>OX291544.1:18307520-21154330 GCA_946406115.1 Apoda limacodes
TTGCTTAAACCTTAACCTCAAAAGCTGAATTGAGGAGGGTTCTGAATGGGGGCGGCGCATAGACGTGTACATTTATGTGTGTTTACACATATTTGCATGATTTTGTGTGTTTGATGGCCTGGTTCCTGCGTGATTGATGGTAACAGGTGTACACCCGGGAAGTTTCTTGTCACTTCTTCTTCCCTTAGGCTTGTTTCCGAAGTGACAGTACGTTAAATGGTGTGCATTTGTTGCCGGACTGTCGTGTGGGAGCTGGGCTACTTCATAATATACAATGCCTTTGAGTATGTGAATGCATATGGGTATGTGTGCACGTTTGTGTGATGCGCCCTCTCGCTTTTTTTTTTATACTACTAAGGTGGCAAACAAGACTACGATGCGCTTGATGGTAAGCGGTCACCGTAGCCTATGGAACCTCTCTGGCGCCTGTGGTCATGGTCATGGTGGATTGCAGCGGGTTATTAACACTATATTAATTGTATTATTCTACTGGTACCTAAGTTAATATACATATATATAGTTACACTACATGTGTTTATGTGTGTCTTTATGAATGTACTTATATATGTACTATTTGTTGCTAACGGCTCCGCTCGCGCTGGATTGGCGTATTACGACCCGAATTATAGTAACAAAGTTGCGAAAACAAGCTCTATCTATGGCTATAGTTCATGCACGTGGGAATCGGTCATTCCTGCATAATCTTATTTTTACGGAATAAAAGTCTAGCCTACACCCTTCTCCGTCTCTTAAATTATCCTTGTTTTTAGTGACGTGATGCAGAGACAAACGAACAGACTCACTACCACGCATCTGTAATATACAAGCTTTGGCCCGCGTTTTCACCCGCCCTAAATTCGGTCATCGGTGAAGGATTTCAACGGCAACTCCACAATTATGGAAAAAATACAACTAATACTTGACATTTTCAAGTAGCCTATGTCCTACCTCGGGATTCTAACTATCTCCATGCCAAATTTCATCTTGGCCGGTGGTTTGAGCGTGAAGAGACAACAGACAGACAGAATATTTTAGTATTTATAATATAGCGGAACCGACAGACGTTGTCCTGCCCGGAAAGGCAATTTACCATTCACATTTTTTAAAGTTTCTTTAAATCCTTTTGATTTTAAGCTAGCCCATTTCGATGCGTTTTTTACGTTCTATGTATTGTGTCGTTTCCAAGCCACAAATTTCACAATGATTGAAGTTGTGGGATATGATAATGATGGAGTCGCATTCAATGCAGCGAATGTGGAAATCATCGTCGCACATTAAATCCTGGCCGTTAAAGAGATCAGGTACACACCGACTGCATCTCCACCTACCGGCTCTATTGTGAATTCAAACCTTGCATGGACCCACTCAAATATACACAAAAAATATTTTTAACATCATCTGAGCCGTTTGGCAGATCAGATCAGTGACACGCCGACTGCAGCGCCATCTACCAGATCCAGAAGAACCAGAAGAATAATACGTCGAAAAAAAAATGACTCACACTTGACGTTTCCAAGTAGCCTGTGTCCTTTCCTGGGACTCAGACTATCTCCATGGCAAATTTGATCTTCATCCGTACAGTGGTTTAACCGTGAAGAGGTCACAGACAGGCAGACAGACAGAGTTACTTTTGCATATGTAATACTAGCTGGCCCGGCAGACTTTGTTCTGCCTGTAAAGTTGATGCACTGTAGCGTCATCTGTTACAACAAAGGGTAGGTAGGTAGTAATTACCCATGGCTACACCCGCGTGGATTTCTATTAGATACCTAGCTGACCCGGCGACCGTTGTTTTTTTTTTCAAACAACTGCCGCACCAACCTATTGTGAAAGGGCTGTACTAATTCAGAAACCTTCCCCGGCATGTGCATAACAACTTACCAAAATTTCATTAAAATCGGTTTTACATTATTGCGCGAGTCCGACTCACACTTGACCCTGTCTAACTCGCACTTGACCCTTTTTTTTCTTCTTAGAAACCTTCCCCGGCGTGTGCATAACAACTTAGCAAAATTTCATTAAAATCGGTTAACCCTTAGTGCGCGAGTCCGACTCGCAATTGACCGTTTTTTTCTTTCATAAAAACCTTGCCCTAACACTAAGAAACACAACAAAAACAAAAGACCCGAATTGGTCCAGCCGACATTGAGTTTTCCTTAGTGCGCGAGTTCGACTCGCAGTTGACAGTTTTTTTCTTTCATAACAACCTTGCCCTAACACTAACAGACACAACAAAAAAATTACCCGAATTGGTCCAGCCGTCTTCGAGTTTTCCTTAATGCGCGAGTTCGACTCGCACTTGACAGTTTTTTTTTTTTCAAAAGAAGCTTCTCCTGAAAATAAGAAACACAACAGAAAAAGAATTAGCGAAATCGGTGTAGCTGTTAACGCGTGATGGCGTGACCAAGGGAAATAGGGATTCATTTTTATATATAAAGATGAGTATGGATTATATACATGGATTTATTTATTCACACCACTGGCTTTTCGGTGAAGGAAAAAATCGTGAGGAAACATGCATATATATGTAAAGTCCACAATCCGCACCGGGCCCGCGTGTGAACTATGACCCGAATCAACCTCGTTTTTGATGATAGGCCGTGCCCCAACAGTGGCGACGAATGAATAAGGCGGGCAAGATTTACATGGATAGTATGGATAGTTTAAGGTATATGTATACATATGATTGGGCAAAAACATAATTGTTGTGATACCAATCCACTAGTACTATTAAATATCGGAGTACTCTTAAATATCTGAATTCCTTCACGCGATTGACGATATAAATTGACGCTTCACATGGTGCGCCCCCTATGCTACATAAAAAAAAAAAAAAATTGACATGTGTTTGACTTTGTTTTTAGTAGATTACTACAATTAGTAGATATACAATCTGTATTGAAACACTTAGTAATATAAATAATATATAAATAAGTTATTTATATTACTAAGCGTTTCAAAACAGATTGTATACTTTTTACTTAATTAAAAAAGTGTTGTATCATTATTTTAAATAGAACTTCTTGCCGGTTCTTTTTGGTAGAAATTGACATTATATTGACGGTTCAAAAGCGTTTTCGGAAACCTATTTGAATAAATACTGTATAATTTGATTTAAGTAGTATGACTTAAAGGATATATTATATTTTTACCATTCAGTTCCTTTTCATTGGTTTGATTTTTTGTTATTTCTTAAAATGGCTGGGGATGTTATAAAAACCAAACGACCTGCATGTTATTTATGACATTTCTCTTGAGCAATTCTGTTGAAAATATATTAAAAGCAATATAGGGTATTTTAAGAGCCTATGACATAATAACGCATTTGCTAATAAAGCAAGTAATATTTTTAAAAGTTTATACAATGACATACATGTGACATAATTTTGCAATGTAGTCATATCAAACACGATGTTTTTATTCTTGAAAACCATTTAAGATTTCAAATCTAAAGGTGCAAACATCAGTATTACATGGTGACATTATTAAATTTGGTGTGACGTCTCTGACATTTTACGAGCAATATTTATATATTTGTTTGTAATCACGTTTTTAAAAAAACGGTTTAAACGATTTTATCTTAATCGAATTTTACAGTTCTATCTATATATAGGATCATTTTTTTAAAAAATCAGTTTCCCTCAGTTTTAAACCCAAAGCAACAGACATGACTTGCCCGCGCAATATAAGGTCGATAACCTTCTTAATATCCCAGTGGATAGAGCGTAGTTCCACCATACCAACAGGCGGATCGTAAGCTTGTTAACCACCTTAGTCGCATAAATAAAACCAAGCCGAAATACGCTCGTTTAAATCTTTCATCCTGGTCAGATGTTTTCTAGTTTTAATTTTTTGTTCTAACGATTAAGATGAAATTTTGTATACTTTGATGTTTTACTCCCCCAAGTTTATTTCGAGCAAAACAAGCAAAACAAAGCTGGTCATTTGTAATACGACAAGCAGTAAAGGATCTATAAGGAAGTAGATGTACATACTTAAAGGGCAAGAAACTTTTCTGACCTGGTGGTCAAAAATCAAAACTATAGTCGCCATATTAAAATGATGTGAACTTGAAAAGTTACTTGCACTGTACACAATTTTACAAATTTATCTGATAATATTGTATCAAGAAAATTTATATAGAAAGTTTGAATTAAAAATATAATTGGCCGTTCTAATATACTTCTCTCTATTATAAAAATCCACAGGTCCTTTTTATAACAGCAAAAACAAACACAGATACCGTTACAGATTAAAATTTAAAAAGATAAAAATCTTGATACATTCAGGCTGTCTACAAGATCTTGGCCCCCGTCCCCGATACTTCACGAAACTGTTTAGTCTAAATAAACAAACTCTTTTGTATGTACGAGGATTTGTAATATTTGCATAGGTTGTTTTTTGCTAACATATACTATATAACAGTTCTGCTCTTTAATTACTTACACACTTGTATGTATTGTGGTGTTCCTACGATGTGCCAAATTTGTAGACGCACTATGCCTTTTTTACCTAAAAAGTTGAACAAAGGTTGCAAGTCTCGAAGGCATAGTCGAGAATAAAATCCAAGTAACCTGATCTATAATCATTCAATTTCATATCATTCTGATCATATTAATAAGGACAGGTTATTGATACAGTTAACATAAAATAAATCGAGGTCAACACAGAACTTGATACAATTTTTTTATATTATAAATTTATATCAAAGTCATAAATGCCAGGAAAGATACGGCTTTTGATAATAGTAGTGACAAAGTTATGCATATATTAAAAACTATCGGTTCCTCTTTCATTTAAATACAATAAATCTATGTATAGATAGATACAGGTTAATGTATTATAATTATTCATTGATATTAGATTAACGTATCAGGGTTCCGTAACATTTTAAATTAACTGATATAAGTATAGTAAATAAGTTTAATTTTTAAGTACTTTGTTTTCAATTTTACAAAAAAATATTAAAAATATAATACCGTTTTTTTTATGTTAGGAGTAAAAAGGGGTACGCCAATCTCAATATTTAGGGGCAAATGTATTCAAAACTTCTTGTACTATCAACGTACTGCCACAGACTATTATCGTAGTAATATTACTGCTACATACTTAATGGTAAACCTACACCTAATGTCACTAAATTATTTTAAAGCTTCTTCGCAATAAAAAGTACTGCCTATAATTGAATATAAACTAATAAGACGTCAGGTATTTTTTCTGCTATGTTCTTGTCTTAGATGACAGGGTAAAGTGCAAACCAAATTAAAAACTACAAGGCGCCTTATCTCATTCCATTTTTTTTTGTACCTACATGGACCACGTCTGACTGTCCTTATGTCTTCTATGGATACCTAAGGGGGGCCCAAATTACAATGATTTTATAAATCTGAGGGGACATAAAAATAGGGACAAGTTTTACAAATTAAAATTTAAATATAAACGTAGCGATACAATCAAATGTATATGTGATCCTCCGTTTCATTTGGCACTCTCAAAATGCTCAACACTTCTTATTTTATGAAAGCTTACGCATTTACACTATGCGTATTACATTATTTTTAATTAAATGTACAAAATCATAACATTTCTAACAGGTAGGTTATTTCTTGCGAGTGTAATGACCTGACCACAGAGTAATGCCTCTAAGGTGCGGTCCGATTCTTCGTGAGTAAGACGCGGTCCTGAAGGCAACGGTACAAAACGAGTCGTTACTTATAAAAAATATTATTTGCTATGTTAAAATGTATGAAAAACAAGATCAGTGCCAAATGTCATTTTTTAAAATGGAAATAAACAAACAATTCTTGCAGTGAGTGTTTTATACTGTAAATTTATTTCTACATAGAAGATATAATATGTTCATTTATTATCCTATTTATAGCAGCACCATTGCTGATAGAATGGACTCCTGTTTCGTGTCCTGTGCACTGCCAGTGTTAAAATGGTTTGAAGGATAAAACCTATTAAATTTTGCAATCTTTATGAAGGCCTTAACATTCTCGTTCTTAGATTCTCGTTGCAGAAATAAATTGTCGCGTTCCATTACTAATTTAAATTAAAAACTAAAACCTAATAAAAAAACGGAATGAAACGGTTGAATTTAGTCTACCCGTGTGACGCGGGTCTTTCGGCTGGTGTTTTAACCCCGTTTTATTTTAAATTATAAAAACTTGGTAGTTGGTACATTATAACGAACCAAAAACTGCACGTTCACTACTAATAAAACCGCATTGTGGTTCCTCAGTTTCAGGACACGCTGCGTATCATCTGCAAGATTAGTCCTTTAGTCCTTGGTGCCAAAATCGATAGCGACAAAGTTCAGCTCTAAAATCATTTAGAAGAATGGTCGAGCTAGCAAGATAATTTGGTGTACTTTAGAGCAAAGAAATTCGATATGAAGCTGCTAGCTTCACAAAGCATTTTGTATGCATGCTATGAGCACTTTTGCCTTTCTTCAAATACCAGTTCAAGAAGATTCCGAACTCACAAACGTTATGGAATCTCTAACTCTAAGGAGAGTATTATGCATTCTGCCACTTGTTAATTAATGGTTTTTTTCTAAGGAATTAATAGCAAAGATGTAACGGCTACCTTTTACCCTCGTACTGCTGGCTTTAATGATCACACACACACATTGGGCATGGTTTCAAAAAATCTTCCTTTCGCAAACGTTTAGGTTGTAGAATGAGGTGAGACTTCTGTCAAAACTTTTCCCAGAGAATACAGAGCTTCTTCAGGAAGTCAATTAATTGATTTTTGAACGGTTATTGTTACAAACATCCATACACTACGGTAACCTCTTACAACTAGAATAAGAGAAATAACTATTGCCATCGCAAGGATGCTGCATTAGCAAAGTTCCTCCAAGTCTTGTTTACACAATATACTATAAGAAGATTTGAGAGACAAGGGTAAAGTCTTTTTTGAATAGGCAAGATGTAACTAACTAAGCCTACAAAACAAAAAATAGTAAAAACTGGTAAAACAGTGTCATTTTCATCCGCGCCTTGTCGAATGCCAATAGCTTACCTTCAAGATAAACAAATATGTACAGAAGCATGTTATTAAAATGTATATTTCAGCAAAGAGCAATTTCTTATTCTTTTTGGATAAATTTAAATATATGCTGGTGGCAGTCTTATTCCGTACAGTATGTAAATATGTGTTTTCTTTTTTAGAGCATTTATAATGCTCATAGTTATGACTATGAGGCTTTTATATTTTTCTTAATTCGAGAGAACAATCAGTGAATATTTAGGTGTATTAAATACACTTATATAAATTCGTTTTATCGCATAATCATTTAATAAAAACTTATGCAACTAAATGCATCAAAATCTGACAGCCTTGTTTAATATCTTATTTTCCTATTAAAAATAAACTGAATTTCGAGTATATATTTCATTTAAGCTAATGGGTACGATTTTTTGACGTGAATTTAATAAAACGTCTTTAAACTGCAGAAACAAGGAGTGTTTTACAAAAAGTTGCAACAAGTGGATTATGTACTTTTGTCGCCGTAGATCTCAGAAACTATAAGAAATACAACAAGGTAAGGCATATTACCTTAAATGCTCTCACATATGCACATTTCCTTTTTTTTCTCGTTATTTTTTCGTCTTTCTTCATTCACAAATTTTCGAAGCTAGGAGGCCGTGGCTCCGACATAGCCCACCCCCTATTTTTCTCCTTGTCATTTAGCTGACCCAGCGAAACGTGGTTCACCCGTTAGCCTCTTTTCCTTCTTTTGCGCCATCTCATCTCTTTCACTCTAAATACAAAAGAACTTTCGCTAAATATTCGCAATATACCAACAATATATGTTGAAATGACCATGCTACGGCGGTAGTAAAATGATTGCACCCAATAATTCAAAAACCATTAAATCTTGCGCTTGTTAGATGGACAAAAAAATATAAAATATTAAAAACATTCATTGTTATCGAGTATAAGATTTTAAGTGTTTTGTTCTTTCAACAACCACTACGGAACGCTAAAGAAAATTAACATAAGAAAGTTCAAATTCACACTACCGTGTATAAAAAAGGTTATCCTATATTTTCGTACATATAAATACGTGCTTAGTTGGTGAATAGTCATTTTCAACCATTTAAAATATAAGATTATACCTACATTGATTATGATAATTGAAAACATTGACGAAAAATTAATTGTGTAATTAAGAACGTGATGGCTTACTAGCGTCTGTTTGGTATCAGTGAGACTAAAATTTGCTAACTATAAAATATGAAAAATATTGTGAAAAGAATTGATCTCATATTTTTCAAATTATTTTCCGTGTTTAGTATCAATGTTTAAGAATTTATTACTCCTGTATTAAAAAATTTACTTACTTTTTAAATTAATATAGTTATAAACGTCAATAACACATACAAGTTCTGCATACTTTGATTACAAAATATATAAAAGTCATGTTGAAAAGTTATTCAGAATTTGCTAATCAGTTACTTCATCACTGATTTACCATATATTCGCAAACTTGTTTAGCGTAAAAACTTCTACGTTGCATCTTATTTAGCATTTTTTTTATATAACATGTAAATTTGATGACAATGCCAATGTCATATTGCGTAATTTAATCAAGTGTATCGTATAAAAGTAAAAGAAAGTCACGGATTTCGTATCAGTGATCACGCGCTTTAACACAATGAAGCACCTCGTAAGTGTGCAAAAATTGATTGAAATAAATAAAAAATTACATTCTCATGTGCGTCAAATTTTTACTTAACCTATTAAACTTTATGTTACAGATATTTTTTGCCGCCATTTTAACTATTTCCATCGCAAAACCGACCGATGAAGGAAGGCTACAAGAAGAGGAGCCTTCGGTAGTACTTGTAGTTAAGGTTGAAACTCCTAAACACTCATCTAAGACGTTCAATACTTTACAGTCACATGGCAATAATCAGAAAATTTCAAAATTATCAACAGATGTAGAACCTTTACAAGCTGGATTTAAGTCAATTAAGAGTAGCCCAAAAATTAAAAGAAAAATTATAAGAAATTCTAAAAAACGTCGTTACATAAATGATAGTACACAATCAAAATTCCAGGAAATATCTAGTCAAGAAGAACCCTCTTCTCTAACATTTAGCCTGGATTCTGATGATACTTCCTTATCATCTATTATTTCTACGTTAATCAGACTTATAGAAGAATCCGAAGAAGCCTCAGAATCAAATTCGACTGTTACAACTTCTGAAAATACGGAGGCATTTAAAAATGTATCTGATGTAGAACCATTCAATTTGGCTGAGCTTCTTGAAACTCCACATTCTAAGCCAGAAATACGCATGCAATCTAAGCCAAGTCATGAAACTCTAGATAAATCCCTCGTAAATGAAAATTCACAATCTCTGAGCCAAGAACCAACGAAGTTGCTTTCTCCAGAGTCTTCTACTATATCAGCCTGGAAAGCTAAGCAAATAAGTAAGATAGAAAAATTTCAGCAAGATATAGCATCATCTAATAAGGATGCAAAAAACCAAGAAAACTCAGCATCTACACCATCGCCTATTTTGAAATTTGAGTGGTCGAATGAAGAATCTTCAGGTAATTTTGGCATAGAATATGTCGATGATTTGGACTTAAACCATTACTGTCCAGATGGCGTTCTAGATGAAATAATAAAGAATGAAGACGCGTATGTTGATTTAGAAGCTCTTCTTTTACCAAAACTAGAAGAATTTTCATCTACCAAAAAACCATCAAGTATTTCAAAAACAAAACCAAAATTATCAAGCACTTTAGAAGCAGTAACTGATTTTCCAGAGTCTTTAGAAATATTAAATAAAGTTACTACAGAATCGGAAACATTAGATATATCAACAGAGCTCTCAGAAAAACTTGATTTCACTACCAGTCAACCAACAAATGCTCCAGACGTCAATACTCCTGATTTAGAAGATTTTGATGACTCCTACACTACGTTAGAACCCTCAACTGTGTATGCCTTAGCCTTACAACCATTTGAAACTACGACTGAAATTCAAACTGAAACATACACTGAAGCTCAGACTGAAAGACAAGCTGATGCCCCAACTAGTGAATCGCTTATATTCAGTGAGTATTCAACAGATCATGAATCTTACACTCAGACAACACCATCTGCAGAAATATTTGAAGGTGTCAATGAAAAACTTTCACAGACAACCACTGAATGCTTGCAAAATTATATTATAAACGAATTTTCAACAGAAACGGATTCAACGACAATTTTATCAACAACAACTTCAGAAGCACCGGAAGTTACCACTGAATTTAAATATTTCTCCAGTTCAGACCTACTTGATGAGATAACTTTGCCAACACAATCTCTTACATTGACTCCTACATACTTTTCTGAACTGAATCAGTACTCTACATCTTTAGGTACTGAGTCTGTTGTTGAGCCAACAACTCTTAGTGTTGTTGAAACTGAAACAAGAGGCAATACTTTGAACTCTCTAACCGAAGTGTCAACTCAAGGAATTAAATTTGAGCCTTCGACAACTACAACTACAATAGCTTCTGTTACTCCCAGCACTACAACTGCAAAACCAGAAATAATGCAAATAGCAAAAGTATCTTCTACTTTAGCTTCTACTGTTTCCTCTTTAGCGACTGCAGCCCCATTAATGTTACCTAGAGAGGACCCTCGTATTACGGAAAGTACTGAGAAATATCAGCTGAGCTCTGTTAGTGCTACCAAACCAAAGGATAGATCACGTTTGATCACATTTACCGTCTATGATAGGAAAGAAGGATATACTTCACTGAGACATTTTATAGATTATATAAAAGCGTTGAAAAAGTAGGCATTAAATCTGTTCTTTTTTTTTTCTAGTCACATAAATAAAAAATTAGATTTTTTTTTTAAAATAAGTATTTATATTATTTTATTATGTAATAGATGTTGTGTTATCTCTTATTGTAAGCAGTGTTAAAAAATTAAATGTTAAATGTTCTTGTTTTTTATTATTTTCTTATTTTTTTTATTTTTTCTTGTTCTTCTTGTTTCTTTTATAGAAAATAGAAAAATCAAAAATATTTATAATTCTCCTAAAAACTGGATCAGTGCGTGTCATAACCGCATCAAGTCAGGGTTCTGTAAAATGAGATTTTTTGCAGATATCTAGAAATGTGTGAACCGATTTTGTTTTGAGCAATTTTCGTTGAAACCTCTATTATTGTAATTTTTACCATATTTTTAGAACAGGGGCTTCAAAGTATGACAAGAGTTGACACATTTTTCGACTTCCGAAGGTTATAACTCGCAAAATTAGGTATATTAGGTACAAAAAAAGCTACTTAGAGAACTCTTATGCATTTTAATGACCTATCTTATGACATCTATGCGATGGGGTGTAGGAACATAAACATATTTTGATCTTAGTTAAATGTCAAGCTACTCCTGAAAAAATTTCATGTGACGTACGAATGAAGTGGACGAACGGACATGAATAAACTTTTGTATGTACGATAGGCTGCAAAAGTGCATGGACAATTCTGAAAAAAAATGCTATGAGGCTAGTATTGAAGCCATCTATCGATGTAGTGTAACAGCAAATACTTTTAAACTTGACAAGTTCAATAAGATCTTACTAGACGGCGCTGCGTTACCTTAAAATACCCTCTACGACCTCCCTGAATAGGGCCTCCCTCCAAACACGACGCCGACGTCCCCGGGTTCGTCGGCGCCCACAAGGATACACGAGGTATCAAAGAGTGCCTCTCGCCCCTCGCCCCCACTTAATCGCAACCGTACCCGCGTAACGGGGAACTCCCCTCCTGGCGGTAACTCACCTTCGGGTGCGAGACTCACGCCGGTCGAAGGGACGCCCCCGAGAGCGACAACCTAAGCCGAGGCTTCCCCCGCGGGGAGCCATTGAGCGTTGGGCGCTATATGGGCTGAGGCTCCTTCAGAGTCTCGCCCCAAAAAGCCCGGTGAAGCAGTAATGGCTGCAACAGCCAACTGCATAGTCAGCTCAGAAAAAAAAAAAAAAGTATTTGCGGCATTTGACCATGGAAAGATTATTTATCGTTTCGAAATTCAGCTTATTTTTCCAGTAAACGCTTAGTATTGAATAAACCTTAAGAGGGTAGGCTAAAAAACTATAAATATCAGATTGGTTTTTACAAAGACTTATCTTCGGCGCTCGTTCGTTTGTTTAATGCGTCTCGTGCGATTGACTGGCGACTGTTTTGTTGAAATATTACACAAGAATACAAATAATTAAATAATTGAATACAATCAAGGCAAACAGTTGTCCAAAATTGCTAGGGAAGCCGCTGTAAACGTAAGTTGTTTATGTTATGTCTTCCTATCTTATTATATTTTGTATTGATTTATAAACTTTATTAATTACTACATATTTCTGAAATTTGTTACACCGGAGTTCTGGGTACGACGATTCGAAGTAGAAGGGTCTTTGCTCCACCGTCACAGAACGGGTAGGCCACGGCTCATGGACACACCACAACGTGAAGCTATGGTGAGGAAGTATGAGGAAAATAGATTAGATAGACTACGCCACTACGCTTTTTATTTGACAAAAGTTGAGTGCGGACACTGTTCGTCATGTTTTTCATAGTAAGGGTCTGTATTATTTTGGGCATAACTGGCAATATAATAGCGCTCAAATAGTGCCCAATATGGAGTCCGGTCGTGTAACAGTAAACTTGTGGGAGTAGATGAATGCAGCCGACCTGGGAGAATAAATCAGACTCGAGCAAATAGTGCTAGTTATAGTGTGTATCCAGAAGAAGAATTGCCGTTAAATACGTTTGTTCATGATAATTGTCCAATACACCCTTCGCGTGGTGTGCGAGAGTGATTTCGCCAGCACAGTAATATTAATGTTATTCCTTGGCCTTCTACGGCTTACCTTTTTTTTTCTTTTTTACGTTTCTGAACTATTTATTTTGTGATAGTAAAATATCATCTTGTTTACAACTTAAAGTCAATCAAAACACACTATTCTAAGTGGAGCTTCTCAAACTTTTAATTATTGATATTGATAGGTAATCAAAACCACAGTAATTGTCAAAACTGCAAAACGCAATGACGGTGCCTATATTGATTTTTATAATAACCCGGTCTCTAATTTAAAATTATGGTTACTATTGATGCCAACTGATTTTTTTTATTGTGGTTGAAGCTCAATCTACTTTTCAATTTCGAAAACGTTTTCTTAAGCTAAGACGTCAATAAAATGTAAGGGATTTGTTTTATTGTTACAAACGTTATATTATTAACAGAGTTAATAATTAAACTAAATGAAATAAGAAATATAAAACATATTTTAAAAACGAAAGTTGTTTCATTTCTGGTTACAGATAATCATCTTTTAAAAGAACACATTCATTATTTATGTAAGACACGTAATTATACAGTAAAAACAACAAAATTAAAAAAAAAAGCAAAACAAAAGGTCATAGTAAATCAAAATACACTATTCTTAGTGGAGCTACTCGAACTTTCAATTATTGATATTAATAACTAATAAATCTTCATAATAACCCGGTCTCTAGTTTAAAATTATGGTTATTGTGTTATTATTTTCCAACTGATTTTTTTATTGTATTTGAAGCTTCAATCTTCTTTTAGATTTTGAAAACGAATACTTAAGCTAAGTCCTCAATAATAAATTAAGTTAAGGTAGTTGTTTTATTGTTACAAACGTAATATTATTAACAGATTTAATAGTTAAACTAAATTAAATATTGTTTAAGAAATAAAAAACAATTTTTACAAACAAAAGTTGATTCATTTCTAGTGACACATACATAATCATCTTTAATAGAACGCATTCATTTATTTTATGACACACGTAATCCTACTTATATTATAAACGTGAAAGTTTGTATGTATGTATGTATATCTGGATGTTTGTTACTCAATAATAGGACGGATCGGGATAAAACTTGGCATACATATAGGTTACGTCCTGGAATAGCATACAGGCTGCTTTTTAACCCTAAAAATTCAAAAGTTCCTACAGGAATAACAGAGCTAAATAAACTTTTGCTGCACCTATAGCAATTCATTAGTATTACTAATTAATTAATTAATTGGAGTTAATTAAGGAGTTCCACGCCGATAACCTAATTGAGAGCAGGCGGAGCCACTGGCAAAAGCTTATAAATTAACTAATTGACTTATTTATTTTACAAATGCGAAAGTTTGGATGTTTGTTACTCAATCACGCTTTAACCAGTCAACGGATCGGGATGAAACTTGGCTCACATATAGGTTTAGTCTCGGATTAGGACATAGGCTACTCTTCATCCCGTAAAATTTAAAAGTTTCCTCAGGGGTAACTAATTGAACAAACTAAAGCTGCAGCTATAGCTTGCTATAACAAACGTCTTTAGTACAAGAAGTTGCCGGAAGAATCTTATTCCGATAACCAAATTTAGGGCGGGCGGAGCCGCTGGCAAAGTCTAGTAATACAATAAAAACAACAAAAATTATAAAAAAAAATCCTTCATTGCTATCTCACTTGATTCCAATTCACCCAGAATCGAACTAATTAGTCAGTTTGAAGGTCCATTTTTCATAAATAAAAAACATTTATAGTTATTATTTTTTTTACGAAAGTCTTCGATTTTGATAAAAATGAATTATGTTACGATTTTTGGGGGCTCAATTCTAATCTTTTATTATTTTTTTTAATTCAATATGGCGGCCATTTTTTGCAAAAATCTACGATTGATCGACGAACAGTGTGGTTCCAGACAAACTTTCTCCCGCGAACGCTTGATTAATTAAGTTAATCAAGTATTCTTCATATGTCCATGATTAAAACAATTGGAAGTTGTCAAATAGAAAAAGTAACAGGCAAATCTAGACTACATTGATCTGTAACAAAATAAAGTAAATAAAATTCAAGGCAAGAGTAAAGGTTCTCAATATTAATAGCTCAGATCTTGAAACAAGTTTATTTACAGACTGCCTGACATTTGACTAAAAAAACCTCATACTTACAGTCCCTAGAGGGAGTACTCTAGCAAGCTTTACGAGTCACGCGTCCATAATCGACACTTTACGCGTGTTTTACAATCCGTGCATTTATTTGAGCGCACTACATGAACGCCGTCAATTTAGGCCTGGAGCGAATTTTAGAAACTCTGGCCCCGACACTGATATCTTGCACGACACAAGAGAATAGGGCATCAAGGTGTCGTAACTTGTAAGTAATAGTGTTATGTGAAAAGTAATTTCAAAGAATTGGTACGCCGTGTTCGAATACATGCAGGATAAGGCAGGATAGAGTACCTTTGTAATATACGAGCAGGGTGGTCTTGGTAGCAGCCTCGCAAAGTGGCGGCAGTGAATCGAATCTTTACTAGACTAGTCAAATATATAATTTTTCAACATATTGGATTCCCTTGGTAGTCAACGAAATATAAGATATTTGGACGCAAAGTCCACAGTGTGTACCTATTTATTTTATGTGATATTACACTATATATTTTCAATGGTACTACAATAAGTGGTTAAGTAACATTCGTCTGTTAATATGTATGTAGTAAATACAAAATACAGTATTTGTACTGTACAGATGTAGACCGAAAACGAGGAATGGTCATTTTTTTTAAACGATATTTACTCTTGTTCGCAATTTTTAAGGGATTTTTCTTTTCATTCGGTTGTAATGGAAATCGTTATTATCATTAAAATTACTTATTATCTAGAGCATACTTTCAATTTTTAGAGAAAGAATCAAAAATGTGATTACGAAATGCAAAAAAGTTTCGAAACGGTACATTGCCAATCAAGTATGGAACAAATACATTTTATCGTACTGTTTATTACATTGTGTAATGATTTTACGTATATTGACATGCATGTGGTAAGTACCTATTAAAAAAATGACTTTCTGGCTAATCTCGCCCTCGTGTGTAATATTGCTCATGAACTTGTACTAATCGAAAACTCTATCGATGTTTGATTTGTCGATGAATGCTTCCTAATAATTGGTAATAAATCCTCAAAATTAGTACAAGTTCATTGAGTAGGTTACATTCTGTGTCAAAATTAGTACAAGTTCATTGAGTAGGTTACATTCTGTTGACTACAAATTTCTGTAGTTTACTAAATTCACCTGGATTTATTCACCTAGGTGCATTAACTATACTATTCTTCGACTCAAATCACTACTTTTAGCTCTATAGGCTATATATGTAATAAAAAATTTAGTTTATATTTTTGAAGTAAACTTTATATACAGTTGATATAGTAACACATCTAAAATTGATCAGAAACAAATCGTTCTTGGTTTATTATACATATGAAAAAAGCCTTTGAGACAGTCAGTTATGAACTACTGTTAGGAAAATTAAAGGACATTGACATTACTGGGCCAGCATATAAAATTTTCGAATCATACCCAGCTAATCGTTATCAAATAGTGAACCTGGGCAAGTGTCAAAGTGCTTTAAGACCTGTTAATTACGGAGTACCGCAGGGATCAATCTTGGGGCCGCTCTTGTTTTCTTATTTATGTAAATAACTTACACGATATAGGATTAAAAGCGGATGTAACACTGTATGCTGATGATACTTGCATATTTTACTTCGGTAATTCTGTCAACTTAATGATATCCGATGCACAAGGAGACCTCGAGCTACTCAACAATTGGATGCAGTGTAATGTACTCACCATCAGCATTTAAAAAACAAGCTACATAATTTTTTTAGTTAAGAATAAAAAACGTTGTTGAATCTGAAACCCTAAAATTAAATAATAAAATTATAAGCAGAGTAGACCATGAAAAATATCTAGGTCTAATAGTTGACAAACACCTAACTTGGAGACCGCACATCGATAAAATCAAATCAAAAATAAAATCATTGTCTGGAACCATTCACAGCATTGCCCACTTTTTGCCCCGCAATATAAAATATACAATTTACAATAGTCTTGTCAAACCACACATCGATTATTTAATTGAAATTTGGGGATCAGCTGCTAAAACTCATATAAACCTAATACAACGAGCTAAAAATAAACTGGTAAAAGTATTGTTTAATTATGATTACTTGACACCCACAAACGTTTTATACAGTGAAACTAAAATAATGAATCTCTCGCAAACATACGTGTACTATACATGTATACATAAAATAGTAAATGAAAATATACAAACTAAATAACTTTTACCAGATAGAAACATGTACAAAAGATGCAATAAAGAAATGCTAATAATCTAGTGCTGCGACCGCCCAGAACTAATTATGGTAAAAGTAGTATTTTGCATGATGGCGTAAAATTGTATAAATAATTCCCAATTGATATTAAGGAAGCTAAAACTATGTATGTGTTCAAAAAGGTCCTAAAGTATCACATTTTAAAGACAATTAAATAAAACTCATAAAAAGATATATACTTTATATTACTTAAATCAAGTTAATAATTACTAAAAATCTTAATTTTATATATATATTATCTTAATCTAACATTAGAACATTCACAAACTAATATTTATATATCAAATTAATTAAATATAAATATTAATTAAATCTATGCCTAAAAATTAACATTAAAATTAATAAGTATAAAATGAATTATAAACGAAAAATTAAATGAATAAAATTAAAAATTATATTGATCTTACACTACTTATTATAAATTCATAATTCATTAACTCTTCAATTCCCAGTGTCACCTGGGGGTGACAGAAGTTTAATATTTTTTTGTATACCACACGGAGATTATATTATTTAATTCTACCACCATTATTGCAAAGCTAATAAGTAATACTACTAATGTTTGATATTAGTATTGTTATTTTTTCTTATTGCATATAATAAATGAATAAATAAGCTATTGCAGAAATGTATATATTGGCAAAAATTACTTTGAACATGTTTGTTGCAATATTGCAAACATGTGGTGTCAATTGCGGGTGACACTGGGCAATATAATTACTCTATTGTTCTGAATTCCTTCTAAGAATAACAAGACTTTTGTTTACGTTTTGGGCTTATCTCTACATGACGATGGTGTTTTATAGCTATTTTACGTTGTAATACGTTGTAGTACGGATGACCTTAGATGAGATTGCCGAGGCGGGGAGGACCCAGGCGATATTATTTTATTTCCTCCTGATGATGGCGTGGTTACGGACGAAGATAGTGGTGACGAAAATGACGCTAATATTCTTCACCTTCCCAGTCGCATGCTCCGATCCCAAGTAGAAGTAAAAAATAGACCATCCACTTTTAGAGAAGCACATGGATTGGAAGACGAAGAGGAAGAAATCCTCGTACCTGTACTGAAGCAAAAAGAGAATACTGTGAAAAAGTGGTATGTTAATGTCAGCAACACTTTTAGTTCTTGCGGTAAAGGAAATTGTGATGAAGTAGCTTTTAATAACCCTTCGGATGAATTGTCTGCAGTACAATGTTTTGAATTGCTTTACAGCAGTGACGTGATACAATTCATAACAGATATGATCAATTTGTACGCTTTACAAAGAAATCATACTCTCAATGTGAATTCTGAAGAAATTAGAGTGTACCTTGCGATATTACTTCTTACCGAGTATATGACTCCTAAGTATATGCGAATGTTCTGGGAAATAAAGAGTGATACACACAACGATCTAATAGCAACAAGCATGAGACGCAATAGATTTTTTGAAATACAGCAATACCTTCATCTTTGCGATAGTACATCACTGCCGCCAAACGATAAATTTGCCAAAGTTTGAGAGTATTTCACAAAACTGAACATAAATTTTACTGAGAACTTCAAAACAGCTGGTTCTTTACACATCTCCATAGACGAAACTATAAACACATACACGGGAAACCAATAAGGTTTGGTTACAAACTCTGGTCAGCCGCTACTCGTCATGGTTATTTGGTGAATTGTGAGCTATACCAAGGTGCGTCGGGCCCTGCGCATACGTAATATGTGTCCCTGCGCTCAAGATGCAAAGATTACCACAAGAGTTAGGACCGTATAATTTATATTTTGATAATTATTTACTGGTCTACCCTTACTAAAGTATTTACGAGAGCAGAATGTCGGGGGTACAGGTACTGTTCGAGAAAACCGCCTGGAGAACTGCAATTTGCCAAACTCAAAGGGCATGAAAAAGAAATCACGAGGTGAGCTATGCCATAAAGCGTCTGCGAAAATTATAGTAGCCAAGTGGCACGACAATAGCATTGTCACCATTGCATACATCTGCCATGGACTGGATCCCATCACAAAAGTGGATCGTATTGGATTTGTGGATAAAAAACGAGCAAAAATTCAAGTAGATTGCCCAGCTATTATCAAGATGTACAATAAGTACATGAGCGGGGTAGATCGCTTTGATGAAAACATTGACTCCATGAGGGTAGCTCTTCGCGGCAAAAAGTGGTGGTTCCCTCTATTTGCGTTTGGCTTAGATGCAGCATGCCAAAATGCAGGGCTGATTAGACAGTCCGACAACTACTGGACCTACTGTGACTTCCTGCGAAATATCGCAACTATATATTTGCAAATATATGGTAAGCCTCCGAGCCGTAATTCAGCTGTTGGCGTACCTCTGAACATTAGAGTGCCCACCGAGATGAGGACCGCAGGAAATGCTGATGACGACTTGCAAATTGACTGCTCTCAGCGAGAATGCGGATATTGTCACCAACGCACTAGGAAATGTGTGCAATATTGGTGTTTGCTTGTAAAGTGCTGGTATAATTTTTCACAGTAAATAACGGTTTTGTTTATTTTTGTAAAAAAACTATACAGTGAAACTAGTTGTAAATAAATATTATTATAAAATCTGACGTCTCTTATTCCTACCGTAACAACAAGAAACAATCAGTGTCTCTATATTAGATCATTTCACAACGCCAAGTGTAACCTGGAAGTGACACCCCCATAAAAAAAAATTGGGGAATCTTATTTTTTATTCATATTTTTTTTGTAGTTTACAATTGCATATAAGGTATGCAATTTATATTATTTTTGGCCTATAAGTAGTAGTATTCAGTATCATTGGTATTTTGTATTGCCTGCATTCAATAAAACTACAATAATAACGTAAATCTAACTAAACTATAACAACGATATGTTTACATTTTTTTTTCCTTAGTAAACACTTTAGAAAATATTTAGTTACGCATTGCCACATCCAGTATTATTGTTCTGTGTAACATTCCATTCGTTTGCTAACTTGTGCAGGGTGCATAGCGATATGCATATTACTGGTTCCCGTGTCGTTCTTATCCAGTTTACTTAAAATGTTAGCCGAACTTGGTTGTAAATTACGTAAAATTACGTAATATGTGTCTGAAATTCTCATGTAAGTGAATTTTCGATGTCAATTCTTATGAGAAATAAATTTCTTTAACCATAAGTAAACTTTATTCACCCAAAAAAATTAAATCTTGAAATTTATTGGAACTTACTTGCTGTGCAAAAGATGTTAAACATAACACGTTAGTAAATTACGATTATGTCAACTTATTTGTGCCCCCCTATAGCGTTTTGACTATCTCGTTCATTGTATTCTTATCGGCAAAATAGTCCACCACATGAATACATCATCCAAATTTATTTGATTTTATTATGTTAATTGGGAGTAATAATTTTGCATAAATTGACTGAATGGTATCCGGATCACAATTTTGACCTATTTAGGATTTATCAAATGCATAATGTGAAATTGGAAGAGATATTTTATGACACTTGGAGACTCATATGATGCCAAAAAAGATACTGCTTGCTTATAAATATTTGATTACATTCTAATAAAATATATCCGTTATCGTCTGAACGTAAATAAGCTAATCATGAATCGCGAACGGAACGAATCGCAAACGGGACCCGATGCGCCAATACGTGACGAATCGCGAACGGGACCAAACACGCCAAAAGGTAGCAAAATGTTCTAATGATTTTGTCGTAAATGGAATGATACCTATTTTATCTTGAATAGAACAAGTTTGAATATGGTGATTGTAGTTTCTTTTCTAACCACGCAGTCAGAGAAGTTTGTAGCAGATTGCTAAGTAATAGTACAACTCTAACTTATTTATTTAGCTTATTTGTTATTAAAAAATATAAAATATTTTAATTTCATGTTCCCAAAAATCACATCTGTAGTAAATAATAAGTATTAATTAGGAATCTATTTCGTATTTATGAGAAATTCGAGATAGTTTCTCGAGATTTTATGATGATTTTTGTGAAAACTAATAATTTGATCTTATTAAATATTTTTTTTAAATATTTCCATAGTTCACTTTTAGACTTTATTTTTTAACGAATGTTATTTTAAATAACATTTTATCGTTATGTAAACAGAGAAAAAATTACCAATCATCAACCCTAAATTCTGAATTGTATGTAAAGAGGTAACGAATATTTTTTATTGTATTATAAATAGTGGTAAATAAAGGACTAGTCTATTTGTTAAAATTTTTAGTTTCTTTTAGACGCATAATGTGCCAAAATACACCCAATTTTTATCAACAACGCTTCCTCCGTCCTTAAGGTCTGTCTATGATTCTTAGGGATCATGAGATTGACAAACCTGAAATTTTCGCACAACTTAATTACATTTCCACATCACAATAATATTATTAGCGAAGGTCTGTGAGTGTGTTTGTATGTTTGTAACTTCTTCACGCTCAAACGACTGGACCAATTTTTATGAAATTTAGTATGGAGGTAGCAGATACCCTGAATTAACACATAAGCTACTTAGGGGGATAACTATAACCGAGCTTAAACAAACTAAAGCTGTAGCTATAGCTTGCTATAGCATACTTACGTATAATAAATTATAGAATTTAGGGCGGGGGGAGCCCTTGGCAAAATTTAGCATTAAAGAAAATTGAAACATACTAAATTAGTGCAATCGCAGATATTTTAAATAAAATTTTGAATAACTTAACCAACATCAAATGTTATAAGCGCTAGTTAAAAGCATCTACGTATGATATTAAGGTACAGAGTTTTATTTTTGTGTGTTCTAGAAATAAATTACCTAAGTAAATAATAACTTATCTTACACCCACTTGTTAAAAGTTTGGCTACGTATGATATTAAGGTAGTTTTGTGTGTTCTAATGCGAAACAATAAAACGCCCGGTCATGTGACAATCCAACCACCTTTATTGTGGCCCCCAATATTCACAAACACTATCTTCTTAACAACTACTATTTACACAATTTACACCGCACTTAAAAATAAAACTACTTCTTTCTTCCAGTTTTCTTCTTCTTCTTCTGCTCCTGTTCAGGAGGCTTTCTTTATCCCCGAGGCGACAGGAATGATTTCAGCTTTTTTTTTTCTGAACTGTCTATGCAGTTGGCTGTTGCAGCCATTACTGCTTCACCGGGCTTTTGGGGCGAGACTCTGAAGGAGCCTCAGCCCATATAGCGTTCAACGCTCAAGGGCTCCCCGCGGGGGAAGCCTCGGCTTGGGTTGTCGCTCTCGGGGGCGTCCCTTCGACCGGCGGAGTCTCGAACCCGAAGGTGAGTCCCCGTTACGCGGGTACGGTTGCGATTGAGTGGGGGCGAGAAGCGCCCCGGCACTCTTTGATACCTTGTGTATCCTTGTGGGTGCCGACAAACCCGGGGACGTCGGCGTCGTGTTTGGAGGGAGGCCCTATTCGGGGAGGTCGTAAAGAGTAATCTCGCTATCCGGACAGCGAGATCGTCATCTGGGGCCGTTAGTACGTACCGAGACCGCCTAACTTTAGTATTACGACCGTGCCCGGGTCGATCGGGGGGACGATACGTCGTGGATTGCACAATTAATCGATTCGGGTGATTTTGCGTACGCTCGAAAAAGCGGACTGCCAAGTCTTTGAAATATTGGGGAATCGTGGGGAGTTCGAAGTCTCTGTGTAGGTCCGCGTTTGGAGGGTTTGGAGTTTGTGGAGATTGCGCTTGGATAACGCAAAGACTACGCTAGCATAAGCTAGTATGGGGCGGATGCAAGTTGTGTAAAGATTCAGCTTATTTCTAAGCGAGATCTTACTGTACTTGCCTATCATGGGATAAAGACGACCGAGGACAAAAGCGGATCGGTCTCTGACTATTTTGGTGTGAGCGTGGAAGTTCAAACGACTATCCATGGTCACACCGAGATATTTGGTCTTATTTTGCCAGGGAATGGCACGACCGAAGAGAGAAAGGGGAGGTGGCCGCGGAGGGCAGCCTACGGTAAAGAGGACGGCAGAGCTTTTGTCGGGATTCACCTCGATTCTCCATTTCCGAAACCATTCGCCTAGGGCGGTGATAGCGGGTTGGAGTCTCTTAGTGATTCGACTCACTTGCCTATCGGTGGTATAGAGAGCGGTATCGTCCGCAAAGAGGGCTAGATGGGAACCTTTCGTTTTAGGGATATCGTTAGTGTACAGAAGGTACAAGATGGGGGCGAGCACGGACCCTTGCGGGACTCCTGCTTCTATGGGACGGGGGGAAGAGAGAGTGCCTTCGACTTTGTAGCGAAAGCTACGATTCGACAAATAGTCTCGTATGATGAGCACAAGACGATCTGGCAACTGAAAGTTGTACAGTTTAAAAATTAAACCGTTGTGCCAGACTTTGTCGAAAGCTTTCGCCACATCGAAGAAGACAGCGCCCGTGTGGCGGATCTTACCTAACGCTGGTTGGAAGCTAGTGAGAATATGTTCCGTTATGCGGAGGACTTGATGGACGCATGAGTGTTTGGCACGGAAGCCGAACTGCTCGTCTATTAAAATGCCTCTGGAGACTATAGCGTTCCGTAGGCGAGCGAGGAGGAGGCGTTCATAGAGTTTACCAAGGGCCTTTAGTAAACTTATAGGGTGATAGGAGGACGGCTCGGTACGAGCTTTGCCTGGCTTATGGATGCCTATAACAATTGCATCCTTCCATTGAGAAGGAAAGATGCAATGTTCGATAGCAGCGTTAAAAATCGCAACTAGGAGGCAGAGAAGGGGAAGAGTGAGGCGCTTTAGGATATCGTTAGAGATACCGTCCGCACCGGGGGCTTTACGGGGGCGTAGGTCTTTGATGACCTGTATGACTTCGTCGACAGTGACAGGGGGCAGGGGGTCTTGTGGAGGCAGAGAAGTTCTGCGCTCCACTTCATCGTCTACCACCGCCACCTATGCCAACTATGGAGGGCCACATGCAGCAAACAACCCCTCGTGCTCTGTGTTCAAAAAGAGCAGAGGAACAGGAAAGCAGGCACGATTCCGCTGACCACAGCGTCTGCTGCCACTGCTACCTCCAAAACAACCACCACAGTGAATACTGTTGAGGCATCCGCCTCCAGTGCTACACTTATGGCCCCAGCGAACCTACCACAGGACCGAACCGCAGGCAGCGGGAAAAGGAAACGGTGTAGAAAAAAAAAGAAGACCATCCCTCCCAGTACTTCTGTGGAGGTACCACCAGCCCTGTCGCAAACCACTTCAGTTACTGAGCCACAAACCAAAAGATCCCATGATGCTGCGACCTTTTTGTCATCGGTCTTGGCAGCTTCCGAGAAGCAACCCACGGGGGAAAAGATCGTCATCTTCGACACTCCGTCCAACCCTTTGCTCGACATGGCGATAGACATCCTGCTGGATATAAGACTTCTGGCACGCGAAGGCAAGGATGTCGTATCCGCAACCACCAGAGAAATCAACACCCTGCTTCGTCTTCACTCCTAAGGTGTTGAGAATCCTTTCCTGGAACGCCAGTGGACTTAAAAGTAAGTCCAAACTTCTGCGGTCACTTCTCACTGAGCAGGACGTGCATGTGGCTCTCATCTGTGAGACGATGCTGCGCGCTACTGACCCTTGGAAGATGCCAGACTACCACGTTTACAGAGAAGATGCTACAGCCGTCAACGGCAGAGCCACCAGAGGTCTTGCTGTTCTGCTCAAAAGGCACATCATCCATCAGCCTCTTTCTGTTCAAGCGCCACAGTCCATTTACACCCTAGGAGTGCAAATATGCATGAACGGACATCCACTACAGTTGTTTTCGGTCTACAAACCACCCCAGTACCGACTCCAAGTCAGCGAGATACATCAGCTGCTCCGGCCACAGATCCCGATCATCATGGCGGGAGACTGGAACAGCAAGCATCCTGGTTGGAATTCGTCAACCACGTGCTCAAATGGCCGGAGGCTATTTAATGATGCTGAAGCCCAGGGGTATATAGTTACCGGACCAGACGTCCCAACACGCTACCCTTTTACGCAAACTGCAACGCTGAACGTTTTGGACATTGTCGTGCACAAAGGCCTTACCAGTCAGCCTACCCTAGAAGTGCTGATGGACAACATGGATTCCGACCACCTTTCGGTTTTGACTGTCCTAGCGACTGAAGTATCAACAGTCGCACCGCCTTCTCCTCAAATGAAGACTGACTGGACCAAGTTCGCAACTTTTCTCCAAGAGGAGTCCTCCTTCAAGACCCTTGAACACTGGAGAAGATTCTGAACAATTTGCCATTGACCTCACCTCATGCATCCAAAATGCCATTACCGACTCCACTGTTTGTAGCAGTCACCGTGGAAGACTTACCAAATTTCCTCAACACTTGCAGGACTTATGGAGTGGGAATCGTAAACAGAGGCAAATTTTAAGATGCCCCACCCTAAAAAAGTGACTGAATGCGCTTCAAGAAAAGCTAAGGCAAGAAAATGATACTACCGCAACTCCTGGGACGGTTGGACTGGACCGGCATCCACAGAATTTGTCTCATCATGACAAAATCTAAACCGTCAGTCCACCCGCTACTTGCTGCTGACAATACGCCGAGATACCGTGCAGCAGACCGAGCGGAGATTTTCGCCGCTCATCTAGAAGGCTAATTCAGACCGAATCCAGATATAGACGCGGCACATGCGACAGTAGTTGAGGATAACCTTCGACATACATCGAAGAGCAAAAAGCCTCTGATGAAGACCCGATAGTTTTCTCCCCGGACCTAGTCACACGCAGTATCAAGAAGTTGAAGCTAAGGAAAGCTCCGGGCGCGGACAAAATAACAAACACTGCCCTGCGCCACCTACCACCCATTGCTGCAATCACCCGCTTATTCAACGGCATAATCCGCACCGGTCACTTTCCTGACCGCTGGAAGATTGGCGACGTGATCATGCTGCCTAAGCAGGGGAAAAACGTCCTGAAACCAGAGAGCTATCGACCGATACAGCCCCTATCAAATGTTTCGAAGTTGTTCGAAAGACTCTTGCTGCACCACATCCACTTGTTCTACAAGCCGCGTCCTGAACAATTTGGATTCAGGTCCGAACATTGCACTACACTCCAACTGACGACAGTTATACAGGAAGCAACGGTGGCCGTCAACAAGTGGGAATATCCAGTCGCCGTGTTCCTGGATATGGAGAAAGCCTTCGACCGTGTGTGGTATCCCGGGCTGCTGTACAAGCTATCGACGCTAGAGATCCCAAGACATATCGTGAAAGTGTTGTCATTCTTCCTCGAAAACCGTCGTTTTCGGGTTATAGACGAAGATGCCATCTCCACAGAACACCCAGTTGAAGCAGGAGTCCCACAGGGTAGTGTACTCTCTCCAGTATGCTACTCCCTGTATACCGACGATATCCCGAGGGAAGAAGGAACCACGCTCTCATTGCTGATGACGTGGCGTACCTGACCTACTTTATCAAACCCGGCCAAGCTATCAGCAGGATGCAGCGAGCCATTGACGCCCTGCCAGAGTGGCTGACAAAATGGAGACTGTCAGTCAACGTAGGCAAAACTCAGTCAATTCTCCTGCGCCGCCGCCAAGCCGATCTCCCGAAGCTACAACTGATGTGGGACTCCATTGAATGGAAATCTACCGCCAAATACCAAGGCGTGACCATTGATTGTCGCCTATCAATGGTCCCCCATATAACCGCCACTGTCAACAAGACAAGAGCAGCTCTAGCACTCCTGCAACCAGTGCTCTCATCAAGGCTTCCGTTGCGCGCAAAAGTCGGGGTCTACAAAACATATATTAGACCCCTCATTACTTATGCAGCACTGTCCTGGTTCGCACTAACCAGTGAAAACCAGCGCAAGCGCCTCAGGATCTGCCAATCTAAAGCTCTGCGGACTGTTGCTGGTGCTCCCCGATTCGTGAGGAACACTACCATCGCCAGAGACTTAAAAGTCGAAACACTGGACGCTTTTATCGGCAAGCTAACGGCATCTATGTTTGCGCGCGCTGATGAATCTCGACTGCATCATATTAAAGATTTAGCGCCGCTAAACGCGCGGCCACCAGACTGTAAGGCCTACCCTCGTGAGTTAATCACGAAGGACTAGGCCTTTGCTCCGAAGAAGCTCAAACAACTCCTGCCTCCTGACGCAGGTGGCGCCTCTAGCCCACTCTTACAAGGTAGGCGCTGGGAGCATTGGGCCGCGAGGGAGGGGAGATGATAAATTGGAATCCCCCGGGTGACAAACCCAAACCAAAGGACCCTCATGTTGTAACGTGAGGCGGTGAAACTACAGTAGGAGGACGCTGCCCTGACACTGTTTCCCCACACAAAAAGGTGTGAGAAGAAGCCCGTGAGACAGACCTACTTGCTATCACATAGGTACATGAATATGAACAATTACTTAGACAAACCTACGGTGCAGTGTTTGTTCTCCCTTTCAGATTTATAAATTAATAACTTAATTACGTAATTACTACATAACATAAGTTTTACAAAAATATCTACGCTAATCTATGCGGACAAAGCCGCGGCATAAACATATTTTTTTTTAATTTATTAGAAACAAACAGTCACTATACAATTAGTCTTATACATGGGTTTATTATATATCTAGACCTAAAGTTTCCTTAATGAATAATAAAAAAAAATACATTGCGCTTGTTGTATCATCTCCAACTGAAAAACTCAGAAGAGTCAGTGATAAAGACAATACGGCGAGCGAGGCCATCGAAACTGGTTGATAGAAGTAAATATATTATAATAAACTTTTAATTTCAGTTTTGAATTTGGGCAAAGAGTTACAAAACATGTCTATACCTATAAATTTGTCATTATAATTTCTACTAGACCGTCTAAAGAAGCTATTGCCAACGTAGCACTTTTTTGAATTCCTTATAGCAAAAAGAGATTTTTTTGCAACAAGATCTTTCTTTTTACGGGGAACTTTTAAATTAATATGATTCAACAAGGGTGTTGAGTCAATGACATTATTAAGAATTTTGTACAGGGTAACTGTATCGATGTAAACACGGCGATTTTTAAGAAGTTCGATTTTATGTTTAGTGGCAGAGTGCTCATACGTGACATAGGGATTTCCTATTCGTAATTCCAATGACCTTATAAATTACTTCTGAACTCTTTTAATTCTATTGATGTGAACTTTACAGAAAGGTTGCCAAACACTACATGCAAATTCTAGCCGACTTCTTACGTAACTATTAAACAAAACTTTAAATGTGGAAGCATTTTTAAATGGTTTTCCCAAGCGCAGTATAAAACCCAGTTGTTTAAAAGATTTATTAATAAATTGATTTATATGTGGTAAAAATGTAAGTTTAGAATCCATAAGAACGACAAGATCACGTATCTGATGGACTCTGTTTAGAAGCTTTCCGCATAGTGTATAACTGAAATCTATTTTTTTTTCTTACGGGAATAAGTAATAACGTTACATTTTTCAGTATTAAGAAAGAGGTTGTTATCTTGACAGAATTTCTCAAAGCTCGTTAATTCACTCTGAAGTTTATTACAGTCGTGAATATTGCGAATAATCCTAAATATTTTTGTATCATCTGCGTACATAAGTACATTAGGTTTTGTGATAGATTTAGGTATATCATTTGCGTATAATATAAATAGTAAAGGACCGAGGTGCGAACCTTGAGGAACTCCGGAACTTACGTGTTTGAATTTAGACATGAAACCACTATGAACTACTGCCTGACTTTTATTCGTTATGTATGACTCGTTCCAACGCAAAAGATTCCCGTGTATACCGAGACGCAAAAGCTTTTGAAGTAGGGTATTATGACAAATTTTGTCAAAAGCTTTAGCGAAGTCTGTATATATTGCATCCGCTTGACAATCCGCATCTAATGCGTTGAGTAAAATTTCAGTGAAGTATATATAATTTGTGTCTACACTACTACCACTGTAAAAACCATGCTGACTTGGAGAAATATGCTGGTGTACAGCAGTGAATACTTCATTTGTCACGATTTTTTCTAAAATTTTACCGAACTGACATAGCTTGGATATAGGACGGTATTTTTTAATGTTTTGGGAAATAGATCCTTTGGGGATAAATGTAACTAGCGATTTTTTCCAGATTGTTGGAAATACACCGTCTGTTAAGGACTTTTGAAATATTAGTGCTAATGGTGGCGAGAGGGCTCTGGCGCAATTACGAATGAGAATGGGGTGAATATTATCATATCCAGCACCCTTATTGACATCAATTGAATTTAAATGTCTCAAAACGAGTTCTTTTGAGATTTGGATGTTGTGTAAGTCAAATACAGATTGATCGTCGAGCTGGAAGTCCTTTAATAGATTAGAGCAAGCCGGTTCAAACACTGAATAAAAATGCTCGTTGTATAAATCACATATCATTTGTCCCTCGTTGGCAATGTTACCCCTGTTGATCATGGAATGTGGTAGTTGGTTGCCAGAGAGTGCAGATTTTATATATGTCCAGAAGTACTTGGGGTGTGTAGTTATATTGAGCTCAGAGTATTCGAGAAATTTTCGGTGACATTCCGAATCAGCCTTAGAGGCCTGTGTTCTTAAAGAACTGTAAATATTGTAGTCGAGGGGGTTTTTATATAATTTCCCTAATTTATGATATTTTTTCTTTTCTCTCAAAGTCTTAATAAGGGATGGGATCTATTAAACCAAATTGGAAAAGATTTTGAGCTGTAAAGAGTTTTCGTTGGGACATACTTAATAATAAGGGAATTTAGAATATCATAAAATTTTAAAACGCATTTTTCTAAGGACAAAGAGTTAAAAATATTATACCAATTTATTTTATTTAGTTTCTGACTTATTGATTCAAAATCCGCTGACCGATAGTTATAAACTTTTTTAATTGCTGGTTTAAGGCGGGGGGTGTACGTTTTGAAGATTAAATCTATTGTTATAGAAGGATGGTGACTGTCTTCACGAGTAAGTGGTGCGTCACAATGACAAGTGGTAGAATCTGCATTACATAGAATCAAGTCAAGTATACGATTGTTGACATTGAGACAGGTGTTAAACTGTTTAAGATTAGTTAATGACAAAAATTTACTTTATAATTGTGTTTTACGACTATTATTATCGTTAAGTATTACACATTTAGAAGATGAACAAATCCATTTTGCAGCCGGGATGTTAAAGTCACCCGTAATTAAAAACAGTTCATTGGGCCGTTTAAGTATGATCTGACTAGCGATATCAAGAAATTCTGACAGAGTTTCTCGATGTTCCGAGCCCGGTGGAATGAAAAACAAGCTATATTCAAATACGAAGCGCGATGTGATGTGGCGGAGTCGGAACAGGAAGGGGCGATACGCGATGCGGCTGCGGCAGCATTATCGCTCGCACCCAGTAGCACGGATACCCATACGCAGTCGGCGCGCGCTCGCTGCGGGCACGGCCAGTTGCGGCGCACAGGCTGACAGGACGCGCGCACTGCTACGGCGACGCCTCCACCTCGGTTTAGCCCGCTATCTTCGATAGACCTATCGCACCTATATATCGTATACCTACTGTCAAAGAATTCGCGATCTAAAAAGTTTGAGGTTAACCAGCTCTCAGCTATACAAATAAAATCATAATTGTTTAGCGCGACCTTAGAAAAGAAAGAATGGCTTTTTGTTCTGAGACCCCGGACGTTTTAATAATATCCATGTAAATTAACTAGCTCTGTGAAATATTTATCAATAATATATTTGGTACGATTATAAATGTTTTTATTTTTTCTTGTGATTTCGTATAAAAAAGAAAGATAAGGTCTTGGTTAAATAAATAGAAACATTGGCAACAACATTTATTTGTGCTCGTAGATAATAATATGTAAATCGGTTTATAACAATCTGTGCATAAAAGTAGATAATAATTTAAAATTTCCAAGGTGAAGAACAATATAAATAATATACTTTTTACGTAAATATTTTGGCAAGTAATTTCATAAACACATTTGTGAGCTATATTGTATAAAAATATGTAAGGTAGGTAAAAAAATGTAAATAGGTTTATTTCTACGTTAGAATAGTTTCTAACTGGATTTACGATAAAAAACTATCTTAGTTAGTACGTGCGTGTAGTAAGTATGCTCTTTTAAAAATAATAAGAAAATTACTTTTATGAGTGATAATATAAGTAAATTAAGTCACTTCACTTTAAAAAGATCTGATGTTTTCGATATCTGTAGCTCTTTGGATGCATCCGTCTTGCGCATGAAGATTTTACCATCTCTGACCCAGAGATATTTGTAACATTGTTTAGCCTTGAGCTCTCTGGCACCTTGCAGCAACTGCTTAGTGGCTGGAGTGAGGTGGTCTCCAACGTAGATATTAGAAGTAGGCCCCGATATTCCGATGTCACTGGTGGTGAGACCGCGGCGAGTTCGCACAGCTGCAAGAATCTGGTCCTTGTAAAATCGCCGTATCAGCCGTACTATTATTGCAGGTGGTCGATTCAGTTTCTGCTGGATATTGGTATCGGTGGTGCTGTCAGTTTCGAAACGCCGAACACGATGAATACGGTCCACGTCTCTTTCATCGAAACTTACGCCAACTTTTGTACATATTTGACTTAATACAGTATAAAGATTTTCGCCTTTGACGAGAGGGACTCCGGAAATTTGGAGGTAGTTCAGTCTGGAGTATTGTTCACATTCATTTTTGTCCTCTTCAAAAGAATCAATTTTATTTTTCGCCGACTGAAGTTCACTCTCTAGTTTCAATATTATCGACATTTTATCTTCAACATTACTTAGTCGATCTTCGAAATTGCAAAATCGTGTCTCCATATTGCTCCACTTGGATTTGAGATCATTAATGCTGGTGTAAGTTTCACGGATTTCGTTCTGTATAGTAGTAAAGTCTGACCTCAAAAGCTTAATTTCTTGCAAAACATCTTGGATGCCGGTGTCGTGGACTTTTGGTACCGAGTTACGACATTGCAAGCATTTCCATACAGACTTCTTTTTGGTCCCCATTTTTCGGTAACTGGTCTCCGAAATGCCTACGCACTCAAAGTGTAAGTGTCCCTAACAGGTACCACAAATAACAGCATCGATGACTTCGGCATTACTCTTATTGCAAATATTTTTTTTTAAACCTTTATTTCTTACTTGTTAAGGTTCAAATTAACATAAAGAAACTGTTTAGCGTAAAGTTGTAACTAGTTTGTTGACGCACGGTATAATTGTTATGAGGTATCGACCGAGTTATGCGATAGCCGAACGCTGAACTTCTAATAAACTAAAAAAAATTATATATTTCTCATGTGGTTTACTATAAAAGAAAACCCACAGTTTTTTTTTTTTTTTTTTTTTTTTAATACCACTAAGGTGGCAAACAAGCTTACGGCCCGCCTGATGGTAAGCGGTCACCGTAGCCTATGGACGCTTGCAACACCAGGGGTATCACTTGCGCGTTGCCAACCCTTCAGAAATCTAATAACTTCTTTCTTGAAGAACTCCATACTGTAGTCCTTGCAGAAAACCTTGGCAGGGAGCTCATTCCACAACTTAAGCGTTCGCGGGAGGAAGTTTCTCTGAAACCGCACTGTACGCGACCATTTAGGTTCTAAAGTGTGAGAATGAATTCCCTGCCAATGGCGAGCGGTGCGATGGTAGAAAGTAGCCGTGGGCATCATTTCGAACAATTCCTCAGAACACAACCCATTGTACAAGCGGTAGAACACACACAGTGAGGCAAAGTCTCTCCTCAGAATTAAGGGCTCGATACCGCAAGTGAGTTTGGAATCGTCGACAATTCTCACAGCCCGTCGTTGAACCGAGTCAAAAGGGCCAAGCTGGTATCCGGGTGCACCTGCCCAGAGATGGCAGCAGTACTCCATATGGGGCCGAACTTGCGACTTGTAAAGTAACAACCTTTGCCCCGACGTGAAGTACTGCTTCGCTCTGTTGAGTACACCAAGTTTTTTGGACGCCAGCTTCACCTTATCTTGTAAATGATCTCGGAACTGAACATCGCTGGAGATGTCGACACCAAGGATCCCAATGCTCTTGGAGATGGAGAGGGGAGTGTTCTGGAATGGTGGGACCACAGTGAATGGAGTTTTCTTAGCGGTGAACGCGCACACTTGTGTCTTTGTAGGGTTGAATCGGACCAAGTTTACCCGTCCCCACTCAGAGACCTGGGACAGTGTGGTCTCGATTTGAGACACAAGTTCTCCGCAGTTTTCCTCCACATCGGAACGAGGGATGTTTGCACGACCCGTGTAAAAAGCGTCTCCAGTACTGTCATCTGCATAGCAATGTATGTTGTTGATGTCCAACATGTCATTGATATGCAGTAGAAACAGCGTAGGAGACAGCACAGAGCCTTGCGGGACACCAGCATTAATGTCCATGCTATCAGAGCAACTACCGTCAACTACGGTTCGTATGCGTCTGCCGGACAAAAAGCTAGCCACCCATTTGCACAAACCCTCGGGCACTCCATAAGATGGCAATTTCGATAGAAGACCGCGGTGCCAGACCCGATCGAACGCCTTCGCTATGTCCAGGCTACATGCCAATGCCTCCCCGTGACTCTCAATGGCTAGTGCCCATCGGTGTGTGAGATACACTAGAAGGTCACCAGTCGAGCGACCGTGGCGAAAGCCATATTGACGGTCACTGACCAGATCGTGTACTTCTAGGTATCTTAGAAGCTGTGTGTTGATCACACGCTCCATCACCTTAGAGAGGAGAGAGGTAATAGCGATAGGCCTGTAATTCGATGGATCTGATCTATCGCCCTTTTTGGGCACCGGGTGCACATTCGCAGTCTTCCATGAAGACGGAAATTGCCCAGTGTGGTAGGAAAGCGCGAAGTGGCGCGTGAGTACAGGACATAACTCAGGAGCACACTGCTTAAGCACCACTGCTGGTATACCGTCTGGCCCACTCGACTTATGAACGTCTAGAGAAAGCAACGCCCGCCTGACCTCCCGCTGCGTTATGGAGATTTCCGGCATGGACTTACCGCACCACGGTATAGTAGGTGGTACAGCGCCTTCATCGTTCATATTCGAGTTCGAGGCAGTATAAGTCTAACTTACATAAAGGCAAACAATAGATAATAAAAGCGAACCTAACTACTCTCACATTTGTTTACCTACCTAATACTTAACTATCCTAAGGAAAGTCGGGGTATTAACTTTATTTATTCACAACAAACAAACATTCATTCTTAAAACTATTCGATTTAGAGATCTTATCTATAGCTACCTACCTATCTACGCGGGAACAAAGGGTAAACTTTATTATCTTATTAACATCTCATTAGCGATAAGTAGCTATCTATCTATACACCTAGGTATGTATAGAGCGGAGTTCAGCTGTCAGCTGGCCGTCCTTAACATAGATATTACGAAGAACCGCTAGCTTTTCCGTTACGAGTGCCGACATGTCCTTTTTTTTCTGAACTGACTATGCAGTTGGCTGTTGCAGCCATTACTGCTTCACCGGACTCTATAGGGTTTCTCGTGTCACTGGTCCGGCTAAAATCCGAACAAAATCCGAACAGGATCTTTATTCTGTTATACCTGAGTGACCAGGTACCCAAAGAAATTCAATTAAGATGTTTAAGATTAAACCTTTAGTTCGCATATTTAATAATTGGTATATCCATTTAAATTTAATGTAAGATAGGATTTAATATTTGTTAATGGTTCTTTTTTCATTTAAATGGGAAATAAAATAATTAATGTCATAAATAATAGCAAGAAACTCAGCTGAGTAAACTGAAAAAAGGTATTGCAGGTATAAACATGACCTAGTTCATAATTAGTAACGTAAAAAGCAAAGCTTGTCCTATGAGTTGTCTTAGAACCGTTATTATAAATTTTTATGAAGTCAGATTTACTACTCATTAATTCAAAAAAATAAACTTTAATTTTTATAATTAAATATATTTACACAAATTTTAAAATGCACAATTAGTCCAATGCACTATGTCTTGGAATTCGAAATTGAGATAGGTTATTGATTGAATAATAGTATGGCAGATTATTAATGGTTTTACATAATGTTTCGGTATTACAAATCCACAAATATATCAATTTATATTTAATTATAATTATCACTACCACGGCTAATTATTATCAAATAAAATTTTACTGTTATGTAAGCCCTTCTAATAAATAAAGAAACAATGCTAGTCTTCAACTGTTAGGACTTTATAGGAAATGATTTCATAGCTCCACATATTATCTATATAATATGTGGAGCTATGAAATCATTTCCTATAAAGTCCTTACAACTGAAGACTAGCATTGTTTCTTTATTTATTTGGTTTGTAAATAATTAAGTTTCTTTAACAAATGAAAAGAAGCATTATTATAAAATGTACACCCATAATCAAAACGACTCCGAACTACTGAAGCAATATTATTAGAAAGAAAATGGATTTTGTTCCAGACAGATCTGTGTTTATAAGGGCAATCTTATTTTGATGAAAAAAACAAAAGCCCGACTGCTAAAAAACTAAAAGCCAAACGACAAATCCTGAAATTTAAAATTTTGTTCAGCAATATTGAAGTCACCTTGTAAAATGGTTGCTAACACAGAATATATTAATTCAATTGAATTCAAGTTTGGCGCAGGGGCAGTTGAAGAGATAAACTATGATAGGTTAATTTGTATTCCGAAAAATTAAGAATTTCTCACAGGAGTAACCATATTAGAATTCAACGTGGACAAATAATAATCATGGTGTTTCCGTTGTAATCCTACGCTAATAACCACATTTGCTACAAAAGAAAGAAAAAGAGGCAAATGCTACACTCAAAAAATATTTAACCATATTTCAGTTGGTCACTACATACTATACTCGGTACACATACGGACAGCAGGTTTAAGTAGTAAATAGTAGCAGAGACAACTTTATTAATTCATTAAACAATTAATTGCATACACTTACAGTCAATGTTGTTAAATTTCTAACAAACACTAGTCTGTAAATTTAAACAACGTTACTTCATTAAGACAATAAATTTTGACCTGCTACGTTAATCAATTTCTAACTGTCAACGAAACAGTCTGGTCTGCTGCAGCAGCTAATTTACTCCATCAATAAAACAAATTCTGCTCTGCCACTGTAACATATTTAGTCAATTAATAATTCTAAGTGTTAACCAGGAGAGAAAATTTGTAACTATAACTATAGAGAGGTATTCCGATTTACGTGACTTTGTATGTAAATGCAAACAAGCACCGTTTATAGTACTGCAGTACTACTAATAGCCACAGGCTGGTAATACTTTGACGTAGCGCTTTCACATAACGTAAATCTAAGTTTTTGTATTTAGTTACATATAGACGGATTTTGCTTTCTCTGACTCCTATCCGACAAAGGCGTATTCAAGAAAGCCCTTAAAAGCTTATTAGCTTAAAGCAAATAGATCGCATCCTCTCTTATTAGATGTCACGACAAATTGACGTGGCATCGAATCTCTTACCAGTCACTAAGTAATACCATCAGCAAGTGCTCTAAACAAGCGTTCACCGGTGCCCGAAGACATAGAGTTACTAATAAGAGAGCCCAACGCCGCACGATGACAACGTAACAATTATCCCTCTGTCGAGGACTAGACTCCTTCTACAAAAGTGTCAAGACGGCTACAGGTGTGTGTAAAAAGCAGTCACAAAAACGTGATGGAAGGGATCTAACCTGGCCTCCAGGCTAACTGGAGCTATAAAGCTATTGAAGTCAACAGCCTGAGCGCCATGCCTTCCTTTAAAAGACTTAATTAATTCGTGCGTTTGACGATGACTAAACGCAGACTGCTTAGAAAAAACTAGTAGACAGTAAGATCAAAAGTAGATGCGCTCTCCCGCCGCTTACCTCTCTACCTCCTGTCATTGCAGACGAACTTATGCAGACTATCAAAATTAAGGTTAACCCGGATAATAATATTAATAAGTATTTTTAACGTGGCGATGTCGAACTACATTTTTTCTCGACGTAGTTAGGGTAAACATTTTCTAAGCCCTCGTCATATAGACAAATTAGTTTACTTAACGCTTTGAGTAAACTTTATTAACGGTTACTACTACAGTGGTTACGTAATTTCATAGGCAATAAGAATAAACCTCTTCACCAAAGTAATTTTGGATTTTGGGCAACAAACAAGATTTCACGAAGCGCATTTATACCTACAGGACTGCCAGTTTTCGACGTGGCGACAGCGTTCAATAAATACTTATACAACGGTTTTTAAGCTGTAACCTTTATAAGCTGTTCCACATACACTGAGATCGCTTTAATCTGGTTTTTATTTTATGCACTTGCTGATAGTAGCTTGCAAGTGACTGGTGCGTGACAGATTCGATTACCACATTAATATTAGAGATCTAATGAGAGCAGGGATGAGATCTTGTTGTGGTAAGCTGATTATTTTAAGAGCTTTCTTGAATTGGCCCCAGTTTATCACAGTCTGTCGCAGTGGCTTCGTAGGCCTGGGGCCTAAGGGACATAATAACTAAGAGATTGTTAAAGAAAAGTTCATCCAGTACTTCTATGGAGCGCAAACATAAGCTTATGTTCTGTAGAAACGTTGAGTATGTCCAGCCTATGGAAGGCATTAACGGCGTAGATAGTAGCTGTCATAATATTAAAATTGAGTTTGTGTATCAGACTGTCGAGAACCTTGCCTTTGTTCTACGCAGGATAGGTGGTTTTTCATCGGAATCAGACGCGATGATGATGGGCTGATGGCTGGTCGGTCTAGCCTATTGGCTATTCTTACTCACCAAGCCGACTCGACAGACGATCCGCCCTGCTATACAGGTCATGTCGCATAATGCATCTGCCCCTTTATTATGTCTCTCCTTCTCTTTCTCTCTCGCTCTCTCTCTTTCTCTCTCTCACTTTCTCACCATCTCTCTCGGTCTTTCTATCTCTAGGTAGAGTCAAGGAATACGTTTTTGAAGATATATATGAAATTTTTAGGAGTAAACAGAAACAAAACTGTATATCGATAGCAAAAATATAAAAATAAATCTTTTCAATGTCGGATTACAGCTAAAGTATTAGAGATACATAAATAATATATCTTAATTTTTTTATAGGAAATTTAATAAGTAACAGTTTTTGTTTACACGATTTTATAGTATTAGTAATTATTGCCGAGATATAAGCAAAAAACTGAAAAAGGGTACCCTGCCAAAATGGCGGCGCGAGCGCAACAGGTATCGATGAGGACTTTTAGTGTGCACAACGGGAGATCCTCATGAATATATACACCAAAATTCAAAACTACCAATTAATGTTTTTTAATTTTCTTATCCAATCTAATCAATGGACTATGATTTGAATGTTCGGGTTAAAAAAGTTCGTTTCATTATTAAATTACAGATTTGACGACTCGAGAAGGTCTGTTAAAACATTGCGGTACACTTTTTGGTTGAAGAACTGTTAATACGATCTACCGAGCAGGCCTGTTATAACATTGCGGGCCGCTCTCTGATACTATACTGCAAGTACGATTTATCCCCAAGATGGTCGTGCAAGATATGGTCGTACATCGTATCATGTTTGATTAAAAAATATTTTAAAACATTACCAATATTCTATGACTACCTTCCTATGCCTTTTCTATAGATGTTCGGGCATAATTTTTTACACAGCGGTCCGATTTAAGGCTCTTTTTGTTGGTGGATAGATACCTTTAAGTTGATTACATTTTAATTAAAAGGATAATATCCCACCTACAAATTTTTTACTTGCAAACCGAACCGACCGAAACAAATATTGGTGGACATTACACAGAGCGCCATCTGGTCCTAAACTAAGCAAAACTTGTGTTATACATACATACATACATAACATCACGCCTGTTTCCCAGAGGGGGGGGGGGCAGAGATCATTAGACTGCCACTTGCTACGATACTGGCAAACTTCTTTTGCTTCGTCTACACGCATTAATGCTTTCATACATTTCAACGATTCATAGTACTGATAACCTGGCCTTTTCTGAGAATGAACTCAATTTGATCGAGATACGTTTGCTGAGATCTACCTCTAAGGTTGGTAGAGGTAAACTCAGTTACTTTTGCCTAAATTTTTTCGTGCATCTATTTTCATTCATCCTCTCAACATGCCCTAACCAGCTTAACATGCCTTTCTCAATCTTTGTCACTTTCCTTTCCTATAAGAAATAGTATGATACGAGAGTGCTGTGGTGTCTCTCTAGTATCACACTATTGCTTATCCTGTCATTAATGGTCAAGCCACACATACTTATCAATGCTGTCATTTCCATAGCATTATATACTTTCATGCTTCCTTTGCCATTCACTTCCAAACGTCAGTGTTGGAATCATCACACCCTCATGAGATGCTAAACGAGCCTTTGCCGACAATTTCTAACTGCTCATAAAGGTGTGCAGCGCCCCATTCGCCTGATTTCCCGCATTCACGTTTTCCGTCGCTAGTGAACAAAGATTCTGTATACGAATTCTTGTATTTGTTCTACTTTTTTACCTTCCACCGTAATAATGCGTTCTGTAACAGTTTCATTCCTTTCAAAAACTTGTGTCTTATTTACATTAACGTTAATTCAATTCTTTTTTAATGATTTATACATAACGTTACTATTTCCTCTGCTGCCGATGCAAGAATGATCTGGTCATCAGAATAGAGGAGTAGAAACCAGATAACGGATACAAAAACATAAATATTTTTTCTTTTGTAAATAGACAAATAATTAATATAAGTATATAAATACCAAGAACCCGTAGTGTACAAATGTAGTTCTAATGGCACAGTATAACATAATGAAAATATAAAATATTTTAATATGTGTGCTGCCTAACTAATTTTGGAAAAACGTAGCAATCAGCTTGACGTTTGACACCTCAAAACATTTTCTTCCTATACCTAATTAAAAACTAAATCAAATGTTAAGGTGTTACGAATGTGGACTGATGAGCTGGTCAAAATAGCAATGTGGCGAAAAAACAGAAACATAGAAAGACGCATAGATATTAACAATGTAACACTGTGCCCTTTGTCACAGTGAGCTCCTCTTGACCCTAGTATTTTATACATTTGGCATGTGGATGTCGGGTCCATTGCGTTTTCGGGAGAGAAGCCAGGGTTAGAGCCGAATAAATTGTATATAACAATTTCCGATGGGGGGCAGCATATTTTTTGTTTCATATCTCTCAAAGCGTGAACTTTCAGTAGTCAGGTTTTCGTTTTTGAACTTACGTTTTACTAAATCATTATATGGATATCATAATACATTAAAGACAAAATCTAGCATTAGTTACCCATGGTAGTGTAAAGATTATTAATGCTACATTCCTCTAAATCGATTAAGGCGTCTAGAAGATATGATAGAATAAAGAAACAGACGAACATACATTACACTGTTTTTGTTCAGGCAGTAGCATAAAAAGGCACCTACTTTTCATGAGCCGCCAAACTTTGAACTTACATAATGTGCTCAATGTATCAAAAATCGTCTTAGTACTCATATTGTGACAGGTAACTATGGAATCCTTCCTTCATTGTGCGTGGTCCGACACGCACTTGGCCAAATGTTTAATTTCCTTACTTTCTTAAAGTTTTTCTAATTCTCCACATAAGATCATCAAATTTCCAAATTTGTTGCATTACCAGAAAAATGTAAAAAAAACCCCTTAAGTTATTATTTCTTCAAATAATACATACCTAATTACCTAAGGGTTAGTTGAAAAGTAGTTATTTATCTCATCTTTTTTGTTTTAACTTTTTTTTTTGTATTTTAAATTAGTAACTAAATACTTTGACTGTAATATAAAAACATTTTTTGAAAAGAAAATAGTTTTACTGCCTCTTATATTGTTTTTTACTACGAACTTTTCTACTACCTGAAATTTCGATCCTACATCATCATCGCAATCACTTTTATAAAAATTGCAATGCCAGTATCTTTTTGCAGGGCGCACCGTTCTATAGGCCGGCGACACAGTGCTATGATTCTTTGATGGCTGCGCGGCGTTAGTGAAACTGGCCACATCGAGTACAAAATACATCTTCAACAATTTTTAGGGTTCCAACCAAAATGGTCAAAAGAAACGCTAGCAAATAAAAAAGCTATCGACCTGAACTTTGGTATGGTTATAGAACTTGCTAACCGCATCTATTCAAGAAAAAATATATTTAATAATGGTTTTCAGGTATTAAATATAAGGCTCGAAGCGGGGTTTTAAAATCTGAAACTGACTAGTGGGGTATCATATGAACGGGCTACAATTGCATATTCTTACGCGTTTACCTACCGATTGATTATGATGTAATTTGGTATGAAGGTAGCTGACACTCTAGATTAACACATAGACTAGTTTTGAGTTAGGAAAATCAAATAGTTATCACGGGATAACTATAACCGAGCTTAAACGAACTATAGCTGCAGCTAGAGCATACTACATTCGTATAATGAAGGAGTTCCACGCCGATAATCGAATTTAGGGCGGGCGGAGTCGCTGATTAAATCTAGTTACTGCCTATCAAAGGTCATGTATAATTCGTGCGATGTCATTACCTAGCTCTCCGCAAAAAATATAAAACATGTTGATTATGTTTGTTTGTACGTAGATAATTGATACAAACTCTTCGTTTGTTTTGATGTGACTTAACTAAGGAACTCTTTGCTTAAGTGGTTGCGGTAGGGTACTAATGTATTTACTCCTCTATAGATGTATCAGTATGTACAAATACAAGACCTTACAAAATCTACCAAATATATTTATATTATATATATTTATAGACAAATTTCGTTATTTGTATAAAGCGCATAGCTAAAGTGCGTATATATATTCTAAATTTAGTTAGGATAATAGTAATGGTCATAGTACGTAGATATATAGGGTTCAATTTATTAATGTGTCACTGAGTCATAAAACTTCGTAATACTTGCTGGTTCAAAGGCTTAAAATAATCACGCCTGATTGAAATGAAATGATCATAAATATATAACAATAAAAATAAATATTAGTATGTAACACAGTTGTTTTATTTCAAACATTTCAAAAGTTTGTTTCAAAAACTAAAGATAAAGGTACACTCCATTTTTACTTACAGAGGTAAAATGTACAATATGATGAAAACAGAGAGTTATAAATAACAAATAAATATTTTTATACATTTCACACAGCGCCATCTGGTCCCAAAGGTAATATTTATATCGGACAATGGACACAAATACAAATACCTATATACTTTTTTGTAAGTATATACATTTTAAACAAAGACAACAACCAGTCTTAAGACAAACACAAAGTTCATCTCATAAATGTTTTTCTTGTGCAGGAATCGAACCTACGCCTCTCGATTTATTCACGGGTCATTATTCCCTGACCCAGTGAAATATTGATTTTTTATTCCTAGTGACCTTTCTTATTTGAGCTTAAAGAATAGTTTTTTTTGATTTTAAGATTACTAAATAAAGCTAGCAAAGAAATTATGTCCAGAGTTTGTCGCCCTAGATGATATATTAGAATAGTATCAGGTTCTAATTGTTGGATCTCAACCCACCGAGTTATTGTATGGATTATGTTCAAAGCAAGGAAAAGCATAATTAATAAATTTAAATTCAAAAGTGTTTTACTAAGCTTACTTGAGTATAAATTTTAACTTTGGTACATTTAACAGTCGGACCTGGCTTTTGCCATGTGACAGCAAAAGTAAAGCCAAAGACCTACTCGGATGCTTCAGAACTATGACAGTCGAGAGGCCACGAGCTCTACTACCTCCACCAAACCATGCTAGGTCAGTGTGGTAAATACCCTAAGCCTTCTTTAAGGACAGGTCTGTGCTCTAGCAGTAGGAACGCAACGACTAAAGCAAAGATATTGTGACGGCTCCATTCGACGAATATAAAATACAGACAAAACTGTGGGTATGAATATGTATTTGAAAAAGCAAAGCAAGGTACCGCATTTTCGTTAATGACAGAAATCAAAATGCTAATTATATTACAATGCCAATGTCAATTGCGTAAGTGTGATAAATTCGATAGTATAAAAGTTATAAAAAGTCATCTGTACATATCAGTTACATTTACTGAGCAAAAATGAAGTGGGCGGTAAGTACACTAAAATCAGTTCAGTTACACAAAAAATACAATTTAAAATGAATTCAATGGTTTTTTTTTCTTGTTTTAGATTATTTTTGTAACCTTGTTGGTTGTATGTTTTGGTAAACCTTTGAACAAATCAAGTTTAAAACGACTACCTCACAAATGTCTACCAGTCCTGGTTGTACGAGTAGAAGAAAACATTGAAGAAATTGTAGCCAAACCTGCTGCTGAAGTACTCCAAGCTTTAGAAACACCTTCAGTGGCTCTATCTAAACAGATATCAGAAGTTTCTAAAAGTCTTGTCATTGCTGAGCATTTAGTTAAGTCTACTACGACCGAAAATTCAGCTAACCACGAATATCTTTTAACTACAAATATTTCTGAACGTTCTGATGAATCTGAAGAGGTGTCTTCAGAAACAACTATTTCACCGGTTAGTGAACCCCCTAGTGCCACTAAAGTTCCTTCTGTTAATGAGCGCTCTGATAAATCTGCAGATTCTACTGCAACAACTGTTGACCTTGAATATCTTGCTACCACAGAAGCTCTTACTATTATTGAACGATTACATGAATCAGAAGAGTTAGATTTAACAACTGAAGGTTCAGAGCCTGTTGTTTCTGCTGCTTCTGGCGCTCCTAGTGCTGTTGAACGCCTAACTGAATCAGAAAAGACAGATTCTACTACTTTAGGTACTGTAGGTACTGAAAGTGCTGCTGCCACTGATTCGCTCTCTGTTGTTGATCTATTAAATGAATCAAAAGAGATAGATACAACATCTGCCGCTTTTCAACTTGAAGTTGTCACTGCTACTGAAGTTACTTCTGTTGGCAAAGACCAAAATGAACCACAAGACTCACATGCAACAACTGAGGCTTCTGCTGAACTTGCTGCAACGGAACCGCCTTCAATAGATAATAGTTCTATGGGACCAGAAGCGGCAACTGTTGCACCAGCTGCACCTGAAACTCCTCTGTCAATGCCAGGTGCTAATTCTGAAACACCATATTATATTGGCAATGTAGGCGAAGCAAAAGAGTCTGGTGTAAGAACTGAAGCTTCGGTGATTTCAGAAGCCCCTAGTTCTGAAAATCCTCAAGAATCATCTCCAGCACCAGAAATTCTAGCTACATCAGAAACTCCAATTTTTGAAGCATCTGCTGAGCACTCTTCGTCATCGCAGGCACCTACTGTTTCTGAGCTCTTCGATGAACTACAGAATTCATCTCTAACGCCCATTGTTCAATTTGAACCTACAAGCATCAGCACACCTTTGCAACGATTTATTGCATTTACTTTCTTCGATCGCAGTGCCAAAAATAGCTCTTTAAGACGATTCTTAAATTACCTACGATCGTTCAAAAAGTGAAAAGTTATCCCCTGTGTTTTATTTAAAACAAATATTAAATTGTCTTATTGTTCTCATAGACCTAAACATTGAACCAGTGATGCTATGAACGTTTTAATTCATTTGGCTATGATTTTTTTAAAAAATATTGGTATTCAATATAGTAGCTTTCACAAATATATTATGTAGACATTGGTATTGCTGGTATTTTTATATTTAAATGTAAATAATATTAATGTAAAAGCTGTATTATACTAATTAACGACTAAGTTGTTTATGTAATATTAATGTGATCAACACAGGTAGACTCATAAGGAAGTGCCGTTATGTAGATATAGTCTTAATTAATTTTAAATGCTCATCATTTAACATGGCTGATACATGAATAATGTTAAACTATGTAATAAAAGTAAGGGCAGTTTATAGATAGGTATATACCACAAAATTTCAACCTTTTTACCTTTTATTGTTCACTTCGATTGATATTTCATTCTTAAATATTTTTCAATTTTAAAGTAGACTGACTCGTAAAAACTATATATTTTGTTAGTTCGACTAGATTAATAAATAATTTAGAAAAATTTTGAAATTTTTTAAAGTGGTCATGCGCAAGTTTAACTTACGTCGACTTTGTATGAACTATTATTTTTTCGCAACTTCATTACTTATCACTGAAGATCGGATTATATGCACAAACAAAGTGCCAAATACGCACTAAAAAAAGCCGAAATATGCACTAAAACTCTTCACAAAGGAAAGCTTTTACTACTGGTGGATACGAATGTATACATACAGGTGTAGTAAAGCTTCGAAAAAGCTCTAGTTTTGCTATAGATGGGAGCTCACAATTTCCATACAGGACAGTTGTACGTTTCCTTGTAATCGGGTTTAAATCAATTGAAGCAATAAGGTACCCGACGAAACTTCTTTTTGATAAGTGCAAGGTGATGATGCCAGCACAACTATTTATTTGGCAAACCTTAATCTATTGCCATTCGCCTATATCACTTGTTACCAGAGTCAGTCACTAAAATTATAGATGAAAAGACAACAATAAAAATAAAACTAATATCGTCAAATTATATAATAAAAACCATATCACAATTAGAAATAATGGAAACCCAAAACATATGAGAGGCATGTATTTCATAATAAAAAAAGGCAAAATAAAGTGGATTCATGTATTTATATATATATTCGTCTTATATTAAATTCAAAAAAATTATATTTATATTTTTTAGCTAGAATAGTTAAAATTTTAATTATCAATTTAAAGATCTTAATATATCTTCTTCTAGGTTTAATGCACAATTTTAAAAAAAAAACATTTTAATTTTAACTACGATTGTCATAACATAAACCGTTTATTAATAGTAAGCCCTAGTACAGATCTAGATCTAATTGCACTGCTAACAACAACACCAAATACTGTCATTAAAAGTATGCCATTCTTTATTCTATAAGCAGGTGTAACTCTGTGAAATATTTCTACTACTAAGTGTGATCCCCTACAAGCCCGCAAAACAACGGCATTATTACGCAAATACACGCGAATTTAGTAGGCACTAACACATTTCACCTTTACTTAAAAGTTTTTCTATATTAGGTATGTGCAAAGAGTAGTATTAAAGGAAAGGGAAATGTGCTGCTTTTACCTTTAATTAGCAGTTATAGGACATTACTACCGCGGCCCGCAAACGCAGCATAACTGGGCAATCGTGAGTATGCAGGCCGAGGCATATAGGTTAAATGTGAAAGATTGTAGGTCGCTCTCTGATACTGTACTGCAAGTACGATTTATCCCAAAGAAGTTTGTGCAAGATATAGTCGCATATAGTAGCGTGTTTGAGAAAAAGATGTTTAAAACGGAAATAAAAATTTGAAGAATTAGGAATACGAAGAATTTGTGAAATAAAACCTTACAACTATTTGCCTACTAGAAGCAGGTTGTTTTTTTTTATTAAAAGATTTTATTTTTTGGGTTTGACTGACTAATTGCTTTTTTTTTTTTCTCGTACACTAAAAACATTCATACTTGTAACAAAATTTTATACAATCATCAACATAAAAGGCGCGTTTCATCAGTTCAAATTAAACACCAATTATTTTTTTCTCCAAAAGCTTAAGTTTTAAATCCACTTCATTAATATGGTACCACCTTATGAACAAACTATTTCGAATAAAGAATTATTTTTTGAAATTAATTCATAATTGACGAAGGTATCAGTGGGCATACTCGTACATAGAACCTCCTCCCTAGAAAAAATATACTCGTCGAACATAGTTCCTCCTCCGTCTTTGAAGTCGGAACGGTTAGGAACGGTAAAAACTCATAAAATCTGACCTTAGCATGCAACTACCTCGTATAAGCGCAGAATAAAATTGTAACAAGTAGTAAATAATAATTAAAACAAAAATCAAGTAGTAAATTAAGTTATAATAAAGTCAAAGTTTAGTTAGTAATTAGTTACATTTATAACTCTAATGATTTAGAAATAAAATGCAAATCATACTTCGATGTCAATGTCATACTACGCCTCAATTATATAAGAGTTAAGGAAAAGCCCGTTTTAAATTAGTGATGTGTTTGAATAGGAAATCACTTGAAATGAAGAATACGGTAAGTACCAATCAAGTTGTAGGATAATAATAATATGGCCATTAACCAAATAGTGCATATTTTAGGTATGTAAATAAAATGTTAGTGACCCAAAAGTGTTTATATTTTAAGCCGGCAAACAACCTAAAAATAATTACTTTGTTTTCAAATTAATTAAAAGCATTTTACTTTGCATTACACTTATACAGTAGTATTGTGATAGTGACTCAAGCAAAAACAAAAAAACTAGCTTTGTATGAAGTGAACGTAAAAGTTTTTTGGACCACTCGATAGAAGTAAAACCTTTTGTTTATTTTGATTAAAAAGTTTTAGATCCTGCCCCTATTTATATGTTTCTCTCATGCCTATTAGCTGTAATTTAGTTCCCCCTTAGGTCACCTTAGAGGACATTAGGACAGTCAGACGCGGTCTAAGTTAGTGCAACAAAGTACATTATTTGAGGTAAGTAATAGTCATTCCTTTAAGGTTATAACACGAGTTATGTTTCTTTACCCGTCATTAAGACAAAACAGCAACATAATACAATATTTTATATATAAAAGTAAACAATGTCAAAGTTGATAATGTTATTCAGCAAAGTTGTATCTACATTCCGACCCCAAAATAAAAAAATTGTAAACCTTCCATAGGAATGTCACGTAAAACTTTCGATGGTTTAATGAGACAGTATTAACAATAAAAACTTTTTTATTTCAGACACTGTTTGCTGCCATCATAGTCATTAAATTAGTAAAATCAGAAGATGTGATCACTCCTTTAGAATTATTAACAGTTACTTCAACAATATCTTTTCATGATCAAGAAAATACTAATATATATTCATCCATAGATAATGAAGTAATAACTTCTACTGTGGTTCCTAAAGAACAAACAACCATATATGTTGATAATTTGCCCACATTACTACCAGCTAATTTGGAAAGTAACGTGGACTTACTCGAAAATAATAAAACAGCTAACATATTACTAATAGAAACAGAAAGCACAACAACGCCCACTTATTCTCATACAATTACTAAAACTAATGCCAGCGCAACTAAAAGTAATAAAAGCTTGGAAACTTTTACCAGGTTAATACCAGAATCAACGTCAACTGTACCAGCAAAAGAACTTGTACATAACATATACAGTGATGAAAAATATACTGATAACTACATCCCAGTATTTCCTACAGAACAATTTACATCAATCTCTTCGTCGACCAGTGCTAATGAGAAATCTTTTAAAACACTTGATAATTTGAACTCAGTTTTAGATATCTCTGAGGTGAAATTTTCTTCTTCCAATCCAGTATTTACTAAACTTAACGCAATTTCCCATCTAACACTACGAGCTTCACGGTACTTGCCGATCTTTTCTACTCGTCCACCTTTGCTTACTCCAAACAAATCTCTATATCCTACTATGAGTCCAAAATTAACACCACAGCCATTGGCACTGTCAACTTATCATCCAGTTAGGCAAGATTTTTTACCATATTCTCCAATTGCTACCTCACTTTTTGCAACTGAATCCAAATTAAAGGCTACACAAATAACACGTATTCACGACTTCGAAGATAATTATGATTTGTAAGTAAAGCCACTGTTTTAAAGTTTCTATCTATAAATATTTTTAAATTTTATTAAAGAAATAATCCATGTCCCTCATGTCAAACTCTGACTTATAATTTGTCTAGAATTGGCAAAGGGGGTAAATTATTCTGTCCCTGGTCTTGAATATTATAGCTTATTGCTTGCCTCAATTACCTTAATAACATGCCGATCCCACTCTTAAGGCACGTTTATATGTTGTTCTTGCCCGGAAACAATATGTTACAATCAAAGCTGTTCGAAAGTATATCTACCTAGGTCTGAACAACAGGTAGAAAGAACTTCGAAAAGGAAACAGGCAAAAGAATTCAGTTGTCCTAGGCGACATTCGAATACGTCCTGCCTGTCATGACCTACGTCGCAGGACACTAAAAATGAGCGTGATCCACAAATTAAAAGTCACTTAGCGAGCTATGGAGAAGACTATGCTTAGTCTCTGTTTAAATAAAATGGTCAGAAATGAGAAAATCTGACGAAAGACTATAGTAATCGACATAGCTCACATAATAAGCAAGCTGAAATAGCAGTGGGCAGGCCATTTCTATCGCAGAACCGATGAGACAGATACACCTTATGTTATGATGCGGGTGTGTTTCCAGCCACTGGTCAATTCTTCGGGAACAAAATTCTTGACGTTATACATATGTCACAGCCATCTGGTAAAATTAGCCTGTTAATTGAGCGCCTAGGCAGATCGTTGAGTATGGAAAAGAAAATATCATATACCTGAACGCTCGGCTCGCTTCGCTCGTTACTCATATACGTTAACAAAAGGGAAACTGAACCTAACCTAACAGACATGACTTATACAGTGCAATTTCTGTTCCTTTCTTTCCATATTTGACGATCTGCCTAGGCGCCCAATTAACTAGCCAGATTTAACCAGATGGCAGCGACACATACTTATTCAACTGTTAATTTCAATTAAATATAAATTATTATCATATTTAAAAATATAACTATATAAAAAGTTATAGACGTCCAAGCAATAAACATAAACTCATTTCTTAATTACATTATGACTAGAATATAAAATTCAAGATTATTCATAAAAATAGAAACAAAATACTTGCTTCACTTTTATATACTTAAATAACTTGGTTAAACTTTCTTTCTTTTACAGAGATGGATTTGATAACAATATTGAAATCGAAGAACAAGAAATCCCTCATAATTTAAGAATCACAAAGAACATTGACAGACTCGCTAAAAGTAACAACTACCGACCTTACATTAAAGAAAATAATGGCAGAAACTATGCAAAAAAAACGTTTTCAGCAGAATATTTTGAAAAGGTAAGAGAAAATGAAAGCCTTTTACTCTAGAAATTAAGATAAACACACTTAAATAACTTACAGAAAACTTGTATTAAAAGTTGCATATTATAATTACGTTCAATTCAATACCCACGGCATAAGTGTAATGTGTAATTGCAAATAGGATATTACCTATAGATAAAAAATAGTTTCATAGACTAAGGACGTAATACAACAACACTGTTTGTTTTTCTTTTGTTCTCGTTTGTTTTTCTCTCTTGTAAATTTTTTGGATTTGTAACCTCTTTCTGCATCTTTCGGTATAAATTGACTCACATAACCGTGTAGATTATCAAGAAATTTAAAAATAATAAAACACTCGTAGGAACCAATGAGCGGAATGAACATAAATATATTTAACAAATACATAAATATAACAGTGGGTAATTAGACCGTGAAAGTGTGATGTAATTTTTTGGGTAAAACAAACTACATTATACATCATCCAATCCCCGAAAAAATTAAAGAAATTAGGACGTCACTACTTTTACAGTCTAATAACACAATCTATATCTCCACTAAGGTAAAATATAAAGTCAAAAACACCATGTTAAAATTACTTTTCACCTCTCCAGCACCAAAAGGATGTTTTTGCTGTTCAAAAACAGTGGGCAAAGCGATTTTTGCTGCGAGCGTGAGACAAAGTAATACAACGTTCGAATATTACCTTTTGGAATTTTGCGATACTGAAAAAAAACAACGCTATGTTTGGTTTAGAAACATATTAAGTATAATGAAAAGCATAACTACATTGCATTTTTTCATTGTTGACGTACTTAATATTCATGAATAATAAATACTTACTAATAATTAATAGCGTTTATTTCAAAAAAAAAATATGCTTTGTTTTCGATAAAAGTGTCATACAGTAAATTTCTGAACGCACGTTAAAAAAAAAGAAAGCGAAATAACGCGAAATTAATTAGTTTATTGACGTACTCGTAAATATTTTAAGAGCTCGTAAGAGCTAAGACAAAAAGGGTCTTATGCTGAACTAAGCTTTTTACCAGAGAAATCACGTGAAAGTGAAGTCTTACAGCATACGAATTGTTCAATAAATTGGCGACTTTCAAAAGGTGCTAATGTTAAAAAGAATAGTTACAAAGTATAGTAGACAGAATTTGTAAATTAGAATAAACTTATTGCTTAATATGGCCTTCAGTGTGTTCCTTGCCTATCAATTGTGAAAAGATAGTTACAGTTTTTACTATGTTATCAGGTTCCAAATGCATATTTTCTGCTTTACTAGAAATAAGAATTTATATTATGATGGATATTTATTAAGTACATATGCTATAAAAAAAAACGTTTGTTTTATGCAAAACCACAGAGTTGTGTTTTTTATCATAGAATGCTCAGACCTGTATCTAACTATTCATCAGAGTCGATATTTCTCTTTCAATCGTCGGCTCCGTAGCTGAGTGGGTAATTTATGACCCAACTGCTGAATCGAGGGGCGTGGGTTTGATTCCCGCACAAACAAACATTCATGTGACGAACATTTGTGTTTGTCTTGAGCCTGGATGTTTTCTATATATAATATGTATGTATTTACAAAAAAAAGTATATAAATATACGTATTTGTATCCGTTGTCTGGTATCCATAGTACAAGGTTTGCTTAGTTTGGGACCAGATGGCGCTGTGTGATATATTAGTGTATCTATATTTACATATTTAATTGATAATAACTATTAAATACTTTTAATCTGCTTGACCTATATCCGTTGTCCACAACAGTAGTTGAAAATTAAAAATTTAAAAAGCCAATTCATAATTATATTATGTAAATCAAAACAATATTATTGACACACAAATGTTAATTATGTGTTACCGGATTTATGTTATTTACATGCATTAAAATATAATTTTAGCATTTAGGTAGAGTTACATTAACCAAATGATACACCGACGGTAACATAAAAAATCTGTCAAAGCGTGTCATACACGTATTAAAATAGGGTTCTGTAGAGTGATCATTGCGGATTGAGGATATATGGAAACTTGAGACAAATAATAAAGAAATTAAAATTTCATAGGCATTTTAGACCTATCTAACAATACTCCACTGAATGGAGTCTTACAATAAATGTATGAAGAGCTATCCTTTATTGTTTTTTTTTACTTTCATTTCAAAACTGCATGGCGGCTCACATTAGAAACTTTCTTATAAAATTTCAGAGACGGCAGAATTATAGGGTTGTGACAAAGAAGAAACCTCCAGTGTTACATTTCTAACATTTAGCAACAGAACTTAAAAAACCACCCCTTATGCTAGAATGGGACTCCAGAAAATCTTGCGTTACTAAAATAATTCATAGGTTCAATGCTTTAATAAATATTTTTTATCAAATTTGTCGTGTTGATCACAGAATCCAAACAGCCGGGTGATTTGTAACGCTAGTGGTGATTGTTTTCAAGTCCATCACCATTTCCATTGCTGCTCACGTAAATATTCTGCACCATTCAATACCTACGCGATAGAACTTAAGCTGGAAAATCACCTCGCAAGTTTTAGGGACAGCTCTCACCGAGGCGCGACGCGGCGTGAAGCGGCTTGAAGATGCGCCGCGCGGCGCATTCCAACGCCGCACGTCGCGTCGCGTTTCGGTAAGAGCTGACCCTTATATCTAATATTGATCAAATGATTTTTTTTTTCAGATCGCATCGCTACCTACATCACCTCCTGCATCTGAAATATTTGCTCAAGCTCTTGAATGGCTTTTGTCTAGAGACTTACTAAGACTAAAATAGTTAATATTAGGTAAAAATAAATATCGTAATAAAGTATTTGCCTACTGCAAAATAACTGGTTTTATTGTTCCTTGAAAGGCACTTGCAGAATTAATCATTCAGTGCATATTGTGAAATCAATCGACATTGTATTGATAAATAAATAAATCAACCTTGTTGTGTACAATGACTCACATTACCTACATAATACTAGTAGATCTCATTATACTTATTGTAAGTAGTAGATTACACTAAGGCTAGCCAACCGAGCATCTGACTAATGAAATTTATTAATTGTTAACGGGTCGAAGAATTAACCGTCCGATGACGTTTTGATCGGCCAATAGCTGCCCGACTTGCTGACCCGCGCAACTTCGTTTGCGCCACATATATAAAATAATAATCTTAAACTGTCATTTTAGCCGTAGTTTTTGCCTTAGCCGGACCGAACCATCCATGCATAAGTTTAATTAATTTAAATAGTTTGTGTCATTATTTTGTGAAAAAAAACACTATCGCGATGTTTATGGAGTAGCGCGCCATCTTGTGATAAGCAAAAGGTATTAACCGCAGTCGATTCTTTGTAGTACAATGACTTTGATAGAGACTTTATGTTTGCATCTTTGATATTTCCTAAGATAATCATTGAAATTATATAGTGCAATGAGTCATTTCAGTCTAAATTAAATAGGTACGTAAAATTTATAATATACGTAATTATTTAGATAAAGAGATTTTCTATTACGAACAAAAAACCGCCGCCCGGCACCTATCTTTTCAGTTTTCCGACGTAAAGCGCTTCATTTTTTATCAGTTATATCTAGTAAACTATTAGTTTAAATCATATATGTAATGTAAGGGCAATTTAATGTTCATTAAATTGCCCTTACATTACATATATGATTTAAGTACATTAAACCAAGGTAACTAACATGCTTATTTGAATAAGATTGATTGATTGATAAGTGCGAATGAGAAAACAGCTTTGCAAGTCACGTAATATTTTTATTAATAATTTAAATATATAAATGGTTGTTGTGAGTCGACCTTAAGACATAGATTAGGTACTATCACGGATTTTTCATAGAACCTTCTAAGAGGAAAAATCTTTAGCTACTTCGTGAATGTGAGGTAGTATTGGAGAATACCTTAAATGAAAAGGTTCAACAATTGGATTTATTTTGGTATATGCAAAACGTAAAGTTAGGTTACAAATTTAGCTTAGAGCTAGGAACCTAGTACCCAGTACGGATGCGCGTGTCCTGGCGAGGTGTAGGACTTAGTGCTATGTCAGCACAATTGCTTGTATAGCGATATCGCTATAAATCTATCCATACATTTTCTGCTAACTAACTTTATGTATTTAAGAGGATACGATTCACGGCGCCTCGCAGCGTGTTTCACACAAACGACTTGCCTACTTGTATTGGACATTTTTAGATCTCATACTGTTAAATTTTGTAGGCATCTATGGTTTTCCAAAATCCTAAAAAAAGTTTTTATTAACTTTTAATCTTATCCCAGATCGTTTGTATGAAAAACTAGAATCCTGTATAGCTTTTAACTGGCACACTGCAGACCTAGATATTTAATCCTAGAGCACGTCTTTAAAATTTCATAGTGTTTCATTTGTAAGTGTCAAAAATAAGTGGGAAATTTGTTTGTATGAAGCACGCTGTGAGGCGCCGAGAATCATATTCTCTTAAGCAGCGCACGCCACAAAAGGTCTCAGAGGAGACATTTTCTTCCGTTTTTTAAAACATTTTTCTTTATTTTACCACTCCTATTAGTCTTAGCTTAATATCCTATGCTTCTTTCAGATAATCGTTGGGGCAAAGGTTGCTGCTTTACAAGTCGCAAGTCCGGCCCCATATGGAGTACTGCTGCCATCTCTGAGCGGGTGCACCCGGATACCAGCTTGGCCTTTTTGACTCGGTTCAACGACGGGCTGTGAGAATTGTTGACGATCCCAAACTCACTTGCGGTATCGAGCCCTTAAGTCTAAGGAGAGACTTTGCTTCCCTGTATGTGTTCTACCGCTTGTACAATGGGTTGTGTTCTGAGGAATTGTTTGAAATGATGCCCACGGCTACTTTCTATCATCGCACCGCTCGCCATCGGCAGGGAATTCATTCTCACACTTTAGAACCGAAAAGGTCGCGTACAGTGTGCGGTTTCAGAGAAACTTCCTCCCGCGAACGCTTAGGTTGTGGAATGAGCTCCCTGCCAAGGTTTTCTTTAAGGACTACGGTATGGGGTTTTTCAAAAAAGAAGTTATTAGATTTCTGAAGAGTCGGCAACGCGCGACTGATACCCCTGGTGTTGCAGTCGTCCATAGGCCACGGTGACCGCTTACCATCAGGCTTTAAATCAGACTGGTAGTTCTAAAGATTACCCATTAGAAACAAAAACACTATTTATACATAATATTATAGTATAGATTACGAAACGGCAAATTATTACTTAAACCCTAATAAAGTACGTCTAAATAAATTAAAGAAATGATTTTGCTAATGTCTTAAAAACAGGCATTAATTAAAAAATAATATTGTTTTATTATAATTTAGTGTAGGTAACACAGATTTATACATAGCATTATTAATTTAAGGAAATTGAGCTTAGCACAAATTATAATATCTTCGCCTAAGAGGTCAATAAGACTATTCCAGACAACTATAGTTTTGAGTAAATGACGTTTTAAAAATTTAAGGGCCTGCGCAAAGTACATTTTACTTTGTATCGAAACCACTGTTTTATTCGCCTTCATCATAACAGCTATATGTGTGCTGAATTTCAGCTCGACCCGTCCGGTGGTTGGAGCTGTGCGTTGATAGTTCACTCAGTCAGTCAGTAATAGTTACTTTGGGCTAACGCTAACTTTAACCCGCGACTTTATTTACGTAGAAGGTGAAAATATTTTTTAAAAAAATACTAACCGCTCTTCCCCCTCATGACTGCCAGTCGGTCTTTCACATCATAAATGTGTGCACAGCACTTAATCAATATTTTAAGATTAACATATGTTGTCGCAGTCTTTTTTTTCAATTTTTAAAGGGAAACAATTCTGTCATACATGATTTTTGCGTTTACGCAGCGCACGCAGCAGGAAGCTCTCAAAATAAAAGAAACCCTCCGATTTTGAAACATTCTTCATTGGTGCTCCGCTCCAATTGGTCTTAGCGTGATGCTATATAGCATTTAGGCTTACTTGATGAATGGGTTATCTAACACTGAAAGAATTTTCGGACCAGTAGTTCCTGAGATTAGCGCGTTCAAGCAAACAAACAAACAAACTCTTCAGCTTTATAATATTAGTATAGATATATAATACAATATTGTTATAAAAAATTGATTTTGCTAGTCTCAATGACATCCGTAAGTAATAGCAAAAGTCACAGATTAATATAACCAAAAACCCATTTGCTATGCTCAACTAAAATGACGATTGAGCATTTAAGTTGAGTTGAATCATCAGAATCATCATTCAGCTACCATCAACACTTAGACTCCCGAAAGTAGACCATCTTGTGACGAATACAATATTTATGCCTTAACATTTTGTAATGCAATGTTTTTATTCAAGTTTTAGCGCGAAGATTTACATTAGTAAACAATTCTCAATAAACTTACTACCTAAAGCAAAATGCATCTTTAAATTAGAATGGCGCGTTTTAATAGACATGTTCAGTATTTTTATACATTAGCTGAGAAGTTATGATTTATTTTATGAAAGGTTTGAAGCTAACAAAAAGTTGAATACCGATGACTCAAATATAAAATATTACATTATAAACTTACGAATCAGAAACGTCAACACAAAATTAATTGTTAAATGTAGGCAGTAATCTAAGTCCCGATTTATGGATTTGGACCTTGGACAAGATGAGGCTGCGTAAGTTTTGAACCAGTGGCGCGAGTATGGATGCTTTAAAACGTACTGTGATTGGATGTTTGTTTGGAAGGCAAGTTCATTAGAGGATGTTTTAAGACAATCGCTGATCGGTGGTTAAGTGATATAGAAATAGAAGCACGTTTCATATGCTCTTTAAGGTAGTTTCATAACTTTTACTCGAATTAAATTTTATTCAGGAAATGAAACGTAGGATAAATCAGAGATCCTCTAGATAGGAGTTGTTTTTTTTCCGTGGTTGTCTTTTCTTATCAATTTTATTGCCTAAGTAAATAGTAATGCTACTCTTATTGAGAATTCTATAATGTTGACTATAACCGCGTAAGTTTAAGTTACTTAGAAATTTTATAATATTGAAAACACCCGCGAAACTTACCTAAGTGAGTCGTTTAATAACCATTAGGTTAGCCTCGTACAATAAATAATCTAACAATGATAAAGGGTAGTTGTTTTGGTTTTCACGTATTCCGTATAATGGTATGACGTGTTAGTTTATTTAAACTTACCCGGGGTTTGTTAAAACTTTACGAACATTTAGAACATAATATTAATATACTATTAGTTTAGGACAATTAGGCCGTTTTATCTAGACCTTTCATATTAATCTAGGACTCTATAATAGTACCCCAACCAACATAACTAGAATTATACTTAAAATATATTATTTTTTCTTGGTTAAAATTAATTAAGGCCGGACATCCGTCCAGAATAAAAAAAAATAGGATGGGGGTGTTTGAAATGTGGGGTGAGAAGGTTGCTAGAGAGGGCTTAATGGTGATAAAAGAGCGTGGTCCTATACGTACAGAACATTCAATTGCCGTCGTTTAAATTGTCGAAACGCTGTACGACCAATATTCCATACTCTACGCTTGTGGGTCACTAGAAGCTGGGAACCACGTGGGGTTAAACTACAGCTAGATCGTGCCACCATTACTGGTTAGTAAATACTTTTATATTAGAAGTTAAGGTGAAAATATTGTGTGTTCGTTGTGAAATTCTATAGGTTGTGTTTTAAAAATATCTAAATTAATGTTGATGATGTTTTAAAAACATCGAAATGACGGGCCCGCTTTTGCCGGTTAGAAGTGGGAAGTAGAAGTGGGAACAAAGATTATACCAGCCATAATAATTATATAGCCTACTAAAGAACTTGATCTGCCAAGAGATACAGTAATTACTATGTGTAATCTATGTCCATCTTTAGCTGCGTTAGTAGGGTTTTACTATTTTGGCTGGTTAGCTAGTGTAGGTGAGCGCTGATGATCATTACGATGATAGAGCGCCCTTTAAACCTACTTTCAGGTCCTGAACTCTTAGCTACCTAGTTCCCACTCTACAAAACGAATGGAGTTAGAATTAGTATGTATTTTACTTTCAAATGTGGAAGAACTCTTTATTATCTGTATCCCTTAGTTTTGATATTCGAGTATTTGCGTTGTTTAGGTTTTTTACAGACTTTAGAAATGGTAAAAATTCAAAGTGGACATTATTTATGATCGTAGATTTAGCTATATTTATTTCTTGATTATTTTCTTTTACACTTATTTGAAAACTATTGTTTGCTATATTACTCTGACATTCCTCTAAAACACTACTACTTATTCAACACAACGGTTTTCGGGTCTTACCACTTTTGACGATCACGCTTGGCCAAATAAGATAATTATCTACATCAACATCAATATTTAATATGAGATTTATTTACTTTTTCACGTTTTAATGATAGTAGGAGGCTGCAAAGTTTCCTAGAACATTTTTCATTGTTATAAAATTTACATTTTCAAATTCAAAAAGGGGGGGCGTTACAATCTGTGAAAAAAACATATTATATAAACCATAATTGGATAAATCATCAATGTAGCATGGGCGACGCTGCTTTATGCCCTAGTTGACAAGGGCAAAGATGTGAACTTTCGCAGACATCGTTTTTTTTGAAGTATGCATGATGTTTTCTGTAAAGCCGATAGTGAAAAAACAATGAAAGTACTTAAGAAATTAAGAAAAAGAAAATATTGGTACACGTCTGGGTCGAATCTCAGCCCATCAGAACGCGTAGCAGACACCAAAACCACTATGCCAACACCAACCAATTTTGAGCCTAGCTAGACTTTTGTTAGCTAGTTAAGATTCAAACTTGTTTCGCCCACTTTATAACATAGAAGTACCCTTCACCCGCATAATTATTAATTCACACTTCAGCACATAATATTTTCATGATAACAGTATTATTTTCCCTTTGGTTTTCCTTTAAATTTATTTCCTTATGTACTTATAAGTAAAAGTTCACGATTTTCTCATTTTTGTTGAACTTGTGTAAGATTTTCTTTATTTTTGTAGTTTTTGTATGATAAGGCTACCTCTAAGCACTAAGTAATTCATTCCCTAACCGTAGTGATAATAATGTAATTCGAGTATACTTTGATGGTATTCCTTAAATAAATAAATAAAATAAAATAAATTTAGTTCATTTTTTTATTGTATATATTATTAAAGTAGCTAGGTCCTTCAAGAATGGAGAGGATTCGATTTTATAGTGTCGGCACATGAGAGTAATAATGTCACTAGTGTTTTAAGCTTCCATAGAGTATGGTAACCGCATCATCAGGCAGGCCGTGTGCTTGTTTGCCACATTACCAATATTAAAAACCGGCGGTGGTTTGTACTTATGGAGATGGCATACCCAAACGAGTTGAGTTTACAAGAATTTGATTAATTTTGCTCCAGTCCTGAGATCACTTTTTGACGTAAACGTGAATTTCTGTTTTAGTTTAAACCTTAATTAAGTGGATTTGGATTGTACGTGGAACTGAGTTTCTTTGTATGCTTTAAAAGTGTAATATGTCTTTGTACACTGGTCTATACTGCACGTTTTGCTAGGGTATGAAAAGCCTTAATCTACATCAATATTATAAAAAGGAAAGATTTGTATTTTTGTGTGATTGTAACGAATAAACTCAAAAAGTACCATTAGAATGCTACTTTACCCTGAGTAGGCTATATTTATTAATAGAAAAAAATAGGGAGCCCTATTAAATCTTCAAAAATGTAACTCAAGGTGTAAAAAAAGTAGCCATAAAATGACGTTCATCTCATGCGCTGCGGAACAAATTGATGATAGAACATAAAAATGTTACAGAAAATATCTCCAACTATTGTAGTTATGTCACTACAAATACTTTTTTACATTTTAAAAGCTGATAGAAATGCCGACCAAAATCGGGCAATGCTAGCCATACCATTGTATTAATCCTTATCCAAATAAATCATTTCGTATTCAAGACTGTTTCAATACCTGTAGATTATTTTTTTGAATTATTCAAATCAAACATTTCATTCAAAATACATTACGAATTTAAAAACGTCAATAAAAACAAAATACTAATATAAAAATAAACGCCGCCCCGCGCCTTCTCCGCCGCTCATGCGTGCGGTCGTCTCCCTACGTGAAGCCCTAAGCAGATAAAATGGCACAAGACTTTCAATAAAAGATTACGAGAAGATGTGATTGTAGGAAAAATCATAACAGGCCGCGGCTGGACAACTCGCTCACATTCTGTGGATCTCGACGATACCGACGAATTTCCTATATCTTTTGAAAGGTGTCAGTTTTCTGTAAAGATATTGTTTGCCCTTACAATAAATAAATCCCAGGGACAAACTTCCTCAACCGTTGGCATCTACCTAAGAAAAGAGTGCTTTTCTTATGGGCAATTTATATGTCGCTCTTACTCGAGTAGGATCTCCTGAAAATTAATATGTTTTGTTGCCACCTACAAATACCACTGCCAACATAGAGTACAGTGAAGCTTTAAGGTAAAATTAGAAAACAAAAAAGTTAAACCTTTTAAATTAAATAAGGCCCTAAAATAAATATGTACAAAAGATGTAAATAAAGAAATGTAAAAAATAACATAAGTAAAAAGAAAAAAACTCAATAAAAAAATTAAATACACAAAAAATATGTAATTTTTTTTTAATAAAACTTAGGGAATAAAAATAAGTATCTATATACAAATAAAGCTGTAAAACGTTGGTTACAAAAAAATGCTATGTTTCTATGACTTCAATAAAAAATAGCTTAAAGATTGGTCTTTATTTATAATTTTGAATATATGAACAAATTGAGTCATGGACGTTATTTTAATTATCATTTTTTAAGTGATTGTATGTTTTAATTTTATTCTGCGCTTATCTCAAATTGATTAAAATATGCAAAAAGTAAGATATATAAAAATATAAATATAAATAATATAAACAGGAAATTTTTAAATATAAGATCAGGTATAAAAATTGAAACCCCTGAAAAATAAAATACTTAAGAACATAAAACTAAAAAAATAAAAAATAAAATGTAAAAATAAAAAAAAAACTTAAAGAATAAAAATAGGTTTATGTTTAAAAATACAAAATTTCATAAGAAAAATATAAATAGTAATTCGAAATAAGACTACTCATGTCCTGCATAAACATTTACTCAACGTTTATCCCAAAATGCTTAAAAAATAAATGTTCACCCGTGCGAAACCGGGACGGGCCGATAGTCACTAATATTTCTACTTTGTGGCTATATAGTGATATTTAACCTGGAGGCTACGTTTGAAAAATAGTAACAGCAAACGATAGATTTTTTTTAATACAGGTACAGTGGAAATTAAAGACCGAGGTTGTAAGCAAAGAAGTTACCTAAATATTGATGATGGCCAATTTTACTGAAAGAAAACATTCCATTATATTCCTAAATAAATAAAATATAATTTAACTATTTTTGGATACATCACCTGTTTGAGCCGGGAATGGAGCCTATGAAATATAAAATAAAAACATTTTGTAGGTATTTGATTAAACCGATCGGAAGGGTCGTTCGTAAGAATCAAGTATCGATAAAAAGTAAGTACTTAATAGAGTTAATAATACCTACTTTTTATCTTTTAGGTCTTTTTTGAATTTAAGGTACAATGCTGTATAGAAGAAAATGATCCTTATGAATGAATGATGACTCGTCCGACCTATGTTATACGCATAATTCACAGGTTCGATTCCCGGCTTGAACAGGTAATAAATTTAAAAATCCTTTAATGCAGTATTAATTATCTTAGAAAATATGGAAATGATTTCTTTCAGTCAATTTTGCCATCGTCAATATTAAACCCAAGTTTTTTGAAACATCTAATCTATAAAATCTATGTATGTTTCTTGAAAACCTGAAACGATTTTTACGTCCACATCAACGTGGCTGCGTTTAAAATAGAACATGTTGCGTCACTTTCTGATATTTATTTTGTGACCTTTTTAAATATGCCGGAATCCATTCACTGAAATTTTAAGATGAAATTACAGTCATTATTAACGTGGTCGATAATGGGGTTTACTTCGCATGCATATATTAGCGGCATGTACTTTTTTATATTGTTAATAAATTACCAACATTTTTAACCGATTGCCGAAGAAAAGAGGGTAATGTTTTTAGAGCGTATTTTAGATGGTGCGAATTGCGAACGGCCATTCCTGGCAGTCTTCATTCAACGCGCACACCATGGAGCCGCAAAAATTTTGAAGTGTATGTGACTATTGGTTTTTCAAATATTTTAGTACACCACTGTATGAAAAAAGTCCTATTCGTTATCTCCATCCATTCACAACCCAACACAAATACAGTCGACAATTCAAATATCGCGGTACTGCCCTGTATACTGCACTGTAGATGCTTTGCAGCGCGCAGGCCCATCGTCGTCTAGCCGTTCAGGGGGCTTATTGGGAACAGTGACGAATCTGGATTTCTCGCTATCGATAACTCTGTGGCATTATAAAACGGGTTTTTTCGATAAATTTTACCCTCCACTACTGCAGACTACGAAAACTTAGTTCCAAATAATGAACTAATGCTGTCGTTAAGCAAAATGTCAATGATTCCAAGTACCCACCTAAAAGGTTTTTTCTTAAGGAATTATGCAAAATGTTTTTTCCTCGTTTGTATTATAGAATAAACAGTATAATATGTATGATAAACGAAATTATAACCGGCCCCTTTTTACTGAATTAAGACTTGATTGACTTGAGATTCCTTCCTACGACTTCCTGAAAGGTATTTTTTTTAATCCACAGTGTGGTCTGAGTCTGATTGTAGGCGCACAACATTGTAGCTTTAATATTTTGTATTTGCAGGCAGTGGTATCGTCAAAATCACCAATTTAAGAAACACATGTTCAACAGAACAGTCGGATGAAGAAAGCAGAAATGTGTAACATTAGAAAAAACTGCGTCTCAAAAAACCTTTGTGGATTATATAACGATAACAATTTTGTCTGCCGTATGTGCAATGCAATTAATTGGTTCAATCCGGTGCCCCTTACTTATTTATTAAACTAATCATCACAATCAGTTAACATTAAACGAAGTTATATATGAAACTAAAGAAAGAGATAGATCCTTTTAGATAAGGTGAAGCTGGCGTCCAAAAAACTAGGTGTACTCAACAGAGCGAGGCAGTACTTCACGTCGGGGCAAAGGTTACTGCTTAACAAGTCGTAGGTTCGGCCCCATATGGAGTACTGCTGCCATCTCTGGGCGGGTGCACCCGGATACCAGCTTGGACCTTTTGACACAGTTCACCGACGGGCTGTGAGAATTGTCGACGATCCCAAACTCACTTGCCGTATCGAACCCTTAAGTCTGAAGAAAGCATTTGCCTCCCTGTATGTGTTTCACAGCTTGTACAATGGGATGTGTTCTGAGCAAGTGTTTGAAATGATGCCCACGGTTACTTTCTACCATCGCACCGCTCGCCATAGACAGGGATTTAATTCTCATACTTTAGAACCGAAATGGTCGCGTACAGTGTGGTTTCAGAGAAACTTTCTCCCGCGAACGCTTGGGTTGTGGAATGAGCTCCCTGCCAAGGTTTTCCCTAAGAACTACAGTATGGGGTTCTTCAAGAAAGCAGTTATTGGATTTTTGAAGGGACGGCAATGCGCGAGTGATATCCCTGGTGTTGCAAGCGTCCATAGGCCACGGTGACCGCTTACCATCAGGCGTACCGTGTGCACACCTTAGTGGTATAAAAAAAAAGATGGTGTATCAATTTTAATAGGCATCCCAAAAGTAAATATTTTTACTCGGTAGACAGTACTGAATGTTACCCAGATGGAAAAGAACGCAATGAATATATATTTTAACCCTTTATAAGGCATAAGCTTCCAGAGGTGATACAATAAAACTATTTATATATCTGCTTTTTTTGGTTGCGTGTTTCAGACAATCTTCAGAATGCGTAAAAGTAGAAGAATTCTCACCGATTTCGAGATAGTTCATAGATTGAAAGAGATATTTGGCCTCCCCGATGATCCCGATGTGTCGGATGATAATTTAGAATCAGACGAAGATGATGTACAGTATGATGTACAGTAAGAAAATAATTTTCGAAAAGTGTGGAGTCCCGTTGTGCATAACACCATGCTTCACTGCATTCCACAGGGAATAATATAGGCAGAGGGAATATTGTTACCACAATGTTTTTTTTTTATTGCTTTTCAGAAAATGAAAAAAAATGGAAAAAAATAAAAAAAAAACATTGTGGTAACAATATTCCCTCTGCCTATATTATTCCCTGTGGAATGCAGTGAAGCATGGTGTTATGCACAACGGGACTCCACACTTTTCGAAAATTATTTTCGACCTTTTGTCTGCTTGTTTGGTGCTACACATCCTGCAGCGTTTATATGTGGGCGACTCCGTGGGCATGTGGTCTCCAACGTTACTGTAACGGAGCGCCTGGGGGATGACATGTAAAACCTTTTGACGATTCTGTGACATGACAGCTTTATTTATGCAGACATGGTTGCCGATTGACCGCCGCTTTCTGCTCGTAAACCACCCAATCAGTCCTCTTGCCACTGATACACGAAATAGACAGTTTTGTTATATTTGGATTTTGACAATATAACAAAAAGGAATTCGTTATACTTGCATCAAGCAGAAAGTAAAATATACGGAGCCACCATTTCTTACTCCTTGAATACGTGCTTTTTATCGAAGTGGTCGACGCCTCCCATCCTTTTGGTGTACTCTTTTAGAGCTGCAAGGCATTCAATCGTCATCTTTGTGCCATCTTTCTGAGTCCACGATACACTAGTTTTCCCAATTTTTGGATGAAATGCATTTGTCAACAAAAGGACCTCCTTGGTATCTTGCCAAACGTGGAAAGCTACATTCCCCTTGACCCTCCATTTAAATTGTCCTTTTGCCAGCTTCAGTTTACGTTTACCCTTTATCAGATTGGGCAAATCTTTACTGTGTCGTCGCACCGTTCCAGTTGCGACAGAATCATTGATTCATCAATGCTTTGGGACGAAGAAGCTCTAGCGTTTCTAAAACAAGCATGATTAATTATATCTAACAATGGCCGTAATTTATAAAGTCTTTCGTTTTTCGGGCTTGTCTTTGCTGGTTGCTGAGCGTTATCATTAAGATGCAGTCATTGCAGTATTTCCTTAAATCTTTTTACAGGCATTGTTTCTGCTACTTCATCTACTCGAAAACCAGGAACCAATAAAGGTCAATAGAAGGAAGTTTATTATATCCCATGATTATAATAATACCTAGAAAGGCTTTTAGTTCCTTTTTATCTAATTCTGTCCATCCTTCAACTTTGCTTTGCTCGGCGAATAAGTTAGTTTGATACACCATAGACTCAAAGACTTTGTCAGTAAAAATTTTTTCGAACATAATTACGGGTCTTAAGCGGCTGCTAAACATAGGTTGAGGTGCCATTGGGATTTCGTCGTAGATGCTAGGCGTAGACCGATATGTTGTCCACTTACTTTTTTTCCACGTTACTTCGTCGCCGTCCTAGTCTTCGGTTTCCGAATCATCATATATATTAACTGGAGATTTTGTCCTTAGTACTGAGGTCTGTTGAGTGCTAGATAATGTACTAGGCAAAACTTCAACTCTTGTTGCCCGCCTAGGACGATCACTTTGTGATGATTGGGGTACTGGACTGGGTGGAATCTGCACAGGCGTGACACCACTAGGCTGAAATTCATGAAGTATTGGGCTACTTGGTGGATCTGAAGTCGGTGCTATAGGCCCGTCATTGGGCTCATTATAGTTTTCAAGAATCTTGTGAAGTTTCGCGGTACTGTACTGTACTGTACATCATCTTCGTCTGATTCTAAATTATCATCCGACACATCGGGATCATCGGGGAGGCCAAATATCTCTTTCAATCTATGAACTATCTCGAAATCGGTGAGAATTCTTCTACTTTTACGCATTCTGAAGATTGTCTGAAACACGCAACCAAAAAAAACATGCATTTCATGCTCGCCACGGGCAGAGGGAATATTTTTACCACCATCCAAAATGCTCCACATGGGCAGAAGGAATATATTTACCACCACAAAAGAAGCACATAAAAAAATGGCAAATGCAAAATTAAAAATTGAACTGAAAACATGTGAATAAACATTATGAAATAACAATAAAAACTACTTGCCCTTTGATGGTTCCGAAATTTGAATATGCAAAAAGATTCATGAACAGATGTCGAAATTCACTTGTTTTCACACTGATTACCGCCACAGACTAAAAAAAATTTACGACGACCGATCCCAAGTCCTTGATAAGAAATGTTAAGGGGGTTTTCTCAAGTAATGTTGCCATAGAAAAAAAACGATCGCTCCATAAGTTAAAAAACAAAAGGGCAAATCTATGGTGGGAAAAATATTCCCCCTGCCTTATTAAGGGTTAATGATGAAATTGAAGTATTTACACTACCATAGACGCATTTGAGCTTTACTTACGAGTATCTATCAGTGACTGTTCAACTGATCAACGGTTAAAAAGTAAAGTTTATTTGGTTATGGTTTTACCTATATGTAACGTGTTTGCCTGTACTTTCAAATTTGTAAATAAATTGAACAACTTTAATAAGTCTATATTCTCATTTTGCTTTTACTTGATTATCTGTTTGATTATCACTTGATAAAGTTGATTTTCCAATCATTTTGAATGTTTGTTCGAAACACAATGCTTACACTGACAGGAGTGTCAGCCGAATCTAGGACATAGTAAGTGCTTGTTTAATATAAATGAATAATTCATGAGACAGGCGTACGAAAACTACTTTTTCAACTTTTACGTTGTGTTTGGAATATAATATAATTTATGTTTCGGCTGTGATACGAGGAAGAAATTAGAGAATATGTACAAATTTATAAGTAATTAAACTATAAGAATGGATAGAAAAGTTAAATTTTGCTCCGATAGTGATTTTTTGAGAATACTTTTAGTTCGAGTGAAAACGTTCCTATATGGCTCCATACAAAATCTTAATGTCAATTGATGTCATCGCCATAAAAAGTTATTTAAAAAGGCGTTACGATTGGTTTGCCGGCCTTGGCCAAAAACGTAAACATTTCTAGAGAATTTCAATTTAATGTGCAAGAATTTATGATTTTGTGTTTGCATTTAACAGCAAGTAAATGAATTATGCCGAACAGTGGCGTTAAAAAACATTAACAGTATTCTTTACTAAGAGAGTAAATCGCTGTATGAGTATATTGTCTCATTTTATGAAGGAGGTCGAACGGGTAATTAGTTGATTTTTGCGATTGAAATCAATTTAGGAAGTATTATCAGGAGAAAAACTGCATCATATATTTTTTCAACGCCATTGAACAAAATATAATAAATTCCTGATGTTTAGATAACAAAGTCGCTTTTCACGTATGTCTGACTGCTTGGTTCTTTGTAAATACGCAACCCATTTTGTACTGCTAATTTCGGAAGTTTTATATGTATAATTCTTCCTAATCATATTTATAAAAGTAAAGAAAAATCGATATTACCTAATCCAGTCGCCAAAAAAAAAAAAATTTTAGGTACATACATGGCTTACGCTGGTTTAATCTTAAAAGATACCGCTACAGAATTGTAAGTCTTTAAAGGTGCACAAAAAACAGTAACGATTTATTGATTGTTTAAAAGTGTGGTAGAAAAATTGGTTTGTTTGCAAACCTTTTTTAACCAACATACATATGTAATAAGGAACCTTACCCTTTTAAATATATTAGTTACTTCATGCATTTAATGCTGACTTACTAATATATCAAGGCATAGCGCAAACTACTCGGTCTACAGAAATTTTGCACAGAAGTTTCTGTAAAAGACGAGCACTAAGAAAGGATTTTGCATTTATCTCGTAGAGGGCTAAATAGGGGTTGACAATTTTTATATGAATTCCAATATTTTTGTCGGTAAAACTGTCAACAGTTAAAAGCTTTCTCTTTTTTTCAAAAGTAAGCTATGTTAATATCATATAAGTAGTTCGGGCAACAAAATTAATAATGCTGTTCGCCGATACGCACTGCTGATGTGACGGCTGGATTTTGAATTTTATGGATATCTACTCGATATCTCGCGTTTTGGATACTTTAAAAATGCTTAGAAGTTTTAAACATTTTATGGGAAAATACTCGATAACTCGCTATAACAACAAATACTAAAAAAACCGGCCAAGTGCGAGTTGGAAGAGTTGGGAGTTGGCAAAATGATATTAGAAACCTTAATATCATTAATGAAGACCTAACCATAGATATCCCACACGTATTGGTTTGATGAAAAAAAAAAATTGGGTTTGTTTGTTTTGAACTCCCAAAATTTATTGTTTTTTTTTTGCTATTTTTGCGTGAAAATCTTAATGAGATTCACAGAATACATCTACTTACCAAGTTTCAACAGTATATTTCTTATAGTTTCGGAAAAAAGTGGCTGTGAGGGACGGACAGACAGACAGACATGACGAATCTATAAGAATTCCGTTTTTTGCCATTTGGCTACGGAACCCTAAAAACAGAATAAAATAGATATTTAATACGAAAAACGTAATTTTTTTTTGCTTGTTTTTGCTCGATATTGATAACGGCAACTGGTAGACGCTTGAAATATGCACAAAATATTTATTTAAATATTCACTTAAAAAAAATATTAAATTAACAGAACCAGAACAGAAAAACAGAACCTTTATAATTTCGTCATGTGCGGAACCATCCGTTCCTATATCACACACATCACACTTATATCGTCGATTTTATAACTAATCTAATAAAATTTTACAGAAAGGACTTATTATTTCGTTGAAAATACCGGAGGTTTTGTTTTGGTAATAACAAACGCTAAATACAACAATTTAAAACAATGACATAAGGCTATGCACTAGACAAAAGGATGTTTCGTAACGTATAAATATAAATATATGCATTTTAATGTTTCAAATATTGAGATTTTGCTATAAAAATTGGCCAATAACTGTGTATTTACGTGATCTAGACTATGCGTCCATGGCGACACATTAATATACCTTCTTTGTCCAAGGAGCGGTGTAAAATGACACAATAAAGGTACTATACTAATTTTGTTTTCGCCTCAATCAAAGATAGTAGTTAGCGATACACTTTCGAATATTATTCCATACCTATCACGAAAAATATCGTTTTTTTGTTAACTTATATTGACATTCATTCATATTTTATTTTTATTTTCGAGATTCGTAGTCAAACAATAATTTCTCTCACCATACATTTTTTTACGCACAATCATTATGTGGGGTATCGTTGGATTTAAAGTACAAAAATTTGTGTAAAAAACTTTTTAAAACCATGGTCTAGTTTTAAACAAAATCTGTTTATAAGTTTCTTCGATATCCGCAATAATTCTAATTTTACGGAACTCTAACTTTTATTACTTGGAAGTGACTATTAAAGATATTCTGGTGGTTGTTCAGCTGTTAAGATATTTGGTCTATATAGTGTTTTTTATTACAAGTTCCTTCATTATTCTTAGTGACCTCATTTTTCAATTTGACAAATTTCATTCGTTTAAATACCAATTCAAACATTTTCCCGTAAAATAGAATAACCTTTTTTTAGTAGTAGGTTCAATTCTGACCCTGATTAGCTATAGTGTGTTGACAAAAATATTATATAAATGTAACTTAATCAGTGTTTTTTTATTAAATTACCTTGGCTATTGGAATCTGATTTAAATATTTTTAATAAACTATTTATAGACCAAATGTAAGTTATAGTAAGAAGATAAAATACCTACTTCTGTTTGTTTTTTTATTAATTAGGTGTAGATTTTAAATATTATTTATATTTTTTAGGAATGCGATGTTAGGTGTCTCAAATATTTCATTTGTTATTCCGCAAATGAATAAAGGTGGACGTATATTATTCAAATGTCACTAAAGTTTTATTCATTGAAAACAAAATGCAAATTAAACAATGGGACCAATGTCATGTTGCGTTGGTCTAGTATAAATGTTAAAAAGTCATTGGCAAATATCAGTCGCACACTCAACTAGTGAAAATGAAGTCTGTGGTAAGTTTGACCCATATATTTTCCTAAATAAAACAAAAAAAACTTCCTTATACTGTTCATATATCATAAAGCAATCAATGTACTATTTAAATTATTACTTAATTACATTATTATATGTGTAGTTTTTGTGAATTACCAATAAATGTAGTTTTTGGAGCATCAAACGATTAATATTATTGATTGTCAAATTATATTATTGTTTAATTTACTAAAAGTTCTGTTATTTATTCTTGAAATGTTTTCATATTTTGGCGATCTAATTTAATTTAAATTTTTTCGTTTTGAGTTATTTGTTTTACTACACACATATCCTTTTTATTGACAATTTAAAAGAAAAAGAAAATATTATTAGTATAAATATATATGTAAAGTGTAATGTTAATTTTAACGAATAATTTAATTTAAATATTTGTTGTCTTTGCTACTTAGGTATTAAAAAATTAGAAATAATATGATCATGTAATAAACTTATGAATATCTAGCTAGCCCGAGCTTTAGCCTTGTGTGCCAAAAAGCGATAGTGATCATAGAAACGCTTATATCCTACCGAGTAATGAAGTTACCTTAAATGTAAAACTTTACTAAGTAAAGTGCAACTTTGTTGTATTGTTTGTAATTGTAAAATATTACCACCAACCATATATTATTGTATTAAGAATTGCTAGTAATTACCACATATACCGGATTATTACTATTATTAATGTAAACTTGTTTTTTCTCATGTAGGTAAGTGACTTTTTGTCTTAATGGGTAATAAAGATCTTCAAACCGAAAACCGAAAGTGCAACTTTCCTATTTGGTCGGGTAATAAGGGTTTTATGGTCGTTTTCAATGTGGAGCACACTTGACTAGATGCCCCTAACATATTTTGTTGATGGTAAATTATGAATTTTCCTTCATAGAATTTATATTTTCTCCACGGGACATTTCTAAGGTAAACCCTTGTAGGGTTAACCCTTGAAATTTGTTGGTCGTGGCCAAGTGGTTTCGGTGTCTGACTCCCGTTTTAAGGAGCAGAGGTTCGAGCTCGGCATGCCCTAATGAGTCTTTTTCTTAATTGTTTGATCACACCACATGCCCACTACAAAAACATAATAATTTATTTTAAAAATAATTATGTTTGCCTTTAGTACAGTTAAAGCGGGCTTAACCAAAAAGTTTAATACCCTAAGCTGCCACATTCTTCCACATCTATGTTATTGACAAGTCACTTGCCACTGACCTTTAGCAGGATAAAAGTAAACAGGGATGATAGTAAAAACAAATGAAGGGTGCAGTATTTGTTGCTTTGATAAAATTATTTTGGAATAAAACGTCACTGTGACAGGCCCCAAAATCTCCGTTTTCGGTTACTTTTCATAGCTTAAGGTACCTTAAGGGCTCTGTTAGAAAAAATTGAAAAAGGCCAGAATAATAACAGAGTCATTGGTACACAAATTGTTTTTAAACGACGCCTTTGTCCGCCCTTAACATGGATAATAATAAACTTTCTATAAAAATTTCAAGAAATTCATTGCTAAGTACACCCAAATAGTTCATTTCGGTTTTATCATCTTTTATACGGAGTTCGTACGTCATTAGAAATGGTGCTGTATTTGTATAACTGGAAGGCAGTGGGACTGTTGACTACGAAAACCATACTGAGCATGGCTTGACATGCTCTTTACCAGTTTTTTTTTATCACAAAAAGATATATTGAAAAGAATATTGTTTTAGGTAATTTTTGCAGCGTTGTTACCTTTTTTACATGCGCAACCTGAAGACGGGCCATTGTCTATAGATCTATTAACAGACTTACAAGCTCCTGATGAGCCAAGTAATGACCTAAGTGACGAACCTTTTAAAGGAATTGAAACTGAATCAAATCAACCACTGATAATTGAAGAGTTTGGAGAAAATCCCACTGATTTATTCAATAAAATAAACGAAGAATCGAAACCTTTTTTGGGCCAGGAACTTGAAGTTCCAGAAGTTGCTGAAGTTGATGGTCCATTTCCACCTCAGCCGAGCTCTGAATTACCTGAAGTTTTGATTGTTGAAACTGAGGCACCGACTTCTGCAGCGCCTAGGACTACAATAACATCAACTAAGCAACCATTCTCCTTTACTTCCCTAACAACTACAACTCCTTTCCCACTACGTAAACCATCTTTCTTTTCTTTCCCAACAACTCGTTCTACAACACCTAGTCCGACACCTACTAAGAAAGTACCTGAAATCATATTATTAAGCCCTTCTACAACAACAACCCAAAAGCCTGAGCAGCCACCACCACGACAGCAGCCAGAACCTCAAGTAGTTTCTCGTGTTTCATCAAGTGACAGAAACGCTAAAGTCCTTGAAAACACTTATGAAATCAATCCCGACGGCACCTACAGTTATTTGTGAGTATTAGTTTTATCCAGTTTTAAGTAAAGTAAATATCTTGTTTATATCATTACTAGACGAACTCTACGGTTTCACCCGCAAAAAAAAAACCTATTCCTGTGCAGTGAACTTTTGATTAGTAACAAAAATCGAGCTAACTTAATACGAGACGTAATGAAAAGAGCCTCGCAAAAAAAAATATTTTCGTAGCAACTCTTTATCCTACTAATATCATAAATGTGAAAGTTCGTTTGGATGGATGTTTGTTTCTCTTTCACGCTTCAACCACTGGACGGATCGGGTTGAAACTTGGCATACATATAGATAAGATCCTGAAATAGCAAATAGGCTACTTTTGATCCCGAAATTACCGCGGGAATAACTATAACCGAGCTTAAACGAACTATAGCAATAGCTTGATATAGCAAACATTATTAGTGTAATTAAGGAGTAAATCACAGTCGCCGACTACCGAATTTAGGGCGGGCTAATTAAGGAGTAAAACACAGTATTAATACTGAGATTAAATAAAGGAGTCCCACGCCGATAACCGAATTTAGGGCGGGCGGAGCCGCTGGCAAAGTCTAGTCTATTATAGTTTTAAGTCTCTCCAGCTATCCCTGTGCCAAAATATCAGGTTAACCTCCTTGCTTTGTTGCGACGTGAAGTAAAAATGTTTTTTTTCCTACAACTAGAAAGGCAAAAAACGTCCGGGATTTAATAGGACTTGCAGAGAAGCAAAAATTGTTAAGCAAACTGCGTATGAGACTTGGGCCACGGCTCGTTATAATAAGGATCTGAAAATTTCTGAGTTAAAATGCAAATTAAACGCTGTCAAAAGTTCATTAAGAAAGCAACTGCCAGACCTAAATTTCAATTTATCAGCAAAATAGGTGGACGACTTGAGAGCTATCCCTCTGGGAGTCGTGCTTTCTGGTTTCTTTGCCTCCAACTCGAATATGAACGAGGAAACCGATGTACCACGTACTATACCGTGGTGCGGTAGGACCATGCCGGAAATCTTCATAACACAACGGGAGGTCTGGTGAGCGTTGCTTTCTCTAGACATTCATAAGTCGAGTGGGCCAGACCGTATACCAGCAGCGGTACTAAAATAGTTCGCTCCTGAGTTATACTCACGCGCCTCTTCGTGCTTTCCTACCACACTAGGCTTACTACAGAATAGGGTTTTTCAAGAAAAAAGTTATTAGATTTCTGAAGGGTTGGCAATGCGCGAGTTTAACCCCTGGTGTTGCAAGCGTACATAGGCTACGGTGACCGCTTCGCATCAGGCGGACCGTTAGGTTGTATGCCATCTTAGTTTTATAAAAACCATTAATATAATTGAATAACAGAGGTAGTAATTAGATAACAAGATAATGCTGTTCCTATTATTTTGTTAGTTGATTTTTTCTGTGCCTACTAATAATATACGTATTTCTATTTAACAGAGTCAAAATCGACAATGGAATAAACGCTGCCGCTGAGGGGACTCTAAAGAGGGTAGATGGTGACCAAAAAAATCTAAATCTTGTTGTTCGTGGATTCTTTTCCTGGCTTTACCCCAAAGCCGAAGATAATGTGTTCATAACATACACAGCCGACGAAAATGGCTACCATCCGGAGGTAAATAAATTAATCGTACAAGTTTAATATAAATAAGCGAAAGTTTCACAGCTCAGCTATATATCAGCTAGTAAAAAAAAATAACCAAAATATCGTTCAAATCGCACAACCATAGTGCTTTTTGATTTTTTATTTAATGGAGACCAACTAAGTCTCAGTCTTGTTCATGGATTCTGCTAGGTATTCGTTAATTCTTTACATACATAGTCGATGAGAATGGCTAGAATTCCGTGGTATATCAATCATTCCAGATCAATATAAATGAGAGAAATCACACATTCACATCTCATCTCATTTTCGAGTAAATAAAATTTTAATTATAAGGTAAAAATTAATAAACTCGCCAAAACACAATTGAAATAAATTGACATAAATAGGGAATTTATGAATTTTAAAGTTTAGCCTGAAATTAGAACTTGCAATTGCTCCCTTGGCCTGTAGTTCACATAGTGAACCACAGCTGGCACTTTTATTCATAACTCATAGAATATACAGTAAGCAGCACAGAACAGGTTTTATATGTCATTCATTATCGACCGTGAGTTCTATAAACGCCTGCTTTACCTTGAGAAAATTTACAAATAAACAAGCCCATGAGAGGAATTCAAGGTATTAGCACCCGCTTTACCTACACGTAATGACACTGATTACGAGTAAGAGTAATGAAAAAAATATATATTTAGTTTTACTATAATAATAATTATTTTATTCATTCAGTATTTCTTGCAATAAAAAAAAACGCGCAAAGCGTCCAGACAAAATATACTGAAATTTAAAAACCACTCTTTTTTGTACCTACCTACTAACGTTAAGTAGGTATCCCACACTTGCATTACAAAAATATATCATGTTAGTATACAACTTGGAATATAACGTTACAATTCTATTAATTTATACATTCATTCATGTTGAAGGTGTTTAAATAAGTATATGTTTTTTTTACTTTCACATAAAAATTGGCTTTGTTGTTGTTTTAGGGAAGCGCTATTCCCACCCCTCCTCCAACGCCGCCACAAATCGCCAAGGCACTCGAGTTTCTCCGAACACGAAATTTATTAAAAGTATAGTACTTAGGTAATTTATTAATTATTTATTTTGTTAATTTATATTCCTAATTTAAGAAATAAAATATTCGTTAAGGTCATTCAATGTTTTATTGTATACACCTGCAAGAATGTTTTTGAAATACGCCTAAATGACAAGTTATAAATAGTTATATTAATATTGATGATAGCTTTATTGAAATAAAATCTAATCATACATCCTTATATAGTACCAGCTTCTGCCCGCGACTTTATCCGCGTGGTCGTTAGGAAAAAAAAACAGACAGGGTTTTACTTAAAATAATATCGAAATTCTCTAATATATTTTTTTCCCATATTTTGCCCTCTAGAAGATTTTAATTAATAAAATACAGCACTCTCTCTTACACACTCACACATACACGCGAAAGCACATACACACACACACATATACAAGACTTTGCACAAACATCATTCAACACACTACGTCACACTCACGTCATCCATCACACACATAATATACACCATACCCAAATCAGCGAAGAAATGAAAAAAATGGAAATGAACTTTAAAAGAAATTAAACTTGCGCGAGCTAGCTAATTCTATGCCCAGCGCAAAAATAACATACTGTTATTTACACCACGTTGTAGCTTACACCACGCTGAGCAGATGTACGCAGAAATGCTTACGTCAACTCCGCTAAGCCAGAAGTTCCTGGAGAGAACAAACGCAATGTGCGCCGCCATCACCGAGGACGGCGCTCGAAAAACAACTCCGTGCAACCAGGAAACAGCGAACCTTCTAAGGACCACACTGACCTGAATGCAAAGAAAACAAACGCGGCTGAAAGAGAGACCCAACGAGAGGACCCAGCTCTGACCAATGCCGCTGCGGGATTATCTTCGGTCAAAGTCTTCAACCAGTTGCGACGTGCTTAGCCACAACGGGCTTGCGGGAACCACACAGCCGGCGGGCGGGCCTATGATGACAGCTACGGCGAACTCGACTGGACAGCGCAGCTTCAAAGCGAACTCCTGGAGCGAGCTGGAGACAACACAAGGTCAACCCAACCAATCGCGACCACAACAAGTCCGAGAAAAAAACGAAAGCGCGAACCTAACAAACGCCGATCACGCCATGCAGGGAATCGCCCTAAACATCTGGGATACCCCATACCCCATGCCCTTATGAAACCTTGAAGCCAAGGGACCGGCCGAAACGCATCAGGTAGGATCCGACACCAAGAAAGGCAACAACTAGCTATGCAGGTGCGAGTAAAACGCACCTGCTTATAGCCATTGCTTCCACACCTGCCACTGACCAGGATAATTAAAGAAGCGTGTGCTACACCGACAAATAACGAGCCACCATTCGCACACGCATTTAGAGGGAAACCTATCGTAGCAAAAGGCGTACTGAAAATGTGGTGTTAGAATGATGAATCGCTAACCTGGCTCAAAACCACTGAAGCCGACCTACAGTCACCTATCTCGGGCACCAAAGTGACTGTCATCCGACATTCAGATATAGCAAAACGAGTCCGCACTTTGCTATGCTGACCGCGCAGAAACCCTGGTACAATATCAAAAATTGGCATCTGTACGGCGCAACCATACAGGAGAAGGACATATTTCTAACCCTGGGTATTTCAGAATCCAAGGTGGCGAAGATTCTGGAAAGAGAATTGCATGTCGCCTTCATCTCTGGCAGTGTGTACATCAGATTCAGCACTGCTGGGGGTGAAAGTGATTTGGCGGACGCAGAATCCATAGACGAACCCAACTCAAACGAAGCTAAGGCTAGACACAAACACAGCTCCCACACCCAACATAGATGCCGACGATCACACGTCGTCTGATAGGGAGTCCCTGAATAGTAAAATTCAGGCGTCTCTATCAGATTAATGAGATGCAAACCAACATCCAGCATAAGCAAATTGCAGCAACTACCCTGCGCAAACTGCTGGAGGTTGACCAGAGGACCATAGCCCTAATCCGGGATCCGTGGATTAGGAGAAATAATATATGCGGTCTTAACAACATCGGGGGTAAGTTGCTACATAAAATCTCAGCTCTTCAACCGAGAACATGCATATACATACCCAGATCAATACCAGCTTTGCTACTAACCAATTTCTGTTTCAGGGACGTTACTGCTGTAAGGCTTGATACAGGAACAGACAAACAAACACTAGTACTAGCCTTGGTCTACATGCCAAGAGATGAGGTAATACCGTCAAAGGAGCAGACTGAACTAGTGCAACACTGCAAGGACCACAGCTGGGACATTATATCAGCTAATGCAAATCCTCCCCCATAGAATAAAATATATATATTTAACTAACCTTTCTTAAACTAAAACGGCAAAATCTTACAGGACAGTCAACCTGACCTGCTTCGCGCTGAAGATAGCTAGAGCGGCTAACTGATATATACCTAAGGAAAGGTGAACTAACGAGCATGCCATTGCACCCCCAACAACATGCCTATAGAAAAGGAAGATCAACGGTATCGGCTCTACACGCTGTGGTAGGAGATATTGAAGCGGCCCTCTGTGATAAGTTAATGACACTAGGTGCTTTCATTGATATTGAAGTAGCGTGTGACAGAACGAAATCCACCAGCATCAGCTTCTCTCTTAGTAGATTTGGAGTCGAAAAAACCATCAGTGGGTGAATTGATCAACTTCTAAAACGAAGAGCAGTACAAGTACAGCTAACTCCACTACGAGAGGCATTGTAGCCAAAGGCTACCCACAGTGAGGAGTGCTCTCTCCACTGCTGTAGAACATTGTGGTGGACGACCTGTTGAAACGTCTTAGCGCAGACGATATCACCATTTTGATTAAAGGTAACTCAGAAAACATTATCTACATAAACATGCAACTTTCTCCTTAGAATCATGGACGATTGGTGTTATCACCATGAACTGACGGTAAGAATCTTGCCTATTAGTCTTCTGCATTGCCAGAAGGTTGTACATGCCTTGGTTATTTTTGTGTTTAGATGCTTACTCCAATTTATCTTATGGTCTAAAATTACCCCAAGATATTTGACTTCGCTCGAAAGGGTAAGCTCAAAGTCAAATAATTTTAGCATGGAAGTCATTTAAATTGTAAAGAAGGAACAGAAATGGGGCCTAAACCATCCATAACCCTAGGAGTTTATACTGCCATAATACGACCCCTGCTAACGAATGGTGCAGTAGTGACCCCGAACTCAGTTAAGCCCAAGTAAAGAACAAACTACAAAGCCTACAACGACTTGCCTAATGAAAACGACCCCACGACAGCACTAGAGGTCATTCCTAACCTCAGACCCTTTCACCTCGTTATACAACAAGAAGCTGCTGCTGCAGCCATGACTTGAAAAGTAGAGCTCTAGAAGCAGGACAACAGAATCACTCATGCACGTCTCAAGGAGGCAGTAGACAACGAGCTTCCAATGACAGAGGTGACAGGTGACATCATCCTTAAAACCTTTATCTTCGACAAAAGATACCGTATCCAGCTGCTTGAAGAAGAAAAAGATAGTTTGAGTCCCGGGGAAGGACATAAGCTACTTGAAAACATTAAGTGTGAGTCAGTTTTTTTCTATAATTGAAGAGTTGTCGTTAAAAGCCTACACCGATAACCGAATTTAGGGCGCGGACAAAAACTGGTCTGAAATAAATTCAAATCAGATTGGTACCTAATTATTTATTTGTATTTTATGAAAAAAAGTTTTCAGGATTATCAGTTTTTGAGTAAATCAAAAAAAAAACACTTTTATACTACTATTAAATAACTATTAAATACAGTACGGAACGAAAACGGGTTTTTTTATCTTATTCTCGCATAGCTTCGTTCACCACGTAGGCGATAGAATAAATATGTACATAAATAGTCCAATTACCTTATTTTGCATGATTATATAGATAAGTGGGAGATAAATTGATGTCTGTAGGTAACATCCTTGACTTTATTGAAATCAAACTGTCAACATTATATTGGCATTAAATAAATTTAGATAAAAGTAAAGTACCTAATGTCCACGTAGACACGTGTGGCAACAATAGAAAAAAGAAAAAAAAAGTTGACCAAAATCGATATTCGACCAAAAAGTAAAATATCCCCCTTTATTTGACAGATCATAGGCTCCGTGAAGTTGGATATTAAATTATTTGCAACAGATAAAACAATTTCTGATGTTACAACGCATTGATTAATTACACGGGATACATCCACACTAAAATTGTAAATGCGAAAGTAACTCTGTTTGTCTGTCTGTTACTTATTCACGCTTAAAAAGCTAAACCAATTTAGATAAAATTTGGTATGGAAATAGTTGGAATCCCAGTAAAGAACATGATTGTTCCCAAAAAAAATTAAAAGTTCCCGTAGGAATAACTGTAAGCGAGCTTAAACGAACTATAGCTATAACTATAGCTACAACTTAAGCTTGTTATAGCGAACTTCATTAGTATAATTACGGAATTAACGTAGAAATTCCACGCCGATAACCGAATTTTGGGCGGGCGGAGCCGCTGGGAAATTTAGTATGTATATAAAATGACTTATTCGAAACTTATTTTTTATTATTTATTTAGGATTCACGTCAATACGTGTACATAAATGTTATGCCTGTTTTTTCACCAATATTATCGACTTTCAAAGAGGGGATAAGATCCTTTATCGACCCCTTTGATTTATATTTTTATGAAGTTTATTCTTTACATCATTCTTTCTTATAATGTATAAGATAAAGGGTTTTTAAAAAAGATTTAAAGAAAGACAGAATAAAAGAGAGAGAGAAAAAGAGGAAAGAAAATTGTGTTCATAAAAGTCTAATAAAACAACGCAAAAAGTATTTTTATTATCTGTGTAGTTTATAAGATATTACTTAGGTTTTTGGTGCACAAATACATATTATATAATCAAAAAATGTTCTACATCAGCTCTGTACTTAAACATATCATTCGCTTATTGTAAAAATAATTAAGTTTTCATATTCAACAGTTTTTGAGTGCCTAATTTTAAAAAAAATATACCAATATTAAATACCTACGGAGCCCTCCGTAACAGAGCCCCGCTCGCACTTGATCGCTTCATATTAGTAAATTATTTAAAATTTTCGTTATGAGCGTTGATTTATGTTTGCTGAGCCACCCAAGTCGTCAACGCACAAAAATAGATGAAACGCTAACGACTCACACTCGTTGCTTCCTGTTTATCGTATTTTTTATTTGTTAATATATGGATGCATAAAATGCATAGTTGTCCACATTTAATTAGCATGTAATTATCCAAGTGTCATGAGATATACCTATATTAAAACCGCTATATTATGCATTACACTTTTACTAGAAACATAAATAAAAACAAAAAAGGTCTGACTTTGCTGGCAATTTATAGTTTCTTAATATTGATAATTAAGTTGCATGGCAATACAAATATGGCACATAAGGACCTTTTAGAGACTTTAAGGTAATGGGATGCACAAACGAGTTAAGTTTTAAATTTGATTAATTTTGTTACAGTCCACTTAGTAGTATAGTACAGTTTTTGACGTGAATAACGTGGATTTGCTAATATCATAATAATTTGGCTATTAAAACAGTAAAAAAAAAAATCTGACACTCTATTTTTGTATTGTGTATTGTATATATATATTCTCTTGATTCTTATTTCATAAAATATATATTATTATAACCAAGTGAATTTGTTAATTACATAGTTCTGAATAAATATTTAAATTCTATACGGACAAAAAACCGAGAAAATTGAGATTTTCAACGTGCAGTCACGTGCTAGCGCCTGTCGTACGTGGAACTGTATCTCTTTGTATCATTTAATATATGACTTTGTACACTGGTCGAAACGGCACGTTTTGCTCGGGTATGCCATAGCCTTAATGTGTATTATTGAGACGTGCTTTATAAAAACTCTACAAGTGGGCAACAAAAAAACCGGTGAAGTGGATGTCCTTAGAATGAGATTTATTGCGGGTATCTTAAAAAACTTATGAACGGACTAGACATTGCCAGCGGCTCCGCCCGCCCTCAATTCGGTTATCGGCGTGGAACTCCTTAATTAACTCCAATTAATTAATTAATAAGTTATACTCATGAATTGCTATATCATGCTATAAGTACAGCACTAGTTCGTTTAACTCTGTTATAGTTATTCCCGCAGGAGCTTTTGAATTTTAGGGATAAAAGTAGCCTATATGCTATTCCAGGACCTAACATATATGTTTGCCAAGTATAATCCCCATCCGTCCAGTGGTTAAAGCGTGATTGAGTAACAAACATCCATCGAGACATACAAACTTTCACATTTATAATATTAGTAGGATTTTGTCCAAAACAATTTTCTCATTGGTAGTCAAAACACACATAAATATAAATTATTTCTGTGGTAGTCAATGATAATTAAGTATATTTAATATAAAAGATCTGCATTGTTGCTATAAAGTATTTATATATTGTGATTTTTTTTAGTTTTTCGATGACACGGTTACAAAGTTAGAGGCGGACACAAATTTTCCAACATTGGGAGCCAATAACAAACAAAATAAATTTAAGAGAAAAAGACTTTTAAAAACCTTAAATGTATTTTAGAGCCCAATCAAATGATACGCCACAAGATAGGTAAGCAAAAAATTATTTGATTTGATATATGGACCATAATTTTTTTTTCTGATTTTCAAAACACATATGTATGGTGGTTCAAATTCTTATTTAATTAGAATCGACTTTCTTTTTTAATAAGACTAAATTATAAGGTTGGGACAAAATTATAAGGTTTTCGTTTTCTTTTATTTGGCTACGGAAGCCTTAAATGAAAGATAGTCACTCCTGAGTAACTTTTTCTCAACAAAAAAATAAGGTAAATCGTAATTCTCACCGATAATGATAAGGTAGTATAGTATATACGTCTCCAAAATCTTGGGACGTCCTACAAAACCGAAAAATGTGTACTAGTGTGTGTGTAGTAGTAAGTACAAAACAAAACTGTTATTTAGTTTATTACTAGCTTTTGCCCACGGTTTCACCCGCCCTAAATTCGGTTATCGCTGTAGGATTTCAACGGCTACTCCTTAATTATAAGAAAGCATGACGTTTTAAAGTAGCCTATGTCTTTCCCCGGGACTCAAACTATCTCCATGCATTTTATCTAATTCGGTACATCAGTTTAAGCGTGAAGAGGTAACAGACAGACAGCCAGAGTTAGTTTTGCGTTTACGCGAATATCACACACATATATTGATGTACCTACATACAAAACAGTTTGTTTATTAAGTCTACACGATCTCTTGGAGTAAAATGGAGGCGTGCCAAGATTTTAAACACAGACTAAACTACCCCTATGTGAAAATTTTTACGAGATAGAGAATAAGTAGGTACACCCTAGGGTTTTTTTACTAGATTTCCTATAGCCAAGTTTGCATTTAGTGATCATAGAATAGTAGTTGCAGTGACGTAGAGGTAAAGAACAATGAATACCACTAATTTCACTAAAAACACATGAGATACTGCCCAGTAGCGCCGCCACTAGATATTGTTCATTTCTTTTTAATACAAAATGAATGAAGAATACTTGTTATACTTGCTTGCACGGACGCGGAGCACGATGAATTTCGTACATTGACCTTTTAGCCTGTCTTCAGTGGTCAAAATAGTAGTAATTTCTGATGACAGCGGTCATCGCATCTGTGCGAGCGCGACGGCAAATATTTATGCGCGCGCAACAGACACAAATAGTGACCGGTCATGGGACGAAATTCTTCGTGCTTCGCGTCCGTGCTATAGTGATTAACCACTTAGATTCTCAGATTATACAAATGTTGGATCAAAATATGCATCAATAATTTACGAATTTAAGTAGGTAGGTATATAGGTTAAATGTTTAGATCCGTGTGACTACATTTGTAGTAACATTTTTGATATATTTACCTACTTCACCAGACGTACGTAAAATATCGAATGGTGAATAGATTCACTTTCATTTGCATGATAATGATGCAGGAAACAACGGAATTTTTCAGTCTAATTATACATAAAGAAGCATTAGTTTTTAAAATATACTTAAAGTATTAAATGTCTCACAAAAAAGTTAAATGTATATACCTATACCTAGTTTATAGTTAAAAAACAATGTTGTATATTAAAGCCGAAGACATTAGAGTAGCTTAGATTGCTTATTATTTGGAAAATGTATGAAAACCACATTAACCACTTTATGGAGAAGTTATATCATTGATGAATTTTTAACGAATGGCGGCGCAGTTGCGACTAATCAAAGCGCTTCTGCAGTACAGTGCAGCATTAAAAATCTCTTATGGCAATTACCTAGTGTTCGGAATAGTGCAACCTCCATTGTTCTTTACGAGTTTTTCTACGTCTTTAAATGGAAGACATCAAATTGCAACTAATAGTTTCGATCTTCTTATATTTTTATGTTTAATGCGAAAAATGCTGATTTTACTTTAGTTCGTAAATATAATAATTCAACGGATTTCAAGGTGTTACTATTTTTTAATAGAAACCCAAATGAACCAAGACACGGTCCCAGAAATTCGCCGTAACTCATTGTTACAAGTCAAAATCAAAAATCAAAAAATCGAAATCGTTAAAGGAGTTAAAATTTTAAAACGACGCGACGCTTGGATTAAGGTGGGAGTAAACAAGTTTATCTTTGTAAGAGGCACAGCACATCAGATATACCTTTCAGTCATCGCCGAGATCATACAAAGTGGCTTGTTAGCTCAAGGACATGGGTTATTGGAAACGAATCACTGCTATTGTCATCATTAGGTTTACCCAGCACTCATTTTATTTCATTTATCAAGCTCAGGTCAGATAGGTTTCGTAAAGCTATTATTTCATTTGTAAGGCTTTACTAAAGGTGATTTGACAGTTCATGTGTCATTTTTATAAACTATGTACAATTGATATTTTTTGAAATATTCACCAAGATTGTACTATTATTTTCAAGTTCCTACAAAACCAGGTAGGTACAGTCAAGCCAAAATAAATGTGATATCTTTCACGGGATCTTTATTTAATATTTTTAGAGAATCTGCAGTTTCACTTAAATGTCTGTTAGATAAAATCAATAAGATATTAAGAAGAATTCGAACTTTGGAATCCGACTCGCACATGGCCGATTTTTTTTTTCGATTTTGGCAGTCAAATGAGCCAAACTTGGTCCCTGATTCTGAAATGCAGACTTTACTTGATTAAGGATCGAAAGAACCATGCAAAACTTTAGGTCTAGGATGGTATACTGACACATATGTCTTATAATATAAATTCAATATTAACGTTCTTAAAAAAGTCACGAAGCACACGATTCTTTTTTTAATATCTCAGATTTTCGACCCATTAGGTCTATTATCGCCATGTGTAATAAAATCAAAATAATTCTGCATTACATAAGTTATCGTGGAATGAAAACATTTCCGTAGACATTTATCAGCAGTGGACCAAAGTAATCAATACCTTTGCAATGTTAAACAAATTACGTATTCCGAGACGGGTTGTCAGTGATCAGTATCAGTATTTAGAGCTGCATATTTTCAAGGATGCTTCACAACTTGCATACGGAGCCTGTGTTATTTAAGAAATATTAAAGATGACGGTTCAGCATCAGTTCAATTACTTTTTACAAGGCTTGCACTTTATAGAGCACTAGACTTTGCCCGCGGCTCCACCCGCCCTAAATTTGGTGAACGGCGTAGGATTCTTACGGCAACTCCTTGGTTATACTAAAGAAGTTTGTTATAGCAAGCTATAGCTGCAGCTATGGTTCGTTCGTGGAATTCGGTTATAGTTACTTCCGCGGGAACTTTTGAATTTTCCGGGATAAAAAGTGCCTTAGTACTCTTCCGTATCTTCATCTATTGTTCGTAATTATCACTTGTTTGTTGGTTTACCTGAATACTTACTGGTTTTCAGAAAAGGTAAGTAACAATATCAATCCCTCTTTTATCCTTGAAAATATTTTACGACGTAATGAAAAACTGAATCATTAGAGTAATACCGGAAATGGTTTTATCAATTTTTTTCTTAAATTAAAATATTTGATTATTAAAAAAAATTTGTTCGTGGAAAAACACATTCCATTGACATTTAACACCTATGTTTGTGTTTCTTGAACGTCCAGAACAATTTTGGTGTCATACAATACAACAGGAAGGGATTTGTTATTAAAGACTTAAGAACATTCTTGGTCGAACGCCGAATCAGGAATGCCGCAACGAATTGCCGGATCGGCTGGCAAAAAACTTGGAGTACGCAGAAGAGTGAAGCGGTATTCTCCTCGGCGCAAAGGTTGCTGCTTAACAAGCCGCAATTAAGGACCCATATGGCTTACTGCTGCCATCTCCGGGCTGGTGCACCCGAAGACCAGCTTGCCATTTTTGACTCGGTTCAATGACGGGCTGAAAGAATCGTCAACGATGCCAAACTCACAAGTCGTATCGAACCTTAAGTCTGAGAAGATTTTGCCTCCCTGTGTGTGTTCTACCGCTTGTTTAATGGGATGTGTTGTGAGGAATCGTTTAAAATCATGCCCAGGGCTTCTTTCTAACATTGTACCTGTCGCCATCGCCATCCTCACACAGTACAGTGTGGTTTCAGAGGAAATTCCTCCCGCAAACGTTGTGGAATGAGCTCCTTGCTAAGATTTGCTCTAAGAACTGCAATATAGGGTTCTTCAAGAAAGAAGTTAAAATATTTTTTAAGGGTCGACAACGCGCGCGTGATGCTTCTGGTGTAGCAAGCGTCCATAGGCTGCTGTGACTGCTTACCATCAGGTGGCTTGTTTACCATTTTAGCAGTATGAAAAAAAACGTAAAGACCAGGCGTTCCATTTGTAAAAAAGTGAAAATTTCGGCATAAGAACTAACACCTCCAAACCAAACTCAAAACATGGGTTTCCGAAATAATACTTTTTGACAAATAGATGAAATAGATGAAATCATTCGAGATTGGGAATATCAATCTCGTTATTTACGAGATAACGCAAAATTTGTAATATCTTACTAATTTTTATCAAGTATTTTCACGCTTTTGAAAAACCAGCCAGCCAGCGTAGTATTAGTAATAGGGTCCCGTTGGCACCCCTTGGGTACGGAACACTAAAAATACCCTATGATCACTGAAACAACAAAACTACACCCGCAAAATCCATTTAATTACGCTTTATAATTACTTTGATATCCTTATTCAACCCAATATCAGAAGAATAAACAACCTTTGATAATATTATGAAACAATTGTAAAAGAAATATTATTTCCGTATGAAATCTCATAGTTTTAATACTGATCAACCATTTCAAATTAATTAATAATAAAAATAACAACAAAAAACGTTTTTTATTCCATATTTAAATCATAATGGAATAGCAATTTACAAAAATTTGTAATTAATATACCTAATTTGAGTTAGAGATGAATATTATTAATTAAACTCCATACAAATTCGATTTTTAATGAAACATAAAGTAAATGTTAATTATGTTTAAAATTAAGAGAGTTCATGATTTAATTTATATGGACCCCATTCGGGTGAAAGCCTCCTCCAAATAATCTCATTTTTGTCGGTTCTTCGCTATCTGTATCCAATTTCGTCCCGATAGTGCTGATAATTCGTCTTGCCATCTGCAACAAGTTTAAGAAGTCTAGAAGTCCATTTGTCTTCAGTATATGTAGCGGCATGACCCGCCTATATCCATTTCAAACCTTGTGAGAACTGTAGAGAATCAACGGAACGGAACTTTAGTTCTATTTCTTATGTCAGAGTTGCGTATCTTATCTCTTAGTTTAATATTTAAGCAGCTCCTCTCCAACGCTCTTTGTGTTGTTTGGATCTTATTGCGAGTCATGGTGTTGAAGATCCCAAGTTTGGCAGCTGTAAGTTAAACTAGGTAGGATAACTGAATCAATGGCTATCTTTTTGAGTGACACGGGGAGCTAGGATTTAAATCAACAGATCGTTGCTCTTCTATTTACTTCTGTCAAATTTCTCTCTTCTCTGAATGACAGTTGTTTTCTAAGGTAGACATTATCTTTTACGTAATCAAGTGAAAGTTCATTGATTAGGACATTGAGTTGCTTATGATTAGTTATTATTCTAGTCTTTATGAGACTCATTTCTAAACTAACTCTATTTCACGCTATTTGTAAGTATTAAGTTCTTAAGAATTTTCGGAGAATACCACGATGTCTTTGTCTATGTTTAGGTGGCTTTGAAATTAACCTTTGATAAATATTCCTTTTTGTATCCATGGAAGGTCTTTCATGATATTTTGTAATACGGCTATGAACAGTTTAGGTGATATTGGGTCGCCTTTTCACCTTCCCTTCTAATTTTACTCTACTTGTGCAGTTGCGATATTTATTTTTAAAATATTTTTTTTTTGTTAATAGTTATCTTTACATTAACATTAATCATTACACTCAAAGACTTTTTAAAACACTGCTCATGTAAAAATGGTTTTTTTTAATTAATGTCATTAAGGGCTGCTTGTAGGCACAAGTGGTATTCGACTTGAGAAAACGCTCAAGCAACCCTATTCTTTCCGATACAGCCCTATTTGCTACACAACTTTCAAGTAGTATTTGCCATATCTCACATTTTCCTTTACGTATCCTTTACTTTGCCTTTCACTAATCCCAGGTCTGCTGATGGATAGAAAGCAAACCTAATATCGAAAATGGGATAGAATCTAACACTGGGATTACTAGGGCAAGTACATTGTGTCAGTGACGGATTTGCAAACCTAAAAAAAGTAGTTTCGTTGAGTTCGTTGTATACTTTTTAATTGATTAACAAAGTATTCAATTATTACTTTAAATAGTGGAGTTTCTTGACAGCTCTTTTATTGCAGAAATAAACATTGTTTAAATTATATTGACGATTCAAAAGTGTTCTCACCTACTTGAATAAATGTTATTTGATTTGATTTGATTTTATTAAATTTCGAAGTCACCAACATTACATAGCTATGCATAAATTTAGCTAAAAATGTTCACAGCTAGTGGTTAAGAAGGGTTTGCAAACTTTTAAACGGAAAACTTCCATACAAACATTGCAAGTTAATAATAATAATAAATATTGTACTTATGAAAAATATATACCTAAAGCGTTTAATAAAGTATAAATAAAAAAATAATTTTGAATTGCCTTCTGTAATTTTTAACGTCTTAGATTGTAAGTCTCAGGTGACGTAGGTTCCCCAAATTGATATTACGTATATCCTAAATGTACTCACATTAAATTACATCTCGGATCTATTTTCAAGCGAAACGTCGGCCGCTTAATCACACGCGTTTTGAAAGACATATTCTAACTGGAAGAACCAAAAAATATTTTACAAATGTGACTGAAACCTTCACTTAGCTAGAATTAGAGAACTCTAATTTTCAAATGTTTACCCTTATTTGTGCAGTGCATGCTTCATTTGTAACAATAGTAAAAATTGTAGAAAATGATTAATAAATTTTAAAAAAAAATACAGATACATTTCGTGAAACCCTGAAAATATAATGAAATTGTGTGCAAAATTCTATGATAATGCAGTATTTCTGTTCAGACGTCTTATTTTGCAAGACACGATGTCGTTTTAGCATCGTTGTCCCTGTTCACTATTATTTCCCTACAGTTTATTATAGCTATGTACAATTGTCAGATTAGCTATTCGTTTTGCTTCAGCCACTGTAGTTCTTCTACGGGATCTCTTCTCCAAGAACTTTGCACGTAGAAATTCTCAGCACATAGAGATATTAAATGGCTTTCTGAGGGATCTAGGTATTCTGGTAGTAGAAACAAGTTAAAACAAAGACGTGTTCTCGTGTTGTCGATTGCATATTGAATAAATATTTAATTTCAACAAAAACTACTAGTTCTTACTGACTAAGCATAAGATACCTTACTGTGTTACCTAAAATGGTGGTCAAAACGAAAAAGTGCATTACGCAATACTTACATGCTGCAAACATAATTTAAAAAAACAGTAGTTTTATACTTACGTCCTTATTAATTTAGTAAAATAGTTTCAAGACGATGCTGACCCTTTTTTTTATTGCCAACTGCTAATTTAGAACACCTCAGCTGCAAACTAATACTCGGTGCAGCAAAAACCATCTTTTCGCTTGGTGCAACAATTAAAACCCTCATACCTAATGTCACCTTTATTACGAAACTGTTTGACAGCTTACTAAAGATACCTGTCTTCAAAATTTCATCAAAATCGACACGGGATATGAAGCTAGTTCGTAAATCTTTTCTTTTCAATAAAACTAGTTTAATTCACTACACACCACGTGTTCACGCTTTTACAACGTCTGCAGAAAATACTACATGTAACGTTTCTAGAATTTTTATTTCCAAACTTCAATTACCCGAACAGTAGAGCTGCGAAGGGGCCTATAATAATGTGACACCTTGGAGCTCTAGCGAATCGTCCCCATCGGCATTTGCTATTACATTCTCTTTAGCGTTTTCAACAATCTAAAGTAAAAAAGATGTTGAGGAATTTAATTGTATTTAACAGATATTTCAACAATTAAAACCTATTTTACAATGCTTATTACTTTGTTAAACATGTTAAATTTGAAAATAATTAATTTAGCATTTACCTACGTTTAAATAATTACTTTTCGGGGTCACTGTCAGTCCCAAAATTGTCATTGACAGTCTTAGTTATTTAAAGAGACTTGGTCATTGTAACACAATGAGGAAATGCTGCTAACTTTCTGCACCCGTTTTTAGGGTTCTGTACCCAAAGGGTAAAAAACGGGACCTTATTTAAGACTCCGCTGTCCGTCCGTCCGTCTGTCACCGGGCTGTATTATGAACCATGATAGTAAGACTGTTAAAATTTTCAAAGACGCTGTATTTATGTTGCCGCTATAAGAACAATTACTAAAAAACAGAATAAAATAAATATTTAATGCATACGCATACGCATACGCATACGCATACGCATACGCATACGCATACGCATACGCATACGCATACGCATACGCATACGCATACGCATACACATACACATACACATACACATACACATATACATATAGACTAATATTTTCAGATGATCCATTCAATCCAATATAATACTAAAATTGCGAAAGAAAGTTAATCACGTCACAAAGTATCCAATTGAGCTGAAATTTGGCATAGGCATAGTTGTAAAGACGGAGAATGATTCGACTTTATCACTTAGAAATGCTAGCTCAGCTAGTCTGCGCCTGGGAGGACGTATTGAATAAAATATCTATTTACGCTGGCCAAGTTACGATATCTAATTGATAACTTATGTTTTTATTTATACGTTTTCAAAGTAGACAATTAAAAAAAAAGATTTATACATATACTTGCTTGTGCCGGCGTTTTACCCGAACTAAATCCAATTGTCTACTACTTCCTATTCTCAACGATGCAGATGCTAGCTATCTTGATCTCACCGAGAAGTAGCTTGATCAACTTGAGCGTCTTCAAAGTTTATGCATAAGATTTATATTTTGTCTGCAAAAGTATGATCAAATACAATCACATATCCGACTTCTGAACAAGCTTAAGTAACTCCCATTTCGTCTTCGCAGGAATACTCACGTCCTATTTCCTCTTTATAATATCCTGTCCATTTCAAAATTACCATTGTATTTAAAAGAATGTTTCGACTTCATTGGTTCTCCTTTTCCCCGTGATTCCACAACTCTGTTATTAAAAACTCCAACGCACTATACACAAATGTAAGTATCATAACTCATTTACTGTAAAAGCACTGACATTGTGGAGCACATTTCCTCTAGATATAAAACTATCACAGTCCTTGAGAACATTCAAGAATCTTGTAATTTTACACTACAATTTAAAAATTATAAAGGTAATGTGTGCATTAAAATAAAGTAGATATTAATAATAATCATTAACAAAATTTATATCAAGAGATAATTGCTCTGACCCAAAGGTTATCTAGGAGAGATCGCTCCATAGCAATAAGATCGCCATCTGTATTTTCTTTTTTTTTTTGTAAATATTATTTATATGCAATGTATTATTATTATTATTCTTAACGGAGTAGGATTTCGACGGCAACCCCTCAATTATAATCAATATAAACCGACTCACACTTGACGTTTTCGTATATTATGGCCTTATTAGGGACTCAAACTATCTCCATGACAAATTTGCCCGCGGTTCCACTCACTCTAAATTCAGTTATCGGTGTAGGACTTCAGCAGCAAAGCAGCAGCAGCAGCTGAAAGTAAAGACAGTAAAGGGTGCTTTATGAATTTGTGGAAAAATAATTTCAATTGAAAACTGTGTACATTATTATTATTGAATGAGAACGAAAGATATCTGACATAAAACATCGTTGCATATATTGCTTAATAATTTATCGAAACAGTCTGCAGAAACGTAAGCTCCTAAGAGCAATCCAAATGCGTATATCATCATTAATTTAGCTGTCAAAACAAGGCAGCTCGTTTGGCTTGCAGTAGGAAATATACGTGACTCTTGCTCTGGCAGACTTTAGCGGCTGTGGCAACGTTGAATTGGCTGTCTCATTAATCCTTTAGAGGTCAACATGGCGTATGGCAGTGACAGCTCTCTTTGTGAACCATCGATTTGTTAGCAATCTCTTAGCGTACAAAATCTTGTAACTTAATTATTGACCCGTATATAAAAGCGAAAGAGTTAAATAAACGGGTATAATGAATCGATTTTCATTTTATTATAGCCCATATTTTATGGGTAGTAAAATCCAATTTCGAGCGTAACACAAAAAGCTTGCAATATTTGACCCACTTCACGGTATCCAATTGAATTTAAAATTTGTTATATAACTTTACTGTCATTTCAATAATATGATACGCTGAAGCTGGTCTGATGAAAGAGCCAGAAAGTGGCCATAGGAATTCTGTAACGAAATGACGCAGACCATCGTTTGAGTTTGTTTGATTTGTCGTGACAAATACTCTGATCTGAGATGATATCCGAGGTCTGACGATGAAGTCGTAAATTAACTCCGGGAACTCTGTCACGAAACAACGCTACTCCATCAATGTTGGGGCTTGTTTGATTGGTCGTGACAAGCACTCTGGTCTTAGATGATATCCACGGTCTGTGACAATCGCACTTATATATAGTGCTAAAGATGTAGCCGATTTCCTGGTCAGTCTTATTGCCTCAAACACGAATATGAACGAACAGGTGCTGTACCCCCAACTTTACCGCGGTGCGATAAGACTATTTTTATTAAGAAAGTGTTAAAGAATAACCGCAAAAATTATGTATTGAAACACTTGCTATCACAAACTTTTATTAAATACCGTAAACATATACATTTAACTAACTTTTTCACATTGAAACTAATCTTTGAAATCTAAATTCATCTTTGAAAACTTTACATTTGTATCTTATGTATATACATACAGTGGAACATACTTTTCTGACCCGTGGGTCGATTCCGTGAATACCCTCACAAGCGAGGGTGATTTGGGCCATAGTCCACACGCAGGCCCAGTGCGGATTGTGGACTTCACATACGTCTTTTTTTTCTTACGTACGTAGGTTTTCTCACGATGTTTTCCTTCAATGAAAAGCCAGTGGTGTGAATAAATAAATCAGTGTACATAAGAAATTAAGAAAATACTCATTGGTACACGCCGACCCCAGGGTTCGAACTTCCGCCACTTGGGACGTAAAGTGAAATTTAAACCCCTCGGCCACCACCGACTCCCTCGGCCACCACCGACTACCTAATTACCTTATTCTAAATTAGTACCTTATTAATCATACATAAATAAATGGTAGGTATCCTCTTCCCAATAATACAAACCATCCTCTCTTTTAATTCAAACAATCAATTCCTCTGATTGTTGGAATTCACATATATTTTTTTTTATTTTATACCACTAAGGTGGCAAACAAGCACACGGTCCGCCTGATGGAAAGCGGTCACCATGGCATATGGACGCTTGCAACACCAGAAGTATCACTTGCGCGTAGCCGACCCTTCAAAAATCCAATAACTTCTTTCTTGAAGAACCCCATACTGTAGTCCTTTACGAAAACCTTGGCAGGGAGCTCATTCCACAACCCAAGTGTTCGCGGGAGGAAGTTTCTCTGAAACCGCACTGTATGCGACCATTTCTGTTCTCAAATGTGATAATGAATTCCCTGCCGATGGTGAGCGGTGCGATGGTAGAATGTAGCCGTGGGCATCATTTCGAACGATTTCTCAGAACACATCCCATTGTACAAGCGGTAGAACACACACAGGGAGGCAAAGTCCCTCCTCAGACTTAAGGGTTCGATACGGCAAGTGAGTTTGAGATCGTCGACAATTCTCACAACCTGTCGTTGAACCGAGTCAAAAGGTCCAAGCTGGTATCCGGGGTATCTATGTACCCATATGGCTCATCACAGTAAACCTTTGGATTAACTAGTTAAAGCCTGGTTTATACAAACTTAAATTTGATGTAAAAGCACACCAACTCAAAATAAAAGAACTAGAAAATCTATGTATCAAGTGTTTAACTAGCTAATCCTCATATATGTGGGTTTCAACTCAAAATACATACCTACTTTTACAATATATTCAAAGGAAAATGTGAATGTGGGATAGTCAAACAAACCCCATGAAGCATACCGACGGTATGCAATACAAAATAATACACATTTAACATTGTAAGCAGTTTGGTAAAAAAAAGTAAAAACTACTTACATACTCGCTTCCAGTTGTCAGTGGCATTTCCGATGGCATTTATTTTTGGGTCAATGTCTTCCAGGCCATGTCGGCCAAGAGGACTTTCCCCAAAATTACCCAACACCATCTTTTTGTCTGCCCCCGTAAACTCGACGAGTAGTTAGAGTTGGTGGTGGCAAATTTGGTGATTTGGCGGTATTTCTACAAAACAAATAGACAAATTACAAACACGCAGAAGTCAGCTATGGCTCAGGGGTAGCTGGCGAGAATTTGACAAGCAGTCTCACTAAGCTAGTCAATCTCATGCTTATGGCAGATATCTGCCAAGATATGACACCAATTATCTATGGGGCCAACCTAATAGCTCTAACAAAATAAAAGGCGGCATACGTCCTATTGCCGTAGGCTCGACTCTACGGCGTCTAGCAGCCAAAATATGTATTCGTCTCACACGCACCAAACTCCAGAAACTTTTTGAACCCGTACAGGTTGGCTTCGGCACCCGCGGAGGCTGCGAGGCGGCGGTTCATGCTGTGCGCCCCTTTGTACAAGACGAGCTGTGCGAGTTACTCCTAAAATGAGACGTAAAAACGCATTTAATTCTGTTAATCGGGACACTATGCTAAACGAAATTAAAATACACGTTCCTGAAATTTATAACTTCCGTCTTCAGTGTTACCACTGCCCTTGCAAATTAGTCCATAAATCAAACGAAATTCTTTCGGCTATGGGTTGTCAGCAGGGTGATCCCCTCGGTCCAGCATTATTTAGTGTGGCTATTAATTCCATAATACATACTTTAAATTCAAAACATTAGTTTGGTACCTCGACGATGCCACTCTAGGCGGCGACTCACAGACTGTTCTATGTGACTTAACCATTATAAAAGACAGATTTAGTGCCATTGGTCTGGAACTAAATTTTAACAAATGTGAATTATATATTTCGGAAAAAGTAAACACTCTCCTGGCTGACCAAATCTATCAAAATTTTAACAATGCTGCCCCCGACATCAAAATTCAAACCAAAAAAAGTTTGCACCTTGCACCGATCTTCGATGAGGCCATTCCTCCCCTTCTGAATGATTCGTTTTCAAAATTTAATGATTGTTCCGCCCGCCTAATTAAAATTAGTAGTCACTCGGCTTTTTTTATCCTAAAATTCTGCCTGCTCATTCCCAAATTTACTTGCTTGCTGCGCTGCAGTCCCATTAGGAAATTCCCTAATTTAGTACATCCTATCGTATTTTTGTTAAAATCCCAAATTAAACATATAATTAACATAATCCTCAGCAAGCAGGCGTGGACCCAAGCTTCTCTACCAGTAAGGTACGGTGGCTTGGGTATCCGCAAAATTTCAAGTGTCGCATTACCGGCTTTCTTGCAGGTAATATCCTGAAAGCCCCAACGGCTACAAACTTGTAAGGTCGCGTGCGTGGATGAAGCTATGAACAGCTGGTTAGCTGGACTGAGCCCAAATTTACCATCAAAACCTAAAGTACAAAGGGCTTGGGACACCATAGCCTCAATCACTACTCAAAAAATTCTCCTCGACAGTACGACAGGCAAAGACCACGCCAGATTATTCTTCATGCCTATCCAAGGTGCCCCAAAACCGGCACCTTCATCGACCCCTGCACATTTCGCATAGCCGTTGGTCTACGACTAGGTGCCGAGGTGTGCGCAGACCATTGCTGCGCCTCTTGCGGAGCCGCCGTCGATCGCCTTGGCCACCATGGACTATCCTGCTCTTCGGGTGCCGGTCGCTACTCTCGCCACGCCACACTTAACGACATCATCAGAAGGGCGCTCATTAGCGCGGATGTCCCCGCGGTTTTAGAGCCGCGGATCGTTCGGGATGACGGCAAGCGCCCGGACGGGATATCTTTGATACCGTGGCGGATGGGCCAAGCGCTGGTATGGGACGCCACATGCGCGGATACTTTAGCGGCGTCCTACCTGCCGTCCACCTGCAGGCAAGCCAGAGCGGCGGCGGACACCCGGGAGCGTAATAAAATTCTAAATATAGTTGTCTTGGCGCCCAGTACGAATTTGTCGCTTTTGGCGTCGAGACACTAGGTCCTTGAGGGCATTCAGCGAGGGAACGCTGCCTGCGTGATGGGCACATTTCCTAAAGGGCCTAGTTTTTTAAATTGTTTGTAAGTTATTTATATTAGTCGTAAGTTGTGTTTTATTTATAGGTTATATAATATTTTGTAGTTATTAGTTTATGAAATTGAATAATTTCTACTTTCAAAATCACTGATATTTATAAAATAGTTTAGAAATCCATAAATCTGACATTATTTATTGTGAATAACTTTAAAATTTAAAATAAAACTCGATTTGTTTACTTGATGTGCAGGTGAAAACAAACTTATGCTAACAATTTAAAGAGAAGATAATAGCACCCCAATACACTTTACTTTTAAAAGTAGTCGGATTAGCTGCCTTTTACACGAACTTCACGCGGTAGGTACTGTATCGACTGAAAAGAAACTCAACCAAGAGCCTAGCTCGTACGGAATCGCAGTATGTCGAGAAAACTTTTCTCTGTTAACATCGAAACTCCACTTGAAACAATTTCCTGCGCTTTTACAAAATCGCACCACCGGTGTCTATCGCTAGAGTGTCTCATAAGTTCACAGCATTTCAATATGGCGACTGTAGTTTTTAATGTTTGACCATTAGGTTAGAAAAGCTTGTTGGACACTATAAGTGTTTTGTTTAATTTCCAATTTCGGTATGTGACAATATCAAAACTTCCGTTGTAGCATGACTCACAACATGAACAAGAAAATCAATTAAAAATTGACACAAATATCCATTTTTTCCAAACTTCAGCAAAAGACGTGTTAAATAACATATCATCTCGTATTTTTGTCATACAATAAGAAAATCTATCCCTATTCTAAAAAAAAAGAATTGTCTCAGTTCTTTTTAAGAGATAATTACATTAGAATCACAAAATATAACGAATAATAAAATGAAACATAATATCACGGGAGCATGATGAAATTCAGCATGACAATGACGCGAGTTGAATAAAGGAGGCAAAGGAGCCAATGAAGCTTTCCGTCACCTGCGCCTACGGAAAATATATTGCTTTATTATGTGAACAGTGCTCCAAGACTCGGCATTAAGTTTAAGAATACAGAATTGTTTTTCTTTATAACCTAGATTACGGTTACTAAGAATTCTTTCAGTTTTCTCGTTTCTTTTCTTTCAAGTGACGCCTCTTATATAATTTACTTTTATGAAAAAACAAAATGAATATTTTTTGACGAAAAGTAAGCAATTCTTAAACATTAGATCTTTTCAGGTATTATACATAGGCCCGGATTAATAGTTGTTTCTAAGTAATACTTCAAAAAGTCTTATTCCGTAAAAGTATTCCGCCTTTGTAATTGCTTACTCAAATTCGTATTTATGCTGATACTTTTATCAAAAGATAGTGCGTTTTCCTAAAGTAGTGATAACAAAATAAATAAATATACTGTTCTTTTTTATACATAAGTTACACTTATCTCTTTTCTCATAGAGGGTGATAAAAAGTAGAGTATATCAGTGGGTCGCAAAATTATTTTACCTCGTGCGCCGTCCCTTGAATCCCTCGCTGCGCTTCGGATTCTACCTTTGAATCCTTCGCTATGCTGGTGATTCTACTCTAGGATACTTCGCTTCACTCTGGATTAGAAAAAACGCCCTCGCCGGAAAAATATTATTTTGATCCCTTGTGATACAATCTACTTATCGTATAGTCGTATTGTTTTAATTAATTGAGGCTTGGCAGTGATGCACGTAAGTCTCACAAGTGTATTTGTGTTTCTTTGTATAAGATGTGTGAGGAGATTTTCGTGTCACCATGCCGTCATACTGAAACCTAAGCGTAAAATTTAGCATATATTAGCGACCCTTTTTAAGCCTCCTGGTCTTACCCACAACAACGACAAACGACCGTTTGACTCTGGTGCCATAGTACATAGACGCTGCTGATTATTGATGATTTGGGATGCAACTTGTGTTAATACTTTTGGCTAATTTCTATAAATATGCAATGAATATTTATATTTAATCAGCCTTACCTGATTTTACAAAGCTGAGTAAAAAGTAACATTTTCCCTTAGCAATATTGTTAGCAACTGGAATGCACATACAAACCGATGATTGCTGATGATTTGGGATGCATCTTGTGCAAAAACTTTTACTACTTTCTATATACATGCAATGAGTTTTTAATCTAGCATCAGCCTAATCTAATTTTACAAATCTGAGTAGAAAGTAACATTTTCCCATAGCAATATTCCTAGCAACTGGAATGCACAAAGAAGTCGCTGATTACTGTTGATTTAGGATGCAATTTGTGTATATACTTTCCCCTAACTTCTTATAAAAATGCAATGAGTATTCTATATGGCATCAGCCTTTTCTGATTCTCCATAACTGAGTAGAAAGTAGCATTGGCCCTCGGCAATATTGTTAGCAACTCAAATTCAAATAGAGGCTGATTAATTACTGATGATTTGGGATGCAACTTGTATATATGTATATACTTTGTTCTACTTTCTATAAACATAGACTATGGTGAACCAAGGAAGGATAGACGTTCCATACGAGCTCTGCCGATTATAAATATTTATACAGTCAAAATGACGACCAATTACATGAACAATTTACCAGCAGTAGTGCAAAGTGCAATTGAACAAAAAAATAATGACTTAATTGACGTTGTAAAAGGACTTCAAAGTGAAATTTTACTTTTGAAATCAGTTACAAATTACAAATTCGATAACAATCATAACATAGATCTTCGGGATATCCAACAAGAGACACGAAACTTGACGAAGAACACCGAACAGCTGTTAGCATCAGTTGTTCACCAATCCGAGACGACCTATGCGGCAGCCATAGTTAATGACGCACGTACAAACCGGCGAATCAGGAGAGCCGAAGCAACAAACATGACAGAAAGTAAAACAATGAAGAAACAGGCAGCCGATGAGACATTAAAAGACACAGCCAAAACACCATCAGCGAGACCATTACCTACGACTCCACCTTCAATAGCACCAAATCATACGACCGCAGCTCCACGGAAACTTTACAGGAACATCGCGAAACACACTGTCCCCAAATATCCTTTATCACCCGAAAAGCAATCACACGGTACTGACAAGCATTTAACAAATGCCGAAACTAACATCACTGAGACACCATGACAAAAAGTCCAGTCACGTAAAAATAAACGGCGCACAACACGAAACGTTGTTACGGGAACAGGCCCTCTGGATACGGAGCTACAGACAGTAGAGCGTTCTAGCAAAATAAACGCTTGTTTTTTCAAACCCGATACCTCCGAAGGAACATTGGTGTCATATATGGCAACAAAAAACCCTTCAGATGATTACTATGCAAAAAAACTAAACCTCAAGCATAATTATTACGCATCCTTTGAAGTTACGGTACCAAACAGCAAGTACGAATTTTTTATGCAACCGGAAAGCTGGCCACCCGGTACCGAAGTCAGTAAATGGTTTCAGCGCAGCGCCGGGCGAGCGAGGCAGTCCATGCAACAATGCTAGTGGACCAAGAACCCCATCATCCCAACCAACAGTGCCACTACCATCATACCCTAACCTACAGGCACAGGTAACTTGTGAAATAAAACCCGGCGAATACGTGCGCGCCTCGCTGCGCCGCGCAACTGAGAAACCGGTTGCGCTGCAGTCAGCTCACGCTGCGTCGTCGTGTGCCCCTATTACGAGAAACAACACTTTAGTAATATGTCATCAAAATGTTCAGTCTCTAAACAATAAAACCACAAAACTAGAAGTGTTGCTGAGAGATGAACTGAAATGCGACGTACTAGTCTTATCTGAACATTGGTTAGGCAATGTACAATTACAATGTATGAATATAAATAATTACTATTTAGCCGCATCATTTTGCCGTCCTACTGTTAACCATGGTGGAAGTTGCATTTTTGTTCATTCAAATGTAAATTCTATAAATAAAAAAGAATACGCCGCATTGTCGAAAGAGCTGGTTTTTGACATTTGCGCCACGTACCTAACAGACCATGATCTGCTGGCCGTAGGTATATATCATTCAAACTTGACTAATACTGACGAATATCTGGCATTGTTTGATGAATTATTGACTAAAATAAACAATGACAACCATAGGGCATTAATAACCGGCGACATTAATAATGACTATAGTGATTCTCGTAGCACTAACACCACAGCGCGTAAAAAACTTGATGATATACTCTGTTCTCATAACTATAAACAATATGTCGAATCCCCCACGCGTGTTACACCCCACAGTTCGACAGTAGTCGATCATGTTTATAGCAATTTACCGCACGACAGTATGTCAACTAAGATAATTGTTACTAACATTGGCGACCATTACGCACAGCGAGCTCTTTTAGAATTTAAACAATTGAAAAGCCACGAGCCGACACATGTGCAACGTCGAATAAAATCTGATAGCAACAAAATCAACTTCAAATTGACATTACAATCTATTGACTGGCAAGAAATCTTTGGTAAACAAGAAAATCAAGACTGCAATAATCTGACCGAAACTGTTATGAATATACTTGTTAACAAGTTTAAAGTCTGCTTTCCACTTAAATTTGTACCTGTTATAAAAAAATTAAAAAGTTGGGTTACAGAGGAAGTGCTAAACTTAAAATATCTATTATTTGACATTATTGATTTGCAAAAAAGACATCCCAATGATATATCACTTTTAAATTTAAGAAATTACTTAGAAGATAAATATGACAACAGGTTGAAGTGTACAAAGGCAAGTTTTTACGAGGACGCCATACATAATAGTAAAAATAATTGTAAGACAATGTGGCAAATTATACACACCGAAACTGGTAAAAGGGCTCGCGAGCTCATCAACTACACAAACGTAGTTCGACGCAATGACGGCTCTGAATTTAACAACAAAACAGAGTTAGCAAACTACCTGAACAAAATATTTATCTCTGCCGGCGCACAAGCTAGTGCACCGCAAGACAACTGCGAGCATGCATTAGCTCTGCTAAAAAATGCAACACCTACTAATGACAAGTCGCTATACTTGCGTCGATTTACGTACAATTAATTGTTAACAATTATTAAAACCATTACCCCAAAGAAAACTTGTGATATATATGACCTATCAATGGACGTCTTACATGCATCTGCCTTTGAGATAACTCCGATTCTTTGTCATCTAATAAACCATTGTTTTCGAAAAGGATGTTATCCAAATACACTAAAATTTATCAAAATATGCCCGGTCTACAAAGGTAAGGGCGACCAATCATGCGCAAAAAATTATCGACCAATTTCTATAATTCCATGCGTTGCTTAAGTGTTCGAAGTTTGTATAAACGCATTTTCTTAGTGAAAGTAACTCATTTACAGATCGACAGTATGCTTACATGCCAGGTAAAAACACGACCGCGCTCGTACGGGAAGTGGTGTCAGGAGTGTTGCAAGCGCGGGAGCAAAAACAGCAGGTAGCAATCATATGCTGTGACTTGTCACGCGACTTCGATACAGCAGATCGAGCTCTTTTAAAAATGAAACTTGAGTACTACGGAGTCCGAGGACCAGCACTCCATGTGATGACAGATTTTGTTACCCATCGACGTCAAACCGTCGTGGGTGCGGGTGGCACTATAAAATCGGACGAGGAGATTTCCACGTTAGGGCTCTTGTCTTTCCAACACCGTGTTTTCATTGCTACTGAACGACCTACCTGTGAACGTGCCGGGTGCGGAAATCTTCATGTATGCTGATGATGTAGTGGCACTTATCTGCGCACCAAACGTTTCTACCTTAGAGTCTAGCTCGAGTCAAGTGGCACGTGACTTGAGCAACTGGTTCCTTGTAAACGGGCTCGCGCTCAACCTGGAAAAGACTTGCTATTTGCACTTCAACCTTACTAATCAACCTCAGAATCCTTTGTCGATTATTGTTGACGGTACTGTTCTGAAACAAGTTTCAGAAGTGACTTTATTAGGATTTGTAATTAATAGATCCTTAAGTTGGGAACAACACATAAATAATATTAGTACCAGACTGGGTCAAAGTTGTTACACACTATGCCGACTGGCAGCGACAGCCGCGCCCCACGTGGTAAAGAGCTGCTTCTATGCGACTGTCCAGTCACTTATTATGTACGGAACAGAGCTGTGAGGAAAAGCGGCTGACTGGGAACGAATATTTATTCTGCAAAAAAAGGCAGTTCGCTGTGTTGCCCGTATATCACCCAGAGATTCAGCGAAGCAGCATTTCATTAGACTTCGATATTTATTTTACAAATAGCGACATTTGTCCACAATAATATAGATAAGTTTAAATTCCTAGGTGAAAATCACCACTATAAAACCAGAAATAAACAAAAACTCCAGTCAGCAACCCACAAATTTAAAAAATCAGAAATGTCACCCTATATTTTAGGACCGGTCGTGTACAACCAGCTACCTAGAGAAATAACAAGTGCAACTTCCATCACGGTATTCAAAAACATGCTTAAAAGATGGCTAGAAAGCAAAGCGTTCTACTCGCTTAAAGAGTTTCTTGAAGAGAAAGTGTGACAAATTATATATGTATCTACATACATAATTACTTATACGTATGCACTTTTGTTGTCATTTTGTATATATCATATTTTTTTTTCTTTTTATTATTATAATTAATTATTTAATTGTAAAATGTATATTGTTATGTATAAAGAAATGTATAATGACCTGTAAATTCAACAAATTTACCAATAAATATATCATATCATATCATATCATACAATGAGTATTTATGCTATATCGGGCATCAGCGTTTTCTAAAATTCGCATGTGGATATTGTTTTGTAATTACAACTGCATTTTCAGCAAAGTGCTAAACCTTCAAAAATGGTTGAAGTTATTTATTGTCGCGTTCGAGTATCATTATAAAACCTATCAGTTAGAAAATTATATATTGTTGAATACGTTCTCTGCGCTTTTAACATCGCCTAATTAGATCAAAGTTTTATCCTTTCTTTCATTTAAATTTAATTTTTTTACGCTTTTAACCTTTTTTTTAGAAGTAAATAAATTGCGAAGACACCGTAAAGAAGAACATTAAGATATCACGGAACGAGGGACCGCTCCATTTACTTTTTACAATGTCATTGCGTAAAACTCTGAAAAATATTCTATGCTCACTTTTTTACAAACAATTGTTCGTAAACTAAATACCTAGTTCAAGAATTTATTTTAGGTGGAACTGTACTTATGATAAAAAACTCAATACTCTACAATATGATTTATTAGCTTTTGCTGCGGCTGTAAGATTCCCTCAGCTACTCCTTGATTATAGTTAGGAAATTTTCTATAGCAAACATTAGCTGTAGCTATATTTTAATTTAATGAAATTGGGCTGTAGTTATTCCTGCGGGCACTTTTAAATTCTTCGGGATTAAAATTAGCCAAGTTCTCCTTCGTTTTGACTTAAAGAAAGGACAAACAAACAAACTCACTCTCGCATTTATTAGTATGGATGGATTATGGTCTGACCAATTTTATTATAATACTAGCTTTTAGAAGGTTCAATACGAGAGGGCTATTCATATATCTTCTGTTAAGAGCATTTTCTGTGAACATATCCTTCCAAGGACATTTGCAAAGACATTTTTCAAATTGTTTCCAATATCTTTTATGAGCCTTTGACAGTCTATTGAAATAAAATATGATTGAATTTGAATTGGGATTTCTATTCATTTTTACTGATTGTCACAATATAATCGATCGCTTTTTATAAATATATACATAGATAGTTACATATGTGTATATGATTGAATTGGAAGAAAATAAGTTGTTCTACATATAATAGGTTTTATCTGATTTCTTCCTTATGCTTTTAATTTTTAGGGTTCTGTACCCAAAGGATAAAAAATGGGACCCTGTTACTAAAGCCCCGCTGTCCGTCCGTCCGCCCGTCCGTCCGTCTGTCACCAGGATGTATCACATGAACTGTGATAGTTGAAATTTTCACAGAAGATGTATTTCTGTTGCCGCTTTAACAACAAATACTAACAAATAGAATATAATAAATATTTACGGGGGCTCCTATACAACAAACGTGATTTTTTGCTCGTTTATGCGCGATATTGATAATGGCAACAGGTAGACGCTTGAAATATTTACAAAATATTTAGTTATAAATTCACTTTAAAAATAAATAATTAAATTAAAATAAAACAAATATTTCAGGGGGGCGCCCATATCACAGACGTGATTTTTTTGCAGTTTCGATAAATAATGGTACGAAACCCTTCCTGCGCGAGTCTGACTTGCACTTGGCCAATAACGGCTTTCGAGTGGAATCCGAAAAATCCAGATTTTAATTTTGGTACGGATTTGAAATCCCTATACACGGATGAAGCATGCTAATGTTAACATTATAAAACATAATAGGTATATGCTGTTTCGTAAAATTCACAACCCAAACAAACTGTGTGCAGCAACAGGTTCAAATTAATTTAAGTCAAGTTCACTTCTATTTTATTTTAAGCCTGGAATTACAATAAGAGGTTCAGCGAGGCTCGTTTCTCGCATATCTCCAATTTTATTTTACGTAAATATTTTTCACTATTTCTGTAGAAAAAAAATTTCGTTTCATTTACAGATAACTCATAACTAATATTTCTTATAAAAAAAATTGCTGAAGATAGATAGGGCAATTTCTATTATTTTTCAGTGGCTTACAGCAAATAATTGACTTTTGTATACGAAAAACATTAGTCTAACATACAGAATCACAAATATTCAAAAAACCACATGTAACTATATATATATGTATATTATATAAAGCGATCGATAATATTGTGACAATCAGTAACAATGCATAGAAGGCCCAATTCAAATTCAATCATATTTTATTTCAATAGACTGTCAAACGCTCATAAAAGATATTGGAAACAATTTGAAAAATGTCTTTGCCCCAAGGATATGTTCACAGGAGACGCTCTTAACAGAAGATATATGAATAGCGATCTCGTATTGAACCTTCTAAATGAGAATACATTTAGAATGAACTCAATGATATTGTTACTTCATTTAACAGTTTATCTTCTTTCTACACAATATTCGCGTTATTTTTCCTGACCACCAATTTCAGTTGATATTTCTAACCAACTTGGAAAAAATGCTGGAGGTTTTCGTCTGCATATTTTTATACAAAGTTATTTAGTGAGACTTTATGTTAAATGGTGATATATTTTTTTCAATAAAAAATTGTACCTGCAAGCTGGTCCCTTATCAATTTAATGAAGTTCTATTCATGGAAATATAGTTTTAAGATGGTGATGGCATTCCTAAACGAGTTAAATTTGAAGGAATTTGATTAATTTTCTTACAGTCCTGAGTAAACTTTTTGACGTAAAAGACTTTAATTATGTGAATTTGCTAATAGTATAATAATTTGCTTATTAAAGCAAATAAAAAATTACTTCTGACACTCTATTTTTGGGCTTTAATTGAAATTGTTTAGAAAACTAAGAGCAATTTTCTCTTCCTTCTTATTTTATAATATATATATATATATAAATAGGACCAAGGGGATTTGCTAATTTAATAGTTCTAAATAAATATTTTTATTTTATGCCGACAAAAAACCGAGAAAAACGAGATTATCAACGTGCGGTCGTGAAAAAAATTTAATGTAGTTACATAAATAAATAAGTATGTACCTAAAGTTTTTAAATATTATTTATAAATAACTTCCTGAATTCGCAACTAAAGACGTGCATTTAATATTGTCCAAAGATGTCAGTCGCACCCAGTCTGACTTGGCGCAGATATTAAAGGATATAAAATAATTTATATCCTGATCGAAAGTTCCCAGGGGATTTTTTTTGGTGTACTTTTACTCACCGTTCTAACAGTGTATATAATTGGCTTTATTTGTAGCAGCGACATAGGTTTAGGGACAGAAAAAGATAAATATAATTCTCTTATCCTGTTCGAAAGTTTCCACGGGAGTATTGTCCTGTGCGGACAATGGAACCCAATCATGCGAACAAAAATGTTTAACAGGCAGGCTCTCAGATAGTACTAACTCTTTAAACTTTTGTACTACGAACAATGGGAAGGTAAGTCATTTAACATTAAAATACCTATAATAAAAGTTCTAATATCGACCCTTAGTAGCACAATATTTTTTCCACAAAAACCCTGAAAGTTATTACCATAATAAGTACCTTTTGCATTCGGTTTCCCATGTACGTTGATCAAGTTCAAGAGCCTTATATCTAAGGGCACCTTTAGAGTTGTGAGTGTTTTATACATTTCGCAGGGTCACGCAAGAGAGTTTTGGCGCGGATCTTAAGAAGAAGTGGTGTTATTTTCTATTTAATTTTTCTAAATTCATTTAGTGTATTTCGATCAGAAGCGGCTCGTCTTCTTAATTATCTACTTAAGAAACAATATGTTTTAGATTTTACTTAAAATAAATAATTATTATGCTTCGATTACTCTTTATGTTAAAAGAGAATTTCACTAAAAACATTCCGTACACACACAGCTAACTCAAGATTTAGTATGGAATTGCACTGAGTAGACTGCACTAAGTGGAGCGCTAGCAATTGCGCTCCTATGAAACGAAATTCAGTACAGAGACTTAGAGCTAAAATCAACGAGTGTAAAAGAGAAAGTTTGGCACAGTCTCACACGCGAAATAGAAGATTTTGTATGAAAAATAAGCAAAATGTAATGCGCCGCTCCTGGGCTATGTAAGAAAAATACTGTTGCCAGCTTGATCCCGCCTTCGGTGCGACGGCGCGCTCTTGCCGCTCTTATCAAAACAAATGTTTTATTCGTGCGCGCGAGTTTTTAATTAACAAATTAAATAGGTACATACCTACCTACATAAACGGTTTGTTTAGTGTCTAATAAGTAACTATAGCAAAATTAAAAGCGATGTGATTAAACAGTGCTAAAATATTTAAGCAATTCAGTTGGAAATAAAGACAAAGGGTCACAAAAAATCGGCCAAGTGCAAGTGGGACTCGCGCACGAAGGGTTCCGTACCATTATCTATAAAAACGGCAAAAAATCACGTTTGTTGTATGAAAACCCCCTGAAGTATTTGTTTTATTTTAATTTAATTATTTATTTTTAAACAGACTATATAACTAAATATTCTGTGAATATTTTAAGCGTCTACCTATTGCCGTTGTCAATGTCGAGCAAAATCGATCAAAAAATCACGTTTGTTGTATGAGGGCCCCCTTAAAATTTATTTAATTCTGTTTTTTAGTATTTGGTGTTATAGCGGCAACAGAAATACATCTTCTGTGAAAATTTTTACTTTCTTACTTTCACGGTTCATGAGATACAGCCTGGTGACAGACGGACGGACGGACAGCGAAGTCTTAGTAAAGGGGTTCTGCTAATGACCCTTTGGTTACGGAACCCTAAAAATGTGACTCGAAAGCATACACGCGCGACGCATATTTGTAAATCTAAATATGCACATGAATTTTAGTTATAAATAGAGTTTTAAAAGGTTAGCATTTAGGCAATTCCTCTTTTGTTTTTTTTTTTAGGGAACACCCATTAAAAATTGACACGAGCCGCCTCTGGTTTCGATGTGTATATTTTAGCAGTGTTTTACGAAAATGTGTTAAGAAGTGTGCAGCGAAGGTTCATGAATAGCGAATTAAGAAGAAATAAGCAGGACATGACGCGCAATTTCTTAAGGATGCACACCAAATCTCCCGCCCTAGGTTGGGACAAGAAAACGAGGACGCGCGACACCGCGATAAAACTTGAATATGGCGCTTCGCCAATCTTAGATATAAGCACAGGACCATATTTACACATGACTCTGGAGAAATTATATGCAATAATGCGAAATTCAGTACTGGAAAAATGTGACGAAACTTAGTTCTAAAACTTAAGTTACGTTACAATTTATTCAAGTATTGACATAAGAACAACACAAACCTCTTAAGTCAGAAAAAATATGAACGGAATTTTATTTACTACACCTAATTTATACTTTTAATTCTTCCTTTGACTACTAGCGCCATTTCAGCAAGGAATTTTAAGTTTGCTCGATTTTAAGTAGCTAGAATTTTGCTGACAGCGGATGTCACCGCAAAGTTTGAAAGCTGTTTCTCGTGGAGCTTCGCTAACGAGCTTCTACATTCACTCAGGCGTGGGGTATTCAAAACTGTGAAAGCAAATAACTAAGTAGTTGCGTATGTTGAACGTACTTCATGTTACAAAATATGTGAAGTATTGCAAAATGAGCTTTCAGAAAAGCTTCAAGCTTTACTTTAATTTAAAAGCGGAGAATTTTAAAAGGAAATGCTTTAGCAAATATCTTGGGTTTAATTTTACGTAAGAATTAACAAATTAGTCAAATGTTGGATTCGCGCACCGTGGGTTCCATACTACCATTACGTACCATACCATTTACGTAATTTACAAACAGAAACAAAAACAAAAAGTATACCGCCAAGCGGTCACCCACCCAATGACTGACCAAGCTCGACGTTGCTTGAGTTAGAATATAATTTCCAACAAACAAACATAAAGAAAAGTATAGACCGAGATTCCCAGACTTTTTTTCTCATAGACCACTTTCAAAATTTAGCTGGTTCCAGTGGACCCCCTGCAGCTACATTTCTACCATATTCCCAAAACTCGACAAAAAATGTGAAGATTAAATCTAACTATGGAAATTTGCTCTATATCTATCTATCTGCTGAGCTTCTTGAAATATTGTCAGCCTACATTGATTACGTCAAGTCAAAATTTTAGTTCTTAACTATCGAAAGTAGATAAATTTTCGCGGACCCCCTCGTCGAGTCTCCCGTGGGCTGGGGGTCACCTGGACCACTTTGGGAACTACTGGTGCAGTGGCATACATCCAACTATCGCCAAGGAACGCCTGTCAAGCATTAGGTCGCTTTCAGACTTCAAAAAAGGAAGAGGTTCTCAATTCGGATGTTTATATTTTTTTTTCATGTATGTTCGGGCGTAGCTCCGTCATATATGGACAGATTTGCAAAAAATATTTTTTAGTTCGAAATGGGTTTATTCCGAAATGGTACCATTAAAATTTCATACAGATCTGATAAGTTCAATATCATAACATTCATGCGGCTCAGCTGCTTCATGGGTCACCTACAAAATATCTCTGTACTATTTACGTCAGACGTACTAAACTTACTAGGGAAACAAGGACTTCTACACATTGTTTCCCTAGTAAGTTTAGTACGTCTTTTTCTTCACTTCTGAAACTGGCCGTGGATTAGATTCTGCCAAGTTCGTGCAATTCGTTTACCCTGTTTCAATAATGTCTGACCAACTTCATTTGCATACTATTTATAATATTTGGCGGCTTTAACTTCACAGCCAATACTCTTTTGTCTATTAACAGTTTTTGTTACACAAACTCTTTTTATTTTTTGTAATCCCTTCCAAGTTCTTAAATTTTTCCTTTAAATTCCTTATTTCAAGCAGTTGCCAATCATTTCCTATTAACCTAACTTTACCATGTCTTTAAAATATTATGGTAACCATCTTTGTTGGTGATCACTGGCATTTTCCAAAATTCTTTTTCCAATCGTCCGAAAACACGATCTGCAAGTAAAAAGCTGTGGCCATGCACTTGATAGAAGTGTTCCTTTACTTGAGGAGGTGATTTGGAGTAAGGCCATTGCATGAGTGAATGAATAATATAATTATTTCGGTTTTGGCTTCCGCAGCCATCACAAAATAAACGTATAGCATCAACATTACATTCAATATTCATAGAGGATAGATATTCAGATACATCTGTTCCTATTTCTGTTGGCCCACGTTTGGCAATGGTTTCATTCCAAGTATAAAACCAAGGAACTTTTGAATCTAAGGCACAACACAAGAGTTGTAAACACTAACTTACTTTGAATAAAAGGTATATTAAATGGGTGTTTTTGGAAGGCGTTGTACCTGTTGAAGGTCAAAATAAAGTGAAACTGAGTTTTTTTTTCTTTCATGTGATTATAAAATTCCTTGGCCCTTACCTTATGTACCTGGAATTACGCTGTTAAGCCAACACCTGGCTAGAAAATGCGCTATTACTCTTCATCGTTCTAGAGACTAATAATGCTCTTTAGTCCGCCCACGTTATGCTATAATGATACACTTTAGAGCATACAAAGTGAAATAGTACATTGTGTATTAAGGGTGGTAACGAGAAAAACTAACGAGAGGCTATTTAGAAGCATAAGGCTGAAGGCTTTAATGACTTGAGTTTGTAATTTCCGTATCGCCTGCATTAGACGCAGAGTTTTTCATTACATTTGCGAGTAAATAAATAAAAATATAAGGTGAATAAATAAATAAACTCACCAAAACTTAATTGCAATGGCGGGAATAGAAGTAAAAAAAATAACACCGCACCGCCAGATAGCACTAGATATCTAGTATTAAAAAGTTTTGGCTGAAGTCAAAACTTGTAATCTGATCTAGAGTGTGCGTAGTTCATATTTTGAAGAGACAGCTTTTATACATACTTGATAGAATAGACGCGTCATTGACGCCCGTGAGTTTTATGAACACGCGGTTTTTTTTAAGCATCCGCTTTGCCTGCACTTAATGACACTATTTTACGAGTAAGTGTGATGAAAAAATATTTATGTTCGTCTATAAAAATACTTCAAACTAACAAATTTCATCAGAGTGCTGTAGCAGAGCTGGTTTTTTCACGAAAAAGCTTAGGGAGCGTACCAAAAATATAGGCAATTTCTGAAAACTGAGGTTATAAAATAAAGGCTAAAAGAAAAAGTCCAAATTGCCTTTGAAACGACAAATACAGCTTTTGTAAGTACATTTCTTAATTAAAGAGCGTCCTTTAATCCTACAAAATAGGTCTTGTGAAAAGGAATCGTATTTGAATTCTTATTTATTTAACACAGAGGAAATTTGTGTTCTTTGTCCCCAAAATATTTTTTTAAACGTTCCATAACATTTTAATTTTATGACATTTGAATGTGAATTTGTTGTTGTTTTCAGTGACGAGCGTGATTTTTTTATATTATTGTGGTTGATGTGTGTCCAATGCCAATTTCAAATCCATTTTCCTGTGTCAAACTAAAAAAAATATAATTGTACAAGGCTATAATGGGTTAGGTTGATTAGGGTTGGTTGAATTGTGTAGAATTCGGCTACATTTAACACAGTTTTCTCGCAATCATATACTGTTTTTGTTAAAAATTTAATTACGTGATATTTGACAAAACCCTCCCATCCCCTACGTGAGATTATGTGAGATTCTGCTCGATTTCAGTTCGACTAAAGTGGCAAACAAGCTTTGCTGTCCGCCTGATGGTAAGCAGTCACCGCAGCCTACACCTTTCAACACCTGGGGCATCACACGCGAGTTGCCCTCCCTTCAAAAATCTAATAATTTCTTTCTTAAAGAACCCCTTTTACATATAAATAATTCAATCAATGTTTAAATGCGCTTCAATGTTCCCTTGACTTCGTAGAGTTATCATGAGGTGTACATAGGAAATATTTAAGAAAAAATAATACGAGGAGGCTTTATAAGACAATGAAAACCAAAACAATTATTTTAGTAATTTTTGTTTGTGTGCGCATTACACAAAAATATAATGCAGATTAAATAGTTGTTTTGCTCCAGGTCTAACTTTCAATCTAGTCCATTTTTTATCCTAATCCGCCGAAAAAATACAACGTCGATTGTTTAGTGTGCGGGCGGAGCCGCGGTTAAAAGCTAGTATAATTATATTATAAGGTTTTTTTTTAATTAATCAACGTGGCCTTTCTAAAACCTTCTAAATTATAATATTTTAGTACCTAGGGGGTTTTGATCCGTTATATATATCTTAAATCAAATAAAAAGTTCAGATAGAACCTGTGCGACAGCGAAGTTTAAAACTACACCGTTGTCGGCTCCGTGGCTCAGTAGGTAATCCAACTGCTGAATCGAGGGACGTCGGTTTGATTCCCGCATAATACAAATATTTATTATTTGTGTTTGCTTGAGACTGGGTGTTTTCTATGTAAATTATGTATGTATTTACAAAAAACAAGTATATACGAATATATCCTTTTATTGCAGTTAAATTTTTAAAACTCTTGATAGCTAGCACCAATGAGCGAAGTACAAACGAGTTTAGTTATTCTACAGAGAGAAAACCTTAAAAAATACTAACAAACTCAAAAAAAAGCTTGCAAGTTCACCAATCCACATCAAACCCACACGGGCTCTTCCAAGCAAAAAAAAATGGTTTAATTATTATCCTAGAACCAACATTTATTAGGACTATAACAGGATAGTAAGCGCTTAAAACAAAATGGGACCATTTATATTCATCCTTACAAAACACGTATTGTAGAAGTGGTGACTACCACTTAGACCAATGATAATCTTATAGTTGAACTACACTAAACTATCTGCTACCGCAAAGCAAACTATAAGAGCCTAATAAAACCAAACACGAATCTAATGTACTCCGTGCCTCTGTTACAAGTTCTTTTAAAAACATTGTTAATTTGTGGACGTCATTGCGGACATGTATTAAAAATATTTAACAAAAAGGTAAGCTATCCACCCATTTTCTGTAAAAATGTATTGTCTAGAGTATTAAATTATAATAAGTAACCTAATATGATAATTAATAAGTAGTAAGGTGCATATGGAACACATGGCAAACGTATATTTTCGGTGAAATGTATTATGTTTTTTAATCAAAAATTTTTACTTCATTCTTATGTTAAGGTGTCTTTATTTTACATACCTATCATGGTAGTGTTTCTGGCCATCAATTGCTTTTTGACCAAACAGGATTTTCTATATTTTAAAACCTTAAGATGGCCTTGGAACGAAACACACTTCTGGTTGTCTCACAAATGTCATGGTTGCGGATATAGAGTTTCAATAAACATGGATAATGGCCTATTAATTTTGTCATGAATGAAGAACATATAAAATCTTTGTTAAAAGAAGATAAATTTTGGTGGGAAAACTGCAACATACACTCAGTTTATAATCACTTTACCAGTGACGAATGCAAGATTGGTAATTTATTCAATGGGTGCAAAATTTTCTAAAGCTATATCTAAAATCACGTGGCCGAACTCACATACCTAATTTTATATCTTTAGCCTAAAATTATTTTTAGCCTGCCAATTTAGGTTTAGTTTAGGAAATTGTGCTTACGCGAATTATGTTAAGTAATAACAGTAATTTTAAGTAGGATTTTGTTCATTTAATTAAATCTTTAACTAATACTGGGGCTTGTTGGACGATTGTTTGAGAATTTCTTACTAGTTAATGGATAATTTCTTTTCCATACTTAACGAATCTGAATGCCACAATAGTTTGAGTTGCGTAAATAAATACGTACCTACTAAGTTTTTAGGTTAAGTTCAGATTTTCAAACATTACAAATTCATCAATATCCAATTTAACTAAACGACTACACAACATTCAGGCATCTGGTTAAACGTTGCGCTTAATGACTTGGCTAGTTGTTCTACAGCCATTCAATTGGATGCCGGCGCTTAATGAATGGCCTAGGCGTATAATTAGCTGGCTAATTAAACTAGATGGCTGCGACATCTACATATTGTGGCCGACATACAGGAATATGCTACGATTTTGCCCTAATGTGAATCTACCCTCATATTGTGATTATTAATTTGATGTAATTTTCTTTATGTAAGTACAAAAAATGTAATTGAATCACACATTGTATGCTTTTAGTTAAGTGTTACAAGTTTTTGGTTTTTTTTATGTTAAAAATCTGAATAAAACTACAAATAATGAATGTATTTATACACCTGAATTACTTGTTGATATACTTTCTGAATTTTTATCTTATATGAATCACTTTATTTAGCCGCTCCCTTCTATTTAAAACCGTTTGTCCAGGAGGAATAAATATAAAGAATGCGAAAAATCAAAATGTCAGTGATGAAACCATAACAGCATTTGCAAGAGTCTTAAAAATAATTGTTCTCTTTTACGGAACTTCACAAAGATAATTCATTTGTTAAAAGACTCCCACGCAGCCTAGTTGGTAGTGTTGCCGACTGCTGCGCAGAGGGTGTGGGTTCGATACCCGTATTGGACAAACATTTATGTGATAAATAACATGTGTTTGTCTTGAGTCTGGGTGTATTTATGTATAATATGTATGTATTTACAAAAAAAAGTAATATATATGTATATGTATCCGTTGTCTGACACCCATAAGATAAGCTCTGCTTACTTTGGGGCCAGACGGCGCTGTGTGTAATGTCCAAAAATATTTATTTATTTATTTATGGGGTTCTTCAAAAAAGAAGTTATTAGATTTCTGAAGGGTCGGCAACGCGCGAGTGATGCCCCTGGTGTTGCAAGCGTCCATAGGCTACGGTGACCGCTTACCATCAGGCGGACCGTAGGCTTGTTTGCCACCTTAGGTGTATAAAAAAAAAATGGATAATAATTAAATTACACTAAACCCTTTGAAAACGTGTAAGGTTTATTACAGCATTCAATTATCCATAAGAGGAGCAAGTACACTTACTCTTGAACAAAGCCGTTAAATAACTAATTTACTTATAACTGATTCACAAAGTGAACTGATAAACTCTTAAAAATTTAAGTAACAGGTGTCAATGGTTTCCAGTACGTTGAGTTTTATTTGTAGCTCTTATAAGCATACTTTACTTATAATGGATTTAAATTGCTTCTTGTAGGCAATTATAAAAAAATCTTACCTGACCGCTTATTTTGACGCACGTTTACACATTTGCAATACTTTTATGCGTCACCTTAGCTTATACTATACCGTTAATTCAAGCCTATAAGCGATATTAAGAAATACTAGAAAATAAAACAAACTCCGTGTACTATTATAAGCGTGGAAGCTAATACTTGAACCATAACGAGAGAGTACAGCTGCAGGCCTGTAAAGCCTTTTGTGGCACCCTTAGGACCCAACTGTTGAGTATCTACAAGTCCACAATTTAAAATGAAAATTGCGTATTTATGGAATAAATTACCTATAGCCTCTTTATATTGCTATTTAGACCATAACTCACAATAATGGCGATTGTAGCAAATAAATTTTTATCACAGTCCAATGGGGTAAAAGGACGGAGTAAAACTGCCCCACAACATCCATATACCAAAAACGTGACGTGCAAGAAAATGCCTTCTCTAAGAGTTATGAAGCACGAAATAGAATTGTTAAGTACACAAGCTTAACTTTACTTCCATTGATTCTGACTTTTATAGTAACTTTCGGCACGGTTCCCAACTTAGGAGTTTTCCCCCTAGATTTAGGGGGTAAATAAGTGAGATGGGATTTTTTTAGGGGTCTAAAATTTTTAGGGGTATTATCAGGTATTTTTTGACTCTTTAATATTTTTAAATTGATAATATTAATATTTATTTCTTGACCTAGCGACTTATAACGACATCTAGTACGTAATTCTACAACCAATCTGTGGTGACTAGCGGCAATACTGGCGCCACTGGCGGTAATATTATTGTCTGTGCATATTGCGGTTATTGTTGTGTATAAGTCTAAATTAAAATGGTGGATCTACAACATTTAATCCATCCAAAAAAATGTAAAATTTATTCAATGTCAACATGTATGATTTCAAAAAATCTGAATCCTCAGATGAAGACGAAATATTTTATATATTAAATAACTTATAATAAAAAGACTTTTGAAACATATTACAACATATTATTTCTAAATAATTATGAATTTATATTAATATATTTTTTAGGAGGACAACTCAATCATTAGGGCGATTTTAGGGGTTTTTGACACCACTTTAGGGATAAATATTTTTGAGAGTTGGTAACACTGACTTTCGGTACAACTCATACAGATTTTTTTTTTCAAAATATGGTAAGTAAAATAGTTTTCAAGTAGTGCTGCCAATTTTATTGTAATGGAAATTTAATGTAACGAATAGTAATACGATTTAATTTATTTTATAACTAGCTTTTGCACGTGTTTTCATTCACTCGTGCTTTTTTAGCTCATGTATATTAAGTATTATATTTTTGTTCAATTCTACGGTAAAATTCAAGTTATATCTACGGTTCTATGTCACGCCCGTTTTAGAAATAAATCGGAGAAGCCTACTTTCAGCAATGGAAGTCTTTCCGGTTGAGTTACATTTATATTTAGTAAATATTCAGTTATAATTATTTAATTAGTTAGTATAAAGCCTTTTTTATGTCTTGTATAAATAAGTGTGCTTACAGTGAGGCATCCGCGCATAAAGTCCCAAAGCTATTACGCACTTATGTATAATGGAGGACAATATTTCAAGTGATAATGGTAGCGATGAAGTAAAAGCAGCCGTAACGCTGAAGTCACCTGCGTCTCAACGTTATATATATTGGTTTATGGATGTATAGTTAGCTGTACACAGCTTTCTCATTAAATATGACAAATATTAGGGTTGAAATAAAATATAAAAATACAACTCTTTTGAAAATGTTATCGCATTTTTAGTGTTCCGTAGCCGAATAGCAATAACGAAACCCTTATAATTTCGTCGTGTCTATCCGTCCGTCCGTCCTTATGTCGCAGACTTATAAGTTTTAGCATCGATTATAATGAAATTTTACTGAAAAGTGTTTAATGTAAATTCTCATTCAAATTCGTTATTCTTTTTCAATACTCTTAAAAAAGAAAATAATATTTATTGTTATTTTTTATAATTTATTTAAAGGTATTTTTTGTGTGGGATATCCTTAGATACGTCTTTAAATATGCATATGAGGTTTCTAATCATTTCTCCTTTAAATCAATGTAGGTACATACATATTTCGAGTAATTGGTTTCCAAAGTTGAAAAAAATGCGGTTTCGTCTAAAAATTTTTAACATTTTAAAGGACGTGTTCTAAAATCTGGGAAAACTCACAATAATAGAACTTTATAAACACTTTCATCAAAAACTATTTTGAACAAAATCAATTCGCAACTTTTACAGATATCTGAAATAATTCTCATTCTATGGAACCCTACCTTAGTGTGTGTGTGATACGCATTGTTAAGGTTCCGTAAAAGAAAAGCAATAAAGTAACCCTTATAGTTTCGTCATATCCGTCCGTCAGCCAGTCTGTGCAGGCTTATAATTCCGCTGTTACTATGAAATTTTATAGGAAGGTGCAAGGACTACAGTATGGAGTTCTTCAAGAAAGAAGTTATTAGATTTCTGAAGGGTCGGCAACGCGCAAGTGATACCCCTGGTGTTTCAAGCGTCCATAGGCTACGGTGACCGCTTACCATCAGGCGGGCCGTAAGCTTGTTTGCCACCTCAGAGGTATAAAAAAAAAAAAAAAAAAGAAGGTGCCTAATGTAAACTGTCATACAGCTTTGTAATGAAATCCATACTAATATTATAAATGCGAAAGTAACATCTTTACGCTTAAACCGAAATTTGGCAACCTTTCAGAAATTTGGCATGGAGATAGTTTGAGGAAGGACATGTTGCCAACCTTCATACGTCCCCACTGTTGGGGCACTACCCTACCCTACCCTCGCTTATGAGGGTGATTTGGGCCATAGTCCACACGCGGGCCCAGTGCGGATTGTGGACTTCACATACGTCTTTTTTTTGACGTATCCTGGGTACTTTGCGATGTTTTCCTTCACCGTAAAGCCAGGGGTGTAAATAAATAAATCAGTGTACTTGAAAAATTAAGAAAAGACTCATTGGTACACGGATCAGTAAGGACAAAAACTACTTAAAAACGTCAAGTGTACGGTTTTGTTTTTCTAAAATTTAGGAATTGAAATCCTACACAGACAACCGAATTTAGGGCAGGTGAAACCGCGGGCAAATTTAGCATGGAGATAGTTTAATAAATTTAAAAAAATCTAAATTTTAAATTCAAATATCATATTTAATGTGGCACTGCTTTTCCGGGCAGGACAACGACTTCCGGGTCCGCTATATTATAAATGCGATAGTAACTCTGTCTGTCTGTTACCTCTTCATGCTTAAACCGTTGAACCGATTGAGATGAGATTTGGCATGGAAATAGTGAGTTCTGAGAAAGGTCATAGGCTACTCTAAAACGTCAAGTGTTAGTCGGTTTTTTTTCTATAATTGAAGAGTTGCCGTTGAAATCCTACATTGATAACCGAATTCAAGGCGGTTGAAACCGCGGCCAAAAGCTAGTCGAGAAATAAAAATTAACGATTGTTCTCCCTATATTGAACTGAGGGATGATTTTTTTTTATCACCCTATTGTGTGGGATGACGTTGGATAAGTCTCCTAAAATGTAAATTAAACTCTTCAGAAACTCTTTCTTTAAGAATGTGAGGAATCTCTGTCTTAAATCAATGTCATTGACGTTAACGTGGGCAATCAGAAAGTTTTGAGAAACTAAAAAACTGACTTCTATGGATTAAATATTTGAATTAAATCTTTTCAAAGAGCGCTCCACCAGCATGTATACAAAGTTTCATGCGTCTGAACCAATTTTCGAAACACTTTTTCCAGTCCGCCGCAGACACCTCTTCCACGGCCTTCTCGAACGCTGCTAGCGCGTCTTCCGGCGATGAAAACTGTACCCCTTTCAGCTGATTTTTTATTTAAGGGAATAAAAAGAAGTCACACGGTGCCAGATCAGGACAGTAAGGAGGGTGACCCAAGACTCTTACCGGTGTGGTGTCCAGGAAGTCTCTCGTTTTGAACGCTCAGTGCGCGGGCGCGTTTTCATAGTCAAACTTCTGGCAGCCATTTGTGCTATACCATTAGGCGTTGATGCTGCTTTGGTCGGAATTGAAACCAGATACCCATCAAAGTCAAGAAACTAGCGATCTAAATTTTCCCTTCTCGATCGCTTCACTTTCGTGGGCGTTAGTTCGTTTTAAAACAGCCAAACTGTCGACTGACGCTTTGTTTCTGGCTCGTATTGATAAATCAAAGATTCTTCACCTGTCACAAGTCGTAAACGCGCCAAGACGAGCTTGCTTCAAACTTTTAAATCATAATATCACGACACCACTTCACACGGGCTTGCTTCTGAGCTTCGATAAGGTTGTGCTACACTCAGCGCGAAACTGCCCTCCTCACGCGAAGGTGCTGGTGTAGAATAATGTAAACGCTTCCCGAACTAATCTACAGTGTATGCTGAATCTCTTCGTATGTAATTCGCCTGTTTTCTTGTATTAAATTTTTTACTGCCAGCACACTCTCTTTCTTAACAGCCGTCGTAGGACGACCACTCCTTTGTTCATTGCCCAAAGTAAGGCGACCACGCTTGAACTCGCTATGCCAACGGTAGATGGTTGCTTTTGAGGGTCCTTCATCCATAAAAGCCATTTGAAGTCGATCTAATGAATCATCAGGTTTTAGGCCACATTTACAATCGTAGAAAATCATCGTACGAAAATGTTCTTGATGCAGATCTATTTTTAATTTTCTGCGTGGCCTGGTATATAACGTAAATCAGTATCAATTATGGGTGTATGTATGTATTGACTATTTTAATGTAATTAAAATGTTATTTATTTTCTTAATTTCAATGGCAACAACTTAGATGAGGTTTTTTTTATATTTAGATAATTTTTTGTTTATTTATAGGAACATATATAACTAAATATTATATTTGTCATATAATAAGTGTGTATGATTTTAATTAATAAATCTGTTTTTTAATGTTAACTTACTAGTTAATTTGAATCTTTTTATCTACTGGTATACTTATAGATGAGTTGGACAGTTTGTTTCATACACCGGCAACACTAGTCTCTGTGGTATAAATACACTAGTTGCCGGCACTATTGTTCTTTTTACTTTTATCGTCTGCCAAGGAAAGGTTAATAGACTTCTGACCCGTGTTTGATATTAGCAACAAATGTTTCAATCATTTGGCAATGTGGCTTTTGCCTGGAGAGGGCCCTTTTTAACAAGATGTTGAAAACACTCTCTTACTGACACACAAGCACTTTAATAAAGCTTACAAAACAATCATTAAAACATTTTATCTTTGAAGAAACAGAATTTAAAAATCATTTTTATCTTTATCAAAGTAAAGCTGAAAGCCAGTTTGACAAATATCCGTTCTAGAAAAAGTGCCTTTTTAAAGTAAAATCCATTTGACGACCGACTTGACGGCAGGGAATGTTAAACACCAAGCACTTTTTAATTTCCGCCCTTTAGAATAAGTTTGGGAGCGTTTTGTTACAAAGGGTTGTTGTACAGGTAAATTATACTTCGTGCCTTCAAATTTGTACCGGATTTATTCAATGATTTATCATTTCAACATTTGGCAACATAATTCTGGCACGTTTATAGTAAAACCCTATTTTTTCTTGCTAGTTTTATTTTGTAAACAAAACTCTAACCTCCAAATGAAGAAAACTTTAATTTAGGCTTAAATAAGAAAATCCACTAGGTTTTTTTTTCTCAATTTCCATAACATATCTGTATGGCGTTTTACAAAAAACACATTTCTCTCAAATTTCATTATAATCTACCCAAACACGGCGAATTTATCATAATTAATATTTCGGCACAGTTACAAGTCAGATTAGTATCTTCACTACTCGCCGCATCTTTTGTCCGTGACCACCGCCATAAGAATAATAAACATTAATGCCATTGCGCTTGTAACTGATGAAAATAGTGTTGTAGTAGCTACTTCAGTCAAAAAAGAGCCCTTTTTTAATTGGACAGACAGAAAACGTAGGCTTAGTAATAGGACTCTGTTGGCACTTAGTGTATGGAAGTCTAAAAACGTAACTTGTTGAAACCATATCAAGGCCTATAACAACCGGCCAAGTTTTGTACACGCATTATGTTAAGGTTTAGAATGAGAATTATTGCGATTTTTTAAAAAACTTACGTACCGATTTTGTTTAATTAACTTTCGTTGGTAGTGTTTATAAAGTCCTGTTATCATGATATTTTGAAGTTTTCTATCTATATCACGCAGTTTATAAGTTAGAGGGAAGGACACAAATTTTTAAATTTTTACTGCCAATGACTTGAAAAGTATACATATTAGAGAAAACATGTTTAGAAACCTATATTGCATTTTTGCTAACTTAACCTAAACAACGATGGGTGCGACAAAAAAAAATTATCCCTCAGTATAAAAAGCTGACCCTAAATATTTTTCCCATTGCGATTTTTCGAGTAAAAAGAGCATTTTATTCATCGATAACAGTGAAGAAAACTCACTTTCACTCACTGAGTGAATAAAACCATTTTGAATTTGGAACAATTGTTCAATTGTTTTAATTGTTATTGTGGTTGTTTTGTGTCATTGTTTTCTTATCACCAGTCGATTCCGTAAAATGACAGCTAACAATTCTCGTTTGAAATCCATAGAAATAAGATATACATTGCGCATTTGAAATGACGTATGAAATTCATCGATTGTCGCGAAACCGCAATGTATATCTTATTTCTTTCAAAAAAGGATAGCAATCTTTTACGGAATCGCCCCGCCGGTAATAACTACAGAATATATACCACAATGTGATAATAGTAATTTTTATTTCCTCGCAGTCAATGGTAAAAATTATAGTAGGTATATACAACACGTAAAAACTTCATCACGGTCCTTTGTAACCCTCGCCCTGCTCAGGATTCTACTCTAGCATCCTTCGCTGCTCTCGGGATCCAACTTAGTCCCTCGCATTCAATTCTCTTTCTTTTCACTTGTTGTATAATCTACTATTTTTTATTGAAAATCCTACTTTATCCGCTTGCGCGCAAAAGTTTTTTATTTTAATTCTACAAAAACAAACATAATGAAACCGTCCGTTATTCGGTACAACCTTACTACTTTATACATTAGTGATCTGTTAAAACACTTTACATTTTGATACTATTTTATTTAATTATTTTAAAATTGGCATGGTGCAAATTCGGAACGCATCTTAATAAAAAGATAAAAACAGAAAAAGAAAATAAACCATTATTTGGAACGTAGTAGGTACGTAATATTAGTTATTTTTACTATAAACATATTACTTTTACTAAATAAACTTAAATTTAATAATTAAAAACATGTGTCACTCCACCAGTGACGTAAAATACCTAAGTTTCCCCGCGAAAAATAGGTCAGACCTCAGAGCGTGCGATTTGTTGACTACATGCAGACATACAAAAGACGCTCAACCTATTTTAGAGACTTATAATGTTGTTACCATGTTATGTATGTCAATACTTAATTAAACTAAATAAAATAAATAGGTATACTTATTCCATTTATAAGTAATTCAACACTTATTGTTTTTCTTGTATCTTGTATATAATATTTTCCTCGCTAAAGAGAGATGAAAAATTGTGTGTTTCGCACGGCTGGTTTTTTTGGGTTTCCTGCCTTAGAATTCCTCGCTTTGCTTAGGAATCAATCTTTGAATTCTTTGCTTGCTCGGTATTCAATATAGGCACTTACTCCAAAAAGCAAGTTTTTTTTACAGCAAACTGTATGGCAGTTTTCAAAATACACCTTCCCGTAAAAAAAAATCAGACAGAATCGATGCCAAGCAACTGTAACGCACGAACGACGGTCATGATAAAACCGTTAGGGTTCTGTTTTTGCCATTTTGCGACAGAACCCTAAAAATGTTACACTACCACGAAAATATTAGTTTAAAACACTTAGGTTGTTCTAAATAGTTTGTACCTACATGAGACTAAAAGAAAACAAAGTACACTCAACTCAACTCAATGTCATAAATTTGTTTTTATAGTAAATATCGTTGTAATTAACAATGTGCGATTCCAATGTATTTATACCTGCTTAAACATAGGAGCGTGTGCTTGAAGCTCAAATTTCATAAACTTCAAAGGTGAAATTGCCTCAAGCTAAAACTTTACGAAAGCGCGGATTCATAACAGAAACTTTACTCCCTGTAAAGTTTCTGTTATGAATAAATTATGACCGTTGTAACCGGCCGTTAGAAATAACAGTATACGGCACAGACAGACTTACCTATTAAGGGCCCTCTTATAACCCACTAGCGCCGCCATTAGATATCCTCAATTTTCTCTTCGTAGAAAACGAAGTTGGCGTTTTTAGCTGAAATGCCAACTACAACTCACAGATATTATTAAGAATTTAAATAAAACCTTCTAAAAATAGCTTATGACTAGTTTTAAATATGCATCATTTGGATTTAAGAAATTTGTTTTCTACGAAGAGAAAATTGAGGATATCTAATGGCGGCGCGTTAGTCAGCTGCTATATGCACCTTAATTACATTGTAAAGAACGGCTGGGTGATTTTGTAACTCTAATGATAATCGTTTTCATTTGTTGGGACACGTCCTACCCTAACCAAGGGTGATTTCGGCCATAGCTCACACACGGGCCCAGTGTGGATTGTGGACTTTACATACATCTTTTTTCTTGACGTATGCAAGTTTCCTCACAATGTTTTCCTTCACCGAAAAGCCAGTGGTTTGAATAATCAATGAACTTGAGAAATTAAGAAAATGACTCTTTGGTACACGCTAGGCTCGAACCTTGCCCACTCAGGACACAAGGTGAGATCGAAACCCCTCAGCCACCACCGACATGGACTATATATCGGTTTTAAGTATCTGTACCAATAACATCAACTACTACACATAGTGGTGTCCCTTTGCTTGGCTCTCTGACTGACGCTGGTTCGCCCGGCCTGAGCCCGGCTTTGGGTGGATCGCTAGTGTAGTATTTCCGCCTCAGCGGTTCGCCACTCCGCGCATTCTCGCGTTTTAAGTATCGATTGCGTTCTAGTTTGTAAGAAATCCAGTTCCGAGTGCTCAAGGGCTGGTGGGTGAGATCGTATAGCTCTTTTCAGAGTTGCGGTCTACCTAAACGTTTCTGAATTAAATAACGTCTCGTTGCTCGGGGGGAAACCTAACGGTGACAACGTAACCCCGGCCGTAGGAGTAGGTGTTAGGTACACACCAAGCAATCCGTAGCACTGCGGGGCAAGCAATGGTGGGGAGTCACTAGGTACATACCAACTACAGCTCGGCCACTCCCGCGATGGCCGAGCAACTCAACGGCTTGTCCCCAGACCAGCTAGGGGCAGTCGTGAAAGATCTTGTTCGCGATCGCCCAGAGCTGGCCCACGCCATCATCAAGGCTGTGGGGCCTGCCCTCACTGCGTCCAGCACAACCGCGCCCTGCCCGTCCATCTCATCGCGTTTGCCTCCGCGTTCTCGCTCGCGCTCTCCCCGCTCACGCTCTCTATGCCGCGTCCCGCACTCCCGCGACCCGCGACTCGCTCGCCGCAATCTTCGGGCCCCCGTGCCCGCTCGCCCCCCCACTCCGGTAGCAAATGTGGCCTCTTCCGGGTCACTCGCTACCCCGTCGCCCCCTCCGACCCCAGCCCCCTCAGAGACCGCTGCCTTGTCCCCGGAAGCCGTAATGTCCGCTGAGTCGGCGTTGTCCTCTAATGAGGACGGCAAGAAGCGGAAGAAGACTGCCAAGTCCAAAAACGCTTCGGCGGCATCCGCTCAGGAGTCTTCTCCCCCTCCCTCCGACTCTGAGGCTAAACGCCTCAAAGCGCCTAGCGCTTCCCCGTCCCCGTCCACCTTGGTGGCCAGCCCTGAGCCAGCCACCATGGACACCACCCCCGCCGCCACCTCTTCTCTCTCTCTCTCGCCGACTGTCCCACTTCGGGACGGAAGGAAAAAACTCCGCCCCCTGTTGTCATCAAAGACAAAGGGGCCTGGCCAAACATCGCATGATCGATGAAGGCCAAGCGTATCAATTATACGCACGCCCGCAACGATGTCGAACGCGGCATCAAAGTCCAAGTCCCAACACCAACAGATTTTCGAAATCTGACGGCTTTTCTAACGGCTCAAAGGTACGAGTACCACACGTACTCGCTGGCCGATGAGCGCGTTATCAGGGCCGTAATAAGGGGAGTCCCTAAGGAATTCTCCGCGGCAACCGTTAAGGACGACTTGATCGCCCAAGGCCTCCCAGTTAGGGAAGTACATCGTATGTACAACGGCCGTAACCGATCTGAATGCTACGACATGGTGCTCGTAGTACTAGATCTCACAAAAGAGGACAAAGCTATCTTTAACATTAAAGATATTTGCAGCCTAAAAGGCATCCGGGTCGAGACTCCGCAAAAGCGGTCGACTCCAGGACAATGCCACCGATGCCAGCTAACGTATGGCCACACACAGCGCAACTGCACACGCAGACCGCGCTGCGTGAAATGTCTTCGCGATCACGCCACTCCGGACTGTGATCGCAACCGCGATAACGCATCCGACCCGGTCGCTTGCGTACTCTGTGGGAGCCTGCGAATTACCGCAGGTGCTCAAAAGCTCCCAAACAGAACCCGCGTACACCCAAAAAGGATAAATCGCGCCCGTCTGCCCCCCCGCCAACAGGCCCCGCTTGTGCCTGCTCCCCTCTCTGCCGTCAACGCCTGGAGCCGCCCTCCAGCGCTAGTCGACGCGGCCAAGTCTTTACACAACTTGCATCCGCCCCTTACTAGCTTATTCTAGCGTAGTCTTTGCGTTATCCAAGCGCAATCTCCACAAACTTCAGACCCTCCAAAACCGCTTTCTCAGAGCGGCCTGCGGAGCCTCCTGGTACGTCCGCAACGCGGACCTACACAGAGATTTCGAACTCCCCACGATTCCCCAATATTTCAAAGATCTGGCAGTCCGCTTTTTCGAGCGTACACAAAATCACCCGAATCGATTAATTGTGCAATCTTCAACGTACCATCCCCCGATCGACCTCGGCACGGTCGTAAAACTATAGTTAGGCGGCCTCGGCACGTACTAACGGGGCCCCAGATGACGATCTCGCTATCCGGATAGCGAGATTAGTCTCAACGACCTCCCCCAATAGGGCCTCCCTGCAAACACGACGCCGACGTCCCCGGGTTCGTCGGCGCCCGAACGGATACACGAGGTATCAAAGAGTGCCGGGGCGCTTCTCGCCCCCACTCAATCGCAACCGCACCCACGTAACGGGGAACTCCCCTCCGGGCGGTGACTCACCTTCGGGTTCGAGACTCACGCCGGTCGAAGGGACGCCCCCGAGAGCGACAACCCAAGCCGAGGCTCCCCCCGCGGGGAGTCCTTGAGCGTTGGGCGCTATACGGGCTGAGGCTCCTTCAGAGACTCGCCCAAATAAAGTCCGGTGAAGCAGTAATGGCTGCAACAGCCAACTGCATAGTCAGTTCGGAAAAAAAAAAAAAAATAACACTGTTGGTGTGTGTATTACATTGTGACAAATGAAAAATGATCGCAAACTCGTAGAAATAAACGTAACATCTATGGAATAAAATAAATTGTTCTGTCAGTCTACAAGTTGTTTAGATAGCAATGCAATTTACTAGCAAGAGAAAGGCGGAAGCTGTTTTCACTTCATATAATATTCCAATCGAGTTATTCAGCGTCTCCTTTATTGTACTGTGGATCAATAGACATCTTTTTAAGTTCGATAAATACGACGTGACAAAAATTTGTATCGAATTTCCTTTAAAGTAAAACATATAACATAAAGTTAGTTAAAGTAAGTAATGTAAACAAACACAGTTGTTTCTACCAAGCTGAATTCTTTTTTTGAGGTAGACAGACATACATTTGAGAAATTTATGTTACATACCGAAATCAGCCTTAATGAATCTCTCCAGCTTTAGTCTATCCCGTGACCGACAACTCAACTGAAGACTGGTTAGCACAAACGTGGCCCATATACTCCAGGCTGCGTTCCACGAGACCTTGCATAAACACAGCCATCACAACGACACCGTCAGAGAATCAAAGATATGGAATGAGCTCTCCACTTTTAAATCAGTCCGTAACTCTAGTTGGCTAACATAAATCAGTCCGTAACACTAGTTGGCTAACATAAATTCACAAATTAAAACCCGACTACACAAATATCACGCTCTAAGAAGTAGGAAACAAGAAAATATTCTCATCTGAAATTGAAAATATGTACAAACTATTCATTAGTTATCGTCTATTAAATAAACAACTTACACATAATATATTTTAGTGTATTTATTTAATATTCATAGTTATGTTAAGAGGACAGCCGTGGTCGTATGCCACCTGCAACCTTCCCCTAAAAAACAATACATTCTAACAGTAGTAAGCGTTCATGAGGCAAAGTGCGACAAATTTACATTGCAAAGAAAATGAATGCAGTATAATATGGTGGTCTTACCGCTATTTGAGCGATCTCTTCCAGACAAACCATGGGAAAGAGATTTTAAAAGCACTTTACCAGAATAGGTTTGTACGAAAATCCGTTAATTTTGAAGCTAAATACGTAATTTCGATAGTTTTGTGTTTCAGATTTGAAATTTACCACAGTGGTTTCTTTTCTGAACATAGGCGAGCAATAAGAAAGGATTTTGCTTAACTTACCCCCTTTTAAGGGATGATATGGAAGTTGAAACTTTATATTAAAATTAATCATTTCTGAAGTAAAATTTATAATAATTGGTACCTATTTGGTTTGAGGTTGAAAATTAAGATTGACGTTACACCTGTGTTGGAAAATCGTCCCTTAGAGGGCAAAATAGGAGATGAAAAATTGTATGAGAATTCCAATATTTTTATTTCTAGATACTTGAATTTTTTATAATAACATACGCGAGCAGTTAGAAACAATTTTGAAAAAATTATCTTCTAAGGTGGTAAAATAGGGGTTAGGAATTTGTATGGAAATCCGTTATTTTTAAGCTTAACTTCACGGACACTTGAATACCTAGTATGTACCTATTGGTACATTTTTTTTTTATAGAGAGAAAATAATTTACAGGAACATTCACACGGACTATAAGTATAGTACGAGAAACATGTTTCAAAATACATACATAGTGAGTTTAATTTTTATATTTCTGTTAGTTTATGTGTGAAATAAGGTCCAGTGTACAGTATAATTTAAGATTCGTATTTTAATCTGTGAAAATACTGAGTTAGTATCATTTCAGTTGGGTCTGACACAAACATACTGGCCCTACACTTACCAAGCTTAACTATAAAGAGCTGTCATTACCACACAATCCATTTAATGTTGACCCCTGTCCCTGTAGGATTAATGAAGCAGTTAGCTCGCTGGCAGCTCGTTTATCCGTCGTGTCAATGTAAGGGTATTTGTGAAATATATATGGTGCATCCCTCTTAATTGCTTAAAAATATTTGCTGAGGGTTAAATGATTTAAGGAAACCTCTCTGTTTCACAAGAATTTGGTATATATTACAAAGATAAGTAAGATAACTCATTGTATAGATAGACAATTTAGCGTTATTTAGATGTTTTAGAGTTTCAATTTATTTTGCTGTAAGCTTATTTGTTGATTTATGTTTAGAATATTGTAAGAAGGTTTATTTTTATATTTTTCTTTTTAAAATAGTGATTTTAATTAATTAATTATTGCTTCTAACAATTCTAAAGTGTTTTTTGATATACTACGGAAATAATGGTATTATTGCTTCAATTTTTAATAATTTTCTGACACAGAATAAAAACTGTTATTATGCACATAATTTTTACCGATTTTCAAGAAAAAAAAACTAATAACCTTATCCTTTATTTTTATAATATATGAATGAAAAATACGTAGCAACAACAATAGAAACAATCACAGAGATGATCAATACTTTCCTTTTATGTAACATTTCTCTTAAATAAAATATAACAACGGCAGTTTTCCCAAATCATATTTCAACAGACTGTCAAAAGCCCATAAAAGATATTGAAAACAATTTGAAAGATATCTTACCCCACGGACGTGTTTGGAAAAGACGCCTTTTACCAAAGATATATGAATGCCGATCTTTTACGTGAACCTATCAAATGGGAATACATTTGCTGTGAACTCGATGACATTGTTACTGACACTGACACTAATATTTTTAGTCTTTACTTTGTTTCCACCTTTCCAATTAATTTATTAGTAATTTATAAATTAATTAAATAATTATAATTGATTGTTAATTGTAGTTTTTAATATTTTGATAAATTGTTAAACAATTTATCAAAATATTTTTAACTAGCTGTGCCCGTGACGTTGTTTAGGTATATCACCTACGTGTAAAGGTTGTTTGTAAAACATGGTTAGGACAGTATAGTATTATATAATCTGTGGTAATACTAAAAAAAATGTTGCCGTGGTTATTGGTGACAATAAAAAAAGCTGTATTTCGAAAAATCATTTATTCATGAAAGTTGTTGTTATTCAATAATTTTAACGAATTACTGATTTTCTATAATGACCTTTTATAACATAATAAAGGACAAAAACTTTGTATAAATATTATTCCTACAGTTACTAAGAACTTAAAAAAATCTAACGACGTTCTTAGTTTTGCCCCCAGCAGCCAAATCGTGCAAGAATTCAGGTCTGAGAACGCAAGGGCAAGCGACGTGCAGTTGTCCAGAAGAAAAGCAGCGTCTTCCAATACGGGTGGTTAATTGTCTTGCAAAGCAAAAACCCATTGGTGACTGCAATTGCTTAAACTAAGAGGGGTGATCTAGAGGAGTAAATGGTACGTATACGTTCCATAAACACTATCACGCCATCGTCACAACACTATTTGTGTCGATTATCGTTACACAACTACGACGTGCTTGAGTTCCTTTAGCTTCATGACGTGCGCGAAAATCCACTCACCCTAAAAGAATTGAGAAGTTTTCGTAAGAAAATTGAGAAATTCTTCAGAGTCATGTGTGGTGTTATCTAGATTGTCAACAGTTTACAACGTATATAGAAGTGTACGTATAAATACTTGATTTATTTTTATTTATCATAAAATATCCCCCTTTTTACCAGACGAACCAGTTCTTGTAAGATAGGTACACAACTATAGTACGGTAAGTTCACATGAACACACACCTCTGTTACATTTCTTCACCAACTTTTAGTAGAGCATAGGAGAATTTGTGAGTGGGTGGATTTCCATCCAGGTCAAGCTCAACCTATGAAGGTGTAGTCTTCATAAAGAGCTTTTTAACGAAGCATTCACTTCATCAGCCCTAGTTTCACGTCTTACCACATGCATATTTTGTCAGAAATAGCCGCTAAAAAAATTAACACCTCCCGTCATGTATTGCTTTCTGCTAAAGATTTAGCTTTAGCTGCAACTGCTTTCCTGTTCCCTATCGAACATACATTTATCCTGTATCGAAACGCTATTCCTCAGCAAGTGCTCCTTGCCACTGTTGGTAACATTCCTCAGTTGGTGTTCATTTTTCTAAACCGATAGAAATCTTAAAAATGGGAAGCGCTGTTATGCGACTAGTAGCAGTGTGGCAGCCTTTTCCGAAAACGCTACTGCAATGGCAGGTCTGCCTTGTCTCCTGGCCTCTGCAAGGATGCCAGTGATAATGCATTTTCCCTGACAACTTCCCTGTTCCAGCGGGCGCATCTAGGAAAAACATTTTACCCTGACCGAGCCCTATGCTTTCATATTAAAGTTATAATTAAAAAATTCGTTCGCTTTAAGGTAAACTAAGTGACGTAGCCATTGACGGCCATACTTATTGTGCCTGTATGATAATTAGTTTCGGCGGCGTACTGTCTGTTTCTACGGTCTTGGTTAGCCAAAAGTTGCAGTACCCGTAACCCATATTCACTGAGAGGATTTTCACTGATCAAAATAACTACGTTCTGAAGACAAGACTGCTGTTTAAAACGCGTTCAGTGTTAATTTCAGGAGTACGCTTCTGTTCTGTTCTACGCAAAGAAAATGTCTTAAACGACTGGGACCTTAAGAGTGTTGGTGACTGCCAAGACGGTGACGCACTACTCAGGCTGCATGGTATATAGGATAGTCTTCGTCACCAACTACCCTTAAGAATGCCAGCGAAGTTAGGATTTATACTGTGTACGTTAAAAGCCGTAAATAATATAAATAGCCAAATAATATAAAGGGTCAAGTGCGAGTCGGACTCGCGCAATAAGGGTAAACCGATTGTAATTTTGGTAAGTTGTTATGAACACGCCGGGGAAGGTTTCTGAAAAAGAAAAAAAGGTCAAGTGCGAGTCAGATAGGGTCAAGTGCGACTAGGACTCGCACAATAATGGTTAACCGATTCTAATGAAATTTTGGTAAGTTGTTATGCACACGCCGGGGAATGTTTCTGAATTAGTACAACCCTTTCACAACAGGTTGGTGCGGCAGTTATTTTTAAAAAAGAAACAACGTTCGCCGGGTCAGCTAGTAGTTATAAATATTTGGTATGTTTTAGGTGCACTTGTTTACTTATTATTAATTTCTGTTGATATTATGTTAGGTCCGAAAACGAAATCGCTAAATTTGCATTTTCTGTTTGCTCCTAGATATCTCAAGAATCAATGGACCAATTTCTCTCATGATCATATCAATTGATACGCCACGTCATGACTAAAATCTGAAGAGTTTGAGCAAAATTGATCCAGCAGTTTTTTTTTATCGCTCAAAAACTGATTTTTTTAAAGACCCAAAAAATATTCTCAAGAGATGCTCTTGTAGTACTTGCTACCGAACTTTTTCTTTGTATTTTATTGTAACGAGTTTTTTTCTACTCTTTTGACGATAATATTGAAGTAAGCTCATTATGCGGCTACCTTTACGACCTATGCGATGCCATTTTTTTTTTACTTTCTCATCTAGCATACGCGCCATTGCATAAATTTAACAAAGTACGTATGGTTTTAAATAAGCACAACGTATGAAATCCATTTGAAACTTAATGCCTAAGTTAACCTCGCTTTTAATTCAAAATACAAATTTTTAGGAATATTTATTTATAAAGTGTCAAAAAGTAAATCAATTCTAAAATTAGATATGTAAATAATGTAATAAAACTATCTTTTATTATTTAATGCCCATTCCTTACTAATATTTATTTGTGGAAGTCTGTTTATTATTGTCTAACGTCGCTGTAGAGTAGACAATAAATATTACAATTCATTCAAGGCCATTGGCTAATTTTACCCCGAAATTTTCAAAAATTCTACGGAAATATCTGTAAACGATTTCGACGTAAATGAACTATAGCCTGGAGCTAAAGCAAATTTTCTTAATATAATCAAGGACTTGCCGTAGAAATCCCACCCCTATAACAAAATTTAGCTTTGGTGGAGCAGCGGGCAAAGCCTGATTCCAAATACAATCTTAGGTATACAGTATGTGCCTATGTAACAAAACAAATAGTTTACTAAAATGCTTTTTATTTACGGCCATAGATATGTTTACGCTCTTAAATTTACAAACTTTTGCCACAATAGTTATAGCTAGTTACTATAAGAAACTCTCTAACCAACGAGACCCTATTATAAAGCGAACACTGTCTGTCTATCTGTATGTCCGACCTTTAAAGGGCTCAGTTAAACCGTGAAGCTAGGATGTTTTAATGTACATAAAACATGTGTAATGACAGGGGATTTTTTGACGAATAACTAAATTGATATACACAGACCACATGTCAATTTCCATGTGTTTAATTTTTGCTAATATATTGTCAAATTAGTAAATATTGCTGAAGGTATATAGAAAATACTCTAAACCTCAACTCTTTACAGAATGTTGTCCACGTCAGTGTTATTTTTTATTGTGATTACTTACAAGTTTTATCACAATAGGTATTTAAATATCTAAATCGTTTTATAAATCTAAATGTATTATAAAAGGTTATGGTTAACAGCAAGTAGATTATGGTGTAACGTATTTGACAAAGTAGTTATAGTGTAAACCGTAAGGAAAAACGACAAATATTTGATAGGTATACAGAATATTTTTTATTCAATTATTTTTTACTAAACTAGTTACAAACAGTTTAAGAAGTACTGTAAATTATTCCCTGTGCCTACAATTTTATAATATTAATTTAACAAATAAAGGTATGATTGCCGACTGTTACTATCAGGCAACATACTGCTTTTTGTATAAATTTTTGTATTGTGTGGACAATGGGATCTAAAACTTAATGCTTATCATATATATCATAACAAAAATAAATTGTTAGATGTACTTGTTAAACACATTACCCACTAAGCAAGCCAAACTTGCAATAACATTGCTAATCATTTCATTTGGGGGCTTGTAGGTAAGTTTTAAGTACAAGGTTGCAACATTCCTGTAAGCTTTCAGTAACCCCAACCGAAGCCCTAGAGGCCGCGCTAGTAGTAACCTCTGTTACTTACCGAGTCCTGATCACTGAAATGTATCATAACTTTAGAATGAAATGTTGCATTAATATGATAATTGTAACGTACAAAAAGAAAATAAAGAGCAATGCTTGGGCACCCAGGTTCATTATAAGTATTTTAAAATTATATATTTTTACAACCCTTATATTAGTTTCACCTGTTTGTTTGTTTCGATCAAATCTTGCAATCGTAATTTCGATCGCATCCCGACTAGCTAGAACGCTAGCAAATACATTTTCATACAATCCATACTAATATTATAAATGCAAAAGTAACTCTGTCTGTCTGTTACCTCTTTACGCTGAAACCGCTCTACCGATTAAGATGAAAGTGGCATGGAGATAGTTTGAGTGCCACGGAAGGACATAGGCTACTTGAAAACGTCATTTGGGAGTCGTATTTTTTTCTATAATTAAGGAGTTGCCGTTGACACCTACACCGATAACCGAATCTAGGGCGGGTGGAACGGTGGGCAAAAGTTAGTTTTCTGTAAGCGTAGTTTTTAAATGTTATTATAATATTGTTTCTTATAAGAAAATCGATTCTTAAAAGTCTGCTCATTAGAATGAAACCAACAAAATAAAATGAAATAATTTATATCGCAGCTTAAAACTATAAAGATTAATTTGAGGATTTTTCAATGCCCCATTCCTCTGATATCGTGATATTCAGTATTTTTTTTCTGCCCCAACATTGAAAATTATTTCCATCTAAAAAATATTATAAAATAAATATTATAATTAAATTAGACAAATATCTAAAATAAAATTAAAAATAATGTAGATTCAAAAAAGAAATATATCTGAGTCCTTACTGAGCATACTGATAACAACTAATTAGTATGCTTAGTAGGGAATTTTCAGATATATTTCTTTTTGAATCTGCATTATTTTTAATTTTATTTTAGATATTTGTCTAATTTAATTATAATATTTATTTTATAATATTTTTTAGATAGAAATAATTCAGATTTAGTATGACTTTCTTTACAGAATTGGTAATAGAACTTATTATTATCTTAATATTGATTAAAATATGGGTAATTCAGAAGATTAAGTTTACTTAAATAAATCACATTTATTACATTACATACTATACTTAGCTACAGAATATTTTACATTTTCGATTTTTCGTTGGCTGTTGGTGTAATGCTTTGGATTGAAGGAAAAAACTTTTATCACCAAGATTTACTAAGCTTCAAAATATTGATTAATTTTCGCTATGTCGCTAAAAGTATTTATTTTTTTGACTAGTTTCAGTTAAGAAGGTCTATTTTTTCAGTGTCTTTAGATAATCTAAGAAATGTTTCCCTGAAGTAGTTTTGTTATTACGGTCAACGCTAGTGAATGTGATCAAAAATTCTGAAGGTTTTCCTGGTTTAGATTTAGCAACCAGTGCTTCCTGAAATCTTTCAGCTACGAAATCTATCTTCGTTGACGTCTCGGGTGCTACATTCGATTTTTCAGTTGCTAAGGAACTTGGTGATAAGTCGGCTACTACAACAGTTGTTGGGAGCAGTGTTGTACTTTCATCTACGCTTGCAATTTCTGGTACAACAGTTTCTTCTTTGTATTCTAGTGATGAAGTTGTGGTTTCAATTTCATCTCTAACCTCAAATGTAGTAGCTTCAATTTCAGGTTGTAACGTCGTAGTATATCTTTCTACTTCGGTAGTAGTAGGAAAACGAACTTTTACATCCAGGACTGTCGTTGGTGCTAAAGTAGTTGTTGTTGTGGTTGTAGAAGTTACCTGGGCTTCTGTAGTTCCTTCAGTGATCAACTCTATAGTCTTTGGTTCTTCTACAACAGTTTTTGGTATAAAATACGTGTCAATAATGCGCTTGCATTTTCTCAAGTAATCTGTAAGATTAAAGTATACTGGATAGTCTAGTACTTCAACAGTTTGCACATCTAATTTGCTTTTTTCAACTACTGGTGCTAGTCGAGCAAAGATATCAACATTAGGCTCTTCAGAAGCTTTTGAATTTATAACGAAGGAACTTTTAGGAACTTCAACAGCTACAATAGGAACTCCTGTGTATGCATCTGAACGTTCCGTTACAGAAGATACTTCTGATGTCAGTGATACAGCAGATTCTACAAGCTGTTCTGTAGGAACTGTAGTAACGTCAATCAGTACTTCTTCTTTCGCGGCAGATAGTTCAACGACAGCTTCTTCAGAAACTCCTACAGAAGATTCAGGCTGTACTGAGAATGAAATGGGAGCCTCACTAGAGCTTACCACAATAGAAGGAGCCTGTGTTTTTGAAAAAAATGATGAAAAGAAATCATTTGACCCGCCGAAGAATTTGTTGGGCTTGGCTGTTGATACAGAAGATACTTCTGATGTCAGTGATACAGCAGATTCTACAAGCTGTTCTGTAGGAACTGTAGTAACGTCAATCAGTACTTCTTCATTTGCGGCAGATAGTTCAACGACAGCTTCTTCAGAAACTCCTACAGAAGATTCAGGCTGTACTGAGAATGAAATGGGAGCCTCACTAGAGCTTACCACAATAGAAGGAGTCTTTGTTTTTGAAAAAAATGATGAAAAGAAATCATTAGACTTGCCGAAGAATTCGTAGGGCTTGGCTGTTGATACTGCCAATAAAGCAGCAAAAATGATCTGAAAATAAAAATAGCTTTATTATTGACATGTTTTATAAGGTGTTGTTGAATACAACAATTTAAAAATATATAGAAATACGAGTATTTTTATTGAGAAAACTCACCGCGCTTTTCATTTTTGCTGACCTGGAGATGACTGACATAATTATTTGACTTTCTTTTACTTTTATACGACAGACTTGATCACATTACGCAACTTGACATTGGCATTGCCGTATAATTTGCATGTTTATTTAAATTTTAAATAAAAAATGCGACATTTTGGCGCTAGTTCGGAACTAGACGAGCTGGTGTTGTAGCTACATATATCTCCATACTTATTAATTGATGCTTACTTCGTTAACACGTACTTTTCTGAAAACTATTCATGTTAACAATTAAAGTTTATTTTATAAAAAGTTTGAATAATATTTACCAAGCCCTGTGGTAAAAGGTTCTCTAAACTTTTTTATACAAATACAAATAAGCCATAAACTAAACAAAATTCATTTTTTTATATTTGGTAGGTATATCACGTTGTTTGTGTATTTCTTTTAATTTCCTAGTAAATATTTCTAATTTATCAAAAATCAAATAGCATTTAACTCCCTAGCTAGCCCTTTAATATATTTATAATTTAATCCAGGGATATAATATTGTTTTTTATTATTTTTTAAATTCACTTGCATTTTCAAAAACAATTCAGTTAATTATAAAAAAAGGAGACAGATTTTTTTTAACCACCCTATATCTTAGTGAAACTTCTTTGTTTGTCTGTCTGTATGTCACGGCTGTTATGTGTTTCTTTCTTCACTTGCGTACATCTATCTAAAGTAAGAAAATATTAAAATTAGTCCGTAGTTATTGGAAGTTTTACGACATGATACAAAAATTTATTATAATGTGAATATCTAAGACCACAATTTTCTTGAAATCACTGCGAAGACCATTTTTTCGCGCACCCCATTGTCTGAAGAGTCGTTTAGGTACATCTTTGAAAATGCATTTGGTATATTTTTTGTAAGATGTATAATTTGTAAGTTATTTATTGGCTTCTTAATTCAAAATAAGTGTACTCCCCCTTGTACTTATAAACGTGTTCTAAAAATTTTAAAAAATACGAAAATAGATATAAATAATTTTAACGAAAATTCGTTCGCTGCTGAACGTAGGCCTCTCCCATATGTCTTCACAATAGTCAGTGCTGGAGGCCTACAACTGATATCAGTTTCAATCGTAAAATCCTACGGCGGTCGAAAAAATTACTAAATTGGTACTCTTGAACGTTGTTGTAGCGCTCAATCGAGAACGGAATTTGGTGGTCAATTTCGGAACTAAAATCTTATACAAATATTAAGAATCGGTACTCTTTGAGCCATCGGATCGAGAGTAAAATTAGGTACAATGACCTGTGAAAAGAAATGTCAAAATTCTAAATCAACAAAACAAAACTTTCCCTACGAAGATTTTACTTTTATTTAAATTTTTATTAGTTTCAGTATTATTCTTATATTTTGTGATTTGTGATTCCGAAATGTGTGTAATCCCAATTTTAATCCAATAGCAATTAGGTTAAGGAGTACCGATAGAGATCGAGTTTAAGCTTGCCACGAAATTTGATTGAAACTGGATTGGGATTGAAACTGATATCAGTTGTAGGCCTCCTAACCCGCTCGCGCCCATCGGCTCCGTGCGGCTCTAACCAGGGGGATGACTCACTGCGACAACACACAATTTTTTATATCTTTAACACTACATGTTCGGTAATAAAGGCACTAGGGGCTGCAATTAAGTAAAAATTCTCGTTTCACGCTCACCTAGGGTTGCCAAACCTACTCTGAAATAACGTAATTTTTCCTAGGTGTATTCGTATATTGTAATACTCTTTTTACGTTAACTATGATTTTTACTACCTATTGACTAGCTTGTATGACATGGTTGACTAGTACCAATATGGCACTTATTCCTGTCGAGATTGGAAAAGCCAAAAACGTCATTGCATTTGCAATGTACTCTCATATTCTGTGGAATAAATTAAACACCTGACTTCTGTTACAACATTTTACGTAACAGACGGACAACAAAACAGAAGTGATAAAAATAAATAATACTCTTTTTATGAATGTGTCCTCTTTATTTTCCCTCTTTAATCCGGATAAAATCTATTTTATTAAAAATCATGCTATGTAAAATGGAGTGTAGTCATAGAACAAAGAATAGTGTATAGCTCAATAGTAACTAAAAATAAAAACAATGATAAATAAGATTATTGTTAACTCTTTTTTATTATTATTGATAATTATAAATTAATAAAAAAAACGGGTTGCACTCCGGGAGTGCCGGCAGAAGTGAAAACATACTCGCTATATACTTCCCATCACTTCTTATCCATATTTATTTATTAAAAATAATAACTTTTGTTTATTTACTTTTTTGACGTTGTATATTTGACAGCTCAATCTGTCATAGAATTAAAATCCCATATCCAACCTCCCTGTACTACTCATAATCGCCATATACTAATAATAAAAACTAACCTAATGTAAATAAAGGTCACGTGTCCTAACGCGAGTGACATCTTACGAATTTTCGATCAGGACACGTGACCTGACGCGAGTTTAACAGTTTTTACCCATCACAAAAAAGTGCACAGCGCCGCTAACGAAGTTTTCACTTCAAAAAACGGCAAAAAAAAAAAAAACTTAATATTTTTGTTTTATTATTCTTTAGTAGTATGTTAGTCAGTTTAATTTTTCATTAACTTTTTTTTAATTATCGCATTGATATGATCAAAGAAATAAGAGTAGCATAGACCGCTAAAATCCACATTCGCCGTTTATCGGCGCGGCGCGGCCCCTTGCCGAATGCCAACCGGTGCGGCAATTCGATACGGCATTTCTCATTGTGCGTTCGACCAAGAATATTTAATTATCTTACTAATATTATAAATGTGAAAGTTTGTATGTCGGGATGGATGTTTGTTACTCAATCACGCTTTAACCATTGGACGCATCGGGATGAAACTTGTTATACACATAGGTTAGGTCCTAAAATAGCATAAAGGCTACCTTTTAATTCCGAAAAATTCATAAGTTGCGCGGGAATAACTATAACAGAGTTTAAAGAACAATAGATTTAGCTATAGCTTGCGATAGCAAACTTCATTGGTATAATTAAGGAGTTCCACGCCAATAACCGAATTCAGGGCGGGCGGAGCCGCTGGCAAAGTCTAATATGATTAAAAATTCTATCGACAAAAGCTAAGCGATTAACCTTTAAGTTTTAAATTTTGGGAAATCTATAACTACTCTGTGGTCTATACTAACATTTTTTTTTGTAGCAGATGATATACGAATTCACAAATCTGAATGTACTAAGTCCTTCGTCTACCTAGATATTGCCAAATTAAACAATAAAACAATATAAATAACAAATATTAGTTTGTAATCATTAATTATTGAAAAAAGATTGAATTATATACACAGAGTATTCAATCTTTTTTCAACAATTAATCATTCAACGAGTAATAATTAATTATTGAAAAAAGATTGAATTATATACACAGAGTATTCAAACTTTTTTCAACAATTAATCATTACAAACTAATATTTGTTGTTATTTATATTGTATTATTGTTTTATATGGCAATATCTAGGTAGACAAAGGACTATGCATTCAGATTTGAGTATTAACCGGAATTATTTTTTACGCATAAAAAAATATAATACGGACAAATATATAGGACACAAAGCTGAAAGCAAGGGCGGATCCAGAACAAAAGTTTAGGGGGGCGATCATAAGATCTGAAGGTATTTTTTCAACTTACGTAAGTTACCCAATCGACCCAGCTCGTATAGTTTTTGAATAATTAAATATATAAGTCCAAGTAACTCCAAGTATTCATAAATATTTTAAAAATGTTACAATTCATTTCTTTCTCGTCCGTCCTTAGGGGGGCGCTAGCCCCGATCGCCCCCCGCTGAATCCGCCCCTGGCTGTAAGTCACAGCGGTATATAATATCTACGTCATTGGACGCGGTGCAATACATAGCCTAGTGTATGTATCGATACTTATCATATTTGATTTTTTACGTCACTAGTTAATCGCCATAAGATTTTTTTTTACTGCAGCGCTCTGATTGGTTGCCAATCAGCAACACTTCACTATTGGTTAAAACTTCATTTCCCCGTAAACTGGTTGATGTGGTTTTCGTACATTTTCAGAATCATGAGCAGTCTATGCTACTCTTATGTATTATGTTTTTGAATATGATTATGACAAAGTGTAATTCTAAAACCAGTTGCTAATTTATTCTCTACTTAGTCCAGAAGTTCAAATTAATTACTATCAATATAACACGTTTGTATCTAAAATAAATTAGTTACTTAGTTTTAATTAAAAACATATTACCTAATTAATTTTAATTATTACGTGCAATAAGAAGTGACAAATGAACAGATCAATTGATGTTACCAATATCAAACACATACGGAACTAATAAAATAAAGTTTGCTCATAAAATATGTAATACTTAGATGTTTTGCGTGCTAGCAAATAGGTGATCACTTGTGCTTTTGACTTACCAAATGAAAAAAAACTGTAAATATATATTTCATTTCTTAACCGTCTTCAAAAAAAAGGAGATTCTCAGAGTTTGTCCACGATTATCTCGCATGTGGCTAAAGTAGGTATATTAAAAATTGTTTTATTTTACTCATAAATAATAAAATACGCTTCAATGTTCCTTTAGCTTCACAGAGCTATCTTGAGTTGTTTAGGAAATATTGTCATCTATTTAAGTGACTAGTTACTTCAAAATAGGAGGAGCAATTCGTCGGAATCTTTTTTTTTATGTATGTATGTTTCCCGATTACCTACTCTAAAACACCTCGACCGATTTGGAAAATTCTTTTTTTGTTTGAACGGATATATATCCCAGGTGGTCCCATGGTCATCAGGTAAAGATATAAGGATGGGATCTTTAGCACACTTGAAGAGATTTGGGTATTTTTGTTGTGTACCTACGAGAAAATAAGCCCATGGGACACTTAAAAGTAAAAAATAAAAACTTTTTAACAAAAACAAGAACCGACTTCAAAAATGATGCACTAAAAAGGTTAAAATCATTAGGTATTTTACGAAATGTGATCTACATTACAATTTGAAGTTGACTTCGTGCAAGTGACGTGTGTTTTGAACTGTTAGAGAAGTGGAAGTATATCAAATACTTATGTATCTGTGGCGGCTCGTGACAATTTAAATGGGTGTTCACCAAAAAGAAACTAAACTTTTTTACTTTATTATTCTATTTATAACTTAAATTCAATCGCATATTTAGAGTTACAAAGGTTAGCATTTGAGCAATTTCTTTTTTTTTTTTGGTGAACACCCATTTAAATTGTCACGAGCCTAAGTAATCTGTTGCAGAAGGCTAAGCTTCTTTTTTCTCAGCTGTTGTATGGGCCTCACTGCAAGATGACAATCCTCTCCTAGGACAAGGAGGCTTAGGCCATAGTCCGCCTTGCTCGTTTATCAGCTAGTGGCTATTTGACTGTAAACGTTATCAAGCCGCTTAATTAAACCTCTGACATGGCTTAACGACGACCGGAAGCACGGAGAAGGAAAATTTGCCACTATGTGGACACCCATCCAAGTACTGACCGCGCCCGACGTTGCTAAACCACGCTTATCATTTCCGATAGACGACTGTGACTGAGCCAAAGAGCTCCTTCTGTTGTTGCTTACCTCTTGAGCTTGTTCCCACCGTATAATTAAGTTGGTATACAAGCTATGTATTTCAAACTAATTTTTAATCGAGTTCAGAAGATACGTACAACTACTCTGATACAACCAGGTTGTAGTAATAGAACTGACTAGTCACGAATGAGGAGCTCGTGGCCTAGTCGCGTTTGTCTATCGGAAACGATAAGCGAAGTTAAGCAATGTCGAGCGACGTCATTACATGGATGTGTGACCGCTTAAAGGCACATTTTTGCTCAGATGACGTACTTCGTAAGGCACGTCAAACTGTCAATCCCGGGCGTGTTGTCAAAGGAAATGACAGCAGCAGTCAAGTTAATCCAAATGGCGGCTTGGAAACACTGACAGTCGAGTGGCCACACTTTTAACTCTACAAAATGTATAACAATTCGCACTACGCCAGCTTATTTATATTGAGCAGTCAAGTTTTATTCATCGAGCATCTGCAATTGTTTTTCGTGTATAGCCTGCACTATATGTTTATATTGTTTTTAGTACTAGAAGGGACGCAGCTTGTAAACGAACTTACCCTGACATGCCCTGACCGAGAACTGTGTAGAGTTTCTCGCTGTCTCTTTCTGTCTTGCAGAAAAATGCACTTGCTTCCCTGCTGTCTTATCTTGCACAGCATTATAGTAAAGTAAAACAAGTAATTCGAGAGTCTAGCAGAAAAGTAATATCAATACCAAGACCTAGGTTGCAAAAACAAGGCCAAGATCGAAGCTAATGGACACAGACGAAAACAAATTTCACTTCACAAATCGAGCATTACTAATTTTATCAAATTAATGGTCCATGTATTTTATTTTTAATAACAAATTTTTTTCATTTTCATTAAATGAAAAAATAATAAATATTTTTTGCCATAACACAGAGCGCCATCTGTTCCCAAACTTAGCAAAGCTTGTACCAGACAACGGATATATACTTAACGGATAGTACATATATATACTTTTTTTGGTAAATACATACATATATCATAGGTACTTAGAAAACATCCATTGTAAAGATAAACAAAAAGTATATCACAAAAGTACATATCGTGCGGCATTTGAACCCACACCAATAAATTCAACAGGCAGGTTACTACCCACTGAGTCACGGAACTGACAAATTTTATTAATATTTTTATTAAAATTCTATTTTCTCGTAGCGGAAAATAAAAAATTAAAACCCTTTAACCTACTAAACCTATTTTCCGCCCTTTTATCAGAAACCAATGCAATTGCAATTGAGAAGAAAAAAATTAAACTTGTTAGTAAAAATCACAAAAATTCATTTTAAAAGGCAAGCTAAAAATCGACTTAAAAAAATATATATTGACTATTGGTACTGATTGGTTTTTTTTATACCACTAAAGTGGCAAACAAGCACACGGTGCGCCTGATGTTAAGCATTCCCCGTGGCCAATGGACGCTTGTAAAACCAGGGATAGCACTCGCGCGTTGCCGACCCTTCAAAAATCTAATAATTTCTTTTTTGATGAACCCCATACTGTAGTCTTTAGTGAAAACCTTGGCAGGGAGCTCATTCCGCAACCCAAGCGTTCGCGGGCGGAAGTTTCTCTAAAACCGCACTGTACGCGAGCATTTCGGTTCTAAAGTGTGAGAATGAACTCCTTGCCGATGACAAGCAGTGCGATGGTAGAAAGTAGTCGTGGGCATCATTTCGAACAATTCCTCAGAACACAACAACATTGTAAAACTGACTTTTATAACTATAAATAAATAATAGGAAGCCAAGACACGAGAATGAACTAGTGACAAAGATAATTAAGCTATTTTTCTTTTTTGTTATCAATATCCTGTATTCAAGGATCTTTCAAATATAAAACAACCTCTAAAGACTAACGTAACAACTTTCCAATTTGGTCCTTTTTTTTATTCAGAATAATTTAAGTTGTGAGTATCTGATTTATAGTAGGTAAGTTGCATTATTTTTCACTTGTTCGTTACCCTTGGTTTCGTTCTTGTTAAATTTTGTTTTTATTTATTCAATTTATTTGGATAATTTTAGAAACCGATCAATTATATACAGAGATTCTCTCACCACGTTGACATTGGCGAAATACTGTGCCTTTAAAGCACAATAAAGGCCACAAAGCGGAAATAATAATAATAATAATTTATTCAAAACATGTCAACATTTTACTTTATTTTTGTAATGTGAATACCTAACCCAATTATTGCTTTTTATTTATCAGAAATGAGACAGTTTTTTGGGCTAATTTTTGCCATCGTATAAACATGTTATTTGGTTCGAAAAATAAGTCACATTTTATAAGCTAAAGTTGCGAAAACTTACTCTTAATTCTAAGCAAAACCATAATCAAAGATATTGTAAAGCCTTTAACTATATTTCCCATGTTCCATGCCATCGCCTTCGCCGGAAACATATTAAGTATATATTATATATATATATGTCTCTATATCTATTATATGTATATACACTATCAATGAACCATAGACATATGAAACCTAACACCATCCAAAGAGGTTATCTTACATACTCTATATTAAACATTTGTCTTAGAAGTCATAACTACATTCGCCAGCTAATATCGATTGGGTATCTTAGATTTGCGGTTAGACATGATAAATGTTTGGTTTGTCTTTTATTCTACGAAGCATAAACTTTAAACTAAAGTATTATTCATCTCAATATACCAAGGACCTTCTAAAAGTTCATTGATATATACGTTATGGATTGAGGTGGGCCTGTCTCTCACACCCTAAAAAATCGTCACCTTTGACTAAAAGTTATTAAGTGACATTCCAATTTTATTAAACTAGCGCAATCTAGCTAATAATAAATTTCGTTTACCTCTGAACTATTTTATTACCCGTTAGTTATTGGTATTAAACGCTAATATATGCATGTATACTTACAAACCGGTTCGTAATGTAATTTTATTACTTCTACTTCTATTACATTTGACCTATTTACTAGTAAATTTTAATTGAAAATGAAAAAGAATAATATAGCATTTGCATACCACTGGTCCAAAAAACTTAGGTGAAACCTTTGTCTAGTAGTAGAAAAACCTTGGAACGTTTTAACATATTCATTATTTTGTAGCCCCAGTAGTGGTTATTAATAACTTTTGGTATCGCCTTTGAATTTAGGACGCCAAGAAGTATCGAGCGTTATTTAAGCTCATTAAAAAGTACAGTTGGACTTAGTTATGCATAACATCCTAATCCTTAATGTTTGTTCTGTTTTCAATTCTAATTTTTTTTGTACACATTGATTAAATTTAGTAAGTATATATTCTTTAACCTCTGTAACGAGTTCGTTCCGAGATATTGTCAATTTTAGAAAATTTTCTGCATACATTGTGGTATTGGGTATATTTCAGCTTGGTTCTTTACTGCATAATATCAAAGGTAAGTCTGTGTTCTTAACTTAATTTGACCAAAATTATGGTTTGGTTCTGTTTTGCATAACTATGTCTAATTATAGGTCGGATCTCGTGTCGTACAGAAATCTGTAAAGGAGGATAAGAATTATAACCAAAAATACTATATTCCGAACTTTGTCAGTTATTGTCTGACTGTGGACGTCAATTTTTACCTTTTTAAAATTATAATAGCTTATTAACTTGTATGCGACAAAAATGGAAGGAGGGATTAGTTTATATATACCATGGGTACAAAGTGTTTGTATTTTACATTAGTTTTGCCTTAGTGTTGAAAGTAAGCGTGTTTACGTCAGCTGGATATTTTTAATGCATTGTCCGAAGTATGCTTTTGCTGAAATGTATCAAGTTTTTCTCTTAAAAAAATAAGCATAATGTTAGTAAATAAGTAGATTCGTTCCATTTGTTTTCAATTGTATTTTTTAAAGATTATTTTGAGTATTTTTATTTAATTAGTAGCAGAAGAGTAGCGGAGTGGAGAAGTTTCTATGAACGCATTATGAAGAAAAGAGGTAGTTTTCTAGAAAATAAATAAATAGTACAGGATTAGTAGTCTTATTCTCTTGTTAATTTTTTCTCAATTTTTTTATAATTATTTTAGTGAAGTTATTTCAGAAGGTATATTTATTTTTAATTTTAATTTTGTTCATAGGTTGTGTTATTTTTAAATATATTTATCAAAATTGATTTCAGTTTTAATGTTTTTATTAAAGTTTAATCATCACAGAAGTTGTTTTATTTTTATTTTGATAAGAAAAAGAAATTAATTTAAAACATCTTGAATCTAATACAACTTTATGAAAAATATGTTCAATTACGATATTAGTATCGGAATTCCGATATTAAAATCTAATATCGGAAATCAATATCGGAATTGAAAACCTTCCGATATTACATTCCCTAGTTATGAGATATACTCGTGTATAGGCCCACCTTAGTGCAGTTCAGATACGATATATAAGACGAATAGTTGCGATAGGCTCACCATCTGTCACAAAGGAAATGAGGTATCCCCCCACATTATGACGAGTTGTATCCAGCCATTTAGTAACCCTTTTGTGAATTTAAACTATGACGATATACTTACATAAATTATATTTATTCTAATCTAGTTTGTTGATAAAATTATGTTATGATTTCGAATGCAACAAGGTTATGTAATTTTATGAATTAGCATAGGAATAATTAATAATAGTATTAGTAAATTAATTTGTCTTCCGCAGCTTAATTAATTAGCATGATCTTGACATTGCTTAAATACTTAAATCACTGCTTCGTGTTAAAAGTTACAAGGTACAGCCTTGGTATGAAATTATATTTATTTAGTTTTAACTTAATCTCTGTTTTGTTATATTTATTTAGTATTAACTTAATCTCTGTTTCGACTAACAAATCGCCAAAATTTATCCAATAGACGTTCATGTTTGATTGAAATTTAATGTTTATCCCATGTTTTTGAACTATCTCTTTTACCGTTGTCAATTTATGTAAGTATTAGTACATATACTTATCTATAGAAAGAAAAAAAATCTTACATAATATCCTATCTCACACACAATTGAGATATTGGAACCAATACGTCCGAATAAAAAACGGAGCCCTTATAGAATAACTTGCGTCTTTTTTAGGGTTCCGTACGTCTGAATACGTAGGAAAACAAATAGGATAACTTGTGTCTGTCCGTCGGTCACAGCCTTTTTCCTTCTATTATTTATCTCCGAATTTACGGGACCGATTCTGTTGTTAGTTACTAAGGTAATTTCGTACACATATATCAAATATGTAACCCAAACACTGGGATCTTTTTGAGGGTGGGCGGGCGTTTCTTTAAAGATCCCAATTTTTTTTATTTTTTCATTTTTAAATTATACTTTAACTTTTAATCTCCTTTACTATCCCCTTTATATAAGGGCTTAAGTTTTTCACAATCATTATTGCCTCACCAACTATTTTCAAAACCATGTCTTGTACATCACTTTATAACTGCATAGCATAATGGTAATAATTGAGGAGGAGTAATTGTTGGGAGGATAGATATACCGTCATCGATGGCCTAACTCACTTTCTGTGGTTTACACTTCGTCAAAAAACCAAAATCACCGACATAGCTGAAACAGATAGCAAGCTGAAGCTGCAATGGGTAAGCCTTATCGCTCGTCCAACCAATAACCGATAGGGACGAAAGGTTTTTTGGAGTGGCGACCATGAATTGGAAGACGCAGCGTGGGACGGTTTCATACCATGTAGCCGACCTAGTTAGAGCCGCAGGAAGCCAGCTGCAATGGGTAGGCCTTATCGCTCGTCCAACCGATAACCGATAGGGACCAAAGGTTTTTTCGAGTGGCCGACCTAGTTAGAGCCGCAGGAAGCCAGTGGAAGCAGATAGTTCCAACTCGGTCGTTGTTGTCTGCGGCAATGAGATCCTGGTCTGATTCATCTTGTGTCACATTTATATTGCTTCATTATATTCTTGGCTAAAAAAACGCGTTTAAATTTATATTTGCATTTTTGACTCGCCTATGAAGATAGATAGAGGTATTCTTTAATGCATTCCAAAGCTAATCTTAAAACCAATTTGTACATTCTATTAACAAGCATACAATAAAGTGGCATTATCACTTAAGACCGATTTCTGACATAAGGTATGCAATATAAAATTAAGATTAAAAGAAAAAAAAATCTACATATATTACAAAAATAGCTAGTATACATACCTAATTAATGAATTGAAAAATAATTTAATTCCCTGACAAACTATCGAGGTAAAAGACAAGTAAACTTAATTTTCAGCAATTTGTTATGATTATTTAATATGATCATTTTTTTTAATTACCTACGTTTGATTTTTTTTTTTTAATTTGTTCTTTCCCTAATACCCTTTAATACCCTTGATTTAATACCCTTCCCCATTTAATACCCGTGAGCATTTGTGATTCCCCTTTCCCCACTAATCACCTCCAGTTCTTTACGAAAACTTAGCCACCTAGCGGAAGGGCGCAGCACTTCAGTGACAATTCTATAGAATATTTTGGCATCAGTTTTTTTTTTTTTTTTGAATACCACTAAGGTGGCAAACAAGCCTACGGTCCGCCTGATGGTAAGCGGTCACCGTAGCCTATGGACGCTTGCAACACCAGGGGCATCACTCGCGCGTTGCCGACCCTTCAGAAATCTAATAACTTCTTTTTTGAAGAACCATTAAGTTTATCACAACTGGTAATTTTATATTATACTTACATAAATAATTTTATTCTTGGGATATTTTTAGGTTTAGGACTTAGGATATATTCGATTTTTGGAACAAAGTACCTTATACTTTGATTTGAGAATGAGGAATAAACGGAAAAAGCGGCACTTTTTTCGCGACACCACTACTTCACAGCCATGTATGCATGCATGCATGTGCGGATTTCTATCTATCTTGACCTTTTTGACGCTTCTTAGTCCGGTCAAATTAGACCAAAAAATAAGAGTATAGCTACCTAAATTCCCACCAAGCTGAAAATCAGTAAGATTGTTTAAAAATTATTAAAAATAAAATTTGAAACTTCCCCATCTTTCCCCTGTATGGAAAAAAAAATTCAAGGTCAAAGGTCAAAAAAATGAGTTTGTCGCGATTTTCACCAAAACGGTAAGTTTTATCATAGAAAGACTTTTTCAAAAATTATAGATCATAAAATTATCTACAAAAAATGTATCATTACTTTTTTTTCTACGAGCAACCGTTTTTGAGATATAACGATTCAAAAAGTTGTAAAAGTTGTAATCGTCATAATATACATGAGTACGCCACGTATATACATCTCTATCTCTATAGTTGTAATATCATCATCATCATCATCATCATCATCATTATATGAGCCCATTTACGTCCACTGCTGGGCATAGGCCTCACCTAACTTTCTCCACAGCGTGCGACTCTGTGCCGCCTGTAATAACCAACGGCTCTCCGCTACCTTTACGAGGTCATCTGTCCATCTAGCAGGGGCCGTCCCACGCTGTGCTTTTCAATTCGTGGTCGCCACTCGAAAACCTTCTTCCCCCATCGGCCATCGGTTCTTCGAGATATGTGCCCTGACCATTGCCACTTCAGCTTTGCGATTTGGTGAGCTATGTCGGCGACTTTAGTTCTCCTACGGATTTCCTCATTCCTGATTCGATCACGTAGGGAAACTCCGAGTATAGCTCTTTCAATAGCCCGCTGAGCGATCTTGAGCTTTCGTATAATATGGCCTATAGTTATTGGCCACGTCTCAGTATCGTAAGTCATCACTGGCAGCACACACTGGTTGAAGACTTTTTTCTTTAAGCAGATATTAAGGACGAGAAAATAATACGCAGCTTTCCGAACGCTGCCCAACCGAGTTGGATTCGGTAAATCTAATCGAACAGTTTGTCCCAGGTATACGTATTCGCCAACAACTTTGAGTGTAGAGTTCCCAACAGTTATTGGAGTGGGTCCTACATGGCCATTCGACATGATTTAACTCCCAAACGCAAAGTTTTAAACTTTTTTGACATATATGTAAAATATCGAAAGTGTGGCTGTCGGGTAGTGAATGTCCTGAATCTAAAAGATGTTTCGCAAAGTTTGATCGATCTGGGTGTTGAATATTGTAGGCTGAAATGTGTTTTTTGTATCTTGTATCAAAACTGCCGCAAGTAAGCTTGTATATACCAGACTTTTTTGAATGTTCAGTGCATTCTTTCGCATTACACAATATCTTTTTTAATGTATTATTTGTATCGTAGGCGACATAAATGTCGTTACGACGCAATGTTTTAGCTATTTTTTCAGAAATTTTTCTATAATAATTTAAACTACCTTTGTATTTTTTAATATTTTTTTCCATTAGGGTATAGTGCCGCTGTTGCCCTGGAATAAAGTTTCTTTTTGATTAAGCTGTACTATCATCCTTTGGTTGTATCTATTGGAATTAGCTATTTGATAAATTATATTGAGTTCTGTGTAATAATCTTGTTTACTGAGAGGTACTGACAATAATCGATGTATGTATGAATTGAATGCCGCGAGTTTATGTTTCCAAGGATGACAAAATGAAGCTGGAATAACTGCGTCAGTCTGTGTTGGTTTGCTGTATATTTGAATGTTATGTTTGTTTTGGCTTCTTTTTAAAGTTAAGTCCATAAAATTGAGACTACCATTTCGTTCTTTTTCTAATTTAAATTTAATTTTTGGATGTATATTGTTTACAAAATGTTCTAGTTCTTGGTCTCTTCCTGTCCAGCACAATATTATGTCATCTACATATCTATAGTAGTACAGAACATCACTGTGAGAAATTATGTTTTGAGTTTCAAAATTATCCATGAATATATCTGCCATCAGGGGACTCAAAGGGGAACCCATTGCAAGTCCTTCTGTTTGTAAATAAAATTGATTATTAAATCTGAAAAAAATTTGTTGCATACAAATTGTCGTTAGATCCAACAGTTCTTGTTTTTCTCGTGGATGTAAAAGTTACCTATCAAACATATTTGATATTACAGTTAAACACTCTTGATATGGAACATTGGTAAAAAAACTATCCACATCCAGCGAAACTATAATTGAATCTACCGGTATCGTGATATGCTGAATATTTTTAATTAAAGCAATTCCAATTCTGCATTGTTACGTATGTTTTCAAATAATAACAACAACCGATCAGGTGATTAGGACGGTTGGGGGGAGTAGTAGGGGTTGTTTATATAAGAGCAACAACAGCTGTTTTACGTCATTTGGTGAAGGTATAGCGCACGACCAACTTGCGTCTCCTGAAGATGCCTCGTGTTGAGGCGAAACACGTGTCGAGTTTTTTTTTTTATTAATTTGGTGGTGGTGTTGTGATATAGTTGGCATCGTCCACATAAAGAGGGAGGGAGATGCACTCCTACACATGTGGATGGTTTACTTCTGTACATGAGTGCTTCTGAATTGTTTTTAGCGGATTTGCAAGGTAATAACATTTTTATCATATTATTAGTAAAGTATATATGGTTCCAATGTAATTGTAATTAAGGGTAAATTCATTGAATTCGTTACGTTGTTGATCAGTTTTTACCAAGTCTCTGGGTCAATTTTATTCAATTCCGGGCTTTTTTCCCGAGACCTGAAAATTATAATGAGTCAAATAATAGATTATACAACAAGTGAATGAAAAGGAAATTTAATTCAAGGGACTAAGTTGAACCCCGAGAGCAGCGAAGTAGAATCCTGAGCGGAGCGAGGGTTACAAAGGACCGAGATGCATTTTTGTTTCACGTGTTGTAGTATACTCTAATTTTTACCATTGGCTGCGAGCAAATAAAAAGTATCACGTTTTAGTATATATTTGGTAATTATTACCGGGTGACAAGAGAACAATGACATATAACAACCACAATAACAATTATAACAATTGTTCCAAATTCAATTATTTTTATTCACTCACTGAGTAAAAGTTAGTTTTATTCATAGTTATCGATGAATAAAATGCCCTTTTTCGAGTGGCAATGATAAAAAATTTGTCGTGTTTTTTAATTCCTGAATAAGCTGATTGTTAAGGTGTTTCTATACAAAACAATATTTATTAATCAATGCCTATGTATCTATTTTATTAAAAAACAATAAGTACTTACTTCAGTTTCCCAACTTTTTGTAGTAGTTACATCGCTCCAATTTATTTAGCTTTGTCATATTTGCGCTTTTTCGATGTTTGTAATCGAGGTGCTAAAATGCTTGTACGATAACGCCACTATGTCAGTCCGCCTCCAGGATCAGAACTCGAAACCGATCCAACTGCAGAAAGGTGTGAGACAGGGAGATGTCATATCTCCGAAACTGTTCACAAATGCGTTGGAAGATGTCTTTAAGCTTCTGGACTGGGACGGGATTGGCATCAATATTAATGGCGAGTACATTACCCACCTTCGGTTTGCCGACGATATTGTGGTCATGGCAGAATCGATGGAGGACCTTAGCACAATGCTCGAAAGCCTTAGTCGAGCTTCCCAACGAGTGGGCCTCAAGATGAACATGGACAAGACGAAAATCATGTCGAATGGCCATTGTAGCACCCACTCCAATAACTGTTGGGAACTCTACACTCGAAGTTGTTGGCGAATACGTATACCTGGGAAAAACTGTTCGATTAGATTCACTGAATCCAACTCGGTTGGGCAGCGTTCGGAAAACTGCGTACTATTTTCTCGTCCCAAATACCCCAGTGCTTAAAGTCAAAAGTCTTCAACTAGTGTGTGTTGCCAGTGATGACTTACGGCACTGAGGCTAACTATGGGCCTTATACGAAAGCTCAAGGTCGCTCAGCGGGCGATGGAAAGAGCTATGCTCGGAGTTTCCCTACATGATCGAATCAGGAATGAGGAAATCCGTAGGAGAACTAAAGTCGCCAACATAGCTCACCGAATCGCAAAGCTGAAGTGGCAATGGGCAGGGCACATAGCTCGAAGAACCGATGGCCGATGGGGTAAGAAGGTTCTCGAGTGGCGGCCACGAACCGGAAAGCGCAGCGTGGGACGGCCCCCTCTCTAGATAGACAGATGAGCGGGGAGCCGTTGGTTACAGGCTGCACAGAGTCAAACGCTGTGGAGAAAGTTAGGTGAGGCCTATGTTAATCCTCCGAGAGTAGAATCAAGCAATGATTGGATTTTCGGCTTAACTGAGACGATAACCTACACAGGGACTTTAAGCTCCCCCACGATTCCCCAATACTTCAAAGAACTAGCAGTCCGCTTTTTTGAGTGCACACCCAATCACCCGATTCGATTAATCAGTCAAGCAATCCACAAGCATACCATCCCCCCGACGGACCACGGCACGGTCGAAAAAACATTGTTAGGCGGCCTCGGCACGTGCTGACGGCCACTGACGACGATCTCGCTAGTTGACTAGTTCGAGGCTTACGCTGGTCGAAGGGACGACCGTAAGAGCGATAACCCGCGGGGAACTCTTGAGCGTTGGGCGCTTTATGGGCTGAGACTCCTTCAGAGTTTCGCGCCAAAAGCCCGGTGGAGCAGTAATGGCTGCAGCCAAACTGTAGTAGTCATACAAAAAATAAGGAGATTTTTTAGTTCGTCAATTCCTGGGTTCTTTAGCTAAATAACAAAAGTAACAACCTAATAGATTCGTCATATCCGTCTGTCCGCCCGTTCGTATGTCTCAGCCTTATAATACCGCTGACCTGACATTGATTCTGATAAAATTTTACAGAAAGGTGTCTAATGTAAATGAAGCCCTTAACTTTTAAACACGAATTCTAAAAAATAGCGATTACACAGGTTTATAATAGTAGATTATGCAACAAGTGTAAAAAGAGGGAATTTAATTCGAGGGACTAAGTTGGATCCGGGAGTAGATTCTAGATTAGAATCTTGAGCGGAGCGAGGGATACAAGGATCGAGAAAAAAAAATTTTTTCACGAGTTGTGTTACCATTGACTGCGAAAAAATAAACAGTAGTATAGTATTAATAGCTATCATTTTATATTATAATAAGTAATAAGAGAACAAAGGATTAGATATTTTATAACATTAAAAATGAATCAAAAAAATTAGAACAGTTTAGCTTTAAGTAGTTTGCAATATCAATGTTGTGTTTAATTCTCACTGTAGCTTTTAGCATAGAATATATACTCTACAGTGAAGATGGCGTTTTATTTTTAGCTAATTCGTTGAAATACACGTTTTTCCATTCGCAGAACAAATTATATGTTTTTAGGTAGATATCTCGAGATTATGGCGACAACAAATTATCTATTATAAACGCTGTTTCAGTACGAAATGATTCCGGAGTTAGTATCACATTCTCATCACTGGAAGAACTTATTTTGTTTTAATTAATGTAATATATAATTCACATAAATAGCCACGGTAACAGACAGAAAAAAACTAAAATTGGCGGGAGCTTTTTTTTTTTAAATTTAGCCAGCCAGTATGGTTAGGTACTTTCAGCGCGTTTTATTCGCCTTTTTAGATGATTCTTGCTTGTTCCCAATTAGAAATAATTTTATTCACTCAGAGAATAAAAGAGCGTTATATTCACTGTTATCAATGAATAAAGTGCCCCTTTTTAAGTGGCAATGGTAAAAAAAAATTTTGACTTTTTTTAGTACACTGCTCAAATATCCTAAGCGATGCTGCATAGAATGATCTGGATTGGTCTGAATGTTTGGTCTATCCTACGTATTGTGTCTATATGGAGAGTTACACTTGACTTTATTTGATAAAGCTTATTTACTTATAGCGTTCTACGCAACGTCCTTTTGAGATTCTGGGAGAGTTTCCTGTCATTTTTGGCACATACCTGTGGCGCTTTTACAAAGAAAGTAATATAGCAAGGAAAGGACAAGAAAAACTAAAAAGAAAAAGTGTTTCCAAAATGATACACATGGCCCTCTGACAACGATTTTCAATCCAAACTTACTCAGGGGCCACGTGTATATTTTTGGCTCACAAAAAAAATGTGGGAAAAAATGTGTTTCTGAACGAAATACCTACTGATAAGTCCAAAAAATTTAAAACATTGTTTGTGGGCTTGGCGGTCAACGTGTTAAAACTTCTGCACGGCATTACATATACGTGAATTTCTTTAAAATGTATTCGGACAAAGCGAGAATAAACCTTGAACTTGTAACCTTGAATGTTTTTGTACTGAACGAAATAAATGTATGTAAATGAAGCAGTGTCGGTCGTATTTTAAGATATCTTTACTCGGAGAAAGTAAGGGTGATCAAATATGCAAACGAGAAATTAAGAGATAGCATAGGTAATAGTGGTGATAGTAAAAACTCATTTTCCTATCAACCAAGGATAAACACTCATAGGTGAGTTTTCGATAAGAGTTTAATGGAGGAGAAATGTCTGCCCTTTTTCGTTATTGTTATACTGTATGCAAATAGTAAGTAGATGTCAACTCTGAAGGCAGGTTTCTTTTTTTTGGGCCAATTTCTTTTTTTACATAGGAATTGTAGATTTCAGAGAGTAAAAAAAAATTATTCCAGACAATCTTTTTTTCTGAGATCATATATACCTAAAGTTTAGGCATTAAGTTGTATGTTTGAGAGCTTGACTTAAGTATAACTCGTGCATGCTACACTTGAAACCAAATTTCAATTACAAAATCCTATGACATCAGAGAAATACAAAAAACTTTTACAAAAATGCGTATTTCTCGGTAATTTTCTTCAGGTCTTACAGCAAATTAAGAAAAAAGTACAATATTAATACCAATGAAAAATAATCGATCGCAATAGGGTTCCGCGATTGAAACTGATTTAAAGATTGAAATTGAAGAGACACGCGCTAGAAAAGGAAATAAGACTCTATTAAGCAACAATACTATTTCTACGTCCTATTTCTAAAAAACTGATAGGTACTTTTGGTTCCTTTTACGTATCCAGTTTAAAGGGTTTTTGTGAAAATCGAAAAAACCTTTTTGACAACTGCAAAGCCGCATGAAGCGTCTAGTGTTGTTATATAAATGAATAACCATATAGGTTTCAAAAGAAGCAATTTCCTAAAAAAAACGATAAAAGAGGCAAAGTTCGTTACTGATAATGTTCTAATTTTAATTAATTACCAACATCCTTCGTAAATAATGGCGTCTATATAAAACAAGTTTTTTTAGCGTTAGGGAAGCAAATACAGCGCAGATACTAAGCAGCACTCTGGTCCGTGTCGAAAATGACTTCCGTCAATGAATAAGCATTAGAAACTTAAACATTCGAATTCAAATTATATGAAATGAACAGCATTATGTAGAGCACAGACACATTAAGTTCACTGTGTGACCTTTTTAAAATTTCTGAGTTCGAATTTTGGTGTAAGTTCATGGACATTCTAATTAGTTTACAGAGAATTAAATTTACAAATCGTTAAAATAAAAATTAAAAGTTTAAAGAAAAATAATTACCTATACATAATCATAATAATTAATAAGTTAGGTACGTTACGTTCTTGTCGCTGCAACCTTTTTGGCTGCCAAGCTAAACTTAATTTTACATCGAATGGTGCGTGCAATACCAAAGTTTTCACTAAATTGCAGTCCCTGCCGACTGCAATGAAGATAATAAGTATATAGTTTTGAAGATATCAACAAAAACTGACTCAAATTTGACGTTTTCAAGTAGCCTATTTCCTTTCCCAGGTCTTAAACTATCTCCGTGCCAAATTTGCCCGCGGTTCCACCTGCCCTAAATTCGGTTATTATATAATAAAATAAATCGACCCACACTTGACGTTATCAAGTAGCCTATGAGCTCTCGGGACTCAAGCTATCTCCATGACAAATTTTATCTTAATCAGTGATGCTGTTTGAGCGTGAAGAGGTAACAGACGGACTTTCGCATTTATAATATTAGTAATTCAAATTTCAAATTCAATATAATTTATTCAGTTTAGGCTACAATAATTGAGCACTTATGAATGTCACTACGCCATCGGTTCGTAAGTGTATAGGGCGGGAGACCTTGTACTGCGAAGAACCGGCAAGAAACTCAGCAAGGGCATTTCTTTTCTCCCTTTCTCTTACAGCGTCCAATTAAAATATTGGAAAATGCCCTCCCTATTATAAAAGGACACTTAATTACTTTAAAACTCTGCATGAATCATTAGCTAACACTACAATCAATACAGTTAGATCCAAATATTTCCTGTTTTACATCTAGTTTTAAATATTTTAGATATTTCATCGTAAGATAAAGGTATAATACATATAAAACAAAGGTATAATACCTTACAAAAATCCATAGTCAAAGTTATAGATGTTTTTTAAAGAGTAGCAAAGTATGAGCGAGGATTTTGGACATTTCATGGTGTTTGATTTGTAAGTCTTAAAAATAAGTGGGAAATTCGTTTGTATGAAGCACACTGTGAGGCGCCGCGAAGTGTATTCTCTTAAGCCTCACAGCGGGCTTCATACAAACAAATTTCTCATTTGTTTTTGACATTTACTGATCAATCACTGAGAAATTTCTAAGTCATAATCCCAAACCGAATACCTAGGTCTGTGGTTATTCCAAAATCTTGTAAAACATTCTAATAACTAGAAATCTTTTTAAAACTAGTTGTAGGAAAAACTAGAATCCTGCATAACTTTTGTACTATAAAATTTGATAGAAAACTGGCACACTGCAGACCTAGATATTTATTACTAGAACATGTCTTCAAAATTTCGTAGTGTTTAATCAGCAAGTGTCAAATATAAGTGAGAAATTCGTTTGTATGAAGCCCGCCGCAAAGTGTATTCTCTAAGGTTCCATTTGTATGAGTGGTTCGATTTTGAAGGAAGCCAATTATTTAAAAACTTTATTATTTTACTACCTGTTTATTTATATCGTAAGTATGATATAACTGCGTACACCATCCAACTTTAATTTTTAGCTTAACATTATTGTTATCAAACCATTGTGCAAACCCATTATCCCTATGATGATAATCAAAATAATTTTTAGGGTGCCAACGTGCCCTTTCGAACCATAGTAATCAACTGAAAATTGCACAGAATATTATTATGACGAATAATAAAAAGAATCTGTCTTCAGCCTCATACGTCCTAACTGCTGGGGCACGGCCTACCCTAACAGAGGGTAACTTTGACCATAGTCCATTAAGCGGTCCCAGTGCAGGTTGTGGACTCCAAAATTTTCAAATTCGAAATCTTTTTATTCAAATGGGCTACTAAAAAGACTTTCGAATCGTCGAGTAAATTAACTACAACTAGCTTTACAAACTAATTACAATACTGTTTTATTGCGTGCGTCCTCTTCACTCCTCCTCTTCCTCTTCGTAAATTCACAACGAAACAAAATATTATAGATAGTGAATCAACTAATAAACAACTCGAAAGCATTTACATTTGATAAACAGTAGCTAAGACATTGCAGGCAGACAGACGCCCAAATGTCGTTAGGGTTCCTTTATTAACATTTTGGTCTTCTTACTCTGTAGTCATGTGTCCCATGCTGGTGACCATCACGCATGACTCATGCGGCATGAGTCAATAGTCGTTAATGGTCGGGGTCGAGACACATTTCTATACTGTTTGGTAGCATTTTGGTATGGTACTGTAACAGGACCTGATAGGTATTTGGGGGAAGTGGAGGAGATACAATCTTATTACTATTAAACTCCCACGTATCAATGGTTAGGTCACTTTTATAAGAAAAAGGAGTGTTTTTCAAACCAAACAATTGAAAGGAAAACGAATAAAAAAAAAATGACAGTCGAGTAACAATATTTAGAAAAACATACAGATTTTGATATAATTAGGTTAATAATTAAATATCCGAAGATGATAACTCGTTCGTCCTCAAGAGTAGGAAAAATAAAATGTACGAGAATTAAATTAATGATGTCTGAAATCCAGGGCCGAAGCAAATAAAAGTTATGTATTAGCATAAGAGATTTATATTACTAGTACAATATTGTCGGCGATGTAGTAAAGTAGAGGGATGAATAAACCATAAGTTGCACCCCTAATTCTGTTTGATTTCCACATCCCGACAAAAATCCTCGAATCGAGGCGCTACGCCCCCCGTACCTCTTAGCAAACGAAAAATAAGCCAGCGAGTGTGACTGAGTTCACAGTACCCTAAAAATAAGGTTAAATATTTACTTACTGGGCACGAGCTACGTTTGAAAAAAAAAATTTAATCTATATAGCATCTTTTTATACACAAATGAAATACAAAAATCGGCGATAGAATAGTTTAAAAAAAATTCAAAATAAAAAAGTTTATACTGAAATACTGGTGCTAGGTTAAGTTAGGTTTGGTTATGTTTTTTACCCCGAACGGTTCGCAGCGGAGCGAGGGCGGCCCACAGAGGGCTGTGTTTAATACATACTGTTCCTTTCCAGCGTCTTACCAGCCAGCGTTCCACTCGAGGAACAAGTCACATGGGAAAAAAGCGTTCAATGGCGGGGTTCTGTAGAGGGCTCAAAACTGCGGGCTGGAACAGCGCAAACGTTCAAAAAGGTGGTAATTGAAGAAACGGAGGGTCCTCAACCACTGGAAGGTATGCGGTTTTTTCAGTCTGCTTTAGTGAGTGATTCTAGTAGTGTCCCGACCATCTCATGGCATTCCCATGTGTGCCCTCGAGACACCCGGGGAGTAAGATGGCGTAGATAGGGCAGGTAGTGTAGGACTTCGCAGTCTAGGATTTGGAGTGGTAACGATAGAGTCGACCGGTACCAGCACCCTTAAGTCAGCAGGATGATAGATATATACAATAGTAAATATATACAAGTGAGAAAAGTGACTGCTTTCATTTTATCGGGATTTCCAAAGGGTGTGGTGAATACATACCAAGCAAAATCTTTAAAAATATCCATCCCAAATTCCACCTCTTGTATGGAGACCATTCAGAATATGACCAAAGCATGAAACTTGGTGCAGGTGTAGCCTAGATAAAAATGAGACGATTAAGCCGGGTCCCCACCGGTTCCGCCCATAGGAAGTACGCTCACGCCGCCCCGCAAACAAAAATTCTAACGCGGCCTGAATTCACCAGAGGCCGACTTTGGTGAAATCAGATTTTAGATTTGAAAATTTCGTAATAACTTTCTCTAGAAAAAAAAATGGAGATTTTAGCTAAAAACTGAAAAAAAAAACTGCGAACTATTTTCCCTTTAAGCTGATATTACGTAAATAATACTTACTTTTTAAGATTAAAAAATATATAAAATAAATATTATTAAATAGCTTAGTTATTTAACTTTACGAAAACAAACTTCACAAATATTTCCAGGAGAAAATATAAAACACATCGCGGTTTGGCTTTGCTACGGACAGCAGCGAGCGAGCCAGCAAGATCAATGAAAATTCAAAATTTGAGATTTCAAAATCTTTTTATTCAAATGAGTTTCTCACTTTTGAATCGTCAAGAGAAATAAACAATTTGCTTTACAAAAGCCTAATGGTTTATTGCCAGCATCCAATAGTTATTCTCTCTAACGAAACATAATACTACTCAACTAATAAATACATATTTTGTATTGAAACACTTATTAAATTAAAAAAAAATCAAAATTAAAGTAATATATAATATAATAATTGCCTATTGTTATTCCGATTGCATAGGGGGCACTCCACTTGAAGCATTGAAAGTTATCAATTCTATGATAAATAAATGGAGATGTATATTCATACATATCGACAAATCAGACATACATATGCATACATTCATACATGTAAATAAATGAACAGATATACATATAGGTAAATATTAAAGATATGATGAAATACACAATGACATAAACATAAAAATACATGTTAAGTATTAATAAAATAAACCTATAAGTAAATTGCCTTAGATAGGTCATATCTGTTGCAATCCTCTATTAGCCGGCCCGAGACGCTGGCAGGGCTCCGAAAAAGCGGGCAAACAATCAAACACGCACATATACATACATGCATAAAGGCCCAGTTCCGACACAACATCCTGGCAACAAATGCACATCATATAAACTACCATCACTTCGGAAAAAAGCCTAAGAGGAAAAGAAGTAACAAGAAACTCCCGGAAGTACACCTGTTACCAATCAGCTATGCAGGAACCAACCATTCAAGTATACAACTATCCATAAATTCATACACATATACATAACCGTACATACCTGGGCGTCAAACACCACAATCAGGCAACTAAAGGCGGATAATTGACACATGGTGCATTCCCTGGTTGCTCGCACACCGACCACTATAAAGTTTATGACAAAGTCATCCGCGTATCGCCCCACGCCGCCACGCCATTGAAAGCTACATCCGAATGTAACATACGTGTTAGCGTTGGCAGCAGTTTTACTGCCTCGAGATTCAGTAAGAACGCAACTGCCAGAGCATAATTCCAGTTTTTTGGCGAAATAGGTGGGTGACTTGCGAGCTATACCTCTGGGAGTCGTGCTTTCTGGTCGCTTGCTAAAGCTGCAGAAGGTATAACAGGACAGGTTAAAGCAGTAGTGCCCTGTTACCGAATGCACCGGCTAGGTGCTCAGAAGGAGGAGAAAAGATAGAGGGAGTTCAAAGGCGAGTAAAGACACACTTTTCAAGGGTAAGGCAGGTTAGTATACTCTTTCATTATATAGTAACAGCTTTTAATGCACAATATCCTAATCACATAGGGTGATTCCTAACACTTAAATATCTAGATCACAGCTACCTAATTCACAATCATATAGGACTACCTAAATAAATAGAAAGATAGCCAAACGCAAGCCTGCCTACACAGATTTTAAGTGTAGTTTTTAAAGCTTTTATTAGGGAACTAGTACACTCAGGTCTCTTCGGCCTAGAGCCCGATTCGATGTCTTGCTCGCTGTAGGCACCCCTCAGGTCAGCACCGCCGTAGAAAGAAGACGCGGACGGGACTGATTTTACGTGGCCTAACAGCGTGTGGTGAGTAGTGAATATGCCGCCCGTGGCAGGCACAAGGTAAGGCCGCACGTGGCTAGCACAGTGCAAGACCGCACGTGAACGTAGCTTGCCAGTAGCTTCGGCGTACAGCAGGTCGCCCCGTTACCTTCGTGTGTAGCGGTGTTCAAGATAGCACCCCTACTGTACAGGCCGAAGGTTTGGAGTCAAGGAGACTCCGGGCAGGCCGAGGATTTGGAGTTTAGTAGACTCCGGCCTTCCCCAGTAAAAGAACAGCAAAGCAGCTGCCGTGCGCCGTCGTTAGACAACAAACGTGCACTCGCATACAAAGACGTCTTCTCACGGACCTCAGTTTAGGCGTAGGGCCGTAGTAAAGCAACATATATACGTAGTATATATATATACTAAGAACCGTACTGCCAAGGAGAAAGAGAAATGGATTAGCTACTTACCAATAACTCACAAAACACAACCGAGGACGGTTTTCTTTTATAGCATAGAAGTAGATATGCAGCAATTTGTAATTTAATAATAGAATCCGTGAAAATAATTATCAACAGAATTTTTTCACGACTACGTCAAGTATCTACGTAAAGTGAACTGTTTTGACTTAGCAATGTCAAACATCTAGAGATTCTTTGATCTCTAAATTTAAATTACCACAGTGATAATGGACCTAAGAGCGAATGCCCAGAAACTTCTATCGTTTCCTACATCATCCGGTCCTTTACCGGAGAAGGACCACCGGAAACGGTCGTTCCGTTATAAAGGAAACTTTTGTTAGCCGTCGATACCACCACTGCAAAAGGCCGAAGGCAGCTTGGCCCACAAAGCTAAACAGAAAGCCTATCTACTGGGCAGTATCTTTGCCTCAAACTCGAATTTGAACGACGAAAGCGCTGTAGCAACTACTATACCATGGTGCGGTAAGACCATGTCAAAAATCTCCATCACACAGCGAGACGTCTGGGGCGTTGCTTTCTCTAGAATTCTAAATGTTCATGAGTCAAATGGGCCAGAAGGTATACCAGCAGTGGTGCCTAAACAGTGTGCTCCTGAGTTGTGTCCTGTATACTCACGCGCCTCTTCGCGCTTTCCTACCACTCTAGGCAATTTCCGTCTTAATGGAAGACTGCGAATGTACATCCCGTGCCCAAAAAGGGCGATGAATCAGATTCATCGAATTGCAGGCCAATCGCAATTCCGGAGCGTGTGATCAACACACAGTTTCTAAGATACCTAGAAAAACACGACCTGGTCAGCGACCATCAATAAATTATAGAAAAAGAAACAATTACATACACCATACATGCAGTGTATGTGTATGCAGTGGAAAACTCTAGAGTGTAAAGAAATATTGTCAAAATACACATTTTTTAGTACCACAGTTGTCATTCCTACTTCTATAATACATTAGTCTATTCAAAAATATAATTATTTACCATATTAAAAGATTGTATAACTCGAATATAAAATTAACCACAGTAGGAATTTGTAAAATTTTACCACTCAACTTCCTTTTCAAGAATATCGCGTCTTTTGACCTTCGCGTGCAGGGTTTCGGATTTTTCTGATCACAATTTATGCATTAAGTATATATAAATTATATATTTTTATAAACTAGAATAGTAACGTTACACTCTAGAATTTTTATAATTACTTATCAATTTTAAAGTTACACGTAACCAAACCGAAAAATAATTTATCTTAAATCTGAATTGACGTGAAATAACTCCCCGGGGGTGCAACTGGTGGGGACCGGGCTTAATCTCTTTATTTCGATCTAGGCTACGCCTGTTCCAAGGTACATGCTTTCAATAGGACCCGTACTAAATACCGCAGCCTATACATGTAAATGTCAACTTGACATTTTTGACTTCAAACCGTTTAGCCCAGCTTAAGGTACTTCGGTTTTAGAGATAGAGCCCTTTGAAGGTCGGACTGACAGACAGCATAGGCTTAGTAATAGAGTCATAGCGTAATAATTACGCTATGATAGAGTGCTGTTGGCACCCTTTAGCAAAGGAACCCTAAAAACTGCAGAACCCAAACCTAGTCATAAGAATTTGATATTTAGCAGTGTTGCGAACCTGTACGGTAATTACTGCGGCATACTATAATTTAGACTCTCGTACGGTGTACCTACAGTAGTGAAGTGCACGATACTGGAAAAAATACGGTAATTTAACAATTTTGTCGAATTCAAATTAAAGTCTAAAAAATAAGTCCTTTTTAAGATAAAACTTCTGAAAACAAAACCAAATGCTCGTGGAAAATTAAACGTGCTTCTCCTAGTCGCAAAGTGCAATAGAGATAATTTTCCGGTCTCCAGAGACATTATTACTGCCAGGAATATTGATAATCTTAACTCTTAAAAAACAACCTGCCAAAGACTGAACAGCAGCAGGTTTTGTTTGTATTGTGAAAAAAAATTAGTGTCGGACAACCGTCCGGAATCGTGACAACTTGTGCCTTTCACTTTTTATGTCTGTCTCTCTCGCTCTTAGGCGGGCTAACCATGCCGCGTGCCTCTCACTCGCTCTCATTGTGAGCGCATAACGTGAGCGGAGCGTAACGCAGTTTCTTGAAGTGTCACCCGGCAAACCAATTTATAAGACGTTGTCACGTCAAAACGATGAAGAGGAACACTTTAATATTATTTTTGCTTGAAGGTTTCAGTTTAATTAAATTTTTTTTTATTATTAAGTAAGCCAGTCCTAGTCTATTTATTTGAATCCAATGCCAGTCAGTTCCCGTTCATGAATTCAAAATAACCAGACTTTTATTGACACTACATCAACTTTTCTTGAAGTGTTAACTTCTTTAGCGGCGTTGTGCACTTTTTTTGTGATGGGGAAAAAAAATATTAAACTCGCGTCAGGTCACGTTTCCTGATCGAAAATTTATACAAAATTCGTAAAACGAAACTCGCGTCAGATTTTATTAAGCTATGACAGATTGAGGTGTCAAATATACTACGTCAAAAAAGTAAATAAACCAACAATTTATTTTTGATAGGTTAAAAATGATAAACTCGCGTCAGGCTGATCAAAAAATTCGTCACATGGAAACCATAATGCCACGACATAAAAATTTGAAACGTGAAAACGTCTTAAGCGGCGTTGTGCACTTTTTTCTCTTTAGTTAGGTTTTTATCACACTTGCTTTTCAGAATGATAGATTTCATCGAAATCTTCATTTCGGATGACAGCTGTCAAACTAGAAACGGCTTTATCTCCGAAACTTTAGATCGTAGACTAGTAGTTTCCTTACAGAAGTGATAGATCTCATCAAGTTCTTCATTTCGGATGACAGCTGTCAAACTAGAAACGGCTTTATCTCCGTAACTTTTGATCGAAGACTAGTAGTTTCTTTACAGAAGTGATACCTAGATCTCATCAAGATCTTCATTTCGGATGACAGTTGTCAAACTAGAAACGGCTTTATCTCCGTAACTTTTGATCGTAGACTAGTAGTTTCTTGACAAAAGTGATAGATCTCATCAAGATCTTCATTTCGGATGACAGCTGTTAAACTATAAACGGCTTTATCTCCGAAAATTTTTTACAAAGTTAAAAGGCGTCATTTTATTAATTTTCTATTTTTGTGATAATGACTAGAAGGCGTTTTCTATAAAAACGGTAATTTTGACTATTTTAGTACGACTGACTGCAGGCCACTGGTTGCCAACACTGTATTTACTGTCACGTTATTGAATGACACGCACCCACGCAGATAATGACGTAATTGTTTTGCCCACGCAGTTCAACGAACCCTGCCTTATAACTGGCATTATAATTGCAAATGTAAGGTTCAGTAACGTGTATCATTAATAAATTATTCAAAAATAATTAAATCAGAAAACCACTTTAAATAAATGTATTTATTTAAACGGATAACTGTTATTATTTTTACACAACATTGTGCAATGTGCATCTAGATACAATAGTAGATTGCACAGTGAGCAAAACAACCGGCCAAGTGCGCGTCGTACTCGCATCAGCTAATAAATTAGGGTTCCGTAAAATGAGAATTATTACAAGATATCCGAAAAACTAGTAAATTGATATCGTTACAATTATTTATAAAGCCTTATCACCGGGATTTTTTCCGATTTTTTTAACACGTGATTAAAATGTTAGAGGGGGGAAAATTTCCGATTTAATCTATGGAAAGCTACCCTTAAAAGATCATTATTTTACTACAATATCAAAGTTAGTGCTTTAAGCTCTTTTACAATACTACCCAGCAGTTGTTTTCATATGACACCTTCGTGTAACATTTTATTGATCCAAACATGTCGTAATTATAAGGCTGTGTGTGACATACGGATGAACGGTCAGACGGACGGTGACAGATAATATAAGATTTCTGTTTTTGCCATTTGACTACGGAAACCTAAAAGGCAAATTTTATGAGAGGACCCTAGAATCCAGAGAGCAGTGACGGCTATCATAAGTAGTAGAACCTTAAGTGAAGCGAATTTTTAAAAGTAGAAGCCTGAGAGAAGCTAGAGATTCAAATATGCGAGATTTTCTAATTTTTCTAATCACTTACTCTCTGTCGAGTAACAATCGCCCGGTACAATCCTTAGTGTAAAAACCGACACAAATTCCACCGTATTTATTTCCATTTTTGAGGCTTCTAGATAAACAATGGTTTATCTCAGCCGCCAGTAACGAGCAACTAAAAAGTCTGCACGCATCGTCCGGTGTGGCCGATATAGGCGGATTGTTCGGGTGAAACCTAATCGCGCGAATGAAGCCACCCGCCACGCTCACGCTCACCTGCCTCTGTAACGGCCTGGCGCGTCACGATCGGTGTGTTTGTGTAGCGCGATTTAATATGTTAAAACTAGACGTATCCGCACACGCGCCCGCGCTCGCTTTGTGTCTGTTTTTAGGCATAGAGTTATAAACCGCCAAGGAGGGCGGAGAGCCAAACCCTTAGAGTCGATATGTAATAAAAATTAAGTTAAAAACTGAAACTTGACCATGGACAAACGAACTGAAAAGCGATATTAGATATTTATTTGCTTACGCATATTGTTAGGAGCTGCATAGGAACATATAAGTATTAGTGGTACTTCAATTTTATATACATTTCTTATATTTTTGATGAGATAACTAGTCATATAAAACAACTCTCTGTCCAAGTGAGTACACCAATTGTTACGTAAGAAGCGAGGAAGGTCCATTTTTCATATTATTTTAATATGAAATAAAGTTTATTGAAATAACACTTTATGACTCAAAAAGCTAGGGGTAAGATGAAATGGTAAAGGGGAAAGATGGAAATAGTTCGTAGATTTTTTTATATAAGCGCTAGGTATAATTGACTAATAGATTCCTACATCGCTAGAAGCCAATGGATAAAGCTATTATTATTATTTAAAAATACCCATTGTAAACCGCCAATACACTATGTTCTTTCAAATTATATTTCTGTCTTACCCCGTTTTGAAGTCGACTGGATAGGAGTTCTCAACCTTTTAGCAGTTGTTAATTTATAGTTTGAAGGGTGACAAAAAAAAACAAACACTAGTTAGTTAAAAAAATTATCTGTAATTGCGAATTATTCATATTTTTTATTTGGTACTTGTATGACGTTAATTTATAAATTTATTTTAAAAATAATGCTTAAATTAATTTTGTTCATCATAGTAAGTATGTTTAGATTGACTAAAGAAAGTTGCAAATTTTATAACGCCAAGCATTATTATTATATGTATAAATAAATATGGATAACAGACCAGTATGGTAACAAAACAGACAGTTTTTGATCTATTTAAAAGCGCTGCAGATACCTGGAACTTGGATGACTCGGCAAGTATTTTCACGCAGATAATACTCAATATTCAAGCAGAAGCACCTAAAAATCACAAAATGTATTATAATCTGCTAAAATTGTACATTAATAGTAGTAGGTATATTTACCTAAACCTTCTAAGTTGTATTTGAAAAAAAAAACAGTGTATGATTCACAATAAAAACAACTGAGAAATCCGCAGGTTGAAAACACCTGACATTTACTATGAGTTTCAGAAAAGGGGTAAGATGCAAAGTTCAACATTTCCGTCTTAAACCCAACAAAATTAGTGTTGTTAGATGAAACACCACAAGAACTCGTAAAATACCGATAAACGTCACTTTCACGCAGTGTAGTTTTATTTTATATTTTTTTAATCACCACAAATATAAGTCAAAATAAATTCTATCTGATCTGTTTACAAAGTTACAGATACCGGGGTAAGATAACAAAACACAATATTAAGACGAAAATGACATGTTTTCGAATATCGCTCACAGTCACACAACCACACTTAGTAACTGACTCGCAGCAACTGAATGGCGGGAAGCAATAAAAGGCCGATCAAAACAATGTTGCCAACAACCAAATTTAGGTGCAAAATTCGTCGCTTTTGTAAGTTTTCTAACTTACACCGTTTTTTATCTTACCCCCACTCACCTGTATATTTAAATTATAAATTTTCGCAATCCCTGAAAAAATACCTTTCACTTGATGCCAAACTCAACGTATGTGTGATTTTTTTTTTCTTTGCTAAGAGTAGGTATTTTGCAATTCATATACGCATTCAATTTAATATGACCTCACATAGCCTATGAAATTGGGACCCTAAGATGAAGCTAACGACACCACATTTATTAAGATATAATAAGTATTTTAGGAGCTACATGGGAACATATAAACATGCTAACGTATGTACATAGATAGGCTGCTAAAAACCTCCGTAATCGGGTAAAAAGTAGTAAAATTAAAGGGACCAGGTGCAGAATAATGTACACACTTTACCAGTCCTTAAAGAACTATTAAGACATAAGTGAAAACTGGACAGGTACTCGTATGTATTGCAAACATTAAAAAAAATCGTGTCTATGACCGCTTTTATAATTTACCGTCAAGCGACCCGACACGATTTTATCGTAGATTTTCAAGGCAAGGCCAGGCGAGCCGCGAGCGATAAATCGTGTCGTGTCGATCGACAATAAATTATAGGGTCTCAAACACGATGGAACGATGAAAGAACCGAAAGAACTGGGATTAGAATGTTCTGGTTCAGGTTCTGGTAAAACTTCAAAGAACTGCAGGGATTTCCCGGCACATTTGGTTCCGGTATTTCCCGGTAGCAAACCCTAGCTGAGCTACCAAGGCAGTCTCAAGTTAAAAGATGACCAGGGGCCTTAGACAAGTTACAATCGAAAAATCGTGCGGTATCGCTTTAGAACAAGCGTTTTCGAAACAATAGTGGTAGACTTATTGCTCATGTATCGAAAACGCTGTATCGTGGGCGTCGGCTGGAAAACTCTACATTATTTGTGCCAATTATCGAAAATCGCTTATGTTTTGTTTTTACTATGGAATGTGGTTTCTTTTTTATTTAAGTCTTATATGATATTATTACTTAGGTATATTTTCATTCAAATAACTCATCGTTGGTTTAAAATTAAATATGGGTTTTTATTGTATTGAATATTGAAATGTTTTTATGTTTTAAGTGCCTACCTTGTTTATATTAAATATATTTTTGAAGAAAATAATAGGTACTTTCGTAAAAACATTCTAGCTTTCTAGTAACGAAAATCTGGCTTAAGACTTACTATGAATCTGTTAAATTAGAAATCAGGCTAATACTTATAACACAGATTTTTCATATCAAAGACAAATAGATACCAATAATACAAATATTGAATACAAACAGCATATTTAAATACCTAATAACGAAATACTTAAAATTTTTAAAAATATAATAAATATGAAATAGATTATAAGCCGCCATTTGCAATCGCCAAGCTTATCCGCAGGGTCTTGGCGAACGCAAGTTCAACGAATATCAAAAAGGAATCGCGTTTGTAAAGTGGCAATATTGCTACCTAATGTATAGACAACTTTCGTTTCGGCGCTTCACAGTGGCTTGGCGATGGTACCGATAGCATAGACAGCAACAAGTCTATGATTTTTTTCTAAATCGATAGCAAGTGACGTCAAAAACTTTGTGTTCGCACATTTTGTTCGATTCCATTCTTTTTTTCGTGACGCTAAATTCGAGAAGTCTGAGCCCCCTTAACTGTCCGCGCACTGTACGAACTTGAGCTTCACTGATTTATACTATTAGACGAGTAAATAATTAATTTAAAAATAAAATTGAGGTTTATTAGCATATAATGTTTATTGAGATATTAATATACTAACGAGGTCGCATGATTTCGTATATACATAACACAAAGATCACAACGAAGGTACGTGACAAGATTTATTAGTCCGCATCCAGTTCTATCTGTAAAAGAATAAATTAAATACTCACTACTACACACATAATTTACATAATTAATATACACATACAAGAATACTACACATAAACGATCGAAAAAAAATCTACTGTTTCATAAAAAAGTGAATACGTATAGACTGATTACAAAATCTTGACATACCCGCGCACTCCTTCACTGTACACCGTACTTCTTGAGACCATAGAGGTAATATAGACTAAATAAACAAACTGTTTATTATTATAATAGTTTGTTGTTTACTAACACAAACTTAATGATCATTTTGTTTTGTACTTACTCACACACCCACTAGTATAGTTCTCATTTTGTAGAAAAGTGTAGAGATTTTGTAGATGCACTATAACTAACATGATCAAATGTATGAAACAGCTTATTTTGTTTCACGTTTGTTCACTAAATTGGTCCTTTACCTGCTAGTAGTAAAAGTGGGTAATGAAAATGAGTAGAACTTACACTACGTTCAGTTTTCAGGCGTCTGTTCCCGCGCTATATATATATATATATATATATATATATATTATGTATTACTTTGTAAAAAATGCCATAGATCAAAGGAATCTGTAACGAATCTTAATTCTTCATGGGAATCTTTTTTATTTCTTATTAATTCTTCATTTAATTATGAAATATGTATTTTGCTTATATTTGAAAGCGTCATCCATCAGTCATATATATCATAGTTACATACAAATAATATTTAATATCAAATATCACTGCAATCAAAGATAATTCTGATTTTATAATCATTCTACAAAAAGAAAAATGTGTTTGTGTGTAAGGGTGTTTGTGTGAAGTTGAGTATGTACTACAGTTATACATAATTATTTTAAAATACATTCTCATCGTTAAAACCAATCGTGTGTATTGTATACAACCATATTAAATAACATTTATGATAAAAACATGTGTTTTATTTATTTATGTTTTGCCTAATAAGTAATAATGACTGATGACGATTTACCAGAACAAAGCGAAATATTTTATTTTATGTCGTTTTTATCATATAATATTTAATATTTATTACCACATGTTCTCATCCACAATATAAATATTTTAAACTTAAACCAGCTATGTAATAAGCCTGTCAAATGTGTCTGATCTTTGGCACACTTACATAGGTATCTATGTTCAATTAAATTTACAGGGGATTTTAAGTCTTTTCAATGTTTTTGCGATACTTATTTTTAACATTTCAGTGGAGTTAATACCTGTTAGCATTATCTACCAGCCAACACCTTTGGTTTCGTATTCTGTTTAATAATATAGATACATAATTGCATATATTATATAATAATGAATATCAAATCGAATTCAAGAACAATATTCCTGAAATAAAAATACTGATTAGTTAGATTAGTAGCTCAATAATAGATTATATAAGAGTGAAAAAAGGAAATTTAATTTGAGTAGAAACCCAAGCGTAGCGAAGGATTCTAGAGTATAATCCTGAGTTTTTTTTTCGGAACTGTCTACTGCAGTTGGCTGGTGCAGCCATTACTGCTTCACCGGACTTTTTGGGCGAAAGTCTGAAGGAGTCTCAGCCCATATAGCGCCCAACGCTCAAGGGCTCCCCGCGGTGGGAGCCTTGGCTTCGGTGGTCGTACTTGGAGTCGTCCCTTCGACCAGCGTGAGCCTCGAACCCGACGGTGAGTCAGCGCCAGTTCCCCGTTACGCAGTTGCGATTGCGAGTGAGTGGGGGCGAGAAGCGCCCCGGTACTCTTTGATATCCCGTGTATGAGGTGGGTCCGTGCGTTCGCCGACGAACCCCGGGACGTCAGCGTCGTGTGACGGTGAAATATGGAGAAGACCTATTAGTGAAGGTCATTGAGACTAGACTCGCTATCCAGGTAACGAGATCGTCGTCTGGGGTCGTTAGTACGTGCTGAGACCACCTAACCTTTGTTTTGCGACCGTGCCGTGGTCGACTGGGGAATTTTGAGTGGAGCGAGGGTTACAAAGGACTGAGATGATTTCATTGTGCGGCACTATCATTTCAAATAACAATTTTCCCGCACTTACAATGAAGTGTAGGTACTACAAATTCTATTTTACATTTATGTTCTTCTTTGAACATCCTGTTACTGAATATCGTGTAGGTATTTACATATTTAGCATTGCAGGACCTTTTTAATATTCATTAACAAATGAATTCCAATATCTGAAGTGACATTTAATGTAATAAATTTAACATCAAGTTTGTATATTCTATACTTACCATAATAGGTGTTTGCATAGCGCTAGCTCAAGCTAACCTTTACAAACTTTAAGTTCACTTCCTGGAACACTATAGATAATACTTATAATATGCCATCACGAAACTTGTCCCCGAAGTAATGGTCAGAATTATATCGATCGTCAACTGGTTCGGATCGTAACATTCATGTTTCACTGATGGCATTCCGTCGTTCCGCACCACAGCGTGTTAGGTTCAGGTATTGTCATCTGATGAAAACGATCCGTGAACACTAATAAAAGTTTTTTATAGATTTTTTTTTTTAATTATATTGAAGTTAATTTCCATTATGCAATTACAGTTAATGACTTTATACAAAACAACAACAGCCTTGTTAATAACACATTTTTAAAAAAAAATTATAAAGGACATTTTCGTAGTTTGCATATATATAAAATGTTGCAGTCTGGCACGGACTAGGGTGATTTCAATTTTCTGTCGAATGGGTTTTGGAATGTATAATTTATAGTTTTCTACCGGTCACCGCAGCATAAGGACGCTTGCAATATCAGGGGCGTCACTCATGCTTCACTCGCTCGTTGCCGACCCTTTCGAAATCTAATAATTCTTTCTTGAAGAACCCCATATTGTCAATTTTCAAATTCATTTATTTTCACCTCTCCAGCACCAAAAGGGTGGCTTTACTGTTCAACAAGTGTGGACAATTTTTTCCTGCGAGCGTTGGACAAAGTAATGCAACATTCGAATATACCAACTGCAATTTTCCGATATCTACTGAAAAAACAAAAAAACAACATGATCGTGCCTTTAAATCCCTCGCTGTTCTCAGTTATATTATTAGAAAATCTTAAATTCTAATTAAGACCAATTCGCTAGCCCGGGATTGGAAAGTTGACACACTTGTTGAACAAATAACTATTATCTCCCATAACTAACTAAGTACATAATTATTAGCTGTGTATTAAGCATATGTTTTTCAAAAGTTAATTATTATCAATAGTAACACTCAGGTACTTTATAAATAATGATCTCGTAATTTCGGAAAATTGACGGTTTTGATCTGCTGATAGTTTACAGGAATGAGCACAAAGTTTATTCACGTTGCTTTTAACGTCTTGAGTGTTACGCATTGAGAATTGTATACAAGTTAAGAGCAAGCCAATGACAGACCATGTTTAAACCATTCTGAGCAAACATATGTATACATCATTCCAGGTATCACCATAAAACGTAAGCGTTGTATCATCCGCAGAAAATATTATTTTAGGTACTGTTTTGCAGGTTTAGTAGACAAAGATTATATATATAACACAAAAATAGGGCAGGAACCAAAATACTACCCTGTGGAATACCAAAACATACTTTCTCTTCATCACTGATGAAGTCACCAATTTTTACTAACTGTGATCGTCCACTTAAATTACTATGGAATAAATCAAGCTGAATTCCTCTGATTCCCAAGATTTCTAACTTCTTTATAAGAACGGGAAGAGAGACAGTATCAAAGGCCTACGCGAGATCTAAAAACACGGTCAGACACTTGTGTTTACTATCCAATTGTGATTTATGTAATCTGTCAATTCAAGGATTGCATCATTTGTCGAGCTGCTTTTTCGAAATCCGAATTGGGTTTTAGCAAGTAGGTGTTTTGATTGCAGATAAATTAGTAGCCTACTGTTTGTAGTATTGTACTGCGTAGTTTGACTGGTAGTATACTAAATGCAAATTTTTTTTCCCGCAGTTCTACCACTAGAACTACAGACATCTAGCATTTATATTTGTGCTTCGGTAGATATCAAAAATTTATTTGAAATTAAAATTATATTTTTTGATAGAAATTAGTAGGTAGGCCACAAATGATTTTACACACACCTGCAATTTTGTTGCAATTTTTAAAGCGAAGAAAACACGCAGCTTAATATTTTATCAGTTTTGTGCTTTGTACCCGCTAATCGATAAAAAAATTGGACTTTTTCGAGAAGAAATGGAAAATTTTAATGTGTATTCCTACATATTTACAACCAACTGCAATACCAAATAATAGCGTTTTGCTATAATTATTTGTCAGGCAATTAATTGACTTGCGCAATTGCATACTAAATTGAATAAGCGTACGGAACCAGAGCCGTTGTGTACGATTTTAACTAATACTTGTGAATATTCATATGTTTTTCTTCTTTTTAAGTGCCGCTCCATAACTGAAGGTTAGCCGTCAGCTCCTAGATTCGTTGCTTGTCTTTCGCGGGGAGTAAGCGATAAAGCTGTTTCTGAATAATATTTGTTATTATTATAAATATACTTATAGTTATTTAATACCTAGTGACTTATAATGTCCTAGTACATAAATCTTACAAATACAAAAATCATAAAATTAAGAAACATAATATAAATAATACATCATACATAGAAAATAATCTTTCGTTTATGACTCCCTGAAGCCATATATTCTTGCATGCACATGCCATATCAAAGACCGTCTATTTAATGTAACTTATTAAGACTGCAATATAGAATAGACCATGTAAATACGCAGTTTTTGTGCTAATTTTGTGGCTAAAGTGTAGCACCCAAAGGATTGAAAAAATATTTATAAAACTTAATTTTTACTAGTGCTTTACCTAATTGAGTGATTTTCTATTATCGTATTTAATTCAATGAAAAATCCGAAAGTGCATTGTTTCAACACTTGTGCAAATTTTTAAAGCGTGTATTGCATTTTATTGTAATGAAAAATGATTAAATAATTGGAATAGCTTGTGATCTAGTGCATTGACTCTTAGTTGTAGCAAAAACTAAAAAAATGTGACTACAAAACGGTAAAAACGTTAGGGGAGAGTTGGGTAATACAGAGCCCCTAAGGGAATTATCCTATAACTAAGCTCAGGTTGGGTTAAAATAAAAACGAAATATAATAGAAGGTGGAGAATTTATCTGACGACACTAACGAAAATTTAAATTTATCAAAAAACAAACAAAAACAATAATTCGAGCGAATAATTAAAAATTGGGAAAGCGCAGTATTATCAAACTGGTCTGATAATACCGTGCCCCAGGTAGGTAATTGCTGGGTCTGATAAAACTGCGAAAAGCATCACACAATGTATCAGTCAGAGAGAGGAACCCTGGAGACCGAATTGGAAATAGGTACAGACTCCAGATTTCACAAAATGTTTAGTAATACTAAACCTAAGTGATTGACAATTTGACATTGACAAGACAAGAAAACAAATATTATATTACCTAGTACTTTTACTTAGGGATAAATACTGACACTTATAAGAATAATATACTTACATATTCTTTCTAAGATTTATAATAATTACAACCATATTATATAGCTGGGCATAATGTCAACGCGCCCTACGCGCGGCATTATCAAACAAGATCATTTTATTTTGTGACCTCAAAAACATAAACAAACTCAAAGGATTAATTTAAAATTATTCTACACATAAGTTATACATTATTTTTATCCTATAAATGAGTATAATTTATTACTGAGTGTGAAATATTCATTGACTCACCTCTTATTGAAATCACCCAAAAAAATATAGCGATCGCGCGGAAAACCTGCAAGCTCGCGGCCCTGCTCTCTGGATACTCGGCGGCAGTTGGCGGTGCTCGAGCAGGGTAGGGGGTACATAAAGCTATGATTTTACTTATATTGCAGGCGCGTTTTGTTGACTGTTTCAAAGAAACCGAGGGGCGCGGAATTTTCAACCGCGCGGTATTACCCAACTCTCCCCTAAATATCATACAAAGATAATAAGGTTCAAGGCGTCATTATGAAACAATTTATTAAGGAAGTTTATAAGAAATATATTTAATAATGTGTATGACATGAATGTATATGACATTTTATAATGATTTTTAGTCCATTAACATGCACAACTTTAGTATTACAGAAATTATCTTTCTGACCTATATCTCCCTCTTAATTAATAATGACGACGTTATAAAGGATTTGAGTAGGTAGTGTTATATTTAACGAATGCTGTAATGAGTCACTTCGCGTTTTTACACATACATAAAACTTTTATCGAATTTGCTTTAATATGAGTGGCAGCTTTCGCCCCGCTTTACTTGGCATGCAATACATTTTATATTGAGAAGTGGGTAGCAACGACAATGCTCAGGCTATTTCCCGAAGGATATTCTTTGTTGTTTCACTCAATTTACTCACTCGACATTATTTTGTACACTTGTATTTACTTGAACATTATTATTAGCCAACAAATAATTCAGATTGCGAGTTGGACATTGTTTTTTAGGTTTCCGTAGCCAATTGGCAAATCCAGTTGCGTCATGTCCGTCCGGCTGTATGTCTGAGCCTTAGTATTACGGGCCATCTTTCGGTTCTTATGAAATTTAAAAAAAAAAAAAAAATACTACAAATATTTACTTTTGAATTTTAGCAAAAACTATAAATGATATATGGATAAGAGTTTTTCAAACATTGGCATTATATGGAAACTTGGAAGTTATTTTGCGGATTATTTGATATTTACTTAGCAAAACAATAATTGACCAACGCTACTAAAATTAAGCTTATTGAGATATTTGACGAAATAATAGCCAACATTTGCATAAAAGATACAATTTATTTAACATACGATTTTTTTTTTAATATTTTAAGATGCTATTCCTTTAAAATTAATTCAAAATTGAATAATTTTAACGAAACATCCAATGAACTTTTCGAAATTATTTAACCTTACATGGCCATTTATATCCTTCGTCTTTGTTTATTTACGACGTATTGTATACCATCAACCCTTGAACCTAATGGTATGGTATGGTATGGTAACACAAGTGTCTTGGAGTTTACGACGGATATTAGTATGGGACTTGAGCAAACACATTGGCTCTGTTCTGTATCTTGTCATACTTCCGTAAAGGCCGCAGCTGAAACCCCTGAAAACACTGAAAATACTAAAAATCATAAAATCATGAGTTTATGGTGCTTGCGGTAGAATCCTTTACTTTTTAATTTGATCGGATTATAAAAGGCCGCTAACTTCACACCGGTTAGAAATTATAGGGCATACTGAGGACAGTTAAACTTTTGTTAAAGCCTTGTACAAAAAACCTATCCACGCTTCGGGTGACATAAAAGATGTAGCTTACCTTACACAGAGTCAAAGCTTAGCTATAGAACAGGGTAATGCTGCTAGTGTGTCCGGTACAAAGCTACAGAGGACTGGTTCAAATAGGTATTCTTTTTACTTATATTTATATTTACTTATGTTTAGTATGTATAGATTTTTTTTTATTATTTAGATTTCCGTTCTATTTCATAGATAATATATTGTTTTCTCGTAATTTAATTTAGTGCTTTGATAAGATTTGATATTTATTTATAATATTATGTTTTGTAAAAATTAAAAGTTTTAAAATGTAAATTATCTTTTACAAAGAAATTCTCGTTTATTATTTTCTCTAAATATATTGTCCCTTTATAGCTAAAAAACAATGTAGTCAATTTGTTTGAAAGTCGAACAAAAGTGTAACAGTGTTCCGTCAAAACACAAAGTTGTGATTGCCTTGTTTTCCATTACGCTTACTGAATGATGCCGCATAAAACTTAGCGAACGGAAATGAGAGAAATAAAGGAAAATTTCTGAATAGAATCGAAAGACTTATAATAAAGTTACGACAATTTGAAATGCTAATGAGGATAAATAATAGGCTTTTGCAATTCCTTTGTCAAAAGTGGACTCCTGAGAATGTAGATACTTAATTTAGACTTTTTGTAAGTCGCGGTTATGCAAAAGAGATTTTTATAGTCCGCAGTCGTCGGAATATAGAAGTTTCTTAGCACAGAATTTAAAAGTCTTGACAGAAACTTTTGATGATAAAATAATTTAATGATTTGAAATCTATTAATAGTTAATATAAAGCAAATGAACAAGGCTTTTTGTGTCTCCAGTAAATAGAAAACTCACAGAAGTATGCTTTTGGTCTAAGTTCTAGGTTTCCAAACATTAACACTTATGGTAATTAGTAATTCACTTTGTTTTGGGTATTGATATATAAGCTAACAATGCTCTTCTATCAATATATACAAAAGGCAATGCCCTGACTGACACCGTCATCACCGCCCAGCCCAAACTGCTAAGGTTAGATAGAACATTGTGCTGCGTCCCTACACTGTTAGCCTTACAACCAAGAACAAAGGAAAATCATGTGTTGTATTTTTAATCATTATTCAGTTCCCATAAGATATTATTTTTATAGCGGACCAGCTGAAGAATAGTTTTATGATAAAAAAAGTCATAAATTTTATGATTGGTTCGTGTATTTTCCACGGCTCGATTGAACTGTTTTAGTCTAGTAAAAATCGTTTTGTTATAACTTTCTAGTGGTTTTTAAGATAGTAAAAACTAAAAACCATATAACTACCAACCTATTGTCGATAACAGTTTATGTAGATAATTGAAGAACTATTTTATTTATGTAAAAATATACTTAAGTATGTTTATGCAAGACACTTGCTTGCAGATATTTTTGCATGTTGTCATTAGCATATAGATAGCTGGCATTTTTTATTTTTTATTAAATGTTACTCTTGCTGTGTAAATAGGCGTGGGGTCTGGCTCTGGTCATAACTATTAATCTACCGTGAAGGTAATAAGCTAAGTGCAAATAATAGTAATGGAATAAGGATTGAATGTTTGTAAAAAAAAAATATGTTTAAGCGTACTTGCATAATACATTCAAAAGATCGATCACAATCGTTTGGGCATCCCTAATCTTCTTTAAGGCCGCGTTTAGAAGCTACGCGCCGGGTGTGAACAACGCTTAAAGTGCAATAACAGTTTACTCTCGATATCAAGAAGCTTATATCTTATTATTATATCATATAGTAATAATAAGGTAAAAGCTTATGGCTCGATATACATTCACCATGGTCTTAAATCTGGCTCTCTAGTTATTTGTGATTGTGAATCTTATCATAGTTTTCACGTACGTCTCGGTTCGGTTGTAGCTTCGGAACCCACCTCGCCGATATGACAATTATTTAAACATTAACATGGCGACTAGTGAGTATCAGGAAATACTTTTTTTATATTCATAACGTACTCAGCTAGTCCGTCTCATAAAAAGATTTACAACTAATATAAAAAAAAGACTATGAATTATCATGTAGGTCCAATGTTTTTATTACATAGGGCGACTTTTCGGTTGTCCTTTGAAATTAGATGAGTATGTTATATGTATATTGAAGGCGTCGTTTAAGAACGGATTTTGGAAAATTCGACTCCTAATGAGGTGAAAAAGGGGTTGGAAGTTTGTATTGAAAAACCCTCATTTTTTATAACTTAAATCTATGAAACTTAGTATTTGACCTTATGAGTAAAAACCAAGAATAATGTTTTTCACTGTTTTTGGAAAATGGTCCCACGGTTATCCGAAATGAAGATCTTGATGAGATCTATGACTTCTCTAAAGAAACTATTAGTCTACAATCAAAAGTTACCGAGATAAATCCGTGTCTAGTTTGACAGCTGTCATCCGAAATGAAGATTTTAATGAAATCTATCACTTCTGTAAAGTAAACTTTACAAAAAAAGCCCGTGGGAGTAATTACATTGTTTACGAGCAAGTGTAATAAAAAACTTAACAGAAAAAAAAGTGCACAACGCCGCTAAAGACGTTAACACTTCACATTTATAATAGGCGTGGCATCATGGTTTCAGTCTTGCGAATTTTTATGGCGTGGCATTATGGTTTCTGTCTGACGAATTTTTTGATCAGCCTGATGCGAGTTTATCATTTTTTACCCATCACAAAATGATCACAAATAATAATGTTTGTTTATTTACTTTCGTGACGTAGTATATTTGACATCTCAATCTGTCAATACCTAATGTATATAAGTCTGTCTCGAGTTCCGCCTTACGAATTTTATATAAATATGCGATCAGGACATGTGACCTGACGCGAGTTTAACATTTTTTACCCATCACAAAAAAAGTGCACAACGCCGCTAAAGAAGTTTTCATTAAAAAAATGGGCCAAGTGCAAGTCGGACTCGCGCACGAAGGGTTCTGTACCATTATCTATAAATCTATCAACCCCTAAAGGTAACCAATAAATAAAACACGTATTTTGGTGTTTTTCCTACCCTAAAAAGAAGAATGGGGGTAAGAAAGTTTTCATAGAAAAAAAATTAAACTTGAAACTTGGGTGTATATATATGCTTTTCAATACACTTTACAAACCTGAAAAAATTCAAAATTCAATCCCTATTTTGCAATATATGTTTTTGTTTAAATTTAGTATACATCCTGTATATAGGTACATGCTCTTTAAGACTATTAATTAAAACATAAGTTTTGGAGTAAATATTAAACCTCAAAGGGGAGAAAAAGAGTGGCAAAGTTTGTAAGGTGTAAATATGTATAGGTATTAAATTTTCTGTAGTCAATTTACTTGGAACGTGATATAATTGCTTCTCAACACACTTAATAAACTATGTGTTCCTAAGTGAAAAAAGGTAGACAGAAATTATGTGTTGAAAATAATATTTATTGGTGAAATTAACTTAAAGCTTCATTTGCATGCCGTTCAACACAATTAATGAAAAATGTGTTTCAGGGTTTTTACTCGTAAAAGTTCGAACCCTGCGTTGATAAAGGAGGTGGCAAGGTTTATGTAGAAAATAAGTACTGAGTCATCATCATTGAGTCCAAATTGCTACGGATAGAAATTTGAAAAAGGGGTTATGATTATATAGTAGACATTGTTAAAAGTTTTTTTTTTTTTGGAAGAAAACCTTAGGTCGGAACCGCGCGCAGATGCCTCTAGGTAGGCGATAATAACTGGACGCTGAAACGTTTAGAAACAGTTTCACACGTGAAGAAAATAAGTACGTTATTAAAGCAACTTGATATGGAAGATTTCATAGCAAGCGATTTATCTGGATACGTAAGGGATTTTTAAAAATTTATTCGTAAGCGAGTGAAGGGGGTAGTAAATTTTGTTTTTGAAATCAAACTCTGAAGAGCTAAAAGGGTTCAAGAATAACATTATAGTGTGTTGATTGAAGAACTGTGCAAATCCTATAGTCTATGCGAGCGAAGCCGCGTATGAAAAGCTAGTAGCTTATAAAGTAACAAAAATATTGGTCAATCAGAATTTAAAAAATAAGAGATTGTGTTAAATTTTGTGTACAATTCTGCTGCAAATGGTACATAAAATAAATTAATTCGTCTTGCTTTTGATGGAACGGTAACATCAGTCTTTGGAACGGTAACACGATTTTGTTTTCAACTTATAATGTACAGTGAAACATGCAACTTACATATGTATCTTCACTACATTTACAAACTTTATTTTCGTGAGACTGTCTTTATCTTTACGTAAACCAAAACCTTGAGTCTTCTGTGAAGTTTTTCAATTTCCCACTGACAAGGATAAAATTTATTTTAAGTCTTGTCAATTTTAATAATGTGTTCCAAAGGTAATGCTTACAAATGAAACCTTCAGCGAAATAAAATATGTCTACCTTTTGATCCTTATCACTGTCACGTACAGTTACGTGCTAACAGGTAAACGTTACTTGATACTAACAAGTATTTTATGAAATATCACAATCTTTTTCATTTTATGTAACTTTTTTCCCTGATATAATATCACATAAATCACTATGTTTTTTTTGGACTGTGATAACATTACGTTAGGTATACGTTTGAGTCTCAAACTTTTAGAATAACACGAATACTTAATTCCATACCTGAAATGGTAACAGAAAGAACTAAGCAGGCGGCTGTACCCGCAACCCCAGCAAAGGAAACTAATTAGCATTCTTAACATTGGGAAAGCAGATAAGTGCTTGCCAAGCATTTTTGACTGAGCTAGCTTCTTCTAATTATAAAATAGAATGTAATGTAAAATGTAATGAATGTTTGCATGTACTTAATCAATATGTTCTTTCGTTTTACAATCCTTACTAGCTTAGTTGTTGATTTTTTTAAACCAATTTCTGGTTGACTGGTTGAAAATGTATGATGTAACAATAGGTCCGCCAAGTTGCACATAAATTTTCCTCTTTGTGCTATAGGATTTATAAATAAATATGTACAATAAAAATAAACTGAACTCACATTAATACTTAACAAAAACTATAAAACTACCGAGTGGCGCAGTGGTAGAGCGTGCGTCTACCATGTCAAAGGTTCAGGGGTCGATTCCCGCTAGTAAATATTTTTTAATTATAAAGTTGTCTTAACTCTGGTTTGTGGCCGGTACGGCGATGTCACCCTTATTAGAGTTATTAGGAGTGATCAGAGTTATAAATGGTCCCTAATGCCCGAATAATGCCCTTGGATCAAAGAATATATCTAACGCCTGAATGACGTTTCAAAAGTCCATAGGCCACAGTGACCACTTAATAGCAGGCAGGTTATCTGCTTGTTCACCACCTCAGTGGTGAAATCGGCTCACAATCGGCAAAGATATCGGGTAGCATACCCACAATAAGTTCCGCTTTAGAACTAAAATTCACTTTTCCAAAGTTGAACGGTACCTAAATTAATAAAAACTAATATAATAAAAAAAAAATCCGATCACTGGTCTCACACATTGCATGCATACATATACTTAAGAAATTTGGCACATCTGTTTTGAGGCTTACATAGACTAATATATATAGAAATTAAATTGAACAATAGAATATTGTTCAATTCTTACAAATTTACATACCTATACCTACCGACAGGGTGAATTAAGAAGAACACCTAATTTGCTTAGCTTAGTGAGTTACATGATGGATAAAATTATATTTGACATACTTTATTTTTGAAGTTTTCTTAGTTTGAAACAAGTATAGATACTTTAATGTTGATTTATTATTTTTTAATTGTATTTCTTGTATGTAGCTTTATTAAGAAACACAATCATTTTCGCCTCGTGCCTTAGATTTACGATTTTAATGTATTTTCATTTCATCAAGAAAAGAAAGGTATAGAGATCCCTCGGCGCAGGAGTAAAACTTGCACTTGCCACTTGCCAGGCTTCTTTATTTACATTTTGTATTTGAAATATCTTTTTAAGCTTAATGTTTTCCTAAACGCCAGTGTTACCAGAGCAACATAAATTTTCATATTTAGGAGTGATATTTTGTAGAATATATACCGTAATCCATTTTTATGGGTAAAAGCTTAGTAATGCGCTGGTAATGGTCCATAACAGAAAGCCTCCAATATATGGCGTCAGTGCCGCAGCCCGCAGCTTAGGACGCGTGATCTGCCCGCCCACATTACCCGTCCTACTCTGTATAAATATTTTGCACACGGTCATATTTAAAGTACATACTGACAATGTTATAAGTGGACCATAAAAAGAGCCTTAATTGTAAACAGCACTACCAGTCGCACCACTGGTTTGTTTGTTTGTTGACAAGCATTATACGCACTGAATGCTTTTTACTAAATCACTTGTTTGAGAAAGTTCTCGAAAGTTTCTGGCAGAAGGCAAACTTACTATAGCCACAGATTATATAATACTATACTAGTACTTAGTACTATAGCATTTTAATTTTTCTTCAAAATGGCGGCCACACATAAAACCCATATGAATTACATTACAACTGTCATCAATGCCAAAAAAAAACCACGTGGAATTAAATCCCGCAAAGCGTCACATTCCCAGAATTGTCATGGGTTCAAAGTTAATAACGTGATACGACCATTTTTGAACTTACTTTTGAACACAACCTTTAAATTTCGATAACCAACAACTCGCAAAATATACATTTTAGAGAAACAGTGTTTTAGAAACTTCATATACATTTTTAGAGACCGTTAAATCACAGCTGTCGTTGGTCTAACTACCCTTTTTTTCATTATAAAACTGTATAGTGGTGTATACCTGCATGTAAAATGCAGTTCAATTAAGCTACGAAAGTTAACGGAACCCTAAAAGTAGGTATGCCAGATGCTTTAAAACCTTCTAACCCTTTTATACTATCTGAACAAACATTTTCTAGTTCAAACGTATAAAGGCTAAAGGGACAAAGGGTATAAAAACAAACATAATACGAACATATATCATTATATCGAATATCAATATGTGAAATATTCCACCTCAGTAAATAAAATGGAACCATAAAACGTGACATACAGTGCACCCCACATCCCGAACATACACTGTTCGGCGGCAAACTAACAAATTGGAAATCGAATAAACGCGGAAATAGAAGAGTCGATAAAATATTTCCGAACCAATTACATTATTGAGACGTATTCTAGTTTACTTTGTGACATTAATTTTATTACAGACTATATTGTTTGTATCAACTTACACATATTTTATGTGAAATTTGAATGACTTCATGCCTATTGCCATTAATATACGTCGTTTCTAGAATATACTGTTACCCAAAAACGGCCACTTTAAGCGAAAACGCTATATGTACAACTTACAAGTATATTCCAGATACATTACATAACGTTCTAAGAGTAGCTTATAACTAGTTCAAAATAATTGGCATGTAACATTTCTGAAATGTGTTTTGTACAATGAGGAAATAAAGAATATCTTTGGCAGCGCTAGTAAGGTAGTTACTGCGCCTTATGTATGGCAGTTGAAGTAGTTGTCCGCGATCGCGTCTCGGCCGCCCATGATCATGAATCCTTATTCATTCTCATGCTCATATACTGCAGTCCTGAAACTAGTCGAGCAATACCTACTTGAAAATTCTACACGTAAGTGAAACCGGTCACCTATATTTTAAAATTTTTGGGATTGTATATATACCTAGGTTTGCCAGATACCCAGATTTAGCTGAACATTTCCGGCTTTTTACGGCAGTGTTCAACCAATTATATACAAGTCCGGCCTGTCCGTCCGTCCGTTTTTTGGGCTTTTCAGTGTGGAAAAGGAAAACACATAACTAAGGCCCATTATAAGCTTATTACATGAATCACATAATAATAAAGAAATAACATATTAACAATATTTGTTAGCAATAAGCCTGATTGTATTTAAATTTCGCTGAAAGTTTCCGTTATCACAGCTAAGCGCTAAAAATTCTTTTTATACTATTTACTAAGCGCTCTATGACTTGATATAGGATAAGACGGTGTCGGAAGTTCTGGGAATAATATTAAATCCTGGAGAAGGTCTTCAAAGTGGAGTCAACGTAATCTTCCTTTGTAGATGAATAATCAAATCTGTAGACAGAAATTGGCGGTTAACAAGGGTTCACAGGAATTTCTTGTCTTTATTCTAGTAACAAGATGGCATAGGTACAAAGAAAGATGTGTGAGCTACTTATAGTGAAGTATGAGTAAAATTAAGTAAAAATATAAGTACAATAGTTTTTGAATAATTAAGAGAGCGTTCGTTTTGGGATAAAATGTTCCCACGTTTCATACTTTTCACATTTTTAATAACGCCAGTTTTGCCACCGCCACGTATCGTTCCCGGAGCTTTGAAACGTTACTAACAACATTTTTGGTTGCAAAACGAACGGTTGACGTACACACACAACGATAATAACACATGCACTACCATAAACAATGAATATGTATAGGCAGTTTGACAGATTTACATCAAAACCCCACCTCCAGACATGGGTCAAAAGTTTAATTTTTCGGTGGCAAAAGTGACACCAATGCTAAACGAACGTACGACACGTGAAAGTACACACATTTGCACTTTTATTTTTTGGAAAAAAATTCCATCCCTATTCAAAATATCAAAATTGAGGATGGATTTCACACCTACTAAACTTTTGTTTTCTTAGCAGCTTTTCAAGCAGCATTACTAATCAAATCTATTCGACAAACGAAAAAACTGAAAAAAGGAAATTAAAATATATCTTTTAAGTCTTAATAACTGATTTAACTGTAAATTTTACTTTTTTCATGCTCACTTTACTTGAATGTAACCGAGTTCATTATTCTGTGAAATATATTTTTTTAAATTAAAGAACAGCAAGCGCAAAATCGGAAATATAGAATTGATTTATAAAATCTATTTGCTAACCTTAGGGTTATTTTATATTGTATGTAAATAATTATTAGGTGATTCCACTACAAGTAAATAGGAGCTATGTATTGACAACAGAAAAACGAGAGCGTCAAAGCTATTGTTTCTAAGCATTGTTTTTACATATAACTAAAACAAATACAGTAAGTAAGTTTATAATAAAAAAAATTTAAAAATTGCAATAGGACAGTGGAATCGATTTTAAAAACGAGACGAACTGACATTTAGTTAGGCCGTTTTCAGCAGAAATGCCAACCACAACTCACAAATATTTTCTAGAAACTACATAAAACGTTCTAAAAATAGCTTATGACTGGTTTTATATTTCCCACATTTGGACTTTCATTTCGTTATCTACGACAAGAAAGTTGAGGATGTCTAATGGCGGCGCTACTTAGCTGCTATATGGGGTATGTACAATTAAGGGAACAAGTTAGATAGTTCTCAGGTCGCTTAGCAGCAATCCCATTGGTATGCTCACCACAGCACCACAACAGACAGACTGCAAACAAACCAAGAATGTTCTTACATCCTTGGACGCAAATCTGTCGCACAAACTGTTAAAACTTAGCAGGAAAAACCTACGCTACATAGTTGGCATAATAACAGGTCACTGCCCGCTAAACAGGCACTTTTTCAATATCGGCGTTACTGACAGTCCTCTATGCAGGGGCTGTATGGAAGCCGAGGAGACACCGTCTCACGTGGTTCTTCATTGCAAAAGCGTGAGCGACTAACGGACAAAGCTCCTTAAGAATCCACAAACCATGAGAGAGGCGCTGAATAACATCAGATGCCTCCTTAACTTTTGGATGGAGCTGGGATGGTATGAGTAACCAATGACAGGTATTGGTTACCTACGTACAATGGCCCTATTATGAGGCTAAGTGCGGAAAACATAAGTCCAACTAACTAACTAACTATGCTCTCCACAGGGGAAAATTGATGTAGGTACTAGCATTCCAGGAGCATTAATTTTCGTACATACGCTGGTCAGAACTCAAACCAATCATTAATCAAGTCACCGATTGTTAGAAACTACAGCCAACCTTGCCTCTCCAAAATAGTTTGTATAAGAAATGGTGGTATGGTTCTTTTCTGGTTTTAAATTATGGATGGTTGGTATGATTTTTTTCAGAATAATCGCATTTTAATGGCACCTTAAATAATAAATCCATAATTGATAAAAAAATTGTAGTCTAATAAAATCAGAGTGAAAAAAATTAAATACTTTACCATCTCAATCCGCACTCTTTACCTAAAGCACACCGTGATTTTTCCACTGCCGTATTGTAGCTCCGAGAGCAAGAAATATGGTATTAACCAAGTGTCGAGAAAATCACCTAATTTTATTCTTGTTTTAAATTTCGGACACAAACTTAACCAAGAATCCTGAACCACTTACCGGGCACTGACTGATATTTAAAAAAAACAGGAAAAGTGCGGGTCCATGGGGTCCTTGTAAACTTGTATGTAAATAATTAAATTGTCTGTCACAAGAATCGAGTTTAAAAAAATTTTGCCCTTTTTCTTTAGTATTTTAAATTTCTCCCTAAAATCGGGTTAAAGGGCAAACTAATTAACTTTGTAATTTAAAAAAAAAATCTCCCAAACATTGATAATATGTATGTACTTACCTAAATCATGGTCAATTCTCCAACTGCAAAAGTAAGTTTGTAATGTAATAGTAACAAATCCAAACATAATATTTGTGAAAGCCTGTATATTTGTTTGTTTCTTTATTATTGCTTCACGTCTTTTTTTTATAATTTATTTTATGTTTTTTTTAAACTGACATTGGTTATTTTTTTGCATAAAATTTTGGGTAATAGCAACTTCACAGATTAACACAAGTTTCCAAATCGCACTTGTGTTATTTTAGCTAAAATTTTGATTAGTTTATTAACAGCATGGGAATTTGGAAATGTACCAATCGTTACACACATTGTAACTAGTACTATCGAAGTTTTATTGGAGTTACTTGAGTGTGCCATGCTCTCAAACTCTGGGGTGGTGGCGTGTGTGTCGGGTCATTACGTTCCCTAAAACATGGTTGAGCGAAGCGATGGCTAATTCATGTGTCATACTCGTGAACGGGTGCCGCCTGTGAAGACTAGTCTGCTCTTGCAAACTTCTTTGTACCCTTGTAGTTACTTTTTTGTTTTGTTTATCAATACTGTTAGACATTTATAAGTGATGAATAGGTACATGAACTGTCTTTTTTTTTTTATATTATGCAATAAGATACTTTTTTATGTAGTGCTTGTGCATTTTATGTTTTTTATGTTTGTAATGAAAAGTGTCCTTCTATGATAGGAAGGGGATTTTCTTATATTTTAAGTGGACGATGTTAAAGAAAGGGAGAAAAGAAATGCCCTTGCTGAGTTTCTTGCCGGTTCTTCTCAGTACAAGGTCTCCCGCCCTAAAGACTTACGAACCGATGGCGTAGTGACATTCATAAGTGCTCAATTATTGTTGCCTAAATTGAATAAATGATATTGATTTGATTCCCTTGCAAGCGTCAAAATATGCAGCATAAACGGAGCATATACGTTTCTTATGATTCGTGACATTCATAAGTGCTCAATTATTGTAGCCTAAATTGAATAAATATAACATAAATTTTTTAGCGGACTGTTATCGAAAATACTACAACTTTTCAAGTTTTGAGTTATAGGTATTACCTAAGGACCTACCAGACCACATGTTCAAATTAAAATGCGCAAATAAAAAAGCAGTAGTAATTTAAGCCATTATAGCTTCCTCTGCAGGGGCACAGGCCTCTTCGTGGAGAAGAAGGCTTAGGCCATAGTCCACCATACTGGCCTAGTGCGTGTTAGAGGACGTTGTCAAGTCACCACTCGACAGTTAGAATTTTCATGCCTCCTTTAACACGAAACACTCCCTCCGAAACACGAAATAACACATAAAAATGAGCCACTAGGTATGCCCCATCCAGGTACTCTGGCTACTTCCGTCGTTGCATAACTTCGTGTGTAGTTTCCAGTAGACAAATGTAACTGAGTCACAAACTCGTTGCTTCTTTCCATTTCTTAGTACCACTGCGAAAGCATTCAAAATAAAAACACATTTTAATCCTAACATAATTTTCTAATAAAGAAAAAATTTGGAATTTTAAAACTTAAGCAATGTTCGCCCGGTTTCGGAAAATCATTAGGGGATGTATTTTTGGGGTTCGTACCCAACGGGTAATTAGCGGAACCCTATTACTAAGACTTCGCTGTCCGTCCGTCCGTCCGTCTGTCACCAGGCTGTATCTCATGTACCGTGATAGCTAGACAGCTGCAATTTTTACGGAAGATGTATTTTTGTTGCCGCTATAACAAAAAAAACTAAAAACAGAATAAAATAAATATTTAAGGGGGCATTTTTTTGCTCGATTTTGCTCGATATTGATAACGGCAACAGGTAGACGCTTCAAATATAGATATAAATATACACTTTAAAAATAAGTAATTAAATTAAAATAAAACAAATATTTAAGGGGGCTCCTCCCATACAACAAACGTAATTTATTGGCGTTTTTATAGATAATGGTACGGAACCCTTCGTGCGCTAGTCCGACTCGCACTTGGCCGATTTTTATGAACATTCAGATATTTTTGTAGGTAAAACCATAAATATTAAAAGCTAGCATCTGTTTTGCAAAGTCTACGTGGATGAAGTCGCGGGAATAAGAAAGTATATATATTGCAATAACCGGTTTAAACTTAATTAAATAAGTTGTTATGACGATATTCATTTGCAAATAATTATGCATATTTTAAATTTAAACATTTGGCAAGGCAAGAAAAACATTTGAATGGCTTTTCAATACGAGTAATGACAATGTCAATATAATTACTACAGTTAATAAAACTGTCTCTTATTACATTACTAACAAACTTATTAGGACTTAACTTAGGAGATCGTGGCCTGGTAACATTTGTCTATCGGAAACGATATATAAAGTTAAGCAACGTCGAGCGTGCTCATTGGATATGCAACCCCCTAGATGGCACCGGTTCTGAGGTCTTCCGTGTTTCGGTCCGACTGCTGTAGGCGGCTTGAAAAGTCAGACAGTCGAGAGGCCACTGGATTGACAACTTCTACCAATTAGCACTGGGCCATCGCGGCGGACTATGGTCTAAACCTCCTTTCTTTCGGGCTGTGCCCCGCTAGTAGGCAAAAACAACGTCTGAGACATGTAGTAGTGTTTTCTACAGTTAGTTACTACATATAAGTACATCATACACTTATTACGAAAGTAAATAGAAGGACCTAATCAAGTAAGAAGAAATAAGTCAAGTCAAGGAACAATATTTGGTAAAAATGGATTTACTGTGCCCTCCAGCAAAAACTAATAAATTGAGAAAAGGCATACACAATATTAAAGGAAAAATTATTGTTTGTGAAACGAAACAGAACAATTGCTCAAGATTTATTGTTGAAACCATGTTGATGTGTTGAGAACTTTACACACTACAAATGGCTACCTTTTACCATGAAAAATATAGCTAGAGTTCTGCGACAGTGGTCATAGTAACAGGCCTAGTGCTGGGACGATGTTTATGATTGATTATAAACAGATTATTGTTGCTATTACTATATATGATTGTATATATTTTTAATCGAAAAATTAAATAACCTCTTCTAGCCCTATTCCTCTTGTCCCTGTTTCTCCTTTCCACTCTCAATAAATTTATTGAGAAACCTTCCCGGGGCCACAGAATAATTATTGCTCGTAGGCACAAAAACTCACCAAAGATTCAACGGGACGAACAAGGCAACATGCATGTTTATATACCTATACAGATAAAGCGTAAATCCAATATTTCAATTTATAAGGTAATTATTTTCGGAGTTCGGAAATGTAATAAAAAAAATATGGGTAGTAAAATCGACCGTAACAGGAACGCGTAACTATCAAATTTTGTGAAAGAGTAACGGTGCCCCTTCTCTATGCTTTATTTATTATTATCATTTTTATTTTTAAATTTTTACTTTTATTATCTTTTACTTTATTAATCTAAATTAAAGTGCAAGTTTTCCGTAGGTAACTTTGTAGTTTGATTTACCAACCCTGAGCCAAAGAAGGTCTCATCTTGCAATACATAATATATTGATATATAAGGAACATATTTCTAGCAATATTTCGTACATACGCGACGAATTAATTACCTCCTTTTTTTTAACCGACTTTAAAAAAAACATTTGCTTCACCACCAAATTACAATGCTTATTGATCGCCAGCAAGTAATTTAGTAGTTACTAAGAGTACAAAACTTACAAACTAAACATAATATTACAGTAAATCAAACAATAAATACATATTTTAATTGTCAATTGGTTTTTAATTGGATAGTGGGCATATCTACAATGTAAAGCACCAAAAGCCCTCAATTCTATAATGGGATTCAAATACTTACAATTGTTTGTACAATACAATACAATACAAATCAATATCCATATAAATATTATAAATGCTACAGAAACTCTGTCTGTCTGTCTGTTACCTCTTCACGCTTAAGCCTCTGTACCGATTAAGATGAAATTTGGCATGGAGAGAGTTTGAGGCCCGGAGAAGGACATAGGCTTCTTAAAAACGTCAAGTGTGGGCCGGTTTTTTTACGATAATTTAGGAGTTACCGTTGAAATCCTAAATCGATAACTGAACCGCGGGCAAAAGCTAGTAAATTATATGGTTTTATTGGCCTTTGCCTTGTAACTCATCAAGTAACGCAGTGTTGATGTAATAAACTTTTTTAACACTTTCATTGTTTGCACCTTTGCATATAATGCCTAACTATTTTCATAAATTGCAGCAATATTTTATACCACTTTTTTTCAACATAGAAACCATAAATAAATTCCAAGGTGTCAGAGAATGACTTCTATGAAGGTCGCATCGTAATATTAAGAGAGAAACGGCTCTTGTGGAAACGTGGATTAACCGAGTGTGAACAGGCAGAGCGAAGGTTATATTTTGAATAAATTAGGATATATGAAAGGTCACGAGGTGAGTCGTCTCGTCCGACTATATCACATTATGTTTATTTCAGGCCCCGGTCGTCTATCCCGTTATCGGACTTCAAATGTAAAAAGGTCTGTGAGTTTGTTAGGATTATAGAGACCCTTTGCTCTTAGTAAGCTCGTACTGGACATTTTATTATGTGATTGCATTTCGTTATCTCAAAGTTTTTTAAGTAGTTAGGTAGAAAAATATGTAATAAATTATCTTGTTATAAATATTTAATTTTATAGTAAAAAGCTATTTCAAGCTAGGTAATAAATAGGATAATAAATATAATAGGCTAAGCAATTATTCATAATTCATAAATCGTGCTTTCGTTCGTTCGTTTCAGTCGGAAGACGACCACTGTTGGACGTATGCCTCTCCTATATGTCTCCACAGCGTCCGGTCCTGATTAGAGCAAACACCTTCCGCCTTCAAAAACTCACAAAACATTAAAAAATAAACCTAACGCACATAGAACATTAAGCTGGGTGTTTTATTCTCTTTGAAGTCAAATCCCAAAAATTTGCAGCAATCCATGTGCGTAAGGTAAACATACATACATAACAACATGCAAACATACACTCAAACATTCATACATACATTTATATTTTTTGAAGTCGGTTAAAAACCAAATGTTCATACACTTCATTATGGTTTACGTGGGATGGAATTTATCAAAAAGTCTCGTATCACCTGCACCATGCTGCAACTGCAATGCATTTCGTCTCTGCTCTATTCTACATAGTCCCTTTAGCATTCAGTTTATTATTTCTTGAAGCATGAACATTATTCCGAACACATCTGTAAAATTAAAAAAGTCCCACGAGCCCTGAGCCACCTGAAGAAAACTGGAAATGTCCTAAAGAAACCCGAGGATATAGGCGCATGACCTGTTTTCCATTCAAATCCACATATTTGGAACCTAAAATAACAAATTTTGACTTAGCTTCAGTCGATAAAGTACCCAAATAAGAGAAATCAAAGTAAACAAGTAAAACAAGTTACACTAATTTTGGCGACATGTCCATCCATTCGTATTTCAGTCATTTTTTACAGAATCTGTTAGGACTACAGTGATAAAATTAAATTAAATAAATATTGAACTCAAAAATATGTACCTAATAATAATATTTACCTAAAGAACACATTTTTTTTAAACAATCAGTGTTGTGTCAACTTTTTAAAAATATGTTTTTAATGGTAGCTTATTCAAAGTAGTAGACAGTGTTAGCAATTAGATTTTGATAAAACTTATTAACGATTTGAAGTATTATTTATTTACTAAAAAAACATGACTTTTGAAAAATTAGCTCGATAGAGAATGTTGTAAATATTTTACAGATATTCAAAGAATACAAAAAAATCAAAGTATTATATTTGTGTGTTGGTGACGTCACTAACTTTGTATGGTTTTAGCCTCTGAAGCTTAGTAAATATAAGACCATTAAAAAAACAGTCGTTTACCGCCGTCTTTAATACATAGGTATCATTGATATTTAGCAATAAATATATAACATTGTATAAATTAGCAGAATACATCGTATCACATAGTCATAACTAGACCCTAAAAATAGATAAACACTTTCACATCATTTCCTCAGTGATCGTAGGTAATCTATAAAATGCTTCAAAACCGTCTTCTCCTGACTGCGTTCGTATAAAGTGTAAGACAATAGGCGGGTCACACGTCCCGAGCCTGTCGAATTCGTTGGTACCGCTGATTCTTTGAATTGTTCTAAAATTTTTGGTGTCTCTAAAACTGCCAAAATAACAGTATCTTTCTCCATTTGATTTGGGTCTCGTGTGAAATTTTTAGAGTTTACATCTAAATTTTTTTGAGGGGGTAAAATATGGTCCTTTATTAAGAATGGTTCCGTGACAGGTTTAATAGTTGAACTGCGATCTGTGACCCATATTATTTCTTCTTCTGTCGTAACCTTTTCATCATTTGGTGTATTTTTCATTAATTCTAATATATCACTTGACTCTAAAGATTTCGCTGACCGCTGTTGATTTGTGGCTAGTGTTTCAGTTTTATTTTTAATATCAGACTTTTTTTCTGTCTCAGATATTTTAGGATATTCTTCAATCTCACTGAGACGTTGAGCAACAACGGGTGCTTCACTATTTAGTGGAAATGAAACAGATGATGATGTATCAATTGGATAGAGTGTAGTTGACTTTAGATCTTCCGAGGTAACTGGTATTTCATTACGTGATTTAAGCAATGGTACCAACATAGAAACGGTATCATATTTTATTTCCACAGGCAAAAATGTTTCTGAACTATCTTTAGTACTTAATGCATCTGGAGTAGTAAATTCTGTAGAATCCTCGGTGACTAAAGTTGCTGACGTAAATGGTTGTTCTGATTCTGATGAATTCTCGTTAATGTTTTTTGGAGGTTCGTTTAGTGGCTCTATAACAGTGGTTTCTCCATATATTCTATCAATATTCTGTTTCTCTGTTGTATCTTCATTTGGCAAATCGGTTATTTCCTTTAATATTTGTGGTGTCAATGTTGTCATTTCATAATCTACATCTTTTTCTGTTGTCTGCCATGTTTTGGTTACATCATATTCGTCTTCGTTTTGCAAAGGAAGCGATGACGAGAGAGAAATGTCACTCTCGACAGTAGTAATACCATGTGTAATACTATTGTTAGCTGTAGGAAGGTTATTAACCTGTGTTACTTCTGGAAGTGACTTTGTTGTTTGTTGTATGAAAGCCAGGTTAGTTTCTGTAACTTCTGATAATTTATCTGATTGTGAAGAAATAGTACTATCTGTAACGTAACCTTCGGTAGGGACATCCGAAGCTGGAGCTGATAAATCATTAGGTTCATCTAATGGTTTTCCCGTCGTTAACGTTAGTACGACAGCTAAGATCTGTAATAAAATATTTAAAAATTTAAACCAAAATTAAAGCGTGTATCTAGATATATATCGTTACGGTTGTAATCTCCCGAAAGCGGTACCAAGTGGCTGGAGACATATTGAAATCAAAATAAGGGGGAAAAGCCTCGTTTCACCAACGACATCAGTCCTACTTGACAGGTGGTAAACCTAAATCCGCAACACTGCTTCTGATACAGTGTATCTGAACTAAGGAAGCTTTATATCGGCTCCGTGGCTCAGTGCGTAACGATCCGACTACTGAATCGAGGAGCGTTGTTTCGATTTCCGCACAAGACAAATATTAATAATCGTATGTTTGTCTTGAGACTAGGTGTTTACCATGTATAATATGAATGTATTTACAAAAAAAAAGTATATTTATAAATATATATATATTTGTATCCGTTGTCTGGTATCCATAGCACAAGCTTTGCTTAGTTTGGGACCAGACAGCGCTGTGTGCAATGTCCAAAAATATTTATTTATTTGTATATGATAGGTAATGACAAAATGTGAGCCTAGGAACAGAATATACCCCCTTTGTCAATTCTTGACGAACTATAAGTAGTAACTAAGTCAGAATTTGACATGAAGGTCTCAATAAGAAATGTAATGCAGAATCATAATAATAGTATTAAATCTAATTACAATAACTTACCATAAACCTCATGATGTCAAGAGAATGACCACGATCTATTGAATTTATAGTTCTCTTTTTCTTATATACGACTGTTTATGATTAAAGTTGCCCAATGACATTGGCATTGTAATTTAATTTGCATGTTTATTTTATTAATTTTATTGAAAACTCTATTGCCTGCCGTATACTAGGGGCTTGCTAAAAAGGTTAGCAACACTGTATGTCTGTGGATACATATTATAACAAAAGTTTTTTAAATATCAAATATTATAAAACATCCCTTTTGTCGTAATCTTTTGTATAAATAAAAACCGGCCAAGAGCGAATCGGGCTCGCGCATGTTACGCACCGAGATTATCACCCACCACTTCAAAATGCACTTGCACTATTTTCGTTGTAAGTTAAAAAGCTTGTTCAGTTTTTACGATACAGCACCCTTCGATTACGGAACTCAAAAAACCATTTTACAATAGATGGCCCGCGAGTCGTATTAAAAATAAGTACAATTCATATATTATGTAGTTAAGTTTTTGACGTGACAACGTCTTATAAATTGGTTTGCCGGGTGACACTTCAAGAAACTGCGTTACGCTCCGCTCACGTTATGCGCTCACAATGAGAGCGAGTGAGAGGCACGCGCCCGCCTAAGAGCGAGAGAGACAGACATAAAATCATTGTCACGTAAAACTTTCGCCCGTATACCGACTTTACAGGCAACCAGTTTTTTTTTAAAGTAAATCGTGACTGGAGTCTATAGCAAAACAACGTTCAACGGTTTAATAAAATAAATAAAATAAAATAAAGCTTACTTATATAATATAAATTATACAATATACATTTAATCATATTTAAATATACACATTAGTGTAGGTATGTGTAGCAGTCCCCTTAACGGCGTAGGCCCCCCCTAAATCTCTCCACATATTAATAGTATATCGTGCCGACACTATCCAGACTGGAATAGGTACATGTTGGATAAAAATGTCTCAACATGTCTTCCTCTTATATCTTGTTTTCTTTTGTTTAACCAAAGTGTCTATTCGGTAGAACATATGTCTTTCTATTATTTCCTTCTATTATTAACATTAAATTATATATTATAATATATTAATTTACTATGATCTGCAGATATCTGTCGGCCTGTCCTTTCCATTTAAGTAATCTTACTTTTACTTCAACATCCATTATTTTAGTTCTTTTGCTTAAATGCTTGTTGCTTATTTTCTCCAATCTTCGTATTCCTTATATAATGACAGTCATAAGATAGACATGGTATTATTACTGATTCATACACTTTCTTTTTGACATGTACGTTAATTTCTCTATTTCTTCATTAAATACCTCTTTTAATCCCCCGTATTTTATTCATTTTAAGGCAATTGTTCTTTATCTGTACAGTTTTTGGACGAAACTAATTGACATGAATGTATAATCTTTAACATTCGTTGGCTGGATTAGCTAGTGTTTAATATATAAATTTACATTAATAGGAAAATATGAGTATGTATTCCTTACTAATCGATCAAGTAGCATTACATAGGCAAGTAAGTAAGTAAGAGAGTAAGTACGCTTTTTCACAGGATCTTAACTGCAATCAAAAAATCCTATTATAATACAGATTATCCATTATTACAGTAGATTCACTGTAATAATGGCTAGTATGTATGCTGTAAATCTTAAATATGAAACAACTGTAATACTCGCAATTTTAATATCGATAAAAATCTATGCCTAAAACCAAATGTTTAAAATGTACTATACTTCTTTGAAAAATATCTATTGAATTTTCTATTAGCGACACTGTAATTTATCTTTAAAATCTGGAGTAGAGTGATTCAAATTAATAGTTCTGGGGGGTCACTCTTGACGACATTATAAATCTAGAAGCAACATGGTTCATAGTTCTGGTAGATTGCGTAAATATGTAATTTTTGTACAAATTTCGTAGCAAAACTGATTCAAAAAAGTATATGTCATAAAACTTGCTTTTGTCAAAGTACCTGCTTAGAATACTATAAGTAAGTCATTTTTGCCGGTGGAGAAGCGGACTGTGACGTACCGGGGTGTACCTAATAATGGTTGACGGTTTGACAGTTATTTTTCACTTTTATAATATCACGACCATCAGGTCAACATAACATTCATCATTTTTGTATTTTATACACGCGTTTTTTTTAAATTAAATTTCGTGAATAGTCAATGGCCAGAAATGTAAGATGATATACTTGGCCGGGCCGCGCTCTTAGTACATACATACAATACAGCAAACTTTTCTGACGTGGTGTGTGGTCTAGTGCATTACAAAGTGATATTCATTTATAAAATAATAAGTGTTAAAAAAATCTGTCCCAATACTTGTGCAAATTTTAGAGCATGCATTTGATTGATAAAAATTAAGCTAGAAGTTTTAGCTGAAAGTCAAAAAATGTGACAACAAAATGTTAAATTCCATACAAAAATAGACGGACAGCTTCGGAGCGTAATAAAGGTATAAATTACTTTAAAAGTATGTAAGAAATACATCTCATAGTAATGTTTATGACATTGTGTAATGTTCTTACGCCCCAGGAAGGGCGCATAAAATAACTCTTTTAGATACTGACATTGTAATTAAATTTATAATAACAATGTAGCTAATTCGTGAAAAATATTTTTCACTTGCACCCCCTTTTAGTTACTCTGACCAAATCTAGTATTTTTTTCTGTGCTTTCGCACAGTTCCAGGTCCAGTTCCACAGTTTTAAGAAAATATACATAAAAAGGATATTTAATATAAAACCACTATTTATAATGTACATGAATACAAAGGATATTTAACATAAAACCACTATTTATAATGTACATGAAGATAGAAAGCGAAACCGGGATATATGCAGGTACATGTCATCTTCCAAAAATATAACAAAAAGTTATACTATTATTTATATTGACGTAAGATAATTTACTGCTGTGACTGTAATAGGAATTATAATCCAAACAGATGTTTCTCTATTAAAGCCTCGCCTTGCAATTTTGAATTATTGCTATTACTATAAATCAAAACCCAAAGTCCAAATTTTATCTTAAGAACTTGAGAAAATTAGCAAAAAATCATAACTTTAGAAAAAAAGGCATCGTGTTCGGTGTGATTCTAAATATATACAAGTTGTAAGTAAAGTACCTATTACCCTTATAATTATACTAATAAAGGACTTGATGAAACTAGTTAAATAAGTATTTCGTAATAGGTGTATGAAGTACCTTATGAAGGTGGTTTAGTGGTCCAGGGGTTTCGATTTCACTTTACGCCCTGAGTGGCGGAGATTGGAGCCACTCAATGTTACAATAAGACTTTTTCCTTAAATTCTCATGTACAACATTGATTTATTCACACCACTGGTTTTTTGCTAAAGGAAAATATCGTAAGGAAACTGCATACGTCAAAAAAATCGGCCAAGTGCGAGTTGGACTCGCGCACCGAGGGTTCCGTACCTACCACCATTTATGTAATTTACAAACACAAACAAAAATATTTTTATATTTGAGTTGATTGAATGAAAGATAAATTGCGGTTTACGATTAATGACGTTTTAAAAAAAAAATCTTACTAGATCTCGTTCTAACTAATTGTCGGTGGAAGTTTGCATGGTAATGTACATCTTTTTTTTTTTTTTAGTTTTATCAATTTCTTATTTTGGAAGTTACAGGGGGTGGGACACACATTTTGCCACTTTGGAAGTGTCTCTCGCGCAAACTATTCGGTTTTGAAAAAAATGATATTAGAAACCTCAATATCGTTTTTAAAGAGGTATCCATAAATACCCCACTATACGGTTTGAAGAAAAAAAAAATTTTTGAGTTTCAGTTCTAAATATGGGGAACCCCCAAAATTAATTGTTTTTTTTTCTATTTTTATGTGAAAATCTTTATGCGGTTCACAGAATACATCTACTTACCAAGTTTCAACAGTATAGTTCTTATAGTTCCGGAAAAAAGTGGCTGTGACATACGGACGGACATATAGACAGACATGACGAATGTATAGGGGTTCCGTTTTTTGCCATTTGGCTACGGAATTCTAAAAAAGAGGTACGTGAAGTCCATACCCGCAGTAAGCCCCCAGACTATGGCCCAAATCACCCTCGGTGAGGGTAGGCTGTGCCCCAACAGTGGGGACGTATGAAGCTGATAAGGACGTTATAATACAGACCTATACAATGCTGCCATCGTATTTGATAAATATAATTATTTAAAAGCAAAACATAAAACTGCTAAAGAAGAAAAAAATATAAAGACACCATGTAAAATGGTTTCTCGATGAATGGATATCCACATATACCAATAATAAATGATATATGGAACACAGCAACCATCAGTCGGGACCCATATTGGGAAGAAAAGAGTATCGTTTAAGTAGAGCCAGTCGGGAGAACCGGTCCATAATATTTTTTGTGCGTCCCTCCTTTTGCCAGTTGGGTAAAAATAAACTGGTCTAGTCTACTTTATTGTTCGTCCCTGACATTGGTTTAAAGAGCAGAACCCCGATAAAATTTTACTTCAAGACCAAAATTCTTAAAGAATCAAACATGGCCAATCTACCTGTTTTAGGGTTACGCCGAACCGTACCTATACATAGTGACACTGATAAGCTACGCAACGTCTTTATTACTACCGAATTACTACCGCATCACGTAGAGCGACGCGGATGCGAAGATCTACCATCAGTGGGCTTTAGGGAATGCTGAACCAGCCAGTTCTGAGAGCATGTTTATAACCGCTTTTCAGGAAACGAAAACCTGGTTATTCGGTTCTCATCATACTAGTAAAAAACAAATTTTTGTAATTAAATTTGCTAAAATTCCGAAAACAAAGCGCCTTAACTTAAGTAAATTTATTACGTGACGTAGTTAAAGTGAATTTATAATTAGAATAAAGAAAAAGTGCCAAGTTTCTTGCCTATCTCAACAAGTTAACATGTTAACGTATCATTAGCAATTTTTTGATTCAATGAAATATAATAACACCAAGCTAACAGAAGAACTCAGTTTCAAATTGGCAAGTTTTTATAATAGTAGATATGTATGCTTGGCTTGTGAATTCGTCTGTTAGCTCTGTGTTGTTATGTGATGCACAATCACTTATGTATCAATTAGTATTTTAAATCACGGTCGCCATGTGACTTCGTGTGAGACGTCGGGGATGTTGGGACGTAAATATAATAGTCGGTGGTCGACTTGTGACTGACTGGTTAATTATACTCAATGATACATAAGTGTTTGTCCATAACATTACATTACAGCTCAGTGTACACCATCCTTTTTATTTTTTGCGAGTAAATAAAAAAATATAAGGTAAATAAATAAATTAACTTACCACTACATAATTGAAATGGCGGGAATAGAAGTGGAGAAAACAACGCCACTGCCAGATGGCATATCAAGAGAATTTACGAATTTAATAAGTTTTAGCTGAAGTAAAAACTTGTAATTGCTCGCTTGTAGTGTGCGCGTAATTCATATTTTAAATAGACTGCATTTATACGTTTCCACATAATGGATAGAATAGGCGCGTCATTACCGCCCGAGGGTTTGGATTTTGAGCCACTGTGTGCAGACACCACATTTTTAACATATAAGGTTACATAACTATTAAACATACCAAATTCAAAGGATACTTATATATCTAAGATATTAAGGAATAGTTACTTTACACATGGAAACAGTGCAAAATAATTAGTGACCGACCGAAACATATTATTTTGCCGAAACCGAAACCGAAGGTTCGGTTTCATTGTAGTTTCGGCCGAAACCGAAACCGAACCTTTTATAAAACAAAAAGTCCTTAAAAGTCGAAAAAATGTTAGTAAGCCCGTTTTTTTCTAAAACTAATATCTCGCCGACCTATAATTACCGGTTTCTACTTTCAAAGATTTATCACAATGAAATTTCAGCACAGTTACAGAGGTTCTGTTTGAAAATTTAAGTACCCTATAAAGTGAAAAAAATACATTATTTGTAACACAAAGTTAGCGATTTTTTAATGGTGGTATAAAATAAAACAAATTTATTATTAAAATATGATGCTCATATATTATGTTTATTTATTTTCAGTTACTTACATTTTAATCATACTCACAAATATCACAATCAGTTAGCCTCGAATGGCTAATTCAAATATAATTAGATAATCAAAATAATCAAATTGATCAGCTTTGGTAATCATTTTAGCGAACCTTTTTTTTATTATGTAAGGTGAATTACATAGGTTATGATAACAAATCAACAAGTATAATATAGTAACAAATCTATACTTATACTTTTTATTTTTTATAACTAATTAATTATCTTATTAAAAATAAAAACAGTGTTTTTGTCATACTTACTGAGATCAACAATTTCTTTTTTAGGATCATCTACTTATAGATTTATTCTTTGTCATTTATTGTTTACAACAGTCTTATCAACTTTGCTTACAGTACAGTAAGTTTGACTATAGTATTTTTTTTACGTATTAATCAACAGATAGTAAAATAATAATTATTATAGTTACTTAACTAACGCTAACAGTCTTAGTAATCGAAGTTGAATAGTCTTATATTATATGCCAAGAACAATAGTTTTTCCGCATTTTCTCCAAGCAGATTTCCTCGCCTATCAGCATATATTTGTCCAACAGCGCTAAACAACTGCTCGCTAGGTACACTAGGTGCTGACAGGTATTTTAGAACAGCATTTCGTAATAAAGGATATGGGCTGGAGTTCCAATAGGAGTAAATATCAGCATTACGCTGTAACAAGGATTCTGATAGGTAACATTGTAGAGTCTGTCTGAGTGCCGCTGTTGGGTCAAGATTTTCATCGGTGTGCATCTGCTCGATATTTGACTGGTCGTGTGTATCTCTCTATTTGGCTATGGATATTTTGACTTTCAGAGAACAATGTCGCATTTATGTCGTTCTCTTGCTCACAGTGAGTATCTATACTTATGAACAGCGTGCGGGTCAGTAAAATTTAGTCGCCGGAATGCTTCACCTTCAACCAACGTATATGGAAGCATGTCTACAATTATCAAATCCATTATGGCTTTATCTATCCTTTTAGAAATTTCATGATCATCTGGCCATTGAGACAGTTTAGGTCTAGAAATTAAACCTGGAATCGTGCTTTGAACAAGGTTTTGATTATCACAACTAGAGGTCGATGCATATGCTTGTGAAATTTTTTGTTCTTGTTTCTTTAATTTGGCTTCGTTTTTTACTTTGTTCAATTCGGACTGTCGTTTTAAAACCTGCCTATGCTCAGCTTTGTGCTGTTTTGATAAATGTTGTTTTAGACCATGCAAGGTTTGTTTTTTAGGCTCATGGCTATCGAGTGAAAACGACCTGTTACACAGTTTACAGGCAGCTTTCGAAACGTCAGCTGTAGATTTCTCAAAAAAAATGCCAAATCGGATGTCTTTCCTTTTGTGAAATTTTTTAGTTTTTGGCCGAAACCGAAACTCGGGCCGAAACTTGATTTTTTGGCCGAAACTGGCCGAAACCGAAACCGAAATTTCGGTCGGACACTAAAAATAATGTTACTAAATATACAACGATTCTAGAAAGAAAGTAAATGAAAACACGTGTACTTATTTTTTTTTCGCTGCAAGGACTTCCTCAGCAGCAGTTTAAAAACAAACTCTTCGACAATTAGTACAGATTAACGTGTATTTATTATATCGTGTTTTTATTTAATTTCTATTTATTTTGAAGAGTTGGCAACGCGAGAGCGATACCCCTGTTGTTACAAGCGTCCATAGGCTACGGTGACCGCTTACCATGCGTACCGTCAGCTTGTTCGCCACCTTAGAAGTATAAACAATATGAATATTTCTTTATATATTATATACCTGTAAATGTATTAATAAACCTTTATAGTTTAGGTTAGATTTAATTATAATTTGTTTTATTTTCTTTTCACTGAGTATTTCCTACAAAGCTAAGTTTTATTGCACAGCTAATTAATTTGTCTGTTTAGCCTATAATTAGCTGGCAGAGAATGCCATTGGGCACTAAGCTCACCATTGTGCACTTTGTTTATGGAGAGAATATAAACAACTCAAAACAATACATAAATTATAGCTAGCTAACTTTTTTATTTTTGTAGTTTGTTTCTGTAACCAGACCACCAATTAATTAAAGTTAGCGTACAAATCCTAGGTCTGTGATTATAGTCAACTTCTCAAGGTCATTGACAGTCAAAGTCAAATAAAAAATTTCTCTGTCGCCATCTTATAATTTTCGTTCATTACTATTGAGTTGTTTACTCATTTATTCTGTGATAATGATAAATGATGTTTCAAATTGAGCGAAAGAAAGTGAACGAAATAGTAAAAGACATTTCTCATTCATTACACATTAATTTTATTACATTTCTCGTCTCAGTAATATCCACTTACATAGACGAGAAATGTAATAAAATAAATGTTCCAAAAGTGGTTCGTTCTAGTTTTTGTTATTAGATAACTATTTTTAGAATTCATTTTCAATAATATTCGCATCTTATCCATCCAATAAAGTACGCCCACCCTCGCTTATAAATACTTATCATTTAGAAGTCCGTACCAAAATGGTAAAATGTGATTTTTTAGTATAAATACTTTTTTTTAATGTAAGGCTTCGTTATCTATCGGTAGGGCATGGACACTGGTAGGTATTCGATAATACCGAATTACCGGTAACACCGGTGTTTTTCGTCATTTCTGAACCGATTTATTTTCTGTTTTAATACTGGTGTATTGAAACAGCAAAAACACCGGTTTTCCGTATTGGTAGAAAATTAATCAGTTGTTATTTATGTTATTTAAGGCTCATTTTAGGCATCGATAAAATACAAAACCCGACCTTAAAAATACAAGTCTGTATCTTTACACGAAATATTTTCAGCACGAGTATATCTAGTGTTTTTTTAAGCTAGTCCACTAAAAATATCTATCAAAGATCGAAGTTAGGTAGCTAAAACCAATGTAAAATCAAATCTTTAGCTTAATAATTATACCGTTGCGAAGAGGAAGACTTTAAAAGTTTGCGATTCTGAATACCTACTCTGTGAATCACTCCCTCATGAAAATGATTGAGCACTTTACATTAAATTGTTCTGAATAAATAAAGGAAAAAAAAATCATAAAACGGTCAAGTGCGAGTCAAGTTTAATAGAAATTTCAAAAGTTTGTTTCGTTCACAGCTTACAATCATATTAAGCATCGGCGTTTTTAGTACTCCCTGTTTAAATACAGTATATGGTAGATAAAGTTTAAATTTGGCTGCAGGCCCTGTGACAAAATACGGTAAATGATGATATCCCTACAATAAAAAAATCAAGTTAAAAGTCCCAACTAAAACCTAGTAAAAAAATCGTCTAAGCCATGTGTTGTTTTCGTACTTTCCATATTTGTCCTAGTCCATTTATCCAGGGGTTTTTTATTAGGTACCTGTTATCAAATATTCTTGAAAGATAATTGCAGTGACTACTTACAGTGACAGATTCATGCGTGAGTCTTTTTAACCATGAAAGCTGGGTTGATGAAATTTGGTCCATAGGTTTCTTGACTCTTAGAAACTCATTCTCGAGATCCAGCCATTTAATTATTACTTTAGGTTCGAGCACAGATTATATAATACTATAGCCTCGAGTGACACTTATTTTCAGTGGCAAAGCACAAGCACGTGTAAGGCAAGCTATTTATAAAATATTTTTATAAAAATTCATCAAGAAACAGGGCAATTATCTTTCAAGAATATTTGATCACAGGTAATAAAAAAAAACCTATATGCAAGGACAAATATGGAAGTTAAAGTACGAACTTGAGCGATATTTAATATTTATATCAATACATTCTTAGGGAAACTTACAACCGCTATTGAACCTATACGGTGTGTTCTATCGCTCGTTTTAATTATATCGCTGGGTAGCCAGGAAATTCATCGTGAGTATTCATTTAAGAAATACAGTCACGCACTGTTCAATTCTATATGTGCTTTCTCTCGTGAACACTTGGGTTATGGAAAAATAATCACAAATATACCGCATTTTTCTTGAAAGTATAGGAGAATACCGAAAACCAGGATCCAGGTGATAAAATCTTAATACCGAATTATCACTGGTTTTTCGCTATAGTCCAATTTCGCTAGGCTCTATGTGTCTGTCTTTTAGTGTGTCATATATCACGGCGGTATTCCCAGTAACTACAAATAACGACAGTTGTAAATTTGCTTGTATAGATTAATAATCTATATCTCCATTAAGGTAAAGAAAATATGGTGGCACAAAATAAGTATTTAATAAGTATATGCTAAAGGTCAGGTGTCTTCCAATAAAAACACATTAAATATAATTATTTTTATATTATAACAAATTAATTAATTTACTATTTCAAATTGCTTATTTAGTTAAAAAGATTATTTTATTTTACAATAAAACTTCTCATTGTTAAATTTTTAATAATTATTTTTTTCTTCGTTCTAACAAGACTTACTTGAATCGACAAAGGTCAGCATAGCAATTTAACTTTTAAATAAAAACTCTTGGCTTAAATATAATATTTCTAATATTTCTGCATTTTTTTTTCTTTATAAATTATGTGACTAACGTTTGAATGAACAGGATATCTCGTTAGCGTACCCTTCATAAAAGACTTTGTGAATAATGCCACCTAACGTCAACGTTCCCTTTTGTGCTTTAAGAGTTTATCACCAAAACAAAGCATGTCGCTTTTTCGCAATTATTTTATTTCATGATACCTACAATTTTTATTTTTTTTATTTTTGGCTTTTATCCGCATCTCCGGCGCGAAATTTGGTAATCGGCATGGGATTTCTTAAGCAACTTATCAAACAATCAAAATAATCTGATTATAGTAAGGAAGTTTGCTATAGCACGTTATTTATAGTATGCCACAGGGGAAAGGGTAACAAAAGGACATTATGTGGATATTTTTTATCCCAAGAGTTCTCTGCGGGTAAAACCTCACGAGTTCTTTTAGTGTGTTTTCCGGGATAAAAATTTGCCGATGTCCTTCTCCATTTCTTAAACTTATTGAAACGGGTCTTACAATAACACTTATGTTGTATTTTGTTTCCCATATTTTGGCACAGTTACATGCACCATGGTCTTATGACTGTAAAAAAAAAACCGGCCAAGTGCGAGTCTGGCTCACGCACCGAGGGTTCCGCGCAAACTATGTTGTTGTATATTATTAAAAATATTTTTATTATATGATGTAACTAAAAATGTACGGTTTTCGCAATTTTTCCTGTACCTGTACTATAAGACGTCGCTTCGTACCAAATTTCAAGATTCTGAGTTCACGGAAAGTATCCTGTAGGTTTTGCTTCCTTTGCGAGTTTCGAAAATTTGCTGCATAAACGGCTGTATCTTTTGATTGCGTTGGCTTAGAAGATTGATTTTTTCACAGCTCCAATCCAATCCCAGTAGACCTGAGTATTTGATATAAATTTTAGCTTGATACCTCCACGCATTCTTGAGAAAAAGGGTCTAGACAGACGGACAGACGGACGGACAGCAAAGTGATCCTATAAGGGTTCCGTTTTTTCCTTTTGAGGTACGGAACCCTAAAAAACAGATCAAGCGAGGGTTTCGTAGGTAATAAGATTCTTATAAGTTTATTTTGAATTACCCAAAAACTGTTGTCTTTGTAAGTTTGTACCTACGCCCAGTATTAAGATATTTAGGTACCATGTTTTTTAAAGACCCTAGTTTTTTTAGCTTTCTCAGTTCAAAGATGAATTAAATACTAGGCTTGCCTGCGGCTTTTTTTTCGTAAAATTAGGTAATCAGTAAGGGATTCTTACAAGATCTCCTTTATGAACCGGGATAAAAAATATATAAATTTTCCTACATGTGATTTTCCTTCATGAGAGATAGCCCTGTTGGTCTTCTTGTTGGCGTTGCTAGTGAAAGAATAGTGCCGTGCGGGATCCCAATGTTCCGCTGCCACTGAAGGAATGGTGAGAAGTTGCCGCTATCGATTGACGAACAAGAAAAATCTGAAATCAGACTAGAATATAGGAATACTAGGTGTACGGTAGTTTATAAAATAAACTCATGGCAGCCGTTATCTAAAATATAACCTCCTACTAGAAGCTGCAGGAAGCACATGTGATTTTCCTTCATGAGAGATAGCCCTGCTGGTCATCCTGTTGGCGTTGCCAGTGAAAGAATAGTGCCGTGCAGGACCCCAATGTTCCGCTGCGACTGTAGGAATGGTGACGTGAAAGAAAAACAAATAAACAAACGGACACGGTTTTGATAGTTTTCGTGTGAAAACAGTTTCATTCTGTAATCTGTCACTTTAATCATAGTGACCAGTGTGTTATAACGACAATTTTGTATTTAAATCCCTATGATTGTGTGAACTGTTTGTACTTGCCACTGCTTTTTATTTCAACTTCTATTGCAAGATCTGGTTTTTTCGAATGTTTTTCGGAATTGTTAGTCTAGATGTTATTTGTATTAGGGATAGATATTACAGTATACAGTCTTACTTTCGTTGTCGTGGAGGGTGATCTTTGATCTATTGTAGTCTACTGTTCCGTCGGCGAGTATATTTCGGTTTCAGTAAAGTTCTAAAACTGTTTCGGGTTTGTATTTAGTAAGGATGTCCAGACAGGGTGGTTAGGATTTTTCATTATGTGTTCTTTGTAGTTACTAGTGGCTATTACTTCGTCCTGTATTGCAAGCATATAACCTGCAGTTTCAGGAAATGGTTCACCTTATCTGAGCCATTTTTTCGAACTGTCTTAGGCAGTGTGTGTGCATGACACGTCGTGCTTATATGTCCTATCTTATAACTTAATATTAAGACAAACCAAAGGTGTTTTTAAATAGAGATAAAACCTCTTGTACTGTAAAATTTTACCAATGGTAGATAGGATAAATAAGCACTGAGGCGACGACGTTGTAATTTTTTCCGATCTTTTTATGACCAATGTATTAAACCGAAAGAGCACGTAACAGTTGGAATGAAAAAAGCGCTGATGGCTTTTGTGGTATTTTTGGCATTAAGAGGGGCATAAAGACAGCCATTTTTTTCATACAACGCGGAATATGAACGCAGTATGGGCGAATAGCAAAAAAAATGAACAACTCGAATATTTTCTGTATTGAAAATTTGATAATAACAGCTCTAGGTTTTGTATAAAGCAATATTTTAATGAAATTTCAGCTAAATTATATGTACCGTTATAAAAATAAATCAAAAATTGGCAACATTTAGAGGTAACTTTGTGATTTCTTTCTATTGAGAAAATTTTATAGCATCATGTTTTTGCTAATATTAGACCTTGAAATTATAATGTATAATCTACATGATTTTTTTTAATAATTATTTGAACTTGATTTACTTACTCAAAAATCAATTTTACCATTGGTAATTTTCCTGAGTTTAATATAAGATTCAGTCAAGATAAAATAAACCGATGGCAGCTGTAATCTAAAATATAGCCTAGCCTAATTTTTAGGGTTCCGTACCCAAAGGCTTCGTGCCAATCTGCTTATCTGTTTGTCCTAGCCACCTACTAGAAGCTGCAGGAAACCAATGGGTGCAGGCGTTGCGTTGTGGAGACATAGGAGGCCTATGTTCAACCATAACAATAAGGTAATACGAGTGACAGTGAGTAGCCATATCATGAACTTTCGATTTATTTCGAACTTTAGCCTCCTGGTTCCACTTCCACCACTCTAGGTAAGTAAGCACGCTCCTATACCTACGTGAATTATATGTATTAAACTGTCTAATACATGTTCTATGTATGGTTCTATTGTACCTCTACCTTTTAATAGAAGACAATCATTCCATTCACAGTGTGAAATTTATACATAAGGGGCACGCCGCTGTCTGCCCCGTTCAAAAACCTTGAAATCTAGTTTACCCAACCAAAAAATCTCAAGATGACAGCAACACAAAGTAAGGTCAAGATATAGCAAATAAAAAATGAAAAAGCTTGTAATTTAGTGTCAGTTTTACTGCCGCGCTAGCTGTGAATTCAATTTTCAATTAATGTCATATTAAAATACTCACCGGGCGGGCCTAAACCGGTACCGAGATTATTTTGAACAGAAATCTCATACTCGTAGTAGTGGGTACAAATGATTTACAATCAATGATTCAAAATAGCAGCTAACTAGCGCCGCCATAAGATATTTGTAATTTTCTCTTCGGAGAGAGCTAGTTTCGAGAATCCTTGTGTTGAAAAGAATAATTATTTAAATTAAAAAAATCCGACTGCAAAACATTTAGAACTAATAAATAAGTAGGTACACCTAAAACATACCAAATATTTAACTATGAGCAGACGGAACTCTGCTTATCTCAATGTTTTAAGGTAAATACATAGTACCTAGAGAACCGAGCTTCGCTCGTTTTTTTTTAGCAACGCCATCTATTGTCAAGTAGCTGAACAACCGCCATCTATTGTCAAGTAGCTTTAACGTTGCTGTTTCGGTATGACTACTCGCCAGTAGATGTCAGAAAGTGTCATATTTTTCAATTTATCATTGCCTAAACAAGGATAAAACGACGTTTTCTGAAAATGAAACCTAGCTAGATCGATTTATCGCCCCCGAAACTCCCCAGATACTAAATTTCATGAAAATCTTTGGAGCCGTTCCCGAGATTCAGATTATTTATAAGATTATATACAAGAATTGCTCGTTTAAAGGTATTAGCCAACTACTACGAGTTTATACGAGTAGTTAGCAATCTGTAGGTACTACCTACTATTTGTACAGATTTGTACTTGGATTGAAATGAGCCTAGTCTGCTTGTAGTTTGATATTAATTGGTATGTTTTAGGTGATTTTCTTTTTAGTTTTTAATATTTTGCAGTCATGTTTTTTATTTACAGCATTTTAGTTTTCGTTTTTTTACCTTTTTTCTACTTGCGCTTGACTATTTTATGTACCCTGTAACACTCAAAAGAGGGACACTTTTAATTTGAGACCTCATTCATCGAAATCGGTCTAGCCGTTTAAGCTACAGAAGGTCACAATGGAACGGACATACACACATACACACGCCCTATATACGCGCGCAAAACATTACCCTCCTTTACAAACATCAATGTGGAATATAATAATTAAATAGCTATAATATTACAGCCAATTTTTAGGCTACGAAAAAGTATAAATTACAACCATTAGAAAGCATTGAATAACAATTTATTATCCTAATTAAATTTAAACATAAATATAAATGACATATATAAGTATTTTTGTTTATTTCCTTTTAAGGGCCCTCTTACAGCCATCTAGCGCCGACATAAGATATCCTCAATTTTCAAACTTCGTAGAAAACGAATTTCTAAAATCCAAATTTTGGAAATATTAAACTAGTCATAAGCTATTTTTAGAAGTTTTCATACAGTTTTTAAATAATACCTGTGAGTTGTAGTTGGCATTTCTGCAAAAAGTGGCCGTTTTTGAGAATATCTAATGGCGCTGCTAGTAAGCTGCTAAATGCCCCTTAATTTCCTTGATAATGTTACCGTACGACAGGATTGTTTTAAAAAATATTACTGACTTACAATTTAGCGTCAAAAATCCGACATTTTGATTTTTTTAAGCACCTTTCTATGGACACTTGAGACGAAAACGATACCTTAACTGTCACAATCCATCCAGCCGTTTAGAAGATACGAGTACACGATTCGCGTGAAAAACATAACCCTTCCTTGGCTGTTAGGTAACAAAACAAGCCATATGCGATTCTTGGAACTTTTTTTTATTACTTTTAAAATATATCTGTGAGTTTTAGTAAGCATTTTTGCTAAAAGTGGCCGTTTTTATACCTTCTTCAATACATAGATATATCCTACTTTGTAAATAATACAAAACGTTCTAAAAATAGCCTATGACAAGTTTTGTATTTTCAACATTTAGATTTTTTTAATTTGCTTTTTTCGAAGCGAAAATTTAAAATATCTAATGGCGGCGCTAATTATTATTAGCCAATATAATAATAATTATAATTTTTGGATATATCACACGCTATCAGGTCCAAAAGTATCTGGTTAGTCCGAAACTATACAACAGACATAAATACTTATATATACTTTTTTTTGTTTATACATACATATCATACAGAAATACACCTAGACTCAAGCAAACACAAATGCTGATATATGTTTGTCCAGTGCGGGAATCGAACCAACACCCAGCCGGCCACACTACAAACTATACCTATATATATATATATATATATATATATATATATATATATATATATATATATATATATATATATATATATATATATATATCGAAGAGATTTTTATGACGTGGCGCGTAAGTTGTATATGATTAAAGTAAGGGTTGTGCAAAAAATAAAGTGCGGAAAACATTGATTAAGTTTGTATGGAAATTTGTCAATTTACACAGTTCACAATTTCCACCTTCTGACATCGGCATAGTATTCATATGATACATGGTACACACGTACGTAACGGGAGTATACACCACTTACCAAACACCACTATATATATACTAGCTGTTGCCTGCGGTTTCACACCCCCTAAATTCGGTTATCGGTGTAGGATTTCACACACACGACTCACACTTGACGTCTTCATGTTGCCTATGTCCTTCCCCGGGACTAAAACTATCTCCATGCCGAATTTGCCCGCGTAAAATTACAACGGCAACTCCTCAATTAATGATAAAACACCGACTTACGCCGTTATTAATTAGCATAGGCTGATAGACCTTTCCCGAGACTCAAACTATCTTTATGGCGAATTGGTACAGCGGTTTAAGATATATACCATCGAAACCATGGTTTCCCGTCGTCGTGATTCTAATAGAATGTTTACTACATCTATATTGTCGCCATCGTTTAAGACGTGCTTATACTCTGGTTCATTTAGCTAATCTAAGGATCAGGGACAATGCTTTTTGTGAATGTGGCTTAGACGAGAAAACTATGGATCATAGATTGTTTTGACGCCCAAAACTGTCGTCGTCATTGTATGAATTACTCCCCCGTTTAATCCCTCGTCCTATTAACCTGAAATGCCTCCTCACTTTGTATATTCACGTAAAGTCATCAAAATTTTTTTCATTTAATGACATTAGACTTTGGAATTTATATATTTTATTGTATTTATCTTTATGTATTGTATTAGTATTTATAAATATGTATGTAATCCTATGTTGTTTTTAGTTACCTAGTAGTTTTTGGTTTTGTAGTGTTATGTACACTGACTGGCTGAGTAAGCTTAATATTCATATTAATAGAAATCGTTTACCGGCATCTTTCTGATTTCTTTTCGTGTAAACTGACATTGGCAAATATTTGGAAACTCAATTAAAGCGAGAAAAAAAAAGAGAACGTCTTCTTGCGCAAAATCGTAAAATAAACCAAGGAGATACATATACAATGGCCGGTAATCTTCAAAAAAAACAGATAGTAAAAACGAGCATTATATTGGGGAGTTTTGGCACGCATCTGAAGGAGTGGTGTTTTTTTTCTGTTTAATTTTTCTAAATTCATTTAGTGTGTTTCGATGTGTACCTATATTTTAGCAGTGTTTTACGAAAACGTGTTAAGAATTGTGCAGCGAAGGCTCATGAATAGGGAATTATGAAGAAATAAGCAGGACATGACGCGCAATTTCTCAAGGATGCGCACAAAATCTCCCGCCCAAATCCTCGATAATACTTGAATATGGCGCTTTGCCAAACTAGAAATAAGCACAATATTATATTGAAAAACATCTAGGTACTGATTAAAGTAGGTATCAAAATATTCTATAGACAGTAGCGCCACGCTCAATTACATATTGTTGTAGGCCGGTAGCAATGGAGTCCATATATTGGCCGACCGCGTATTGTACGGCCAATAATCAAATATTAGCGTTAGCTTAGATTATTGGCCTAAATTTAGTAGTAGTTGTTGTAGTAATAAATTATTACAATGATATCATTCTAGCAATTTATGATTGTAGAGATAAATAATTTTTTTTTTGACATTACACACAGCGCCATCTAGCCCCAAAGTAAGCAAAGCTTGTGTTATGGGTACCGGGCAACGGTTACAAATACATATAGAATTTTTTTTTGTAAATACATACATATCATACTTAAATACACAAATGTTTGTCCAGTGCGAGAATCGAACCCACACCCTCTGCACAGTATTCGGTCACACTACCAACTAGGCTGCGAGGGAATCAATGTTTATAATGAAATGAATACAAAACACAATCATAGTTGTTTCTTGTCGATGATACTGGCTTCGGATTATTAACTGTATATTATTTAGTTGTACAATATTTGTACGGACCAATACTTCACAGCCAATAAAGTGCGCCCACAATACATGTACACGGATTATTGGCCGTGCAATATTGGTCGTACATTACTGGTGCGGACGGAACTATGTACAGGAGGCGACACATCAAGCTACCCACGAAAACATACCTATAACTAAAACGTATCGCTATAGATAAATCGTCGGAAAGAGACTGAACACAGCTGCGTCTGCGAACATACTATAGATATATGTTTACTACAAACATGACTGAAAGCCGGCGCGGCGGGCGCCGGGTGGGGCGGCGTAATTACCGAGCTCAATCAACATCTAGGTAAAATAGAATAAATCAAAATTTAGTGTTATCCGTGACGTTGACACGTTTGTTTCATCGTTACCTACCTTTCTAAATTAAAAATGGCACCTCAACTTATCCAAGTGCAGCGGAGAAGTCGGCTACAGAATAAAAGATATTGAGCGAAAACTCGAATAACAGTAAGTAAATTTACTTTGTTAATTACGTATGTTTGGAGGAACCTATCCATCATACATGAATCACAAGTAGTAACTTAATAATTTAATCCTTACCAACCTCATACCTACGTTCCGACTGTGGGGCACGGATCCCATTATCCCATTATCGAGGATGTTTACATGAGTTTTTTTTTTAATAATGCAGGTTTCCTCACGATGTTTTCCTTCACCGAAGAGTCAGTAGGTAATCGATACTTAATATAGAATAATAAATACAATATGAAAGAAAAACAGTAATAAAGAAATAATTTTACAGTCTGGTCTTCAATAGGTAACTAAAAGCAGTATCATGAGTGACATTTTATATATTTTTTAGGCATTTGACACCTGTTTTAAATAAGCGTCAAATTTAAAACATTCTATTTACAGAGAAAAACAATAAGACATTGGATCCTCCGGAACGAGGAAACGGGGGGAGACCTATCGCCATAGCTCCAAGAGATGCGGCTATAAAAGCGGCTCACCAAATGGAGCCGTTTCTCAATACCCAGAGCACTGATTCTCAATATCACGTAAGTATCATTAATATTTAACTGAACTTTGTCGTCGGTTTTATATTAAAAAAATCAGACATGACCCGGTTATCGGCGTGCTTATTTTGTAACTTCAAGGGAATTGATGTTAAAAATCCATTGTTTAGCCTTTACGTATTATTTCTTATGCCTTTTACCATTGCCGCTCGCGTACGAATGTTGTGGTATTGCGTGACACACAACACATACGCGCGCGTAGAAGGTAACTGTAATGGATTTAAATACCGTTCCCATTATAGGTAGTTACTAAATATGCACGCCGCATCAGTGTACAAAAAACTTTTGTTATTTTATAATGTTACTAGCTGTGCCCGCGGTTCCACCGGCGCTAAATTCGGTTATCGAAACATATCTGATTCCTTGCTCATACCTCAAAAACACTATATTTTTCAGGATAAAAAGTAGCATACCTATATGTTAATCCAGGGTGTCACCTACCTCCGTACCAAATTTCATTAAAATTATTCTAGCCGTTTGAGCGTGAAGAAGAAACAAACATACCAACACATTCACAAACTTTCGCCTTTATAATATTATAGTGTGATGCATTATCAAGGTAATAGGTAACAGGGAGCAATTTATATGGGTAAAAAAAAATAGTGACTTTGAGCACAACGAGCCGCCTGTTGGTTGAGGATACTGCGACCTACGATAAACGTGCTTGTTTACAGTCTTTGAGTAGCTAAACTAATCCGGCTGAGCCCGATTGAGGCCGAAAAATCAAAAAATCACAGAATTCTACTTACGAATTGGAAATGTAATAACTTTACAGGGTTTCAAATTTAAACTCTGTAAAAATTATACCTACCTACCTATGTGTGCAATTAGATTTCCGTGTGACCGATCGCTAAGAGTATTAGGGTTAAGGGTTAAGGTGAGTAATGACGACTGCCGGGAAATAATTTTAATTCACAAGAAGAGCTCAGCCTTACTTGTAAAGAATAGTCATCGCGAAAATTAGTATGGAAAAATCGGCCAAGTGCTAGTCGCTAGTCGCTAGTCTACCACCACCTATAAAAACAGCAAAAACAATGACGTTTGTTGTATGGGAGCCCCCTCAAATTTTTTTTTTTTTTTTAAGTGAATATATAATTAAATATTCTGTGAAGCGTCTACCTGTTGCCGTTATCAATATCGAGCAAAAAAATCACGTTTGTTGTATGGTAGCCACCTTAAATATTTATTTTATTCTGTTTTTTAATATTTGTTGTTATAGCGGCAACAGAAATACATCTTCTGTGAAAATTTCTACTGTCTAGCTATCACGGTTTATGAGATACATCCTAGTGACAGACGGACGGACGGACAGCGGAGTCTTAGTAATAGGGTCCCGTTTTTTACCCTTTGGGTACAGAACTCTTAAAATTTATTAAGAAGTTTAGTGGAAATCCAGTAATTATTAATAATTACATTTTTTAAATAAATTTATGTATATGTATTATTTTTCTTTTTAAAAATAGTATTAAATTTAAATAGTATTTTATTAACACACAAAACGAGGAAATAGACTTTTTGATATTTGGCAACGCTGCCTTTTCGTATGCATCAGCTTTTATTATTGGGTATTTATGAATAAAATTTAATTTTCAGGTTAAGACGCAGACCGTCCGGCGGCGGCTGAAAGAAGCAGGGCTTCGGCATCGTAGGCTAGCGAAAAAGATTCCGCTAACCGAGGGCATGCTCAAGCAAGAGTAACCTTTTGCTTGGAATATTATAATTTTGACTGCGTTAATAACACCGTCATATTTGTTGACGAGAAAACTTTTCAATCGCATAAGGACGACAGAAAACTTTTATGGAGACGAAACAATGTCAATTTAATTTCTGTCGTCCTTAACAGATGGAAAATGTTTGTCTTCCTTCTTATCTCGATAGTCAACTTGGAAAATACCTACCTAGGCGTTTAACTGCACGAGCTGGGTCGATTGGGTAACTTACGTTTGCAGATTCAAGTTCAAAAAGTAGCTTCAGATCTTATGATCACCCCCCCTTAACTATTGTTCTGGATCCGCCCTTGCGCCCCGGTCAGTGTAAAAAAAACTTTTATTATTTTATAATGTTACTAGCAGTGCCCGCGGTTCCATCCGCGCTAAATTCAGTTATCGAGCCTTATCTGATTCCTTGCTCACCCCTTTAAAACACTAAATTTTTTTAGGATAAAAAGTAGTATACTTATATGTTAATGCAGAGTGTCACTTACCTCGGTACCAAATACATTGGGACCTTTCTGACCCGCTAACCCAAAATTCTGCAAACACAAATGAAACCTATGGCAGTTTTTAGAAGAAGTTACGTCCTTTATAAAAGTGCAGTTTTTTTTTAAGAAACTAATGGGAATATTGAGGAAAGGATGTCAATATGTTTACCTTTTTAGTTTATTAAAGTTTTAGTGTTCAAAAAGATTAAGCAGTTAAGATTAATAACGCTCAATAAAAACGATAGGGAAATCGTCCCCCCGATCGACCCGGTCACGGTCGTAAAACTATTGTTAGGCGGCCTCGGCACGTACTAACGTCCCCAGATGACGATCTCGCTGTCCGGATAGCGAGATTAGTCTCTACGACCTCCCCGAATAGGGCCTCCCTCCAAACACGACGCCGACGTCCCCGGGTTCGTCGGCGCCCACAAGGATACACTAGGTATCAAAGAGTGCCGGGGCGCTTCTCGCCCCCACTCAATCGCAATCGTACCCGCGTAACGGGGAACTCCCCTCCTGGCGGTGACTCACCTTCGGGTTCGAGACTCACGCCGGTCGAAGGGACGCCCCCGAAAGCGACAACCCAAGCCGAGGCTTCCCCCGCGGGGAGCCCTTGAGCGTTGGGCGCTATATGGGCTGAGGCTCCTTCAGAGTCTCGCCCCAAAAGTCCGGTGAAGCAGTAATGGCTGCAACAGCCAACTGCATAGTCAGCTCAGAAAAAAAAAATTCCGCTGCCTGCGCATATAGCTCAAACACACACAGTACCGCTTTGCAGTACTTCGTATTTGTCGTTGCGATCTGTGCGTTCCCTGTGTTTTCCAGTTTAATCTACAACCCCTAGCATTGTTTTACGGATTATACGTTTTTTTGCCCCTGGATTGGATTTATGTTAAAATGGAAAGACCTAACCGCTGTGTTGTGTCTGATAAATCTGTGTTACGGCGCAGGAAACATAGACTTTGTCTATAACTGCTTGAAACAAATAGAGGTCATGGAATGGCAGTGGAATTCTTTTTACAAGAAATAGTGCCGCGAGAGGTATGTACCTATCAATTTTTTTATTCGGTAACTGTTTTCATATGGTTAAAAGAATTATTGTTAATAAAAATATAATTGTCGCACATGAACCCATAACCGTAAACTAAAGAACGACAGCCTTTCCTAAAGGGGCATGCTAAGGGGTTTTCACCATAATCCTTTAATAAAAACCGTAAAGGGACATCACAGACAGATACGATTGACTTATTTTTAATTTCTACAACTACTTTGCGTATGTGTAAAACGCCACGTTCTTTTTACCGGTCACATTCGCGTTAATGCGGGGTGGTGAAGCCGAGTTTAAACAAGTGCAGAGAGAGACCATATTGTATGAAGTAATATATACTATGCCGTGGCACTGTCGCCTTGTTTTAGTAAAGCCGATTGAGCCACAGACGACCAAATTAATACATATACCTACTTATAATATACAGTGTATACTACACGGTTATTATTTTAATATAGTTATCAAAACTTTTTTGTTTTCAGATCGCATTTAATGGCGCTAGATATACTTGACATCCTTGTTGGCAAAGTGCAGAACGATTCGTACAAACACAACGAGAAACACCTCGAGTAGTACAACCCGAACCACATGTGCCAGACGTTCAAGAAGCAAGAAATCTCGGGATACAATTGCTTTCTGGCCCTTTTAGCCTTGGTGGCCATTCTCGTGCCTCGAACACGGCAAGGCGCTGTATATTTGACAACTGTCGCAATGAACCGGCTCACTATATACCGAATTATATCAAGTTTAATGTGTTAAAAAAATAATATTATTATATCCCACCACTACTACGTGTGTCACCCGCACTTGAGAAATAACGTGTGGGAAGAATTGTTGCTACAAGGGAATCACGACGATTTTAACAGTCATTTTATGCTGGATATAGTAAACATAAATAAATGGGGCCTAGATAGAAAACAAGATTTCGAAAGCTTTGATGACGATGAATTCCATTTTTGGACATCTTTGACAAAGAATCAATTCATTAATATTTTGGATCAAACCCCATGCTTAAGAGCAAGATCACGTACGCCCGCAACAGTTTTGGGAATATTCCTTTGTAAAGTAAGGAGTAGAGAACCTAATGAAAGATTAGCAACATTGTTCAAAATGAGTAGAAGGGCTTTAGAGAAAAAAACTGGTTGCCTGTAAAGTCGGTATACGGGCGAAAGTTTTACGTGACAACTTGTGCCTTTCACTTTTTATGTCTGTCTCTCTCGCTCTTAGGCGGGCTAACCATGCCGCGTGCCTCTCACTCGCTCTCATTGTGAGCGCATAACGTGAGCGGAGCGTAACGCAGTTTCTTGAAGTCACCCGGCAAACCAATTTATAAGACGTTGTCACGTCAAAAACTGAATCTAGCTAGGCAATGCTTAACAGAAGATTATGTCCCTCTTCACCTTGGGATAGACCACCTATCAAGAATAGATGTTATGGCGAGAAACTTAACGATACCAAATACTTTTTTTGGAAATGAAGGTCGTAATGTAGTTGTCGTGTGCGAAGGAAAAAACGAAAGCATGAATTTCTTATTTCAAAGAAAGACATACAGCCTGCATAAGTTTAGAAACCTGCTGAAGCCATTTTTAATTATTTGCGCAGATGGGTACATATTAGATGTTTATGGACCCTATGCTGCTACTACATCCGATGCAACGATTCTCCGCAATCTTCTCTCTAATGAATCTCGGTCCGGCCTTGAATGGTTTTTCTTACCAGGAGACGCTTTTGTTTTAGATAGAGGCTTCAGAGATGCCATATCTAGTCTCGAAGAATGTGGATTTGAACCGCACATGCCACCGACAAGAGCACGTGGAGAGCAATTAACAACGATTGAGGCCAATAAATCCCGGTTAATTACAATAGTCGAATGGGGTAGAGGCAATAAATGGCAGAATTAAAAGAGATTTTAAAATCTTCTGGCAAAGCTATTTCAATATCACAATGAAGAACATGATAGTTGATTTAAAGATTTTTAGATAATATTATTGTAATGATTAATAAAGATTTGATGATTCAAACGACAATTGAATTTTTACTTTCCTTTAAATCTATAAGAATTTAAGAAGGTGGATTAACTAAGTTCATTGTCTTACAACTATTAATGATACATAATATTAATATTATTATTTAACTAAACACATTGACATGATAAAACAAAAATTACATGATAAAACAAAAAAAAAGTTTTTTATATATTTTCGAAGATATCTCAGTATTCCCTAGACCCACAATAATGCGCTTTAAGAAGGAACAGCTAGACATTTCAGACATTTAAATAAGGTATGATTCATCTTTGTTCGCCATGGGTAATTTAGTCCATATTAAAATTAGTCCATAGTAAATGTCCCAATGTCATTTCATTAAAATTGGTCCAGCCGTTTGAGCGTGAAGAACACATTCACAAACTTCGCCTTTATAATATTATAGTGTTATTCATTATCTAGGTAATAGGTAACAGGGAGCAATTTTTTATGGTTAAAAAAAATGGTTACTTTGAGCGCAACAAGCCGCCTGTTGGTTGAGGTTACTGCGACCTACGATAAACGTGGTTGTTTACCGTCTCTGAGTAACTGTACTAAGTCGGCGGAGCCCGATTGAGGCAGAAAAATCACAGCATTCTACTTACGAATGTGAAATGTAATCTTAATTTTAAGATTTTCATGTCTTAACAACAAAACCTTGTAAAAAATTATACCTACCTATGTGTGCAATTAGATTTCCATGTGACCGATCGCTAAGAGTATTAGGGTTAAGGTGACTAATGACGACTGCCGGGAAATAATTTTAATTCACTTATATATTCATTCATAATGTACGGTTGCGACGCGATGCAGTGAGGCACTACGTAAGAGAGCAGCCAGTATGAGACGAAATAATAAATTACGACTACCTCTCTTTCGCGACTTATTCGCTGCGTTGCGCCTTGGGTTCAAAGTCCATTTAGGTTAGATTGATGTGTCGCTTTCCGTACTAGGGCAGATGTCCATCTGATACATATATAGTATCTATCTTTAATCTGTGAAGATATATACAGAAATAAACTAAACTATTCTTGCTAATTTCTTTCCGTGTTAACTGACATTGGCAAACAGTTGAGTCTACTGACTTAATTAAAGCCACAAAAAAAAAGTCATCAGTTAAACGTACTTATTATCTCTGATAAATAAATAATGTTTAGTCTGAGATAATAGCTATATTTCGAAACCATGGTTTTTCCGTCATCGTGATACAAATAGAATTTTTACTACAACTATTTGTCGCCTTTGTTTTGGTCATGCTTGTACTCCGGTACATTTAGCTAAACTCAGGATCAGGGACAATTCTTTGTGTGAATGTGGCTTGGACGAGGGTACTATGGATCATAAATTTTTTGAATGCCCAAAACTGTCATCATCATTGTATGAATTACTACCCTGTAATATTCCTCGTCCTATTAACCTTAAATGCCTCCTTACTTATGTATATTCACGTAAAGTCATCAAAATTTTGTCTAAATTCATGTCATTTAATATTATTAGACTTTGAAATTTATGTATTGTTTTGTATGTTTATGTATTTATGTTTATGTATTGTTATGATATTTTTAAATACGTATGTATTCCAGTTTTGTTTTTAGTTACCTAGTAGTTTTTTGTTTTTGTAGTGTTCATAGACTGAGTAAGCTCAATATTTACATCAATAGAAACCGTTCACCAGCGTCTTATTTATTTCGTGTTAACTGACATTGGCAAATAGTTGAGTCTTCTGACTTAATTAAAGCCACAAAAAAAAATATTATATTCCATTTATCTATAAACTACGTTAAATTTCGCGACTAAGTTAAAAATAAAGTTAATTGTGCCCTTCCTGAATTCAGTAGATAATATCATCCAACATGAGTACAAGACCCGAAGACCATCGTAGGAAATGGGATAAAGATGAATTCGAGAAAATTGCTGCAGAGAGATTAAAAGCAGAATTAGAAGAAGAAGAACGATCTAAAAAGAAAGGTGATTATAGTGGGATAATTTATTTTGCCATAATATATAAATGTTTTTTACTCCTTTCACAATAAAAAGTAGTTGTCTAAGTGCCTGCTTTAAAAGCCAGGAAACTCCACATTACCATAAGATTAGTTTAGAGTAACTAAAAGGGGGCCCAAGGGAAGTTTTTTCCACAGCGTACACCCAATTTGTACACCTCAACCTCTGATTATTGGTAAATTTTCGACTTTTTTTATTAATTGAATCTAGGGTTTAATTTGATGTATAGTAGTTATGGAAAGTCACTGGTAAAGTGCTAAACGCATAATTTTTTTTTAAAAAACTTCAAACTTCGTTAGTCAGTACTTAGAATCTAGATCAAGATCTTATTGTAAAAAAAATATGAATACTCTATGGGCAATAAAGTACAGTTTGTGCCTAATTATTGTAAAGAGTTAAATTATTATAAATAAGCAAAGGAGGCACTAAGCAAAGAACAAATGCCACTGGATAAACTTTTTAATTAAGTGCTTACAGGGGTTACAACCAGTTTTTTTTGGTGAACACCTATTAAAAATTGTCACAAGCTGCCTCTGGTTACAACTGTCCTGACTTAACTCAAAAGTACGGGAAGCTACTTTAAGTCTCTTAACATAACACAAATCAAATAATTAAAAAACCAAATTGGCCTTGGGTGTCCTAGCACACCCCATGTAGAATTAGGTGTGCTGTGCAGGTGCCTGCTGGGATTTTAGGATGAGTCTTATTTGTCTTTATTATCTACTAGCTTCTGCCAGTGGCTTCGCCTGCCCTTTATTTCGTTATTGGCGTAGGTTCTTACGGCAACTCCTCAATTTTAGAAAACAAACAATCAAATCCTTCCTCTTTAATGGCATAATACATTCGTGTCTGTGAAACCATGGAAATACACATACAAAATTTCAACCCGATCGGTCAAGCCGTTTAGTTGTTGACATACCGACAGCAGTGCCACCTGCCGGGTCCAATTGTATTTTTAAATCATCCAGGGAACCACCAAAATACCCAATCGGTTCAGCCGTTTAGAAGTTATGTGAAAAAGATAAGTATGGAGGGGCAATTCTTACTACACGTTGTCCTATTACCCGTTTTCCCATAGGAATGAAGCATTTTCGCGCAGTAAATATAGCCTATGTTCATCAGGGATAATGTTAGCTTCTAAATTTTTCAAATCGGTCCAGTAGTTTCGGAGCCTATTTGATACAAACAAACAAACAATCAAATCTTTCCTCTTTATAATATTAGTATAGATTTCTTTGCACTAAAAAATTACATTATCTAAAAATGATTTTGTTCTTACAGCACCACCTATAAAGCGAGAACTTCTCAAGCAAAGAGAGTACAAAGTTGATTTAGACTCAAAGTTAGGGAAAAGTGTAGTAATCAATAAAAACACACCAACTTCCCAATCTGGAGGCTACTACTGCAATGTGTGTGACTGTGTAGTTAAGGACTCTATCAACTTTTTAGACCATATAAATGGCAAGAAACATCAAAGAAATCTTGGTATGTCTATGAAAATTGAAAGAAGCAGTTTAGATCAGGTTTGTGTATACATACATACTGTGCATTAATTTGGCAATAACTGTTTGTCTCATTTATATGCTTATTTGTTTAAAAAATATCAAATCATTGTATATGGTATTGTATATTACTTACAAGTAGATGTATGTAATACTACTTCAGGTAATGTAGATATAAATTATAAAAAAAATACTTAGATCTCTAAACAAAATGCTTATGGGGCGACTTTGGTGTTTATATCAAAGCTGTTTTTTTGCACTAAATTTTGTACATTTGTAAAAGTTTACTCAAAAGAAGATGTATTTGTTTCCAAAATCCATAACTATTTTTATGAAATGTACAAAACATTATGCTGTGAGCAAGCTGAAATTTTAAAACTCATAGACAATTATCTGTATTTTATAGGAAAGTTAAATTTGGTGTTCAAAACCAGTTTTAAGTTAAAAATAACAATTTTAAGTAAATTGTTGTAATTAAATATAATGGAACCCTCTATGCTGTAGCGTAACTAACAATTGACAGTTTTTATTTATGTAATATCATTAATTAATATTTATTTAGATTTTATACACATAATTTTCAGGTTAAAGCTCGGTTTGCACTAAACAAAAGAAAGCTAGAAGAGAAGAAACGTGAGTATGAGCTAGACACGAGACTAAGAGAGGCTGCTGAAGAGGAAGCCAGAGTAAAGGAACTGCGTAGAGAAAGGCGACGTGACAAAAAACGAAAGCTCCAAGAAGTCGAGGAACCTGAAAGCACTCCAGCACAGTCGGAACTTGCTCAAATTATGGGTTTCTCAGGCTTTGGCCCATCAAAGAAGTGATTTCATATTTTTACCTATCCGCAAGTAATTCCTTTTTTAATTAAATATATATTTGAATGATTAACTCAATTTCTCAATTACTGAAACCTAATCAAGATTTAATTTGTAGAAAAGATTACAAGCCACACAAGGCTTCTTAAAAAGAAGAGAAAAAACATTGATATTTTACAGCAGCATAATACAACATATTAATACTGATTAAATTAAAGTTTGTATTATTACTATAAAGTGGACCCTAAACTGGTGGCAGAAACAAGAATTGATACTGTCCATTTACTAAAATAAATAGTCCACCTGTTTGTTCTGGAGATACTCCGGCTGTTGCCTTCGGACTGTTTGCACAAAAAAAGGTTTCCTTGTGTTGTGCTGCATATGTGAAGCTCACGGCAGGAAGTTCCGGCACCTTCAACTGCAAAAAACATTATTCTTATCCTTAAGTACCTATGTAATTGTGTGAAGAGTGGACACTGGATGTTGAGATATATTAAAACAAAGACATGTTCTCTATTTGACGATTGTATATTGAATGATTATTAAATCTTACAAAATCTGTTAATTCTAACTTACTAACTAAGCATAACGTGATATACGTTACACAAGTGACCTTATTACGTTGTCAACGTGAGGAAGTGCATTACATTCTGGTAATTAAGATTAATTACCTATGCATTTAAAATCTTTTATATGCCAGCGGCCAATGTTTTTGTTATTCTCGTCGACCAGTTCGTAAATTAGAGGACATATTTTATTTATGACTTTGCAACGAGAAAACTTTTTAACCAACTTAGCCTAATGGAATTTATGTCCAACACTTTGGTTGTAACATCTCTTCCAGACAAAGTCACCGACGTTGAATGACATGTCTCTACGACGTAAATTGTAATAAGCAGCATTACGCTCGTGGGCTTTCCACAACCTTTCCTGCACCTCATCGAAGATAGGGGCAAGAAAACCAACGTTATCTGCAAACTCGTCCCTAGGAGACATAATGATTTCGTCAGAATTTTCGTTGTTTTTATAGATACCAGCCACAAGATACCAGCTCTCTTCCGAACACCAAGAATGCCGGAGTGTATTTAGTAACCTCATTTACAGATGAGTTAATAGCGAACTGAATCTTGTGCATATTCTCATCCCATGTTCTATGGTCTTCCTCCACAAAACATGCGTCTGCCGTACCAATGGTCTTATTTGTCCGTTCAGTAGTATTCACTTGAGGAGTATAAGGAGTAGTAAAGTGAATTTTCGGAACATTGTACCTTTTAAGCATGTCCACGAACTCAGTACCTCAGTACTAGCTAGTATAACAGTACAGTTATCCATGATAACCGTTTCAGGTACACCATACACAAGAAAAACTAAATTTTCCATGACATGATTTAAGACAGAAGCAGTTGCCTTTTTAATCGGAAATAGCAAAGTGTATTTTGAGAAATGACACATCACTACCAAAATATACCGATTAAGCTTTCAGAGATAAAAGTAATGGGCCTATTAAATCAGTAGTAATACACTGAAATGGTCTACAACATTGTTTAGGTTTACCAATTAAACCAATAGTTTAAGAGTTTTGATGTTTGTAAGCAAGACAAACATTACATTTTGCTACAAACTTAGCAACGTCAGAGTACATACCATTCCAAAAATAACGTAGGCGTATTCTTTTGAAGTTTTTTGTATCCCGAAATGAGCACAAGTAGGAGGAGAGTGATTTTTAGAGATCACCTGTTCTCTCAATTTGGTTGGTATGACTTAGGATAGTAAGGATTAGGTATGGAGGATATGCATTAGGGTTAGCTTGAATAGTAGCCTTAAGAGCATTATACCAGGCATCAGTAGACGATGTGCTGTTATAAGTGATTGCATTCACCATGTTAGCACGAGACAAGAAGTCAGGTATCACATTGTCGGAACCTTTCGTATCAGGAGATACGCTCGCTACAAAAGGACGTTTAGTATCCAAATGCACTAAGTTAGAGTTTATGCAAGAAGGCATAATTTGAAACACTCAATGTTATCGCAGCGATTTACCATTAACCCATTCTCGCAGAGGACGAGATGTGAGTTATTACCTAAAATAGAGATCGCACTGCCGCTATCTAACAAACCACATAAAGTAAGATTATGTACAGAGATATTTACATAAAGACGTACAAAATAATTTTCTTTAAAGAGAACCGAATCGACTTTGTACGATTTCGAAAAGATTTTTACCGTTTTAAGCCATGCATCCCACTCACATTTATCAAAGAAGTTATTTTTCAAGTTTGAAAAACCTTTTTTTGAAAAGTGATTTAGCTTAAAATCAGTATTAGAAGTAGGGTTTTCTCTTAAATGTTTTTTTGGATTTAAACCTTTAGTAAAAGTGACCTTTTTTTCACCACTTTGTGGTTTAAAATGGTTATACTTTCGAGCAAGTCTAGATGCACTAATTGTCGAAGTAGGAGAACAATTAGGACAATCGATCACACGTACGTCTTTACGGCCACAGCCGAAACATACAATGTCACGAGAGTTACATTGTAACGTCGTGTGCGATTCAGAGTTACATCTAAAACATAGGTTTCTCTTGTCAGTTTTAGGAGTAGACTGTACAAGACTAACCTTGTTTTCTATAGAAGTAGAAAGAATATTATTAGAAGTATTAAGAGAGCTAGTGCTAGGAATAGAAGTATTCATCGCGATAGACGTTTCTAACCATTTTCAAGCTTCAAACATAGAGTCAATTGAAACAACGTCCAATTGTCGCAACTGTACCTATTGCAAAATTAGGACTTAAGTTTCTGCGCAAAATAGAAACCATCTCAGATTCTGACTTTGGGGACCTAAGTTTTCTGCAAAGAGTTTGCACTTCAGTAATAAAAAATATGGCCTTTTCATTAGATTTTTGTTTTCTGGCCTCAATTTTCATCAGGAACCTCAAAATCCTTAAGAAAATCGGTTTTGAATAAATTCCAATTTATTATTACTTCTACTATCTATCTATCTGTTACGGAACCATTCGAGTGCTGGCCCGCTCAACATTTCAAACAAAAGTGAATATAATTTGTCATCTGAAACAGAGTTAAATGAAGCCATTTCAGTAACGTTTCTTAAGATTTCAATTGGACAAGATTGACCATTGTATTTGAACTTTTTAAAATCTACAAGAGGAGAGCGTTCAATTACAACAATTTTTTCAGTATTATTAGAAGTAGAAATACTGGTCTTAGGCTCATCATTTTCGACAATGCCCTTGCAAAAATTAATATAAACCTTAAACTTTCAGTAAAGTCTAATGAAAGGTCTGAGAACTTATCTATAAGAGATTCATCCTTATCCTTATCCAAACAATTTTTTGCAAATCTATGCATTAAGTGCTGGAAAATCGCTTCAACATCAACTTTAGACAACTTTCCGCTAGAAATTGACAATAAGTCAACTTTGGCTTTCCAGATTTTCAGCAATTTAGATATCTGATCGATATCTTCGTCACATTCCAATGGGCTTAAATCAGAAACAGTAGTAGTAGAAGAGAGTTTTTCGTACTGATCGCGCATCAGATCGATTTTAGAAGCAGGTTCTACACCTCTGAGTAGCAACTCATACCGTAGAGCCTTTTTAGGTAGAAACCTAATTAAATCGCCTGCCATCTGGAATGCCTCCGTTATACACAAATATAGAGAAATAAATAGTTAGAAATAAAAAAGAATAATAAGAAAAAAACGTTAGTAACCTAGTATATGGTACTCGGCTTACCACCGACACGTTATAAAGAAATTATTAACACCTTACCTAGGGTTCGATAAACAATGAATGAGTATACCGCTATGCTAAAGTACAATTTCATAAGAAGCTGAAAATTACCAAAAATTAAACATTTTATTTAATACAATTAAACTAAGAAAATAATACAGCTTAATGTTAATGACGTATATTTTGTATTGTTTTTATGTACTAAATATTTTTTGTTATTCATATTTATTTTTACATTGGGTGATAAATCTTCTAAGACTGTGGAAGGACCCTTTAAATATAATCTAATTTATCACCTACTTGATTTTTAATTAAAACTGGATCACCTGGCTTATATAAAACAGTATATAAATTTACTTATTTTCTAAAAGATTTTGCTTTAACATCCAACTGTGCTTTCTGTTATCTATATTTCAACTCTTTGGGATTATTTTTTTTCCGAGCTGTCAATGCAGTTGGCTGTTGCAACAACGCTCAAAGGCTGGGCTTAGGTTGTCGCTCTCGGGGGGGGTCCCTTCGACCGGCGTGAGTCTCGAACCCGAAGGTGAGTCAACGCCAGAAGGGGATTTCCCCGTTACGCGGGTGCGGTTGCGATTGGGTGGGGGCGAGAAGCGCCTCCGACGAACCCGGGGACGTTGGCGTCGTGTTAGGGGGGAGGCCCTATTAGGGGGGGGTCGTTGAGACTAATCTCGCTAAACGGATAGCGAGATCGTCACCTGGGGCCGTTAGTACGTGCCGAGGCCGCCTAACCATATTGGGATAGTCGTTATAGTTAAACAGAGAATTTACTCCTTTACGTAAGTAAGTTAGATGGTCAACAAGACGCTTCCACTCGAAACCGACGACACCGCGCACCGCCAGTCTACCCGTGACCAAGGCTGGTGTAACCTAGCTGAAACGTCGGGGAAAAAGGTATTTTGCCAAATGACATGTTTAATCCCGTTTTATTATTTTTGAATTAGTAAAGGAACGCGTAAATTTAAAAACTTATATAACCAAAAACAAGTTCATATGGAGTATATTAAGTCACTGAATGAGTACCTACTAGTGTTGTGAAAAACACCAAAATGGAACCCACTCGCTCCAATCATTCCTATTGTTCTCGCACTGGATTCTGAGATAGGCGCCTAAGTGTTTGTGCCTCCCAGGTTCTCGTGATGGTAAGCGGTAGTGCTTAACTTCTCAATACCTAGTAACCTACCCTATAAGTTTACTAAAGTCGCTTGGTAAACTTTACGAACGCCCCTTCCTCGCTCGCCTACGGAACGCTATAGTATCCAAAGGCATCTTAATCGACGAGAAGTTCGGCTTCTGCGTCCACTCGTGTGTCCACCAAGTCCTCCGTATCACGGAACACATTCTAGCTGGTTTTCAACCAGTACTAGGTAAGCTCCGACATGGGCGCTTTTCGAGGGTACGTCCAATCACCCGAACCGATTAATTGTGCAATCCACTATCATGCCTCGACCGACTAGTCTCGTCGACCTCCCCAACGCCTACGCTATCTGTCTGTCTGTCCGACCCTTAAAAGGCTCTATATTATATACTGAAATAGGTAGAAGCCTGAATTTTCCACAGAATATGTGTTATTATCTAAAAACTAAAAAGTTAAAATTTAAGAGGGGTTCCCAAAGAAACACATTTTCGGTGTTTTTGCTCCATCGTAAAACAAAGATACAAACTTCAAACTTGCAGTTAAAAATAATAAAAACCGGCCAAGTGTGGGACGGGTCCTAAACCATTATTTTAAATTACCGGTACAGCGCCATCTAGCTTAGCATTAAGGGAAATACACATTTGTTTGTTGGAAACTATATTTAAAGTTAAGCAACATAGGGCTTGGTCAGTACTTGAATGGGTGACCGCTTAGCGGCACCCTTTTTTAGTGTTTGTATATTACGTATATTGGTACGTGGTTGGTACGGAACCCTCGGTCCGCGAGTCTAATTCTCACTTGGCTAGTTTGTACTCTATGACGTCATTAGGCATACGTGGCCAAAAATATTTTTTGTCTCTATCACAAATACGAATAACGTCTCTTGTAATTAGAAACTTTGGTGACGCGATTTTTAATTTTTTAATACTGCGCAGTATATTTTTAACACAACGAGCATTACTCTTATTTTTAACGATGAGGAGCTTTAACTTTAGCACAAGTTTTCGAGATCTCTCGCTAACGTCTCCTCGGACGATAACGATCGAGTATCAAGAAAGATCGCGGATTGCGATGGTATGTAAGTGCAATGTTAGCGTCAATTAATAAAATGCTATTTACATTTCTGTCGTTTGTCATTGAAATTCGTACAAAAAAATATTTCTGTTATGTCATTTGGTCGTTTGAGTACTTCTATCACGGAATTTATATGTTTATTTTGGGTTTTTAGACGTTAACGGAAGTCTGCAGTATTTCGACCTGGCACGAATATTACCTCAAAGTAATACTCCTGTAAATACAAGCTAAACTTCGTAAAACGACTGGATGGGTCAGTTAAGCTAAACAAATAATCAAGAGAACTATGGTCGGTGAAAATTTCAAATTTCCTGATATAAATAAGGTCTGAAGTGACGAACGGCCCATACAATAGCTAGTAACTCAAGGTCTATGATGGGATACCTAGTCTGAGCTGGTGTTAGACTCTTACTAGCATAAGCTATGACTTTTCCGTTGCTATTTGATAGAACAGCGCCTAGTCCTATTTTAGAAGCATCTGTTTATATCAAACCATGCAGGGTACGAACGTCCACAAATTATATCATTAAAATTATCCCTGCCGTTAAGGAGATCAGTGACACACCGACTGCAGCGCCACCTACCGGGTTCATTTCTGAATTCAAATCACGCAGGGACCCACTCGAACGTACATAAAAAATATCATTAACCTCTTCTCTGCCGATTAGATCAGTGACACACCGACTGCAGCGACACCTATCGGGTCCATTTGTGAAATCAAACCATGAAGGGACCCACTCGAACATACACATTATAAGTTTAACAAGTAATGATTTTACAAACTAGTGGGTAGAATGCTAAACAAATCAGGAATAAAATAAGAATGTTACCCATTAGCAAATAGTTGTCGAGCATAAAAAGACCTACACATCTATTTACTTAAGTGTAAACCATTCGTTTTGTTTGTGTGGTAGTTTAATAACAAAACACATGGATATTCAAAGATAGTGTACCTAATTAGGAAGTTACATTGGCAGGGTTGAAGACGCTAAGTCATCAAAGTTCTGTTTTATAATTTGTATTACAAAAATAGTTATATTCATATATGGTTATTATTATTATTATTATATATAAAATGTTATTTGTGGCTTCATGCTGTAAAACATTATATATACACTCATATGCAAACTTATATAAGACGCATATGTATATACACATTTCTTGGGTAGGTCTATCTATAGTTTATGTTTCACTTTATTTTATTTTGAATATAAAATTTTAATAGTTTTTTAAAAGTTTAGTGACTATATAATTTGGTAGTTTATTATACATTTCTGCTCATTGTTTGTATTTCTAAGAGCCATTTTTTCATTTTAGATTTTTTTGTTGTAAAGTTGATATTAGTATGTACATCTTTGTTTAATATGTTTCGTAGGTACTAAGACACAGGTAAAATACATATACGTTTGCGAAATATTCATAATTTTGGTATCTTTATATATTTTTTTAGTTGGGGTAAGGTAATCATATCTAAAAAGAACTTTGATGAGTTTGTTTTGCGCTATTTGAACTGTGCTGCAGTTCCCCACACCTCTTTTAAATAATCAATATGTGGTTTAATTAGTGTATTGTAGATTAAATATTTAAGGTTCTGAGGTAAATATTTTTTTCGAAGAGCGAGAAATGTGAGAGATGTTAATTTAGATTTCATTTTCTGGATGTGTGGTATCCACGAAAGATGACTTAGATGAGACCAAGGTATTTTTTATTTTGCTTTAAGCTTATTGGTTTATTATTTACTTTAAGGTGCATATAGTTAAATGTATTTTTAGGTGCATAGTTAAATGTAGTTTTTTTGTTTTTCGCCGAAAAAATCACATAATTTGTTTTATTAATAGTTAATATGTTACATTACAACGACATATTTAGGACATTTAGATCATACATTATAGAATTTACTGAGTGTCCGAAGTAAAAAAACAAGTGTCATCGGCGTAGAGCGTTGTCTGCTTTGAGTTTACTGTCTTGTATGTTGTTTATAATAATTAGGAACAGCAAGGGTCCCAATATTTCACCTTGCGGTACGCCTTATGATATACGGGCAAGACTGCTGACTTTCGCAAATTTTTAAAATTTGTTGTCGATTCGACAGGTAAGATTTGACAATTTCTAGTTCCGAGCTTCCAATTCCAATACTGGTTAATTTTCTTATCAAAATATCATGGCTTGATACGGTAATCAAACGCTTTTTTTAAATCGATAAAAACGCTAAGTTTTTTGATAGTGATAGTAGCAGATAACGTATTTGATTTTTTACGAAAACCATATTGCTTATTATAGAGAACATTTTTAGATGCCCAGAATTTCACAAGGCAATTAAAAATAACGCGTACGCATAAAAATACTTATATTACCAAATAAGTTTTTTTTTACCTTTAATTCTTTCATAATACATTATTAGTCTTTTCTCAATTAATTGATTGGCCAATTTTCGCAATTATCAAAGTCGCCCATTGTAATAATATTCTTCTATTTCTATTGATTTCCATCATAAACACTAGATAACATCACATATACTGACAAAAATGTTTGAGGTCCGGCACCGCCATCTTTAATGCTGCGTATTATTTTGATAATACTAGGTGGTAATTTCATGAGAGAAAAATTAAATAATTACAATTACATATTTGAAAAATAAGAATAACTTATAATTCTGAGCCAAACACAGACTATCAGCTATTAATCCTATAACACATTTATTGACTTTGCCGAGACTTTAAAACTGACTCACACTTGAAGTTTTCAAGTAGCCTATGTATTTCCCCGGGACTCAAACTATCTGCATGCCAAATTTTACCGCGGTTCCGTCCGCCCTAAACTTGGTTATCGGTGTAGGATTCCAAAAGCAACTTCTCAATTACAGAAATAAAAACCGACTGACACTTGACGTTATCAAGTAGCCTATGTCCTTCCTCGGGCTATCCTCATACCAAATTTCATCTAAATTGATTCAGCGGTTTAAGCGTGTAGACGTAACAGCCACTCTTACCAGACATGGTTACTTTCGCATTTATAATATTAGAATGGATGTAGGGCTATTCTTTGACGTTGTCTAGAGTCGACCCCACCGCCCGGCGCCCCTCTGTAACGACCCTGTTACCGTTCGTATAGAACTTGCACACATTGGCGACACGGTATACACACGTCATTAGTTTTTGTAGTGTTCAACACTTTTAAATGCGAGCTTACAGGAACGTAATCTCTAGAACAATGTTACTAAGTTCTTACTAACTAATTTAGGTAAGTAAGTGGTAGTAATCTTTCGCCAATTTTATTTATATGAATATACAAAATAAACTAGTATTACAAGTAATTTTTTCATGCTGTATCTAGCGAATATTTACATTTCCTAGTAAAACGGTGTGAAAGATGCTTGCCAGAATTTAGTCATTACATGGGCGCAGATTTTTTTCAGGTACATTTAAGGGGTTATATGATCTCTGTGAAATTAAATGCCTAAGACAAGCAAGTTCATTATTAACTGTGGGTTTTGGAAATGTACAGATTTCTATATCAAGTATATTACGCAAGTCAACAATGTTTTTGTATGATGCGATGATGCTCCTGATGCGTAAATAAGTCTAAATTACAAAAATATTACCTTTCATATGTAAATAAACTTTCATAACAAACTGACAAACGTGTCTTTAATACTTAAAATTACGTTTTGTTTGTCTGGATTTGTTTACCAACGCATTGCAGTGAATCGAGAAACTAAACCGAAAATCACCATCTGTATCTACAGTTAAAAGTGGTATATAAATTTCACTATTTCAAACCCGTCATTTCATTACCAGTTTGTCAAAAGTAGCGCCCTATTAAAGAGGCGGTAAAATTGCACTTTGACTATGTAGCATATTTTTGCTTAAAATAAATTTTAAATGATAGTAACGCATCTCAATGTGTAAAATTGAAAACAGAAATTTGGCGGTCGATCATAGTTTTTGTAAAAAAAATTAAAAAGTCACCAAATGTACTAACAAATCTTGACAAGAAAGAACAATAATCTTACTATTGATTCTTTAACGCAATAAGAAAACACTGTACATTGATAGTAATTCCTGTTGGACAAATAGAGTACATACTAATTTTATTGATTTCAATTATTGTTTGTCACTAAAAATTTCAAATACTTAGTCGTCTAATAATAAAATGATTTTATAATAAAACCAAACACCAAAAGCTCAAACAAAAACAATAGTTAGTGAATTAAACTATACCATCAAACCTTCAAACTTAACACATCTGAGTTATATGACTTAGTGGTAAAGATTTGTATCCACGCCATCTAATATAATAAAAAATAAAATAAAAGCTTGGCGGTAGTTTTTGAGTTTAAATTTCTTTTTGTAAACTTATTATTTTAAACTGTAGTTGTAGTTTTTGTTAGTTATTAATGGCTTCATCATCAAACCCTAATATTTGTGCAGGATGTGACTTAAAGTTTATAGACATAGGACATTTAGTGTATAATAGTAAGAATAATCCTCAAGATTTGAATAGTTTTTTAGTTAGGCATAGTGTTATAGATATAATAAATATTAATCATAAGTGTGGACAGGAGTATAAAGTTAATTATAAACTAAAACTATTTCGATGTGACAATTATAATGCAGAACTAAAGATAGTGTACCTAATTAGGAAGTTACATTGGCAGGGTTGAAGACGCTAAGTCATCAAAGTTCTGTTTTATAATTTGTATTACAAAAATAGTTATATTCATATATGGTTATTATTATTATTATTATATATAAAATGTTATTTGTGGCTTCATGCTGTAAAACATTATATATACACTCATATGCAAACTTATATAAGACGCATATGTATATACACATTTCTTGGGTAGGTCTATCTATAGTTTATGTTTCACTTTATTTTATTTTGAATATAAAATTTTAATAGTTTTTTAAAAGTTTAGTGACTATATAATTTGGTAGTTTATTATACATTTCTGCTCATTGTTTGTATTTCTAAGAGCCATTTTTTCATTTTAGATTTTTTTGTTGTAAAGTTGATATTAGTATGTACATCTTTGTTTAATATGTTTCGTAGGTACTAAGACACAGGTAAAATACATATACGTTTGCGAAATATTCATAATTTTGGTATCTTTATATATTTTTTTCGTTGGGGTAAGGTAATCATATCTAAAAAGAACTTTGATGAGTTTGTTTTGCGCTATTTGAACTGTGCTGCAGTTCCCCACACCTCTTTTAAATAATCAATATGTGGTTTAATTAGTGTATTGTAGATTAAATATTTAAGGTTCTGAGGTAAATATTTTTTTCGAAGAGCGAGAAATGTGAGAGATGTTAATTTAGATTTCATTTTCTGGATGTGTGGTATCCACGAAAGATGACTTAGATGAGACCAAGGTATTTTTTATTTTGCTTTAAGCTTATTGGTTTATTATTTACTTTAAGGTGCATATAGTTAAATGTATTTTTAGGTGCATAGTTAAATGTAGTTTTTTTGTTTTTCGCCGAAAAAATCACATAATTTGTTTTATTAATAGTTAATATGTTACATTACAACGACATATTTAGGACATTTAGATCATACATTATAGAATTTACTGAGTGTCCGAAGTAAAAAAACAAGTGTCATCGGCGTAGAGCGTTGTCTGCTTTGAGTTTACTGTCTTGTATGTTGTTTATAATAATTAGGAACAGCAAGGGTCCCAATATTTCACCTTGCGGTACGCCTTATGATATACGGGCAAGACTGCTGACTTTCGCAAATTTTTAAAATTTGTTGTCGATTCGACAGGTAAGATTTGACAATTTCTAGTTCCGAGCTTCCAATTCCAATACTGGTTAATTTTCTTATCAAAATATCATGGCTTGATACGGTAATCAAACGCTTTTTTTAAATCGATAAAAACGCTAAGTTTTTTGATAGTGATAGTAGCAGATAACGTATTTGATTTTTTACGAAAACCATATTGCTTATTATAGAGAACATTTTTAGATGCCCAGAATTTCACAAGGCAATTAAAAATAACGCGTACGCATAAAAATACTTATATTACCAAATAAGTTTTTTTTTACCTTTAATTCTTTCATAATACATTATTAGTCTTTTCTCAATTAATTGATTGGCCAATTTTCGCAATTATCAAAGTCGCCCATTGTAATAATATTCTTCTATTTCTATTGATTTCCATCATAAACACTAGATAACATCACATATACTGACAAAAATGTTTGAGGTCCGGCACCGCCATCTTTAATGCTGCGTATTATTTTGATAATACTAGGTGGTAATTTCATGAGAGAAAAATTAAATAATTACAATTACATATTTGAAAAATAAGAATAACTTATAATTCTGAGCCAAACACAGACTATCAGCTATTAATCCTATAACACATTTATTGACTTTGCCGAGACTTTAAAACTGACTCACACTTGAAGTTTTCAAGTAGCCTATGTATTTCCCCGGGACTCAAACTATCTGCATGCCAAATTTTACCGCGGTTCCGTCCGCCCTAAACTTGGTTATCGGTGTAGGATTCCAAAAGCAACTTCTCAATTACAGAAATAAAAACCGACTGACACTTGACGTTATCAAGTAGCCTATGTCCTTCCTCGGGCTATCCTCATACCAAATTTCATCTAAATTGATTCAGCGGTTTAAGCGTGTAGACGTAACAGCCACTCTTACCAGACATGGTTACTTTCGCATTTATAATATTAGAATGGATGTAGGGCTATTCTTTGACGTTGTCTAGAGTCGACCCCACCGCCCGGCGCCCCTCTGTAACGACCCTGTTACCGTTCGTATAGAACTTGCACACATTGGCGACACGGTATACACACGTCATTAGTTTTTGTAGTGTTCAACACTTTTAAATGCGAGCTTACAGGAACGTAATCTCTAGAACAATGTTACTAAGTTCTTACTAACTAATTTAGGTAAGTAAGTGGTAGTAATCTTTCGCCAATTTTATTTATATGAATATACAAAATAAACTAGTATTACAAGTAATTTTTTCATGCTGTATCTAGCGAATATTTACATTTCCTAGTAAAACGGTGTGAAAGATGCTTGCCAGAATTTAGTCATTACATGGGCGCAGATTTTTTTCAGGTACATTTAAGGGGTTATATGATCTCTGTGAAATTAAATGCCTAAGACAAGCAAGTTCATTATTAACTGTGGGTTTTGGAAATGTACAGATTTCTCTATCAAGTATATTACGCAAGTCAACAATGTTTTTGTATGTAGTGTTCCTAACAAAAGTTTTACTGATTAATGCAGTTTCAAGAATACATTTTTCAATTATAGTACTAATTATTTTATCATTAGGCAAAGTTTTGCCATCCAAAGCATTACCCACAAAGCGATAAATTTTTCTAAAATCAATATTTTCAGTACATGCAGCAGCAGGTATTTCTTCAAATTCTGCTATTAATCGCAGCGCCATGCTAGTCTCAGTTTGAAGTTCTTCAAATGTTTGTGAGTCTGTGATAAATTTCGCCCAACTAGCCAGTGGTATTTCTGGCGCATTTTTCCACACTTGCCTCTTTTTTACTATATTCATAGGAAGTATGGATCCTCTTCTTCTGTAATAATCTATGCCTTTTTTTATTTCTGCAGAAGTTTTTGTGGGAATTTTATTGTTGATGTTTTCCAAATCATTCGAACCAAATTCTTTTAAAGCTTGTAAGAGGCTAAATTTTTCATCTTTGGTCCATTCATTAATTTCATATCTTTCCTTCAGAGTAAGATTACCTCGTTTGCGCTTAACTGGTATGGTTCTTGTGATGAATCTGTTGTTTTGATCGCTGAAAATTAAGAAAGTCATAAAAAATTAATATACTTATACTTTTAAATTTATATTTGCTTTTTGTACCTATTTTTTCCACTGAAGTACCTTCCTATTTTAAAGATTTGTTTATAGAAAGCAAATAATTTAAAAAAAGGAAATCTTTAGACAAAAATCTATCCTTTTGTAAGTTTCTACTATTCAGTCAAAATAAGCTTGCCGGATGATACCTCGTATTTTACAGGTTACCCGGTTTTTGAGGCCTTAACAAAATAGAAACCCTAATAACAGCCTTAAATAATTAGTAGAATAAAATATGGGGTAAACAAAACTGCCGTATTTAAAAAGGCATTCTATCTAAGTGTACTGTGTGAGTGGCTGTTTGAATTTGGCATATTATTAGCATCTAAGCTAGCTTAGATTGACAACTTTTTTTTGATAGAGTAGCACCCCCTTGTGCACAAAGAAATAAAAAAGTGTATCCTGAAATACTAGTGTTAGGTTAGGATACGTTTTTTCTCCAAGTAGAGCATTCCATTCCATTCTTTAGGCTTATTCATACAATTTTAAATTTTCCAAACTTCGTAAAAAAACAAAAATTAATATCTAGACTAAAAACATCAATTCCTACATATACTTATATCAGTGACCGTCCGTTTTTTTAAATTAATTTAGCAAGGTGTTAGCAAGATTCTAAATATTTTGGCACCTTTTAGGTAAGAGTCACTAAAAGGGGGGCAAGGGACATTCTAAGTATTTTCCTCAGCACCCCCTTTTGTATACCTTTTTTGTTTTTACGATCGTACTTTACATTGGTTAGGGGGTTCCTATTGAAAAGGAGAAAACCCGCAATTTTATATAGGAAGGTGATATGATAGAAAATATTCTGGTCTGGGAAGAAGGCAGCGTCATGTACAGAGCAATAAAAAATTAAACACAAAAACCAACCATTTTCCTCGGCGAATTTCATCTTCACCATCACAGGACATGATTATACAAAAGTAATGTGGCTGTCGAGTAGTCGCCAATCCTAAAATAATACGTGTATCCCTATAGTTATTTAGTTCTTAAAGAAACAAAGACGCAGGAGTTACAAATAAAATTTGTAAACAGAACTGGCAAAAACAAAACACAAATATTGATATTTTTTTTTTCTAAGAGTACCTGGATACATACAAGTCCTAAATTATAACTAAAAAGTAACGGTTATATTCTCTTTGGCTTATATGTCATAAAGATACAACGACTAGATTTTGCTAAATCTACAAATTTATACCATATCCTTAAAATTTTTGAGATATTTGCAAATAATTGTGATTTCCATGAAACTGGAGGAAAATTATCTTCAAAATACATATGTAGGTCATAGAGCAACACGGTCCCCATATAGGGGGCAAAAGCCACACGCAGGCATTTCCCTCGGTAAAAGCACTAACCCAGAGGGTCATATGCGACTAAAAAAACTATTTGAAATCGGATTTTTATTATACTAAATCTAGTTGCGTGACTGTGAGGTTATCCTGATGCGTAAATAAGTCTAAATTACAAAAATATTACCTTTCATATGTAAATAAACTTTCATAACAAACTGACAAACGTGTCTTTAATACTTAAAATTACGTTTTGTTTGTCTGGATTTGTTTACCAACGCATTGCAGTGAATCGAGAAACTAAACCGAAAATCACCATCTGTATCTACAGTTAAAAGTGGTATATAAATTTCACTATTTCAAACCCGTCATTTCATTACCAGTTTGTCAAAAGTAGCGCCCTATTAAAGAGGCGGTAAAATTGCACTTTGACTATGTAGCATATTTTTGCTTAAAATAAATTTTAAATGATAGTAACGCATCTCAATGTGTAAAATTGAAAACAGAAATTTGGCGGTCGATCATAGTTTTTGTAAAAAAAATTAAAAAGTCACCAAATGTACTAACAAATCTTGACAAGAAAGAACAATAATCTTACTATTGATTCTTTAACGCAATAAGAAAACACTGTACATTGATAGTAATTCCTGTTGGACAAATAGAGTACATACTAATTTTATTGATTTCAATTATTGTTTGTCACTAAAAATTTCAAATACTTAGTCGTCTAATAATAAAATGATTTTATAATAAAACCAAACACCAAAAGCTCAAACAAAAACAATAGTTAGTGAATTAAACTATACCATCAAACCTTCAAACTTAACACATCTGAGTTATATGACTTAGTGGTAAAGATTTGTATCCACGCCATCTAATATAATAAAAAATAAAATAAAAGCTTGGCGGTAGTTTTTGAGTTTAAATTTCTTTTTGTAAACTTATTATTTTAAACTGTAGTTGTAGTTTTTGTTAGTTATTAATGGCTTCATCATCAAACCCTAATATTTGTGCAGGATGTGACTTAAAGTTTATAGACATAGGACATTTAGTGTATAATAGTAAGAATAATCCTCAAGATTTGAATAGTTTTTTAGTTAGGCATAGTGTTATAGATATAATAAATATTAATCATAAGTGTGGACAGGAGTATAAAGTTAATTATAAACTAAAACTATTTCGATGTGACAATTATAATGCAGAACTAGCAACTAAAAAAGAAAAAAATCGTTGTAGTTATACATCTTCCATATTTAAAGGAACATTTTTCGGACAAGCGTCTTTACCAGTGTGGAAGATAGTTCAGTTTGTGTACTTGTACCTTTCGTTAAACCGAAGTCGTAGTAAGGACATAATCCACGATTTGCAGATATCGACACACACGTAAACCGGACTCAGAATCTGTTTGCAATTTTCACGAGTTCTGGATAGCTGCAGGACTATTATATCGACCAAAATAATAATCATTGGTAAGTTTATATTGTTTACAGTAAAAATTATTTTTGAAATTAAATGATTTAATTTTTTACGTAAAACTATTGTGTACCGCCGAATTTATGTTTTTAATTTTACGTTTAAAAATGCTCCATTGTTATTTAAATTAAATTTTCGAAAAAAATTTCGACATACTCTTTAAATGTGTTGACCTTGACTTGTCTGTATGGCTAAGTCCTTGAACTTCCTCTCCACAATGATAAAAAATATAATATTTACTTTATTTTTGCATTTTCATAAATAAATGCGTTTTACTAAAAAAAAATATTGGTAAACAAAAATCATAAGTTTATTGTCATAACAGGAGAGTTTTATGACGTAGTGATTTGTGTGAATCGTGAGATTTATTTTAAAATCAATTTTATCCCAGAAAGTGAAGATTCGTTTCATAAAAATTTCAATTACTTTTGAATTTTTTTACAAAAAAACTATGGTTGACCGACAAATTTTTGTTTTCAATTATACGCATTGAGAGGCCCTGCAATCATTAAAAAAATGTTTCAAGCAAAAATAAACATCATAGTCAAAGTGCAATTTTACCAAAGAGGCTTATATATACCACTGGAGAGCGCAGTATGAATATTTTTTGAAGTGTAAACTTCTTTAGCGGCGTTGAGTCAGTATGTTAAATTATGAAAAAAATGTGTGATACAAGTTTTCAGGATTTTCCTTGTGCTCCTGTACTTCAGGGCTTAAAGTTACCTGTATGAAACCTATTTATTTTGATAGATGCCTATGAGAAGTATCTAGTGATATATTTATCTTTATCTTATGTAACCCGGTTGCTTAGTTATAAGCTATAGAGTTTCATAAGTTTACATGTGTTTTGCGCCCTAACCATAATACTTACCGTAACGGTGTAGATACCTATGTATATGGGCAAAGGTGTGCATTCAACCTGTGATACTTACTTTTGGCATAGCCTAAGGACTTAATGACCCTAGCCAGGTAAAGTTTCAGACAGTCTTTCTCTTTTTTACCCATAGACCCATCCCTTTTGTATCTCTATCGCAGTCTATTATCATAGGAGTGAGGGAGAAAGAATGTACAATACTCAACATGCTAACTGTTTTCACCTGTAACTTAATAACCGTACATACGGTCTATATAGAACTTTACATAGTAGTTCTCTACATTTTTGCACAACAAATGGCATATGTTTTATATACATATATTAAACTAAATTTCCCGCTTTCTTGGTTCGATTGTGTTTGGCAATTTAAGTTTGATGTGAAGAATATTCAAGTACCAATTTAATTTTTATCATTGGTCAAAAAATTGCTCGTATAATAGTTCCTTCAGATTTTAATGTGATTTTTTTTATTTTTACGACATTTAATTAATAGAGAACTGTTGTTTTATAACAGACCCATCACAAATAATATATTAACATTTGGCTTATCCTTATTGCGTAAATATCTGATAAAAGATATTAAGAAAATAATGAACAAATTAAAATGTAGACAATAAGTACTCAGAATATCAATGTATTGTGTTCCTTTATGTCGTATTTAAGTATTTAAAAAACACATTTGACACGGTCGTTTAACTAGCTGCTAAATATGATAATAAAATTGGAGCAATATTAGATTCAACCTCGTTAGTCTGGTCAACATGTACCTTTTTGGGTGAAATTTTTGTATAGTCTCCGAAAATTACGATCAAGGTGTCATTCGATTCGGAATATTATGTAGAAAGTTTAAGAAAAAGTTCCAAAAGAGCCCATGAAAATTGCAAAAGTTATAAACAATTAAAAAAAAAAAAGTAGGGGTTTGGTTTTTTTTGAATATCTCAAAAACTGTCAAAGATATTTGAAAGATCTGAAAAGAGGAGAAAATTTCCTAAAAAAAAGTCTGCCTCCCGGAACTGTATCTTTAATATTTATAATTTTTACGGAGCCCTGAAAATAGCGCTAAAAGTGGGTAGTCTGGCTTCCGCTCGCGATTTGTCATTTGGACACGGTAACAATAAAAATCATTTTAACATATTAAATATGAATATTAAGGAATAAAAAAATTTTAGTACTATTGGGATATATAAATGAACAATAATCCGTAGGCGAAAAATTTTTATCCCCATTTTTCCATTAGTTATGCATTAGTTAATTAACTACTTTTTCTGAATATAATGTTAACAGAAAAAACCTGATTATTATTAAACTACAACCCTAGGATTTTTTTCACTTCATGGAGTTATTCTTAAAAGGCATTAAAATAGATCCCCGTTGGAAAAATTAAAAAATGTTAATTTTCCACTTTTTTATTAACAATCGAAAACATTAAAAACTTAAAAACTGCATAAAAGTTATTAAAAAAATTTTGTTTTTCAAATATTTCAAATTTTATGATTTCTAACGGTTAAAAGTTACATGAAAATAATTTTTTTTAATTTTTTACCGCGATTGTTTAAATAATTGTTATAGACAAATGCATTGTTTATAAGATAATCAACAAATTTTTTTTCCTAATCTACTTGTCGATATAAATTATGATTTTTAAGAAAAAAATTATTCCTTAAAAAAATTTATTTATTGCTATAAAATGCATTTCTTAATTAACAATCGTTTTTTACCACTAAATATAAATATTATACAATTGTTTATAAAAAATAAACCGAAAAAATTCTAAAGTAATTTTAAGAATCTTAGTATGGAAAGATTGATAAAAGAACACTCGTTAAAATGTAAGTAACATAATGGAAAAGTTTTAAAATTTTTCGGGAAAAGTCTATGCAAATACGATTGTAATCAATTTTTAATGACAGCAAATTAGTAAAATGCAAGTCATCAAAGGCTCATAATTATAAATTTATGAACATTGTAGTTTAATAATAATCAGGTTTTTTCTGTTAACATTCTATTCAGAAAAAGTAGTTAATTAACTAATGCATAACTAATGGAAAAATGGGGATAAAAATTTTTCGCCTACGGATTATTGTTCATTTATATATCCCAATAGTACTAAAATTTTTTTATTCCTTAATATTCATAATTTATATGTTAAAATGATTTTTATTGTTACTCTGTCCGAATGACAAATCGCGAGCGGAAGCCAGACTACCCGCTTTTAGCGCTATTTTCAGGGCTCCGTAAAAATTATAAATATTAAAGATACAGTTCCGGGAGGCAGGACTTTTTTTTAGGAAATTTCCTCCTCTTTTCAGATCTTTTTCAAATTTCGAATATCTTTGATAGTTTTCGAGATATTCAAAAAAAACCAAACCCCTACTTTTTTTTTTTAAATTGTTTATAACTTTTGCAATTTTCATCGGCCCCTTTTGGAACTTTTTCTTAAACTTTCTACATAATATTCCGAATCGAATGACACCTTGATCGTAATTTTCGGAGACTATACAAAAATTTCACCCAAAAAGGTACATGTTGACCAGACTACGTAGACTAAATGTCAATCTTAGGTGTCAGTCTTGTTGGATAATGATTGAAGACATAGTATTTGTATTTTGTTCACATTATTTGATGTTAACAAAATCAACGCATTACTGTCTGAATAAGTTATATTTTTTTCTGCAAAATTATTTTTGTCAGTCAGTTGCAGTACCTTTATACAAGCCCTGAAGCCCAGCTTACCCTAGGGAAAATATCAAATTCATAAAATCTTTCTAATTGTTATTTGCCTTTGGAACTTTTATTTAAAACTTCGCGCCTCATTTCGAATTTATCTAATACTAGATTTTGCCAGCCGGCTCCATTCGCCCTAAATTCGGTTAACGGCGCGTAGAACTTCTGAATTATACTAATGAAGTTTGCTATAGCAAGCTATATCTGTAGCTATAGTTCTTTTAACCTCGGTTATAATTATTCACACAGGAATTTTAGGATAAAAAGTAGCCTATGTGTTAATCCAGGGTGGCTACCACCATATTCAATATTTAAAGCGGTCCAGCGTGAAGAAGTAACAAACATACACACACACAAAGTGTGTAATACCTCGCAATAACGAAATCCAGGGGATAGTACGTAATATCTGGTTAGCTTATCTTTCTTTCTAATCTATGACAAAAAGCGAAATAATGATAAACATTATATAGTACAACAAACTTAAAAGGTTTACAATTTTTTTGATATTTTTTTTTTCTTTGTGGCAGAACTGAATTTCACTTTTTTACTCAAAAATGTCTGCCAATGTATGCCAGTCAATATGTCTCTCACTTATAGGACTGCTGCAGCAAAGAAACATTCAGTAGCAACAGGACAAGGCTTTATGAGGTGTACCTGTACCAAAAACTACTACGAATAGGTGCCAGCCAGTATAAAAAAAGATTTTGTGTAATTCGAAATGCCGCTGTAGTAGGCCTACACCATTCAAAATAAATAAAAGAATTTATGTTACACTTATTAGCACAAATAGTTCATATTTTAATTTTAAAGCCACCAGAAAATACGACGCCCACATATTTTTCCGATGAATTGGAATTTAACTCTGGCAGTTGCTTTCTTACTGAACCTCGAGGCAGCATTTAATTTGCGTTCTAACTCAGAAATATTCGGAACCTTATTATTACAAGCCGTGATCCAAGCCTCATACGCAGTTTGCTTCAGTATTTTAGCTTCTCTGCAAAACCTATAAAACCACGGTCGATTACGCCGGCAGCTCCCCGCAGGTGAAAATTAAAACATTCCATACCAGCGAGGATTGTCTAGCGCGACTAGCGCGGAAGTAATGTTGACTATTTCTCAGATTATGGATCGATTTGATGTGCAACGGGTTCATTCAAGACAACCTTAAAAATTACATTACTCCAGGCAGCCGAATGCAACATGCAAAGTCTCCCGAACAAGTTGGGAAATATCCAAAAATCGTTAATTTATAGTTTTCATAACAAACTTACATTGGCAGTTGGAGAATGACCATGACATATACTTATTTATATTATGGTAGAACATGTTTTCGGCTACAAAGTTTAGTATGTCCTACAGTCCGATTTTGGGGTAAACCTAAAATGTATAAGTACTAGACAAAACGGTCTAAAGGTTCGATACCTGGATTTCATGACGGACGAACTATTTACATACACCGTCTCTACGAAACTCGCAGCCAGACTCGCACTTGTCCTGTTCTTTATATTTATCATACATATTTTCCCGTAGAATATAGAACTATATACTTATGCTAGTGTCGGCAATAAGCTAGTGTTGAATAAAACGAGAAACATCTCTAAACTATTTATTATGACGAATTTAACCATTCAACGAAACGACTGAATAATTTAAGAGCGACCTTTACAACTTTGTCCCAAAAACCAGGCTCCTCTGCTGCATCCTGACTCGATGCCGATGGATAGTTGTCAGCTTCAAAGGTTTCCAGTTCTCTTTTTTCCCGTGTTACGACATCTGGCCGATCAAAGTTATCTGAAAAGGGCGAGATGAAGATGTCACTGGGTAAATTTTTACTAGTAGCTACCTAGTCAAATCATGATGGCGACGCTCCCTTGTCGGCCATATTGGGCAATTACATTATCGGATATGATCGCCGCCTGAACTAGGTAGCTGTACCTACACACAATCAAACTTGATGTTTATTATACTGACTGTAGTCTGAAAGATGGCCATCGAACTGATCTCGGTTGCTGCAATATATTTCTGAGTTTATTATTTAGTGTTTATAATGATTGGGATTCTAAATTCAGCGTGCCCCTTTTCAATAGAGTTCGATAAATGTAAATCTAGGTATAGTCTAGGCCTGAGGTGTTCAAACGGCTTTTCCGATATAAAACAAATTACACAGATTTTGTTTTAGGGCGAGAATAACCCCCTCATACATCAACCCCATATTATGAGGAACTGCGGCACAAAATTATTGTTTTGCCCTTAAGTACCTGTGTACCAAACGGCTAAACTCTATATCGATTTGCGGTTTTTTTTGCGTACACCTAGGATTAGAGTACTTAAGTTCCCCACAGAATATATTGTATGAAAATGTAAGCTATATTATCCACTGAGTCCCACGGTCACACTACACACAATTACGGTCCTTTTTCAATACAAATATATACCTAGTCATCTACCACGACGGAAATTGGCGCGTGAGTTGATACAGGACAATATGGGTGTTATGGTACTGTCATAAGGTGCCTTCGTCTTTCAAACAGCTATAGAAAAGTTCAAATATAGGTATATCAAATGATTTTTGTTATAAAACTATATACGTACCTACTATTTCAGCAGTTTACCCCTACAATGGCCAAGTTACTGCAGCAGTGGTCATCACGACTGGCAAAAATTACATAACATCTGTATAAAGGATAGACACCTACTTAATTAAGTCCATTGAATTAATAGCTGTATCGCAATTGTGCAAAAATACCTAATAAATGTTACTTTCGTATATATTTATATTTATTAATAGAAACGAAGTAATATAATTTCCTGTTCGCTGAGTATTCTATACTAATCTTTGTAATGGCTCACTGTGATTTGCATGTTTTTTCTATAAATTCATAAAATTTTTAAGAACAGCGGTGTATTCTTATTAATACTTCATATTAGCTGATTTTTAAACATAGCTGGGCCTCGTAATCAAATAGTTAACTTCGTTAATCGCTAATCCGTTACTAAGAAAGTTAATTTCGTTAAACGTTAAAGCGTCACATTTCGGAAGATTTAACGCAAGTTAACGTTAATCCGTTAACACGTGATAAAAATTTCATTTTTATATTGTTGCGTTAGTGATCTACTTATTGAAACTGTTGGTTTGGGTTCAGGTTTCAGAATTCTTTATTTCCCATAAGAATTATTTAAAAAATGCTAACTAACTAGAGAAACTTTGTAATACACAAACAGCAAATATTTAAAGGTACAACGATTTTTCTTTTTTCGGGATATATAAGCTTATATTTTTGTTTGTTTAGGTAAGCATCGTGTAAACTCAAAGAGTATTTGTTTTCCTGATCTGAATACAGATTTAACATAGTCACTCAAATGTTGCCACGGATTTTCGTCCGTAGTGCAACTGGAATCCGATTTCATGATACAAAAGGTTTCAATTTGCACAGTACACTTTATTTTTATAGATACACGCACAAATTATCACGGACAGTACACAAAAAATTCAAGATGTACGTAAAACAAACAAACAAAAATCTCGTCATTCTAAGGGCCGAAACACATAACCGCGTTGCGGCTCCGCCTAATAAAGCGTTCTACTGCCGTACCATAAGGCAACAAAAAATCTTTAACCTACTTCCTGGATAACACGTGTTGTTTACAAGCGTATTAGAAACAAACTACATTGGATGTCACCAAGTGTGACGTCATAAAGCTGGAATGTGCGGCGCGCTGCATACCGCAAAATTTTGCGTTGCGGCGGGTGGCACTGCTGATTTTGACGGTTATGTGTTTCGGCCCTAAGCGCCGCCGCCCGCGCCGCGCCGGTAATGATACGATCAAACGAATCATAAGAATAAAATTTCTTCGCAGTTTTCTCTCACACGCGCCGGCAAGACATACCTACTTAGAACGTATGTACTTGTCAGAACGTGTTTTACACGGCGCGGCGCGGTGCGTACAGTATCTTTTTGGTATATAGTAAGTACCAACTGGATTAACGATTAACGGACTAAGGCCAATTTAACAGAAGTTAATAAGTCTGTTAACATTTTTTAAAGTTAACTTATATATAATCCGTTAGTTGAAATATATACCTAGTCATCTACCACGACGGAAATTGGCGCGTGAGTTGATACAGGACAATATGGGTGTTATGGTACGGTCATAAGGTGCCTTCGTCTTTCAAACAGCTATAGGAAAAGTTCAAATATAGGTATATCAAACAGTGCGTACAGTATCTTTTTGGTATATAGTAGGTACCAACTGGATTAACGATTAACGGACTAAGGCCAATTTAACAGAAGTTGATAAGTCTGTTAACATTTTTTAAAGTTAACTTAAATATAATCCGTTAGTTGAAATGTTAACTTCGTTAATTAACGATTAACGTATGAACGAGTTAATGCCCAGCTTTGTACATAAGACACATCTATGGCGCGCCATTTCTCGCGGTCCTTTGCCTTTTGCATCCAGCTACAATCGGCTGCAACCAGTTTTTCTTGACGGCCTCATTTTAGATCCGATCCCTTAAAAAAACTCTAAGCAAAACTCGTTCCAGCACGCGCTTATTAACTTTAAAGTCATATACTTACTAGCCCCGCTGTAAGTATCCTTGTTTCGGCAGCGTAGGTAATGACAAGCGGGACACACTACTGAAAGTTCTTTGTCTTCAGAAACTGCGATTTAGGTGACAAGACGATTTGACGAAGCTTGCCAAATGCTGCACCACCCTAGCTAAATCCATCTATCGGCTTCCTTCCCGAAGTATTTCGGGCCAAATCGGATTGTCTGTCTAAGGTAGACTTATCGTGAAGTCGTGACAATTGTCGTGAAGATTAATCAAGGGTATCCAACATTCCGCAGAAATCTTCAAAGAGCAGTTCTTCCAGAGACTCCGCCAAAATTATGATGTCATCGGCAAGCCTAAGGTGTGTGATGTTCCTAGCGTTAAATTAACAGATAGGAGTGGGAGGGGGGACCCCCATGGAGGTAAAATAAACTGTAATTTCTTGGCGATTGAGAATTAAAAACGTGTTTCTTTGCTGCTGGTATGAGCTAGCTCAAATCCTGTTCACCAATCGGTTCAAGGGCACCCGTTGGTGACCAGCTTCGGAGAAATGACGTCCCCCTTTTGATTGAGTCGAACGCTTTCTTGTAATCTTTGGCTAGATGGCATCTCCCGTCCCTTCCTCAAGAAGTGCATAGTCTCAGGCAAAAGTTTGGAGAGCTTATTTCAGTTCTGCCTGCAGTAGAATTTCCATCGCATTTTTTTTACTGTAAATAAACAGTTGCTAGTCAGCTTGTCAAAATCGCTTGTGGTGTCCAGCTGCGTATAGAATCTATTTTGAAACATCGAAATAAATTGTAGAGATCCTATAGTTGCTTGGAACGATACAGGTGTGAGAGTAGATTTTATGAAACGATTTAATATTTCGGCTTTGTAATTAATATTTATTGGGCCTCTAACAAGAATACGGCCACTGCTAGTATTTAACCTGTTAATCACTAAGTCATCTCAAAATATGTGCTGCCTATCTTCCAAATAAAATTGTAAAAATATTTACAGCGTTGGAACTTCACCAGGTCCACATTCTGTGACTCTTCTTCTTGTAGAACGAGTTCATTTACAAGCATCTTCTTGTGACTGATGGCCCAAGCCATAAGGAATGATTCTAGATTGGTCACGATCTTTTACTTCCACTTTGGCACAAAAACCTGCCATAATGCTGTAGGGTGCTTTGGTGGTATTATTGAAGGCTTGGCTTCTTTATTGGATTGAGGTGCGGTAGGCGCATAGACCAGTACCTACTAACTTTCAAAGGGTATCTTTGGATTTGCTGATAATCGGTTTGTTTACAAAAAAACCAAGACCACTCCAGGTGGGTTATTACTTTTTAGAAAGTGGAACATGTTACCTTGCTCTTCCCTGCAAGCCACCGGCCGCCGAAGATTTCGACATCGGCACACAAATCTTCCTCGCGAGCCATTATAGGCATAGGTAGCCAGTGACAAAACTATCAATTGTCAAATATCATCAATTAGCCAACCTAATTATGCCCTATTGTGTTACGCCTTCTTATAAATAAATTCAACCTAAAGTTAAATTAAAAAAAAACTAAATACATGCTAATATCTATTTAATGGGTAACTACTTTTTATACTTACATGACGATCTAATAACATCGCGTGATATCTGCAAAAAGTAACATATAATTTACTACTTTACATACTGTAAACACAATTAATTATTTAATAACGTCTAATACCATAATACGACGTTATGATGACACAGCCTAGATGGAAAGTACATCGGCAATAGATAGAACAATAGTAATTTATGGCTGTGGAAATTTTGAATTAAGGTACAAAATTCAAAATTATATAGCCTGTACGGTGGTGGCCTAATGGTTTTGGTGACTGCCTCACGTTCTGAGGGGCGGAGGTTTGAGTTCGGCGTGTACCAATGAGTCTTTATCTTAATTTCAAAAAATTGGCGAGCAACCTGACGGACCCTAACGTTAAGCGTTCACCGCAGCCTATGGAGGCTTGGAATACCAGGGGCATTACTAGCGCGGCGCCGACCCTTTAAGAATCTAATCACTTCTTTCTTGAAGAATCCCATACTGTAATCATTAAGGAAAACCTTGGCAGCTCATTCCACAACTTTGAAGCATTCGCGTAAGGAAGTTCCTCAAAACCGCACACATGTGAAGTCCTAGTGATAGACTACCTACAGCCCAAATCGCCCTTGCCCAAGGGAAACAGTAGGGAACGTTTAGAAGATCGTCAATTCATCCAGGAGATAATTAAAAGATTCTTTTGTGTGCGTCATTCTGGCTTGTCGTGAGCTGAGTTATCGCAATATTTAGAAACAGTTACAGTTCAGACAAAATTTCAAAATTGAAGGTAATAAAAAAACTTTACAAAAAAATCAACCGCCTTCAAATAGATGCACTAAAAAAGGTAAAACTAAGGGTAAAACTACAGGTGGAAGTTGGTGTCATGCAAGTGAAGTGTGTTATAAACTGTTAGGTACGTAACTTCAAACTGTAATTCAGATCAGATTTTTAGAAATAAGTAATAATTTTTACCTTTTATCTTGTTAAAGCCGGTTTTTTTTTTGTTAAAGTTTTTTATTTTTACTTTTGAGTGACAAATCGTTTGTTTATTCTCGTAAACTAAAAACATCTATACTCGTACCAAAATTTTATTCAATCATCAACATAAAACCAGTTCCAAATCCAAACTAACATTTAAGTTTAAAATTCATTACATTCATATGAGTGCACCTTGTAAGTATACCCTTTTAAATTAAAAGAATTTCTCGAATCGGTCCAGGCGTCTTCGAGTAATCAGGGGACATACATAAAAAAAGATTGCGACGAATTGAGAACCTCCTCCTTTTTGAAGTTGGTTAAAAATAGTTTACACACTACCGAGTTGTTTCCATTTTCCGTCCAAACTCGAACTAAAATGGTTGTTATTTTAATTTATAAAAAAAATATCACAATATTTTTTACCTGGTGTCCATAAATACACGAGAAAACCGCTCCCAGTGCAACTAACAACATTAAATACAAGCTGGTGGCTCTCATGTCTTCACTTCCAATTACTGATAGCACATCAACCGTCCATGACTGTGAACTTGCGTTTTATACGAAGGCGTGGCTTTGCTCGATCGGAGACGAGATTGTGGCGGAAAATCATTGTTTGTAATGAATGGGACTTTATAACAACCGTAGTGGGTGATTCTACCTGCTGTTTTTAGGGTTACGTAGTCAACTAGGAACCTTTAGTTTATGTTCGTCCGTCTATCTATCGACAGCTTAGCTCAAAGCCTTAGTACCGGAAAGATATAATTTGGCATGGTATAACCAAAATATATTCTGCTGTTCAAAAATATTGTGTGAATACCAATGTTTAGGACTTCGTACCCAAAGGGTCCAAACTTATTGCTGTCACTCACGTGTTCGTCTACCACACAGGTTTTATACCAAACGGTTGGAGCTACAGCCTTCAAATTTTTTAGAATAGTCTTTAGAATGTTATTATTTTTGTTTAATTATACATCGTTCATTTGCTTATATTTTATACCTGTTTTACAGATGTACCTACTTCATATCTTTGAATGGAATTTGTATGAAAATTTCACTTTTCCAAGTACACTTTATAATTTGGTCGACTATTACTCGTTAGCCTGTAAAGTGTACCTACTTACCCGGGATAGTTTTTCTTTTAAATTCATTATATTCACTACTACCGTAATTTTTTTTACATTTCCAAATACTATACTTTCGCTGGTAGAGGGAGGGGACACTTGACTCTAACAAAAATTACTACTTAAAAGCTAAATGTTTCGCAAACGGAGCCCTAAATCAAAAAATGATCTTTGCATACCGCCAATTTTTTTGGAATTCCTATCTAACGATACCCCACGCGATGGGGTAGACGAGAAAAAAATTACGTCTTCACTCCACGTGTAGGGGAGGTACCCTAAAAAAAATTTAACTTCCCATTGACTTATGAACTTGAAACTTGGTGATAATGTTTATTATATCGTATATTCTACTTACAAATACAAATATATTGATAAATCAGATTTCTTTTTAATTTCCCTCATTTTTCCAATACAACCAACTTCATATTGCGGTTAAATGCGTAGCACATACTCACCTACTGCTTATGAATAATTCTGCCATTCGGACGGCTTATCCGACCGACACGCACATGGCATGGTCGGTTTTTTTTATTCAGGGATCCGTTTTCGAAATATTAATAAGCTTTAAAGTTAGTGCTAATTGTAGAGTTGAGTGTCCATAGCTATGAGGGGAGTTCAAAGTATTGTCGGTATTGCAACTTTTTTGTTAGAAATGAATGAGGGTAGTTTTTGGTTGTTAACGGTCGTTTCTAAATATGTGAAAAGGTAGTAATAGTTGACCAACATATAAAATGTATTTGTGACGAGCAACTACGGAACCCAACACCGCGCGTGGCCTGAGATGCACTTGACTGGTTTTTTACAAGCTTTTAACTTCACATGTTTGTATGTAAGTATATTTTTGTAACTTGCAAGCCTAATTTGACCTACTTCCCGGCGTTCAATTGAGTTAGAATGTGGTAGGTACACTTATGTAACTTGGATGACAATGCATTCATATGGTACCATGGAGCAAGTCTGATAATGGAGTCGGAAGGTGGTCATGGAAACTAATGAACGCGACAAGATAACCCCATCGTGTTTGGGATTCTTGGAATGGTGATGAGTACTATACAGGGTTGCCATATTATCTTGTTGCGTTCAGTAGTTCCTATGGTCATCGGGCTCTTTAGAGGAGTTTTCCTATTGCAAAGAAAAGAAATGAAATAATCACTCAAAATGGAACTATTGAGATATTTCTAAATAAAAGCCGTAAATAAATTAAAAGTAAAAAAAATATATTTTAAAACAAGCTTTTATAAGGATGCGTAATAAAGAAAAAGAAAAATCTTTTACAATTTTTTATTTTATTTTATTTTCTTCTCGACTCGACCACATGTTTCTATATCTGAACTTGCAATAAGTTGTAGGTATTCTAATGCCATATTACATTTAGGTGCTAGGTACCTACCACCAGGCTATAAAATGGCTGTTGTGTATGGCTCAGTTAATTAATTGTGTGACTTGTGTTCTTAAAAAGTCAGGAAAACCATGGCAATTTTAAGAAATAATACTCATACTGAATTCTTATGGTAAAACCATGCATGTCATGTCTTGTAATGTAATTAACGTAATATCGGATTGGAATGTATTTTAGCGTACTTATTGCTAAAAGAAATTCAAGAAATTTAAATAAAGTCACTACGACTTTTTTAAAAATCAGTTATTCATTGGTCTTTCAGTAAAACGTGGAAACAACGGTTCTAAAAACTAACGGTACCAACAACTTATTTGAAGACGCTGCGAACAACAAAACGAACAGAGAAGTCATCGGTTCAGTTTCGGCATTTTACGAATTTTAATTTTGCAGATAATTCCCGTACATATCCGAACAGAGGTTAGTGATGGAATAAAGGCAAAGAACTTACAACGAAACCTAAGCGCTTTGCTAAAGTCGCTGAAGGTAATTAGTCGAAGATGTCAAATTATAACGTTTAACAACTGAGCTAGCATGAAGCTTTGATTTACGTTAGTGTTAAAACAAAAGCTGAAAAAATTGCATAAGCATTCCCGCCGCCGCGCCGTAACAGAACAGACATAATTTCTTATGGTAGATGCGCACTTGACGGCGCTGACTGTACCGAACAGAAGTTCCAAAAGACATGTACTGAATTAGTATGGAGCTTGGTATTTTATTTCCTAGTAAATTTAACCAGCGTCAACTTTTGTATTAAGGTAAAGCCTAGGGTAAAGAACTTAGTAAAATAATAAAAATAAATATTGAGACCTACATTAAAAATTAAAATTGATTTTCAAAAATGTATGATTATTCATAGTCAATTATCAGCACAGTCAATTAACATTCCAAGAAAAAAAGTAGAAAAAAATAATAATATTTGCCGTCAATTTTTTTTTACGGTATTGAGCACTAACCATTAATTCATCAGCCTAAAGATATACGCTCCGTTTCGTAATTCTACGTTCCGTTTTACTTTAAATTATTAACGATATTCTGTGAATTGCAGGTCTAAAAAAAAAAAGAGTTATTATTTCAGAATTTCTAGATTTTAAGTGTTCTTTAGAAAAAATATACTCCTAAGCTGGTTAATTTTTTAATTCATTTTAATACCAAAACAACTAACTAACAACTCCTTTCCGGCCATTTGCTTTGTTGTGCGTCTCATGCATAACATTTCATACAAAGAATCTGAAATCCCACTCGATCGCTGCAGTCAGTGCCGATAAGTGCGTGCTATACCTATTTCAAACCTGATTATGCAGTATTTACACATAAAGGTATATAAGTAGGTATCAATTGTCATGGGGAATAGTGTTGGCTCGACAGCGACCTTGTCGATTTAGGTACGTGTTCCGCATCGCAGCATAGTTACAATGCAGCATCGTGCGGTAGGTTCCACATTATGTAGGTACATTTTTTAACATTCTACGTAGAGGCAGGTACATCAATGTAGGCCCACGTTGGTTACAGTAAAGGAACTACACAATTTCTTGCTGAATTACACAATCTGGCAGCCCTAAATCAAGTTTACATAAAGATTAAAGGCGATAGCTTTGTTATCTTACCAAATAGACAGGCTGCAAATTATTTATTTAAATTAGTTGATAGATAAGATTACGAGAGAAATATCTTAATAATAACATTTCAATGACGTCTCTTATCTTGCTTGTTCCTTCTCCAATGTCCGCCGCCACGCCAAGCAATCAAGACTTCAGAATGTTGACTGGATTCATAACAATTAGTTTTCACAAAATAAGTAATAAAAAACGGCCAACGGCGTGTCATAGGGCATCATAAAGGGTTCCGTAGAATTATGATTCTTGCTAATCTCTGAAAAATACAACGACTTAGTTCATTGAAAGTAAGGTAGGTACCTGTTGCGTTGCAGCTAATAAGGCCAACGTAATTTCAAATTCATTAATTAAATTAATAATTTAGTCCTTTCAAACTTTGTTAAATATTTTGTATGGTATTATATTGTGACGAGATAATGAACTACAGGTTCTTGTAAAAAAATATGGCCTTAGGTGTGGAATGGGGTGTATGTTTAAATAAATATCACTTAATAAAATTTAATTTAATCCTGTGAATGTGAAAGTAACTGAAAGTGCTTAAAAGGAATGCGTTGTAGCAGAGGCACCCTTTTAAGGTTGTTAGTCCGCCGTCGGGCTGAAGGGCGACCCACATTTCGCTTTCCCGTACACGGTCTCCACTCTAGGACACGTCTGGTCTATCCGCCATCGAACCTCGACAGACGTGACCAGCCCACTGCTTCTTCAGCTTGCTGATTCTGCGAGCTCTTGTCAGGGACTTTAGTTCCCTTCCCGTTGTCCTCATTTCGGATTCTATCCCCAGAGACACTCTGAGCATAGCTGCGACTTTGAACCTGTGGACCAGTCCCGCAAGTAAGTGTTCACGTTTCGACGGCGTAAGTCATGGTGTTGAAATTTGCTCAGAAAATTAATAATACAGCGGATAACGGTAATTTATAGACTGTAGACAAAAAGATCTCTAAGACAACAAGGTCTTCTTTTCCATTTCCAATCATTATGTCATTTATCGATTTTATTGTCGGATTCGTTTCAGTTGCATATTCTGTTTCCACTCGGTGTTGAATGATGACGTAGGTCGTGTAGTCACGTGACTATCTTTTCTAGGAGAAAAAACTACCAGACACAATATGTTATTATACCATGATAAGGCCGTTTTTGGTGTCTAAGAGTTTGGAGCTAGACACCAATCCCACGAAGCCCGCGTGGCATTGACGTACCGTAAGAAACACATTCATTTAAAATTAGTCACACAATAGTAGTGCTATGGATCTTGCCCTTTCAGATCGTCAGCGATCAAAAACGTTTTTAAAAGGGTTAGTAGCTCGGGTAAATATTAAATTTAGGTAGGGTTTCCTTAGAGATAGGTTACCTACTTAGTTTCTGTTGCGTAACCTTTGCGAAGGCAGATTATTCTGCAAAAAAAACCATGATTTGAGTATTTCAGTCAGTTACTCGTAAAGTTAAAGTCGGATACACAAATTAAAACAAAGTTCTTTGCAGTATAAAATAAAATAATATAATTTTTAATAATATATTATTTATGTATGACAATCAACGACGTAGACCGAGTTTGCTTGGTGTTATATTTATAATTTAATATTAATTTTATTTCGAACTGAGATTATACATGAATACATGTTCTCCATTACATAAGAACGCACATACAAGATAAATATGCCATAACTGATATAGTTATTAAAATTTTATGTGATATTTAAGTAGATATAATATATAGATACGTATAATATTATTAGATATATAACAATGGAGAATTAATAATGTTTTAGATGACAATTGCAGTTTCATTAAAAGAAATGTTAATATACCAGGGCTCGATCAGCTACCACCATGGATACCACACTTCTTCGTACAAAACGCTTTAAAAATTATGGTACATACTGCATCCATCAATTCAAAGAAATTTTGACTCTTTACCACCTAGTAAGACTGAAAATAATAGTCGCTGCTACCCTTTTGATTTTTATTCGAAAAGTCCGCTACAGGCGGTGCCATTAATCGAAATAGTTATAATTTTAGAGTTTCATAAAGTATGAACTCATTTTGTATTTTAACAAGATTAACGTTAAGTAGCCTAGATATGAATTTCATAATTGGAATAATTTTATCTCTACTTTAAAATGTCGGCGTTTATTCAATAAAACAAGGTGTAACAAAAAAAAACAATAAGACAACTGTATTGGACTCAAATTTCTGCATTGTTTCTATTTAATGAAAATAAACTGATTTTAATTTATCTATACTAAAATAATAAAGATAAAAAATATGTTTTTTTTTCTGCTTCAACGCGCCAATCTCTGGCTACCAGTACTACCAGTCAGATTTAAAAAATCTTTTTGCATTTGATACCCCAATTCTTAAGGAAAGTTATGACTTCACGCTATAGCCCATAGGAGTATTAGGAGTAGAGCAGTAAATTCAATTGAAACAGCTAGGAACAGCAAGTTGCTAATACAGCAAACAGTCTTATTACATATAAGTTGGATTGCATATTAAGATGGAAACATTTTATCATGATTCGGGACTGACCCCTTATTTTTAGGGTCAACTCTTCTAAATAAAAATCATATAAAATTTATTTTGCCATAATATTCAAAGTCAGCTCAGCGAGCTGGTCCTTTTTTTTTAAATTAAGATACAAAATGAATTCTTACAAATTCGGAGATTATAGCTAATTATAACTAATTAAATTAATGATGTCAGCTTTCGTTAGGTGTTTAGCCTTCGCACTGGATTTTGTGGCATATAGGAATTGATGTTATTATCTGCAATACGATTTTCCGTTTTTCAATTCATTTTAAATTCAAATTGTATCCAAGAAACATTCCGTACTGGATAAAATTTATTAAATAAGAAAAGAAAGATGTATGTTAAATAATTAGGTAAAGAAACCTCTGCGTGGTTTTTAGCAGCTAAACCTTTTGAATTAAAACATAGAAATGAACCTAAAAGTGTCAAAATACATAAATTCTTTCTCGACTTTCAGACAATTTGATTTGGCCAAAAAAATTAGGTTTTTTTTTTCTTTATTGTTTATTGAAATTGTCTATGAATTTCTTAGCAACTACTACCACGATAACGTTGCTGAAAAAAATTAGATTTCACAACTTCAATTAAAGCTAATCTCACGTGGTTTCGGAACTGTTAATAAACAAAATAAATTAAATATGCATTTATGTATATATACCTATCATACGTATATATAAAAAATATAAAATACTGCAAGTTATAATAGAACTTTAATAAAAATATCAAACGAATTAACTTAATCTATAAAAATATTCAAATTAACAAGAACATGAAATTACATGAACATTAACGTGTGACATCCAGTTTGCTTTGATGTTGAATAATACTTTCAATATCATCAAAAATAATAAAAAATAATCACTATTCCACTTGAGTTCGGATATACAACTACGCATAAAGAGAATAACAGAAATTAAATGCAAAAACAAACTGAACACAATATTGTAGTACCTATTTGTATAACCTTAATTATTTGCTTGAAATTATGAAACTATTAGGAAACATATTTTATCGTTGCAGTAGGTGGGATATATCACTAATATTAACTATTGAAGTCTGAGGGAATGGCTTATATCAGTCATTTAGTCTTTACTATTGTCATGTTTAATGGACTTGAAAGGTTACCTAGTTCGCTTATATTTTATTAAATAAAACGTGGCTTCAAAAGATGAAAGAATACTTAACGGCTTATCTGTTAGCGAGGAACAATATCATAAATCACACATAAATTAATGTTAAATATATCAAAATAGAACAAATTATTACAAAATAATCAATTTACATATTATACAGGGTGTTGAACTTATGTAATAGCCTTAACTGAAACTTGGTACTAACTTGAAACTGTTCACTCTTTTGGCGCTTCCTATTTTACAAAAATTATCATAGACTATAGTAAGTTTAAACCATTATTAGTAGCTAAGTATCTATGAATGCTTTTATAAAAGATTCAAGATGTATAACAAAATTTTAAATACCAAAAATTATGGTAAGAATTTGATAAATCACAGTATAATTAAAAATAATAATCCAATAATTGGGTGAACTTTTATTTGGTTGAATTAAACATTAGAAACCAATTACCTACCTATTTGTTACATAAAAGTTAGTAACTTTAATGCCTATAAAGTTCATGATCATTGCATCATTGACACAGTTTTTTAGGCCTTTTATTGTAGTAAAACTAACATAAAGCGGAATATAAAACTAATAAATAGTGGCCCAGCAAAGAAATCACGTAGGTGTTGTTTTTCATACTATGACAATTCTATGTCTTCAAAATTAGGATACTTTTTAAAGTGATTCCAAATCAGAATCCATATTCATTCATATTTCATCATTATTAATTTCATACATTTATTTAATTCAATAAAAACTGTTGTTTATTAATATGGCAATTTTTTTTTTTAATTTTATAAATGTTTATGCGATTTTATTATATTAACACGTTTTAAGTAGCGAAATGTCTTTAGTTAAAAATATTAAGTGATATGCAGTTTGTATGAAAAAATGATGTTCAATTATGTCTTAGCATTATACTATGAATATCATCGGTCTTAGCATTTTTAATTGCTATCAAAAAACAGTATATTATTTTCCGTTCTGAATCCCGGGGCGCAACGCAAAAATTATTTCAGATAAGAATTGGCAAGTAGTCTTTAAACACCTTATATAAAAAATACACTTCAAAAACTTAAATAATAGATAAAGAATTTAAGCTGCGTTCCCATTTTTTTTCTTTCTTTCCATACTTTCTAGCGTTAATGTGGCTTTCTAAATTGCCAAAGTGTATCCTAGCTTTGATTTAGCCCTCAGACTAATCTACTGTGTCACCCAAAAGACGTATATAGTTTTTAAAGTGACATGACTATGTAAAGTTTACAACAAACACCTACTAAAGTTGCAGACTTTCCTTTTTAACCTACAATAAAAAAGGCAGTTTAGTACCACGTAACAGTGTCATAACAGACGTACAATGAGTTCTTTAACGCAGACATTCATGGTTTGTCGTGTTTGTATCGGATCTCTTAGTCGCAAAGGGTAGGCAGGCAAGAGGTACCTACGTAAGAATCTTGTATTCTAGTACTTAAATAATATCTTCTTAGATATTTACTGAATTTTAGTCTTATTCATATACATTTTATTCGTCCTTTATTTTGTTCATGTTTTTCATGTAATTTACAAGTTAACACATGCAAAATCAAAGTTCAGTAAATATGGTCCAAATTTATTAATATCAAAATTGTAGAACATTTTCTTTCATTGTATTTTAATATAGAGAGTGGATATTATTATTTCATTTTTAACTACTCTTGATTCCAAAAACGGACAAACCGGAATAAAAGGCCAATAAATATTTATAATAGCTAGAAAAGCGACACAGAACCGAAAAAGAAATAGAATAGATGTGGAATAGGATATACGTGAAGTACTTACGGTAAGATATCTTGTAATTAACGACAACCAATTCGTGTTCCATAAGTTTTATGTGATAGGGAAAATGGTAGATTGTGATCTTCAATAAAAGTATGCTTATGGAACAGCAAAATGAGAAAGAGGAAAGAAATGTGGGAACAGCCATCTTCAGAGGATGTATGATAAGCGATTGAAACGGACGAGGATAAAATATTCTTGAAACCATGAACGATAAAACGGATAAAATTTTCATATATATTATTATAGGGAAAGGATAGACTAGGAAAATTTCTAGGAGGGAATATATAAAGTAGTTAATGTGGCGTTAGAGGAGACAGGGGCAGATGTCGGGCGAGAATGTTCGTGGGCTCCGTACGGAAACAGCTGAAGTCTGCCTCGAGGAAGAGTTCATGCAGGAAACGTCGCGCGCAAAGCATATATGTGTCCCGGGATAACAATGCGCAAACGTCTGAGTATACGCATGGACTGCGAAACACGTCCGGGTGGCGCTGTTTCAATGACAACAGCGCTGTACGTGTCTGAAATAAATAATACAATTTTAAAAAAAAGGTTCACAGTTCTATTGCTTACTTTCTAGACTTTCATGCATATTTTTCTGTAGTAGACTTTCAATTAATTATTTTTTTAAATAAATAAATTTCATGACGGAAAGTAATTACTAAACTATTATTAATGTTTATTTACTGATTTTCAAAAATGTTTTCTCGTTACCAATTGGAATACAGACAAACCTTAAAATATATGTATAATTTATAAAAGTTATTGCAATGGTTAATTGATAACGACAACAGGTAGACACTTATAATATTCACAGAATATTTAGTTATTTTTACTTTAAAAATAAATAATTAAATTAAAATAAAACAAATACTTAAAGGGAAACCCCCTGCACACTAAATTTCATGAAAATCGTTGGAGCCGTTTCCGAGATTCAGATTATAAATATATATATACAAGAAGTACTTGTTTAAAGGTATTAAATTTAAATTGTTTAATTTTAAATTGTAACTATTGATGCACTTTTCTTAAGACGTAAAACTTATTTCGCTGCTTTCCCTGAAAACCTTACTGGAATAGCACAATAATATGGTTCAAAGTATGTAAAATAATATTTGACTAGCCTAGCTCTATCAATAGGGCCTTTTAAAACCATAGACAAAAAATAGTGATAAATTATGTATTTAGTAAATAAAAGTATATTCCTACTTAGTATCGTATGCTAAAATATCAAATTCCTAAATACTTAGCATTGCAATAAAAGAATCGAATATTTTCAGGTATCAATACTTTTGCTATCTCTAGTTGTGCTGGATTATTTCCATAAATCGCCTATATCTAATATTTAATTGTTTGTCTATTGAGCGGCGTATATTTTGACTTATCCAATAAATTGCAATTTTATTTCTCAATGTTTCTGTCAGTCTTCAATGTACATGCGTTATATTGTATATTGCCAAGGTCTGTCCTCTTTCGTGATCGTGCCGGTTTCTAGCAGAGATTCTAAGCATCCCCTGAACCGCAGTAACCTTGACAGTTACCTTAATCAGGACCTACCTAGAGACTAGAAAATTTAGCGGCAGTTCGTATGTTTTTTGTGTGAATTAAGACGGGAGAAGTTAGGCAGAGAGGTTACATCGAAAAAGCTATGTTTGGTTGAGATAGTACTATATATAAGGCAAGTGTTTGTATGATACTGACCTGTCGCAGATGTATGGGGTTTGACATAAAGTGCACGTGTCGAAGCGCTTCCGTCTGCGGGGCGGCGGTCTCAGCTGTCGGACTCTCGCACCAACTTCGAGGCTCACCTGTTCCTCCCGAACTGTCTATACCTGATAATCGCGGTTCATTAATACTATAAATCATATACAGGCGCTCAGTCAGAAAGGACTTATGTCCCATCGCATTAATTGAAAATAAATTAATGTTTTTATAAAAAAAAACCACAGAACTGTTAACTTATGATTTTGACTTAATGTTGGACTTGTATATAAAAATGATTTTAAATACATTTTATCTTGAAGTTCTCTCGAGTGAGCCACAGCAAAGCAGGGCCGAGTTTAACTAGTATCTTAATAAAAAAAAAAGGTTTAAGAGTATACTTTTTGTATGTGAAAAACAATATGGTACTATCACAGTCTAAGCATTCATACAGTTTGTCATCGCGTATGCGTTACCGGACAGCTCTCAAAGGACGCCTGTACGTAAATCCCGTCTCGCCTAGCACAGCACCTCACGATTACCGCCTTCGATGCCAAACTATATCAATACTTAGACTGTGATATTATTATGTGATAAAATGTTAGGAAATACTCAATTATATCCATTAGTTTGTGATTACATTACTGGGTGTAATTATATCATGCACGATTACTTCTATGAAAAATGTAAATCATCACGCAACACATAATAAATAGTTAATATTGAGACCAGTTTTGTTTTTAGTATTTATTGCTATATGTGTATTAGATAAAGATAATTCTAATCCCGCCCTTTTTTATTACAATCATATATTTAACTTGTCTTGTTAGTATATAGTAACTTCCCGGTGTATAGTAACTTTAGTGACAATGCTATAATATGGTACCCTGGAGCTGATCTGCTGATCATAGGGACTTAGTAACGAAACGATGCAACGTCATCTAGTTTGGGGTTTTTGGAATTTCCGTGACAAAAGCTCTGGTCTTAGATGATATCTAGGGTCTGATGATGAAGCTGGTAGGTGGCCATAGGAACTGTGTAACGAATCGACGTAACCCCAACGAGTTTGGGCTTTTTTCATTTGTTGTGACAAGTACTCTGGTCTTAGAAGTTACAGTCCTATATTATGTGATAACAAATATATTATAATACTAAAAAGCAAAAAGACAAAAGCAATTTTTTTTTTGAAAACAAGCTTTTAACAGTGTTAAAAGTTAAAAATTAACTTACTTCGACCTTTTCTTATCTACTCTCTACTCTAGCAACTTATAATTTTTACCAAAATTAAACATCATTCTTTTTGTCAAACTCATTCAATAACCAGAATAAAAGTGCGTTACGCTCTCTCTTTTTATCTTCTGCTCTCCAATGTAACGCACAGGTGAAATAATGGGTTTGACAAAAGAAAGGAACTTCAATTTCGATGAATGGTTAAAATTGCTAGATTATAGAAAAAAGTGGCTTGTTTCTAATCGTTAATTTTTAACAATATAAAAAACAAAGTTTATTTATTTACTTTTAACTTTATCTAGAAAATGCACGGTGAAGTATGCTTTAACTAGTGACAATTACTAGTTCAATTGTAAACATGATTATCTATCTGAAGTGGTGTTTATGTAATTTATATTAGTATTCATATAAATACATGAAACTTTAGAGGTTTTAAAACAAAAGTGGCTTGACTTTATAAAATAAAAAAATAATGTAGGTTAATAAATCCATTGCAGATGTGATGATACTAACCAAAAAAGAATGCCTCTCTTAGTTCGTGCGAGGAAGGTGGACGCGTCCGCACGCACGCCAAACAGTCGCCTGGTACGTGCCGCCATACTTCAGCTTTACGAGCAACAGTGTCCGCCTCGCTCGCACCGGCACTAGCGGTTCTGCTAGCATGCGAGTCCGCCGTGCTAGTCGCTCTACCCGCGTGGGAATCAGCCGAGCTTGCCGCTCTACCAGGTAGCAAGTCGGCCGTACTAGCCGCTTGACTGGTCTGCGATTCTATTGTCCTAGCTTGCGTGCTAACCTCAGCTTGATTGGTTTTACTGCTCGCTATGGATAGCTTGATGTCTTCCAGTCTTGGCACTCCTCGGGAATCCGATGCTGTAAATTTATAAAATATTTAAACAGTGTCGACATATAAATTTATTCAAGTAATCAACAGCATTACAATACTTACAATTATAAGTTATAAATTACCAAAAAGTAATGTAATGTACTGGGTCTGTGTACGGGGATCGAACCCGCGCCTCTCGGATCCGCAGGCATTACTAGTACTACCAAAAGAGCCATGTAGCCTTCAATTGCCGCTTACAATTTTATGACCATTTGACGTTAAATACTTAATTACATTATTATATAACTTATTTAACAAGTCAATTAAAGTTAAATGAGGCCGGTACATATACTCAACAATACAATAACAAAATACATCCCATTTTAATTGACGCTAAACATTTTTCATTCATTAAACTTCTATTTACAAAGGAACATTTTCGTCTATTACATTGCGGCCCTCAGCAATTGCTTAGTTCAATACCCGAGAACTTCTGGCCCGTCCGGGGTAGAATTCTCAACACACAAAGGTAAAACTATTAAACCTATAATGGGTAACTTGCCCGAATCTCGAGTAAATATTTCCTCTCCATTTGTGAACTGCGGTACTGATTTCGCAGGACCCTTCCATATTTCCAGTCGTAAAGGCCGAGGTGCAAGGACAACTAAATGCTATTTGTATATTTTAAATTACCGGTACAGCGCCATCTAGCTTATCATTAAGAGAAACAGTTACACATTTGTTTGTTGGAAACGATACCTATTCAAAGTTAATCAACGTCGGGCTTGGTCAGTACTTGTATAGGTGTTTGTAAATTACTTAAATGGTAGTAAGTACGGAACAGAAAGTTGTAACAAACAAATGTGTAACTGTTTCTCTTAATAATAAGCTAGATGGCGCTGTACCGGTAATTTGAAATAGTAATTGCTTTGACCCGTCTCACACTTGGCCGGTTCTTTTATTTTCTTAGTTATTGGATTGTATTGGAGCACACTGCGTAAATCTCCGACGTATAATTTACGTAGGCGTATACATTTTTCTATATCGACAATGAACCGTCGGATAATTTTAACAAATTAAAATGTGCGGGGAATAGAACACTGCAATGCTGTTAGACCCTGATAAAGTTATAATAAATAATTTTCAGTTTGGTTAAATTTATTCAAAACATCAATAAACTACTACATAAAATAATATGCAATCAAACATTTTAAATAACATAATAAATACCTTTGCTAGCTGATAATCTCTGGCTGTCAGGCGTCGCTCTAGATTTGACATCGGTGCTGGGGACACCACCGGAGTCTATTAAGAAGGAAGGCAGTCTTGTTCGCTTCGGTTCACTCTTCTCGTTCACGTCTTCCCTTTCTATTCCATCCTTGTCCCTAAACGCCATAATTATAGATAACTTAATAATCAAATATTTAGCGAATTCGCGATCTTTTGTTTTGGTAGAGATATTCTTAAAGCATTGTAATGTACTTTTTTGTTTTCAAATAATTGCACTTGATTAATAATGTACCTAGGGAACAGTTGCGATAGATCCCTGGGCAGGCAGATACCGATGTACGCGGCGTGTCGGTGCGTGGGCTGCGGCGCGGGTGCGGGGCGCGGGGAACGCGGGGCTGGTGGTTCACGCACCTCTGCTCCATCTCCCAGGGGAAGCGGTCGCCAGTCGTACTCCAACAGGCTAAGGGAATGCACCAATCAAATTCAAACTTCAAGCTGAATTGAATAAAAAGATATAAAACAGTATAAACTATTTATGCTTACTTTTGAGTAAAAGAAACTCGATTGTCGAAAGTTGATTGAGAGAAATCTGTGAGATTGTAAGTACAATAAAATCCCACCGCCGTACAACATTAGAAAGCCTGATAAATTTGTTAAAACACTCCCACCAAATTCAACATAAGAAAGCCAGTGAGATTGTAAGTACACTACTACGCTTAAAAAGAGATACCTCAACTTGGTTGCTCTTTCTCTTGTAGATTTCGCCCTGTCGCGAAGTGAAGAGAAAGGCTTGGAACGTCGGCTCGTGTCGGATAGCAGCCATGTTATATCGTCGATGTCGCTCGAGCCTGATGCGGCGCTCTCCGACAAGTGAGGCCTGTTAAACGGCAAATTAATAGTATTCATATTTTGTTATCAAAAAGTTACCATAAATTCAAGTCCTATGAACAATTAAGAATGTTGATACTGCGCTGGCGAATACATATTATTACTGTATCATTTAAACATAATTATTTAAAGTAGTTGAGCAAGTTATGAATATTATTTAATTTATGAATGTTGGAAAACGAAAAAAACTTACCGTCTGTGCCTATTGAGTGCTTTCCACGTTGCATATCCAGACATATCAATGTGACTGGGAGGTGAACTAGCCACTTCTGGGCCTGTGAAACCTGTAATTGATTAATCTTAATAACACTTGATTACTTTTTTTATATCAATAAGTAAAAGATAAACTGTATTGAGCGACAAACTAAACTTTGCCGTTGAAAAAACTGTTGTCCCCATACATGGACATAGCTCGCGGTTAGTTAACCAACAACAAATAAGTTTATAATCGCAAAAGCATATGCGTTTTTAATTATTGCGTTGCGTATCTTTTATTGACTTAGAAAATTGGTTTGTTTTTTTACTGATTCAAGACCTGATTTGATTTCAACTTGATACCTTCACGAGTTACTAAGAAAAAGGGATTATAGGGAAGTAAGAGTTCCAGTTTTTTTTCTAAGGTACGCAGCCCTAAAAATAGTAGAAAATTTGAACGGGACACTTAGTAAACTTATTTTTTTGACTTGCCATAACGAGATGCCTGAGAGTCGTACTTCCAAGGGGGAAGTGTCTTAAATTTGTCCTTCGAAATTTCTCATTTCCCTAAAACGGCTTATAATGTAACTAAGAAAGTTTGGTTATTATTATTTTTATGGTACAGATTACGGGAACCTCAGTGCACTTAGCGGGTTTTTTAACATGCATTTTATTGCGGCATCAAATGCATGAATCTCTGAAGGTAAGCGGCCGTGACTCCGACACAGCCCACCCCCTTTTTTCATTTCAAGTGCTAAAAAACGTATTCTAATCCTTAGGTGGCTGGAAATCAAGTTTAGTAAATACGCTCCAGAGACAGTTTACTGGTATCCGGAGCGTGTATACTATTCGTCATGGCAGTTTTGCTTTACAAGGTGATTGCCATGGATAAGAATATGCTCGATTTTTATTTAGACGCAATATTCCACAACAGCGACTTGTAATACAAAATCAGAGACAAAGCTCAGAGAAATCGACTTATATGGTTCTGAGTAAATCTCAGAAGACCCTAGGGCCTATTCCCCACTAAGCTATCTGCAAACTCTTTGTGCAAATTTCACTCTTCAATCAGTTTTCTGTCCAACGATCATTTGAAGACTCAAATAGTAAGAGTCAGTGGCAAACTGTTCACTTTGCACTTTGTGAATGTAGAGTGCAGATTTATAATGAGCTTCGTGGAATAGGTCCAAGGGCGTTTTTGAGAAGGAATATTGGTTAGGTATTGTGAGATATTGTAAGTAGTAGAATTTGTATTAATGAAGAAGGTAGTATTGTATTAATGAAGTAGGTAATCAGTTGCGGTTATAGACATAGAGAACTGGACAGCGCATTTCCTAGCCAGATGTGAAGAAAAAACGTCGGAGTCGAGCACGAAGAGTTCCGTACCATTAATTATAAAAACGACAAAAAATCACGTTTGTTATATTTTAACTTTTTATTTTTATAATGAATTTAAAACTAAATATGTGATCAATATCGAGCATAAAATATTTATTTTATTCTGTTTTTAGTATTTTTTGTTATAATGCCAACATAAATATATCATCTGTGAAAATTTCAACCGTCTAATTATCACGGTTCATGAGATACAGCCTGGTGGCAGACGGACGGACAGTGAAGTCTTAGTAAACGGAACTAACGGAACACTAACAATGGTCGCAAAATTGTGACATAGACGAAGCAAAACTGATGTCTCTTGTCTCTTTCTTTTACTAAACATACAAACTTATTTTAATAAACATAAACAAGAAAATGGCGGAAGTTGATAGAGAAAAGAGACCACAGGTTTGCTTTGTCTCTTTCTAAAGTATGGCCAATTTAGTGATGCTATTTCGCAGTCAAAACAGAATTCAGAAGTCCAAGGACGCGGTATAGTAATTTGTAAAAAAAATGTTGTCAGTTGACAATGTTGTCATACTCACTAGACGAAGAGGTTCGTCTTTGCGTCTCGGAGAGCCTCGGTCGCTGTGTTGTGCTGCTGCTTTTCATGCCGTAAAGACTCGATGAACTCGGGATTGGACTTAATGTTAATACTCTGTCACTGAAAACGAATTGATAACTGGTAAAGTTTTTCAGTTTTCAGTGGTATTGAAAACATTCACGATGTTTGTACCTAATATATATTGATTTTCTTCATTATTATGATAGCAGTTCTAAAGCTAAGTCAGCCCTAAGGGCAGCAAAAAATCTCGGTGGCCACTGTGACACGATAAACGTCCGTAATAAGAAAGAAGCTTAGGCCACCGCTCTCAACCGCTCTGGTCTCCCATGGGGCGTATAATGGCTGTGGTGAGCATTCTCTATCAAATAATAATTCTATCATGCACTTAAGCTTTATCGAAAAATGATTCTCATTAATCCATACTAAAATTATAAATGCGAAAATAACTCTGTATGTCTGTTACCTCTTCACGCTTAAACCGCTGTACCGATTAAGATGAAAATTGTCATGGTGATAGTTCGAGTTCTGAGAAAGGACTTAGGATATTTGAAAACGTCAAGAGTGAGTCGATATTTTTTCTATAATTGAGGAGTTGCCGTTGAAATCCTACACCGATAACCGACTTCAGGGCAGTTAGAACCGCGGTCAAAAGCTAGTAGGACATAAAATACTTACGGTATAGCATATTTTCCAAGGAACGAATCGCAGCTACTCACACCACTCGTACTAGATTCACTGGTATTTCTCACTCTCCCTTCATAAGCGTGGTCCAACGAATTCATTCTTCCTATCATAAGCCTATTCTCTGATGAAGGTATTCGTGGTCCCTCGTAATGTGCGTAATCTCTTAATATATCAACGGTTCTTGATTCAGATATCATTGTTCGATCGTGTGAGCAACCATGAGAAGGTAGAGTATGAGATTTCCTTTTGTCTGGTTCTCTTCGAGTTTCCACATTCAATACATTGTCGACAACATCTTTGTCTTTCGTGTCAGTTTGCTCTACAGTTATTGAAGTGACATTAAGAAGTTTATTGTCAAACGGTAGACTTTCCGACATACTTTGATCGGTGTGATCTGAATGTTCACTTATGTCAGTGTCAAAAGTGTAACGCCGGTCTGGAGAAGTGATAGGATATGTTGTGCCTGTTAATGGGTCATGGGAAGAAGAATAAATTTCGTCTTGAATAATCGGGAATTGGTCGTGTCTCGTATGTCTCACGCATAACCAACCTGCATAAATGTACAAAGAGTATAATTTAGCGACGTTCAAAACTTAGGTACAAACAATTTGCCATCTTTATCGAACATTAGAAGGGTTGTGTGATTTAAATTGTAAGCCTAAAAGCAAAAATAAATGAAAAATAAAAATTAAACACATACAAATGGAATGGAAACAATGAATGAGTTAAGTGGTTGGTTTTATATTATGAGGATTGTAATCTATAACCTAAGTTTTATTTGAATGTCAAACAATAAAAAGGGCTTATTTGATGGACGAATACGGAAAAAAAACATTATTCTTATTTTATTACACCCTTTCTTTATTTATTTAATATCAGACAACTGGCTTAGCTTAGAACCATTTTTTACTATAACAAATAAAGGCAAAGTTTATACACATTTATATACTCACCCAATTCAGAAAGCAAATTAGCACCATCATATGTACTTCCAATAAGACCAAGTACATAAAATGCAGTGGCCCGCACAGAATACACAGGACAGTACCTAGCAAGGCGGACTACGTGCACCGGAACAGAATCTTCCAAATAACCATCAGACAAATTCATTAGCATTTGCAACCCTTGCAAGGACACTGCTGTATGACCTAACGCCCAAAGTGACGCTTTCAGCTCTGTTATTTCTTGTTCGCTATTGCAATTTTTGTGTTGCAATATCTAAAAAAAAGGAAGTTTGTCAAATTCATTGCAAACAAAATTAGAAAACTAATTTTATTGGTCTTTTGGTTTTAGTCTAATATTTTTTTTATACCACCAAGGTGGCAAACAAGCTTACGGTCCGCCTGATGGTAAAGGATCACTGTAACCTATATATATATATATATTGTTTAATTTATTTTAAAATTTATATTTTTTTACTTTAAATATTCGTAAGACAATAATTAAACATCAAATTATACTTAACATAATTTCACTTAAAATTAAATTAAATCACCAAATAACAAGGTACCTTATAATATGCAGGCAACACTGGAACAAGCAACGAGCGCCCAAGAGAATGTAGAGGCTTCGATAAACGAGAGCGGTTGGAACGCAGCGGTCCGGCCACCAACGCCGAATGCAAGTGAAGCGGCAGACGGGCCGAACGCCGCGTTCGAGCCGCGCCACGACCGCTTTCACATAAAGTCAATGCTTCATGGACCCCAGATTCCACCAAACGGACATAACTACAACACAAAGAACAATTTTTAATTTATGAGCGGGCTGGAGTAAGGCGGCTATATCTCCCACAGGGCTTAGTTCAGAACCTCAGCACAAACTTTAACCGAAGGCAACTCGGATTGTTGATTGAGTGTGTAGACAAGTGTCAGTGTGACTGTCACTGGGTCGTTCAGAACCCTAGAGTATGATAACTGGACGATCCGAGTTGCTTCCGGATGCTGGGGCCTGATTCGCGTGCCATATAATGTCGCATTCAAGATAGTTTTACTTTATCTAGTCATGGCTTGTTAATCGCGATAACTGTTTTAGTCGATAGATCTACTAGTTTGAACTAGATATGTTAAAAAACATGGCGGCTATCGTTTTCGTATTCTTAAAATCTCTCTATTGCGTAAGCACTATAGGGGGGGCTAGATGGTGATTACGTCAGCAGTAGCACTGAGAGCTATGAAATCGCATAGGCATTGAAATAGTTCTGTTCATCCAATGTAAACTGTAAATTTAAATTTCAGAGCGCATCCACTACTCTACCTCCCGAGCATGTACAGCCAATGCATTGAATGCGGTTCGAAAGTGACGTCATAGCGCATTTATTTTTGGTCAACAGAACGATCGAATGTGCGCATAGACAGCATTGGGCGCATTCAATCCGTGAAATGCTTGTCAACAAAACGCCCCTTAACGTTTTTACACATATGGCAACTCACATATTGTTTATGTTTGAAAACGAAACGCATTTCCGGGGATGCCTGCAAATAACGTTAACGTTTAGGTACTCGCTTAAAACAGGGTAGGGAAATTACCGCGCGCTATACACTTGTCCTAACTTCTTCCGTCAATCTTTTGTGTCGTTTCGGTACCATTGACGATTAGACGTATTGTTAGCAAATCAAGTTAATGTTTGTGTTACCGTTGATCCAGCAGACTGGTGTGTACCATTGAGCAGTAAACATCCAAAAGCATCGAAAACTTAGAATAATGGATTAGGGTGCCATGGACTAAAGACTGTTAATTGGAATTAATGTGTATATCAAAAATTTAAAAGAAGTTCGTTTTGTTCGTAATATTACTTAAGATTATAATATTTGTACCTTACTCTATATAAAATACCGTGTCATTAAAGTTTGTTTCAATGAATATTATGTGAAACGGAAAACAGAGAATACATTAGAAGAAGAAACAACAGAATACATTAAAAGAAAAATGCATATAAAAATTTTCACGTAAGCATTTAAGAGCTTTGCTAACTTTTGCTGACAAGGGGAGGGGCAGTAAATAATTGTAATAAATCTGCTTACATAATACTTGAATGGCCCTAAAGACATAGTCGTACGCTAGCGTTCGACATGCAACTAGTGATCGCTAGCAGTAGAGATGAGATGTCGCACGGAAAGTGGTATGAAAAGGAGTCGGAATTAGTGATATTAGTTGACGGCTAAATATTATTTGGGGGTATTATTTTTGGATTTGTAAACGCTTATTGCTGTTAGATTTAGATGTACAAAGTAGAATCTCTAAATGATGTGAATCAAACTAAACAATTAACTAAAGGACAGTGTACATAGCTTACCGATAATTGTAAAATTTGTTCCAGAAATCCAAGTGTTTCTTAAGGAAAATAGATGATTTGACATCGTTACTCTGTGCAGCGGCATTTACTTCCAGGCTCAACCATAGTAAATAGGCCCTGTCACCGATAGCAGTTAGATCGAGTGACGCCGGGTCAACTGATTTGTCAATACGACAGTTCTGACCTAATATGTCTTTTAACAACGTCAGTTTATCTAATAAAGCCTGCAAAATACATTATACATTATATGATTTCATCCCGACCATTTTTTGGCAATGCCAAAGCAAAAAAATATATTAAAAATTTAAATAAATTAGTTATTTTTACTTTAAATAATTAAATATTTTATTGAAAATAACTGTTTTTGCATCATCAATCATAATACAAAATCCTACTAATAATATAAATGTGAAAGTTTGGATGTTTGTTACTCAATCACGCTTCAAGCACTGGACAGATTGGGATGAAACTTGGCACAGATATAGGTTAGTTCTACTTTTTATCCCAGTTCTCCTACAGGGAATAACTATAACTACAGCTATAGCAAACCTCATTAGTATGGCTTCTTGCTTTAGATTATTAAGGAGTGGACGTAGAAATGCCACGCCTATAACCGAATTAAGGGCGGGTGGAGCCGCTGAAAGAATCTAGTATAAAATAAATATTATATGCCTACATCGGTATGTTGTCAGTTTTATGAATATTATCAGTATCTTAACTACAAATAAATTAGTAAGTTATTTGCCAAAAAATAAGTACGTAGATAATTAACAATTGTTTCAAAGTAATATGTAGCCCAACATACTCACAGGTACACTATACGCCTCTTCTAGTATAGAGAGGGCGCATTTAACAACCACTTTAGATTCATCTTTGACTTGGCCAACCAACATTTGCAAAAGCCAAGTTTCCATGTCCGTTCCACCAGAAACGTCAGAACTGTCCCGTTGAGACTTCAGTTGATCTTGTAAGTTAGTTTTTATTTTTGCTTTCCTTCGAACGATATCTCTAGACTTCTGTGAAGCTCTTAATAGAACGTTGAAAAATTGTGTAGCATATAATCTAGACGCTTGTATGTTGCAAGTTAGGGTTTTCGCAAGTATATCTCGAGAGCAGGAATCCAGTGTATAGTCCAGACTAGATATAACTAGTTTTACGTAACAACTGTGATGAGTTTTCGTTGACAGGTCTAAGAGACTGAAAATGTTTTACATTTTATAAAAATATAATGTATTATACAACACCTAAGCCTATTAAAAACATCGGATATTTGACAAATATTAAAACTATGTAATATTGAAATGTATGTCGCAGTCAAATAGTAGAATTTACAGTTTTACAAAACGGCTAATTAAAACTATGAACTAAAACATTGGGTATTTAACAAATATTGAAACTATTGGATGTACGTCGCATGCAAATAGTAGAATTTACAGTTTTACAAAACGGCCTATTAAAACTATGAATTAAAACATCGGCTATTTGACAAATATTGAAACTATTGGATGTATGTCGCAGTCAAATAGTAGAATTTCGTTTTACAAAACAGAGCCATTTTGTATTACTTTTCCGGTTTCGTTTTTTTAAAATGGGGGTCAAAATCTAAAACTAAGGTTGCTATGATAAGTGCGGCGTCGTATGAAAATAATCAAAATTTATTATTAAATATTTTTTTTTCAATTTTACGAAATTTGGGTCATTTTCAGAATTTTTAAAAAAATTGCCGACCTTATATCTTACAAATCTGTGAGCCAAAAATCTACAATAATTCAGACTGGTAGATAATTTAACAGGCAAAATAGAATTATGTTCAAATCCAGCAGTTTTTGTCAGTCAGCTTTTGTTGCGCCCCCTTTTTAGCCTATTAGCATAAGGCGGACTATAAGCATGTTTGCCACCATAGTGGTAAAAATAATATGAAATGCACCTTTCAGCCAGTCTGCAGGCCACTTTTGACGTCATAACAATCTGATGGAGGAAAAGAAAAAAATCTTAAACAATACTCACTTCTCATAAAGCTTGGTCTGTTTGAATAGTTTTAGTCCATTGTGTGAGTGGCACAACTGCCCAATAAATAGGAAGTACATCTGACACATAGTGTTACACATATGCTGTGGACTAAACAGGCATTCATGTGCTTTTCGGCCAGTCTCAATAGCTTCGATCTGACGACTGACGTCTGTGAATAGATCTTCCAGCAGTCTTTGTGAATCACTCTGTCGAAAGTCACATGAGCATAGAGAAAACGTACAGTTAGAATCACGGTTCTTGGAGTTTAAGGGTTATATGAACGTGCATATACTTACACTGAGTCACATCAGTGTTTGAAATATGGGTTCATATAAATATAAATTGTTAATAAGTGTACTTAGACAATTGCGAATTAGCCATTCAATTAAAGTTTACGGTTTAAGCTTGAAACCCTTAATATCTGTGTTTCGAACTATATCTCCTTAATTTAAACTTAAGAGAAAATAATCCCAACCAAGCAAATACTGTAATAGGGATTTGAAAAACATTTGCCGTCGCACTAGGTCCCGTTCCAAGATACCGATGTGCGATAAGGACAACTGCACCTCAAGCTGATAACGATTACCATCTATCTATCTAGTTATTGGGGTATCGTATTCCTCAATTGTCTCTTCCACATCTCAATCATATTTGATAGAAATTACTTCAACTATAAGGCAATGATGTATTTCGTGTCTGTGTGTTTTTTTTTTAATTATTTTACATATTCCTAAAGAAAACGCCTGTAGATGGCATAAAAAAAGAGACAAGATTTTGTAAATTAGCAGGGCCTTTATATGAATGGTATATGAGAAAAACAAACCATATAGACATGGTGACTGTGAATATATATCATACATAAAAAAATATAGCTCTAACGTCAAAATCAAGGGAAGAAACATTTGTATGTGGAAAAACAGCAGGATATTTCCTCTTAAGGTAAATCCAAATCACATTTTTCCTATACAAACTGAAGCAAATAGACCATATCGCTATTAAAAATCTGTTATTATCATATAACAATGAATATCCATAATATTCATTCATATAACGCCAGTAAATTATTATTTAACTAAAGTTCTTATTGAATTAATTAAATGTATGAATTATATTGAGAAATCCATACGAATATTAAAAATGCGAAAGTTACTCTGCCTGTCTGTTTCCTCTTCACGCTTAATTCGCCGAACCGATTTCAATGAAATTTGGTATGGAAATTGTTTAAAAACGTCAAGTGTGAGTCGGGTTTTTTTCTATAATTGAAGAGTTGCCGTGGAAATCCTACACCGATAACCGAATTTTGGGCGGATGGAACCACGGACGAAAGCTAGTATTTCATAAATATGTAAGTTTCTTGCGCTTATTATACTGGTATGGCTATATATGATAAATCAGTTTGAGTGGCGAAATGTTTATGGTTACAGATATTTAAGGTATTGAAGTTTGTATGGACAAAATGTAAATCAGTTCAACTTGAAATTTAGAGAGGGATATTAACTCACATCATTATGGTGCAGTAGATGCCTGATAATCTGGCAGCCTGCGCGGGTGGCAGTGTGTCCATGGCAAGAGGAGGACAGGTCTGTGTGAGAATACTTGTTAGAGGACGGTTTCAGGTAGTTTATCACACGCGCCGCCCATGCCTTGTGACCAGTGTCGTTTAGATTCAGAAATGGCGTACTGTCGTTTTCCTAGAATATAAAAAAAAAACAAAATTATCTGATTTATACTTAATAAAAGATGTTCTAGTATTGTTGATAGTAGTCATAGTTGTATCTTTTAGTAACTTTCATTTGAGTATTAAAAAAAAATGTAGAAAAGACCTAGGTGGATTGAAACAAAATTCACATTTCAAACTTTGATGCCTCTGTATTATGAGCTAGAAGTAAGAAATTTCATACTTTCATTAAAATTATAACTAAAACAACGTGAATAGCAGTTTGGATTTGGTTAGAAATAACTTTTTGTAGAACAACTCTTGTTTCAACCATCCGAGAGGTAAGTTGAAACACAATACTGGGGTAGGATAAAACATGTAAATATTTTGAAGTTTGTCTGGATGAAAACTAACAGATTATTGAATTATTTTTAAAAAACACTTGTGTAATGAAGCAACCTATTTTAGATCAATCGACTATAAAATGTTAGATAATATTAAAATAGCTTCACTTCCTCTGCAGCTAGATTATACATTTCAGAATACCCTTGTCTAGTTTTTGGTTATATTTATTCAATATTCTGAAATAAAGTCACACTTATATAAGAATATCTATCCATTCTATCTCTTAAATCAATGTGATTTGTAGCAAAAGAATGTTTAAACTTACATCGTACTAGAAAATAACGGCTTTCAATATATTATCACGATTTAAACCTACTTATCTAAAATGACATCAAACTTTAAAACTTACTTAATTACACTACATTGGTGCTACACAAAGAACGAAATAAGTCACATAACTTATAAATAAACGTAAACATGCTACTAAAACTTGCCTTTCGTAAATTTTTGAGCATTGGTTAAAAAATTTCACAATCCTTCCCTCGACTGTCTTTGTCACTTAAGAGAATATAATACGCTGCGTTTTTGTGTCCTAACAAGTTTATGTGGACAATAAACAAACTACTGTCGTGATATTGCCAAAATTCTAGTAACTAGGGATTCCGAGAAATTGACGTTGTTTCAATTTACCTATCTGTGTTTTAACTTACCCCGGTACTCTTATTTTTGCATTAAAATGGCAAAATGATCATCGGGGACATTCTATATATCCTATGAATCCCAAGAACATTAGTTGTTTAAAAATATAATAATTTTTAATTCAACAACTTACCTTTAAAATAGTGCGTATCACTTCCCAATTCCAAGTATTCCCATCTTTGTTTTGCATGACCAAAGTAGACCGTATCAAACTATCGCTGTCTCTTTCGAATAAACTAAAAAATTTGCTTGACTTGGCCACTCTGCTAACAGCGACACTTGTTCGGGAACTGACGCTGTTACTTTTCGGTAGGGCGCTCATATTTCTATTAGCCACATCAATTCTTGAACCGACACTATGTCTCTGTCTGGGCTCGTTTTCGTTATCAGATTCGTTCAGTAATTCTATACTATCTTTATAAAGGGCAATTTGAGGCGATTTCGTTACAATAGGATTATCTTTCTCTATAAATGCACCACTACAATACTGCATAATGTGGTCTAGGAACAAACTATTACACGCTGGTCTTGCTTCAAGCATTGAGTGTAGTTTTCTTAAGGCTGCAATAGCAGCTAAGGCTTTAGGCTTCCCGGCAGAAGCTTGAGACATTAATGTAGCAAGCGCTGGCGTTATATTACAAATTTGAGGAGGTAGAAATAGGTGTATTAAATGCAGTAGTTGCCCTAATAATACGGTTGCACGGACTGATATAAAGGTATCACTTGTAACTATCACTTCAGCTAACCCATCTAATAATCCAGCCTGAAAAGAAGGGGAATTTAAATTTCTAATCTAAAATTTTAATAAAGGATGACATTTACACATTTAATAAAGCAAATCTACTATCTCTTACCATACACTAATGAAACATATTCCTTAACTGATTAAAATAGGAAGTAAGTAAATTCAAAATGTAAACACAGTCAAGTAACAGTAAAGATAAAGGTGAATTTCTATTGCAACAAATACTTAAGATGTTATTACCTCAAGGAAGCACTGAAGTAAAAGGGCAAGATGGATTTCAGTTATATCTGGTCCTGTTGCACTAAGATGAGGTAGAATGGCATTGCCTTCTGCGGCTACAAAACCTTCGTTCAGTCTCCATGTGTCCTGAATAAGTATGTAAATATTTATCATTTGAACAGAATAAGAATTATTATCCACGAGAAATCCACACAATGATTATCAGCTGAGGTTACGTTGAAATTTGGGAATAATTCAAATTTTATTCAGTATACGCACATTAGTGTAAGCATTCGGGTATTTTTGGGCTTCGCAAATATGACTGTATATCCAATTTTCGTACTAAACTCAAGTAGCTCCCAATTTGCTTTCGCCGGAATACACACATTGTTTCTCTTCTTTACTGTGTACTGTTTAACCATGCTTAAGAACAGCTGAAGTCCTACATTCTAAAACTTAAGCTACCTACCTAAAACATGTCACTTATCTTCCACACAAAGCTTTGGTAACCTTTACTTAATCAAAAATATATATTTTTTGTATAAGTAAGTTTATGTATTTATTATATTTTACTAATATGTATTGTTAACTTATTATTCTTATGTACCTTTTATGTATATACTGACACTTTATCTATTTCGATCTATCAATTAGATTTTTACAATTTATTACCACATAGGATAATATAGTATTTTTTTTATTTTTAACTAGTTGTGTTAATCTATATTTACATTTTGTCATTTAATTAACTTTTTTCTTAGTGCACCGCCTCAGTTACTTTTCCTACTACTATTTAATTCAATAAAGTTTATCTCGAAGAAATCGCTTCTTTGCGATAAGGCCGTCTATTGTGCGCCTTTTATTTTAATTCGTGTTTAAAATTTCTGAATTTTGTTAAGTTATTAGTGTACAGTAAAGAATATTTGATTGATTGATTGATCATGCAATATGACTTACTTGGAAATCTGACGGATCCACAGCACCCAACGCTACAGAAATCTCGTCTGTCCATTCCGGCTGAGGTAGCCCAACTAATTCATACAATAAATCCAATATGGCTTTCTGTAAACCATAAAATAGAAACATATTTATAATGTCTATTAATATTCGTCAGCAGTAATACACTAATACAAAATTGTTGTACACCTTGTACATTTGAATAACATAACACTGAAGATAAATTAAAACATAACTAAACTGTATCTTATTATTCCTGTCGAGATAAAAAGTATTCTTTATTATTTTCTATCCCTCTAGCTTTACCTGTGCAAAAATCAAATCACTCAGTAAACGAAGTAAGTTGCGATGCAATAAAAATTTAAGACTAACATACTTTCGCATATAGTTGGTCATTGCATTTAACGATTAATGAAAAATCTGACAACATCTTAGACATTCTTCTACTAGTGACTTAGACTGGGTTGCACCAACTTTGCAGTTAACCAGCTGTCATAAATGGGAGATTGTATAAAAATTTCAGCTATTTTTAAACTTAACCGTCCTGCGTAAAATTCACCAAGCCACTAGCTAGTTACCTTTGTGATAACAATAACACGCTCTTACCACTACAACAAGTCGGCAATATAGTAATAGTTTATAATGGTATACTAAGTTACTCACTCGGACCTCTAGCCGCGGTAGATGTAAGGCCGAGACGAGCGCATTCAATCCACCAACACTATTAGGGTGGCAAAAGTGTAGGAGGCCCGGCCAGCTTCTCAACACACAAAGCAAAGCTAGTCGGCTACATGTGAAGCGCATTTCTCGTTCATCTCTAGTGAAAATAGAGCAAATTATATAAAAAAATGTCAAGTGCCCTTATTACGTAATGTGGGGACAAAACTAAACTTTTATAGAATAATTTAGCATTCTAACTGCACATACCGGGTAGTATCCGTACCAGCTGGTCGTATATGGAAATCGCAATATGGCGAATTGAGACACGTTAGATCAATTCTGGCAGCTTGCCGGGACGAAGGTTCATTCAACGTGTGCAATAGAACTCCGCACAACGCCTCCGCCATGCGAGGCGTCGCGCACTCCGCTAATTGACGCGTGACTGCGTTTACACCGCCACATGATATGAAGAGATCTGCGTTCAAAACACCTGCAATCCAAATTACTGGGGTTAGTAACAATATAGAAAAAAAAAAATATATAAACAGCTTTAGGCTTAAATGCCTATTTGAAATGGTAAAATATATATAAATATGTTTTCACTAAATTTCGGCTGGGACTTCTTTAACTTTTTAATATATAGTGCTACACTGCCGTCCAAAGAAAAAGCACAGTATGTACAAATTGTCAGTTCATTAAGTTATGGAAATTAAACAGTCTTTGAAAGGCTCTTAACTAAATTAATAAAACTCAATAAAATATAAATCTACAATACTTTCCTTTGGATGACAAAATAATAATTTTCAAAATCTATAAATAATGATGAGGAACTAATCTGTACTTGATTGCTAGTAATAAAAATATGTTTTAGTTACCTACTTATTTTCCGACAAATTATAACACATCCCTGGCAATTTCAACAGGTAGCTATTATTAGCGTTTTTAACTTTAGTTTTACAATAAACATCATTCACGAATTTACGAGTTGGGAAGCCAAAAATTAACTATCCCAAACAAGCGAAGATCCTTTTTATTTTTTCGTTTCAATTACTTTTTTGTTATACCAACACATAGAATACACTAAAATACCTATTTGCTCTTAATGAATCTTCAACACTATTTCATAACAAATAAAGTAGCATAATAATAATATAGTACCATTCACTCACATATTTCAGCTAATGTTGCAACGGCTGGTCTTGATAGTCTATCACAGGTGCCATCTCCAGCACTGCCAGCCCGCGCAACTGAGGCGAGGCACCGCAAAAGACCAGGATCGATAAAGGCCGCGCGATGCCGTCTCTGCGACGGCCCTACGGCCCCTACCACGCCTATCACTCGGCGGACAACACGTAGAGCTTGAGCCCTCTCCTCCTCATTGCGAAGCATTAGGTCCATAGACCTGTGCAATTAGACCGAGACATTTAAATGCACTAGCGCAAAAGATATTCATAATAATATTGTAAAATTAGGAGTTCAGCACATTGGGCATGGCATGGAGCACAATCTCAACTCATCTTAACGTAAAATGCAGGCAACTTGGCGCAAGTTAGTGATAGTATAGTATTTAGATAGTCTTTGGTGGCAGGGACAATTGACCATATCAATTTTATGCTTTTGCTACAGGCAATTGGTAAGTAACTGATTACAGATAAAGGTTGCTGCTTTACAAGTCGCAAGTTCGGCCCCATATGGATTACTACTGTTATCTCTGGGCGGGTGCACCCGGATACCAGCTTGGACCTTTTGACTCGGTTCAACGACGGGCTGTGAGAATTGTCGACGATCCCAAACTCACTTGCGTATCGAACCCTTAAGTCTGAGGAGAGACTGTGTGTGTTCTACCGCTTGTACAATTGTACACGGCTACTTTCTACCATTGCACCACTCGCTATTGGCAGGGAATTTATTCTCACACTTTAGAACCGAAATGGCCGCATACAGTGCGGTTTCAGAGAAACTTTCGCCCGCGAACGCTTGGGTTGTGGAATAAGCTCTACAGTATGGACTACAGTATGGGGTTCTTTAAGAAAGAAGTTATTGGATTTTTGAATGGTCGGCAACGCGCGAGTGATGCCCCTGGTGTTGCAAGCGTCCATAGGCCACGGTGACCGCTTACCATCAGGCCGACCGTGGGCATGTTTGCCACCTTAGTGGTATTAAAAAGAAAAATCTTTGGAGTAGTCCTCTTTGATATAGATGCCTAGCAGAAAGCTGGTCTTATTTTTGAGTACATTATTGTATGTATGAGAGGGCACTCTGTAATCAGCCTTAACCATAAATTATAAAATGACTATTTAAACTCTCGACATATTAATTTTAAAATACTCACCTCATAACAAGATACGGCAATTTCAATGTGTTAAATGTAGCAACATCACTTTCACTTTTAATTAAATATCTTAAAACTCGTAAAGCTGCTGCTCTTATAACCATAGATTCATCCACAAGGCTCACCCGAATACTGTAAATGAAAATGAAGTAACCATTTTGTCACATTTTTGCGATGATACACAGACAAAGCTCACCAATAACAAGGGGCAATGCCTGGCTTCTGGCTCAAATAGAATACATTGCAGGGCATGGCAAAGAATCTTTCATTCATCCTCTCAACATGCCCAATCCACCTTAACTTACCTTTTTCAAACTTTGTAACTACATATTCTTTTCAATGCTACTTTGAAACGTCCACTCCTAAATATGAGCATACAATAGGTAGGTAACACTGTTAAAACACATTAGCCTATTATAATAACTACTAATTTTTACTAAATTCTTTTTCACTTTTTCAATACTACAACTATTTGTAGTTTTAATTATAATTATACTAACAAACAAACTTTTTAACAACAAAATACAACCGGCTTCAAAAAGATGCACTAAAAAGGTAAAAAAAAAATTTGATCTACATAACAGTTTGAGGTTACAAGTGATGACATATGGCAATGAAACGTGGCCTCTAACTATGGGCCTTAAAAGTAAGCTCAAAGTCGCACAACAAGCTATGGAGAGGGCTCGGGGTTTCTCTGCGAGATTAAATCAGACAAAAGGAGATCAGTAAACAAACGAAAGTCACCGACATAGCGCAGCCCATAAGCAAGTCGTAGTGGGAGTGGGCAGGGCACATAGTACATAGAACTGATGGCCAATTGGGCCGAAAGGTTCTTAAATGAAGGCCATGGACTGGCAGAGACAGTGTGGGAAGACAGCCCACATGGTAGTCAGACCACACGGCGAAGGCCGCAGGAAGACTATTTGGGAGGCCTATGTCCAGCAGTAAACTTTTTGCAGCTGAGATGATGATGACTGTTTGAGGTTTTTGTCATAAACTTAAGGTAATAGACATCAACTTCAAACTGTAATTCAGATCAGATTTTTGGAAAAACGTAAATATTTTTACCTTTTTAGGGCATCTCTTTGAAGCCGGTTGTTTTTTTTTGGTTCCAAAAAATTTTATTTTTTACTTTTGAGTGACAATTCCTTTTTTTCTCATACACAAAAACATTGATACTCATAAAAATTTATACAATCATCAACATAAAAGGTGTTTTATTTTAGGTTTTTATGTTATACCAGTTCCAAATTTACACTAATAATTTTTTTTCCAAAAATTGAAGTTTTAAATTCACTAAATTAATATGGGACCACCTCAAAAGTATACCCTTTTAAATAAATAAAAAGAATTTTAAAAATTTGTCTATATATGACAAAGTTATCCCCGAACATATATTAAAAAATTTCAAACATCCGAATTCAGAACCTTCTTCAATTTTTTAGTCTTTTTTGAAGGTAAAAAATGATTTTTTTATAATTGAACCAAAGACATGAGAAATAAAACCCATCTCTAAATTTGATATGCAGATTTTTTGTTTAACCCCTTAAGCATCCTAGGGACCACAGTGGTCTCTAAGCGTTTTGTTTTGCGAGGGATTTTTTTCAGGACGACTTTTATCAGACAGGCTAATTGTAAGTATTCAGAAGTGAAGCCAATGGCCTGTCCGTATTTTTGGGTGGACAATATTTTGTGCATTTAATATTTTTTTATCAGAAATTGTTTTGGTAATTTAATCTGGCCGCCATTTATATTGCGCCATTTTGAGTTGGATTTTGGATTTTATTAACAGTAGCATAGTGTTCATTTTCACCCCTGGTAATGTGCTATATATAAAAAACTATGTATTTTTTTAGTAAATAAATTTATTATTACTTATTATATTTATCATAAACTTATTCTTATTACTTTTTTTTTATACTGTATATATTAGGGAACGTACCTAAAAATAAATAAAGAGGAATAAACATAATAAAGTTAGGTGTATGTCCATTTGTATGTGGCAAGGGCAGATAATTTCCTTAGTATGGGGACACTTGATGGGTTAATAGGGCAGTATAGGTGAGCAAGCTAATTTCTGTAATACTTATGATGTGCATGTAAATATACTAAAAATCAATAAACAATGTTATATATATTACTTTCCTTTATTATTTGTTATATACTTCTTAAGTAACTTATGCCATAATGATGCTGTAAAACCTAAAAAAAATGTATGGCATTTAACCTTTTTACCGTTTTGTAGTCTCATTTTTTGGCTTTTTGCTACAACTAAGAATCAATGCAGTAGATAACAAGCTATTCTAATTACGACATTTATGACAAACAATGCAATAAATGCTTTAAAAATTTGCCCAAGTATTGAAACAATGGTTATTTCCAGATTTTTTACTGCAGTAAACACAATAAATGAAAGCATTCAGTAAGGTAATGCACTGGATAAAAGTAGGTTTTATAACATATATTTTTTTAATTCCTTAGATACTATAGTTATGCCACAAAATTTACACAAAAATGGCGTATTTTCACGATCTAGGCCTAAATTTGACATAGTTGTTACTTGGGAATGCTCTTGTCTGCTAAGCCGAGGGGCCAAGCTTTGATCCCTGATTTTTGAAGCTTTATGCATAAAAATTGGTACTTGGCCTTCAGGTTGAAAAACATTCACTGTTTTTGGAAACTCATCTCCTATAGGGAAAATCTTCTTACAATGCCATATGGTAAAAAAATTCAGCAATCATCAAAGGGTCATCTCAAGCACTTCTACAAGATGAGGACAATCCCATCATCATAAGACAGTGAATCCAGAAGTTATGACGAACCAGTGAATCACTTACCAGCAAGCAGTGAATTTACTTGCCCCTTGATACTTGCACATAATGTCACCTGTAAATTACTTAACCTTACAGAAAGAAAAATGTTAACTTACCAAGTCATCAATTCATCTGTTGTAAATCCAAGTTGACTTCTTTCTCCCTTACACAAAAGGGTAACTAAGGCATTCAAATAGGATAATCTGAAACTATCAAAACTGTTCCTTTGGGTACCTCTTAGTCCGAGTACAAATTGCCTGTTATCTGAAGAAGCCTTGCTGGTGGGTGAAATGTCATTTTGAAACGTTCTCTTTAAATAAAGACCTTGTATTATTTCTATTATATTTTCTTCGGGAGTTTTATTCTTGATATCTAATTTAAATACATCGCCAGTATGTTTACCTGAAAAATAATGTAATAATTCAAGTTTTCTATGAACCAGACATACAACGTGACTAAACTGAAATACAGTTTTACATTTTTGACAGTCTGGACTTTTTCCGTGAAGTTTAAGCTTATTTCAAGGCTTTAATGATAAAATAAACTGTACCTTTTCTACGACTTAACCAATTATCGAATGTAGCCATTATAACATTTTGTATGGCACAATTGATGTAAGCCAAGAACTAGATGAATTATAAGAATTAGGCGCATGGATACTTTATATTTATTTAACATACGCACCAAATAAACTAAAAAATAAATTGAGAAATGTTATTGACAAATTGAAATGACAAATGACAAGACGTACGAATGAGCATTTTTGATTGAGGTTATGTTAGTGCTGTAGTGGCAAATATGACTAATACAATCGATTTTGTCGATTGTTATAATTAATCGCTGATTCGCTCAATCTACGAAATAACGTTTGAAAACTTTACTCGAGTCGACCCGAAGAAACAAAGCAAGGCTACACACGTGATTTTCATAAAATGCAAAAAAGACAAAATAAGCTCCAAGCGTCATATTATTGCACGTGGTCATCTAATAGGCTCACTACTGATAGAGGTCTCAAGTTACGGGTTTCGGAGACTGTTCTCTATGACCCAGGGTATCTCCCCTCTTGTGAGTTATTTAAGATATTGTTTGAAACAGCTCCTTAGTGCATTATTTCTTAAACTAATAATTTCTTGTAGACTGAATTTCGAAATACAGCAGCTCTCTATGTACAGGTCTGTTGTTTAGTGGTCATGGCTCGGAGGGGAGTGATACACCCCCTTAATATTTTTGCAGACTATTGTCTGCTCTGTCAAATAGTTTTACGCCCAGTTGATTGACGAACGTCGCAACTGTTGGCGCCTCACTATGAAATGTGAAATTTATGAAGTAGTGACCAGATTTATTATAGATAGTGCAACATCTCATGGAGCCGTTCCAAAAAGCAAGTAATAATACATCTCAGTGTGTGTGCACTTCTTGGCTCCTATGATCACTGTCTCATTCGGACTTAAGTGTCATGTACATAAACCGTTTTAATTGGGCCACTTAATTGGCCTCTTGGCTCTGTGAGTCGGCAGATTGGTATAGATTGCGTGATTTTTTTTATTGTACCCGTGGAGGCAGCTCTGCTCAGTTCAGAAGATCCTGAAGTTTTCGCAGCCGCATTTATACCTAACCCGCAATTAGCTGCCGGTATGACAAAATTACTATAGTTTAATCGGTCTTGCATGAAGCTAAAATTATCAAGCAAACTACGTATTAGGCTAGGACCACGGACTGAAATAATAAAGGCCAAACAACTGTTTTCTGAGTTAAAATACATATTAAATTATTGAGGTTCAGTAAGAAAGCAGCTGCCAGAGCTAGATTAAAATTCTTAGGCAAAATATGTGGGTAACTTGCAAGCTATCCCTCTAGGAATCGTGTTTTTTGGTCACTTGCTTAAGCTGCAGGACATAAAATCTACTATATCGCCACCACGTACGAAAGCTAGTTTAGAATTCAGTAATAACCAGCCCCGGATCTAGCACTTGCCCTGGGCGGCGAAGACTTAAGGCGGACAGCAAACCACCAGTTAGTTCAGTACGCTATAAAATTTGCCTGTATGGCGGCTAAGCGGCACTTTGCCCCGCCTTTTTAACAATGTAGATCTGGGGCTGGTCACCACCTAAGTCATCGTCTACACTACAATGTAGTCACATGATGGACAGTCACAATATCGGCAATATCCAATGACCATGTGAGAAAGTTTTTTATCTCATAATCAGCACTGGCAATTGGCAGTTATATCTCAAAACCGGATAATTTAGGGGGATTATATGAAGGTAGGTAATTTTTACAGGTATTTGTATTGGTGGAGGGTAAAGGGCAGGTATTTGATTTGACAATACTAACACTGTTGTTTGCCCATGGTAAAATAACTACTTGCCAATATTATTGTGATATCTCTGCAATCTATACTTTCTCAATAAATAAGTATTTGACAAAAATGAATCATTAATACCTCCTAAAAACTTTGCTTATTGAAGACATTGCGCATTGGTAGCTAAAAGGTACGCATTATTATATCAGGAGGTACTAATCGTATAATTTCAGCACAGTATTCAAATATTACGAACGCAAAATTATGATGTGCATCTGATCCTTTCAGCCAAGTTATAGCGGAACTTAGTTATTTAATTATAACATTACTAAATATCTTTTTATAACATTACTTCAAACATACCCGATGTTCGGGTTCTTTATCTACTGATGGTTGGCGGTATTTTGAGGTTAAGTGGTTAGTGGTCAGGTAAACTAATAGACATTGAGAACTGGTCAGCGAATTTCCTTATCAGCTGTAAAAAAATATTTGTAAAAGTGTAACAGAGACAAAGCAACTATGTGGCGTCTTGTCTATGAGAAAATATACCACAGGTTAACTTTGTCTTTTTTAAAAAGTGTGGTCAATTTCGTGAGCCTATTGAGCAGTTCATAGGACAGATTACAAAACCCGAAGTCTATGAGTAAACAAACGACTCTAGTGTTTCAGCACTTCTCATTATAAAATAAAATTAAAATAGTACGTAGAGAATAAAAAGCAGTAAGTACGTCAATAAACTTACTTCCTGTCATTCTTATTGTTTAGGTCAGTTAAAAATAGTAAGGTTAAAATGGTGGATTTTGCTTGATTTCTATACTTTTCGGTTTATTCAATTACTAAACATAAAAATATTATATTAATACAATAATACTATTTCAGTTTTAAAATTATAAATCAATCGAGATAATTCTTTTCACTCCTTACTAACAGCACTATCTTCGCTCAAAACTAAGGCTCAAAATGTCGGTCGTCAAATTGCGGATAGAGATGTGCGGTGTTATATATTTCAATCACTAGTGATCACTAGTGGTAGTGATGTGAAAAATTGTGGTTTGACAATTTCTACAAAAGTTATTAACGGAAAACAGTATTTGTACAACTTAACAAAAATGTCAAGCAGGATTAATTTTGACATGGACATATGCCGAATATGTTTAGGCAAGAAGAAGCCATTGTGTCATCTATTTAAGTATAAGTTGTCTGGCAATTATGCAGAAATGCTCACATCAGTTGCAGACGTAAAGGTTTGTAAGGTTATTTTGTTATTACAGTTTTGTCTACCCACATACTCTTAATTAAAAAATAACCTTTCAATTAACTAGCAGTTCTCACTTTACGTAGGTAATTATATGTCTCCTCAAATCAATAAGTACTGAAAGGGGTATTTCCATAAACAAACTGAAATAAGACCAATTTACACATTGAATACAACAAGGCAATAATACAATTATTGAATTAAACATTGACTGCACATAGGTTGCATTAAATTGTTTACAGAGTACTAAAAAATAAAAACCTTAAAGCAATTATTGCTAGCAATTATTGAAAGAGCTGTTTGTTTATATTGCATCTGTTATTGCCTGTCAATCATTGCTTTCAACTTTTGAACTGTCTAAACCTGAACTTGTATGCAACAATGGGTTGATTCCAGTTTTGCACCTATTTGGGCTGACAAAAAACAAGCAATTAATTAAAGAAGAAGAAATCAGAGTTGAAGGGTTCAGCCCAAAAGAAATTACAAAAAAATGGTTCCAGGCCATTGTATTTAAAAATGGTAAAAAAAATTATGTTTATTTTATGGAAGCCCCCCTTAAATATTTGTTTTATTTCAATGAAATTTTATTTTTCAAGTGAATACAGCAGAATCTGTTTATTATGACTCCACCTATATTGACCACCCAATTATTATGCCGTTATTACACTAGGAAGTGTGGTTTTCATATAAAATTCTTTATAAAAAAAGTCAGATATAATGACTTCCCTTACAGTGACATGCCAAATATTATAACCAATTTTAATAAATTATTTCTGGTTATAATGACCAATATGATTCTTTACACCTTCTGTAATGTTTATTGATTCCCGATGACGCTCGGCGCATGGCACATTTTTGTTTTGAATCTCAGAGTAATTGACGCTTGAAGGTCACACACTGTTTTTCGTTTGTCATTTGTGTTTTTCATTGTACATATGTACATACTGTGAAAAAAATGTCATCTGAGTAAAACATTTACGATTGTGGAGAAAGGTGCAATAATATGCAGATTAGAAAATGGAGAATCAAACTCATCTCTTGCAAAAAAATGTTTTGTATGACGTCCACATATTAGTGCAAAAATTGCAATGTTGTTTACACACTGTTCAGAGTATTGCAACTGTTGAATTTAGTTAATTCTTACTTTCAAATATTGTATTGAATGTACAATAAAGTTGCCTCTTCTAAATTAGCCTTTACTTTATAGCAATTAAAAACCTGCATTGTGAGCCATTTCTGGAACAGAATATGAGAAGTAGATAATTTTTAAAAATGGTTTGAAATCCCCTCTTTACTTTTTAAATTAAGTTTATTTAAAATTTTGAATGAATATAGGGTTTCATATAGTATAATATTTTTCTGAAGTTTTAAAGTCAAAAGTATGAAACTGTGTTAGCCTAATCAGTGAATTAACTCAAAGAGAGTTTAACCAATAGAAACAGTTACTGTTCTTAATTCAAAATTTCAGACACTGTCCCTTACTGCTCTGTAATATCACAATGAAGTATTTACTGCACTATCACATTTGATAGTTTTTCTATTGCCTTATATCCTACTGAGGGATCGTAACCTCTACAGTACATTACTAAAATCATAACACTCTTTGATACATTTAATGCATTTTAGGTGGCTTCTAATGATGGTTTGCCTGACAAGATCTGTAATAAATGTTGTTCAGCGCTGGAGAAGGCATTCTGCTTGAAAACTGTGGCTGAAAGGTAATTTATTTGATAATCTGGCACACTAGCGATTGTAAAGCCATTTATTCACTAGGTGTATTCACATCCACCTATAGCTAAGGTGGTTTGTTTGATTTTTATTGATATTTATTGCTTGCAACACCTGGGGCATCACTTGCACATTGCTGACCATTCAAAATCTAATAACTTTCTTTTTTTTGAGAACCCCATACTGTTACCCTTAGAGAAAGTATTGTACTGTTTTATACTATTTTGCTCAAATTGATAATTTTTACTTGCTTTTATTTAACTCACAATGTTTTTTTTTTCCTTCCATCTTGTGGTGGAATCTTGCAAGCTTAATTAAATATACTTCCTGTTATCACCCTTCCATGAAATTTTGCATACTTTCTAAGCTCGGATCACAATACAATATTCCACAGTTACTTTGACCAAGAACCCCCTCCCAGAGTTGTACAAGGTATACAACCTAGAGGTGGAGTTGAAAAATTGAAAAATCTTCAAAATCTGTATCCCCCCTGGATTCTGAGGGTCGCAGCTCACGAATTTGATGCTCATTTTGATGTTATCACCTGTTGGCATATGCAGGAAGTGCACCTGAAGGTGGAAATTAGGCTGAGACGTGAAAAATTAAGTGAAAATTTAATTACTTATTTATATTGAACATAATATCGTTCTAAGTTCTTATCACCCAACTTATGAAACTTGGGCAATAAGCTATGAAAATTCAAGTGAATTATCTCTAAAAAGTATAAAATAAAAAAAAGTAAAAAAATAATTTTTTAACAACTTGCTTTTCATAAAACAGTACAATCATATAAAAATTCAATCTAACGAAAAATCAAGTGATTGTATGTAAGTGCGATTGTATGTAAAAATTATATTCATTTTGAAAAATAATATTTTAATTTTTAGTACAATTTTCGGTTAGATTGAATTTTTATATGATTCTAATGTTTTAAGAAAAGCAAGTTGTTAAAAATCATTTTTTTTTTTACTTTTTTTTATTATTTAATTATTCAACTATGTTGGTTGAATTAATTCAGAAGAATCAATCAATATAAAGAAGAAACTTAATGGTTATAATAATTTTCTTTGTCAAATTAATAAATTTGTCACATTTGATTTATATTGGATCTGTTAATTAAATCAACTAAAATTATAATCTTTGAAACAACAAAGATAAAATAAATGATCCCATCATGTCAATTAATTATTTTTATTACTTGACTTTAGTGAATCAACATTAAAATAAAATGTTACATTCATTAACATTTACATTACATTCTACTAAGATCTTATTAGTTGGGGCAAATACTCGATTTATCGATTCAATCAAGAAAAGAGAGAGAGGCGCGGATATGGGGAGCGTAAATACGTCGAAATCTGTCATTTCGCTCGCATCATTGGTGTGAATGCATCTAAGTTGTGTGATAGATATTCAGTGTAAAAATAGCAATCTTACTGGACTCAGTCTCAGTGTTTAATTGTGTTATTAAGTGTTTGTTAAATAGGGAGTAGAAAACATGTCTTTTGTGTAAACAACCTTTTGGATCTGTAATCACAATAAAAGATGCCAGCACACTCTTCTAGACCTGGAAGTGATAACTGAAGGACATTAGTACCAGCATTCACCAGTAGATGTTTGTTTTAACGTTAATTTTTACAACTCAAAATCATGTAAGTACCTTTGGTTTTTTTTCTGCGTTTAACAAGATGATTTAAGCTGTTGGAAATATTAACTACCTACCTACCTATTAGTACTAGTACCAAAACAGTAATGTACCTACTTGCCTAACTTCTGGTATATAGTAAGTGCCAAAAAATAAATTTGTTAGTATGAAAGAAATAACTATTTGTTTGCCTGGAATAACTTGTAAAACTATACAGCTACTGAGCATCTTTTTATGATAATTGGTTATGTAACAGTTTTTATTATCGAAAAATCCTTATCTATATTTAAATAGTTAGGTTCCACACAAATTAATCCATGGTAGTATGAGATCAGTTAACTTAGATTTACGCTATTTCCTAAGTTTTGAGCTTTCTGTAAATTATAATAAAGTTGATTTCTAACTTACTTTTTTTTTTGCAGCGGCTAACAAAGTAATAACGAACTAAACCGGTCTTCCCACTATATCATCTTTAGCTGCGGTGGCAGTTAGACGAAAAAAGACACTCGGTTTAGTCGCAGGCCAAAGCCACAGAAGCTGGAGGTAAAAGCACGGAAAGGCTTTTTGAAGATAAAAAACCAAACACGGCAAATGTTGCCAAATTGTTTTTTTTTTTTGGGATCGTCGACAATTCTCACAGCCCGTCGTTGAGCCGAGTCAAAAGGGCCAAGCTCATATCCGGGTGCACCCGCCCAGCGATGGCAGTAGTACTCCATATGAGGCCGAAGTTGCGACTTGTTAAGCAGCAACCTCTGCCCCGACGCCGACGTAAAGTACTGCGACGCTCTGTTAAGTACATCTAGTTTTTTGGACGCCAGCTTCACCTTTTCATGCAAATGATCTCGAAACTGAACATCGCTGGCGATGTCAACACCAAGGATATCAATGCTCTTGGAGATCGAGAGGGGAGTGTTCTGGAATTATGGGACTACAGTGAATGGGGTTTTCTTGATTTGACACACAAGTTCTCCGCGGTTTTCCTCCACAACGGAACGAGGAATGTTGGCACGATCCGTGTAATAAGCGTCTCCAGTACTGTCATGTTGTTAATGTCCAACATGTCATTGATATGCAGTAGAAAGAGCGTAGGAGACAGCACAGAGCCTTGCAGGACACCAGCATTAATGTCTGTGCTATCAGAGCAACTACCGTCAACTACGGTTCGTATGCGTCTGCTGGACAAAAAGCTAGCCACCCATTTGCACAAACCCTTGGGCACTCCATAACGAACGCCTACGCTATGTCCATGCTACATGCCAATGCCTCCCCCTGACTCTCAATAGCTAGTGCCCATCGGTGTGTGAGATACTCTAGAAGGTGACCAGTCGAGCGTTCGTGGCAAAAGCCATATTGACCTCGTTGGAGAAAGTACCAGCTGAGAGAATCCATAGGTCAGAGCAAATTCATGCGCTGATATTCCTGCGTAGTCATTGGTTCGAGAACTGAGCCACTCACGATGGTGGGCGTTGAAGTCTCCCAAAATAACTAGTTCTGCTGTGGGTTATTGTTCTAGAACTTTGTCCGTGTCACCGCTATGAGACCTGTATAGGCACGCATAGATACGAGTATGGCCGCCGTAATCTACGCGCACCCACAATATCGACAGATCCCTGTCTTCAAAGCTATGGAGGCGGCGACAGCAGATATCCTTCTGGGCGAACATGCATACACCGGCACGACTTACAAAATTATGCTCGAGTTTGTAGCCGGGATAATGAATGTATGATGAAAAAGAATGGTCGGCTGCGCAGTCTCCAGATGGAGTTAAGATTTGCGTGGAAACCCCTAATGTTACAAAAGTCCACATTAAATGTGGATGGAGCGGCTGCTGAAAAAACTCTTTTCCTTATTTTTCTTGCCATATTATTAAAAAAAGTTACTTAGACTAAATATGAGGATTCACTGCACAGACAGCTTAGAGGACAGAATGTGCGGTACTAGAAGTGCCAAAGCTCGGCACTGATAATACGGTTGCTGGCACGGCGGGCGGAAAGGCCCCTGATCCCCCTCTGTTGTAGCCGGGTCCACTCCAGTCTCCTTCTCCGGCATGACTACTACTTCAAAGACTTTATACAGGTTGGCGGTTCAGCCTCCCAGGGCGGAGATTAAGTGATCCCTGGGTTCGGGAACCCGTTCAACCTGCGGGCGGCCAGCGGTCAGCCGTTTCATGAGGTCTCCCTGACCGCCGTACCAGCACGCCGCATCTACGCCAAGCAATGACAACAACAAGCACCGCCGGTCCTCCGCTGTCCTCAAAGAGCTCTGGCAACCTTGCTCACTGCCAGGAACACAACAATACTAAATGTTAGTGTTATTACTGCCGCGGTTTTCTGTAAGGTGGAGGTGCATCTCCAGTTTAGTCTGCTCATTCGAGCAAGTACACGCTATGCCCCGTTTGGTGTGCCCTACCTCGTCTATAATTCATTAGTATCAACGTTACCTTAGTGTATTTATGTAACAGCGTTGTACAACATATCTATTAAAGAATCAATAAATGACTGCTTGCAATTCTAGTATTTGTTTTATTTTATCTAACTTATTTTTTTTATCTCAATGATCAGACCATTTTATGGTTATGTCCTATCTATATTTCTTTTTGTTCCAGTTTTTTGGAACCGACCGGTATAGACTTATGGTATGTAAATACTAAATCCGTATAGATCGCCGCGTCTGCGATCTAGGTCGGTTAAGCCTTTACAGACCGTGAAACGAGACCAATCGGTCTCTAAAAACTAGAACTGGAAGAATAACTTAATTAATGGGGCAAAGAGTATTTTAGTGAATTTAAACAAGTGCAACTTGGTTACTGTAATCATTTTACCAATTAGTATTGAACAAGTTTCATAGTTGATTCCAGTAAGCAAATTTGATCATAATAAGTATTATAAGGTTTAAATTGACCAAGCTCTTATTTGAATGTACTAGGTGGAATTGGTTAGTATAGTCATGTTTTATGTTTATGTTGACCAAAGTTGAATTTATAAAGATGATTTCATTCGTATAGTCATGTTTCATATCATTATTCAACAAAACGTTAATTGACTCAGCGTGCTTGATTACAGTGTAGCGGTACGATACGGTCCGCTACATCACTCCCTACCCAGACCTAAGGTCGATAATTTTTGCAGTGATGCTTGCGTACTGTTAGTCGGGATTCTCGACTAGGGTTTTTAAAAAAGATTATTTATAATTATTAACACTTATTTATTCGGTAAAATATTATAATATACGATTTTATTAAAATTGGTGTGTACCGGGTAGAGGCTAGTGTTGAACTGAGGAGCTTTACTTGAGACGTTGGGAACGGATCATAATAATGCTGACTAGGCTATGAAAAGAGGTGACTAGACTATATAGGGTGCATATAATATTTATAACAGCCCCCCGCTTTGGACTGAACTTACACCCTTAAGTGAAGTTTACGTCTCAAAGCTTCTTATCCTGGGTTCAGGAATTGGATGGTCTGAAGTAATATCTTCAAGGGAGGTTGCTATGTTAAGATCTTGTTTTACTTTTCTATTAAGGATTGGAATAGGTATTTTTCGGTAGACACCAGTTTTAGCACATGTTTTATAGATAATGTATACAATTAAAATTATTACTAAAAATAGGGTTACAGAGGAATAGTAATTAACATACAAAACAATATGAGGTTTAGTTATAATTTCATCAAGTTTCTGAGTTATTTGTTTTGATACGGAGTTATACTTAGATAAAGAATCAAAGTTAGTAGATTTTAAGTTTAATAACGGAAGTTTAACCTGTGATTCTTTAAATGCAATATAGTTACAACAAGAATCATTTATCAGTATAAAGTTAGATATAACGGGTTGAAGTTCTATTTTTAAATTTTGCTTAGGTATAAGTTTCAAATCATTACAATATCCAATACAACCACTAGGTATGTTTAAAATACCAGATCCTAGGATATTAATTTCGGTGGTGTTACTCATTTTAGGGCAGTCTATAGAGACTTTTGAATTTTTAGACATAATGTATATCCACGAATTATTTTTAAGTGGTTGCCAAGCTTCGATATTTCCGTGGAGGAATTTAGTTTCACATTGGTTAGGCACTGAAGTTAACAATTTTGTAATAATTTCAGTTTCACAAATAGGGGTTACAGTAGTAGAATACACATTGCTTATTACACATATAAACATCTGGTTAGATATAGTTTTACAGTGTCTCATGTCATTTAACTTACAGTAGTGAGACTTATCTCTACTTATGCTTACATATTTAGTAGAAGGTATTATGACGGAGTATGACTCCGGGTTTTTGGTCTGATGTGCTACAGGAAATGGAATGTTTTGATATAAATTGTACTCGGTGGGGTTAGTTAACGGAATTTTAAACACAAAGACAATTTTGTAATCTGAGTAATAACTCGCCACTTCCGAGACATTCATTAGAATATGGATGTTATCTAATATTAAGGGTACTGGTAGTTCATTAGAGCTGGGGAGAAATCTATAGTTATTTACAAGTTCTAAAAATAATTGTTTCGGGGTAATAATAGATGGGTGTAGAGTGATTGATTTACTAAATAAAAGACCACTAATAATGTCTTCTACACGAAACGAAAGCGTTAACAAACAATTTTCTAGAATGTTCATTAATTCTAACAGTTTGGATTTAAACCATAGTTGGTCTGATAATACAGTCAAATTCTTAACAGCTAAAGAAAGGTTTTCAACAGCGTTGTCCAAACTTTGTTGATTAGAGTTGATTTTATTTATAGTTTCTTTAAACGAGGAAAGTGTTAATGTGGTAATGAGAATATTCTGTTTCATTAAGTTAGCAAATTCCTTTTGGTCATTTTCTATAGTTTGGATAGCGTTGTTGTATTTTATAGCATCGTCTTCGTCCATTGTGCCAAATAAATGTTTAGATATGGTGCCAATTACGCCGAACCACGGGGATCGTTGGTAACGTTGTTTACCGGTCAGGTGAGAAATTGACTCGTAGTCTCTTAGTATGTCATAATAACGAGAAGATAAAGGCTGAATCAAGTTGTGACACTCAGTTTCGTCGAATGTAAGACTCTGTTTACAAACGTATCGAGAGGTGCCTATCACACCGTTTATGTTTTTGAGGTGTGGTTCAATAAAAGAAATGTCTATCGGAACGACTACACTAAGGTGGTCGTTTACAATCTTTAATGATCCTACGGGATCAAAATAGATTCCAGGGTTGTTCGAAACGGGGTGCACATACTTTCCTTGAGTTATGGTACTGTAATAAAAATAAAAGAAAACTATGAAATACAAATTACTATCCTAAGGTATTAAAAGATAGAGTAATAGTTATAGCTAGGTAGGTATATAAAATGTATATAACAATTAAGTATGTAAAGACAGATTATTATGGTTATGGGTATATATGTTATTTACTAGGTGTTTATATTTTAAGTGTCACGTCTGCGTGCCAATTTGACTTCATCGTAATGATGAGAAACATGTCGCCTGTTAATTAAGAGTGTTAATGTATTTCTACCATTTATTTTAACTATTTTGTAAGGTCCCTTCCATATGGGGGACAAGGCTTTGCGGAGCCTTAGATGGTTTTTAAGGAACACATAATCGCCTACTTCGTATTTAACGGGACGACTGTGGTTGTCATAATAAGACTTAGAATTTTCTTTTGATTTCGTTATATGCTCAACGGCTTTATCTCGAGAGAATTTTAGTCGATGCTGCAGCATTTTAACGTAATCTGGGTAAGTGACGTCAGGAACAGTTTCGTAAATTGAATTAGGAATAAAAGGTTTATGGCCGAAGAGAAGTTCGAATGGGGTGTAATTGGTTGTCGAATGCACGGCGGAATTATAAGATAACATGGCGGTATATACAAATTTGGGCCAGTCATCTTGGTTTTCATTGACGTAGGACTTTAAGTACTCTTTGAGTGTTGAGTGACTTCTTTCCAGGGCGCCTTGAGTTTGTGGGTGATATGGTGATGACCAAAGTTGTTTTATTTTGAGAAATTGACAAGTATTTTTAAATAAGTCTGCTGTGAAATTGGTTCCTTGATCGGTAAGGATGGTTTTTGGGATGCCAAAGAGAGAAATAAAGTGGATGAGACAGTCCATGGTTTCTTCGGCTGTGGTACTGCGTATGGGATAAGCAGCAGAATATTTCGTTAAGTCGTCTTGCAAGGTGAATATATATTTAAGTTTAGCGGTGCCCGATTCTGGTAATGGACCTACTATATCTAGAGGAAGTCGTTCAAAGGGAGTTGTAGAAGACGTTGTAATTTGCATTGGTGCTCTATTGATTTTTCTAAGAGCTTTATTTTCTTGGCAAGAGGAACATTTTTTGATATAATTTTCGATATCGCTACGCATCCCTTTCCAGTAAAATTGTTCGCGGATTCTATTAAACATACGGGCGGAGCCTAAATGACCGGCGATGGGTATGTCGTGATTACTTTTTAGGATTTTTGGGATCTCACTAAGGGAAGGATATATAATGTTGTTGTGATAAATGTTTATAGTTATATTGGTATCGTGGAAAAGGTAAGTTAACATATTATATATTTTTATAAATGAAAGGTTATCAAAGGGATTTTTGAAATCGCTGATGGCGATTTCCGTTGCACTTGTGTTTGTGGTTATTTCGTTACGAAAGGCTTTGAGGCAATCAAATATGTCTTTATACGAAGACTTATCAAAGTGATGGACTTTGGTGAAGAGAAGGTAGTAGGTTTTCCTATTTAGGTCAACTTTTGTGAACGAATTTAATTCCTTTTCGCATGAGATAACTTTATTAGGATCATCTATGTTTTCTACGATTTCTTGTATATAGGGATTGCATTCGTCTAGGTCAATGGATGTGGGAATTAAAATAATATTGCATGAGCTTTTTGTTAGGTTTTCATTGTGTTGTTTTACATTTGTGTTAAAGTTAATATTCTTATTTAGAATTGTTTTCAGAAATGTGGTGTACTCATTACTATTAGAACTAGAAAACGGGACGTTAGGTACTTGGTCACTTGGAGTCAAAGGATTGGTTGGTGTTAAGGTTTGTTCTAGGTTTGTGTCAGGTAAGTTTTCAGGTAATGGAGATAGCTGGTCAGGTAAGTTTTCAGGTAGTGAGAACGGTTGATTTGAAAACATCGAGTCTTGTCTACTAGTAGACGGTTGTGGATTTTGAAAAGCATCTGGGATCTCTGGAGTCGGTAAGTTCAAAGGACTAAAACCAGGGTTTTGATCGTCAAATGGACTTATGTCTAAAGGATCAAGATCGGTTAGATCTTCATTTACTTCTTCTATTATAGGATTGACAGGATATCTGGATAGTGCGTCGGCAGCTCCGTTTAGTTTGCCTTTTCGGTATATAATTTCGTATTCATACTCTTCGAGTTTGAGTCTCCATCTTTGTAATTTAGAACTTGGATCTTTATTTAGAATAGGCATTTTCTCAATAGATTTGCTTTTTATCAGATTCACAGATGCTCCAGAATCAATGAGAAATGATAACGGTCTTTCGGAAAGGTTTGTAAATAAAATAATATGAGGTAGGGATCTGTGTTTAATGTTAGATGTGACTTCATGTAATTTCATAGATTCAGAGGGTGTTTGTGGAATTAGGTCATTAAATTCTTTTTCAGGTTCACAAATCGGTCCAGTAGCCGAGTTCGTAGTTTTTGAGTCTTATGGTGCAGAAGTTAGGATATTGGAGTTCTTGCATTCAAGGGTTCGGATATTTGATTTCTTGGAAACAGAGGTTCGGACATTTGAGTCCTTGGATACGGAGGTTCGGACATTTGAGTCCTTGGAAACAGAGGTTCGGACATTTGAGTCCTTGGATACAGAGGTTCGGACATTTGAGTCCTTGGATGCAGAGGTTCGGACATTTGAGTCCTTGGAAACAGAGGTTCGGACATTTGAGTCCTTGGATGTAGAGGTTTGGACATTTTAGTCCTTGGATACAGAGGTTCTAGTATGGGTGTCGTTGGACTCGCGTGGCTTAGATTGTGACTCGGGCTTCACGGGACACCTCCGTGAGCCCTCTACTCGTTTAAAGATTCGTTTGTATTTTCAGGGTGTTCATGTGAATCTTGCTCATTAGGATGCAGGGTGAGAACATCATTGGTTTGTGTTTCAGTAAAATAGTGGTCACCCTCTGTATAGAATACGCGAGGTTGCTGAGGATTCGAAAATCTAGGATATTGAGTTGAGTTCGTGGTTGTAGGTCGACAAAGTTGTGGTGAAAAAGGGGGATGAGGTGTCCTGAGGCGGTTGTTATTATATTCTCGTTTTTTACAGGATTCGATAGTGTAACCTTGGTATTTGCAGTATCTACAGAAGAGTATATTGGAGTTTCGTGGGGTTTGCGAAGGTTGAGTAATCGCTGGGGCTGGTTTTGGGTAAGTATTATGCACTGTAGGTTTAAATGTGTAGTCAGGTCTTCGAGTGGGTGTTGGATTATAAAAACGATCTTGGGACGTTGAAGGTAGGTTTCGTCTATGCATCATAAGTTGGATTTTGTCTTCGGAAATAGCCATATTAATGGCGTCGTTAAGGTTATTAGGGTCTTTGCAACGGACAATGCTGGATATTCTAGGAGATAATCCGAGTAAAAATGTGTGTAGGGCTAAATCTTCCATAGCTGCGATTCTGCCGGGAAGTTCTTTTTTATTTGAGTTGGATAATGTGATTTCGGTAAGTAGTTTTGAAAGATTCGTTTCCATTCGTAATGCGAATTGATTAACTGGTTCGTTAGTAGTTTGTCGGCATTCTTGTAAGTCTGTGAGGAGGTGTGCGTAACGTTTCCTCTCACCGAATTGGGTTTGCAATAATTCTTGTAACTGTGCCCAACTTGTGAGTTCCTTTATTGAACACACCGCTTCAGCTTTCCCTTCTAATTGGCTTAAAATATATTGGAATAAAATTGGTTTCTGAGAACTTGTAGCAATATTGTAAGCATTGTCGCAATTTGTGATAAATGCATTTAATTTATCTCGGGTACCATCAAAACTCCTAATAAATTTAAATAAGGCGGTAATTGGAAAGTTGTCTTCAGAGGTTTTCGAATCCTTTGTATACATTTTAGCAAAATTAAATAAGTTAAAGCAAAATTTAAAACAACGAAATCGGTTAGGTGTAACAGGCGGTCACTGGATCACGGGAATGTTTATGTTACTGAATGACGGCGTCGTGGTCTGGACGAGCTATGTTTTGATTACGCTTTCTACGATAAGGATTGGATCAGTACAATGCTAATACATTTGTTACAGACAATAATTATTAATGAATAAGTTTAGTAATAATGAGTATAAAATTTATGACAGAACAATTAAAACGAGAATGTTAATTTCGATTAATTTAAAATTCACTGAATTTTCACTTAGATCGGAGATTAGATTCACTTTTGTCAGGAATTCACTTTCACTAAAAATAGTTAATAATTTGAGACTTACAGGATCTGGAACTGGAGTAGTAGTATTACTTTGTATTTCTGGAACCTGGATGTCATTGTTGTTAGAGCTGTGATCTCGTTGGCAGAACCCGAAGTATTTCTTTTGGTTTTGCCGGTTTTGCAGGTGTGACCCCGCAGTTGACAGCTGGTACAGCTGCGACCTCTTCTGAAGAATTTGAAGTATATGTAGATGTGACCCCACGGTGAATTACACACAGTAGGTCGGACAAGGATACGGAGATGAGTTCAACGTTGTACTTTGATTCTGGCGCACACACACTTGTAAATATATAAATAGTTTGTATAGTTTGAAATAAAAGTCACTTTTATTCAGGGATATAGAAAGATTCAGAGAAGGATACGGAGACGATTCCGGGATACTATTTTTTTTTTGTATCCCACCGCTGCCACCAATGTTAGTCGGGATTCTCGACTAGGGTTTTTAAAAAAGATTATTTATAATTATTAACACTTATTTATTCGGTAAAATATTATAATATACGATTTTATTAAAATTGGTGTGTACCGGGTAGAGGCTAGTGTTGAACTGAGGAGCTTTACTTGAGACGTTGGGAACGGATCATAATAATGCTGACTAGGCTAGGAAAAGAGGTGACTAGACTATATAGGGTGCATATAATATTTATAACAGTACGATCTAGAGAATGACGAGTTTATGCGCCGTCCACAGTGAGTCGGGAGGGCGTGTAGTGCATGCCGAATATCAGCAGTCTGCGGTGGGTCGAGACTGGTACGTTGCTGGCTGTGTGTTTGCAGTGAGTCGAGACACTGACGAGTGCTGGCATGGAGGTTGCGTATGAGTCGGGCCATAGAATGGTTGGCTGTGTGTCCCTTTGAATCGAGACACTGGCCTGAGTTAACGGCAGAAGTGACGAGCGGAGAATGCCACGCTGGAGTGAGAGTACTTCGACAGGGTGGTGTAATGCTGTACAGTGGAAGTGCCACGCTGTAGTGTGAAACCTCAACAGGTTGTGAAAATCACAATCTTGATAAAAACTACCAAATTTTTTATTAGAGTACTAAGGGTAAACCGATTGTAATGATATTGTGGTAAATTGTTGAGCACACGCGGAAGTTGTTTGAATTAGTACAACCCTTTCGAAAAAGCTGGCGCGCTAGTTGATTTTCAATAAGAGGAACAACGTTTGTGGAGTCAGCTAGTATGATATAAAATGTAGGTGTGACATATATATATATAATTAGAAAACACTGTTGTTTTCTCTAAGCAGCCGTTAAGGCTACAGGTGTTCACAATGGATCGGACATACCCACATACATAAAAACATACATACATACATACGCGCGCATAACATTACCCTCCTTCTGGGTCAGTCATGTATAAAGAGATAAGATTTTAAAAGTATCTATAAAGAATATTGATTGAATCAATATGTATATTACAAAAAGATTAAAGCTTATTTGGACCTTCGCTGTGGTCGCCCAGCCCGATCTCGCGCACTCCACCTCATCCTTGCTTTGTTAAAGTATATAAGATGACCACTGTATGTAGTTACATTGTGGTATTAGATTGATACTTACCTGATATTTTGTACATAGACCTAAATGTTCTAAACAACTACCTATCAAAACAAAACATTTGACTTAGTATGTGTTTTCTCTCACATTGTTTTGTCAAAACAAAGCACTTTATATTCTACAATCTCTAGGTAGGTGTATAAAAAAATTAAAAAGCAAAATAATTTTCTGCCTTGCATAGATCAAAAAGTTTACATACCCTTTTTCATTTTTAATCGACTTTAAAAAGCAGGAGGTTTTCAATTTGATTGTAGTTTTTTCAAAACGCATCAGATTTGGTACGCAATTTGACTGGAATATAAAAACGTTTGTTGGGAATTAATAGCCTCGACTCAAAGCATACGAGTTGGAGGGGCTATCTATCTGTAAAACGCTTAGATTTCAACATTAATGTCCACCGCGTTTCGCGAGGACTATTGCGGCAATCTGCTGATTTTTTTTGCGTAGTTCGTGGGGTTTCATATACCGAAGTCCCATAAAGAGCAAACATTTTGTTCGGAAACGCACCGCAATAATTCTTGCGGTGCGCGCACTTTCCTTGTGTCGTGCATTAGGTTACAATTTTTGAGAAAAAACGCACGTAATTACACCGAAGTGCACGATGGGCCTAACAAATCCAATAACCATTTTAATATTGTATGCATCTGATATTAGACATTTTGACAGCGGAAGAAAAAGCTGATTTTGACGTTTTAATTTAAGGGTTCCGTAACCATAACCGAATCTTATATATAGTCACAGCTTTGTCATATCTTTGCGTCCTTCTGTTTGTTAAATATTAGGGTTCCGTAACGGCATAAACGGATTCCGTCATGTCCATCTGATTTTCCATTTCTCAATTATATACCTAACGGTAGCCATTATTTAGTTTTGTCATATCTGTCCGTCTGCCTTTAATAAGTAGTACATTCAAATCAGGTGAATCAGGGCTGTAGCTGGAGTTGAATCTAATTTTTCTATCTTTCATTATTTTACCTGCAAGAGCTCACAAGAGCGTGAGTAATTAAGGTAGAAGGTAATTGGGTGGGATCGCGAGAAAACAAGAGCAAAATGGTATTAATTTATAGTACGGGAAAACAATTTATATATATTATACCTTAGTTTATGGTACTTTTAAGGCATTACCCCCTTAGCTACGGCCGTGGGTGAAATTGTACTAAAGTCTGGAAATAAGACTAAACCCTAAATTTGGTAATCGGCGTAAGATTCTTACGGCAATTCCTCAATCACTCTTCCTCTCTCTCTCTCTGTCTCTGTCTCAAAAATAACAAATAATATAATCTCCATTACGTTATTAAACTAATAGAATCGCCTCGCGATATTGGTGCTCCATACAATCTGTAAACCCCTTCACCCCTATAACGCACGCCTACATCGTAACAGCTAAATGTGTACCAAATTTCAGCTTGATTCGTCCAGTGGTTGGAGCTGTGCGTTGATAGATCAGTCAGTCAGTCAGTAACGTTTGCCTTTTATATATACAGATTAAAAATCGTTACAATCATATTCAATTAGTTTGCTTTTTATTCGCACACCATAAAAAGTAAGAATTTTTATACGGAACATATTGTAAATCTCAATTTTATTTATTCGTAAATAATCACAGTAGATAGAAGCGCAAAACGAGAGGCACGTAACGGCATAGGAATAAAAATAGGCTAGAAGTGATAGTTATGTACTTTTTGTTTGTGATTGCACTCATGCTGTCAAAATAAGTAATCGATACGGAAAACTTTGTCAAATACGGTAACAGCGGGCGGTCATGTCATAGAGTTGTCAGATGGTTGAACCAATAATACTTTTTAATTTTGTTTTAACGTATTCAATATAATGCCTAATAATACCAGTGTTATAAATGATAAGATAATTAAAAAGAATAGGTGTTTGAGATATTTTGATATGTATATAATATTCTCTTCATTTATAATATACTTATACTAGCTGACCGGGGAAACGTTGTCTGCCGACTTCAGCGCCATCTGCCGGGCTGATTTGTGAATCTAAACCATCCAGAGCGCCACCCAAACGCATACAAAATAAATCATTCAAATCGGTCCAGCCGTTTAGAAGGAGTACAGAATTTATAACAAATTATGTTCCCGCTACTAGTTGATAAGGAGTTATAAATTAAAAATAGAAAAACGAGAGGTGTGGCCGACTAATTTTTTAAAAACAGATATCTTAAAACAAATACAGTCATGTTATTTTTGTCCAGTCTGACACTTGCAATAAGACAGAGGAATCGATTTTAAAAACGAGCAAAAAATTGCACATTCATTTAGGGCGAAGCCTTAAGAACGTCATTCACCTCTCTGGCCTGATTATCAGGTAAAATCCTATGAGTTGGGATGGAACGTGCCAAATGTATCGTGTCGTATCGCAACACAACCAGAGGCAGCTCATCCTGAGGAGCGCTGGTGCGACCCCCAATTGTCCGGTTTTTCTAATTTGTGGTGGTGGCTAACAAAATATATTTTTCTATATCACTAAGGTGGCAGCTTGCGGTTCGCCTGATGGTAAGCGGTTACCGCAGCCTATGGACGCTTGTAACACCTGGGGCATCACTGGCGCGTTGCCGACCCTTCAAAAATCTAAATATTTACCATTACCATACTTTAGTTATTAGAGAAAACCTTGGCAGGGAGCTCATTCCACAACCTAAGGTTAACGGGCTAAATTATCCTCGAGCCGCAATCTAAAAAAAAAAGTTACTACGGTTAAATACGAGTACATCGCACACCTTAACTATCACTACACATACAACGAAGTTCCCCCGCCCCCTGCCACGTCTGTCTGTCTAAACGCGATAAACCTAAAAACTACGAGTCTAGTCAACAAGTGCTTTTTGTTTAACTTTTTTCAGCAGTCTCGAAAGAATATAAATGTAGAATCATTCAATTCGGAATCACGTCGATGAAAATTACTTTTTCTTTGCGATATAAAACCAACCTTTTTTGTGGTTTCAAACAACTATTGAAGTAACAGCACCCTACACTTAGCATGACCCAACATGCTTTTGGTTTTAAAATAATTACATATTAAAAAAAATATACCCGTTGAACATGGAATCTCCTTCTTTTTTGAAGTCGATTCAAAAAAGTTTATATTTCCTATTGCATCCATGCGAAACCGGTCCTGATCACTAGTTTTGAAGTTTTAAATAAATTGTGTGTGTGTACACCGAGATGTCGAGGATTACCTTATAAGTGAGATGTCCGTGGAGTAGGCCTACTGGGAATACCACGTAAAAAAAACGCGCCTACAGACACTACCTCATAGTTGGCGGGGAAAAGAGTTAGGAATAAATAAGTAAAGTTGTACGAATTTAACAAAAATTTTTTAAGAATATATTTACAATAAAAAAAAAAAAATAAGTTAATCATTTCGTTTTGACCGGATTCTCATGAGCATTGGCGAACCGGGTCAACTTTGGAGCGCTATAACAGCGTTTTAAATGAATGAAATTAAAAAAAATTACAAAAAAAATTTTCCTCATAAGATCAACTACAAGATTGGTCTGAGGTAATTTTTTTGTAAAATGTATCAAAAAAAGGTTATAGAGCAAAAAAGAAAATTTTTATTAAAAAATTTCTCACTTTTTTGCTTATAACTTCTTTAATTTTTAATTTAGGGCAAAAAGTTATATAAACATTTTTGTAGGCAAAACAATTTTCTACGAATTATGTCTTTACGATTATTTTGTAAGTCATAGTTTCGGAGATATCGCGAAAAAAGTGTTTTCACCCCTTTTTCCAAGATGGCGGCCGGATGACAAGGGTGGCGACCCCTCAAACTTGAGGTTAAGCTTCTATTGACCCCCCACATTCTATTGACACATGTCCCAAAAATAATTGCGTCCTCTACGAATGTATACGTAGAAACGGTGCATACCTTAGGGTTATAAGACACACAAAATCAATTTGATCGTGTGAGAGTTTGTATTACGTGTCCCTCTCTCCCCGCCCCGCAGCTTCTAGCGTGAAATGGACTAATTTTGACATTTTGATATTCGATTTTAGTGTATTTGAAGTCGGGTTATTTATTAAAATAGAGATTATTTTGATTAAAGTTGTATAAATAACATTTATAAAATTTAGTTTTAGGTATTAAGAAGATATTTATATGCATAAAAAAAAGATACAAAAATTGCACAAGTAATCTCAGTTGGGTTCTTTGAGTGAATTTATATATTTTACTAGCGGCCCGTCGCGACTTTGTCCGGGTTTGACCATGAATTGACCATGAAGAGAAACAACTTCTCCTTTGTTAAAACGCAACTACTTTCAAACCTTTCCTGGTTATGTATATATACATATTATGGTGATTTAAGTTATGCATCATCTGCTCATGCTATACTAAAATTCTATTTCAGATCCGATAAGAGGCTAAGAAAAATTGTAGCAGATAGAATAACTGTTGTCCCCACTAAAAAAATAAAATTTGATTCCTTTAAAGATATCAAAACTGAAATAGCACCATTACAAGTGAAGTCTGAACCAAAATGGGAATTCGAAATAGAGGTACAGAACAATGAAAGTGGTTCCAAACCAATAGAAACTATAGATGGCAAGGATATAGTAATTGCAAACACTGTGATAAAAAAAGTAGACAAAGATTCAAAATCTAAAATTGTTTCTACTGAGACAGTAGATTTAACATCATCAACTGATGACTCAAAAAATATTGACATTAACGTAAGTATTTAGAATTCCTTTAATCTCTCAATATTATTTGGTTACTGCAAATAAGTAAATAATATACATTCACAGGCTGAGTATTTAGATGATGATGTTTTTCAAGATGATGATGATGATGAAGATTATGTGCCACCAACAGAAAAACCAAGTACTAAATTTAAAAAACCAAAATTGGCTGAGATCAAAGTCTATAAAGAGAAAAAAACGATTGTAAGAAAAGTTAAAGTTTTGAAAAAGGACACAAAAGATAGCAATTCAAGTAAGGTCCGTGTTGATGGGTTATCAAAAGCGACAATGATTACTTGCTGTGAGTATACCCTTAATTATCCTTGCTGTTAGTTCACAGGATTTAATATGACAAATATAGTATTCATATTTATTCTGTTTATTAAGTAAATCATTACTTTCAGATCCAATTATGAAAAACGGCTCCAGAGGTCCACCTATTCTTCTTAAAAGGCCCAAAGATGCGACTATTCTAAAAGTTCATCCAAACTATAAATCTAAGACATACGAAGGCGCCAAAGTGATGCATAGAGAAAAACCTGTCAGGATTGTGCGAACTGTAAAACCTTTATCAAAACAGAGAGAGAAACTTGTTTGCCCCGTTTGTGGTATACTGACTTTCACCTTAGGAAATCATATGGCAACTCACGAAGGTAATACCATGACGTTACTTGTAAATATATATGATTGCCTGAACCACTCCTCCCACAAAGAAAAAAATACAATTTAAATGTTCTCATTTTTCTAAATCATTGAAGTTAGCACGTGGTTGTCTCAATCGGTAATACTAGTTTGCTGATCAGCTGATCACTTTAAAGTACTGTGGTATGAGATGTATTGAAACCAATCATATGCTGGCTTTTTAACAACTCTCGTAGATTTACTTCTGTAATTGGTTGGAGTTAAATTTAATGCATATGTAACTTAATAAAATTATGTGTATATCAATTATACTAAAGGCTACATGCATTGGCTATTTATTATACTACGCCGACATTATTATTATAGTATAAAATACTTAGTAACATAAAATTTTATGTTACATACATAAAACATTTCTGTACCAAAATCTACACGCTATATTAATCAATCCAGCTGACACATTGATAGACCACGACTAATAAAGAAAAATATTGCAGAAAAGAAGAGGTACAATTGCACAGAATGTTCAAAGACATTTTCACAGAAAGGGAATTTGATTACACATATGAAACAGCATAGTGGGGTCAAAGACCACATCTGTGAAATCTGTGGCGCTGGGTTCTATAACCAAAAATCTTTAGCCAGGTAAAAAGATAACCATAAGCTTCGTATTCATAAGGCAACAATTATCATGCAATATGTATTGAAACGTTAACAAGAGCGCGTGACGTTGCCGCCGACGCGCATCATGTGGGATGAACCATAGACTTCAAGTTCTGTGATCTGTTCTATGGACTGTCTCACAAAAGCAACAGCCTCACAAAATTGACCATCCTTCAGAAAGAGACAAAGCTAATCCCCTAAAACGGCCCATGCGTTATTTTACATATGACGTCATTAATTTGTTGTCGACGGAAAACAACTATTGTGACACATGCCGAAACCATGGTACTATTCGGTTTCCTTTTAGTATGTATGTGCAGCGTAACGACTTATCGAGTTATGCCATATAAATGTTTTAACTATTGTAAATTTAATTGCAAGATGAGACGAAACCTGTAGCGCTTTTTGTGTGTCAACGCCATCTGTTGACACAGCACTGTAAATGATGACGCTGTCTCGTTCTAATAAAATAACAAGTTTCTAAAGGTGCTAAAAAGGTGGTTAAAATTTTTTATGGGTCAGTGCATGTTGAGGAACACGTTGCGTGTCAATTGTTGCCTAGTGAATACATGGCTTTAAAATTTTTGATCAATATTGTAATATTAAATTCATATTTATTTTGCAGGCACAATTTAATTCACAAAGGTGAAAGGCCTTTCCCTTGTAATCTGTGTAGTAAGAAATTCATAGCAGTAAGTATATTAAAGCTCTTATTTTGTTGTTAGTTTGTAATGTTGAAAGAAGAACAAGGGCGTTAAAATAAAGAATTCAGTCTGCTAGTCTCAAGTATAATTTAAAGAAATGTTTTTGAGACTGGGTAAATAAGTTGCAAGAGTAGCCATCTTATTTTTCCTTTTAATATGTTTGTTGGGTTACTGCCTACTTATTAGTTCAATCTGCAAGTATGTAGTACAATTTTATGTACCACTAGACTCAGAGGTTTTTCTTTTAACAGATTATATGAAATATAAACAACATCTGCGGTATACTTTAAATAAATAAATATAAATTACACACAGCGCCGTCTGGCCCCAAAGTAAGCAAAGCTTGTATTATGGGTACCAGACAACGGGTACAAATACATAATTTGTAATTGCATACATAACATACATAAAAACATCCAGACTCTAGACAAACACAAAGTTTATATGACATAAATGTTTGTCCGGTGCGGGAATCGAACCCACACCCTTTGCACAGCAGCTGGCCACACTACCAACTGGACTGTGAGGGAGTTTAGATAAGTAAATAAATAATTTACGAATTTGGAATTTATCTAGGAACGTATATTAAGGTGCGTTCTGTTCACTGCTTCAATGCGTTTAATGCCACAACGTAGTCAAGTTAAAAAGATAAAGATTGTGTGACACACTACAAATCTTGGCTTTGGTTGTATTATTGACATTAAACGCATAAAGTGCATAATGTTGGTCAACAAAACGCCACTTTAACTGGAGAGGTGTATGCTCTATGATTTTGTGTAAGTCTGTCTTTACGAAAATGCTTTTGTCGTAAATCTAATGTTAGCTTTAAGAAACTTAAAATTAGTATTTTTCGATAACTATGCATTGCCGCAAGAGGAGGGTAATGCCCTCGCCTCCTCTCCAACTCAAACCCCTAAAATCGTGCGACTGCATTCTAAAGATTTACCTTGTTTAGACTAGCTTCTTTTTATAGTTTTACATTATTAAACTTCGCTTTGTAAAAAGTTATAACTGCCGGGCGCTTAACAGAGAAATTAAGTACGTAATTAATTTAATTGGCAGATTACTTTTAACATGTGGTAAAGATTAATTTTTCATTATAAGCATATATTTTATTTTATTGACATGTTCACATGTCCTGACAGACAGATTTGTACATTCATTATCGTCAAGCCGAAATAGCTAAAGCTAGAAATATAAACTGTATATACTGTATGAAAATAATGTAGAAAGATATAATAATACCCCTTTAAAAATAATAAAAAAATCGTTTAAAAAAACGTACAAGTAAAACATGCCGCGACGTATCTCAATTCTTCAACTAACGCTCCCTGTTAAAAGTAGTAAATGGATGTATTTCAGCGTTGCGATTTGAACCGTCACCTGCGCATTCACTCCGGTTACAAACCGTACAAATGCGACGTGTGCGCGATGTCTTTCAACGCCAAACACCAGTTACAAAACCACGAGCGCATGCACACCGGGGAGCGGCCCTACACTTGCCAGGTACTATACCTCAGCACTTTGGTTTGCAGGCGACTGCCCTCCGACGGCACATGATGATTCACACCGGACTGAAAAGGTTCAACTGTGACATTTGCAATAAAAGCTTTACTCAAAGCCACCATCTTCAGAATCATACTTTAGTGCATACTGGCGATAAGCCGTTCTCATGTCAGGTCTGTATCGTTGTGCTGGCGTCACGTAAACTAATAAATCAAATACTAAGACACTCAACAAATTTTCTTGTTCTTATCTTGAGTAAAGGCATAGTGTCTACCTTAAGTAACTAGCGCCGCCAAAAGGTATTATCCATTTCCTCTTTGTACAAATCACTTTTCAAAAATGTTACAAACCAATTATTTAGAACTAGTTATAAGCTATTTTTAGAATGTTATACATAGTTTTTAGAATATATCGTGTTTGCTGAAAGTGGCCGTTTTTATCCAGAAACTCTATCTACAACTTACATGTATAATACAGATACAATACATAACGTTCTTAATCAGCTTATAACTAGTTCTAAATAATTGTTTTGTAACAATTTTTTTAAAATGTCTTGTACAAAGAGGAAATACGTTCAATTAACGACGTAATTCGAGTAGAGATCGTCTAATCTATAACTGCGCGTCCCTAGTCAATTTGCTCCGAATCTACTGGATCTATTAAAATTGAGATTTTTAACTTTATTTAAGAAAATAGTTGAAAATTGATCATTTCTCCCACTTTATCTCCAAAACTAAGGAACCTAAAATTTTGAAATAATACAAAAAAAAAATTCTTGTACTTTACAGGAAAACCTATAAGAAATCTATGGTTTTAAAATAACAGTGTAAAATTGTACAAATATTAGATTTGGTATTTGTGTGGTGGTAAGGAGCTCTTAGTGCCTGGCTCCGACTCGCACTTCACCGGGTTTTTTCTTACCTATCTTATATTTTAAACTCAAAATCAAAGAAACTAAGATTTAGAATCAAATTAGATAAAAACTGAAAGAATGAACTACTGGTATAATTTACCTAGCGACCTTTCTCATTTAGACTCAAATTAGATAAAAACTGAAAGAATGAACTACTGGTATATTTTACCTAGCGACCTTTCTCATTTAAGCCTAAAGCTTAAGCCATAGTTTTTCTTGCTTTTAAATTTACAATATAAGACAAGTAAGGAAAAATAGGATGTTACGCAGTTTGTATGAAAAATTCACGTCGAATTCACTTTATAAAGGTTAATCATTTCGATTGGTATTAAGTTGTTTGGCATACTTTATATAAATAAGGATATTTTGAATAATCAATACAATTTTCATGTTTTCATTTTTTGGCGTTGTTTCCATGTAACCAAATAGATTTTGCTTTATTTTATTCTTGTGCTAGTACTGAACCAGTTACTTATAAAAATAACATCGTAAAATGTTTATGCTTGCTATATAAATGGCTGGCCTATTTTAAATACAATCGATCTTGAAACGTCTCGATAAATTTTTTGCCCAACAATACTTTACCCAGTAATCCTTTGAGTTGTCTTTAGATTGATTTTAACTAACATATTTATCTCTAGTTAACTAATAGTAAAATTATATGTATATGTGTACAATATAAGTCGGATGGTATTGTACTTAGAGAACTATTGCAAGGTTTTAATTTACAAAAAAAAAATGCTTTAGAAATATAAAAAAATCCTACATAAATCGATCAGACTACTGAATCAACACGTAAGCAAAAACATAAAATTTCAGTTTTCCATCCTTGTTCTAAGATTGACATTTTTATATATAAAGACAACCGAGTGTGACCGAGGAAAAAATATGCTGTGCTCCAGTCAATCTTGCACCTTTTATAATTACAAATGATGTTTATTATAAAGGACAGTGGGCAAATTGGTCCAGAAAAAAAACAGTGCCCCCAAAGTGATATATAGTGGGTGCACTATTAGCCGTGAGGAGATTTAAGCTGCCGTGCCGTTTTAGCAGATGTAGTTTCGATAACGTATGTTTCATTACGCCACGACTAATATCGGAAAAGTAAATAAAAAATCGCTGTTTGACTATTTACCATACTATATGTTACATTACTGTTTTCCCCAGGTATGCCACGTCGCATTTAGCTACAAAGTGAATTTGAACAACCACGTATTCAAAGTGCATGGTATCAACTTAAAATTTAAATCCATACACACTGTGACGGAAGAGGTACTTCGGAAGGAATTGGGATTGGTGAATGAGGCCCAAGAAGCTATATCTCACATAGTACCACATCTCGGCGACTCGCAGTGGATTAACCCACATAAACTAGAACCAGATAATATAATCGAGCCCAAAAGTCCCCCATCTGACTACCGACTATAATAGGACCAAAATTCAGTTATTAATGTAGCAAATATGTAATGTGTAGGTAGTCATGTAAAACTTTGTACAAGAAATTGTTTATTTCTTTAGTTTAGTCACATAGTGGATATAGTGAATGAAATAGGAAGAGTCGCGTTAGCTGAAAGTATATATGCGCCACGGATCTTTTCAGAAATTAGCACTTTGACCCTTCCGCAGATAATTCAGATTCCGCTCTCCTCTTAATTGGTCGCCAACTTAATCTCTTAGCTAACTTTAGAGATGCAAAGATCCATGGCGCGTTATACATAACTTTCAAGGCCTGAGCAACTGACGGCAGAGTATAAAGTTGAAAGGTTAAGTTAAACACCTACTTCTGAAGTGAATTATTTTCTATAATATATCATACATAGCAGTTAGGACAGTTAGCCGTAACTATTTAACACTTTTGCCAGTTAAAATTTTAAAACATTCACAGTAAATTATGTTTTTTCATCGCGCTTATTAGAGCGCGCGTTCGTTTTTTTTAAATTTAAAGAAATGCGCATAAAGCCTTTTAAATAATAAATGTATTGTTACCTAAAAACATCTAAGTATGCACTTAAATACTATACTTCCCATCTAAGAATAATTAAAAATAATCCAACCTTTTTTTCTTTTTCTTTCTTCTTTCTTTCGTCTTTGGAATTGGTATTAGTTTCGTTGCGTGGGTACTGAACAGAGACGATTGACTTATTTTTTTAATTTGAACCAAATTTCAAACGAATGAAAAAAAATGCAATTTTAATGCAAGATTTAAAAGACTAAGCCAAAATTACTTTATCAAAGTAACTATGTAAAATATATGGGTAATCAATAAAGAAACATCCTCTTTTACACAGATAAAATCACTTGCGCGTTGCCGACCCTTTAGAAATCTAATAACTTCTTTCTTGACGAACCTATAGTATAGTCATAGTATCATCACTTGCCTAGTGCAGATTGGCGGCCGTTGTCGAGCTATTGGCCACTCGAGTGTTAAAGCCACCTCTTAATTGGCTTAACAAATAGACATTTATCTATACATTTACTATTTTTCAATTCGAGTTCGTTGCTCAGATGACTGGTCACTTTGGGCCGCAATTTTTTAACAGGTATTAAACACTATTATTTAAAAGAAAAACTCTCATTGTACTTGAATCCTGATATTTGTCATAAACTATTTGAAAAATATTAAAAAAATAAAAAATATGTAAATAATAATAAAAAGGGAAATAAAAATACAATATAAATCATAAAAATTTTACGTGAAACGTCTTACAAACCTTTATTTTATACAGTGCCGGAACTAAATAAAAATCATTATTACCTTGTAAGGAATTTTCTAGTACCTAATCGCTTATTAAAATTAATTTAAATTCGCAAGAGGAATAAAGGTAAAAGTTTTTATTTACATACTTCAACCATTGTCCACATTAATTAACTATAAGATACATAATAATAAATAACGGTATAGACCGTCCACAAAATCTTGGCACTTTATGACTGTGTAGTCCGAATGAAAGAACTGTTTTCGATGTATGTTTAATATTCGCATAGTTTGTTGTCAGGTAAAACATGCTTAATAACAGTTTTGCCCTGTACTTACAGACCCACTTGTAGCCATTGTGATGTTTTTAGGATATACCAAGATTTTATAGGCGCTCTATACGAAAGTCTCCCAAATACCCACACTTCACCATAGTTTCGTTTTTAAATCTCATAATGTTATTTGCTTTAAAGGAAAAGGGTTAACTTTTTATATTGTTTAAATTTGTGATAATAATGTAGTTATGTTATCTGTAAACATATTGTTTAACTTTAAGGCGCAGATAGCAGCTCACTAGCGACTCCATTAAGATTTTGTACAAAGCTGAGAAATTATGACCTTAGTCATAAGCTATATGATAAAAGTTTAATATTGTTCCCGAAATGAATTTGTGAATTTTGATTTGGCAGTTCTCCTAAAACCCACTTTTAGCAGACATAAAGATCGTTAAAAAAATTAACTAAAGCTTACAGACACGTTTCAGAAGCAAAAACGTTATATTTATATATCATGTGACTAGTTTTATGACTTCTTTTTGAAATATACTTCATACGAAGAGAAAATAAATTATATATATCTAATAGCGCTAGTAAACTGCTATAGGGCCCTTAAATTCAGATTTAAGACGGCATAGGTCCACGAATTGTATTAAGATCTGTAAATTATGTTATTTTCATTACACACAATTCGAATTAGAAAACAATAATTAAAAATAAGTTTTTTTGACTTATAGCCGACACATTCATCTTTAAAGAGATGCATTGCCTTTAACACTTTATAGTATCTTAACTTTACATATCTTCGTATAGAATTACCTATTGCGCCTTAAACCATTGAAGTATGCAATGTAAGTATTAGTTACGTGATTGTTATGTGCTGTATAATAATATATACCTAATTTTTTTTTATGTAAGGCCATTATATTTAAGATAAATAAAGGAAAGGTACCTATCAGTTATTTATAATTTTTTTAAACCACTGCGAAAGCGACGGTAGTTTTTCGCTCGTATGTATGAACTTGTGTAGCAGTGGCGAGAGGTGGAATTATGTCAAGGATAAGCTGGTCAAAAAAAAAAAAACACTTACCGCATGATGCAAGTGCCATGTAGGAAATGTAATGAAGATAGATAAGGTGTGGGACCTTATTAACCATACAAACAAACACTGATAATTTGATGATACCAGTGACTTTGAACTATGATAAAAATGGCTTTGAAAAAAGCCTTTTTAGACGTGCGCAACATCACACTTACATGAAAATAGCCCAGAAACGTTCTTCTATTCCGCTGCTGGACAAATACCGTAATATGACAGTTAATTATTCCCTATGACTGACGTCCAGCATTGCTGCCACAAATTTAGCTTTATTTAATTCAGACTTAATTTCGTTGCGCATATCAAAAGCGATACAACTAATTAGGTCATTTAGTAAAGTCCAGAAAAGACTGTATTTTGGAAGGAAGAACACTGCTCCAAATGTGAATCAAGAACGGTATCGTAATTGCATAAAAACTATAAGTATGATACCGGTTAGACCCGTTTCGCTTCTGAGCCATATCTACAAGCTGTTTTCCAGGGTCATTACGAATCGTCTCGAACGCAAGCCAGTTTCCGAAATGGCTTTAGTGCCATGGACCATATACATACGCTGCGCCAGATTATACAGATGACAGAGGAGAATAATCGGCCCCTTTGCGTTGCGTTCATAGACTATGAAAAAAGCATTCGATTCAATCGAGACCTGGGTGATGTTACAGTCTCTCCGGCGGTGCCACATTCACGGTAAAAACAGTATACTTAAAACAAGGCAAATTGCTTTGTATCAAAGCAAATTCATTAAATCCAAGAAAATGATCCTCTCCCTAAGGATTTTTTTGATAGAATAAGAAATATTCTTTTTTCTAGCAATTATATTTGATTAATTGATTCATCAGAGTAGGTAATAAATATTTCTGTTTGAGAATATGAAATGACAAATAAAGGTACTTATACACAGTAACGACGATTCAAAAATACCATATTTTTGGAATAACTAAATATTTTGAGAAAATACTCCGTCTTGTAAAGAGAAATCCTTTTTATCTGTGTTGACTATCGGTACATCGAAGTGCTGAAGCACAGTATTAATACTACTTATTACTACCTTATATTAATACTGTGGCTGAAGTATTTGTATAACAGAGCTACGATGTCTGTCCGACTACAAGATCGGAAGTCGGAACTAATACCTACAGAAAAGGTGTAAAGAAAGACGTTCTCCGAAACTGTTAAAAACTACGTTGGAAGGTGTGTTAAAGCTAATGGAGTGGGAAGGATATGGCGTCAACATAAATGGTGAGTAGGTACGACATAGAGGTCACGGCAGAATCGCTGAAGACTTAGGCACGATGCTCGGAGACCTCAGCAAAGTTTCCCAACAGGTTGGCCTTAAAATGAATATGGATAAAACGAAGGTAATGTTCAATGCCCATGTCGCGCCTATATCGATTTTTGATGGAAAACGCTACCCTCGAAAATGTTGACGAATACACATTCTTAGGGCAAGTAGTCCAGTTAGGTAAGTCCAACTTTGAGAAAAAGGTTAATCAAAGAATCCAAATCGGCTGGGCAGCGTTCGAGGTTTTCATCCAAAATACCTCAGTGCCTAAAGACGAAAGTCTATAATCAATGTGTGTTACCAGTGATAAGTTATGACAGAAACGTGGTCTCTTACTGTTGGCCTCTTAAATAATCTTAAGAGTCGCTCAGCGAGCTATAGAAAGAGCTATATGCTTGGTGTTTTTTTGCGCGATGAAATAAAGTTACCGACATCGCTCAAACAGTTATATATTTATAATGTTTTAGCATAGCTATGAGTGTCTTTAGGGTAGGACTTTACGATACAAGTTTGATAAAGGTCTCGCTACAGCATTACCAAGGTACCTGCACTAACTGAGGTTGGATCATAAGGTCGTGTGATGATGAGCCCGAAATTTATTTAACATTTTTTAAAAATATTCTAATCAAATCAAACTTTATTCAAGTAGGTTTCTAGGAAAACTTTTGAATCGTCAATACAAAGTATATGATGTAAATTTCTGCCAAAAAGAGCTGGCAAGAAGTCCCATTTAAAGTAATAATAAAAGGGCGAGCGACATCTTATCCTACTCATCCATCCTTGCTTGCTGTAAATAGATGTCAAATACAAAAGTCTAAGCTCGTATAGGTCTTGAATAAGTATATAGGTACATAACCTTCCCCTAGCCCAATCTTAACTTACTTCATATCAAAAGAAAATCATCCTATTCAAAAACAATAATTATCCCTGGTCTTTTTTTGTACCAATTATTTCCTACTGTGAAGTGAATTTGGTAATTCACCACTAATGGGACATAAAGCTACTTTAATCCAGTATGTGATGTGGGTGTGTATCCAGCAGTGGCTGTACCCCCTTTTGAGAAAACAGTGAATATATAGGTACATTAATACATCCTAGAAAATTGCACTGCAGTAACCTAGACAATGAAGGATGTAAAATTTGGGAACTTCTAATACGGAACGCAGGGTAATGAGAGCCATCGGGCAATGGGAGCTATGTTCATTGAACGAAGCGCATGCACAATCGCGCGATCTTAAGCACTCTTGCTTCCGTCAACTTTCGGCAAACTTCATCTGACGTGCTCGAACCGTTAGTGCCATTCTTTTAGTCCCGAGGGACGATTGTGTGTTTTTCGCTCCACGCTTACAAAAAATTGTGAACTGCCAGCATCAAGGTAAGCATGAAATTATATTCTTATTTTATTTTATTTATGCTTATTATATCTCTAGATTCATATACTAATGAGTCCCATTAGTTAAATTGTGATTCAAAATATAAATAAATATTTATATTATTACTTTTCAGAATGGTGGTCAGCGGCTACTGGTAGCCTAGCGTTAGCTAAGCTTTCTTTAGTCATTTTACAGCCGTAACCTACCTTATTTTTTGTTTTAGATGCCACTTAAAAGAAATCGGACAACCTCGAAAGCTTCTTGGACGGTGGATTCATTAGAAAATGCGGTATCTGTTCTCAAAAGAGGAGGCATTTCGGTCTACAATCAAACAAGTCGCACATTATGAGGCTGACCGTTTTCAGCAGGATCTGATAGGTATTTGTATAACCGCTGGATTCGAATTACGTGTAGCATAGCAATTCGCCCGCGTTACTGGCAGCTGTCACGGTGAGCGGTTTTAGTATGTTCCTTTCGCCAAGATGGAAGCTGATAAAAAGACCCAAAGTTTTAGGACTGCAATGGAGTCTTTTTTATTTTATTTTCTGAACTAACAATGCAGCCATAATTGCTTCACCGGGCTTTTGGGGCGAGACCCTGAAGGAGTCTCAGCCCAAATAGCGCCCAAAGCTCAAGGGCTCCCCGCGGGACGCGCCTCGACTTGGGTTGTCGCTCTCGGGGGCGCCCCTTCGGCCAGCGTGAGTCTCGAACCCGAAGGTGAGTCAGCGCCAGTCCTTGCGGTCGCCGAAGAACCCGGGGATGTCGGCGTCGTGATAGGGGGGAGACCCTATAAGGGGAGGTCGTTGAGACTAATCTCACCATGCGGATAGCGAGATCATCATCTGGGGCCGTTAGTACGTGCCGAGGCCGCCTAACAATAGTTTTACCACCGTGCCGGTCGGGGGGATGAAAAGTTGTGGATTACACAATTAATCGATTCGGGTGATTTTGTGTACGCTCGAAAAAGCGGACTGCCTGGTCTTTGAGATATTGGGGCATTGTGGGGAGCTGAAAGTCCTTGTGGAGGTCCGCATTACGGACGTACCAGAAGGCTCCAGAGGCTGCTCTGAGGAAGCGGTTTTGTACGCGATAGTGAGTATTTAAAAAATTTTTATCGCATTGGATTTCATCTGGTGTAAGAATTCTTTTTTCAGGTGACGACTCAAGTTCCCAAGATCCATATCATCAATGGAACCGAAAACACTCTCACTGTTCTTTAAGTCGGAGAAGCTACATTGCCCAATAACAAATAACCTAACACACTATTCATGGCTATAGGGGAGCCAGGCGGGCCCGTAACCGCGTCTCCTGATTAATAAAAGCATTTCAACTGGTTGAGGAGTATGAAAGGCTGGATCAGCGAGTTATAAAACTTTAATATGCAGCCACCCAGTGTGCGGCAGTTGAACACTGGGTAAGCGGGAAATAAGTTTCGGCATAAATAATGCATTTACAGGTATCATTGTCTGGTTTTGATTACGCGGCGTGATATTGAATGAAACGAATCTATGTGGACGCGTCGTTTGAATGATATGAATACCGAAAACCGGAACGTTTACATGCTGAGGAGGTAAACCTAGGCGTTGTACACAAGTTGTAGACACTCAGTCACAAACGAAGCCTGGCTACCTGTATCGACAATACATCGCACCTTTGAACTCTTATGTTCACCGATAAATCCATCGATGAGCGTAGTCGATAGCAATACCGTATGTGTTCGTACTGACGTCGCAATGGATGATACTCATTCAGGTCTTGCATATCTCTTTTTACAGACGCCATCACGTGGTGAGGGCCTTCGTTTAATAAAGAAGGGGGTTAACCGCTCCGTAGGAGGGAGCGAGACAGACGTTACCACAGCTGTTACGCCTACACTCGGAAAACCTTTAGTTTCAAAATGAATTAAAGTATGAATGACGACACACAGAGTCCTACTACGCCTTCCCTTAAACTTCTTTAACGCGTGACCTGCATTCAAGCAATTAAACCACACACTTTTTTGCTGTAAAAAAGAAAACCGTTCTGTCAGAGATAAATTTGAAAAAATTAAACATTTCGCACATTGTTTTTCTCTATAAGTGTGCGCAAGCTTGTAGTTACGTTAGCCGCAACTGCTCGTGCGGTATGACCGCTCGCTGTAGCCGGCGACGGCGGATCCACGTAAATTTGGTCGTGGCGAACTACCTGTTGTTCAGAAAAAATCTTTTCGAGGTGTTGGAACTCGAATTTGAAATTTCAAGTACTGAAAATTCTCGTTCCAAAAATGATATTATTTTTTTACTTTGGAGCAGGGCTTTTCAAAGATAATTCGAATCGAATGAAATAGAGTGGAGGCAGATCTGCTTAAGCTCAGAAGATCCTGACGTCTGCGCAGCTGCAGTCACTGAGACAATCCTCGCTGGTATGGAATATTATATTCCTAACCCGCGAGTAGCTGCTGGCGTCAAAAAACGACCGTGGTTTAATAGGTCTTGCAGAGAAGCTAAAATTCTTAAGTAAACTGCATATGAGACCTAAACCGCGGCTCGTAATAATAAGGATCCGAATATTTCTGAGTAAAAACGCAAATTAAATCCTGCCTTGAGGTTCAGTAATAAGAAAGCAACTGCCAGAGCAAAATTCCAAATTTATCGGCAGAATAGGTGGGCGACTCGCGAGCTATACTTCTGGCAATCGTGCTTTTTGGTCGCTTGAAAAGCTGCCGAAGCGGCCTTTTGCCAGTCGTCGTTACCACCACTGCTAAAGACCGATGGTGACTTGGCCCATAGTGCAAAAGAGAAAGCCAATTTACTGGGTAGTCTCTTTGCCTCAAACACGAATATGAACGATGAAGGCGCTGAACCACCTACATATCGTGGTGCGGCAAGACCATGCCGGAAATCTCCATACACACACACACAGCGTGGGGTCCGGCGGGCGTTGCTTTCTCTAGACGTTCATAAGTCGAGTGGGCCAGAAGGTATACCAGCAGTGATGCTGGTGCTTAAGCAGTGTGCTCCTAAGTTATGTCCTGTACTCACACGCCTCTTCGCGCTTTCGTACCATACTAGGCAATTTCCGTCTCCATGGAAGACTGCGAATGTGCACCCTGTGCCCAAAAAGGGCGATAGATCAGATCCATTTCATTACAGGCCTATCGCTATTACCTCTCTCCTCTCCAAGGAGATGGAGCGTGTGATCAACACACAGCTTCTAAGATACCTAGAAGAACACGACCTGGTCAGAGATCGTCAATATGGCTTTCGCCACGGTCGCTCGACTGGTGACCTTCTAGTGTATACGAACCGTAGTTGACGGTAGTTTCTCTGATAGCATGGACATTAATGCTGGTGTCCCGCAAGGCTGTGTACTGTCCTACGCTGTTTCTACTACACATCAATGACATTTTGGACATCAACAATTCCAGAACACTCCCCTCTCCATCTCCAAGAGCATTGGGATCCTTGATGTTGACATCTTCAGCGATGTTCAGTTCCGCGATCATTTGCATAACAAGGTGAAGCTGGCGTCCAAAACACTAGGTGTACTCAACAGAGCGAGGCAGTACTTCACGTCGGGGTAGAGGTTGCTGCTTTATACGTCTCAAGTTCGGCCCCATATGGAGTACTGCCGCCATCTCTGGGCGGGTGCACCCGGATACCAGCTTGGATACCTTTTGACTCGGTTCAACGACGGGCTGTGAGAATTGTCAACGATCCCAAACTCACTTGCCGTATCGGACCCTTAAGTGTGAGGAGAGATTTTGCCTCCCTGTGTGTGTTCTGCCGCTTGTAAAATGGGTTGTGTTCTGAGGAATTGTTCGAAATGATGCCCACGACGGCTACTTTCTACCATCGCACTTCTCGCCATCGGCAGGGAATTAATTCTCACACTTTAGAACCGAAATGGTCGCATACAGTGCGGTTTCAGAGAAACTTCCTCTCGCGAACGCTTGGGTTGTTGAATGAGCTCTCTGCCAAGGTTTTCTCTAAGGACTACAGTTGGGGGTTCTTCAAGAAAGAAGTTATTGAATTTTTGAAGGGTCGTCAACGCGCGAGTGATACTTCTGATGTTGCAAGCGTCCATAGGCCACGTTGACCGCTTACCATCAGGCGGACCGTGTGCTTGTTTGCCACCTTAAGGTATAAAAAAAAAAAAAAAAAATTATGATAAATGTTTAACAAATTGCGTAATGACTGCGGCCATCTATGTACACGAAGATGTTTCTAATATTTTATCTAAATGTTTCCATTCGATTGTCTTTATATCAGTTCTCCAAAATTTCTATTGCAACTATGTAATTAGACTTATCGATTTTATTAAATTATAAGGTTAAGATTAAAGCATTAATAATAAATACCTAAACTTTCTGACCTACGTGTAGGCTCCATTATCGTGAATTAATGAGCGAAATAGATCGTTATAGGCTGGCCAATCTGTAGATTCGCCCGAGAACGACGGCAACGGCAAACAAGATAGTTTATGTTGCAAAAGGCCTGCGACCGGAGTTGATTGCGACTCATTATCGTTTTAACTCATCTTCGAGTCGTTTCATTTTATTTAATTTTATCAATATAGAGTATCAATAACACTCATCAAATTCTTGCCGCAATTAAAATGGGATTCTTTGACAAATGTTTTCGCTTTGATATGGTTTGTTTCAATATTGGACTCAAATTTTAAAAACTTTCTGTGTTGTGAATTTATATTTTGGCATTTTGAACGAAATAATATATAATAATAATATATAACTCTAAAGTATGTTTTAAGTCGTTGAAAATAATTTCGAAATATATGGTTCGGTTAGTGACGCCATTTTGCGTAGCAAAGATGACAAGCGAAACATATAAGTATTGTTTTCATACAAACGGAACCCTAAAAGGGGGTTTTGCACGTTTGCCTTTACAGAAAGGTACTATCACCCCTCAAAAACTTGCAAATACAGGACCGTCTACGTTTTCATATTTAGCGCCAGGCTGCATACAAATTAATCAACTGTTTTGTTCATAGTTAACTACTCATACCCGGTAAAACTTTTTTTTATACATATCAATTTTTCGAAGATTTTTCATTGGCATATTTTATTATTACGAATTATTATTTTCTAGGTAGGATTTTTATGGCAACATGGCACTTGATTATAGAGAGAAAATTTGGTAAAGAAAGGTTTATATTTTTCAAGTGTTAATTGCCTTTTTATATAATTTCTAAAGTTTTTACTGTGGAAGCACACACGTAAAACTGCAATATTTAAGGACATAATAGGAACTTTGATTATAGTTAGGAAGTTAAGCAAGCTGTAGCTGTCGCTATAGGGATTTAGTTATAGTTAAACTCACATGTATTATAATATTTAACTATAGGCTAAATTAAGAAATAAGCTATCTCTATTCTAAATTTCAATTAAATCGGTCCAGTTGTTTTGACGTGAAGGCATAATAAATACTCACGAACTTTTGCATTTGAAATAGCTTTTATTATTTTTGTAATACATTTGTCATCGATCATAATTTTATTCCTTGCACCCCCAAGCTAAGACGGCCCTGGATATAATGAATGTTCGGTTTCCATTCGCATGTCTCGTGTGTGGTACCTCGCAGATGCTATAAATATTTATATGCAACGCTTGCAGACTAAAAAGTATATTATATGCTTCGAATGTGGCAAGCTTTACCCGAAACTAGTTTATACATAGAGTAGATAGTTTTGTACTGATGAAATTAATGTATGATGATAATAAGTCTAAAAAAATCAGCGCATGAAATGCGGCGGAAAATGTAAATACGAGAATTTATAGATTACCTATTTGTAACTGCACTATATATATTTATAAATTGAGTCATTTTAACGTTATGTTTAATTCATATTGCATAAAAACATGTGACAAATACGTAGCGTATTAATAAATGGAACTATGTTGCTTAAGCTGGTAACCATATGACTAATACATTAAAATCGATAAAACGACGATCGATTTCACGCGGGATATATGTACATTACTTTTCTTGGCAAAACGTTGATGCTTATGTTGACTTTACTCTAGTAGCCCATAATATCAAACAAAACGACCCATCTCGGATCAAGCATCCGACGAGGGCGCCTTACAAACGAAGAATAAAACAAAAATGTGTTGCATGTTTGTTTCATTCTATAGAAATCTAAAATCAAACTATTTTATTTTTCTTAATTGTTGCCCCTACGCGAATTTAAAACCTTATTTACGATCAGTTTGTATTCTATATTCAATATGATCTATTTAGAGACACTGGCGGGCATAGCCTGCTCCAGTACACACATAAAAGACTCTTTAGAAGAAATGAAACAAAAAAGGGAAGAGAAAAGAGCAGGTTAAAGTAAATGAAAAGACAGTAAATAAGAATGAAAATAAGAAAGGCATGAAAAAGGAAGTAACCACAAAGAGTGTATTATCTATCTTATTTATGACGAAAAATATTAATGTGTTATAAATGTAGCTTATGGGCCCATAAGAAGTGCACAAATGGGAAACGCACTTCAAAGGGCTTTGTTTGTGATTTATCTTCTAATTAGAGTAAGTCCGTGACTACCCCACTTTGCATCCGAAAGTACACCACGTGGCTAATAATCCGGGACACCAGAGGTTTTGTTTTTTCATTAAAACTTGATTCTTTTGATTTTGTTGATTATGAAAGCATAAGGCTGAATAATTAAACTGAAGAATGGATAATAAATAGCTTTTGTAACTTAATTTGGTTTAATTTTTTTCCCAGTTGTCCCTTAACCCTAACCCCTACAGCATGTATGCCAGGTTTTAACTGTAATAGCTAACGTCAGTCAAGTCCATAGACTTCGGGTTTTGTAGTCTGTGCACAACGGTGTCACAAAATTGACCATCTTTTAGAAAGAGACAAAGCAACCTGTGGTTTGTTTTTTCTTTCTATCAACAACGGCCATTTAGTTTATGTTAACTAAAACAAGTTACAAAGAGACAGCAGGTTCACTTCGTCTCTGTCACACTTTTTCGCCTTTTTTAGGGGTGTCGTACCTTAAAAGGACAAAAAGGACCCTTGACTCACTTTTTTGTCTGTCTGTCTGTCAAGACCCCTTTTCTCAGGAACATCAAGGAAAATCAAGCTTTTAAGTCAACGCATTAAAAAAATACGGCTGTAAAACGGCCATTTTCATCATGAAATTAAGAAAAAGTAAGATGTTACAACACAATTATAGGAAAAATTCAAAAACTGATAATTAAGCAAATAACCTGTGAGACTTGATCTTGAGTCCGACTTGCACTTGGCCGGTTTATTTTTTACAGCTGGCTAACAAATACGTTGTCCAGTTATGTCTATGGTCTAGTCTTTCAATTAAATGGAAACACAAATGCAAAATTGAAAAAATTTAATTTGCTTTTCGACTGTTCATAATACATTCAATATCTAGGTTTTTACATCCTCAGAACCTCTTTATTAGTATGTGTATAATGCCCCTAAGTATATAAGTTTATATTTACGCATAGCTATGAGAACATTTAGGATTTTTTACCGTTCAAATTTTATTATGGGCTCGCCACAGCATTACGTAGGTATCTACACTTATTGAAAATTAGCCCAATATTTAAAACTAGTTTAAAATATAATATTTTTTAAATCTTTGGTACATAATACTGTTTCGTCAAATTATGGGTTTTCATTCTAATTTTTATGAGCCCGCCACTTGTCTAAAATAATCCTTGGCACATACGCATCCTATAGTAAGCGGCCTCCGCACTGCTATCCATCGGTGGCTGAGATCGTAAGGTAACGCAACCTCAGTTTCCTCAGTCAGTTGCGACCGTCGTTTCAGTATTGTCATCTGAAAAAAAAAAAGGTATACTCATACTACTCATACTCATACTCATTTATTCATAATAAAATTATATGTCAAATGTTACAAATATTTCATTATTATAAGTTTTCATTTTTACATTTTAATTGTTATTTAAATAAATTCTTTTATGTTATAAAATGCGTTTTTAATAAGCCATTTTTTTAATCCAGAAAAGAAGATTGTGTCAGATGTCATATTTTTTATGTCCTGAGGGATTTTGTTATAAATTTTTGGGCCCATTGTGTACATGGTTTTGCTTGTTTTTGTGAGTCTGCCTTAAACGGTTTTTAGATTTTTGCTCTGTCTTGTTTTATATCGTTTGTCAGTAGAATTGTCAGGAAATAAATTAGGATTATGTCGAACAAATTTTGCTATGTCAAAAATGTATTGAGAGGTCAATGTCATTATGCTTTGTTCTTTGAAAATGTTTCTAGCTGGTGTGTCAGGTGGATTGTGTGTTATTATTCGTAAAGCGCGTTTTTGTAGAATGAAAGCGCGTTGTGACTGTGCTGCTGTACCCCAAAATTCAAGACCATAGCATAACTTGGAATGAAATAAGGAGAAGTAGCAGGTTCTCAGTTGCTTAGTAGGCAGTACTTGTGCCAGCCTTCTCAAGGCGAAACAGCCACCGGATAGTTTTCGGCATAGTTTATCTATGTAAGTTTCCCATTTAAGTGCAGCGCCTAAAGTTACACCTAAGAAATTTGCATGTTGTGTGTGGCACAGTTGTTCGTCTTCTGTCTGTACTAACAAGGGTCTCGGTGGTTTACCGCCCTAATGGAAGTGCATGACTTGTGTTTTAGACACGTTTAAAACAAGTCCATTTGAAGTAAACCACTTTTGAAGTTGTTTCACTTCGTTGGTCAGTTGTTGTTCAAGATCGTCAGCTGATGAGGACGTTACAATGTCACAAGAGTCATCTGCGAACAAATATAGATCTCCGCTTACTGCTTGAGGGAGATCGTTTACTTTTATAAGGAAGCATAGGTTTGCCAGAGAAGATCCCTGAGGAACGCCAAGATTTATGCTCCCTTTGCTGGATCGTGTTTGTCCGTTGTGAAGTGATACAACTTGTTGTCGATTTGTTAAAAAATTTGACATCAGTTTTAACGCAGGACCTCTTATACCTATGTGGTTTAATTTTTCAACAAGAACGTTGTGATCACATAAATCGAAAGCCCGTGTCATGTCGCATTGAAGAATTGCGACGTGATTTGCTGACTCTTTGGACTGCATAATTTTAAAGATTAATTCACGTATGACCGCTACACATGATCGGTTTTTTCTGTATGCGTACTGTTTATCACTGAGAAGCTGTGAGGTTTCTAAAAAGTTATAAATCCTTTGTGTCAAACCTGTCTCGAAAAGTTTTGCAATCGATGGGATTATGCTACTGGGCCTGTACCCTTTTAATTCTTCTACGGAACCCTTACCTTACCTTTAAAATATGAATTGATATTATATTTTAGACGCCTTCTCATCCGTCCATACTAATATACGAAAGTGTAACTGTTTACCTTTTCACGGCTAAGCTGCTGAACCAATCTTGATAAAAGACCAGAAATTTGTATCAGATGGTTTGAGATGTAATCATATACTTTCAACAAAACATGAGTCCATGTTAAATTGACTTGTTATTTCAGTAGCTTAATAATCTTCCTGCCACTAGTTAACAGGTAGCACTTAATTACATATTTTTGTAATAACAATGTCGGTACTTACGCTTAAAACTTTTTCCTGGCAGTCGTAGGGTACAGGACACATTGATTTATTGCAAGTTATATTTTCGACAAATCGTGGATAGAAATCTTCACCCAAGTTTATTGACTCCTTCTGAAACATAACACGCATCCAAATAAATTGAATGTTTATATAAAAAACCGTCAGAGTCTGGCTCGCGCACCGAGGGTTCCGTACAAACTTATTATATTTATATAGTTCTTCCATCATGGGATCAAGTCTCAAGATCAAGTTTACTCCTTAAAATGTCAGTTTTTGGTTTTTTCCTATATTTGTGATGTAACAACTTCTTCTTGCCAATATTTATAATTCAATGTCAACGGGAAGTACCCTATAGGTTTTGATATATTTGTACTTTGGGCATATTTTTTATTACATTGACTTAGAAGCTCAATTTTTTTTATAACTTTAAGTTACCGAAGACTTTAGTATTTGCTATTAATTTCAACTCGATAAGTGCCTTCACGCGTTCTTGAGCAAAAGGGTCTTGACAGACATACAGACAAACTTTTTTTCAATGTGTTATAACTACAAATTAACGAATTTCGTATTTTTTTCTCTTATTTGTGATGGAAGACCTTGCTTCGTGTCAAATTTCATGATACTAGGTTAGTACTCCATAGGTTTTGATTTATTTGTGAATGCCGTATTTCGGTCGCATTTTTATTGCGTTGACTTAGAAGCTTGAGTTTTTTACAGTTCCAAGAAACCACTTATCTGAGTATTTGATATTAATTTCAACTTAATACCTTCACGCGTTTCTAAGAAAAAGGGTCAAAAACAGACAGACGGACAACAAAGTTATCCGATAAGGGTTTCCTTTTCCCTATCGAGGAACCCTAAAAACCGTAGATATTTTGTGTGCACGTATGATACATGACTTGTTTTGGTGAAACTTGAAATGATAGCTCTAACCTTCATCAACATTCAGTATAGGTATTAGGTTTCTAAAAAAACATGTCAGTACAAGGAAGGGGTGGGGGGTTTAGGTGGGTTGCAGTAAGGGGGCTCTATACAACAACGTAGACGGTAGACGCTTAAAATATTCACAGATTATATAGTTATATACCTAGTCACTTTAAAAATTCATAATTAAATTAAAATAAAACAAATACTTAAGGGGGCTCCCATACACCAACTTCATCCAATAAACCAAAACTAATATCTACCTAAGTAGAAAAATGCATGTGAGAAATAATAAAAACATATTATTACTACTTACATTAAATTCACAGCTACAGCTTCGGGCAGGTATCGCTTGCTGTAAACAGGTTTAAAATACAGTCTAAGCAGGTATAGGTCCTGAATAAGCATAAAGGTACTTAACCTTTACCTAGCTCAATCTTGATTTAGTAACTTCATATCGGGAAGTTGGTAAATCACCACTAATGTATAAAAAGCAACTTTAGTCCAGGTGCATAGCATAAGAAACAGTGTTGCGGCGATGGTCTCACCACCTAGGACTTAAGTTGGTAAAAAAAAAGAGGATGATTTTGTGGGTGTGTATAGCAGTGGCTGTACCCAATTTTGAGAAATCCGTAAATATATATCTAGGTACAATCGTATATTCTAGAAAATTGCACAGTAACCTAGGGAATCAAGGATGTAAATTTGGGAACTTACTTCTAACAGTATAATGTAAAGCCATAACGAACTCGTATAAAACCTATAATATAACATACTTTCCGTACTTGTCGATATTGCAATTGCATTTTGCGGCGAGAATATTGTTTAATAAGTAATATAAAAAGTATCTGAAGGCAATTTTATACCGGAATTGAAATAAAGTGTCGAGTAGTTAGCAGGTACCAGAGACAAAACAGGTAGCAGAAAAGCGTAAGGCCTGCCTGATTTTGAACAATAGCCGTCCTATGGACGACTGTTACATTAGAAATATTACTACCGTGTTGATGACCATTTAAAAATCCTATCAGTTCCTTCTTGAAGAACCCAATAGTCAAGAATAAAGAATGTAGTCTTCAACAGAAAGTTTATTAAGTTCAAAGTATAAGGTAAAAAACAAGGTACACTTACATTATATTTTTCAACTTTAATGTTCCCTCTTTTACGCGTCCTTGTTTCAACAGAATTGTCTAACAATATTATATCATTGCGTATCAAATTAGCGTAGTCCACAATTAATTCCGGCAACTCTTCGGGGCTGGTCTCTGGCTCTATAAACTCTGAACTGTATTCGACAGCATCGCCAATGCCTTTGTTGTTAAATGTTCTTTGCTCAAAATAATCATGTCTTCTATGTGGTATTTGATTTTCCAACACAAAATTTAACTTTGAATTTCTCCGTGCCGTTACTCCAGAAACCATTATTCGAAACACTATTACAAGACATATTACTCTAAGTGTTGCGAACGGTTTTGATATCTAAAATAAAATAAATTAATTTTGAAGATTCCAATATACTCGAAATGAAAAGAAAAATAGTTTCTTTATCAACTTACCATGGTGTCCTCTTTCGATGGATTTCACAAAACTACTAAGAACGGGTAATAGTTAACCTTTCCTTATATACTGTAAATTGATTGATAGATTTAAGAAAAGAATCCATTAGCTCGAAATAAATTCTTATTACCTGAGAGAAGTTTTGTAATATGATATTTTATGGGACACAACAATAGTTGTCATTTGTCACAAATTCTCTATTAACGGATAGATAATGTTATCTAGTGGGTGTTAGGGATATTATCCTACGAGTATATGAAATATTTGCAAAGTTATGTTCATCTTTACAATGATGTTTTACATAGAATTTTGTTTTAGGTATTTAAAATACTCTGTTACCGAAATGATTCTTAAATAAATAGTTATTGTGCTATTTCATTAATCATAAAACTTACCTATTCATGATCAAAACAAAACAATTGGACAATTTAATTCAGGAATTTGCTTAGGCAGATCCTGATTTTAACGTGACCCGGCGTAAATTGTTCGTATGAGTAGTGTCTTGAAAAATAATATGCATGACAACAGAAGTTTTTAACCGATTTTAAAAAGGGAGGAGTTTCTCAATTCGGATGTTTATATTTTTTTTAAAGTATGTTCGGGCATAACTGCGTCATATAGACGGATTTGAAAAGTTCATTTTTTATTTAAAAGGGTATACTTTTGAGGTTGTCCCATATTCATGTAGTGAATTTAAAACTCAAATTTTTGGTGAAATAAAATAATTGATGTTAATTTAGAACTGGTGAAATGACTTTTATGTTGATGATTGTATAAAATTTTGTTAAGAGTATAGATGTTTTTAGTGTACGAAAAAAGCAATTCGGCACTCATAAGTAAAAAATAAAAATTTTCTAACGTCAAAAACAACTGGCTTCAAAAAGATGCACTAAGAGTAAAAAATAATTACTTATTTTCAAGAATCTAATCTGAATTACAGTTTGAATGTGTTACAGTTGAATGTCTTATGGCATTTTGCTTTGGGGTAAGGCAGCTGATATATGATGATAAAGACTATCAGTCTTTATTTTGCAAAAGAGAGCAGTACGGTCAATTTATAAATTAGGACCTCGATTCTTCTCTTAGGGAACTATTTAGGGAAATTGATATTTTAACTGTTCCTTGCCAATATATCTTCGCTTGTATAATGTATGTACGCCAAAATTGTCACTTATTTGCTAAAAATAGTGACCTCCACAGTGTTAATACAAGGAATAAGGATAAATTGGTAGTTCCAAAATGTCGTCTTCAGAAGGTACATAGCTCTTTCGCAATACAAAGTATATTTTTCTACAATAAAAGTCCAGAACAGGTGGTTAATTTACCCTCAAATAAATTTTAAATATATGTCAAAGATTAATGAAAAAAAAGCTATTACAAAGTTGATGAATATATAAATGAGAAAAATGCTTGAAAAAATTACAACTTAATTGATTTGTATTGGGGCATTTGAAATATTTTTTTAAATTAAAAAATTATTACCTAGTGTTAGGCTATATTGTATTTTTATATGATGTATAAAAGATTTACTGCTGAGTTTATTGCCGGTTCTTCTCGGTAGTAAAGCATTACGAACCTTCCAATCTTCTCCTCTTATATTTTGTTCCTTTACTACACACATTGTAACTAGTACAATCGAAGTTTTATTGGAGTTGCTTGAGTGTGTCATGCTCTCTCAAAGTGTCTCTGCGGTGGTGGCGTGTGTGTCGGGTCGTTACGTTCCCTAAAACATGGTTGAGTGAAGCGATGGCTGATTCATGTGTCATACTCGTGAACGGGTGCCGCCTGTGGAGGCTGGTCTGCTCTTGCAAACTTCTTTGTATTCTTAGTATTTAGTCTTACTTTTTTGTTTTTTTTATTAATACTGTAAGACATTGATTATTTCTTAGTGATGAATACATTAACTGTCTTTTTTTTATATTAGATACTTTTTTATGTTGTGCTTGTGCTATATATTTTATGTTTTTTATGTTTGTAATGGAAAGTGTCCTATTATGATAGGGAGGGCATTTTCCAATATTTTAATTGGACGCTGTAAGAGAAAGGGAGAAAGGAAATGCCCTTGCTGAGTTTCTTGCCGGTTCTTCTCAGTACAAGGTCTCCCGCCCTATAGACTTACGAACCGATGGCGTAGTGACATTCATAAGTGCTCAATTATTGTAGCCTAAACTGAATAAATTATATTGAATTTGAATTTGTAGGTGGTGTCTATGTGCCTATAAGTATATAACACACTTCACTTGCATGAAACAAATATTAAACTGGAATTCAGATTTTTAGAAATATGTAATAGGTATTTTTTACCTTGGTATTGCATCTTTTAAAAGCCGGTTGTTTTAAGGGTTCCGTACCTACCTCAAAAGGAATAATCGGAACCCTTATAAGGGTTCACTTTGTTGTCCGTCCGTCTGTTCCTTTTTCTCAGGAACGCGTGGAGGTATCAAGCTTTAATTGATATCGAATACTCAGGTCTACTGTCCCTTGGAGCTGTGAAAAAAACAAAATTCTAAGCCAACGCAATCAAAAGATACAGCCGTTTATGCCGCAAATGTTTGAAACTCGCAAGGGAATCAAAACTTACATTTCCCGTGAATCTTGAAATTTGGTACGAAGCAACGTCTTACAGTACAGATACAGGAAAAATTGCGAAAACCGTACATTCTTAGTTACATCATAGAAGATACATCAATAATATTTTTAATAATATACAACATAAAATAAGTTTTTCATTTAATTTCCTTTTTTTATCGGGATCGAAAGTCTAGCCATTCTGGTCGCCACCAAAAATTTTTGAATTGAAAAACAAACACTTGACTTTTTACATTTAACACAACATTAAATCTCACCGGTTTTGGGATTTAAAAAATAATATAGACCTATCGTTAGCCTCTCATATTTTGGACTATACTAAGAACTTTTTAACTCTTACTGATATTTTTTACTTAACCTCACCGTTTAATGCTAATTTAAATAAACCCGGTTAAGTGCGAGTCTGGCTTGCGTATACCAAGGGTTCCGTACAAACTTATTATACGTAGATAGTTCTTCCATCATGAGATCTAGTCTCAAAGGTTTATGCCTTAATTATCAGTTTTTTGGATTGTTTCCTATATTTGTAAATTGCTTCTTTTCTTCCAAGGAGACTTTCCATCGGGTGTACCGCAAGGGTCCTCGTTGGGTCCGCGTCTATTCGCAATCTTTACTAATTGCATCATTAGCTGTTATAGAAATTTAAAGCCTACTTCTTAACGCAGATGATATGAAAATATTAAGAAAGATTGAGTCCATAGATGACTGTGAAATGCTACAACAAGATCTTATTCGTTATGAGAACTATTGCTCTTTAAATAAACTAGATTTAAATGTACTAAAATGCTATCATATTCCCTTCAAACGAAAAGTTAAAAGGATAAATTCTAAAATACACACTAAAGAATCAATATCTAAAAAGTGCAGATGACATTTGTGATTTAGAGTTCATAGAAGATTCTAAGCTCCTCTGTGACAAGCATATTGAATTAATTGTTAAAAAAGTCTCAAAAGCACTAGGATTCAACATTAGAAGTTGCGTTAACTTCCACAGCATTAAAGTTATCAAGGTTCTTTATTGCTCTTACGTACGCAGTATCCTCGAGTCATCACAGGTATGGAATCCCCAATATCAGATCTTTATATAAAGAATAGAATGTGTACACAATAGGTTTCTACGACATTTACAATTAAAATTTTATAAATATAATGAAAATTACACCGAACGTTGAAGAGGTATCATTTTCTACCTGTAGAAATAAGAAGAAAATACTAAAATTATAATTTACTATAAGAATTTAATAAATAACATAGCCGATATTGATTACCACGTCAACATTATTAACGTAAAAGTTGACTGTCCGTACTTGCTAGAAAACATATATATTTATGTACCAAACAAAGCCCGTAGAAAATCTCCCTGCTTGCCATTCCTTTCTATATCCAAAACAAATTATAGATTCAACTCGTATTGCTGCAGAGTACCTAATAAAGTTAATAAAATTATTATTAACAAACACAATATTGACTGATTAAACACTAATTTGGTAGCAATCAAAAATACTTTAAATCAGCAATTTTTTGATTCCCAAATTCGCTAGCACTATATTCCTCTATACAATATAATGTCTGTACCAGTATTAACATTCCCAAATGTCTTTTTTAGTTTTCTATTTTGTATTTAATTGCTTTTTCTTTAATATTTAAACTTTTTTTGTCATCGCCACCAAGTTACTATCACCACTTTTTATATATTTTTTTCAACTACTGGTGAAAACTAAAAATAGTTGGTATAATCTTTATATACTTATATATTTCTACTGTACGTGTGTATGTAACTGTACTCCTCCTAAACGGCTGGACCGATTTGAATGATTTTTTTTGTATGCGTTTTGTGGCGCCCTGGATGGTTTAGATTCACAAATCAGCCCGGCAGATGGCGCCGCAGACGGTATCATGCAGGACAACGTCTGCCCGGTCGGCTAATTTAGAATAATATTCTAAAATGCATAACATATGTTTTCCAATTAAGTAAAAATAAATATAAATATCTTACTTCTTGCCAATTTTCGTCATTTAGGTCAACGGGAATTAACCCATAAATTTTATTTTTTTGAGAATGCCAAAATATGCGACAAAAATGGCCGAGTATTTTTGTTGCGTTGACTTAGAAGGTTGATTTTTTTACAGCTTAAAGGGTCCGTAGCCCTTAGTTTCTGATATTAATTTCAACTTGATCACTTTGCGCGTTACTGAGAATGAGAAGCTTGACAGACAGACGGATAACTAAGGGTTCCTATTTCATTTTGAGGTATGGAACCCTAAAAACGTGTTTTTCATACAAAAAAATTCATTTAAACGAAATTAATCGCGTGTTTTCACAAGTTCTTAAACACGAAATTTGTTTCGTGACCGTTTTTAAAAGTGGCCGTTTTTAGCAGAAATGCTAACTACAACTCACAGATATTATGTAGAAACTACATTAAACTTTCTAAAAATAGCTTATGACCAGCTTTGTATTTGCGACATTTGGAATTTAGATATTCGTTTTCTACAAAGAGAAAATTAAGGATATCTAATGGCGGCGCTAGTTAGCTGCTATATGCGCCTTAACAGAGCGAAGCACTCAAGCACCTCGTGGCCAAGGGTTGAAGTTCAGCCCTACATGCAGTGCTACCTCTGGTTCACCCTGAGGCTGGATATTAGCTTAGCCCTTTTGATTTGGTTTAAAAATGAGCTCAGAGAATTGTGGACGATCCCAATCTTAAGAGCGGTATCAAACCCTAACCTAAATATAAGAAGACTTTGCCTTCCTTTGTGTGTTCTACCGCTTGTATAATTATACGATACTATATTATATAACGCATTGTTTTCTTCTGAGAAATTGTTTGAAATGATGCCTGCGGTAAGTGTCCTAAGGTACAGAAATGTATGCTTCAAATGTTGGGCTTTTAAATAAGCTTAGAGTCGCTCAACGATCTATGCTTGACGTTTCTTTGAGCGATAAAATCACTATAGTTTGTATCTTACCGACATATAGGTAAAATAGTTAGCAAACTGAAGTGGCAATGGGCAGGCCACATCACTCGTCCAACCGATAGCTCTAGGGTAGGAGAGATACGTGAGTGGCGACCAAGTCAGATCCGCAGGAAGCTGATGAGCGCGGGTGCCTTGAGACCGTCTGTTGTGAAGACATATGGTTCTATAGAATAAGAATTAGGTAGTGCAAATATCAGAAAAAAAATATAAACTGCTCTTGTTTAAAACAACTTTCGGTGAAAGTATTTAGGAGGCTCTATTATCGTGATATTTTTTCTCAGATTTATAAAACACGTTGGTGGTATATGAAAATAAATTATAATTTTTAAATGCGGAGTTATAGTATAGCTCGCACCGGGCACTAGATACAAGAATCTCGTTTTCGTTGCTTTCCTCTATCGTAAAAATTTGCAATACGGTACTTGCAGTAAGTGTGTGTGAGTAAGTTTAACAAAAAAGAATAAAAACTGGGCAAGTATGAGACGGGCTCGAGCATGATAAATTATAAGGGGCTATCTATCGCCGTCACTTCATAATTAATAATTTGTCTTCCCAAGCACATTTTAAAAATGTGCTTCATAGAAATAGTTAACTACTTAGTCATAATATACCCATAGAATAAGGCCGTAAAGTTACAATGTCTGAGTTCGAAACGTTCTGAGAATAACTTAAGACTAGTATATAATAATAAATATAATATAATAATAAATTCTTACTAGTTTAACAATTACTATGAAGCACATTTTTAAAATATGCTTTGTTTCATACACAGTAGGTAATTAAAAAAATAACAAGTAGCGGGGCGCTGGTTATCCGCTATTAGCCCCGTAAGTCAAACAGATACAGATACATTGGTTTATTGTAAAAGATGTTCAAAGACAACGTCGGCTTTGATCAGTCATTGGGTGTATGATCGCTAAGCTGCAAACTTTTTGTAATTGTTTTTGTTTGTACATTATATAATGGTGGTACGGAACCCACGGCGCGCGAATTCGACTCGCACTTGACAGATTTTTTTATTTGTATATCATGTAACTTGCAAACATTGTGCAAATAGGTAAAACTCGTTCATATATGCCCAATGTCTTTAGATTGTCGTATTTGTATATGCCATATAAACTTGGCTGATTGCCAAACAAGGAAAAAATCAAGTGAAAATATTAATTTTAATAATTACTTTTAGCTAGTAAAACACATGATTGTCTTCTGTAAATGAAAGGTTTTCAAAAATCATAGTTGCTTTAGTACCATCAATATCTGCGATTACACAAAAATTCCTTCTTTTGATATGGCGTACCTATGACACGTAGTTCCTAAGAATGTTAAAATTATTGAAAATGCTGCATTGATTTCATCAGTTTATTGTAAACAGCACTAACAGACATTTAAATATTATATAAGTATTTAGTACAATCGTAAACAAAAATAATTATTATATGAATTTTGCCAGGCTTAATTTGTACCCTTTGGGTCTTCTGATGGTCTTGGATTAGGCGGTTATCAATAATGAAAACTTGTCGCGTTACCGTAAAGTTCGCACGGCAGAGAATCGGTCTAAAGTTTAGAAACTTTCGTTTTCGAAACTTGGTTTTTTTTTTTAATTTTCCACAATTTTCATTATTTTTTTAACTCCTTTTTATTTTTATTCTTTATCATTATTTATTTCGATTGTCAGTTGTCAAACTACGACAATGATATAGCCCTGTATAGTTAGACAACTGTCATCCAAAATAAAGACCTTGATGAGATCTGTCATTTCTATAGAGAACTGTTAGTTTACCATCAATAGTAATGGAGATGTAGCCTTTTCTAGTTTGACAGCTATCATCCGGAATAAAGATCTTGATAAGATCTATCATGTCTGTAAGGAAACTGCTAGCCTCTGATCAATAGTTACGAAGATATAGGCCTTTCTAGTTTGATAGCTGTCATCCAAAATAAGAGCTTGACATCGATCATTTTTCTAATTTGACAGGTTCCATTCGCAATATTTAAAAAAAAAAAAAAAAAAAAAGTAAGGGACTATAAACGCTCGAGATTCAAATCCACTGACTAACTTGTCAACTAACCGTTGGTCGGTGGAGACAACGATATTTTCGGCGTAAATCTTGTGCGATCGTACGGAACACCTTTTTTTTTGTAAATTTGCACTCGATTGTACTATAAATTATTTGAACGGTGCCGTGATAGTTTCATAATTTGTAAACAGCACCAGTAGTGCAGCTGGAAGTGGTGATAACGATAAACAATCTTATTTAGGGTACCATTTTCGTGATTTGAGGGCTCCCTCCACGCAACATTGTTGATGCAATTTGTAAATAAATTTAAAAAAAACGCAAAAAACATTGTATCTAATTTTATCTCTATTGCTCACCTAAACCCAAAATACTTCTAATTGGCATTTTTCTTATAGCCTCAACACTTGTCACGCAGGACTAGAGTGGTTGCTGCTGCTGTTGCGGTGTGTCAAGCTGCTGGTTAACCCCCTGGTTAAAATTCTCATTCTACGGAACCCTAACTTGTCCGGCACGCACTTGGCCGAGTGTTAAAGGGAGTGACAGAGAACTGTTAGTTGTGACAATTTGGCATAACAAATATCCAATTTAGTAAATTGATTTTTCGTCATGTTTTTGTTCAGTACTACTGTCAGTGTTAATTTCCAAAATAATCGATATATTCATCATACTTTATTATTCACTAGTTAGCTGTATGAACATATGTATTATGAACATATACGTAATAGGTGCGTTCTATTGACGGTATTGAGAGCTATGACATCTCATAGGCATTTAATTCGTTCTGTTCACCAAATGTTAACGAACAATTTGGGCCGTTCACTATTTGACAGCGCATTCACTACTCTATCTCCCGAGCATGTGCAGCCAATGCGTTGAATGCGGTCGCAGCCCATGCGTTGAACGCGGTCCGGATGTGAAGTCATAGCGCTGAATGCGGTTTTCGGTCAACAGAACGATCGAACGTGCACATAGACAGCATTGAGCGCATTCAATCCGTATAATGCTTGTCAACAAAACGCCCCTTTTATAAGTTCTTACTAGTACACTTGCTACAACTAAATCAAATTAACGATCAAACTAAATTAAAAGAAATGTCTGACATTTAGAATTTATATTAAAGATAGCGCTATATAATTGCTACCTACAGCCAACGCGTATATCTTGAGAAAAATAAAAAAAAACGTTAAAAAACTATCGATGTCATTAAAAACTATTTTGTGTTAATCGAGATATAGTTATTGCCTATCAATAATTTTCAGAAGGATTGCAAAAAAGCCTTTCGATTGAAGATCTAACCAAAAAAACGTGCACGAAAAGAGGTATTTTGAAAAAGAATATTACAATTTCTTAAGGTTTTTTTTGAGAATTTTAAGATTACAATGTCCAAAGAAACTTAAATCAGCATGGGGGGCTCTAAATTTACCTTTACAACGGCAATTATCAGGTACTAAACAATGAAGCTTTGCTTGAACAGGATTTTTTATGGCGGTTGAACCTAATAAAATAATAATTTTGTTACTGGCGTAAAATTCTTATGATCCATAAAATTAACAAATAACAGAAATTAAACGTTTATATCATTTGGTATTGGTCTATTCTCTAAAACTTTCATGGCTTGTTCAAACGCTTGGGCGGCTTGTGGGCCCTCCGTAGCAAAAGGGTTAGGATCTTCACCTTCTCTTACAATGCCGTGCGCTCGAAGCATCAACTCTTTCATAAGTGCCCGTTCTCTTTGCAAAACTTCCTCGTTCATAACATACACTGCCCTTCGCTTGAGAAAAATGCCATGTTTCTTGAAACAATGCCGGTTGAAATCATGTTTGTAGCTGTAGGGTTGAGAACAAAGCTGAAATCATAAAAGGTTTTTTTTATACCACTGGCAAACAAGCTTACGGTCTGCCTAATATTAAGCTAACACAGCAGCCTACGGACGCTTGCGGACACTCGTGCGTTGCCAAACCTTCAAAAATCTAATAACTTCTTTCATGAAAAACCTCATACAGGTCTACAGGTCCATATAGAAAACATTGGCAGGGTGTTCATTCTATAACCCAAGTGTTCCAACCCATAACCTTACATAATACTTTGTAAGAACCGGTTGAAGTTTATACACTAAAGTCGGCTCAATAAGTCTTGAGAAAAAGAACGGTGCATTTTGGCATAAATTGTAAAATTAATTTGTAAAATTGTAAACAAATTGTAAAATTTTTTTTCGTCCGCCATTACTAGGAGTTCCAACGAACATAAACTCAGTGTTAATTGCAACATAGTAAGTATCTTATTTTTGGTCGGCAAATGTGCAGAAAACAAAACTTCACTTAAGGTTGCATACCGTACTCTAAAATATAGTATTGTTCTCTATTTCATGTAGAGGTATATATATCTATAACACTAATAGAGTACCTACGCTAAAATACTCTGTTTACGTAAACTATGACTTTTCACTATTGAAAAGGTTGTAACACGTTGTTAATAATTACATGGTACCTTGCTTGTCAAGACCGAACTAAGAAAATCGACGTAATTAACTTAAGCTGTTTATTTACTAAACAATTTTGCATTATGATCCTAAAAACGATGTACAAATAGTCACTTTTCAAGCAATTGTGTTGCAAATATATTTACACTACTCATGATCTGAAAGAACCTGTATGCATAGTCAAAAATAGGGTTGAAAGTACGTGTTTGCAGAGATTATTACTTTCTTGCCCGTTTAGAGGGAAGAAAGTAATTTTTTTTTTTTTAACTACTCTCTACTGTTGTTGGCCGCAGATGGCCTTTACAACTACACGCGGACTAACTTTTGCTGCGGTGCTGCTTGCACTCATCAGCAAAAAGTTGGGGCGGTTTGCGCAAGGGTGTTGTAACATATCGTTTTATGTTACTTTGAAAATAGACATGAAAGTAAATATGGTGAACTGAATTTATGTGCAATATTTAGAAACTTGAGTTATTTTTTTAAGTGAATAGGTGCTTACATCTGTGTTATGCTTACACAGTTAATTTCGTCTACGATGACAGGAATCTTTTAACAAGTTTAACTATAGAAAGTCACGTACTCGAACTGTATTTTGTTTTTATCTCTAAAAGATATACAAATACGGTGTAGTTTCAGTTTGTCACATAATTTGTATTAACAAAGGATACAGATTGGGATGTTGAATAACCAGTTTTATTAGACCCATGAACCGCGTAAATGCATAAAAAAAAACTCCAGAGCCGATAGCTGGTATAGAGGATTTCCAGGAAGCGTTTGAGGGAACGAAGTTGCTGCAGTCTGCGAGAGAGTTCTCTAGAATACAGTCGTAGAGTTTCATTTTTTTTTATACAATACAGTCACCTAGCAGGAGTGTCGGCGATTGATCGTGATAATTGAATTTATATAAAGGAGTCAGCCAAAGAGTGCATTAAAGTGTAGTCGTGGTGAAGTCAACGAGAAACAGTGTTTTTAGTTACAAGTGATATATCAATTTACTTTTAATTTAGCATTTAATTCAATTTAATTTAATTAATTTAAAATTTAACTTTACAATTGTGCACTTTAACAAGTAAAATTTTGATGGTTGGAGCTCTTCATACAATTGGTAAACAGTATCAATTTTTTTTAATTGTTATCATATATTTCTTCTTTTAACTTTTAGATTTTTATTTAATTCACTTATTTCTTACTATATAACTTAGTTTAATAGGATGTATGTATTAAAGACGAATGCATGCAATATGTATGTCTAAAGGAATTTTCATTAGCGTATGTCCGGGAACGACGGGTCTAATTAATAAACATATATATGTATATGTATATATATATTCATTCTAATATATTCAGCTAATATATTCATTCAGATGCAGATATAACATGAGACGAGAGGTGGTCCTATTTCGACTTCCTGCATTTTGTCTGTATTTTTCTCTTATTTCTCAACTGGTTTTATAAATTAGGAGCTTTAGGCCTGAAACGAATCTTAAAGTTTCAGGTAGGGTTTTCTTTCCTTTTTATACAGTTTGGAGAAGTGAATTTCGACAGTGTTTGCTACATCAGACAACGACTGCAATATTTTTGATTTATCAATTAGTTGGAGTAGGGGCGAGCTTTTAAAATCGAATTTATTTACAAAAGTGTTTTATTATAATATTCATGGCTGAAAAAAAATCTAAGTATCAGAACATATTCTCTATCATTCAAAATCTCATTAGAAATTCCGATACCCAATACATCACTTAAATCTGGAACTTTAAACAAATATAAGATAAGAGAAAACCAGAGATACAATCTTCCTCCTGAAAATTAAGAATATCTAAGCAACCTGATTTAACCTGATTCCTGAAATATTTAATATAAGTTTCAAACCATCTAACCAGATTTCCAGATCATCTCACAGGTATCACACTGAGACTCAGACATAGATTGTTCAATCTCCCCCTAAAACAACCTATTACACAATCATACTTCTCTCCTAAAGTCTGCAGACATCCTAGGCCTCTAAGTCATACTAGACTCCTAAGACATAGAATATCTTAATATCAATGTTGAAAAGCTAATTTCAAACATTTTTTGTATTAACCTAGTCTAACATCTGTTCGTGACGAGCATTTCCAATTCTATAGCCACGTAGGAAACAATTATATGAAGCCTAGCATAAACTGGATTCCAACACGCTGACGAGGTCAAAGGCTTCCTCCAAGAGTCTCCCAGAACCGTCATACATCATTTCCCGAAGCTATAAACTCGAAAATGACGTTGAGCATAGTTAGGTGATGAAGCTATGTTGTGAAGTAATTTCTAATATGCTTGGACATTAGAATAAGTTCCGCCCCTGATCTACCTAGTTCCCTAGGGACGCCGACAGATACTAGGGGTGGTTTGAGTCCCTAAATGTATGTATTTAAAAAAAAATATTTTTAAAAGTTAAATTGAGATATTAAAATTACTTCTCAATTCTAGAAGTAATCAGTTATGATAAGAAACTTGTAATCACTCATCGTTAAATTTTTTTGTGTTTCTAGGGTGATGTGAGTTATATGGATAAATTTCTATTCGTTACTTCATGAAATTCAGTGACGACTAAATTTAGAAGTCACGACTTCGAAGAATAGTTAGGTATAAAAATACTTATAGATTTTATGGTCTCTCGGCGATAATGTATTTACTAATAAACACATTTTTATATAGTTGTTGAGCTCTTGACAGGATAATTAAGTTTTTAAATATTTTCATGTAGTATTAAGCTTTTCAAACATTTCGTTTGAAAATCACTTAATGAAGCTTCAAATTAAATGCTTAAGTTGTTGTTATCACCCAGTTGAAACAATACACATCAAACAAAATAACATAACAAATTTACACACATTCAATCAATCACAAAACACTTTTGTAAATAAATTCGATTTTAAAAGCTCGCCCCTACTCCAACTAATTGATAAATCAAAAATATTGCAGTCGTTGTCTGATGTAGCAAACACTGTCGAAATTCACTTCTCCAAACTGTATAAAAAGGAAAGAAAACCCTACCTGAAACTTTAAGATTCGTTTCAGGCCTAAAGCTCCTAATTTATAAAACCAGTTGAGAAATAAGAGAAAAATACAGACAAAATGCAGGAAGTCGAAAGAGGACCACCTCTCGTCTCATGTTATATCTGCATCTGAATGAATATATTAGCTATATAATGAATATATAGTTGAGAAGTAATTTTAATATCTTAATTTAACTTTTAAAAATATTTTGTATCTGTCGGCGTCCCTAGGGAACTAGGTAGATCAGGGGCGGAACTTATTCTAATGTCCGAACATATTAGAAATTACTTCACAACATAGCTTCATCACCTAACTATGCTCAACGTCATTTTCGAGTTTATAGCTTCGGGAAATGATGTATGACGGTTCTGGGAGACTCTTGGAGGAAGCCTTTGACCTCGTCAGCGTGTTGGAATCCAGTTTATGCTAGGCTTCATATAATTGTTTCCTACGTGGCTATAGAATTGGAAATGCTCGTCACGAACAGATGTTAGACTAGGTTAATACAAAAAATGTTTGAAATTAGCTTTTCAACATTGATATTAAGATATTCTATGTCTTAGGAGTCTAGTATGACTTAGAGGCCTAGGATGTCTGCAGACTTTAGGAGAGAAGTATGATTGTGTAATAGGTTGTTTTAGGGGGAGATTGAACAATCTATGTCTGAGTCTCAGTGTGATACCTGTGAGATGATCTGGAAATCTGGTTAGATGGTTTGAAACTTATATTAAATATTTCAGGAATTAGGTTAAATCAGGTTGCTTAGATATTCTTAATTTTCAGGAGGAAGATTGTATCTCTGGTTTTCTCTTATCTTATATTTGTTTAAAGTTCCAGATTTAAGTGATGTATTGGGTATCGGATTTTCTAATGAGATTTTGAATGATAGAGAATATGTTCTGATACTTAGATTTGTTTTCAGCCATGAATATTATAATAAAATAGTGTCTTCATTTATTATTTTGTAATATCTGTTGTTTGAGTTGCTGTCTTTAAATGTTCAACGGGAGTCGACAAAGGGATGCAGACGTCATGTACCTATGGGACTGGAGATCCTTCAGGACTATAATGCTGAAATTCATAAAAACTGAGTATAATTAATTACTATTTGAACTTTTCACTTGTATGGCATTACTTTAATTCTATTTTGTCAAATAATTATATCGTAAGAAATTGTTTATTCTAATTTACATTAATTAAATAATTGGGTATTTACTAGTACCTAAGTAATGCCTGATTTCAGTGAAGTTCTAAAATACGAGAACTAAACACGAACTCACTAAAAATTGATTTTGGCTATTGGTTTTCTTATGAGAAAAGTTCAATTAATTTAGCATACTATTTCAATTACTTATGTACTTCAATGTTCACTTATTTCAATGTGCCTTAATCTAGCGTTTTCAGCGTCCCTTTTGTTTATGGCTTTTAACTGGCCCATCATAACTCGCTTATAGTTAAAAATTAGTTTACCCCAAACACTCAAATTATATTTTTTGTTTTTTTTCTTATTTTTATGAGTGCGTTATTTTTCTGTTACGTAGTAAATAGAGTCAATGGACAGCCTGTATGTGTAGAGATCTTAAATAGATTGCGGTTTTTCTATTAAAAAACCTCGAGGAGAGGGCAACAGATATGATTGGTCAAATTATCATAATTTATTTGGTGATTACAAAAAAGCAGAATTAATTATATCTGTTTGGAGATAAGGATAAAGGGTCCAATGAATTAAAAATGCTTCTTAACTTTTAACTTGATATTTGTAATTTTATTTGTTGATTTAGAATTTCATATTTTTTTTTCATTTTTTTTTTTTTAAAACTAAGATTCAAAAATTTATATTATTAATTATTATGAATCCAATATATACACACTTTTATTTTCAAATTCCAGGACACGACACACACACACACGACAAGCGGGAACCTACGAGCATATTCCAGTTTCGCATTGGTGAGCCTAGACGGATTAAAATCGTAGCTAAGGTACATCTATTTCATAACAAATTTTATAACTTCAAAGGTTTAATAGAAATTATATTTTTATAAAGTTTATTTTTCTTTTTACACGGGGGGGGAGAAGTCACAGTGTTCTGGACACGAACCTTGGCTTGGGCAACCGCTCTTAAAAACTAAATTTCCTCGAACTACACCCTCGTCGGTAATGAGTCACTTTCACCCCTTGGTGAACAATGTACTATTATTCTAAACAGTATTCAATATGTAAACAGCTTAAAATAATATAGATGGCGTCATGACATATTGTTACGACTATATTTCTCCACCAATAACTAATATTCAATTTATGTTCGTATGAAACGTAATGGATATCGGCTTGGTCCAGAGAGCCTGAAGTTCGAATTCTACTTGTGCCGCTAAGCTGGATACTATGGTAAACAACCGCCTAGTACAACTAGTTATCTGCAATACATTAAAACTAAAACAACACGAAAATTGTATGAAAATAATGAAACCTCACTATACGTATTCTACATTCACATATGTATGAATTAACTATAAAAATCCAAAAAACGGACTGTGTTCACCGCTGCCGCGCGTGGCGCCGTTTGGCAGACCATCGAGTCGCCACATCGCCGGCGGCGCTGGCGCCGTCCAGGCCGTGATGAAGTTCAATAAACGCGTGGTTGAATTGTATATTTTTGAGCCGTGAGCTGCGCATTTTGGATCTGAGCTGCAGCTCAAAAGCTCAATTTGTTGGAGCTGCGTTTTTGAGCCGGTTCGACACTAGAGATACCCATATCTAAATTTTACTGTACTTGTCTAACATTGGCTTAAGGCGACCGAGAGCGAAGGCTGCTCGATCTCTTACTCTTTTAATGTGGGCTCTGAAATTAAGACGAGAGTCTAAAGGGAACCCACGGAATGGGTTGGCCATATAGGTGGACTGGGGTGAGTTACCTAGTGGCCTTTTCCGATTTTTTGCCCCGGGCGAAGTGCACTGCTGCACTTTTCTAGGGGTTAACCTCGATTCTCCTCTAGGGGTTAACTTCGAAGTAAAAATTTTTTTTTTTTGTTGTTTGCCGCAGATGCCCTGTACAACTACACGCGGACTAACTTTTGCTGCGGTGCTGCTTGCACTCTTCAGCGAAAAGTTGGGGCGGTTTGCACAAGGGTGTCCTGGACACGAACCTCGGCTTGGGCAACCGCTCTTAAAAACTAAATTTCCTCGAACTACACCCTCGTCGGTAATCAGTCACTTTCACCCCTTGGTGAACAATGTACTATTATTCTAAACAGTATTCAATATGTAAACAGCTTAAAATAATATAGATGGCGTCATGACATATTGTTACGACTATATTTCTCCACCAATAACTAATATTCAATTTATGTTCGTATCAAACGTTATGGATATCGGCTTGGTCCAGAGAGCCTGAAGTTCGAATTCTACTTGTGCCGCTAAGCTGGATACTATGGTAAACAACCGCCTAGTACAACTAGTTATCTGTAGAAAAATATCTGTTTGTATAATTATGCCGCCTTGACATAGTAAAAGATAAGATATCTTCTAAGAACGTAATTCGGCTTGTATGTACACAGTATACATGCACACAACGAAAATAATAAATTAACTAAATCGATACCGATCCGTAGACGCGGTGGATGTTGGTGCGTATTCTGTTATGCTATGTTATTTTGCATTACCGGGTTTCGAAGTCAGATGCAGGTCTTAATGCTAGATACTGACCTCACAATTGAAGGGTCGCTCGCCAGTGTGGACGCGCATGTGATGCCTTAGACCGTACTTACTAAAGAACGACATGTTGCAGAGCTCACACTTGACGCTTTTGTTCGCAGAGTTGTGACTTATCATGTGCCGCCACAGCGCGTTTTTCTGTATTATTAATACAAGCATTATATTAAATATTTGTTAGTTATGCTAAAATAAAAAATCCACTAGAAAGTAAGTGCTGAACTCTTTAAATTGTCAAGCGGACGGACAAACAAACATGGGGATACAATCAGAGTTCGGTTTTGGCTACGGAACCCTAAAGCGGGACTGTCAAAATAAGTGTTCATTGCGCAATTCTAAACTTGTACTTGCAGTAGATCAGCTACTAATAATGAAATTAAAATCATTTTCTAGTCCAAACCTGGTTTTTCTGGTCCGATCCTTATCAAAATTGAATCGGACCACATTCTGGAGGTAGCCCTTTTCATATATATAAAAATAGTCACGTCCGGTTCAAAAAAACCAAAGTTATGCGGGAACATACATAGAAAAACAACATGCCGATAAATTGATAACCTCTTCCTTTTTTTAAAGTTGATTGAAAAGGACACAATACATCACTGTCATCACACTTTTGTATTTAAATTTATTGTTGTAAAGACGGAAAAGTAAACTATTTTAGGAAGAGGGATTTTGAAGAGAAAGTTGTAGGCGAGTCCTTCAAAGATACGAGTCTAAGAATAGGGTATACAGACATAATTTAAATATACGTCAGATATATATTTTTGGTAACTTTATTGCTATGGAATTATACCTATTTTATAAAAACTTTCCATAAATATAAATATTATACAATAATATACAAAAAATGTGAAATAAAGTTTTTATTTTATTAAAAACATATTTAATCGTAAAAATTTAAATATTCTATACGGATATTGTTGCCGTGCAATTACACTACCCCGAATCCTCCCATAGATGTCATAAAAGGTGACTTTGTAATTAATGCAATCAATTAAATTTCTTTTAAATCCAAATGTACATCCCAAAATGTACAAAGGACTGGGAAATATGAAAATATGGATTATAATATAAATATGTATGTAAATAATAAATGGGAAGTTACATGCAACTTTAGAATTTGTAAAATAAGTAAAATATATATATATAAATTTGGCATGATATATTAGTTACCTACTCTTTTAAATCCCTTGTTGCAAGTTTCGCAAATGAAATTTTTAACGTCTGAATGAGATAACATGTGCCTGGAAAAAATTAAAGTATATTAGAATAACAGGCTGGGTAAGTAAATTGTATTTTAATAAAATATGGTTCGGGACCATTTATTTCATACATTACGCGCTTAGGGGGGACGGCATTAACGCAAATTGTGACCAAAGTAGAAAAACATGTGGCAGGGGAGGGTCTATAATAACAAAAAAAAAATACGAAAAAACATGTAACTCAATGTTTAGTCAGGTCTGTTATAGAGGGTTATTTTTACTTTTTTTTTGATTTTCGCAGATAGTGGTTTTAATTTGATTTCCGAAGTCGGAAGTTACAAGCTTGAAATATTTTTTCAACCTAACCATGGTTTTCTGGTCCAATCCTTACTAAATTACTAGGGAAAAACCCTTCTATACGTAAAAATCATTAAACAGAAAATAAAAATAATGGTCAAGTGCGAGTCGTACTCACGCACCGACGGTTCCATACCGAAAAACTAAGAGAGATATTTTTTACTAACTGATCCTTAAGCTTTGATGCTATTGCTGGTTAGATGAACGCGGAGGTTGGTCACTCTTAAAAGTGCTACCTAGACTTGCCCACACGAGAATACAGAGGAGCCAATATATATTTTCATGGACCATTAGAAAACGGTCACCAGATTTAATAACTTTTACTAAGACGGCATTTCGCTATCTCTAACAGTTTGGCTAGGCTCTTGGGTTTTACATCAGGGTCATCAGTTACTCCAGATTTTCGACAATCCAGATTTTAATAGTTTTCCCTTTATGTGTACTTAACCCTATCTTTTTGCCAAATTTTAGCTCTCTAGGTATTGGGGAAGTACTAGTTCTATTTTGATGATCACGAATCATTCATTCAATCACAGATCACAGGATTTTTTCGACAAGGTTTTGACTTTTTGAGTGCTTGATTCACGATAAATATGTAACATTCACTAAGTGTTAGGGAATATTTGAAGAAAAATTACTATAAATCACTAAGAATGTGATTCAACAGGCGGAAGTCATAGAAATAACCTTCAATAATTGCTCGATTCTAAATAAACAAATAAAACCTAAGGGATGCGCTACGGGCCTTGAGGGTTCCGTACATAACAGTAAATCTTTATAAAGTCTATTTTATGGCCCTATACTTAGCTTATTAGAAAAAAAAAACATTTTACGTACTTTTCCAGAGTTTTTTCGCTATCGAAGGTGGCTATACATTTATTACACTTAATGTTTTTCTGTTTATTGTGTTTTTTCATATGATACTTTAACAATGCGTCTGTAAAAAAGCCTTTGGAACATACTTCGCATTTAAATTTTCGTTCACCTGAAAAGACAAATCTCTACAAGATTTCTTTCTTGTCTTAAACTTTTTTTTTGCTTAAACGCTTAACAGGATTATAAAAAAGCTATAGTTAGTTATTATCTCAATGTAGTAGTACCTCAGAAATTATAATCATCGATGAACCAGTGAGTGACGAAACAATTTGCTTTATGATTTAAGGCTAAGATTTAGGCTAGATAACGTTAAAATGCCGTTTTTAAGGTTAAAACACAAAACTGCGAATCGATGGGATGCTGATTTGATTGATGAAACTTCGACGCAAATTGCTGCGATGCGATTTCGTGCGGCGATGCGATTTCGTGCGGCGATGCGATTTCGTGCGGCAAGGCGTCTCCGTTCTACGACTCGTGTAACCATACCATCGACGATTGTCAACCGTACTGAACGTATTTTTTAGTAGGTAGTGGCATGGATCGTAAAAAGCTTTGGACACTGCGTTTATTAATAAGAAGATATAGAAAAAAAATACAAAAGACATTTTGGGTTTATCCATTTATTACCCCCATGAACGCCGATGGGAACTATTTTTATCGAAAATATAAAGCTTTGAAAACAGACGAAAAAATGTTTTCTGAGTTTTTCAGAATGAGCATATCTTGATTGGAAGAGCTTTTAAATTTATTAACACCATATCTACAAAAACAACCTTGCAAACGCACTGTCTCTCACTTGACTTAAAATGGAGTCAACAAGTATGACATAACATCGCAAGAATGAGCGATGCGAATCAATTCGCAAGTTTTTGCGATGCGTTCTTGCAAGGTCGCGTATGTCTGCGATGCGTTTGTGTAGTAACCCTTAGCTAATATTGCGGCAAAACTATAGCATCTAAAGGATGGTAAAAATATCCTAGTAATATTATAAATGTGAAAGTATGTAAGAATGGATAGATGAGTGTTTGTTAATCAAAAACGCTTCAACCATTGGACGAATGCAATTACTATCGATACGGAATTTTTTTGAAATTTTATAGGCAGTAAAATACGATTGATAAGTGTAACACTTGCAAGCAAGATTTGATCTACTTCCAGGGGTCCAATAGAAACTAAACTTAAACATAACAGTAAACAGGTTAAATTTCATACAAAAAATGGATAGTTTCAATATGGCATGAATGACTAAAAACTTTAAAATTCATACAAAAAATGTTTTTTTTTAATTAATAACATAGTTTTACGATTTTAAGCACATTTAAATGCATATCGCTAGTATTACAGAGCTCGTCAAACCGATAACCAATGCGCGAAAAAGGTTCTTGAATGACGACCCCGGACCGAAAGATGCAGCGTGGGACTGTCTCCTACAAGGTGGACAGACAACCTAGTTAGAGCCCCAGGAAGCAGAGTCCTACATTAAACATTGGACATCTCCCGGCTAAGACGCCGCTGCCGATTACAACTTACCAAGGTCTCTAGAGAAGAGATGGACTTTGTTTCTAGTTAAAACTACTACAAAAACATAAGGAGATAAAAATATGGCTCTCTCAAATGAAAACAAGGGACAAATTAACTAAATATATTTTATTTTTACCACTAGCTTCTATTAAAAAAAGTATGAAAGATTTTATGTAATTCTTTGAAACCTAGTAAGTGCTTTATAAGTATGAATTAAACTAATTATAATTACAAAATCCTCTTTCAACTGAAGTACCTAGAGTTGCTGTAGCAGTTATTACGTACCTGTATGCACTAAAATATGAGATTTCAATGACTTCGTTAATTTTCCACAATAGGGGCATATTTCTTCTCGGGCGTATGATTTGTACTTTTTTGGTTGTCTATTTATTTTCACAGGCTTCGTTGGTATTAGCCTTAAATCTTCTAAATATATAGGTTTAATGCCTTTTTTACCATTTACTCCAGTTTTCGTAACTATATTTGAATTATCTTTTTTATTTACAGCTGTAACCAAATGTAATTTTATAATCCAAGCTTGCAGCTTACAATGGGGCAGAGTAAATAATGTTGTAAAAATAGTTATAAATATTTTATTGACAGATATGAGTAGAGTGATTATCATTTCGATAATATCTTAAAAAGCACCCCACGCTTTTTTTAAAATAAAATAATTTTTTTTTATTCACACTATTATTAATTTATATTCATTGAAATTTTTAACACTATTTTCTTAATTTAAATTCATTAAAATTTATTTTCTATTTTTTAGTTCGGTTTTCTATAAAAAGCGTGTTTTTTAGTTTTTTTAAACTATTATTTATTTTCTACTTTTTAGTTTGGATTATTTATAATAGCTTGTTTTTTTAATTTTAAACTATTGCACGACTCATGATGCGAAGCATCAGAGAGTGCTTTACGATCGAAAAATTTTTTTCGCCTTATTTCGGCAACTATTTTTAGTATTATAGCCTTGTTAGTTAAAGGAATCAAGATATTTTGTGTATTTTTTAAATTTTAATTAATTTTCTTACCTTATCGACTATAGATGAAAATTATATAAATTAACAAAAATCATATTTTGCAAATTGAAAAATGGAATAATTTTATCAAATTAGTGTATTGTCATCGGTTCTCAATAAATCTACAAAGTTTGAACGAAATCTGGCCGTTTAAAGTGGGTCAAAATCGCGCCCAAAGAAGTCGGTTACAAACAAACATACAAACATACAGGTGAAGCTAATATAAAGCGTGTAAAAAAAATAAACTGGATGATGTGACTACAGAACAATGGCGGCTACCTACCTTTCAGAAATGTACTAACTACAGAGCTAGGTGCGCTCCACGTATTTTGCTACGGATGCAAGCTGATTTACTTGTACTTTCAAAAATGATGTGAGTTGCGCTTCAACTACTTTGCTAGAGAGAAGCTATCTGCAAAAAGTTAACTCGCAGCCAAAAGGTCAAAAGTCCCATGAACAAGTCGGCGCTTACGCGTTTTGTTCAACGTAGTGTAAAGCCTTTACTCGGTCTCTTTCGCGCCCACGGTTTTCGCTCACAGCGTTAGGTAAAATTAGTAAGTTTTTTGCTCTCTCTAAAGAATACGTTTTAACCGTTTGTTCTCTCTGTCGCCTATACAAGTGATTAATAGATAAGATTACAAAATTAAAAATATATTCAATTTTCATAAACAAAGCACAAACGTTTTTATTTAGAAGTGTGTTTTATTCAGAATGGCATGAATTTAGTACGTTTATCACTCACTATTTGAGTGTGCTTGGCAATTTTCGCGTGTTTTATTTTACTGTTTCGTAGCATTTTTGAAACAGGTATTTGCTCATTGCGCTGGGTTATTTGTCATAATGGCTTTTAATTCATATAGAGTGCTATTTCACTGACTACTTGCTGGATCACGAAACTTCATTTTCCAAACTAAGTTTTGAGGACAAAAAATATATCATTTTTTGACCGGCTTACCCCTTCCATAATTTCACCCCTCACCACTGCTACAGAAGGCTATGTTATTGTGGCGACATGACATCATCGCTAGTACGAGTCATGACGTCACACAATCACCTCGATACTGACCGATGCATATTGCATCGCCAGTCGTCAACAAACCGCGTGCCCTTATAGACATAGGCTTGTCTATGTACTCTGTCGTGCCTAGCCATATGTAACTAGACATAAGTTACGTTAATATACAACATTATTATTCTAAATTGATTTTAATTGAAACATCCTTCTGATATATATAAAGAGACAATCTTCTAATCAACGTGTACGCACTTATCTACACATTATCAACGTGTTAGTTGCAAGTCGTAACTTCCTCTTCTGGCACCTTGAACTAAACCTAACCTAAACCTCTTATCGAATCTTTGATTTTCTGAAAAAGAAGTCTGATACTTCTGTAACTAGGATGAGGATGAAGTTCCCAGATTTATCGGTCCCCTAGTGAACTTTTTCAAGAACACTGGACAGCCAAGTTATGTGCCGCACAGCAGTAACTGTTTTTTGTTTGTCACGGGGAACAGTGCAGACATGACACCTTTTATAGAAAAAAACGCGATTACCTTTTTACCTACGCTTCTGCCTTATAGCAATTTTGTTATGCAGTACCTAAGTGGTGTTGCCTAAGTAGGCCATTTAACTCCGTTCGTTTGTTTTTTCACGTTACTAACAATTACTTGTTTTGTTTCTTGTTGCGATATCTCACAGTTTTGTCACTTGATATAATCATTATTGTCACAATGATTTTTATATCATGATGACCTAATTTCTCACATGTACTACGATCTGCTACAAAATTATTACAAGAAAATCAAATCTTCGCGCCACTTGATTTGAGAGTCTATTTTAAAATACATAATATGCTAACCAAAGCAAACACGTCATAAGTCACATTGGTCTCGCACCGCGAATATTTTTGCTTACTGAATGTTAACGCGAATCATTACTACTCACTCGCATTCTACGGCTTTCCTTTACTTTAGTTACTGGAGGACCGATGAAATCCGAACTTTCAGCGTTTTCTATGGCCTTATTTACTTCAGTAGCCCGCATGTGTTGCCAATGATGACCTACGGTACAGAAAAGTCGTTTTTGAATGGCTCAAATTCAGTCAGCTCGCTATAGAGAAAACTATATGCTAGGAGATTATTTGCGCGATAAAATACAAAATAGGCAAATTCGCCAAGAAACCAAGTCTTTGACATGGCTTAGTTAGTTTTCCAGCTGAAGTGCCAATGGACAGGCCACATCGCTTGTCAAACCAATAACTAATAGGGATATAAGGTTCTCAGGTGGCGACTACGGATTGCGACCTAACCTAAATCTTTAAAAACTACTTATTAGGTACAAATACTTACTGCGAGAACTCTTATTTCTACATTTCTTTAGATAAAATTTCTTTTTAACTTTCAGTGCTGGAGGTAAATATTCATCTTCTACATCAGTGTCATCGGCATAATACTGCAATAAAACAATTGGTACACATATAAGGAGTAAATTAAGGCACGCTGTTGAAACCAGCTTGTTTCTTCTCCGCTTTTTTTATAAACCACTAAAGTAGCAAATAAGCGTACGTCTTGCTTGATGTTTAGCGGTTACCATAGCGGCAGCCTGTGGACGGTATTCAAGTCACAATATTACCGACTTGATGAGTTGCCAATCCTTTAGAAATCACTACCTTCATAAAAAACCTCATATGATTAATTTTACATATACTCTTACTAGCTAGTGCACACAGCTCTGCGCGCGTCCAATTTGGTTTTCGCTGTGGGGTTACTAAGGCAACTCCTTGATTATAAAAAAGAAGTTTACGATAGCTGTACCTATAGTTCGTCCACGTTGAACTCATCCACGTCATAGTTATTCCTTCGAGAACTTTAAAATTTTATGGGATAATAAGTAGCCTATTTCTTTCTTTGCCTTTTTAAATAACTCTGTGCCAAATTATAGCTCATTAGGATGCTTCTTTGCGATGTGAAGAAAGGACAAACAAACAAACTCACTTTCGCATTTATAATATTAGTATGGAATAAAAGTAAACCTAAAACTTTAAACTTACATCATTATATTCATCTGGTTCTTCTTTTAAGGTCTTCAGGAATTCTGATACAGATAAAGCTTTATTGGTACTAGATACATCTTCATTTTTAACATTAAATTTCATTATTGTAGTACCATTATAGGAAACATTTTCACCATTCTTCAAGTTAATATCAATATCAGCAAATTTTTTCCAGTGATGTTTTGTATTTAATTCATTAAACTCTATTTTAATTTTAATTTCATTAATGTTATCAAATTTTATTCTCTTTAAGTGCTTGTCGATTCTTTGATGTAAAGCAGCATCGGATCTAAACAATATAAGTTAATAATTTATTGTTTAATTAACTATAATTTATAATTGAACAGGAATTATTAACTCGCAAGAGTTCAGTTTAGTTGCGTTGGCACTGGGGCAAAAAAATGGGGCCCTGTCTAGATAGGTTTTATCAAATAAAGATTGTAATAAATAATTCTATAAACTTTAAAGATGTAAAGCTAAAGTAGTTTTATACCTTCATCATAAACTCTTCATCCTGCTAAATAAGTATTAAATGAATTGTTGCTTTTAGGTGAATTGATTATTTTTATTACAAAATGGTGGCAGGGCGTGGACGGCTTGGTATCGCGTTTTCATACGTTTTGTTAAATTTTAGAATTCCCAGCCTGCCTTATCTAATACCTTCAAGCGAGCAATTCTTGTTTTTATGTATATAATCTGAATCTCGGAAACGGCTATAACGATTTTCATGAAATTTAATATGCAGGGGGTTTCAGGGGCGATAAATCAATCTAGCTAGATTATTTTTAGAAAACGTCGTTTTATCTGTGTTTTTAGGCAATGATAATCTGAAAAATATGACTCTTCCTGACATCTATTGGCGAGTAGTAATACTGTTATTTTTACCGTCACAGCAACACTAAAGCTACCTGACAATAGATGGCGTTGTTAAGCAACACTAAAGCTACTTGCCAATGGATGGCTTTGTAAAAAAAACGATCAGAGCTCGGTTCTTTAGGTAATTTATATGACACTGCAAATTTCAAACGTATGTTGATTTAAATGTCAGGTTGTCTAAGTAATTGATGTTTTCAGTGCTGTAGATTTTTTTAAATACAAAGCAAAGAACTTCAAAAATAAGAATTTCACGAATAAAGGGTTAAAAGAATAACTTTGTTGTGTATTAATAAGTATTGAACAAAAAATCTACCAAACAGAAAACATCAATCATCTAATTAAGCTGACAGTTAAAACAACATGTATGTTTGAAATTTGACTTGATACATAAATAAGAAGGAAACTGCAAACTCGAGAAATTGACAAAAATGTATGAAAACGTGAACACCGCAGCCTTAAGGCATACATTTTTTTTAATAAATTGGTAAAGTCTACATAGATTGCGTAAACATCTAATGAATATGTATTTTTTCCGTTTCCTTCTTATACTAATTCAGAAAATAAGATGGCAAATCCGTCAAGTCGGCAACACTGCACTAACGACCGAAAGAATAAAGGCTATATATTAATATTCAAGTTCCTTACTTGCGATATTTACATTGCCAGTTGCCAGAAAAATGTGATTTACATGATTAACCTAATTAAATACATGTATTTACATCCGTCAGAAAAAAAAGTGAACTTTAATTGATTGCAAATTCAAGAAATTCTTTTTGATAGGGAATTTTACTGTATATAATAAATTAGATTATTAGATTTTACTAACAATGCCTTTAAAAAAGTTTAAAAGTATTAAACAAAAAACTCACCTCACAATTAAATCTTTAAAACAACATGCATCTATAAGTTTTCTTCTACACGCCCGACATATTTTATCCGTAATGCGCTCGTCTCTGAGAATCTTAAAATAGAAGAATAATTAAGAATGGGCTCAGGGCAAGTTTCAGTATAAACAGAAGTACACTGATAGTTTCAGAATAGGAATAGAATATCAGTTTTTTTTACGGGTTTTATTAGCAAATGGGCAAAACGGTACTATATAGTTCCGTGATGTTCATCTATATGTATGACATAACCTAATAAGTCTGCCATCTTACCATTACAGGTTAATAATAAAAGGAGGACATTTTTAGAGGGTATCTCTCTATATGTCTATCAATGGATAAATATTTATAAATGCATCTAAGGTGAAACCGATTCAAATTTTTTATACAAACTTCATTAGAATAAATATCTATAACTATAAGTTTAGCTACCTACTCAAATATATATCATAAATTAATCTAGGCCCAAAAAGATACTGCTACTTTACTGAATTTACACATTTTAATAATTTAGTAAAAACATGGCTATTAATAGAATAAATAAATTATTAGAATTCAAAATAATAAGGAAGGGAGTTATAAGAAGGCATGGGGATACGCCCCGGCATGACTCCCTTTTTAAAGAAATGCATATAGTTATTAAGAAATTGTAATTTTGAGTTTCTTAGAAGTTAACCTTAAATTTACGACCAATAGAATTTTGATAATGGTAGACTTGGAAAATTATTAGGCATACACTTATTTTACATAAAATATAGGAGTAAAATCGGCCTATTTGCGTAGCGTTCGTGGACTATGAAAAAGCCTTAGAATCTATCGAAACCTGAGCAATGTTAGTCTCTCCAGCGGTGCCACATTGACTCTTGGTAGTGAAGTGTTTGTATAACAGTCACTATGACTGTCCGATTACAAGACTTGAACATGAAACCAATCCAACTGCAGAAAGGTGTGAGACAGGGGGAGGTTATCTCTATGAAACCGTTTACCACAGTGTTGGAGGATGTGTTTCAACTTCTGGAATGGAAAGGACATGTCACCAATATAAATGGCGTGAAAATTACTCACCTCCGATATGCCGAGGACATAGTGTTCATGGCAGAATTACTAGAACGATGTTTGGAGATATCAGCAGAGTTTTTCAAAGGGTGGGTCTTGAAATGAACATGCATAAAATGAAGGCTCAATGTCCATGTCGCGCCTATTACCGATAGTTGTTGGAAACGCTACTCTCGGTAAACACACCTAGGGTAAATAGTCCAGATAGGTAATTCCAACTTTAAAAAAGGGGTAAATCGAAGAATCAAGCTCGGCTGGGAAGCATTCGGGAAACTGCACAACATCTTCACGTCCATACTACCTCAATGCCAAACGACGAGTCTATAACCAACTTGTGTTGCCAGCGATGAGTTGCGGTTCCGTAATTACGGTTATTAGACCATGTTTCCAAAAACTGTAGTTTTTGTATGTGGCCTCCTACCAGGAAGACAGACAACCTGGATAGACCTGCAGGAAGCTGTTGGGTGCGGGCGGCTCAGGAACGACCCTTGTGAATACATGGGGAAGCCTATGTTCAGCAGTGGTAGTCTACTAGTTAAAACGAACGAACACTTACCACTGTAAATAAATGTCACCAGATAAAATCCAAATATCTCAATATGTGTAGGTAGATATTTAAAAATACCACGTAATTAAAGTACTTATTATGTAAAAAAAAAACAAAATCTTAACCACTGTTTTATTTATTTTTATTGCCAGTGATAAGACAAAGTGAAGAGATACTCTAATAATCAATTAAAAATCAAAAAGTGTTTTTTTATTTGACTACTTAATTTGCAAAGTTAAAAAGTGTTAAAAAGAAAAAAGAATTAAAAATAAATAATTTCTATTTTAAATAAGTATATTATCCAAACATTAAATAAAAAAGAAATTTATTTGGAGTAAACCTTATGTGGTATTTTTAGCTAATGTTGATTTACTTGTTGGGAGGATGTTATTTTTGCATTTGAAAATTTAAATGATAAACGAGCATCCCCTTATTTTTATCGTCATCTCAGCTGGAACACATCTATTGTGGATTTGGGTCTTCCTCCTGTCTCCACAATGGCCCGTTATAAGCCTCCTGCTTCAACTGGCTTTCTGCGGCTTAATTAGGTCCTCTGACCACCTGGTACGAGGTTGTCCCACTCTGAGTCCTCTGATCCAAGTTGTTGTCGACTATACATATCTAGTGCAATAGTCCAGTTAGGTAAGTCCAACTTTGAGGAAGAAGTTACTCGCAGAATCCAGCTTGGCTAGGCAGCGTTTGGGAAATTAACGAAATATGCAACATCTTTTTCTAAAAAAAAATTCGAAAGTCTACAACCAATAAGTGTTGCCAGTAATAACATACTATTCTTTAGCTGTTAGCCTCTTAAAGAAGCTTAGAGTTGCTCAGCAGGTTTGGAAAGAGCTTTGCTTGGTGTTTCTTGGCATAAAATCTGGAATGAAAAAATTTGCCGAAAATTCAATGTTACTAACATAACTTAAACAGTCAGGAAGCTGAAGTGGCCAAAGGTTTGCTTGGCCTTACACAATTACTTTTATATTTGCCTGACTATGCTTATATATCAGAGAAATAGCATAAATAAGCAAAATAATTACACAAAATATAAAAAACAACAGAATAAAAAGGCAAATTGTATGTTTCAATGATTATATACACAAAACATAATAATTAAAAATGCCCTTAAAGAACTAACAATTGTAAGTTATGGATACCAAGCTTCAAAACAAAAATAAAACACTAATAACAGGTCAATCCTAAAAGTAGCCACTGATATTTACAGGAATCTATATACCTCTCAAATACTACAAGATAAAATCGTTGGACTAGACACACAAGCAAATGAGGACAACATAAGAAATCAAACATTGACAGAGATAAAAACTACACACACTAACAGAACTTTTCAACAAAATATTGGTTTGGTTATAATTTTTATCGTCTGACAGATCCTGTTCAATACTGATGGATGTTTTCTTCATTTAAAGCCTCTTAAACAAAAAAAAACATGACGTTAAAAAGTCATGTCATCTTCCAAGCAGAATGTGTTGGGATCACCCGAGCTGCAACAGCAGTCCTGTCTAGAGACATAAGTGATGCATCAATATGCATCATCTTCGTCAGTGCCCCTGTGCTACAAGCTCTCAACAAAAACAGCATCAACAGTAGACTTATCCTGGAGTGTCACTGTAAACTGCAAAAAATTGCATTTAAGTACCAGGATACTCTTCAATGGATACATGGTCATAGTGGGTCTCTAGGCAATGATGCGGCAGATCAGTTGGCAAAGAGAGGATCAGACACACCAATTGTACTGATACCATTCACCGAACTTAAAATGTGGTTACCTGACAGAACCTTACAACTACACAACAAACAGTGAGCAGAACAAACAGGCTCAGTAAACAGCATCAGTAATACAGGCTTATTATTATTATACTTAAGAACATTCAATTCTCTTAAAAATTTAAGATTTAATATTTCAGTCACAGAAATAACTAATTGTTTAACTTTGATAACAATTGATTGATTGATAATAATAATAATAATAATTGACAGTAGATTTTAGCAGTTCTTTTCCTACTCTATGCAATAAAAAAAATTGGTAATTATATCAAAATCTTGTAATTTTTACTGTACATATAACTTTCTATTAAATTGTTTCCTCACTTAAAATCTAACAAGTCAATTGTATGTACTGTTATCACACAGTTATGACACAAGTGTAATAGTGCTTTGAAGAAAAAATCTCTCAAGTCAATCCTTGTTGTATTGGTTCCTATAATCCAATGTACAAAAGGGTGCGCTGAGGAAGAAAGACAAGTCCAGATTTTTACCTACCGCCTTTTATTTGCTCTGACCGTTTCACACAGAAAACTGAAAAAAAGGAAGTCTATTTGGTTAGAATATAGATACCTTTACATTTGCAATTGATGCGATCATTTCGACATATGAACTTCCTCTCTTCTGGTCAAAAATTGAGCAGAGATTCTTTCCATTCGTTAAACAAATTCTGCATTCTTCCATATTTACAAAATTATTCAAATTATGTACGAAATTGATTTAAACCACAAAAACTTAACCCACAGAGTATCTACATTGTTTACGAAACTTCTTCTTTCTTTGATTTCGCATTATTGCAAATCATTTCTCCAGAGTCATGTGTAAATATAGTTCTGTGCTTTTATCTAAGTTTGGCAAAGCGCCATATTCAAGTTTTATCGCGGCGATATCGCGCGTCCTCGTTTACATATCCCAAGATAAGGCGGGAGTTTTGGTGTGGATCCGTCAGAAATTGTGCGTCATGTCCTGCTTATTTCTTCATAATTCACAATTCATGAGCCTTCGGTGCACAATTCTTGACAAGCTTTCGTAAAACATTGCTAAAATATACATATCGAAACACACTAAACGAATTCAGAAAAATTAAACACGAAAAAACACCACTCCTTCTTAAGATTCGCCCCAAAACTCCCATTTACAAAACTTAACCCAAAGATATTAAGGCCGCGTTCATTTAATAGAAAGTTCCCACGTTTGATACTTTTCACACTTTTGATAACGACAGTTATCGTTCGTGTAGCTAGGCTTGCCAGATACCCCGTATTTTACGGGTTAGCCCTTTTTTGAGGCTTCAACAAAATAGAAACCCGTAATTAACAAAATAAAATACGGGGTAGTATTTATGGTTGGAGATGTCGCGGTCAAAAATCAACATTCTATGTTATAAAGGCGGCGACGGAGCAGATATCCTCCCATAGGAACATGCATACACCGGCACGACTCACAAAATTGTGCTCAAGTTTTTAGCCGGGTTTGTAAAGGTATTTCGGCCTGGCAAGATATCTGCGTCTCCGTTAGAAAAAGAATGATTGGCTGCGCAGTCTCGAGATGGTGGTGGATTGCGTTAAGATTTGCTTGAATACCCCTGATGTTGCAAAAATCCACATAATATGTGGATGGAGTAGCCGCTGTGAAAACTCGTTTTCTTTTATTTTTCCTAGCCATTATTTTTGAAAAAAGTTACTAAGACTATATATTATGAGGATTCACTGCACAGACAGCTCACAGGACAAAGGTGCGGTACTAGAACTGTTGAAGCTCAGCACTGATAATACGGTTGCTGGCATGGCTGGTGGAAGGGCCCCTGGTCCCCCTCTGTTGTAGGTAGTAGCCGGGTCCAACAGGTTGGCGATTCAACCTCCCAGGGCGGAGATTAAGTGATCCCTGGGTTCGGGAACCCGTTCAACCTGCTGGCGGCCAGCGGTCACGCCATATCTGCGCTGGGCAATTACATTAACGAGCAACGCTTTTCAGGAGCTCTGGCAACCTTACTTACCGCCAGGAACACACTACTCAATGTAAGCGTTATTATAGCCGCGGTTTACTGTGAGATGCATGTAACGTCATATAGATATCACATTGCATGTGCATCGCTGCCATAAGTGTAATACATTATATTGTACCTAGATAGTAAGTGTGGTAGGCTTAAGGTATCTTTGGAGCCGCAAGGACGGCTAATATACTATTATACGACGGTACCGCCTTTCATTTTGGGTCCCAATACATGGCGACCCTGCCAAAAGTTATTATGTTGCGTCGGTATTAAGTAATTTATTTATTATATAAATATGAAAATTGGACTTTTTTTGGAATTGGAGTTTCGCGTACTAAAAATTAAATAAATAAGGAAGATTGGAAAAATGGGAAAAAGTTACTCGAAGGACGAAGTAATCATCGCTCAGAACGCTGCCGGAGGTAACAACGATGCTGGACTCAGAGACATCGGATTTCACATGAGCAATGCCAATATTATCATGATGGTGTTCCTGTCCATACTGGGGTTAGCTGTCTTATACGCCATTTACAAGGGTTACAAGAGGTGCCATTCCAAATGGATCCAGAGGGAAGTTGCGCGTGAGGCCATCCAGCGTCTAAGATTATCGGTTCGAGGAAGACCCAAGACCGAGGACCTAGCCTGATCATATAGTGCGTGTGAGTGTTTAGTGAAAACGGAATATGAAAAGTGTAAAAGTGCGTAAACAAAGTGCTGATTTTAAAAACGGATCCTAAATGGTAAAATAATTGCATTGTTTTATTTAAACATTACTAATTGTAATGACTTGTTTTTATAATAAATCTGCATAAATTAGTCGCTAGGTACATCGAACGCATTCCAATGCGCCGACAGCGATGAAGTTCTCAGTACTGTAATATGAGAGCAATCTGTTAAGGCGACGCTCTCGCAGTTAAATTTTAGATATATTTTTTTTTACTTTATTTTATAATGTGTGTGTACTATACTAGTCCTATTTTATTAGTAAAAGTTAGACTCAACTCAAAAAAATGGCGTATAGTAATAGACTATAGAAAACTCTATGAACACTTATTGGATGATAAATTCCCGCTACCTAATATCACAGATATTTTAGATTCTTTATCAGGTGCCGTATATTTAACGCATTTAGATCTTTTTCAAGGATTTTTTCAATTAGGTCTGAATCCAGACAGTAGGTCATGCACAGCCTTTACAACCAGTTCAAACCAGTATCAATTTAAAAGGGTTCCTATGGGGCTCAAGGTCAGTCCAAATTCCTTCTCTAGAATGATGACAATAGCCATGTCAGGTCTTAATTATGAAAAATGCCTAGTATATCAAGACGACCTTGTAGTATTTGGCAGAAATTTAGATTTTCATAATAAAAACTTAATTGACGTTTTGAATAGACTGAGGTCTGTAAAATTAAAATTAAATCCAGCTAAATGTAGTTTTTTGCAGAAAGAAGTTTTATTTTTAGGCCATATTGTAACAAAAAATGGTGTACAACCAGACCCAGAAAAAACAAGAGTTTTGGAAAATTACCCAACACCCAAAAATTGTGATGAAGTTAAGCGTTTTGTTGCATTCGCTAATTATCATCGTAAATTTATACCTAAATTCGCTGAAATAGCATACCCCTTAAACAATTTAAGTCGCAAACATGTTGAATTTAATTGCGATTCCAAGTGTGAAAAGTCTTTCAAATATTTGAAAAAATCTTTAAGTAGCCCACCAGTATTACAATACCCAGATTTTTCTCGCGATAAGGAATTTATTTTGCAAACGAATGCATCAGGCTATAGTTTAGATTCAGTTTTATGTAACGCAGACGGAAGGCCTGTTGCTTACGCCAACAGATCTTTAAATAAAGCAGAAAAAAATATATAAAAAATAAATAATATATACCCTACCATAGAAAAGGAGCTTTTAGCTATTGTGTGGAGTGTTAAATATTTTCGCCCATATTTATACGGTAGACATTTTAAGGTCCAAACTGACCACAGACCTTTAGTGTTCTTGTTCAACATGCGTGATCCGTCCAGTAGGTTAATAAAGTTCAGATTGTGCTTAGGACCATACGATTACACTGTCGAGTATGTCCGTGGATGTTCTAATGTAGCTGATTCGTTATCACGTATTGTCATCACATCGTCACCGCTAAGCGAAATGAACGAGCGTGTAATTAATGTTATGACTAGAGCGCAGAAGCAGAGGATGCACGAGATAAGCGCGAGTGATAATACGTCAAATTCTTTGGCTGATAATAGTACTCCCTAATGAACTCAAGGCCTGATCACCTGAGAGTTGTGGAGATTATTAAAAAATCAAATGATTTCGTCGAATTATCAAATATTTCTCATAAAGAACTAAGTTAATTACGTAAAAATAATTTTATTTCGATAGAAACAAATAAATTAATTTATGTTTCTTCAAAAAGTACGATTTACATAAATCCTTATTCTCAATAGTTATCTACGCGAGCTGTGTTAATGAGAGATTTGGATTCTCTTTGTAAACGTATAAATATTGATAAGATATGTATAGTCAAAAGTGAAAATACAAAAAATATAATTAAAGAGTTAACTCAATTTATAAAAATTACTCCCAGCTGGTCCGGACCACAATTATGTATAATAAAAGGAGTTCAAAGAATAGATAATGAAGACGCCAGACGTGTTATCTTAAATGATTTTCACTTATTGCCTACAAGTGGTCATGAAGGTATTGGACGAATGACAAACAATATAAAGAGACATTATTTTTGGCCTTCGATAGAAAAAGATGTTAGAAATTTTGTAGGAAAATGTGACAAATGCCAGAAAAATAAATACTGTGTAAGTACAAAAGAGCCTATGGTCGTTACGACTACGGCCACGTCGGCATTCGATAAAGTTTGTAGAACCTCTCAATAGGGACTCAGGTAATTTTACCTATGCATTAACTCTACAGTGCGAGTTCACGAAATTCGTGGAGGCTTATCTATTGCAGTCTAAGGACGCGGTAAGTGTCGTGAAAGCTTTTGTAAATAATTTTATTCTAAGGTATGGAATACCGAGAGAGATCGCCACCGATCGAGGAACAGAGTTTATCGCTTCTACAATGTCTGAGGTTTGTAAACTCTTAAACATATCTCAAATTACGTCAACAAGCTATAGGAGAGTATAGGTGCTTTAGAAAATACACATAAAACGTTAGGTGCATATTTAAGAATAAATTGTGAAAACCGATATGATAATTGGAGTGTATGGTTACCGTATTGATGTTTTGCTTACAATAATTGCATTGTGAAACAAACTATACACCTCAGGAATTAGTATTCGGCAGAGTGTGTAACATACCTAATAATTTAAGTACTAGAATAGAACCCTTATATAATTATGATGGCTATCCACTTGAGCTTAAGTATAGATTACAAGTGTCACAAAGTGACGCAAGAGAAAACCTATGTAAAAATAAATTTTTGAGAAAATATAATAGTGATAAGAATATTAATCCTGTTAGTTATAAGAACGATGACTTAATATTAATAAAAAATCCGTCAGGTGATAAAAGTGAAAAATTGTATTTAGGTCCATATTTAGTTTTAGAAGACTGTTCACCTAATGTGAAAATTATAAAAAATGGTAAAATAGATACTGTTCATAAATACAGAGCTAAATTGTATAACTCCTAAGATTTTTATTTTTTTGTTATATGTTTAAAATGTTTCTTTTAGTATTTAGTGTAAAAAAAGGCTAAAATTTATCTTTTTTTTTCAAATTTGCATGGGCGGTGTAGTGTGTGCATGTAACGTCATATAGATATCACATTGCATGTGCATCGCTGCCATAAGTGTAATACATTATATTGTACGGTCGCGGTCAGAAAATGTTTACCAGTTTTGAAATTAGATTTTATATCATACTTTTTTCACTAAGTCTAAAATGCCATATCAAGTTACTTATTACCTTTCAAAAGCTATTATGCAAAATGACGCATCGAGAAAAACAACAAGAATTATTGATCACTCTTTGATAATGGAACTAATATCTTTATTTGTTGAAATGACATTTATCAAAAAATATTGTTTGAACGTCGTTTTGACAAGAGTAAAATTTTACAAAAGATTTTTTCATAACGAAATATAATGGCAAGTTTAACCCTGGCGCAAAGATGGACATAGTATTAGTGCTATATCACGAGAACTCAATATATCGCGATTCACTGTGAGGTTTTGGATTAGGCGTCACGGCGAAGAAGGGCAAATAACAGATCATAGAAATACTTCAGGACGACGACCGATACTAACCGCCGCACAAATAACAGAAATCATTCGTCGTTACGAAGAGAATGGTTTCACACCAACTAGTTATTTTGCTGCTTTATATGGTGTGAATGCTCGGACGATCCGACGAGCTTTGCACAATGTTGGACTACACTACAGACACAATGCTATTAAAGTGGAGCTGAAACCTCACCACAAAACAGCCCGGCTTAACTTTGCGCGACGACATCTCGATTTTGATTGGTCGAATACTATATTTACCGATGAAAAAACTTTTAAATCAAGCCAAGAGCCATCGGAAGATTAACTTTATGGCGCTACAATCGAACTCGGTATGATGGTCATATTGTGCCTCAAAACGAGTCAGGTCGCATTACAGTAAACTTATGGGGGTGGATGAGCCTTGACGGCGTCGGAGAACTGGCGTCGTTAGAGAATAGGGCTACGGCCATTAATTATGTGTCGCTTTTGGAAGAAGTGATGCTGCCTACTGTGCGCGTAGTGCATCCTGCAACGGAATTCCCACACATTACTTACGTTCAAGATAATGCACGGATACACACAGCCCGTGCTACTATGGCGTGGTTCAACATTCGCCACATTCAATGGCCCGCTCGGTCTGCTGATTTAAACCCTATTGAAAATTTATGGGGGCTTATGGTTCAACGCTGGGACTGTCAAAATGAAAGAAACCCTCAAGCTCTTAAATCACACTGTGCTCGAGTATGGGATGATATCAGGTACTGATCTATGCACGCGACTTGTTGCATCTATGCGAGATAGACTACGTGCCGTCATAGCTGCAGAGGGAGGTTATACTAGATATTAAATAAAGATTTTCGAAGTGTGTATTTTATTATTTTCTTATTTAAAGAACTAAAATAATAGTTTTTTCAAAGAAGGTTTTCTATATATTAAAACTTGATAGTAGTCAGTCCATCTCCTAGAGCAGAGATGGCGAACCCATGGCAATTCGGGTACGCCAATCATTTATGAAATTTCTATTTTCACCTACATATGCTTGCAAGTCATTTTTAGAAATGAACTCTAGTTTAGCTTTCATACTGCTTAGTAACAAAGTACGAGCCTGCCCTAATGTGAGATTTTTAGCACCTAATTTGCAACAGCAGAAATCACACTAATTTTTTTTTTTATTTGAATATAAATATTAAACGTATCGATTGCTGTAAACATTTCAAGCTGCAAGTATCTAAATAGCTTTAAGTTAACAGCAATTCGTTTAATTTTTCTCCATTATTATTAAGAAACCCAGATTTTTTGACGGCACGTCATAGGTACAGTATTGTTTTTTTTTTCATAGAAAATGGCACATTCATTAAAGGTTCGCCATCCCTGTCCTAGAGCGGTTGATTGTCAAATTAGAAAAAAGATAATCTATGGTCAATCAATTTATTATGAAATAGACATTTAGAACTTGTGACTTAAATGTGTGCATGCAATTGTGATCCTTAAGGTGGTAAACATTTTCTGACCGCGACTTTACCTAGATAGTAAGTGTGATTGTCTTTAGGTATCTTTGGAGCCGCATGGACGACTACTATACTATTATACGACGTTACCGCCTTTCATGTTGGGTCCCAATACAGGAGGTACTTCCCCAGTTCGGGTTGCTCATTCGAGAAAGTACTCGCTATGCCCCGCTTTAATTGTTCGGGCGGCTTATTTGAGCGAGTACTCGCTTGGCCCTACCTCTCTTAAATACTGTGACGAAGCGCGTTCGTTTTGGGATGAAGAATAATTATTTTAATTAATTTTATCACCTGTCATCCGTTCCTTTAGCATTGGTATCAAAAATATCAAGAATTTTGTATTATCTGTATCAAACTGTCAACCGTTCGTTTACGATATTTTTGTTATTTTTGTCACTTTTGCTACCGAAAAATGAAACTTTAGACCCATGTCTGGAAGTGGGGTTTTGGTGTTAATCTGTCAAATTGCCTTTTTTTTTATACCACTAAGGTGGCAAACAAGCTTGCAGTCCATCAGATGGTAAGCGGTTACCGCAGCCTATGAACGCTTGCATCACTCGCACGTTGCCGACCTTTCAAATATTTAATGACTTCTTTCTTAAAGAACCTCATACTGTAGTACTGCAGGGAGCTCATTCCACAACCTTAGCGTTCGCGGGAAAAAGTTTCTCTAAAACTGCCCATATTGCATAGGCAATATAGATTCACTGTTTATGTTGCGTGTGTGTGTTATTATTATCGTAGTATGTGCACGTCAACCGTTCGGTTCGCAACCAAAATGTTTGTTTGTAACGTTTCAAAGCCTCAGACACTCAAGGTCACTTTGATAGCTGTAAAGAGTGCAAACAATTGCACACACTTCTTATCCACATAGTAATAAGCTGTTCGTGACTATTAAATTGTTTTTAATAAGAGAAATAAATAATAACCTAAAAAAAATTTGAACAGACATTATTTTGCTCGAAATGCCTAAGCGACGCCTTCGGCACAGCGCATACGACTTTCTGGTCGCGACCTCACCTCGCACCGTGCTACATTAGGTTACCGTCAGAATTTCTAACAAGAGTACGGGTAAGCGATAATATTGCTTGCACGCACCGACTGTTTCGCGCTACTAGAAAAAAATGCTATGTTCATCTAATAACAAGCCTTCTTCCAACCCTTACTTATCAAACAGCGATTCAGGCCCATAGCAGTGTCTGTAAACGAAAGCAACCTGAGCATACCTTACTTATTTTTAATTAAAAATGCTAAAAAAAAAATTTTTTTATTGATATGAAACAGGATGTGGACAAAAAGCTAGCAAATATTGATAGTAAATCACTATTAAGGTATAATTTAACAACTATGTAATAGACATTAAGTGTGAAATAAAATCACTGCGTTTAGACCATAACCAGCTAGACCAAGACTTAACCTGAGTTAAAGTGTTCGTTCAATTTCAATCAAACAGGCAAGAAGTTAGAAGATCATTATCTTAAACAACAAAATTAAATGTTTTAGTCTACAGTTTCGGGCTTCTAGTGATATTATTCTGTAAATAAATATATATCTATATATTTTTAAAATATTTATTTAATAAAGTACATTTATCTAATATACATGTAAGTACATCTATATATTATATGTGTTTATCTATATGTATGTCTATGTATGTGTTTATATAAATATCCCAAAATATCAGTACAAACATCATAGTATTAGTATTAGCATAGGTTTAATTTTAACTTTTTGTTCTTTTTGTTTGTTTTTTACTTATCTGCTAGTTAGTTAACCCTAGTTTTATTGCACCATCATTTAAAATTATATATTAAGTTTGTGGTTAGCTGGTAGAGAATGCCATTTGGCATTAAGCTTGCCACTGTACACTTTTGTTTGTGCAAAAAGAATAAATAAATAAAAAAATAAAAAAATAACAGATCGCATACACAAACAAGTTGAGTAACTTTCTTCTCAAACATCCATCCTGGAAACCAACAACGACATCGTGTCAACACTACAATCCAATGAGTCATTAGAACAGCAGGCTAGAAACTGTAACTTGGAAATCGCCAAAGTTCTTAAAAAAAGGAATCCATTGGTAGTATCATCAACTGTACGATTACAAGTAAAGATATAACCATGACTCCTCGTGTACCTCTTACGTCAAATGATAGCAATATGCTGAAAAATATTATTGCAAAACTGTCCTCCCGTATCCTAAAGCTGACTATGGCTGCATCGTCGATGAATTAGAAAAAGCTAATTAGGAGCTGGTGCTGTCACACTTACCGCAATAGATCAAAGCGTAAGCATGTTTTTATGAAACAATATTTAGATTCATCAAAAAGTACACACCGCTAGCACGTATTAAAAAATCTCATTTTCAGGTTTGATTTATTTAATTAGTATTTTTAAAAACAAATTCTAAAAATTTTAAAAAATACGATAACTACTCCGATTTTGGACTATTGTTTTTACTGTAAAGGTATAGGTAGGGGAAACTGGGGATACTTGATCCTTACGGGAGACTAGGTACACGAGATTTTCAGAACTTGTATGGGTAATATAAAATTTTATAGTGGCAACATCGGTTGTCTATGGTACCCGCTAACTTTCTAAAGTTAGTACACCTGTCAAATTTGACGCGTTTGTAAATGGCGGACGATCGAGTGTTTGTTGTTGCAGAGAGAAAATTTCCGTAAGTTTACATTTTGATTAAACATTAATGTAAATATGGTTTTTAGGTGTGTATGAATTTAATTCGAGTCATTATCTATATAAGTAGCGATTTGTAGCATAGAAAAGTGGTAATCTAATAGACATTTGAAAATATTCTTGTTCATAACCTTAAACTGCTCAGGGTACACTTGGTACACTTAGCTAAGGGAGATTTGATCCTCCCGGATCAAGTGTCCCTTAACTTTTATTTTTAAATTAATTTCAGATTACCGATATGCCCAGAGTATACAAAACAAGAGAAGGTGCCAGAAAAAGAGTACCAATCGATGAAGGCAAATTGCGATCGGCAGTGGACGATGTCATCGCCGGTGCGAGTATTCGTGGTACTGCAAAAGGGTACGGGTTAGCCGTTATGACACTGAAAAGGTACGTGAGGAAGAGGAAAGGTACTACTACAACTGATGTAATTGATTACACTCCAAATTATCGTCACTCACAAATTTTTTCAACTATTGAGGAGAGTGAACTTGTCAATTACCTAATGATGGCCAGCAAATTGTATCATGGATTAACACCTAAGAATGTACGACAACTGGCATTTCAATATGCTATTGAAAATAAAAAGGAAGTTCCGCTAAAATGGTCCGAAAATGAAGAAGCAACCTATGATTGGTTCTACGGGTTTATGCACCGACACAAAGAACTATCACTCAGAGTTCCCGAAGCCACAAGCTTGTCTCGCGCCACGGCGTTTAACAGAAACAACGTTAACAACTTTTTTCAAAATTTATCAAGCCTTTTACAGAGATTTAACTTTGGTCCGAACCAAATTTGGAATGTAGATGAAACTGGCATTACGACAGTTTACAAACCAAAAAAAATCGTGGCATGTAAAGGAATTAAACAAGTGTCTAAGGTAACATCCGGCGAACGTGGGCAGCTCGTAACTGTGTGCGCAGCTATAAATGCTATAGGTAATCACCTTCCACCTTTTATGATATTTCCTCGTAAAAATTGGCAGGAGCGAATGATAGATGGAGGTCCACCAGGCACAGAAGGAGCTCCACATCCCAGTGGTTGGATGACTAGCCCAAATTTTGTGCTTTTTTTGAAATTTTTCCTCAAGCATGTAAGATGCAGCAAGGATAATCCATGTCTCATGATATTTGACAATCATGAGTCACATATTTCCATTGATTCTATAAATTTTTGCAAAGATAATGGTATACACCTGTTAACCCTCCCACCCCGTACCTCTCAAAAATTGCAACCGTTGGATAGAATTATATTTGGAGCAATGAAGTCATATTATAATACTGCATGTGACAATTGGATGGTTGGTCACCCAGGCCGGCCATTAACCATTTATGATTTGGCAGGATGTTTATCCAGTGCCTACCCAAATTCAATGACACCCAGAAATATTCAGAAAAGTTTTTCAGTCACTGGGATTTTCCCATTTAACCCTGATATCTTTGCAGATGACGAATATTTAAGCTCTTACGTCACTGATCGAGAATACATAGAACCTGAAATTGAGAATGTCACTCACGAATTTCTTCACCATCTGTTATTTCTGGTCCATCTTCTGCTGCTGTACTTGCTCCACTTACGCCTGTATTAAATGATAAAGTTGCTATGCCAATTACACCACAACCAATATCAAATGCTCCTGTTACTATAACAAATGCTGGAACTGTTACATCCTTAGTACTACAGCCAATATCAAATCATGATGGAAGTTCTCAGTTTGTGCTGAATGCTGAAACTACAACACCAATGGTACCAGAGCCAATAACAAAGGACGTTGCCACCCCAGGTATTTCTGATCATGAAAAGGAAAATACTAATGTTATATCTTGCCCAAAAAACACTGCCTCTTGTTTGCTCCCGTTATATGTGGCCGAGACATCTAGCAAGAATAGATCGAACGCTTTTGTAAGTCCTGAAGTAATAAGGCCATATCCGAAGGCAGGACCAAGGAAAGGTGTTACGAAGGGACGAAAAAAAGGATGTACAAGAATTTTAACTGACACACCAGAGAAACTAGCAATCGAGAGTGAATTGGATGCTAGAAAACGCAAGAAGGAAGTCAAAGTTAGGAAAGTAAAAGCAAAAGTAGTGAAACGTAACCTCTATTCACAAGCGCAAGATGAGACTACATCAGAAGATGAAGAAATACCACCTTCACCACCATCAGATTTAAGTGTGTCATATGAAACGGATAGCTCAAGCGAATCAGAAAATGAAGAAGACACTATTGTCTCGGTCACCAGCGGCGATTGGGTTATAGTTAATATGGTCTCACAAAGAAATCTCGTCCATAGATATGTTGGACAGGTGCAGAGTAGAAGCCAAACAGGATATGACATTAAATTCGCTAAAAAAATTAATGACAGATTTTTCAAGTGGCCTGCAGTAGATGATATCAGTATTATAGCGGAATATCAAGTGGTAAAAAAACTACCAACTCCAAAAATGAAATCGCCATCGAGAAGAGTCATCAGCTTTGAATTCCCGAAATCATTAAAGAAGTTCAAAATTAAATAAATTGAAAAAAGAGACTGAGATCAAAAGACTTGATTAAATTAAGATAGATGATAAGACTTAATGAGACCAAAATTTATAATAAGATTTAATTTTTATAACTGTTTTAAGATTGTTACAGTAATATTTATTAATGTTGATTATTTTGCTAGGACACCTAAATGAAGCTTAAACGTAACTTGAAATTTTGTTTCACATGTCCTGGGTTCAATTCAATAAGACAGTGTTTCAAGTCTTTATCTTAATTACGTTTTATTCAGGGTGTCATTGCGAGACATTTGAGTTCTTTTATTATTGAAGATATAATTTTGTTTTGAGTTTGTTTTTGTTTTTTTAATACGAAACGGAAGTTTCAAATTTAGAAATTGATTTATGTATGGAGACGGTGTGATATGCCTATGTTATGTGATTTTGAAAACAATCTAAAAAAGTTTATGATATTCTAAAAACATTTTTTATTTATTTCCTTACTAATAGTATCATGTGAACCTAGATATGAGAGACTTGATCCCCCAGGATCAAGTCACCCAGATGGGGGGATCAAGTCTCGCGTATATACGGGACACTTGATACCATTCCCTATTTTTACTTACAGTCAAATAAGTATTAAATTTAGACACTTATATCTTTGGGTCTTACATCAATTATAGGCAAATAAATTTCACGTATTTCAGTACCAATATCTTTTAAAATGGATAGTCACTAAGGAAATTAGGGATGAAAAACAAAAGGGGGGATCAAGTGTCCCCAGGTTCCTTTAAGACTGAATGTAAGAAAGTATATTTACAATTTTTGAACAATAATGAAGAAAGCATCCCCACGAATGTGAAATACTTTTGGACCTATATTGCTGACCGGAAAAATAAAACAGGCTTCTCCTCAACAATGCGATATAGCGACACCATCTCTAATAACTCTGAAAATATTTGTGAAATGTTCTCTTCATTTTTATGAATGGTCCCCAGAGAAGGCATATTCTGGTTTAATTTTCAAATGTAGTTTTTATTTTCATTTTCTAATATATAACCCTAAAATTCTATTTATTCTCTATTTACTTTACATAATTCCTTGCATTAGCTTTATCTCTTCAATGCAAACTGTTTAGTAGTAGAAAAAAAATACTAGATTTGAATTTAAATAAGAGTAGGTATAAGTAATAAAAAAAACGGGTTGCACTCCGGGAGTGCCGGCAGAAGTGAAAACATACTAGCTATTAACTTCCCATCACTTCGTATACATATTTATTTATTATAAATAAGAATGTTTGTTTATTTAATTTTTTCATGTAGTATAACAGGACAGGTTATAGTAGGAGTGCCCTGTTACAGAATGCACCGGCTAGGTGCTCAGGAGGTAGAAGTTTAGGTAGAGGGAATTCAGTCAGAGGCAAGTAAAGAAAATACTTTTCAACGGTAAGGCAGTTTGTAATGTATTCTCTTTCACTTTTATCATTACAACATTTAATAGTCAGTATTAAGTAAGTTTATAAGCATACAGTGATATGATTTTTAAATGAATTGGGATTTATGTATTATCTGTCCCTCCAGCTAGCAGCAGGGTGCTGCTTAAAAGTCTCCCTATTGCGATGTGAAGAAATAATACCCCCGGTATTACTTGCAAAAAATATATTCCCGTGGTCACTCCTAATTAGGATAAAAAGTGTTTTATATGAATTCTCATGTTTGTCAGTCCCAAAAAATTAAGTCAATCGATGCTCCATTACGACTTAAGAAATAGCGCTCCGCGAAAAACATATCCTGTGGAACTATCAGGATAAAAGTAGTCAGTCACTTTCGGGCAAGGGCAGATCCGAAGAGACCCCTCAACAAAGAGAGAGATCGTAAATTTTGTGAATATGATAATATACATCTTTGTTATTTTTCAGCATTCAAACCTTTTGGCGCAGAGGCTGAAGAAAATGGTGAGTTTTGTCATTAGTATAACATTATGTTAAGACCACGCTTAAACTTATTGAACCAGCGGCACGTGATGGAACTTTATCATGATAGCTAATCGAAGTCTATTATAACTTTTTGGTTGACTAATAGGGCGTACTTTCTGAGCCGCGTTGTAATTTAATAGTAAAACCTCATTTTAGCATCAACAATCCGTTCCGTCTAAGCGCATCTGATAATTTCAGCAGCGCTATTATTGCTCAAACAAATTTTTTGACAGCACCGTGTGTGTATATGTTTGAGTTTTTTTTTTTTTTTTATAGATAACAACTAAGATATAGAGTTCATAATGCATACATACATTATACATTTTGCACGCAAGACGCAGGCGGCTCCCTCAGATTAGTTCCACGAACCCACTTGCGTGATGGATGAGACATGCATATCTCTGATAATACCCTTAGTAGCATTTTTTGTAGTCAATGCTTGACAGAAAAAATATTGCATTTTTGCATAAATGAATATGAAAATTCTTTGGTGTTATAGATAGCCAAAGAACTTAAGACAAATTTTTTTAAAGAAATAAGTATGTCAGTGTAGAGGGTTCCATATTTCAGTTTGTTTATTTAATATTCATATTTCAGATTTTCCATGATATTTTCTACCACAAAACATGGATAAAGCCTGTGAGAGTAATTTCGTCAGATAGTTGTGATAATCAGCAACACATCTCTTTACTGTCACTACCAGCCGCACCAGCATCACCAATCCCCTCCACTTTGAGTATTACTAGAATTGGCAATGATGAAGCAGTTCGTATAACACGAAAAATAAGTATGTTTTTCGGTTGATTATTTTTTAATTACCACCAAGGTGACAAACAAGCTAACGGTCTTCCTGATGGTAAGCGGTCACCATAGCCTTTTTAACTACTACTTCAGCTTACTATTTCTTTCAGGTAGAAACAGTAGTGTCACTAAATAAATTCTCTAAATAAAATTGTATTAATAACAAAAAGTAATTGTAACTGTGTGGTCAGCAGAGTTTAAAACGCCTGCTCAGGGGTAGAAAAAATGAGACTTAGAACTAAGGGGTAAGGTTCACTTTTTCGGTTAATTATTTTTTAATTACCGCCAAAGTTACAAACAAGCTTACGGTCCGCCTGATGGTAAGCAGTCACCGTAGCCATTCTAACTACTACTTCAGCTTTCTATTTCTTTCAGGTAGAAACAGTAGTGTCACTTAATAAATTCTCTAAATAAAATTGTATTAATAATAAATAAGTAATTGTAACTGTGTGGTCAGCAGAGTTTAAAACGGCTGCTCAGGAGTAGAGAAATGAGACTTAGAAGTAAGGGATAAGGTTAACTTATAAGAGCCAGAAACACTAGACTATATATATATATATATATATATATATATATATATATATATTGAATTGACTAATTCAGCTAAGCCGCAGTAAGTGCCTAGACTTAAACAACCTAGGTACGATAATGTCCTTGAGATAGTCTTTAAGTACGTGGAGAGGTGTGCGATGTGTACCGACGCGCACCTAAGTTCGACACTCCCGCCTACAATCCTGCACGCCCGAAATACAACCTCCTCGTTGCTGAAGAGAAGCGTTCAGATCTTGGTGCACCACCCAGCACGCGTAGAGCTGTGTGGTTAAACAGCTTCCCTGGCCCCGACAAGACGTCTTCTTTGGCGTATTCTTGAGGTAAATGCGAGTTACGGGTGTGGCAAGTGTCGTGTCAGGTCAGTCGCTCCACAGTGCGAGTACGCATGGAACAGTAAACTCAAAAGTAATGTAGAAAAATGCATTTTATAATAGTGAAATCTATAAATTGTTGCAGGAAATGTTGCAGAGACGAATGAATTGTTTAAAATTCTTAAGGAAAATCAGCTACAGCGGAGGGAGATGCATGCTCCATGCAAAAAGTCGTAATGCAAAATTAAATTTTAGAAGCTTTAAATAAGCTACTAAATAAGAAAAATTAAAGAATTGCTTGAATTGATATTTACTTAAATTTTTACTTTATTTAGTAACTTACTTGTACTTGTATTTTAGTTTTGTGTTGTAGGCTGTGATCTATAATGTTTCACCAAGCACCATTCTTATATTTTAAAGTTATCTGGAAACACTTATTAATATAAATAAGTTAGTAAGCTACTAAAAACAAAGTTGTGATAAACATACCAATTATTATTTTTTGCTTTTATGTAGCACCCCTATGCTACATGACAAGGGTCAAATGTCGTCAATCTTGTGAAAGAATTCAGATATTTACGAGAACTCCGATATTTTATAGTACTTCGTGTAATCTTACTAAAAGAAATATATTGCTGTACAGCTTCTATTATTACTATAGGTTAAAGGCAAATGCATGTAAATTTACGTTTACTTGAACGAGAAACAAATGATTGTACACAATACATTATTAAAAACATTTTCAAAAATTTTGTTGTTTTGTTTATACATTTTAATATGCTACTTTCACTTCTTGGGTGAACTATGATTGGTTGCATCAATACATCTCTTTCTTACTAGATTATCATACTGGTACAGAATACAGAGTAAACATTGTGATGAAACTCCATAAAAGGGCAGGAATCTTAGAGCAATTACTGGAATTAGCGGTCCTGGTGTGTTTTAAGGGCCTCTTTCAATGTGCATCCACACTTACCTTCAGTCCTCCAAATGTCTCGCGTCAAATCAAATGCTTTATTTCTTACAAATTGGATAAATCACTTTTTTGAAGTATACATATAAACTAAAAGTTACTACCGTTTCGAAATGAAAATGGCGTTCTGGCAAGAACAATCGGCGAAATTAACTATCCAGCAATCGCTTTTTTAAAATTTTAAGCTACTTATTTGATCCCATGCATTTTAATTATCAAGGTAGTCTTTATGATGTATAGGAGCAGTAAGTAACAAGACGACAGCTAAATCGATACTGGTTTATTAACTAAGTTGTACAATGCAGGTAGGTATAAATATGTTATAAATATTTCCTAAGAACTACCTACATACAAACACTACATACTCCCACACTTAATTCTACTAACATACTTATCATATAAAATTTACAACCAGTAATACATAGTAAATATAATGTTATTTATGATATGCACATAACACATACATTGACAGCATGTTTTATTTTTGTCTTATGTAATATTTAACTTATACTTAAGGTAATTTTAATTTTTTATTTATTTTATTTAAGTTGCAGTTGGATAGTTTCTGTAAAAGAAGTGTGCTCGGAGCATAGCAAGTAGAAATCTGTGATCATCCTCCCCTCTTTAAGGTAACAGGAGTGATGTTTTGCATGTATAGATAGGTACATAGCTCAATAATTTTGATGATTAAGAGGTACAAATTAGATACAATTTAGCAAGGTTAATTATAAGCAATTATTGTAAAAAAAAATTATAAGACTACTGATCATATTTGAGATGCTTGTAGAAAAAGAAAAACAAAATGTTTCTATTTTTCTGAAATAAGACTACTGTACTGCAAGTCTTTTTAGGTTTAATTTTCTGCAATCTTCAATATGCCATAACTTTAATTGACATTTCATAAAAATATGTGTGTACATTAACAGATTTTATATTAAAAGTAATAATTGACAAATGGATTCTGGTTCCTAATTCTAATCAACGAATCAATAAAACCAGAACTTGCATCGGAGTTAAATCCTTTCTTAAGATTAATATCCATCAACTTACAACATTCCTATATTGGAAACAGTATGGTTACAATGTTTATTTAGTTAGTACCTATAACAGTCTGGTGTTGCAAAACGCCACAATGCAATGAGGAGTTGCGTGTCAGGTGAAATTTGATTTTTGGCATTTATTGAGCTTCCTACTTGGTTTAGAATAAACTAGAAAGTATTGGGTAATACTCTGCAACAAATTCAAAATAGTTCTTCATTACTAAAAATACATAGGAATTGTAAGTATCGATTTTATAGACTGCATCTTCTTCTATGTTTCTTTATTCTATGTTATAATATTAGTAAAGATAGAAATAATTGAGGGTTTATTAGATAATTAAAAACAGTATAAAGACAAAAAGTTATAGAAGTTCCAAAATAACGGTTGTAACAGGAATAGTAAGCTATAGAAAATGTCATTTGGGTAATATAATATTTTTTTAACTTAATAGTTCACCTTTTTTTTTTTTTTTTATACCATTAATGTGGCAAACAAGCTTACGGTCCGCCTGATGGTAAATGGTCACCGTAGCCTATAAAACACTGTTGATTTGTAAACTGTGTGTGCCAGTAAATGTACATGATAGATGTAACCATTAACAAGCTGTTGGTTAGGATACCATGTAATGTAGGTAGCATAGGTACTTACTTTATATTCAAAAAGTTTTTTCTTTAAAAGTTATTTCTCCAGACTGGAGACACACTACTAAAGATACTGAAGATAGATACTTGCCTAAAATGACTTTTGAATACACCAGCACTCATTGATGTGATAATTCTTTCGAAATATCCCATGTTTCATGCAATTTTTTTGCGGCGGGATTGCAAAACGATAGTTCCAATAATATAGTCGTCGTCTTCGCTACTTTCCATCATCCATTTTTTCTCTTTGATTCATCTTTGCTTAAAAATCACATTTAAAAGCCAGAAAACCTTAGAAAAAGCAGAAATCTACAGTTTACGAAAGTAAATAAACCTCAACTGTCACTGTCAAATTTCGACAACGGGTCCAGATGTTTAACTACAACAAAAACCAACTTAATACAACTTAATACGTGGTATTTTATGGTCGTGTGTGTGGACTGTAGCCATAGCAGTAATAGGCAACAGAGTTGCAGGTTTAAATTTTGGTTTACAGCTGGAAGTAATTAACCTTCAAATAAAATCAAATAGCTTTTTTGAAGTGTTAATTTTATGACATTATGACAACGAAAATGTCACAACCCATCGAGACTCTTTGATCTTGCTATTCAAAAACACGACACCGGTAATGGACCTAAGAGTGGATGCCTAGAAACTTCCACCGTTTCCTACATCATCCGGTCCTTTACCGGAGATGGACCACCGGAAACGTTCGTTCCGTTATAGTAATATATTTGACATCTCAATCTGTCATAGAATTAAAATCCCATATCCAACCTCCCTGTACTACTCACAATCGCCATTTATTAAAAAAACGGAACAGCAGGCGCAGGCATTCATTTTCGCCGCACGGTAGAAAGAGAGGGAGATACGTCTTACGAATTTTCTGGTCACGTGTCCTGACGCGAGTTTAACATTTTTTACCCATCTTACGAATTTTCGATCAGGTCACGTGTTCTGACGCGAATTTAACATTTTTTACCCATCACAAAAAAGGTGCACAACGCCGCTAAAGAAGTTTTCATTTCAAAAACAAACACTGTCCGTTGTGTTGTAAAGATTCTGTTTCACAGGCCTTGTGATATATAATGGCAAATAAGCCGTGTGCACAATTAGATACTGCCCATTTTTACCTAATTTTTCTTGTAGGTACTAGTAGATCACGTACACATTTTTTACATTCAGCACGTATTAGGTATCTACATACTAAGACACTAAGCACGTAGCGCGCGCCTGCAGAATTAAATTTAGCATCGACGTACCCTAATTATTTACCTAAGTGATGGGCATCTTATGATGACGTTTCGTTGAGAACCATGTTTATTTTACCAACGGGCAGCTGGGGTATGCTGTTTATATCAACTAGAATAAATATTTTGGCATATCTCTAAAGAAAGCTCTTAAGGCGCAGTGGCTACCTAACTAGCGCCGCTAGAATATCTTTTATATTCTTCATTTCCTCTGTGTATAAAACACATTTCAAAATGTTACAAAATTATTTAGATTTAAACAATAAGCTATTGTTAGGACGTTTATAACATAATACGTTGATTCTAGAATGTACCTGTTAGTTGCAGATAGCAGTTCTGCTGATAGTGGCCGTTTTAAGCAGAAACGTAATTTACAACTCACAGGTATGTTTTAGAAACAATGTATTTCTGTTTGTTATATACATAACAACTAGTTAATTGGTTTGTAACATTTTTGATATGTGTTTTTTACAAAAATGAATAATATCTTTTAGCAGCGCTAGTTTTGTAGTCACTGCGCCTTAAACGCCTAATTTATTTAGTGGTTGTCAAGTATCAAAATAATTTTCTATGAGTTACGTTTGTGTTGGTAGTGACAGTATAGAGAGGTGTTCAATCCTAACTAATTTCTTAAATTGACAGGGGACACATTAATCTGCCATTGGTCTTTCATTTTACCTTTTACCACTCTTTACAGCTTATGGTACATCTATATATCCATATACATTAACATTATAAATGCTGAAGTAACTCTGTCTGTCTGTTCCATCTTCACGCTTAAATCGCTGTACCGATTAAAGCTTCATAAAAAACCAGCTAAGTGTGAGTTGGACTCGTGCACTTGACCGAAGTTAATTTACTCCCCTTTATTGGTTAGATAATCGCCCATTATAATTCATATTCTGTGAAAAATTAAGGCTTCTACCTATTTCGGTCTAAAACAGAACAGACAGACAGACAGCGCAGCCTCTAAATCAGTCTCTAAATTCAGCCGTTTGGGCTCCCAGAGCCGTATGCCAAATTGTTAATCAGTCAGTTTAGAGGTTTATATCTATCTTTAGATAGTACTTTCAGGTACAGAAAATAAACAATTACACATAGGTATTATAGGTTGTTTATTTATTTAGGTATTAACTAACTTCATAATATTACTTTAAAAGAAGCCGGCGTGAGTTCTGGCAGAACCTCCTTAGTACTTCGGCTTCCAATTTATTTTTCGCTTCGGCGATCCTCATCCTGTCAACACTCAGCATACAGAGACCTCTCAGACGATTTGCACTCATGGTGGAGCAATGCCACGTGTTGACACTGAAAGAACTCTCTATAGTACAGGTCGTACACGGTTGAGCCAGTAAAATAGCAAGCGCAGTTTCTATGTTCGGATAAAACATTTCTGAATCCTTTATCACTTCTGCCACTTCCATGTCTTTTAGAACATTCAATGACATATTTTTTCTTCCCACAAGTAGTACCACAGTTCAGCCTCGCTGTGGGAACTACCACTTAAGTTATAAAGTTCGCGAAAGGCCCCTGTTTTTTTTTCAAAAATTCTTCGAATGTCATTTGCACAGGTTATATGGGTGCAATGAGTTCAAAGAATATGCCGGTAAGTTGTTCTCCGAGAAACACTCTTCCAATGACATAATTAGCGAGTCTAGGTAGGGAATTATCAACCATCGTTTCCAAAACTGGGTAGAACTCTTTGCCGGAGGATTTGCACGATGCGTCTGTATTTTCGCGATTCGTGGCATTGTAAAATCAACTTCTAGAGCGTCAGCGATCACTTGAGCTTCAGCTATGAAACTGCCACTGTGATCGTCCACATTTTCACGATGTTTTTTTGATGTGTCGACGATTCTTTTAATTTGATTCGCACACTGGAGCAAGTCAATGCTTTTTGACTGTAACACATTTACGATCGGTTGAAGCAGTGCGGAATATTTCGCAATAAGCAAACAGAGACAATAAATTCTGAATTTATAGAAGCGCAGAAGTTATAGCTGGAAAGCCGTTTTTCTTGTAGCATTTTTGCTTTCTTTCGAATTCATAAAGGACATTTAGTATTATTATATAAATATAATTGATTTTTTTTAGGTTTGGTAAGGTACCTTACAGGTTACAGGTCAGAGCCAGGGTGGGGCAAGCGCCCCGCCCTGCCCCACCGTGCCTACGCCCATGGGGAAGATATATAATAATAACATGTTTAATAATTTTTTAATTTTTCTATTGCCACGTCATTGTTTTAATTTTGATTGCCCTTGTGTCACATTATTCTAATAAAAATAAATAATCAAATAAATATACTTAGAAGTAGTATGACTGCCATTCATTAAGAAAAGAAAGAAGAAAGAAATAAAAAACCCGACTGCAAGAACTAAAGAAGTAAACAAGTGCCCCTAAAACATACCAAATATTTAACTATAAGCAATCGGAACTTATTTAAGGTAGGTAACTACTATATTGTGAGCAATCTGTACCTACTACTATTTGATCTTGTATTTAAATAAGTCCTGACTGCTTATAGTTAAATATTTGGTATGTTTAGGGGCACTATAAGGTCTTCATGAAGGATTTATAATGAACTAAATACTAGTACGCTTATCCGACTCCACTTGACTTTTTTATCTGCAACAACTTTCATCCTTTTTAAAGTCGGTTAAAAAGGAATTTAGTTCGGTATAAAACCGCTGCCCCCCCCTGCCCGTACCTGGCTTCACCCTTGAAGCCTTCTGTAACATCTTCAGTGAATCCGAACACGAAATTCTATTGGCGATGCAAAATTTAAGACAAACACTTTGTTCGATGTTTTTGTCTAATATAAAATTCGCAATACACACTAGATATGATCTAACTAAAACAGAACTGTATTTAATCTAAATAGCAGATGCAACACAATCTACGCGACAAAACATTTGTGCCAATCTAACAACAAAAAAAAAACAAAAAAACTGGTTGCCTGTAAAGTCGGTATACGGGCGAAAGTTTTACGTGACAACGACTTTGAGTGGTAAAATAATTTTAATTTGTCATAAGGCGGGCTAACTGTGCTCGAGTGGAAGGGACGCGTGCCTTTCACTTTTTATGTCTGTCTCTCTCGCTCTTAGGCGGGCTAACCTCGACGCGTGCCTCTCACTCGCTCTCATTGTGAGCGCATAACGTGAGCGGAGCGTAACGCAGTTTCTTGAAGTGTCACCCGGCAAACCAATTTATAAGACGTTGTCACGTCAAAAATGAATTTGGAACCATAAACAAATCATCCATTTTCGATACTTTTTTGACTAAATGTACACACATTCAACCCACTCCGTAGTATCATCATTGGAATAATGTATTCCCGTAGGAGATCAATCAGGATAAAATAGTACCAAAAACCAGCTCAATTGGTTCCTTTTAGCCAAGTCAAACAATAACAAACAAACTTTAATAAAAGTAAGAAATTAGGATAGGATTAAGTTTATAAGTAAAAATTGTAAAATATAAACTCGCCTTTGTTTATTGTTATATTGAGTATTGCAAACCAAACCCTAAATGTTTAAAAAAAGAGTTTTCCGTCTGTCTGTACATTTGACAATTTTTAAACATGGTACAGTTATAGCTATTTTCCATGCTTAACAGTTAGGAGACCTGCTTATTTCCTCAACATTGCCTACGCGAAATTCATTAAGTAAATATAAGCTACATTACAATAACAACACTTAATAACTATTCCTAATTCTGTGCTAATATGTTTACACATCAACAATAGATGGCCAAGACAGGGTCGAATTCAGGGCCCACTAGTAGGTGTCACATTATAAAATTGGCTATCCGCGTAGGTTTAGCCATGAGTAGGTAAAGGGGTTTTTGTTACTTTACATAACAAAAAATGTGCGTGCAAGTATAATTTGAATCAAGGATGTCATTTTGTGTACCAGTGCAAGTTTTTCTTGGTTGTAGACAAAATAATATTTGCTAATTAAATTGTGCAAGAGAGAAATATCTGTAGTTTACATCAGTTACGTAATAGTTGCTTATCATCATCAGTCAGCTAAATCAAATTTGAAAGTAAGTAATTTATAGTATACCTTTTCCCTTTTTTGACGCCAATTTAAAACCCTGTTGAATTTTGAAGCGTGAATTTCCATCTTACTACCCCAAAAATTCGACGTTACCATCATGCCGGTTGATAGTAAATTAAAAAATCGGCACAGTGCGAGTCGGACTCGCGCACAAAGGGTTCCGTACCATTATCTATAAAAACGGCAAAAAAAATCACGTTTGTTGTATGGGAGCCCCTCTTAAATATTTATTCTGTTTATAGTATTTGTTGTTGCAGCGGCAATAGAAATACATATTCTGTGAAAATGTCAACTGTCTAACTATCACGGTTAATGAGATACAGCCTGGTGACAGACGGAAGGATGGACGGACGGACAGCAGACTCTTAGTAATAGGGTAAATAATATTTTTTATGCTTTGGGTACGGAACCCTAAAAACCAGGTTAGGTATTATTAATAAAATTAATTCATCCAGAATTTTGAAAACTTATTGTTGCTGCGTTATGAGCTAGTGTGTGCTGTTTGTTATCTTTGCTATACAGGTACTTAATCATAATTATACATAGTTGGTACATAGCGAGTTATCTTAAGGGCAGGCCTAAATAGCAGAATTAACGCAGCCTATTCGTGCTGTAGAGGGGCGGGCGGCACTCTGTGATTGTGGGCGCGCCTTTTCATTTTTTCGTCGGGCAGAGCGCCACAATGAACGGAGCACGATCCGCGTGGTGGTGGTGAGTCAGCGTGGCGGGAAGCAGTGGGGCGGCGCGGGCTGGTGCAGCGCCCGGCGCGCTCGCTGCAGTGTAGCACGCGCCGCTCGCGGCAGCACATCCTCGCTCGACGTGCTACGCCGCCGGCTACCCGCTCTGCCGCACCACGCGTTCGCCGGGGGCGCCGCGCGGGCCGCGGGCCAGGCCCGCGAGCCTGCTTCTGCTAGCCGCGTGGCTGGTGGCCGTCGCCGCCGAACTTTCCTGCCCCCAGGATCCTCCACCTCAACTCTCCTGCGCTGCTTGTCGTTCCCACGACACCGAGCGACAGAACAGCCTGATGATCATCAGAGAGACACTGCTCGCCAAGCTTGGCTTTGCGCAGGCACCAAATACCACAGGCCGTGAGCTGCCTCAGGTACCTGCGCATGTCATGGAGGATTTTCGCCGCAAGCCGGTTCCGACAGGAGTGCAAGCGGATGCGCCTGCACGTACTCTCGTCACACATACCGAACAGGACGACTTTCTTGCACGCACCGACAATGTCTTCATTTTCAGCCGTTAGTATCCTACAAGGAACAATATTATATTCGGGTAGATTTATTACATAAATTATTTTCAGGCCACTAGACACCTATTTGCTACAAGATTAAGTTCGATGTCCTTAAAACTGCTTGGAAAATGTGCACATAACTATTGATCTAGTGTGACTTGATTAGAATATATAATTGAAACTACGTATATATATATAATTATATATATATATCTTATTCAATACTAGAAAACCTACACGTGCAAACTTATACGCGTGCTTTTGGTGTTCGAAATTTCCTTAAGTTCATTGACAGGTACGTGTGTAGCTTATAAGTGGTGGTATAAGGTACCTACTCCAAGTTGTCTCACGCAACGAAAATTCTAATTTATCGATGATTGTTTCAATGTCTATTGCAAATGTTAAGGATTACGTAGAGATTAATATTGCAATCGCCTCGTAAAACCCATGAATAATAGATAGGGTGTAGATCTTTTTTCCTTAGTTAAATGTCTGTAACTAGGCGTCGACTTTGAATAATAATTTAACATAAAATTTTAAATCTACAAGTCGGCAGTAAGTAAGTAAATTCCATATGGTTGCAGCGTTCTTTGTCACTCTACGTTAGAGGTCCTTTCCATCACAATATCAACATAATCAACACAATATCAATATAAGCAGGTAGAAATAATATCAACGCATTGGGATAACTACTTGTTATCAAAACCTCGTGTTAGTGTTTGACCTTAATAATAATAATACAAATGTGTTTGATGCGAATACAATTGAGTACCAACACAATAATCTAAGTTCAATAAGTGTAATCTGGCAATGTTAGCCAAGGGGCTTCGACCGCATGTGATAACGACAACCCCTATGATGACACGGCGAATATATACACAGAAATAACTACTTAAGTAATCAGGATATAAAAAATTTGAATAAATCGATGACCCGGACATATTATCTCATCAATCACCATATACGTTAACACAGTACTCATATTGAATTTAGAACATGTGTGCGATTTTTTGTAGATCTTAATTATTTTATTTTTCAATGTCAGTATAATTAGTGTGGTAATGTAATAATGATAAAGACAGTCAGATGTTACGAATTACGCTGGTCTCTCAATTGGTCCACGAAATCACCAGTAATAGGTTTGAAAAAATCTCAAAACAATGAACCCACTGCAGCGTTCATCAAATTTTATTGAGGAACATAAATGAGAACAATTAACATCATATTCATTAAATCAGATGAATACCTAACAAATTAATTGGGTAGATACCAATGTTAGCACAATCACTTACCTAAATAGTTGCAGTTACTCGTAATCTTTTGAATATTTTAACTTATTGTAAAACAATTCGGTATACTTAATAATGCTATGAATTAAAAAAAAATAGTTAAATAAAGTTATTTTAAAGTTTAGGTCAAAATATTCTTTATATAGATCAGTATTCTTACAAAAATGTATGACCTTTGTTAAATTCTATTATTAGCATATCAGAGACGATAATGTGGTATTCATTGGTACGTCTGACATGTCGGTAACTAACGAGAAGGTGCAGTTCATATAGATATCGGTGCACTCTGCAGTAGTTATGCTCATAATTTTATATTTGGTGTTCAATATATACTTTGTTCAAGTTGAACAAAGTGTATTATATTTTTTTGTAGCCACTAACGTCTTTTACAATGTTTGAAATATCAAATGATAAAGTATGTGAATCTATTAATAAATGAATATGTGAAGATTGTAAGGACTTATGCTGCATGATATGCAATTTTATCAATTGGGCCGAATATTGCGTGGCCGCCACCACAAATATCTTCGCCTAATTGCTTGTAAAATTGCGGACTGTTTGGTATTAACAATTGCCGTCTAAAAGAATGAGTAACCTTTAAAATGGTATAAACGAGTGAATAAGTTGATATTTAAATGACTTTTGTAGTTTGTTGTATTTCAGACATTGTAGAAAAGAAAAAATAACCATTTTTTTTATTTGGATTGCCTTTTTACTTATAGAATAATACTGTTGCTGTAGTTGAATTTTACTTGTAATTTATACAACTTTTAACAATATATGTCGTCATCGTACTCCTTTATAAATCTTTATAAAACACTACGGTAAAGAACTAAAAATTGGGCCTTTTTTAAACGAAGAATATGTTGATTTTGGGGCCCTAAATTTTACCACCTAAGATAGTCCCTGAGTTTTATAGAATTTGTCGCATCTCATGTAATTTTTTATGTCTAGGCTACCGAGCTTCACTCGTAATATTTTTTTCTTGATTAAACCAATAGTACCTAAAATAACACCGTTTTAGAGACGGAGATTTCTAACATATATTTTAGTAGGTATACAATTAGTTTTATGGTTTACACTATTACTTATTCTAGAGTGGTAAAAATAATTTGGAATTTGCAAACAAAGCCTTTGACTTGTCAAGCCTTGTCTTACTCTTGTTTTTGCCTATTAATAACCTAAGACATATTTATTATATTCTATGCAAAACTGATCAGATTTTTGGCAATATGTAATTATTTTTACCTTTTAAGTGCATCTTCTTGAAGCCGGTTGTTTTTTTTTGTTAAAGTTTTTTGGCCTTTCAAATTGGCACAGTTGCAAAACTTGCTTGGCTGAGTTTTGCTTTTTATTTTTTGCTTTTGAGTGACGAATTGTTACAAAATTTTATACAATCATTACCATAAAAGGCGTGTTTTACTAGCTCCAGTTCCAAATTAACGACTATTATTTTTTATTTTTTTCTCCAAAAGTTTAAGTTTTAAATCCACTTCATTAATCCGTCTACCTCAGGGGCATTCTCTTTCGAAAAAAAAGATTTTTTGAAATCGCTTTACAATTGACAGAGAAATCGGTGGACATACGTAAAAAATAAATATTCTCGTCGAACACAGAACCTCCTCCTTTTTGTAAGTCGGCTAAAAACAAGAATAATAATAAGACCCATTTATAAAAATGGCAGTCTCAGCGACATAAATCACTACAGGCCTATAACCGTACTGTCATGTATTGATAAAATAATTGAGAGGTATTTCAGTAAAGAAATAAATGAATATTTAATAGGTACCATTATTATCAATGAAAAATAGTACGATTTTCAGAAAAACCAGGGACCCTCTCAACACACCTAAATGAGAAAACCATGTTTTACCAATCTTTAGAGGCATAAGCTTATTTAATTTATGCAACCATCTTTTCTTGATTAGAAAAAAAAAATGGAATAGAAGGCCCAAATTTAAAATAGTTCTGGAGGAAGGACAAGCAATGCAAAGAAAACCACAACATCTTATGTAGGTAAATAGGCACACGACATTGGTCTAGCTATCAGTGCAAAAAAAAAACTAAGTTTACGCACATACACTCAACGCATTTAAAATATTTTACCAAGCCAGCCATTGCGAGCCATGATCATCTATGCCTTCATAACCAAATTCAATGTACGTAATTGTAAACATTTAGAATTAAATAGTAAAACAGCATTTATACTTAAGACTATATATCGATAATAAATTTAATTGAAAACTATATATGTGTATATATAAATATATGTATACTATATATATGCGCAGTATTAGGCAGATTATATTTTTTTTATACCACTAAAGTGACAAACAAGCACACCGTTCGCTTGATGGTAAGCGGTCACCGTAGCCTATGGATGCTTGCAACAGCAGAGGTATCACACGCGGGTTGCCAGCCCTTCAGAAGTCTTATAACTTATATTAAATAATAACAAACAGTAGGGACGTATGAGGATGTTAAGGTGCATATATAACACTAAACTCGGGTACAGTAATTATTTTTATAGTCACACTGACTCGAATGACTTTCAAAATGACAGATGTTTGTTTTGTTTACATAGATTTCCAGTTTTCTTCTAGATTTCTGTGTGATTTTAGAGTTAATCTTTACCAGTGGTTCTTAACCGGTGGTCCCCGGACCACTTGTGGTTCCTGTAAGCATTAGAAGTAGTCCCTAAAGTCGAGTCACACGGGGATATAAATAAACATACCACAAACAAACGGCGTAGAAGTAAGATTCGGGAACATACTTTAATTTATGATCGCACTAACGACGTCGCAAAATTTATGCCTATAATTCGCATAGGAATCCGCCTACGCAATTAATTCGTTTAAAATACGAAAAGCGTTAATTCTGAGTTCTGCTCCCAGTTCAGAAAAAAAAATGAACATATCATTCTAGTTATCTATGACGATTTCCCAGCGCCAGAAAAAGGTTATCCAAAATGATATTCGGGAATTCTATTATCAAACAACGGGCTGAAGATAAAGGTATGTTCCAAATGTCAAATGTTATTTTAACGAACAATTTAGAAATTTCAATAGGATTTTAGTCCATTTTTCGGTATGCAATACAGATAAATCTTCATGTTGCCCTATCTAGCTGACTTATGGAAGAGGCCCAGCGTTGAACGTACAACTCTGTAGCTCTAACCAAGGTTTTCTGTTCACTTGTTAGGAGGGCATTCCACAAACCTTACAATCCGTAGTTGACACTAGAGAACTTTTTCTGTCCACCAGATCGGCCTGTACTTTAGGACTTCTTTTCGGATTCCTAGTTTGATTCCTTAGGTATTTTTGTTAATTTTGATTTTGCATTTAACACGCAAAGCAGCACCTAACATAGAATAGGTGTCTCCTTGCCTCGCTAAGAGGTTTACAGCTAAATCAGTTAAAGACCACGTTTCTATAAAATAATTCATCAGTTGTAACATACACTGGTTGTAGATTTCAGTGTTACAACTATTTGTTTAATTGAGTAGTTACTGTTTTCACAAGAGTTGGGCCCTACGTTGCAAAGCTGAAAATTTATACTTGGAAGCTTCATGGAGTTTGTACGGACAAAGCTCCTACTATGCTCGGTTCCTACGCTGATTTCTCAATTTTGACTAAGCTAAAAAATAACCGTAAAACTACGGACTGCATATTCATCAAAAAATATATTGGCAGGGTGTGCTCTTCTAAAATGTTATTCCTAAGCTATAAAAATATGCTTATTGTTAAAAACAAAGGCAGGTAGGTAAATTCAAGCATTGCTAAAAAATTACAATTATTTTTCCTGAATTTTTACTAATAAAAATTTTAGAAAATAAAATTAATAATTCGCCTACGCCATGTATTGTAAATAACCTTGTGCATAACAACCCTAATACCTACATTACCACAATTTACATTGACACCAGCCAGTTACTGGTCCGCGGCCATGCAAAAATTTGGCCTAACGGTCCTTTATCGCTAAAAGGTTAAGAACCACTGATCTATACTAATCTATACTAATATTAAAAAGAGGAAAGATTTGATTGTTTGTTTGTTTGTATTGAATAGGCTGCGAAACTACTGGACCGATTTGAAAAATTCTTTTACCATTAGAAGCCGACATTATCCCTGATGAACATAGGCTACTTTTTACTGCGGGAAAATGCTTCATTTCTACGGGAAAACGGTATATAGGACAACGGGTAGTAAAAATTATACTACCGTAGTTATCTTCTTCACATAACTTCTAAACGACTGAACCGATTGGGTTGAAAATTTTATATGGGTATTTCGATGGTTTCTTGGATGATTTAAAAATACAATTGGACCCGGTAGGTGGCACTGCTGTCGGTATGTCAACTACTAAGAGGCTTGACCGATTGGGTTAAAATTTTATATGTGTATTTCCATGGTTTCACAGACACGAATGTATTATGCCATTAAGGAAGAAAGATTTGATTGTTTTTTTTCTATAATTGAGGAGTTGCCGAAAGAACCTACGCCGATAACAAAATTTAGGGCGGGCGAAGCCGCTGGCAGAAGCTAGTTGTAAGGATAAGGAAAGTGTTGCATAGCTCGAGGTTGCAGAAGTGTATAGAAAGCAGGTCGTGGCATGAAATTCACAAGTTTGACCTAAGTTTACTAATTTGAATATTTTTTTTTTGATAAATAAGGCTTTTTACTGTAAAAAATTATGTTTAAACTCGTTTCTTTAAACTTTTATAATATTCAACCACGAACTATGCAGCACTTTCCTTATTTTTATAATTAACTTTAAAATTCACACATAAATCTACAAGAAAATTTGTAATCGAAATAAATCACAATAAACATTTTGACAGACACAACAGTCGAGTTTGTATGACAATGTAAAAAAATAATTACTGTACCCAAGCTTAGGGAAATACCCTAAAACAATGCGAGTAGCAAGAGCATGAGAAGTATCGTACTTACATACTCATCTTGCCCCCTTCCCAGCGCACTTTCCTGCTTACTTGCTGGCCATTTGATTTTTTTTTATAGTTGGCTAGGAATTCTAATTTAAAATTATTTATTCAAAAAACATGGAATTCTATTTACAAATCCAGTCCACATGACTTTTTTTTTCATCACATCTATAATACGAGTACCTAATATGTAATAAGAGTTTCGTCGCGCTAGCAATAATGCGGCGCAAACGCCACGTACGCAACATTAACGACGTACACTATACATATACGGAGCCATAGTAGTAACTAGGCTATAGTGGACAACGACGGATAAAACGCGATTGTCGAAATTTTATCGTACTTAAACTACGGATGAGTTAGCAGCAGCTTTCGACATTAGCATCAGCACAATATTGGTCCATTTCTGTCAAATTGGCAAGGTAGCAGCGTAATAAATGGGTGCAACACCAACTAAAAGAACGCCAGCGCGATCGTATGCTTTGAGGCATGCCTTGCGTTGCTCAACAGACATATAAACCAAAGGATTAAACCACATTATCAGTTGCGACGAAACCTGGATTCTTTTTAACAATCGTAAGCGCTCATTAAGTTGGCTAGACCCTGGTTCCCCCCCTAATTGGGTCATTGTAGGTACGTGGGTAACTAATTCAAATGTCATTGGTTGCTCATATCATTCCAGCTCTGCCCAAAAATTCAGGAGGTACCTCTCTGGTGGTTTTTGGATTGTTAAGGAGCTTTGCCAGTTGGTCTCTTAGGCTTTTGCAGTATAAGATTCGTCACGAGCATTATTGCGAATGTATACTGTAAAGAACTAAACACAATGCAAAAACTCGCAAATCTACAGCCAACTTTGGTCAATTGCTCGTCCCTGGTGTCCCTCCCTGCACGACCGTCTGTGGTGCAGTTACAACAAACGGTATCCAAGCTACAAGAGCTATGCTTGGAAGCTGTCTGTCATTCACCTTACTCGACAGACCTTGCGCTCACAGACATCTACTTTTATCAGAATTTGGACAACTTCTTGGCAAGAAAAAAATCAAAATACCTTTGAAAAGTTTGTTGCCTACCTTGTTTTGGAATTTACATTTAGGAAAATTTCATACAAAGAAAATTATAAATTAATTAATACACAATTACTTACAAAAAACTTTTGGGAGATAGGGGTTTTAAAATCCCCAAATAGGTAAGGGTAAATAGAAGGACACCTAAGCTCTATATCTAATCCTTTAGTTCTGTAACTGGACAGGGTCATCACCATGTGGACCGCTTTTTAATAATCTGTCAAATATCAGGCAATTGTCTCATTCGTAGTAAGAAATGTTACGAGTCGAGGTGTGGGCGGCAGCAATGACGACGCGGCACCCGTGGCGTCTCGTGCTCTGTCTCCCGGCTGTCTGACCATGGACTGACTCGGTTCAATCGACCTGGAGACGCGTGCCGCCTCCGTTTGGCAGAGTGACCTAATATCTGATATATTTTACGAGCTACACGTTTAAAGCATGTGTATAATAAATTAGACATATGGTCAAAGTGTGTTTCTGTGTTACAAAAATGCTAATTGCCATACTTCCATTATGGAATTTATAAGTAACCCCGCTAACATTAAGATATGATAATATATATATGTTTCCACTCGTCACTCGCCTTCCCGTGGTCGTGCAATTCGCACAATTTGCAATGTATTTTTGTAACTCCTCTTATTGCGCAAGACATTTCCGCACAACGAAATTTACAGTTCAGTTCAGTAGGTATCTCGACTACTAGCTTCTTGCTTAGTGTCGTGTAAAGATTAAAATGTACCTACCTACACTAAGAAAGTGTCATGGGAGCTATACTCTCATCGTGTGACCGGTAGAAGCGAGTTCTACTCCTCAAGCTGTCTACGGTTAAGGAGGAGCACTTACGAAGCCAGAGCTGTCCTTAGGGTCTCCAGATTGGAGGCTTATTCTCCACTTTGGGAAGAAATTAAATTTTTTAAAAACTTTTGGGAAAACGAAAACTTTGGAGACATTTTTGGGGAAGAAAATTTTAGAAGTTTCATAACTTGGTTTAAAGAACTTGTTATTTTTTTTTATAGTATTCAAATTAAATCACTACCGCTCGCGTCCATACGTGCGCCTGTGACAGAGTTTTTTCTCAAATAATACCCAAAGTAGAAACTTGACAATTGTTTTATTTAATTATAAATCTTGATAATGCGCACATATACCGCTCAATTAGTTTACCGTACCGCACATATACCGCTCAATTAGTTTAGTGTACCGCTCAATTAATTCATTATCTTTCTATCAACGTCCGCTTTTTTGTTTGTTTATGTTTATTAAAAAAAGGTTAGAAAGAGACAAGAGACCACAGTTTCACAAGTTTTTTTTTACATTTAGAAGTTCACTATTATACAGTTAAAATGTGTAAAAATTTGCAGTTTTTTTTTGCCTAAGTTTCGATAGCTAAAATTTAATTTTAGTATAGGTCGTAGATATTAGTTATTGACATTAATTTACACAACTGTAGGTTTATTTCAAACATGTAATAGTTACATAGAAACTTACGATTCCAGTCTAGCTCTTTAGCAGAATGAATGTGGTTATGCGGATTGTATCGATGTTTTATAATAATTTCAATCTTATAGCAAATGTTATTAACAGGGCTGGGTCATTAAAAAAATATTTGGTAAAAATTACCGAAACAGTATAATCATTTTGGGGACTTTTTAGGCTTTTATGGGGAAAATTCGAAAACTTAGTTTTTAGACCCCGGTCATGGAAATGCCGTTGCCACCGATATGCACACTTAGCTATAGGTCACTGAGGGTTTTTTTTTATTTTCTTCATTGACATGAATCGGAGAAATAAAAAAGTCTTATTATCCGACTTCTAAAAAAGAGGAGGTTCTCAATTCGTCGGAATCTTTCTTATTATCTATGTTCCCCGATTACTCGAAGACGCCTGGACCGATTTAACAAATTCTTTTACCTTACCTTTTAAGTGTATCTTTTGAAGCCGGTTATTTGTTTTTGGTAAAAAGTTTTACCAATGATCAAGTTGATGATCGAGTTATAAAATACGAACGATTTATCGTTTTTCTTGAATAAATTTAATTTTAGGCTTCTGTTCATTGAGATAATAATACATCCTGTTTAGGCTCCTGTAGCCGGCAAAAGGTAAATTCGGTTGAAGTATGTTCCGACTGACTTTGATATTTGGAAAAATACTCAAATAAAAAAAAAAACATTTTTAATCACGTTATTTTTGCTACATATTTAAAACTAAAGGCAGCTTCACAATATTTTAAACAAATATTAAAGGAAATAAACATATCCTAACAAAATGGCAAAAAGAATCCTTATGGGAACTTTCGTGTCCGTCTGTGTCACACCATGGTCAAACAAGTTTTGTTTAACAACTCCAATGATATCGATTTAAGTTTCGTACGTACAATTGTCAAACTTGTTTGTTTACAAGTGCTTATCTGAGGTAAAAAGTAACCAAAACAAATTTGGAAATGGGGTCAAAATCTGAAAATAAGGTTATTTAGCAAATTCTCAGCTTTTTTAGCACATTCCAAAATATCTTTTTGTTTTGTAAATTGATGATTGAGGTATCTGTAGGTAGCAATTTATTTTAAAATATTTTTTTTTATATAAATATATAGGTAACACAAATACTTAGTTTGTGACTTAAGTATTCTTGTGAAATAAATTAAACAGTAGGGGCACGGTGAGGCGCCATATTGGCTAAACACTGGCACCACATTGTACGTGGGTTGCTAAGGTATGTTCAGTTCTAGTTACGAACTTCGGCCACCAAGATGGCGGCGCCTAGCCGGGTGCCAACTCATTTAAAACGTATAGTAAGTATTTGCAATTTAGATGGTAGGTAGGTACCTACTTGTACTTAGGTAAATAAAGGTGAATTGTGTGCAACTAAACTGTATTTGTATAATAAATGGTAAATTTTACATAACCTTAGTATATTGCCGAAAAACATAAGTGTGGTATAAATAAGTGGTAAATATACTTCTGCATTTGGTGGTACAATACCAAGACAGAGGATTAGGCCTACTGGGGATACCTCTATAAAAAAACGCTCCTGCGGTTCTTACCTCCTAGGTGGTGTGGAAAAAGAACCAAAGCTTTTAATAAGTACCTAAGTAATTCACCTTTAAATTTAATTGGAAAAGAGTTTCATAAATTTTGAGCAAATATTTGTATATATTATAAACTAGCTTTAGCCCGTGGCGCAGCCTGCTGTAAATTCAGTTATCGACGTGGAATTCCTGCTGTAACTCCTTGATACTCTGATTATTGTAAAGAAGTTTGCTATATACCAAGCTATTCCTTTAGCTATAGAAATTTTGTTTTAGTTGTTTCTGTCAGCAATTTAATTTTTTTTTATTAAATTTTAACCAAGTCAATAACTAACATACTTACTCACAAACTTTTATTGTCATTAAGTCGGAATAGGTTAGGTACTTTAGACAGTGTATGTCAGTTAAGTCCTTGGATTCCCCTTAACACTACAGCAAGTTTGTGTACTGAGTCGCATTTGGCTGTGTTTAATAATAAATAATGTGAAGCCAACATCCTGTCATTCTCGCATCTACAAAAGAACAATTCTGCTATCATGCTATACCATCTCCAAACAATATTAAATAATTAGATTCCTGGAATTCGAAGGGCTATTGTTTAACTCATCGTGGTTTGATTAAAATGCCATCAATATACGTACAGCAAAATAGTGTTGCCATCCGTCATGTTTTTATGGTAACTATCCTATTTAGCGGCGTCTGACCGAGTACCTACGTTAAAGAATTTCTGGCACTCGTATATCCTTTAAGCAAAATGTACTTATGTATTTTTTCCACAAATTATGCAAAATATTGTTATTGTTATAATTTTAAATCTTTGTTTCTTATAATAAGACACCTATAATTAGGTTAAGAACTCATTTCTTGCAATTGCTTTAGCTACCTACCTCGTTTTGCACATATTCTAGGCATTGTTTCCTTTATTATAACTGCCTATCTTAACACAGGTCCCAAATATCTAGCTGTAGAATTATAAACGGAGTTTGAGATATTCCTAGTTTCTAGAATTTGACTATTGCCACCCTACGTACATCGTATTGCATGTAGCAAGATTATTAGATTAGGTGTAACAGAATAGGGGTAACTACTAATACAGCATCACCAGAAATCCTTTAAAGTAATGTTAGCATTTAGAAAAGGGTACCCTTAAACATATTTTTATATTTTTTAAAAGTTTTGACTTGAATAACACTTACTGGATATACGCGCTTAGTACTTTTATTTAATTATACCTGGCATCCGGTAAGTATATACATTTGGAACCAAAAGGTTGTACAGATTGTCAGGACAAAATCATCACACACTCCAATATCACAGTGCCACTGCAAAGTAAAAAAATTAATGGTGTCTCTACACAAGATACACGTTTACCACCGATTATATAATACTATACTAGTACGTTGTTTTTGCTCTATCGTAAAGACAGTAATACATGCATACTTACAACTTCCAGTGAAAAATAGTGTGAGCTTTAAAGTATAACAACAAACAATAAAAACTGGCCAAGAGTGAGACGGGCTCGTGCCATTACATAATATTATCAATCTCAAATAACCGTATCAGTGCCATCTAGCTATTGTTAAGAGAAACAGTAACACGTTTGTTTGTTAGAAACGATATTCAAAGTTAAGCAACGTCGGGTTTGGTTAGTCATTGGATGGGTGACCGCTTAACGGCACACTTTTTGTTTTTGTTTGTGTTCGTTAATTTCGTAAATGGTGGTACCAACCATCACCGACCATCGTTGGCATTTGACCGATTTTTTTCTGCGTTATTGTTCCTTTAATTTATCTGTGATTCAGTTCTTTTCGTTCCAACGGTATATGCAAATCCATATACCTTTGGTAGGTAGTTATTTGTATGTAACAAAATGAATAACCGCGATTTATTGTTACATATATAGTTGACTTTAATTTATCTTCCACACTCTCCCTACAAAGGTACCTATGCGAGAGGAAAATTATTATTGACATTTAAATTATCTTATACCTATCTACTAAAAACAATATTATTACCTTATTACCGCAACTGCGGCCGCTTATACACTGTTGTAAAACTCTCTTTATGGTTTTACCTACAACTCACTCACTCCAGGATTAGTTGTTGTTAAGAACTTGTAGCACCGCGTCGCTGACGTAGATAATGCGTACCGATTGATTGCTTATGACTCTTGACAAGACTGCTGTTGCAACTCGGGTGATCCCAACACATTCTGCCTGGAAGACCTTGTTGACTACACCCAGGTTTGTTGATATGTTGATGTTCAAGTCATTGGAGAATGCTCCTGCTCCCGTCCCAGACTTTCTTTAGAGCCATCAGTGTAGATCCTGACTTCATGTATACCAGAGCTATCCTTTTCATCCTCATGAAGCTGGATACGATATCTTTTGACAAAAGCAAAAGTTTTTGGAATGATGTCACATGTCGCCTTTATCATTGGAAGCTCGTTGCCTACTGCCTCTTTAAGGCGTACATGTGTGATTCTGTTGTCCCGTTTCCAGAGTTCTACTTTCTTAAGTCGTATGGCTGCAGTAGCAGCTTCTTGCTGAATGACATGGTGGACCCAAATAGCAAATCAACGTTTTATAATTGTAAATATAAACGTTGTACGTTTCCTGTTGGTCATATAAGATAAGTCGTAAATAAGTATTTCTAAACGTTTACAAAACGCGAATTAGGCCCATATTATACAACATTACCGTCATGTTGTGGATGATGCTTTTTAGACGTTTTGAAAACGTTATATAAACGTTTGCTTACGACGATACTGTTAGATATTGGTCGTACTAAGACATTTATTTGACTTCTTAGGTAACGTAGTAGTTACATTAACGTCGGAAAGTGACGAAAACGTCGTACTTGTTTCAACTATCGATATAAATACAACGTCAACATGGTAATTTTAGTTAACTAAAAAAAAAAAATTTAAAGTTTTAAAATACCAGGTAAATATTTGCACGTACGAGTTTAATAAAATAATTTGTGCATCATATTTTACATATCTGGAGTGTTGTCATTCAGGGAACTTTAGTTTTTCGATAATATATATATATATATATATATATATATATGTGTTATTGGTAAATTTTATCGTTTCTTTGCGACCACCACTTCCGCCATTACAAAACATTTTAGGGTTCCTCACAACTATACACAGTGGCATTAAAAACATACATAAAACAGACATCCTATATTTTTTTTTGATAAAGTAAGGGTAGGCTTACTGGTATACTTACCCAATGAACATTATTTTAATTAATTTTTTAAAGTTATATAATCGCTGCAAAAACCCATTTTCGTCGGGTACAAGTCGTTACAAGTTCAACAAGTCTTTTATTTTGTTTTTACAAGGTCATATACACTAACACTTATGCGACGCTTTGATAAGATATTTGTTAAAGTTACGCAGACCCCGACCAATGTCTTACAAAAACCTTTCATGCAACTGAAACGTTTACTCTACCAACGCCTAGTCCAATTAACGTTATAACTAACACTTTCTTATTACGTCGTTTTAATCTGTCGCAGAGACGGTTACTTAACGTACACAATGCGACATTATGGTCACACGACTAAAACATCAAAAGAAAAACGTTTACTCGACGTTTACAATACGATATTATGGTCGCACGACTGAAACATCAATTGATAAACGTTTACTCGACGTGTGTAATAAGACGTTATGGTCCTGCGACTGAAAAATCATAAGATAACCGTTTATAAAACATGGTATCTAGCTGATTACTTTTATACAACTGCTACATAACTGAAACTGTGTGTACTGTTGTTGGGGAGGGATCTGAGATTAAGTATGACTTCCAGTGCTGTGGTAGGGGTCGTTTTTACACAGTCTGTAATGCTAAACAGGCAAGGCGTTGCAGGCTCTGTAGTTTTCTTTTGATAGGGCTCAGCTGAGTTCGAGGCCACCAAACAACTGCACCGTACATTTTTTTTTTTTTTTTTAATACCACTAAGGTGGCAAACAAGCTTACGGCCCGCCTGATGGTAAGCGGTCACCGTAGCCTATGGACGCTTGCAACACCAGGGGTATCACTTGCGCGTTGCCGACCCTTCAGAAATCTAATAACTTCTTTCTTGAAGAACTCCATACTGTAGTCCTTGCAGAAAACCTTGGCAGGGAGCTCATTCCACAACTTAAGCGTTCGCGGGAGGAAGTTTCTCTGAAACCGCACTGTACGCGACCATTTATTACATAACATGGGTCGTATTATGGGTGTATAAAGCCATAAGGTTATGGATAGCTTAAGGCCCCATTTCTTGCCTTTTAGTCGTCTGCATTGCCAGAAGGTTGTACATGCCTTGGTTATCTTTGAATTGAGATGCTTACTGTAATTCATCTTGTGGCTAGACCATTACCCATAAAGATTTGACTTCACTCGAGAGGGTAAGCTCAATGTCAAATAGTTTGTCATGGTCGTCATTTGAATTTTCTTTCTGTTGGTGAAAAGGACTTATTCGGTTTTGTTGTGGTTAACCGTCAGGTTATGGTAGTTGAGGGCTAGTTGCATGCGAGTACAGATAATGTTTCCTGAGTTGCTTTGATCAAAATAGTATTGTCATCTGCATATAAGGCCGCTTCCATAGTTTCTACAACAGCGTGTAGGTCCGATTTTGTTGATCTGCTTTTTCTAGAGGCATGTTGTTGGCGGTGCAGTGACTTGCGCGTTAATGCACCTTCCCTTAGATATCTGTCAGTGAGCCTCACTAGAGTATTCAACATGGAGCAGGTCAGGCTAATTGGCCTGTAAGATTTCGCTAGTCTGTAGTCGGATTTACCTTGGGTAAAAGGTAGTCGGTGGTGGCCGTGGGGTTTAAATTTCGCTTCACGTCCCAAGTGTCGGAGGTTCGAACCCCGGGGTCGGCGTGTACCAATGAGACTTTTCTTAACTTCTCAAGTACACTGATTTATTTATTCACATCACTGGCTTTTCGGTGAAGGAAAACATCGAGAGGAAACCTGCATACGTCAAAAAAAAAAGACGTATGTGAAGTCCACAATCCGTACTGGGCCCGCATGTGGACTACAGCCCAAATCGCCCTCGCTTATGAGGGTAGGCCGTGCCCCAACAGTGGGGACGTATGAAGGCTGGCAAGGTGTCTTAACTTCTCTCTTCTAGCGAGGTATGTAGTTGTGAGCTATAGAAGCTCCTATATATGTGATTATAGATTCAGCTATAGTTTAGCTAGTTGATAGGGGTTGGTTCTTTGTGTTCCATATTTTCGCAGTTTGGGTTATCAATGATAATAATAATAATTTTCATTATTTATTCACTATGTAATTTGTTAATTCATTATATTATAAATTGTATTTGTACGCCTTCTATGAGGTAGGATATGGTGATTCCTTATATGCTTAATGTAAACATCTTTTATGTACTCATATTCACAAATAAATGTTTTTGTATTTGTTTAATAAATAAATAAATATTTTTGAAAATTACACACAGTGCCGTCTGGCCCCAAAGTAAGCAAATTTTATGGGTACCAGATAACGGATACAAATACATATTACTTTTCCTTTTTGTAAATTCGTAATGTTTATAGTATGACATAAATGTTTGTCCAGTTCGGGAATCGAATCCACACCCTCTGCACAGCAGCTGGCCACACTACCAACTAGACTGCAAGAAAATCATAATATATGTGTATATTTAATACGCCATGTACATCAACATGGCGTATTTAATATACGTTTTTTCGTTTTCCATGAGAGAATTGCAAATTTCTTAAAAAATATACTTCAGAAACTAAAGGCGGATTTATATTACAGTGTCGTGTCGTGATGCGCTGATGTAACAGATAGTTGCACATTTATGAGTCGTGCTGTGGCGGCATCTAACGCTATTTTAAATCATTACAGCCGAAGGTCTTGGAACGATCAGGCAAACAAAATGTATCCTTCAGACAGAACGATAATTTCGAAAGAGATCTCAAATTCCCCTAGAGGAATCCATCAGCAGCTATTACAATGTAGCCTTCCCTACCAAGATACACTCCTAACACGATTGAGACTAGCAAGATTCTGCTTCAGCTCACAATACTAAGTACTAGTCAATCAAAAATGGCCCAAATACCCCTTGACCAAGGTGAGCCGGGGCCCATTAGTGGGGACATATTCAGACTAGTAATAACAAAATGCGGGGCACAGCTTTATAAAGGTACTCTTACTACTCCAAGCTTTTGCAGCCCCTATAGCAAAATGAATCTCTGTGCCAAGCTAATGATGGGCAAAGGCTATGAATCTAACGATCACAAAATATTACTTTGAAATTCATCATACATTATTCATCTCCAAGCCTATGATGATGGGTAAAGTCCATGAATCTAGCGCTCACAAAATATTACTATTTAATTCATGAATTATCCTTTTCGATTCCATTTAAAATTTTTAATAACAGTTCTGTTGTCTCAAGGGTCAGGATAATAAAATCGTGCTAAAAGATAAGAATGCAACAAACAGTGTAAAAAGGTGTCAGTGGCTGAGCGCACGGCCCACGAGTCGCTCATTTCACCGATCGATTGTTTGGGCTGGTAGCGGCCACCTTAATTGTCTTGAATCAAGGCGTCTCGCAGTCTTCGTCAGGAATTACGTATCTGCATACGTAATTTCCACAGTGTACCTATATATTTTAGGCTTGAAATTTAAACCGGAGCTAAAAGTAATAACTAGTGTGTGGATTTTTTGAAGCACAGCATTTTAGGCAACGGGATGGCGTAGGTTGCGTATATTGGTACTAGAAGACCACATTGGTACGTATATACCACCTTAGTGATACGTACTAAAAAAAACTGGCCACGTGCAAGTCTGGCTCGCACACCGAGAGTTCCGTACAAACTTATTATGTAGATAGTTATCCATATTTATCTTGGCTAAAACATGGCCCAATGCAGACAAATTTTATTAGAATGCCACAAAAATTCGTTTTCAAGGATCTATGGGACCTGCTTATTAACGTTTGTTATTAAAGATTGACGGTTAATATCACTATTTTACATAATATTAACGGGGTACTTACCGTGATTTGCCATAGATTGGAGCTGCCGATATTTCTAGTATTTTTGAAATGCGGAATTCGATCCAATGATTAGGCGAAGACTCCAGTAAATGATCAGCGATTTTGTGCGTCGTTGTTCGTATGCGGTCCCGGATTTTCCAGAGGTACTCTATCCTTAAGGAAACGGAGGTACTGTGCAAATTTCTTTAGGCGTTAATACTTTAATCTTTTGTCAATCTTATCTGTTACTCTATTAAGATGATTTGTATTAAAACAATCTCCGGCGTTTTCCCTTAAGATGACTGGTGATGTAAAGTCGCATGAAGGTACCAATCAATGTGAGATGGCTTTTTGTACACTGTATGGTGTGGCTAGTCGTGCTGTCTTCTCTCACCGTAAGTTTTAGATTCAGGAATGCCAACGATCTTAACCACATAAACCACATGTTTCTGTGGACCCATTGAGAAAATCTCAAAACTCCTCTATGTCTTGTTCTCCACCCTTCAGTCGCACAGCGCCATCTGGTCCCAAATTAAGCTAGGCTATGTGTGTACCAGACATATGATGCAAGTACTTGCATACTGTTACCTACATATATATATCTATCTATCTTTATAAAAATGAATCCCTATTTCCTTTAGTCACGGCGTAACTTCCGGTCAACTGCACCATATTGGATAATTATTTATTTGTTGTGTTCGTGATTGTTATAGGGCAAGGTTTTTATGAAAGAAAAGGTCAAGTGCAAATCGGACTCGCGCACTAAGGATAAACCGATTGTAATCAAAATTTTGATAATTTGTGCACACGCCGGGGAAGGTTTCTGAGAAAAAAATGGTCAAGTGCGAATTGGACTCGCATACTAAGGGTTAACTGATTGTAATGAAATTTTGGCAAACGCCGGGGAAGGTTTAAAAATTAGTGCAACCCTTTTAGATTCTGTGGCGCGCCATTTGTTTTAGAAAAGCGAAACAACGTTCGCGGGGTCAGCTAGTTATAAATAAATATTATTATGAGAGAGAGTGAGTTTAATTGTTAATTTGTATGTATATCTACGTGCAGAATAGTCTGCGAAACTTCCCGACTGATTTAAAAACGTGTTTCATTGAATGGATTTTGAAATAAATTTCATTGATTGAATTTTTTCCAATTATAGTTGTAGGCTATTTTTATTTCTGAAAACTTTAACTAAACTTTTCTAAGATTTTACTAAGGAACGGGGGCTAAGTAAGCCAGTGTGATATAGTATATCTACATAGAACCTAATTGCCGCTACAGCAAGAGCGGATAACTTATAGAGTTATCTACCTATTTATCGATAATCAGGATGACAGACTAAAGCGTACCTACGTGCGAAACTGCACGCTATTCAGCTGAGCCCGCATGGGGCGACCACCCTCGTAAGTTTTTGCAGCAAAGGACCACGCACAATAAACATTGATTTCCGAACCCATGGACTCGCTCAATTTTAAACTTATTTTTATACAAGCTTAAAATTGACAGTTTCTACTTGCGATTAATATAAAAATTTCGAACTGATGTTTAAATTTGTACAATGAATAAATGTTGTTTCTGTGAAAACTTTAGAATTTTCCGGAACAAAAACTTACAATACAAATAGCTTTATTTACAATTTCTAAAATTTTTTATATTAAATAGAACAAAAAACTTGTACTATTCTCTGTTTTCTGCTCCTGCTACGGTTTTTAAGTACCTAAAACCTGAAATTATTCTTACTGGTAGAGGTAAAAAGTTGTATGTTTCAAACATCAACATTTTTTTTTTGGTTTCGTGCTTTAAATTCTGTCACTATTACCCTTACTGGCACGCACTACGGTACTGACTCAATTCTAGACTTCTTTGCTAGCTCAGAATTTAAAGTTGGCACTTATACCAAAAAAACGAATTTACTCACTTGTTGAGCAAATACCTACTTTCGCGCTGGTCAACAGTGTGAAAAAAAAATCAATTCACATTGCCGCTATTTCATGAGTTCAGACCGTTTAGAGATGCCGTAGACCTACCTATTCTGTTCTTTTCTGCTAGAACAGAACAGAAAAGAATTGAAATCGGGGGGTTAGAATGCAATAAAAAACGTACCACTTGTCACATACCTACCGACCCGAATCATTAAGAACGTTCTAATCAATCAGAGCTAGGCGTAGCTTACGTTTTGGCCCTGTATATCGTGACACACAACCCGGTTACAACACAGCGAGCCCCAGATTTTGGCTCAGTGCGCTTAAACAATAGTAAAGTCAAAATTAAGCTCAAAAATTAGTATTTCATAACTTTCACGATTCAAAAGTGTTGTAAAAATTTGAATAAAAAATTTAACACTCATCTTGCAAGTTATTGTTGCAAAGTTGCGATAATGGGGGAATCGACAGAGACAGTGGTCTCATTTTGCTTGTTGAAAAATTCCTGTGTTTTTGGGGCATTATTTACGATCTGTCTGTCTATACGTCTCTCAGCATGCTTAAAATTCCGACTGAACACGAATCAAGAAAGCTCGTTGCCCGGCGTGTGAGGCGCGATGAATCCGGATTCTATTCTGTTCTAGTAGCATAGAACAGAATCGTTAGGTCTGTGACCTCACTTAAACGTTTTCGTAGCGACGACGAAGTGTCTGATTGTCAAATCAAAGTTTTATCATAGCATAGGTTAAGCGTAGTCATTCATTTGTAAACACTGCATAAGTGTCAGTGATAACTATTATCTTTACAGCATAAATTTTAAAAAAAAACGGGCTAGTGCGTGATGTACACTGAATTCCGTAGGATGATAATTATTGTAAATCTCCAGCTCTCTGGAAGCCAGTAACTCGCAAAATATACATCTTTGAGAAAAAATATTTACGCACCTCAAAAGTCCTATCTAATGATACTCCACATGATGGGTGCGCAAAAATATTTTTTTTCTTTCTTCAGCACACAATGAAGATTTACCCCTATTTTTTTTTTTTCAGTTTTCATAACAAATCTGTATAACTGTTCATATAAGTCACCTTTCTTCAAAACTTTATCTAATACCTTTAAAGGAGCAATTCTTGCATATACCTATGTATATATATATTTATATAATCTGAATCTCGGAAACGACTCTAACAATTGTCATTACATTTAGGATTTGGAGGGTTTCGGGGGCGATAAATCTATCTTGCTAGGTTTCATTTTTGGAAAACGTCGTTTTATCCGTGTTTTCAGGCAATGATAAACTAAAAAATATGACTCTTCCTGACAACTTATGGCGAGTAGTAATACTATTATTTTTACCGACACTAACTAAAGCTACTTGACAATAACGAGCAGAGCTCGGTCTTCCAGATACTTACAATCAAAAGATGGCGAAATGGTTAGACTGTGATATACGGACGGATGGACCTGACGTGACCATCAGTTTTTGTCATTTTGGCTGCGGAACCCTAAAAATAGCTAAGAGCTTGTTTGACTCATCATGGATTTTGTTCATGCAATTTAAACCTAGCAGAAGCAGTAAATTTTTATTAGCTTATTTGTATATGTATATATGTATATACCTATGCGAAGTTATGTAACGTCAGGTGTGGATCTCCACTAGTAGACTAGTGAACTAGTTTAAACTTCTACTGTGTTTTATCGAAGGCACGTCTGTAAGTCCTGGCTGCTGTCCTATAAAAGCAGTCGTCAAGCTAAGTGAGAATCCTGAGAATTTTTACCGTTAAGTGGCCACGTAGCTCCTCTGTAATTTACAGTCCAGCGTTTTTGGACTATGGCCTAAGCTTTCTTTCTTTTATTTCCCTGTACCACCAGTACAAACGCTTGCCTGAGGCAATAATCTGTGACATGTAATTTTGTTGCATATAACAAACTAGCTTGTGTCCGCGACTTCGTCCCCTTGGACTTTTAAAAAAAAGGATAGCTTTTGACTGTTTCCGGTTTTACCTACAATGATATTGACATACATCCCCTTATTTTCCGTATAATAATTTTGTTAAACCGGTGAAACGCGTCAATCTTAAATATTAACCCTAAAGGCCAAATATCTTTTATGCATTTGACTTCGAAAATTACGGATTCCAACCAAGGATAAAATGGTTTACTCCCTTAGAAGATGAATTTTGCAAAATTTTTATCTAAATGCTCGCCTCGTATGTTATAACAAAAACTTCTATGCAAAAAACACAAAATGAATCGGAATTGTCATACAAATTTATAACCCCAATTTTGCGCTCCAAGGGATAATTTTCCGAAAACGGTGAAAAAGTCGCGTAGCCTTTGAGAAAAAATAAGCCTTTAACTGGTATGGCTTAACCTTAATATATCGGAATAATAATACATATTTTCATCCCCTATTTTGAACTCCAGGGGATGATTTTTCAAAACCGATGAAACACTTAAATATTAATTATAAACCTTAAGGTGAAATAACAATTTTTATGAATTTGTTTCAAAAATGACAAATTTCCGTAAAAACTTTTAACCCTTTAAGGGATAAATTTTCAAAATCCTTTTTTGTTACTCGCCTACTTTATAACCAAAACCTCTGTGCAAAATTTCAAGTTCATAGACTTCGTCCCTCAAAAGGGGTAAAATTGGGGTTAGAAGTTTGTGTAAAATCCGGCATTTTTGGTGGCATATCGATATTTTGGTGTCTCGAGACTAAATTTTACAACGAGAATCCAGTTTAACGTACGCAAGCACTAAGAATATATTTTGCAAAATTCATCTCCTAAAAGGGTGAAATGGGGGAAGAAAAATTGTATGGAACTCGTCGCCTTAAGATTAAAACTTAAGAATTGTTTTCCTTTTTTTTTTTCTGATCTGAATATGCAGTTGGCTGATGCAGCCATTACTGCTTCACCGGGTTTTTGGGGCGAGACTCTGAAGGAGGATAATTATTTATTCTGTGGGAAAGACGTCAGAATTACAAGATTGTGCAATATGGAAGGACGGACTGACATGACGAAACTGTATGGGTTCCGTTTTTGCCATTTGGCTACGGAACACTAAAAATAAATGCAAAAAATTAACATTGCCTTATCTCAGTTAGGTTATCTTCGAGGTCAGCTGATAAAAATATTCAAGCGGTTATTTAGTCTTTTATGGGGTTCGAAAGCGAAACAAGAAACCCTTACAGTTTCGCCATGTCTGTCCGACTGTCCGCTGTCCCATCTGTAGCGCTAATGTGACAGTCATTTTATTTAGAAAATTAGTCATAGATGACGGTATGTACGGTATTAAGCCGTAAATCCATTTAAAGGGAAAACAATCAAAACTTGGCTTTTCGAATATCTGGATTACCTACCTTCTAAGTATAAATTCATGGGATTGCATATAAAAATCAAAGGTCTGGAGTATCTGATGCCGCCTCAGTAAAAAATTAAGCGGTATTTCTCATAGCACCTAAAATATAAGGTAAGGAGTACCTAATGTGGAACCCTTAATGTCTCGCAAAACTATGCGAGCTATCGAAACATTAAAAAAAAAAAACCAAAAATTTTTTTTTCATTTTTTTTTTCTGTTGTCTGTAAGAGAATGCCTTAGAAAGTATATTATAAAAATTTTATTGAACGAAAATTAAAACTAGTCATAAGCTGTTTTCAGAAAGCTTAGGTATGTTTCTGGAATGAATATGCAGGTTGTAGATACTTTAAGAAAACGTTCTAAAAATAGATTGTAACTAGATTCATACTTCGTTAAATAAAATTTTTGGAATACGCTTACTACGAACTACTATGTTAGACGGGTATATTTTTTTTTATGTATGTTTACCGATTTCTCCGTCATTTTCACCGATTTCAAAAATTCATTTTATTATTCGAAGGAGTATTCCTAAGGACCACCCTTTCTGTGGTGGTTTTTTTTTCGCATAACCCCATTGTGTACAATAATTAGGTCTTTGAAAACTTTTTAAAACAATCGGCTTCAAAAAGATGCACTAAAAATGTAAAAATAATTACTTATTGCCAAAAATCTGATCTGAATTACCGTTTGAAGTTGGTGTCATGCAAGTCAAGTGTGTTATAAACTGTTAGGTAAACATACATAACACAAAAATACACAAAATATACCCGTCTAACATAGAACCTCCTCCTTTTTGAAGTCGGTTAAAAATAGATATTTAAACATATGGCAAATGGCACTTAATATAAATTCAGAATATCATTACTTGATATCTAAACTCAGGACTAAATGGACAGTGTCGGCATCAAGAGAAAGTAGATCCTGTTTAAATACCACTATTCCCGTCTTGGACCCGAGAGACCATAGAATTTTGTTTGTGGTCATAGTCAGAGAAAGAGTCCTCGGGTGGCTAATACTTGCACTCCTCTTTTCACATTATGTCCTTATTTAGTTAGATATATAATATATACTTTATATATGACATAATGTTAAAAACTCGTTCCATCTGAATTTGCTTCGTTAAGTTAATAGGTTAATTATAAAGTTGATAAGATAGATAATGACTCAGGACTGGGTTTATTAATTTTTACCTTCATTTAGAAGGGGTTGTTGCCTTCTTAGAGGAGGTGAAGGCATGTGACTAAGAGTTGGTAGCCATTGGACAGGGCCGTCTGTATCGTACTCGATGTAGCAAATAGTTGTACGAAGCTGACTCGGTATAAGCACTATTTATCTGGACAGGCACTAAGTATTCTCAAGAGAAGTAAACCAAACTATGATCCGCTGCTCACCATAATCTCTTTTATTGTACACAAAAAATTAAACACATTAAAAACGCATAACCTCTTTGAGCTTAGAAACCCCTTAAATGAGTTACTAATATAGTACGGTGACATTCGAGACATTCCAATTTTAAAGAGTATTGAAGTTGTTTATGTTTTTAAGTGAGTTCAACCTTTTTTGAAAAAAATCGGATTGAGTTTTCAAACATGTGTCAAAATAAAATGTAATTTAAATCAAAAGCAATAAGGAGTATTAATATCAACTTCGAAGCAAATAACCGCCAAATAACTTTATACCCCTTTTTGATCCCGTTAGGGGACGAATTTCAATAAAATACGAAACAAGTCTTCATCAATTTTGTTAAAAAAGGTTTATGCAAAATTTGAAGTAGATTGGACCAAGGAATCACGTTGTCCCATACAAACTTTGCCCCCCTTTTTCACCCCCTTAGGGGTAGAATTCCGGAAAATCCTTTCTTATCGGATGCCTACGTCATACAAAGAACACACCCTCCAAGTTTCAGGTCTCGACGATGAGCGGTTTATTTAGGCTGTGCGTTGATCCATCAGTCATTCAGGACAAAGATAGATGAATCCCTATTTCCCTTGGTCACGACATCACGCGTGAACGGCTTCTGTGGTTTTTGATATTGTCAGGAGAAGGTTCTTATGAAAAAAAAATGTAAAGTCCGAGTCGGACTCGCGGACTATGGAAAACTCGAAGACGGCTGGACCAATTCGGGTAATTTATTTTGTTGTGTTTGTTAGTGTTAGGGCAAGGTTTTTATGGAAGAAAAAAACGGTCAAGTGTAAGTCGGCCTCGCGCACAAAGGGTAAACCAATTGTAATGAAATTTTGGTAAGTTGTTATGCACAGGCCGGAGAAGGTTTCTGAATTAGTACAACCCTTTCACAATAGGTTGGTGCGGAGAAACAACGTTCTCCGTGTCAGCTAGTATATATATATACTTTACTTTTGCGTAGTAAAAAGTTAAAGGTAGTGTTTCCCGCTTACATACCTATCAAAAAAAAAAGCCATCATTGTTTTCAAATACATTGATCCCAATTTTTTAATAAAGTCTGAACAACTGCAGCGTTATCTTTAGATTTTAAATATACTTCGAGATAGTTTAACTGTGTAGAAGCTTATTTAAGGCTTATTTAGCTGCCAACGACCTTGAGAGAGTGGGCGGTCTTTAACAAATCCCGTCTCTCCACAATGCCCTCCACCTGCTGTAAAACTCGGTACGGCGCGTCTATGAACGCATCAAATAGTAAAGAAGTCAAAGAACACATACTTACTTTGTTTTTAGTTAAATATCATATTTAAATTAATACAAGCAAAGGGGTCATTTCGTGCAAATTTAACGTTTTAGAGAATGATAAAAAAGTTTACCGATTCGTGTTTTTTAATAAATTTTTATAACAAAGGTAAAGTTGCTGTGGATTTTGCTTTAATTTTTCAATAAATTAACTTTTGAATTTTTCAAGAAACGGTAATGAGGTTTTACACTAATGGTAATGAGAAATTAATAAATGGTAATAACATAGATCGAAAAGGTAATTTAAAAAAAAAGTTACAAATCAGATTTAATACTAACACTTTATTAGGTTAACACTTTCAATCCGTCGGCAAGACTGTCCCCGGAGAGCTATGTCAGGCTCTTTAAATGCCTACCCCCAATCCACGCGCTCTCACCAGTTTTGTGGTGTAGATGGTGGAGGAAGTCGACAGTGGTGCCAATCGTCCAATACTTCCGTTATTAATGATTATTTATACTTACTTATTAATTTGATACATACGACTCTTTGTTTATAAATTAATTATGTAATTTAATTTACTACAATGTAACACTACTGGATTTATTTAGTGTGTCGACGAAAACTTAATAACATTTGATGTCGACACACGTGACAGAAATAGTTAATCAAAACACTACTGATTTAAATCATAAATTATATACAATAAATAAAATTATAATTAATTGAGATACAGTGCTGCTAACACATCGAATAACAGGCCTATCGCTATTACCTCTCTACTGATCAACACACAGTTCTAAGATACCTAGAAAAACACGACCTGATCAGCGACCGTTAATATGGCTTTCGCCACGGTCGGCACCGATGGGCACCAGCTATTGAGAGTCAGGGGGAGGCATAAGCATGTAGCCTGGACATAGCGAAGGCGTTCGATCGGGTCTGGATCCGCGGTCTTTTATCGAAGTTGCCATCTTATGGAGTGCCTGAGGATTTGTGCAAAGGGGTCGCTAGCTTTTTCGTTGGCAGACGCATACGAGCCGTAGTTGACGGTAGTTGCTCTGATAGCATGGACAATAATGCTGGAGTCCCACAAGACTCTGTACTGTATCCTACGCTGTTTCTACTGCATATCAATGACATGTTATCCATCAACAACATACATTGCTATGCAGATGACAGTACTGGAGACACTTATTACACGAGTCGTGCAAACATCCCTCGCTCCGTTGTGGAGGAAAACCGCGGAGAACTTGTGTCTCTAATCGAGACCACACTGTCCAAGATCCCTGACTGGGGACGGGTAAACTTGGTCCGATTCAACCCTACAAAGACAAAAGTCTGCGCGTTCACCGCCAAGAAAGCCCCATTCACTATAGTCCCACAATTCCAGAACACTCTCCTCTCCATCTCCAAAAGCATTGGGATCCTTGGTGTCGACCTCTCCAGCGATAGGCAGGGAATTCATTCTCATACTTTAGAACCGATATGGTCGCGTACAGTGCGATTTCAGAGAAACTTTCTCCCGCGAACGCTTGGGTTGTGGAATGAGCTCCCTGCCAAGGTTTTCTCCAAGGACTACAGTATGGTGTTCTTCAAGAAAGAAGTTATTGGATTTTCAAAGGGTCGGCAACGCGCGAGTGTTACACCTGGTGTTGCAAGCGTCCATAGGCCACGGTGACCGCTTACCATCAGGCGGACTGTAAGCTAGTTTGCCACCTTAGTGGTATAAAAAAATATTAAAGTAATAATAAAATACTTTGATAATCAGCTATCAACGATACAATATGTATTGAAACACTTAGTAGGTTATTTTTTGTTTTTATGTACCATGTGAAGCGTCAAATATTGTCAATCGTGTGAAGAAATTCAGATATTTAATAGTACTAGTAGCATTAGCGCCATTACAATTATATTATTGCACAATCAGATGCATACCATATCCATACTATCCATGAATATAATAAATATTATAAACATAGGCTACTTGAAAACGTCAAGCAAATTTTTTGACAGCATAGGCGGCTAAGCTAAGTTTTCGAGCTAAGACAGAAATATGTGAGTGCCATTGCAATTTAATATCTAAAGTGATGCCCATGAAGGTTTTTATAGTCCATATAGGCCGAAACTTGTATGGCTACACTTGCATGTTTTTGATACCAAATTAAAGGACTCTATTTGTGACTTAGTAAGAAAAAACAAGTGCAAGTTGGGCTCGCGCACAAAGGGTTGCGTACCATTATCTATAACAACGGCAAAAATATCACGTTTGTTGTATGGGAGCCCCCTTAAATATTCAAATACTATATATGTTATTATAGCGGCAACAAAAATATATCTTTTGTGAAAATTTCAACTATCTAACTAGTACGGTTCATGAGATACAGCAGGAAGGACGGACGGACAGCGCAGTCTTAGTAATAGGGTCCTGTTTTTTACCCTTTGGGTACAGAACCCTGAAAACTAGGTATGTAACCGCCATATTAGGAAAGATTGGAGGGACAACGAGACGTGAAAATAAAATATAATGTACTATATTGTACTTAACAAATATTATTTGGAGTAAATGTTTTAGATGATGATTTGATATAAATTTTACTAACGTGGTTTATTCTATTATTTTATAAATCCCCAAGTGAAAAGTTGCAGTGTCCCAGGGTACAATCATGCATAAATAAGCCTTGGGACCCATTTGATAGGTACATAATTATAGAATATCGTACTCCTATATAGAATATCGTACTCCTATATACCAAACTTTTTGAGTATGTAAATTTTAATTGCTTTTACAGCGTATGTACTTAAACCTCAACATAAGGAGTAGCACAGATATATGTTGTAAAGATACATTTCCATTAAAGATAACATTGTATATTAAATAACCACTATAGAATTATTCTCATTACCATTCGATATATCTAGAACGTAAAGAACGGTAATGAGAAAAATGGTAATTAGATTTATTATAATATATGTAATTACAATTTCTTTCAAACCTGTGAGAGATGAGAGATGACTGTCTCCGAAACTACTGAGTGGGGTGCGACAGCATAGTCGTGCGTATCATCGAATGGTAATAAGGAGAATATTAAGGGACACATTTCGAAGTCCTATATTATAATTTAAATATGATCTTTTACAAACTATACGTCGTATTTAGAAAGATATACATGTTTACATCTGTCTGTTTTTCTAACAAAGTTTCATAAAATAGCTACCAATTCATAGTAATGAGGCAAAAGGCACACAGATGGTTATATGATTTAAGCCTTTTTATTTTCATTATTCTTGATTAATCATTGATTGCGTCTAATGAAATAGTTTTTTTTACAGTTTTATATAGTTGCCCTAGCACCTATAAAGGGTTTCATAGCACAAAGTCAAAACAATAAAACTTATTTGACAAGTAATTGTATGTATATATATAGGTACGCATATTATATATATACCACATACCTTTTATTTTATTAGGTACGTTACAAGGTATAGTCGACGATGTACGAAGAGGTTTACGGATGAACCTTTTTAATGCCGAACGGGGAAACCGTAATAATAGAGTAAGTCCTATAATTCTATCATTCGTTCTGATAAAATCAGGCAGGTATCCTATATACGAACATAAATAAAAAAATATAAAAAAAAAATAAAGATATATAGGGTAGCTCTCCGGAAATAGAAATTAAGTAATTAGTCCACCGAAATTGGACTAAAAATGGTAAAATTTGCAAATAAATGTCAATGAAATAAAACATATGTCAAACTGTAGATTTTGAGTAGCAGATCACTTTTTACCAGGTTCTTGAAACAGGAGGCGTGGTGGTATCTTATAGGTGCATACATTAATATATATATTTACACATTTTTCTATAAAACTTTTAGAGAAAAATATGTGAGCACAAAATTGTAAGGCAGAAAATTTCCAACCAAGGTACGCTTTTCAATACCCTTGATAACGGCACGTTTTCCCGCTTTATTGCGCGTATCATCTATATGTATAACATAGGTACATTCTGCATTTTACTGGAACACTAGACTGGCTTAGTCAAATTACGATGGCTGTCAAATCAAAATTCAGCAAAATCTAAGCGTCTTTGGTACCTATATTCTTCGTTTTTTATTCTACAAGCCAAGACTTTGAAATTAAGTATTATATATTAGTATATTACCTTCATTTCAACTTGAGGTAAAACTGATTCCCATACCCAAAGATCTAGTCTCCTTTACCGTGAATAGGTTGTTACCGTGAAAACCAACAGACCGTTTTGTATAGTGTAGTGAAAGATTAGCAGCGAATGGGTGTATGTATAATCAAATCTTGCAAATTAAATTTGTCCCACTTCCCTGTGTTCTATTGAGCTGATGTTTTGCATTGTACGTGACATTGGATGACAATGCAATAAAATTATGTCATAAAGCTGTTCTGATGATGAAGTTGGAAGATTGCCATAGAAATAGTGTAACGAAACGACGCAGCCCCATCGAGTTCGGGCTTGTTAGATTTGTGTTGAGAAGTACTGCGGTTTTAGTTGATTTACAGGGTCTAATGATGAATCCGGAGTGTGGCCTTTGATTCCGGTCAAAGATTCAAATGTAGACGATGGCTTATTTGTAATCGAAATTAGTTTACTTTTAACTCGTTAGTTCATCTATACTTATATTATAAAGAGGAAAGATTTGTTTGTTTGTATTGAATAGGCTCCGAAACTACTGGACCGTTTTGAAAAATTCTTTTACCATTAGAAGCCGACATTATCCCTGATGAACATAGGCTACTTTTTGCTGCGGGAAAATGCTTCATTCCTATGGGAAAACGGGTATAGGACAACGGGTAGTAAGAATTATCCTTCCGTACTTATCTTTTTCACATAACTTCTAAACGGCTGAACCGATTGGGTTGAAATTTTATATGGGTATTTCGATGGTTTCACAGACACGAATGTATTATGCTATTAAAGAGGAAAGATTTGATTGTTTGTTTTTTTTCTATAATTGAGTTACCGTAAGAACCTACGCCGATAACGAAATCTAGGGCGGGCAAAGCTGCTGGCAGAAGCTAGTTTTTAATAATTTTACAACTTGTTTGTAAAAAACAAACGTAGATTTATTTCTTGTTTCTTTTAAAAAGTAAAACCTGGATGTGACCTAGTTAGTATGCCTAATAAGTTATTAGCAACAAGAAATTGAAAAAATAATTGCCTACTAAACAATTTGTAGAAACCTACTTCTGTTATAACAGTCAGTTGACAGAAGCAGCAATATTTTTCCAACACAATTCTCGTAGATAAAGACATTGTAGTTCTTATTTATGTGACGTGTGAACTGCAATGTACGTAAGGAAGATTAAACGTGTAAAGGGCTATGTGCGAGTTGATTAGTGTAATAGTTTAGCGACTTCCGCTCCCTATGCAAGTGGCAAGAGGGAGCAGCAGGCACCTTGACACTAGAGGTTGTTAACCGGTGCATTAGATCCGACACAATTGAGGCCACTATGTGAGCGAGTTCAAGAGCAATTTAGGTCTCGTAGGTCAGTTCACCGAAGGTAACCTTGACAATGATGAAAGCATTGCTAACTGGAATGTTTGGGAAAGGATTCGTCATTTTGATTGGCTACAATTAAAAAAATAAGTATTGGAGTGAGGAAAGGATGTTCAGGAAAATTAGTTTTTCTGATAAATCTGAGGAATTTTAACTAATTTTCCATATAAAATATCAAAAATAGAAATCATAAATTAATCTTGTGTTTCCTTACTATTGAAAAGTCGAACAATGTGTTACAACAAGTTGAATAACCTCTTATTTTTAACGATAAATCAGCAATGTAAGACAAAACGGTTAAAACGTTGAATACCTGCTATACAAAAAACGCAAAGTTTCAAAACGTAATTGTGGTATAAATTAATAATGATGTATGAAATAAAAAATGTTTTTTTTACGCCACATGCTCGACAATGTCCAATTATCTGTGTTATGCAAACCTTACTCAAAGTAATTAAGTCATTAGATCCCTAGGGATCTAATGGGGAGGGAAAATGGGTGGGCGACTAGCGAGCTATTCCTCTGGGAGTCGTGCTTACTGGTCGCTTGATAAAGCTGCCGAAGGGAACTTTTGCCAGTCGTCGTTACCACCACTGCGAAAGACCGGTGGTAACAGCCCATAGTGCTAACGAGAAAGCCGATCTACTGGGCAGACTCTTTGCCTTTGATTCGAATATGAACAACGAAGGCTCTGTACCACCTACTACACCGTGGTGGGGTAAGACCATGCCGGAAATCGGAAATTAGTCAAGTGGGTCAGACGGTATACCAGCAGTGGTGCTTAAACAGTGTGCTTCTGAGTTATGTCCTGTACGTAAGCGCCTCTTCGTGCTTTCCTACCACACTAGGCATTTTCCGTCTTTATGAAAGACTGCGAATCTGCACCAGGTGCCTAAAAAGGGCGAAGGATTAGATCCCTCGAATTTCTGACCTATTGCTATTACCTTTCTCCTCTCCAAGGTGATGGAGCGTGTGATCACAGTGAACACACAGCTTCTAAAATACCTAGAAAAACACGACTTGGTCAGCGACCGTTAATTTGGCTTTCGCACCGGTTACTCGACTGTTGACCTGGTGGTGAGCACTAGCCATTGAGAGTCAGGAAAGGCATTGTCTGCAGCTTGGACATTCGAACAGGTCTGTCACTGGGGTCCTTGATCGAAGTTTAGGACTAGCTTTTTGTCCGGTTGACGCATACGAGCCGTAGTTGACGGTAGTTTCTCGGATAGCATGGACATTAATGCTAGTGTCCCTCAAGGCTGGGTGCTGTCTTTTACGCTGTTTCCACTGCATATCAATGACATGTTGGGCATTAACAACATCAGCAATGTTGCTATGCAGATTACAGTACTGGAGACGCTTATTACATGGGTCGTGCAAAAATCCCTCGTTCCGTTGTGGAGAAAAAAAAATGGAGAACTTGTGTCTAAAATCAAGACGACCCTTTTTGAGGTCTCTGACTGGGGACGGGAAAACTTGGTCGGATTCAACCCTACAAAGACACATTGCTGCGCCTTCACCGCTAAGAAAACCCCATTTCACTGAAGTCCCACAATTCCAGGACACACCCCTCACCATCTCCAAGAGCATTGGGATCATTGCTGTTTACATCTCCAGCGATTTTCAGTTCCGAGATCATTTCCAAGACAGGGTGAAGCTGGCGTTCAATAAACTTGGTGTACTCAATAGAGCGAAGCAGTACTTTACCTCGGGGCAAAGGTTGCTGCGTTGCGAGTCGCAAGTCTGGCTCCATATGGAGTGCCGCTACCATCTCGGCTGGTGCACCCGGATACCAGCTTGTCCCGTTTGACTCGGTTTAACGACGGGCTGTGAGAATCGTCGACGATCCCAAACTCGCAAACCGTATGGAACCCCTAAGTCTGAGAAGAGATTTGGCCTCCCTGTGTGTGTTCTAACGCTTGTACATATAATGGGGTGTGTTTTGTGAATGAGTTCGAAATGATGCCCGCACGCCTATTTTCTACCATCGCACTACTTGCCATTGGCAGGTAATTGTTCCTCACACCTTAGAACCTACATGGTCACGTACAGTGCGGTTTCAGAGAAATCCTGCCGCAAACGCGCAGGTTGGGAAATGAGCTCCCTACCAAGATTTTCTCTAAGGACTCTGTAGTCCTGTTCAGGACAGAAGTCATTAGATTTTTAAAGTGTCGGCAACGCTCAAGTGATGCCCCTGGTGTTGCAAGCGTCCATAGGCTGCGGTAACCGCTTACCATAAGGCGGACCTCAAGCTAGTTTGCTACATTAGTGGTATAAACAAATAAAACTAAAAGTTTGTATGATAACTTTTACCACTGAAAACAACTTATTCGAGAATCAAACTGGCTTCTACGAGAAGATTTTATTTTAGATAGATAATTATTTGTTGTTATACCTACTTCAGAGTTTACACTATTTTTAACTGCAAGTTTGAAGTTTGTATGTATTACTATTTTTACAATAGCGAAAAAACAATGAAAATGTGTTTCTTGTATGGGGACCCCCTTTAAATTTTAACTTTTTTAACTTTTTATTATTTGTTAGATACTTCTGCTAAATAAAATCTTCTACCTATTTCGGTCTAAAAGATAGAGCCTTTTAATGGTTGGACAGACAGATAGACAGCCTAGTCATAGTAATAGGGCTTCGTTGGCACCCTCTGCGTACGGAACCCTAAAAAGGGCAAATACTGCAAATCTCGTACAAACTACAAATTTATAAAAAATATCGAGTGAAGATAGTAATTTGAGTCCAGAATTTAAATGGACATGCCAACCCTGCATCTCTAAAATCTGGCAACCAGGACATGTCAACGGTTTCTTTCCTAAAGTCACTCAGAAAAATTAAGAATTTAAACTAAATTCAGTCTATTCAAACGTTATAAGGTACTGTTAGCAGTCTCACATTTTTTACTCTATTGCCAAAACGAAATGTTCTTAATGTTTTTAGGAACTTATAAACCCGGAATATAAATGAAACCCTGCCCGGACGCCCTCTAAACTAGGAAAAATTCGGGGAAACCCGGAGAAAACTGGACAGCGCATGTCCTAGCCAGATGTGAATGTGTCACGTCTAATAGAAAACATTCACTTTTCACTTTGTCTCTTTCCAAAGTGTTGCCAATTTTTATAAGGGCGATTGCGCAGTCCATAGGAAAGTTTACAGAACTTAAATTTATTTATAAAGAGATTACAAAATCTGAAGCCGTTTATAAACATAAGTACCTACAACTATCATCATCATCATCATCATCATATCAGCCCATTTACGTCCACTGCTAGACATAGGCCTCACCTAACTTTCTCCACAGCAGCGTGCGACTCTGTAACGACTCCCCGTTACCTTTACGAGGTCATCTGTCCATCTAGCGGGGGGCCGTCCCTCGCTGCGCTTTCCGGTTCGTGGTCGCCACTCGAGAACCTTCTTCCCCATCGGCCATCGGTCCTTCGAGCTATTTGGCCTGCCCATTGCCACCTCAGCTTTGCGATTCGGTGAGCTATGTCGGCGACTTTAGTTCTCCTACGGATCTCCTCATTCCTGATTCGATCACCATAGGAAAACACTTTCCATCGCCCGCTGAGCGACCTTGAGCTTTTGTATAAGGCCCATAGTTAGCGGCCACGTCTCAGTGTCGTAAGTCATCACTGGCAACACACACTGGTTGAAGACTTTTGTCTTCAACCATTGGAGTATTAAGGACAAGAAAATAGTACGCAGTTTTCCGAACGCTGCCCAACCGAGTTGGATTCGGCGATTAACCTCTTTCTCGAAATTGGACCTACCTAATCGAACAGTTTGTCCTAGGTATACGTATTCGTCAACAACTTCGAGTGTAGAGTTCCCAACAGTTATTAGAGTGGGTGCTACATGGCCATTCGACATGATTTTTGTCTTGTCCATGTTCATCTTGAGGCCCACTCGTTGGGAAGCTCTACTGAGGCTTTCGAGCATTGTGATAAGATCCTCCATCGATTCTGCCATGACCACAATATCGTCGGCAAACCGAAGCTGGGTAATGTACTCGCCATTGACAACAACTATATTAATTATTTAATTTTTTTGAAATTACAATGAACATAAGATATATAATAAAAATTAAAATAAAAATACAACTAAAATTATGTTATAAAAGAATATCTCCTCCAGTGTACGGCCCTGTGGCATGGTGGCCATAATACTGGCGGCATTTCCTCGCTGGATTGCTATGCTAAGCCTATCAATTCAAATTCACCAGAACTTTGCACGAGCCTTTTCGATAAATCCTTAAGAAAGGTTTTGGTATCAGAAGACCATGGGCACAAAGACTCTACAGCAAGTGCAACAAGATGTTAATTATCTATACATATAAAATGCTTTGTCCTGAATGACTGACGGATCAACGCACAGCCTAAACCGCTGATCGTAGAGACCTGAAACTTGGAAGGTTTGTTGTTTGTATGACTAAGGCATCCGATAAGAAAGGATTTTCCGGAATTTTACCCCTAAGGGGGTGAAAAAGGGGGGCAAATTTTGTATGGGACAACGTGATTCCTTGATCCAATCTGCTTCAAATTTTGTATAAACCTTTTTTAACAGAATTGATGGAAGACGTGTTTCGTATTTTATTGAAATTCATCCCCTAACGGGGTTAAAAAGGGGTAGAAAGTTATTTGGCGGTTATTTGCTTCGAAGATGATATCAATACTCCTTAGTGCTTTTGATTTAAATTACATGTTATTTTGACACATGTTTGAAAACTCAATTTGATTTTATTAAAAAAGGTTGAACTTAGTTAAAAACATAAACAACTTCATAGTCCAGTCAAATTATAAAATGAAAAAATATTTTTTGGTAGAGTTTTGAATTTTGGTGTACAAGTTCATTAAGACATCCCGTTGTGGATACTAAAATTCCCCATCGATACCTGTTGCGCTCGCGCCGCCATATTGAAAAAAAGATACTCTTTTTCAATTTTTTGCTTATATCTCGGCAACAATTATTAATACGATAAAATCGTGTATGCAAAAACTGTAACTTATTAAATTTCCAATAAAAAGGTAAGATATATTATTTATGTATCTCTAATACTATAGTTGTAACCCGACATTGAAAAGTTTTTTTTATATTTTTGCAATCGATATACAGTTTTGTTTCTGTTTACTCCAAAAATGTTCGTATATATCTTTAAAAACTTATTCTATGCCACTACCTAGAGATAGAAAGACCAACAGAGATATAGAGAAAGAGAGAGAAGGGGAGAGATAATTCATGATATGTATAGCTAGCAGGGCGGAGCCCGTTTGGTGAGTAAAAATAGCCAATAGGCTAGACCGACCAGCCATCAGCCGATCATCATCGCGTCTGATTCCGATAAAAGACCACCTATCCTGAGTAAAACAAAGGCAAAGTTATCGACAGACTGGTAAACAAACTCAATTTTAACATTATGACTGCTACTAACTACGCCGTTTATGACTACCATAGGCTGGACGGACTCAACATAGCGTTTCTTCAGAACAAAAGCCTAAGTTTGCGCTCGATAGAAGTACTGGATGAACTTTGTTCTAGCAATATCTTGGTTATTATGTCCCTTGGACCCCAGGTGTACGAAGCTACTGTGACAGACTTTAGTAAACTGGGACAAATTCAAGAAAGCTCTCAAAATATTTAGCCTACCACAGCTAGATCACATTCCTGTTCTCATTAGATCTCTAATATTGATGTGGTCATCGAATTTGTCACTCGTAAGCTACTATTAGCCAGTGCATAAAATAAAAACCAGTTAAGAGCCATCTCAGTGTATGTGGAATGGCTTATAAATGTAACAGCTTAAAAACGGTTGTGTTAGTATTTATTGAACGCTTTTGCCACGTCGAAAATTGGCGCTCTTATGGATATAAACGTGCTCCGTGAAATCTGTGATGCAGTGCCCTTGTTTTGTTGCCCAAAATCCAAAACAACTTTGGTGAGGAGGTCTATACTTAGTGTCTATGAAATAACGTAACCGTGGTAGTAGTAACCGCTAATAAAGTTTACTCAAAGGTAAACTAAATTATCTATATGACGAGGGCTTAGGACATTTTTACTTTAACTACGTCGCAAAAAAAATGTAGTTCGACCTCGGCCCGTTATATTACTTATTAATATAATAATCAGGGGTAAGCTTAATTTTGATAGTCTGCAAAACTTCGTCTGCAATGACAGGAGGTAGAGAGGTAAGCTAGAGTAAGGTAATTGGTGTCTACTAGTTTAGTGCTAAGCAAGCATTACGACTCTAAGTTTTTACAAAGCAGTCTCTCTTTTATTCGTCGTCGCAGGGATTAATTTAGTCTTTGGAAGGAAGGCATGGCGCTCAGAGTGTCGACTTCAATAGCTTTATAGCTCCAGTTAGTGGTATTTATTCCCACCAAGTGGCCCCAAAACACATTCCGACCCAGCCATACACATCATGTCACATAATGCATTTGCCTCTTGGGACCCCTCCCTTTTTCTCTCTTTCTCACCCTCTCATCTCTTTTTCTCTTGGTAGTTTCGCAGAATAAATCTTAAAAATATATTTTAACCCTTTTGTAGTAAATATAAAACAAACGGAATATCGGCAGCAAATAATAAATAATTTTCCATTTTAACGCCGTATTACACCTAAAATACCAGAGATACAATAGTAATATATATGAGATTTTTTATAGGATATTTAAAAATCTATAGTTTTTACATACACATTTTTTCCGTATCAGCAATAATTGCCGAAACATAAGCAAAAAACTAAAAAAGGCTATCTTTTTTCTAAGATGGCGGCGCTAGCGCAACAGCTATCGGTGGGGACTTTTAGTATGTTCAACGGGAGGTCTTAATGAACAAATTCACAAAAATTCAAAACTCTACCAATTAATGTTTTTTTATTCTAAAAATGTATCTTATTTGACTGTAAATACTCTTTAAAATTGGAATCTCTCGAATGTCACCGTACTGACGGATCAACGCACAGCCTAAACTGCTGATCGTAGAAACCTAAAACTTGGAGGGTATGTTCTTTGTATGACGTAGGCATCCAATAAGATTAGGATTTACTGAAAGGCTCAAGTGCGAGTCGGATTCGCGCAATAAGGGTAAACCGATTGTAATGAAATTTTGGTAAGTTGTTATACACACGCCGGGGAATGTTTCTGAGAAAGAAAAAAAGGGTCCAGTGCGAGTGAGACACGGTCAAGTGCGAGTTGGACTCGCGTAAAAAGGGTAAACCGATTGTAATGAAATTTTGGTAAGTTGTTATGCACACGCCGGGGAAGGTTTCTGAGAAAGAAAAGAAGGGTTTGAATTAAATTACATTTTATTTTGACACATGATTGACAACTCAATTAGATTTCATTCAAAAAATGTTAAACTCACTCAAAAACATAAGCAAATCTTCTTCTATACTATATATATAATATTATAAAGCTGAAGAGTTTGTTTGTTTGTTTGTTTGAACCGGCTTATCTCAGGAACTACAGGTCCGATTTGAAAAAAATCATTCAGTGTTAGATATCCTTTGTATCGAGGAAGGCTATTATAGGCTAACAATCATTACGCTAAGATCAACAGGAGCGGAGTACCAATGAAAAATATTTCAAAATCGGGGTTTGTTTTCCTTTTGAGAGGTTCCGCTGCGTGCGCTGCGTAAACGGTTAAAGTTTAGCAAAAATCATGTATGACAGAATTGTTTCCCTTTAAAAGTTCTAAAAAAAAGTTGCGCGACAGAATATGTCTATCTTCTAAGGTTGGCTCACTATGAACTTTTTTATGCTAACCAAATTTGTTCTGAAATAATGCATTATTTGCGACGTTGTTTTATAATATCACTAATATCATAAGTATCATTCCTAAGAAAACGACAGATAGCGCCACAACCGAACAATTCTCGGTAGTTTAGAACTGAAATGGTCGCGTACAGTGCGGTTTCAGAGAAACTTTCTCCCGCGAACGCTTGGGTTGTGGAATGAGCTCCCTGCCAAGGTTTTCTCTAAGGACAACAGTATAGGTTCTTCAAGAAAGAAGTTGTTGGATTTTTGAAGGGTCGGCAACGCGCGAGTGATACTTCTGGTGTTGCAAGCGTCCATAGGCTACGGTGACCGCTTACCATCAGGCGGACCGTGCGCTTGTTTGCCACCTTAGTGGTATAAAAAAAAAAAAAAACAATGCAACACGATATTAAAAATATGTTTAATGCTCTCATGGACTTATTCATTAACTCACTCAAAAGAGTAGGTACGCTAAATTAAAAGAAAGAAACCTACGTTACATTACAACCGTATATTTGACTGCCAGGCTACTTTAGATTGCTTCTTCTTCCTCATTCAAAACTATAAAGTAAAAATATTGGGAGTTCAAATAATGTAACAGTGAGTATCAAAACAAAACAGTGTTCAATGAAAGCAGACAGACTCTTTTATTTTCTGTCTGTGCCCTGCCTCCTGGAAATGCGTCGCGACAGAACCATTAATCTATTTTCGACCACTACGTCTCATGATGAAAGAAAATTGTAAGGACTGGTTTTTTTGTTCTTATGCAGTTGGTCCAGTTGCAGTCATACAAGTAAAGAGGTCATAATTTCACCAATGTTACCAACATTATAGGTAATAGCAGATAATTCAGCCAATATGATTAGGTGGACCTACGGATCGGGGTGGACAGAGAGATGTCCCATCTAGACCGGCCAAATCATCTAATTTGCGTAGAAACCACAGATTTATTTGCTGGTTTCCACCTCCTTTGGCTAGCCAAAGTGGGTTAGGGTTTTGTTTTCGCTAATAAGTCAAAAACGTGTCACGATTGTGTGAAGAGCTAATGAATGTATGAAACAACGAAAACACCCGTCATTTCCCAGTTCGTTCAACCAAGTCTTATATTTCACAGTTTGTCACCGTCAGGAATTATCAAAGGGCCCATATTATTCCGGCCCTGATTTTTCACGTAACATGTAATTTGTTCTTACAATAGTTTGAGAGGTTTATTCGACCAGGTTCTTGAAATAGCTGTGTTGTCTGACTAAATCTGACCTCTACAGGAAGATCCATAGGTACGGAATAGAATCTGAAGTCAATAGCTTCCGCGGTTACTGAGATAATTCACCCCAGTGGATTTTCCTTTGTAATCTTTTTTGTGTGGAACCTTAAAATAGTGACAGCCCTAATGTTAAAAGAAAGGATGTCGCGATAATGCGTGATTGTTGATTGCAATATGCACTTAGTTTGCATTGCTATATCAATGAAGGAGAGAATTCACGTACGTGCCATACAAACTTCAAGAAAAAAAGTAAGGAAGGGTTTTTCTTTCTTTTAATGCTATCTTTATTAGTGCCAATGGAGCCCTATAACTAAACTGTTTGTCTGTCCGTGTAACATTTAATGGGCTCCACCTTTTAGATCGATATAGGTAGAAGCCTGAATTATATTCATTATCGGTGATAATGTAGTGAATTAGTTAACAATTATACAAATAGTAAAAATTTAACGGATGTTTCCATACAACCAACATGTTTTTGTAGTTTTTACTTTATGGTTATACATTTTAAGTTTAAGTGATAACAGTGTATGTTCTATAGTCAAACGACAGGTAATAAAAACTCGTGCAGTCCTAGGTCAGATACGGAACCGGGTTAGTGCGCGAATCCTATTCTCATCTTGTCGCTTTTTATTATTATTTTTTATTATTCAAATAAATTTAAATTAAATTAACATAACTATTATGGTTAATAAACTATGAGGTCGGAAGGAACAGACACACATCGTAGACTAGGTAGTTTTTTGGTAGCCTTGAAGTAGGTACCTACGTAAGCCCAAAAATAAAAATCGGTTTGGCAGCAAGTACCGTACAAGCAACTTCTCTTGGGAATTTTTATTTTTTAATGTTCCGATAAAAAATTAACCGCTGGACCGATTTTTTTCAGACTCTTTTCAGATCTAAGTCATGACGTGGCGTATCGATTGATATGGTCATCAAACAATTCGGTCCAGTAGTTTTTGAGAAAACCGAGCAGAAAAAAAGTACACCTATATACACACACACACACACACACAGTGTCATCACTCTAAAAATGATGAAACGTAAAGAAAACACAAAAATATCGATTACGATTTTCAGACCTATTACAATAACTTCCCAAGAGAAGTTAATAATTAGTGTCGGTTAAGTAATTAGCTGTAGGTACTTACCTACATTGTTTTTTTTTGGCACTTTTGTATTTGCCGTATTCATGTAAAAAGTTAAATGATTAATTTTAAATTTTCCCTGGTACTTAACGTTTTGTGTTTCAGACCAACGCTGAGAAGGAAATATTTTGACTAATCTTGATTTATGTCTGTTTGTATGGAAATATATGCAAGACGACAACAATTTGACAACATCCGGTTTTCTCACATATTCTTGACGACAGATCACAAGACAAGGGGAGCAATTTTTTTAACTGAATAATTTTTAAACGCGACGGATGCACTGGTAAAGACAAAAAATTTAAGGGTTACCAAGAACTTTTTGATGTAAGAAGTTTGAGTACATATACCTTCCAAAATAAGATTAAAAGCGATAGATAAAGGAATCTAAGTAACTCAAATCTATACAAGTCACTAACTTTAAACAGTATTATTTTAATTAGTTATCAATAGTGAACGCTGCAGGACTATCAAACTAAGTATTACCTAGGTCAATTACACTAGGCAGGTGCATGGAAACGTAGACAGACACTGACAGTCAGCCTAATCCACAAATAAAAAGTCGCCCAGCGAGCTGTGAATAGGACTATGCTCGGAGTAGCTTTGAATCATACGATCAGAAATACAGAGATTCGACTAAGATCTAAAGCCACCGGTCACCGATATAGTCCCCAGAATAAGCAAGCTGAAGTGGCACTGGGCAGGTCATATTTGTCACACAACTGATGGCATTTGAGGCAGCCGAGTCTTAGACTGAGAACCCCGGATCGGTGGGCGCAGCGAGGGTATCCTCCAGCCTCTTGGACCAATGACCTGAATAAAGTAGCCAGAATTGGCTGGATAAGAAAGGCGGAGGACCGAGTTTGTTGGTTCATTGGGAAAGGCTTATGTCAAACAGGCTGATTGATTGATTGTCTGTTTATTACACCAATCTAAAGATTTGGTCATTAATGAAGCAAAATTAAATATGTAATAGGGGATTTCAAAAGGCCATTTTAATTGGGATTGAATTGTACTCGACTCGGAAACTAAGTTGGCATTGTCGCAAATTAGTCAGCTATTCTACTCTATGCTTCGAGTCACATTTTAGTATTATTGACGCAAGATGCTATCGGAGCGGCACATAGGGGGAATTTTGAGATTCATGGGCCGTTATTCTAATTTAAACATATCTTGAATCTGTAATAATTTCCTAATATGTGAATCCGAAAATCCGAAAAAAGGGTTTATTGCTTTTCAATCCCTGAATTACTCAACCAGAAAAACGTCCGGTTTCTCGAGTTCCCGCGTAATAATTTGTACCTGCTTGGTATTTTTATTTAAAAAATGCGTCTATACAAAAATATTACTATGTATAGGTAAACGTAAAAGTAAAACCCTATCTAAATATTTTTTTTTTCCAAGTCGTTTGTTCCGTTTTCGAAATATGCAAATATATAATTAAGATTTGCTTTTTTTTTAATATACAAGACTAGCTTTTGCCCGCCGTTTCACCCGCCCTCAATTCATTTATCACACAAAAAGTATACCGGGTCAATGTGGAGTGGGATTTTTAGTAGAAAAATACCTAAAGAAGAGCATAATTTCTTTTAAAAGGTATATATATAGAAGCGACGCTAGATATAAGCTTACCAAACAATAACGTGCTGTCCTTCATCCAAGTCTATGCATCCACTGGAAATTGCAAGGATGACGAGCTAGATACATTTTACAATATTCTAGAAACAGCTATGAAAGCAGCAAACACAAAAAAAATGATAGTCATGGGCGATTTTGATACCCAGATCAAGACATCACTGCAAGGAGAAAAACTAACATTTGGCATGTACCTATACAAAAGGCAAAAGGTCAAAACACGGTCAGAGACTAACAGAATTTGCTTTAGAAAACAACTTAAAATTTACTAATAGCATGTTGAAAATAAGTAAAAAACAAAAAATAAACCTGGCAACCAAACGGTTTATATCACAATGAAATTGATTATGTACTTGCAACCCACAACTTGGAAGTACATCACTTTAATTTAATTCCAAAATTTTATTTTATTACAGATCACAGAATGGTCAGATGCAAAATACACATAAAAATTACAAATACAAGGAAGTTCATTAAAAACCGCAAAAAAAAATTACTGGAGACATACCAACACTAACTAAAGAGAGTGGAAGACAATAGGAAGAAAGGTTTACGGCTACGCTGGAAAAACATTAGACATACAAACACAATAAAATAATTTTGAAGAAGTCTGTAAATACAAATACCTAAAAACAAAGAAAAATCTCAAAGATGAAAGAAATCCCACAAACAGAAAGAAAACAACTATATTGCGTAATCAAAAGAACCAGAGAAATCAAAAATAAAATAACTCGAATAAGTTATCAAATTAATTGAGAAATTTCAAAAAATAGAAAGGCGGTCAGGTATAGAACTTTTGAATAATATTATATAAGTAAATCAGGAGCTGTGAAAAAAGCGTAGAAGGAACTCCAATCATCTTCGAAATCGACATCAAATGTAACGGATAGAGCAGGAAAAAAAATAACAAAGCGACTAGACATAATAAAAGAGGCTACAGAATTTTATCAACAACTGTACTCTAGACAATCAACATCAAAATTAAATGAATTTATTTTGAAAAAACAAAGAGTGTAGAGGCAGTACCTTCAGTACTACTTTTGGAGATAGAGTATTCAATTAAAGCACAAGAAAACGACAAATCGCCTAAGGATGACAGAATAACGAACGAACTACTAAAATCTATGTCGGTACCTCTACTGAGACCTTTACAAAAAGAACAACTCCAAGTCAGTGGTCCAGATCTTCAACAATTCTACTATATAAAAAAAAGATGACAGAGCTAACCTAAACAACTGCAGGCCAATTAGTCTAATGAGCAACGTATATAGTTCCCGTAGAGCGAAGATTAACTAAGTGACAATTTTAACGAAAATGAGTTTTGAATGCCACTCTCTTCACATTTTTTTTCTTTATTTTTTTATCTTATCACCATGGCTCTAGCTTTTTGTATGACTGAGATAGGAAATGTCAAAACTCTTATACCCTACACATGAAAGGACAAAATAACTAAATGAATTGAGTGATTATTATCTTTACGACAGATGATATTTAAATTGCCTAAGCGAACATAGTTAGTTTTACTCCGAAACATTTGATTAAAATACTGGACTCGTAAAGAAAATTGAAGACAGATGCAGCAGAGCGAAAACTAACTAAGTCGTTTTAGTGAATATACGAATATGATATTGTTAAATATGACAAAACTTACCGTAGTAACAAATAAATAATTATCTTTTAGTGAATTTTCACTCATTCCAGTGTGCAAAATAGGTTTATTTAAGCATGTATAAAATCTTTTTCCTAGTTTTTGGGGTTCCGTACTGAAAGGGTAATTAGCGGCACCCTATTACTAAGACTCAGCTGTCCGTACGTCCATCCGTCTGTCACCAGGCTGTATCTCATGAATTTTCACAGAAGATGTATTTCTGTTGCCGCTACAACATAACAATATAAATATTTAAGGGGGCTCCCATACAACAAACGTGATTGTTTTGCTCGATTTTGCTCGATATTGATAACGGCAACAGGTAGACGCTTAAAATATTAACAGAATATTAAGTTATATAGTCAAAAATTTAATTTAAATAAAACAAATATTTAAGGGGGGCTCCCATACAACAAACGTGATTTTTTTGCCGTTTTATAGATAATGGTACGGAGCCCTTCGTGCGCGAGTCCGACACGCACTTGGCCGATTTTTTAATTTTTATGAGTTGTAAAAAGCAATTGCAGATAACTGCTCCCGAATGCGATTTAGCTAGATATTGCTTTCCTGAAACACGTCGTGGCTAACTATTTTTCGTGGGAACAGTAGTTTCAACTATTCTATCTCTGTAATTCGAGACAAAAATGTGTGGAAATCTGAATTAACTTGCAAACATTTTCTCTGGAATCCTAGAATATGAATAACTCCAGACTTTTCCCAATAAGGTCTCAGTACAGCCTTTTGTGCCGATATGAGTTTAAGTTGAAACCTTTGTGTGCCTGAAATGGATAAAAATGATAAAAAAACCGTTTTATCGAAACATTCTCCATTAATAACATCTGGTTCGACTACTTTATCTACTGTAGTTTTGCTGGAAGGTAGGGAGTAGTACCACGAATGCAACTCAAGAGGTATAATTTCTTTAGTACATAGTCTTATCACGTCCTTCTTGGCCTCCGAAATAGTAAGACAAGACAGCGGGGGGTCCGCGGGTTTTTTCTCTAGACGTTCATAAGTCGAATGGGCCAGATGGTATAGCTGCTTAATGTGTGCCTGGTGCAGTGGTGCTTAAACAGTGTTCTCCTGAGACGTATGCTCCTTTTGGCGTTTTCCTACCACACTAGACAATTTCTGTTTTCATGGAAGACTGCGAATGTGCACCTGGTGCCGAAAAGTGCGATAGATCAGATCCATCGAATCCAAGCGCTATTACCTCTTTCCTCTCCAAGGTGATAGAGCGTGTGAATAAACACACAGCTTCTAAGATACCTAGAAAAACACGACCTGGTCAGCGACCGTCAATATGGCCTTTGCCACGGTCGCTCGACTGGTGACACACACCGATGGAAACTAGGCATTGAGATTAGATGAGAGGGGACGACATTGGCATGTAGCCTGGAATCCTAGCGAAGGCGTTTTATCAGGTCTGGCACCGGGATCTTCTATAAATAAATACGATTATATGAAATTACTAACGCAAATTTCAATAATATTCGTACCAATCGTAAAATAAAACAAATATAAGAATTGTAATTTTCTCGAAAAAATATTATGAGTATTGATTATGAGTTACTATAATAGAATAATTAATGTATGACAAAAAAAATATCAAGAACAAAATTATAAGGAGTGATGAATATGATAACAAATCGGTATGACGAGAAAAAATCGAACGAAAAATTGTATGTGAGTCAATATGGAACCGTTGTCCGTCCTATCCCATACAAACATTCTTTTTATAATAACTCGACCGCAGCGCCACCCACCGGATGTAAATTTTGCGATTTACTTTTTTCACTGAACAAACATACTTGTATATTGTGAATATGAATTATTTAGTAAAATTTTAGACCGGGTTCAGAATTATATTTTTGCCAGTTTTTAATTAAACAACTATATAAAGTAAGCGATACATCAATAATTTAATGCGGGATTAATAATTTTGACCGCGCTCTCTGCCTATGAATTCCTATACGTGAATTTTGATTACGTACGTGAAAAATACGAATACGAACCGAAAACGAGTCAGTGCACAAGCGGTCATACATTTACTATGACGGAACGTCTTTTTTCCGAATCGTTTTTTTCCCGAAATCACTAAGAGTTTTATGTACCCAGTGTCACGTCAGTGTAAAACAAAAGTGAGAGGTTTTATGGCATTGCCAGATGATCTAATCTGTCCTATGGACTATGTAATAACCTCAAAATTGACCATCCTTTAGGACAAGACAAAGCAACCCTGTGGTCTCTCATTTTTTTCTATCAAGTCCGCCATTTATGTTTATTAAAATAAGCTCTGTCACACTTTTGAGACCTTTTTTTACATCTGGTTAGGAAATGGCTGTCCAGTTCTCTATGTTCATAGATATAAAAACGAAATAAAATAAAAAAAGTGTCTATTTATAATTAATAGTGTCTAGGAAATTTACTTTTGGTAAGGACTCAAAATAAGTAAAAGAAACGGACAGTAAGTGGCACTGGAGAAACTTATCTGCGAAATAGCAGTGTCTAAAATCTCTACAAATGAAGAAGGTGGAAGGGCAAAATATTTATAAAATTATGATGTTGACAGATGACAGCTGAGATAATAGAAAATATGTGAAATATCATCCCTTGTGCCCTTGTAGTATAGAAACCTTCAGTTATATAATTTATAGAATGTTTTTTCTTGATAGATCGGTTAGCTGACAAAAGCTGCAATGATGAAACGCAACTCTTATTTGTTAATTTCTTCCCTTAATAAGGACTATTGGATCTACTGTAAAAGGAATATTAGACTATCTTGTTATGAGTCACAGACGCAGGAACAACAAAAAATTATTAATGGCCCTTTATCAGTTTACTCTGAGAAAGTATCAAAGGGCTTATTGAGCAAAGATTCATTCCAGGAAAATGTAGTCCAACAACTTCAACATGTGTATGAAGATGTTACTTTGTTTCAAAGACCTACAGTACAGCCACAGCCAAACAGATTTCTGAGGTTTTTTAGGAAAACTGAACCATTAAAAATAAAAGCTCCACAAGGCTTGTACATTTATGGGAGTGTTGGCGGTGGTAAAACAATGCTTATGGATTTATTTTATGAAACTTTGCCGGTAAATATTAGTAAATAAATAAAATTAAAGTAATTTGTGTTGGGATCTCATTATGGGGGTATTATTTTTATACATTCATGTAGGAATAGTCTAAGATAAAAATTGTAACCATCTGAGAATAGGTAGTAATTTTTTTTAAAAATTGCCCTTGTCTCCCATTATTTTTTTGGAAATAAATGGCTAAGTGGAAGTTGAACTAACTCACTCTCTAACCATTCCATGTCACCACCTAACAAAAACAAAGGCTTCTTCTCTTCTTTCTCAAAAACTTTAATTGATAGAATAGCACCTCCTTATATGTAAATGAAATAAAAGAGTTGGTAGAAAAGAACAGTTTTTGAAAAAAAAAAAATTAAAATTATAAAAGTTCTGATATACTAGTGTTAGGTTATTTTTTTCCCGAGCAGAGCGAGGGCAGCCCACAGAGGAGTGTGTTTTATACATACCTAGCACTTAGTTTTTCAAAAAAATATATTCTGTGCCCAATTTCTGCATTCCATTTGGGTAAGGTTGCCAGTTCCTAAAACTGAATAGTCGGACAGAGAAGTCAGTTTAGCCAGACATTTAGGGAAATAGGCTGGACATCTTTAATTTTTTTAGTCTTAGTGTAACACGTCAATTTTCTTTTTGAAGTAAAACAAGTGTTTTTTTTAATATTTAGCATTAAAAAAAAAATCTAATCCTAACAAAGGCCTGATACTGTCTGATTTGGCCCGACACGCAACCAAAAAGCCTGACTGTGTCCTGCTTTATCTGGACTCCTGGCTACCCTACATTTGGGTATAACGGCAAGCTTCTTCATCTATTAAACATATTTTTATGTTAAAATGCCAGGGTGCAGAGAAGTAAAAAAATTAACAAAACAAACCAAATTATTGTTAAATTGTTAAGTGCCATATGTGTACAGTAAAGTACACTTTACGAATACTGCCGGGGCTGCCTCAGATTTCTACCACATTTGAGTAAAAGGGTGGACTCCCTATTACACAGAGTCCGGGGCAGCCCCAAGTTTCTATTTCAGCCAATTATTGAAAGGTTTCATTGTGCCATTTTGAGACACTGGAATCTATTGCATGTTGGTTCCAAACCAGCAATCTTTAATACTAGATGAATCACTAAGATCTAGGCTATATCTAGCACATATGATTGTAATTTATAACATCTAAACTTATGAACTACTCACATATTTTGTGTGTACTAACAATATATGGATGAAAAATCTGAAATTAATGAATTATTATTATTAAAGCCAGTCTTAACTTTCTTTTTTGGTTCAACTTTACTAACTGAAATCCTAGCAAAATATTGCTTAGTAAGTACCTAATTTTTTTTCCAGTGCCAGATTTTAGACAACCACTTACAATTCAAATATGTTGTGATTTTGGTACCTATAGCATTACTCATTTTTAAATCTTCCGTTGTTACTTGTTATTTTACATTACAGCTCACTATAATAACTGCAAGTTTTAAACTGGTATATTATTATTTTAACTTTAAAAAATAAATGAATATTCTCTTAGATTGTAAAAATTTTAGTATTAGCTATTATGGTTCAAAAAATAGAACCCATAAAAGGTCAGATAAACAGACATACATCATAGGCTTAATAATCCAGTTTTTGTTCTTGTGACTCTTTGGGTATGAAATGGAACCCTAAAAATCATTTACTTTTCTTTGTTTTTAGGGGTTACATACCTCAAAAGGAAAAAGAAACCCTTATAAGATCACTTTGTTGTCTGTCTGTCTGTCATGACCTTTTTTCTCAGGAATGGGTGAAGGTATTACTAAGGAAATTAATATTGAATACTAGGGTCTATGATTCCTTGAAGCTGTAAAAAATTTAGCTTCTAAGTCAACGTAATAAAAAAATATTGCAAACTACGGCCATTTTTGTTGCATATCTGGACATTCACAAATAAATTCCTGCTGACCTAGAATTATGAAATTTGGCAAAAAGTAAAAAGTAAATCTGAAAACTGTAAATTTGTTTTCAAATTATAAACTTATTTGCAGTTGGTAAATAACCACAACCTATGTCGATGTATTGGGACAACAGTTGTCCAAGGGCAAAGTTAAGTTTGTCCCTCAATACAGTAAACCTTTTACGGAACCGTTGGTGCTGACTGGCGTCTGACTTGCACTTGACCAATTTTTTTACTAATTGACATTTGTTCATATCATTTTATACCTTTCATAAATCTTTTTATGATGAATTTTAGATTAAGGAAAAGTTAAGAGTTCATTTCAATTCTTTCATGTTGAATGTCCATGCTAGAATACATGAGCTCAAAATCAAATCTGGAAGAGGTGCAAGCTCCTTCCGAGATGAAGACTCCAAACCTTTTGATCCCATTCCTCCTGTTGCTGCAGATATCACTCAAGAATCATGGATAATTTGCTTTGATGAATTTCAGGTGAACCAACATTAAAGTTTTCAGTGCTGTTTATGAAATAATCACAATATTGACAATATCCTACCTATGCTGTAAAAATGCTTTGAAAATTATGGACCATAACATGCATTACAGTATATGTATACATCTATATATGTTCAAAAGAGCTAAGCTAGCCAGTTTTAGTAGATTTACCACTAAAAGAAAATTTACCCAGTAAGACTCTAAATTTATTTTAGGTTGTTTGTTACAACTGGGTTTAAATGGAGCTTTAGAGGTGCCATCATCAACATGTTTATGTACTTTCCATGGTGGTAGTAAACTATTATATTCTTTTTTGGTTGTAGCATTACCAAAGTTGGTCTAACACTTAGTTCCGGTTTTGTCTAAAGGCTCATGCAGTTTTTAGGTTAAGGGAGGCCAAAATCTCAACACTAAATCAAGTGGGTCAAACCAGCTAAGAAATGTGTGGTTTACACGGACGTAAATCTAAATTTACTTCTGTGGTGGTTTACATGAAAGTTCTTTAAAAACTTAGGGTTATTAAACTGATGTGGCAGCTAAACAGTAGTCAAATACTCTATTAAAAGAGTTATATAGGCCAGAAAATTTATATCTGTTAACTAACAATTACATAAATTATAAAAAAAATATACAATAAGTACTGTGAGATGTATTTGTTTCATACTTCTTAAGTAACTTAGACCATAATGAAGGTATTTATAATAATTATAAAAAACTTACAGGTGACAGATATTGGTGATGCTATGATTCTGAAGCGTCTATTTACACAACTTTTTGATAATGGTTGCGTTGTTATAGCTACTAGTAACAGAAAGCCTGATGATTTGTACAAGAATGGTTTGCAAAGATCAAACTTTTTGCCATTTATACCAATAATGAAGTCCCACTGTCATGTCATTCAATTAGATTCTGGCATAGATTATAGATTACGTGGTATTGGAAGTAAATATAGTAAATACTTTCTGTAAGTATAAATTACTAATTTTATATACAGTTGTTGAAGTTGGTGTCTTGAATACTTTACCAAATATAAACATATTCTGCTTTTTCATTTATATTGACTATTAAATGTTGCTTATCATGACCTACAAATGACATACAAGTTAATAGCTATTAATATTGCTTCCCCTTTTATTTTATTTCCTTTTTTCCCAATGGATTCCTAAAGTGTGCAAACAGGACAGTCACTGTTGGGTGACTCACTTTACTGTGCTCTTTCGTGCTTCGAGCTTCGGTCACGTAAATTGTCAGTTCCTGGTTGTCATATATCAGCAGTTGTTAAGCCAAGTCTTATAGGTGACTTGCAGTGGAGTGACCACTAGCTCGGAAATGTCTGCCAATTTGCACTAGGCCAGCGTGGTGGACTTTGGCCTAAGCCTCCTTTCTTTAAAGACGACTGAATACCAACATACAAACAATGACGCAACAATCCTTCCTTAGATTAAAAGGCATTTAGGCGTCAATAAATAATAAATAACGTAACATGCTTTGGGGGAGGTCTACTGTAAAAACGGTTTTACACATAAGCTTCAAACATTAAGTGATAGATGGGTTACCCCAAAATACAAAATAATTACAAACAGGTAAATATTTTAGGTGTGTGGATATGTAGTTCATTACTTTAGTGATATAAAATAAGTAATAATTTAGATTTTTTATTATTCCAGGAGCAGTGAACTTACACCTGAAAACAATGCAGTAGATGGTTTATTTAAATTTCTTGTGTCAAAAGAGACCGACACTGTGAGGCCAAGAGTAATCAATATAATGGGCAGAAATGTTAAATTTGCTAAGACTTGCGGACGCGTATTAGATTCTACATTTGATGAACTCTGTGACAGAGTAAGTATTCAAAATTTGTTCATACTATGTTGGAAACAAGTATATTGTAATATAAATGTTAAAGTTTGTAAATAAATTAGGGAGAGTGTTAGCTACTTCATAACGCATAAACGGATTATTTGATTAAGATGAAATTTAGCAAATACATAAAACATGCCCTAAATGCGAAGCAGTTTGTCGGCAGTAATTCTCGTTATTACTCTCTATTCTCGTTTGTTATGCCATATTATATGTCGTTGACTCGTCGGTAATATGTATGTTTTTGTATGTATGTATGTTTTTCAGAGATTTGGGTCCCTCTCAACGACGTAGTCTGTCTGTGTGTGGCATTGTGGGTTATTAATAGTTTATAAAAAGCTTTAATTGTGAGAATCACATTCACAGTAAGATTGTAATTTGATTAGTCATTTCTGGTAGAGTGTTTTATTTCTTTACCTTTACCTTTGTTTCAGCCTCTAGGTGCTAGTGATTACATAATGATATCAAAAACCTTCCACACTGTGTTCATACGGAATGTGCCTCAGCTATCTGTTGCTACACACAGATCTCAGATGAGGAGATTCATTGTGTTGATAGATACGCTATACGACAATAAAGTTAGGGTATGAATTTGTTTTCAAATTTTACTAGCTGCTGCCCGCGACGTCATCTGCTTGAACTCTATGCTATAACATCACTTTTTGTGAACGAAACCATAGCGCGATCTAATTCGACGCCAACGCCATCTAGTTAGAAAATAAGAAACATTTTTATATGGTGAAAAATTATAACACATTTAAGTTATGACTTTACACGGTTTTTTTAAAAAAATTAAACGGTTAGTTGTGAGTAGAATAATTAATTATTAAGAAGCAAGTCAAATATGCGTCGTTAGATTACACGTTGTTACAGAATGCGTTGAAGAAATAAAGGTTCACTGCTCGTTCCCCGTTGGTGATAGCGTGATAATATGTAGCCTATATGTTGACCCGACTTCTAAACAATATTCGTGCCAAATTTGAAGTAAATCCATGCAGTCCTTTTTGAGTTTATCCCGAACATACATACAGACAAAAAATTTAAAAACTATATTTTTGGCTTCGGTATGGATTGTAGATCACACCCCAAGTATTCTTTTAAAAAAATATTTAATGTACAGTTTTGACTTTCCTACCATTTTATTATATGTATAGATATTTCTTAAGAAAAATCAGTTACCAAAAAAATAAAAAGCTTAGTGCCCGAATGAATTGCAATGCATATCATAAAGGAGTCAAGTGTGTTTATTAAACCATTAGCGAGTAACACAATTAGTTTTAAAATATAAGTTAATATTTAAAGAGGTCCGTGAATTATAGTAAAATGAATGAAAGTTTTTTACAATTTGTAAAAATCATTCATGTCCATTTAAATAAATATATATTTTTTGTTTTTTTTTGGACATTACACACAGCGCCGTCTGGCCCCAAAGTAAGCAGAGCTTTTGTTATGGGTTACAACGGATACAGATACATATATATTCCTTTTTTTTTGTAAATACATACATATTATACATAAATACACCCAAACTCAAGACAAAAACAAATGTTATTTATCACATAAATGTTTGTCCAATGCGGGAATCGAACCCACACCCTCTGCGCAACAGTTGGCAACACTACCAACTAGGCTGCGAGGGAGTCAAATTATTTAAACTTTAACTATTTTTACTAATCGCTAAAAAATATTATTTTACATACATTAGAATTAGGCAATTTGGGCACCATATGAAATAAACCAAACTTTTTGAATGTCGTGAAGAAGTGGTTTTGTGCTGACGACACTTCGAGTTGAGATGTGATAGGGATACAAAATAGGTAACGATTTTTTCCTTCATCGAATAGCAAGTGGAGTGAATAATCAATGTAGGCACTTAAGAAAAAGAACCATTCGTATTCCGAGTGAAATCGAAACCCCTAAGCCACCACCGACCGACTCAGTGCCGGTTGGCGGCACTCAAATTCAAAGCTGGCCGAAATAAAATGTGTGATTTGTAAGGAAATGAGTTAAAGCTGGGGTCGAGCGGTTCAGTGTATTATAGCCGTTATCTATTTCGAACAGGGGTCACATTCGCTTACACTGGTACATTTCTGTAGCTATTTACGCGTTTTGTACTGGAGCTGGCAGGAGCGACGCTTACTTATTTTGTGCCAACCTAATATAATTATACTTCTGAAATATAATATAATCTCGTGTCTGCTTGAGATGTATTTTTATTTGTCTGCTTTTGATGTATTTTTGTTACATTATAACCTATTTTATAGGTAGTAATATCAGCGGATTGTGACCCAAAAGACCTTCTAAATACACACGTACAGTCGGAGCTCGGCGATGCTGACAGAGCACTTATGGACGACCTGCAAATTGCTAAGAATTCTGTAAGTTGATTTTATTTCTAAATAATATTTGGGATTTTACGAAGTACTAAATTTTTTTAAATAGTGTAATTTATACTCTATAATTTCACAGTTTTAAACTACCAAAGGGGGGTAACCAGGTCGGATACACACCCAAACCATAATCTGGGGTGCGGGACCATCTATTCACCGACCACTTAAGCTCTCCGTAAGTGGTGGGCCCACCGCAGTGGCACCTCTTCTCATTCAGTGAATCTGTAAAAATACTTTTATTTGCAGGAAAATGCAAATGCAGCTATATTTACTGGCGAGGAAGAAATGTTTGCGAGCGACCGATGCCTTTCACGAATCATGGAGATGCAGACAGATGAATATTGGGAAAAATGGGGAAAGCAACCAACTTGACATTAAAATCTATGATTATTACTTTCATAATTCACACGATTCATTAGAAAGTTTTATAACAATTGACTAGTCGATAAATTAGAAAAAAACAAATTATAGTAATACACTTATGTACAGACACACTATATTTAATTGTTGCAGATATCATATCAGATCCTAGTGTACCTAATATACCTAATCATTGGGTTATAATGTATATCGTCGCCCTGATTACATTGTCCTTGTGCTTTTCGAGGTTTTTCACTGCAGAGCGACGATATGGTACGCATTTGACACAATGCTAGGAGACATAGAAAGATAAGACGTAGGAGTTTTGTCCATCACGTTTGTACATAAAAATTGAAAAATGTTCATGCCAACTTTTGTTGTCAGTAGTACGAGTATTAACTATGGTGCTATTATAGTAAATTGTATATCGTAGTAATATTATTTATTTCAAGTGTAAATTGACTTACCCATCATCCGGTAAGTCAAACATTAGATGTATTTGTCATAAAGTGTGATAAGTAAATTGATAGATAATTTATTCTTAGGAACAGCAATTGACGCTTTACCTAAGTGTATAGTAAAAACTTGTTATTTCCGATTCATTATTGGTCCAGTACTTAAGGTACATACATGATGTTCAGTATTAGTTGAAATTCATTATTATTTTTGTATATTTTTTCTTGTTCCGTGTAGATAGTTAACAGGTACGCAAAGTTTTTTTGTTGTTGTGTTAATTTATTTTCAATAAAAATGTTATAATTTGCAATAAAATGTAGGTATACATTTATTTTCCACACTTCCACTAACTCAACGTTTAATGAAAGTAAAAATTTTACCAGCCTTTTGATTTCTGGGTCAGTAAATTAAGAGCCAGTAGTATTTAGTAAATACGAGGACGCGATATGTAACTAAGCGTGCGTAAGTAGTGCAGCTAAGTCCTAAAAAATCTTGCATTTGCAATCGCTCAAGGATAACAGAAGCACTGTACATAGACATGTACTTAAATTACTTCATAAGAACCGTTTAATTTTGCGTTCTAGTAATAACAGATAGCTCTTCTAGTACAAAACATCATAAAAGTAGTTAGGATTCGCTAACATTCAATCATAAGCACCTATTAATTACAGATGGCGCTATTTTGTCCTAGTATGTTTGTTTGTAGAATAATTTGGTAAGGCCTCCTCTTTTTACTTTTTCGAAATATGTATATGTATATGCAAGAAATCAGTTTTTTCAATAGGACCTTTCCCTAAAAATAATAAATAAAATAATTTGAAAAACACACAATAAAAAAGTATGTATACTGGACGTTATATTTTTAATGAAAAGTGCGTGCTTTACAAAGTTACTTTCGCAGGTTTTACTCAAAACCCTGATGTTCTTAAGCATCACATTAATAAAAAACATAGTTTAGATGTAAGTCGAGGTCGTGACACCTAGATATTAAGACTTGCCATAAATTTTTAAACATTTTTTTTTTCGATATTTTCGCATTATCTTGGAAATCGGTACTATACTCGTCCCTTTCTTGCGCACACGATTCTTTAATTATTCATCTCGCTCGTCATGCATTGGCAAACTCTTAAATAAATAGCTGACAAGGATTATAAAATTCGTGCAATAAAGAAACACGATTGTAGGTTTCAACGTTTATAAAAAAGGACAGTCTTAATCATACATGTGACTATAATATTCTTGGTAGATTTGTATGTAGGTCTCCTTCTCTGAGGGAGTCATTTGCGCGATGACGTCATCGTCGATGCTGGTCAGTGGCACAGCCTTCCCGTTCACCATCACTGTGGGCGCGTTGTCATCAGAATCAGACTCTTCGCTCTCCATTTCAGCTAAAACCATTCATCACCGTAAATGAATAATAAATTACATAAACAGGTATTTCTGAGTACATTTTTTTTGGAAATACATATTATACATAGAATACACCCAGACTTAAAATAAACACAAGTATCACATAAATGTTTGTCATGTGTGGGGATCGAACCCGCGCTTTGAGATCGGCAGGCAGTACTTCTATCAACAGCTTGCGTTTAGCTGCTGTCGCGTGGTTATTGTTTAAATGTGCATTGCGCTTTACAAACTTTTGTCACTTATGTCGCACAATGTAATACCAAATGTGTATTTTGTCGCAACCTTCGTATTTTTTATTTAGCCAGAACTTTTAAACTTAACTTTTTTGGCAGAAACGCTATCTACAACTGGCAGGTATATTCTAGAAACAATACATAACGTTCTGAAAATAGCAAATCTTATCCTTATCAGCCTCATACGTCCCCACTGTTGGGGCACGGCCTATTCTCACTGGGCCACAGTCTACACTCTGGCCCAGTGAGCATTGTGGATTTCACGTATGTCTTTCTTTGTTCCGACATAGGCAGGTTTCCTCACGATGTTTTCCTTTATCGCTAAGCCAGTGATGTGAATAATCAATGTACTTGAAAAATTGAGAAAAAGACTCATTGCTACTAGTCTAGTCAACAAGTGCGTTTTTGATCACCTTTTTTTTAGCAGTCTCGGAAAAATATGAATTAGGTGTCATTCGATTCGGAATCGCGTCTAGATGATTTTTGAAAAAAAATAAGTTTCGCTCAAAAAAATTTACTGAAAAAAAGGGTGTTTGGTTTTTTTGCAAGATTAAGAATATCTTTTAACTGCGTAGTTATAGATAGATAGTATCAGCGCCTTAACTAACTTTATTATTAATCAATACGTACCGACGGCGGCTAATTCGTCCTTCAGTTTGTACGGATCCTTTGGCTCTTCATCACTAGAATCTGAATGCTCTTGTTCAATGCCTTTCAGAGCGTTGGAGGCGGCATTACCAGTACCAGTGTTTTGTTTTTCGTGCGCCAGAAGAACGGACATAATATCGTCGTTCTTTTCTTTTCCAGCTGATTTAGCATTGGCATTGCTGGCTGCTTTTTCAAGTACTGCATCTGTTGAATGGACGCTATCACTCTGAAAGATTCAGACATATATAATATATATAGTTAACGTCCATGCTAGATAAATAGAACTTAATAAGTTATGAATTATTTTTTAATCCTCGAGCATCTTGGGGTACCTAGTCAAAATGTTTATACTTACCTCCTTCCTGATTAAAGTAATTAAAAATAAATTTGGTTCCGTGATATTTATGACCTACATTGTTCTTTTGCACAACTTTTCTAATATTAATTTAACTTTATAAAACTGCAAAGTTGACCGAAATAAGGGCCTAGATTTTCGACTTGCACACACACTTGTATTGTTGTGGTATTTTTAGGATGTGTCGAGATTTTGAAGACGCACTACACCAAATAATCATTATGAAATTAAGAATACATTTCTTAATTTTATAACGGTTATAATTATTTTGGGCAGCACGTTGGGACGCCTAGATAGTTGTCAACAAACAACTAGAAACTAGATAGATAATAGTGCTCTCGTTTATACAACAGGCAAGTTTCTTACGCAGCATGTTTAGGCAGGATGGACAGACGGCTGTGTTAACTGCCAACTGTTGCTTTTACATCCAACAACTACATACACTAACTAGTTGATTAGGGTCAATACGGTTCTCTACCTAGGCCGGACGGTGTTTATAAAGCTCATTAGGGCGACAGGATTGCTGACTGTATACTAACATAGCTCAACGAGTCGCTATGGTAAAATGGCAGTGGACAGGGTACATATCCGATGGCCGATGGGGAACGAAGTTCGTGTGTTGTGACCACGTACCGGAAAGCGCAGCGTAAGTCAGCCCCCCGCCAAAGAGACAGATAATATACTTCAAAGCGGCGCTGTGCCGGAGTGTAGCTGCCTTGTGAAGTTAGTTATTTGAGGCCTTTGTCTAGCAGCAGACGTTGTAAGCAAATATGACGATGACACTGACCTGTTCATTAGAGACGATGGTGCTTTCGACCATCCAGACCGGGCGCTCCTTGCGTAACGCGCTGGCGTCTGCAGCGGCGTCAGGTTCGCCGATGGTAATGTCGACTCGTGTCTCTTCCACCGCGAGACCTTGACTACGCGTCGCCTCGCCCGACCACTCACCGCCTCCAGGACGGGCCATACCTGATTGCTTATTTGTTAATCTGAAAATACCAGATAGCTAAGTTAGGGGAAGGCAGTTTAGTATCGGACAAGTATGGTTTAATTACTATATCTTGGATCGTTAAATAGTGTTAATTTTACTTATGTCCTTTAAATAGAAGACATTTTATGATCGGTAAATATTTAGAGATGCTCAGAATAAAATCTTAATTACATAAAACATACATGATATCATGCTTGTTTTCTGGAAGGGTAGTCAGTTACGGCAGAATTCCAGATGCTATGATACTTGCACACTTCTACTTCATCCGCCAGTGTTTTTAAAACGTTTTTCGATTGTAACGTATCTACTCTTAACCTCACCTTTTCTATTGAGGTATGTTCGAGGAGGTCATTATCGACACTCCCATTTAATTTTGTGTAATAAATTTGTTTCGTACATCTTTTTTAATTTATCATTTCTACAAGCCTTATTTATGCCAAAACATAAATTTCTCATTCCTTGTCACTATCTACATCTTTTTTTAATCCGCAGCGCTCTTGTATCACTCTGCATCTTATCCTGTTATTTAGAGTAACGCGCCTACATGCACTTCTCAATGATCTCATTTCCAAAGCATTACGACGACTGAGCTTCTAAAATGTTTTAGAGCCCTAATTGCTTCAAAGTGAGCCAAGCTCTTCAATGTCGTCATCTGTAAATGCAGTACCACCGGAGATTCGGAACGAAAGTGTGGTGGTATTATTCTTCAAAAAGGGAGACTAAACCCTTCTTTAGTACCTACTATCGAAACCGACCGAAATCACTCCTAAGCGAGAGAGGGACTTCATATCCCCGAATCAGCCAGCAGAAACTTTGAGAAGGAGAATAAAGGACACTAATATTCAGCATTCCCGTTTTAAGCCTTTTTTATTGTAGAACCCATCTATGTGTGGGGCATTTATGTACTTGGGTTATTTTACATTAAAATAGAAAAGTAAAATTAAACCTTAACTACAAGCTGAAACAATGTTTTATTCATGTTTAAAAAAAAAAGAAAATAATGTTTGAGTCTGGGATTTATTTAAGCAGGGAAAAGCCTTGTCACACTTCTAACCCAAGTTTTTAGGCTTTTCGACCTTCTGAAGTCGCCATGTGCTTATTAGCTAAACACGCGATTAAGAGCGTAAAGATTGCGCGTTTTGCGCCTATGTTGCCGAGTTTTTATATTTATTGCGATATTTGAGAGGTCCAAGACTTGTAGCTGACTGTTACGACAGTGGTAGCAGAAAAGTCCACATACGTAATGAGAATAAAATTTTACTGGCTCTTTATATTTCGTCTATTTAATTAAGATTTCAGCATCATAATGTGTTAACCACTTGCTGATTGCCGGTCAGGTTCAGTATCTTGTGAACCTTTACTAGTGTGTTGTATCCTAGCTGTCGTTTTTGCATCTATTTTTTTGTTTTTTTGCCCGTATTTTAGAAAGCATTTCCTATTAGAGGTTTTTCCTAAAAATTCTCAACGATCCTAATGCAGAACACTAATATTAGTTAGGTAAAACCCAGAACTCTTCAAAACTACAACTTTGTAGACATATGCACCATATTTTTTAATAACTCTATAATATTAGATAAGTCATTGGAAACATTTTGGGGTAGGGTATGGCGCCGGTATCTAGTCAAGTTTGTGTAGATGATTTAGGGGGGTTATAAAATGCCATGGTATATAGATACCTGCCTTAACTAAACATAAACATAACAAAGTATAACATTATTTAACTATAGCATAGTACCTAAGAGTTTCTCATATAAATATAAAAAAAAAAATTACTACCGGATCTATGTTTTCATTATCGGATACTTAATAAATTTAGTTTATTTTATAGTACATAATCTTTACATATTTGAATGAAAACTGAACCCGTGATTTTAATTTTTCAGCCATTGATTCAAATACGCGATAAAAAGTTTAGTTTTTCCTTAAATTTTTAACTATTTTATTATTTGCCGAAGAGTTTCAGACTTTCAACACCTTCTTCACGAACGTAAGCTGACTGTTAATGAAATCTGAATGAAGCTAGTTAAAATAAACAAAAAATCATCATTCTTTAACTTTTGTCTTTTTACATCTGGGCAAAGAGAAGAACTTATAACTGCGTAGAGCCCAGGATTTTGACAATTTAGTCAAGAAGTAGGTAACTAAATATTACGGCATATAATTATTTTTTGGTTAGTGGTACACTCCACAAAGCCATGGAAAGTTAAAAGTACCTTATTACTATTATTCTCACTTTTATATACATATTTTATAATTGATTAGGTGGAAGACAGATTGTCGGAAGTCGATTACGTTGCCAATGATAAAACGCTTACCCTCGAATAGTGTTAATGTCCACAGGTTCTGGCTCCAATATCTCTGGCGCCAGTTTGATGCCCTCCACCTCCCGGAGCAGTATGTACAGAGGTTCTAGCTGCTCGTTGTATTTAGCTAGTAGGAGACGGGAGTCTTTTTTAGGGAGTGCGGACACATCTTCTTCTACTGCGTGGCTGCAGAATGTGCATCGAAATTCTTGCGTCATCATATCATAAAGTTGATCTGCCTAAAAATATTACTTTTAAACCTATGTTTTTATATTTGCTAGAATACGTAGGAAGTAAATATATTCGCACCGCAGGATTTACTTTGCGGTATAAAAATAAGTTTGTGACTTTAATGGCCATATCTATTAACTACGTCGACAGCAGCCTAATTTTTTACAAGGGACCATAGTATTTGATACAAAGTGATCCGATAAAGAATTCGTTTTTTAGGATTTCCTAGCCAAATGAGAGAAATGGAACCCTCATAACCCTTATATTATAAGTCTTTACATCTTTTCTAAGGAAATTATACAAAACGATGTCTTTTGTGAACCGCTCTAAAGATTTGTTATAAAACTTGGAAAAAAAGCAAAACCCAGAAATTAATTTAATTTTTATCGCGCATTGTGGGTATAGGGTATTGTTGGATAATGCTTCAAAAATGCATCTAAGGTTTTTTTTCTCTAAGATGTACACTTTGCGTAATATTTTCTCCTAAAGTTGAAAAATTTGTGTAATTTAAGCCACGTACACCAAAAATCTGAAAAAATTACGATCATAAAGCTTCGTTAACAATTTCAACGAAGGTTTTAAACAAAATCGGTTCACAATTTCTTTAGATATTCGCAATAATTCTCATTCTACGAATTTCACTACGAATTCACTTAATGCATGTACGACACGCACTTGTTTTCTATTGACTACGGAACGGAACCCTTAAAAAGGAAAAATGAAGGGTCTTACTTCAAGATCGGTGAACGTCTTAGCGCAGTTTGGACATTTGAAGCTGGCACGACTCGTGGCATCCCTCTCTTCAGTTTCCATGCGCTTTCGCATCAGATCCAGTTTGTATTTTACCACGTTCACGAATGTTTTGTAATTTATGAAATAATAATTGACTTTTTGTGCTTTGCCGTCTAAACCTGTAATTTAAGGTAGATATAAAGGCTAATGACTACAAGGCTTGCGACAAATCGCAATCGCAACCGAATCGCGATCGCCACCCATATGAACCTCGTCAATAGAGATGCACCGCCCCGCGTCAAGCTAATCGCCCGCCCCATATAATAAATTCGATTCGATTCGCCTCGGCTTCGTTTTAGTGGACGTTGGCCTTTAGAAATTTGTACTTAGGTTTGATAAGTGTGCGGAAGCGGAGCCTTTATTAATAGGATTAATTGCAACATACACCTGCAACATTACACATGCCTAGTTCACGAAGATTAGTGACCCAGACAGTTCTTAAAAAGTCATTAGAGGTCGAATTTGCAAGAAGGTTCATGGATTTTTAATACCGACTTTACTTTAGTACCTACTCGAAAACTACTACTACTACCTAGAAAAAAACCGGTATTATGCGAGTCGGATAGCCCTTCACAGTATATTTTTAAAAGTAGCTCCACGAATTTGCTCTGATCTATGGTATTCTCTCAACTGGTACTTTCTCCAACGAGAATATTGAGGACCATATAAGCCCCTTACTGAACCTTCTGCTTACCATACGTTCGGACGGATAGAGTCTCAGTGGATGCACCTCTGGGTCCTCGGACCACTGTCTCGTTCAGACTAAAGTGCCATGCAAGTCAAAACAAACTGTTTCATCTGGGCCAACTAATTGGTGTCGTATAAGTCGGCAGATTGGGATAGATTGCGTGAATTTTATGCATCGTACCCCTGGTATCTTCTATGATTTTTTAAATTCAAAGTAGCGGATCTAATATAGCGTAAATTTTTTTGAAAAAATCTTTAGTTTCGATGAAATAAGTTCTAGCTGGGTTTTCGACGGTACCAGATTAAATTTTTTAATCAGCTTTTAAAAATTCAAGGTAGCGGTTCCAATAGCGTCCATTTTCTTTAATTACTCGATTTCAATAATAATTAGAAGAATAAAGAAGTTACCCGTGCATTAGTTGCGGACGGACCAATTTTATTTTGTCCAATTTTATTACATGAATACTTCTCTTCTGATGATGTGACGACTCTGTATTTCCTAGTAAGTATTCATGTAATCGTGCCATATACCTATCGCTGGTTTGACGTAATTTAAAATAGTTAGTAGTAGTACTGTCTGACAGTCAAACTGGGCCCCAGCGGTGGACTTTTTAGGCTTTTTTCTCTAAGAGATTTGGCCCCTGTATTAGAGACGAACAGTGGCTGAGACAAAAAATCCATACTAATATTATGAATGCGAAAGTTACTCTGTCTGTTACCTGTTCACGCATAAACCGCTGTTGAGATTAAGATAAAATTGGGCATGTACCTCCTTTGAGTCCCGGGAAAGGACATAGGCTACTTGAAAACGTCAAGTGTGAGTCGGTTATCTGTCTGTCTATAATTGAGGAGTTGTCGTTGAAATCCTAAAGCAATAACCAAATTTAGGGCGGGTGGAACCGCAGGCAAAAGCTAGTATTCAAAATTTCTTAAACTTCTATAACCTCGAAAAAAAGTACTCATAAGCTATTTTTAGAAGTTGCGTATTGTTTCAGTAATACTCATATATATGTGAGTTTAAGATATCATATCTACTAAATCAGTTGGCTACTTTTAGATTAAACTCGCGTGCGCATAAAACATGCACTATCAATCACCCAGTTCTAAAAACAAAAGCAAAGGTTCAAGCATAGTTCTAGTTTTTCTTAAATTAAAATTTTATAATAGGTACTGTTCATACAAAGGGGAAAGGGGCCGTCCATTAACGTCCATCACGTGTTGTTTTTTTGAAACATTTTTAACCCCCCCCCAATTTTTCGAATTTTGACGAAAAAATAAACACACCTGATATCTTACTACACCCCCCCCCCGTGATAATTCGTGATTTTTGCCGGACCCCCCCCTTTCGGGCGTCACGTGATTAATGGACGGCCCCAAAGAAGGAATTGAAGACGCCAGCAGCTTAAAAGATGTCATGTCAGCTAGTTGCTGGAGCTGTCACGTTGATGTTTTGGTATACAAAGTGTGGTTGGGGCGGCGGGGGGCTGCAAGCGTATGCAACAAATTCGCATACGGATACACTTAATAAATTATTCAGTAACAAAACTGCAGATGTAAACTTACCTGTTTCCATTTTCAGTCTTACTTGAATGAACTTATCATTTTTAAGTGTAGATATTCTAGCTCTTAACATTTTGCGCTCGAACTTTAGAAGTTCACATATATCATCCTCTTTCATGCCTGAAATGCATATTATGTGTTTGAGTTGAGTCTGGGTGTTACAATAAGTAAATTTGTATCGACAGATTTGGATTTTGTTTTCGGGGGAGAATTTAGTTCACAGTGGGCAAAGAATTTTATTTGGGAGACGGAGGGGCTTGAATTTACTTAAATAAATACGCCTATGTTTGTGTAAAGAAGCATTTTAGGCTGGCTAGTTTTTTAATACCTATTTCTTTCTTTATTCAGTCATGGTAGGAATGAGAAAAAACAAAATTTGTATAATTTCTTAATGATCTATCATGTAGCAACCTGCCCCGGCAAAAATGGAAGGCGCACAGGTAAACGTAACGACTCCCAATTGCCAGACATACCCTAATTCAACCATGCTTCAATAAGATATGGAATATCTAAAAACCTGCCGACCTACAATGATTTCTCGAAACCGTGGCGCTATGTGCAGCCATTTTATTAATTTGGACTGCGTTCCAAATTGTAACGAGGAATTCGGAACGCCTGGGGTACAGCAATTTTGCAACTGTCAAGTTGAATTGTTTACATTGCCATTTATTACGGTTGAAACTTACTCCTGTCAGTATTAAAATTAACCGTCAAACTCCCGTTCCAAAACCGGTTGATTCTCCAACTTTGTGATAATTACTCGGCGGGTTTTGGATAATACCTGTTATCTTAATTAACAATAAAAATATGTTCCCTTGTTGTATCCATCTGTCTGCGTCTATCTGTAGGCTACAAACTTTATAGTAGGCATTTGGCCGGCACCTAACTGCAAAGTTATTTCAAACCAAGACAACGTAGCAACACTTGGCAAACGAATGTTTTTCAGAATAGATAGTAGGTACCTACTAAAACGTATGTTTAGCTTGCAGAGAGAACTTACTCCAAGGGTGTCAAACAGAAGGGAAATAAGAGAAAAAGAGAGTCGCCGTTGGCGGGCCCAACGTGTAGTACCAAAATCCGGATCCAACCAGTCGTCAAAACTTCCGTTGTTGGTTAAAAACCTGACGAGCAGAATGGCGTGCACCTGATGCACTTCAGTAACGACAATACTCACACCAATGTCCAATATATGTCCCCGGGGACAATAGTTCAATATAAATCAATGAACAAATCCAACACCGTAGTCACTAAACTAGGCATCGGAGTACGAATGTCGCTCCGTAATATCCGCGTTAAACCCTTTTGGCCGAGCCTGTGACGCAAGCAAACCACCCCGTGTACATCTAACGCCGACCGCGCATCCAAATGAACTAGAAAATTCGCACTGCCGACGTGCGTTCCGTGCAAGCCTACACCAAGGTCAATGTCACAGCAAGAGAATGCCGTAGCACGCTTATCTTTACCGAACAACACAGGTACATAAATAAGCACACGCAGTAGCTGCTTGTTTGATGCATATCCCTATTAGGGATTGTTTGCAAGATACAGAAGGTGAATAGTTATAAATATAATGTAGTAGTACCTATTTACATATTCAATTATACTCACATGGGTTCCGTACTAGCATATCAACAATGAGAGCGTCTTCTATTGTATAGAAGCCTCTCACTACAAGGCGGGCCAGCTGCTTCAAGCTGCTGGGTACTTCAGTAACTAGCCTCTCCTCAGTCATTGCTAAAACAAAATATACGACCAACCTTTTTAATATACGAATAATGATACATCATTTCATAATAAGTGCATACAAGGCAGTTTTGATACACTTATGCCTTAAGAAAATACACGTAAATCATGACTACATTTTTTTAAAAAGAAAATATGAAAACTTAGGTGTTTTAGACGGCGCAGCTGCAGCCCCTCTTCAGTCGTTTTATTATAAATATGTTTACCACCGATAAAGTAACTTGCAGACTTATCATAAGTCTACAACTCTTTTAGGGGCCTGTACCACAAAAAACGGAATCCTTATACGAACACTTCGTTGTCCGTCTATCAAGACCCTTTTAATCAGGAACGCGTTGAGTTATCAAGTTAAAATTAATAACAAATTCTAAGGGAGTTCTGCAGTCCCTGAATTCGTAAAAAAACAAGCTTTTAAGTCGTTAACGTCATAAAAAAAATACGGCCATTCATGCCGCATTTTTTGACACTCGCAAATAAATCAAACCCAAATTGGCACCTACATTTCCCAAACTATTTGCTAACTAGAAAATATATTTGTACCTACTCGGTATAATGATTTTTTGGAAAAAGGTCAAGTTTACGTAGCATTGGGCAGGGTAGGTACCCAAGGTCATTGGAAGGTTTATTTATCAGTGATCTGCTGGACCCTCGGAAACTCTTGTGCAATCCTCACGATGCATGCATGTCTTTGACGGAATCAGAGAGGCTGAGAAGTCTGGACTCTGCTCAATAATAAGCTAGCACTATAAACCTACTTGTATGTAATATGTCATTGTAAAGTAATGAATGAATAGCACTATTATAACCATCAAGTGCAGTGTTGTCAACTTTATTTTAACGAATCCACAAATTGTGATGTCGATCGTAACCCACCAGAAACCACTAAATTTGGCTATTCCTCACACCTCCAGAAAACCACTTACATATTATCCCAGAAAGACACATACATGTTATATTATTCGGAAATAAAAGAACAATTTTTGTAATTTATATCATAAAATTATAGTTTATTTAAAACAGGATTTTGACAATTATCTAATGGACATTAGAGACAATCATCTTCGGAAGAATCGGCTTCTTCTACAATTTCTAAGGACCGAATAATATCCAAAGACCGAATAATTTCCAAAGACCCAATAAGAAATTAAACAATTTTATTTCAATATTCAAAAGAACGTTGGATACCAACTCTTATTAATTTTGCTTTGTTTAATCAAAGTACTGAAAATACTATAAGTAGGTAAGTAATTTTAGCGAAAGGTGACAAAGGTGTGGTGAGGGCCTGCGGTTGGGAAGAGGACTCTTCCCCCCATACTGTGACATTACGTACCGGGGCGCGGTGTGAACTTAATAATGGTTAAAGTATAGATTAGGATATTGTTATTGAGTTTAAATTTCGTAAACAGTCGCCAGTATGTAAGATATAGGGGAGATGTAGGCAATGGGAGTCAGTAGGCAATGGTGATCACCTCAAAATAACAAAAACCGAACGCGACCGACCGATTCAAACATAAGTACACGCTAGCATGACGTCACACCCGTGCGCGAGCGGCGACTGGCTCAGTTCGGCCGACGCGTTGGCGAGTAATGGGTGTGTGAAGATTTCGTGCCATTTACATCTAATTTTTCGAGTTAAGAAATACGAAGGTAAGTTACAAAATAACAAATATTTATTTCTGTACTTGTAATGTGTAATAGTCGTAGCATTTTAGCATGCAATTCAACAGCCATATTGTTATTATTACCTATAATTTCTCGCCAATTTTTTTTTTTTTTCGTTTTATTGCCTATGTAGGTAATCGGAGTCGGGTGATCCCAATTACCTACATACTGATCCCCATTGCCCACACTACCTAATCTCGGTAAAACAGTATTTTTTTTGTTTGTAGATGCCGAAAGTTCGAGCTAGAAAGACTAATAAAGCTAACTGGACTATGGACCACCTTGAAAAAGCTGTAAAGCTCATCGATGAACAAAATTTTTCTATAAGAAAAGCCGCGAAGACAATGAATATTCCATTTGCCAGTCTTCACAAGAGATACAAAAAAAATATAGTTAAGGCACCTCGTCTTGGCCGTAATACTGTCTTCAGTGCTGAGATGGAAAAGGAATTAGCTGACATAATAAAAAAAATGGCCAACATATTCTACGGTTGCACCCCAAACCAAATAAAAAGAGCAGCATTTGCATACGCTGAAGCCCTAAATCTGAAACACAATTTTAATACGAGTTCAAGATTAGCTGGTCGAGTTTGGTTTGAGGGATTTGTTGCCAGGAATAATATTTCTGTGCGGAAACCCGAAGCTACTAGTATCAATAGGGTTACAGCCTTCAACAAGACTGAAGTTCAACGATTCTACAAGCTACTAGAAGAACTAATGGGAAAATACAAATTTATACCGAAAAATATTTATAATTGTGACGAAACCGGAATCTCCACCGTCCAAGAACCCGAAAAAGTATTAGCTGCTACGGGACAAAAGAGAGTAGGGTCCATAACAAGTTGGGAACGGGGTAAGAATATCACTTTGCTCTGCGCTATGAGCGCTGCAGGTGGATATGTCCCGCCAATGTTTATTTTTCCCCGAAAGAGGATGACCCCGACTCTTGAAAAAGATGGGCCAACAGGAGCAATATATAAATGTTCGGACAATGGATGGATAAATGAAGAACTTTTCCTCCAATGGCTTAAGCACTTTATCCAGTATGCCAAACCTTCTGCAGAAGAACCAATTCTATTAATTTTGGATAATCATGCGAGCCACATTTCTCTAGCCATCTTTGAGTATTGTAAGGAGAACTATCTCCATATGCTATCTCTACCACCACATACATCTCATCGCATGCAGCCATTAGATGTGTCCTTTTTTGGTCCATTTAAAGCTGCATATAGAAGAGAATGCGATTTATACATGAAGAGTCAACTGTCCCAAAGAATAACACCCTATGATATAGCTTCGTTGGTTAAAAAAGCATTTTCTAATGTTGAGTAAGGCCGAAGCAGGATTCAAATCAACGGGCATATTTCCTATAAACCCAAATGTTTTTTCAGATGAAGACTTTATAGCAGCTGAAGTCCTTCAATCGGAGCCAATTGTTGTTCAAGATGTTGCTGACTCTATTTTTGAATCGACTTCTGCTGGTGCTGTTGTCCCTGCATCATCCCTAACGCCTACTTTTGAGCTAGAACGAAACATTCCTACTCCAAGTACATCCACATTCTGTCCCACTACTTCTGGACCAGCGACTGTATCGTTGTCTCAAATTGATATACCATCAACATCTAAGGATCTGCCAAGTATTCAAAATTTCATTCAGATGCCTCAGAAGGTAGCTGTTGTCAAAACAAGACAAGGAATGAAAAAACAGCATGCAACGATTTTAACATCCACACCGATCAAAGACTGTTGTAGTTGAAAAAGAAAATAAAAGGAAAGCCAAAGCTGTGAAAAACGAAGGAAAAAGAACAGGAAAGAAAATCAAGCCACAGAGGGTAGTCGTGACAAGGTTAAGAAGAAAATTCTGCAGGACTCCAATGATACTTCGACGTCAGACGTGAACACGGATGTGTTATGCCAGGAAAATGACGATGCAGAAGATGCAAGCAGCTTGTGTCTTGTATGTGGTGAATTCGGCCGAAACAATGAAACATGGTACCGGTGCACTTCTTGTGGGCTCTGGGCTCATGCCGACTGTACTGGGTGGGATACTGCGCACAATTATGTTTGCGATATGTGTTGATCTCCATTGCCCACATACTGATCACCATTGCCAACCCAAGTTGACAATCGGGATCAAAGTTATTATTATTTTTAAATTCTATTGTACCAAAACTAATAAACCAAAGTAATTAAAGTTGATCTCAATCGATAGTTAGTAGAGTAAAGTTTATAATAAAAACAGAGTAATAAATAGTTGATTCATAGATTAGCTTTTTTTTTCATTTTCGCTTAAGTGATCCCCATTACCTACATTTACCCTACTTCCCGGTCGGAGCGCACACTGTGTACCTACTTTGGTTTAAATATGTTTTTAGACTGTTAAGCACTTTCGTACCCACTACGCCGAAAACCCCTGAAAACCACCACCTTAGTTCTGTGTTGCCGGCACATCAAAAAATATACCTACAGTTGTAACTTAAACGTGCAAGTTCTTTCCTGTAAATCGTGCTAGTGGTCAAATGTCGTACCTTACCACTAACTGAAGCAACCTAAGCTACTAGAAAAATCAACTAAGCACTAAAACCAAAATTTGTCCGTAAAAGGTAAGTTAAACCAACAGATCTATTGGAAAATCCACTGAGTTGGCAATACTACTAATAAGAAATTATTCATACAGAAAAAAGAAATGCATCGGTACAAAAATGGTCTACATAGAGCCGTAGTTATATTGAAGAATCGGACTCTTACTCTTCAATGGATACGTGGTCATAGTGGGTCTCTAGGCAATGATGCGGCAGATCAGTTGGCAGAAAGAGGATTGTGCACTAAAATAATGGGACCCGAACCAATTGTACCGATACTATCCACCCAACTCAAAACGTGGTAACGAGATAGAACCTTAGAACTACATAACAGTGGGCAGTTCTCACATTCTTGGACGCAAATCTGTCGCACAAGCTGTTATAACTTAATATGAAAACCTACGCTACATAGTTGGCATAATAACAGGCCACTGCCCGCTAAATAAACACTTTTTCAATATCGGCTTACCGACAGTCCCCTATGCAGGATGTCTGGAAGCCGAGGAGACACCTACTCACGTGGTGCGTGCACGCACTGCAAAAGCGTGAGCGACCAACAGACAAAACCCCTTTAGAATCCACAAGCTATGAGAGAGGCGTTGAATAAATTCAGATGCGTTCTGCTGGTGGACGGAGCTAGGATGGTATGAGTAACCAATGATACGAATCGGCTACCTACGTAAAACGGCCCTATCATGAGGCTTAGTGCAAAGAACATAGGTCCAACTAACTAACTAGAGCCGTAGTCGCATGCCTGTGTAAGTGGGGTAAAAAATTACAACTTTTTGACGCAACCTACCAATAATAAAAATAAAATGGTGTGAACAAAAAAAAGCAGAACGACATAAAGGTTACGGTGAGGAGACAAAGAAATGAAAATGTTAAATTAAAATTTTTGGATTAATGTCCGAATTATGCGTTAATTTATGTCTAATACTTGGTCTGAATTATAACTAGCATTTTCCCGCAACTCCCACCGCGTAGACTTTTAAGTAAAAGCAAGCTTTTAACTGTTTATGGTTTTACCTACAAAAATATCAGAATTCTCAAACAAATTTGCATACACGTGCCAAATTTCCAGTTTGTAGACTGAGCGGTTTGGCCTGTGCGTTGATATGTCATTGAATCACTCAGTCAGTTTCTTCTTTCATATATCTCTTAGAGAAAGGAGGCTTGATTTGTTAATTTACTATGGTGTGAGAACAACTTTCAAATTCGAGTTTATATTAGTTTTTTCATAAGAAAAGTGACTGTAAGTATAATAAAAATAAATTACGATAGAAAATACTCTTTCCTCTATTATATTTAATTGAAAAATGATGGCCCTTCGTTTGAAACATACCTTAGAGTTGTTAATTTTAGCCCCAAATACGGGATTAAAATTAACTATTGGTATAAAATTTAATTACCTAGGTATTATTTATCAGATAAGTCCATTAAATAATACCTAAATAGTGACACCGTCAGATGTCAGGAAAAACTTATTAAAATATTTCATAATTTTGATGTATTAACTAAAAATCATGTTAATTGTAGTCCCAGTATCCTTACAAAAATTCTGATAGTCGAACGTCCAGTACCTCAACTCTAACTGCCGATTCGCACTAGACCTTCGGGACGGATGGAGGGTGACCATGTAATATACTGATTGACATACGGACAAACATGGCGTAACTATGACTACAGAAAAAATACGGATTTAGATGCAAACTTCTAACCCATGTTACACCTTTAGGGAATAGATTTCAAAAAATCCTTTTTATTAACCCCTACCCTTAATTGACCGTGACATACATACAGACTGACATGGCCAAACTACAACGCTGCCGTCACCTAGCTGTAATGCAGTTTTTTGACATCTGGTCAATTTTCAATTTTATGTGGCAAATTAATCATAAAAAAAAAAACTCTATCTATGTTACTTAGTCTAAGCGTCATTTTTAACAGACTTAAAAAAACATTCAACCGAATTCAGAACCTCCTCCTTTTTTGAAGCCGGTTGAAAAGATTATCAATTTGACCCGTACGTATGTAATAATGATAGAATTGCACAATATTCGTATTCTCGTATTCCCGTATATCAACAGATGTGCCAAATTCCATAAGGGTAGGTACCTATATGTATCTATGTTTGTTGACTTATCTTGCAGTAAAATGTGATTAGTTAATTCTTTTTTTATTTAATTAGATACCGTTTAACTTAGGAAGCAGTGCCAGTTTCTTCAAAATCAGTTATGTAGTAGGTTGGAAATTTAAAAATTTGTTTGGAAACATAGTCAACAAGGTGATGCCTTTCTAGTACCTTGGCATAACCTTCTGATAGTATTTTCTTTTTAGCACAATAATAAAATATAAAAAAATGTTTATTTAAAAACTTTAATTTCGATTTATGAATAATTAAATTGTAAAGCTATAAACAATCGTTAAATACTTAAGTTCAATACACCTAAGTGCCTAGCCTGAGTTTTTACTATCTCGTATATTCATTTTATACGTAATTTCTCTAAGTTTTAGTATAGGTCCGCTATAGACTGCTTCAATTCCATACATTTATTTTGCGCCAACAAGATATTAATAGTAAAAACTCATTCTCAGGGTATGGGTAAAGCTCCGTAAAGTATGAGAAATAAACCGCAAAATAAAATAGAACTATTTTCATTAAAAATAGTTTCCTTTACGTGACTTAACCAATATGATAGGAACTCATCCTTAGCCCTCAGTACTCTTTAAGGCTAACTTCAAAGCAACGTTTACGCCAGGCTGTTATAAAAGTGACGCAGGAACAAGTGTACTAAAGTTACATTAACATGAGTGTGGAGCTCCTGACACATATGGTCTACAATGTGATGCATGTCGACCTCACTGGTGGCACAAGTTGCTTTGAAATTATCCTATTGTGGTAAACTAAAAATTAATAAAGTAAAATCATTCAGTTCTAGGAAAAATTGTTTATGTGCATTGTCATGTAATAAATGTATTTTATCTGATTATTTGTTTAAAAACAACTTTTAATAATGTTTGGCAGTATTAGCACACATATTTGTAATATGTACATATCAGTCGGAGCAATTGATTGCTTTGATTTAGTAACACAAAACTATACTTACACTTATGAATATTGATTATTTCTTAAACAAAAAAATATTCTTTAAATACGATAGTAATAATTAAACACAATTTAAATAAACATAACACTGTCGAAACATTTAATTATAACTGTACCTAAGCCTTGTGAAGCTGCTATGACAAAATCACAACAAGAAGAACAAATATAACTGTCATTTAAAGCTGCCTACATAAGTGGCATCTTATCCTTAAAAAATATTATAGCTAAATAATTAAAAAAAATTGAGCTAAATAATAAGGCAAGCTTAGGCTAAATCCATGATGGTTAAGTATATTATTCAACGAAAATTAAATAAAATGGTAAACATTTATATCTCAAAATAATTTGTTTTAGATTCTAATATGAAAGATAGGAGGTTCTCTGATTCTATTATAAATTAGAAAAACGTTTGGTTTTAACTCAGTTTCAGTGAATTGCTGTAATATGATCTATATTTATTGTTAACAAAGAACCCAGCACTCCAATATCAGTGGAATTTTAAATGGATGCTCGCCACCAGTGCTTCTGAAGTGTACAGATAACACTATAATTATTTTAATTAAAACAGTGATTTTATTTGTAATAAAAAAATTAAATTTTCAAAACTCTGTCAAATTTTAATCTTTGTCAATTGATTATGGTTGCGATGAGATCAAAACTTTATATTATAACATATATAAGTGTTATACCTGTTATTGTAAGTGATATGAAAACAATCTTGGAACTGATGATTTATTGATTTGTGAAATGCAAGATAAAAAAACAAGTTTCAGCAAAAATTACTTCTACATAATATCAGTACAAACGACCAAAATAATTACCCAGTTACTAAAGGGTACTTTTATTAAATGGGTTACAGATTTAAAAAAATTGTTAAATAAAAAAATTATAATTAAGTAGAAAACTATAATTATTCGAAAACTCATAATGAATCAACCTCTCAGTAAATATCAACTGAGTTCTTAAAACTCATATAATGAATCTACCCTTGTTAAATATCCAGTCTTGTCTTTATTTGATTTAAATCTTTAAATCTTGGGGTCCATGGCCCTAGTGTGCATCGTAAATGGTACAAATTCATAGTTATTTATTAAAAAATTATACATGGGACTGCTATTTCAGCTAAGAGATAATTGTGATTTTATAAAAAAAAATTGCATAAATTCTAATAAATGAGTTAACTAGACACAAAATCAATCTTTAAAAATATTAAATTCACTATGTTCTGCCTATACATAAGGTGTTTCTTAAATTGTTCCTAAATAAAAAAAAGTTACCAACATGTTTTTTTGCTCTGATACAAGGACGAAACAGGTACTAAAATCTTTTGTAAATACTTAACACATGGAACACAGAGGAACTCATAAAATGGTAAATGTGAGCATAAGTAAAAAAAAAAGCTCTCCAAAAACTTAAACTGTAATACCAGAAGCATGGAAATTTATGTGATTTATGAGGCTTGGCTAATTTAATAGTATATTCAATCAGTATGTTTCAATTGTGTTTCTAGACCTACCTAGTCTGGTATTCATTATTTACCACTATTATATTACAACTATTCACAAACAGTTTCCTCACATGATACCCATTATAAAAATATACATAATTCAATTGTTTGTAAATAAAAGATTATTCAGAATGAGTTCTTTCTAAGATCATTTGTATGTTATCCAGTGTCTGGTAAATTACTCTAAAGTTTGGTCGGTCACTTGGATGATGGTTCCAACACTGTTTCATTAATTCATAGACGCATCTAGGTGTATTATCTGGACAAGCAAGAACATTCCCATCCTTTAAAAATCTAACAACTTCTTCATGAGTCATACCAAAATATGGTTGGAGAGCAAATGAGAATATTTCCCAAAGACATACACCATAAGCCCATACATCAGATTCTAGTGTGTACTTATTGTACAATATACTTTCTAAAGGCATCCATCGCACTGGAATAGCATCATGCTCGTCGCCTTTGTAATAATCTTGTAGATATATTTTATGTGACAGACCAAAGTCTGCAATTTTGACAACCATATCATCATTTATTAGACAGTTTCTTGTAGCTAGATCACGATGTACAAACTTTCGGTCTGAAAGGTACACCATTCCAGAAGCTATCTGCCTTGCCACATGTAAGAGGTCTAAGTAATTAAGTGGAGCGGCAAGTAGTCTTAGATCCTCTCTATGTTCTCCAGCAGCAGGAAAGTTAGATGCTGTACTGCAAGCTCTTAAATACTCATTTAAATCACCTTTTCCCATAAATTCAAATAATAAACACATTGGCCGTCCAACAGCACATACACCTAATAGCTTTACTATATTAGGATGGTCAAAGTCTGCAAGCAAACAGGCTTCTCTTTCAAAATCCAGCTGTAAGTCATGCGAAGCTTCATCTTTCAGCATTTTAACAGCTACAAGAGTAAATTCTTCATCTGGAATAAGACCAGGTGCTTTAGCTTGAAATACTCTACCAAATGCACCTTGTCCTAAATCTCTGATGTAAATTATATTGTTTCGAGGAAATTCTAGTTTTTCCAGTTTAGGATTCAACTGTGCGCCCGTTGAATGATAAGCTAGATTAGTTGGGAGTTTATCTACATCAATATCCATATTTTGTAAATTCCTGCGATTAGATATATTGGATTTAGAATAATGATTTTTAACAAAATAGTGGCATAAAAGAGCTACTGATGCAATTGCTAAAATGCAGACAAGGCCACCAATAGACAACAATAAGACAAAAGTTGGTGTAAAATAACTTTCCATAATAACAAATGGTTTATCAGTATTGTCAATTTCATCACTTGAGTTGGTACAAAAAGGTATATCACAGTATTCCCATCTTACATTAGGAACCATAGTATAGCACCAGGGCTTACGCTCCTCCCCTCCAGCATTTCTACAGTAATTAGATGAATTTTTGATTTCTGGGAAGATAAGTGGAGGTCTTGTGTGTGGTTGAGGGAACTGAGACTCCCATGATTGACAAGCTATTCCTGTTTCTGTTATATTGACTGTGCCCTGGTAATAGCGTCCATTACCTTGAACACAATTTGTTGTTACTTGGGTGAAATCCATGTCCACTATTCCTATATTATTGCAAGTTACCTGATTTCCCTTTCCTGAGAACCGAGGAAGTTCCTCACATTCTGGTAACCTAAAGTGACCCCTGGATTCGAAATATAGTCCTCTACTCTTCTGTTCTTCAATAACGATCCAATTATTATAGCAAAACTGCATTTTAACTGCCATACAGTCTTCATAACAAAGGGATAATGCAGAATCACCAACACCATCTTTATTAATGCATTTCGGAAATGCATAAGCGCAAAGAAACTTCTCAGCATTACTTCTACACGGTTCCTTTAAAGAAGATATCATTTCCTTCCAAAGACCAGTAGTAATTTTTTCGTTTTCAAGTCCGCCTGTTTCGTTGTACCAAACATATCCAGTAGAATATTTTCTACATATTTGACCATTATACGGTCCACAATATAACTGTACTGATTCAAGAAGTGCAAGCACAATTAAGATTTTAAGCAGCAAATCCATCGTAAACTTAAGGTAAGATACACATGCCTACTAATTTCGATGTACCTACACGAAATACAACTGTCACATTCTAATGTTAAGTTTTATAACTTATGATAATAAAAGTAAGCTTCATATAATTTTTGAACTGTCATATAAAAAACTTGATGGATTATACTATTTTGAGAACCGTATCGATTTTATTTATTTGACAACTTGCTAGTATTGCTAGTTTACAAAAAAAGCTACGCTGTGTTTGCCAGGTTGTAATAGTCAAAACCTATATTACCAATCCAAAAACTCTGTATAATATCTGTATACCCGATTTTAACTCATAGGTCGTGATTTTTTAGCTGCTACGATTGCGTTTGCTTTCGTGCTGTCTCTTACTGTTTTGTTAAAAAATCTGTTTGCTATCCTGCTGTTGTTGCCAAATTTGCTTTATTTGCGATAAATTGCAAGCTACAAAAACAGGCCCATAATCCAACCAAGTGTCACAGACTCAACCAAGAACCTTATATATAATATATAAGCCTATCTTGGCCTGTAAACTCATTTCATTCTTACAGTCGGCCACCTTTATCAATCTGTAACAAAATCTAAAAATCTTTCCAAAATCTTTGATGTCCAGTGGATGTTTAAAAAGGGAGTAGCGCTCACAGTTTCCTGTTTTTCAGACAGTAAAAGAAAATTCAGAAACTATTACCGAGGAACCTTGCGGATGATGTTGCTCTAATATCAGGTAGTAAGCAGGAAATAAAGGAACGTTTAGAACTTTAAAGGAATCTCTTGAACCTGGCAAACTGCGCATTATCAGAATTAAGACCGAATATATGGTGTTCAATCTTAGGAACGACAAATATAGTATGCCAAACACTAAACTCGAACGAGACAGCGAAATTCTATCGCCAGTAAATAAAGCTGAAATATCTAAGCTTTGTCATTACAGAATACATACATACACAACATCACATCAAACGTCTGATTCCCAGTGGGGTAGCCAGAGACCAAATACTCCTACTTTCTAGAAAATAAATACCTATACATTGCAGAATATACGGCGCAAACTAACAAGTTTCTTAAGTGATCCGAAAATACCTGTGCAAACCACAGGCCCGGTCTAAATAGCCACCTTAAAATCAGTTCTACTGTACTGTAATGAAACGTGGCTACTGAAGAAAGCATACCAGAAAAAGCCATGTATCATCGAAATGAGTAAACTTATTCTGAATGATAAAGTACGTAACCATATCTTCATTACAGGACAGTTTTTTTTAAAGTGAATAGTTCTTTTAAACGGTTAAGAATTGTGACATTAACATATGTGTATATAAACAACGTTACAGTGATGAGTCTCGACGCTACATAGCTCCCGCTTTGTTGCAACGTTGAGTAAATTTCGCTTTTAGATTTTGTCATAGTAAAAAGTCTGCAGTATTTCTAATACTAAAATGGTACTATTCCGTATACTGGGAAATGTTATTATATGCCAATGAAACGTTTACTTCATACTATCTCACTACTTGCGTCGGCAAAGAATCCTCCATAAATCAATCATTTTATTTTATTTGCATAAAGCAAATTTGAGCACTGTGCTTGAGCAATTTACCAATAACAAAAATAGTGTCCAAATTAATATAAAAAAAAAAACAAATATTTCAATTTTATGCTTTTTATTTAAATACATCCTAATATAGTACGATTATCATAAGAAATAAAAGAAAAATTAATATTAATAATTTAAAACTAAAAATAAAAAAATTAACACATAAAAAAAAAATATGTATACATAACCTATTTTTTTTATTTTATTTATTTTTACTTATTGTTAAGATTGAATAAAATAAAAAAAAAAAAATTAAAATTATTTATCGTCAAAGAACGGTTGCATGCGATTTAAAAGTATTATTAAATTCTGAAAAGAGATTATTACGGATTACTGATTAAAGTTTATTATATATTTTTGTAGCCATGCCAAGTTTACTTTTATCCAAAATAGCCGTTCTACGAGATGGTGTGCATACTTTATTTTGATTACGTACACTATTAGGTTTTTCTAACAGAGATAATTTTTTTTTACAAATACTGCAGTTTCATAAAAATAGAGGAATGAAAGAGTTAAAATATAAATTTTGCAAAATAAGGTACATCAGTTCGTCGATTGCAATTTGCATATAGCTCGAACGCATTTTTTGGGACTTGAATGCTCTCTTTCTTTACGCCTTGGAACCTTCATGGGAATGCACTGTAGGATTTCAGATAGCGAATGCTTAGGTGGAATAAACTCTGCCGAGGATTTCTCTAGGGACTACATACAGTATGGGGTTCTTTAAGAAGGAAGTGATTAGATTTTTATATGGTCCCCCCAATGCCCCCGAAGTTGCAAGCGTTCATAGGCTACGCTAACTGCATCAGGTGGGCTGTAAGCCTGCTTGCTATCTTGGTGGTACATAAAATAAAAAATATATTATTTACCTAGGTTTCTTGTCTCAGCTATTAACGTTGGGGTTGCTATTGTAACTTATTTGTTTTAGTGAAATTGCTGTCATCTATTATAACTACATTTATATTGCTACGCTCATCGATCTACTTAGACCGATGGTTACGATGTTGTTACGCTGTAACACGCGCTATAGCAGCATTATAGAGTGGGTATTAACATTTCAGGCCAAATTTTCGTTGAAGCATATTATTATAATTATTACCTAGCATTTTAATTAACGTCTAATTTAATTATACATATGCCATTATATTTACACAAAAAAAATATGTCGATGGTAACACTGTCACAAACACAAATAAAAAATATTAGTCTGTGGTCAAGTCTTCATAACAAAATTACTATATTACATACCAGTAAATGGCTGCAATTGAGAAAGTAAAAGTTGTAGTTCTTGGTGATTCAGGTAATTTCAATTCTAATTATTCATTTTTCACAAAAGCAAAATTCCTAATAGCTTATATTATCATTGAAATTAATTTAAGACTCCATAAACAAAACACTGTCTACTTGGTTAAGTGCACCTGTGGAGGGTTGCCAACACAACAAACAAAAAAAAAGATTGTGTGGCGCGAAATTCTTTTATATTATAAAATTAAATAAAATTGTTTTATAAATAACCTAGATGATGAAGATGCGGTTTCTTTTATAAAAGCAATTTACACTTTATGCTAGTAAAGGAAAATGGGTTAACAGTGGAGTGAATCACTTTTTTCTAAATCACATTGAGATTGGTCTTATATTTAGTCTTATATGTTATATAGTATAAGTGTGTGATATCACTTTTGTAGGTATATATAAGACGTATAAGTGCGTGTCGTACCGTTCCGCTTCTGTAGGATGGGAATAGGGTTGGTTCCAATAAGAAGATATCTAGACAGGATTAAAGTTGAAAAAGAACAAAAATCAACTACTTCTATAAAGTTATAAAAAAAATACATTAAAAATAGCTTATGCTCGCACACATTACTTACATCAAACACTAATCGGTTTGCGTGATGTCACTACTTTCCTGTCAGTTTATCTAAGTACCTATGTGGCTAAACAAGAAAAAACATATTTTAAATACATACACGTAGAACGTAAGTCTAGCCGAAAAATGAATTCACCGGAGGGCCGCCGCCCTGAGAAAAAGTATCGAAGCTATTTGACGTCACAAACGTCAAATTGACGTTACGTTGTGCAAAATGGTAAAACCGGTTATCATTCGTATTTTTCGGTATAGAAAAGCGACACCCTATGCTAGCCCTGCAACAGCTGTCATTAGAATCACGTCTAAGTTTCGTAAGGCGGTTATTGAAATGTATCAAATGTAAGCGTAACAATACCATTCTTATTGTTGCGTTCACAAAAAAACAAGAGATAGGGTGATTATGCTAGTTCGACGACCACCACTGGTTTGCGACCGCTTTAACGTAAAATTTAAAAAATAGTCTAAATGAACCTAGCCAATTACTATCTTTGTTTCAAAACATAAGATCGACCGGTTCCCCTTCCTCCGCGATGTCGTATGTCGACCAATGATTACTTGTTACATCACAGTGAGCCGACAATCTGGAGCCTACATACACGTTGTACCAAAAGTAAACTAAAATTAGTGAGGCGCCATATTTTTAAACGAAAGTAAAGCGTGTTTCTAATTATATTAACATCTAGATATTATGTTTGTGAAATCAAAATATATTTATAGTTTGCTTATAACTAATCTTTATTAATAAAAATATGTTTTTTTTTTAAATAATGGATAGTCGGTAAACTATCACCCTGAAATGATGTTTCCCTCAGCTTGCGACCGCCCGTTCGGGAACTAGCTGTTTTGGTCTAATCAGATATGTTTTTTTTTATGTTACTGCATGGTATAGGGTGAAATACAAATTTATTTATCGTTCCAACTAGTTTTGTGGAATTTAGACGTCAGATTGCGACCAGCAAAATTCATAGTATGTATCATAGTCTAAACTCATTTTAATTATGTTTAAAAGATGGTCGCGAACTGATCAGTTGACAACCATAAATTTTGTTTCATACAAAAATATTAATTTTGACAGTCGTGAACTGATTAGTTAACAACTACAGCAATTTTTTATTTTATTTGCTAGATTTTAGTGGTCGAGAACTCGCTATTTTCCGTCCAAGGCAATTGTAATTTTTATTCATTAGGTTTTAGTGGTCGAGAACACACTATTATGCGACCACAAATCAATACCCATATTAAACTGTGGGCAATAAATAACTCATCTGCCTGAGACTCAATATCCTCAATTATTACTATTTCATTATAAGAGATCTCATCCATCTGAAGATCTTTATGTTTTATCCGTTTTTGCATGATTATATTTTCGTTGAATGGGGTTGATGATTCACTTAACACAACTGTAGTAGGCGCATCTGCTTTTTCTTACTGAACATGATGGATTTCGGCTGATACTGTAAATGATCTGCACTGATTTTCAGACCCAGACTGGTCACTGTGTGATTTATTATTACTTTGTGACACTTCTAATTCATCAGACATCATCAATGCTATATTGTTGAGCGATATATATGGCCCGCAATAAGGAAAACTTGTTATGTCGGATATGTCTTGTTGAAGTAACGAGATAATTTTAGTAGCTGAGGCAAAATTTTTAGCAGTTACTGTATTCCTACTTGAGTTTGAAATTCTGACTTTGCGTTGAATATCTTTTACACATTTACTGTAATCTACGGAGTCCTCATTTAAGGGATATAACCCACATTTTCTGAACCTGATTATTATTGCTTCATCTAAGTCAATTGTTGTGAAAGTTTCGTTTAAAATTTTGCAAAAGTTTAATTTTGATATGACTTGGTCCATATGTTTTTTACGCTTTTGCCAATTTCTCACTGTTTTTTGCCACTCTTGTTTAAGTGTAAAAGATATTCAACGCAGAATTTCAAACTCAAGTAGGAATACAGTAACTGCTAATAATTTTGCCTCAGCTACTAAAATTATATCGTTACTTCAACAAGACATATCCGAGCGCAACATAAACGCTGAAGTAAGTTTAGAAGAAATTCATAATGCTAAAGAAAAAAGTCTTGCAAATCGCTGTTCTAAATCTCAAACACCACGAACTTCCGCAACTTCCAACCAAAGAAAGAAAGAAGTTGTATTGGACGGTAATAATGTAGTTATTCCTAGCAATGAGCATGAGCCCTTCGAGCCACATGGTTCCATATCTCTCTTAACAACACTTTAACATTCTTACCACTGAAATAATTACTGATGCCAGTATTCATTCTGTTGAAGGAAATCCTGAAAATATAAGTTTTCCTGATTGCGGGTCATATATATCGCTCAACAATATAGCATTGATGATGTTTGATTAATTAGAAGTGTTACAAAGTAATAATAAATCACACAGTGACCAGTCTGGGTCTGAAAATCAGTGCAGATCATTTACAGTATCAGCCGAAATCCATCATGTTCAGTAAGAAAAAGCAAATGCGCCTACTATAGTTGTGTTAAGTGAATCATCAACCCCATTCAACGAAAATATAATCATGAAAAAACTGATAAAACATAAAGATCTTCAGATGGATGAGATATCTTATAATGAAATAGTAATAATTGAGGATATTGACGCAGAAGTGTATAAAACCAGGCAATTCAAGGACTGTCAGGCAGATGAGAAGACAGATAAATCTCAGCACAAGTTATCTTTTGATGACGCCTTTGAGTAACATTTTCTTTATCCTGATCCACAAATTCCAAGAATAAATAAAAACAATAGATCTAAGTTACCTAGTACTATTTCTTCGAGTGCATGGAGGGAGTTTTACATCAAGAAAGATGAAGACAAAGAAAATAAACTAAACGAAAAAAGACGCAGAACGCAATTAAGAGAAGGTGAAAAAGAAAGAAAAAGTAATGAAAAACAAAGCAAAGTATTAAAGAAAAAGAAAGTTACACAGAAGAGCAGCTCAAAAAAGATGCTTATCTAATCTTCGCAATACAAAATTATAAAATGTAGTGAATGTTCCGAAGATTTGGTCAGCGACGTAGAGGACGACTTAGAAAAAAACATTGGATGTGATCATTGTAAGAGATGGTTTTTTCATTTATTTTACTTATTTAAAAAATAATCCATATGCAGAAGCGGCACAATCCGAATATGTTAGCCCATATTATAAGTAATAAATATTTATCAATCTCTTGCGTTTTATTTATGACCTTCAGTCAATGACTTAAGCCCCCATTTTCAGTGGCTTGAAAGTGGACGAAAAACGACGAAAAATATGGGCGTAAACTGGCTGTAGGTGTCCGAGCACTAAAAAAAAGGCATTTTAAGATTAATAACCTTTTTTTTATTAATAGAGTGAAACCTGTACATAGTATTCATGAGATATCGTTAATTTAAAGTATACTGTATAACAAATTATTTATAATTTCACAAAAAGAGACTCCTAGCTACGGAAAATATAAGTTTAAACAATACAAGTTTACTAACTGGTCGTGAACTACCATACCTTCGTCCCGCGGATTGTCTTATTCTGTACTTTATATACAAAAATGCATGTTGCCTTGTTTGTTAGGATTTGTCCCATTGCAGTAAATATTTGATGAGATTTTGTGCCCACGGCCGCCGCCGCCGGAAAGGAGAAACAGGAAAAAGAGGGATAGGGGAAGAAGAGTTATTTTATTTATCAATTAAAAATATATTCAAACATAAATAATGATAGCAACAATATACAGCATCAATGATTAATTATCTACATCGTCCCATCACTAGTCCTGTTACTTTGATAGCTGTCGGTTTTTTTGGCACTATATTTTACAAGGTACCTACCTAACCTACAGTGTCGAACCCAGTACCTATGTGTGTTGGTTGAAGTGAGGTCACAGATAGCGTTGCCATCTCTAAACTCAGCAACTAGGACAAGAAGCGTAAAACCCCGGATTTTGAAGCCGGACATGTCAACAGTTTCTTTTTAAAAGTTACTTAGAAAAATCAAAAATTAAACTAAATTTAGTTTTATTAAGAAACAAAACGTGTCAAAAGGATCTTAAAGTTTTCTGGAACCCGGACTATAAATGAAACCCCGTCCGGACGCTAACCCGAACGCCCTCTAAACTAGGACAAATCCGGGGAAACCTGGACGGAAACTCTAGTCACAGAAACTTTTGACCGTTTTGTTAGCAAAATACTACTTTTATATTTTTGTAAGAATAAATGTTTTTTGTTTCTGGTTACATAAATTTACTGTTTTTGAAAACATAGAAATAACACCGTTATATATCCGAAAAACTTTTAAACCAAAAAAGGCGTAAAGCCGGCCGCATACTACAGAAATTACCGACAGAAAAATTCACTCAGTGCATACATTTTGTCACGAGAAATTTTCTTAGTGTGCGCGACTTAGTACAAAATCATTAGGGCAAAGTCGTTGGGGCCAAGAGTGAACGATGAACGAGTTTGGTGAACGAAAACATCGTAAGGAAACCTGCACACGTAAAAAAAAAAGATGTGTGGACTAGGGCCCAAATCGCCCTCGGTGACGGTAGTCCGTGCCCTAACAGTGTGGACGTATGAGCCTGATGAGAAAGATAGGTAGACACAAGTTTTTTTTAGATACTGCCGTGTTTATTTACTTGCAAAATGTACATCTTGGTAGTCCACCGGAACAACGAAAAAACAACTTCCAATGAAATGAAACATATCTCAAATAGTAGGTTTTGAATTGCCGAAAATAAAGGGGTTTGTAGATTTTTCTTTGGAAGCTGGACCAAGAGTGTGTAAAGACCCTTATTTTAAATCAAGTACAGACGCAGCTCAGGGTAAAAGTAACATCAATCGATAGAATACAATAAAAAAACAAAAAAATATTTTTAGTAAAATGGCTCAAAGTTCATATAAAAATCAACAAAGTCTATTTTTACACTTAAAATATAATCAATTATTGCTTATTTGAATTTAAATTAACTTATACATTCAAATCTTAATTATGCACATATATTGAAGACCAATCGATGACTGAAGTTTAGCGCTCTTGTCTCGGCCAAAGGATGGGTGGCCATTTTTGTACGCAAATCCACTATTGTTAATCGACAAACTATTGTGTTGGTTGTGATGTTGAACAAATTTATCCAGATAGCGAAGTGCTCGGAGCACAGTGCAAAAGGATAGTCATAACGATCTTTGAAGTTCAGCAACATAGCCTGCGATTGGTCCTAAGATGGATTACCTCCTTTAAACGGTCGGTGTGTATGACCATTAAACCTTACCACATAGGCGCAGCTACGTGATATGCGAATATGCGAATGCTATTGTTTGTGAAGATCTTATATCTACTTCTCTTACCGCCAAAAGAGCACTGCGTATGTTACTTATGGGCTTCAAGAGCAACATTACACAGTTCTTCGATTATTTATTGCATGCAGTAAATATACATACCTACACAGCCCTTGCTCGCTGTCGGTTATAAATGATCTCGTTCGATCTCTAATATAGTGTATTGTAGGCTGGAGAGCCTAATAAGTTTGATTGACTAACTTCGTTGATTTTTATAATAAACATTTAATTATCAATAACTCAGTAACGCAACATTCTAGGACATTTTACTTTTTATTTATTTTAATGTCCTCTAACGATTGGTGTTACTTTTATCCCGCGCCGCATACTTGAATAAAAAAATAAATAAAAAAAAATCAATCTTCTTCAAACATCTTGTACCGGCGACTTGAGAGGGGGAGGTGGTAGTATCTTTATAATGTAAATATCTTCACATTTTACTCCAAAACTATGAATCTCAGAGAAAAAATACAAAATTGTAGAGAAAAAAAATTACCGATCGAATTTTTCTTAGACAAAATTCGATCACTTTTTGTGTCTTTGTTGATTTTCCGTCGTTAATTACTATTCAACTATTGCAAAAACTAATTATAACTAACATTCAAAGATCAGTCTTAAGTGAAGACAGTAAGCAGAACTCATTTTTAAAAATTGGTAAAAAGTACATTAAAATTTTTAGTTATTACTCACCGCCATAAAATCACAAAACTGAATCATTTAGCAAAATGATTTCTAATTAATAAGAAGTCTAAACAATAAACTGTTACATGAACAACTGTAGATGGTAAGAAGATCAGATTTTTAAATTTGTAACTAAAATTAAATAACTATAGATTTCTTGTTTTTGTTGTGTTTGTGATACACACAATGTTTTTCATCACATTTGCGAGTAAATAAACATAATAATAATTATATTTTAGAAATAACACACAGCGGCGTCTGATCCCAAACTAAGCAAAGCTTCCGCTAAAGATACTAGACAACGGGTACAAATACATAAATACACTTTTTTTTTTATAAATACATACATTTACATAGAATCCACCCAATCTTAGACAATCACAATTAATAAATGTTTTGTCTTATGCGGGAATCTAACCCACGCCCATTGATTCAGTATATAAATATAAGGTGAATAAAAACCTCAAATTTTGAACTTTGACCCCGAATAACTTTTTTAGGACACATATGATTTTTGGGGACTTTTGACACTTTATTTCAAATGGTGTACCCAAGGTTTCCGCTAAAATTTAGCTCTGTCGCAATTTTTGTTATTAGAAATGTCTATTTTGACCGGACTATAGTTCGATCGAATATTTACTGCTTTACAATTCTAAACTTTAATTTTTTTTCTAACTGCATAGTTCTGAAGTAAAGTGCCGAAACAAAGTACATCACCTCCTCTCTTAATGTTCGGCAACTAAAAATTTGCGGTATGTTTCATTTCATTTGGCGATCTAATTCAATGTGTGACCGCAAACCATACGCGAGAAGTTTTTCTAAATATTATATAGGGAGCCGTGTTGTTAACAAAATATTTTTTTTTGTTTCACGATTTTATCGACTAAATTAGAAGTAGTGTTTACTAAAATAAGTTAAATTATGATATGGGAAATACACTTAAATACAGTTATACATTCATAAAGACCCGCTAAAGGGCCAAAATTACTCAGTGGGCAGCAAGACTACGGTTTGGGCTTTTGTTGTTTGAACAATTCTGTTACATACTACCTAAATTAAGCAAAAAAAAGAGTGCCTCTGAGAGACCGATATTATACATCAGTACAGTTAAAAATCACTAGGTACTGGTACTTTAAATTCCAAATTTTGTTGCAGGTGTTGGAAAAACATCTTTGAACTATTTGATTGCTCACAGCAAACCATTGATATCGCCGGGTTGGACCGTCGGATGTTCGGTGGAAGTCAAGTTGCATAGGTACAAAGAAGGCACTCAGGCCCAAAACACTTTTTTTGTGGAGCTATGGGATGTTGGAGGTTCTAACGGCCACAGAAATACTAGAAATGTGTTTTATCAGCCAACACATGGTAAGAATAATATGATAAATGCCTATTCGTAAGCTACATCGTAATTTACTAGCGGACCTGCTTCTTCTCTCACGTATGAAATAAAGAGTTAGAAACTACAATATGTAAAACTGCATGCATTTTTACATATTGTAGTTGCTACGTAAGCGCCAAATCAATTAAATTCCCTTATATATATTTAAATTAAATCCCCGCTCTTTTTCAATGTAGGCTTTTGAATTTTTAGCTGATTGTGACTATCTTGGCCTTCCAGACAGTTTCTTCTTAAGGAATCGATAGCAAAGATGGTATTATCTATTGTCCTTTGTTTATTCTTACCAAAATCAAAAGTTTCGCTGAGATAATTAATAATACAGAATGTCCAGTGGCGTTAAACTTTGATCGTGCCTTATTTACAAACGCAAGCACAAGAAAGGGGTGGTAGGTGTCTCTTGTACACACCTACAGCAGTTTAACAAGCAACTTATTAACATTCTCAACTAATGGCCTTCTACTTAGAAGATAATTGGTTTCAACATACAAATCATCTGCAGATTTTTCTAATTGTTTTTCCCTATCAAGTAATTTACTATCAGGAAATATATAATTAATTAATTAAACCACAAGTATCGATCAATCTTCGATTTTCAGGAATAATCTTAGTCCATGATTTAACCAACAGAAAAAGCCAAATAAATCTTCAAAAATGGCTGTCTGAAATTTTGAACCAAGATTCATCTATGCAGACTGCAGATATAGACCCAGAACAGTTTTTGGGTTCTACACAGGTTTGTTAAATTTGATTTAAAACGTAAACCTGACTTAAAATCTCTATGCAAATCTTGTAAACATAACCTCACTTTACTTAATATTAACTTTTTCTGGTAATTTAATCGTAAATCATTAAAATACTTACATGATTACCTTTATTGTCACATTCTTTAACTGGTTTTCAAATCACGACACTGATTGAACCTAAAATCTCCAAAATTTAAAATTTACAATGACAAATATTATACGTATTTATGTATATGTTGCATAGACTAACAAAGCGAAAGACGCGCGTCAAGGTCATTTTTGTTTACACGAATTGCAAACAGATTCTGAGTCCGGTTTAGGTACCTACTATTTATGAAAATGAAATCGAAATTAAGGCTCTGGCATACCCTAGCAAAAGCGTACCGTTTCGACCAGAGTAAAAAGACAAATTACACTATTGAAGCATACAATGAGTCACAGCAATAAACAATTTTAATGAAAGCCCATAAATAGTGTCAGAATTAATTTTTTTTCTGGCTTTTTTAATACACTTAATTAGGGTTTCAACTATAACATATATTTTTTCACTTCAAAAAGGTATACTTTTTTAAGGACTGTAACAAATTAATCAAATTCTTAACTTTTGCGTATGCGTATGCCACCTTGAGGTGAGTCCAAATCAGATTTTTCCCATATAATTTTCTATAACTATACACATTTTACTGCTTAAGCTATTGCAAATCTGAAATGACGAAATTCGCCAAAGAATCACAATTACCGACAAACCTCGAATAGTTAGCAAGCTGAGCCTTATTCTGTGGTTAAAGTGGCAATGGGTAGACCACATCGTTTTTCGAACCGATAACCTATGGGGAAAAAAGGTAGTACAAGGAACGATCAAGGTGTGGAAAATTCATGCATGCATGTAACACCTGGTTAGAACCGCAAGAAGTTTGCTAGCAGGCGACTCAAACCAGGCGTTGTGGAAACATATGGGGACGGCCTACGTTCATCATCTGCAAGTTGATGATGATGATGTCATGACATTTGATTTAAATATAAAATTATAATATTTAGAAACCGCTTCATGACTTTTGGGCCATTCTGTACGTGGTTTACATAATCAACAGCTAATAAATTAGTCTTATTGAAAATGTTTCCTTGTAGATACCTATTCTTGTGATTGGTACAAAGTTTGATTTAGCTGAAGAGAAACAAAGAAAAAACCAATACAGGAGGCTGGCAAGTAGTATAGCTGAGCAATGTGGAGCAGATGAGATATTTGTTAATTGCCATCAAGCACGGTAAGTTTTTGTTTTGTGTCCTTTTAAAAGTATTAAGCAGAAACTAAAGATATTCTCCAGAACGCACCTACCTACATTGCTAAGGATTAACCTTAGCCGCTGCTAAGACTATGTTATTCCTTGAAATGAAACACAGCCAAAATAAAGTGTACTTATGAAGTAGGTTGGTACATAGGTAATCATAAACATCCATTCTTGGATTCACCTAGTAAAAGTGAAAGTCATGAAAGTCAAATTCCAGCGAACGCACTCGGTAAAATGCAATATAAAATTAAGTTTATTATACTTACTATATTTCATATAGCATTTTTATTTTGAAAATGAAATATAATTGTACATATTATAAAATTGTGCAATATTAAAAATCCTACCAATATTATCGCCGCAACGGAGTATCCAATTAAGCTAAAATTTGGCACAGAGATAGTTTAAAGAGACGGAGACGTAAAGGGGCATAGGTTACTATCTCGTAAAAAGTTCCCGCTGGAATAATTATAACCGAATTCCACTTGACCGAACATCTACAGCAAAGTAAAGTATAATAAAATCAAAATATAATCAAGGAGTTGCGCACTACGTTTTAGTAGAGACCTAAATTGCAACCCTTGGTGACCTCATAATCTTAGCGAAGTGTGTAAATATTTAGTTTTAAAGATATACGTTATATCTTTATTTTATATAATTTATTTGTACAGTTATATTTTGTTTAATTTTTAGAATAAAAAGTGAAGGAAAAAGCCTATGCCATCCGTCTTCTCGACCCTCGTGCCGAATTTCAGATCAATTGGATGCTTCTTTGTGACGTGAAGGGCGGACAAATATAAAGAATAATTTTCGCAACCATAATATTAAGTATGGATTTTACTTTGACATCTTTAAAAGAGACTTTTTCTCATTTCAGATCTCTTGCTCCTGGTTCAAGCAGTTCGGTGAAATTGACAAGATTTTTTGATAAAGTAAGTGGGTAATTCAAGTTTTTGTATGTTTTGAATCCAAATAGTAAGAAGATGTAGTTTTTTCATCTGTCTGTTTCTCTCTCTCTTTATGTCAAATCGCAGTAATAGATTAAAAGTTTTAGACTTGTAAACCTAAATGAAAATATGCAAGTAGATAATTTAAATTTATAGGTGTATTTTACTTTTTGTGTAAAATATACATATAAATTTATGTAGAATATCTATTATACTATTTCTCTAAAATCAGCAATCTGTTTCTTCAAAGCCTAATTTTTAAATTTTAAATAATATTAAATAAGTGAAAACTTTTTCGTAAAGACATTTTGTCTTCATTCGAAACGAGCAAGACGATGCGAGATGCAAGATGACATTTTTTTACGATTTCTGCATTCTAATTTTAATACGAACTACCAGGTAGTAATCTTTATACTTTAATTACATTTTTTTTTTCGCTATTAACTGCTAACAATCATACATCCATACATCATATGTAAAACAAAAGAAACAAACATAAACATTTTTTTTTTTCGTACGAACGGTAAATTTTTGACTTATAAAGATAAATACCGAGTAGTAAAAAGTTATTGAAAATTTAATTCTAGCAACTAAAACAAATTCTTGTCGTTAGTTAAGATGATATTCTGTTCGCGACTAAACCCATGCAGTGTTGCAAGCGTTCATAGGCCGCAATAACTGCTTCACATCAGGTGGACCGTAAGCTTCTTTGCCACTTGCCTTACCTTAGTGGTATAAAAAAAACTTCGCAGTTAACGTCCTCGTTGCGTCCTAGAACGGCCTAGGGTGAAAAAAGGTATTTTTTACATAATTATCGGCCACCAAAACGTCCTTTTTTTGTGTGACAGTGGTAAAGAATATAGAAATTTCAGTCTAAACGGCAGAGCGGATACTAATAAATCAAAGCAAAATTATGATTTTTGTACTACTGGCTGTTTTTTGCAGGTGATTGAAAGGCGATATTATTCTCGTACAAGTCCTTTCCCGGACAAGCGGCGGATGCCCCCCTACATAATGGCAAACTCAACACCCATTTCCACAAATAAGCCTACGCAGTATATGAGTCCACGGTTCTACCACATGGATTGATCAATATTGTTATGTTAAATTATGTTTACGCTGTACCTATCTGAGTCCATGAAACTACCACTTGGATCAATTTATATTATGTTTGCGTTAGTACAATAAATATTTAAAATCACCGTATAGTCTTACCATTTGGCATTTTAAGTTTGTTATTGATAGGTATTTGAATAACACTATTTTAAAAACAAGACTGTCAGTGACGCGTTGAATCTTTTTCCATTCATTTGTTCGCAAAATCAGCTTTCGGGAGTAATTTTTTTTTTATATAGGCATCACGTACAATCGACAAAGTTTGTGGTGTGCCACCATATTGATGGTGCCACTACTGAGAAGAAAATCGATTGCACCTGTGCTCGCTGGCTGCGCTAGTTTCGCCCACGGGAAAATCTTGTATAAACGTGTAACCGTCAGAGGTTGATGTGCTCACGCCACGCAGGTATCATTGTTTATTTTTATTTAAAAGTAAATATTACACACTCTAAATATTGCGATTGGTCAAATAATTACGGTTTGTAGCTCACACTGTCTTAACACTAAGATCTGTTAACGGATCAATTTTCCTGCTTGTACGCGATGATATAATTTTGATTTTAATCGCTTTAAAAACAATCAATGAATAGATGAGTGCATACACGTATTTGACTGTTGCATTATAAATGCGCGTCCGAAACAGAATGGTTCAGCAATTAGTTAAAGTAAGAGGAGTAGGACGACTACAATAAAATTACGTGTAATTTTGTTTATTGACGACTGTTATACTTCGAATTTCATTGCTGTAAATATACTGTAGGCTATATAATTATAACTACAGTGCCCATACGCGCACGTAGTCAACTTGTACGGAAGCATCTTGACCATCGTTGACACCTAAGTTCCACGTCGGTAGCCAAGCCCATCGACCATACCAGAAATCCGTCGCCGCCTGCAATTTATAATAATATATCATAGGTACCTACAATAACATTTGATCAAATTGTATCTACAACAGTTTAATTACTTAAACTTGGAGATCGCCTTCCTAAAGGAACTAGCACTGAGTATTAAACTGGATTTAATTAATTATATAATACTAATGGTATCCGTTTTTAAAATCAATAATAAAAGGTGTTTTTATTACCTGCTAATCTTGTTTAAGACCATTTGTGTGAAAACTCAAACCCTATATATCTTTTAAAATATAAAAATAGACAAGTGGAATACTGTGGACCTGGATATTTATGGAGAGAGAAAGAGAGGCGTCTTCAAAATTTTATGGTATTTTTAAATAGCTAATCCTCCTCTTAATATACAATGTAACGTACTGTCTATTAAAGTTAAATTAAATAAGAACGTGAATAACCTTTGGTGAGTAGTTTGTCCATGGTTTTTGATCTGGATTCCAAGCACCATCAGGAAAGTATCCAGAAGTACCGCCAACAGCAAGGTTTATTATGAAGTAAAACTGTAATTAATTTTAATGTATGTAACGTTAGAAGGTAGGTAAAGCTCATAACTTGAACTATAAAGTGTAAGCTTATAATCAAAATGCAAATATTTTAATAATGCTCCACTATATCTAATTTAATGTCGAAAGTGTGTGTAAAAGTGAATTAGTGCGTTTGTTGGTTTTCCTTTTGACGCAAAAATTGTTGGACCAGCGAGCGCTTTGGTTACTATTCCATCATGCTCCGTATAAATCGTGGCACGTAAGTTGAACCTGCGCAAAAACCATTTTTCGGTTCGTAACAGAGGGAGAATGTCTTTTGTAAAATTGACCTTCAAAAAGTGCTGATTTTCAGCCTGCTTTGAATAAATGACTTTACGGTGATTTTGCTGAATTAAGACATAAGTTGTGATGAAGCAGATGGAGAAAATAATAAATAAAGAATACAGAATAGGGTAAAAATACATACTTATAGGACTTCTCGATAAACAACATTAGTGGTTTGGCTTTCCGCAGCCAAATTATTACATTATTTTAAGAATGAAAGATATCAGAAAATAATTTACACACTGAGAATTTACACCCATATAATGATAGCTAAGCAGTAGTCCGATTGAAGTTTATTTAAGTAAATATTTATTTATATTTCAGGAAAATGTTTTCACGTTAAATTCGACCAAGCACACGATAACTTATAGCAACGCAGGTAACCCCAGTTTCTATAGGTTGAGGCGGCAACATCTGTGTGCCTAGTGTGAGTTTCTAACGCAACTATCGCGTTCGCGTCAACGAAATACATGTTTTGACTTTCCTACCATTTTATTATATGTATAGATCATACAAACATACCACCTTTTGTTAAAACTTAATTGTATACAGTGTAAGTTGATAAAAATTTTCGCTATTCAATGGCCTTTCCATTGAAAAGTAAAAATTTATTTTGTAGAACACATATGTGTTTTTTTTTATTTTTGACCTATATGATAGGTTATTAGAAGACTTAAGTAGGTTGATTACGGCGGAGCACTCGCAGAAGCCTTGGAAGATTCCTAAGGCTTTCCGGGGATGCAGTTTGAGTATAGCTGCTAATTGTTATATTATTTTCTATGGTCGAACCACTGATTTCAGTTTTTATGTGATTAAAAGGTGTAAAGAAGCCGTTATGTGGGTAAATTGAAGAAATTTGGAAAAAAGAGATAGAATTTGATCTTCCCTGAACAGAAAACAAATAAATGGGTATTGTACTGTACTGTTTGATTGAGTCTGGTTTAAGATAGGTATATCTAAAGTAGGAGTGTTTGTGTTTCATTGCCAACCTGCTTATCAAACGGTGCCATTTTAGAACCGGAGCTCCAAGTATTTTGAACCCCAGGGTTACTACTGAATTCTCCATACTCCCAAAAGCCTCCTCTGCCGGGCGTTACTCGACCGAGCTCCACATTATCGACACTGAATTTTATGTAGTCTGTAACATAAAAATGATTTGTTTTGTTGGGTCATGTTCATATGTTCCATTGATTATCTACGGCACAGATTATATAATACTATACTAGTACAGTTGCCTCATCCCATACAATGAAATGGGACCGCCGTAACTCGGGCTATTTTTCAGGCTATTTTGTTTAGCCGCTAGATGCCGTAAGTAGCAGCGGGCAGAAAATGTTAGCTAACGACATCTAGCGTTTCTCGTTGAATACTTACTGTTATAATGGTAACTGGTTCTTTGAAGCCAATAGATGGCGGAAACTATGTCTTATACCTATCTACAAATCGCAATAAGTAAAAATAATTTATTATTTTCTAGGTAATGTTAGTACTTAAAAGTAAAAAAGATTTTTTTCAACTAGTTATTCAAATTTAAAATAATAATGTTTAGGTAGATAGGTATGTCATGAAAGTAAATACCTACCTATTATTTTACAGTATTTTTTATAACCAATTGGCAACGATCCGAAATGAAGGTATCTATGGAAGTTAAGAAAATTACTAGGTAGGTACCTAATAGATATATAATTAGTATGTAAAAGTAGGTAGGTAGGCTTAAACGCTACAGTTAGGAGCAGTAAATTTTTTTGTTATATGTTTTTTACAACAGACGGATTACGGATTAAGGGGTCGAAAGGTGTTTAAAAGTTTCTACCGAATTCCTTTGTTTGAGTTAGGTTATTTACAGGAAATTTGGTATTGAGGTTTAAAATTAAAAATATGTAATGTTGGAAGGTTTTTACAAGTACGAAATAAGGGGGGCAAAAGGTAGGTTTAATTAGTTTTAAGTGTAGGTATATGAAAACCGCATCATTTTTATTTTAGGGCCATTACAACATTTTATAAAAAAAAGTTTGGGCTGGTTTAAATTTAAAATAGTTAATTAATGAAAAGATTCTCACCAAACGCAGGGATGTAAAAAACCTAAAGGTTAAATTATTAAATTATTATTAAATGATTGATGTTTAGTGGTTAATTTTTTTTTGAAAATCCTATATTTTGTATAGTAGCTAGTATTTAGTGGGTGTTAAAATTTAAAATGAATTTGTACTATCATAAATATATGTAATAATACGTAGAGTCGGACACTCGGACGAAGAAGACCGAAAGCTGGTTATGTTTAGGTATCTAAAATTCCTGAGATATTTTTTACTAGCTTTTGCCCGTGACTCCGTAGAATAACGTAGCTATCGTCGAAATGCACATTTGGTTAGGGGGTCTAGTGGGCAACATTTACCTATGCTATGCATATGGATTTCTATCCCACAACCAAGTTTAGAATAACCGACTACAAAAAGGTGCACTAAAAAGGTAATAATAATTACTTTAAAAAATTTATTCTAAATTACAGTTCGAAGTTGGGGTCTATCTCTAACAGTTTATAACACATTTCACTTAACAAATCATTAAGTCGGATTTTGGTACAACATATACTATATAATTTGTGGTCGGATTGAAGTCGGTCCTTGTTTTTGTTAAAAAGTTTTTTTTTTCTATTCAGTAGAGATGTGCCGACTATGACTTTGACCGACGACGCCGATTACGGTTTCGCGGCTATTCAGCAATTTCCGTGACGCCTCGTTTACAGTAGACGATTCGCGCGCAAGTCGCAACCGCCGCCTGCAAGCGGGTGGAGTGGAACGAAACATGTTTTGTTTACTTTGCCTAGTATAGTATTATATAATCTGTGACTTCGCATTGTTTCTTGATTTTTGCTTTTCCGGTAATTTTGTGTAAAAGAAAGTTTAGTGTATTGATTTTATTTAGACCAATTGTACAATGATTTCCTTAAAATCAAGTGTAAGCAGTGACAAATGATAATTTCTCATGGTAAGCAGGGAAAAACAGCAAATACTACGAGTATGAACAACCAATAACGTCAACCAATCCTGATACCTGAGTAAGGTTCTATGATTAAATGTTTGACCAAAGACAATTCCTCCCAGTCGCAGTCCTAGTCGGGGTTCTTCGCCGAATAGTCGCCAACTTGTCGCCCACTACGAAAGTGGCCGGATAGTCTAATCGGAACATCCCTACTTTGAAGTGACCTATTGGCTTATTTTCTCGTACACTAATCGCTTCAGGTGTGCCTATAAAAATTTGAAGAGTTTCCTCGATTTCTTCAGGATTCCATCTTTACATCCTGACCTGATGACCATGGGACCATCTGGGAAGTATACTCTTTCAAACAAACAAGAATTTTCCGAATCGGTGAAGGCAACTTCGTGTAATCGGAATACATACATAAAAAAGATTTCGAGGAATTTGGAGGAAGTTCCAAATTGTAGTCGATTAATAACTAGTCACTTAAATAAACGACAACATATTTCCGAAACAACTCATGATATCTGTAAAGGCAAAGAAAGATTAGTGGTAGATTTTACTCATAAATAATTAAGTATTTAATTATTTATGAGTGAAATAAAACAACTTTTAATATATCTACTTTCTGTTTTACTAGTTTATGAAATATCGTCGTTTATGTATATGACTAAATAGTTTTTGTTCGTAAGTGTATCCATTTGTTGTATACCCAAAACCTTCTCCAGTATGTAACAAATACTTTTCTGAAAACCGTATCAAAATCGGTACAGCCAAACGCGAGATAATCACGGACAAACATACATGCAAACATACGGGTCAAACTGAGAACCTCCTTTTTTAAATTGGATAAAAATGTAAGCGGTATTATCTGAAGTGTTTTCACATCTAAAGCACTTGTGCGATGGCATGCTGTTTTTTTAAAGTAAGCTATCCTTTTTAGAAAACAAATTTTTAAGAACTTAGACGCATTCGACCCAGGATAAAACTTAAGAAACAAAGTCTACTTAGGTCGAAGTTCACGCTTGCGTGCGTTTATTTTATAATATATCTAAGTATTTAAGTGGGTAGATACCAAATATTTTTTTTATATTTGGTGGGTAAGTACATCATTATTCAGTGACACCGTTATGTGTCGTTGTCAAACTCAGAACATGCGAACAGCGTCATCTATCAATCAATAGTTTAAATTTATTAACTAAACCGGCACGTAGTTCAATTTATTGCCGCTAAAAGTACATTTATGTTAAATTTCGAAAATTTAATAAAGGCGCCTATTACTTTATTTTTCTTAGCTTAAGGGACATTTTGATATTAAAACAATATTTTTTAAGGGTCGGTTACTTTTCTTTTTCAATAAAACAACATCCTAAATAACAAATCGATACACACAACGCCATCTATTGATATGAATTTAAATAATTTCTGTTTTCTTTCGGATGAGAACCCGTGTCTACGGCAAAACTAATGTACCTGGTGGACTAACAAAAAAAAAAATTGCACATTGGTTATTATGACAATTTTACCCAGGTAGTATTATTTTATAGTCTGCCCAGGTAAACTACCAGGGTGGACCACCCCAAGTAACACAATGAAGCTGTTAAATAGATGTACAACAGAATTTTTTCCATCCCAAGCCTGTATAAAAAGGCTGTAAGAATTCTGTATAAGCGCTTAGCCAGCTCTTATAAGTGCAATTTGGGCCCCAAATTATACAGACTTTGGTTTTAGAGTAACTGTTTTGTAGCATTACAACGATTGTATAACGGAATGTAAGTGCTTAATAAAGGCTGACAAATCTGTTTTTGCCCTAATATATGTCTTTTGTATAAATGTGTCTGCAATTTTGATTATATTATTTACGCTGTTTTAATTACCAACTAAAGTTAAAAGTTAGTGTAATGGTTGTCGACGTGCAGGAAAATTTATAATTGGGAATGAAATTTTTGCTTCTCTTTCAGTAGATAATTGTGAAATATGGTTGCGGATATCAGTTTATTGTGAAAGTATATACATATTTTTAATTGATGTTTCACGCGCCCACGATATAAGAGCTATTTAATGTATGAATATATTAAAATACGATAAAACCAAAACATATTTCTGTATTTTCTCAATGATATTCTTATTTTTAGTAAACAATTTCGGTAAAAATTAAGAATTTTAAGGATTCTGAAAATATAAAAATTAAATCGTAATATTATGGAAATTAAAGTAAATGGTGGCAGTTTACTCACAAGCTTTAGACATTTTAAACATACGTTGAAGTGCTATCAGTTTGATAAAACTTGTAAAAAGCTTGAGGGCAGTTTGTTGCATAGGCTGCATCGCAGCGTTAAGAGAGTATGTAGTAATGCTAAAATTATTATGAGCCATAAAACACGTGCTATTATACAGCTTATTAGGGTGTCGCTAGTAAAACTTGACTATTTACATTACTGATAATATTTCTATATTCTTTTTACACTTTCCGTTTGAAACCACCAGTTCTTTTAAGTTTTCTCCAAGATTTACGATACATTTGCACAGTTCGCAAAAATAATTTAAGAAACTAATAAATAGTAGGGCTAATTAAGAACTAAGGGACCTTTTATGAAGGATAAGGAGGAAAGGCTTTACTAATTATTTTATTAATGCTTACGTACAGCTGGCATCAAAAGAGCATTAACTTTTACTTTTAAATAGTTATAACTCTTTAAAATGTTCTTATATTATTGATATCTTATATTGGAATTGTTTTTTTGAGAATTTTGCAAAGCTTTTCAAAGGATCGTTACTGTAACAAATTCGTATATAAGGCTATAAGTAGTGCAGAATACCTAAAGCTGCAACATAACTTGTAAAGCAGAATATATTAATTCTTTATTCTAACAACTCATTGCTTAGCAATACATTGATCTAGAAGAGCACTATACAACTTTAGGAATTATTAAGTTTGTTAAATTCTTTTAAACAGAATATATCCTTTCCGGAAGCCGTTATGTTTCTTTTGTTAGACTTGGAGACATGTACTGGTTTTCGATTTTTCTATTATACAGAGTTTGTCATACTTGGGACGGGCAATCACTCACTGTGTGTAGTCAAAGTACGTAGAGCGCGCGCGGCGGGGCACACTAGATACTTTACTGTAGTTATCTTATCAACAATTTTTAGGGGCCTTTAGTCAAGTAAGGAACTTATAGTTTCGATAGGTCCGTCTGTCCATATGTTAACTATTTAATTTAGACTATAAAACTGAAATTTGGCACACGTATCTAAACTTATTATACCTACTATAAATGTATATCTACATTTTGTTTTTTTTACCCGCACCATTTAAATTTAAAAGAAAAATTAAAAACATTGTGGGTTTTCGTAGATAGTTTTCCAAAATGATGCACTGTTTTTGAAATACTTGTCTTAACTTCAAAGTGGCCATTTTCGGTTAGGTTTGTGTCGGTCAAGGTAACAAAACTAAAAAATCTAAAATTTAAGTACCTATGTACTGAAATTATTTTATCAAATATCACAACATTCTGGAGTCAAATAGTTTTAATATATAGCTGTATATAGGCCAAGTTAAACTTATTTTTGGAAATCAACCGCTTTGGAATTATGTACTAAGCAAGGCCCAACATGCTTTTGACTGTTTTTACCTCAAAATTGAATTTGACTAAAACGTACCTGGCGTCCACTCAAGTTGATACTTGTGGAACTGTTTATCGAATCCCAGGGTATTATTACTGGACCAGTGTGCGCGCCTCCATTCATTGAACTCTTTGTACGGCCCGAAGTGCAGCGTTGCTGCAACATGTTGTATACCGATGTTTACTCCATCGCTATACAAGTTGCGGTTACCACGTGACTCTACGAGGTCCATCTCTCCTGATAACGGCCATTTTCCGTACTTTGTGTGCGCCGGCATCAACCAGATAGCTGTACATGTAATCTTTTATAAAGTACCTAAGTAACCTAGGTTAAAAAGCTGACGAAGCGGCGGAGAGCCCACTTACTTACATGACGAAGGGGCGAAGTCCTTGACTGTAACTACTGTTTTAAAGTTGGACTTATGCTTGTTGTAAAACGTGGTTGAAATATCTAGTCTAATTCAGAAGGTAGGTAAACGTAAATTAAAATAAGAACTTTATGTATACAACATATATATATTATTATTATTATTATTATCTATACATATAATAAAATGGTAGAAAATTCAAAACTGTACATTGAATATTTTTTTAAAAAAAGAAAACTTGGGGTGTGATCGACAATCGATACCGAAGCCAATATATAGAATTTTTGTCTGTTTGTCAGTTTGTCTGTATGTATGTTCGGGATAAACTCAAAAAGTACTGCATGGATTTACTTCAAATTTGGCACGAATATTATTAAGAAGTCGGGTCAACATATAGGCTACATATTATCACGCTATCACCTACGGGGAAGGAGCAGTGAACCTTTATTCCTTCAACGCATTCTGTAACCACGTGTAATCTTACGACGCATATATGACTTGCTTCTTAATTATTCTACTCACACATAGGCATTTATTTTATGTAAAAAAATCGTGTAAAGTCATAACTTAGATGTGTTATAATTTTTCACCATATAAAAATGTTTCCTATTTGCTAACTAGATGGCGTTGGCGTCGAATTAGATCGCGCTATGGTTTTGTTCACAAAAAGTGAACTTATAGTATAGCGTTCACGCCGACGACGTCGCGGGCAGCAGCTAGTTATACATATAAAAATGACTCCGTGTTTCCCTTGGTCACGCCCTAGCTTCCGAACGACTGCACCAAATTAGGGCAAGGTTTTTATGACAGAAAAAAGGGTTAAGTGCGAGTCGGACTCGCGTACTAAGGGTAAACCGATTGCAATGAAATTTTGGTAAATTGTTGTGCATACGCCTTTGGAAAGGTTTCTGAATTAGTACAACCGTTTCAAAATAGGTAGTGCGCCAGTTTTTTTGAAAAAGTGAAGTAATATTTGCTGGGGCAGCTAGTGTTTCATAATATTCAAATAACCATTTCGAAAAGGGAAGAGAAAAAATGGAGAATAAATAAAAAAGTCAAGAAAGGAAAAAAATCTCCTGTACGGAGCCCATACATACTTGCCGTATGCTGTGATTCAATTTTCTAAAATATAAAACACTAAAAAAAATATTCCACAATATCACGAAAGTAATATTAACCTTTCTTAAAAGAAGATAAGGTTGCTGTTAATAATTTTTAATAACCATGTTGTAGAATCCGTGTTCTTAAGTTTATTACTCACCTTATAGTCGGGGGCAGAGGCGGCTTGCCCTGAGGATCGCTGGTGCAGCGCATTCCCATAAATAATATTTTATCTACTAAATAAACAATATGTTTTTAGATTTTACTGAAAATAATGAATTATTATGCTTCGATGTTAACATAGTATTTCACTAAAACATTCCTTACACACACACAGTTAACTCAAGATTTGGTATAGCGTCTGAGTGGAGCGCTAGCAATTGCGCTCCTATGAAACGAATTTCAGTACAGAGACTAAGAACTAAAATCAACGAGTGTGCAAGAGAAGTTTCGACACAGTCTCACACGTGAAACAGAAGATTTTGTATGAAAAAATAGCAAAATGTGGAGCGGGCTCCGGGCTAAAGTAAAATACTGTTGCCAGCTTGACCCCGCCTTCTTGCCCGCCGCTCTTATCACAACAAATGTTTTTGTTTGAGCGCGCGAGTTTTTGATTTTGATTAAAAGATTAAATAAGAACATACCTACATAAACAGTTTGTAATTCTCTAATAAGTAGACGAAATAAAATGTGACTACTGTGAAGTGATTAAACAGTGCGAAAAGATTTTAGTAATTCAGCTAGAAATAAAGGCAGAGTCACAAAAATGTGGCACGAAACATACACTCGCAAAATCTTAAATACCTAAGCGAATGAATTTTAGTTAGTGAGTAAATAGAATAATAGTGAACACCCATTAAAAATTGCCACGAGCCGCCTCTGGTCGGGGGCGTCGCGTCGGAACTAGGAACCTAAGGCGTCAGTCTGTGCTTATGTTATCTACGAGGGGGCCTACTCTAAGGGAAGGAAACTTACTTAAAAACTTCGGAAACTGCTACAAAATAGACACGACAGACTCAAACTTTGAGTGCGTCACCGTGGCGGTTCCTTGTACTAAAGGTGCCGCTACATCCAGGGACGTCCACACTGCTTTCGCTAATCCAATCACACTTGAAGTCTACCGATTTGCACTAAACTTCACCAAACTCGGGTCGATACTACGACGTTGGTATTAACTTAGTTTGGTTTGCTATTTTCTGTACATATTCTACATTTATAGACTTCTCTTTACAAAGAGGACCTATTGGACGCACTGTTTTACCCTTAAATAGTATGTAGAAATGCCAACCCTATATTATTATATAGTATACCCTATATAGTATTTTATTGAATTATAATTAAATCAGTTTTATTTGTGATCTAATTTCTTTCGGTATAACATTGCTGGCAGCGTAAAAGAATCATTTTGATCCCCGGACAGTCTCCGTATGAAAATAGTGACATTTTTATTGTGCCAAACTTTACAAGTGACCTAGTGAAACTTAGTGACACATGAAAATCATCGCGTCGGCCCAGTCATAGAACAAGGGGAACTCATCTCTGCATCCAAGGACGTCAATACGTCATATTCAAAATCCTCCACTGAATCATCCAAAATCATTGTGACCTCTGTCTCCAAATCAAGGACACCATACTGAAAATTCTGCTGAAAAAAAAAGAAGACAAATGAAAACGTTTTAAAGTTCATTACATACATCCAAATTCACCACCCTGAAAAACACAAAAAACCTGTAAATGCTGCTCCTGAATCCATGGTAACCTTCATCGCCTTCACGTCACTGATCCTGTAAGTCACACAGATTTTACTTTCATAAAACTATTTTGCGTGTGCAAAATCCGAAAGTGTTTCAAAAAGTTAAAATAACAATATTAAAAAATGAACAACTATTCGTTATAAACATATCACGAATTAACTTTCATAAATCCTTTGTCTTTGTGTTCAACTTTCGTGTTCGAGTCACATCTTCCCACCGTATCATATCTCCGTTCCACGAACACGAGCACCTGCGCTCTTATCAAAAGTTTTGTCTTACAAACGACGTGGCTGCCTATTACACCGAAGCGTCGACACAACAAAGATTTTTTTTTGTCTAGATCTTAATTGTTTTACTTAGCTTGTTTAATTTAATAAATGGGTCCTAAAACCGATTCTCGTTTCGAACAAAAAGGTGATAAAGTAGATATGGATTTACTTATTAAATTTGTGAAGCCATTCGACGGATCACGTGAGAAATTGAACTCTTTTTTAAGTAATTGCAATAATGCTGTTTCTTTAGCGAACAGTAATCAGAAAACAGTCGTTTTGAAATATATAATAAGTCAGCTGTAAGGCAACGCTGAAAGAGCTTGCTCCGTAAAAGAATTTGAGACTTGGGAACAACTGTGTGGGTTTTTTGAAAACACTAGTCATTTATTAACCGATTTCCAGCAATGCAAGCAGTTACCTTCAGAAGCTGCAACCCAGTTTGGCCTTCGTGTGGAAACCTGTTTGTCCCAATTATTAACAGAGCTTACCATATTATACCAAATAGCGAACAGCTGGACGGCAAAACAGCTATGGAAGATCTTGCCCTACACACATGTCTTACAGGTCTTTCTCCTAGAATTTCTGATTTTGTGCGTATGAGGGACTCTACTACCGTAAATGATACGATTCATTTAGCAATCTCAGAAGAAAAGATTAGAAATATAAGTACGAGTAAACCTAGTATACCTAATTTTATGCAAACACCTCGCTTTCCCTGTCCACGCTAAGACTTTTACCAACAGTCATACAGACCAAACTCCTACAACTCTCAACCTCGCACCCAAAACACGCCAGAAATTTGTAGATACTGCAAATATCCGGGACACTCAATAGATACGTGTCGCAAAAGACAATATAATAACAATAGATTTGCCTCATCACAGCATCCAGATGTTTACCTTCACGCGCTTACATCTACATCTCAACCTCGTAACGTAGGCCCACACCCTAATCGCCCGACATTTCTTAATCAGAGGCGCGTTAACTTTATAGACCAATACCCTGACAATGACGATCACCAACAATTACAATCACTTGCTGCTATCGAACAACCCCAACACTTTCACAATTTAAACGAGTAAGGCTTCCCGTTGCGTATCGAACGGGAAAGCTAGGCCATCTACTCGATACCATCCTTCAAAACTCGAAGAACGATAGCAATGCCCTATTAGAAAAACCATCTTCTATATCCACAGTGTCCACTGCATCTAATACGTCTGCTAAATCCACTGCATCTATTTAATCTACAATATCCACCACATCCACTGTATCTGGTACACCTGCAATGTCTACTACATCCACTGTGTCTACCACGTCCACTGCATGTACCACGCCTATTATCTCTCCCACATCCACTTCACCCGCCATGTCGCTAAATAACCAACCACAAACTACCAACACTCCTATTACCGAATCCAAACCCAAAACTCACCGGTTGGGTGGCCGTGCCCAAATCAGCGACACTGTTGCATCCCATGCTAAAAGAGAAATTCCAAAAACTCTTAAACCCATCCTAATTGAAGACAAAAACTGCAAGCGACCGGAAACAGAAAAGACAGACATTAAAATCGACGAAATAAACTCAAAACACTCTAACAGACTGTTACCTCACGTTCTAGTCCACACGCCTATATCTGAAATTCCTTTAACGCTCTTAGTTGACTCAGGTTCTGCCATAAGTCTGCTGAAGCAAAACTGTATTAAAAGTCCACCAAACATAATAAAAGAACCTGTATATATAAAAGGCATCGGACCCCATCCAAAAGTCAAGCTCTACAATGGGGCACTTTCAACTCAAGCTGTTTTTAACCGATAAAACTCTTCGTAAATTTGTGTCCCGCACCTTTCATGTGATACAAGAAATAAACCTTCCATACGACGAAATAATAGGCAATGATCTATTAAGTGAGCTAGGTTCTTATATCGATTATACAAAGAAAACTCTGAAAATAGGAAAAACAGAACTGAAACTTTAATTTACTGAACCGATTTATATTATCCCTCCTAGAACTGAAACTATAATTGAATGTGCCTTCACAAACCCAGAATTAAAAGAAGGCCTGGTACTAGGTCAGCACTATTCTGATAATGTGCTTATAGCTTATTGTTTAGTAAAAGTCAAAAAGAATAATAGAATAAATATGTCTATAGTAAATACATGAGAAGACACTTTACTATTAGATCTAATTAAAATATTACATTATTACCAGTCGATTATAATAATAGTAATCAACTAACCATGCCCTACTCCATTAATAATCTTTCTGAATTGCTTTAATCACACACAAGAAGTCCTAAATCTACTCAGAACTTCCCATTTAAATAGTGAAGAAGCCAAAGCTCTTCATGGAGTTCAAAGCTGTGACTGAATTTTCAACACCAAAGTGTCCGAAAGACATTAAGTCCTTTCTGGGGTTAGTCTCCTACTACCGCAGATTTATTTCAGATTTTTCTAAAACTGCTAAACCATTGACATCATTATTGAAAAATGATATTATTTTCAAATGGGATAACCAAAAAGCTTTTGATCAGTTAAAATTCAAAACTGGAGTAGATCTCCAGTTTATTAAAAACTACCTCCGGTTATGTAAGGCACTTTCACCCGTCTGGAAAGGGCCGTAAAAAGTTGTGAAAGTGCACGGCAACAATACCTTGTCACTACTTATAAACCGCCTACGTGTGAAGCACCACTTTGACCAGGTCAAACTAGCGTCTATCACCATATAAACCAGCATGTACTCACCTTTAGTTTTATGATTTTCAGAATTGGCCTGCCGTATACTTGTATGACGCAAACGGCAAGAGATTACACGCAACCAATCAGTACAGTTCCCGGCATCTATTTTTACCCAGTGGGTCCATGAAACTTGTTAGCGATCAATTCCATATTATAATTCCCGTAGACATTAGTTATGTTAAGTCACACCTCGCGTACATTAATAGCATTTTAGGAAACACCCGCTACTATTACTAACAAAACGAGTTTATTAATGATACGGAGTGTCATAATTTACTCAGACCTTTAAAGTCACTGTTTGAAGACATATTTAACGACTATGCAGCAATTTCTCACCTGCTCTCGCAAAGAAATAAAAGATCAGCTTGGTATGCCGGTATCGGCACAGTTTTTAATCACATTTTCGGACGAAAATGACGCTATAAAATATAATAAGGCCATTGACGTCATGCAGAATTGTCAAACTAACTTAGCTTCCTTGATGAAAGAATATATATTTATCACCTCTTCAGTATTAGATAATTTCAACGAGACCCTTAATCGTGTAAATGAGGCCAATATAAACGACGCTATTGAGGAACTTGTAAATATTTCTACTAATAATAACATTAAAAATAGTTTAAATGTTATCGTGATTACTTAAGAAGGAACTCTCCTGGACTTATCTTTCAAAATTAAGGATATATTAAATTCCATTTTGTTTAGTAAACGCAATATACTATACACCCTTCGGTGATTACATCAAAACAGTTATACGACGAATTATCAAAATATTATCATTCTTTACCAAGTTCGCGAGAGTAGGGGAGACGGGGGGAATTGGAGCCTACTAAGGAAAAAGTTCAATAAAAGGCAAATTTATGGATTTTCTAGGAACTTTTTATTAGAAAATAAATTCTTACTTATTTGACTTATCATTTAATCACAGCGTCAACGTTACATTACTAGGCATTTGGCCACAGATAAACTTTTTTCAAAATAACAGAATCGCTCCCATTACCCGACTTTGCGGGAAATGAGAGCCTATAAAATCCCATATGTGTAATGGGAGCTACTTAATTATTAAGTCAGTCTTAAAAAAATCTATGAGTCAGTCTGAAATCTCACTTATTCATATAAATATTAATAAAACTTTACGGATCCAAACAAAAAATGCAAATATAATCAACCGGGCTGTCAGAACGAGAACATTGTTTATGAGCCCATTTACCGCAACCTCTGCAACGGTACTACATTTCATTACTTTTTCCTCAGAAGAAGAGACATTGTGTGCTATTTGCTGTGGATGCCTCATCTTGTGAATCATGTAATATAGATGGACTTGCAGAATGATCAATATCAGATAACTGCTCTTGCAAAATATTTGGCGTGGATTGAATCAGGACAGAGCTATACATTTCCAACTCCTGCTGAATACCACGAGATGTAGACGGAAGTGGTTGAAAGTTGTAAGTACCACGAGATGTAGAAGGTCAGAGTTACCAGCGACTAGCTGTTGAGAAACGGGTCTCTGCGACTGAGCAACAGCAGTTGAACTTTCTTGCTCATTAACTAGATTCTGATCTTCATCCACAGCAACAAAATCGTCTTCTGAAAATACAGCAGGGTTCATGGGAAATATTCCTGTGGCTTTGAAGCCCGAGATCCCTTTATCTAAGCTTGCTACTCTGGCATAAGCTTTGTTGAACAATCCTGCAATCTCGTATGGCGAAATTTTTACCATGGTGTTTGATTTCATGAACATGTCGCATTCCTTTTTTTGGGCCGCTCAAGAGAGCCTACAACGATCACATCCGATGCTTCATTTACCTTGACGATATCGTTATATATGCTCCTGACCTTAAATTCCATATTGATAACCTAATTTCAGTCTTTCAGAGACTGCGATTTAACCTGAAACTCCAACCAGATAAATACGAGTTTCTTAGGAAAGAAGCAGCTTATCTGGGCCACATCATTACAGAAGGTGTAAACCTAATCCTGAAAAGGTCAAAGCTGTGACTGAATTTTCAACACCAAAGTGTCCGAAAGACATTAAGTCCTTTCTGGGGTTAGTCTCCTACTACCGCAGATTTATTTCAGATTTTTCTAAAACTGCTAAACCATTGACATCATTATTGAAAAATGATATTGTTTTCAAATGGGATAACCAAAAAGCTTTTGATCAGTTAAAATTCAAAACTGGAGTAGATCTCCAGTTTATTAAAAACTACCTCCGGTTATGTAAGGCACTTTCACCCGTCTGGAAAGGGCCGTAAAAAGTTGTGAAAGTGCACGGCAACAATACCTTGTCACTACTTATAAACCGCCTACATGTGAAGCACCACTTTGACCAGGTCAAACTAGCGTCTATCACCATATAAACCAGCATGTACTCACCTTTAGTTTTATGATTTTCAGAATTGGCCTGCCGTATACTTGTATGACGCAAACGGCAAGAGATTACACGCAACCAATCAGTACAGTTCCCGGCATCTATTTTTACCCAGTGGGTCCATGAAACTTGTTAGCGATCAATTCCATATTATAATTCCCGTAGACATTAGTTATGTTAAGTCACACCTCGCGTACATTAATAGCATTTTAGGAAACACCCGCTACTATGCCCTTTGAAGCCCGAGATCCCTTTATCTAAGCTTGCTACTCTGGCATAAGCTTTGTTGAACAAATCCTGCAATCTCGTATGGCGAAATTTTTACCATGGTGTTTGATTTCATGAACATGTCGCATTCCTTGTTGTAGGCTCTCTTGAGCGGCCCAAAAAAAGTCACATTCAGAGGCTGTAAGCGATGTGATGAATGTGGTGGAATGGAAAACATTACGACATTGTTTGCTTTAGCCACTTCCCAAGCTTCTAGAGTACAATGACTGTTATGGTTATCCATAATCAGCAGAACAGGTTGTTCCATTTCACGTATATGCTTTCATTTGTCCAACCGTTATGAGAACATTTATAAACAGCCCCTGGTGGACCATCTTTTTCTAGCTGCGGTGGGTGACGTTGTCGCAAGAAAATAAAAAGAGGCGGGATGAAGGATCCTGAAGCACTCATAGGACAAACAGCCGTGACGTTTTTACCTCTTTCCTATAGTGTGACTGTTCCAACTCGTTTTTGTCCCCTTGGCGCTATAATTTTCTCTGCTTCCTGGACCGTCGTTACGCCAGTCTCATCCATATTGTAAATTTGAGACGGCGGAAAGTGGTGTTTGATCATGACATTCTCCAGATTTTCAAAGAATCGATCGACTTCGACTTTATTAAATCCAAGTATTCTATTGATGCTTGTCGCTTCTGGCTTTCTAATATTTAGATCAGGATGTCGTTGGAAAAAGCCAGTTAGAAAGTCTCTGCCCGCAGACTTTTTAGCTTGGTTAAATCGATCTGAAACACCAATTTTTTCAGTCATGGCGTAACATGTCTTACAAAACTGAGCCCTCGTCAGTGTGTAAAATTTATTGGACATCTTACGATGATGATCAGCTAGAATGGCTTCTTGTTCTTCAGTAAACGCAGAGGGCCTTCCCAGCTTTGGAGGACATTTGTAGCTAGCATTGTTGGATTTAGCTAATCTGAACCTCTTTTTCAAAGTGCTGTAGGGTATTCCAGTCTCTTTTGATACCTTGTATACGGAAGTACTGCTACGTAGAAGTTTTTTGACAGCATTTTCTAAGGTTTCAACCTGCCAAGACGCTTTCGTAGAGGTGCGTTCTCTTTTTTTGGCATTTTGTCATCTGAAAAAATTACATATTAAGATGCATATGGGGTAATTGGAGCTACAAGGGGTAATCAGAGCCTAATACCCCGAATACCACCATCTTTAAATTGAATAAAATGATATCATGTATCTAGCTTGTAATGAAATTGTACGCACAGATACTCAAAATTGATAACATTAGCTATAAAATAAAACAGGGGATGATGGTAACAAACATATAACTTCACACTTACCTGACCGTTGAAATTTCGTATTTTTTATAAGCGCGGAGCAAAAAATCGTCAAGCGTCCGTGGTCTCGTAATGCGTGGCACTGGCAAGCCGAGCGCGGCAAGGGAACACAGCCGCAGTGTGACGAAGGCGCCGGGGTGGCAACCGAGTGAATACGAGCTATAGTATTGGTTCTAGTCGCAGCGCTCCCATTACCCGCTAGCTCCCATTATCCCCCGCTCCCCTACCCAATTACATTAGAATTAGCTAATATTAACGTGTTACTGAGTATTTCTAAACTAGTAACATACTACATAAATAATAAGATTGTTTTCACCCTTAAGATACCCCTAGTTAATAATTTGTACTCTATTAAACCGTTACCTGTGGTTCACGACATAAACTCTTCTCTGTCATATGTCACTTTAATACCTATTTCTAATTATATATGCATAACTAATGATAAAAACTGATACTGTAAAGTAGAAAGTATCCTAGATTGTTATACTCTAAGTACTATTTGTGTGAATATGCAAGTAAACTATCCGTTAGTGAGAACCCAAGTGTGCTTACTAAAGTAATTAGTAGTTAACCTGATATTTGTGAATATAAATTTGAATATGGCAATGTCAACATTTGGCAAAGTTCAAAAATAGCTGGATTTACGTGCAGTGAAAAAGTACCAAAATAAGCATTGAATGTTAATGTTTTAGATATTAATGTTATAGGTACAGGTATGTTAACTTTACCTTTGAATTGTATAGGTTATAGTAGAGATAACAAATTTTACCCCAAGTCTTATACTAAGTTAGAATTCATAATAGTTTAGCCGAAATTCGACCTTGTGTTAGATAAATGTTGTAATCAGAATCGATTTAACGTAATTCAACCAATATTGACTCCTATTGACTTAAACAATATCAACTTGAAATCAATTCAACCGAAAATGACTCGTATTCACTTAAACAATGTAAACAATAAAATCTAATAAAAAAATAGTCAATCAATTACACAAAATTATAGCTGAACCTCACTTAATTAGATATAGCAATTATATAGTGTAACTTTTCATGTATTTTAGTGTATTTTCTTTGTAACTGTGTTTTGTTTACTTTTCTATTATTGTAAAATGTGCAAATGTCTGCCCATAACTAGAACCCCTTTTCCTCCTACAACACCTGAAACTTTCACCAGTAGTCAAAAAGATATCCCACTCCCTCAATTCCGAATAAACTAAGACTCAGTAAACTTCGCCTCAAACGCGAAAGTTGTTATCCTCTTAAATAGTATGTAGAAATGCCAACCCTTAACAAACACGAAACCTTTCCCTTAGTCATCAGTTTTAGAACCTAGAACAAACCGACTGACGGACAGCCAGTTCCCTGTTACCTATCGTCGCGTACAGATTTTTGCTCATCCTTAATTTCACATTGTATTTTGTATATTTGTATGTTGGTTTAATTTCTTTTTTAAAAACCCGTACCGGATCTACGGTATAACAGCACGCAATAAAACAGTATTGTAATTAGTTTGTAAAGCTAGTTGTAGTTACTAACTAACTTAGTAACCCATTTGAATAAAAAAAGATTTTGAATTTGACATATGTAAGGCAAAAGGGAGTCTCCATTTATACTTAAGATTATTTTGTATTTGTATATGTATTTAGAAGACAAAATATTATTTAGTTTATCTTTTCCCTCACAATATAGTTAGGTTGCCTGAATTACGGGTAATAAAATATCACAGGAACACGTGTCAATTTTTTATTGGTACATATATGACTATCTGTAACAAAATTTTTGTAATCGCCTATCTCAGCAGAGTCGCGAACATGAGATGCACGGGGAGGTTTTTGCAGTTTTTGCAGCTTCAACGTGTTATAAACTGATACTCATTGGCCCACTTCATGGAGCTATTGTACTCTTTAATTTTTTTTAGTTGCAAGGTAAAATCAATTTACTTATTGCCTGTAAACAAATCAGCGCACATACACGAAACTATTAAACATGATTTTCCAGTTTTATCCCACTATGATAGACCATTGTAACATTAACAATCTTTGACATGCCTTAAACATTGTTATGATTTTGTGTAATCTACTAAATTATGTACGTGGAATATGAGTTGAGTTCAACTGTAGACAGAATGTGGTAACGTACCTGGCCAGAGCCAATCACCGGCGGGCATCTTGGCACGCACCTCGACGCGTCCGTAGCGGAAGCTGAAGGAGTGCATGGTGCGAATGCGCGCGCTCTTGATAGGGTTGAGAATTTTCGTGGGGGTGCCCGTACGTTCGCACCCCGACCAGTGCCGGTTAGTGCATCTGAAATTGGTTTTTGTGCATGCTGCTCAGAAACAATTTAATTATTTTTATTGTATTTCGCAGTCAAATCTGAGTTGAATTATTGTTTTGAAGTAATTTAATGATCTTCGTTGATTTGTTTAATAGTTGATTTTACTCAACACAAGTTTTAACAATAACAATAACATTACGACCAACGAGAGTGTGTAGACAAGGGTAATTATTTGGCCTCTTAAATAAACTTAGAGTTAGCGAGGTATACTTGGTGTTTCCTAATAAAAAAAAGATATAAAATCCTCGAAAAGCTAGAAATGGCAGTGGGTAGGCCACATCGCTCTTCAAACCCATAACCGATGGGTGAGTGACGACCGCGGATCAGAAGACGCAGCGTTGGACCTTACCAGGAGGTGGACAGACGAACTGGTTTGACTCACAGAGAGCAAATGGGCACAGGCTCTGTGCCGACCGTGGTGGTGATAAATGGAGAGGCCTTCATTCAGCAGTGAATTTCTTCCAGGTAAAACGACGACAACGATTTGATTGAAGAATGCAATGAATTATTTATATCAAGGATTATTGTTCAAAGCCGCATCGACCTTCTAATTTGGCCTTGGCAACGAAGGTACAATATAAATAGTGAAAGCAAAACGTTGATGCGCATTGCAAGGGTTTTATTGAACCTACACCTTGGTAGTTAGTCCTAGGCAATCCCCTGACTTCTCCTTCTGTATTATGGACCCGACACCCATGCAGTGATTCCCTGAAATGTTTAGTTTGTCTAATTCCTTCTTAACGTAGTGTTTTTACCCCATAATTTATCTTTAAACTAGTTTTATTGCTTTTTTAGTGTTTTTAGTTGTAGCTTTAGTGTACCTGCCCGCGTAGGGAACTTCTTCGACGTTAAGGCGGCCGTTGGCAAGGAATTCTTCTCCAAAGTGATCTGAAGTGAGCGAGGGCCTGATAAACAGTTTTCCATTGTGTGTGAAGGAGTTTGTGCGATTGTTATTGTAATATTGGAACTCCCCCCCGTTCTGTGGATTATGAAGAAAGTAGTACACCAGCAATTAGTCGCAATGAAACAAAATTAAACTTTTGTGCATAGAAAATATTATACATTTAGGTAAATTGTATTGTTATAACAGGTCTTGATTCACTGATTTCGTGGTACCATAAAAATTAATAAAAAGAATGCATTGCTGTAAAAAATACATAGGTGAGTATTCAAAACATCTTTGATGGTTACAAAATGTTTCAATGCTTGTATGTAACGTATAAAATAATTTTCCCTTATTAAAAGAAAATCCTATATGCTTTTGTCTGTTATGGCGTGGTAAATCGTCAGTCAAGGACCAACAAAAAATAAGTAGCTCATTACAGCTAAATCCTATCACCCTGATACCTCTTTTTAGGGTTCCGTACCCAAGGGGTGATTAGCGGAACCCTATTACTAAGACTCCGCTGTCCGTCCGTCCGTCCATCCGTCCGTTCGTCTGTCACCAGGCTGTATGTCATTAACTGTGATAGTTAGACAGTTGAAATTTTCACAGAAAATGTATTTCTGTTTCCGCTATAACAACAAACACAAAAAACAGAATTAAATAAATATTTAAGGGGACTCCCATACAACAAACGTGATTTTTCTGCTCGATTTTGCTCGATATTGATAACCGCAACAGGTAGACGCCTAAATATTTAGTTATATAGTTACTTTAAAAATAAATAATAAAATTAAAATAAAACAAAAATTTAAGGGGGGCTCCGATGCAACAAACGTGATTTTTTTTGCCGTTTTTATAGATAATGGTACGAAACCCTTCGTAAGCGAGTCCGGCTCGCACTTGACCGATTATTTTTATACTAAATAAATGGCAAACAATCTTCCGGCCCATATGCCCTGGCATCTCTATAGTACTGAAGCTTTACGGGTTTCAAAAGGTGTTTCCTCTTCCTTGCGAGAACGCTTAACCTATGGGACTAGCTCTCTGCCGAGTTCGTCTTTAGTGATTGTGCATAAGTTTTTTAAGAGTTTGCAAGCAAGTGTCGGAGCTGCAAGCGTCCGTAGGTTATGGTGACCGTTTAATATCGTGTTGGTCGTAAGCTAGTTTGTCACCGCGGTGGTTATAAAAAATTTTTACGAATTGTAATTATTTTCGAAATCAAATTAACCGTGTCTTAGAAGAGAGATAATGAGTGTAAACTTTCTTCGCAGAAAAACACCACCAAAATCTCTTGAATATATTTTTTGCAAATATCTAATAGTTTGATAGATTCCTAAAGATTATATAAAAAAAAAAACACAAACAGGCTATGACGCCTCTTTGTGTATGACGCAGAGACGCTGAGCAGATCCGACAAAAATTTAATGTGTGTGTTCTTCGGGATATGGTTCAGACACTGAAAAACGTGAAAACACGATTAATGAACTTTTGTTCGATAGAAAAAAAATCCTAAAGTGAACGTTTTTTTTTTAAATTCCTAAGTGCTATTCATTTACAACTTTGCTAAAGCATAGCCGTGATAGTGCTTTAGACCCTGAAAAAACGCATTTTTTAACGCATAATCTCTTTATTTATTTCAATAAAAAAACAAGTGCATTGCGATGTAGATGCACTACTTATATCGCGTCTAGGGATTGCAATCGTTCGACCCGATCGACGATCACGCATTCCCGCGGGATCCCGCTGCTTTTATTAATCTGCTGGATCCCGCACCTTCAAAGCGCGGATCCGCGGATCCCGCAATTAAAAATTGGCGCTATAACATTCGCGTAAATCGCGAGTAGCACGAGTGCGACGTTTCAGTTGTACATAAATGGCCTGCGCACGTCTTTCTGTAGGTGGCGAGTGTTTTATTTTCGTATTCACCGTCCGGCGTTAAATAAAGCGATACAAAAATGCCATTTGCTTCTTAAGAGTGTATTTTCAAAAGTTATTACCATAGGTTGATATCATAGTAATAGCATCTGAATTAAAAATATAAAACTGTTGTTAGGAGTAAGGGTAAAATTAAACAAAACTAATTACCTATGCCAAACATTTAAAGTTGAATTTAAGAAGACAGATTACTTATTACTTATACTGTAAGAAATTTTAAATTAAAGCTGATTTTTACAAAAAAATCTGTAGTTTCAATCTGATTTTATAACATAATTTCAAAGATGCGGGATCCCGCATGATCCCGCGCGGTATTGGGTAATCCCGCATATCAATCCCGCGGGATTAAATGAGCTGCGGGATTGCAATCTCTAATCGCGTCATCCTTGGTTTTACTGTCACATAGTTTACTGTTACGCCTCTTAAAGTTAACAAATTGAAAGTTATGTACTAACACCGCCACCAGCGAGTGTGTTCTCGTGCTGCCAAATATCAAGGTTGAAATTGTTAAACTCGTCATTAAAGATGAGCTTGCCGGAGCATACAGAGGTGGGTGCGTGCGTGCCGCCCACTGTTGTCACGCTCGGCGTGCAAGCCTCTACTGCATTCAGACACAACCCCGCACACACCAACAACCACATAATGTATGGAAATCTGAAGTTTGAAAGTCTGAAAAATGTTACAATTTCGTTAGATGGCTGCTCTTGGCGAAGTTCCCACGCGTGATTGAAGAATATGATGTCGAAGCCTAGGAGTTTACTCGAAAGCGTGCATCATCTGCGCCAAAAATATCGTGTATAAAAACCCGCTAGTTAAATAGTTAGTTCATAAAATCCTTCATTTGGTTGGAAAAAATAAAGGAAACAACAATTAATTCACAATTTTATTTCAGAGGCTCCGGGTTTTACTTTAACTTCTTATTCTTTTATGTTTCTTTAATTTATTTTATTAATTTTAGTTTATAATATTATTTACGTACGGAACTTTTATGATGCAAAGCTGATCTTGAGCCATCTTTCGTAACGTTAAAAAACATATATGTTACACCTCCAAATTCATGTAAATTGGTTCAGAAATAAAACAAATAGAGGAGGAGTAAATCGTAAAAAATGTTAACAGGGGAGTAACAGGATGGGAGGTTTTTAAAATGTCAATAATACTCATCGCGGCAATGCAAAAAAAGTTTGTGCCAGGTGGAGATCATAATGGCTTGTTATACATGGCTTGTTTTCTTAACGGTTTTTAGCATAAAAAGACTGCCGTTGTAAAGCAGCAATATAGGTGATAATCACATTGGAACAAGTTCATAAAAAATAAAGCATTACATACCGAAATTATGATTGAAGTGTGACTAGGTATATGCATAAACCTCTTTATACCTCTTTATTTATAAAAATAGTGTTTGTATAAAAAAGATCACTGGTTGCCTTTAATTTAAATAAGTTGTAATACTTTTAAGGCACGGTGCCGGCCAGAACACTGAGCGAATCTGCTCAATGTTTCTATCGTTGTCTTTTATTTATCTGATGAACCTTCCTCACGCGCCGCACGGTAGGTAGCGTGCGGCAGGTTATAATTAGGGTTACCAGATAATAAGGATTTTTTCTGATATATATATCGGGTTTCTCCTGACTAGGGTGCCCAGTTAGGATTTTTTTTTCTGACGTGACTATGCAGTTGGCTGATGCAGCCATTACTGCTTCACCGACTTTAGGGGCGAGACTCTGAAGGAGTATCAGCCCATATAGCACCCAATGCTCAAGGGCTCCCCGCGGGGGGAGCCTCGGCTTGGGTTGTCGTCCTTCGACCAGCGTGAGCCTCGAACCCGAAGGTGAGTCAGCGCCAGTAGGGGAGTTCCCCGTTACGCGGTTGCGATCGAGTGGGGCCGAGAAGCGCCCCGGCACTCTTTGATACCTCGTATATGAGGTAGGTCCGGCCCCGGGGACGTCGGCGTCGTGTGAGGGCCAGTTAGGATATAGACATTTACTATTGGTACATCGAAGTTTAAAAAATCATGGCGGCTTACATAGTGGTTTTGACGACTACCTTTTTTTTTTTTTTTTTTTTAATTCAACTAATGTGGCAAACAAGCTTACGGTCCGCCTGATGGTAAGCTGTCACCGTAGCCTATAGACGCTTGAAAAAACCAGGGGCATCACTTGTGCGTTGCTGACCCTTCAGAAATCTAATTACTTCTTTCTTGAAGAAATCCATACTGTAGTCCTTGCAGAAAACCTTGGCAGGGAGCTCATTCCACAACTTAAGCGTTCGCGGGAGGAAGTTTCTCTGAAACCGCACTGTACGCGACCATTTAGGTTCTAAAGTGTGAGAATGAATTCCCTGCTTATGGCGAGCGGTGCGATGGTAGAAAGTAGCCGTGGGCATCATTTCGAACAATTCCTCAGAACACAACCATTTGTACAAGCGGTAGAACACACACAGGGAGGCAAAGTCTCTCGTCAGACTTAAGAGCTCGATACGGTATCCGTGTACCCGCCCAGAGATGGCAGCAGTACTCCATATGGGGCCGAACTTGCGACTTGTAAAGTAATAACCTTTGCCCCGACGTGAAGTACTGCTTCGCACTGTTGATTACACCAAGTTTTTTGGACGCCAGCTTCACCTTATCTTGTAATGATCTCGGAACTGAACATCGCTGGAGATCTCGACACCAAGGATCCCAATGCTCTTGGAGATGGAGAGGGGAGTGTTCTGGAATTGTGGGACTACAGTGAATGAAGTTTTCTTAGTGGTGAACGCGCACACTTGTGTCTTTGTAGGGTTGAATCGGACCATGTTTACCCGTCCCCAGTCAGAGACCTTGGACAGTGTGGTCTCGATTTGAGACACAAGTTCTCCGCGGTTTTCCTCCACAACGGAACGAGGAATGTTTGCACGACCCGTGTAAAAAGAGCGTCACCAGTACTGTCATCTGCATAGCAATGCATGTTGTTGATGTCCAACGTGTCATTGATATGCAGTAGAAACAGCGTAGGAGACAGCACAGAGCGTTGCGGGACACCAGCATTAATGTCCATGCTATCAGAGTATCCACCGTCAACTTCAGCTCGTATGTGTCTGGCGGTCAAAAAGCTAGCCACCCATTTGCACAAACCCTCGGGCACTCCGTAAGATGGCAACTTCGATAGAAGATCGCCTTCGCTATGTCCAGGCTACATGCCAATGCCTCCCCCTGACTCTCAATGGCTAGTGCCCATCGGTGTTTGAGATACACTAGAAGCTCACCAGTCGAGCGACCGTGGCTAAAGCCATATTGACGGTCACTGACCAGGTCGTGTACTGCTAGGTATCTTAGAAGCTGTGTGTTGATCACACGTTCCATCACCTTGGAGAGGAGAGAGGTAATAGTGATAGGCCTGTAATTCGATGGATCTGATCTATCACCCTTTTTGGGCACCGGATGCACATTCGCAGTCTTCCATGAAGGCGGAAATTGCCTAGTGTGGTAGGAAAGCGCGAAGAGGCGCGTGAGTACAGGACATCACTCAGGAGCACACTGCTTAAGCACCACTGCTGGTATACCGTCTGGCACACTCGACTTATGAACATCTAGAGAAAGCAACGCCCGCCGGACCTCCCGCTGCGCTATGGAGATTTCCGGCATGGTCTTACCGCACCACGGTATAGTAGGTGGTACAGCGCCTTCATCGTTCATGTTCGAGTTCGAGGCAAAGAGACTGCCCAGTAGATCGGCTTTCTCTTTAGCACTATGGGCCAAGTTACCATCGGTCTTTCGCAGTGGTGGTAACGACGACTGGCAAAAGTTCCCTTAGGCAGCTTTGGCCAGCGACCAGAAAGCACGACCTCCAGAAGGATAGCTCGCAAGTCGCCCACCTATTTTGCTGATGAATTGGAATTTTGCTCTGGCAGTTGCTTTCTTACTGAACCTCGAGGCAGCATTTAATTTGCGTTTTAAGTCAGAAATATTCGGATCCTTATTATTACGAGCCGTGGTCCAAGCCTCATATGCAGTTTGCTTAAGAATTTTAGCTTTTCTGCAAGACCTATTAAACCACGGCCGTTTTTTGACGCCAGCAGCTACTCGCGGGTTAGGAATATAGCATTCCATACCAGCAAGGATTGTCTCAGTGACTGCGGCTGCGCAGACGACAGGATCTTCTGAGTTAAAGCAGATCTGCCTCCACGGGTACGATGCGTAAATTCTCGCAATCCATCCCAGTCTGCCGACTTATAGTGCCACACACGACGCCAATTAGTTGGTCCAGATGGATCGGGTTCTGAGCATGACATTTGAGTCCGAACGAGACAGTGGTCCGAGGAGCCAAGAGGCGCATCCACTGAGACAGAGTATCCGTCCGGACGAGTAGTCAGCAGAAGGTTCAGTAAGGAGCTCGTATGTTTCTCTATATCTGGTATTCTCGTTTGAGAAAGTATCAGCTGAGAGAATCCATAGGTCAGAGCAAATTCATGAGCAGATATCCTAGCATAGTTATTGGTTCGAAAACTGAGCGACTCACGATGGTGGGCGTTAAAGTCTCCCAAAAAAACTAGTTCTGCTGTGGGAAATTGCTCTAGAACTTTGTCAGTCGTCAAACTCAGGTGCGTGAAGAGTCGAGTTACGTCCGTGTCACCGCTATAAGACCTGTATAGGCACGCATAGATACGAGTGTGGCCACCGTAATCTACGCGCACCCAAAATATCGACAGGTCTCGTCAAGGCTATGAAGGCGGCGACAGCAGTAATATCCTCCAGGACGAACATACATACACCGGCACGACTCATAAAATTGTGTTCGAGTTTGTAGCCGGGATAGTGAAGGTATGATGTGTCGGCCGGGCAGGATATCTGCGTCTCCGTTAGAAAAAGAATGGTCGGCTTCGCAGTCTCGAGATGGTGGTGGACTGCGTTAAGATTTGCGTGAATAACCCTGATGTTGCAAAAATCCACATTATATGTGGATGGAGTAGCCGCTGTATAAGCTCTTTTCTTTTTCGTTCTCATGCACAGACAACTTAGAGGACAAAAGATGCGGTTCTAAGACTGCCGAAGCTCGACACAGATGATACGGTTGCTGGCACGGCGGGTGGAAGAGCCCCTGATCCCCCTCTGTTGTAGTAGCCGGGTCCACTCCGGTCTCCTTCTCCGGCACGACTACCACTTCAGATACTTTACACAGGCTGGCGGATCAGCCTCCCAGGGCGGAGATTATGTGACCCCTGGGTTCGGGATCCCGTTCAACCTGCGGGCGGCCAGCGGTCAGCCGTTTCATCAGGTCTCCGTGACCGCGCCGCGTCTACGCCGAGCATGACAGCAACAAGCACCGCCTGTCCGCGCAGCGAATCCTCAAAGAGCTCTGGCAACCTTACTCACCGCCAGGAACACAACACTACTCAATTTTAGTGTTATTATGGCCGCGGTTTTCTGTAAGGTGGAGGTACTTCCCCAGTTCGGGCCGCTCATTCGAGCAAGTACTCGCTATGCCTGCTTTAGTTATTCGGGTGGCTTATTCGAGCGAGTACTTGCAGTGCCCTATGTACTACTTTCGTATTTTTTCATGTACAAACAACCATTAAGCTGGTTGGCTCCATTGAGGGTGGGGGATACATGACTCTAACAAAAAATAACTCTATAAAGCTTAATATTTCACAAACGGATCCCTTAATCGAAAAATGGTTACCACACACCCACAATGTGTTTTAAACGACCTATCCAACGGCATACCACACCATAAAATAAACGAGAAAAAAACATGCCCCCTTTACGTGTAGGGGAAGACCCTTAAACAATATTTAAACCAAGAGCTCGCAGCTTTCTGGCATAATGAATAAGCTTGGCTATTTGGAGGGGAAATGCTGCTAGAATCTTGGGCACACTGCCGCAGGGCCTTGTTTTAAGAATTATTTTTATTTAATTTGTAAGATCTCTATATTCTATTCTAATAATTTGTAAGATTATTTATGTGTATTTTTTTTATTTAGTTTAGAAAAAAGGATTATGACAAGTAGAGTGTAATTAAATATTATATGTTAAAAAAACCAAACGATTTGAAAACCTCTGTTTTAATAAATTATAACCGAGATTTTATTGTAAGTTTAATTTTTTTTTATTTCGTTTGTGGTGACTCTCCAAAGACTCTCGTTGGGTATTTTGCACACTGCAAGAGAAAAGCGAGGCGGGACAGCGCGGCGCGGATAATGGACCTGATTTTTGTCCGATGTTTGCTTTGAAACATTTACCTCCGCCTCGACGCTACTTCGTCTTACGCAACTCTTGCAGTGTGATAACTACTATTCCTACACCAATTTTAGAGCGATAAGATAAAATATAGGAAAACCAGTGGCAATATCAATAAATTATACGTCAGTTCATTTATTTTTGTTTTTCTTAAGGGTCCTGATAAACTTTGACTTTTAAGATATAACTGGGTAACTCCCTGGGTTTTTAAGTAGTTCGTTTTGTTTTAGCATAGCGTTTTGTTGTAATGCCAGCCAGCCAGATATGAGTACAAACAAATACATTTGAACATTTGGTTTGGCACGGGTATTTGATAATTTACGCAATTTTTTGTAAATAAATACATATCATACATAAATACACCCAGACTCAAGACAAACACAAAAAGTTTGTCCAGTGCAGGAATCGAACCCACACCCTCTGCACAGCAGAGCTACCAACTCTGCGAGGGTAATCACACCGACAAAGTAGTAAAATAAAATAATGAAAAAAAGAACAGCGGCACTCGGGGCCTGCCGCGGTAAAGCTATTGCATAGCATTTTTTATCAACTTATGCAATTATAATTATTTATTTATGCAGTATTTATTTTCTTTGATATTAATTCAAGTTTTCTTTGATATTAATTCAAGTTACTCTTTTTGAGCGTGGTGATCGATAAGAAAACAATTTTTTCTTTTATTGAATCAATGAGAAGTTAATATCGTTTAAAAAATTTTCGTTGGCGGCAGCGGGGTGGGCTTTTAGTATCAGCTCTTGCAGCTTGGAGATCATTTGTTGTACTGTGGCTGAGCAACGAGTTGTTGTATAAACGCAGTGGCAACGGCTTATTGACAAAAACTGGTTTACCTCAGCATCGTTTTTCACAGTATATATTAGCAGTAACAGTTATGTCGTATGGATTAGAAGCTGTGATAAAGTACACTGATGAGGGTAGATGCTGAACAAAGATCCATCGAACAAAATGAGCACTTATTATTTTCGTGAGTAATTTATTTTTATCGCAATTATATTGGTAATATGTCCTGAGGTCCAGTGGTACCACGGTTACGTTTTCCTAGTTCCTAGTTACTTAGTTTTTTGTTACCCTGGTTCCACTGATCTTGGTCTGTCAAAAAAATTAGGTTTTCAGTTTGACCGGGATTATCTCGCGTTTGGTTAACCGATTTTGATGCGGTTTCCTTTCTTTCTATTTTTTCACAACAACGCCATCTATTGTCAAGTGGTAAAAATTTGCCTACAGGTTTGTATTTGTCAGGAAGAGTCATATTTTTCAATTTATCATTGCCTGAAAACACGGATAAAACGACGTTTCTGAAAATGAAACCCAGCTAGATCGATTTATCGCCCCCGAATCGCCCTGCATACAAAATTTTATGAAAATCGTTGGAGCCGTTTCCGAGATTCAGATTATAAATATATTAATATATAATAATATATAATAATATATATATATGCTGGTTTAAAGGTATAAGATACCAAATCGCGCTTCAAGTGTGCCTATAAAAATTTCAAGCAAGAGTTCGTTTTATTTCTCCAGGATTCCTCAGAATATACCCTAACCTGATGACCTATGCTCACCATAGGAATCCATTTGATGTTTGATGTTCCCTCTCCAGAATATAACAAATACTTTTCTGAAAACCGCATCAAAATCAGTTCAGCCAAACGCGAGATAATCGCGGACAAACATACCTACATACAAACATACAGGTCAAACTGAGATCCTCCTTTTACTTGAATTCGGTAAAAAAATAAAAAGCAAGAAAGAAAACCGCATTGAAATCGGTTCAGCCAAACGCGAGATAATCGCAGAAAAACATACATACATACAAACATACAGATCAAACTGAGAACCTAATTTTTTTGAAGTCGTTTAAAAAATAGAAAGAAAGAAAACCGCATCAAAATTGGTACAGCTCAACGCGATATAATCGGGGGACAAACATATATACGTACAAACATACAGATCTAACTGAGAACCACCTTTTATTTGAAGTCGGTTAAGAAATAGAAAGAAAGAAAATCGGTTCAGCCTAATGCGAGATAATCGTGGACAAACATACATACATAAAATCATACATACAGGTCAAACTGAGAACCCCCTTTTTTTTGGAGTCCTTTAAAAAGTAGAAAGAAAGAAAGGAAACACGTGTATTTATCGCAACATGCACAAGATCAGTGGTCCCAGGGTTAGAAAAAACTAACCGTGGTACCCCAGTGGTACCACGGTTAGGAAAAAGTAGCCGTGGTACCATTGGTGGTACTACTGGGTGTATCACGGTTAACAAACGCTGAGGTCCTGTATCTGGAGATCAATCGCGATCATTTAGTTCATTTGCCTTTTTACAGAACATAGGACAGAAATGTACTATAAATGTACTAATGTTGTTTTAACGCATACGTGCTAAGCCTGTCATAGATTGAGTACTATTAGCTTCTACAATCGTCTTTAATTATCGATCATAGACTAATTTTTCTAATCAATTTTTTTCAAAACTGAGGGGTAGAGTGCTGTAAATATTAGCAAGTATGTAGATCAGGAAATGAAATAATAAGCAGAAATGCAAGGCCTGCCTACAACCTTCACTATTGCATCACAGACAAATATATGCACGTAGCGAGAGAATCGATACAGTTAATTTAGTATTTAAGTGCTAAACTCCTAAACACTCCGGAACTCCTAAACACTGTCTATGCAGTAAACTCCTAGTTAAGACCAGCTGTTACTCTGTAAGTTACTCAGTAAATACTTTATTGTAACTTTGCTAAACTATACAACAATATTAAGTTGTTCAGTGATTATTATTTACGGTAACTTGCTGCTGGAAACGAAAATGACCATTGTCGTTACAATAGTACCCATGTAGCTTTATAGTTTTTCAGTTTTTTCATAGCAGCAGCATTTTTCCAGCATTCCAATAGTAATAGCTTTTGTTGCTTCAATGGCAATGAATTTTTTTTGCAACTAAAAGTAAGGGTAGAACTCTTTACACAAAACTCAGGATTGTAATTTTTTGGGCCCCCCATTACCTGCAAAATGCATATGAGCTTTGTTGAAGATTAGACTTACTTATTTCTCTACTCTTTGTAAAATTGTATTGTATTGTGCCATCAAAATAAACGAAACTTGGGATCCAGAAATGGCAGAGCTAATCAATCAATAAAATTTTGTAAGCGAATGTTTATGTCCAAAAGGAATTCTAGAAAATCCTAAATGCCCTTGAGAAATATCAAATGCAATCTTAGTGGCGTCATCTGTGTTTCTCGAGATCTGATGCAATGTTTCTTGCGGCTTACTAAATTGGAGAGTAGTATTTGATTCCAGGAAACTTAACGACATACCGCAAATGGCCGAAATACTACAGCGGAAGCCCAGAAACAGTTAAAGTCAACGCTAAACTTGGCCTCAGGATTGCATCAGATCTCGAGAAACACAGATGACGCCACTAAGATTGCATTTGATATTTCTCAAGGGCATTTAGGATTTTCTAGAATTCCTTTTGGACATAAACATTCGCTTACAAAATTTTATTGATTGATTAGCTCTGCCATTTCTGGATCCCAAGTTTCGTTTATTTTGATGGCACAATACAATACAATTTTACAAAGAGTAGAGAAATAAGTAAGTCTAATCTTCAACAAAGCTCATATGCATTTTGCAGGTAATGGGGGGCCCAAAAAATTACAATCCTGAGTTTTGTGTAAAGAGTTCTACCCTTACTTTTAGTTGCAAAAAAAATTCATTGCCATTGAAGCAACAAAAGCTATTACTATTGGAATGCTGGAAAAATGCTGCTGCTATGAAAAAACTGAAAAACTATAAAGCTACATGGGTACTATTGTAACGACAATGGTCATTTTCGTTTCCAGCAGCAAGTTACCGTAAATAATAATCACTGAACAACTTAATATTGTTGTATAGTTTAGCAAAGTTACAATAAAGTATTTACTGAGTAACTTACAGAGTAACAGCTGGTCTTAACTAGGAGTTTACTGCATAGACAGTGTTTAGGAGTTCCGGAGTGTTTAGGAGTTTAGCACTTAAATACTAAATTAACTGTATCGATTCTCTCGCTACGTGCATATATTTGTCTGTGATGCAATAGTGAAGGTTGTAGGCAGGCCTTGCATTTCTGCTTATTATTTCATTTCCTGATCTACATACTTGCTAATATTTACAGCACTCTACCCCTCAGTTTTGAAAAAAATTGATTAGAAAAATTAGTCTATGATCGATAATTAAAGACGATTGTAGAAGCTAATAGTACTCAATCTATGACAGGCTTAGCACGTATGCGTTAAAACAACATTAGTACATTTATAGTACATTTCTGTCCTATGTTCTGTAAAAAGGCAAATGAACTAAATGATCGCGATTGATCTCCAGATACAGGACCTCAGCGTTTGTTCTTGTTTCTTTCAGCTTACTAAATTGGGAACGACCGGTACGAATTAAGGTGACGACGTTATTTTGTCAAGCATTTAGTTGATTGCTCTTTCTGGGAAACTAAGATTTTATATGAATGGAACTGTAACAAGAAGTTTCGATATAATATCTTCTAATATCAGCGTTTGAGAGGGATATGATCTCTATGTAATTAGGGTAATAAGTTAAGTCATTTTAAAACCGGTAAATGCGATCAGAAATGTTTGTATTTTATATCAAAAACTTTAATGCAAAAAGGTGATACATCGATTCCAACATTGACAACGGATGTTAATGTAAATTTCAGGTAAGTTGCCACCAATACAGGTTATATTAATATGTTGTAACTGAATGTTTACTGTTTTATTACATTTAACTTAGACCTGGCTGTTGGCCATTTGTCTTCGAATATTATGATTAAGATTTTCCAGATCTTGTAGAAGCTTACATTTCGCCTGCTGTAAAGCGTTCACTGCACCATATGGAGTGCTACTCCCGAGTTGCCGACTCTCACCTCAGTCATCCTCTTGTGAGTTTCGGATCGTAAACAATTCTCTCAGACTCGTTGAACGTAGTCAGAAGGGCATGGCTGGTATTCGGGTGCATCTGCCGAGAAATGGCAGCAGTACTTCGTGTGGTGCCAGAGCTGTGACTTATAAAGCAACAATCTTTATCCCAAGATAAATTACAGCTTCGATCTGTTGTGTTCACCAAGTTTTTTGAACGCCAGCTTCACCTCGTCTATTCTACTGACTCTAATCTAATGATCTCGGAAGAGAGCGTCACTGAAGATACCAACGAAGGATTCCAAGTTCTTAATGACGGTAAAAGGCGTGTTATGGAATTGAGTAGTTAAAAATAAAAGTAAAATGTTTCTGTATATGGGGGGCTAAGTCACGTGGCTTTAAGTGGAGTTCTAGTGACCTCATTACATCCACTTAAACTGCGCACTTCTATCCGTTTGACTTTTTTACTGTTATGTGAAGATCTTTACTGCATTCATGCAACAGCTACAAAAATGACAAAAAATCTTTTAATAGTTGTGAACTTCTGTAATATTTCACTGCCTTGTTGGACTTGAAGATGGTCTGTAATTTCATCTAGACGCTGATTACAACACAACATAAAATCATTTGCATTTGTTTCAGAAATGTTTACAAACAAAGGATATCAGTTTTAGTACTTAATGATAAGATATTTAAAAGATATTCTTATTAATTATGTAAGGTAATTTTAATTAAATGTCAGCATTTGTTCGCAGCGACAAGTCATTAATTACTACAGTGCCCAAACACGAACGTAGTCAACGTGTAGGGAAGCATCTTGACCATCGTTGACACCTAAGTTCCACGTCGGTAACCAAGCCGATCGACCATTCCAGAAATCCGTCGCCGCCTGCAATTGCAATAAATATATCTATTGATAAATAAGTATGGTAATATGAGAGTTATCTACCTACACAATAACATTAGATTAATTGTACTCATATCTTCGAAGTACTCATATCAAGGAAGTACTTTTTGAGTAAAATAAGTAAAACTATTTTTTCTTGTTTGGGAATGGGAAACACTCCATCACGCGATTTCACCTGGCTAAATGGAACTCTTAATTTTAAATAATAAATTAATATATTAAATCAAAATATGTTTGCTGTTATGCGTAATTCGCGAAGTACCACATCAGTTCATACAGGTTAGCATTACTACGTATTTTGTGATCCAGATATATTTTTATTATTATCAGTTTTTACTGAGTGATACGTAATCTTAGAGGCCTAAAGTTTCGTCTCCAAGTCGTTATCAACAACTGGTGTCAACACGCAGTAGAAAAAACCGGCCAAGTGCGAGTCGGACTAGCACACGAAGGGTTCCGTACCATTTCTATAAAAACAGCAAAAAAAGAAAATCACGTTTGTTGTATGGGAGCCGTGAATATTTCAAGCATTTAAATGTTGCCATTATCTATATCGAGCAAAAACGAGAAAAAATTACGTGATTAAGAGCCGTTATTAAGAGCCGCCTTAAATTTTTTTTTATTATTTTTTTAGTTAGTCTTTGTATAATATATACCTGTTGCCGCTTTAACAATAGCGGCAACAGAAATACATCATTATTGAAAATTTCAACTGTCTATCACGGTTCATGAGATACAGCCTGGTGACAGACGGATAGACGTAAGGACAGCTAAGTCTTAGTAATAGGGTCCCGTTTTTTACCCTTTGGGTACGGAACCCTAAAAATTATAGTTGCAACTTACAAAGTTCACGTTAAATATAAACAACATCATGTTTAGAAGTATTGTATCTGAGTCTACAATCTACATATTTCTTATTTTGTACCTACTATGTAAGTATTCCTAATTACTTAAAATTTCCGAACTTGATGAATTTTTTGACTTTACCAAGAAAATACACACGTCAAAAAAGTACAATCAATATGTATTCATTTGAATTTTCGAATGGATTTTTACACACATTGTAATGTTTGTATTTGTTTTGTAAATACATTATAACTTTAGTTTTTTTTTGATGTCAAACTAAAATTTTAATCAAGTTTTTCTTTTAATTACAATAATGAGCAATATTTGTATTATATCATACGTAGTTTTCTTTGACGTAGTACAAACGGTAGGGATCCAAGTAAGATTTTTTTTTTATGTTAGATAAAATTAATTTACTAAAATTTATTGCAAAATTATTGGATAATATAATATAAAGTGTGGACTCCTCTATGGTTTCAAGCTTGTCGGCATCAATTTTTAGCATTTAGATATATATAATTGAGGAGTTTTATAAATTCTAGGGCTTTGTCACTTCGTCCAAGACTTTTAGAACACGTCTCTCGAGCATGTCCTATGCGTGTTTAATGGCAATTATGCAGGCCAGGGTAATTAGGTTTGCTAAGATGTTTTCTATTGCTAATTACTCACCGGTCCTCCGAAGTTCAATAAAAACAAAAAGTGTTACTTCTTTAGGGTCATACTAGATGTTTGTTAATTTTATACAGAAATTTTAGTTTATTTGAAGTAACCCCTCAGTTAATGTATGTATTATAGACACTATAAGTGTCATAAACTCGCAATATAAAGCAGAGTCGAGATATTACTCACTACATCCTTACGTATTAATTCCGCTGTCCAATATACTAATAAAATGTAAACGTTTTACCTGCGGTGAGTTGTTTGACCACGGTTTTGAATATGGATTCCAAACGCCGTCAGGAAAGAATCCATTGGTGCCGCCCACAGCCAAATTTATTATGATGTAGAACTGAAATGTAACATGTTATTAGTCTTTTTTAGTGGTTTAAATGAGAATAAAACAGTCAATCACAAAGAAAATTTATTTAGAAATTTAGAAAATTCATTATATAATATTGAAGTCTTTTCTCTTATTTAGAACTATCTTCTGCGGGCGACTTCGTCTGCGTGGACTTTAAAAAAAAAGACACCTTTCGACTTTTAACGATTTCATCTACCAAAACTTCGAAATTCTCATACAAATTTTAATCCCCTAGTTTGCCATCCGGAATAGTTTAAAAAGACGGTTAAACAATTTAATCTTAATTTAACTTACAGTCTACATAACATTTTTTATGCAATTAGCTTTAAAAATGACGACACATTCCGTACAAACGCCCAAACCCAATTTAACCATCCTAAGGGATGAATTTTGCAAAATCCTTTCTCAGTACTCACTCACGTTGTAACAGAAACCCCTGCGCAAAATTCCAAGTCTTTAGACATAAAGATAACGGAGATCTCTTACAAATTTTATCCCCTAATTCGCCCCCTAGGGGATGAATATCCAAAGGACAAAAGCACGTCAATCTTACTTTTTAAATTAAAGGTCACTAACCAATTTTATGCATTTAGCTTAAGAAATTACGGATTTAGATAGAAACACTTAACCCCCATTTTACCCCCTTAGGGGATGAATTTTGCAAAATCCTTTCTTAGTGTTCGCGTACGTAATAACAGGATCCTTTATGCAAAATTACAAGTCTCTAGACCCAGTAGTTTAGTGGCTTGAGTCAGTCAGTCAGTTTACTCTTATATATAAAGTAATATATATATGTATTTTATATATATGTATAAAAGAAACATATAGCATATTTTATTTTATTATTCTTAGGTTTTCTTTAGGATGATGGGAAAATACACAATTTATGTCCCAAGCAATATTCAACTATAGAAAAATAACTTAAGTAATGGTTCAATTAGTGTTATGTAATAATAATAATAACGTGGTCCTATTTCAATCGCAAATACTCCAACTTTTGTTTTTGGCACTTAGAGCCTGTTCGGCGTGACATTAACCTTGGTGTAGGCTCGCTGCAACGCACGCTCGGCCGTTGTTGTTCAGTTCAGTCTTTTGCCGCAGGTTGGAAGCGATACTCGCGTATTGCGTCTTGTTAGTGTATTCGCTCGCTTTGGAATTTTGTGAAGAACTTTTGAAAAGTCAATACAAGTCAAATCCCGCGTTCGATGGGAAATATTATCGTCGTGGTATCGACGCGAGTTTGTTGCAAACAGTGTGCTAGAAGTGTGATGTGATTAGCCTCTGGACATAGCTGCCCGCAGCATCATTAGTACCAGGAACCACAGTGACACCCTCAAAGTTTGAATTAAACCCTACTTGTGTGTTGTTTTAAAGTAATTTTCCTATCCTTAGAGTAGGTCCCTTCGTAGATAACATAAGCACAGACCGACGCCTAGGTCCCTAGTGCCGCCGCGACGACCAGTAGCGCTATGAGGTGAGTGATAGAATTTAGTATATGGATATACAACAGAGACTTTTTTATTTCTGGTATTCATCAACGTCTGGTGTCCGCCGTATCAGATTTATGACTCAGTGTGTTCGTTCATATCTTATACTTTATTCACTGAATCTTTTAAATTACGTAATGTTACATGCAATGCAAAACAACTTTCACAATTATGTACTTAAAATAAAATTAAAATGCGAACCTTTTCATCGAACGGTGCCATTTTGGAACCATACCTCCATGGGTTCAAAATGCTAGGATTGCTGTTGAATCGTCCGTGCTCCCAAAATCCTCCACTACCTGGTGTGACTCGGCCGAGCTCGACATCATCGATACTGAATCTTATGTAGTCTGTGATATAAGAAAGGACATGTGCAAGTATGGCTTACGCCCGAGAATTTTGTCTACAAACACAAAAATACATCATATAAACAATATTTTAGATTAGTCTGGTCAACATGTACCTTTTTGAGTGAAATTTTTGTATAGTCTCCGAAAATTACGATCAAGGTGTCATTCGATTCGGAAATTATGTAGAAAGTTTAAGAAAAAGTTCCAAAAGGTGCTGATGAAAATTGCAAAAGTAATAAACAATTTAAAAAAAAAAAAGTAGTGGTTTGGTTTTTTTTGAATATCTCGAAAACTATCAAAGATATTCGAAATTTAAAAAAAGATCTGAAAAGAGGAGGAAATTTCCTAAAAAAAAGTCATGCCTCCCGGAACTGTATCTTTAATATTTATAATTTTTACGGAGCCCTGAAAACAGCGCTAAAAGCGGGTAGTCTGGCTTCCGCTCGCGATTTGTCATTCGGACACGGTAACAATAAAAATCATTTTAACATATTAAATATGAATATTAAGGAATAAAAAAATTTTAGTACTATTGGGATATATAAATGAACAATAATCCGTAGGCGAAAAATTTTTATCCCCATTTTTCCATTAGTTATGCATTAGTTAATTAACTACTTTTTCTGAATAGAATGTTAACAGAAAAAACCTGATTATTATTAAACTACAACCCTAGGATTTTTTTCACTGCGTGGAGTTATATTGAAAAGGCATTAAAATAGATCCCCGTTGGAAAAATTTAAAAATGTTAATTTTCCACTAACTATTTTATTAACAATCGAAAACATTAAAAAATTAAAAACTGCATAAAAGTTATTAAACAAATTTTGTTTTTCAAATATTTCAAATTTTATGATTTCTAACGGTTAAAAGTTACATGAAAATATTTTTTTTTAATTTTTTACCGCGATTGTTTAAATAATTGTTATAAACAAATGCATTGTTTATAAGATAATCAACAAATTTTTTTTCCTAATCTACTTGTCGATATAAATTATGATTTTTAAGAAAAAAAATATTCCCTAAAAAAAATTATTTATTGCTATAAAATGCATTTCTTAATTAACAATTGTTTTTTACCACTAAATATAAATATTAAGGAACCATTTTTTCTCTAAAAATCATAAATTCTATTGTTCTTAAATATTCTGGAAAAAAAATTTTTTTTTTTCATTTTTTATTTGTTTATTTAATAAACAATTTGTTATAAACAAATGGATTGTCTTACTTTATTTTTTTTTTAATTCGTAATTTAATTATAAAAACAGCTATGTATTATTTTTTATAAAAAAATTTTTTTAACTATTTTTTATATAACTTTTAATATTTTTATGTCCTAAAATTTGCCTTTTTATCTCGCTCTTTTTCTTTTATAATTGGTATAACTTTTAAACTATTATATATACGACAATTATACTTCAAGTCGTTTTTATTCACTATAAATTAATGAACAATTTAAGCTTTTAACTTCAGCTCTAGCTCTATTATTTATGTTAATTATTGACAATTGTTTATAAAAAATAAACCTTTTTTTTTAAAAAAATTTAGGAAAAAAAATTTGTTGATTATCTTATAAACAATGCATTTGTTTATAACAATTATTTAAACAATCGCGGTAAAAAATTAAAAAAAAAATATTTTCATGTAACTTTTAACCGTTAGAAATCATAAAATTTGAAATATTTGAAAAACAAAATTTTTTTAATAACTTTTATGCAGTTTTTAATTTTTTAATGTTTTCGATTGTTAATAAAAAAGTGGAAAATTAACATTTTTAAATTTTTCCAACGGGGATCTATTTTAATGCCTTTTCAATATAACTCCACGAAGTGAAAAAATCCTAGGGTTGTAGTTTAATAATAATCAGGTTTTTTCTGTTAACATTCTATTCAGAAAAAGTAGTTAATTAACTAATGCATAACTAATGGAAAAATGGGGATAAAAATTTTTCGCCTACGGATTATTGTTCATTTATATATCCCAATAGTACTAAAAATTTTTTATTCCTTAATATTCATATTTAATATGTTAAAATGATTTTTATTGTTACCGTGTCCGTAAAAATTATAAATATTAAAGATACAGTTCCGGGAGGCATGACTTTTTTTTAGGAAATTTCCTCCTCTTTTCAGATCTTTTTTCAAATTTCGAATATCTTTGATAGTTTTCGAGATATTCAAAAAAAAACCAAACCACTATTTTTTATTTTTTTAAATTGTTTATAACTTTTGCAATTTTCATCAGCCCCTTTTGGAACTTTTTCTTAAACTTTCTACATAATATTCCGAATCGAATGATACCTTGATCGTAATTTTCGGAGACTATACAAAAATTTCACCCAAAAAGGTACATGTTGACCAGACTAGATGACCCATAACTTATATTACTGCTAACCTATTTCACTGCAACTGATGAAGATTTTTGTAACTGTTATTGAAATATTGACATCTAAAAATCACCATTTTTAATACTAGCTAGATCATTAATTATTCCATCTAGCGTGATTGCAACATAAAATTATTTGGATTGGAGGTTTGTTATTTGATGAATAGATACTTTCAGTAATTAAAGAAAAAGTTATTTGGTGTGGTCCCTTTTACACAGTATAAGTATTGAAAGCAGCACAATTATTGATTTTACTAGAAATTCTGCAATGTTGTTGTTTTGGCCGGGAGACGTCAACTGCTAAACGTAAACCTCCCCCATATGTTTCCATACCGGTCAGTCAGTGCGGGTCTAACCATGGTTTCCTGTACCAAATTAGGTGAAATAATATTCTGGATAAATTTTTAAAAAGGCTCATTGTTACACGTCGAAGCTGGATTGCCCACCCCTCCTAATATCTCTCATACCTTCTCTCAAGTAGTAGACCGTCACTGACCCTACCTATTAATACCTGCCTACTTCTTTAATGTCTCAAGCAATACACACTTCCCGAGTGTCGATTGCTCGAGACATTTCGTTATCAGTTACCTTGTGTCCACTCAAGCTGATAGCGATGGAATTCTCTATCATAACCCATGGTATTTCTTCTGACCCAATGCGCACGCTCCCATCCATTAAGTTCAGGATAAGGCCCGTAGTGAAGGGTAGAGCCTGCTTCTTGCGTGCCAATGTGTACTCCGTTGTTAAGCATGTTTCGGTTACCACGTGATTCTACAAGGTCGATCTCTCCTGATGACGGCCATGTTCCGTACACGTTGTATGCAGGCATCAGCCAGATAGCTGTACAAATAAAGTAATATAAAAGGCTCCTAGCTTGTGCTTTAATATGTTATTTCGTATGTTTTTGTTTCTGGCACTAAAATAAGCAACTACAAATATATTTTTTCTAAAAAAACCTATTATATAGCCAGTCTAAAAATCAATTTCCGATATTTTGGTGTCTGAACTGAGTGAAATATGACGCTTGAAACTCTCATTCGGCCACAAATACGAATTCCTAGCTATACAAGGCGTGCATGTTCCTTTGCGCCGTAAGGTCTAACCTTCCCACCTAAGTTTAACCTAATTAAACCTATGATTGTACTTTTAAATATTCCTTGACAATGAATTTGAGATATATATGTATAATGTTATTTGTAAGCATAAAATTCTTAAAAAATGTGATTTCAAACTGTCTAATAAAACAGAAAAGAGTCCCGTTTTACAGATTTTCTTAATTTTCAGGACAACGATACAAGCTAGGAAAAAATGGTCAAAGACTTATTCAAAGACTTAAATAATTTGTTAATTACTAATAAATTGCCTACAAATAAGCACTACACTGATTTTGATACGAGTTATAGTTTTCAAGATGTGGGGCGTCAAAGTTTACTTATTTTTTTATAACCAGCATATAATCACAATTTAAATACCTACTCGCGCGTTTAAATTAGGTTCGGGATTTGCCACATTGCCGGTCTTGGCAGAGCGTCGGTCGCGAAGTTTGAAAAAAATAATTTGATCAGGCCTGTGGATTCTCTCTGCTGGTACTTTTTATAACGAGAATACCAGATATAGAGGAAACTAAATTATTCAAGCAAACAGCGTATGAGGCTTGGACCACAAGAATCTGAATATTTCTGAATTAAAATGCAAATTAAATACTACCTCGAGGTTCAGTAAGAAAGCAATTGCCAAAGCCAAAATCCAATTTATTTGCAAAATAGGTAGGCGAATTGCGAGCTATCGCTCGTTGTCGAGTTGTGCATTCTGGTCACTTTCAAAATCTGCTGAAGCAAACTTTACCACCACTGTGAAAGGCCGGTGGTAACTTTGCTTTCTCTAAACGTTTATAATCCGAATGGACCAGACGGACTACCAGTAGTGGTGCTTAAACAATGTGCAACAACAATGAGTTGTGTCTTGACTTACGCGCCTCTGACTTACTGATGTCCCGCAAGGCTCTATGCTGCCTCCTTCGCTGTTTCTACTGCATATCAATGATATGTTGTCCATCAACAACATACATTGCTATTCAAATGACAGTACTGGAGACGTTTATTACACGGGCCGTGTTGTTGAAGACTAAAAGTGCGGAAAACTTGTGTCTAAAAGAGGGTCTTTACCCTCTGTCTAAGGTCTCTGACTGGGGACGATATAAACCTACGAAGACATAGGTCTGCACGTTCACCGCTAGTAGAACCCCATTCACCATCTCCAAGAGCATTGGGATCCTTGGTGTTGACATCTCCAGCGATGTTCAGTTCCGAGATCATTTGCAAGACAGGGTAAAGTTGGCGTCCAAAAAACTTGGAGAACTCAACAGAGAGAAACAGTGTTGAAGTAATTTTGGTTAAGTTACAAAGGTTGTTGCTTTACAAGTCGCAAGTCCAGTCCATATAGAATACTGCTGCCATCTCTGGGCGGGTCACCCGTATAGCATCTTAGCCCTTTTGACTTGTTTCAACAACAGGCTTAAACAACCGTCAACGATCCCAAACTTACAAGCCGTATCGAACCCTTAAGTGTGAAGAGAGACATTTCCTCCCTGTGTGTGTAATGTAAAGTGCCGTTCTGAAGAATTGTTTGTAATTAAGCCCACGGCCACTTTCTACCATCGAAACGCTCGCCACCGGCAGAGAATCATCCTCACACCTTAGAACCCAAATGGTCACGTCAATAGTCAAGTTTTAGAGAAACTTTTTTTTGTGGAGCCGGCCGAGGTTTTCTCTAAGGACTACAAAGGTTGACGTATAGAAAAAGAAAAATATGTCAAGACAGTTTTTTGAGAATAAGGATCACGAAAAGACATGATAGACGAAGATTTTTAAAAAATTGTGCCGATAGTTCACAAATAGTGAATTGGATTATAAAGAAAGGATTTTAATTATACAAGAAGGCTGAATCTATAAAGAAATACGTTATAATTTTTTATTTCATTGGTTTTTAGGGTAACACCACAAACACTAGTCTCCAGGTAACAAAGTGTTATAATAACTTGGATTTCAAACTGGTTATATTTCTTGCCTACGACTGAATTCAATTTCGCCATATTGAGCTTATTTTTAAAGGTTTTCAAATGCCGGCGATGGCTTTAATATGCTGGACTTAATCGCGTTTTGAACAATTTGTTTAAAACATATGTGAAAGAAATTACACCCTATCACGGGTCGGCGTTCAACAGTTTCCTGTAACAATTTTTATTGTTTAGTTGAATAACTTTTTGACTCTGCAACCGAAACATTGCTGTGCTTCCATATTTACGTTTTACGCATAGGATGCAATTCCTAATAGTAAATTTAATATTAAAGTATTCATTAGAAAGCTATATTAAAAACTATTGCGGTACTGTCAACGAGGAAAATACACGAAATCGATAGACGGCAAAACGGTAATAAAATTTGTGGTAATAACCGAAAATTTAGAATTTATTACAGAAATATAGAAAATATTTACATACAATTGTAAAAAATGGTAGCATAACAAAAATTACAATATATTTACGTACTTACGAAAATCTTTTATTTGATTTTCCCCTGATAATAAGGATTTTGTCAAAATAGGAATCGCTGGACAGACTGTAACACTGTTCGAGAGGCTGAAATTCGTCAAACTTGCGTTCGAGACGATTCGTAATGACCCTGGAAAACAGCTTAAAGGCAAAGCTCAAATTTTTTTTAAATTTTGAAACTTTCAGAATGCACCTTCCTATATCAACCACGCTGAAGGTTTTTTTTTTGTTTCATAAAAGTCACAGCTGTACAATATAAACCAGTATGAGAACAGTAGGCTTGGTAAATTCCCAGATTGCCGAAATTGAGGGCGTCTTAGGTAACCTAACTAATGACCAAGAGAAAATTGATTATTAAGGGGCATATATCAACTAACTAGCGCCGCCATCAGATATCCTCAATTTTCTCTTCGTAGAATAGTGGGCTGTAAGAGGGTCATTAACGTACCTGGCCAGAGCCAATCACCAGCGGGCATCTTGGCGCGCACCTCGACGCGTCCGTAGCGAAAGCTGAAGGAGTGCACGGTGCGAATGCGCGCGCTCTTGATCGGGTTGATAATGTTCGTGGGCGTGCCCGTACGTTCGCATCCCCACCATTGTGGATTCGTGCACCTGAATTCAGTGATCAATATAGTCAGCACGTGTGTTTTCGCTGCTATCTATCTTATATAAATAAAAACCGGCCAAGTGCGAGTCGGACACGCGCACCGAGGGTCTGTACTTACCACCATTTACGTAATTTACAAACACAAACAAAAAACAAAAGGTGTGCCGCTAAGCGGTCACCCATCCAATTACTAGCTAAGCCCGACGTTGCTTAACTTTTAATAATTAACGTTTCCAACAAACAAATATATAGTAATCCTGTTTCGCTTAATAATAACTAGATAGCGCTGTAACGGTGATTTAAAATGGTAAATAGCACGGGCCCGTCTCACAATTGGCCGGTTTTTATTATTTGTTGTTATACTTTAGAGCTTACACACACTATTATCACTTCAAGATTATACGCGTAACTGTTTTTACTATTATTTTATTGAATGTTCGTATTGTAAACGGAACATTTTGTTTAATTTTGCAAATAGGTACACCACCCGTGCAAATCCGGGGCGGGCAGGTAGTATTTATTACCTTATTTATTTATATTTATTACCCAACCTAACCCAATACGGTACCTATTATAAAATCTGTGTCTATGGGCTTAAAATGCTACACCAATACTTACCGGATAAAGACAGGCCCCTACAAAAAGGTATTTTCTCAAAAGCGTATTTTCATATGCCGAATGTTGCTCATTCTGACTTTGTAAATCTAGGTTTTAAGCAGCTTCCTCTATAAAAAAAATAAGTACCTATGCTAGTCAAGTTGGCAGAGTTAAGTTTAAGGAACGGTGTCGGTATCTTAGTTATCAAAGTAAGCATTAGTTCATTAGGTTAATAAAGATGCAACCGTGCTCTTTGCATATACTCGTAAATATGAATAAACTGATATGTTGAAAATTGACCGGTGTTATTCACAAGAACGCCTTGGACTCTACGTTTTACAAGCAGGACCTGTAGCAGCTGCTGACTCCTCTAACTACAGAAAACGCTGGACCGCTTTTGCGGTCCCGTCTGCAGAAGCAAAAGCTAGGTCTTCATTTAACAAAACAAGATCAACAGGAAATACTAAATAAAATCAAATGGGCTGAAAGAGTGACATCTGGGCGGCAATCGGTCTGATTTTAACCCTACAGCACTGCACGTCCCGGAAAAAAACCAATACGGTACCTATCCTATAAATAAATCTATACCTAACATTAAAAACCACTAAAACTGAATACTGTACTTTTTTTCGTAATTCCTAAACTATTTATAAAATTAGGACATGACATTCTTTACGATAACCTTGACTCTGTAATATCTGTAAACAGCATAATTTATATCAAATTATTTAAATATACGACTGTGTAGGTGTTCAACGAAATCGTTATGCTATCTACATACCTACCGGGCGATAAATCTAGACATGTGATGCTGAACACCAAATATATCTGCAAATACAAAAAATACAACGTACTCATCGTGGCGTCGACGTCTCAGCCGGAAGACGTCCACTGCCGCACTTAGGCCTCTCGCATAGTTCTTGGCCTCCCACGTCCACGATTTTCTACGGATTACGAGATCTCGCTGTCGAGCTTTCTCTTGAACTTGCTGAACGGCTCTGAGCTAACTTGGTTGGCCAAAATCAGTGTCATCGTTTATGGTCATTGATCGTAGACTGCCGTCTTTAGACACTGAGGTATTTTAGTCGAAAAGATGTTACTTAATTTCCTGAACAGACTTTTATTTGGACTGGACCTAAACGTTTAAGTACTTAATGTTGGACGCACCTAACTAAAATATTTCCAATTATTTAGGTTTATATTTAGGTATGTGTATTCGTCAAAAACTTCGAGACTTGCGTTTCCAACAACAACAACCGACGCGCGACATGGAAATTTTCTCCAAGTTCATTTTAAGGCCCACCTGTTGGGAAACTCTGCTGAGCATCGTGACAATGTCTTTCAACGATTCTGCCACGACCACTAAGTCATTGGCTTTCGAGTATCAAATGGTAAAAAAGACCAGGGACATAATAATATATCCCCTTTCCCAGTTCTGAACATGGACGCTGGACACTATAGATGCATTTACTAGTGCTATTGAACACCTATGTTAAATAAATCGTGTAGATATACCTGTCAGCTGGAGCACCCCCTTCGACGTTGAGACGCCCGTTGGAGAGGAATGCTTCTCCGAATTGGTCAGATGTGAGCGAGGGTCTCACGAACAGCAAACCGCTGTGCGTAAATGAGTTGGTACGATTGTTGCTGTAGTATTGGAATTCCCAGTTCTGTGAATTAAATAAAAAGGTATCGGAATATATGTTAAAGTAAAATAAAATTGTATTGGTAGTTGTTGATCGACCGGTGTTATTCACAAGACGCCTCGGGCGCTATGTTTTCCAAGCAGGACCTTGGAGCAGTTGCAGAATCCTCTAACTTTGGAAACTGCTTCCTTCCATGGATCTCAGGTAGACGTAGCCAGCAAAATAGTTTATTTTCGATTATTAATTTTAGTTTATAATTTATGATACCTGTATTACTTTCAAAAACCGGATTCGTTCAAATTTTGTAAGTTCTTGGCACTACTTTCCAGCGTTAATGGGTTATGTTACTAACAAATGTGCAGGGGAAATGGGATAACAGTATATAATAAAAAGTTTTTTTAATGACATTCTTTAGTATTTGTATATTATTAGTATCCACTTCACAGAATACACTTAAACAATTTTTAAAGTAAAACTTGGGAAGCACACACAATATATTTCATACTGACATTCAATAACTTTCATTCAATAAATTTAAAAAAATCAGTTCTACAATAATTTATAATACGGTTGATGATAGATAGGAAAAAGGGATTAGAAGGGAAGCACGACAGCGGTGATATGTGCGAGGTACAGATCGCAAAAAAAAAAGGTGGAGAAGTAGAGGGGGGGGGGGGGTGAGTGTGAAAGAAGAGAAAGGGAAAGCGAAAGAAAAAAGGGATTTGAGAAGGCAGATAAGAGAGAGAAAAAGTCATTTTCGGCGAGAGGGGAAAAATTTCGGAGAACGGGAGAGAAACGAAGAGGAATGGTGGGGGTGGATATAAAAGCTAGTGGTGGTAATATGTTAGTGGTAAAGAAGGAGAGGGGGATTACGGAAAGATGAGAAATATAGGAAGGAGGTACTGAGAACGAAAAACAAAACTTTGGGTAGAAAGAGGTTAATTAAATAAAAGGGTATGAAAACGTTAGAGAAAAAAAACATCAAAAGAGAGAGGGAGCAAGGAGGGTAGTAGGGTGATGGGAAGAAAAGGAAGATACAGAGTTTAAGTAAGGTCAGTAATGGAAAAAATGGTCGGTTATTATAAGTACAACTTATAAAATAAATTGCAAAGTTGTAAGGAGAGAGAAACGAGCAGGAGCATTTGCTCAGTTGTCTTATCCTGAACTTGTGCCACGTGTACCGAGTTGCACGCCGTTTGCTTTAAATGTAATTTGTATACTTACACCGCCACCTGCAAGCGTGTTTTCGTGCTGCCACTTCTCGAGGTCGAAGTGATCGAAGTCGTCTGCGAAGATGAGCTCGCCAGAGCACACAGTGATGGGCGCGTGTGTCCCACTCACAGTAGTCACGCTTGGCGTGCAGGCCTTTACCGCCGGCGCTGCCGCATACAGGCACAATCCCACACACACCATCAACCACATATCTGCTGTAATAATATTTGATAAAGTACAAGTTTTTTAGTCTGATGCGACTATAGGGACCATCGATCCAGAGTCTTCAGAATTTTACCGTTATTGCCTTAGTAAACTAACCAAAGGTGATCACTCAGAAAAAAGGATAGAGCCGTTTGTCTGTCTGTCGAACAGTCCTAACTGCGCGTTTAAATAATCGATATGCTTATCGATAGACAGCTACTAACAAGAAGTGAGGCTATGTTCCATGCGTTCAGAGACATTTAAGTAGTTAGCAACATTCAGTTAGATCTATACTGCCGTTAAACAAGTGCAATTTTTTTTTATTATTTTTAATATCCCAAACGTCACATTATCCTTTTTATTTTATAATATTATATTCGTTACCTTCCGTAATTGGAGCACTACTTTCGAATTAGGTTTCAAAAGTCACTAACACAATCAAATAAACCAGAAATGCACCTCTTCGCTACCATATATTTGGTAGCGAACGCGATCTAAGCAGTGCACAGATTCATCCACACAGACGAACATACTGTACGTACTCCCCATTCCATTCGCGCGACACCGCTCGTATGAAACTGTTTTCGTTGGGGCGCGTGACATTAAAATTTTGTTATTTATTTTAAAAATTTAGTGACAGGCCCACGCCTCGCTATTTAATATTTATTATATATATTTATAAATTCACAAGATGTTAAGATTTTTTATAAATAATACTACGGAACCCGACCCTAAGGATCACAACACATTTTGTATTCTTTTTTTGCGAAACGTGCGAGTATGACATAACGTGCTTATTAATTCCATAATAATAAAATACCTCCCTATTTCTGACGAGATATTTTGGCGTCGAACGAATTGAGACCGCCAAGAGTTCGAGTCTGAAACGGGCCTTTCACCCGAATTAACCCGAACCTTGGTGGGGCAAAGATTTCTTGGAGAAATGGAGAATTGGAGTTAAATCGTCTCATGATTCTTTAAGGCTGTTCAAATTTGTCGGAACGCGCCCACTTATAGCAGTCTCCGAAATTGAGCCACTGGTTACATGCTCTAATAAATTCTGAATCATAATATTTTTTTTTTTTTTTTTTTTTTTTTATACCACTAAGGTGTCAAACAAGCTTACGGCCCGCCTGATGGTAAGCGGTCACCGTAGCCTATGGACGCTTGCAACACCAGGGGTATCACTTGCGCGTTGCCGACCCTTCAGAAATCTAATAACTTCTTTCTTGAAGAACTCCATACTGTAGTCCTTGCAGAAAACCTTGGCAGGGAGCTCATTCCACAACTTAAGCGTTCGCGGGAGGAAGTTTCTCTGAAACCGCACTGTACGCGACCATTTAGGTTCTAAAGTGTGAGAATGAATTCCCTGCCGATGGCGAGCGGTGCGATGGTAGAAAGTAGTCGTGGGCATCATTTCGAACAATTCCTCAGAACACAACCCATTGTACAAGCGGTAGAACACACACAGTGAGGCAAAGTCTCTCCTCAGACTTAAGGGCTCGATACCGCAAGTGAGTTTGGAATCGTCGACAATTCTCACAGCCCGTCGTTGAACCGAGTCAAAAGGGCCAAGCTGGTATCCGGGTGCACCTGCCCAGAGATGGCAGCAGTACTCCATATGGGGCCGAACTTGCGACTTGTAAAGTAACAACCTTTATATAGTATTTTGGTTTCTTTAAGACTTATTTGAAAATTAAACGGGATTTAGAGAAACGGGAAAAATAAAACGGGATTACCCTGTCTTTGTAACAATCAGTAGACAAACTAGGTCACCATGGGCTCTCTTGCAAAGGGTGCAGGTTGTCACGGTACCATAAACAATCTCATTCACAGGTCTCTTGCCACCGCCTATATCATGAATTTTGGAACCTGACGGTGCGACTTTGTTACCTTAAAGTCTCAGCCACACTAACGTCCGTACTAAAGTATGGGGTAGCTACGTCCGTATTGCGGCTATGATATCCTCTGGCAACAGCACGACTCACGAAATTGTGCTCGAGTTTGTAGCCGGGAAACCCTTTTTCTTTTATTTCTTTTTTTTAGTTACTTATACTACATATGAGTATTAACTGCATAGACAGCTTAGAGGACAGAAAGAAGCAGCACTTGTTTGTTTGGATCAAATCTGGCAATTTTTGAACACGTCCCGACTAGCTAGAACACTTAAATTTTCAGAGAAGCTGAACTCGGTGACAATACAAATATTTTTTACTTATTGTCAACCCGTCAAATTTGCGTAAAAACGCCCTTTGTATCCCAAATACATTGCAGAAATCGACCAAAATTGTTTTTGGTATTGGTTTTAAAAAAAAAAATATTTAAATTTTTGTCTTTAAATGTATTTACTGGTGTGTAGAAAACACATCACACATCCCTCTCTCCGCTTACCTAACTAGTAATTCAGTCACAGACCTAGGATTTTTACGCTACGCTATTCAGTATAGACTTTTCGAAAACTATTATTTTTCGCCGTCTTTTAAATTACATTTGTGTATTAAGGAGTCTATCGATTAAGACCAAGTTAAAAATAAATATACTTAGTATTAATCGAAGTGTGACTGTATATGTAAATGAAAACCCAAGGTGACTGCATTTTTCTTTGTTTACTTTTTGGCCCTAGGGCCGACATTCACTACTTCGCATCCGCTTTTTAGATAATAAATGGTCTACTTTTAAAGTATGAGAGATGAAAAATCTATTAAAGATTCTCTAAAATAACTTTTTCTCTCAGGAGTTCTGTCTTTGCAAGTTATTAACTGCCAAAGTTTAAAATGAACTAATTTGAAAAAAATTGCAAAATTCATTGTCACTCCCTATATTTTCAATTATAATACAGAATAGATACGACAGTAACGTAAATTTAATACTTGAATATGTAATAACATGTTGACACTTACCAGTCCGTAAGCTTATCACGACTGCAGTAAAAATGGTGCTGTGCGGATTAGCTCAATCAATCTATCTTTAATATAATCCGCAGGGAAGCTGATAACAATTGTTTTTGTCAATTTAATCACTCAAGAAGACAATACATGATGTTGTTATCCAATGTATTTTTATGACATTAACACCTTCACACTTAGCACACAACTAACTACTATTAACATACCAATCGTACATTTACAGGATGTGTTTTTAATTGATATAAGAAAAAAGACATACTGTATATCATTCTAGTTTCGTCTTTGACTGCCTGTACCGGAACCACTAATTGCGCTGACGTAACAATTAAAAACCTATGAATCAGAGTGCTTGAAAGACTGATGTTATTTACTCAGCCATGATGATCACTGTCCGGTTCGGGCTGCACCGAAACCGAACGGAACCTTGTGAATGTACATACATGATAGAGGCACCACGTATTTTGTCTTGAATTATACATATCTCGATCTTGTAATTAACATTCTTGCATTACTAAAACAGGATTGGATTGCAATGCAGACAGTTTTCATTTTAAAAGTGACCTTTTATTAGCTTAAATCTAAAAATGATGACTATTTGTAAATTCTGATACTTATTTAATTTATTTAATCTTGCTGTATGTATTATATATATAAAGTTTTTTCAAAATTGATCCCCTCAGGGAGTAGGAAATTGGGTTGTATGGACCCGTCAGTTTTGCATCATTTTGTATTTATGCATAGAAATTGGTATTCGGCCTTAAGATTAAAAAAAAACATTCAATGGGTACAATGTAAAATAGTTGAATGTAAAATGCAAACTAAAATGGGAACTGGAAGTATGTATGGAAATCCGCAATTTTTTAAACTTAATACATAAAACTTGGTACTTTGCTTTTAGGTTTAAAAATAAAGATATACATGATTTAACATTCCATCGAAAATCATCCCCTAGAAGGCAAATAGGGGATGGAAATTTGTATGACAATTCTGATTAAGATATTTCTGTAACACCAGAAGAGCTAAGACAACAAGTGTCTAATGCTGAACTAAACTTTTTACCAAAGAAGTCACGTGAAAAATATTTTAAAGCATAAGAATTGTTCAAAAATTATCGACTTTCAAAAGGTGCTAATGTTAAAAAGAATAGTTAGTACGTACCTATAGTTTATTTTTTGATAGAAGCAGAGTATAGTAGGTAGTATTTGTAAATTAACTTAGAATAACCTCGGCACGGTCGTAAAACCATCGTTAGGCGGCCCCAGATGACGATCTCGCTATCCGGATAGCGAGATTAGTCTCAACGACCTCCCTGAATAGGGCCTCCCCCCTCACACCACGCCGACGTCCCCGGGTATTAAAGAGTGCCGGGGCGCTTCTTGCTCCCACTCAATCGCAACCGCACCCACGTAACGGGGAACTCTCCTCCTGGCGTTGACTCACCTTCAGGACCCGAGAGCGACAACCCAAGCCAAGGCTTCACCCGCGGGGAGCCTTTAGAGTTTCGCCCCAAAAAGCCCGGTGGAGCAGTAATGGCTGCAACAGCCAACTGCATAGTCAGTCAGAAAAAAAAAACTTAATATAGCCTTTTTTTTTTTTTCCTAGCCTTCAGTGTGTTCCTTGCCTAAGACCTTTTTTATTGCAATGGTAGAGGTAAAAAGTTGTATGTTTCACACGAGACCAAATTATTTTAGGTCTCGTGCCTTTAAATCCCTCGCTGTGCTCAGTAGTCTATATTAAAATCACTCGCTACGCTCGTGATTCAAGTCTGGACTACATTGCTAGGTCGATATTTAAAGTTGGGGCTCTACTTTAAAACTACTTTGCCCACTTGTTGCACTAATAACTATAAATGTGGCGCTAATGTCCTAGAGAACCATACAATGTAGTTGTTTTTTCTTTCTTAGAGACGTGTGAGCGATCGGGCAGAAGCAGCTCCGTTAGTAAATCAGCGGGTACCTTATAGTCGCAAAGCAGCCCCTAACTCTACCATCACATATTTTAAAAAATGCCGCTAAAACACATCTTGTTATCTAAATTTGTCATCATTGTCTGACATCATCGTTACTATAACAATGATCAGCATTATTTTATTATCATCAGATCACGATAAACTAATATTTCGCAATCGCAAATTGGTACCACTTATGACGTATACCAACACCTCCAAAAATAAGTACCTAAGTTTATTACGTACCTCGTACGTACCGCAATTTTATGGTTAAAATACCGAATTCTCAATAACTCTGAGGGGTGTCTGTCTGCTCATCGGGGGAATAATTTAATCACCTAAAAATAGAAAGCAAGATCCGACAGAACACATTGGGGCCGCGTTTGTGAACGAAACGTAAAGGAAAATAATATGATTGAATTATTATGAACATTGTATTTTTTTTTTTATTAGGCGGCTACTTTTTTGACATACGTCAATTCAAACAGTCAAAATAAAAAGAAATACGCATGATGCACAACTAAATTTTATGCTGTTTACTTTTAACTGAATACAAAAAATGACGGGAAAAAAATTAAAAATTCTGGTAATATATTAAAGAATAGCTATACTTTTGGAGATTGTCATATCTGAAATGGATACATCGTAAGTACATACATATATATCACCAAACAAATATTTGATTACAGTAAATATTTTGAGCCAAATATCAGAAAACCATTTGGTAAATAATTACTTATTGGGCACGAGCTACTTTTGCTTAAATAATTTTTAAATTGATATATAAGCATCTCCTTATACACAAATGAAATATAAAAATCCTTAGAAAAAAAATTCACAATAAAAAAGTCTATACTTTTAGGTTTAAAAATAAAGATATACATGATTTAACATTCCATCGAAAATCATCCCCTAGAAGGCAAATAGGGGATGGAAATTTGTATGACAATTCTGATTAAGATATTTCTGTAACACCAGAAGAGCTAAGACAACAAGTGTCTAATGCTGAACTAAACTTTTTACCAAAGAAGTCACGTGAAAAATATTTAAAAGCATAAGAATTGTTCAAAAATTATCGACTTTCAAAAGGTGCTAATGTTAAAAAGAATAGTTAGTACGTACCTATAGTTTATTTTTTGATAGAAGCAGAGTATAGTAGGTAGTACAGTGGAGCGTCGATTATCCGAACGTCGCTCAACCGAACGACCGCTTATCCGAACTACTACGCCAGCCTGACCCGCGCGTGCCTCTCTCCCGCTTTCCGCGCTACAGTGCTTGCGCACGTGTCGCGACTTGTTGACTTGTTAATTCTACTCGTATGTAGCATCAACGCCGAATGGTATACCACACAATGCCTGCCAGAATTTTTGTCTGCAATGAGCAACAAGCGACCGAACACAGGGCTCTGGTACTGCTTTACCATGGCAACGCGCCCGCGCAGTCGGCGCTCAAAACGAGGGACTTCCGGGACACCACACCGGTTAGAGTCTTGGCTAACCCTCCTTACAGTCCTGATCTGGCACCGTGGGACTTCTTTTTATTCCATATAATGATAATTTAGCTGTAAGGGATACAGTTGTCATCGCCGGAAGACGCGCTAGCAGCGTTCGAGGAGGCCGTTAAAGAGGCGTCTGCGGTGGACTAGAAAAAAAGTTTCAAAAGTTGATTCAGACGCAGGAAACTTTGAATACAGGCTGGTGGAGAGTACTATGAAAAGATTTAATTAAAATATTTTATCCATAGAAGTTAGTATTTTAGTTCCTCAAAACTTTCTGAGTGTCCCATGTAAATGTAAATATAGTTTTCATTTACCTGTACGTTAATTTGTATGGCTTAATCAATATACATATGGGTAGTTCGGTTATCCGAAAATACCGGTTTTCCGAACACCCATGTCCCCCAATTAGTTCGGATAATCGACGCTCTACTGTATTTGTAAATTAACTTAGAATAACCTCGGCACGGTCGTAAAACCATCGTTAGGCGGCCCCAGATGACGATCTCGCTATCCGGATAGCGAGATTAGTCTCAACGACCTCCCCGAATAGGGCCTCCCCCCCCCCCCTTTTGGAGATTGTCATATCTGAAATGGATACATCGTAAGTACATACATATATATCACCAAACAAATATTTGATTACAGTAAATATTTTGAGCCAAATATCAGAAAACCATTTGGTAAATAATTACTTATTGGGCACGAGCTACTTTTGCTTAAATAATTTTTAAATTGATATATAAGCATCTCCTTATACACAAATGAAATACAAAAATCCTTAGAAAAAAATTTCACAATAAAAAAGTCTATACTGAATTAATAGTGGGTACTAGTTTAGGTTTGGTCATGTTTTTTTCCTGAGTAGAGCGAGGGCGGCACACAGAGGGTTGTGTTTAATACAGGCCGAGCAAAATTTTATGAAAAATCCATACAATTTTATTTTTTTCAAAAAATCCATACAAAAAAATTGTTTCCGCCGATTATGGCAATTCATTTGTGTGTTGATGCTTCTTATCGATTTAAACATTTTTTATGCAAAAATAGCTCGTGCCCAATAAGTAATTATTTACCAATCATTTTTTCTGACGACATTCTTTACTTTTAGATGACGAAATTCATCAGAGTTTTCTCAGTAATTGCAAGTCGACTCCCGCCTGTGATAAATTTAAAAACAATTCCATCAAGAAGAAGTAATCTGCCACCAACATTTGTATGTACACACGCTAGTCAACAAGATCTTTGTTTGAATTTTCGTCAACTGCAGCCTCAGCGGCATTCAAAAGACAATCCGAAATTATTAAACCAAGGAAATAGGAAAAGTTTTGAATTTCTACATGGTTTCCCGAGGACATTCTTTTTTCGCAAAAAAGATCATGACCCGAAAAAACAAAACAGACGAATTCCTAAACTAATACTTTTACAGAATCCACTGACGTGGGTGATGATCAAAATTGATTTTAGTGTCCTAAAGCATGTTTGGGATTCTTCTTTCAGGGAAAAGGATTTTAAATATGGAACTAAACAAGTAAGTCATTTAATAAAATTTATGTAACTATAAATATTCCTTTACTTATATACTTTAGAACCTAAACGGTCAAGCACAGTGCGGTTAGGTTGTGGAATCACCTATCGTCGAAGTTTTCGAAGCAGAGTGATGATATTCTTAAAAACGCAAAACGTGAGTAATAGAAGCAATACTCCTATGTTTACCCATGTACTGCTTAAAATCAGTTGGCCATAAGGTTTTTCATCACTTTAGTGGTACAAAAAACCCAAAAAAAGGGGTAAATGGTCCGTGTAAAAGAAAATCTGATACTGAAAGGAAAAATAAACTATTAATTTTGTTGCTAGTTCAACGTTTTCTTAAGCAAAAGTCAAGCCTGCCAAACCCGGCAGTATGGTTGGAATCATCATCAGTATAAACCTCTCGCATCTTCTTCTTTCTTTACTGTATACCGTCAGACTCGTTTCATCAAATTTATCATTACCATTTTTGCTACACGGCATACATGGCTACGCTAAGTAATCGTTTGCCCTGAAGTCTTCACTCCTGTGGACAACAACTAACTAGAAATCCCTATTCCAAATTAAACCAATTCCCCCTTAAAACCGCTGTCACATGATCTTCTTTTATATAATATTACAATCAAAACCAGGCGATATCAAGGGTGACGCAAGTTATCAGCGACGGACAATATGGAGAACTAAATGGGCTTCTGACGAAGGCGGCGCGAAATAGTTTGCTTCGGGAACTGGAGCGCAACTGGAATGACAGGCAGCGCGTGCTGCTGGCTCTGCGCCACGAGGACATACAAATATCCGCACCAAGAAAGGTCTATTTCATAAGAATAGCTGGTAAGTAGAATAGTAGGTAATTGGTGTTATTTATAAAAAAAATTAACAAAAAAAAGCAATCGGCCTTAAAAATAATAATATAATTTCGTTGAGTATCGATGTTTTTAGTTTACGAGAAAAAAACTGGTTGCCTGTAAAGTCGGTATACGGGCGAAAGTTTTACGTGACAATGATTTTATGTCTGTCTCTCTCGCTCTTAGGCGGGCGCGTGCCTCTCACTCGCTCTCATTGTAAGCGCATAACGTGAGCGGAGCGTAACGCAGTTTCTTGAAGTGTCACCCGGCAAACCAATTTATAAGACGTTGTCACGTCAAAATCAATTCGTCACTCAAAAGCAAAAAATAAAACTTTTTAACAAAATAAAAGCAACCGGCTTCAAGAAGATGCACTAAAAAGGTAAAAATAATTACTTTTTTTTTAAAAATCTGATCTGAATTACAGTTTAAAGTTGGTGTCATGAAAGTGAAGTGTGTTATAAACTTTAGGTACATAAACACCAACTTCACAGGGTGAGAAATTAATTAATTTAGGGGAGGAGATGCTACGGATTATACATATAATAATGAATACAGAGTGCCTTGTATGTTATGAAGAGAGACATTAGAGTCAAGATACACCTAAAAGTTTCTAGATGACAACATATTTAAACGCTAGCAGGACCTTATCATTTACCACAGCCATACTTACTAGAAAAGTCTACGCCTCTATCCTAGTAGACGAATGAAAGTCACAGACATAGCTCATCGCATTAGCAAGTTGAAGTGTCAGTGGGCATGGCACATAGTACGTAGAACTGATGGTCGATGGGGCCGAAAGGTTCTCGAATGGAGGCCACGGACTGCCAAACGCAGCGTCGAAGAGGGCCCACAAGGTGGTCAGACTACATAGCGAAGGCCGCAGGAAGACGCTGGATGCAGGCCGCCTCCAACCGTTTTCTTTCGAAACCTATATCCAGCAGTGGACTTCTTGCAGCTGAGATGATGATGATGATGATACTATCTTTTCTCAGTAAATCATTATAATTATTTAAGCTACTACCATCTATTACACCAAACACTGCACAACCCCTTACTTATGTCTACATTACCAAAGTATAACTAGTAGAGAATGCCTAAAGGCATAAAGTTCGCCTATGTACAAAATTAGTGCACTAATTTTTTTTATTATTATTATTAAGTTGCATAACATTATCTCCCAGGCAACTTCCTGTTTAAAAGCATTAGAATGTGCTTTCCAAGCACTTACACTGCTAGCTAAGCATACACTGAAACCTATAAATCATAGTCAATGTATCAAATTGTAGATCCTTAAAAACTCAATGGTCTTGTAGATTTTTTAAAAGAATATTTTACTGTTGGTTTATAATGATCGTCTTGCGTTGGGACAGTTTGTAGACAAAAATATATTGTTTAAGAAATACAAGCACAGTAGTCGCCCAGGCGTATATGAAAGCAACTGCTACCGGCTTTCTCTGATCTGACACATCCACTAGGTGCTTCGGCTTACTGTCCATCGTTATTACGGTTTGGTCAGTATAAGGATTTTTTATTTCTTACCTTTTTGTTTTATTTTTGTAGATAAGAGATATTGTGACGTAGACATGGCTTTCCTTGCATTAAAGTGGGCTCCGATAAACAGGGTGGATGTCTTAATTTTCACTGAAATATTTGCTCGGTTCCACCGTGAGTACACTCCGCACTGCATCCCAGAATGGACCATTGCGTATTTCAAGATTACACGTTTTGAAGTTTTACGCCGTTAGACTAACATTATATAGTGTATTTTTCATGAGTCGATGTATTCTTGAATGAAATGAAACTGTTGATCATGTATAAGAATTTGAAAAATGATATTAAACAATAGATGAATTCGCCTTATAGTTATTTAACAACATCGCTATGAGCCCTAGGTGCCAAATTTTCTTAAATTTAGTTTTTTTTTTATACCACATACCACTAAGGTGGCAAACAAGCTTACGGTCCGCCCGATGGTAAGCGGTCACCGTAGCCTAAGGATGCTTGCAACACCAGGGGTATCACTCGTGCGTTGCCGACCCTTCAGAAATCTAATAACTTTTAATAATCTAATAAATTTTTTGAAGAACCTCATACTGTAGTCCTTAGAGAAAACCTTGGCAGGGAGCTCATTCCACAACCCAAGCGTTTGCGGGAGGAAGTTTCTCTGAAACCGCACTGTACGCGACCATTCGGTTCTAAAGCGTGAGAATAAATTCCCTGCCGATGGCGAGCAGTGCGATGGTAGAAAGTAGCCGTGGGCATCATTTCGAACAATTCCTCAGAACACAACCTCCAAAGTTGCAAAGTCTCTCCTCAGACTTAAGGGACTAGATACCGCAAATGAGTTTGGAATCATCGGTTAGTGCCGCATTTGAATACTTTTGTGGCCAGATGGGTAGGTACTTAACCCATGATTAAAATCCTAGGATATCGTTTAACTGGGTAAGTATTGACTAAGTTTTTACAAAAACCATAGATGACACTTAACAATATACCAGAGATAAATGTAATGTATAGAAGTTCTACTTAAAAAATATATTATAAAGTCAAAATTAATTTTGAATGATTTTTATTATATTAAATGAAATGTTAAAAAAAAAAAATATTTATTCCTAATTATTTAAATAAAAATAAATAAGCATTAAGAGATTTTTGAACCTATCAGTTAAGTGTCCAAAACTGAGCTACAACTTGTTAAGTTCGATGCGTTGAAAAGTTTTGAACAAATACAATGTTAAAATGACTTGTATTTAATTACACTGAATAATAAAAAAAAGACCCAATGTGAACACATCTACTATGAAGTAATGTAACTGAAGTAGTTTAGTGACCCAAACATTTATCATATTTAGCATGATTTTTCATACAAAAACATTAAGACACATAACAATTAATAGAACAAAATATACAATGCAATAACAATAAAAAATATAATAGACTTAAATTCTGCAAACAACAAATTTAAACACCGTTACTAGTATATCATTAAACTAAATAAGATGGTTTTGACGCTACACAACATAGAAGTAATGTTTTGTTATTGACTAAATATCTAAGAGTAGATTGTATGGGTTTTCTAAATAACTTTTTAGCGAGTTTGAAAATTTCGCCATGGTAACACCATCGACAACTCTGTGATCGGCTGACCAGCTCACTGTTAGGATATGTGCCTTTTCCACATTGCCAGCTGAATCGAATCTTGGCAGGACCTGGTAAACATCATTAAAAGGTGTCATTGATGCATATTAACAAAAAAATTGTTGGAGTTGTGTTTGCTAAAGTTAAGGAACCTCACCTGTATTTTGCCAAAAGCACCTATTGAGACTTGTGGAGGCAATATCACGGGTTTCGTATACGTTCCTCCTATCTAAAATATAAAAAAAAATAAGTTTATTTTTTTGTAATCTATGAAGATTTCATGAAAATAATTAAAAACTAAACTCACAATGCCAATGTTGGAGAGGGTAAATGTGCCACCACTAAGGTCGTTTAGACCAAGTTGTCCTTTTGCCCCTTTGTCCTGGAGAACGTTAAGTTCACGGGCTATTTCTAGTATATTTTTATTTTGTACGTTCTGAAAATACCATAAACAAATTATTTGTAAAATATTAAAAAAAAATAGTTTAGTTCCTTTGGAAATTTTAAGCGTTTTTTCCCCACGGACCAACTGGTGATGTTCAGTTGATCCCTGAGCAATAAACGAAGAAAAAAAACAGTTTTTTTTTTATATTTAATAGAAATATAAAAGATGTCTGCCTCAAAACTGAATACACCACCGTTGTCCTAAAAAATATGCTTATATCGTTTTGTTTATGAATTACTTTTTAGATAACGTTTAAGAAATCGATAATTTTAAGAAGGTGTTGGCATTAATGATATTAAACGTGGTGATTAAATAAATGGGGGTGCCCATCTGTGATTTCTAGAACGTCTAAATTTCTTAAGAAAAAGCATTATGCCTTTTACCAAAAATGGTTATATTATTAAAGTAATTTCCCCATATAAATACACCAAAATAAACATAAATAGCACGTACTTATTAAGATTGTACTCACCTTTATGACAGGAACTACTAAGCCATTGGAGGTGTCCATCGCAACCCCGATATTATGGCTAGCTTTGTATATGAGGTTCTCGCCAGCGGTGTCAAAGCTGCTGTTAAGGATCGGATGAGCAGCAAGGCTTAGAGAAGTGGCTTTCACTATTATAGGCATGTACGTAAGTTTAACACCTCGTTCTTGTGCTATGGCCTTGAGAATTTCACGAGCTTGAACCAGTTTTGTAACATTATACTCGTCGCTAAGCCCAAAATGTGGTATTTTCTGTAACAGCATTATAAAAAGTAAAAATACTATGATTTAGTTATTTTGTTAAGGTTATGGTACTGAACCTTCTCCAATAAAGACATCTATAATTAAATTAATGAAAACTCATATAACTTGATTATTACTGAATTAAGTACAGACATTTTAAACCATGATCCATCCAAGTCTAAAAGCTGACGAATGAAAGACGCAAAACATATCGGTCAGACGAAAGTGGAATACGCACGAAGGTTCTGTTTCTATGCAATAAGATCTAATAGGAATTTTAAAATGCTTTTTTAATATCATATTCAGGAACTTTGAAATTTAAGGACTATATTTTTTTTGCATTTTAAGCATTGGATCGACTTTTGGTTACCCGACTCTTCAAAGTTCTCATAACGCTGTTAGCAACGCTCAATTAATGGAAGATCTTGACTTTGGCCTTAAAATTAACGAACGTGTTATTTACAAATTTAAGGTATGTTAATAACAAATTCCTTATAGCAGTAACAGTAGCGGGATTGCTAAGAATTTTAGATCTGTTAATAAGTTTAGTGAGCGAGCCGGTAAACAGGCAAATGTGTGCAAGTACAAGTAGTTAAGCATCTAGCTAGATGAATGAAGTATAGGATGACGCAACTAAAATTAGGACCCGAATCGAAACCATCTATAACACTTTTAACAATAAGAAAAAAGTATTTTCCAATATACCCTTGGGCATTCGCCTACTTTGTTTCTATATCTGACCCACTCTTATGTATGGATGTAGTTCTAGATTATTAAGGAAGATCTCAGAAAACGTAAAAAAGCATTTGAGATGCAACCAATGTAGTGCTACGTATGATGTTCCGGACAGAAACGCGAGCTACTGCAGCTCGTCAAGATCATCCCCCCGACCGACCTCGGCACGGTCGAAAAACTATTGTCAGGCTGCCTCGGCACGTACTAACAGCCCCAGACGACGATCTCGCTATCCGGATATCGAGACTAGTCTTAACGACCTTCCCTTTGTTTGTCGGCGAACGCTCCGTGCGTTCACGAGGTATCAAAGAGTGCCGGAGCGCTTCTCGCCCCCACTCACTTGCAATCGCAACCGTGTAACGGGGAACTCCCCTCCTGGAGCTGACTCGCTTCGGGTTTGAGGCTCACGCTGGTCGAAGGGGAGCTCCCCCGCGGGGAGCCCTTGAGCGTTGGGCGCTATATGGGCTGAGACTCCTTCAGAGTCTCGCCCCTTAAGCCTAGTGGAGCAGTAACGGCTGCATCAGTTCAGAAAAAAAAGTGGCATATTTGGGACATGCGTCTTTGCATGTACTGATTCATGACCGATACGAGCGCCTGTAATTTATCATGATCCTTTAAAAATCTTTTAACTTATTTGTTGAAGAACCCTACTGTAGTCCTTGGCAGGGAGCTAATTCCACAACCTAAGCTTTTCTGAAAGCACACTGTGCGTAACCATTTAGGTTCTAGGGTGTGGAGATGAATCCCCTGGCGATGGTGATAGTGCGATAGTAGTAAGTAGCCCTATGCATTATCATAATTCCTCAGAACACACAAGCGGCAGAACACACACAGGGAGGCAAGCTCTCTCCTCAGACTTAAGGGTTCGATACGGCTTGTAAGTTTGGCATCGTCAACAATTCTTAAATCTCGTCGTTGAACTGAGTCAAAAGGACTAAGCTGGTATGCGGGTGCATCTGACCAGAGATGGTAGCCGTACTCCATATAGGGTCAGACTTGCGACTTGTAGCGGCACCTTTGCCCTGAAGTATTTCTTCGCCCTGTTGAGTACTCCCAAGTTTTTTGGATGCCAACTTCACCTTGCCTTCCAAATTATCTTGGAACAATACGTCGCTGGATATGTCAAAACAAAGTATCCCACACTTGGAAATGGTTAGTGGCGTGTTCCAGATTTATGGGATCTCTTTGAATTTAGATTTATTGAAAGTAAAAATACTAACCTAAGCCTAATACATCGTCGCGATATACATATTCAATTGTTATAATATGCGCATTTGTTATATTGTGGGTTCGATTTATAACCTCTGATACCCTGACTGGGACAAGTCCTGTGTCTTAGGTGTCAGTAATTTTATAATGATTCTTTTTTCCTATCTCGCATCAACTTAAGGCGTTGAAAACTGTCATATCCAGATATACTACTATATTAATATTCAAAAAAAAAACTAGCTGGTAACTTACCATGGCTTCCGTCATAGATTTGACCATGGCCTTAGTAAATCCAGTTATAGGTACCACTTTGTCTTCTAACAACACCTCAGCTGTAGCCCGCGTAGCGATCGGCAACGCTTTCGCCTCCACAGCGGTATTGTCCACCACTTCATTAGACTTGTCCGAGCTTATGTTCAGGTAGGATAGAACATCTTCTTTCAGTAATCTACCGTTTCTGCCAGTTGCTTTCACTTTACTCAAATCTAACTTGAAAATAAAAACATATTTTTAATGTTTTTTTGTTTGATTTAAGGTTTTTCGATGTGTGTTCCTCATATGCAATAGAAATATTTATGAAATTACATTTTGTCATTTACCTCTATTCCGTATTCAATAATAATAAATTTACCACAATTATCTTTAGTGTTTCATATGTACCTCCAAAAAATAACTCTTATTAGAAGTGTTGTCGTATATTACAACCCATGTTTTATAATACCAACATGACGTGGGTTGCATAACAGATATATTACATAATTGTATTTAAAAAACAAAACATTTTCAAGAAGCAAGATTCTCGTTTTACATACACATTTTTATTTCATACATAAATATAGGTACCTCAATTAGAACATTGTTTAAAAGTAGCTGTTATCCTTTTACTTTACTACTTGTTAAGACATTTTTTTTTAAATTGGTGATCTAAAAATATTTTAGCTATAAAAATCAGGCGAATTTATAAGAAAATATTGATCTGCCATCGATTCGACTTGTAGCCTACCTCAATTAAGCCAATCTTTAACAATATCTTATGCATTTTGACGTGACAACGTCTTATAAATTGGTTTGCCGGGTGACACTTCAAGAAACTGCGTTACGCTCCGCTCACGTTATGCGCTCACAATGAGAGCGAGTGAGAGGCACGCGCCCGCCTAAGAGCGAGAGAGACAGACATAAAATCATTGTCACGTAAAACTTTCGCCCGTATACCGACTTTACAGGCAACCAGTTTTTTTATTTAAACACACTTGCAAAAAAAGCACCGTTTTCAGCATTTCGTTCATTACGCACAAGTGCCTTTTACTTTCCAGTTTCTTTTTTTAATTTTTAGCAAGAAGAGAGCCTATGAATTAAGTTCTTATTTTTGGAAAAATAAATGCAACGTATTTGATAAAAACATATCATAATTATTAGATTCCATTAAATATTAACTTTTTACTGCATTTAAACACTAAGATAGATATTTAATAAATAAACTATTTATTGTCCTTCAAGTGTGTGTTGCAAACAGTTGTATCACATGCTCAATACAGACTCAGCTGAATAACGCCCTCGCCTATGGCTCGGGCTGCAACCAATTTTGTAATGAGCAGCCTAGGTATCATAATGTACTGTGTCGCAAGTGCAATATTGGTTAAGACCAGGAAACTAATTCGTCTGCGGTTTTTTAGTTTTACGTTAAATTGTGAAGTTCTAATTCGACGTAAGATACCTAAGTAAACAATTACGAAAATATCACCGTTGCATGTTTTGTTGCGCAGCAAGTTAATTAGATTGTTTTGACTTTTAACTATTTAGCGTAATTATACCTTAAAAGAGAACTGCCTAGGGCGCGTAAAATAGTAATAAGTAACTGTAAACAAAAGTGTTACCATTTTATTTGCAAATTATTAAATGCAAAATAATTCGGATTTCGTGTTTTAAGTTTTATTGAGTTACGCGAAACACAGGAAATTTTCGCGTAAAACACCTCAAATTTAACAATTCGAAAATTAAATTTGTCATTTTGCTAGTAGACAACTTATTTTAAGAACTAACTTTGAATTGTGAAGCAATCCTTCTCACTGATGGCGTTGTCAACACTTTCACTCTTTGGCTGCTGCTAGTTTCTGGATTGAGTGCATCTTTTTTGACTGCTTCATCGTCAGAGTCTGACGAAGAACCTGAAAAATATAACCAATCTTTGAAAATACTTCTGGCCAATTTAATTTTAGACGTAAATTCGTCGATATTTTTCTGAAAAGTAGGTACTGGGTATCATTTTAAAATTCTTGTTGTTTCATCAAGTTTCAGGTGGATAAATAATTGAACAATTTTGTAATTATAAATTCTACTGAAATTTAATGAAATGAAAGTCACTACTGCGCACACGCAGCAGTAAGCGTACAGCACTGGAGACGGGTTCGAAGTATAAAAGGAGAGTTTTAGAGCCCGTAAAAGTTTTAATTCAACACTAATGAATACTCCAAGTGCGATCCTGATGCTGCTGTCAACCATAGATTCTGATCAAAATAATGCAATTACAATGCGAAACATAACCAATTAATAAAAGGTAAGTAAATAATTATAATTTCTTGCAGAACCACTCGTGAGGATACTAAAACGGTCCGGGTATCCGGCTGCTTCCTGGTAAAATTCGGGATCGAATAATTTCGGATTCTATGTCGGATTAGATCTGGGTTTATCCGGGATGTAGTTTAACGGCTCCGGAGGATCCTAAATTCTAGTCATAGAGCGGTAGTTATAACCTTCATCATTAGCATCTTCGACTTCAATGTCGACCAGCGGATGTCCAACAAGTACTATCTGGTCGACTTCTCGGTACAGTCGTGAGACAACACCGTCGTATCGACTGGTTATGGTCACTGCTGCCTTGTCGCTCTGCACCTCGCAGATGTTATCGAACTGCTGCACCTTGTCACCTACTTTCACGAACCTGGAACCGAAGTTTTAGGATTTTATAGCCATGTAACGAATAGGTAAGTAAATAGCAGGTTATTTAAGAAAATAAAGGTTGTTTTTAAGGGTCTGTACGAAAAAGGATGCTAACAGGACAGGTAGTAGTAGTAAAGAGACTAGAGGTAGGGCACAGCGAGTACTTGCTCGAATAAGCAGCTTGAACAATTGAATTGAAGCGGGGCATAGAATAAAGAGCCTGTACTGGGAAAGTATCTTCTCGGCCATAATAACGCTAACATTGAGTAAGTGTTGTGTTTCTGGCGGTGAATAAGGTTGCCAGAGCTCTTTGAGGTTTCACTGCTCGGACAGCGGATACCGACGGTGCTCGTTGCTGTCATTGCTCGGCGTAGACACGACGTGCTGGTACGCCGGTCAGAAGACCTGATGAAACAGTTGACCGCTGGCCGCCCGCAGGTTGAACGGATTCCCGAACCCAGGGATTACTTAATCTTCGCCCTGGGACGCTGAACCGCCACCCTGTATAAAGTCTCTGAAGTAGTAGTCGTGCCGGAGAAGGAGACCGGGGTGGATCCGGCTACTACAACAGAGGGGGATCAGGGGCCTATCCACCCACCGTGCCAGCACCAGTATTATCTGTACCGAGCTTTGGCAGTTCTAGTACTGTACCATTTGTCCTTGTGGAAGAGTTTTTACGCTTCCACTCCATCCACGTGCAATGTGGACTTCTGCAATATCAGGGGTATTTACGCCAACGTTAACGCAGTTCACCATCTCCTTGAAACTGCGCAGCCGACCACTGTCTTTTTAACAGAGACGCAGATATCCTACCCGGCTGATACATCATACCTTCATTATCCCGGTTACAAACTCGAGCATACATATCAATGACATGTTGGAAATCAACAACATAATTTGTTATGCAGATGACAGTACTGGAGACGCTTGTAACACGTTTCGTGCAAGCATGCCTCGTTCCGTTGTAGTCGAAAAGCGTGAAGAACTTGTGTCTCAAATTGAGACCACTCTGTCCAAGGTCTCTGACTGGGGACGGGAATACTTTGTCCAATTCAACCCTACAAAGACACAAGTCTGCCCGTTTACCGCTAAGAAAACCCACCGCCCATCTCCGAGAGCATTGGGATCCTTGGTGTTGATATCTCCATCTATGTTCAGTTCCGAGATCATGTGCAAGACAAGAACAGAGCGAAGCAGTACTTCACGCCGAGGCCAAGATTGCCTTTTTATAAGTCGCAAGTGCGGTCCCATATGGAGTACTGCTGCCATCGCTGGGCGGGCGCGCCCGGATACCAGCTTGGCACTTTGGACTCGGTTCAATCATCATTTATCAAACTTTTAAGTCTAAGGAGAGATTTTGCTTCCATTGCGATGTGTTCTGAGGAATTGTTCGAAATGATGTCCAACGATACTTTCTACAATCGTAGATTCACCGCTCGCCTTAGGCAGGGAATTAATTTTCACACCTTAAAACCTAAATGGTTGCGTACAGTCCGGTTTCAGAGAAACTTACTCCCGCGAACACTTAGGTTGTGGAATGAGATCTCTGCCAAGGTTTCTATAAGAATATCAATATGAGGTTCTTCAAGATAGAAGTATTTAGATTTTTGAAGAGGCGGCAACGCGCTAGTGATGCCCCAGGTGTTAGGCGTAAGCTTGATTGCCTTTGTGTTATTAAAAAAAAATATTACTGATTCAATTACAAAAGACTAGTTGTGGAAGCTCATACCCAAGCAGCACACGAGGCTGCTTAATAGCCGAATAACGGATATCCAAAACGCTTAAAGCCGAATAAGGAAGCTGCATTAAGTCTGTATACGACCTTATACAGCTCTTATAACTCTTAAATGGGCACAAATTATTCAGCCTTGGGTTCACACAGCTGCTTAAAAGCTGTGTAGCAGCAACTTAACAGAGTTATAAAGGGTAACAGCACAAATTAGTCAGCCTCAAGTTCACATAGCTGCTTAAGAGCTCTGTAGCAGAAATGTAGCAGTGTTATAAAGGATATCGACAGTACTTTGCGCCGAAATCCGACTGACTTAGAGATCACAAGTTACTCTTTATTCAGAAAATATGTCATATGTATGCTCTAATACATATTGTAAACCGCGAAACGCTACTAGCGGCCTGTGTAAAATTAAGTGAACAGCAAACTGGGTTTAAGCAATATTAACCGTAACAAAGTGCATGTCCATTAAGAGCTCTAGCTTTAGCACTTTGTACCGTGCAGTGAATTGGAAACGAAACATGGTGGATAATATTCATATTCCCTGGTACTTACATTGTTTTACAAATTACCAAGGAAAAATGATTGGGAATTTAATTTTACTGACATTATACATATATATTATCTAAGAAATTTTTAATGCGCCATGAAAATATTTTGTATTTAATTAGTTTTGTGATATAAATAAGCTGTGATGTAAACTATGACTTAACAATTTGTAGTGCTTTAAAAAGAATTATAAGATATAAAGTTATTATTATGATATTAGGAAGTAAAAACTAATGCAATACATTTTATTTCTTGCACAAAACATCGTAAAGGTTGAAAAATCAGTCAGAATATTTTTAGGTTATAAGATAAAATGGTCGATTTATGTTAAACAGTAACGTGAATAGTTAAAACTCTTATATACCTCAACAGGCTGTCTATTAGTTTACTAGTGTGCTATTATTCTACAAAAAACTGAATAAAATTACACATGTGAACTGTATACAGATATAAGCTGTTTTCTTTACTTGTAATTGTTCACAAGCTCTACCTTCAGGCATGATGTGAACAATTAGACAGTTATTATACCGACTCTTTAGGGATCCCTAGTATTAAATCTAAAACAACCGCATGGATAACTTCCATTTCAAAATTGTCAAAGCGGTATTATTTAGTACACTATTTTACGCGTGCGCGAACCTTTCAAGTTGGGAAGTAAGATATAATAATATATAATTAATATATTTATTATTTTTTATTGTAAAATTAAATTGTACAACAACATGAACGCAATATTTCACCCTCAACATAAAAGATCAAAGTATATTTAAATCTATTCGACACTAGATCAAAATCAAATCGTATATTCACAAACTAGACCTTTACAGGTTCTTTTTCACGTCATGTTTTCAGTATAAATATAATAGCACCGAGATTACTGGAAGAAGAACTTGGACATACATAATTGGTCGATTGTGCAACATCTTCTGAGCTATTAATATTTTTTACGGAACCATCCTGTTTCAAACTATTTGTCACGCTTTGCGTTACTTCCCGACTTCAAGATTTTATTTCTTCTGCCTTTATAATTTTTTGATACTCTTTCGATAATTTTCTTCTAATGCCCCCTGTTCTTCCTTTCAATTTCCACGAATTACGCGAATTCATTTTAATATAAAGCAAAAAAAATATTGTACGTTGGTAATATGGTCATTTACTAGTTACACTGACTGATTACAGTACCACATATGTTACTTTTATTCAGATAACGTCGGATTAAGGTACTTATGTGAACCATTATAAAATAGAAGCCGTTAATTCTTTACACCAGTGAGTCTCTAAGCATTTGCGAGGCATCTAGTGAATGTTTAAATAGCCGCTATGCAGATACTATCAATTGCAGTATTAAGGCTGAATAAGACCGACAAAACACCATTAATACGCTAAGAGTGCTATAAAGATATGTTTTTAATGACTATTCAGCTTCTAACCTTTTCTAATTAATAAAAGTTAATTTTTAATTAGCTATAGCTGTTTAAATATCACTGAACGCTATTATGCAGCTGTAGCATCACCAGTGTACTCTTAGAAGCGTCTTATTACGCACTGAGTTTCAAATAAGTCTAAAAGTGAGTAGTTATACAGCTATCTTTGCTACTTGGGTACGTAAGCAATAAAAAACACGGTTTTTTGCTCGCTTTAAAAAGGTAGTAATCGTCTTTAAATAGTTATCGGAGGAAAATGTTACTGTCACTGATGTTACTAATTAATAGTAAAGCTTTCACAATTCGCATAGAAAAATTTGGCTTCTCTTTTGGCTATCTTTTCTCTTAGACAAGACATCACACGTTCTTTTTGTCTTTGTTACGCTTTCGTGACCATTTTCTTTCACATGCTAGGTAGGAAATGCGCTGTCTAGTCCACTGTCTATGGGAAAATAGCAAATTAATTTCTTCAGTGACAAGTTAGCACTGTATGTATGACTAATAAGACAACCTAAACATTAATTTTATGTATACAATCAGCCATTGATAGATCCAACAACTCGTAGTCATGGTGTCGCGACTAAATGTTTGACTGGCTGGACAACACCTGACTAGCCATGTGACAACATAGGCTAGTCCATGGCTAGTCGGGTACGTTCGACCCCGTCTCGCTCTGTCAAGACGCCTTCAATGGCCGATTGAATGAAATGATTGTTTAGGATGTTCTTATAGATTAGTAGGTACTTGTATAGTTTAATCAAATTAAAAACTCAAATGTTTCTCGAAACTTGCTAATAATAGTAATAAGTCAGAGACACGCTAGCACATCTACACTCACCATTCTTTAATAACTACTTCTCGAATACCCTCACCGATGTCTGACAGCTTAAATGCGACAACTTTGTTTACCACGTTGCTGGTGTGTATCCGCCGCCATCTTGCATGCACAGTCTTTTTTGGACTATTTTGCGCAGTGGTGATATTTCGTGATTGGCATCTGTCCTAAAATAAATAGAGTAATTAACACTTCTATTTTAACGAACCAAAACAATGCTTGTAAAGAAATTGTAAGGCAAATAGAAACTAGGCACTTTTTCATGGATTACAGTTAGGGTGTTCCATCTAAGTTGTCTTCTTCTCTTCTCGTCGTACTGAAATTGTTAGCAAAAGAGCAAGAAAATCTTAGCAAAACCTAATTTTGACTTTTAGCGTTTCGTTTCAGCGGTTTTGCTACGAAATATTAATACCATAAACCCACGTCGGAAGCTGGGTATTTTGTGCTACTTTTTGAAGTAGAATTACGTGAAACGCGTTTTCTTTTAACATAAATAGCGCCCACGCTAAAATTATCAGCTGCGCCCAGACGGAACAGATATTTTGAGCTTAGATTAGGTTTTGCTATTAAACATGCCTAACATTGGCTGTTCCTCTTCCCAACTTTATAGTTGAACAGAACCATATATTATAATACTTCTACACATAACTATTATAAATTGTTCATTGCGATGCTTTACATAACCCCGCGTGTCCAACAAAGGCCTTAAAGTTAATAAAATAGCTTTACTAAGAAAAGTACGCAGCCGAAGTTACAAAAAAGCTCTAATGATCTAGTCAAGCCAAGTTCAAGTAACAGAACTGGCGAGCAGCACCGTGTGTAATATTACACAAACCATTTGGAGCCACTTTTGACACCTTTATAACTCAAAAACTTTATCACATACACGTGTCAAATTTGGCTCATATATTGAGACTTGCGAGATACACATGTGCTCCATTTTTAATATATAGCATATCTTAAACGGTTATTTAGATATTAACGTTCAAAAATCGTCATTTTTATCACTGACTGACCTATAGATCAAAACTCTAACCCAGTACCAGATGACCTAGAAAGTTTAAATTTGGCATGCAGATAGGTAATTAGGTGAATACAAAAGAATAAATCAGAAATTGGTAATTTTTTCACTTAACCTTTAAGCGGGAGCGCGGTCATTTGTAACGGCAGCGGTCGCGCGTTACCTTAATGGCCGTCAAAGATTTTAAGAATTAAAAAGACAAATTATTAAATTATTTGAATAACAATGAATAAAAAAAATGTTTGGCAGAAACCCTACAAAATTTATATTAAAGCACTTTTACGAAGCGAATCTTCAACGAGGACAGGCGCGCGTTTACTTTGCAAAACCTACGCAGCATGCACAACGAAAGATATAATTTAGATTAAGCAATGCGCACAGAAAGGAAGAAACTATTGTTTTGAGTTCACAATGAACCTCAGAGAGGCTACTTATATTGGCAAACATGAGTGACGATCGATTCGACACCGCGCGACTGCTCGAAGGTTTGATTCTATTAGGAACACTTAACTTATACTTATAAAACTGTAATGTAAGAATCAGCAATCAACAATCAAAACTTATGACAGCCGGTCTTTATGTGGATTTTAAGGTTTCACGTGAATATATAACGAGTTGAATACCACCCTTAATTTGTTTTTAATCCGAATATTTCCGTTTTAGTACTTTTAAGTAAGAGTATAGTCGACTTTCGTGTTTATTACGTTATTAACTGGGATTAAGTATTAATTATTGTTTCAATATTTAGCGCACATCAATAGTGTAAGATTTATTACTTATAAATAATTAAATAATGGGCATTTCGGTACACGGTGCGCGGTGCGACGTCGGAGCAGCGGGATGGGAGCGCGAACCTTGACGCGAACGTGTCCGAGCGAGTGGCAGCCGCGCTCATAAGCGAGCGCCGCACGGTCTTGCTGTCCGATCGTCTCTCGATATCTTACCTATAACGTTGCGATTTATGCTACGAAATTCATAGATTTTCTTAAAATATACTTATATATTTGTGGTTATATTATTATTACAATTCTTTTAGTAAGTACGTATTGTATAGGCAATAGTTAAAATCAAAAATTAATAATAATTTTAGTATAGTTATGAGTTATAAGTAGGTATGTATATTATTATTATACCATGGTATGTATACTTAACTCTGAATAAGTTTGAGAATGAGAACTTATTGGTAGCAAATTGTTTTTCTCGAGAATTCAATAGATAACAGGTAATTTTTTCCGTAATAGTCTTGAAAAATTATCTTTTTTTTACGTATTTTGTACAATGAGACGTACAACAGAATTACGGGTGGTTACCTTACACCGAATTATTCCAATGCCTCCCGATGGAAGCTGCCTATTCCATTCGATTGCATATTCTGTGTTTGAGTACTATACTCAACATATACAACAAACAAATAGGTTGCGTGAGACTGTAGTAGAGTATGTATGTCGTAATCGTAGGAAAATACAGTAGTTTAACAAAAACCATTTGGTATAAATTTTGTTAAAAATAAGCACCTACTAATAATTTATGTACAAAAAGTAATGAAATCCCATCAAAAACATAAAAGTGAAATGAGAGCCAAGTTCATTATTATGATATATGCCTTGGATGTTGACTTCAACGACAAAAGAAGTGAGATCTTAATGGGTGCCAAGTTCAATGGTCAGTCCTGAAATTTATTTATAACAACATAAAATATCATTTCTTCTTATAACTTAGGATAATATATTGTAGCCTAAGGTCTGACTTGGCTAGTTTCTCATATACGAATTATATTATAGCCTTCGCAAGTTCTAAACCTGTTACTTTGTCGCATGTTGGGTAGGCTCGCGGTAGGTTCGGATGCGACTTTCTTAATTAAATGAACAACACTTCATTACACGAATAATTTAATTAGTTTTCTAGAGCCAAAAGGTTGATAGAAAAGGTCCTAGGACCTGAAACTATATATATTTAATCATTTATTCCCCGTGGTCCCTGCCCTAGTCCCTTAAAGGGACCACGGGGAATTTTTTTCCTCGTGGTCCCTTCCAAAATTGCAATACCGCAAAAGTGGTATCTAAATAATCATAAAAATTTAGAGGATGAGAAAATTACGAACATTTATTTTGTAACCTAGGAAAGTTTTGTGTATGGATTTACTTACTTAAATGAATTGAAATAAAATAAAAACACCGTTCACAAGATCTATTTATACATGTTTACTAGGAAAAAGTGTCGCATTAATTATCAAAATTATCAACTACGTATTTCTTAAAAAAAAAATAAACAAAATAATCTTATTAACTGAAATTTCACGTAGCATTTTATTCTGCAAAATTATTTTTTGATATTGGTAAAAAAACAAATGTCAAAAAACCAATGAAAGTCGATAAAACAAAAGAGCGTCGATATAATAAATTTCATCAAAATCTTTAATTTAGATGACAACTGTCAAACTATAAAAGGCTATATCTCCGTAACTGTAGATCGTAGGCTAGTAGTTTAATTACAAAAGTAATAGATCTCATCAAGATCTTCATTTCAGATGACAGCTGTCAAACTATAGTAGGCTAAATCTTTGTAACTATTGATCGTAGACTAGTAGTTTCATTACAAAATTGATAGATCTCATCAAGATCTTTATTTCAGATGACAGCTGTCAAACTATAATAGGCTATATCTCCGTAAATATAGATCGTAGACTAGTAGTTTCATTACAAAAGTGATAGATAATAGGCTATATCTCTGTAACCATGCATCGTAAACTAGTAGTTTCATTGCAAAACTGATAGATCTCATCAAGATCTTTATTAATACAAATTCCTATTCAGTAACCTTCAATTGTTTTCAGTAAAAAAACCTAATTTCTTGCTGTTAAATTTTTATTTGTACTAGTAGTTTCACTATAAAAGTGATATATCTCATCTAGATCTTCATTTCAGATGGCAGCTGTTTATAAAAGGCTATATCTCCGTAACTATAAATCGTAGATTGGTAGTTTCATTTCAAAAGTGATGATAGATCTTATCAAGATCTTCATGTCAAATGACAGCTGTCAAACTATAATAGGCTATATCTCTGTAACCATACATCGTAGACTAGTAGTTTCATTACAAAAGTGAAAGATATCATCAAGATCTTCATTTCAGATGACAGCTGTCAAACTATAATAGGCTATATCTCTGTTACCATAGATCGTAGACTAGTAGTTTCATTACAAAAAGGATAGATCTCATCAAGATCTTCATATCAAATATATATGTTAATATAACTAATAATTTTCGAAATTTTCTCACCCTGTAATTTTTTATGACTAGTAACATTTAAATAGGAAGCATTGTATTTTTTTGAGGGACCTCGGGAAAAAATACTCGTGGTCCCTTCAGGGACCTCGGGAGGGACCTACGGTAATTTATTTCCCAAACACATACATATTATGAAATAATAACATAATATATAATAACATAAATGTTTGTCTAGGCGGGAATCGAACCCGCGCCCTCTTCGCGTCAGGCGGCTGTTCGATCATCTAGTTTGTAAACAAAAATTTTGTAGTGTCATCTCTTTAGTCTATTTAATTAATAGTTTAAATCATCGATATTTCAAGGGCATACTCTTATGAAATTTCACCTGATAAATTGTACAATAATATAATCTGTTTTGATCGTTTGCAACTAATGGTATTAATATTAATAAACTGTATTTATTATTTTCACTTTTTGTATTATTAACTCTTTGGTAAATATCAATTTCAAACTCCTTGACAAATATTATATCTGGCCATATATGACTTTATAATGATAAGTGTATTTTATGAACTATTTTATTGGGATATTGTATTATGTTGTCAATCGTCACGACACTGATTAAAATGTCTGAAATTGAAATAATTAAAAGAAAGGGAGGTGAAGTTCTACTTTACGAAAACTTTCAGTTTTATAAACATACTGGAAACAAAGATGAATCTGTGAAATGGAGATGTAGCAACTGGAAAAAGTTGAAATGTCCTGGGACGGTGACTATTGCTGTATGTATATCGCAGGCATTTTGTATAACTCGGCGTTTAACAATATGCCGTATGTAGGCATTTATATATACTATGAAACAAAAAATATTGTAAAAGTTTTTAGATTATTAGATAAAATTTGATTTGGCACTTTAAAGTAACTGGAGCAGTCGCGCGGACTTCATGTGTAGTCCATTTTAAAATTGAAATAAAAAATATTCTAAATATAATTTAAAAAAATATTTTACCAAATACCTAAGACCAAAAACCTATTTTTAATACATGATAAAGCGTGATTTTGTTAAAAGGAAAAAACGGAACCCTTATAGGATCACTTTGTCGTTCATCCGTCCGTCTGTCAAAACCCCTTCAAGAACTTCTAAGCCAACGCAATCAAAAGATACAGCCGTTTATGCCGCAAATTTCCGCAAATTTTCGAAACTCGCAAGGGAATCAAAACTTTTCAGAATCTTGAAATTTGGTACGAAGCAACGTCTTATAGCACAGATAAAGGAATAATTGCGAAAACCGTAAATTTTTAGTGATATCAATAAAAATATTTTTAATAATATACAACATATAATAAGTTTGCACGGAACCCTCGATGCGCGAGCCAGACTCGCACTTGGCCGGGTTTTTTTTTTACTACAGATTTTATTTATGAAAAGGTACAGTCGGCACTTAAATTTTGTCTCAAAAATTAAATTAGTGTATTTGATTTGCATTAGGTTGTTAAATTATTTACATTTCAGGAAGTAAACCAGACCATGTAAAAAATGAAGAAATATCGCAATTCTGCGAAACACAGCAAAATATTCTGATATTCCTGTCCCAAAATTATATGAAGATAATCTTAAAGAAATGAGTGCTAAAGGATTAAATAAAGCAGGAGTAAGTAAGTTACAAAGTAAAATTGGGACTAAAATTAAAATTCCTAAAAATTTTATTGACATCATATTAGCTTATTATTCTTACCGTAAAGAAAGAATTATCATTTTTTGCATCCCCGAATCGAGAAATTTAATAAGTGCTATAAAAGAATATTTTTGCGATGGAACGTTCCAAAGCTGTCTCAATCCATTTTACCAATTATACATACTTCATGGAGACCTTGGTAGCTTCATTGAAAGTACAAATGTTAAACCTTTAATATATGCTTTAATGCCTAATAAAAAAGAACAAACATAAAATATTATGCTTCTAATGATAAAATCACAATTACCTCAGTGGGAACCATCAATAGTACATTGTGATTATGAAATAGGTGCAATAAACGCAATTCTAAAAATATTTCCTGCTGTACAAGTTATTGGCTGTTATTATCATTGGGGAAGATGTGTGTGGAAGAAGGCTAAACTCATGAATTACGGTAAATCAAAGCCAGAAAGAAGAATCGTTTCCCTCTGTGCGGTTTTACCGCTTTTACCTAAAGAAAAGATTGAAGTGGGGTGGGAATATATTAATTCTGATCGTGCCGTGGAGAGTTTCAATATTCAGAAATTTTTGAATTACATGAAAAATATTTGGTTGCGTCCCAAATATATTAATATGATAAGTGTTTTTGGTGTAAGACACCGCACAAATAATGTGGCGGAAGGATTTCACTCCAAACTTAACAAAGTAGTAAATAAAAATACAATTAATATAATGCGGCTGTTAAATATAATAAAAATAATCGACAATAGCAATCAGATAAAAATTATAAGAAATACAACGGCAAAACGCTCGAAGCAGATTATATTGACTGACGACGCAATTCAACACATTATTTTACAATTAATCAGTGGTGAAATTTCATTAGGGCATGCCCTTGAAAAATTACGATGATTTAAACCCTAGATCCATAAAATCCATTGAAAAGACCTTAGGCGCGCCTTTAGATTAGGTTCTGGAATAGCACATTGGCTACTTTTTATCCCGAAACAGTCAAAAGTTCCCTCGGGAATAACTATAATCGAGCTTAAACGAAGTATAGCTATAGCTACAGCTTGATATAGCAAACTTCATTAGTGTAATTAAGCAAAGTCTAGTCCATTATAAAGCTTTATCCAGTGTAGTCATTCCAAATAAAACTATGATAGGTCAAAAATAAAAACAAAACACTTTTTCCTTGTAAATAATAATTATTGAGGTATTCTTTAAATTTTTTTTTTAAACGACAACTTGTTTTTCTAAAACCAATACAAATAAAAATTTAACAGCAAGAAATTAGGTTTTTTTTTGAAAACAATTTAAGTTTGCTGAATAGGAATTTGTATTATAAGTTTTTTTTGTTTTTGTTTTATAGTTATGGAGATATAGCCCATTATAGTTTGATAGCTGTCATCTGAAATGAAGATCTTGATGATATCTATCACTTTTGTAATGAAACTACTAGTCTACGATGTATGGTTACAGAGATATAGCCTATTATAGTTTGACAGCTGTCATCTGACATGAAGATCTTGAGATCTATCACTTTTGTAATAAAACTACAAGTCTACGACCTATAGTTACGGAGATATAGCCTTTTATAGTTTTACAGCTGTCATCTAAAATAAAGATCTTGATGAGATCTATCAGTTTTGCAATGAAACTACTAGTCTACGATGTATGGTTACAGAGATATAGCCTATTATAGTTTGACAGCTGTCATCTGACATGAAGATCTTGATGAGATCTATTACTTTTGTAATGAAACTACTAGTCTACGATCAATAGTTACGGAGATATAGCCTTTTATAGTTTAACAGCTGTCATCTAAAATGAAGATCTTGATGAAATCTAGTTTTGTAATGAAACTACTAGGCTACGATCTATAGTTACGGAGATATAGCCTTTTATAGTTTGACAACTGTCATCTAAAATGATCTTTATAAAATTTATTATATCGACATTCATTTGTTTTTTGACACATTTGTTTTTTAACTATATCAACGATAATTGGTGTCGTCCTTTCTAGTTTGACAACAGTCATCCGATATAAAGATCTTGATGAGATCTATCACTTTTGTAATGAAACTACTAGTCTACGATCAATAGTTGCCGAGATATATACTTTTCTAGTTTGACAGCTGTCATCCAAAATAAAGATCTTGATGAGACCTATCATTGCTGAGAAGAAACTACTAGTCTATGATCACTAGTTACAGAGATATATCTTTCTAGTTTGACAGCTGTCATCTGAAATAAAGATCGTGATGAGATCTATCGCTTTTGTAATGAAACTACTAGTCTAAGATCAATAGTTACGGATATATAGCCCTTTTTTAAAGTTGGTAAAAATATGAAAATGACAGGGGGGACACGAGTCCCTAAAATAATATTAGAAAGCAAGGTCCGTTGTCTCCCCAGCCTAGGGGAGACAACAGTACTTTTAAAATCCTGATGTCTCCCCCAGGGGAACCATCAGAGGGGACACGAGACCGACACCAAATTTGGGACTGATTTGATGATTCCGACTGGTATGACATGAATGACGTATATGTATATACACAGAAACGTTCCGTCCTTTCAAAACCCTATTAATAACTATCATACCTCACCTAATACATCATTTAGCATACAATACCTGGCAATAAGAGGTGTCGCCATATAGGTAGACCACTCGAGACGTTAATTTTCTTAACAAAATGTTTTTTTGATATAAAATAGTTTGTAAATATATTTTGTTTAAATTATTAAGTAACCGGACTGTTGCTACTAAAAAGGTATCAATAGTTTGGTTCTTCGTCACAACCGAACTATTGCAACTTAATAGTTTCAGTAGTTCGGTCAACCGGACTAACAACCGAACTACTGCTACTAGAGGTCTTTTAAGGCCTCGAACGTAAAAACAAAGGAAACCCAAGACACGTGACTAGAGTCGTGTCAAGAAAGAATAATGTACAAATATGTACATATTTAAAATTATGAAATATTTACACGAAATGTCATACCAGGGAATCATGTAGTTTGCCAACAGATGGCGTTGTAAGGATAAAGGAAACTGTATAGTTCCATACTAGGAAAAGAGAAAGATTGTATGGAGACTTATGGAATGGAAGGGAAGTTATCACAAAAGATATTTATTGATTTAATTTTGAGTAAAAGAATAGGTTCTTAGAAAAATAAGAATAGACCCCCGAAAAATATATCTAATGTCTATGTACGCAACTGTCATTGAAAGTTAATGGAAGTACCTATAAAAAACTTATTAGTTCTTGTAATTTTACAAGATTAAAATAAAATTCAAGTAGAAATGAAATGACAGTTCTCAAAGAAAAAAAAAAGATAAACCAATTAGTAATATGGAAAAAAAAAATCTAGCGGGACTCTGTAGTAGGTGTGTAGTGTAAGAACAACACATAGGTTAAATAACTAACAAGGCCAAACATGTCCCGTCTTGGGACTTCAAGATAATTATTACAAATTTGTATCACTTTGGAAAAATAAAAAACAAAATGGTTTCGAGGAAAACAGAAAAAAAATTCACACTTCAAGTCTGCGACGTCCTGCTTGCAGTATCTTGCCAACGATTGCGTAGAAAAACTAGGCTAGCGTCTTTTTGATTTGACGTATGTCTTGAATCCGACGACCAAAAAAGAAAACGTCGTCCAGTATGTCGCTGAATTGGTGTTCTTGGAACAGGCGTTGAAGAGTCGGAGTTTTATAGTCTTATTCTGACAACCACGAAGAAAATTCGCCAATCTTGTTATTAAATTTTATAATTTATAATAGTCAAATAAAATATTTTAATTTAAACAGTGTTTTTACCAAGTCATGGTTTTATGCAACACATTAGTCCGTTTACATTCGTATACATCAAAAGTTCAATGCAATCATAATTTAATAATTAGACTTACGTGAATGTGAACGTGAATAAAAAAAAAATATGTGGATTTTTCCGTTGAGCGCCATTGTCGCATGGAGGGTAGGCTTGCGTTCTGTTAAACTGCGACTTTTCTTATTAAATAACTCAACTTCATAACCCGAATAATTTAATTAGTTGTCTAGAGCCAAAAGGTTGATAGAAAAGTTCCTAGGACCTGAAACTATATATATTTAATCAATTACTGTGTCCAATGCAAAATTCATAAACTGACTGACGCCAGGACAAAAGCGTCGTTGTTTCTGACGTCAAATCGTTTTAAATTTGACAATCAGGTCAAAATGTAAGTGGAAATTAAAAAGTAAATCCTTGTAGAGGTTGGCACATACCTCTACAAGGTTCTATGCTACAACTTGTCGGTCCTTCACATTAACATTCCGGAAATTTGGCTTGCTGGTAGAAACTAGCCATCGAACATAATAACTCGTATATGAGAACTAGCCAAGTCAGATCTTAGGCTACAATATATTATCCTAAGTTATAAGAAGAAATTATATTTTATGTTGTTATAAATACATTTCAGGACTGACTATTGAACTTAGCACCCATTTAGATCTCACTTCTTTTGTCGTTGAAGTCAACATCCAAGGCATATATCATAATATTGAACTTGGCTCTCATTTCACATTTATGTTTTTGATGAACCGTACAAACGAATGCTGTAAATTAAGGCTACATTGACTAATGTATGGTAATGTGATCCACCATAAATTAGCATTAAGGTGTTTCTGATGATCATTACAAACTGTGGTAGAAGAAATATCTATTTATATATACCATAGTCGCAGAACGCATATTCATAGCAAAAACGTGCCGTTTCGACAAGTGTACAAAGATATAACATACATACATTACACTATTGAAGCATACAAAGAGACACAGTTCCACATACGATAGGCGCTACCACGTGACCGATCACGATTTTCTCGGTTTTTTGTCGATATAAAATTCAACTATTTATTTGATACTATGAATTGCGCAAATTAAATTCACTTTGTCATATTAATATATATTTTATGATATAAGAATGAAGGGAATATCACTTTTAGTTTTCCAAACAAATTCAATCAAAGCCCAAAAATAGTGCGGTAATTCTTTTCTAACTGTTTGAATTATAATATTAGCAAATTTACTTAATTAAGGACTGTACTATGAAATATTTTTTTTCACGTCAAAAAGTGTACTCAGGACTGTATCAAAATTATTCAAATTCTTGCAAACTTAACTCGTTTGGGTGGGTATGCCACATGCCATCACTTTAAGAGGGCGATATAGGCCAGAAAGCTTATTTCTGAAATACTAACGTTGTGTATGTAAATGTACTAAAAATCATTACACAATGTCATATACATTACTAATAGATACTTTTCTTATAGACTTCCCTCGTAATTATTTGAATAATGACGCCTTGAAACTAAATTTGTTTTGTATGGGATTTAACGTTTTTACTGTTTTGTAGTCACATTTTTTTAGTTATTGCTTCAACTTAGAGTCAATGGACTAGATAACAAGCTATTCTAATTATTAAACCAACTTTCATTGCAATAAATGTAATAAATGCAAATGCAATAAATACACGCTTTAAAAATATGCACAAGTGTTGAAACAATGGTCACTTCCAGATTTTTAATTGCATTCAATACAATAAATGAAAATCACTCATTTAGGTAATGCACTAGACAAAAGTAAGCTTTATAACATATATTATTTTTTTTCAATCCTAAACGATTGCCACAAAATTTGCACAAAAACGGCGTCTTTACGCGATGTAGCCTATACCGCAGTCTTAAGGCAATAAAGTGTATTTAACCAAATACGAGTTCGTATATAGTAATATGGTAATTTATTGTACTGAAGGTTGTATGGGAAAATAATAATTCTATTGTCTTTAATTCGTCGTCACTAATCTTTATTTAATTTTGGAACACCGCTCACAATTAACGTTATTTTGATCTTAGTCTGTCTGTATTTGTATCCCAGGCCTGTTTATTTTAACAACTAATATTACAATCTATTGAAAGGCATAGTTAGTATGTATGTATTTGTTACGGCTTACTCCGCTCAAGGAACTGAGCAATATCGATATGCACCGTTTGCGAACTCTGCCCGTGACCTGTCGTAACCTATACAAAATAACTTTGTATGAAGCCAGCCAGTTTGCGTGTGAGTATTTAAGAATAATCGTTTTTATAACAACCCATTTCATCCACTCCGAAACTTGTTTACCATAATAAATTCGTGCTTTAAAGTAACGCAGACGCCCATCCATACTAATATTGTAAATGCGAAAGTAACTCTGTGGGTCTGTCTGTTACCAAATGTAGGGCAGGTGGAGCCGCTGGCAAAATTAATTCGTTACCAGCTATCCTATTAATTTTATAAATGCCAAAGTTTGGATGTTTGGATGTTTGTTACTTAATCACCCTTCAACCGCTGGACGCATCGGAATGAAACTTGGCACACATACCTATACGTTAGGTCCTGGAATAGGAGGGTACAGAGGCAAATTTTTTATACCAAAAAGTTCCCACAGGAGTACATATAACAGAATTCCACTACCGAATGATAGCTACAACTATAGCTTGCTAAAACAAACTTCTTTAGTAGAATCAAGGAGTTGTAAGAATCCTACTCGGGCTGGCGAAAGCGAATAGGTAAGTCATAAATTACAAACCCTTATTACAAAAGAAATAATGTTTCTGTATATCTTAAAAACAAGATAGGTAGTAAAGATTGTTGTCTCATAACTTTTTTTTAATTACTTTTCTGACTAACTTACTACTTTTTGCCTCCTATAGGTACATATACATATTTCAGGCAACCCTTCTCTGAAAGTGTCGTTTTTCAACTTTTCTTTAGGATGAGAAGTGTTTTCCATTTTCTTTAAGTATTGGGAAATCAAATGCGTCTATTTTTGTGGCTCGCAGACTTTGCAAAGAAAGGAGGAAAGCACGCCTTTTGCCCAGTTTTGACAATAAGTCAAAAACTAGGTGTGTCAAATAATCATTTAAAATAAGGTTTCTACTGTAATAACCCTAATTTTAGGTTTTCACCTTCCATTTAAGACCCTATTTCCAACAATTAAAAAGGTAGGTATTGTATTTATCTACTTAAATTGTTAATCTCGAATCATTTTCGGAATGTCAAACAGAATTTCGGTTCATGCAAACAGCTGTGACACGAGACAGGACGAGTACAACAGTACCTACCCAAGTAGTATAAATCCCCCCCCCCCCCCCCCTCTTATACAGACATATAAAAACTTTGTAGGTATTAGGTATACCTTTGGGGTTCTGATTAGTTTCCTTTAAAAACAGAGCAAATTATTGTTTCGACAATTTTAAAATATCCATCTGAAAATTGAACTCCATAATATATGATAAAATACTATTAGCACCGAGATTTACATTAATTTAGTAGGTATAACTATTATTTGAATAAATAAAACACATACATAATAGGTAATAAAGTACTTACTTTGCTCATAAGCACGCTTACGTATATCTTCCGACACGTATTAATGTTCCTTACATCTAATAAACACTTTCTCATAAACAGTGCCATCACGGTTGCAATTAATATCCACGTTTTAAAACTATTCACTCATAAAACATTTATTTAAACAATAGAAGAAACGACATCAATGAAACTGGCTTGATGAATACTGAACTTGTTATCGGCCACTATCAGTGGGCCGCTCTCTACTGATTAACATATTAAAGTAAATTATACATTAGTGTTTCGAAACCCGACGTCACTGTGCCGCTGATACCCGAAGGTCAAGGCTCTTTGTATAAGTTATACACACCTCTATTTAATTTTCTTGAAATAACGAATGAAATCAACCGTCTGTTCACTAAACACCTACTCAACAGAGCCTGCCTCTGCAGACTGCCAACTCTTACCATTGTAGATGGAAACATATGATACTGTGCGTATATGAGGTTAAACGCCAATCCATCGATCCAAAGATGCATTGAAATGTGTGTATTCCGTACCTTTGCCTTGGTTTTTGGATAGCACGTTATGGACTTACGGTTTTACGATTAATCTGTATTTAAAAAAAAAATATATTATAGGTATTTCGTATGATATAAGAAACCATAAAATTTACGAGAATTTATATACTGATTATACTCTTTATCATGGAATCTGTGGAACTGAAAGTCTACCAATGTTAAGTACGACGAAGACATTCGCTAAGGACATACTTTAAAAATAAAAGAATCTAAATTTATATGTATTACAGGTTATAGACACCTAATACCGAGATCCAGCTACTTTTTGTACTATTTGTGTTTATAATAGTACGCGTCTGTAGTGACGAAAGATTTTTGAATTAGGCTACTTATGTATTAAAAAGTGTCAACAAAAAGGACAATGGACAAAAATGCGTGGGACGTGATACCCACTGCAATAGTCATATATCCAAGAGTTGCTCAGTGATGTGTTATTAAGGAAATCTTACTAAGAGTAAAGATATTTAATATAACAACTTGCTCGTCCCAAACTTTGTCTGTTCCTAGATATACAAACATGAACATCAAAGAATTCATAGTTATCAAATCTTGAAACAGACAGCGACTTGGGCCTAGTCGCCTTAGTAAATATTCTTACTCTTGGTAAGACGACTTCAACGACACTACAATGATTGCCTTTGGATGGGGTACCAAATTGCCCATAGTCCTTTAATTCAAAATTGTTCTAATTTGATTAAAATTTTATCGATTCGTTAAGAAGAAAACAAATTTTAAGCAATTATTTTATTAAAGACATAATAAACATGTTAATAAAGTGAATTAATACAATTAATATTTAAACTGTTATCTTATGCACAAGACGCAGGGGGCAACCCATATCTATAATAACGTACCAATCGCGAGAATCACAGCAGCAGTAACTAAGTACACAGTCATACTATACATATATTACATTAATGATAATGATAACACTGATAAAGAAAATGACAACATCTATACTAGTGCTAACGTGTATTGTATCACAGAGGCGCTCGGCTAGATGCACTGTTTTAACCACAGAACATTATAAGTCATTAGAAGTGCTATGTTATTCAAACAGTACTGGAACCGTTGTCGGCACAATACATTCGCCATTTTGAAAGAGCCGAGCGTCTTAGCCATTCACGATCAAATAGGCGTTCTCAGTTTGAAAAGTGTTAGGGAGGAGGCTCTGTTGATAAATCCATATTGATAAATTTGGCGTATAAAGATAAGATTTTGACGTGACAACGTCTTATAAATTGGTTTGCCGGGTGACACTTCAAGAAACTGCGTTACGCTCCGCTCACGTTATGCGCTCACAATGAGAGCGAGTGAGAGGCACGCGCCCGCATAAGAGCGAGAGAGACAGACATAAAATCATTGTCACGTAAAACTTTCGCCCGTATACCGACTTTACAGGCAACCAGTTTTTTGCTAACTATAAAATTAATAATCTACTCATACTTAGGTCAAATTATTATTAAACTTTATGAAATCTACTTTTAAAAATAAAATATAACCTTATGAACCAATCTATACATATAAAATGCTTTGTCCCGAATGACTGACTGACGGATCAACGCACAGCCTAAATCGCTGATAGTAGAGGCCTGAAACTTGGAAGGTGTGTTCTTCGTATAACGTATGCATCGGATACGAAAGGATTTTCCGAAAGGGTCAAGTGCGAGTCGGACTCGCGCAATAAGGTTAAATCAATTGTAATAAATTTGGTATGGTAATGAAATTTTAGTAAGTTGTTATGTACACGCCGGGGAAAGTTTCTAAGAAATATGTAGACAAACATACACAAATACACATGAAATTTGGCATGCCTGTTTGCCTTTGTAGGCTTCCATAGGTTAAAATATGAATATAGCGCTATTCTTACAATATTTCATACATACGGGTCTAATTGATAAACTTGGTTTTTTGTAGTCGGTTAAAAAAATGCGGCCGATTGAGTGCGGGCTTATACGTATATACACGCATTGAGTTAAGGTTCTGTAGAATGAGAATGCGAATATTCAAAAAAAATTATTAACCGATTTTGTTTTGAAAGTAAATAACTCGCTATAAGTTACTTACAATTTTCTTTACCAATTTGCAGACCTATTCAACGACACCCTCACACAACTGTTTATTTTTTTCGTCAGGTTGACTACAAAACTGTAGGCCAGTTTACAAAATTTTTAACTAACTAAAATTTTTTTGGGATCGGTGCAAAGACATACGAACGGACGGACATGACAAAATTATAAGGGTTCTGTTTTAGCACTTATATGCAATTTGCTATGGGCATTAAAAAGTATTAAAACTTAGAATTTTGACATTATTTATAAAGTAAAGTGTAAAAATAAAAGTTTACACATATTAAGTAGAGTGGTTCATAAAATTCGCAATTTCAAAACCTCAGGCCTATTTAATATAATATCGCAAAATAGAATGAAATTGGCAGTAGGTAGGTACGTAAATCAGTGTTATAAAACATTAACTTCTGATTTGAACTAGACACTCTGATAATGTCGATAAAAGCAATTAAATGTCGTAGAACATCACTACCAGAAAGACACGAATCGATCATACGACTCTGTTGCTCACGGCATTTATACATTGCTTTCTAGACACGCTACCAGTTGCGGCTCCGAGGAACATTGACAGTAATGCATATCGCTTGTATTTTGATACTTTAAGATATTGTTTATCAATGTCAATTTTGATTTAAAGGTTATTTTTCTTATAATTATGTAAAAGCTTATAATTATTTATTCTTCTACTTACCAATGAAAAGATATTCCTGCCTTTGATACATTTAATACCTGGCTTCTTGCTTTGCAAGTAATTACTGCACAGGAAGGCATTTTAAATATTTTTGCGCAGTATCACACAGAGATGTAGTCTGCGAGCAACTAAATGACAGATTCGCGAGTTTCGAAGTGAAGTGCGCGTCTGCTCAAGATCGTGGCACGTTCGCCGTTTTACAAAGCATTTCTACTGGGAAACACCCCAGTCTTATAATGTTCTGTGGTTTTAACGGTAGGTATCTTAATATCGGAGCGTACGTATTGAGTCAAAATTATGACAATCTAATTAATAAATAGATGCATGAAATTCGTTGACTGTTATTTATTACCTATTACTATTGAAATGTCTTTAAAATGAAAATTATTACAATACATTTGGAAGTAGCAATCTCTCATCTCAATTTAAATTACTTAAATCATATTGGTAAGTATTTATGTAACTTGAAAGTTTACTAAAGCATAATAGATCCTAAAAGTGGTACGTTCAAAATGAAATATGGAAGACTATGTCAAGGAATATTTACAAATTACAAGAAATGAAATTAATTAGATTATGAATTAAACACTTTTTTTTATTTAGCATAAATTTGCATTAATTGCTCTTTACAGCGCCTTCAGCCCATCACACACTGAGCTATAAATATATATTAATATAAAGTAAAGCAAGATAAAAATATTACAATATATTTTGTATAGTAAACTTTAATTTAAATATATTTTACTTTTGTATAAATATATTTTGGCATATTAATATACGTCAAAGCTACGTGTGTGATAGGCTTAACTTGTATTTAAAATTAAATAATGTCCTTGAAATAAAATAAAAAATAAGCTATTTTGTGACAAAATATTTAAGCGTCAAAAAGGCATGTTTTTTAAAGATCCATAAACACCTTACACATTTGTAATTTCAACTAGTTATTCAAATATCATCACTCACTAGCCTTTATATATTTTTTTTAAGTTGAATAGTCAAGAGCAAGGCCAAATTGTATTCACGTTTTTAAATTTTTTTAATCAGTTTAGCGAAAATAGTTGCAAAAGTATTACTTATTTTGATTTTTTATTGCGTTTTTTCTAATGACAAATAAATAACTAGAAAGTTTTTTGATATTAATATGAAATATTATTTTCTACAGTTATTTACAACTAAGTAAAACTTTTGATACATTTTTACACATAATTTAGTTATTAAAGCAAAGAAAGAACAGTGAAGACATCGAAAATAAATACAGTTTGCGTATTTACTTATCGTACAGGAAATCATACCATAGTACAAGTCTTATAAGTATACTTTGGTGAAAGCGAGAAGATTTTAGAAATTGTTAAAGTAAATAAGTTCACTTAGGTTCATATATTTTTGAAAATTAATCAAATACGATGGAATTGTTGTCGGGTTTGATCCTAACACAGTTTTTGCACTTCCCTTTTGTCATAAACTCATTAAATACATAATTTGATCAAGATAGGTACCTTGTGTACTCATTAACAATAACAGATATAAAGACGTAAAGAAGACTCTTATTAAAACCTTAAACAACTATAAATCCTGGCGTTAGAAAGTATAAAGCAAAAAAAATAATGGCTTTTATAACTTTTTCTTTAAACATTTTTGAAGCTCTGACCTTGATACAGACCATGCTATTAACGTAGTTAATATAAGTAGTAGTAATTACATGTTTAATAAATAGTAACAAAATTTTTTAATATAAGTGATCTAACGATCCGTGCGTAAATGCTTGTTTGGTAAAAAAATATTCGCTAAATAAGCGTCGAAGAAATAATACCAAGAAAATTTATTCCACTGCCTAAAATCTACATGACATTTGATTTGATTAACTTATAAAGTTTGATGACGAAATGAAACACTCATAATAAGTGGAATAACGATGATTTGAAAATGATTTTTGTTGTTTTACACTAATAAGCATAACGCACAACTTACAAAAGTTTGGTTCTTGTGGTGTACCGTGACTATATTTATCGGAACTTTCTCGTTTTTTATTTTTTTCAGTGAAAAATAATTTATTTAATACTGTACCTACACAACTATTTACTTTATTTTCGTGCATTTATAATTTTTTTTACCACACTGGTGTGGTTTTTTTCACCCCCTCGATTGTACAATTTTTGTATAATTAAGTATCCGTTTTAGCTGCACAGGTAGGTATTACAATATGGGCTAGTACATGATACACTAATAAAATAGTATCTACCAAAATGAATCATTAGCACATAATATGAAACAATAAAAACTATAAACTAAATTATTGTACTATGGTTACTAGTTTTTTATTTTTATTTTACAATACATATCGTTACCATAACTAGGATATAGTTGACTTAGTATTGTATTGTATTGCATTGTATTGTATTAAATTATGTGACAACTATTCACTGTATAGATTTTTTACGTTGACATATTAAAGTTATTGATACTACACTACGCATGTGTAGTATCGATATAAGATTCCTGGGACCTTATTGGGAACAGTCTTGAGCTTTCCGGTCTCTGGAATTCGAGAAAAAATGTATGCAAGTACATTCACAGGTTTCGAGAGGTAACTTCCTTTTCAGATTCCATTTTCTCTCGAATTTCAGAGTTCGAATAGCTCGAGACTGTTCCCAATAAGGTCCCTGAGTACGAATGCGATTGGCATTCGTTTATAATCATATGAAAAACTCATAAGTACAAATACCATGTTCATGCCAGCGCTAAATTTGGTGTTCGCATTGTCATTCGCATGCATAGCTGTCATGGTAGTCGTGTCTTCATATTTGCTTAGGTAGTTTTTCAACAGGTAGGTACTACTGTACTAGAATTCTTACAATAACAACTAGTTTATGAACTACTTGTGCAACTAGTTTGACAACGTACGGTAATGTACTGACAACATAAACTAAACACCCAAGTGAAATTTGTATTGACATCGAAGTAACTAACTAGGTACTTAATAAGCCACTGACCGCGAACTGAATAATTAACCATATTCCTTAAAAAAAGGTATTCAAAACTCATTCAAAATATTTATTAAATATTTTACACTCGATTGACATAGTTAAATTAAATAAAAAGGCTCAATTAAGAAAGACCAATGTTATATTTTGAGCCTTGATCATATTTTTTTTACTTCCAACTATTTCTTGTTTTTGAGATTACTTTGTTTACAAAAAAAAGTCAAGTAAGAAAAAGCAGGGTGTAGGTAAGTAATTTTATTTTTAATTCAAATTTTCGCGGGTCGCTAATATTCGTTGTTCTTTTACTTATTTTCCCAACTTTTGATTTTTTTCTGTTTCTAGAAGAGATGACTTTAATGTATCCTACTCTTAAAAAAAACTACATTGGATTATGAAGATGATATTTTATTTACGTGTAAAATAATAATTCCTTGCATCTTTTTGTACAGTTCTCACAGAAAACAACCTAACTAATTAAAAATATTTGATATTTTTGTTATTACATAGATTACTCAATTCCGTATTTGTGACGACTAAGTCTGAGTGCCGGACAAATAAATATAACATACGTAAAGACAACTAAATAAAAAAAAAAATCACTTAATCTACAGCTTACGAAGATAGTATTGATGTTATGTCGCGGTTTAAGACAGAAATATGAATAGGTAAAAATATTTTTATCTAAAGAAATATGATGAATAATAATTAATAACATAACAATACAAATAAGCAAAAATAAACAAACTCACTTTCGCTTTTATAATATAGTATAGATTTTTCTTTTATATCTATTTAACTAACGCGAATAGAAGTTTTATGCTGATAAATTTTAAATAACCGTTGATGAGTATAAAAAAAATAAACACATTGGCATTTATAATATTAGTAAGGATTTTTTGTTTTAATAAAAGCGAATGGGAAGTTCTATGCCATTAAATTTTAAATACCTAACCATTGATGAGTTCCTATCAAAAAAATAAACAAACTTATTTTCGCATCTATAATATTATTATGGATTTTTCTTTTATACCTGTTTTAATACACGCGAATGGAAGTTTTATGCTATTTTTGATGATTAAAATATAATTATATAATAAACCATTGAAGATTATATAAAAAAAAAACTTTATCAAAGCTAGTAAAAGATTTATCAAAATATATTTTAGGTTTTTAAAATAAAAGAAAAGCTTATTCAATGCTTATATAAATAAATAGATTTTAGGTAGGTATTTTAATGCTGTCAGAAAATAAAAACGGTAATAAAGAATCCCGAATATAGCTGTTTACATCTTACTCTACTATTTAGGTTATTATGTATATTTTTTATGTAACGGTATTTAGTTTCATACAAATGTTCTAGAACAAAATAGCACGAAAATAGGCAATATTAACTTTGCAATAGGTACATTGTAAATACTATTATATTGTATTGTAGGTATTGATAATATACAATTCCTTGCCGTAACTTATATTATAATCTTTATCACGAATTCAACACATCTTAACATTACTTAATAAAAACATTTTAACATACGTACATCCCTTAGAATTATCTCTAAATTACACTTCCATACACTTACTTGCAATAGTTTTCTTATTTTTTTTTATATTTATGTCACAATCATATATCACTTTATGGTGTTCTTAATAAATTATGCCACATAGTCGCAGTACGTAATTTTTTTTGTGGCCACGTAGTATTTTTCTTCTGTAGGTGCCACTTAGATATTATATCGAACAACTTCGAGCGAACGATTGCGTAAAAGTTGTCTTAAGCTTGATTCAAATAAAAAAAAAACATATTGAAAAAATATCTGTATATAGCTTTATTTTCATGTAATGCTTTTTTATTTTTGTAATATGTAACTAATAATTGTATTTACGTGTGTGTGCTGCAATAATATGTTTCAAGGCAACACAATAGGGTTTACAAAGCTGTCAAGGTCATCAGATTTTGATCAAACTTATTACGATTCGTAATATATATGTTGCAGCCATCTGGTTAAATAAGCCAGTAAATTGGACGCCTAGGCAGATCGTCATCTTTAAAAAATAAAGAAACAGAAATCGTCATGTATGTTGGGTTAGGTTCAGTTACCCTTTTGTAAACGTAGACGCGAAGCGTTCCAGGGAAGTTTATATAATAATCTTCACAGTTGTATGATAATTACTTTTCCATACTTAACAATCTGCCTAGGCGCCCAATTAACTGGCTAATTTAACCAGATGGCTGCGATATATATACTAAAAGAACATGACTAGTGATGAAATCAGCTCAATAGAGAATGTTGTAATTTTTATACAAATATTTAATTTTATAAAGAAAATATCTAATTTTTGTTTTGTTTTTTACATTACATACAACAACATCAATCGTTTCCTACATGACCACGACTGTTTCTGTATATCCACAGTTTTGTTCGCTAAGTTTAAAGCTTAAGGCAGATTTACAGCTTTTGGCTTCATCAGAAGTCTGTGGTATGCGGTATCGTTCGCTCCGATAGTTGTCAAGTGGATGGGAGTGGTGAAAGAGGGAGGGTGGTGGGAGATACAAGCGGCACCAGCTCGGGCTGGGGCCGCGGCCCGCGTCACACGGCGGGTTCAGGAGTTGCTTCCGCAAAGGTGACCTCTCTCCGGAAGGATGCGGCGCGGCGTGGCGGGCTGCGATGGCGCGCCGGCGCCTGCAAGCTCGCTGATGAGGTCTGAGACATCAGCCGCGGCGGTTGAGACACGCTCCGGTTAAACGGTGATTGTCGAAGAAACTGCCGCGCTACCATCGGTTGCCAGAACGTGCTACCTGTAAAACGATGATGAATGTGACAATTGAAGTTTTTGCGTTTGGTTCGCAGGTGCCTATGCGACGTAGGTAAAGGACTACAATAGTTTTTAAATAGATCTTTTTTATATTACTTTTATCATTTCATATTACACTTAGCCATAGAGTAGGTCCTACTAATCCTGTAGGAATGAGCGATCTGCGTTCTTACGTTCGTCATCTATTAACAGCTGATAATCCAACTTGTATTTACTTATCATGTTACTAAATGCGAATGGAGGTAAGCCTATTATCATTCATTAAAACCAGACCGTACTCCACTTTTATACCAAATACACAAATTGTGACTTTTTGTTGGCGCCGTGTGGATGTAGAGTAGAGTAGTACTACAGCTAATCTTCCCAAGGGTAAAAGGTGACTAATTAACATATCAGATGATGGACAGCATCATTCTGAGTAGGTGCTTCTGAGAATAACCGATGTGTTTTGTTCAATTAAATCCATAATGAGGAAATGCGCCTAAGAATCTAAGTGACAGATATAGCACAAACAGTCAGCAAGCTGAAGTGACAATGGGCAGAGCACATCGCTTGTCACCGATAACCTATGGAGAAAACTGTTTCTGGATTTGCGATTGGCCTTGGGACGGCCCCTTACCAAGTGGACAGACGAATTAGTTAGAGCCTTAAAAAGCCACGAGATGCAGATGTGCGTATATCGTGAAAACAAATCTTACCTTACCTTCAACAGCAGGGAACTTTCAGCGACGAAGAAGACGTTTGTGTTGCACTTATCAGGAAACTGCTCGGTAGTTTAACGCACTACAACTGTGCCCCTCGACCGTCTTGCTAAAAATTCGCAAAAGAAGCTGTCCATAACACGTAGTTTTACCTCTACTGGAGTTGGTCCTGGATCGCCAATCGGCGCTGCGCAGACGGCCGCGTGCACTTTCGTGTACGGCGTCAACACTGGCAGAGCGCGTAAGGTGCGCTGGCACGCCATCCCGCTCGACGCCACCTCCACCACCGAGACCCTCACTCACCGAGTACAGCTTATGTGTTATGTCTTTACCTGGAATAATGCGTCACACTATTCTCAAACGAGAGTAACACATGGGTAACATCGAACATTCAATAACATATTTTAGATGCGAAATCAAAAAAGGAAAATAAATGTAAGGTGTCATCGATATGGTTCTAATTCAGAGTATAAATTTTATTAAAATTAAAGCTACCTATTTTGGGCACAAATCTTTCATAAAAACCTTGTCCTGACCATTACAATCACACCAAAGAAGAAATAAGCCAAATCGGTCGAGCCGTTCCTAACTGATGATCTGTCATACATTTGAGGCAATTATATTAATTATGATTTTTATTTATATAGATAGATCTGGGGTTTCTTAGTTAGTAGAGTAAACATTAAAAAAAATGTTTTTACCGGGTAAATATTTAAGTGCTAAAAACCACCATAGGCCACGGTGACCGCTTACCATCAGGCGGACCGTGTGCTTGTTTGCCACCTTAGTGGTATAAAAAAACTTATGAAGTTAAATTGAATTATTTACCTATTTATTTGAGGGTAGTATCAAAATGTTAAAAAGGTTACCATGATGGTGTGGTAAGCCTTCTGTATAACTTATATATCTGAGCTCTTTTTTCAAAAACTACTAATCTACCGATTTCAATTAGACACAATTGTAAAACTTGCTTGCCACTTTTGGCGAACAATACATTCTTAATTGGTGAATGATATAGAAAGTCGCTTGTGCGCTGGCCCTCATTTTTGTGTAACGTAACTTGTAATTATGCACTTATGTAATTTTTTATTTACCTATTCAAAAGCCTTTTGTTATTAAAATTAACCTTTCTTTGAACATAAATGCGAAAAGCTACGATAATATGAATAATTTCCACATCATTGACGTACAAATAGCGAACTTCTTTACTAAATGTATTCAGCTTGAGACTCCTTAACAGATTGTATTCATAGCTTTTTATTAAGTTAAGTGCGGCGCAAATGGAAACAAAGTAGCTCCAAATTGCTACGCGTTTAATACGTTTAATGAATGAAAGTACATTTCCCTTCGTAGTGAAGCTAATTTTATCGAATCGTCACAAAAAGTTGGTTAACGCGTATTCAATGCCATGATTCATCATTTCCTAAATAAAAAGTCATAAATCATCGTCATTTCAGTCTTGGCTCGTACTGGTATTAATTACTTTATTCTAAAGAATTTGACCTTATTTTTTAGTTGTAGGTTCGAAGCCCGTTACTACCATTTTGAGGGTCCCGTAGCCAAGTAGCAAAAACGGAACTCTCAGAATTCGTCATAACCGTCAGTTCGCTCCGAATGTTACAGCCTTATTTCTGCCGTTTGAGTTAGATTCTAATTAAATTAGAATATACATAAAAGTGCCCATTATAAACTGCCATACAGATTTGTTATGGAAATTGAGAAAATATTTTTTAGAGGGCTACTGCATACATTGAACCGAGGAATGAAAAAAAGTTTTTTTTGCGCACCCCATTGCGTGCATGTATTCGTTGCGAGTTATTGGCTTCTAAATTTGATAAATTTACCCCCACCAAAGTTAGACTTAATACAGATCCATGATTTGCAAATACCGAAATGTTATGTGAAAAGTAATACAAAGTCTGTTACTACTTTACTGAATAGTTACCGAAATGGTTACTGACCTATGAGTGAGTCTAGTACGACTTTTAGCGCTGGGCGGTGCCGCAACACACGCTCCAGTCGCATGCGCTGCCAGCACACGCACGTCGACACCTCCTCCGCTATCACCGTCACCTGGAATCATAATACCAGTCATGTAATCAAATGCTGACAGTTCTATCCGTGTTAACATGAGTTTGGTTTATGAATGCACTGCTGCCTTAGCTGCAGCAATATACAAATTTTTATAAATGGAGGTATGATTTTCCAAAAACGGTAAATATATCATCGTAATTATTTTATAATCTAAGAGCAAAATATCCATTCTTATGCATTTAATTTAAAAAATGACGTAATTTGATACAAAATTCTAACCCCTATGTTACCCCTTAGGGTATTTTCTTTTTGCTCTCTGGCTGTTGATTTTCCAATCACGGTCAAACACATCAATTGCAATTTTACTACCTAAAGGTTGAATACCAGTATTTTTTTGTATTGTATTTCAACAATGAAGGATTAACATACAAATTTTACGCTACCTACGTCATAACATAAACCTTTTCGCAAAATATTAAGTCTCTAGACCCATTAGTTTAGGCTGTGCGTTGATATATCAGTCAGTTTGTTTACTCTTTTATAAATATGTAGATTATAAAAAAGTACGGAAAGAATTAATCAAAAAGGTGAGGTATAATAAAATGATTATACGAAACATTAACTTAATTTATACAATTTCTTCTCCGTAGAATCATTATTATATTATGCTAGTCGCACCCCTAGATATTTATACCCATCTTTAAGAGTTCGTGAACAGAATAACAATTAGGTGTTCCACAATTCTCAACGTGATCTACTGTAACAACGCATCACAAAATCTTATCTTTAGGTATTTAATATACCTATACCTGTTTATAGACAGGACATATTTTAATTTTGCTACCTACCAAATAAAAGACATGGAAAAAAAATGCTAAGTATAAATAGTTATTACAGACTACGATATAGGCTATATCGCGTAAATACGCCGTTTTTGCGCAAATTTTATGGCAAAACTATAGCATCTAAAGGATTGAATATAATTTCATATGAAATTGTATGCACATTGTTAGATACTATTACATAAATTAGCTTTCTGGCCTACATCGCATTGCTATACTTACTATACATACTACATGCAGAGTTATAATTAATGTAATTTAATGTAATACAACTTAGCTTCAAAATAGCCATCGGAATATTAAAATAAGAGGTTTTAAGCTATATTACCCACGACATAAGTAAAAATGAATAAAAAATATGATAAGCGGTTATCGCAGTCTATCGACGCTTGCATTACTCGCGCGTTACCAACCCTTCAATTCAAGTAATAATTACTTTCTTGAAAAACCCCAATCTGTAGTCCTTAGAGAAAACCTAAGCAGGGAGCTAATCCACAACCTAAACGTTCGCAGGAGAAAGTTTCTCTGAATTCCCTGAGTGTCAGGATGAATTCCCTGCCAATGGCGCGCAGTGCGATGGTAGAAAATAGCTTGGTAGCGTTAGCGATGGTATTATTACTCAGAACACATCCCATTATACAAGCGGTAGAACACACACAGGGAGGCAAAGTCTCCTCAGACTTAAGGGTTCGATACGCCTTGCGAGTTTAGGATCGTCGACGATTCTCACAGCCCGTCGTTTAACTGAACAAAATGGGCCAAGCTGGTATCTGGGTGCACCCGCTCGGAGATGGCAGAAGTACCTACTCGCGCTTTTCCTCCACAACGAACCGAGGGTTAATTGCACGGCCCGTGTAACAAGCGTCTGCAGTACTGTCATCTGCATAGCAATGTATGTTGTTGATGTCCAACATGACATTGACATGCAGTAGAAACAGCGTAGGAGACAGCACAGAGCCATGCGAGACACCAACATTAATGTCCATGCTATCAGAGTAACTACCATCAACTACGGCTCATATTCGTCTGCCGGACAAAAAGGTAGCCATCCATTTGCACAATTAACCCTCGGGCATTCCGTAAGATGGCAACTTCGAAAAAAACACCCCGGTGCCAGACCTGTATTATAATATTATTTCGTTGATTGATTGGTAAGATAATAATAAAGCAATTACTAATTTCTTTTGGTAACACTTAAAGTTCTAATTACCTGAAAAACATCGTCAGATTGCTCTCGATTGGCTTCCCACTCTGGAGAATCCACAAATTGATATGGTTGAATGTAATGCAAATGTGTACCGTCGCAGCTCACTCGCAACCTTCGCAAAGACAATATGTAAGAACTTTTAATTAATGATATATCCTTAATATTTAAGAATTTAAAAATTTAACTACAGCAGTATATTTAGATTTATATCAATATTCTGTGTAAGCTATAGAAATTGTTAGTTTTCCCAAGCAATTAATAGGCATTCATAGGCAACCGATGAAAAATGATTAGGTCTTATACTAATCTTATTCTAATGAGACTTCTTCATAAATATCATCGAAGGGAAGAGGGAAAGAGAAAGACCACGAATGAGCTTCATGAGCCAAATAAAAGAAAAGGTTTCTTTGATGTCATACAGAAAAGTGAAAGCAAATGCTTTTGGAAAGACACAAGTGGAGAAGATTCCATTAGTAACACCGAAAAGAGCCTAGCTCTTAAATAATGAAAAGCAGGTACCTATAATATAACTTTGGTATAAATTTCTATAAAATATGTAAATTTGTAACTTGGACGTATTTAAAATTTTAAAAAAGTAGCTGATGCCTGTGGTTCCACCTGCCCTAAACTCGGTAATTGATGTAGGATTTCAACGGCAACTTAATTAACAAATTAATTATAGAAAAAAAAACCGACTCACACTTGACATTTTCAAGTAGCCTTTATAATAATAATAATATAATCTTTATTTCAGCCAAAAAAGCCATAGGTCATACAAAATATGTATAAAAATAAGACAAATTATAATATACAAATATTAAAATCTACAGATCTAAAGAGATCAACCGTCTAGTCACTTTCGGTTCTCGTCCCGAAGCAGAGAAATCCAGTATTTATTTATAAGGCTATCTAGACCTGTACTAATCACTTGCAGTAAGGTATTATTGGAACAGTGGAGCCTCTACCAAAAAGACGCCACACGAGTCCTCATGACAGCAAAAAGTCTGGCACTCCCACCTCAGCAAACATGCTTGATGCGCTACAGTAACGCGTCGTTGAATTGCACTCTCATGGTGCTACACGATTTACGCGAAAAATTAGACCAGAGCTGGCAAGTGTAAAAACACAGGCAGTAGGCATTAAACAATGTCAACTTAACCTCATCACTACACCTGCCAAACCTACGCGCAATCATGTTGCACCGAACCGAGAGGGCCCGTCTTTCCCGCTCAATTTCAAAGTCATCCCTAAGATCAGGCGTAAGTAGATGCCCCAAATATCTGACTCGTTCCACTGTTCGAACCACTCCGTCTAACTTCACTTTGGGCACATACTCCGGACCGCTTCCCGACTTAAAAACCATAAGTTATGTCTTTTTAGCATTATATTTAAGTCCGTGCGCATTCGCATAAGGCTCACATTCTAATAGCAGCTTTCTAAGACCTTTAATTGAGGGGGCGAGCAGCACCATATCGTCTGCATAGCTAAGTCTGTTCACACAAACACTCCCTATATGACAACCTATACCAGTGCCCCTCAACTCCTTGATCAAACCATTGATGTAAACATTAAAGATCCGGAAAAGTGAGCCCTCCTTGGCGAGCACCGCACTCTAGCCTGTAACTGCTAGAAGTCGCGTTACCCCATCTCACACAGTTCGTCTGGCCCTCATACCAGTATCTCAACATATCAATTACATTAGTCGATACACCAGATGCTAGCAATTTGGTCCAAAGAATTTCATAATTCACTAGATCAAATGCCCGACTCAGGTCAAGAAAACATGCATACACCGTAGTGTCACGACTTTTATAGTAATTAACGGTATATTTGAGGCTCATCATTGCTGAATCCGTTGAGAGACCAGGACGGAAGCCAAACTGTGCGTCGTCAATCTGTATATTACAAAGAAGTTCGGGCTGCAGCAGCCTCTCGTACACTTTACCCATTACTGTTCCCAGAGAAATGGGACGATAGTTCTTGCTATCACTTAGGTCGCCCGTCTTATTTTTTGGCACAGGAATTAAAATTGTCTTCATCATGTCCGGGGGTAGATATGTATATCTCCCACATAAGGTAAAAAGATTTGCCATCTTCGAGAATAAAGCATCACCCGCATAAAGTATGTGTTCGAGACTCAGGTCGTCATGTCCCGGCGATTTACCTCGTTTCATTATACGCACAGCACTGGCGACATCACCAAGTGTAATTATGATGTCACCCTCAACCCCGAAGTCGACAGGTACATTTGACGTACCAGGAACACATCCCGTTGCAGGTATCGGATCTACCCTAAAACGACTCGCAAATAACGCAGCTATCGTCTCAGGGTCTTGAATGCCTTCAACGCTCACTGGCTGACTTTGTTTATGTCCTAACCTTTTTGTTCCTTTCGAGAACTTCATAAAGTTCTTATCCCTACGACTGGAACCTCGTATATCAAGCTAAATTTTTTCTTTATTATTCTGGCACCACTTTAGTTTATTTTTAAAGAGTTTACGGCTATTTACCATTGCATCATAAGTCATTCCTGATATAGGCTTGCCGGCTATCACCCAAGAAATAAAATGCGCTCGAAATGACTAATGTGCTTCCCGTACGTGGGAATTCCACCCAACTACTTCCTTATGCTTCTTTGTTCTATGAGGCAGAGAACCGCAGGCGACTATTGACGCTTTTCTTAAAATATTAACGATCTCTGTATAAAGATTACATACAAATTGATAATGATTTCCTATTGTCAAACGAGTCGCAAACGAAAGGTTCTCACCGAAAATCAGTGTTGTGACCATTTGGTCACAGCGTAATGCTGAGTGAGAAACCTTTTTGGCGCACAACTCAAATTAAGTTAATAGTGTTAACATTTCGTTTTTTATGTTCCTGTTATTTATAGGTTGTGTTGTCCAAATAAAATGTTTTTCTTTCTTTCTTTCTTTCTTCTTCTTTCTTATTAGGTCATTTCTTAAAACACTTATTTAAATCACAGATATCACAGCTCAAAACATCAATTACATTTAACAGATTCAAATTACAATACTTATAATATACGTCTATTTGTCTAAAGTCACGTGTTCCCCAGCGAACACCCGTCTCTCATCTTACTCTTATCAACTACTACACCCTCGCTAACTCCTACAATGTTGCACTCAATAAAAACTGGAAAATGGTCAGACCATGTCACATCATTCTCTATTCTAACAGAAAGCACAGTGTCCTTAGTAGCCTCACTCGTAATACAGTGGTCTAACCAACTTTGAGTGCCCCAGTTACTAACATAGGTGTAGGTATCAGAACTGACATCCAACAGGTCAATTTGATCCACACAGTTCCACTTCTGCTCACTGCAGAAACTCAAGAGTTCCAGCCCATACCTTTTACTAGGATGAGCATTAAAGTCTCCAAGCACATACACTGCCTGTGTTTCACTCTCATCAATAATAGCAGTCACCCGCGAAAGACAGTTTATAAACTCGGGAATATCAGGTTCATCGTTGGGCATATAGACATTAATTAAAAGCATGGAGCGCAAACCAACCGTAATATTATCCTTTTCCGGGATTCAAACTATCTCCATACCAAATTTCATCTTTAACGGTACAGTGGTTTAAGCGTGAAGAGGTAACAGACAGACAGACAGAGTTACTTTCGCATTTATAATATTAGTATGAACTACGTCTTCTATTATCAGCTGATTATCACTATTTGCGTCCAGTACTCGTGACTAAGTAGAAAAATAATACTTTTCCTGTCCTATCCTTCAATTTAGTGCATCCAATTAATTAAGTTGTGTTTTCACTTTACATACTAATGGCCTTTTAGGGAATTGAAATTTATTTGTCAATGAGATGGCAAGCCCAAATTTAATGGCGTCCCTCGACTACTCGATATTTACAATGTGTGACTCATATTTACATTACTTTACGTGTGAAAGGCACAAAAATATTAAAAAAAAATCAGCCAAGTGCGAGTCGGACTTGCGCACGAAGGGTTCCGTACCATCTATAAAAAAGGCAAAAAAATCAAGATTGTTGTATGGGAGCCCCCCTTAAATATTTGTTTTATTTTAATTTTATTATTTATTTTTATAGTAAATAGATAACTAAATATTCTGTATATATTTCAAGCGTCTACTAGTTGTCTTTATCAATATCGAGCAAAAACGAGCAAAAAAATCACGTTTGTTGTATGGGAGCCCACTAAATATTTATTTCTGTTTTTCAGTATTTGTTGTTCAAGCGGCAACAGAAATACATCTTCTGTGAAAATTTCAACTGTCTAACTATCACGGTTCATGAGATACAGCCTGGTGACAGACGGACGGTCGGACGGACAGAGGAGTCTTAGTGATAGGGTTCCACTAATATCCTTTGGGTACGGAACCCAAATAATAATATATTACCAGTAGATATTAAAATAATACACCTCATTATGCAATACAATATTCTCAGTTTATGCCCAATTATGACAAATTGTCTTACGCGTAGAATTTGACTTTATTATAATTTTTTTTATTTAACAATCCAAAATTAAAACAGCGATTAATGGAAGATTTGAAGCAAATGATCGCGTAATGACTGGCTGTTGTTTGCAAATTTAGTAGAACCCCCTAATTGTGTTAGTTACCACCAAAAATGTTTTAAATATGTTTTATACGTACTTTCCTTTTAAAAGTATCGACAATCTCTCATCGGCAGGCGTGACCTCTTCCACAGCATACGCTTCTCCAGGCTCCAGCCGGATAATGCGAGCCTCGCGAGTAAGCTCTTGAAAGTGTTTCTTATTCACCTTCAGTGGTTTGAACAGCTTCAGGTATAGATCTGTTAGCTCTAGTGATAGGACCGGCGGTAGAAACCTTATTCGGAAGGAAAATGTAAAATGTTAACTGTAAATTTTTGCTACCAATTTTGTTTGAGAAATAAGTGCTCGTAATAAAGTACTGAACTGGTTTATCAAAATCGGTTCAGTAGTTTCCAAGTAATGGACTTTTAAGTTTCTGAAAAAATACATTGTCGGTTTCACGGCACAATTCTAAGCAGAACTTTTGTATGTTACCCGCCCTATATAATTGCCATTGTAAGCAGATTTATACCACTATTACGGCAAACAAGCAGACGGTCTGCTTGATTATAAGCGGTCAATACGGACGGACAGACCTAAGTGCGGCCTATGGACGTTTGTAACGACACCCATTGGCATCATGATCTCTCATATTGGCAGCTATCACTCACTTCTTTAAGAACACTATACTTTTTAATTAAAAAAAGTGATTCTCTACTGATGATACTCCTATGTCCAAGGAGATACCCACTAAAAATTAAAAAATTAAGAAAATAACAAATATCGATTTAAAATATCGCCTTCAAAAACTTACTTAAAACTAAAACATAAACCTTCATAGAACATTGAGCTAAGAGTTTTCTTCTTGAAGTCGAAACTAAAAAGCTAAAATCTTTGCTGCACATTTTCGGTAATTGATCAATTGTTTCATGAAGATTTATTTGTTACTATTTGATGGGTATTTGAACACTGTGCTTTTTTTTAATTTTTTTATTTTATCAATATGTTAATTTAAATTTCTACACATATTATTTAGATTTACTGATACATAGGCCACGGTGAACGCTTACTATTAGGCGGACCGGAGGCTTGTTTGTCACCATAGTGGTATAACAAAAAAAACATTTGAAAAATAAATAGCTCAAAATATATAACAAAAATAAGAACCTAATTACATCAATATTATTTTAATCATTACGTAATCTATTAAAGTATATTTGGTCGCGCCACTGATTTTACATGACTTATTTTGTTTCAACAGTTTTGAGATACATCTTTAACAGTATTCTTAATTCGAAATATATGTTTGTATATATACGATGCAGCTACTGGCATAGCATTGTCTTTGATTACGAAATATATTTTATTAGAAATTATATTAGTAGGTCATATAATTCTAACATTTAAAAAATAACCATAATGGAAATGAAATTCTTAACTAAACTTGCTAGCGAGCATCAAGAGTGTGAACTTGTAGTAGGGTCATATTGGCCCTTCGAGCCAGATAATACCGCCAAGTAGATAAAGTGACAATGTAATATAATTTAATTACCTTATTATTAAGAAGACAGTGTGAACCGAATTGACAAGAACGAGAGCGAGGTTCCAGGATATAATATCCGGCGCGCAGACCTCTGCACCAGCCCACATTGACATCAGCACAGCACCTGCTGCTGCCAGAGCACGAAGCACCAGGATGCTCTGCTTGAAACTCTTCGGTACGAGGAACGCTATTGCGAAGCACAAGTTCGCCGCCTACATCATGAGTATAATTTAAGGGCCGGTAAAGGGATGAGTATAAGTTTAGGACAAAGGCGGTATCGGTAAGTACGAACTTGAAATAAATCTTGTTGTGCGCTGGTCCACTTTGCGCAAAACCAATGGTTGTTGTTTTCATCTACGGATGTGGCGTTGAGAAGCTCGTAGTCGGGGTCGAAGGTGGCGTTGAGTCGGGTCACGTTGTAAAGGATCGTGGCGTTCAGCCAGGGCACGGGCTCGGCAGGCGCGGGCGCGGGTGCAGCCGGCGCCATGCTGCGCGCCCGCCCCGCTCCCCGCGCGCCGCCCCCACCCGCCGCTCGCCCTGCCGACCCGCCGCGCCGGTCCTCCCAAGACGACACCACACGATTCAGTTGGGCTCTTGCTTTCAATATTACCAACTCCATCACCACACACCCTTCACACCCTGCGCGTACAAGCTGCTTGGCACTAATATCTAAAACAAATTACACACAATAAACATCTTTAATCAACTAGTGTAGGGTAGAATAGGGTAATAGTAGTCACTTAAGCGAGAAATCAAATAAGAGCTTAATTGATAATAAAATATTTATTGCAACCGCCTATACATCAAATTAACTTAATTAGCTATTAATTGAGATCAATTTCAACCACTTTGGAAATTTTAACAGTTTAAAAAAAACAGATTTGAATCCCATTGTATTGACGTGTGGGCAATTGGAGTCAAATAAAGTTTAACATATATCGCAAACATAAACCGTCCCAGTACAATCTGCGTGAGCCCATAACCCATACGAAGTACACCTGTACCACATCTCATTATTTCTTTCGAAAAATCCGAAGATCGTTGTATACTATGCAGCTGTTCCCCGCATCTTCTACGTCGACATCTTCATCATCCAGGCATAATTCATTAGTGCCCACATCTGATACTGAAGTATCGTTTGATTCTTCAAGTACTTGTCACCTTGCCTTTTCTGGACCCTTCTTCTGCGCTTTAGTCTTTTTTTCTTGTCCTCGGCCTCACCTGACTCTCATTTCCCATAACTGCACTATTGAGAAAAAAAGTTGAAAATATAAAAACCTATAAAATACTGACACAACCTAAACAACATCACTGTTTTGAACGTCTGACTAAATACGTGTAGAAGTCTTGATCGTATACTGTAAGTAATTCGACACTTACCTTTTATTATACTGCGACGAAAAATTACATTGGCAGGCTGCAAAAACAATACACTGCCGTCTATACTCTGAAGCGTAGGCGCCCACTAGTGCGAGCCGTTCAACACAATAACGGGGGCAAAGAGCGGGGGCGGGGAAGTCCTTTACGCGACGCGACGCTCGTGTGTTCGTTCAGTTTCGTAAATATGTGGGTGACTCCAATAGCACTCCAATAACCCGCTGACTTCGATTGCCCTATACTCCCTTGATTGTAAACAGTGTATCTTAAGGTAACCTAAATATTTCATAGAATGTTTGATCAGAAAGATGTTACCTTCCTTAGTTTCTTTGAAACAGGAAAACCATGGAGAACTTGTGTCGCAAATTTGAGACCACTCGGTCCAAAGTCTTCCACTGAGAAAAGGAAAACTTGATTCGATTTACCCTAACGATCACATTAGTCTGCGCATTCAACGCTTAGAAAACCCTATTCACTGAGTTCCACAATCCCAGAACACACCCCTTACTATCTTCAAGAGTATAGCAAGTAATCTTTGGTGTTGACACCTCCAACAATGTTCAGTTCAAAAATAATTTGAAAGGCAAGTTAAAACTGGCGTCCAAAAAACTTGGTGTATCTACTCAACAGCGCAAAGTAGCACTTCACCTTAGGGTAACGATTACTTCGGAGTTGGTACTTTTTATTAAATTAAATAAGTTTCTAAGTGGGTGTACGAGGATACCAACCCGGATCACAAGCGGTATCGAACCCTTGAGTCTAAAGAGATACTTTGCTTCCCTGTGTGTATTCGAACGCTTTTATAATGGGCTGTGTTCTTAGGAATTGTTCAAAATGATGCCCTCTGCCACTTTTTACTATGGCAACGTTCGCCATCGGCAGCATCCTTACAACATCGACCCTAAGTTAACAACTTAACCGAAATTTAAAATTATGGAAAGGTTTTCTCTAGGAATCATAGGGTTTTAAAAAAAGTGTCAGCAACGCATAAGTTATGCACTGGATAAGTATTGCAAGCACCTAAAGGCTACGGTGACTGCTTAACATCAGGCGGTCCGTGTGCTTATTTCACCTAAGTGTTAAAAAGTTTCTACTGACACCTCTCCGTGTAGGATAAAATTAAAAATGTTTCTCATTTATGCATTGCATATAACGAACACAGGTAAAGTTTATGGACTTATTTAATGGTGAACGAAGACATTGTGGTGTAAGGAATCCTTCATACGTTACAAATCGACGTATGTAATGTCTGCAATCCACAATGGGCTTGCGTGATGGAATTTGGCATAATATGTCTTTGACCAAGGTAAGGGTAGGCCGAATTTCCGATAAGTAGGGACATAATATAAAGACTTGTAACAGAATTCAAACTTTAAATTTTAAAGAACACTCTTAAATCGTCAGCTATTAGTTTTATAAACTTTCCCACCGCCGCCGGTTTGGTAGTTTACTATCAAGAAGGACCGGCAAGAAACTCAATATTTAATATTTCAAATTATATTTTATGAATTTTTATTATAAGGTAGTTATAATAAAAATTCGTACAATATAGGCATACATAAAACATAATATATGTAAAAGCTTTTACTTAAAAATATTATGCTTCTCGAAATAAATAAATAAATCTGGATAAAATTTCGCATTATGAAAGCTAACGAATTTCTCGTGATATCGCCTAATTGAAATCTCGAGCAAATAACTCGAGAGGTGAAGTGTCAGTTCCTACTAAATTAAAATAATCGGTATTATGAACGCACCTTTTCGGTAAAGGAGACAATCGAGAGCAACAAAAGGAAAATATTATGGTCTAATCCAAACATCTATTCCATGAAAACCATGGTTTTTTCAATCACAAAACAGTGATAAATCTGTCACTTCTACCACATATCGTCTGAGGTTGGGCCATGTTTGCACCCCAGTTTTCTTAACAAAACTTAGAATTAAAGACTTCCTCTCTTCGTGAATGTGGTTTGGATAAAGGCTCCATTGCCCATATATTTTTTAGCTGCCCTAAATTCCCAGTTTCTTTGTATGATATCCTTCCAACCAAACTCCCACGTCCTGGAAATATGCAACTTGTCATCCCTTGTAAATACGCCATTTATACATCTCCTAACAAAATATATCAAAAAATTTAACATTAAACTGTAGTCGTTAGTTGTTTATGAATATATATTTGTCTCTCCGCTAATATATGCCCTTTTCCATTTAATTTGTGTTGTTGTGTGTGTGTGTGTGTGTGTGATGTGGATCCTTTGTTGAAGGTGGTGGCAATTAATATGCAACATCAATTTAGAAGAAAACAATTCTGGTCTTAGATAATTTAAGAAACCGATCAATTATATACAGTGATTCTCTCACCACGTTGACATTGTCGAAATACTGTGCCTTTAAAGCACAATGAAGGCCACAAAGCCAAAATAACAATAATAATAAAAAAGTGTGCCGAGAGGCTAATTATCTACAGAAAATTCATATGTAAATGAGTTTTTATATTTTGAAATGGTGTAAAATCCGATTAATAAACCACTAACCTACATATATTTGTGACTAAAATAGGCAAAGACAACAATTTAAATGGTTATTTGTACCTTCAGAAACGGAAATCATGAAAAATCTGACATCGAAAATCAACTTTGGTAAGGATAACTACGCAGAATATAAAAAGAATTAATGGAAAACATAGTTTGAGCACATTAAGTAATATTATTTTCAACACACTTGCTCATAAAGTGGCTCTCATTTCACCGCAATTAGGCACATAATGACACCTATAATAAAACTGTGACTTTTTCATTTATTCACAAGTGAGTTACTTATAGAGTTTTTTTTATTTAATATTATTGGTTAAGTTCCTTTGTTTAAAATATTACGATATAAAAAAGATCGTGTTCAATAGTACAAATTTTAATGTACCTATTGTTTGCTCATTTCATACAACTTCGTATTTAAATAGATATTTCAACTTCTACGTGTTTAATAAATAAACCTTTTTCTCAAATATACAAGAATATTTATTTTCTGTGTCATAAAAAACTTTAAATTCCCCATTTTGAACCTAGCTAAAACGCTATCCGCGAACAGCAAAAAAAAAAGGAACCTCATACTAATAGTTTCTCTAAATAAACTTTTTATATACTATTACTATACTATATATTTTTAGTATTATTTTCTTCACAAGTGTGTTGAAAAACGTCGTACGATATGCGTGTGTATTGATAATTACGGTTCTCGGCTCGGGTCTCAATGGCGCCTCGGCGGTAATCACAAACATTACACAATTGTACCATAATGTACTATTTTACCTAACAGTAATTAACCTAACCTAAAACATCAAAGGCAGTTTTAATTCCCTCGCAGCTTAGTTGGTAGTGTGGCCGACTGCTATGCAGAGGGTGTGGGTTCGATTCCCGCACTGGACAAACATTTATGTGATAAACATTTGTGTTTGTCTTGAGTCTGTGTGTAAAATTTGTGTATGATATGTATGTATTTACAAAAAAAAAATTAAATATATATGTATTTGTATCCGTTGTCTGGTCACCATAACACAAGCTCTGCTTACTTTGGGGCCCGATGGCGCTGTGTGTTATGTCCAAAAATATTATTATTTATTATAAACTTAAATGAGGCGTTCCGTCCCACTAAGTTACACCTGTCAATGATGAATAAATAATTAAAAAAAATAAATAACCCATTCCTTACTTTGTCACAGTTTGTGACGATAATCGTATTAGATTAGATGTGGGATGTGGTGTTTAATTTTATTGTAGAAGCCTTGTTGTATTCTTGATATATTTTTAGCAGATTCCAATATTTATTGCCATAGATGACTTATGCTAGTTATGTACATGGTCTTGAAATCTTGGGCACTTTCACAAACAAGATGAAATGGGAATGGGTGGGCCAAATCACTCTTCAAACCGATAACCGATGAAAAGCAAGTTCTTAAATGGCAAATATGGATAGGAAAGACTAAGCATGGTTCAGCCTCGTTCTATATGTGAATAAAATGCCTTAGGGCCACAGGTGGCTTAAGACAGGTAGTTTGCAGTATTGTATGGCCATTGAAAAGTCCCAGCATATAGGTACAGTGTACAATGTTGAACAATGAACCTATATGCTGGGATGATGATGCCATGTTAAAAACTTTACTCTAATTGCAGACCAAATTAACAATCAATGCAAACTGTTCAGTAGATTTTGTATAATGCATCGCACATTTTTTGATGGCATTTTAGATGATAACTTACAGCATAGTGTATTTTACTTTTAGACTTTTACATTTCCCACAGATAAAGTTGACTTTCTTATTATGCTCGTTTTACCTAATAACTTTCATTCAATGTAGGTGTGTTACCGGTGTATGAAGTTGTGTTTCGCAAGGTGCCATTCAAAGAATCAAGACCACTAGACATATTGGTGTGAATAATTAACGAAATTATGTTAATAAAAGTAGAAAAATAACAGAACAAACAACATATCTTGTTAATCCTATTTTGTTAGTGAATATTTACCACATTTCACGTATGGCTAACATTTATTTTAAGTTTCTTACAAAGCCGGACATTTGATCTTAAGTGATGTTAGAATATTACTAATATTTTCACTTAGGGTGTTTTCCAAACACAATGTAAAAGTGTTTAAAAAAAAAAAAAAAATTTGACTGTCAACAAACAAACACGTTATTTTCAAAATAAAATAATTTTAATAGGAAATACCTTACTTTAATAACAATATACTACTTTTTACAACAAATTATACTGACGTGTTATGTCAGTGATAAGTTTTTAACATTCTCCGTGTGCTAATAAATAATTTACTGTGAATTTACTTGATAAATAGACATTGATCTGTCAATGCACAGAAAAAGGCACACTTGCGTACAAAACGTCTATTCACTTATCAGTTATATAAAAGATTTTCGGATAAAAGCATATTTTCGGCATATTTCCTTCAAATTCATCATTACTTTTTAATATGATATAAAAAAATGATTATTGTAAAATAACAGAGTTGGAATTTGACAAGTGTCTGGGTGGTTGTCAAGACAACCTACCATTGTTGCCAAGTTGTTGATGTTGTTGCTGAGAACCAAGAAGCTTATAATATTTATTCACCGAAAAGATTATTCTACATTTATTATTGATTACCAACTTATCCATCCACTAACCTACTTGAGAAACTTTATACTTGATGTCCTTTTATAAAACTGGCTTTCGTTCAGATGCCAGAAATCTTAACTTATTTTCGGATTCAAGATCTGCAAAGAAGTGTTGTGAATTTGTGTAATTGTCTACAATCTCTAAAGTGTTTTTGTCATACTGTTTCCAATAATTTAATTTTTAATATGCTTCTTTATGCTTTTGTATCGTTAAGTATTTTTATTATCTCAAAACTAACGATCCATGTCCATTTCGTTGTCTACCCCATCGTCGTTGCTTGCCAGCGCTCCGACTACTTCTGTGAACGAAATTATTCTATGTGACTTATGTTCTCAGCCCTGCAAAGGCCGCAAAGGGCTCAACATTCATTTTGGCAAAAAACATAAGGCTCGCCCTGCACCGCCACTTGCCCAGCCCATTACTGGTTCCGCATTGGACCTCTCTTCATCGGAGCCACAAACTCCACTCAACACTGACAACCTTTGTAAATCATTGGGAGGGTTGCGTTCAACATTGCCTCTCTTAAAACGGATTCCTCGAGGTGCTCGGCGAAGTGTAGCACAGGCCCTTCATAAAGTCATCCAAAAAATAATCAACCACAACACAACAGAGAACTGGGAACTCTTGTTAACTTTCGCCTACAAAACCCTCCACGCAACACCTGAGAACAACACGGGAGCCAACCTTACACAAAAGATAAAAAATAACTGTTCAGCTCCACTGCAACTATCTCCTTTTTTAACTTCTACTGTCGCTTACAGACATGGAAATCGTCGTCCTCGCAATAACATCTCCCACCTTGTTGAGGCCAAAGTGAGTGATGGCGATATAAGAGGCGCTGCGCAGCTTTTGTTCTCGAGCGATGTCATCGCACCGGATACAACAAAGACGTTAGATGCTCTGCTTTCTAAGCATCCACAGGCTGCTGTCACTTGTCGCCTCCCTGACTCACCACAACCAGGTGACCTCATTCCTCACGTGAGCCCTGATGACACCCGTGCTGCTATCTTTTCATTCAAGCCCGCTTCAGCCGGTGGCCTCGACGGTCTCTCGCCACAGCAATACAAGGACCTGTTAAGTGGCTCTGTAGGGGATGTAGGCAACGATCTACTTAACAGCCTAACCGAACTTATAAACCTTATGTTGTCAGGTGTGGTTCCCGAGGCAATTACGAAGATTCTTTATGGGGCCAATTTATGTGCCCTTCTAAAAAAAGATGGTGGCATTAGACCAATAGCAGTAGGGTGCACCTTAAGGCGAATTGCCTCTAAAATTGCCGCAAAAATCATCCTTCCACAGATATCATCTTTATTTTGCCCCACGCAACTGGGCTTTGGCATTCGAGGCGGATGTGAAGCCGCCGTACATGCAGCGCGCTCTTTCATTTTAAATAAGGGGGGCGAAGTGTTTTTAAAAGTTGATGTGAGGAACGCATTTAACTCAATTGATAGGGGCACACTACTTAAACACATAAGAGAAAAAATGCCCATAATTTTCCCCTATCTTTGGCAGTGTTATTCGGAACCTTCCCAATTTTTTTTATAAAGAAAAAATCCTGTTTTCTTCAGTTGGATGTCAACAAGGCGATCCACTTGGACCAGCCATTTTCAGTTTAGCGATACATTCAACAATTTCGAAGCTCAATTCCGCTTTTAATTTATGGTATTTAGATGACGGAACCCTAGGGGGCGATGCTACTCCTGTTTTTGAAGACCTCCGCACGCTCATTTATGAATTCAACGCCATAGGTTTGGATCTAAATTTTGATAAGTGTGAACTTTATATTTCGGATTCTTTAAGTGTTAATTTAAAATCTGATTTGGTGAGCAAATTTAATAGCTTGGCCCCAAATATTAAAATTTTGTCAAAGTCACATCTTATGCTCCTAGGTGCTACAATCCTAGAGGAAGCACTCCCAACCTATTTAGATGAAAAAATACAAAATTTTAGCACAGCAGATGATAAACTTGATCAAATTAACCCCCATATGGCTCTTTCAATTATTCGTTTTTGTTTATTTGTACCTAAATTCACTTATGTTTTACGTTGCTGCCCTTTTTGGAACCATCCAAATTTGCTATTGCCTCTGGATTCTTTGATTAGAAATTTGCTTACTAAAATTTTAAACTGCCCTTTTAGATGAGCGTGCCTGGTCGCAGGCCTCTCTTTCTATCTGACATGGTGGTTTGGGAATCCGGAGCATTACCGCTGTTGCCCTCCCAGCTTTCTTGTCCTCTGTCAACAGTACGTGTGATCTCTACGGTAAGATTACTGGCCCTTCTTTGGGTTCCGTCGAGGTGCCATACTTGACATTGGCCACGCAGGCTTGGCGTTCAGCGTGTCATGGTATGGATCCTCCATCTTTCACAAAATCGCAGAGACTTTGGGACAAACCTTTATGCAGAAAAGTTAGTTCCTCCCTTATCTCAACCGCTATAGAACCACGTGAGCGTGCCCGTTTGCTAGCCGTGTCTGAACGAGAATCAGGCCACTGGTTAAGGGCACTGCCTTCCGCGACGATAGGCACTCTGCTCGACAGACAGACTTTATCATTAGCTGTGTGCCTACGCCTTGGGCTTCGATTAGTGCAGCCACACACCTGTATTTGCGGCAAAAGGGTCGAGCAGTTTGGCTATCACGGCCTATCCTGTGGTAAAAGCGCCGGCCGCTTTTCGCGACACTCGGCCCTAAATGATATTATCCGTCGGGCCCTAACCTCGTCTCGGCTCCCGGCCATTTTAGAGCCAAGTGGAATTTTCCGCACCGATGGCAAGAGACCTGACGGTTCTACTTTGGGGCCATGGAAGCTCGGTAAGTCTTTGTTGTGGGATGCCACCTGCGTTGACACGCTGGCGGCGTCTCATTTACCAACGACCTCAAAGAACGCTGGCGCCGCAGCGGCGTATGCTGAAGCCCGCAAGCGGCGTAAATATGCCAATCATGAGGCAAGTTTCATTTTTGTGCCGTTTGGAGTTGAGACTTTTGGGCCGTGGGGACCGGACGCAAAAAAACTCGTCCGTGACCTTTCCGCGCGACTGGTCGAGGCTTCGGGTGACCGGAGGGCTGGCAGTTTTCTCTGCCAAAGGATCAGTTTGGCGATCCAAAGAGGTAACGCTGCCAGCATTCTGGGCACCACTATGCCGCATGATTTTTTAGAGGATATTTTTTATTTATAGTTAGGTTATTTTTATTGTATTTATAACTATATATAAGTTATGGAATTGTATACCTATTATTATGGAATTAAAAATATTTATATTATTAATGTAAAAGTTAAAAAGTAGGTTTGGTCAAAGAAAATATTGTGTACTGTTTTGGAATGCCAAACTCATAAATTATTCAGTGAAATTAAATTATTTATTCTGTCATAAATACAATTGAAACTCCTGTCAGTGTAAACATTGTGTGTCAAAGACACATTCAAAATGGTTCGAAAATCAACTTTACCAAACGATAATCACACAATAAAAGTGAATTGGAATACAGACTTATCAAGATTGTTCAATTCATTTACAAATTTGAAAGTACAGGCTTAAACACATTACCTATAGATAGGGTTGCCATACGTCCCGTATATGCGGGACTGTCACCATATTTGAGAACCTTGCCCCGTATTGCTATTTTGTCCCGTTTTTTGTTAAAATGCGCGTCTGCAGTAATACGACTGTCACAAATCATAAATTTAGTGAAAAAAAAATTTTAAACTTATTGCTAATCTCGAGAGATATCACTTTAAGCGTCCCGTATCCGTTCCCAATCATTATGGCAACCCTACCTATAGGTAAAACCATAGTCAAATAAACTTTACTTTTAAATAGTTGATCAGTTACTGATAGATAAGTAAAGCTCAAATGCGTCTATGGATATTAAAATATATACATTGCGTTCTTTTCCATCTAGGTAAAATTCATTACTGCCTACCGAGTAAAAATATTCGCTTTTGGGATGCCTCTTAAAATTGATACACCAAATCCGTCTTAAGTTTTATATATAACTTCGTTTGATGTTAACTGACTGTGATTATTGGTTTATTAGATACGTAAGGGCACCGGATTGAACCAATTAATTGCTTTGCACATGCGGCTGACAAAATTTGTCATTGTCATATAATCCACAAAGGTTTCTTGAGACGCAGTTTTTTCTAATGTTACTCATTTCTGCTTTCTTCATCCGAATGTTCTGTTTGTCATGCGTTTTCGAAATTGGTTAGTCTGACGTTACCACTGCTTGCAAATACAAAATATTAAAGCTACAATGTAGTGAGCCTACAATCAGATTCAGACCACACTATGGATTTAAAAAAAATACCTTTTGGGAAGTATAACTCAATTTCACATATTTTACCGTCTTAATTCAGCAAAAAAATGCCGTTTATAATTAACTATATTGTACATATTGTATTGTATATTGTATAATACAGACGAGAAAAAAACATTCTGCATAATTCCTTAAGCAGAATCCTTTTAGGTGAGTACTTTTACCTACCGACAGCATTAGTTCATCATTCGTTACTAAATTTTCGTAGTCTGGAGTAGTCGGGGGTAAAAATGTATCTTAAACCTGCTTTGTAATGCCACAAAGTTATCGATATCGAGAACTCCAGAGTCAAGAGAAGGCAAAACTCTCGAGTAAGTCGAGAATGTTCCTAATAAGCCTCCAGGTCAGAGACCATTAGTATGAGGAAGCTGTAATCTGGCATGGGTAGGTATTTATATAAATTAGACCAACACAGTGGTAAAGTCAAAATAAAAACAAAATTTAGGGCACCGTTACCGTCTCACACTTGGCCGGTTTTTATAATTAGTTTTTATAATTTAGAGCTAACACACACTATAATCACTGTAAGATTATACGTTTTACTGTTTTTGCGATAGAGCTACTAGATTTTAAGTTGGTACCCTGTACCGCCAAGCGCCGCGCCTGAATTCGAACGTATATATTGATAGTCATTTAGTTGATATTAGTATTCAGTATTCATTATAGTTATAATTTAATTTTTCTGAAATGTTACGTAGTTCATAAACTTATATTTAATACCTGTTTTACACAAATACGAACTTTATCTAAGTACTTTTTGATGGAAATTGGTACGAACGCATTAAGTTGTAAAGCCTTCTTAGCTATGAAAGTTTTTCTTTTAAGTAATTGAGTTACATATGCTACTTCCATGTTTTTTCTCACACACCCAAAAACAGCCATTTAGCCATTTTAATTTCATTTTTTAATTTATTTTACTACATTGTTTATATGCATACCATGCCACATTACAGCTGTCTAGTACTAATGGTATCTGAGCTAAGCCGCGGACAGACAGACAGACGGACGGGCATGGCTAAACTATAAGAGTTCGTTGTTGACTACGGAACCCTAAAAACCGACCAAGTGTGAGACAGGCCCGAGTTATTAATCATCTTAAATCATCGTCACAGCGCCATTTAGCTATTATTGAGCAAAACATTAACATATTTGTTTGTTGGAAACGACATTCAAAGGTAAGCACCGTCGGGCTGACCGACGCTAAATGGGTGACCGCTTAGCGGTACACTTATTGTTTTTGTTTGTGTTCGTAAATTAGGAACGTAAATGGTGGTAGGTATGGAACCCTCGGTGCGCGAGTGCGACTTGCACTTGGTCGGCTTTTATCATTAATGTATTCATTTTCTTTATAATAGCTTTCTTTTTGAGGTTCCGTTCTTTTTGAGACTCAGCTGTCCGTCCGTCTGTCTATGACCAGGCTGTATCTCATGAACCGTAATAATAAGACAGTTGACATTTTTACAAAAGATGTATTTCTGGTGCCGCTATAAAAACAAATACCAAAAATCAGAATAAGATAAATATTTAAGGGGAGCTCCCATACAACAAACGTGATTTTTTTGCTTGTTTTTGCTCGATATTGAGAGAATATTTAGTAATGTCTTCACTTTAAAATAAAAAATTAAATTAAGATTAAAAAAAATATATAAGGGGGGCTCCCATATACTCACGTGATTTTTTGCCGTTTTTATAGATAATCGTTCGGAACCCTTCGTGCGCGAGTCCGACTCGCACTTGGCCGGGTTTTTTAAAGTAGGTAAGTATCTTTGAAATACGTTTTAAATTTATTTGGAGAAACATTAATCACATTTTTAGGAATGTTATTGTCAAAATACCAAAATAGGTATATGAGTATGGTCGGCCGGTAAATCTTTGCCGCTCACGAATTACCGTTATCTTAAACGGAAATTAAAAAGCGTCTGCATAATCCCCCCGTCATAATCGTGACGACAAAATAATTTTATGTCATGTGTCACTCTACGATAAATTTTAAAAGCGTCCTATAAATAATCAAATCACTCTAATCGATTTCAAGGGTAATAAAACATTTAGCTGAATATTCTGTGAATAAGTCTGCTTTAGGGCTTACTTGTCACTTTTTAGTGGATCTGAAGTCGGTTCATATTTTTGTTAAAAATATAGTTTATTGCAGATTAGTTTGAAACTTACCATCGCAGCGTGTGTGAAAAAAAAATAGAGACAGTACACAAAACGTTTTTATAAATGTAGGTATGTAGGTTTCGGGATCTGCATACCTACTTATAGTGTCAATATTTGAAATACGACTGCCCAGTAAACGAAGGAAAATCTATTGCGGAGTGTCACTATAAACTAAGTTTAGTTTCGTTGACCCACCACCCTCTTTCGGGTGGCATCGACTCCTTGGCAACATTAAGAAAATACGATTCGTAACGCCAGGCAGCGTGCAGCATACAAACGAATTTTGCGCTTATTTTGACATTTTACTAATCAAACATCATGAAATTTTGAAGACATGTTCTAGGAATCAGTATTTAGGTTTGCAGTGTGCCAGTTTTCTTTTACATTTTACAGTTGAAGAGTTGTACAGGCATCTAGTTCTTCATACAAATGATTAAAAGTGAACAAAACTATTTTTTAGGTTCTTGGAAAACCACAGCTTGAGACCTTATTTACAAAATATTTGATCAGTAAGTGTTAAATACAAGTGGAAAGTTCGTTTATTATTCATATAAATCACACTCCGAAGCGCTGCGGATCATATTCCCTAAAATCATAACCCTTAGAATTAAAAACATATCATGATATTTAATTTACACATCTGTGCACAAAATAGGTAACTACATCGTTTCTGTAGAAAAAAGGCGATGATTAGGGAAGTGGGATGTGAGCTATAGCTGTGCCTTGTGGTTTCACCTACGAAAAGTAGTATTAGTATCTCCTAGGATAAAAGGCATCCTACGTAGTAATCCAAAACATGAAGTCAAACTCAAACTTTTTTATTCAAATAGACTTTTAAACAGCACTTTTGAATCGTCAGTTTAATTATTAATTAAAAAAAAATACCAAAAAATTACCACCGGTTCGGAATGATTTACTACCGAGAAAAACAGGCAAGAATGGCATGATCTAGGTAGGTTTATACCTGTGTGCAAAATTTCATCCAGCACATTTAGATGTTTGTGTGTGATTTAGTCACAAACATCCAAATTTCGTCACAAACTTGTACATTTTAGAATTAATGAAATCTAAACAATGTCTAGCTAACGAAGCATTGGATCACATGCTCCTACATTCTTTATGCACTTGCGAGGTTGCTTTATCGCAAGATCGCTTCATTTGCATTATATTGCACGGGGCAGTTGCCGCACCCAACTTAAATTGCACTAGGTACTTATATAACTACACAGTTTGACGAGCCACCTCCTATTACAGAACACGCCTTCCTTCAAACCGATATTTTACGATCGACAACACTCGTTTAACAGTACTGTAACAACAAAGAATAACACTGTAATAATATTTACTAAAGTCAAGGAAAATTAGTGTGGACATTTTCGTTCTGCTATGCGTGGCTATAGGTGTGGCTGCTAAATAATTGCACTTCATTGCTTAACTTGCTTATAAATCTGGTAATTTAATATATTTTACATCAAAGATTGCTTATACGTCTAGATACCGTGTCCCAAACAACATCAAACGGGGCACTGCGAGCCAATATTGAAAGAAAGAAAGAAAGAAAATACTTTTATTTAGCAAATAAGCAACACATTATAGGTACAACAAAACATTCAAGAATCCAAAAAAAAAAAGGTTAGCAACTACAAGTTTTTTGTGTTGCATAATACCAAATAGGGTATCCACTCAGCATAAGCTGCAGCCAAAGCCACAACACTGATTTTCAGTAGAGCCCTTTATTCGCCGTCAGATCTCCAAAAAACATACATGCTCGCTGAATTGGCTAAATAAACATATCCTATACCACAGAACATTGTACAGAGAAAAATAAAATATAATAAAAAAATCTATTTCTTTGTTTAATTACTATCTCTAAAGTATTCTTAACCATGTGTTTCGTTTCCATGTGTGTGTAAATCAGCTAATACGACTATCATTTTTACATCTGTGTGCGTAATTTCGGTGTTACCAACCCTAAAGTGATTATCCCAAATTGGAGAAATTTTATCTTTATTCGATACTAGCGGCACGTCCCGGCTTCGCACAGGTGGACTTTTATTTTTTAAACATTTTGGGATAAACGTAGAGTAATTTTATCCCGGATTAATTATTTACGAACGGATGACAGGTGACAAAAGTAATGAAAATAATGATTCTGCATCCCAAAACGAACGTTTTGCCCGTGTAGCCTGCTGATTGCGCACTTTTGATCTGCCGTGCCAGCCGACTAGATAGGTAGGACGCTGGCGCCACGAGGCGGAAGCGTGACGTGACGTGACAATGAGACAGCCTTATTATTTTACACACCCAATTGCGCGTCGTCATTACTGGTCATATGCCGTCTTGCTAATGTAGTTGTAGTAGTAGGTAATTAAATTTAAAATTTTATACAAAGAGTTCAAGGTGTGACGTTACCTTTCGTTGTGAAGACAAGAGATTTTTATTTAACTACTAATGTGTTTTAAGATACGGTGATGAATTAATTTAGTTTCGTAGTCCATTAATACGTTAGACATACTACTTTTTCCATTGTGATTTACATCCAACTGTTATATTTGTGTTAAAGTAAAATTTAAAAAATTGCATAAGTGATTACGTTCTATGAACACAATGTGTCACAGGGATGATGTATTACAGAAATACTTTATCAACCTGAAATAATGTACGTAGGTATGTGACGTTAGGTAAAAAGAATAATTTTCGTTTTAATGTTCACCTTACTGAACTTGGGAATTTAAGTTACAGACTTCTGACTTGGCAACATAGACAGAAACATAGTTGTTGCTACTCTGGCGAATAATAATTTTGAAAAATTCGTTCGTAACTCAAATATAACAAGCAGATAAGTGTACTAACTATTGAAAAGTGATTTTTTTTTCATCAAGTGTTTTTTGCCAATAATTTCTACACAATTTTATTGCACAAACTGCCATTTTTATATTTTTTCGCGAGAGAACAGTTCGTGTCGACGCACAGATTACGTATGATGTAGTGTTGACGGCAAGTACATGAATAATCAGGTACTCGGATCGGGTCGTTTTGTGTGCCTGAACACGGTATAAGTAATCTTTGTTTTACATATTATAATGTGAAACATGTATAAAGGAAAGCCTTTGATTCGTGGGATAATTGAGCTATACAGGCGGTTGGGAGATGTCGAATCGAACATCGGTATTTAAAGGTAGTTCATAAACGTCACTCACTAACCCTCAGTTTCTTGAAATTGATCTTGATCAGAGCTTAAAACCAATCCAACTGCAGTGAGGTGAGAGACAGCGAGATGTTATATCCCCGAAACTGTGCACAAGTGGTTGGTTGTGTCTGTTAAAGAAAGCACCCACCTTTGGTTTGCCGACAATATTGTGGTCAGAGCAGAATCTCTGGAACACCTTGGCAAATGCTCGACAACCACGTAGTAGAGCTTATCAACGAGTGGGTCTTAAGATGAAGATATAAAATACGCAAAAAAAACGCAGCGCGAATGGACCTTCCGCTGGGTGGACAAATGTCCTTGTGAAGTTGTTGGTTACATACGTCACAGACACGGACGAGAATGTTAGGGGAAAACACGTCCAGCAGTAGAGGCAAAAATATTTCAAACCCCAAATAATTAAAAAATTACACATCACACTATCACAATTATATTATAAAGGGGAAAATTTGTGAGTATGTTTCTTACTTATTCACGCTCAAACGGCTGGACCAATTTTAATGAAAGAAAATAAGTATGGAGGTAGCTGACATCCTGGATTAACACATAGGCTACTTTTTATCCGGAAAAATGCAAAAGTTTCCGCGGGAATAACTATAACTGAGCTTATATAAACTGTAGCTGCAGCAATTTCTTGCTTCATTAGTAAAAATTAAGGAGTTAATAGAGGAGGTCCACCGACAACTGAATTTAGGGCTGGCAGAGCCGTTGGCAAAGTCTTGTACCTAATAATTGATACGTCTTGTAATTTTATGATAATAAAATTTTAGGATCTACTTAATTTGAGGAGTCAGTAGGCTTGGGGGTGTCCCATCCAGGTTCTGATCGCACCCGACGTTGCTTTACTTCGCTTATCGTTTCCGAAAAATAAATGCGTCCGGGCCACAAGCTACTCAAATTTTTGGGTATTTAAAATTTTTCCTACAATTTCTTATTTGACATTTTTATAATTACGATTATAAACAATACTTTTAATTCTTAAGAAAATGTATGAAATCCTTTATATACCCCCTATTACATAAAGTTATAAAGACTAATAAGGCATCTAGATGTTTTATTTTATGGTTTTAAAGCGATGGATAGCTAGTGTAGAGAGGTGCAGGGGTGAAATTGGCACAGACTGCATTCCCGGCGACGAATTGTCGCGCCCGGCGCGCCTCGTCTAGCTCCGCCGCACCCGCTATATCCGCTTGGTACATCTGCCTACAACTACCTACCTACCTTACCAAGCGCCTTGTCGATATTTCATTAGTCTCTTATTAAATTATCAACAATTTAACTAATTAAGCGATTCATATAAATGAAAATTGCTAGGTTACACCCTTTCTTCATCATTTACTAAAAAAGTTAAGAATACTTGTATCTATATGTATATTACTGTAGTCAATATTCAGAAGAGCGAACTACTTAACTAGAACCGCTCCCCCCTTGCGGATAATTTTCTAGTGTGTAGCCCATTCAATATATATATATAGGCCGTTTTACATCGATTCTGAAATTTTTCAGGATACCTTCCTGTATTTTTTTTTTCTTTTGTGTAAACCGCTGCCGCCACAAAGTTTCTGAGAGACGCAAATTATTTATTGGTTTCATGCAAGTAAAGTTTATAAATTGTTAGGTACATAGATACCAAGTTCAAACTGTAAATTCAGATCACATTTTTGGAAATAAGTAATTATTTTTACGTTTTTAGTGCATATATCTGAAGCCGGTTGTTTTGCTTGTTTTTGTTACTTTTGAGTGACGAATTGCTTTTTTCGTACACTAAAAACATCCATACTAGTAAGGAAATTATATACAATCATCAACATAAAAGGCGTTTCACCAGTTCCAAATTAACACTTTATTATTTTTTTGACCAAAAGTTTATGATTTAATTTCACTACACTAATATGGGACCACCTTGGAAGTATACCCTTTTAAATAAAAAATAATTTTTCAAATCCGTCTATATATGACGGAGTTATGGCCTAACATACATAACTACTCCTCCTCCTATACTCCTTTTTTGAAGTGGGTTAAATACACTTCAAAAATGGATTTTAGGTTTTTAATTAACTAAGATGTACATTTTCTGAGTAAATTATTCAAATTATTTTGTATGTACATTTCTTAAGCTTTCAAAATTGGAACAAGCATATACGTGAAAAATTGTTTTACAAATAATTTTTCATCCAGCCTGGTTATTGCTTAAGACCAGAGTATTTGTCAAAAAAAATCATACAAGCCCAAACTTGATTTGTTGTTGTTGTTGTTTGTTGTTGCGCTACAGAGGTCCTATGGCCACCTTCCAGCTCCATCATCAGACTAACTCTGTGACATCATTACCTATATTGCATTGCCATCCAATTACTGTGTGCCTGTATGCAAATTGTCAACTTAATCCAGCACCGGGAAGTTGATCAAATTTAACTTACAAGATTTGATTACAGACACAGGAAAGAAAAATGCTTGTAAAAAAAGCGTTCCTTCCCCCGTCTTTTCTCAAAATATATAAATTATTTTCATTCAACGACAATTATTTTGAAGAAGACGAGAAACAAGAAGAAGGTTCACAAGTTTTTCAGTTAACTGCAATTATTCTCTTTCTGTGGAACCCTAACTTAATGCGCGTGTGACACGCTCTAAGCTTATTCTCATTATCATTTCTACCTATGTTCCTTTGTGAAGCTTTCAACATATAAGGCTTTGTGTTTGGAATTGCGCCTCGAGTGTAAAAATAACTGATGAAAGTTGCCGAAGGAACGGATTTTTTTGTAGCCCTTCGTATATGTTTTTAAATAAGTACTTACTTTTTTTTTATAACACTAAAGTGGCAAACAAGCTTGCGCTTCACCTGATGGTATAAGCGGTTATCACAGCCTATTGACGCTTGAAACACCTGGAGCATCACTCGCGCGTTCCCGATCTTTCAAAAATCTGTATACATCTACTCTAAAAAGTAAAGGATAACCACCTAAAGCAGGTAAGGTAAGGTGAGTAAAATATTGAGCATTAAGTGATTTATTTGTATTTACTACAGAAACTCTTTTACTTTGCTAAACATGTTTAACATCAACTTTCGGGAGAAAAAAACAAAGCGGCACGTAAGTTGAACCTGCGCAATACCACATTTTCGGTTTGCCAGTTAATTTGTCCGTACTGCGCAGACGACCGCCATTTTGGTTTAACTTTCGTACCGATGTTTTGTGGTGGTACCTACGCCCTTTGTTCGCGAGCCTGAATCGCACTTAGCCGGCTTCATATAAGTTTTATGCTCGAGTTGTATACCTATGGTCATTAGTTCTCAACAAAACCACCTTTATAACGTTGATTACGATCACTACCCGCATAAAAATAGTAAAGGGAAACGTAGGGAATTTCAGATAAAAATCTACAAATGTCAATAGCTTGTATATTGCTGTAACACACTTTCAATCGCTTTTTAAACGCTGCCAAAAGTAATTCAATAAGTTTTGTTTTGTTTATTTTGTTTTCGTTTCAATTTTCTGCCTAGTTTGTTACGAAAAGATCGTATTATTAGCCATTCTTGCTAGAGTACTTGATTGCACTTCGTCTGCTTCTTTCGCTTCGTTTCTTTTGTTTACAAGAGTAACCCAAACCTAACCGAATAAACATCCTATTAGTTAATAGTTACCTAGTAAATGTCGAATGTCCGATAAATAAACGAATTTACAAACATTAATAAAAATAATTTTTTTACGCCTTTTTATATTCCGGATATTTTTATATTTAAAATTAAAGCTTGAAATACACCTAAGTATATAAGATTAAAGCTATAAACATTTTCACTCAGCATTACAATTCTTTTTTTTGCTTTGGAGGACACTATGATGCCAATTTTTATCCTTATACCCCATTTTATGATGTACAGTGCAGCTAATTTATTTGACCCGCTAATAAAAGCGACCATACACCGGGTCAAAAAGTTTGTTGCACTGCAAATATAATCTGTAAAGTACGAGAATTATATTCTTTGGTACAAGGTTTTAGTGTAGCTCACTTGCCCAGACGTAAAAAGTATTCTTTATCCACTATTATGATTTTGTTGTTTGTATCACAAAGATCACAATAATTCGTTTCATAATCCGATGGTAAGATAAAGGCGTCATTGTAAGGTTCGATGTTTTGAAGATTAATGACGGTGATTCGCCGACCCAAAGATAATCGTAAAGGACGATGTTGCGTGACGTGTCAGACGAATGCCAGGGCTGCTTGCCCGTGTATGAACATGAACTTACCAATTTTATTGACCTGCACACTCCGGGTTCGTGGCAAGGACTCACGAAGGTTCCACAGCAGGTACTTTCTTACCTATTGCCTAAGAGTTGTATATATTGTGAGGGTTACATGTAATATTTTTTCACAACACTGAACACGAAGACTGGTGAGTACCTTTTTACCTTTTAAGATATTGATATTTTTTCGTTAATATACGAAAGTCTAACCAGTGAATGGTGCCAGTGTCGACCTACAGTACAGTAACTTGGTCTCTAACTGTTGGCCTCTTAAAGAAGCTCGTATAGAGAACTATGTTGGGTATCTCTTTATAGAGATTGCAAAACAAGGCCGAATTTCTCGGTGTGACCATGGATAGGCGTTTGAAATTCCGCGATCACACCAAAATAGTAAGAGACCGAGCCGCTTTTGTCCTCGGACGTCTATATCCCATGATAGGCAAGTACAGTAAGATGTCGCTTAGAAATAAGCTGACTATTTACACCACTTGCATCCGCCCCATACTAGCATATAGCTTTTTCGAGCGTACACAAAATCACCCGAATCGATTAATTGTGCAATCCACAACGTATCATAACCCCCGACTGACCTCGGCACGTACTAGCGGCCCCAGATGACGATCTCGCTGTCCGGATAGCGCGATTAGTCTAAACGACCTCCCCTAATAGGGCCTCCACCCTAACACGACGTCGGCGCCCGAAGGATACCCGCGGCATCAAAGAGTGCCGGGGCGCAACCGCACCCGCGTAATGGGGAACTCCCCTCCTGGCGCTGACCCACCTTCGGGTTCGAGACTTACGCTGTTCGAAGTCACGCCCCCGAGAGCGACAACCCAAGCCGAGGCTTCCCCCGCGGGGAGCCCTTGAGCGTTAGGCGATATATGGGCTGAGGCTACTGCAGAGTCTCACCCCAAAAAGCCCGGTGAAGCAGTAATGGCTGCAACAGCCAACAGCATTGACAGCTCAGATAAAAAAAAACGCCGGAGCATCAAAGTTAGAGACATAAGTACATAGCTCTAATTGGTAGCAAACTGAAGTGGCGGCTGAGAGCAAGGCCACATCGCTCCTCAAACCGATAATCATTGTGTGAGGTAGGTTCTAGAGTGGCCACCACAGACACCCACAGATTGGAAGATGCAATCATGAATTGTGTCGATTATTATACTCTCATTACAAAGAAAACATTAATTTCGTTTTATGACGTGCAAAATAGAAAAACAATAAATTATACGATACAAATATAGTGCTGCTTTTTAACACGTGCAATGCAATCGGCGTATAACTCGTAAAGTGAGTAAAACAAGTCCAAAATAATAAAAAAATCTAAACACATAGACACTATATATTATAATTTTCTTGATGAAAAAAATCACAAATCACCCCTAGTTTTTGCCAACTTTTGATTTATTTCTATAACTATTTCTATAACAGTACGTACAATATTAAAATATTTCTCAATACAAAACACAGTGCTGTTATAAGCGAATTCTCAATAGAAATAATAATATTCTAGATTATATTTAATGCTGTTCCCCCATACCAAGTTCATATTTCGCGTTGTATGCAGAGTTTGTCCGGCTATATGCCCCTCCAAGACTTGCTAACTTGCTGATAGTCACCGTTTGTAGATTGATTTCGATCGATATACACTACTCAACTTATTCTAAAAACATGTATATGTATACTATCTATATCTATACATATAACAAAATGGTAGGAAAGTCAAAACTGTGCATTGAATATTTTTTTAAAAGAATACTTGGGGTGTGATCTACAATCGATACCGAAGCCAAAAATATAGTTTAGAATTTTTGTCTGTTTGTCTGTTTGTTTGTATGTATGTTCCGGATAAACTCAAAAAGTACTGCATGGATTTACTTTAAATTTGGTACGAATATTATTAAGAAGTCGGGTCAACATATAGGCTACATATTATCACACTATGACCTACGGGGAACGAGCAGTGAACCTTTATTTCTTTAACGCATTCTGTAACAATGTGTAATCTAACGACGCATATTTGACTTGCTTCTTAATTATTCATTATTCTACTCACACATAGCTATTTATTTTATGTTAAAAAATCGTGTAGTCATAACTTAGATGAGTTATTATTTTTCAGAGGGCGTTGGCGTCGAATTAGATCGCGCTATGGTTTTGTTCACAAAAAATGAACCTATAGTATAGCGTTCACGCAGACGACGTCGCGGGCAGCAAATTCTTATATACATATAACAGGATATATTTTCAAGATCGGTACATATGTAGGTAAGTTATATAATATGTGAAACTTGTTTATTTGTTGTATATCTACTTACCAACATATTTATTTTAAAAAGAAGGGCTTAAATACTTTTTTTGTATGTTTCTGTTTTGCATAAAAGATTTTGTTGTAGATATGTTCACTATCACCGCAATAAAGTGTGATAAAGGTGAACGTAAACCCTCGATAAATCGTTCCCCATGAGAGGGCACGATAAGATAGAACAAAAATTGCGCCTGCTACACAGCCTTTGTATGATATAAAGGGTGTGACTAAGGCAACGTAGCTAGGTAGGTAAGTACAACAGGAAAAATGTGTGAAAATAACGCAACAAGATAAAAGGTCAATTCATTTTTGAATTTTATTGTTTTTTGATGCATGTTACGCAATATCTTCGCCGATGATTGATGATTGTTTCTTTTTGGGGTTCCGCTGCCATATGGCAAAATCCTTATACTCGTCCAACTTCAATGTTTGACCTCTAGGACCGAATAGTTTGTTGCACTATACATTTTTATAAATCTTGCTACATTAATAAAATTTTTAGAAATTTAGAAGCATTTGTTTGATAAATAAAACACTTTTATATAGCACTAGATTATTTCTGAGACTGCGTGGAATTTTGAAAAAAAGAAAACTTTTAACTGGGATGGTTTTACCTACAAAAATATTTTTTTTTTAAATTCTTAACCCCTATTTTGCAACCTTATCAATTTTAATAGTCAACCTAAAAGCTAACAAAAATGATGGATTACTATAAAAATTCCAACCCTCATTTTAACCCTCTTATGGGGATTTTTTAAAATACATATATGATGTATTTTAAAAATTCTTTCTTAGGGCTCGCCTACGTTATAACAGGAACCACTGTGAAAAATTTAAAGTTTTTAGACCGAGCAGTTTATTATTTTATATTGGCGTAGTATGTTATTTTCTTTGCTAAAGGAGTTAACTAATCAACACGACAAAAATAATAAAAGCATAGCTTACATTTCACAATCATATTTTTAGCGAGCTCGCTTTTCCCATCATAACGTAGTTAAGGGTAAACGTCGTAAATTTTTTTCATACAAAATTTATTTGCCATAAACTTTGAAGTTTCCTGAATTCAACTTTGTATTTTGATTTAAGAAAAGAAAAAAAATGAAGTGCTTTTTGGATTTTTAAGGGTTAATTTTACTTTTTGAACTTTTCTTACTTGTTCCGTAATCAGCCATTGTTATTTATATTCTGTAAAAATGTAAGGCTTCTTATTACTTCTTGCTAAATATAGAGCCATTAAAAGATTGGACGGATGGACAGAACGTGATACAGACAGCATAGGCTTCGTAATAGGGCTCCGTTAACACCCTTTTGTTATGGAACCTTAACAATGATTAATAATTACATAAACAAAAAATCAGGATATACAATAGGACAACAAAGAAATCCAAACTATCATATTAAGATATGCTTAGGAAACTCTTTACTAAAAATAAATTCTATCTCTACAGTGGCGAAGTAACTATATTCAAAGAACTATCAGGGTGTGTATCTATCATGGTGTTAAGAAAACCTAAATATATTTCTGTTTTTATCTATACTAATATTATAAATGCGAAAGTAACTGTCTGTCTGTTACTGTTACCTCTTCACGCTTAAACCGCAGTACCGATTCGGATGGAATTAGGCATGGAGATAGTTTAAGTCAAGTGTGAGTCGGTTTTTTCTAAAATTGTGGAGTCACCGTTGAAATTGGGTGGAACCGCGCAAGTTATAAATATAAACGAGGCTGTTTGTGCTCGAATTAGTACTGTCCTATCCATACTAATATAATAAATGCAAAAGTAACTGTCCGTCTGTCTGTTACCTCTTCACGCTTAAACCACTGTACCGATTAAGATGAAAATTGGCATGGAGTTTGAATGTTGGGAAAGAACATAGGCTGCTTGAAACCGTCAAGTAGAAATCTTTTTTAGGGTTCCGTACCCAACACTCCGCTGTCCGTCCGTCCGTCCGTCTGTCACCAGGCTGTATCTAATGAACCGTCATAGTTAGACAGTTGAAATTTTCACAGAAGATGTATTTCTGTTGCCGCTGTAACAACAAATACTAAAAAACAAAAATAAATATTTAAGGGGGCTCTCATACAATAAACGTGATTTATATGCCGTTTTATAGATAATTGGTATTTTTTCATATTTGAGGAGTTGAAATCCAACACCGATAACCGCATTTATGGCGGGTGAAACCGCGGGCAAAACCTAGTTTATAATAATTGGTAGTTTTCTGTTTGTAAATATAACCATTCAGGCAAACCGCAAGTAGATACACTATAGTAATAAAAAATTAAGGACTCGCCGAAATTTCTTTCAAAAATAGGGTGCCCTGGGATCTTATTGGGAACAGTTTCGAGCTTTTCGGACTCTGTAATTCGAGACAAAAATGTATGGAAGTCTGACTTACCTCTTGCAATCCGTGAACGTACTTGCATACATTTTTCTCTCGAATTCCAGAGTCCAAATAACTCGAGACTGTTCCCAATAACTCGAGACTGATCAGTAAAGACGGCACCCGAACGCGGATGGAAGCCGCGTACTCTATGACCCTGATTGATTGGCTAATTTATCATTGGCAGCCTCACTGAAGTAAGAGCTATTGAATTTTGCAACAACTTTCTTTTATTTGATGTACCTTTAAGTCAGTTAGATTCATAGACTTCGAGTTCTGTGATAATTCTTATGGAGTGTCGAATAGCTTTCTGCATTGCCCATCCTTTAGAAAGAGACAAAGCAAACCGGTGGTCACTTTTCTCTTTGTATCAACAACCGCCATTTTATTTGTTTATGTTTATAAAAACGATTATAAAAAAGATTCAAAGTGACAAGAGACCTCAGCTTCGATTCGTCTCTGTAACACAATTGCGACAATTTTTTTTTCACATCTGGCTTAGGCTGTCCAGTTAGATTAGGTCTACAGGGGTTAAAATCAGTATAAAAGTTATTAAAAAAAATGAATCTATGTATGAATGTATTATCGATGAAATCCCCAAGGCTGGGTTGCACTAACTAACTTTCACGTTAACCAGCCTTATAAAATTGGAGATTTTATGAAAAATTGCATATTTTATGAAAAATTGCATATTGTATGAAAAATTGCACAGTCAGCTATTGTTAAACTTAACTGGCCGGCCCGTCAAAGTTCACCAGCAGCAGCGTGAAACTTTGAAAATAGCTGACAATTAAAATTTTCATTCAATCTCCCATTTTTGGCGACTAATTAACGTCAAAGATAGTTGGTGATACCCAGCCTAAGTATCACCAGAATTAAGTTATCTTATAATCTTTTGACGTAATATTTTCACTAAAACTGTACAGTTAAACAACAGTATTGTATACCAAACACAAAATCTCGCTGCAGGTTGAGGCATAAAACAAGTATAGTAGAGATGATAAGAGTACCCGAAAGTAAAGTTAGTAAATAGAAAAGTTGTAAGAATGTGAGACACGCCAATTTTATCGATGATAGCGACGACCTATTTCAGTGTTTTTAGAAATTCTTCCCCTAAATGCCTGAAGTTTAATTATTGCATAGATTTATTTTCCCAGACTTAATTTAAACTAACCCGAATAGAGTACAAGTGGAATAAATTTTCCACGTGTGGGTAATGAAAGTCAATGGTCACAAGCTAATATAAATACCTAATAATATAATTCCATTTTGTGTTCGGTTACTACATCCAATAATTTAGATTTTGTTGCGAGGTAGTACAGTACCTATTGGTTCCTGGTTGGCGATAAAAAAGTATCGCAAATTGTAAGGTGTTATTCTTTATTAATTGATTATTGATCCAAAAAAGTTCATATAGTGACTAAATTCTACCACGCACTATGGTATGGTAAAAATTTGCAATTTTTTTTCAAATTTCAATTCTGTGTTAATTTTATACGTATGACTCTCTCACGGTTAGATACGTGTCATGATCATTATTGGCAGACAATTTTTCAACCATTATTTCCTAATTTTCTTTATTTGAATATGCCCTCCAAACGCTCTGAAGCTTTTTGCTCTCTACCAAAGCTATATTTAAACGTCCAATCTGATAATGTCGCGCGTTTGCATCTGATTACTATCCGTTTAGCTGACGTCATCAATTTCTATTTTTATGTTACTAATAACCTTTTTCAGCTACAGGATGTGAAAAAGCAAAATCAGATATCGTGCTGGAAAGATTGATTGTAAACAAATGACTTTTGTTCACCATCACAAATGACTGGAATGATTGATTGTAAAAAAACTGAAAATTTAAAAAAGGACTACATTTCACATTAAGAAACTATAATATTATAGACGTGAATATTCGTTGATTGAGAAGTAATTTTGTAAAAGCTCAACCTAAATTGGTTGCGTTGCTACTAATAATAAATTAAAGGCTCGATGAAGCAATTTTACTGATCAATCCACATTCACCTAAACAGAAACGAATGCGACATCTGTCAAACGTGACAAAGCGTATATAACCAATGTTTTAAATTCTAGTAATAATAAAAAGTTTGATGTAAACAAATTTCTCCAAGCTAGAGAAGGAATTTTACAATAATTAACAAAAAACAACTTTAAGTTAAAATTTTGCAAAACCTTTGTCAGTTACTTTTAAAACAGCAAAAGTTACACACGTGGATGTGTCCTTAAGTAACCTAGTGCGACATCCTTACAGGATGCTTATCGACCCTGGTATTCAAGAGTTCTCGTTGAACACAGAGAGATGCGAAGCCGCTCACCTGAGCAGTAGAAGATGCGTGCTGTCCCTTCGCCCACTTGTGGCGGTTGCGAGTCCAGGGTAGCGGTGCTCACGGCACGTCTGCATACCTCGCGCTTTCCCGTCGCAGCATCATAAAGCACTAGGGTAACTGAAGAGGAACACGAGTTGCATAGCGCGGAGTGCAATGCGAAGGCTGGCGCCGGCGGTGAGCGGCGCCGAGCGACGCTGCTGACTGCTCAAATACTCTTCGCCAGCGAGAGGAGCGAGGGACCACCCGCATGCGCCTTACTTACCTTCCTCTCGCCTCGCGCCCTTACTCCCTTACTCCCATCTTTCTACTACCTACTAAGATATCGTCAATAAAATTATTTTACAACACGAATACGTCCGATACCCGTTGACTGTCAAAATGTTTCGTTCATCGACCGTGAAATCGTGTACTCCTTGCTTCGTCGCCTTGAACCTTTTACAAATATTAAAATTTTGACTGCTTTGCTGAGTCGACAGTAAATTATTAGAGGTGGGGTTTAAAAATTCATGCCGACTGCAAATGCAAGATAATTTGGTAAATTTATGCAGTGACTGCAATCGACACTATTACGGACCTAGGCACTGGTCCAAATTTGTTATAGCAGTTTTGTTTGAGGCCGCTGTTATAAATTATCGAGGCCATGCACAGTGACATAACAAGATGTTTTCATGGAATTTTATAATTACGAATACATACAACAATATACATTTCATTTGCCTGGACTATAGACATCCTACATTGAAATTCACCGTAAATAATTATTTAAGAATGTTAGAACACGAAAAAAATCTTAACCTTATTTATATTCAAATAAAAAAAAAACCTATTGTGGTTATATGAAAAACACGGAAGTGCGGTACCTTTGGGAATAGAACTTGCATCCTTTGGCACGCTATACGACGATTCTCTACCTACGCCAACATTTTTATGTATATTAAACATATGTATCTATATATATATATGTTCTATACATATAAAATGCTTTGTCCTGAATGACTGACGGATCAACGCACAGCCTAAACTTTTGAAAGGGTCAAGTGCGAGTCGGACTCGCGCAATAAGGGTAAACCGATTGTAATTAAATTTCGATAAGTTGTTATACACACGCCAGGAATGTTTCTGAGAAAGTAAAAAAGCGTCAAGTGCGAGTGAGACAGAGTCAAGTGCGAGTCGGACTCGCGCAATAAGGGTAAACCCATTGTAATTAAATTTTGGCAAGTTGTTATGCACACGCCGGGAAAGGTTTCTGAATAAGTACAACCCTTCCACAATAGGTTGGTGCGGCAATTGTTTTAAAAAAAGAAACAACGTTCGCCGGGTCAGCTAGTATATACATAAAAGAGTAAACTGACTGACTGTGTTACTGACTGATATATCATCGAACAGCCTAAACAATTGGGTTTAGAGACTTAACATTTCGTCTGTACTTACGACGTAAAATCTGTGTGACGTCAGAATACTATGAACCCTAATCGAGGTTGGTGTCAACAGAGTTAACACCGGTGACGCGACACCATCGTTTCCGAACGACTTAGCTTAGTTACCCGGGGTTAATTCCGAACGAGTTTATGTTGGAACAGTAACACTGGGCTTAATTTTTTGATGAGGTGATTTTACCTATTTATTAACGCACAGACAAAACTTTTGGGCTCTAGAACGTGTCCCAAATGAGAATGGCACCAGCGTCTCGCCATAAGTTCCTGCGTTGCCGTCGCTGCTCGCTGGTGTCGCGACATTCTCAGCTGGACCATTGCCAAACTCTAATCGTCACGAAGTTTACATTCAATCTGAGAGGCGGCCACTCTGCACTTTGGATTCATGTATCATAACACGGATATTTATAAAAATTTGTACAGACTCAAGGGGGCTTTGAAAATTATTGACGAGCGCATACATATATGAGATACATTTAATATGACTCAATAAGATTAACAAGTGAGCATATTTGCTTTTTGGAATAAGTGCCTATTTGAAATCCCGAGCTAGTGAAGTAGTCTAGAATTGAATTAGAATAAGTCTAAATTGTAATGAAGATAGACTGGGTGACTACTGAGCACAGTGAGGGTCCGTAGCACTACTAGTATTAAATAATTAGCGCTACGCTACGCTACGTATGAATTTAACCGTGGTACTACTAGTAGACAATTATACACCTCAACTTGTGATCCTGTCAGCATCACAGCCAAAGAACCCAGAACCAAATAAACTCGACCGAAGGTACCCCGGACGTCGTCTTTAATTCTGTTCCTCGAAGGCACCACGCCAGAAGCTTGGAGCAGAAGTGCGGTCATACTTTTCTTCAAAAAAGGAGACTTAACCTTACCAAAGAACTATACACGTATTTCACTTCTAAGCCAAATCTATAAGCTGTTTTACAGGGCCATTACACATTGTCTGAAACGCAGGTTTGACGAATTCCAGCCTCTCGAACAAGCCGGTCTCCTAAAAGGTTTTAGTGCCATGGACCACATACATAAGAGAGGTAGGGCACTGCAAGTAATCGCTCGAACAAGCCACCCGAACAATGAAAGCGGGGCATAGCGAGTACGCTCGAATGAGCAGCCTAAACGGAAGTACCTCCACCTTACAGAAAACCGCGGCCATAATAACACTAACATCGAGTATTGTTGTGTTCCTGGCGGTGAGTAAGGATGCCCGAGCTCTTTGAGGATTCGCTGCGCGGACAACGGAGGATCGGCAGTGCTTGTTGCTATCATTGCTCGGCGTAAACTCTTGGCGTGCTGGTAGCCTTTAGGCTCCTCAGACCAATGTCTCGTTCGGACTCATGTGTCATGCACACAACCCGATCCATCTAGACCAACTAATTGGCGTCGTGTGTAGCATTATAAGTCGGCAGACTGGGATGGAATGCGAGAATTTTATGCATCGTACCCGTGGAGGCAGATCTGCTTTAGCTCAGAAGATCCTGACGCAGCCGCAGTCACTGAGACAATCCTCGCTGCTATGGAATGTTATTTTCCTAACCTACCTGAGTAGTATGAAATGAAACAATATAAACACAGTCCCACATTCACCAACTATGTCAAAATGTATTCAAAAATATTTAAAAAAGTATGCAGGGTTGCAAAAGCAATACATTTAAGTAATAAAATTAAAAATTCTTATAATAACATAAAGGCCACATGGAATGTAATAAATAGTGAACCAGGAAAAATTAAACCGCGTGACAATCATTATTCACTTACTGTAAATTCAAAAATAATTGATGCAGATCTTGATGTCGCTAACTCTTTTGAGAAATATTTTACTGAAATGCCTACAATTACAACTAATGCATTAAATTCCTCTCCATTAGAATCAGAGTTACTTTTAAAATGTAATGTAAATAAATGCAAGGCTATATTTAAATTTGAGCATGTTACCTCTGAAGACATCATAAAGACATTTAAATTACTAACTCAGAAAAAAACTTGTGACCTATGGGGTATATAAGTCAAAGTCCTTAGCGGAATTATTGATATTATAGCACCAATATTAGCCATAATATTTAATAAGTGTGTTGACGAAGGGATATTCCCAGACTTAATGAAATATAGTAAAATAATACCACTTTTTAAAAGTAGAAGTAAAGATGATCCTAATAATTTTAGACCTATCTCTATACTGCCTGCCTTAAGCAAAATTTTTGAAAAACTTATGTTCAATCAGATGATTAAACATTTTAACTTAAATGGATTACTTCATCCTCAACAGTTTGGTTTTACAAAAGGGCGTTCCACAACTGACGCAGGTGTTGCCCTTATACAGCATATATTTGCTGCTTGGGAACAGTCACAAAATGCTATTGGTATCTTCTGTGATCTATCAAATGCGTGCAACATGAAACCCTTATACGGAAACTGAGTCATTATGGTATTGCAGAGTTGGCTCTTGAGCTTATCCGCTCATATTTTAGTAGTAGAATGCAGAAGGTTCAAATCAATGAAGTAAAATCCAATGGCTCAGAAGTAATATTAGGAGTTCCTGAAGGTTCTATTTTAGGTCCTTTTCTATTTTTAATTTACATAAATGACTTGCCTTTCTTTGTGGAGAAGCTGTGTAAGATTGTACTTTTTGCTGATGACACATCTCTTTTATTTAAAGTTGACAGAAATAAAACTAATTTTGACGACGTAAGTAGTGCGCTTTCTCAGGTTCTTCAGTGGTTTACGGCAAATAATTTACTTCTTAATGCGAAAAAGACTAAGTGTTTAAAATTTATGATGCCAAATGTCAGAAAAATAAGTACAAAATTATCCCTAAACGGAGAAGAAATAGAGCTATTAGACTCAACAGTATTTCTAGGTATTACATTAGACAATAGGCTGCAGTGGAACTGAGGGTCATTTCAGTTCTTGCAGGAAAACTCAGTTCAGCTGCCTATGCAGTTAGGAAAGTAAGGCAGCTTACAGATGTTGACACTGCTCGCTTGGTCTACTTTAGCTATTTCTATTCCGTCATGTCTTATGGCATTTTGCTTTGGGGTAAGGCAGCTGATATTGATACAGTCTTTATTTTGCAAAAGAAAGCAGTACGGTTAATTAATAAATTGGGACCTCGAATTTCTCTTAGGGAACTATTTAGGAAAATTGATATTTTAACTGTTCCTTGCCAATATATCTTCACTTGTATAATGTATGTACGCCAAAATTGTCACTTATTTGCTAAAAATAGTGACCTCCACAGTGTTAATACAAGGAATAAGGATAAATTGGTAGTTCCAAAATGTCGTCTTCAGAAGGTACATAGCTCTTTCGCAATACAAAGTATATTTTTCTACAAGAAAATTCCAGAACATGTGGTAATTTACCCTCAAATAAATTTAAAATATATGTCAAAGATAGTTTAATGAAAAAAAGCTAATACTAAGTTGATGAATACATAAATGATAAAAATGCTTGGAAAAATTAGAACTTAATTGATTTGTATTGGGGCATTTGAAATATTTTTTTTAATTTAAACATTGTATATTATGTTATTACCTAGTGTAAGGCTATATTGTATTTTTATATGATGTATAAAAGATTGACTGCTGAGTTTATTGCCGGTTCTTCTTGGTAGTAAAGCATTACGAACCTTCCAATCTTATCCTCTTATATTTTGTTCCTTTACTACACACATTGTAACTAGTACAATCGAAGTTTTATTGGAGTTGCTTGAGTGTGTCATGCCCTCTCAAAGTGTCTCTGCGGTGGTGGCGTGTGTGTCGGGTCGTTACGTTCCCTAAAACATGGTTGAGCGAAGCGATGGCTAATTCATGTGTCATACTCTTGAACGGGTGCCGCCTGTGGAGGCTGGTCTGCTTTTGCAAACTTCTTTGTATTCTTAGTATTTAGTCTTACTTTTTTGTTTTGTTTATTAATACTGTAAGACATTGATTATTTCTTAGTGATGAATACATAAACTGTCTTTTTTTTATATTAGATACTTTTTTATGTTGTGCTTGTGCGTTATATTTCAAGTTTTTTATGTTTGTAATGTAAAGTGTCCATTTATGATAGGGAGGGCATTTTCCAATATTTTAATAAGACACTGTAAAAGAAAGGGAGAAAAGAAATGCCCTTGCTGAGTTTCTTGCCGGTTCTTCTCAGTACAAGGTCTCCCGCCCTATAGACTTACGAACCGATGGCGTAGTGACATTCATAAGTGCTCAATTATTGTAGCCTAAACTGAATAAATTATATTGAATTTGAATTTGAATTAACCCGCAAGTAGCTAAAATTCTTAAGCAAACTGCATATGAGGCTTGGACCACGGCTCGCAATAATAAGGATCCGAATATTTCTGAGGTAAAACGCAAATTAAATGCTGCCTCGAGATTCAGTAAAAAAGCAACTGCCAGAGCAAAATTCCAATTTATCGGCAAAATAAGGTGGGCGACTTGCAAGCTATCCTTCTGGGAGTCGTGCTTCCTGGTGGCTTGCCAAAGCTGCCGAAGGGATCTTTTGCCAGTCGTCGTTACCACCACTGCGAAAGACCGATGGTGACTTGGCCCATAGTGCTAAAGAGAAAGCCGATCTACTGGGCATTCTCTTTGCTTTAAATTCGAATATGAACGATGGAGGCGCTGTACCACCGACTATACCGTGGTGCGGCAAAACCATGCCGGAAATCTCCATGATACAGCGGGAGGTCCGGCGGGCGTTGCTTTCTCTAGACGTTCATAAGTCGAGTGGGCCAGACGGTATACCAGCAGTGGTGCTTAAGCAGTGTGCTCCTGAGTTATGTCCTGTACTAACGCGCCTCTTCGCGGTTTCCTAACGCACTAGGCAATTTTCGTCTTCATGAAAGACTGCGAATATGCACCCGGTGCCTAGAAAGTGCGATAGATCAGATCCATCGAATTACAGGCCTATCGCTATTACCTCTCTCCTCTCGAAGGTGATGGAGCGTGTGATCAACACACAGCTGCTTAGATACCTAGAAGAACACGCCCTGGTCATTGACCGTCAATATGGCTTTCGCCGCGGTCGCTCGACTGGTGACCTTCTAGTCTTCACACATCGATGGGCACTAGCCATTGAGAGTCAGGGGGAGGCATTGGCGTGTAGCCTGGACATAGCGAAGGCGTTCGATTGGGTCTGGCACCGGGGTCTTCTATCGAAATAAATCAAATCAAACAGTATTTATTGAAATAGTTTACTAAGAACACTTTTGAATCGTCAATACAATGTAAACAATGTTAATTTCTGACAAAAAGAGGTTGGCAAGAAGTTCTGTTTAAAGTAATAATACAATAATTTGATAATTGGATAAAGAGTATACAATATGTACCGAAACACTTAACTTAATAAAAATAAGTTAGTAAGCTACTAAAAACAAAGTCAAACATGTCAATTATAATTTTTTTGTTTTTATGTAGCGCGGGCGCACCATGTGAAGCGTCAAATATCGTCAATCGAGTCAAGGAATTCAGATAGGTATTTAAGAGTATTCCGATCTTTAATAGTACTAGTGGCATTAGCGCCAGCATAATTTTATTTTTGCACAATCATATGAACATCCATATACTTAAAATTATCCATACTATTCACGAATTATAATAATAAATATTATAAATGTGAAAGTAAATCTGTCTGTCACCTCTTCACGCTGAAACCGCTGAACCGACCAAGATGAAATTTGGCACGCAGATAGTTTTGAGTCCCGAAAAAGGACATAAGCTACTTGAAAACGTTAAGTATTATCCGTTTTTTTCCCCCCATAATTGAGGAGCTACCGTTGAAATCCTACACCGATGACCGAATACTAAGAATATATAAGAAGTTTGCAAGAGCAGACCAGCCTCCACAGGCGGCACCCGTTCACAAGTATGACACATGAATCAGCCATCGCTTCGCTCAACCATATTTTAGGGAACGTAGCGACCCGACGCACATGCCACCACCGCAGAGACACTTTAAGAGAGCATGACATACTCAAGCAACTCGAATAAAACTTCGATTGTACTAGTTACAATGTGTGTAGTAAAGGAACGAAAAAAAAACGATTCATGTCGAGAGTTACACACGCAAGTTTACATATAACACACACGGCGAACACACTTACTCTGAACTTAAAACTCATTTATAGAAATATTTAGATAAGAGGAGAAGATTGGAAGGTCAAAAGCTTTAACAAATTATCAAATTTCTTACAATAATATAACTAAATAAATATATAAATACGTACACAAAGACACACATAAATACACATATATGTATAAAGTTACATAGGTACAAGTATAATAAAATAATAAGTATAGTATTAATAACCCACTGCAATCCACCATCGGCCGCCCAGCGCTAGAGAGGCTCCAAATGCGAGAGGGCGCATCACACAAACGTGCACACATAACCATATGCATACACATACTCACAGACGTTGTATATCATGAAGTAGCCCAGCTCCCACACGACACTCTGGCAACAAATCCACACCATTTAACGTACGTAAGAAGTGACAAGAAACTGCTCGGGTGTACACCTGTGACCATCAATCACGCAGGAACCAGGCCACCAAATACACAAAATCTATGCAACTCTGTGTAAGCATATATACATGTACACGTCATGCGCCACGCCCAACCAGAACCCACCAACACCAAGCAGCCAACGGTGGAAGATTATCCATGGTGCATCCCCTGATCGTAATGTGTCATTAATTATCAACTACATAAGTCATAGATGGATGTCCAGTATTGGGCCCATACCTTTAATTCCAGACATTATTATCTTTATTGAATTCTTCCACAGTATAGTATTCCTTGATAATAAGAACCTTTTTAATATAAGTTTCGAAGAGTTTCAAACAAGAGGCAGCAAACAATCAATATGTTATTATAATATGGGAAATGTTATTATGTTATATTACATTACTGCGCAAACGCAGCATCACCGGGCGATCGTGAGTCTCAGTTGTGGTCAAGGCTTGTATAGTGCTTTTCTCAAACATGCATGTAAAAAAACAAATTATATTGACAACTGTATTGACAATTATTAAATTTAATTTCTTTTGCCACCAATTTGCCGAGTTCAAATGTCGATTTCTTTTTTAAATAAATTTAATAGCGCATTCTTTTTTTTAGTGACAGTCAGAAATTTAAATTAAACTTTATGAGTTATTTTTTAAATAACTAAATTATTTGCGGGTCGCTCTGTAAATTCTGTAATACTATGCTGCAAGTACAATTTATCCCAGAGAGTTTGTGCAAGATATGGTTGCATAACGTAGCATGTTTGAGAAAATATATTTTATTGTTAAAATTACTGCGTATTATTACGTTTAGTAAAATGTCGCCACCCGCCGTCAATTGGGACAAAACATTTCCCACTTCACCGCTGGTGGTAGATAAGGATAAAAATGCTCCCAATTTACCACCAATGGTGAAGTGGGAATTGTTTTGTTCCAATTGACTACCAGTGGTGAGGTTTTTTGGTCATATGGTCCTAAGGGACGATTAGGTTGCTTCTTCCGGGAGTCATATGCACTCGGAACCTTTACCATGGTACGTTCTTCCACTTGCGCTACAAATATATTACAAATACCCATAATTTTGCCACATCTTAATATTATATATGTATATATCCAATTCTACAAAGTCTACTTTAACTTTCTACTGTAGTGGACGTTGAAGTAGTACTTATATCGATCTTGCTTCAATGTTATTTAGAACCCCTTTGCAGGCCATCAGATAAAGTGCACTAACTTGTAGATTGCACGTAATGCTCAAGAACGTGGCCCTGGATAAGGAAGCATCGTACACTTCCTGGAACCGGTCCGCAACCGTAGATATGCCAATGCTGTATCGTTGAAGCCTTGACCAGTTAAGTTTTAAAATATCGCATTGTAAAATCAGCTTTATTGTTGAATTAAAAAAAAACCTTAATTAAATTGAAGAGGAATTAGTACTCACCGGCATGCGGCACCGGGATTCTAATGTGCATAAACTTTAAAAATTCAGTATCTGGAATGGATTTACCGAGATTAGAGGGACCATCGGAAAAACCCCCTTTCTAAGAATATTTTAGGAACTCGTATCCCCCCTGTCACATTCATATTTTTACTGACTTCAATGTATTGTCATAAAAACAGAACTTTCTTGAATTGTTAGAATTATTAGCTTTTATTATCATTATAATTTGTCTTGTGCTAATAATTCTAACAATTCAAGAAAGTTCTGTTTTAATGACAATACATTGAAGTCAGTACAAATGTGCATGTGACAGGGGGATACGAGTTCCTAAAATATTCTTAGAAAGCAAGTTCCGATGTCAACAACAGTACTTTTAAAATCCAGATTGCTCCCCCAGGGGAACCGTCAGGGGGACACGAGACCGACACCATATGTATAATATGTATCGTAAGCCGTTTTTATCCGACTTCAGCCAAACCAAAGAAAGGGTTATGATTTAAGCAATCTATGAATGTATGTAGGAACGTATTAGGGGTTAAAGTATAAAATTGCCGTAACGTAATTAAAAATAAAATCATTTTTTGTTGAAGGATGAAATATATTTATTTTATCAAAGTATCTACCCTCGTTGTCTATTCATTTCTGCCATCTACTAGGAAGATCATTTAAACCTTTCCGATGAAAGTTTGTGGACCTGGACTTCAGAGATTGTGTGAGTGTGAAGGCATTATTTACTGTTTCCTGGGAAAAAAGAGTTGGTGCAAGTATAGAGTATGACAGATGGTTCCTACCTAACAGCAGTTCTTGTAGTGTTAAAACTGTTTATGAGCGGTGTGAGGTCTGGTGTTATCATGGATCAATAATGGGATTTGCTGCAAATGAGTAAATATTTTGGGTACGCTCAGTGGCGTAACTATAGATACCATCTGAGTCCCGTGGAAAATTCTTTGGATAGGGCCTATCCAGTAAAAATCGCCATGTTGTAAATTAAGTTTGATAAACCACTTAAGTAGTTACCCAACACTACTAATAATTTTGTGTGTATTTTAGTTAAATATCTGATAAATTGTATTAACCTAGTATCTAATAAAGAGCATAGGTTTATACATATTTATAATGAAATAAAAATCCAATTTTAGAAAGATATTTTTTAATAAAATTCTTTTCTCCGAGCTTTTCGCAAAAGTATCCATAACATCATCAAATTTCAAAGATCGGGCCATAGAATTTTCAGTAGACAGAATAGCCAAGTTACGTAGCCTGTCTTGTCCCATAAAGTTTCTTAAATAGGTTTTTGTTAAATTTTGTTTCGAAAATGATTTGGACAGGAATTGTAATAAATAACAATAATGCAGTAGTACATACTTCCTGAAAGCTGCACGACATAAAATGATTATTATTTATAAATCAGCAAGTTCTCTTTTACATTAAGAATTAAAAAAAAAACATCTAGGATTTTGGCAAACCACAGACATAGATAATTGGCTTCATCATCATGTGATCATGTCTAAAGAATTACACAGTGTTTGATTAAAAAATGTTAAATACAAGTGAGAAATTCGATTGTATGAAGCACGCTGCGACGCACCACGAATCGTATATTCTTAAGTATTCATACTTACAAAATAGATCTTCTGAATAAATAAGGACCTAAGAGCTACGAAAAGGTTAGGCAATAAACTGAGTCAAGGTAATAATTGAGCTGAGTCACCGAGCTATTCCCCAATGAGGTTCATAAACTGTAATACATTTGCAGTACCTATTCGGTCGTAAAATGGCAAACGGTCAGACATAGTTCACCTATCTAATATGTATTATACCTATCGTTAGTCAGTTACTTCAATAAGCAAGTATGTGTTGGGTAGATATAAGATATATTCTTAAACAAACCGAACCACAAATACAAAGACTACAAAAAAAAAACCCTACGATACTTTATACAGAAAAATATTTCTTATTATAAATAGTTTAAAAAAAAATTGGACAGTTAGACATATAGAAATTGGTGAGCTAAGGCATCTGACATCCTTCGTTGTTTGGAGTTGATACTTGATGGTGTTAGCTAATGGTCTAAGTCAGCCACCCATTTTATGCGGTGATTACATGTGTGTTGTTATTTTCATTAACTAATCGGGCATTTGCAGAGGAATAACTTGAGTAGATAAATCGTCTAATCAATTTAAGGACGTAAGTTTAAAGTCATGTACTTTATTGAAGTCAATAGTGCGGTGCGACATGTCCCAGAAGTAAGCTAGTCGAAACTGTGAATCAGAAATCACACCAAGCACACATTTTCGAGCTTTACAAAAGTAATTTCGAGCTACTGCAGAAGTAAAAAAAAACACTCTGACTAGCTTATTTATCGCAAGTAAGCATAATGGTCCGAGATTATCTTACTCGTAATATTGAGACTATTTTCAAAATTTTGAGCTTTTTACGAAGTAAAGGTGTGAACCGGTTGGAAGAAGTGGATATAGGTTTGAAGATATTAATTATATATGTTCTGTCTTTTAGGTACGTTCCTGCCATCCCCCGTCGCATCTATCCTCCGCGCTATTAGAGTTCTTTTTGGCTTTTTTATTTTTGCTCGGCTCAGGGTCGTATAGCGTGATGTTAAATAGCCTATCACCTTCCTCCAGAATATTTGGCTATCAAAGGCAAAAACAAATTAAATTCGACTGGTAGTACCAGAAATTAGCGCGTTTGGTTCAGCTGATACCGAGACGCAACGCAACATGAAGCGGCTTGAATCTCAAGTAAGATTTCAATATGCTCATATTCATCATCATGACCCTTTAAATAAAAAAGAAACCAACTTTTTAGTCTTTAGTTTTATTACATTAGTATACATGCATATAATAGTATTATACAATTATATTTTATTCTTCAACGTCCTCTAACCCGCACTAGGCCAGGGTGGTTGACTATGGCCTAAGCCTACTTCTTCAAGGGGAGAGGCTTGTGCCCACAGTGGGGTGTATAATGGCTGAGACGAGATATTCTCTTTTTGGAAACAAAATTATTAAAAGCTACTCGCCATGCTATGTGAAATGATTTTGCAACGTTGTAATTCGATTTACCAACAGAAGTATTTATTAAGTAGTATTTACCAATTTTCGTCAGTAAGAGATAAAATTATATCTCTACATTTTTAGGGGCCCGTGCCCAAAGGGTAAAACACCGGACCTTTTACTAAGACTCCGTCCGTCCGTCTGTCACCAGACTGTATCTCATGAACCGTAATAGTAAGACAGATGCAATTTTCACAGAAGATGTATTTCTGTTGCCGCTAGAACAACAAAACCTTAAAAATCAGAATAAAATAAGTATTTAAGAGGGCTCCCTTACAACAAACGTGATTTCTTTGCTCGTTTTTGCTCGATATTGATAACGGCAACAGATCCTTCGGCAATATTCACAGAATATTTAGTTATATATTCACTTTAAAAATAAATAATAAAATTAAAATATAACAAACATTTAAGGGGTCCCATACAACAAGCGTGATTCTTTGCCGTTTTTATAGATAATGGTACGGAACCCTTCGTGCGCGAGTGCTCGCACTTGGCCAATTTTTATGTAGCATGCCAATTGTTCTTTGCTATTATATTGCAATGTGTTCAAGTGTTGATTTTTAAGTTATCTTCAAAGATGGTTAAATCTAAAATTGTAAATCTAAGACTGATTGTAAAATTATGTGCACACCAAGTTCTTTTAAAGCACTTATGAACCTAAAATGAAGTACCTATCGAATGACAAACGATGCTACGATCACTTTGTTGACCAACAAGAAACATTGCAACACATATCTCGAAACAATAAATAAATGCTTCGTACATGACTACGTGTAGCGAACAAACACATCAACAAGCTATTCCGAGCTAATAAACAAGCCGATAAAGATAAAAAAGTAACATTTGTAAAATATTTTTCGCATATCAAATGTTATGGAACTATAAGTATTTTCATAAAGAAATATTAAAACTATATAAAGGTGTAAGTTTCATTCTTATCTTCATATGGTAATGGGCGGTATATCGATCTTTCTTCGTGTTACTGAAAGCACTTTATAAGACTTGTCCCAGGCCATCAGATAAGCGTGAACTGGCAAATCGCACGTAAGACTACTAATCCAGTGGTAGGTAACATTCAAGTATTGTAGAAGGGCTGGGCAGATTACACACTAAAAATACATTTTTTTTTCTAAAAATACTTTTTTGTCTGTATTTTAAATACGAAATACAAAGTATTTGAAATAAAAAATACAGTATTTTAACCATTTTTAATTGAAATTCAAAATACAAATTATAATATACATCGAGAGCCTTTGATCGCAAAAGATTTGAGTGCCCTAATCTCAGAATAACTATATAATAATATATCTTGCATATCATAACTATTTAATATACCAGGCCAGGTAGAAAGTTTTGCGAAAAAAAGTTTTTTTGTATATGGCACTGGCCCCTTGTAATAATTTAAAAAAAAAAATTGGTTTTTTTAAAGTACCATTGTTTGAATTTAAAATTTACATCTACATTTTTTTGAGAGCCAAATTAAATTATCGTGTCTCATTTAAAAATTTGAGAAACTCATTTGAGAAGCTTTCACAAGATTCTACACGAGCACCTTCGTTTGAGGAGGATAGTGTCGCGCCGGGTGCCGTACAACCTCACCGAAGCTCAGAAGGAGGCTGTGATATGATTCAAAAATTGAAGCAGGTTCGTCTCGGTGCGTTTATGACATAGTGACAGGTGACGAATCCTGGATTTATCAATACGATCCAGAAACAAAGCGTCAGTCGACAGTTTGGCTGTTTCAAAACAAACCAATTCCTACGAAAGTGAAGCGATCAAGAAGCACAGGAAAAATTTTGATCGCTAGTTTCTCCACTTTGACGGTGTATCTGATTTAAATTCCATTACGAGACCAAAGCAGCATCAATGCCCGAATGGTATACACAAGATGCCTGTCAGAAGTTTAATCTGCAATGAGCAACAAGCGACCAATCACCGGGCTCCGCGGGGTACTGATTCATCATGACAACGCGCCCGCGCACTCAGCACTCAAAACGAGGGACTTCCTGGACAAAACACCGGTCAAAGTCTTGGGTCACCCTGCTTACAGTCCTGATCTAGCACTGTGTGACTTCTTTTTATTCCCTAAAATAAAAAATCAGCTGAAAGGGATACAGTTTTCATGGCCGGAAGACGCGCTAGCAGCGTTTGAGAAGGCCGTGGAAGCGGTGTCTGCGGCGAACTAGAAAAAATACTTCGAAAATTGGTTCAGACCATGTTCAGACGCATGAAACTTTGTATACAGGCTAGTGGAGAGTTCTTTGAAAAGATTTAATTAAAATATTTTATCCATAGAAGTTAGTTTTTAGTTTCTCAAAACTTTCTGAGTGTCCCATGTACATAACTATATAACTTGCATGCTTAAAAGTGTCATGTGACACGTAATGAATCACATGTCACAACCGTTACAATTTTCACTTTATTTTTATTTTAAGTTTGTAACAATTTTTTATTCTATTTCTGTTTGCTTTTTGCAAGGAAAATATAATATATTTGTTTTTAGGATGGAAGAAGCTAGAAAGAGAAAATGAAAATTGAATTAAAAAATAAAGTACAAAGTAAATCAATCTCTTCTATCCCACTAGTCCCATTAAGATATCCCATGATGGGACAACTGGCACTATTTCGGCCCACTAGTCCATGGGAAAAATTATACTAATATTTTGGTTCCAGAAGTCCCACTACTGTTATCGCCGCACCTATATATTTTCTGGCATAGGCGGTCTTTTTCTTTGTCATGCTTCTTTGGTATCACACGATCGATATTTTATTTAGTAATATAATACATTTGAGCGCAAACAAGTATTATAAATACATTTTATTTGTAATACTTATTTGCGCTAAAATGTATTTTAAAGTAGTATTTGAAATACTAATTACATAGTACCTTGACTACCAAATACAAATTACATTTTAAGTTGTTTTAAGGTTATTGAAATACAAATACCAAAAACGTATTTGTATTTCAAATCCGTATTTTAATTACAAGTAATTCAAATACTGCTCAGCCCTTGTAGGTATACGTTTTGTTTACAGAAAATTACAGAAAATCAGTTGTTAGTCGTAGGGAACGTCTCAGGAACTATTTAAATCTTTGTCCTAATTGGGGCACTTCTCATAGCAAGCGAAAGCCAATAGGTTAAAGGAAAATATAAAAGAACCGACTCTAAAAAGATGCACTACAAAAGTAATAACAATTATTTTCAAATATAGATCAGATTTTTAAAGAATTATTTTGACCTTTTTAGTGCATCTTTTTAAAGTCGGTTCTTTATTTTGTTAAAAAGCTATTATTATTATTTGTTCTTTTTATTTTGTTTATTTATTTATTTGTTTGAAGTTTGAAGCTTGTAATACTAGTTGGAAGCCAGTGAGAATATGTTCCGTGATGCGGAGACCTTGATGGACGCATGAGTGTTTGGCACGGAAGCCGAACTGCTCGTCTATTAAAATGCCTCTGGAGACTATAGCGTTCCGTAGGCGAGCGAGGAGGAGGCTTTCGCAGCTTTACCAAGGGCCTTTAGTAAACTTATAGGGCGATAGGAGGACGGCTCGGTACGAACTTTGCCTGGCTTATGGATGCCTATTTTTATTGGATTCCATTGAGAAGGAATGATGCAATGTTCAATAGCAGCGTTAAAGATTGCTACTAGGAGGCAGAGAAGGGGAAAAGTGAGGCGCTTTAGGATATCGTAAGAGATACCGTCCGCACCGGGGGCTTTGCGGGGGCGTAGGTCTTTGATGACCTGTATGACTTCGTCGACAGTGACAGGGGGCAGGGGGTCTTGTGGAGGTAGAGAAGTTCTGCGCTCCACTTCGCCGTCTACCTCGCGCACGTGGTCGGGATCGAACGGCAGTGTGCTTAAGGCACATTGGGCTTGGAGGCTAGACGCTAGGCAATCCGCTTTTTCGTCGTCATCGAACGCGGGAACGTTGTTGGGACGAGTTAACGGAGCGAGAGAGTTGGCGGTGTCTGATTTAAGAGCTCTGGCTAAGTGCCAATAAGCTTGGTGAGAAGGATAAATGTTCTACATCAGATCACCGAAACGTTGGGCGCGAAGCTCAGCTACAGCGGTTCTTACACGGTGGTGTAAGTCGTTGAAGCGAGCTTTATTTTCGCTAGTGGGAGCGCGATCGCGTGCGCGGCGGACCGTGTTACGGTCAGTTATTAGCGACCTGATGTGCTGAGGCAGGATTAGGTGGTGATAATCACCAACCGGCACTTGTCTTGAACACTCGCCAACGGTGGCGGTCAGGTGGCTAGTGAGTGAGTCGATAGCTACGTTTAGGTCGGTTGCGGAAGAGATTACGTTGGAAACGCGGTTTAGATGTGGCGAGCTGGGATTTTCGAGCAATTGCCTAAATTTATCCCAGTCCGTCACGGTTCTAGTGTCGGGAGGAGAGTCCGAAGGGGAACCTAATCGGAGGAGGACAGGGCGGTGGTCCGAGTCAAGTTCGTCAAGCACCTCTATAGAGCGAAAGCTTAGCCTTACATTCTTTAGAAGTGCTATGTCGAGTACGTCAGGGTTATTCCGAGTATTGTGGGGAAAGTAAGTAGGCGTCATGGGAGCGATGATGTCAAAGTTTAGTCTGTTAACTAAATCGTGGAGGAGTCTGCCTCTCCGTGAAGTTACTGAAGAGTTTCAGCGGCGATGCTTGCAATTTAGGTCGCCGGCAAGAATGACGGCGTCGCCTAAATTAAAGAGCGACTGAAGGTCGCTCTCAAGCAAGTCTTTTAAGGGAGAGAGATAAACCGATGCAATGATGATCGGCTGATGGCCGGTCATCGCTAAGCGGTAGACGGATGCTTCTAAGTTCGTAAGTGGTAGAGGATCGATAGGGGAGCAATGCAGGGAGCGCCTGTAATAGATGAGACTGCCTCCGAGATTGGAGGCAGTTCTATCATTACGGACGGTGCGATAGTTCGCAGTCGAAGAAGTGCGGACAGCGGGCTTTAGGAACGTTTCCTGGATGAGGAAGACGTCCGGTTTTTGGGACGAGAGGAATTGCGATAATTCCTCTCTTTGGTTTCGAAGACCGTTGGCGTTGAAATAGCGTAAGGAGACGGGCCGGGGTTTTTCGCGCGCGGTTGTGCAATCCATTTTGGTTTTTAAGGTTTGGAGGGCGGCGAAGAAGTCGCGATGCTTAGCCATGAAGATGAGCATTTGATTGAGATCTGGGATCTGTACGTATTCGGCGTACACGACCTCAAAGTAGGCTGGGTCGCAGGCCCAAGAAATCTGAGCGAGAACGCTGAGGTGCTGCTGCTCGTCCGTCTGAGGGGCGTTGCGGGGCAGCGCGAGAGGTCCCGGGACATGAGAGGGGCCGGGTAGGAAATACCCGTGACTGAGACGGGCCCAGGGAGAGCAGACAGAAGTTTGTCTGTCTTTTAGATTTTGTTGCGTCAATTAGCGCTGGAGGACGGCTCCAGGCGTTGACAGCAGGGAGGGGAGCAGGCACAAGCGGAGCCTATTGGCGGGGGGCGGGGGGGCGCGATTTACCCTGTTTGGGTTTACGCGGGTTCTGTTTGGGAGCTTTGGGGCACCCGCGGTAATTCGCAGCGCGGTCTGCGTTTGCAGTTGCGCTGTGCGTGACCATAAAGCTGACAGCGGTGGCATTGCCCTGGGGTCGACCGCTTGTGCGGAGTCTCGACCCGGACGCCCTTGAGGCTGCACACATTATTTTTATTTTTTTATTTAAACACTTTATAGTGGACTTAATGCCTTAGGCATTATCTACCAGTCGACCTTAGGGTCATGCAGAAAGCTTAAGGTAGTTGTTTAAGTAGGAACGGTTATTATCTACTAACATAAACGTAACATACAGTATAGGATTTGAATACATAAATTAAATAAATACACAGATACATATATACGTAAATATATATTTAAATATACATACATACACATGCATAAATACGTATTTAAATATGTACATAGATAATTATAGATACTGCATATGATTCATTGAAAAGTATTTTTAAAGGTGAGCCTAAATAGTATTTGTATAGCGAATGCTTAAACTTATTTCGGGAAGGCGTTTCCTTTATATTTTTTGGGAGGCGCTGAATAGTAAAAGAATTGAAAATAAAACCAGTACGATGTGAAGGTAAATGTAGCAATATGTTAGAGGAAGAACGAAGCTCTCTGTCGTGAGAACAGTGAAGATATTGTAACATTTTCTTTAAATTCCCGATTTATTGAGATTGAGAATTATTTAAAATGGTATAAAGAAAACATAGAATTCTAGCATTTCTGCGTTCCCGGATAGGTAACCAGCCAAGCTGAGTACAGTATTGAGAAATGTGGTCAAATTTTCTTAAGTTGAAAATAAATCTTATACAAGAATTGAAGAGACGATCAAGTTTATTGAGATGATTTTGGATCATATCCAAATAATTAATAAATAAATATTAAAGATGGCTTTGCCTTCTTTAGTCAGATCGAGCACTACGAGCACCATGTCTGCACTCTGATTTGTTACGGCTATTGTATATCCTGTGTACTTCCCTTACAGGGAGGCCTTGGACGAGTAAGTCTTCCTGGACAGTTTTTTCGGAGAATTCCTTAGGGACTCCCTTTATAACTGCCCTGAGCACGCGTTCTTCGGCCAGCGAGTACGTATGTTACTCGTATTTCTGAGCCGTAAGAAAGGCCGTCAGATTTCGGAAATCTGTCGGTGTCGGGACCTGCACTTTGATGCCGCGCTCGGCATCATTGCGGGCGTGCGTATAGTTGATACGCTTGGCCTTCATAGCGTTAGCAATGTTTGACCAGGCCCCTTTGTCTTTGATGACAACAGGGGGCAGAGATTTTTCCTTCCGTCCCGAAGTGGGACAGTCGGCCTGCGAAGAGGTGGCGGCGGGGGTTGTGTCCATGGCGGCTGGCTCAGGGCTGGCCGCCGAGGTGGACGGGGACGGGGAAACGCTAGGCGCTTTGAGGCGTTTTGCCACAGAATCGGAGGGAGGGGGAGAAGACTCCTGAGCGGATACCGCCGAAGCCTTTTTTGACTTGGCGGTCTTCTTCCGCTTTTTTCCCTTTTTGTTCCCAGGCCAACCACTTTGAAGCCTTCGTCGTCCTCGTTTGAGGACAACGCTGACTCAGCGGACATTACGGCTACCGGGGACAGGGGTGCGGTTTCGGAGGTTGCGGGGGATGGGGTAGCGAGTGGCCGAGAAAGGGTCACATCAGCTACCGGAGTGGGGGGACGATTTGGCACAGGGGCCCGAAGAACGCCGCGAGCGGGACGCGGGTCGCGAGAGCGGGGGTCGCGGCAGAGAGAGCGCGAACGAGTGTGCGAGCGAGACGGGGAACGCGGCGGCGAACACAGAGAGGGCACGGATTTGTCATACGCTGTGAGGGCAGCCACAGCCTGGGAAGAGCAGGCTTGGACCAGATCTGAGTGATCACGAAGACAAGCTTTGATGATCTCCCCTATCTGGTCCCGGGACATGCCTTTGAGTACTTCGGCCATCGCGGGAGTGGCCGAGGTGTAGTTGGTGTGTACCTAGTGACTCCCCACCATTGCTGGCGGGGAGCAAGAATACCTAAGTGTGGCCAAGCGCCCCGCAGTGCTACGGATTGCTTGGTGTGTACCTAACACCTACTCCTACGGCCGGGGTTACGTTGTCACCGTTAGGTTTCCCCCCGAGCAACGAGACTTTTTACGACTAAGAAACGTTTAGGTAGACCGCAACTCTGAAAAGAGCTATACGATCTCACCCACCAGCCCTTGAGCACTCAGAACTGGATTTCTTATAAACTAGACGCAATCGATACTTAAAACGCGAGAATGCGCGTAGTGGCGAACCGCTGAGGCGGAAATACTACACTAGCGATCCACCCAAAGCCGGGCAAACCAGCGTCAGTCAAAGAGCCAAGCAAAGGGACACCACTATGCGTAGTAGTTCCGCGACTACGAGAACACACACTCACACACAAAAACACACAGTATCGCTACGATAAACTTCTCGTTATGGGCGCGAAAGTACACTCAAAGCGGGTCGAGAAGCAATTTCTCAGCCAATACACACAACCGAGCAGCGCTCAACACTCAGGCCGATTTTCCAAGAATTGCGGGCAATAATCCAAACAACAATTCGAGGTAGTGTGCGCTGAGGCAAAACACCAAACAGGAATGCGCACCAGCTGAGTCACCACTGCAGGGAGCACAATGAGAGCACTTGACGCTATAGAACACGACCGCACAACACGAAAGTCGAATCGGGAATAATTTAAGGTGCGCTTCGGTTTTTATATATACTGAAGTGCAACTGAAACTTCAATAGCGCGATGTAGGACGCATGACGTCAGCCTTGCTTGTAAGCGGTACGATATGATCCGCTACAAGACACACATAAACAAACGCCGCCTACTCCTTAATTCATTACATAATATATACAAACATTAATAACAACATCATGCTTTCAAATCTTTAGAAGGGGTAACCAGCCGCTGGATACAAATCCATATGCTAATGTGAAGAATTGCCTTTTTACACCTAACATATCAATTTGTATTAAGTGTGTATTACATATGTGATAGTTAATATAAATTGATATTTTCATAGCAAATATGCAGTCAACAGAATAACCTCGAGCCAGGACTTGAACCTGCGATACCTTACATTCCATGTAAGTGCTTTACCAATTGAGCTATCGAGGCACAAGTCTGGCTGATGAAAATTCTAACTACATCTTCGCTCTGGAAATACGCTTGTTACGAACCCAACCTTAAATAACCTTCAGGGAGTCGTAAACGAAAAAGGATTTTTTCTATGTATGTATATTTATATTGTATTTCTTAATTCTATGAAGATTTTGTGTGTGTTGGTAAGATTGATCTACTAGGACTTTATAGGTCACTAGACGTTTTATGTAACAATTTTTATATCATGTTTTTCACTTAAACTACATCATGCCTAATTTATTTTCTTGTGAACACAATAAATACTAGTTATAGGTATCCCATTCGTTTCATATAAAGTACTGCTGCCAAATCAACATAACAGTTCAGCCAACAGTTATTTAAGATTCATTTGGCTACAAGACCTGCATCTGTGGCTAGCAGTGCTTGGCATCGGGGCGGACCGGTCAGATAGCTGCGGCCGCTGGCACCCTGACGGGGTCCCTCGCCAAACGACTTCACAGATGGCGCGGATTAGAAACTTGGCTGCTTTTTCATAGATTAACATTTATTTAAATGTGCCTCTCTATCAGTTTCTTCATTCAGTACAATTTCATATTTAATCAAAGCGCGCCCCGTTTTATATGTCTAATTTAGGGTTCCGTACCCAAAGGGTAAAAATCCTATTACTAAGACTCCGCTGTCCGTCCGTCTGTCACTAGGCTGTATCTCATGAACCGCGATAGTTTGACGGTTGAAATTTTCCCAGATGATGTATTTCCGTTGCCGCTGTAACAAAAAATACTAAAAAACAAATTAAAATAAATATTTAAGGCGGCTTCTATACAACAAACGTGATTTTTTTGCTCGTATTTGCTCAATATTGATAACGGCAAGAGGTAGACGCTTGAAATATTCACATAATATTTATTTATATATTCACTTTAAAAATAAATAATTTAATTAAAATACAACAAATATTTGAGTGGCTCCCATACAACAAACGTGATTTTATTGCCGTTACGGAACCTTTCTCGCGCGAATCCGAATTGCACTTGGCCGATTTTTACCTATAATGAGTCCGAAAATCGGTATAGCTGAATTGTTTTTTTATTTAAGTTTTGTGACCTGGGGAATCATATGCGAATATTTTCAGGTTGATGTCTGTGTGTGTTCGTTTGAGTACCACACTAGAACGTAGGCATAATGCAAATCCACTTTTCAATCCGAGGTGTTTTTGGTGGGTTGTCCGATTGACTTAACCATTTTATCATATTCTACGCGCGATTTTTTCTGAAGGTCACTGGTTTTCATAAAGAGATTTCAATTTGTCCTCAGATTTAAGTCGATCTTTCACGTTGAAGCTCGAAAGTATGTTAGTTAGTGCCACTGTTGATTTATACACACATTACTATACACTCCAGTCTTGTTGTTAGTGCTTTGCGAGGACTAATGCGTTAAAGTTTACACTTTAGTCCTTGGTACCGTAGCTTTCTAAAAAAAAAGTGTTAACAAGTCCTTGGTGGGGCAGCTGTTCTAGATAGAATGTATCGAAGTCCTCGATATAGCGGTTTTTCCAATCTGTATACAAGTCCTCAGTTTAATTATAGTACTGTAAAGAATGTACCAATCCAATACCAACACAATCAGTTCATCTTAGCTGACTTGCCTATTAACTACAGTGCCGGATGCCAACAGAACCTTTTTACCTATCTTTACTTGTCTTTATTCTAACCCGACTTCAAGAAAGGAGGAGGTTCTCAATGCCGATGTTTGATTTTTTTATGTATGTTCGGGCATATATAGACGGATTTTTAAATATATTTTTTATTTAAAAGGGTATACTTCCCAGGTACTCCCATACTAATGTAGTGAATTCAAAACTTAAATTTTTGGTCAAAAAAAGTTATATTAGTATTAATTTGGAACTGGTGGAACGCGTTTTATGTTGATGATTGTATAAAATATGACACCAACTTCAAACTGTAATCCAGATCAGATTTTTGGAAAGAAGTAATTATTTTTACCTTTTTTTTTTTTTTATACCACTAAGGTGGCAAATAAGCACACGGTCCCCCTGATGGTAAGCGTTCACCGTGGCCTATGGACGCTTGCAACACCAGGGGTATCACTCGCGCCTTGCCGACCCTTCAAAAAATCCAATAACTTCTTTCTTGTCTGTAGTCCTTAGTGAAAACCTTGGCTCATTCCACAACCCAAGCGTTCGCGGGAGAAAGTTTCTCTGATACCGCACGACCATTTCGGTTCTAAAGTATGAGAATGAATTCCCTGCCGATGGCGAGCGGTGCGATGGTAGAAAGTAGCCGTGGGCATCTTTTCGAACAATTCCTCAGAACACATCCCATTGTATAAGGACACACAGGGAGGCAAAATCTCTCCTCAGACTTACGGGTTCGATACGGCAAGTGAGTTTGGGATTGTCGACAATTCTCACAGCCCGTCGTTGAACCGAGTCAAAAGGTCCAGCTGGTATCCGGGTGCACCCGCCCAGAGATGGCAGCAGTACTCCATATTGGGCCGAACTTGCCACTTGTAAAGCAGCAACCTCTGCCCCGACGTGAAGTATTGCCTCGCTCTGTTGAGTACACCTAGTTTTTTGGACGCTAGCTTCACCTTGTCATACAAATGATAGCGGAACTGAACATCGCTGGAGATTTCAACACCAAGGATCCCAATGATCTTGGAGATGGAGAGGGGACTGTTCTGGAATTGTGGGACTACAGTGAATGGGGTTTTCTTAGCGGTGAACGCGCAGGCTTGTGTCTTTGTAGGTTTGAATCAGACCAAGTTTACCCGTCCTCAGTCAGAGACCTTGGAGAGTGTGGTCTCGATTTGAGACACAAGTTCATCGCGGTTTTCCTCCACAACGGAACGAGGGATGTTTGCACGACCCGTATAATAAAGTGTCTCCAGTACTGTCATCTGCATAGCAATGTATGTTGTTGATGGATAACATGTCATTGATATGCAGTAGAAAGAGCGTAGGAGACAGCACAGAGCCTTGCGGGACACCAGCATTAATGTCCATGCCATCAGAGCAACTACCGTCAACTACGGTTTGTATGCGTCTGCCGGACAAAAAGCTAGCCACCCATTTGCACAAACCCTCGGGCACTCCGTAAGATGGCAACTTCGATAGAAGACCCCGGTGCCAGACCCGATCGAACGCCTTCGCTATGTCCAGGTTACAATGCCTCCCCTTGACTCTCAATGGCTAGTGCCCATCGGTGTGTGAGATACACTAGAAGGTCATCAGTCGAGCAACCGTGGCGAAAGCCATATTGACGATCACTGACCAGGTCGTGTTCTTCTTTACAGTGCATCTTTTTGAAGCCGGTTGTTCTTTAGTGGTTATGAAGTCGGTTTATTTTCTTATTAAAAAAGTTTATTTTTGAATATTCAGTTGCCCTATAAAACAAATTTCATTTTACAGTTGTTCCTTAAATGCAATATTAGAGAAACAAGGGTTCGGTTGTTACCACATTTCTACGGAAATTATAAAAGTAATTGATTGAATATACATAACAAGACTGAAAGCGTTTAAATTACCTTTTAACATTTGTCTACGGACGGACAGATATGATGAAACTGTATAATGGTTACCGTTTTTAGGGTTCCTTATCCTTACAGTTTCGCCATGTCCGTACGTCCGTCCGTCTGTCCGCGGCTTAGTTCAAAAACTACTAATACGAGAAAGCTGCAATTTGGCAGGGATATACACATTGATCAAGCCGACAAAGTGGTAAAATAAAATCATTGAAAAAAGAAGTTTTTTACTGGTACACGTGAAGTGGGGACGTAATTTTTTTTTCTCGTTTTACCCATCGTGTGGTGTATCGTTGGATATAGGGTTGCCAGGTCTTAAAACCGAAAATCCGGACAGACCAGTAGGTTTAGCCGGACATTTGGGTAAAAAACATTTTATTTTTTACGTAACTTAAAAGGAAAGAAGGGAACCTTTATAGGGTTACTTTGTTGTCCGTCTGTTTGTCTGCCTGACTGCCTGTCTTGTCTCTGTCAAGACCCTTTTTCTTAGAAACGCGTAAAGGTATCAAGTTCAAATTATATCAAATTCTAAGGTCTGCGGTCTCTTGAAGTTGTAAACAAATCCAGCTTCTAAATCAACATCATAAGAAATACGGCCAAAATACGGTCATTTTTGTCGCATATTTTTGCATTCACAAATATATCAAGACCTATGGGGTACTTTCCGTTATCCTAGAATCATGAAATTTTACACGAAGCAAGGTCTTCGTGTCGAGCATCACAAATATAGGATAAAATCCGAAATTTGTTAATTTTCTTTTTGGCAAAACATTTCTTCTTGGCTTACGGCCATGTCACATTAGTATTTCTGCAGCATATTGTAAAAAATATACAGTTAGCGTAGTAATTTATCAGAATGCTTTTATTAATTTCAGGTTCCTAAATAACTTACTGGGTCATTAATTTTATTCATTCCGGTCGAATTCTCGGCAGAGTTTGCCATGGAATATAAAATAAGTGTTTAATTAATATTAAGAACAAAATTTTACGGTCCCTTGAAGCTGTATAAATATCAAACTTCTATGTCAACGCAATAAAACAACACGACCGAAATACAGCGATATTTGTCGCATATTTTGGCATTTCAAACTAAATCAAGACCTATGGGGTACTTCCCGTAATCCTAGATTCTAGGACCTGGAACCATAAAATTTTACACGAACGACAACGTCTTGCATCAGAAATATAGAGGAAAATCCGAAATTTGTAAATTTTTAATGTTGTTTATATCACAAAAAAGATTACTGTCAGTCTGTCCAGACCCTTTTACTGAAGAACGCGGTAGGTATCAAGTTGAAATTAATATCAAATAGGTACTAAAGTCTAAAACAATAAACACCAATCTTCTAAAACAATGCAACACAAATATAAATTAATATCTGTTCAATGCTATAAAAAAATATATGTGGAAGATGAAATTAATATCAAATACTAAAGTCTACGCTCACTACAGTCAATGCAATAACAAAATATGCTTAAAACATACAGTTATTTTTGTCGCATATTGTGAAACAAATAAATCAAAACCTATGGGGTACTTCCCGTTGACTTATTATCATGAAATTTAGCAAGAAGCAAGATGTTACATCACAAATATAGGAAAAAAAAAACTGATAAATTAAGGCATAAACCTGTAAAATTTGATCACAGAGGTTCTATTATTTACATATAATAAGTTTGTACGAAGCCCAAAGGCCATTCTTGCACTTGGCCGGTTTTGTCTTTTTCATTACAAAACTCTTTGGCGGTTTACATACGACAATTATCTGTAAATTCCATATAAATTGATACAAAGATGACGGAAATAAGAGCCTGTGTGTGTGTGATGTGTATACATCTATAGATATATACGTATGTATGTATGTGTGTATGTTTTATGTGTAAATGTGTATGTATTATATATATATATATATATATATCAAGATTCTGAGTTCACGGAAAGTACCCTGTAGGTTTTGATTCCCTTGCGAGTTTCGAAAATTTGCGGCATAAACGGCTGTATCTTTTGATTGCGTCGACTTAGAAATTTGATTTTTTCACAGCTTCAAGGGACAGTAGACTTAAGTATTTGATATAAATTTTAGCTTGATACCTCTACGCGTTCTTAAGAAAAAGGGTCTTGACAGACGCACGCACTGACGGACGGACGGACGGACAACAAAGTGATGCTATAGGGCTTCCGTTTATGCCTTTTGAGGTACGGAACCCAAAAAGCGATTTTTTCCAGTCGACCTTTGGGTAGAGGAAAAAAAAATTTTTTTTTGTTTTTAAAGTTAAAATTTAATCAAGTAAAACGTCTTTTTAGGGGTCGCTGTCACCTATACTTATGGTCCCTGGATTACCCATGAGTCTAACGATTAAAGATTAGATAAGACTATTCTCTCACCTTATATACCTACATAAGGTGAGTAATCAAATTGAAATAAATGTTCAATATAGGCCAACTGTCGAAGGGTCAGCTATAACTCGAGAAATAAATACCCGGATAGGGGAAATGGTGAATAAAGTGATAACTGGATATTTTCCGACTGATTGATTGATTCTATGACGGTTCTGTGTGGGGTTAATGCCCTACAATTTAGGAATCAGACTGCTTTCCTGTAAGGGTTTCGAATTTATACCTATAATGATCGTAAATCTATTGTCAATTTGAGAATTCTTAAGTTTAAGGTATAAGTTAAACAGGAACACAATAATTCAGACAAAAAGTGACGATAAATCTATACTTAGCTAATGATTTGTTTTTGTTTAAACGTACAAATCTCTATGGAAGTACCAATTGTATTAAAAAAATCTTTTTATTTGAAAGCCCAATTCTTGAGAAACATAAAGGTTATTCAACATCACGCTATGACCCTTAGGAGCCGAGCTAAGCGAAAACGAAGTACCTAATAGCCTGGGTGAGCAATGCAAAGTATTGTAATGATGCGCTATGTTGTGGGGGTAGGGGCGCTGCAACGGGAAGGGCAGGTATTTTTGAATAAATAAAAACTAAATCTATAATTTTATTAATCTATATTAATTTTAGTTACGAACATGTCAGGCCATGCCGAGTCGAGTATAGGGTTCAGTACGCACAATTTGTAATTTAAGTCCGAAAATAAATCTAACTTTGTCGGCTATCACACCCCAAGTCTTTGACTTGAGGTTGTTGTGTTTTTAGAGTTCCGTACCTCAATAGGAAAAAACGGAACCCTCATAGGATCACTTTGTTGTCCATCCGTCTGTCAAGACCCTTTTTCTTAGCACGCGTGGAGGTATCAAGCTAAAATGGTTATCAAATACTTAGGTCTACTGTCCCTTGAAGCTGTGAAAAAATCAAACTGCTAAGCCAACTCAATCAGAAGATACAGTCGTTTATGCCGCAAATTTTCAAAACTCGCAAGGGAATCAAAACCTACAGTGTACTTCCCGTGAACTCAGAATCTTGAAATTTGGTACGAAGCAACGTCTTTGCGTAAAATTGCGAAAACCGTAAATTTTTAGTTACATGGTATAATAAAAAAATTATATAAAATAAATTATAAAAAATAATAAATTTAATAAAATACAACAATATATAATAAGTTTGCACGGAAGTCTCGGTGCGCGAGCCAGACTCGCACTTGGCCGTTTTTTTTAAGTTAGTAACTTTATGTGCTAGTATCCTGGATATTTACGATAATGCGTACGGTGCGATCTTGACCAGGCTTAGTGTCGAAAATGGCCACTTTAGAGCTAAAAAATTACATATAGGGCATAATTTAAAAATAATGTCTAAGAAAGCTCACAATGATTTTAAAAGCGCTCGATAAGTTTATGAAAAATATTTTGATGCTCACTTTGTTTTTTGTTTAGAGTTTGTATGTTTGATTGTAGCATCGGGCAATCCAGTCCGGTGAGAAACCAAGAGACATCTGCGTACGACCTGTGCGTACTAAGGAAGGTGGACTACTTTTCGGTAGGCTGCTACGAATGGACTCTGCATATCAGAGTCTCTTAGCACGTGCAGTGGTGGGCAGGCTTGGCGGGCACTTTACTGTGCAGCCGGGTAGGCACTTTGTGCCACCGTCGTAAATTGTACGCTGGGCGACGACTTGGTATTTCAGAGCCCTAGTCAGGCGGGAGCGATGGCCTTTGCTTGGGTGTCTCTATAAGAATATTCTTTGTACGAAGAAAAAATAAAAAATATCTCATGGCGGCGCTGGTCAGCTTCTTTAGGCAAATTCACTAAACAACTTTGAGACTAAGCATTTCCAAAAATGTTTTTTTTTCATATTTAGGCCTGCTTGTTAGGACCTGTTGCGGTCGTTGGTTGTTGTTGATCATGCCACTTACTCACAGCTGCTGTGATCTATATTGTCGGCAAATTGAAGGTGTTTCGCCATTTCTGATAATTTTACAATCCACTCACGTAAATTAAACAATTTCAAAAAAAATTACATCTGACACCTTTCCGCAAATAGATCGGTTTTTTGTTATCAATTTTTTATCACTAAGATAGCAAACAAGAACATTTTCCGCCCCGCCTGATGTTAGGCGATTACCGAAGCTTTTACTTATAAAGTAGCTAGCTTGTACTTATAATATAGTTAATTATATACTAACCAAGTTTCTCTTACGCCAACATAACCTTATTTTCTAAATGATCTAGAAACTGGACATCGTTGACCATATCGACACCCAGCATTTTAATGCTTTTGAAGATGTTTGGTCACCAGGTACACTGGCGTGGCGAACAATATTCTCTGGGTATACCTAGGTGGTGAGCGACCGAGGTAATTAAACAATGATTCACATTTTATATCTATATTTTTAGGCTGAGCTTAATTGCACACTTATAGTATAACCAAAGATTTCTATGTATTTCTAAAGCTGTGGTCGTCTATGTAAACACGGACGAGAGCTGAAAAACTGTTTATTCCATTGACATATGTGCACTGGTATAGCAAAGTTGTCTTTATTGGGTGGGTATTATAAAATAACCAAATTTTTTTGCTTTTTTTTTCTGTAATTCCACGGCACCCGACCATAAAGTCAAAAACAACGTGTTCGTCTCATGGAGCCGTATACAAAGTATATTTTACCATTTCCATTGAAGAATCATAATGACTGGATATCGTGTCAAGAGCTGCAGCTGAAGCGATAAGTTTTCTTTTACTTGGCAGTTGGCATCTTGGAATTTATATAGCTTTAGCTTCGAATCACGTCCCGACACAGACGGGCACGGATCGTGTGTGGCAGGAGCCTAGGTGCGTTGCGTGGCCGTCCAATGTCGTAGATCGTGCGTGGTGTCATTCGTAAAAGTACGCACCGTTGGAACTTACCTTTATATATTTACTGGAAAGTTTGTCGGTATGAAGTGTTCGCTTTATATGTATATTATATTTTTTAATTAATTACACTACATTGCATTTTTGTATCTTTCATCAGAATCATTTCTATTACTAGTAGCAAGCAGGAGTATGCAGGTCAAACACACGTGTGATGTTACATTTCTGTTATTGATACTTCAAATACCTAAGGCCGCCTCCGCACTGCGGGTGGCTTGCTTAACGACTAGCGCGTGGTTGCCTGGTGACCTGCTATATGGGCGCTAGGCGTTTAGCAAGTTTGTTCGCGTCGGAAATCATTCCTTTGTATGTTTTTTTTATTTCCTATATTTTCCCCTTTTCAGCCTTTGGTTTAGTATCGGAGTTCATCGTCAGTCTCAACAGCCTCGCAACTGTGATACTTAGATGACGTGTCGGGACAGCTGTCGGCTACTGAAAGGTCGTCAGAGCTGGCTGCTGGTGCCTCGTGCGCAGCCAGTGGCATCAGCTCCTCTTCTTCAGCGTAAGTCGGAGTCAAGCCATTACGTTTCGTGATTGTGTTAAGAGTCTGATGATCAGTCTCTCGGATCCAGCAATCTGAGGAGTAGATACAACAGTGTAAAATTATTTGATCAGATCAAAATACTGTGTAAACTCTATGTAACGAAACTTAACGGACTGAGCATTTTCGGCGTTATAGAGAGTGGTCGTTAAATGGAGTCTGTAAGCAATTATTACAACGTGTAACAACTGGACAAAATTATTGATAGAATCAGGCGTTACTTTGCGGAAATTCATTATATTTTATCAAGCATAGCAAGGTAATAAAATTTTATCATAACTCGACAAAAGTCTAGTGACCGAGGTAAACATGTGCAAGTTTATCATGCAATAACAAAAGACAATTTTTCTTAGAATCACCGGTACGTCAGTCAAATTAACACGTGCTGGACAGTAAAACAAAAAAACAGCAAACAAGAGAACGTACACAGCTGCAGTTCTTATCAATTTCGGCAAATCAAAAAGTACTTAATAATTTATAGTGCCGTATCGTTGTCGTTAAATAGAGTGAGCGTGACGCTATATAGAGTGTATAATTTATAGAAAACAAGGTAAACCAACCAAAGTCAAGCAACTTCAACGTTTTAAGAAATTTGTCCTAGAAGAATAAATACCTACTTGATCTGTGGGAAATAATCTCTTTGTTATATCAAAATATTCTACAGCTTGCATCCTCAATACATTTAGAGTTCCTATAGTGTTACTATGGTTAATAAGTATAGAGTTTTTAAATTTAAAAATCTACTTTGTTGTTGTTTCTTCACAGTGTAGTAGCAAGCCAGACGATTGTTTATCAGTTGGTTTATTCAAATTAATCGGTCTAACAGCTAGAGTAGGTTATGGTTGGGTCATTCATTGATTCATCGTATAGGTTACGAGCTATTTGCAGGCTCACCTAAAAGATGCTACACTAAAATGTTTAATAAAATGCAAGGCATAAATAATGTTCGATAACTAAACGGGAGACGAAGTACAAGTCACATGTCATGGTCACGATCATAGTACTCAATCATTCATTATGTTAGTGGTAATAATGCGTAATGTGTACTGTGTGCTGATTTGAGAGACTTAAAAGGGTCCTTAGACGATACAAATATTTTGTCAAGCAGTTACGTGCTCGCCAAGCATTTTTGATCGTCTAGGAAAACCTCAAGCATATTTATCAAGCATTGACACACATTCGTTTCATTAACGTTTCAAAAGTTTCATTAACATCGACATGTACGTAGAAGCTTTTTCAAACACGACAAGCATTTTCTAAACGTTCAAAATTGCTTGCCAAGCGTTATAATTTCACGTGGTTGGCAATAATTTTTGATCGTCTAGGGACCCTTTTATGTTCATATTTATGTACTGACTGGGTCGTCTTTCGGGTGGCACTGGTTGCACAGTAGTTGGCGCTGGTGGCTTGGTGGCTCGTAATCTCCGTGGACTGCGTGCTAGTGCGTGTGAGATGCTCGGCAGACGGATGTCGAGGTGCGAACCGCGTTCTGTCACAATTTTGTTGTTCATCGCATACAGCTTGGTGGTGATGTCACGAGCTATCAGCGTGCTGACCACGCAAGCCAAGTACGGTTCTTTCACGAAAAGGTACTCGAGAGAGCTGCGCTGCCAATATAGGTAGCGGCACGATGATGCTGCTATTATTGACACCTGTCATGGTTAACAAATAAAGTTTTAGTTACAAATAAGTATTTATTAATATTTTTTTTGTAAATACTAGCTGCATTCCGCGGTTTCACGTGATACATAGCAGTAAAAGTTACAAGTCAATACGTTCAGCCATTCTTGCCAATCAAATTTCAAACATGATGAATCCAAGGTTTACATGCGACTAGAATATCGAAACAGTCAAGAGCACAGAGACAAGATTAAGCCCCCCTGTATACTTCAAGCAAGTTTTTCTCTCCGTGTACCGTCTCTCTGTATACCGGTTCACAAAGGACACCGTTTTGTAACTGACACCGTTTTATCAGAATCATAGTTCAACTTAATCAAACTCAAATCGCAAGGATGGAATGTGATATACGGACGGATGTACATGTCGAAACTATAAGGGTTATAGGTACTATATTTGGCTCCCGTTTGTAGGGGAGAACAGGGTAATGGGAGCCTACTAAGGGAAAGTTTTGATAAAATTGACGTTTGTCAAAATTCTTGTAATTTTTAATATTCAACTCTTACCTTTATTATTAAAGTATACTTTAATCACAGTTGTAATCAACCACAGACACGTATTAAGGTACAATTACAATTTTACAAAAAAAGTCAGTCGCTCCTATTACCCGACAAATGCGGCTAATGAGAGCCCATTTAAGGCTCATACGGAAAATAGGAGCCATTATAATTACTCTTAAACCAAAAAATTAAAAAAACGTACTTTAAATGAGATTATAGTTATTGTAATTATCAATACAATAAAACTATTTGTAAAACAAATTAAAAATATTTTTTTTAAACAAAACGGAGAAATAAATTTGAAATTATTAAGTGAAAACTAAAGATCCAGACCGAAATGCCTCCTCTTTTGAGAACAGATACCGCATTTTCTAATGAATCCACCGTCCAAGAAGCTTTCGTGGTTGTCCGATTTCTTTTACGTGGTATCTAAAACAAAAACTAAGGTATGTTACGGCTGTAAAATGACTAAACAAAGCTAAGCTAAGGCTAGGTTACCATTAGCCGCTGACCACCATTTTGAAAACTAGTAATATAAATATTTATTTCTATTTTAAATCACAATTCAATTAATGTGACTCTTTAGTATATGAATCTAGGAATATAATAAGCATTAATACAATACAATAAGAATATAGTTTCATGCTTACCTTGATACTGGCAGTTCACAATTTTTTGTAAGCGTGGAGCGAAAAATACACAATCGTCCCTCGGGACTAAACGAAAGGCACTAACGGTCCGAGCGCGTTAGGTAAAGTTTGCCGACAGTTGAAGCAACCGAGTGCTAATGATCGCGCGAATGTGCATGCGCTTCGTTCAATCAACATAGCTCCCATTGCCCGACGGCTCTCATTACCCTGCGTTCCCCTACATCCCACGCACGCAGGCCTCTCCTCTGCCGAGTGCGTGTTGACGGACGCTGTCGAGCTAGCTAGACTTAACGACTGCTGTCATATGACATGGATTTTCGTGCCCTGCAAAACAGGGATGAATAGCACTCAGATTAGGGGTCTAGGCCACTAGGTTTTCCATTTGGCTACAGAACTCTAATCCATACTGTACCACAGAATAAAGAATAGTCTATAGCCGTAGCTTCTAAGCGTGAGACGATTCTTTCCCTTTATTAGGGACCCCTTAAACTCCTTCACAATTGGCAATGATGGTCGATAATGACCCATCTTCTAATTGACCATAATGGACGGCTAAAGGCAGGCACGAACCGCACGATTGTCTAGAGTATTTAAGTAGTTGGCTGGCACCACAAAAGTTACTAATTAAATTAAATAAAGTTTGCCTTTGCAAGCATCTATAGGCTGCGATAAAAGAAAAACCGGACAAGTGCGAGTCGGACTCGCGCACGAAGTGTTCCGTACTATTATTTATAAAACCAGCAAAAAAATCACGTTTGTTGTATGGGAGCCCCCCTTCAATATTTGTTTTTTTTTATTTTAATTTTAATAATTGCGTTATCACTATTGAGCAAAAAAATTACGTTTTTTTTATGGGAGCCCCCTAAATATTTATTTTATTCTGTTTTTTAGTATTTGTTGTTATAGCGGCAACAGAAATACATCATCTGCGAAAATTTCAACTGTTTAACTATCACGGTTCATGAGATACAGCCCGGTGGCAGACAGACAGCGAAGTCTCAGTAATAGGGACCCGTTTAGTACCCTTTGGGTATGGAACCCTAAAAAGAAATGGAAGTAGTGTATGGTAGTCTGTAATCAGCTACATTCCAATGTGGTCGGATAAATATCTAGGTACTAATGTTGAAAACTAGACCTCCTCATTTCATGCAAAAAACTAGATTACTAACTTTTTTAGAGCTTAATCATGTCAGAAGTTTACTGTAAACTTTACTGTCTAGACTTTATCGATAATTAACCTAGTTTAGTCACAGGTCAGTTTGTTGCATTTATAGCCACTTTGACTGCTATAAAGCAATGGCATTATAGGCCGTAACAATTAGGTCAATAGAATGGGGTAGATAAATACCAGCCCCTAAGGGATATGGCCCCTTCGGCTATAAATACGTTTCACAAGCTTGTAGTGTGAAAAGGGTATGATATAGGTACTTATAATACAAAATACAATCCTGACTTTAAATAACAGTAATGCATATTTTATCTGATACTCGCAAAAGATCATACTCTCATAACTTCCGCGAAATAAGCTCCCTGTCAACGTTTTTTCTAGGAACAGTAGTGTAGATTCCTTTAAGAAAGATATTATTAGATTATTTAAGGGTCGGCAACGCGCGAGTAATGCACCTGGTGTTGCAAACATCCAAAGGCTGTGGTGACTGTTTAACATCGGGCGGACCGTAGGCTTGTTTGCCACCGTAGCGCTTTAAAAAAAAATATTAACTTCTTCTTTAAATTAATCTTATTTATTTTAGAAATTGTAGACTAATAATACTTAGTTAAGTACCGATCCTAGAATCACGGTAAGGTTTCACTAAAAAAACATTGCTATGGCCTTATAATTTGGGCCTAGTTGCAATACTACCAGATCCTTTTTGGCTCCACATAATTTATTTTAAATGTTTGACTAATCATTTCCTAATTATATAGGTATAATTATGTACCGAGGAGAGTGCGCCAAATAAATGTCATGTCAAAATTTCTTTTTCTTCTATAATACAGCACTTACATATGTAGATCATTCTATTATTATCGTAATTGTTGCGAATATAAAAAAGCGAAAGTGGGTCTGTTTGTTTGTGATTACGTAATGTGTCGTATCGTAACACTTGTATCATCGATACATATATCGCAGCATCGAATTGGCTTATTTTGGGACAAACTGCGGGTCACGGCCAGCTTTGTGTACGACAAATACTTTAAAATCATGTGTAGGCGAGCACTGTAGGGGTTACGACCTCATGATAGGTTATAAGTAAGTAGAAAGACTAACGAACCTTATATATTTATAGCAAATATTTGGAATCAGCTCTCAGTTACCCTTATTAATGCTCAAATAATGCTAATATAATGCAATTAGGTACATACAGTTACACAGCTAATAGCTGTTTGATTTGTGCTCAGATTAGAGTTATATCAGCTGAAACAGCACTTCTAACGCTTTTATTCAGCAGGCTTGTACAGCTAAAGATTCTTTCTATTGTAGACAGGGATTCAGCTGATATATAGCGGTTCAGTGTTACTTGGGACGCCTATCGTACAAGACAATGACCTAATCTTCCTTCTATAAGGAGAGGCTTAAGCCCCTGCAGTGGAGTGTGTATGACGGCTCAGGCGATTTAGATTAATAAAAATGAAAAAACATATATACAGAATAAATGACTGACAGAAATAAACGCACATATTACTTCGGCGGACCGGTTTATTAAGACCTGACAGTATCGAGTTGCTGTAAAAAATTTAAAAACAATTATTGTATAACTTCAGTTTGTGAACTTTGTAGTAAGAGAAAGAAAACATGTTGTTAGTTGCCTACTAAGTTTCAATCGTATCGAACGTAATGTAAATTGATGTTTAGTACAAAACTAAAACACGTATTTCGATAGTAAAACGTTTGTATTCTGCACATTTATCGCTATAATCGAAAGTGCCTTACTACTTTGACAAATGATGGATTTAAATAACAACGGAATTTGCCTAAAAAAAATATCAGTCAGCCACCCTGAAAACAGTGCTTCTGAGTCGACAGAACCTTCAATCTTCTTCATTAAATTAGGTAAGAAGATTACTTTTTTTTTAATTGAAAGTATTCGTCCGAAGTTCGGCTATATGTCTGTCTGTTCAATTTTCGTTAAAAGTTTGGGCCCTAAAAGTTAACAATTGACAAAAAATAGTGATTCAAACTCCGCGATTTAGGTAGTAAAGTAGGAAGAAAGTGCTTTCTATATCGAGTGAGTGAGTTATCTTATAAAAGCTGATTAATCTGAAATATACTAATGTACTAGTACTTACAAGAATGTTTTTAATGCGTTAACTTGTATTAAAAGCAGGCAAAGTGCGAGTCGGACTCGAACACCGAGGGTTCCGTACCATCACATAATGCTCGAGCCGTAATTTACATAATTAAATAAAAACTTGACTGGTTTTTATTATTTGTTGTTTCACTACGTAGAGCGTTTTTACCATAGAGCGTTACCTATGATCATAATATACAGGTCAAATTAATGACCTCCTTTATTTAAAGTCAGCTTAAAACAACAAAAACATGTTTCTTGCCCAAAATGCCCAAAAACGGCCTTTTCTGACTTGATGTCATCCAATCTCACGTAGGGGAGAGGAAGGGTCTCGCCGAATATCAAATAATTTTATTTTTTACAAAAAATTGCTAGAAAACTGGCCATATCATACACAACAATAATTATCGCAGCGTTGCAGCGGCGCGGCGGCGCCGGGGCATCTCTGCAGGTCCTGGAGCAGGGTAGGCCTGCTAGTGTCTCCAAATAGGTCATATTGCTTATAGAATACACAAACCGATCGTAAATAAGGTTTGGTATTCGCGTAGGGACAACAATTAACCTTTTTAGTTTTTTTTAAATATTTTGAATTTAGATTCCTATCGAAGGAAACAAACATGCATCATATGCATTTTTGGTTTAGTAGTATTATATTCTCTTTGGGTTTAGTCTTCGGTTGTTAGGCGTCCACGTCAGATGCTGGACCCGAGGTTGGTCGTTTTTATATTGTAATGTATGGGCTACTAGAGTAAAACACCATCTTTCCGCTTTCACCACGGAGCATTAGCATGCCCCGCGAAGTATTAGGAAAAGTGTAAGAAGCGCTCCTGAAGCCATCCCGTAGCCACAAAATGGGACCAGTACATATGCTGGCGAGCGTTGAGGCTGACGCCGGGTTTCAGGAACTCCATTAAGTGTAGTCCGCGGAGTTGTGCTCAGTGTATGGCCACTCAGTCGATAAGTCGCATTGGTTCATTAGGCAGGCTAACTTTTAGTATGATAATTGTACGCTCACGAATAAGCCAGGCCATTCCAATGTAGTTGATGACCATGAGAGGACCAGGAACTCCACCCAAGTATAAAGTAAAGTTGGAATATATAAATTTATTAGATATAATTAATATAATTCTTTATTATAGGCGTAGCATAAGACAAAAGGAGAATAAACTAAAAGGCAAATACTCACAAAATATAACACCAATCTCCATTTTGCTACGGAACCCTAGCAATCTAAAATACTTGTAACGAAGTATCCAACCAACTAACCTGGTATTACAAAGCCACTTTAAGTAACCTTAAATGTCGTATTGTTTTATGTGTTCGCGACCTCATTAATTCGCTTGAGTTACACGATTATAAAAATTTCTAAAATTTTCACTATGGAAGCACACACGTAAAAGAAATATTTAAGGATATAGGTAATTGGATGAAACAGATAAACTTAACGTGCGTATAGCAATATTTACCGTTTTAGAGTTTGAAAACTAGTTTGGCTTCCTTGCCGCAACGTTGAACTTCATGGTTGAGCTGTTCAGTTGGTTGGTGGGAAATGACCGAACGTAGGTATACCTACGTACGTAAATATTAGGACTTGCCAAAAACTCAACTAGAGCTGTCAATGTCGGTTAGTAAAGACACGAAAATAAATTTATTGAGAGAATTATTTTATTAAGAGAACTAGGCTTAAGTCTTGGCAGTGACTCCGCCTGCGCTAAAATCGGTTATCAGCGTGGGATTTCAACAGCAACTCCATGATTATTCTCATATATATAATTACTAGACTTTGCCCGCGGCTCTGCCCGCCCTTAATTTGGTTAACGGCGTAGGATTCTTACGGCAACTCCTTGATTATACTCAAGAAGTTTGTTATAGCAAGCTATAGCTGCAGCTATGGTGCGTTCGTGGAATTCGGTTATAGTTACTCCCGCGGGAATTTTTGAATTTCCCGGGTAAAAAGTAGCCTTTGTCCTTTTCCGTATTTTAACTATCTCTGTGTGCAAAATTTCAGCTCATTTAAATGCTCCCAGTGCAGCAGCATTAAGTAACAAACGTTATAGTTATTCCCGCGGATTTTCCGGGATGAAAAATAGCCTATGTCCTTCCCCGGGACTCAGACAAATTACATCTAAATCAGTTGAGAGGTTCCCGATCCATCCAGTGGTTGAAGCGTGACAAACAACCAAATATCCAAACTTTGGTATAGCATTTTGCTAGCGGCCGCCCTGCCCTAAATTTGGCTATCGGCGTGGGACTCCTTCATTTAATCTCGGTATTGATACTGTGATTTACTCGTTAATTACCCCGCGCTAAATTCGGTTTTCGGCGACTGTGATTTACTCCTTAATTACACTAATGAAGTTTGCTATAGCAAGCTGTAGCTATAGCTATAGTTCGTTTAAGCTCGCTTATAGTTATTCCCGCGGGAATTTCGGGATAAAAATAGCCTATAGGCTATTCCAGGACCTAACCTATATGTATGCCAAGTTTCATCCCGATCTGTGGTTGAAGCGTGAAGAAGTAACTAAACATACACACTCGTAAACTTTCATCCTTATAATATTAATGGGATAGTAAAGATGACCCAGTTATATTCTCGCCTTTCGAAATCGATATGTGAAGTTGAGCAACTTCGGGCGTGATCAGAACTAAGATTATTTTAGAAATAATACTTTCATATATGGTTTATTAGTAACAATTGTACTTAAAAACTATGTTAGTAATTGTCAGTTATAATTATTATTATTTAAATACGAGGAGCGATCAAAATGTTTCCGGTATTCGATATTTGAAATTGTTATTTGACGTTCATTTATTTTTTATGTCATTTGGGCTGTCTTTGGTAGTTGTCACCGTAAAGTGTTACAATGCAATTGCTTTCAGTGCTTTACAATATTTTTTAAAATCTGTGAATCGTCGTACGAAGCCAAAAATGGCATAAATCTGTATTACGCACCGTGATAAAATACTTCGTACTGAAAAAAAATCTTTCGATGGGGCAGTCAGGTCTACCAGCAATCATCATCAGAATGCTGTTGTCACTGGCACGTAGTCACTGCAGAAGAGAGACCTTACTTTCTTACGCATGATGGTGTGAAACCCATTCGCCGCGAACATTGCATGGCATGCGGCAGTCCCAGCAGCATCATGAATGCATTATTGTACTGTACGCGTAGCTCGCCCACAGGCTGCTCGAATAGAATGACTGACAGAACGCTTTTAACAAAGGGCAAGCATATTGCTCCTCACTGACAACGCCCCACGCTCCGTCTCTATATCTGCGTCGACCTTTAGATCTTCCGTGATGACATGCCCCAAATGTTTAAAGCTATCAACCACTTAAAGTGAAAATCCATTTAGACACACAGGTGGCACACAACGTGACTTATGCTTGGGTTAACGAAACACCATAAGCTCACTTTTGTTTGTGTTGTAGTTTGTTAGGCTATGTGCCGCCGCGTATTTTTCGCAGGTCGAAAGAAGCTTTGTAATCGGCGTAGTTGATGTTGTTTACACAAGTGTCATCAATATGGCAACCACCATGCATGCTGCTCAGCCTCTCAACAAAGTGGGTAAGGCAGGGGAGGAGAGCTTAGGCCCCCTTGTCTGACAACGCATGCCAATATGTATTCCTCCGACAGAGCATCAGCCTACCTTATTTGATTTTCTTGCTGTGAGTACCAGAATTTTACCGCAGCTATATACTTTGCCGGCACACCCGCGTCTTCCAAGCTTGCCCCATAGTAAATCGTAGACAACTATATCAAAAGCTTATGACAAGTCGAGGAAACACGCCTAAGCCGGTGTACTTCTGTTAGTGTAGTAGGTACTTGACAGTATGTTTTAAAGTCAAAATTGCACTTTCGGTCGAGACATCTGCTTTAAAGCCAAACTGGGCATCATGTACACTGACGTATGCCGAGAAATGCAATCACTACTTAGGGAAAAAAAATACCTATCTGATATAGACTCAACGTCAAAACAATCGCACGTTTTTAAAAACAAATTTCTGTTGTTTCTCACCTCTATCTCAGTATACATTACCTATATACCAAGCATTACTGTATCCTAAATGAAATGAAAACACGTGTATATTTAGCTGCTTTTTTTTTGTTTTGTATATATGTAGTAGAATATTTATTTGTACACTTTTTTTTATTATTTAGGTAAAAAAATTATTTATAACTAGCGAACGAGTCCAACGACCACGGAAAGACTATTGGTCACAGGGTTATGCTGAGGGAGAAGCCTTTTTGGCATTGTCTCGCTCATAAGTTAACTAGTAAGTAAGTACTTAGGTTTAGCAATTCTTTTTTTTATTCGTTTTTGTTTATTTGTAAGTTATGTACATAGTCCAAATATTATACATTACTGCCGCGGCCCGCAACTGCAGCATAACCGGGCGATCGTGAGTATGTGGGCTGAGGTGTAGCCGAGGCACGCATCACAGAGTTCGGTTATGCAAAGTTGTTGCAAAGGCTTTTATAGCGCTTTTTTCCAACATGCGTGTAAATTAAAACAATAACATATTAACGCACATGGTTATTTTTATAAAACTAATTATATTGACAACTATTTCGACAATAATAAAAATTTTTGTTCTCCGCGTTCAAATGTCGATTTCTTTTTTTTACTTTTTTAAATTAATTTAATGGAACATCCTTTTGGTTGTACCAGTCCGAAATTGATGAGATATCTATTTAGTTATCAATGTTCAGGTTTAAAAAAATTCTTTTCATTTTCAAATTACATATTCGACCGCTAAAACATTGCGGGCCGCTCTCTGAATATCGTAGCATGTTTGAAAAAATGTTTTTTTTTATTTTGAACTTTGTCGTACACGCATTCAGTTAGGGTTTCGTAGAGTGAAAATTATTGCGAAGATTTAAAAATGTGAACCGATTTCGTTCAAAACAATTTCTCACCAACAGAAATTGTTTTGAACGAAATCTTCCTATACTAATCCTTTTCTGGAAGCATTTTGGGGTATTTTCACGCCTCTATCTAGCATTACTGTTATTATTGTAAAAGGCTGTCATTCCGTTTATTTAATAAGCTAAGGAAACTCATGAGAAACGTTTAATTTAAGTTTTATAGCTTCATTCGCTTAAAAGTTAGGGATGCAAAATTAGGAAACGATCGACTGATTCATGATCATCAAAATAAAAACTAGTAGGTACTTCCCCAATACCTAGAGAGGTGAAGTTTGGGGCAGATATAGCTTTGACACTCACATAAAGGTAAATCTACCAAATTTTGGATTCTCTAAGATCTGGAGTACCTGATGACCCTGATTTGAAACGTAACCAGCCAAACTATTAGCGATATGAAAACGCCGCAAAACATTTAATAAAAATCCTGGTGGCACATAATAAAAAGGAAGATCTGAAGTACTTGATTTGAAACACTAAGAGCGCAGCCAAACTGTAAAAGATATACTTACATTGGCTCCTCGGTATTCTCGCGCGGGCAAACCGCAGCAATTTCAAGAATGACCAACCTCCGTGGGGTTCATCTTATCAACCTTAACAATAGTAGCATCAAAGCTCAGAAATCAGCCACAATGGATATAACCGACTCAGATTTACTTACCCCCGACCTAGTGACAAAGATCGAGAGCTAGCACTACAAAAAACTGTAGCCTAGATACACGTAATAGAACCAGAAAAAAAGAAGGATATTGCCAATCCGAAACCGTCGTAGATATAAGAAATAAGAATAGTATCACCTACAAAAAGAAGTGACAATTCCAAAAAAACATGGTGTAAATAACGTGTTACGTCCTACTTACGTGCCTGCCCTTGTATTCAATCATATCTACGTTACGTAGTGTAAGAAGGTACACAATTTGTATAAACACAAACTCGTGCAAAAACCGACAAAAATTTATTCCACATCACACACTTAATTGAGTAAATGGCGTAAAACTGACTCGCTTGAGTAGCTAACTGATGAGGAGTTCATTATTCGCAGAGCGAGGGAAAGTCATTATCAAAGAAGGGCAACTGCCGTCGGTTGTAAGTTAAGGTAAGATAAAGGCCTTGATAAAATCGCTGACCTATTAAAGAAGTAGGAAGTTACGCAAGTATCTGAAAAGGGAAACTGATATATTGCGTCTATAAAATATAACTTAAACGCAACTCAAAAACATTCAAAAAAAACCCGACTGGAAAAACATTAAGAACTAAAAAAAAATAAACATTTAAGATAACTTAACTACTATAGTGTGAGCAATCTGTACGCTATTTGAACTTGCATTGAAATGAGTCTCTGTTGGTTATAGGGAAATATTTGGTAAGTTTGAATTAGTGTTTAGTTCTTAATGTTTTTGCAATCATGTTTTTTTAATTTTTTAATTATTTATTTTTATTCACAGCTTTTAAGTGTAATTTTTTTCCAATTTTTATTACTCGCGCTTGACTATTTTATTATGTGTTATATATTGTCGTACTCGCCTTTTAAAGCTCTTCATTTTGATGCCCAACTCGAGGGCCTTAAAATAAAATGTTTTTAGCCCGCAAATTAAAGCACATAATATCTGCCATTTTGATTTTTTTAAGAAATTTATGTACCCAGTGTCACTCTCACAATTAAAGAAATAAATAAATATTTTTGGACATAACACACAGCGCCGTCTAGCCCCAAAGTAAGTAAAGCTTGTGTTATGGGTACCAGACAACGGATACAAATTCATAAATATTACTTTTTTTTTGTAAATACATACACATCAATCATAAATAAACCCTGACTCAAGACAAACACAAATGTTTATATTATGACATAAATTTTTGTCAAGTGCGGGAAGCGAACCCACACCCTCTGCACAGTAGCTGGTCACACTACCAACTAGGCTGCGAGGGAGTCAAACATCAATTACGAATACAACGACAACTCTCAAAGCCAAAATCAATAAAGCCGATCAGGCTACAGAGCGTGCCAAAGAAATATATATACATACATACACTCGAAAAACATAACTCCTTCTGGCGCGGTAGAGTAATAATAACTGTCTTGTACTCGTGTGTTAAAAAAAATGTCACGCGCCGGGGTACAATAGAATATGAATGAAAACCCTCTTTACCCCTGATAATATATTTTCTTTTGGGAATTATATTTTGGGGTAATCCCAGTGCCAAAATGTAAAAATGTAGGTAGTACATACGAGCAATATACAGTAGAAGAAAACTGAAGGTTGCAAATCTAATTCGAAACAACTCGGTATTTTCATCCTTTCATCACTATATGTTTACGAAATAACTATATTTGTGAAATCAAATCCACAAGCTACAACTACATTCTTAGAAATTAGTGTAAATAGTGTTATACATGGCTCTAATGATATACTAAATAATTCGGGACATACGAGTCATTAATATCAAACGGTTTTAAAATCGATAAGCCGATAACCTGTATTCGATAGCTCTTTTAGTTAGGCAAGGCTCATGTGTTCCACATCAGGTACTCCAGACCTTCGATCTTTATAGGCCATCTAAAAACAATCGATATCTCTAATATTATGGCTGAGCTCTTGGGTTTCACACAAGGGTCGTCAAGTACTCCTAATCTAGTAGTCCTAATATAGTATTAAACCCTATCTCTGAGTCAAATTTTAGCTCTCAAGGTTTTGCGGAAGCACTAACTCTATTTTGATAGATCAGTCGGTCAGAATCGAATTTTCATAATTTTGCATCCCTATAATAACTTAAAGAATGAAGCTAGGTATAGATTAACCTGAAATTGTATGGTTCCTATGAGTCCCCTAAGCTTATTAAAAATACAGAATTTTAGCCTTCTCAAATAACCTAGTGCTGAAAATACACCGAAATGCTTCCAAAAAAAAATTAATAGTACGGTAATTTGCCTTGCGCTCGAGACTGCACTGCACTGCCCCCAGCCAGATTACTCGATTTGTCCCTCTCTCACTATTTTTATTTCGGAATGTTACTCAACCGATACTATCTGATAAATGATTCTGATATTGTTTAATAAAAGACCGAGTCACATGTCTTCGGGGATTTAGAGTGGGTATCTGGATACATACACAGCCATACAATTTGTCTTCCTATATATATTTTAACATCGCCCGCTAATTTTTAATTGACTAAGTCTTCCAAAAAACTACGAATACCCGTATTGAATTTGCTGTATCTACTATAGGATGAGTTCTACCTATTTATTTCGTTAAACGTTATTATGACGTATGTATAGCAAATAATACAGGTATATTGAAATTGGAAAGATAAAACTTTAAGCAAAATTGCTAATTGCGTATGCCATTGTGTATATTTAAAACTATTGCTACTAATTCACCCATAATAATATAAGGTTTCAAATGGACAGCTTTTTAGGGTCCCGTACCCAAAGCGTAAAAAACGGGACCCTATTACTAAAACTCCGTTGTCCGTCCGTCCGTCCGTCTGTCACCAGGCTGTATTTCATGAACCGGATAGTAAGACAGTTGAAATTTTCACAGAAGATGTATTTCTGTTGCTGCTATAAAAACAAATACTAAGAAACAGAATAAAATATTTAAGGGGCTCCCAAACAACAAACGTAATTTGTTTGCTCGTTTGTGCTCGATATTGATATCGACAATAGGTGGACGCTTAAGTCGAATATAAACTTTAAAAATAAACAATGAAATTAAAATAAAACAAATATTTAAGGGGGGCTTTCGTACAATAAACGTGATTTTTTTGCCCTTTTTTATAGATAATGTTACGGAACCCTTCGTGAGCCAGTCCGACTCGCACTTGGACGGTTTCTTTATTTATTTGTCATCAAAATTATCATTTATCGCTTGTGTGTTAGTATATCTACATCATCTTTGACATATTACCATATCTCTTATCACCAATCAATCATTTTCGTCTTACACGAATTTCCATACATGCACTTCAGTTGCTTAACAACATACCTCAACCTTACACGTAGATAATGTTTTACTCTCTGTTTTTATGTTTAACAACAATTGTTGTTATAAATGGTGAAACCAGAGTCGCAATCGCCAATCTTATGACATCAAAAATTGCTGGAAGAATACTATTTACGGAAACTGATGAAGGTGTTCATGTTACTGGATCTATAACTGGACTGGAAGCTGGCAAGTATGGATTCCACATCCATGAATTAGGTGATGTGAGTACTTGTGATGCTACTGGGGCCCATTTCAATCCAGAGGGCAATAATCATGGTGGAAGAGAACATGAACATCGACATGTTGGAGATCTTGGAAATGTAGAATTTACTGGGACTGAGAACGCCGTTGCTAGTATTGATTTTGTCGATAAGAAGATATCGCTGACCGGTCAGAATAATATTTTGGGGCGAGCGTTGGTACTTCATGCCCAAGAGGATGATCTTGGATTGGGTGAACACGAGACTTCGTTGACTACTGGCAACGCCGGTGCGAGATTGGCTTGTGCTGTCATTGGGCTATTAGAAAACATTAAGTAGTTTCCTGTACTTCCAAATTCTGAACCTTCTGTTGAATCCCTAATAAAAAGTAATTCTAGTAACTTTGATCAAGAAAAACTGATTTAGTTAGAGATTTGGATTTTTTGTATATTGTGTACTTATATACTGTTAATTGAACGCCGATTTATAATTTAACGTGAAAGCTGTCACCCAAATAAACTTTTAAAATCCTATTAAGTGTCGTTCGTTTTTTTTCATTGTTTGTTTTCTCAGAACTCCGTCATTTATACACGGATTTAGAAAATATTTTTTAATTTAGGGAAAGAATAACCCACAGATTAGTCCCAATTTTAACCGACTTCAAAAAAGGAGGAGGCACGTCCTCCGTCAATTGTGAACCGATTTCAAAAATTCTTTTTTTTATTTGAAAGAATATCCTGAGGTAGTCCCATATTAATGAAGTGGATTTAAAACTTAAGCTTTTGGAGTAAAAAATTAATAGATGTTAATTTGAAACTAGTGAAACACGCCTTTTATGTTGATGATGAAAGTATGGATGTTTTTAGTGTACGAGAAAAAAAATCGTCACTCAATAGCAAGAAATAAACTCTTTAAAAAAAAACAACCGGGTTCAAAAAGATGCATTTAAAAGGTAAAAAATATTATTTATTGCCAAAACTCTGGTCTAAATTACCGCTTGCCGCAAAACAGGCAAACGAACGGTCACCACAGCCTGGAAACTTGCAGCACCGGGGGCATAACTCACGAGTTGCCGACCCTTTAAAAATCTAATCACTTCATTTTGTAGTCCCTGGTGAAGAAAAGACTCCTTGGCAGGGAGATCATAGCATATCTTGAGAACCCTAAAACTCTTACAAAAATACAACCCAAGTCAATTGCTAAATTGAGTAAATAAAATGAATTTATATTACCTTATCAGCTTCATACCTCCCCACTGTTAGGCACGACCTAACCTCACCGAGGGTAATTTGGGCCATAGTCCACACGCGAGTCCAGTGCGGATTATATTGTAGTTTGTTTTGGAAATATACTGGTTTCTGCTCAATGTTTTCATTCACCACCAAGCTAGTGGTGTGAATAATCAATGTACTTGAGAAATTAAGAAAAAGACTTATTGGTACACACGGGGCTCGCACCTCCGCCACCGTACGCAAGGTGAAATAGAAACCCCTAGGCCACCACCGACTAATACGAATCTATAATACGAAAGCTATAAAATGAAATTTAGTCGGCTATTATAATCAGGGGTCCCATATCGGCATGGTATCTTATAATATAACTGAAATAAATAATATAAATGTCTAATATAAAAACCTTGAATTTTTCATCAATTGTTGCTCTGCTTGACTCGAACTCAGGCGAGTCGAGAAATTCACAAGGCAGGATAGGATGAAGAAACTGATGCCCGCTCATCACGTTAACCTGTCAAATAATATCCAGCTGTTAGTTAATGTATCTATCTATATAAAAGAATTTTCAATTACCACATGTATATGCATTACTTGAGCATGGCTTGACATTTTTATTTTACTTTTGGCAAATTTCTTTTGTTTTTAATTTTTTTTGGATATCATGGCATGTTAGCAACAACACAAAACAAATGAAAACATTACATTTTAATTATAGATCATTTACAATCTTTCAAGCAGTCACAAACGACGACAAGCGCAAGAGTGTAATAAATGGGTCACTTGAGGCTTCTTACTACCTTGGCCGGCCCTTGTCTCCACTTGGCAAAGCATTTCGACAAGCGAGTCGGCAAAAGTGTGGCGAATGATCCATTCAAATTTTTACCTTGCCCGAGAGTAACAGGCCAAGACGATCAGTCTTCGTTAGATTCTGCATGGCGTAAGCTTCTCCGGCGTGAAGAGACATCACATGGGCAAAGTCAGGAGATACCATCCTCTTGAACTGTAACCTCGATACCTGTCAATTTTAGTGGATGTGGAAGGAGAGCCAAGCGTATTTTACGAAAAAGTTCTTATTGAATTATTTTTTTATTGCTGATTCTCTTACGTGGTGACTAAGGATATAGATGGAACCTCAACGTTATTTTTCTAAAAAGTTCTAATTGGACTAGCTTTTCTGTGAGGTTTGCTTGCATGGTAACCAAGGATATAGAAGGAGACACAAGTATAAGCTAGATTATCGATAAGTATGTGTATTTTCAAAAATACTGAATTCTACTTACCCTAAAAGGTTCAAAAAGTGTATTATAAACCTCTTCTAGTTCAGGATCGAACTTCACAGGCCTCATCTCGTACACCAAGTAGACGACTTGAGCCAGATTTAGGAACACGAAGCCGAAATTCCAGGAAAATGCGTCCGGTGAGCATATCACATGCCAAGCCCATATAGAATACAGCATAAAACCTATGGAAAATTAGAGTAAATGATTTAAGTGCACAGATACTTAGCATTTATGAAGGAAAGATAATAGCATAAAAAGAAATAATGTTAGGCCAGTAACTTGCTCTTATAACTCTGCTGAAAATATAACCATACAAGAAGCTTATATATTGATGTCACTAGAGAGCGCAATATGAATATTTTTTTGAGGCTGAATTTTTTGACCTTGAAATCGCTTTGAGTGTATTGATAGGGTGACCATGAAAAATTACGATAAAGATATTTTTTTCACGTTTTTTTAAAACTTTAGTAGGAACATAAGTTTTCTATATTTTTAGGGTTCTGTACCATACGGTAACTCCTCAATTATAAAAAAAAACACAGAAGGTAAAATATTTTTAAATAATACGTACCGCCCTTCCTCCTCATGACTGCCCGCCGGCCTCGCACATCATAAATGCGCGCGATATCTCCGGAGATATTCATGGAAATCGAATGATGAACAGGGCAATTTTGTTTTAAATTAAATGCTTGTGATGAACAACGTATTTATTTGGAAAAACCTTATTTGTTCTAAAAAAATAATGGATTATTTTAGAACAAATAAGGTTAGCATAAAAAAGGTTATAGTGAGCCAACCTTAAAATATAGACATATGTTGTCCCAAAATTTTTTTTAGAATTTTTATAGGGGAACAATTCTGTCATACATGATTTTTGCGAAACTCTAACCGTTTACGCAGCGGAAGCTCTAAAAAGAATAAAAAAACCCCGATTTTGAAAGATTTTTCATTAGTTCACCGCTTCTATTTGTGTAAGCGTGGTGATAAATAGCCCATAACCTTCCTCGATAAATGGGCTATCCAACATTGAAAGATTTTTTTAAATCCGACCAGTAGTTCCTGAGATTAGGGCATTCAAACAAACAAACTCTTCAGCTTTATATATTAGTATAGATTGTATGAAATTTTGTTACGAGCATCGATGTTTTTAGTGTACGAGAAAAAAAAACAATTCGTCACTCAAAATTAAAAATAAAAACAAATAAAACAAAAAACAACCGGCTTAAACCGATAAAAAAGATGCACTAAAAAGTTAAAAATAATTACTTATTTCCAAAAATCTGATCTGAAATACAGATTCAATTTGGTGTCTATGTACCTACCTAAAGTTTATAATACACTTCACTTTCACTACACCAACTTCAAATTGCAATTCAGGAGCCTTATTAGGAACAGTCTCGAGCTATTCGTAGTGTAGAAGTCGAGAAAAAAATGTATAAAAGTACATTCACCGGTTTCGAGAGGTAGGTCAGACTTTTGTACATTTTTGTCTCAATTCCAGAGTCTGAATAGCTCGAGACTGTTTCCAATAAGCTCCCAGATCAGATTTTTGGAAATAAGTAATTATTTTGTCAAAAAGTTTTTCATTAATCAAAGGCAAGCTCATATTCGTTCCGTGCCCGGTCAAAGAGGTACCTAACTACCAAACTTAAATCTACTTACCAAACATTAAAATGGTGTGCATCCAAAGTTGTCCTTTTTTGGTACTAGGTGCACAATACGACGCCACGAACAACATGTTGGAGAGCTAAAAAAACATTTGAGTAAGCGTTTGAACACGGGTAGATACTCGTTATCAAAATGAAAACCGAACATTCAGTTATCCAGAGCCGTCTTAGCTCGGGAGTGCAAGGGAAAAATTATTGTTTTACGATAAATGTATTAAAAATTAATATAAATAATCTAAATGCGAAAGTTTGTAAGTATTTGTTACGCATTCCTGGCAAAACAACTGCACTGATTTAAGTAGTTGAAATTTAGAATGGAGATAGCTTATTGCTTAAATCGGCATAAAGTTAACATTATAATACCCGTAGGTATGAATATAAGCAAATCCCTATAGCTACAGCTATAGCTGGCTATAGCAAACTTCCTTACAATAATCATGGCGTTACCGTAGACAACCCATGCCGATAACCCAAAATAGCGCAGACGGAGCCGCTCGCACGAGCTACATAGGTCTCTTACTAAAATTATATTTTCTGTGGCTTCATTGAACAAGGACATGTTCAATGAAGCCACTCCAGTTCAGTCTTTGGAACGTCATATTTCTCAGTTGTGATATTTGAGTTTGTACTTGTATGTTCCAATTATGTTCTCAAATATTGCATTTTTACATGTGTGCTGCCATATTAAAAACTTTAGGAATTATATGAAAAAGGCAATAAACACTTAAAAATATATACCTTGCTATAGCATACTTTCTCTCTATAATCAAGGAGAAGCCATATAAATCCTTCGCTGATAACCGAATTTAACGCGATGGGTGCCGCGCGAAAGATATTGAATAAAAAAATGTCAAACAAAATCTTCCAGAAATTGGATTTCGTACAATGATGTATTAAACCGGACTCAGAATCTGTTTGCAATTCGTGTAAACAAAAATGACCTTGATGCGCGTCTTTCGCTTTGTTAGTCTATGCAACATATACATTAATACGTATAATAATTGTCATTGTAAATTTGAAATTTTGTAGATTTTAGGTTTAATCAGTGTCGTGATTTGAAAACCAGTTAAAGAATGTGACAATAAAGGTAATCATGTAAGTATTTTAATGATTTACGATTAAATTACCAGAAAAAGTTAATATTAAGTAAAGTGAGGTTATGTTTACAAGATTTGCATAGAGATGCTTTTATGTGGCAAAAAAACTTACGTTTAAGTTTTTTTCGATGTTGACTACCCAGAAAAAAATTGTTAATTAAAATGCAGACGGCCCTGCATTTGCCAGTCTATATACGAATTGCACCTAAATTATTTTTGACAGACTAATTAAAAATATGAGTGTATAATTGTATAGGTCCATAAGAATCAATCCACAAAAAAATATCGTTTCCGCCGATTTTTGCATTTCATTTGTGAGTTAGGGGATGCTTCTTTATCGCTTAAGACATTATTTATGTAAAAATAGCTCGTTTTAACATTAACATAATTTTCAACATTTTTTAGTTTAGGTATCTGTAGATCTTATAAAATTTCTTACATCAATTTACAAGACTTGAAATTTAAGAATGACTACTAATACCATAGGAGAAATCTTTTTAAAGTTTCACAAAGCCGACATAAAGAGTAAGATAATATTGAGTCGGCTATATTGAGTAAATAAATTTGGCCACTATCTGTACACTTGAACGAAAAGGTATTAAAAAATCCTATGCAACGATACCACCAACAAGGGTGCGAAAAAAATCTTTATTTCTATCTCGTGTTCTGCTATGTAGAGCCAACCTTAAATTATTATTTTTATTTCATTTTAAAACAGTATGACAAAAAAATAACATTTTTGTAAATTTTTATCAGAATTTATGGTAAGATAGGTACTAAAATTATAAAGCATAGGTAGGTACGTATAATACTTACGGATGAATGGGCATTACATACAAAACTGTAAGCGTTTCGTTTTTGCCATTTGGCTACACTGTCCAAAAATAAGCCCCCTTATATCCGGTATAAGGTCTCTTCCGGTGAGGCAAACAACACGATCACAAGTAGGTATGACTTACTTTGCCAAAGAGTTTTGTTAATGACAGCAGATTTATGTATGTACCGAATAAAAATAAAACTTCAACGTCACACAACTATAAATAATAGGTCTTATTTTGTTTTAAACTGCTAATTTTTACCTGAAACAGAGGGTGCTGAGGAACTCTCCATAAAGGACACCAAGGCCAGTACCAGGGTCCTTAAAATATCCAAAAAGTTTTTTTATTAATTTCACTAAGTTAAGATTAATTGTTTAGTTCTTTCTGAAATACCTGATGGCATGGTATAATTTGCCGCTCCAAAATCTTGAAGTGAATCGTTCTCAGCAGACCAAGAAAAATTATTTTCAGAAATTTCTAAGAATTCTGGTTTTGTACCTGATAATCCACTATGCCCCATAGCTAAATAAGCATTTAAATCTATTTTATTTTCTGTCAATAGAAACAGGCTGTTATAAAATCAATACATGCGCGCCTTAGACTGTTTTGACATTTTTCTATCTCTTTCCTCCTTCCTAGTAATGTTTATCATGTTGGCAGTGTCACAGAGTGTAAACTGGATCTTTTCTCTTTATTCTTTCGTTGGCAAAATATTGTCTCAATATTTAATTTATGAACTACTATTAGTAGTTAGAGTATAATATATAATATAATACCAATAGTAGAGCAATGATAAGTATGATAACTTTTATTTATGTACACTAATGTTACGATAGAGTTGGGTAGGTACCAAAGTTTAACAAGCGATTTTATTTTTAGCTGCTTACTGTTTTTTATGATTTAATTTTTTTATATAAAAGCTTACAATACATAATGACGTGTTGTAAAGTATTATAAGTTTTTGAATGGTTAGTTAAGACACAATGTAATAATATACAGTGGTATATACCGTGGGTCATTCATTCAAAATCTAATTTAAATATAATATAATTTAAAATTATAATAAAGTATAATAATTACGATTTCCAATCTATACTTAAGTCACAATAGGCACATACTGACCTATAAATATTATTATTAGGGTTCCGTATTTAGTAATAATATCTGTAGCTCAAGATTGGCCGATAATGTCTTAAATCTTAAATTCTTAACTTTATTTTAACCTTTATTTATTATCTGTAACTATGAGCATATTAATTTTATTTGAATTTGTTTTGCCTTGGTAATTTAATTACTTGAGAAGCTAACTTCCCACCTGTTATTTATTTTATGTTTCTTTGTTTGTTCTCTATTTTCCTAAAGATGTCATTTTTATAATGATTGCCATGAATCTTTGGAACACATTGTGGCGGCGATAAACATTTGTTAAAAAGGTGCTGCATGTATCAGTTTTAGCAAATGAGTTTATTGGAACGTATAACTTTGTAAGATAAACAAGATGTAGAGGTTCTTAGTTTATTAAACATTCAATAGCATTTTATTCTGCGGGACATTGACTGAACGCGAGCGTGTGAGAGGACACACGCGCCGCTGCTCGCGCTCGCTACTCGCTACTTTGATCTTACCGACACAAGTAGGATACAAGAGAACATGCGCTGCCAACGAAAAGTGGTAAGCCGACCCAAGTGGCCTCTTGTCACCCTCGAACTTGTCGCACTTATCAGCAATCGCCTTTAGGCTACATGGTCAGTGTGAATTGCGGGCATAAGATGTACATACTTAATATTCGATCGATTGTCGTTCGTTACGCGGTTGCAAAAGGACGTGTTTTGTTCCTAAGCAAAAATATTAAATATTAGATAACTATATATTGTTTTACTCTTCATTGTAAAATAAACCTTGTTCAAACAAACTACGATACTTATTGCATAACCGGGGGTTGTAGCACTACATTCGTGAACAAGAACTGGTGTCGCACAGTATATGTAAAATAGTCAGACATGTTTCGTTCTCCTCAAGACGAGGGCAAGTCATCGTCCCTCTCGGATTTAACTAATACAGAACGATATACAGAACAAAATCCTATCCTTGGACGTAAAAAAAAGCAGTCATGGGATAGAGAAGAAGGGTCATCCTTTAGATCAGAGATACTGGAAGTAATCAGAGAACTTAAACAATGTCAAGAAAGTAAATTTGATAAACTAACAGAAATCGTTGTAGAACTAAAAAAACAAAATGAAGAAATTTTGGCATTAAATAACAAATTAGAGAAAAAAATGGAAAATATTACAAAAGAATACGATGAAATGAAAGTTACAGTTTCAAAAATATCAAAGGAATATCAGACAGCAATAATTAAAATAAATAGCTTAGAGGAAGAAGTTGAAGAGCTGTTAAGAAATCAGGTGGCAACCACAATTGAAGTAAAAAATGTTCCCATGAACAATAAAGAAGATGTTACAGAGATTGTAGGTGCACTACACTCATTACTGGACCTCAAAATTAATTCAAATGATATTCGTCAAGCATTCAGGATGAAAAACAAAAACAATTCAATAATAATAGAGTATCAAACACAAACTTTGAGAAAAAATGTAATGATAGCAGCAAAAAAAGCCAACAAATCGAAAAGATTAAATACTACAACTATGGGCTTTAAAGAACAAGTGAATCCTATTTATATTAACGAAAAACTTACATCTAAAATGCGAAAGCTGCACTATTTAGCTAGAGATCTCGTAAAAAAATACGGCTATAAATTCTGTTGGATATCAAACGGAAGAGTTCTAGTCAGAAAAACCGAAGACAGTCCTGCAATAATTATTAAATCTAAAGAACAAATTGAGGAATTACACACGGAAAACCCTGTAGAAAAGCTATGACTATGCTTAAGAAATACTTTTCCTCAATCAGAAATAAAAATCCTATTAGGTAATGTAATTATTATATCTATTCTTAACTGTTCTGCTACCTTTCTATTTATGATAATATTTTTTGTTTACTTAATACTCTTAATTCTAAGTTATAATGGTAAATACTCAAACAATAACACACATACTTACATACACTTAACCTCACTAGCTATACACTCAATAACAATAACACAATTATGGACATATTGCATCGAGCTTGTACAAAAATTCACCTTAACTGCTGTGAAAAAAACTTTATATAATATAATATTACACAGATGGTATAATGGCAGACTTAGATAATGTATACTCTGACATTGACAAAACTGTCAATGCCGGCACAGCAGTTGTGGAGGACGTACCCGAACGATGCAAAAATCATATTTACAAAACTGAAAATACATTTAATATCATAGTTCAAAATATTCGCAGCATAAACCACAATTTTGATGACTTTAATATACTGTTAGACAGACTAGGTATCAATGAAGACTTGATTATTCTCACAGAATGTTGGCTCTCTAAAACGAACAATATACCCAATATGCAAGGTTTCAATACGCATGCAACAACAAGACGTATTAATCAAAATGACGGGATTGTAATTTACATTAAAAAACAATATCAATTCGAAGTATTTGAACCTGCTTATGCTAATGAAATGAACTGTCTAATACTTACATATAAAAAAGATATTGCGGTTGTATGTTTATACAGACCGCCATCCTTTCCAAACATCGATGTTTTTTTAAATTCACTGAACTTTATTCTTATTCAATTAAAAGACTATAAAAAAATAATTTTGACTGGAGATATAAACATAAACACAATAAATGAAATGAGTGACAACCGATCAACAAACTACCTTAATCTGCTTGCTTCATTTGGGCTACTACCATCACATAACTTACCAACAAGAGGAGATAGTTGCTTAGACCACTGCTTTGTAAAAACAAAAAATCTGACAAAAACTGTTGTTTGTACCACTACAATCACCGACCATTACTCTTTAATCTTATCGATTCATAACGGACCACCAAAAAACATAAAAAAAATACCCCAAATAAAAAAAGTGGATTACAGTGCTGTTATAAATGAGCTGTCAACAATCGACTGGGAAGATTGTCTTCAAAAGCCACATCCTAATGAAGCCACAGATGAGTTTATCTCCATGATCTTGAGATGTATCCAAAAGTTTACTACGTACGTTACCATACCTAGAATTAAACGAAATCTAAAACCATGGATAACAGAAGGATTAATTAGATGCATACGAAATCGCGACAGACTAAACAAAAAAAGAAAGAAAGATCCGGAAAAACACAATACTGAACATTACCTACTTAAGATATAGAAACACCTGTAATAAAATGTTAAGAAATCTTAAGAATGACTATTTTAAAACTGAATTACAAAAAAATAAAAACAACTTAAAGAAACAGTGGGAAAGTATTAAACAAATCTGTTATTTAAAAAGTGATAAAATACCAAATACTGAACTACTAAACCTACAGCCTAGCCCAGTGGAATCCCTAAATAACATAAATTTATATTTTACAAATGTAGGAACTAAATTAGCCAATGACATACTGTTGAATAGCAAGGAAAATGAAAGAAACACGTATAGGAAAAGATTATTTAATAACCGTTGCATGAATTCTTTTGTATTACTACCGACCGATAAAGATGAAATCAAGCTTATAATAAGATCGCTTAAAAATAATGAGTCAAGTGGATGGGACGGCATTCCAACAAAATTATTTAAGCTTGGTATAGATATTTTATCTGCACCTATAGCTACTCTCTGCAACAGATGTTTTGAGCTTGGAATCTTTCCTAACTCGTTAAAAAGGTCTATAATTATCCCAGTATACAAAGCAGGAAGCAGAGACAGTGTCGAAAACTACAGGCCAATATCACTTCTACCCACCCTCTCAAAAATCTTTGAAAAAATAATAAAAAACCAACTAGTACATTATCTAGAAGTGAATAATCTGCTATCGACTAATCAATATGGATTCAGAAAATTTATATCAACAAATGATGCACTAGAAAATCTTTGTACAACAATCACCAATACTTTAGATAACAATAAAAAAAGTCTTGGCATATTTCTGGACCTAGCTAAAGCATTCGACACTGTCTCTATACCACTGCTTTTAGACAAACTTGATGTCTACGGTATACGTGGAACTCAACACAAACTCTTAAGAGACTATCTAACAAATAGAAAACAAGTAGTTAGAATAGGAGATTATTTAAGCGAAGAAAAATCTATTGAATTTGGTGTGCCACAGGGAAGTATTCTAGGGCCGACACTGTTTTTAATGTATATAAATGATTTGTGTCAAATATCTCTTCAAGGCGGACATGTAATAACATTTGCAGATGACACGGTTCTTTTGTTCAAGGGAAACACTTGGGAAGACGTTAGTTCAGTTGCTAGTAAGGGCTTCGATAAAGTTAACATATGGCTAAAAAATAACCTCCTAACCCTAAATACTAAGAAAACTAAGTTCATTACATTTAGCATAAGACCGTATTCGCAGCCTACACAGAGTACTATAAACATTAAAGCTCATGTATGTCCTGAACGCAATGAAAACTGTAACTGTCCACTTATAACACATACTTCTTCACTGAAATATCTTGGCATAATAATAGATAAAAACCTAAGCTGGAAAGAACATACACTGCTACTGTCGAACCGAATCAGGAAGTTAATATATATATTTAAAACCCTTAGACACGTTTGTGACAGAAAACAACTAATATCAACATATTATGCACAATGCCAATCACTACTGAGTTACTGTGTAAGTTCTTGGGGTGGATGCAACAAATCGAACCTCATTTCATTAGAAAGAACACAAAGAGCTGTTTTAAAGGTTATGTTTTTTAAGCATTACAGATTCTCAACTACACATATCTATAAAACTGCAGAAGTTCTAACTGTCAGACAACTGGTTTTACTATCCATCATTCTAGATCAGCATAAGAAAGCCAGTAAAAAAGTAATAAAACGGAGAAAAGATAAAATATTCCAAATCCCTCAGTGCAAAACTAAATTTGCACAAAAACATAAACAATTTATAGGACCCTATGTATATAACACATTATGTAAAAATATACCATGTCTTAATGAAAAAAAATCCAATGCTTGTAAAAAACTAGTAACATGCTACCTGAAAAGTCTGAACTACAATGAAACAGAACTATTAATCAAACCTATTATATAATTAGATATCAGTATACAAATAAAACATACACACACACACCCTCACACACACACACACACACACACACACACGCACACACACACACACACGCGCACTCACTCACACACACACACACACACACACACACACACACACACACACTCACACACACACACACACACACACACACACTCAACACACACACACGCGCACACACACACACACACACACACGCGCGCACACACAGACACACACACACACACACACACACACAAGTTATACCAACAGACATACTTAGCACTGCAGGCATAAACATTTATACCTAGATATATCTGTGAAAGTTCTATAAAAATAAATGCATCAGTGAAAGTGTATTTGTATATATAGATGTAAGGTATAAAATTATAAAATAGTACCTAGTGTAATATTTATAAGTTTTTTTTTTTTTCTAATTTAATAATTTTTACTTAATACTAAACTATTTACTCAATAACTAACCATTAACTTAACTATATAACTATATAATAGATAAAACAACTAACTAAAATAAACAGTTAAAAACTTATCTTAACATATTGAATATACTGTGTTATGATGTCTGACGAGGTCAGGAATTATAACCGGTTTGCATTGTCAACCTGCGTAAAGTCGACAATCACCACCGGTCGAAATACAATTTTATAATTAGTTCGACCGGAGGGGAATATCGAATCGCCATTAGCCACACAAGGAATGTTTTCTTTTCTTTTTGATACTTACCCACTAGTGGATGTTAGATTATGTATTAAAATAACTACTTAGTATCTATATTGTGTAAGAATGTAAAGTTTTTACTTCTAATTACTTACATTGTATCCTAGGCTAAGAAAGTGACTCAATAAACGTTATTATTATTATTATTATTATTATTTGTTTTGAAACTTTTAAAGTTGAAAATTTTGTGACTCTGTCCCACAAACATATTTAGCTTTAAAACCACTAGTTATAATAATATAAAAAACTATTATCTCTATAAAATGTTTTGTTTATTGAAATAGTTTTATTAAAAAGGTTTTAAACATAATCGATCCACAAGTTTTAGATATTTTTAATCCTACGGAACCCTACGAACGAACGAAATGCGTATACAATAAGTTGCTTGGCCAGCTTGTTTTTCAACATTGTAGGTACAGAACCCTTAAAATTGTTTTGAAGACCTAGTAATAAAAAATCTGCCAGTCATATTATATATTAAATTAAGATGATGGTTTCCAGACAAAACTTATTCTTTTCTTGGCTTGTAAAAGAAAAGTGGTGGAAGAGTCCCAAAATGCTTATAGGCAGTACAGACTCACGCCGAGAAGCCCCGAGAACACCCGAGACGCGTGAATGTGATATGTTTCTCGCCTTCTCGTTCAAGATTTCACGGGCGAGAAAGAGAACACCATCACATTCTCTGTTGATTTCAGTGCGTCGTAAGCATTAACGACGCTAGACGTAGGTTGTGTGTGTAGCGCGCAGTGTTAAAATTTACCTCTAAATTGCACCGTTTTTAAGAGTGATTCTGAAAAAATGTGGACTAACGAATTGTAATTAAAATTCATAGAACACTTTCATTCCGAACCAATTTTATGGGATTCAAACATAGAAACTACAAAGACAAATCTCTAAACCACGAAGCGTGGAATAGAATTCGGGAGTTGATGGCTATGCCGGTGGCAGAAGTATAAAAGAAAAAAGAATCACCAAAGCGCCTACACTAACAAAGTCGTCCATACCGGAGAACAGGAAGAACCGGACTGAGAACTCACCGTGAGTGTGAACAGTGCACCTTTTTCTCTTCAAGTCTCGTCGAATCTTCTCGGCGTGAGTCTGTACCGCCTATTATATATGAATGTCACTTCATATATATTATTCCACTTCCTTCCTTCCCTCTTCGATGTGGAGACCAGATTTCGCATTATAGCATTTCATTCCTCCAGAGTCATGTGTATATATAGTCACGTGCTTATATCTAAGTTTGGTGAAGCATCATTTACAAGTTTTATCTTATTTATTCTTATTTTAAAGATTTAGTGTGCATCCTTCAGAATTTGCGCGTCATGTCCTGCTTATTTCTTTATAATTCGCTATTCATGAGCCTTCGCTGCATAATTCTTAACACGTTTCCGTTAAACACTGCTAAAATATATACAGCGAAGCACACTAAATGAATTTAGAAAAATTAAACAGAAAAAAACACCACTCCTTCTTAAGATGCGCGCCAAAATTCCATATATAAGCTTTTTAAAGTGTGGGGTATTTTAACCTAGATTTAGGGGATTTTTGAACAAGGGATTTTTTAGGATATAAAATTATTTAAGGGAATTAAAATTAAAATAAAATATTAAGGGGATTTTCTTTAGGGAAAGTTTTGAGTTTTTGTGTAGTGTATGCAATTATAAAAAGTAAGCTGAGGAACTGATTATCCATTGAGATATTTTATCATTTGATTCTGGTAAGGTACAGCTTAGAAGTAAATTTCAAGTTTTGTGTTTCAATTACCCCAACAGACGTAATGTTGAAAAAATTTACAAATGGTATGTATGATTTTAAGAAAAAAACTATGAAGCGTTGGAAAACCAAACAATGGATGCATTCCAAGAATATAAAGAAATAATAGTCAGTACATAGTGTAATAAATAGTAACATATTCACTTCATTTTGTGTTTTATTCTTGATATAAATGCTTAGGGAAAAACATTTTGAAAAATGCTTAATTACGGAATTTTTATGAGAAGTCCGGGGAAAATCAAAATCAGAGCGTGGCAACACTAGATAGATTGATAGATAGATACACAAATTATATAGTATATGGATAGATAGTCTGTGATACTAATGGTGAAATAGGGAGCCTGTATCCCAAATATTATACTAATATAAAATAATTTGCAATGAGGTAGCATTGGCTATTACAAAAAAACACAAATTGAATCTGAGTACTATGCCTTAATTTTTTGCCAAAAGTATTAGTAAGCCAATTCTTACGGGAATGCCGAATATTACCAATGCCACCGTCTCAAATGGTAAGTGCAGTTTTCTTGAACCAAGTAAATATCTATGACTCATGAAGACGTGAGTATTTTTAACCTAATTACCTATGTTATTATTAACCAAGGTCTTAGAAGTCAACTGTCAAAATCTCAACTTCCCAAAATTAAACTAATGTTCAAAGACCATATTCTAAAACCTATAGGTATTTATATGAAACATTTTTTATGATTTCTTAAACAAATCATAAAAATCCTTTTTATTCAAAATCTTAACATGCTATGATTAAACTGATATCATTTTCAATATATGGCCCCTTTTTTTGGTTAATATTTACTTCACCTATCCATTTCGTAAAAAAATATTTTTAATCAATGTAGAAGCTTCCCCTTTTACTTAAATAAATATAAATATTGGCATAAATTGGGTTGTATTTTATACATAACACATGAACTGAGGGTAGCATGGCTCAGCAACGGTCAAGGAGTGCCATAGTCCATAGCAAATTGAGAGATCTTAAAGATGACTTTGGCTTGCAGTGACCAATGTCCTTTTCAGATGGGTGCTATTTTTATTGTTTTGGCCAAGCAATTAATTAATTTTATATTATAAATGTATTATTAATATTAATTTAATTTTGGGACATTACAAAAAAAAAATGAAACTTGTCTCTTGTTGGCGAACATTTTTATGGGTATTGCAAATGCCATGTCTAAAAGTGGATACCCAAGTTTGTGGTTACTAGTACATAGCAATTTTTTTTTAAACCCATTTCATATTTCCATTATTAAGGGATGCAACTTTATTAAAATTACTTCCTTACCAATAGGCCATTTTGGCTATAAAGTAAACATTCCTATTGCTGTAACATTGCTGCATTGTGTCTAGGGATATAAACTGTGAAGATATTCTTACATTCATGAAACTGCCCCAGTGTTAAAAATATTTTTAATGACTTATGTTTAATTTGACTTATCTTATACTTTGTCTCGAATGATTGTCACTGTTTAATAATTATTAATATTTTATTTTAACTTTTAATTGTTATTAATACTGAATAATATCAGTCACCTCCTGATTCCTGAATAGAGCTTTGTATAATGGCCCTTTTCTGAGGCTTAGTACGAAAACATATTCCCAACTAATTTGTATAATATAAATAATTACTATTGGACTTTTCATGAAAAATTTCTTCATTAGCACTTTTTAAAAGAGTGAAGTTGAAGATCAGCGTATTATGTACTGTTTCTTACAACTGTATTAAGCAATCACATTTTGCCCTATAACTTTCTTATGATGTTTAGTCATACACTTTTTGCCAATTGGTTGAGATTCAGGATGACCTCTAGGAGCTATAAGTGTAAGTTCCCTAGACTAAACTATTGTAGTAAAATACTATGGCAAAATCACTATTCTTTGAAAAATTAAAGTTTGCATTGTACCTGCATTTCCTGCTTTATAGTATCTTCAAATATACAAAAAATAAGTGTTTACGCAACTTTTGAAATGTGTGTAATTTCTATTCCTGAAGCAGCAAGTATCTATTATCTTGTTATCACTAAAGCCCAAAGAATATAACTATGAGTTCTAAATTATTAAAAGTTTGTTATTCTCGTATTTATTGCTGTTTTATTTTAATGTTGTAGCTGTTATTAATATTTAGTAAAAATGTCACCCTTAAGATAGTTCTAGTAGTAATGTTTTTTTTATTTATTAAGAAGCATTACATGTATGCAAATATACTTACCTTAGTTAAAATTTATAAATGTCAGAAAACTTAAAAAAATATTTTCTCCACAAAATGTGTCTTTGATTGTGATAGTGATAGCTTTCTATAAAAAAAGTTCTTTATATAGTCTTATCTATCTGTTGTAAAGTAGCCAATATTAGTTTACCTCCATATTCTATGAAATAGCATTTAACAAGTAACAAGTAGCAAGTAATTTAACAATTTACATTAAAATTAATTTTCTCAGGGATGGCTATGATTATCTAAAGATAAACTTGGATAGTAAATCATAATTTAAGTACAAAAGTTAATCTAACTTGTTAACAAAAAAAAACAACAGTTAGCTAGATTGAATGACCTTAGGATGCAATTGTTCTTAAATTTTTACTTTAATGTTATAGTTTGAAATTTCAATTAAATGTTATGGATCACTAGTGTTGGGTAGTATTAATAAGAGTTCTTGGAATTCACAAGTGCCACTTAGGTTTCATTAGACATTTATTGGATGATGACATTGATATTTTGGTTTAATAAATAGGTCACTATGATTGATTGAACATTTCATAAATATTTGATACAATACCAACAGGGCTAAGGATTTTAACAAATCAATTGAAATCATAATTTGAATTGCAAATTAAATAAGCTATGCCTGCTAAGTAGTCCTGGTCTGTCCATGGATATTTCTGATTTCTCCATTCTTCAAAGGGAATTGCAAATATGTTCTTGTCGAAAATATGAGCTAGTACCTATTAGCCAGTTTTTGAATTTATAATATTTTTAGAATTAATTTTTGAGTTGTAAATAGCACTTCTGCTAAAATGGGCACTTGCTGTTACTTATTATGAATACTTTGAAAAATTTCAAAAGCGTCTTTAAAACAAGATTAATAAATCTACAGAACCATTTGCCACTTTTTGATTTATTTGTATTTGATTTGTAGGTTTGAATGTATTTTTATGGATTTGACACTGTTGAAAATGTTTCATTGTTAGGTATTACACAGGAGAAAAATTAATGCTAATCTTATCATTTAATGCAGATTTCATTTTAAATGTTTAACCGTTAGGTTTTCTTCACAAATGGAAATTACCGAGAGATGGATAATCCTTGCTTGCTTACATCTGTATAATTTTTTATTTATTCATGGATATGTGTTTTAAACTTACAATGCCAACATTGCTTATTTATACTTATAGATAATTATATGATACATCTGAATCTATTAAACAAGTAAAAAGGTTTTCTATAGTAATTTTATCAGCTCAACATTTAAATGTTAAAAGTTTGATGCTGAACTTAAAGTGCTCAATTTTAGCAAGATTCAATAACAAAAAGTTGGCTATAATTGACATTTAAGGCAACCAGACAAATTTTTAATATGGCACCTAAACAAAATTGCAATATCATGCAATGACAATCAAAATTAACATCTTAGATTTGATGCCAAAGAAATAAAAAAAAAATCAGACATATTGATTTTATGAGACATTTTTATTTCTTAAGGTTGACTTAATCTATATCTGTTAACATGACTTTCTTTGCATTTGACATTTGACCAACAAAACTTTTTTTAAATAATTAAATTTTATTATTTTAGGGTGGAAGGGAAAAATAAGTAAACTAAATTACTTTTTATTTTTATTCATAAATTTTAAAAAATGTGTTACCGTCTAGAATAAATACTCATCTTTAAACATTTGTAACATGTATATTTTACATAGTTATTGCAATATAACCCGGCAACTCTGATGAGTCACTTGACCCCCGTCCCGCTTCTTTGCCCCATCCACCCTCTAATACCGCATCTTTTTCAATTCGCATCGCAGTGAAAAGTACGCGCGTGTATCTGTTACTTTAAAAGTTTATGCTTTTGTTTAACCATCCAACAAAAGTACATGTGGTTGATGAAATATTAAAAGAACGCGGCCACGAAAATCTTCGATTGCAACAATACAATAGCGATCTTTATCCCATTAATTACATATGGAGTTTGATAAAACAAAGGGTGGCCGAGAAAAATGTAAATTGAAATGAAAAACAAATAAACAAATACAACTTTCATCATCAATTTGTGTATGAGTACAACAACACAAGTGTACAAAATGTTTATATAAACCTGTTATAGATAATTATTTTGATCACACTATTTATTACAATATAATTATTGATAATTAAATAATATTTCCAGATTCACTTCCTCAAACCTTTTTTGTATACTGTACTGGCAGGGCGACGTAGTTGGAAGCGGGGGATACGAGGTGACTCATTAGAGTTTCCGAGTAGTAGTTAAAAATTGGCCAAGTGCGAGTTTGAATTGCGCAACGAGGGTTCCGTATTTACGAACATTCATGTAATTTGCAAATGCAATAACCAAAAAAATTGTGCCGCTAAGCGGTCACCCATCCAGCTACTGACCAACACACTATTATTCACTGTAAGTTTGAAGTTTTTATGTATTAAAGTTTTAATGATAGAGCAAAAACAAAGACAATGTCTTTCTTGTATCAGGACACTTAACTCGATGAGTTATCATCGCTTCGTTACAGAGTTCCTATGGCCGGTCACCTATCGGTCATCAGATCTGCTCTATGGAATCATTTTATTGCATTGTCATATGATTTACGTTTGTATTAAAAAAATCAACTCAATTGAACACCGGGAAGTGGGTCATATTTAACTTTTAAGGTTTGATTACAGAGAGGGTCAGATAAAACTAAATAAAAGAACAAAGCTTGTAATTGCATGTACTCTTTCTCACATTGCAGACGAATACGAAGTTATTGGCGAATCACAATGGCAAATATTGGAAAATGTAGCAGACGATCTCATTATCAAAATACATGGTTACAGATATTCGAAAATTCGCGCTTTTATATTTCATTCCGTTTGCATAGTACTATGTGGTTTACCGTATTTTGTTTTGGCCTATTATCCCTCATTCAACCGCTTAAAGTATGTAAAATGCAGTTTGAAAACGGCTGAAGATATATGTGGTAAGTTTTACTTTCCTTCTTCTGTGAAAATGTAGTTATAGTAAAAGGATTAATTCGTCAAATTATATGTAATTACATAAATATGAAAAATAAACGTAGCAACGAATAGGAAACCCTGCAATATGGCTTTAAATTTGTCTGGCACCAAATAGGAACCGTTGCATCATGACTACAATTATACTCAGTACAATATACCATATATAGAAAATAGTATTGTTACTTAGTGCTATAGTTTGCTGGAAATTATAGTGATAAAAGTCATGATTAAGCGATCTTTAAATGAATCGAATTTTACCAAAAAAAAAGAAATTGATTGCTGTCTTCAGAAATGGATGCCATATCAGCGACGTTTTATTCCATTTGATATTAGATTGCAGAATGTTTTAGTATGAATTGTAAATTTTTTTTTTGTTAACGCTTTGATAGTGATGCAGCAATGGTTTTATTTTAATTACTAGTTTTAATTATTTAATGTAATTGGTTTTCATTTATGTTTTAGTGACAGACAGTGAAGGATCATTCAAAATGGAAAAAATAATCGCGGTTGACCTCAGTCTTTCTCATCATAAGGATAATAAATTGCGTTATTTCATTTATCAGCACAGCCGCTACATCTGGCTTCAAGATCAGGGAGCTTTTCTCAATGTTTTGGCTCTAAATGAGAAAATTACTATTAGTTTACTGATGGATAATACCTCTGGCATTAACAAACGACAGCAAAATGAACTGTAAGTTAAAGATTTACTATCTACTAATAAATAAATTTTAATATATTCCTGGACATGACACACGGTGCTATCTGCCAAAACTATCACATAACTAACTAACAAATAGTTATATGCTTTTTTAGGGTTCTGTAGCCAAATCACAGCTTTATAATTTTGCCGTCTTTGTATCAATTCTAATAAAATTTAACCGAAAGATGTCTGGTGAACCAGATAAAGATTTGTTATTAAAACTGAAAAAAAAATATTATTATTTTTAACTGAAGGAATTTTTTTTTGCGCATCCCATCGTGTGAGGTATCGTTAAATAGGGTTAGGAAAATGCAGTTTAGGTTCCTAAGTATTGTTATTATATTTATTTTTCTAAGAGGAATATTTTCCGAGTTATGTCCTTATGTGACCATGCTCTTGGGCGGTTTTTCTTATTATTATTGAAAACACATAGCCACGAGACAAACACAAATGTACATCACATGAATGTTTGTCCTGTATGGGGATTGAACCTGCCCTTTTGGTTTTTTTGGTGTCCATGCATTCGTATTTATGACCTACCCTCTAAATTAATTTTACAATTAGATGCATAAACCGTATTTTTTCTGGAAAAAATAGGTTATTTTTTAAAATAATATGGTACTCGAAGTCTTGCTGTATATATGTTTTGACAATGATTTACATAATTGCAACTGAGCTTCACCCCTGCTAAGTAGCGCCGCCAAGGGTACAAGCACAAAACAAACAAGAATAACTATTTTAGTAGATGAGAGGTCTAGGAATTCCATAATGATATTAACTGTATTTTTTTTTTCAGAATAAAGCTTTATGGAATGAATTCAGTGGAAGTTGAAGTAAAAAGTTATTGGACACTATTTGTGAATGAAGTTTTCAATCCTTTTTATTTGTTCCAAGTGTTCTCAATTATTCTATGGTCTTTGGACGAGTATTATCAGTATGCAGCTTGCGTGTTTCTGTTGTCCGCCGGCTCTTGTATGTTGGCTTTGTACCAGACAAAACAGGTAAATTAAGATATTTTGTTTTCCTTATTAAGGCGCATAAGCACATTCATATCATTATTGCTACTACTTGGTTAAATCTCCTCTTTTAAGTTTAGCGTATAATTTCATTAAACATTGCCTCAGCCGCTTTACGCCCCTCTGCAGGCGTACAGGCAGCTCCTTGAAAGAGGCTTGGGCCTTAGTCCACTAGTATACACATAAGATATAATTATACACATAATGCCTCTGACATGGCTTAGCGACTGATGGCGTATAACAAGCCGACTGTTTTACGTGCCCTCTGAAACACGGAGGCTATCAGAAAATTGTGCCACTAGGCGGTCACCCATCCAAGTGGTAACGACGTCCGACGTTGATTAACTTCGAATATTGTTTCCGATAGACAAATATCACTGGGTCACGAGCTCCTGTATAAACATTGTTTTAAAAAAAAAATTAAATCTAAGTTATAAATAAAAGTTGAGTTTTAATCTAAAATTTCAACAGCAGTAATTTACATGTGCCATTTTTGCCATTTGCCAGACCTAGCCGCTTATTATGCGAATGACCGTGTTTTGATCTTGCAGGTTATTTGCCTAATTTACTTTTTTTAAGTATAAAGTCCAAAAAGTAATGCACACAGGCAGATTATCGTTCGTTCATACATTTCATAGTCCTTGGCACTGAGGTAAAAAGCGAAATATTTAATCTTGATCGCACTTATGTATCTAACTGGGAATAGCGTAATCTGCTTCAACTAGTTCATTGCTTTATGGTGAATCAACCTCTAACACACAGTCTTGCAAAAAAACATAGTGCCCACTGTCCAAATAAGATAACTATTATCTGATATATCGTTACTCGACATGCACAACGCCTTAAATATAAAAAGGTTCATTGTGTATTTTGATGTGAGACATCGCTACTTCTACTTACTTACCTACTTATGAGTAGGTATTATACCAGTCCATGATTGTCCATGATTATAAAACAATCAATACTAATGTTATAAATGCGAAAGTGTGTATGTTTATTTGTCTTTCTTTCACGTCGCATCGAGCATCCAATCAACCTGACAGAGAAGGATATAGGTTACTTTTATCTCAGAAAATTTTAAATATCCTGCACGAATAATTGTAATAAAATTCCACGTGGACGAACAATAGCAAACTTTCTTACTATCATCAAGAAGTTGCCGTAGATATGCTACGCCGCTAAGTAAATTTAATGCGGGCGGAGCTGCGTACAGTAGCTATAATTCGATTATTTAGATTATTCGAATTCTACTTGATTCTAATTACACAAAAAATCAATGAGTTTAAAGTAAATAAGTATCACAATTTCGTATGGTAATGATAACTTAAGACTATTACAGTACGTCTACTGAGATTGTACATTGAATAATCTGTAACGTGTGTAGTTGAGATTTTATGAAAAGTCGTACTGCGCTCCCACTGATCACGATCACAGATATTACTTAAATATTTTTAAGGGTAGGTACCTATGTATCATTTAACAGTGGGACGCTTTTTACTCTTTAAGGCTATGGCATACCCTAGCAAAAGCGTGCCGTTTCGACCAAGACATATTAAACCATTGAAACATTGAAGAGACACAGTACGACTAGTTAATTTAAACTACATTTTAGGCTTGTTCTTCGATTATATAATTGCAAAGTTGATTGAAGAACTTGTCAAATACTCAATTTCAAACGTTTTGCAGATGAGCATTAATCTACACAAGATGGCGGGCTCTACAAGTGCATTCACAGTAACAGTAGTGCGTCCATCACGAATGGGCCGTGAAGAGTGCGTTGTGAACGCTAGTCGTCTTGTGCCCGGCGATGTGCTAGTGCTTCCGCCTGATGGCTGCATCATGCCTTGTGACGCGATGTTGTTGACTGGCTCATGTATTGTAAACGAAAGCATGCTTACAGGTCTGTATACACTCTCAAAGTAAGAGTAAAGGCTAACGCACACTTCACGCTTCTGCACCAGATAAGCATCGGTCCAGCCGTTTGAGATGCTTTGTATAAAACTCCACACTGCTAAATCATCTTTTTCCTACACTCTCTACTCCGACAGAATTTGGCATAAATTTTGTGATTCTTTTTTTCTATTTTTTTTAGCGAACTCCTATTTAATGATTTGTATTTTTGACTCTTTGGCATGATAGGTTATAATGATAAATATTCCACAGGTGAAAGTGTACCAGTTATGAAGGGGCCGCCTTGCATTTCGTCAGAAGTTTATTCCACAGACACGCACAAGAGACATACACTATTTGCTGGAACACATGTTATCCAAACAAGATTTTATGGCAATAACCAGGTATATTGAGATAATATACTTGTTATTAAAATAGCTAAACGGGGTCCTACCATGATTCTGTAGTTGTCGACATTTTGTGGACAAAACATTGACGAACGGCAATAAACGGACAAGACAGGTTAGATAGGTTAAAGATACGTGCACTCTGCATCGCCGCAATCTTTGTAACCATCGAAAATAATAATATGAAAGAGATAATCAAATAATAGCATTTTTTTTAACTAACTAACAGTAATTAACTTGTGTTAAAATATCCTCTTCCTTCTATACTTATCCTTAATCCTGGATTATAAATTAATCTTTACTAAGATAATAAAATTATCATTATTTATTGAAATTATTTCTTATTATTGCTATTCGATTTCTTTATTGCAACTATTTTACAGGTTTTAGCTAAAGTAGTAAGGACCGGTTTCTACACAGCCAAAGGAGAGCTGATCAAGAGCATTTTGTTCCCAAAGCCGTTTGGGTTTCAGTTCTATAGAGATGCAGTCAAATTTGTCATATTTATGTTCTTTATTGCTGCAATAGGAATGGGATATTCGATTTGGCTGTATGTGTTGAGAGGTGTAAGTATTTATTTTTTATTTTTTAAACCATACAGCCATCCTGATTAGATCAGAATAGTAAGTATCTTATATCTTTCGTCCCTTCTACTGATCCATAATTTACTATATACCTGAAATACATAAATCAATTACATAATTGAAATAATAGGCTTTATTTCACAAATATAGGATATCATATCACCTACAAATTACCTACTACCGTTTCGGAATCAAAATGTCTTTTAGGCGAGAAGAAATGGCGAAAGAAACTCTCCAGTAGTTGCTCTTTTAAATTTTAGTTATTATTACAATTACCAAGTAATTTATATTAATAATGTTTACAAAAAAATATTTGATTTTATGCCCTTTTTATCATCAAGATAGTCTTTCATTATAAAATAAGCTTTTTTAACAATTTCCAGTTTAAAAAAAATAAAAATTAATTGAATTTACTTAGCAAGGTTCTCTATTTTTCCTACGCAATTTTTAATCCAATTTTTTATTTTTTTGCAGAGTAAGGTAGGCACAATAGTCCTGCGTACTCTAGATATTATAACAATTGTGGTGCCCCCGGCTTTACCCGCTGCAATGACTGCAGGCATAGTCTACAGCCAACAGAGGCTTCGGAGGAACAAAATATTCTGTGTTTCACCACCAAGAATAATCATATGTGGCAAACTGCAAGTTATGTGTTTTGACAAGGTAATAAAAGTTGTCTCTTTATTGAAAAGCCTTTGTCATTATATTATCAATCACATCTATCAATTGTGCACTCGTTTAATTGTAGTTGGTTTGTCATGGCACATTTATTTGGATGTGCAGTCAAGGTCTCTAACGCTTCTTTCGGCTTAGGTGAGACTAGTTACGTCTCAGTCAGACTAACTACGCCCCGAACTGCTGCGAAAGCTTTATACTATTCTCGCATAAGCCTGATAAAGCAACAGCGACCTCTACTGTACATTACTGTACATACGTTTTAATAATAAAGAGTAGAAACTCCTCTAGTTTTTTTTTTTTTAATTTATAGTCCGGTTGATAAAGTCCGGTAGGGTATCCGGAAAGTAATGAATGAATGAAATTTTATGAAATTTTGGTTTATCATTATCATCACTTCAACATTTTTGGACTTCTTCGGTTTTTTTTTATATCTACTATACTAAGTATTTTTTGTGTACTATGTTTTTGAGAAAGTTGTATAATATTGAACTTTCTTCAATTTTCACTAGTCAAACGTATGTTTTGTTCCAAAACCAATAGATCAAAGTTTGAAGAAAATTTCGCCATGGGCGCCTAAAGAGAGTAACAAAACACAAAATAATTTTTTTATAGTATTCAGTATCAGTTTTAAAAATTCTAAGTTTTTTGGCCCCCCCTCAAGATAGGACAGGGTCAAAAACTTAGATTCTACGCCCCAGAGTATCCCTTAATGACATACCAAAATCTTATTAAGTTCAAAATACTTTCCAGATAGAGAGTGGATATCGACTGAATTATTAGAGTAATGCACAAATCTATATTTATATTAACTGTTTTTTAATTGTTATATAAAAAAGAGATTTCTTATCTATTATTACCATTTTAAGTACCCATGTTTAAGTGTAATGAAAACCTTTTAATGAACTTAATTTCTAGACAGGTACTTTAACTGAGGACGGGCTTGACCTTTATGCGGTGATTCCTTATTACGCAGGCGAGATATTTGGTCAATGCATTGTGGATATAGGTGCATTGCCAGTCAAGAGTCCGCTCATACAAGCCCTAGCTTCATGCCATTCGCTTACTAGCATACAAGGACAACTGAGAGGTGACCCTTTAGACCTGAAAATGTTTGAGTTTACTCAATGGGTAAGTGAATTAATTTGTTAAGAGTTTTTGTTTATTTCTTTAAAAGTAAAAGCAGATATTTACATCATGACAGGCCGAAATCTAAAAAATAAATTTAACCTTTCATATACTAAGTTCAATCAGGTGATCGACACTTTGTATGAGACTTCAATAATTTTTTTGAGATTTTGACCCATGTTCCTTGGAGAAAGTTATTCACTATAAGGAGCAGAATTATCTCCTGAATTATTTTGCACTTATGTTACACCGCATATATTAATTAAAAATGATTTTATATTTATTTTTCAAAATGAAAATGACATTATATTCTTAAACCTTCAATGCTTCCATTGTACATTCATATGCCTTACAACTAACATAATGCTGCATAATCAGTTTTGCGGTTACATACATTTTTCATGGCGATTTAATTTTATTGTTGCAGTAAGGTTAGACGACATTTTATTACTAATAGTAGTGAGTTATTTATGTCGTGTGAGACATAAATTTTATCTGACTCATATCAGAGATGAGTGCGAATATCTTTGCATTGATTTTACATGTCTTTATTTCTGAGAAAACTTATGGAGGATACAGAAAAAATATCTGACATCATCAATTCTAGGGATTTTAATGTACGAGATTGACTATTGTTTGTGTAGTGGGCTAATTTTTAACATTAACTGACAAAAGTACAGTAAAAGTTTAAGTAAAATGCATTCTTGCAGAACAATTCGACTAAGCCCTGGCTACGTGAAAAACCATCCTTTTTTAGGGTTCCGGACCTCAAAAGAAAAAGGAATCCTTATACGATCACTTTGTTGTCAGCCTGCCTTTCTGTCTGTCTGTCACGACCCTTTTTTGCAGGAAGGCGTGAAGTTATCAAGTTAAAATTAATATCAAATATTTTGGCATTCACAAATAAATCAAAACCTATGAGGTATTTCCCGTTGTCCTAGAATCATGAAATTTGGCAAGAAGCAAGATGTAGGAACATCACAAATATAGGAAAAAATCCAAAAACTGATTATTAAAACATAAAACCTATGAGACTTGATCTTATGATGGACGAACTATCTACATATCATAAGTTTGTACGGAATCCTTAGGTCTTACACCCATATCCATACTAATATTATAAATGCGAAAGTAACTGTTTGTCTGTCTATCTGTCTGTCTGTTACCTCTTCACGCTTAAACCGCTGAACCGATTTCGATGAAATTTGGTGTGTAAAACGCCACGCCTGCTTATAGTTGAGTTAAACTTACCTCTTTAATTTAACTGTTTAGATTTTGGAAGAACCTGGCCCAGAAAATACACGATATGACAATTTGACACCTGCTATAGTCAAACCACCGACCAATCATGATGAGGATCTGCAGAACTTTGAAAACTATGACCCTTTAACCATGGAAATACCTTATGAGGTAAGAATCAAAACAGCTGTATGTAGCTGAATAGCTATACATTCTCTTTATTGATGTGGATATAGAATCAGTATTGTAAATGCTACATTGCACTAAAAATCAGTCAGGATTGGGCAGGGGGAAATTTACTGAATAAAGTGTGAATTTATCGTATCCCATTAACTATGCTATTTTCAGATTGGTTTATTAAGAAGATTCCATTTCTCATCATCCCAGCAATCTATGGGAGTAATTGCCAGAGTACTAGGTCAGCAACAAATGGTTTACTTTGTCAAAGGTGCACCAGAAAAGGTGAGATATAAATAAGATTTTAAAGGGAAGCACTACAGAATCAATAACTGTAGGTCGCAGTAAAACTGGCCATTTAAGGACAACCCTAAAATCTTGACAAAGAATTTCTGAATATTTTCTGACTAGGTGCCGATTATCGCACTTGTAAATTACACCCAATAATTTACTCAAAAACGCTAGGAAAAGTTTGAAAAAAGAAAACAGGAAGGACATCAATTCTAGATTGCTAATTAATAAAAAAAAAACTTTTTTGGACCTGGCTAGATCGTATTAATTACTTAAGAAGTAAATATATAGAAGATATATGTCATGTCATAATAATGTATATAACATTGATGTTTAGTACATTAATATGCACATCATGAGTATTACAGAAATTACCTTCTGGCATATATCCCCCCTTTTATGTAGGAAATACGACAAAGAAGGTTACGAGTCTTGGTGGAATGCTGGCTCGCACAACTTACATGATTTTTACTATTTAGTCGTTTTTTACAAATTGAATTTTTTTATAGTTTAAATGTTAAATGATAATGATTTTATTACTTAATATGCTTAAATTATACAAAAATTTTGCAAACTCATCTAAATAGCTGAGTGCCTATTTGAGGATTCCGTACCTTAAGATTAACAAAACGGGACCCTATTACTAAGACTCCGCTGTCCGTCCGTCCGTCTGTCACCAGGATGTTGTAACTCATGAACTGTGATAGTTAGACAGTTGAAATTTTTACAGAAGATGTATTTCTGCTGCCACTATAACAACAAATACTAAAAAACAAAATAAAATAAATATTTGAGTGGGCACCCGTACAACAAACGTGATTTATTTGCTCGATATTGATAACGGCAATAGGTAGAGGCTTGAAATATTCACAGCATATTTAGTTATATACACACCGGCACAATTAGCGGAACACAAAAAAAGGATTTGAACGAATGGCAGCAGGTTCTCTTTACTGATTAGTGCAGAGTTCTTTTAAAACAGATCGATGGGAGACAGCGAATATGGAGACGCAAAGGAGAACGCCACATACAGTCTAATTTTGAACACACAGTGGCTTATGGTGGCGGCTCGATTATGGTTTGGGGAGGGATATGTTTGGGAGCTCGCACGGAGTTAGTGATAGTCACAGGAGGGACCATGACAGCAGATCGATACATCAGAGACATTTTAGAAGAACATGTTGTACCATTTGCCCCATGTATTGGTGACGACTTTATTCTAATGCAAGATAATGCTCGTGCTCATAGTACAGGCATATCTGAGCCACGTAGGTATACCGGTGATGCAGTGGTCAGCAAATTCCCCCGATATGAATCCGATAGAGCATGTCTGGGACTTGCTAAAAAGAAGGGTTAAATCCAGAATGCCACCCCCCAACAATCTGAATGAACTTGGAAACGCATTACTTGAGGAGTGGGAGCGGTTGCCTCAAGAAATCATCGATAACATAATCTGTAGCATGCCCAGACGAATGGAAACCGTAATCAGAGCAAGAGGGGGAAACACTCGTTATTAATTTTCCTTTAATTTTATTGTTAAATCATTTAATGCTTACTTTTTTTTATTTTTTGTGATGGTTCATAATCACCTAAAAATTTCACTTATTTCAAATTTCTTTATTTTTCAATAAAAAATAACGAAGACTTTTCAAAGTCGTTGTTGAAAGATGTTAATCAATTTGTTATTTTGTGTCTAATTACATTTTCGTCAAATATATGCGTTATTATCTCATAGTCTCACTTTTTTTTCTGTTCCGCTAATTGTGCCGGTGTCTATATATTCAATTTAAAAATAAACAATTAAATGAAATAAAACAAATATTTAAGGGAGTTTTTTGCCGTTTTTATAGATAATGGTACGGAACCCTTTGTACGCGGTCCGAATTGCACTTGGCCGATTGTTTTTTCCATAGAGTGAACAGAAAATTATTAGATACAACTTTTTTGGTTTCGGTGTTTAGAAAAAAAGGGAGCTGATAATTGAAAACATACGCAATTGAAATCGTTTGGAAATCTTAAGTGTTAATTAATATATATAATGTAATAATGCTTGTCAGTAATATAAATTTATTAGATTCCGATATAAAAAATAAACTATACTAAATAATAATAAGTATAAAACTTAAAAATAAACCTCACTCTAAAATAAAAACAATACTAATAAATAAATTAGGGTCTAAGAGGCTAAATTCCTAACCTAACAGAATGTTGATTAAAACACTGGCTGCATTACCTCTTTGTATTTTAAAACTCAATCTTTGTTTAGGGAAACACTGGCTGTTGTCCTTTGGTAACATCACAATAACGATCACAAACTTTCTAAAGCTAGGGCCCATGTTATAAGATCGATGAACTACGATACTGTTTGATCAGTTGGCAAATCAAAGTGCTTTTTCATAGAAAAGGTTTTTTGTTGTCAATTTTGCTATAATACGCCACTAAAAGGCCCTGCAGCATATCGACCTTTAAATGCAGCACAGCTTCTGCCGGGCCAGCTACTTTTGTGTAAACTTTGTCTATCTGTTACCTCTTCACGCCTAAACCGCTGTATCGATTATGATGAAATTTGGCATGGAGATAGTTCGAGTTCCGGAAAAGGACTGAGGCTACTTAAGAGTCAAGTGGGAAGCGGGTTTTTTTTTCTATAATTAAGGAGTTGCCGTTGAAATCCTACACCGATAACCGAATTTAAAGTGGGTGGAACCGATGGCAAATTTGGCATGGAGATAGTTTGAGTCCCGAGGAAGGACATAGGCTACTTGAAAACGTCACGTGGGAGTCCGTTTTTTTCTGTTATATGTGTTTTTCTGTTTGTGTATGTTATAATTGATTTATTTGATGCCTCATTTACAGGAGAATTGATATTGAACGTCGAAAGTAATTCCACTATTATAAATTTACGTATTATATATGACGTGATTACTATTGATTACATAAACCTATTTTTTTTACTAGTGCTATGAAATGAACTTGTCTTCACAGTTTAATTTGTGATCGTAGTATTCATCATTCATCATGGTTATAGAAGAAAACTCGAGTACCTAACTTTCTTTTTAGAGTGGCCGAACAAGAATAAGAAAACTTGCATGTGTTATTGAATACTTTTCCATAACATATATACATATTTCCAAGTCGAAGTTGAAGCTTCACAAAATTTTAATTCGGTCATGGCCTACCACCTACTGCCTAATGTATCTACCACCTGTATATTTAAAAAGAAACTGTTTTGCAGTACTCAAAGAACTCTAACATCTCAAGGTTGCAGGAATGTGCAGTCCCGAAACTCTGCCTGACAACTTTAGTACCATCCTAAATGAATATACGTCAAATGGATTCAGGGTTATAGGCCTAGCCCACAGAAAGCTCGATCGGAAAATGAAATGGGTCGACGCACAAAGGATCAAAAGGGAATCAATTGAGTGCGATATGGTCTTTTTAGGCTTTCTAGTCATGCAAAACAGCCTTAAAGCTGAAACGACCCAAGTTATTAAAGAACTCCATGCGGCCAATATGAGGCAGATTATGGTTACGGGTATGTATACTAAGTACATCTTAATATATATAAATCTCGTGTCACAATGTTTGTCCTCAATGGACTCCTAAACTACTGAACCGATTTTGATCAAACTTCGTAAATATCTGTTATTTGATCCAACTTAAAAGATAGGATAGTTTTTATCTCGATATGTCAAGTGCGAGCCGGACTCGGGCACTATAGGTAAAAACCAACTTTCGCCGGGTACAGAGGGACGGCAGCGGAACAACGTTCGCCGGGACAGCTAGTATAATGTAATTTTTCTTTTATTGTCTAAAAAAGTTATAGTTAACCAAATTGTATAGTTCAGATCTTACAAAATGTCGTTGTTTCTTGTTACTACTGGGGCACAGGACTTGCCATAGATAAAGAAGGCTTAGGCCATAATCTACCGCATTGGCCCTGTGCGAGAATCAGCAGAAATTGTCGAGCTATTGACCTCTCGACCAGTATAATTTTCAAAACTATACTGGTCGAGAGGTCAATAGCTCGACAATTTCTGCTGATTCTAAAGCTAAAGCTTCTGACTTGGGTTAGTGACTGCTGTCATATTACTATAGCCAGGACCGATAGTTTAGTGTGCCCTCCTAAGCCCGGTGAAGGTTTGAAAAATGTGTCACAGGGCGATCACCCGCCCAATGACTAACCAAACCCGACGTTGCTTAACTTCGAATATCGTTTCCAATAGTATAGTTTCTGGGAAACCTTCTCTCTTTCCTTAAACATCACTTAATCAATATTGTCACGAATGACGCTTTATAAAGTTACTTTGAATCATTATTTACTTTTATGGGCATTCATTATAATTCCTTCACTGTTTTTTTAGGTGACAACGTGATGACGGCTATGTCAGTAGCTAGGGGTTGTTTTATGGTACAACCTCATCAAAAACTGGTGTTGATTACCTCTGGACCGCAATTGACGAACCATTCACGGCCTCCTTTGAGCATGGAAGTAAGTAAATAATAATAAAATAATCCACGAAAACGACTTTCAGACTTCTTTGCACTTTTGATTGGACGATGTTTTTTGCAGGTTTTGGGTGAAGGCGGTATACCTAAACTTTTAAGCGACGTGTACGTGTTAGCTTTAGAAGGAAAGACTTGGACAATAATTCGTAGTCATTATCCAGAAATGATGCCTCTAATACTTAGTAAAGGTAATTGTATTTGCTTTCTAAAGTTTTTTTTATTTATTTACCCCACGGAGGATATAGAACATCTTTTTTTTTAGCTTAATGCGGGATGAAAATGGTTGTCTGTAGCGAATTTTGAATTTATATTCAAATTGGCTATCAGCCCCTTTTAAAAACGAAGTTAATGATCATTTCCTTAAGTCACCTTTTGCATTTTGTAACTATATAACTTTCTGTTTTATATTTTTATTGGTGTAGTGTGTATAAGGGATATTCATAAATGCTGCAAAGTCTAAAATGTAGAATTGGGCTTTCGAATTAAAGTCTCAAAACATTTGAAGAAAAAAACGAGAGTTACGAGTATGCAGAGTAGAAAATAAGTGACTTAGGCTAGTCTTCTTACTTCTGTGGAAATTAGGCACTTGTATAAATGTATATCGCTTCGTTAATAATCATTATCAAAATGTTATCCAATCACGAAATACATTATTTGTAATTGTAGCCTAAACGATGAAACGCAAAATATATATAATTTAATTTTTTTTATTTAAATTCTCATATAACGCTGTTGCAGGTATAGTGTTTGGCCGGTTCGGTCCCGATCAGAAAACGCAGTTAGTGACAGCGTTGCAAGGCGAGAACCTCATAGTCGGGATGTGTGGTGACGGAGCTAACGACTGTGGCGCGCTCAAGGCGGCCCACGTTGGCATATCGCTCTCTGAAGCTGATGCTTCGGGTATTCTTTCTTTCTATTATATTTATACAATAGCCACCATTGATTCTTAAAGCCTAGCTGGAACAAATAAAAAACTTCTTGGAAGGTTTCACTATTTCCACATTGTCCTTTTTTCTAAGTTCCTCTATCTAGGTGTGAAGGACATCGTAGCATATCCGACGAAGCTTCGTTTTACCTATTACCCTATCGGTATCTCGCTGAGTACTGCTACTTTGTACTATTCTGGTTTGTACCTCGTCATCACATCCCGTGACCTCATGGTGTTTCATACTTCCCTAGCAAGAAATAGTTACAAATATTCCCCTAACGGTTGTACTTTAGTTTAACACATACCTACCAACAGTCTTGGAGGGCAGCACATCACATAGACTACACTTAAATGATGAGAGAAGGAATGGACCCTACTGTTGAAGCAAATGCTTTATAAACATCCATTTATCCATTTATAAAAGCATGTTTTTTAAAATTTTAAAGTAAAAAAAATAATTTTGTAGTTGCGGCTCCGTTTACGTCGCAAGAGCAAAACATCAGATGCGTGAAGCTGCTAGCTTTAGAAGGTCGCTGCGCACTAAGCACGAGCTTTGCCATCTTCAAGTATATGGCTCTGTACTCGCTCATACAATTTTTCTCTATTCTGATTCTATATAATGTAAGTATTTAAACATTTTTTTAATCACAAATCTGTTAACATTGTGTATTGTGTACGCGCTATGGTTCTTATACCCTACAGCACATATTTCAGACCGCGCTGGCCGTCTATCTCGTAGCTAACTTCATAGATATAAAGAACCATGGCGCAAACTGTTACTTCAAATTTTATTGTTTGAGTATTTAATATACATATCATGTTTTAGTTCAAGTACTGTTAATTTAAATTTAGTTTATTATTATTATTTCAGTTCGAATAATATTTTATTTTATGCCTTAATGTCGTTATGAATTTAAATTTTATGTAAATACGGACGCGATCTAATGCTAACTAAAGCACGGAAGCGAAGTACGAAGAATTTCGTACATTAAACCGTTTAGCCTGTGTTCAGTAGTCAAAAACATTTTTGATAAAGTATGAATTTATAAAATATTGCAAATATAAGCTGTGAAATAAAATAAAACTGTAAATATTTTTATCATACAAAATATCTCATAGATTATAGGTATTTTAGTACATTTATTTATTATATATTAATTTGGTTTTAATTATTAAGAAGAATATATGCGATATACGTCACTGCGGTAAAAATACATACTACCAACATATTGATCCTATTTGTTTGTAATATTTGAGTATATGCTAAAATAGTAGATTGTATCACAAAGGCTCGAAATATTTTTTAACGGCGAGGGCGCTATTTTGAATCCAGAGTAGAGCAAAATATCCTAGAGTAGAAAGTAGTCTAAGGTAGAATCTGGAACGCAGCGAGGGATTCAAAGGACGGCGCACGAGGTAAAATAAATTCGCGACCGAATGATACACTCTACTTTTTATCACCCTCTATCAGAAAAGAGATAAGTGTAACTTATAAAGGAGAATAGTATATTTATTATTTATTATCACTACTTCAGGAAAGCGCAGTATTTTTCTATTAAAAGTATCAACATAAATACAAATTTGAGTAAACAATCACAAAGGTGGAATACACGCGGTTTTTCCTTTTTCACATTTTTCTTTATTTGGCCCGCGCGCGGCTATCCTGTTTTACTATATAGCTAGTTACTTGTTCATACAATGTTCTTGATTGAGCTCTGTAATCCATATTCCAAATTGAAAGCACTTTGCGTCCACGGAGATTCAAAGTGATACTTTAATACCTGTTTATGAGGAACCAACCAGCTCTTTTTGAATAGATGTGATAAAAAATTAGTTTATACCATGGTTCAAAGGTTCAAAATTTCTGATAACGGCGGTCAACGCATCGGTGCGAGCGCAACGGCAAATAATTATGCGTGCGCAACAGAGACAAATAGTGACCGGTAATTGAACAAAACTCTTCGTGCTTCGCGTCCGTGCTTTTAGTATTAGATTGTCTTTGGCATTTTACATATCTAATGTTATCGAACATAAGGTTCGATACGTCTAGTATATGCTGTATGAACTATTGTTTGATTACAAACAAAATATGGAATAGCTGAAAATTGTATGATAATTTTCCAGTTCTTCTCAATCCTCGGCAACAACCAGTTCCTGTACATCGATTTGGTATTGACGACGCTATTAGCGCTGTCGCTTGGCCGCGCAGCTCCGGGCCCCGCACTTACGGCGCAGTGCCCGCCGGCTTCGCTCGTTGCGCTGCCCAGCCTGCTGCCCCTCACGCTACAAGTTGCGCTCGTGCTGCTCGTGCAACTGGCCTCTATCAACTTGCTACACTCGCAGACATGGTTTGTCACTGATCGTCATAACACTTCACTCAACCGTTTCTCTCTCTGTCGTCTATATACTGCTTTTTCACTCGCGCTCGCCCAGTGCCCATGTTGGGCCCCTCACTCGTGCTGTTCGTTTAGCTCGACGCCGTCAATTTGCTGCACTCAGACGTGGTCAGAGTCTGATAGCCATCATTAAGCCACACTCAACCGTGTCTAGCTCGTGCTCACAGCACAGTGTAGCTCGTGTGACGTATGTTGCTTGACGTCGCATATCTGAAAGGCCTTAAGGGTAATTTGAGATTTCTTAAGAGTCGAGTGGCCATTATCTAGAATACTGCCAAACCTCATTGGCCAGCGCGGTAGACGAGAGACTATGCCTGTGCCCTAGCAGTAGGGACAAACAACGGCTGAAGTATCACACATCATACAAATCTAGTTATTTCAAATATTATTTCTTTACTGTTAATTCTGTTGACTATATTTTTATATTATGTATAAATTTATTTCTTGTTTAAAGGTTTACCCCATTCGTTGGCAGTGCAGATTCTGAACAAGTTCTTTGCTGGGAAAATACGGTCATATTTATAATTTCGTCATTCCAGTACTTAATCATGGCTTGTGTGTATGCAAAGGGTTGGCCGTTCCGACAACCGTTTTGTGCCAATTGTGAGTATATATGCATTCACTTTATATTCAAAATTATCTATGTAGTTTTAAAACAATACGATTTTGAACTTTTTAATTATAATTTGAAATTTGAATTTTTATTGTTATGTAATATGCAATCCTTTTAATTCGAAGTAAATTAAATAAATAATACTGATGGCACTTGTCCAATATGAGTTCCAAAAGTTTTTGCTCGAAAAGTGAGCAGCGGTGTAGGTTATTCGCAAATCATAAAATTGGGTCGAATATATTGTAGACGCACGCTCGTACGTGTTATACGTGTACTTACTGAGCGTTTGGGACTTTTAGACTTTACCAATTTATAAGTAGTACCGTCCTTCCTTCTTCAAATTCGACGCAATGTTAAAGTTAACCCTTAAATATTGCGCATGGTCACTTGCTTGTTTTCTTCTCCAAAATATGTAACATTTTTTGCAGATAAACTTAATAGTTAAATTAATAAAAAAGTTAACACAGTAAAACTGTGCTCCATTTTGATCTTCCCGCAATACTTACATATTATGAAAAAATCAATCAAAGCAATCATGGGACACCTGGCAGATGTGAAACATTGAAATTATTTCACATCAAAACAATAAAACATATCATATATTTATAATAAATATAATAATTTATATAAATATAATAATACGTAATAAAAGGTAGTTATTGTTAACACTAAAATTAATAAAATTGAAAAGATAACACAATTATCTAGTTAATAATTAACGCATTAATAAACGTAAAAACGTTAATTTACTACATATAGACTGTATATATAGCAATAATTCTGATTAACCGCGCCTATAGATGTTTCACATCAAAAAACTTTGTAATTGCATTACTGGTAAATTATTTTTCATCTAACTGGCTCGGTAAGGCTCACTTTGTCGATTAAATCTGCGTGGAAAAGCCTACTTTATCTGTTTGCGCGCAAAAGGTTTTTTTTTAAATTCTACAAAAACAAATATAATGAAACCGTCCGGATTGCGGTTCGTCCTTACTACTTTGTACATTAGTGAGTCCATTCATTAATAATCAAACATTAATTATTGTTTTTCTTGTATCTTCTATATATTTTCCTCGCTGTAGTGAGATAAAAAGTTGTTTGTTTCGCACGGATGGTTTTTTTCGGGTTTCGTGTCTTAAAATCTCTCGCTCTGCTTAGGATTCCACTTTTGAACCACTGGCTCCGCTCGTGGGTTTAATCTCTAAATCCTTCGCTTGCTCGGTATTCAATATAGGCGCCAAAAAGCAACTTTCTAGCCTTTCATAACAAATAACTGTTTTATAACCTCTAGCCCACTGTCTAATACCGACCTACTTCTTTAAATTCTTAAGAAATTGTCTGCCTCTCTGCTCTTTTTTTACACTCCAAAACTCAAAATTTTATGAGCTATACATCAAGTCATTTGAGTCAGATACATAAACTATATAAGAGGCAGTGTGTGTGTGTCAATTTAGTCTCTGGTTGCTCCCTTGGCGGATTATACATACTATAATCAAAACTATTACTTTTGTATAATAATTTTCATTATTAATTACCACTTTGCCGTTTATGTTTACAGACTATATGGTAGTGACATTGTTAACTCAGACGGTGTTTGTACTATTACTTTTACTATGTCCATGGCATTGGCTAGCTGACACCATGGAGGTGGAATTTATGGATCTTAAGGAAGAAGAGCAGAATGTGTTCCGTGTTTATTTGTTGCTTATACCCGTTTTACATCTCATTCTGGCCGTGGCTATTGAAGTAAGTAGTTATGTGAATAAATTTATGAATGGTACTTGTAAAATGTATGAATCTAAAAACTTGTTTTGATTAAATACCTGACTTTTTCTTACCCGCCGAACGAAACTAGTTTCGAAGTATACCGAGGGCGAACTTCGAAAAGCTTTCATTCCTAGTGTAAGAAAAGCCATTTTGTACTTTAAACAAACGATTATTTTTCTACTTCCTGAAAATCTGATCCTAATTCATCATCAGAATCACTTCATTACGCCATGTTTTTAAATATTTTCCCGCCGAATAGCAGGTCTTAATTTGACTTTGCCCCGGCGCGGCGCAATGTGGCCAGTATGATTCTGACAGTACTTGCCCGTCTATATATCGGCAGAGTACGAAATAAAATTACAACCAATATTTCGTACTGACCTGAGGGTCATTTCGTACTGGGGTCTAGAAAGTTCGATTTTTATAACTAATTTCAAATATGTGGAACTTTTTATTGAATGTAGTACTTACTGTAAAAAGTATTTTACTCCGTCAAAACCTATAAATACATACAATACTTGAATTGAAACTTGATAATTGAGCATTGTAGATTGTATCACAAGGGATCAAAATGATATTTTTACGGCGGTGGCGCTATTTTGAATCGAGCGAAGGATTCTTAGGTAGAATCCAGAGCGCAGCTAGGTATTCAAAGGACGGCGCACGAGGTAAAATAATTTTGCGACCGAGTGATACACTCTGCTTTTCATCACCCTCTATGAGAAAAGAGATAAGTGTAACTTATAAATTATAATAGTACAATTAGGTAATTCATTATTACAACTTAAAGTAAATGCTTTATGAACGTATCATCGTAAATACGAATTCAAGTAAACAATTACACAATTCGAATTCATTTTACACAGTTTTTACTTTATTGCAAACTTTTTTGTCTGTTTTATTATACAGCTTGTTACTTGTTCATACAATGATCATGATCAATCTCTATAATCCTCATTCCAAATTCAAATTTGAATGAGGATTATTTGAACATTTTGCGTCCCTAGGAATTCAAAGTTGAACTTTAGTCCCTGTTTACGAGGAACCGACAAGCTCTTTTTGAATGGATGTTATAAAAAAATTTTTGCCACTAAATTGCGTAAATTGAATACCCACACTCATGTGTGTACGTAACATTTAATTAATGTCAATTTGCCCTTACAAATACTGTCATAAAAGTTATCGGCGCTTGATAATCCCTGAAAATGGTGTCTTCGAAGAAAACATATCATACAAACCATCTCTTCCAAATATGGCCAAATGTTTAACATCACGCCAACAGTAGACAAAAGTTCATTTACGCTATTTCTTTTATTGGTCATACAGTTCTTAGCAATATTCTATAATCTATGTTTACTACACTTACCAGCCTAAATAAATTTTATCTTCTATGGTTTCAGGCAACACTATCAGACACAGAAAAGTATCATTCACTAATACGTATCATAAGACGAAGATGTTCGGACAAGCAAGAGGAATGCGGGCTGGACTCTCGCCCCGTTTGGCCCCCTCGAGTAGAACCTCCCCATATATGCTGACAGCCCCCTATTGCACTTTTCTTCAGTTATATTACCGATTTATGAAGACATTTAAGTGGTATTATAAGTGGACTCCAATGCAAAACGTGGATATTACACGTTTGTGAATCTGAAATTTTTATACGACTTATACGTAGTTAAATTTGTTTGTACATAATTTTTACGGTCCCTTTTATTGTTATATATACAATGTTTATAGAAATTGTGACAGTTAAGTTATTACCTTATTTATTATCATTATAATATAACATTAATGACCATAAAATTAAAAAAATCTGTAGATAAGATCTATCACCTTGTGATGTATCGAATTTTCAGAGTGCATATGAAAATACTACCCTGTCAAGAAAGTACCGGGAAAAGATTAATAATACACAAAATGTTAGTTATTCATTCAAATTTATGTTATCGCCTTCAAAGAATGCTCCTATAAAACGATATACTTGCGCTAACGATTAATCCAATCATCAAAATATTTGTTAAACGCTTTTTTCGGAATTGAGTTCAGTTCTCCCTGCGAATTCTACTTTATGTCTTCTACCGAATGAAAATGTGTGCCACGAAGTGGTAATTTGAGTTTAGTAAAAAGAAAGAAGTCATGGTATTTGTTGAGTTTTTAGTCAAAAATCTTCACAATGATGACCTTGTGCGAAGGCGCATTAACATGGTGAAAAATCCAAGAATATTCTTTCCCCAAATCTGATCTTTTTCGTCGCATTTGCTCTCTTAAACGCCGCATACCGCTCAAATAATATTATTTATTAACGTTTGACTTTCTGGCACGAATTCCTAGTGCACAACACCGCTATAGTCGAAGAAAACAATGCGTTTCATGAATGTTGGATCGGAATTGACTTATTCTAGCATGTACTCAGCGACTCTTATGCGATTGAGTTTTTTTGAGGAAATTCAGGTATTTTGGGACTAGCCGTGCGGCAACATGTTTCATACCCAAGTGATTATTTAAAATCGTACGGATCGACTTGTGAGGCACAGTCAGTTCAGCGGCTATCGAAACTTGAATGAGGATTTTCAGTCACTATTTCCTTCACTTTTGCGATATTAACTTCAGCTGAAGATGTTGATGGCCTACCAGAGCGAGGCAAATCTTTCATCACATCTCGACTGCTTTTGAAAGTTTTGTACCTCCCATAAGCACGTGTTTTTGATAAAGTCGATTCAACTTAAGCCTTCTGTAACATTTTCAGTGACTCCGAACACGAAATTCCATTGGCGATGCAAAATTTAAGACTTTGTTCGATGTTTTTGTTCGAACACACAAGATATGATCTTAATAAAAACAGAACTGTATTAATTTTTTAAATTACAGATGCAACTCAAACTCCGCGCTGAAATGGAACAAAAAAAAACAAAAATTGAATTTGGAACCATAAACAAATCATCCATTTCCGATACTTTTTTGACTGAATGTATGTTGTAAGCATCCGATAGTCTAAGACCAAAATTCGAACTGATTTAAAAAAAAAATTGTTCATGAACTTTTCTTAAAAATCGGATATACTTTAATACTTGGGTTGGGTAACTCAGCTACAAATCTGCTCAAATATTTATCTCGGGACTAATGAGCTGTTGAGTGCAGCTCATGCAAAAAAAACAGCTCAAGGTATGTATAATGTACTTAATAAGTCGCTTAATCGAATTTGTAATCCAAGATTCTAAAACTGTAGCACAGTATGATGTAAGCACTTCCTATGATATAGCGGCTATACCATATGAAGTGCTATCATCGACCTTTTTTGGACTCGCAACCTTCAACTAAGTATATACCGCTTGTAAATTTGAGCTGAGCTGCTAGCCTACTTATTGAGCTGTGATCTGATCTACAGCTCACGCATATTTCTTAAGTTACCAGTCTATTCAATTTGATTGTAATTTTTATTTGGATTATGCAAGGCTGTGACGTTTCTATTGAATCAATTCAAATATTTACAGTGAAATACACTGACAACCAAAAATGACTAGTCATTTACATAAACAGTGATACTTTTACATAAACTAGTAAAGATAGCTTCATGGAACAAAAAGAATATTTAAAAGTGTTTTATTTTTCACATAAATAATTAAATCTAATACCTTTAAACGAGCGATTCTTGTATAAATTTATATAATGTATATAATCTGAATCTCGGTAACGGCTCCAACGATTTTCGTCGTCGTTTTATCTGTGTTTTCAGGCAATGATCATCTGAAAAATATGACTCTTCCCGACTTCTATTGGCGAGTAGTAATACTATTATTTTTACCGACACAGCAAAATTAAAGCTACTTGACAATAATTGGCGTTGAAAAAAAATCAAGCAAAGCTCGGTCCTCCAGGTACTAAGTGATTAAATACACTTCAATGTTCCTTTGACTTCATAGAGCTATTATGAGTTGTTTAGGAAATATTGTCGACTATGTAAGTGAATAGTTAGTTTTGAAAGTCAGTGTATATTCTTCGTATCGGTATTTACGTAATTTAGGTTAAGCAGCTATTTCTTCAAAATTTAGTACAGAAATGTCACTTATATCATAAACTAAATATACGGAACCTTGTATTAGATCTACAAAACTTTAAATGCGATGATATATTACTTCAAACACTAGAAACTATTTTGTGATCATGGTGTGAACCTACGATTTTTTATCTTTATTATCATCTTTAGTTATTTTTTAACCGTGTCCTTAAGGTGGAGAAAGTCGGTTCTGTTAATCCTAAACAAAAATAATATAAAACAGTTGTTTATAAGTGTCTACTAGCCGCGGATGTAAGTAAGCCCTTAATGAGACAGAAAACAACTGATTTTTCAAAAACTTTCAAATATATTTTATTTTAATTTGTTCCGATACAGTTTTTTGATGTCGTAATTTTTTTTCTAATGTGTTAATAAAACTCACACAGGCTACTAAAAGGCACAATTGTGTCGAGAATAGATCAAGTTTATGGTTTAAGAATCCCAGTCACACCTTTTATTTAAAATCTACGCTCATGTATAAAATATCAGTCTAAAAGCTTAAAAAAAATATATAATTTAAAGATATTCGGAAGAATTCAAAATGGAAATAGAGTTTTAATATTTTATATCATCGATATGTTACAGTCAAATACCGAAAACAGCCAATCCTTGACTAGTCAAAGCGCGATTCATACAATTATAGTGTATGTTAACCGCTCATACCGTATAATCAGATATTTTAGTTTGATTAAAGCAACACAACTACAGACTCCTATCCGGAGGACTGCGGGACTTTTCTAAATGCGACTCTACTTCCGAATTTTCAGAAAAAAAAATTACTTGCAAAATTTCGTGTCTATTAATTTTTTTTTAATATTTTGCGTTGTTTGTTTATTTCACGGCAAAAAAACTCTAGGAGTCACTGCTCCGGAAACTAGACACTTTTACGACCGGCGACTTGTGACGCCTAATAATAAGCTGTCAAAGTCTCCATCAAGTATCTCGAATTATTTTCCGTGAAAAGCATGCACTGCATAGTCTTTATCGCACTCGATACGCACACAGCTGTTCAACGTCGCCCTGCGGTAGTGATCACGTTTTAAGAGACTGACGAGTTTCAAGTATGAATAAACCGAGCTTTGACTAGTAAATTCTGAGGTTTGGCTAATTTTATGCTTTGACTAAAACCTACATTTTAGTATATTTGTCTCTTGGCATTATTCAATGAATGACACTTGTAAATAACTGTATGAAATTACGTTTTATTTCAATATGCTAGCCAGATGTAGGCTGACAATGTTCCTAAGCGAATGCCATCATTAAAATTTGATGCCGTAATTAATTTCTTCTACTTAAAAATCTTTCTAGTAATATTTAAGAATATATGTTACTATAAGATATATATGTACTTACTTTATGACCAGTTGACACTTATTTTTGTACTTATTGGTACCTCTTTGGTGATCACGAAACATTTTTAATTTGATTGTATTTAAAAAAAATTAAAACAGGCCAGTCTCTTAAAATTCTAATATATTTATAGTTATGTCCTGATTGGATGAAGTGTTTTTCATCTTTTGTTATATAATTTAAACAGTAAGTAAAAGGAAATCTTTAACTTTTTAAAAAATTTCATAAATGAATTGGCGCTTTGTGTGATATAATTTTAATAATACAATTATTTTTATACATCGCTTCATCACTGGTCACGATTGTCAGTATTGTTATTTATCATGGATCAGCAATTTTCGTTACCATCGTTTTAAAAAACTTTTTTACTGTTATATTTTAAAATGTTTTTTTTAGAAATTAAATAGGAAAATTAGTAATAGATTATAATTTATTAGATATAGACTAAAATGTGAATATAGATAAGGTAAGATTGTTGGAGAGATTATTTATTTGAAAATGTAGTTTTGCATTTTATGTACTTCCTAAGTACTTGCTGTTTAAATATTTTTTTTTAGTTATTACAATTTGTTTTAGATAGTTGCTATTTGTATGTTTCATTCTTTAAGTACCTAATGTACGTTGTGATTTAAATACATGAAGGCCCCTTATTGTAAATGGACCCATGTACTTAAAAAAAAACGTGCCTTTTAGTGCAATAATTTGCTGTTGTAACCAATTCCCAGTTATAACTTTTTTTTTCACTATAACATTGTATTGTAGTCGTAATAGGGTATTTGCATGTAATCTTTTTAATCAATTGCTGACCTGGTGAAATTATAATACAAAAAAATTGTCACGTATAAAAGTGTTATTTGGTAAATAAAAAACATTTAAAATGTTGAACGCGGTAAGGCGGTTGAAACGCGCGTGACGTCAAAGGCTATGCACAATCAGGAAAGTTGCCGTAAACAGGTCTTAGTGTTAAGACAGTGTAAGCCACACCTAGTTATTGTAGGACCAATCGTAATATTTTATTTTTACATAAAAAGAAACAAAGTATGCCTGCCTGTGCGGCATGAGCACATGAAACTCTGCCGATTACACGTTTATGCAGGTTTTTCCCGTGGGCGGAGCTAACGTAACGTAGTTGTAACTGGTGGCACACCACAAACTTTGTCGATTGTACCTTACCCATACATAACATACAACCTGTGTTATAAGTAATTTTGTGAGCGTGAAATTAATGACTTGTGATTGGCTAGCTGAATTAGCGCTGGCGAACTGTGATTAGCTACAATGTTAACATTTGTCTTGTTCGTTTTGTTGTAGTAGACTTTCACGTCGCTTCCCATTTTCCTGTTTTAAATTTTAATCATATCTTTTGCACTTTTGGTTAATTAACATTCATAATACAAAATGGATTTAACAAAAAAGTATTATTAATTATTCAGCTAAATTTCTGTAACAATAAAGATTGTAAAAAAAATTATTCATTCTATACTTGAATAACATGCATATACCCTATTTTAGGCTCGCTTAAATCTGTCTGACTGGTGTGGTTGAGAACCTAATCCGGTTGTTATCCAAAAACATAGTAGAACTTTTTTATAATCTCAAGTTGCCTAAATTTCACTTTGTATTTTGGTTTTAAAAGAAAAGAACGAAAATTTAAGCACCCGGTGTGTTTGGTTTCATGATATTCCGCTTAGCCTTTTCATTTATACATGAAATTCTGGCAAATTGCAAATATATTAAAAGATGCTTATCAAAATCCTACGAAACCAAAACCATCGAGCTTTTACTTTAAAGTTAAATAGAAAACCATCATACAAGAACAATGCTTTTTTGCCTTAGACCATATTTTCTGGAATATAAGCGTTCGAAGTTACTGACGTAATAGATACTATGACATACCGAAGTCTAATTGTTTTTCTTTATACTTAAATTAAACCATTAATTAATTTTTGTAATGTTCGATTACTGCGATGTAATTTACAATCTTATACTACAGTATAATTATGTAGTATGCTCACTGTCCGCAGCTATCGATATATGTCGACATAACCTCCCCTCCTTTAAGATCCTGTTACCGTAAATATCAACACACACACACATCCACGCGTATACACTCGCAATTGCCTTCTGTAGTGTTAGTAGTCACGAATAAAGCAATTATTGTAGTATGTGTCCAAGATGTGCTAATATGTACAACTATCACAAAAGACGTAGTACCTCAAATACTAAATATAAGTGGTAATACGAATAGGTAAGTACTAGGTAACTTTTGCGCACAAATAACCTTATTTCCTATACCTAATTGTGTTGTGAGCGTGCTGAAAATTGACTGTTTGTACGTTGTTATTACTATTTGATAGAACAGAATGTGAATACATATTTCAAAACCTGATGTAGATCATTTTATGAATATAAAACTGCATATAATCTGCTCATTTTATCCCTTTCCCTAATCTCTTTAACTTATAGTATATCAAGAGCTGGCAAAGGGGGTATACTATTGAGTATATGGTGATCTACGACAAGGTCCATATATGGAGCTTCCTTAGTGTTGCAGCGATGGGCTTACCACTTATAATGTGGGTGTGTGTGTGTCCATAAAACCGTTACGACATAAATATAATTAAACTATCAGAGGCGAGGGGAATTATGACAAGGGTAAGCCGGTCAAAAAAATTATATATTTTTCGTCATCAAACCTTAGTTTTGAAAATAAAATTTCGTGATTCAGCAAGTAGTCAGTTAAACAGTACTATACCTGACTTAAAATCTATTTGCAAATCTTGTAAACATAACCTAACTTTACTTAATATTCACTTTTTCTGGTAATTTTATCATAAATCATTAAAATACTTACATGATTACCTTTATTGTCTCACTCTTTGACTGGTTTTCAAATCACGACACTGATTAAACCTTAAATCTACAAAATTCCAAATTTACGATGAGAAATATTATACGTATTTATGTATATGTTGCATAGACTAACAAAGCGAAAGACGCGTGTCAAGGTCATTTTTGTTTACCCGAATTGCAAATAGATTTTGAGTCAGGTTTATATATGAATTAAAGCCATGAAGCCAATGAAGTCTTAATACATCAATTCTACAAACACACAAAATTCATTGAATTAAGAAATACAATATAAATATACATACTTACATAAAAATAATCTTTCTTAATTTTTTATGACTCCCTGAAAGTTTGTTTGTAGTTATAAAAATACAATAAAACATACCAAGCACACACAAATAGTGATAATAGCAGACGGACACATACTAAATTCATGCTATTCTGAATAAAACGCAAGTACACTTCAAAATAAAAAAGTTTGTACTCTGTAATTAAAATTTGAATATATATTGCTTTCTATTTTTAAACCTTATCTTACAATCACTTGTAGGCTACTGAGAGAATAAACGGTAAAAACGTATTACTTACGTTTAAAAAATGCAATCTGCCACAAGTTGTCTCCATACAAATGAAATGAGGAATGAATTTTTTTTCGCGCACCTCATTGTTAGAGTTTTCGTTCGATAGGTCGTCCAAAATGCATTAAAAGTTTCGATTTTTTTTCTCCTAGCATACTTTGTGAGGTGTTAGGTTTTAATGTTTAAAATCCCCTCTCACCTAACTTTTTAGACAAAGCCTAGAATTTATCAAATCTTACCGACTTCACTTAACCGTCCGCGGTCTTGACCTTATCGATCACAGGAACTTCACTTACTTAATATTTGTCTATTGGTTGTTAAAACAAAGGCTTTGCCGCATGTACTCAAACTCTCTAAATGAAAAACATGGCTTAACATAATTTAGCGTATATAGTCTGCTTTTGCCGATAATTAAGTGGTCCCAGCAGAAACGAAAAGGCCGATGTAGTAGTGGACATGAACTTACTAAAATGGTGATACGATGTCATGAATGCTATGGGAGAAGCTCTTATGTTATAACAAAATGATAAGAGATGTTAAGCTAAAATCCCTTGAAAATTATTCTTACAAATTTATTATGCCACGCACTTACCGTCATGCATTCTATACTCATCTTTATAATCCATCTGAACGGATTTGGATAAAGTTTTCACCATCGGGTAGGGTGGTCACACATACCTAGTTAGCATTAATTGCGAGTAGAACCGCGGGTAACAGATAGCCTGAATACCTGTCGTTTCAACATGAAAATTAATAATTCAGTCAGATATTTTTTCATGAATTGATGTTTATCAACAGTAATATAGCTAGTAGGGCCTACAATATAACGGGAGTGATTTCCAAAGAGGTCAAAATTATTATCGTCACGCAATACGATCGATACCGAAACTACACGACATCTCTATTGTGAGTCAGTAAAATAATGTAACTCGTTTTAACAACTTACTAAAAATGTATGTAAATTAGTAAAAAATGAAAGTTTATCCTGAAAATTCTTTACGCAATAGATATCAAAAATCTAGTCATGATTCTTCATCGGGTATTGGAGGATTTGAGTTGCTGGTTGCGAGTTTACGTCATCAGACCACGGAGTTCTTCAATAATTCAACACTGCACGGCGTCCGGTACATTGCTGAAAAAGATCGACCTTTTTGTGAGAAGTTCGTGTTTGTCACTTTGATTTTAGTGATATAAGAGTGGTATTAGTGGGAGTGATATTGTATTGTCTGTGGATATAGTTTGTGTAAGTATGTGTTTGGAGTGTCATTACTCGTTTTGTTCTTTACAAAGACTAGTATTTATTCAGACGTACGAAAACTAATATAATGCCTCCTTTAAAGATACAAGGTAAGGTAGGTATGTATATAGAACCGTAAACGATTGTTTTGTTTTTAAGTATCCGTTCAGTCTGTTCGTGCATTGATTAAAAACTAATAAGTAGATGGATTTAGCTTAAGTTTAATTATCAGATAGCTTGGATACTAAATACAGTACTGTAGGCTGTTGGTCCTACTGCTCACAAATATAAAAACATTGTCTATAACTGATCTTTTTCCGTTCTGGTTTTGTAAACTAAGGGACTCGTCCTAAGCACTTACAACTGTAATGCTTTGATAAATACTTTGTTTATTTAAAAAATCATACTCATACCCACAGACCTAAGATTTTTTCGTTACCTCATACCTTAGAACCTAAATAGTCACACGTGGCAATGGCACAATGTGGTTTCATAGTAACCTTTTTCAGCCAACGCTTGGGTTGGGAATTTTTCTAGGCACAAGGTAAAGGGTCGGAAACGTGCGATTAATGCCCCTGGTGTTGGTAGTGGAGATTTCGGAAAATTCTGTGTGAATATTTTTGTTCTTTATGATTTTAACCATAGGTATTATATATTTAAAAATCAAAATCGATTTTCTATACAAGCTACTAATTTGGGGGTGGGATGGGTGTTGTCATCCGAAACCTCCCGCGGATCCACCTCTAATTATGTATTTTATGTTTGTTGAGGTTCATGTGGTTCAGCTTCACCGCCGTGGGTGCCGTCACGACTTGCATCATCATCGTGAGCTTGTGGGAAAAGTTCCAGACCAACCCGACCATCACAGGTTACCTTAAATGCTTTCATTGGCGATTAGACTGTCTAGAGTCGAAGCAGACATTTTCGATTTCTTTCCTTAGTTTTTGGATCTTATTTTATTTAATTAACTTACTGAAATAATGTATGGAACTCTTATATAATATCCTACAACCGGTTTTGACTCCGATTTTCTGGAAAGAACAGAGTTTCGAAAATTTATTGCCCTAACAGCTACAAACGAAATTCTGATGTTGAGTTAAAATGAAATAATGAAAAAGAGTACAAGACCTAATCGTAAAGCAATAAATCTCAAAATGGAATACTATTTTCAGAAGAATTTTTAGAATCTGATCAGGCTTGTTTTCTTTTTTCTGATCATGAGTCTAATATATACTATAGGTATAAGAAAAAAAAACAAAAGTTACAATTATTTTACTCAGGTGCCTACTGTATTTTTTTGTACTAAGTATTACTTCCTAAATTTTGTTTTCATAGGTTTGGATACAGACTTCCATAACTGGGATGTGCCATTTCCTGCAGTCACTCTGTGTGATTCCAGTCCAGTCGACGAGGAATTATTACAGGAATATATAATTAGGTATTTAATACTCATTTGGTTGATTTTTTTTCGCAATTACTTCACAACTTTTATTACATTTTAAACTTAATTATGAACTTGCTTTTGCCAGCGGCTCCGCCCGCCTTAAATTTGGTTATCGGCGTAGGATGCTTACGGCAACTATGGTTATAGTTACTCCCGCGGAAACATATGCATTTTTGGGATAAAAAGTAGTCTGTGTCCTTTCCCGTACCTTCAACTAATTTTGTGCAAAATTTTAACGCACTTGAATGCTCCGTTGCGGCAGGATTGAGTTACAAACGTTATAATTATTCCCGCAAGAACTATTGTATTTACCGGGATAAAAAATAGCTTATGTCTTCCCTAAGCTCCAAACTATCTCCATACCAAATTTCATCTAAATCGGTTCAGCGTTTTGCGATTTATCAAGTGACTCAGTGGGTGAATCGTGGTTGAGTAACAAACAACCAAACATACAAACTTTTGCATTTATAATATTAATGGGTTAAGTGGTAATAATGAACTTTGCTAGCGGCTCGGCCCGCTCAAAATTTGGTTAACGGCATGGAACTCCTTAATTATATTAATGAAATTTGTTATAGCAAGCCATAGTTCGTTCAAGCTCGGTTATAGTAATTCCTGCCAGAAATTTTGCATTTTGTTGAAAAAAAATAGCCGATATGTTAATCCAGAGTGTCAGCTACCTCCATACCACATTTCATTAAAATTGGTCCAGCCATTTGAGCGTGAAGAAGTAACAAGTGTATGTACCTACACACTCACCAACTTTCGCCTTTATAATATTAGTGTGATTTCTTAGAAAGTAAATAAAACATTATTATTTTACAAATAACTAAAGGTGTGAAAGCCCAAACAAACAATGAGTTAGGTCCTACTTTTAATATCGTCCTTCGCTCCCATGGGTTAATAGACTCACAATATCAATCCATTTACATTTAAATAATTTATTTAATAAGAATTGCATATATAAGTTGAAATACATTTAAATATATGATTTAATATTCCAGTAACCGAAGTTGGGGTCCCAATCCGCATCCGCATGCGGGAGAGATGCTGCGCTGGCTGGCAACACTCAGCTACAGCTCCATCGCCGAGCACGCAGCCAAGTTCATAGCAGAAACCGACCTCGTAGGCAAGGACGACTTGGACGCACCACCGCCTGCACTTAATCCAAAGGAGGCTGTCTTCAGCGTGAGCCCATTTTTATATTTATATTATAATATGATACATGTCTACAAATGGATTGTTCTTTTTTGTTTGTTTGGATTGTTCTTTTTTGTTTGTTTCGTGGAACATTTTTTGATTTGTAGATACATAGGTTCTTCGCGCCGACAAAAGAATTTAATTATATAAAATTTTGTTATGCGTTATTACATATTCTACGTAACACAAGTTTACATCGATCTACTAATAAATTTTTACATAAAATCCACTTTGTTATGATACGAGTAAAAGTTAAGTCCCTACCAAGTATAGCTGTTCAGTTACAGCTTGATGTGATCGATTGAGAGTCAGGTGGGCGGCATTGGCATGGAGCCTAGTCAAAGCGAAGGCGTTCGATCTGGTCTGGCAACGGGGTTTTCTGACAAAGTTACCAACTAACGGACAGACTGCCCGGGGGTTTGTGTGACAGACGCATACAAGCTGTAGTTGATGGTAGTTGCTCTGACAGCAGGGATAACGCTCTCTACTGCCTGCTACGCTGTTTCTGCTGAATATCAGTGATATATTGTCCATCAACAGAAAGAAAGAAAGAAGTGATTTGATTTTTAAAGGGTCGGCAACTCGCGAATAATGCCACCGGTTTTGCAAGCGTCCATAGGCTGCGGTGACCGCTTCATATCTGGTGGACCGTAAGCTTGTAGCCACATTAGTAGTATAAAAAATATAAAAATGGAATAAGATAGGTATTTTTTTATACCGCTGCCACTCGAAAAAGAACACAGAAAGAACGTCGATTCTAGATCGCTAAGAAATAAAACTTTTTTAGGAAAAAAAGGCTCCAGTAAAATCCCATACATTTAGTTACCTTTTTTAATCAAATATTCTTTTAAAAGTCTGATTTCTTTTTCCTGCGTTTCCTCAGTAAAGCTTTATCTATATAAGCCCCGGCGGTGACCACTATTGCTGGATTTCTTTTGATTTCCGGTTCAGCCTTCAGACTTTACTCATCCAGCACGGCCTCAACAGTAACGTCCTAATTCTTCACTAATTAGCGTGTAAAAACTCCTCTTTTTAGCAAGGGTTTAAATTTAGAACCGCTACACCGGTGGAACACTATTAAGAACATATTCGGTAGAATATAATAAAATCGGTCAAGTGCAAGTCAGACTCTGTGGGATTCGCATCTTCATATGTAGGAACACAAAATAAAAACTGCCGCTAAGCGGTCACTCATCCAATGACTGACCACGCCCGTCGTTAAGTAACTTCGGATATCTTTTCTAATAAAAAAAAATGTGTAGGTAAGTAATTGTTCCTCTAAGTAACCCAGACTATTTTCACTAGATTATATGGTAATCGCGCGGCCCATCTCACACTTGGCGGGTTTTTATTATTTTGTTGTACTTCAGAGCGCACACCTAAATCACTGCAAGTTTGAAGCTTGTATGTTTTACTGTTTATACGATAGAGCAAATACAACATAAACGTGTTTTTTGTATGGTGACAGACATACAGTGTAGATTTAATAATAGGATTCCGTTAGTACCATTTGGGTACGGAAGCTTGAAAATCACCCTAGGACGTTTCAGAACCCAGCGAACTGTACTATATAGGCGGTTACTCGACAGTTAGTCGACTATTATTCAAGATTTAATCGAATCGTATTTTAATCTGCAGGTGGTGCGACAAACAGACACACTGTTTTACGATTGTGAATGGAAAGGCGACTCTGAGGAGTGTCACGACCTGTTGGTGCCAGTTTTTACTGAAATGGGATTCTGTTATGCCTTTAATTCCAGACACGCTGAACCGATATGGCCATGGTGAGAACAAATTATTCCTACCCGCATTTATTCGAGGTAGGTGCTAGATGTCATTAACCTGCTCTCTTACCAACAGAACAGCCTTCAAAATGTTGTCACACGACGAATGATTTTCTTAATTGTAAGCACACCTAGCAAAGATTAGGTAATTAAGTTTTGTTTCAATTTTATTTACCTATTAACTTGGAACGTAATTATACCAATTATGAATTTAATAAATTGTAATTGAATTTTTATTTAAATTGTTTTGACATGTTGATAACTTATTACTCATTAATGAAAACTTATATATCACTATATAATGTAATCATCATTACATCATATTTACATAATTTAATTTATTTTTCTAAAAATATGAGTAGCATGAATTACATTTTTGCATGCCTACTAAATGAGAGATGTCTGTCAGCCTTGTTAATAATTTGTAAATTTTTTTGTAAACCAGGTCTCTAGCAAGTAAATATTCTTTGTCTTTGCCTAAACATTCATTTCATTCATAAAGTCGGCAATCAAAAACAGAGCAATCGTGAGGTCCAGTACGCGGGCGAAACCTCGGACTGATCGTTCCTAACTAGCCTAGGTCTTTACATGCCATTCGATAGCTGGCCAACCAGTCATACGTCGCGTCGCGTTGTCATGAATGCCTAGACGTTGTTGGATTTTTCTGCCAACATCAAAGACGATGACCGACTGTATGAATGAAACTAATAGCTTACACTCGTTAGAGTTGTCTTTTAGTTATAAGCTCGTCCTAGCTACGCTATTAGAGATACTTAAGCCGAAGCTAATCCTTTGTAATTGAAAATTATGACCTTTTTAGTATTTAGAAAGCTAAATATAAAAGACTTGTTCAGTATTTAGATAGCTAGGCTGTTAGAGATGCTAATGCCAAAGTTAGTCCTTTTATATTATGACTTGTTTAAAATATGGAAGGGCAATTGTTACTGGTAGGTCATAGATTCTAGATCTCTATTTGACTTATGGCCTGAGAAAGCCAAATCCGATACAATTTGTGAGTGAAGTCATCCGTCTTATATATTTTTTTTAGTCAGCTAAAAAAAGCAGCTGCCCCATTGCCTGCTTTAAGGACATACGGGTTTCGTTAGGTAGCCACCTAACTGTTATCAGTTATATCTAACACACTGATATTAATAGTTCTTACTATGAAAAGACCTCCAAAAATTATTTATTGTAATATTATTTATTTTAAGAGTTTTAAAGCTATGGATTCCGAAGTCAACTTGCAGGACGCATTCGGATCTTGTGGCTAGCTGTTATTAATATTTCATCAAAGACAGTTTCCTGAATTTATCTATATATATATATATTAGGTACTTATTCACTGTTTATCAGTCATTGTTTCATCCGCATAATAGTATAGAAAGAAATGTTATTGAAATGGCGGGAAACTATGCCCTTTCTCAAGGTATGTTTTTATTCCTTTACGGTTTTTATCCTCAGAAGGAGGTAACTAGTGACTACCCCACACACCCATGTCATAATGTGAGGGCAGCATCTTTTTTCCAACAACTTTAGTCCTGCGTGGCACGGAGTGTATTTTTGGAAATTACATACAGCGCCATACGGTCTCAAACTAAGCAAAGTTTGTACTATGAATACCAGGCAACGGGTAGATTTTTTTTACATGTACATGTTTTGGTATGTTTCTAGACCAAATACTGTAATTTATGATACTGTAGTATACATTATCACATACTTTTTTGTGTGGTAAATAAATAAAAAAACAGAATATAATTTGCAAAATGAAAATTACAAAATGCGAAGCACCATGCTATGTGAAATGGAAAATAGTATGAAAATTTAACATGTTTAATATAATATGTTGGAGGTTTGTGTAAAACTAATATTTACCTACTTACGTTTTAGGCAGGCACAGACACAACCTCAGCAATTCATTGAAGCATTTATCCATGAGACCGATGCCAAATGGTCATTCATGTACAATTCATACCGAAACGATTCTACTATAGATGTGAGTTAAATTCACTTAAATATACTTACATACATATAAAAGAAATAAGAGAAGAGACAACTCTTTAAAACAAATTGCTAACAATAACTACCTAGGTAGCCTAAAAATGTTAAAAAAATTACAGATCTACATTCACTCGACTGAAGAAATGGCAGGACTGGAACTGAGCGCCCAACACACGTGGGACCGACGAGTCGAGAAAGTTTCCTTTTCAGTAAAACACACGTACACGACTGCAGAAGCGCGGCAGCTCTCTGTGAGACAACGGCGCTGCGTGTTTGCCGACGAACAAACTCTGCTCACTTCGCCTGTCTACACGTACTCGGCTTGCATGCGACAATGCCGCATGCAGCGCAGCCAGGCGCTTTGCAAGTGTGTGCCACACTTCTACCCAATATTAGGTGAGAATAGAAATCACAGACATTAAACCATGTAAAGCCAAGTCTCGCTTTCATATTAATATATCACGCCACGTGCGATATTGATTTGTATTTACCATTTGCAACTCGAATATGAATATGGCGCTTCATTCAGTTGCCGTTTTAATAGCTCTGAATCGGGTTTTTAGTCTTACCTTACACCAAACATATCAGATTAGTAACCGTATAATAATAGGAATCGATACAAGCAGGTGATATTCTAGAATTTACATATTCTCTGTTAAGTTTTGAAAGCTAGGATAATAGTGATAACAGACATACTCTTCATAGACTTCTCTGCCCGTTTGTCATATCATACGGATATGCGTAAGGGGGCACGTCTAGGGTAAGTACCTATTTCAAACTTAGCCCTTGTCCAAAAACAGAAGAGACTATTTATTTTTAAATTATAAACGAACTTAAATTTTAAATACAGAAAGATCAAAGGACATTCAAAATAGATATTTACCTATTTTGTATGTCAGTCAAATAAATATTGAATGCATTTTTTGTTTAAGTACAAAACGTTAACTCATTTCAAGTTTTTCCTTAATGACAGTAACCAAAAGATTAAATAACTTTACAGAGGGCTTCAAGCATTGCACAGTGCGCGAACTGGAGTGTATAGCTAAATTTGCAGAGAAGATCACGGACGTAACTCGATGCGCTTGCGAACTCGGCTGCTCCCACACCGTCTATGAAGTCGAAAAACTCACTGAGATTGAGTAAGCAACAAATTACTTTTTTCCTACAGTTCGATGTAAATTTTATGGCGGCTTGCCTTGTACTTTCCATACAGATTGTATTGAATCAGCATTGAAAAAGCAAAGTTTAAACTTAGGAAATAAGGTTGCTGAATTTATTTAATATTACTTTTCTCACGCTGATTTAACTACAAATCTTCACAATACTTGAAAAGAGTACAAATATTTTAAGGGATTTTTCATCAACATAACCAATATTTGTTTGGGCTGTTCACTAGGAATAACTTAATAGACATATGGCTACCCCGAAATTAAACTGTCACTTATACAAAATATCTACCAAAATCACGTTATTTTGTTTTCATCAAAAAATTTAAGCAAACGTAGCAACTTAAAATTTTGCATTAAGCTAGTGTTTTGTCTAAGAACGGTAAAATTTACAAATCAAAAAAATATCCAAATAATATTTTTTATTGAAAAACAGTATGAAAAAGTCGCGCTTTCTATGTCATAAGGTCTAGAGGTCTCGTCAATAAATTCTAGATACAATTAAATGAATATCAATATATTTTTACTTTCAGCACTAGCAAAGGTCCAGCTACAAGTTCGTTGGAAACAGAGTTTGTATCCTGGCCCATGGTTCGATACAAACGGGAAGTACTGTTTGGATGGGTCGATTTATTGGGTAACTATAAATAATAAGTATCAGGGGACCGAGCTTTGCTCGTTTTTTTTAACAACTCCGTCTATTGTCAAGTAGGTTTAGTGTTGCTGTTTCGGTAGATAATAATAGTATTTCTACTCGCCAGTAGATGTCAGAAAGAGTCATATTTTAAGTTTATCATTGCCTGTAAACACGGATAAAACGACGTTTTCTAAAAATGAAACTTAGCTAGATCGATTTATCGTTATATGCAGGGGGTCTGCATACTAAATTTCAAGAAAATTGTTAAAGCTGTTTCCGAGATTTAGATTAAAAATATATATACTAGCTGACCCATGAAAATCGTTAGAGTAGATATCTAATACCTTTAAACGAGCAATTCTTGTATATATGTGTATATATATATAATCTGAATCTCGGAAACGGCTCCACCGATTTTCATGAAATTTAGTATGCAGGGGGTTTCGAGGACGATAAATCGATCTAGCCAGGTTTCATATTTAGAAAACGTCGTTTTATCCGTGTTTTTAGGCAGTGATAAACTGAAAAATATGACTCTTCCTGAAATCTATTGGCGAGTAGTAATAAGCAAAATTAAAGCTATTTGACAATATATGGCGTTATTAAGTAACGCTTAAGCTACTTGCCAATAGATAGCGTTGTTTAAAAAAAAAACGAGCAACGCTCGGTCCTCCAGGTACCATATCTATATATATATACATGAATTGCTCGTTTAAAGGTATTAGATAATAATAATAATACCACTATTCATAGACACTTTCTCAAATTTCTTTATTGTTATTCATAAGTCACCCTTTAATTTCATCAATTTGAACACGCTTTTCCTTTCAAGCATAGAAAACTAGGGTTCCCATAGGGTTTAAATCAGACAGAATTTACTAAAAGGAAGATAACAAAATAATGCTATAAAATCACTTAGGAGTCTAGAATAACGTATAGTATTGTTTTTATTTAGGTTGAGAGTCTCCACGGGAAAGTTTGTTCTTATTGTACCTAAGAAAAACTGGAATTAAAATCCTAAAACCTAGTCAAACTTATCTGCCAAAGGTTTCCTTTATACACAGTAGTGCCACTACGTTGTCCCCCGGTGATACTTGGTGTGGAATAAAAGTTTTTACTAAATGTTGTTGGCAAATCCTTACTAGTATTATAAATAAATGCGAATTTATAACTCTGTCTGTCTGTATGTCTGCCTTCACGCTATAACCGCTGCACCGATTAAGATAAAATTTGGCATGAACATAGAATAAGTCCCGGGGAAGGACATAGGATAGTTTTTATCCCGAAAAATTTAAAAGTTCCCTCAGAAATAATTATGACCGAGCTTAAACGAACTATATCTTGCTATAGCAAACTTCATTAGTACGGGTATGATTAAAGAGTTGACTTTAGAGTCCCACACCGGTAACCAAATTAGGGTGGGTAGAGCTGCTGGCAAAATTCATTAATTACCAGCTAATTAAGGAGTTAATTTAAGAGTCCCACGGAGATAACCAAATTAGGGCGGGTGGAGCTGCTGGCAATATTCATTAATTACCAGCTATTCTATTAATATTATAAATGCGAAAGTTTGGATGTTTAGTTCACTCAATCACGCTTCAACCACTGGATGGATCAGGATGGAACTTGGCACACATATAGGCTAGGTCCGCACTGTATGCGACCATTTCGATTCTAGAGTGTGAGAATGAATTCCCTGTCGATGGCGAGCGGTGCGATGGTAGAAAGTAGCCGTGGAATCATTTCGAAAAAGCCTCAGAACACATCCCATTATACAAGCGGTAGAACACACACAGGGATGCAAAGTCTCTCCTCAGACTTAAGGGTTCGATACGGCAAGTGATTTGGGATCATCGACAATTCTCACAGCCCGTCGTTGAACCCAGTCAAAAGGTCCAAGCTGGTATCCGGGTGCACCTGCCCAGAGATGGCAGCAGTTCTCCATAGGGGGCCGAACTTGCGACTATTTTTCTAACTGGGAGTAACTATAAGTTATAGTCTATAAAATAATTCCACTTAAACAAACCTTAGCTACAGTATTATCAAAGAGTTCTTTAGTATAATCAAAGAGTTGTCGTAGGAATCCCACGCTAACCAAATTTAGGGCGGGCGGAGTCGCTGACAAAAGCTAGTTTATCTATAAACATGATAAACCACGACAAGCAGCTGATGTCCAAAAAAAAATTATTATTTTGACTATAGCCATGAACTGTTAAATTAATGTAATAAAATTTTGTCATTTTCTGTCGTCAGTATCATTCGGTGGCATTGCGGGACTGTTCCTTGGGTTCTCGCTGCTGTCAGGCGTCGAAATAGCATACTACTTTACACTACGTGCTTGGTGCGCGGCCGCACGTGACAAAGACGCGTTGCAGCGGGAATGTGACGAGAGAAAAGCGCAGCCCAAACCGCCTCATGACCTAAGCCTCGTACCTTGGTATTACACTTTTTTTACCATTATAATTAATATTTTACCATTTTTTCAACATTAAGAACCAATATCCAAGTACATAATATATGTAAACATGCATGTAGGTAGTAGTTTGGCAGGCAGGACGCGTTACTTAGGACCTGATATATGTAACAAATCAAGGTCTTGTAAAACATGTCCACGTCAATAACCGGCCATTTAGGTGTCTAACACCCTCTTTAGTAGAACGCGTTTGAGTTGCATATTTTGCTCTCGCTGGGTGGCGAATGATGCCGTGACCATTTCTCTCGGAGGAGACAACTAGGCGCAGTATATTATTTTTTCGGTGCTTTAGTGGCCGACATTGGTGACACTTTCTAAAATGGTAAAAATCAATACATATTATGGATATGGATTTATAATAATAAGTAATACCTAATGGATTTAACTACCAAAAACACGACAGCTTTAATGTGCCTTGATATAAAAACCGATTTAACGCTCACGTTGCACTTATTCTGACAAGCGCTGTGGTATCTATTCTTGCTCACGTGCATGTTATAGATAATAACTGTGTTACATGCTGTCATATGCGGTGGCTGGATAAATTCAGCAATTTGAAGTTAGGGTACCGGGTCTTAAAACAAAGTAGGTACTAAAGATTTAAAAAGTATAAATTATAAAGTAACATTTGTATTTAAGTGTTTTTCACCGACGCCTCAAATAATTATGGTTGTACTAGCTCTGGTTACGAAACCTTTAATTCCTTTGATGTTTCAGGTGGAAGCAGCCGCCAATGCCGCGAAGCGCGCGACCCCTGCAAGTACAGGTCAAAGACGCTCGCCCCCCGCAGTACACCCCGCCGCCTGGGTACACCCAGTACTTGCCCTAACTACTCTTAACTTGTTAAGATATTTACCCCTATCAAATAAAAATTTTAACAAATTGTATTTTATCTTTTTCTACTACGAATAACTGCAAAATTTACGGTAGGATTTAAGTACTGTTAGGTTTATTTAGAAAAAAAAAGCTGCTGATGTCAATTTTTTTATATGCTAACTAAAAATTAAACATAAATGACACAAAGATATGATAATAAGAAAATATTTTCTGGTTTCCCAATTATAATGCACTCATAGCTCTGATTTCTTTTTTGGGGTCTGGAATTTCTTCAATTTTTGCTTCGGGCGGCATGAGTGGATCGATTTTAATGTCAAGCTCTTTCAAGGCGTCATCAAGAATCTTGATCTTCCCTAATAACCTTTCGGCTTGAAGGTTGTATCCCGGTTCTAACATTTTACCGGTTGGATTAAGTTTGAACAGGTATTCTGCCTGCAATACAACAGTTCTTATGGAATACAAAATATGTCTGTCTTTTATGACAGATACGTAGGTATTGTTGGAATTGGTCCCGTATATATCATAGTCTTAATAAGGTCTAATCCGCACGCGTTCAGAATGAGAGCCGACCTTCTGGATCTAAGCCGCCCACCAGACGTAACGGCGGCAAACTCGCTTCAAAGCCATACTTCGCTTTATAACGTAACACTTAATTAACTTAAACAAGATTTCATCCCATTCTGAACGCGCGCAAATCATATAATATATTTTGAACGAGCGAGGTTTATATGCCTTCTATATTACGGTTAAGGTAGTCAAGTATGAGTTTCCTAGAGGATGCTTCTGCTGGACGAGTCAAATTGCTTGTAGTCTTTAAGAGGGCGATATAGGCCAGAAAGCTAATTTCTGTAATTCTAACGTTGTGTATGTATATGCACTATAAATCATTAGATAATGTCATATACATTACTATGAGATATATACAACAAGCTATTCTAATTATTTAACCAACTTTCATTACAAGCAAATGCAAAACACCTTTCAACATTTGCACAAGTGTTAAAACAACGGTCACTTCCAGATTTTTTATTGCATTAAATACAATAAATGAAAATCATTCAGTAAGGTAATGCACTAGACAAAAGCAAGTTTTATAACATATATTTTTTTCAATGTTTTAGATGCTAAAGTTTAGCCACAAAATTTGCACAAAAACGGCGTATTTTCGCGGTCTAGCCTATACCCTAGCCTTAAACTACTCTGTCCCTCGCATAGGGTGTGGGTGTGCGTTCAGCCATTGGCTACCCCCCTTTTAGCGATAAAACTGTGAAAGTTTCTTCTTTCAAATACTTATATAAATATATGTTTACGAATTTATAATTGTAGCAAAAACAGACTGAGACATTTAGCTTAGTATTTTCCGCTTCCTGAAGGTTGCTTGCTTGTACACGAAATGAGGCATTTATGTTCATCATTTTTTTTTATCCCCCTAACAGTATTTCTAATTCAGAAATATATGTGGGTCGCCAAGAATTAGACAGTATTTTCGAATATAAAGCACTAATGTATTCAAAACTTACAAGATAGTCGACTGAGTCATCAGGCTGTTGTTAAGCAATTTTCAGCAGCGCATATGTAAGTTCTAAATTTCATGTAGTCTTAAGTAGCTATAAATATAGTTCTACTTACAAGATAGTCGACTGGGTCTTCAGGTCGTAGCTTAGCAATTTCTAACAGAGCTGGTGTAAGCGTGGGGAATATGTGTTGCACGAGATAGTTCCGCATGGGTTCGCTCGCGGCTGCCAACGCAGCCTCTTCGTCTTCGCGAAGTGCAGCATACATTTCTGACTGCAAACAAAATCATAACCAAAGAACGAATTATTCAAAAAGCAGAGGTTGCGATTGTATTTCTATCCAAATAGTGCTAATGAAGTTTTTGTGTAATTGTGAAAATTCTTCAGCAAAAATAACATACTAAATAAGAAAAAATAATGAAACGCTGCGCTGTCTACACACCCAATATTCCATCTTGTCTTCACGCTCTTTTTTTAACCTTTCTTCAAGTTCCCTTATTGCTTTTTCTTCTTGGGTATGCAAAGTTTCTAGCTCTTCTTTTTCTTTCTTTTCAGCAGCCTCAATGAGCTCTTTGAAAGAAAAAGTAACCGTGAGTATAGAGTAAATAATACATTTCGGCTGCAGTGGGAGATCCCCAGTATACACAAAAAGGATGTTAATTAAAAGCTTTTAATTAATATTCTTTTTCAGCAAATGAGCGTTGAGTTGTAAAGTCTATTCCTAATAAAACCTTTCCAAATATAATTTTAAAATCTCACAGCAATGATCAAATTTTAGCAGCAATAGATTATATTTGTAGAATATCCTAAACGGTTTAAAAGAGTTAGAAATATTCCTGGACATCTTACACAGCACCAAATTGTCGCAGGCTAAGCAAGGCTTGTACTATAGGTTACCAGATAACTAATAGGAATACTTAGATTTTTTTATTAGAACATACATACACACTTACATTTAAAAAAACCAGACTCAAAACAAACACAAACCTACATCACATGATTGTTTGCCCTGTGCGGGGATCGAACCCGCGTCTTCGGTTCAGCAGAAAGAATCTTCCCAACTGCGCCACCAGGCAATTTATACAATACATGAGGTATATTATATCATAAATACTAGTGTCTCTGTGAGCTGTAGACCTCGCAAGTCTTTTCATCATTTTCCACTCCCTCACACCCGCGACCGCTTGAAGTTTATCGGATGAAAGCATCTTAATAAGGGTAACAAATTAGTTTTGTAACATTTTAGGATATATTTATAAAATGGCTAAAATATGTTTTTTTTTTACGTTTTCAACTTATACTTACTTACCATATTATTAAAGAAGGTCGTTGAGACTAGTCTTAATATTCGGATAGCGAGATCGTCGTCTGGGGCCGTTAGTACGTGCCGAGGCAGCCTAACAATAGTTTTTCGACCGCGCCGGGGCGATGGTCGCTTGTGTATTGCACAATTAATCGGTTCGGGAAAGAAAAATGTGTAGAAATCGCGTCCCATTAAAAACGATAACCACTTTATACAACAGCCTAAAATTGACATTCAATTTATACTCCTTCACAGTCGCCTCGAAATCAAAACATTTGAAAACTACACCTCTCTATATAGAAAGAGTGCAGAACGAAATACACATAATAATATTTTAAAACGTATTAATAGTTGAGCTTTGAACGCAAAAATTTAAATTAAAACTCACTCATCAACTTTTCGTAGCGACACGGCCGCCCCATCCGAGTCGATACCAACTTGTACGGTATCGTCATATCGTAATCGTGATGATCCGAAACTGGAACCACCAACGGATGTATATAAAGCTCGTCGAAGAAATTCAGTGGCGTATTGTCATTGGTATCTCCGGCCCTGAAGTCGAACAGTCGCTTTAGTACCGTCTCTTCTTCAAACCTTGGGTTACCTTCAGGCTGCTGCATTGCCTTTTCGCAGACAAAATCGTCTGAAGCTTGCAGTGAAACCACAATATCTGAAACGAAATTTTTAATAAGTTTTTCAAAAAAGTTGATATCCGGTGACATTATACACTGGGTTAGTTATTTTTAGGACTATAGCAGATCTGGCCAAAAGAAGTGCAGCGTATTTCAATGATAAAAAATAATATATCAAATCAGATTGCTAACATAGTAAACCATGCTGTGTCTAACGCCAAAGACAGAGTACCTAATACGAAAATTATATTTGGTTTAACTTTTATACTAGACTAAGCCCTACTACAAAAACTCATACATTTGGTAATAAAGGGAATCTGGATCGAGATAATTATAAAAACTTTAACATGTTCATAGTAAATAAGGAATTGAAACAAACGACAATAATTGTAATACCTGGCAAAATCTTCCTTAAGACATTTTCATACAAGCCAACATCTTCTTCAAATTTATTCTCTTCGCTCTCTTCCTCGACTTCCATATCCTGTTCCTCACCTCTTTCGAACACTAGACAATCAAACATACTTGTTTTAAAAAAAAATATTTAATATATAAATAAATAAAAAAATAATATATAAAAATATATTTGAAGCAGTTATACCTACGAGTAACAATTCTTTATACTTATATTTGGGTATCTCGGAAACGACTCTAACGATTATAATGAAATTTTGTGTCTATATAGTTGTTTTTTTTTGTAGTAGCAAGGCTCGGTCGTCGCCCAGGTATTATTTGTAAATTTTAATACTGAAAAACACTTATGTTGACACTTTAGTGTCTGTCAGTCTGTATGTAGGATGTTAAGATTGTTTTTTTATGTGAACAAAAGCTAGACTTAAAATTTGGTACATTTTTAGAACCTTAGCAAATAAGAATGATCTCATAGTTATTGGAAAACGGGGGCTTAAATAGGGGGTCAAAATCTAAAAAGAGTGCGGGGTTACTATGGCAAGTAGGGTGTCCTTTGAAATGACGGTGTCGTACGAACGGCGTTTTTTGCACATTTTTAGTAGTCCAGTCAGATATGGCATGAAATGTAGACTATTCTAAGTAAAAAAAAAATTGTAAAGAAAAACTTCTGCGTTTCGTAAACTTTTTGTTTAGGTTGTCGCCTTGTTAAGTTACCTAAACTATTTTAAGATTTTGGGGTTTTATGCAGTGATGCCAGATGCACTGTAATTACAGTAGAATCACTGTAATTTTGTTGCATTTACTGTACACTGTAATACAAGAATACAGTGTATGAATAACCCTGTAATTAAAATGTTAAAAAATTATCATAGAACGAAGCATTACAATATCCTTTAAACCATATCATAGCGGCAATTTATGATTCCACTGTGCTCTATGTCTTGTTGTTGGCTACAACAATATTAGGATTGTTCGGCAAATTCGATTAATGGACTTATAGAACCAACGCCGGCTTAGCAGGCAAGTCAGAGCCGCAACCGTCCCGTTAGAATACTTGCATATTCCAGAATGCACTCTTCGAAAATGAAAACACTTACGGGCTGCGCAAAGAGACAAGCTTGTGGGAAAACCGTCAAGCACCCATCCTCTATTTTCAGCATCAGGACTCAATAGTTTCTGGCGAAGATATCTAAATAACATGGTTTAAGAATAAGATTAATACTTTGACATAAACGATTATCGATATAACGACTTATATTAAAGACACTTTCTTTAAGATGAGTCGTGGAATTTAGCAGACTGCCACGATATATTAATCAACATAGTTATCGTGTGAAAGTTAAAATCTACTTCTATGTGTGTAAATTGAAATTAAAAAATAGTTATTTATGCAAAACCAAAAGCCAACAAATAAGATAAATAGTCCCACCGCGGCTTCAAATTTTATGAGCCGAAAAATGATATGTACCTACCTACTAAGTGTTGGCTACGCTGACGCAACACTACGCAGTCTTTACCCTGTAACTTTGCTCAGTTTAAGTCTAACTTTGCTTTGCACTCCAACATCGCAGCTTCAGCGAATGTTGTAAGTCTGATGTAGCAAGCATAAGAAAATAATAAATTTAGAGGCGGGACAAAATTTCTATTGAATGTCAGAGAGCAACCTAGGAAATAATTTTTTTAATTAATTATAATCTTATCTTAGACGTATAAGTAGGCACCCTATTCCTAGTTATTCATCTATGTTTCATCTCACTTCATAAACCTCGAACATCAAAATATAACTTTGAAAACTTAAATAGCCTGTAAATTGGTTATAGCCGCTTCTGTTTTTTCTTGAAAAATTTAACTTGGATATCATATCATGCAAGCTGCGAACCCCTTTTATGGTACAGTCCCTTTTTCCTGGTCGATTTTATTATTTACTTACATACATTCTTAATATCACGCCTGAAACTGGTAGAGACCAAAGACTTCCACTTGCTACGATCCTGATACATTTCCTTTATTATTTTGCTATTATTTGTTTAGAATGGGCAAGCAATAGCTACCCTAATATTTCTTCTTCAGTGGGTTGTCGTCCTGACGTGAGTAAGGCCAAAGTCTTCTTTGCGTTCTCCTGCGCCTCTTCATCTTCCACTTCATCCTCATCATCTTCTACTGGAGCCTCCTCCTCACCCATCGGCTGAGCGAGTTCCGCAAACTCGCCTACCTCCCAGTGATTTACGCGAGCAGTCTATAAAAGTGGATGCATTTAAAAATTGAAACTGCTATCATATCTAATGCAAAAAGATGTTAGTGGTTTATTTAATACCAATGTTTTACATTGGAATTGCAAACAAACGTCGAGGGTGAGAACATTTGCCACATTTGCCATAATTACATTAAATAAAAATCGGCCAAGTGCGACTTGGACTCTCGCATCGAAGGGTCCGTACCTACCACCATTTACGTAATTTACAAACACAAACAAAAAGTGTGCCGCTAAGTGGTCACCCATCCAATTACTGACCAAGCCCGACGTTGCTTAACTTTTAATAACAAACAGTTGATAGTATAAATAACAGTTGACAGACGGACAGACGGACGGATAGATGGACTACTATTAATTATTCTGAGCTCCGGAACCCTAAAAAGCACTTAGGTATACTCCGTATTACGCCTTTAATGCGACAGACGTTAGGAGGGACGAGGACCGAATTCACGGTAGATCGATACTACTGAATAGTTCTGAAAATATTGGTATACTTTCAATTGTTATAGTAATATCTACTTATAGGTATTTGTGAAGTAAGGTGATTATTATTTCTAATCAGCTATAAGTTATCGTGTCATCGTGCTCAACTTTCCTTTCATAATAGTATGAAAGGAAAGTTGTATTAGTTCCTATTAGCCAACTAACCATAAAAAGTGTTTGTTAAATAATTAGATGTCTGGAGGTCAATCTTTGGATATTTTATCTCACGTGCAAACGACGAACACAGCTACTCCTCTCAATGTAGTAGTAGTCAACCATGGCGCAGTGTAGCAGTCGCGCGGTGGTACTAACAATTTTAATACTAACCAATTCCTCTATTAGATCTTCAACAACAGTTTCAGGTGATATGTAAATTAGACCGTAGTTTTCGCAGATCTGCTTCGATAATGTCGTTTTCCCAACCAGCGGCGGACCATACACTACCACCTGTTAAACGAAGTTGGTAGATGTAACAAAACTTTATTTTGTAAAGAGGGTAAATAAAAGTAAAAAAAAATAAAAATAAAAGTAGGCTGGAAGTGTCCACGCTAGCTCAGTGCGGATTGGCAGAAATTGTCCAGCTAATTGCCACTCAAATGTCAAAGTATTCAAACCCCCTCAGTAAGCAGCCAGGACCAAGAGCTTAACGTCCCCTTTGAAGCAGGAATCTCAGGTAAAAGTGCCTCTGCCACTAGGCGGTCATGGGTCCGGTCACCCATCCATTATTGGACTATTGGTAACTAGGTGACGAGTAAAACATATAAGGTACCTTAAATGATTTTAATTTTCTTTCGGCTTTGAATTGTTTCATAAGTACTGGCACGTTTTCAGCAAAAGATCCTTCAGACGTCCATTGCAGTCCCATTGTCTCCACAATGAAAGTTGGTTCCATACATAAGTTGACAGTCATCAAATCATAAATTCTTTGCTAAAATTAAATAAACAACAAGCATTAAATCGGTCAAGTGCAAGTTGGACCAGGGTTCTAGAAGTAACCAAGGGTATTCCAAACTAAAATGTACGGAGGCGTTAAAAGGTACCAAAAAATACCTACTTGCATACATTTTAATAGTCTATAAGTTTTCAAGTCGGGATTAGTTAGAGAGACAGCGGTGGCTTCATATAGTCCGCAAGTAATTTTTTTATCTTTAATTATTGTACCTGCTTGTGAGCGTGAGTAATTAAGGTAGTAGGTAACTGGCTGGGAGCGCGGGAAAACAAGAGCAAAATAGTATTAATTTATATTACGGGAAAACAATTTATATATATTATACCTTAGTTTATGGTATTTTAAGGCAGGGCATTAGTATTTCAAGGTAGGGCATTTCCTTACAATGCCCCCCCCTAAGCTACGGCCGTGTCACCAGGTCTCATTATCTTACTTTTAAGGAAAAACGGAAACTTAATAAAAAAACTTCCGTATCTTGAGTGTAAATGATGCTTTTGTTATAATCATAAGTCAGAAATATAGATTAGAGCAACCAAAACATCCATCATTCTTGTAAAGTAGATATAAACTTACGTCTATGTTGGGGATGAGAAAAGCATCTTCCGGTGGTATGCATTTGAACATGCCCGAACCAACTTGACGCCCAAGTGGTTTGATTATCTAAAAAATAAAGAAACACTAAAATAAGCTAATGTTCTCTCAAACAGGTGAATAAAAAACCTTTTAATAGAATAAACAACCGGCTTCAAAAAGATGCACTAAAAACTTTATAACAAAAAAACCAACCGGCTTCAAAAAGATGCACTAAAAAAGTTAAAAATAATTACTAATATCCAAAAATCTGGACTGAATTACAGTTTATTTATAGTTTTATTTATTTTATATTAGTAATTATTTATACTTTTTTAGTGCATCTTTTTTAAGCCGGTTGTTTTTTTTTGTTAAACAGTTTTTATTTTTTTTCCGTACCCGAAGGGTAATTAGCGGAACCCTATTACTAAGGCTCCCCAGTCCGTCCGTCCGTCCGTCTGTCACCAGGCTGTATCTCATGAACTACTATCACAGTAAGAAAGTTGAAATTTACACAGAAGATATATTTTTCACAGAAGGTATTTCTGTTGCCGCTATAACAACAAATAATAAAAATTGAATAAAATAAATATTTAAGTGGGCTCCCATACATCGAACGTGATTTTTTGCTCGATATTGATTACGGCAACAGGTAGAAGCTTAAAATAGGCACAGAATATTTAGTTATATAGTCACTTTAAAAATAAATAATTAAATTAAAATAAAACAAATATTTAAGGGGGGCTCCTATAAAACAAACGTGATTTTTTGCCATTTTTATAGATAATGGTACGGAACCCTTCGTGCGCGAGTCTGACTCGCACTTGGCCGTTTTTTTTTACACTAAAAAAATTCATACTCGTAACAAAGTTTTATATAATCATCAAAATAAAAGGCGTTTCACCAGTTCCAAATTAAGATTAATTATTTTTTTTCTCCATAAGTTTTAGTTTTAAAATTACTATAATAATACGGGACCACCTGGAAAGTATAACCTTTAAAAAAAAGGAATTTCTCGAATCGGTCCAGGCGTCTTCGAGAAATCGGGTAACATACATAAAATAAAAAAGATTCCGACGAATTGAGAACCTCCTTTTTTTTTAAGTCGGTTAAAAAGGTACAAATAAATTACATATTTCCAAAAATCCGATCTGAATTACAGTTTGAAGTTGGTTTCTATGTAGGTATTTTTTTTTCTGACTGACTATGCAGTTGGCTGTTGCAGCAATTACTGCTTCACCGGGCTTTTTTGGGGCGAGACTCTGAAGGAGCCTCGGCTTGGGTTGTCGCTCTCGGGGGCGTCCCTTCGACCGGCGTTAGTCTCGAACCCGAAGGTGAGTCACCGCCCAGGAGGGGAGTTCCCCATTACGCGTAAATATCTTAATATATATAAATCTCGTGTCACAATGTTTGTCCTCAATGGACTCCTAAACTACTGAACCGATTTTGATCAAACTTCGTAAATATCTGTTATTTGATCCAACTTAAAAGATAGGATAGTTTTTATCTCGATATGTCAAGTGCGAGCTGGACTCTGGCACTATAGGTAAAAACCAACTTTTGCCGGGTACAGAGGGACGGCAGCGGAACAACGTTCGCCGGGACAGCTAGTATATATATAAACATTCGATTTGAGAACCTCCTCCTTTTTTGAAATCGGTTAAAAATACAAATTGAAAACCTCCAACCTCTCTTTGTTTCGTCATATTTTGTTCTACTGCCAATATGTACAGTTTCTTCGGAAAATCTGTTACAAGATTATAAATTATTCTGAAACAAAATATCTTCGCAATTATAATTGTACATGTAGGTATATGATAATATGTATAAATTAACTTTATTACTGACTGGGCCAAATCTAACACATTGACGAGTGGTATGTAGTTGCTGCCTCGGCCGAGTATGGGAAGAAATTGCTCACATTCCCACGCTTTTTGGAACCAATAGTATAACACATCTTCTTGACCACCGTATGTTACGCCAGATGAAACTACGAGCGCTCTGTGTAGTTGAACAGTCAATTATTATTTATATATTATATAGTTTCACTTTTATTTATATGAAACATACCTATCAATATTATGTACGTTAAGACATATACGTATATACTTATACGTCCTAATCTTTCACAACTTTTATAGTTTAGTGTAGGTTCAATAAAAAAAAAGTTATTTTTTCTCACTATTGCACCTCCATTACTTCATCTGGGTATGGTGTCACAGCGGCGGCCTCGCGATGCAGGAAGTCTCGTGACGGCCATCGTTTTGTTTTATTAACAAGATAGGCATTAATAGTTTATCTATACAAATTCTGGATACTTTTTAGGGTTCCGTATCCAAAGGGTAATTAATTAGAGGACCTACTTTTATCAGAAAACATAGAACGAAACTATTTAAACTCTACAGCGCGTGATTTCCTACGAAGTCGACAACAAAAAAAAACCACAAAAACATAACAAATTAGTATTTTTACTGCCCTGACTTATTATTTACTCAGTACTCAGTATAAATAATTACTTAAGAACTAATATCTACTTAATCTTATACCCTCTCAGTCTTCTACTTAGAAAGTTAGGCCAATTCGCACGTTCGAATCAGCCCCATACACCACTGTGCGAATGAACCCCGATGAGGTATTTTTATGAAAATCCAAAAATCTATTAGTTTATAAAAAGGTGTAATAATAACGCACTGCCAGAGCAATGACTGTTAACCACTGAATGTAATAGTCAACAGACACTCAATATTATATCAAAGTTTGACTGTTTTAAACATCGATAAAATATGACGAGAATAATACTCATTCCCGCCGAAAACATGCAACGACGCACTTCTCCACTTACCGCCCGTGGACTGCTGTCAAAACTCGTGACCAAAATGGCGTGCCGGGCAGGTACAAACGCCTAGTACTCCCTCACTCCCCCTACCTACAAACGGCCTATTGGTTAAAAATTAAAAATGACATTTTTGCACCTTTTTCGGAAAATTATCAATCACCCCCTGGCTGGAAACAGGGGATAAACTTTGAATGGGAATCTGAAAATATTTTCGTAGGTACTTAATAAGTAGTATAAAAAATTGCATACCTACTTCTAGAATTTAAAGTGAATGACGTGGCAAGATCAATTAAATGCGCGGCCCTGGACATATACTATTATCTGTGACGCGCGGGTAACACGCAAGCCCAAAGTGGTAGTGGGCACGGACAGATAGCTCAAAGAATCAATGAAAAAGGTTCTCGATTGGCGACCTCGTACCGGAACGCGCAGCGTGGGACGGCCCTCCACCAGATGGGATGGATGAGGCCTATATCTAGCGGTGGACGCCGGAATTACGGAATTCAAATACTTTACTACAAACCCAATTTGTGAACGATATTTCCTAGCGATTCTTATAACCTCGTTTTCAAGATCGAAATGCAACTTGTAATTAGGATGTGGTTTTCTCTTCCGAAAATCCGTTTCAATGAAGGGCATATCCGAATTTTCCTGAAAAAAAAGCAATGTCAGCCCTTCAGACAGAATAAATTGTTACACAGGCGTTCAAAACTGAGATAAAATGTTACACAGCGTTCTAGACTGAGGTAAAATGCATACCTTCCTATTTTTTCATGTACCTAAGTAGGTACGTCTTCGATTAATTTACTATATGTAAATACAGCATATATGTATATATATGTTTACCGGGTCTAGCGGTTTTGTCGAACCCCAGGTCATGATGGTGGATATCAGGATAAGGTAACGTTTTTTGGACTCCCCTCCGCCGTCATCATCCGCATCCGTGACGGCACCACACACTGCTTTCGAGGTTTGTTTCTCCAGCAACTCTTTTAGAACTGTCAACAGTTATTATTAAGTAGGTAGGTTTAGGCCTGGATCACGTACTGTTGGGCACAGTATAAATAATAGCACTTAATGCGGTATGGTCACCGCTTCAATCTACCCAGCCGCCCCTCTGTGATCCATCCCACTAGCAGCCCCGCGCCACCGCCTACGCGCGAATGTGTTAACGATTCTCGCCTAAGCCTAATGAAGCGACGGAGAACCTGACCGTAGACCTATTAGATAGACCTGTCACCGCAAAGAAAAACAATGTGATTCATGGCTACTAACACTAAAATATAAGTCGATGGTCTTATAGGGGCAATTAAATTACGTAAAGTCCACAATGAACACTGGGGCCGCGTGTGGACTATGCCAAAATCGAACTTGCTTTTGAGGGTAGGCAGGTATAGAATAGTTAAATACAAAAACAATTGTCATGCGTAGGTACGCGCAAGTGTATGCGTTCGTGTTCTACTAAGGCAGAGGCGGATTATCCCTAAGGCAAACTAGGCACGTGCCTAGGGCGCGAGGTTACAAAAAACATGTGTCAGTAATTACCCGTACCGTAAAACAATAGGATTCTTTAATTCTATAGAGACGTAGAGCTTCCGAAGCGCGCTCTGCCTTTTTGATTATTCCTACAACGCCTGATCTTCCTATACATATGACTCATATGAGTAAACGGGGTTAAAAGGGTTACGAAACATAGCAATTAGGGGAAACCGGGTACAAAAGTAACACTTTACATATTTCTCTTGATTTCGGTTAGTCTAATATCCATACGGTTAAATTGACATAGCCAGATATAATTTTCGTCTATGCTTTACAAAAACAGATATTCTTAAGTATGATATTAATTGTTTTTAGAGAGCTACAGAACTTTAAAAATGCTAAGTCATTTGTTACTTTCGTCCTCAGGAGCAGGTCGAAAGTAACACGCCACGGGTCAAAAGTAACATTGTAACATATATTGCGCATTTGGTAGATAAGCAATAAAACTAATTTCGAGATAAATTTAACAAATTGTTTGTTTTTATTAATGATTGTAAAAAGCACAAAATAATATTTGTCCTAACATTTAACAAAAAAAAAACAATATATTTTTTGGAAGACATTTCTCACATCCACTCTTCGATTTATCATCATCTAAGCTTGTAGATGTCCACTGTTAAACGTAGCCCCCCCTTCCCGATATCTTTTTACAACGTGTCCTGAGTTTCGTGGGCCCAGGATATCCTTGTCGCTCTAACCAGTTAATCGGGCCATTGTGATTTGGGCTTATATGATCTAACTAGCTGTGACAATTTTGTTTAAAGTGGAGAAAAGCTTAAGCATCGCTGTTGCGATAACCATCAAAAGTTTGTATTAGAAAGACCTTTAAAGTAATAACAGCAAATAGTTTAATAAATATGATTAATGTAATATGGCTAACATTCAGTTTTCTTACTAGTTCTATAACGCTTTTTTTTTATTAAAATTGCCATTGGCGCCTTTTTTATACACGTCACGAACAGAATCGCAATTCTTTGTTTATCTTAATCTAAGAAAATATAAAAGTTATGTAAGTGTTTACATAAAAAGCATGTTACTTTTATCCCTGTGGTGTAATGTTACTTTTATACCCACTCAACTATTTGTAAATAATCTCGTAATAACCTAAAAACTTATGTGCTTTACATAAAACAATTATAATCATGTACAAACAAACTAATGAAGAATCATAAACAAAAAATTGCCATAAAGATATACACATCTCAACCCTCTGTAAACACTAAGTTAATAAAAGTAAAAAATCGTACTTTCAGGGCGTAAAAACACATTTTGTCTTTTAATACAACACACAAACCCGAGATACGCGTGGAAACCGATCTGAGGCATGAAAAGTATTACAAACTAACCTTCAATGGCCGCGGGCAGTGATTAGACCATTAGACAAATCTACAGAGCGTTTGTTACTTTTGACCCGCCGTTACTTTTGTACCCGGTCTCCCCTACTTAGTTTGAGTTTATGAATAAACAATAATACGACTAGCCCTACTACTTAAATGATCCCAAAAGGAGTATCTATACCTACCTATATATAGCTTTAGAAAGCTTTTACAACATGCACGTTGATGACATACCTACCCTCAGAGTAGGTATAGTGAGCGTCGTGGTAACAATGCATTTGAGTGTCGGATTTTAATTACGTTTAAATGCTTTAAAAAGCATTAGTATAAATACCTAGGTGAGTATGTGTAGGCATACTAACGTTTTAAGTAATCCATAGCTGTTCGAAGTTCGTCCCTGTCATAACTGACATCCAAGATAACAGTGCCGCAAGTCAACATTTGTGGCAAACATTCTTCTTTTGTCAAGATCTTAGATATACACTCCTTGCCTTTAGTATCCTTGGAGTCGACGGCGGTGCCTAAGAAAATATTTTTCATGCTTATTTATAATTAGTCAGTATCTTGATTTGTGTTTAAAATTATCTAGGCAGGCGCTACACGGCCGTAGCTAAGGGGGGGCATTATGGGGCAATGCCCTAACTTGAAATACTAATGCCCTACCATAAAAATACCATAAACTAAGGTATAATATATATAAATTGTTTTCCCGTAATACAAATTAATACCATTTTACACTTGTTTTCCCGCGCTCCCACCCAATTACCTTACTACCTTAATTTCTCACGCTTACGCAGGTAAAATAATTAAAGATAGAAACTTGCGCCCTAAATGAAACCACCGCTGCCCTACCTTAAATTAAACTTTAGCTACAGCCCTGAGGCGCTAAAACTTCATCAAACCTGAGGGCTGTCTTTAAAACAATTTCAATCCTAATTGTATGTAGTTAGGTACCTAAATCTTAAATTATCCATTTGGTGTCATTAAAATCATGATTTAGGATAGTTTTTCTGATATGTAGCAATTTCCACAACAAATAAATTAAAATCTAATATAGCACATCCAAAACATTCATTATATTTATACAGTCAGCCAACGAAGGCATCTAGACAGAACAATGTCATATATATTTTTTGGCAATTAAAAGGTGTCGCCTATGTCTTCACATATCGCTAGACGGGAGCTGTTGTTTATAGCCAGTCATACGTTTTGTCGCGGCGCCATGAATTCTTAACATCAAAGGCGATGACTGACTCTATAAATGAAATGAATGAAGCTGTGCTAATGATTTTGGCGTTTCAAGGTCATCTGCGCAGATCGCAGTCTTCGTATGTAACTATCTGTCCCTTCCTGAGCATGCGTTTGCTTTTGATATTAGTTTTCATTTGAACCGGGAACCAGGGTTGGCTTTTTGGCAAATTTATAAGTACCTACACTTGTATAAAAAAAAATTAACAATACCTAATATACCTACATATAAACCATATTTAAAATACTTATGTCACTCAGTGTACCTGCGCACCATATGGCCTTGATACTCCACGTGCGTTGTGTATGTGTGCAGCAGTGGATTCAAGGCTTTAACTTACATAATAAAAGAATAGATAAAGATAATAGTCACCTACCAATAATTTCATAAGGTTGCTCAGGTGGTAATACAACAGGTTCAGCATCTTCTGCCAATAATGTTGGAGTAGACGGTCGAGATGGCACATTCTTCTCTAAAACCTTAGATAATTCTTTAACAATATAATTACCATGATACGAATCCACATTGTTAATAAAATAGCGTTTAAATGAAAATATAGATTCTAATTTAGATTCAGAGTTTTCAGAAGACATTTCGCAACGTTTTTGTTAACAAATTTTCAAAATAAATAAACCACTCACTTTTGACGGCAACAGTTTTTTTTTTAATGTTCCTTATTTATATCTACAAAAACACAGGAGATGGATATGGAATTAGTACATTTGTGTTTCCCTCAGACAACAAAATGTTATTGCTTGCCATGCCGATATCTTAAGAGTTTGTTTTTGAGCGGTTAAAAGAATAATTTAATATTGTATCGAAATTAATTATGGAGACGTAAATAAATAGGAAATAGGACTTTTTTCAATCAATTCCTTTAGCAGGCTTTTCTCAATGAACGCCACCCCACACGGTCCTTACTTCTTATCTCCGGCTACCTTATCCAGATTATCGATCGACATATCCGGGAGAAGACCACTCCACAAGTGAAGTTTAAGGACAGGTATGACAAGCCAATTGCCACTTCAGCTTGCTATAGTGCTATGGCAGCGACATTGTATAATCTGATTTCTGATCATAATTTTCAATGAAACACTGGGCATAAAAATCCATAACTCGCTGAGCTCCTTTAGTTTTGATAAATTCGTGGATTAGGCGTACTGTAAAACCTGGCAAGACTTATTGATTGAGACTTTCGCCAAGAATTGTGATATGGGTGACGCGGTATGTAAAGACCGGACGGTACCAAATTATTATACTTTTAAGCTGATAAACCGATCTCTTTTTTCTAAGTTGCAAATATTATACAGTACACTAAGGCATCTAGGTAAGCATGTTACCTGTAACTTACATATACAACAAAAATGTTAAAGAAATAAAAAAATCACAATAATTATAGCTGTAAATATGTATTTAATGTCAGGAATATAAAAATATACATCGAATCAATTCAGCGGAATGCGTAAAAGGAGTATTTGATTAATACTTGTTAAATAACTAATATATTTAATATTCTTAATCAAATAATTACTCTAAAATTAAGTACACAGATTTAATTAGCGTTAATAATAACTACATAATACGTTGTAGCTCACTTATATTTTGTACCCTAACAGTTGATTTATAAACTCATTATTTGCTCGTTGCTATAGATATAAAATCTATCTAGCACGGACGCTAAGCAGGAAGAATTTCGTTCAATGACCGGTCACTATTTGTCTCTGTTGCATAATTATTTGCCGTCGCACTCTCACAGATGCGATGACCGCTGTCATAGAGGAGCGCAACGGCAAATAATTATGCGCGTGCAACCGGTCATTGAACGAAATTCTTCCTGCTTAGCGCCGTAGTAATCACTACAATATCACCTCTCTTTTTTTATATCAATACAATATAAGCTATCTTCGTGAATCAGGTCAAAACCCTCTTTTTTTTGAATATATTAAAAGGGTAAAAACTTTAAAAATGATTATTTTTCAAATGCCACCATTTTAATAGCAAGTAAACCACGTGCTCGAAAAACTGATAAAAATGTATGAAAACAAGGACTTGGTGTTTTCTTGTCCTAATCTATTTAGTAAGGGGTTGAAATACACCTTAAAAAATGTGCAAAATTATCGAACCCAAAATTATTTATAGCAGCTAACGAAAAATTATAAAATCTCTATAATAGATTTTTTCCATACTAAAATTGATTTGCAATAACCTTCGAAGTACCCCGAATTTTACCTTGTATTATGATTTTCAAAAATAGCAAAAGCAAGTGTTTTAAAATTAAGCGTTTTAGGGGAAGCGAGATTTTAACAAGTCATTATTCTTTAATATTTTATTGAAGTTCGTCGAGCAACTACGCTGTATTCGATACCTTTACTAATATTTAAAGAAAAAACGTTTGTAAGTTTGCATTGGAATGTATAATATCCATCACTACACATCCGAGTATAAAAAAAAAAATACCTAATATTTAATTTCCGGGTCCTTTAAATGTAAGGGCTTTTGTTGGCGGCACATTTTGCAACTAAAGTCAACGAAAAAACAGTCGAGTGTTTCTTATGAACGCTGCCTTAACAAAAAAAGATATTTAAATGCTTTCATTTAAAAAAAATGTTTTATTACGCAAAGAAAGGTCGGTAAACAAAAAGTCGCGGTTCATTCACAAATGAAAAATACCTATGACTAATATATATATTTAAAAAGGAAAACACTAATCGCGCGGGTAGCACCTCGGGGACCAGCTAGTCAAATAATAAAGTAAAATTTATGGAATTCCGAATTGTTAAATTTGGATGTAAACTAAACTTTAATAAAATGATAGCGTGCTTTTCCACAATAGATACCTACAGCAATGTTACAATATTTATTTATGGAATTCAAGTTAAGGGCGTTTTTGGAAAAAAATATGGGTTTAGTCAAAGAATCCAAGTCGACTATGCTAAGCGATCTTAATGTTTGTACTTGCAATTTGCATACACAATACATGAATGTATAATACTATAAAGCCCAAAATATACATAGAAGTAGCTTGCACAATGGCGTGCCCAAATCTGTCGTGTTAATTATTGGCATGCGAAGTGCGGCAGGGGCGACGGGGGCCTGCAGGCGTATGTCAAAGGCAAGTATAAGTAAATGCAAGCAACAGATACGGGGATGTAAGGAGCTAACATGTGGGCTTAATATGTAATTCGTTACAACTTTTAATTTTTAGAAATACACACCAGGTGAATGTCTTTCTTTGTCAAATTCAAATAAAATAGATGCCAGCGCTAATTTCAACATAAGAACGAATTATTAGTAAGGTGTTTGGTAGAATTTGATAATGAATCGGATGTTTTATGTTAATGAATTATGGCACTTATGGTTTTAAAATAGGCAATACATTTCTTATACTAAGTATACTAATATCCTAAATAACAAAAGACAATCGTTAAATTTAAACAGGAAGGATGTAAGGACGGTTTTATTTCAAGTGTATCACAATTTTAATCTTAATATTTTTTATTGAAAATGCATAATAGAACAAATATTAGAACTGATATTATCGTCAATGTGACTTTAATTTGCATTTCAGATTAGCAAATTCAAGTGTTAGAAATATTCTAATATAGATTTAACAATATTACCACAGAATAAGAATTTGATACAGAGGTTCGACAAAAGGCGGGTAAGGGAACGATCCCAACTAACCTTAGAACTTACTCAGTGGCGATACATATATTAATTTTGTCATTTTTCATTCAACACTTATTGTTTATAAAATATACAGTTCTAGCGGATCATATCATTCCGCTGAAAACAAGGCTAATGTAACGCGTTCTACATCGCGCTATGAAAGTTTATTAGGTAGAAAGAACTATATAAAGATGCGAAGCAAAAAAAAAACATTTAACTGCCAAGTATAGGACATGGTATTTCTAGATTTTATCTTATAATAAAACCCTACGGTAAGTTGTATACACCACAATAAGTAAATAATACTGTATAGAAAAAGCTGGAATAAAATTCTTATGTCATGTAAAGTAATATCTTAACTATATTAAGTACCAAGGTGATACTCCATCAAGCACCCTTCAAAGCAATAAAATCTATAAAATTGTTTTTAATTTACTAAAGATTAAGAAGGTTAATTTAATTCAGTGGAGTTATATATTCATTTAAAAGGGTGCTTACTATAGACAACCATCCCAATCGAAAGTAAATCTTAAATTACTTACATAAGTATCTAAAAGCCAACACTTTCAGATACTTTTACATGTGATGATGATTTAAAAATTATAAGTGGTTTATCCGTAGGCAATTTTACACCGAAATTAAAACATAATTCATACAATGTAATAATTAATAAATTTTGCTGCTCTCAAGACCAAGTCAGTATAATGAAGCAGTTTACAATTTACTTCACAATATAAAATAAACATCAAATACAACATATTATCACAGCCTAAAAAAATATATTATTCAGTCAGTCATCGAAGGTGCCTAGACAATGCAATTGTGAGGTCAGGTGCGCGCCCGCATACCAAAATGTCGTTACGTATGGCTAATCGGGTGCTGTCCAGCCATATATTTTGTTTTTTTTTACTTAATGATATTTTTTAAAAGAGTAACTATCGATTTTCTTGCCGGATTCTTCTCGGTAGAAATCCACATTGTGAACCGAATTTCAAAAGTCAACTGTCAACTTTGACAATTCAAAAGTGTTTGTAAAAACCTAATTTATATAAAAAAAAATTATTCGAGTTTGACATTGTCGGATTTTGCGAAGGCGATGACTGGCTGCATAAATAAAATCAATATTTTGGCGGTTATTATGCTGTATTTGAATGTATTTTTTGACGTGACAACGTCTTATAAATTGGTTTGCCGGGTGACACTTCAAGAAACTGCGTTACGCTCCGCTCACGTTATGCGCTCACAATGAGAGCGAGTGAGAGGCACGCGGCATGGTTAGCCCGCCTAAGAGCGAGAGAGACAGACATAAAAAGTGAAAGGCACAAGTTGTCACGATTCCGGACGGTTGTCCGACACTAATTTTTTTTCTATTATACCATCCTCAATTTAATAATATTGACAAAAAGGCACTTTAGAATTATGTCTTAACATTTAGCTCCCTTGTAGACGTCTGTTTTTCACCAGGCCAAACCAATGAATAAACGGACCGCGCACAGTAGTAATGAGAGCGTATACACGTGCCGGATGACGGGCCGCAGAATATTTGCGTTAAAACGGACGTCTACAAGGGCTTTTATAATTTTATATAATGCTATACTTAATAAATATCACAATACAAAGACCATTAATATGAAATAAACTAATGATTATAGTTAAAATCAATAAAAAAATCACACAGACAATAGACACACTGTTCTTAACAGTTATTTTCTTTTACTGCTACGTCCATTCCATTTTGTTGTCAGTAACACAATGAAACATACCTTATCTTTAAACTCTAATAAAATATCTGCCATATACAGACAAGTATCCATTACAACTTTAAAATAGTAGTATATAGGTAGTAAAAATATTCAAGAGTATAAATTGTGGTGAAGAAGTAAAATGATACTTTATAATTGAGAATATAAAATTCGACACTTAATAATATTATTCATAAAATTGCATTCGAAAATCATGTATAGGTATATTAAGCGAAAGTAATTAACTAGACAAAGTTATTAACGAGGCAGTATTCATTTACCCTTAAGTTTATATTATCTCACATTTTTTACTTTATTTAGTCTCTTATATATATACCTTTACAAATTATTGACGTAAGTTGCGAAAATAAAGCTAATTTGTTTGTTTGATTTTTCTCTTATAAACTTTGTCTAGGTAATCAAGTTAGCTTATTAAATAAGTTTAAAGTTCTAACTAAATAAATCAAAAATATACCATCCCCAAATTAGTAATTGGCTAAAGGCACTGTTTTATCGATCAACCCATGCTTGGCCAGCATAGTAGCCCGTGGCTCATAGGCCCTGCTGCAGAGTTTGACTTCATCACTAATTTGTTAAATAGATTTTAAAGAGAATTTAATAAAAACGTTTATTTTAGTTAGATTGAATTAATCATAATTGACAAAAAAGTTTTAACTAAATTCGTTTTTAGTTTTAGGACCAAATTGCATTTACTAAATTTGCATTTGCAATAACTAACTTTACTTTTCCATATTTAGTGCTTATTGTTTCACCGGTTCTTAAAGATTACTAAAACTAAAACAGTTGTTGTGATATTCTGGCTCTTGTTATTTATTTTTATTTATGAAATAATAATAAAATTATAATATAAAAATGTACTAAAAATAGTTATTTTTTCGCTCTCATGCTTACTGTTCCGCCGGTTTGTAAGGCGCCATATCTGCACACTAGGACCACCACTGGATATTGTTTATTTCTTCATACAAAGTGTAATTTATAAAAGTCAAAAAATTAAAAATACTAACTCATCATTAACTATTTTTAGACCGTTTTGTATTGTTTGTGGAATATGTCCGTGTGTTTTATTTTTAGTTTCTGACAATACCTAAATTCAACAAAAAATATAGAAGTAGTAAGTATTTTCTATATTTTCACTTATTTAAAATACGCGTCGCTAGTATGCAGTGTCCTGAGGGCTTAAAGGTTTATAAAAAAAATTTGCGATAACCAGTTTTTTTTGTCAATCATAATCAAAAATTTAAAGTAATCAATTGTTACAGTAACAATTAATTATATACTTAATTTAAACAAATACAACTGTCAATCATGCGTTTAAATTAATTTAGATACATTTTCATTATCAATCAAACTAAATTTTGCCCAAGATTGCACTGTAGTATGTGCAGTTATTGTTTAAATTCGGTTGGTATAAATTTCATCAACATGACTTTATAATCCACTACGTCTAAATCTGTGTTGTAATCACAGACTTGCGATGAATTATAGTCATTTCTTTGTCACCTGAGGGTGAACTTGGTTCAGAAGAAACAAGCCAAGGAGACAAAGAAGAAATTGGCTGTGTCTTCGGAGTTACATCTTCTTTTTCTAATACAAGCTTTGGAGATGGCAATTTTGTCTCAGATTGAGGTGAATCCACAACAACAATGGACACATATTGAGAGTTGTTAGGAAATGGAGACTGTGCATCATTCAAAATCTTTGGAGAAGGAGTAGATGGTACAGAAATTGACAAGTTTATGTTAACAGGCTCATTCATTAATTCATTTTCTCGAGCCTTTAAAATGTTATTACATTTCAGCTGACCAGGTGGAAGAGCTTTATTTGAAGTCATATAGCACTTTAGTTGATTATTAGGAACTTCTTTCTTACCAGCAGAATCTAATCGGCCTCTGTTGTCTTGATTTTTTGTGTCATCGCTGTTTAATTTTTCCTTGGCTAAACTCATAAGGAGATCATTCAAAGGACTGGATTCAATGACTGGCGAGCAGTTACAAGGTGGTTTATTGACAAGAATCTGTGTAACATTGATTTTCTTCTCTTCAACTGGTTTATCTGCTTTGAACAAAACTTTGTTACTTATGGCATCATCTTTTGAAATCAAAATATCTGATGGAGTGTCATCATCCATTAAATTTTTAGTTGAAGGTTCACCAATTTCTTTTCCACTGTCAATTATGTTTTGGATTTGTGATTTTTCATTGGTTTTCCTGGTTAATGTATTAGAGCTAGTATTAGGATCAGCAACTGCATCATCAGTAGATGTGTTGGGTTCTTCTGTATTTGAATCTGGAGATGTATTCGCTGTTGATTTTTCTACATTGTTTTGTTTTTCACGTTCTCTTAACACATGGCTTTGTCTTCTGGCAAAACGCTGACTTGGTCTCCTCTCAAACTGAACAGTTCGACGGGCACGATTTTGTTGAGTAGTTTGGTATTCTGTTTTGCCTGAATACTGAAATCTTGACCCCATTCTGAAGAAGTTTTGCCTAGCTGAAGGACCCTTAACAGATGCCCTTAAACGGAAAAAAGTATGGTGTTCCACTGCACATTTCCAAAGATGCTTGCAAGCTTTTTCATTGTGTAATCGAAACACAAAAGTATGTTCTTGTTCACGGCCTTGATCATCATCTTCAACTACAACTAAAGTTAACTTCTTTTTTTTAAAGTCCAATTTGCTTATTTTCGGCCAAAAAAACAAACCTATTTTTTGTGGACCCTCAAACACCAGAATACCTGTTGGTGTCAATCCTAAATGGTATTCACAGCCATCTTTCCCTAAGACAATATGCATATCAACACCATACATTTCTAGCCACTTTGCTTTGTTCAGATAATTGACCTCAGCTTGTGCTGGAGTAAGACCTTTGCATTTTTTATATTCTTCCAACATTTCAATTTCCATTTCTTCCGTTTGGTTTGGCACAAACCTAAATTCAGAGACAGTAGCAGGTGTATGTATTGTTTCATCAAAATCTCCTAATTCTGATTGTAATGCCAAAGCAGCCAATTCAACAGCAGTTGAATGGGAACATTCAAGTTTACTTTCTAAAATATCCTTTTTCAACTGCAAGAAAAACTGATATCGAGTAAGTTCCTCCCTCAAAGTATTAGGTTCTGATGAGTAAAATTTAACCTTAAGCCTCAAGGTATATGGTGGTCCTATTTTGATTTGTTTTTTAATAGTTTTGGTAGGGTCTAACCAGTGTTTGACATTGTTTATATCAGTAAATTGCAATCCAAAATAATCCTTTTCTATCAAGTCCAATGAATAAAATACTTGCTCATATAAATCTGCAGCACTCGCCTTTTTCGATAAATTTATGGACAAGTCAGTGTCATCAAGAAGCATTATTTTACATTGTATAAAATTTTTGTTTAGGGAGGTCTTCTGACCTTGCTTATTACGATTTTGACTGGACGAGCGTCCTTTTCTACTAAAAAACCTCAGCATTTTGTTATACTGTCGAAATCTGAAAATAAATTAACAAAAATAGTAAGATAAAATATTCCACACACATAAAATTTCAGTATAACCCGGCCCGTGCAAGTAATACAGTAACAGTAACAACAATATTCAAACTAAATATAAAAATATGCGATATATATCATGTATTTAAAAAAAGTTATGATTTTCAGTCTACAAGTGTTTTTATTTAATAAAATTTGATCTGTCCATATTGTATGTTAGAGTACTATGCCTTCTTTTGGATGGTCCATATATATTAGCTAAATAATAAACAGACCCCAATGCCTAATCACATCTTGCCTGGAAGAAATTTTAACTATTTATGTTTCATTATCTAAATCTTTTAAGCCGGTGCTCCTCATTATCTAAATCTTTTAAGCCGGACCTCACAATAATAAATCCACACAAAAATACTATGATGACCTTACAAATGAATTAACCAGAAAAGGATGTGTGGTTAATTTATATGCAGAAGCAGGAGCAAGAGGTATACCAATGTATATAAAAAACCTGGGTCTTGCAAGAAACACAGTAAGTGTGCTGGAATAAGTATCATTTATATTAGTAGAATCTTATTAAATTTGGGGAGGTAGGAAGACAAACTCAAAAAGTGTACATAGTAGATATTGACAGGAGCCACCTATAACCTACACCTAGGTTGCAACATGATGGACATGTTACATACACATTAGATATTTTCCCTAAACTACAGCTAAAGCCCTAATTTTCTCCTGTACACTAAACTTTAAACCTAATAATAAAATCCAACCACTTGCACGTCATACCTGGATTAACTCCATGTTTTAAAGTATGGAATATGTATTATTGGTAATTCTTTAAAATAGGTTTTTAGATAGTAGGTAGTATGTAAGTGTATGTTGTATGTATGTAGTGTCGGCTTATCCATACAAGCCGGTTCACATCAGCCTACCTTACAGAAATCCCATTTGTTATTTAATACTACTATTATCACATACATACTAAAAGGCTATCCAAAGTACTTACAATCTAAGTTTGGTTTAGGACAAAAAGGTTAGAAGTGCCATGAATACCTTGATATTTACATGTTTGGTTTCAACGTGTGTAAAGCCATATTGCATATTATTATTCTGCTACTTATGCTCCTACTGAAAACACACATCACATGTAATGTTGATCTCTTAGTCTACATCTGTTAGAGGTGTCATAGCCATATTCAGCTTGAATGATATGTATGAACCAGCGGCAAGGGGTGGAAACTTAACAAGGGTAAGCTGGTCATGGGCAAATAGACCAAATCCGGCTGGTGAAATTGCATTTTAGGCACTTTCGTCAAAATGGGGGGAAAATTTTTTTTTACAATAAATAGCAATTTTTTTTTATTATTGGGGTGCCCTAACAAGATTTCTGGGTAGAATTAAAAAAAAAACCACAAAGGCTAAGGCAGGAGCTTAGTAAAAATAGCAATAAACACTGCTTAGCCTTCATGGTTATGTTTTTTATTTCTACCCAGAAATCTTGCTAGGCCACCCCCAAAATAAACCTTGATTTTTAATTATATAGACTAAACTGACAACTGCAATCGATCTTTTTTTTTTAAAATGTTGCAAGCGTGGCGCATAGTGTTGTATTAGTGATTCAACGAATCACTTGTTTTGACCACCCCAAGCAAGTGTGCACAGCGGCGAAAGTTATTAAAATATTTCATATATTAAAGTATGGTATGTGTGTTTGTGTGTGTGTCGAACGCATGGTAGTGTGTGTCAAACGCATGGTAGTATTTTTTCATGAATTTAATTTATTTGAAACGCATATTATACAAAAATAGTAGCTTTTTGGACTCTTCTCCATATAAACTTTAACTGTGCCTTGTATAACTACTCCTACGTCCACGTAATTTTTGTAAAAAGTGGTACAAAGTTTTTGCTCCACGTATTAATATAACGGTTAAAGCTACGTCTGCGACGATCTTAACATATAAGCTTTTCTTGATATAATTAAGAAATTAAAAATTAAATAAATGATATGTGTAGGTATGGTCGGTTTCTATAATAAGCAATGGCTCTCAATTTTGCAATCCTGTAACACCGAGAGCAATATAGTATATTAATTTTTCAACAGTAAGAGAGCAAGAAAGCGAATGCAATTGCAAAAGCTAGAAAATCGGCCAAGTGCGAGTCGGACTCGCGCACGAAGGGTTCCGTACCATTATCTACAAAAACGAGCAAAACAATCACGTAAGTTGTATGTTGCCCCTTAAATATTTTTTTCTGTTTTTTAGTATTTGTTGTTATAGCGGCAACAGAAATACATCTTTTGTGAAAATTTCAACTGTCTAACTATAACGGTTCATGAGATACAGCCTGGTGACAGATGGACGGACGGACGGATGGACGAACGGACAGCGAAGCCTTAGTAAAAAATGACACCCATAAGTACTATAAAATGTAATTTGACATAAATGAGCAAAAAATTAATGAGAGCGCTAGTTTTTTACGACTGTAATATTTTACCGTGAAATACTTGTATATGGCAAAAATATTGTATGATTCCTATTTTATTCACTTTTTTTTATTTTTCTTAAAATGTGTGTGTTCTATTGCCAGTGTAAAGAATTTCTATTTTATGGAATTATGCCGAAATTAAAAAAAGGATTCCGTTTTAATGTTAGATAATGCTCCTCACCACTCCCGTAAGGTAGAATAAACTCCCAATACAGCGTGGCGTGATGCCTAAATTCAAGAGTGGCTGAACTCAAGGAATTTACACTTCGAAGACACAATGATTCAAGATATTGAAAATCGTTAAAAAAGAAAAGGCTAATTATCAAAAGAATGTAGTTGATGACCTTGCTGCCGAGTACAGTGTCACTATCCTAAGACTGCCTGCCACCTTGCCACTGTTAATTAAATCTAATAGAACTAATATAAGCACAGGTAAAGGGGCAGGTCACAAGAAGTAACAAAAGTTTTAAAATGGCAGAAATTAAACAATTGCTTAGTGAAGGGCTACAGTTGTTGACAGCGCAACGTTGGTCGAGTTGTATCGATCATGTTATAAAAGAAGAGCTCAAAATTATGCAACTCGATCACCTTATTGATGATGAGGTTTATTATAAGTGTAACTGACTTATAACAGAACTCAATAGTGATTAAGGAAATTCGGTTTTTATTTATTTTTTCCATCTCTTCCGACTATGACTTTCGGAAATAGTTAGTTTAGCATGTTACTTATTGCATGGGTATGGGCATGAATAAATAAAAAAACCCGACTGCAAAAACATTAATAACTAAAAAGAAATAAACAGGTGCACCTAAAACATACCAAATATTTAATTTTAAGCAGACGGAACTCATTTTAAGCTAACTACTATAGTTTAAGCAATACACTTTGGACTTGCATTGATTAAGTCCCGCCTGCTTATAGTTGAATATTTAGTTTGTTTTAAATGAACTCCTTTATGTCTATTTAGTTCTTATTGTTTTTGGTTATTTTTATTATTTATTTTTAAATCAAGATCAAATCAAAATATTTTTATTCAAATGGGTTACTAAGAACACTTTCCAATTGTCACGTAAATTAACTACAACTCGCTTTACAAACTATTTACAGTACTATTTTATTGCATGCGTCCAATAGGTGATTTTTGTAAAATCTTAAATGAAACATAATATTATAGTGTATCAACTAATAAATGCATGTTTTGTATTGAAACACTATTAAACAAGATTTACAATGTAAATAGTTTGATTTAAAAAAATCAATCAAAATTTTGGTACTAATCTAATTGCCTATTGTTTTTCAGATTGCATAGGGGGGCACCATGTGATACGTTTATAGTCTTCAATTACTCTGTGATGGGATTTCAAGTAACTCCCGAGAAAAATATATTCATACAACATATAATATTACACAGCAGATGTTATATACATTTTATTTACACCTTTTTGTTATTATTTTCGACTCGCGCTTGACTATTTTATCTACCCCATAACACTTGAGAGATGAATACCTTTTAATTTTAACCTCATTTATTATAAAAAAAATGGATCAAAAAATAGTTGAACTAAACAAAAGATTGAATCATTCAGGTACAACACTATTTTTACGTAAGCATAAGGTGGCAACCCACCAAATGTCACTTTAGTCTTTATAATTAAAAATCAAGGTTTAGCTATTTATTGAAAAAACAAACAATGTTTTCCACCCCTATTTTATTAATTGGTAAATAAAATAGCTATTTATTGTAAAAAAAAAGTTTTCTGGGAAGAAATAAAAAAATAACCACAAAGGCTAAGGCAGGAGCTTGCTTCGCTTTGCTCCTGCCTTAACCTTCTAACCTAACCCGGCTGTGTTGGGGTGCCCTAACAAGATTTCTGAGTACTTTGTTAGTAAAAAATAGCAATAAACACTGCCGCAAAATCAGAAATCTTGTTGGGGCACTCCCAAAATAGTTATTTAATGAAAAAAAATGATTTCCGACTCTATTTTATTAATTTGTAAATAAAATAGCTATTAAATGTAAAAAAAAAAATACCCCCATTTTTGACGAAAGTGCCTAAAGTGCAACTTTACCCTCCGGCTAACCAAGGAGTTTTGTACATGAAAATGTAAAAAAGGGGCGGAACACTTTTGACATAATGAAAGTGGAATATAGGATTCTTACAAATTTCAGTTAAGGCTATAAGGAAATTATAACCAAAGAAAATAAAAGAGAATGTAACGAGATAGTAAACATAACTACCTATACTATATTTTCAAGTAAAAGAGTCTTAAGCAGTACCTACTAGGCATAATTGAGTTCTACAACAATTTAACTTATTGTAATCTTTTTAATTGATTAAAAAGATTCTATAACTCACATTTTTTAATATTTCTGCTAAGTCCATTGATTAAAACTCAACGTCACAACTTTAATAAAAAAAGAACGTAGTGATTATATTCTCTTTGAATCAAAGTAAATAAATCGAAGCAATTTATTTGACGCAACCAAAAATGTTGCCATCAGTCATCATATTATTAATCTATAGCCTTCATCTATCCTATATAGTTGTTTCTGTACTTGAATAATTACTTTTCGTTACTATATTAGTGTGACCATCGTCGTTACGGGATCTCATCAGTTTTGGAGTGAAATGTGTTATTTTGTTATTAAAAAATAACTTTACTAAAAAACCAAACTGACTTTTGAAGTTTGATATTTAGTTCAAGGCGTAATTAGATTTTTTTTTAAATTTCCGTAGGTATTTCTTTTGTTTTAGTATAATATATTGTGTACTGGACCTTTACTCTCTTTATGTCAGGAAAAAATAAGAGATACTACTGATGTGAAACAGATCTAGTAGAACAATGAGGAAATTAAAATGGACAACAGATTATGATTTGAGTAATGTCATATACAAAAATGGAAATAATTAATCATCAAAATTTTAATCAGTGAAATATTGATGATTATAGTATGCCTACTATAGAAGATTACTACACATAAAGCACACACTTTACATCTGAAACACTTTGAACATGATATGCATACCATCAAATCAGTTTTATGGTACCTGATTATTGTCACTGAAGTTCCATTGATACCCCACTCGGCCATCTTTGCTTACCTTATAATCTTCATCACTCTTGCACCCCACATCTCCGTAGCCCCTCGACCGAACCCGCTTATGTTTCAAAAAAAAATGTATTGGCTTAATCTACTTGTGTACCAAAATCCTAAAGATCGTAGCAACGGTATTCAAGTTATGGTCGAACAGTCATACAAAGACATAAAGATACAAAAGCTGAATCAAAAGCTTGTTTCACTCGTGCGGTCTGATAATGTTTCTGTGATTTGTCATGCCATGCCAAATGAATAGGCTATCTCTGTTTTACCTTATCGCATACGCCATCGATCAATTAGTCCACGTTAGTCCACTTTTTTGGCCGAAATATAGCTCGTAGAGGTTATGTTATTTCTTCCGTCAGTGTCTGTTATGTTTGCGATACCACAAAAACATAAATGAGTTTGTAAAGAAACTTTATTTTGCGTATTTCAAAATAAAAACTGGGAGATTAAGGTAAGCAGAAGATACGAAAAAGAGCTTCGTATGTTTTTAGGGAAAGAAGAACCTATTTAATTTAGATATATTACGTATATTCTTATGGTATATGGCGTGAACCGAAAAATCACAAAATCTAGTTTCGTTCGGTAGAATTAAAAGGATTTTAATTTAATATAATAAAAAAAAAGAAACCTTATCTGACCTATTCAACCAGCTTCTAATTTTGATGACATCCTAATTGAGTCAGAGAACTCAGATGCATTGGCTTCCCAGGGACAATTCTAACTCAGATTTTTCAGTTGCCCAGGAACCCAAATTTTTTTTGGAGTAAAAAATTTAAAAAACGATATAAGGCCCGGGGTATGAAAAAAATATGGGTATTAAAATCGAGCGTAACAGTCACGTTTTGTGAAAGAGTAGGGGTAGGCTCATACCGAGACGCGACGCAACGTGAAGAGGCTTGAAGAGGCGCCGTGCGACTTTGGGATGCGCTGCGTCTCGTGGTCGTAGTTACGAGACATCACGCAGCGCCGCGCGGCGCATCCCAACGTCGCGCGCAGTCGCGCGGCGCACGCATCCTCAAGCCGCTTCACGTCTCGTCGCGCCGCGTACCGTCGCGTCGCGTCTCGGTATGAGCTGACCTTAACGCTGCCCCTTCCCTATGCTTTCCTCACCTATATTATACATTTGTTTGTAACGAATAAACTCAAAAACTACTGGACCGATTTTAATGCTACATTATCCCTGAGCAACATAAGCTGAATTTATCACTAGGAAAAATTAGGGATCCCTACTATAACTTCAATAATACACCCAAGGCGTAAAAAAAATTCCATAAAATGTATTTCATCGCATGCGCTGCAAAAACTATTAATGATAGATCAAAAAAATGTTCTACAATATTAAAGAATATATCACTATCTTCAAAAACTTTGCAAAACTGTATGTCAAACTATTGTAGTTCTTTCACTATAACTACCTACTTATTTACATTTAAAAAGTTATCCATACCTTTGTATTAATCCTTATCCAAATAAATCATTTCGTATTTAAGACTGTTTCAATACCTGTAGATTACTTTTTGAATTATTCAAATCGGACATTCTATTCAAAAGACATTACGAATTTAAAAATGTCAATCTAAACAAAATACTAATAGAAAAGTTATAGTTATTCCCGTGGGAATAAAGTTTTCGGGATAAAAAGTAGCGTATGCGTTAATCCAAGGTGTCATCAGCTACCTCTATACCAATTTTAATCAAAATTGGTCCAGCCGTTTGAGCGTAAAGAAGTAACAAACATACACGCTCACAAACTTTTGCCTTTATAATATTAGTGTGACAAGTTCTCATCATATTATTTTGTATATTCAATGCTACCGAATTTTTAAATTTATAGATAACTTTTTTTTTTTTTTTTTTTTATACCACTAAGGTGGCAAACAAGCTTACGGCCCGCCTGATGGTAAGCGGTCACCGTAGCCTATGGACGCTTGCAACACCAGGGGTATCACTTGCGCGTTGCCGACCCTTCAGAAATCTAATAACTTCTTTCTTGAAGAACTCCATACTGTAGTCCTTGCAGAAAACCTTGGCAGGGAGCTCATTCCACAACTTAAGCGTTCGCGGGAGGAAGTTTCTCTGAAACCGCACTGTACGCGACCATTTAGGTTCTAAAGTGTGAGAATGAATTCCCTGCCGATGGCGAGCGGTGCGATGGTAGAAAGTAGCCGTGGGCATCATTTCGAACAATTCCTCAGAACACAACCCATTGTACAAGCGGTAGAACACACACAGTGAGGCAAAGTCTCTCCTCAGACTTAAGGGCTCGATACCGCAAGTGAGTTTAGAATCGTCGACAATTCTCACAGCCCGTCGTTGAACCGAGTCAAAAGGGCCAAGCTGGTATCCGGGTGCACCTGCCCAGAGATGGCAGCAGTACTCCATATGGGGCCGAACCTTGATTAACAGTTCAAGCCCTAGCTGTTTACGAATAAAACAGTATCACCAACGTTTCCGAAAAGTACAGCGCTACTGTCCTATGCACCAATAGCGAAGAGACATTCCAAATAGTGTCAATAGTAGTTTGATATTTTTCTAGGGTTCCGTACCTCAAAAGGAAAAAAAGGAACCCATATAGGATCACTTTGTTGTCCATCTGTCTGTCTGTCTGCCTGTAAAGACCGTTTTTTTCAGGAACGCGTAATAGTATCACGTTGAAATTAATATCTAATAATAAAGACAACTCTTGAAGCTTTAAAAAACTCCATCTTCTGAATCAAGCCAGTAAAAACTACGGCGGAAAAACGGCCAGATTTGTCGCATATTTTGCCATTCACGAACAAATCAAAACCTATAGGGTGCTTCTCGTTGTCCTAGAATCATAAAATTTGACACGAAGCAAGGTCATACATCAGTACATCACAAATATAGGAAAAAAACCAATTTGATTTTAATTTGTAGTTATAACACACTTTAAAAAAAAGTTTGTCTGTGTGTCTATCAAGACCCTTTTACTCAAGAATGCGTGAAGGTATCAAGTTGAAATTAACATCAAATAGTAAAGTCTATGGGCACTTATGTTGTAAAATCTTCTAAGTCAAAGTAAAAAAAAATATGCCCAAAATACGGTCATTTTTATCGCACATTGTGACACAAACAAATCAAAACCTATGGGGTACTTCCCGTTGACCTATGAGACTTGATCTCATGATGGAAAACCTATCTAAATATAATTAGTTTGTACGTAACCCTTAGTGCACGAACCAGACTTGCACTTTGCTGGTTTTTTTAACTCTTTAGTATCTTTGCACCATAGATAACTTCCAATAGATACCCAATACAAGGCAACGCTAGCTCACAACTTATACGTGAATTTGCACGTATAAACTACTAGAACCAAAATCTACAATTTAATTACGACCAAAGTTCGCATCATCAACAGGTTATCGTTAATCGTAAAACGGTAGAACATCAAACTTTAAAACGGCTGGAGTTACTTTTCATTGCTAACTTGATAATAATTAACATTGCACCTTGATAAACATGGTTTATTTTTTATTTTTTATACTAGTTATTTATAAGAGGAAATTGTATGTTGTCTTTTTCATTCCTTACACATTTTTGTTGCTGTTTCGATCATTATTCGATGACACGTGTAAGTGACTAGACAATTTTTTATCGATATCGATATATATATAATATTTATTATGATTATGACCTCTTACGAATGTTTTTGCCTGACCGACCCAGAAGGAGGGTAATGTTTTTCGCGAGTATGTATATATGTTTATATGTATGTGGGTATGTCTGTTCCATTGTGGCCTCTCGTAGCCTAAACAGCTGGACCAATTGCAATGAACGAGGTCTCAAATAAAAAAGTTAAAAAAAAAAACTGTAAACAAAATAAATAATTTAAAAAATGAAAACCCTGACTGCAAAAACATTAAGAACTTAAAAGAAATAAAAAAGGGCATCTACAACTTACCAAATATTTAACAATTAGCTGGCGGGACTCAAAACAGTTATGTCGTGCCGCACGAGTACGTACGTGTATGTGTGTATATACATATTTGGATAGATGTTTTGTACTGGATGACTTGGTTCCTGCATGGCTGATTGGTAACAAGTGTAAATCTGGGAGTTTCTTGTCACTTCTTCTCCCCTAAGGCTAGTTTCTGAAGTGATGGTAGTTTAAATGATGTGAATTTGTTGCCAGGCTGTTGTGTGGGAGCTGGGCCACTTTCGGGTGTGCGATGTCTGTTTGAATGTGTGTGTGTGCATATATGTATACGTGCGTGTTTGTGTGATGCACCCGCTCGCGTACGGAGCTCTGCCGCTATCGAGCGGGCGAACGAATATTGCATCAGATAGGACCTATCTAAGTTAATTTACGTATAGTTTTATTTTATATATCTTTTATATGTATTTGTATATTTATATATATGTATTAATATATGTCTGTGTGTTTTATTATATCTTTAATATTTATATGAATACCTATTTATTTATTTACATGTTTGTAAAATGTAAATATGTTACTTTAATTCCCGTTACAGAATAATTGAAGACTTTTAACGTATCACATGGTCCCCCCCCCCCCTTATGCAATCAAAAAACAATAGGCAATTTTGATTTTCTTTTTAAATCAAACTATTTACATTGTAAATATTGTTTATTAAGTGTTTCAATACAAAACATGTATTTATTAGTTGATTTACGATAATGTATGTTTTTTTTTGTGATTTTACAAAGATTACCTATTGGACGTACGCAATAAAACAGTATTGTAATTAGTTTGTAAAGTTAGTTGTAGTCAACAAATTAACTTGACGATTCATACGTGTTTTTAGAAACAATTTTAATAAAAAGATTATGAATTTGAATTTATTTTAATTTTTAAAAAGGAAGTGTATTTTTAGACCACGTTCTTCTATGCGTTGTCCTGATAAGATAAAAACTGTGGTGCGATATGCGTACGCTGGTGAATGTGTCTAAACTACTAAAACCATTTTACAACTGATGGAGCAGGAGTAATTTCAACAAATTAGAGTTTTTATTTATAATTGTGCTGCATTTTTGTGTTTTTTCAGTGTTAATTGAATGTGAAGTGTCAATATAGGGGAATAGGGCATAATGGAAATGGGGGAGAGACGGGAAAGATGAGAGAGATTGAGGAGATAAGAGATACCCGGGAGAGTTTGTTTACAATTTATGGCAATTTTTGAAATGTGAGCAATCGCTAAACAGCGGTCGCTGTTACAGCTAGTCCTACTAATACTATAAATGTGAAAGTATGTCTGGATAGGATTGATGTTTGTTACTCAACCACGCTTCAACCACTGGACGGATCGGGTTGAAACTTGGCACACATGTAGGTTAGATCCTGAAATAGGACATATTAAAATAGGACTCACGAAAGTAACTATAATCGAATTTATAACCAAAGTAATAATTAATTTAATTTTATTTTTCATTTTTATTTTTATGACCTTTTGTACGAATTAAAGCTACAGCTATAGCTTTACATTGCAAACTTCTTTAGTACAATCAAGGAGTTGCCGTAACCAAACTAAATAACCAAATTTAGGGCGGGTGGAGCCGCTAGCAAAATCTAGTATAATATAAAATATTTTGTAGAAATTAATGTGTTATAATGTACTATACATACATATAACATTTTATCATTTCTTTGTAAGAAAATATATTAAAAAAGAGCAAAAATTAGAATGGTATCCCTTTTAACATTTAATCAAATATATTTTTTTATAAATTGTTTAGGTAATCATGTAAACGTTACGAACTCGTTTTGACTATGGCTATATAAATTACTGAAAGTGTTTTATATTTAAAAAACGCAGATACCTAGATATACGTTCTGTACTGATTTAAAGGTTTCCTAAGAATTCGGTAAAAAGAAGATATGAATAGAGGTTACTAAAAAATGATGTATCCACCTCAATGACAAAAACGGGGCTTTTATAATTTCGTCATGTCACTTGTCTTCAAAAAGATGCACTCAATAGGTAAAAATAATTACTTATTGCCAAAAATCTAATCTGAATTACAATTTGAAGTTGGTGTCTATGTACCTAACAATTTATAACACACTTCACTTGCATGACACTAACTTCAAACGGTAATTCAGATCTATGCTTTGCACAAATTTCCCCGACCTCGAGTATTTGTTCCCTCTATGGTTCCCGTGAAAAATGCCAGATTATTTTGGATAGAGTTAAGATCACGTCAGGAAGCCGTGTTACTCTGTTCTCCACGGCTGTGGAGTTGTTGGTGTTATATAATATAGTAGTGACATCCTTCTACATGACAGAATTGGGAAAATATTGCAGCGAATCTTATAAACATGTATAATATACAACATTCTAATAATATACCTAAGCATTCACATATAATTTACTTTCTACTAACATTCATTTTAAAGTAATCATAGAAATTTTTAAGTACAAAATTAACAAAAGTTATCCTACCAATAATTACAAAATGTATAATTATTTGTTTGAATAAGATCTAAACACACAAATACTAGGCAACTTATGAGTCAACATTGTTTTAGCATTTTCTGTAAAGTATTTAGACGTTTTAGCAGATTTTGCTCTGCAAACTAGCAGGAATCAGGACCGTAAATTTAAATGTGGTCACACTACCTGTCTCAATTTTTTTTCATTTGCAATCCAATTCCCGTCATCGTACGTGGATTTCTTATTATTCCCTTAATTACTCCTTATGGGTTATTCAAAATCCTATTAAAACACAAACATTTAGCAAAATAATCGTAAGTATATGAATCTTACTTCTATTCTATTGCAGATAACCTCATAATACGACGAAATTTTAACAACCTCTTTTGAGGTTGTTATGAATAAAATTACATTTTTTTTGTTAATAATAATTCTTAGTATACTGAGTGTTAAAAATCAAGACAATTTTATAGTGGTGGCAAGCAATCCAGATTAAAATATTAATTTCTGGGCTGTTTAGGAACAACATTCAAAGAAGAGTATGTATGTACATTACAATAGGCGACGGAATGTTTTAACGTTTCTTCCTCATGGTCTCTAGTAAACCCTAACCGAGAAAAGGGTAAATAACATTTGGTGGAGATGTATGAACTGCGCCCCTTGTTACTCTGATGTGATACTTCTTATAACAGAAATACAGAAAGGTAGGTAATGCACTTTTGATTCCCTTGCGCCCCCTTTCAGTTACTCTGACCGTTCCACCTTGACAATATTTATGCCTAAGTTTCATCTAACTTGACTCTGCCAAGTTATTGTTGCCTGGTAAAATTGATTGTTCAGGGGAGTGTGACAGTTTATTTCTACATGGATGGGGTTGGTTTCCAACTGGGGGTGTTAATAATTCAACTTGAGTTGGAAAATTACCCTAAGCCAAACTTTTTTACTTCCATGTTGCATTTCGGAACTAAAGCACTAGCTAAGCCATGTTTTATTCCTTGCATAATGACTGCAACCATAGATCTCTAGGTAATTTAAAAACTTTGGTAAGAATATAGCCACAGAAACTTAGGATTGATAGGAGATGAGAGACCATTTATTGTGACAAGTGGCATGAAATTCAGCTCTGTGTGTTACCACTGACCTCTATATACATATGCATAGTTATAAAAGAAATTACTTGGTTAAAACTAATCTTTTTTTTGACTTAGTAAGTGACACAGAAATAAATCTGTAAGACCTGAGCTTGGATGAGGTTAATGAATGCGAATGAATGCCTACCCTGATTTTTTTTTGGAGGGGGTCGGTACTGAGGAGTTCCCCTTCCCATTCATCTTTGCCCCCTCTCCTGCCCTCTTTCTTGAAATTGTGTTGTTATATTTGAAATTTTTACTTCTCAAATTTTTATCCTGAATTGCAACCAATGTATGAAATTAATGAATCTATGAAAGGTGAATAGTGATTTCTAGTTTCAAAATAACAAAAGCCACCTACAACTCTAAAGTTCTATATTCTATACTGATAGTTTCTATTACTCACAAGAGTTATAAGCCCAGGAAAATCACACAATTTTCGTTAAATTCAATTACATTCTATAATACCTAGTTACTTTTCAAAACTTCTTGCACAACATAATCAAATTACAAATATATGAAAAACAAATTAAAACTGCATAAAAATAAATTCTATTGCTAAAATCATTAATTTTCACACAAATATTTTGTATGACCAGATGCCTGTAGCTGATGAAATCCAGTCTTCATGGGCTGAAGAAGTTGAGATAGATCAAGGAGAGCTGCCACCTCCATCAGAAGTAGTTGAGAATGGCTTAAAAGTTGTTACAGAATACAAATATGACAATGATAACAAAAAGGTCAAGATTGTTCGTACATATAAAATTGAAAAGCGAGTTGTTTCAAAGGTATGAAATTTCGTTTTGAGCACTAACAAAATTTGGGATCTGAATTTAATTTTCCAATTGGTTTATTGAACTGTAGGTCTGTCAATATTATGTGTGTACAACTAGTTAATTAAAACCATTGATGTATGAAAAACACATATATTCTATAATTAAAATTCATGTTTTAAAATATTTGCATTTGCAAGGAATTATGCACTTATTTTACAACTTAATTGAAATAGAATCAATATCACCATCAACATATTATTTTACAACAAATTGACTGGACTATTATAATTTTAACAGTTTTGTTTCCTTTCACTTTCATTGACAACAGAATTAGAATTCTAGCATACCAGCTTCAAATTTGTTTGTTTATGATCAACAAATCTATTTTAGAGCATTGCCAAACGTAAAACTTGGAGCAAATTTGGGGATTCTGCCAATGACAAGCCAGGTCCAAATCCTGCTACCACCAATGTAGCTGAAGATGTTTACATGCAGTTTATAACAAGCAAAGAGGAAAGTCAACGACCTGATGATGGTGAATTAGATGGCTTGAAGGTAAGAAACATATTTTCATTGACATGTTAATAAATAATATGCTTATTATTCATTAAATATGCACTTTTGTAAATTTTCATGAGAATCCTTTCCAATTAAGAATTTTTTGATTGGAAATTAACTGTATAGAAAGGTAGCATCATGTCAATTTTGCATCACATAAGCATGCATGTGATCATGTTATCCATACACACATACTATTACAAATTGTGCTTGTGTCCTGTATAGTGGTCTACCACAGTAGGCACAAAATAAATACAGCATGAGCAGAGAGTGTGAAAGAAATGGCTAAAATATGGTAATTTGATGACACAAAATCTATTGCTCTTGCAAACTTTGTTAAGGTGTAACAGAATAGGGGTACTAATCCAGCATTATCAGAAAGCCTTAAAAGTATGTACGTTAGAATAGTAAAAGTGGTTGTCAGTTCTCTTGTGATAACATATTTTTGTAAAGTTTTGAATTTAAACCTTAGACCTGTTTTAAATATTTACATACTTTAAACACTGACTGTAGATGCTTGCATAGAACCTTTTATTTATTACACTGGTATAGTCATGAATGTGTTTATTTAATTTTTTCCCACAACAGATAGATAGGAAACATAATTATCCCAGTAATTCCATGTAGTTCCAGTCAGTTTAGGTCATTGTACTTAATTAAAAAAATAAATAAACAGTCATGGTATTTATTCAATTTAAATTTGAATTAATCAAGTTATGAGATGTAACAAATTTTTTTTTTGCTTTTTTTTCAGCCTCAAACCAGCAGTGTAATCTTTAAGTGCCGGAACTGTCAAGGTGACCACTGGACCCTAAGTTGTCCATTCAAACACACTCAACTTGTACAGTCTAAGGCTAATGAAGCTGCTAAAGTTACTGGTAACTATCTATTTTTTTATTTTACAAAGGGACCCAACTGCTTAAGGCCATGTTTTTTAAAATAGATTAAAATCAAAGTATTTTCCATGGTTACTGGGTCATGCCACTTGTAAAACATGGTTTTCCTTTAGAAACTTAAATCAGTGTAAGTGTCTCCCTTGTACTGATTTAGCACATAGATTTCAGCATACAAGTTCACTATAAGTTTGTTATTTGGACACTCGCCTACGCAACGCTAGTCTCCAGAGGCATTTTAATAGACGAGCAGTTCGGCTTCCGCGCCAAACACTCATGCGTCCATCAAGTCCTCCGCATCACGGAACATATTCTCACTGGCTTACAACCATTATTAGGTAAGTCCCGTTACACGGGCACTGTCTTCTTCGATGTAGCGAAAGCCTTCGACAAAGTATGGCACAACGGTTTAATTTTCAAACTGTACAACTTTCAGTTGCTAGATGCTCATCATACGAGAATATTTGTCGAACCGTAGCTTTCGCTATAAAGTTAAAGGCACTCTCTCATCCCCCCGTCCCATAGAAGCAGGAGTCCCGCAAGAGTCCCCCTATCTTGTACCTTCTGTACACTAACGACATCCCTAAAACGATAGGTACCCAAGTAGTCCTCTTTGCGGACGATACGTCTATGTATACCACCGATAGGCAAGTGAGTCAAATCACTAAGAGACTCCAACCCGCTATTACCGCCCTAGGTGAATGGTTTCGGATATGGAGAATCGAAGTGAATCCCGACAAAAGCCCTGCCGTTCTCTTGACCTCAGGTCGCCCTCCGCGGCCATCTTCCCTCTCACTCTTCGGTCGTGCCATTCCCTGGCAAAACAAGACCAAATATCTCGGTTTGACCCTGGATAGGCGTTTGAACTTCCGCGATCACACCAAAAAAGTGAGGGACCCCACTTGATAGGCAAGTACAGTAAGATGTCGCTTAGAAATAAGCTAATTTTTACACAACTTGCATCCGCCCCATACTAGCTTATGCTAGCGTAGACTTTGCGTTATCCAAGCGCAATCTCCATAAACTTCAGACCCTCCAAAATCGCTTTCTCAGAGCGGCCTTCGGAGCCGTACTTCCGCAATGCGGACTTACACTCGGACTTCGAGCTCCCTACGATTCCCCAATATTTCAAAGACTTGGCAGTCCGCTTTTTCGAGCGTATTCAAAATCACCCGAATCGACTAATTGTGCAATCCACAACGTATCATCCCCCCGACCGAACTCGGCATGGTCGTAAAACCATCGTTAGGCGACCACGGCACGTACTAACGGCCCCAGATGACGATCTCGCTATCCGAAGTCTCAACGACCTACCCTAGTAGGGCCTCCCTCCAAACACGACACCGACGTCCCCGGGTTCGTCGGCACCCGCAAGGATACACGAGGTATCAAAGAGGCGCTTCTCGCCCCCGCTCAATCGCAACCGCACCCGCGTAACGGGGAACTCCCCTCCTGGCGGTGACTCACCTTCGCGTTCGAGACTCGCGCCGGTCGAAGGGACGTCTCCGAGAGCGACAACTCAAGCCTAGGCTCCCCCCGCGGGGAGCCCTTGACTGTTGGGCGCTAAACGGTCTGAGGCTCCTTCAGAGTCTCGCCCAAAAAAGCCCGGTGAAGCAGTAATGGCGAGCAAAAGCCAACTGCATTGTCAGTTCAGAAAAAAAAACACTAAACATTATATTTTAATCTGGACTGCTCAATTTTTTTATTTAAATGCTTACTTGTTTTTTTTTTGAAAAAATATTTTGAAAAAAAACCTTGTTTCTATCCCCTTTTTTAGAAAACGAAAAACTTAAAAACGAAAGGCTTATTTAACAGTGTTTTTTTAAAGAATAAGGAGATAATAACAATTTCTCAATTTGCTCGATGCAACTCATTGGTTTGATTTTGATAAATTTGTAGTTTTTTTTTTTATAAACTGCGTTTTACTGATAAATTGCAAGATATACTTGTTGGCTGTCGTCGTCACACTAGGCCGGAACTATATTATTGCTTTCTTTGCACTGCAGGGGTGGCCTCGAAAAAATAAGCCGCCGACATGTCTCTCTCAAGACCGTATTTATTGTTTTTCGTTGTTTTTCAAGGAATTTATAGGAATTAAATTTTTCCTCTAATCTGCGACAAAATATATCCAATGTACAAAAATATTATTCTCATATCAAATATACTGATTGCACATCAACTTTACTCATCATATCAGCTTATATTGGTCCACTGCTGGACATAAGCCTCCTCTATGGCGCGTCATTTCTCCCGGTCCTCTGCCTTCCGCATCCAGCCACCACCAGCCAGCCACCTTCTTAAGGTCGTCGGTTAACTAGAGTGTACAAACTTAATACTCACACTTATAATAAAATAACTTTTTTTAATATGTTTTCTATTAAGCAACTCAAAACTTGCTCAACATATATGTCTTAGAATTTTAAGGAAACATGCTCAGCAAGTTAAATAATATTAATGGCAAATTATTGCTATTTATATTGCATTATTTTTGATCGATTTTATAGCATTGATCTAATATACTGAAAACTAATATAACGTGCTTTCTATCACTTTGCAGCACTAAGTAAGTGCCTACCTCTAGCGATACCTCAGAAATCGGTGGATTTTTCAGTAAAAATTAGAACAGTTTGCATTGACTAGAAACTCGAAATTTACTAAAAATTTCGACTATTGTGCTGGCAACATTTATTATGTTGAAAAACACTATCTTCTATATGCTGTAATAAGATACAGAAGGAAGATAAGACTGCTGTATAAAAGAACTTCATTAAAATTACTATAAACTATGTTATATGAACGTATGACAACTACCTGGTTGATCCTGACAGTAGTTATATACTTGTCTCAAAGATTAATCCATGTATGTCTCAGTGCAAGTTGTATTACGGCGATACCGCGAATGGCTCAGTTTTGGTTCCTTAGATCTTCATCAGTCAGATACTCAGTTGTAGTGAATAATTATATTATTATGACAAGATAAAATGGTGTTTTACATGAATAAATTGCCATATGCAAAAAAAATAGAAGCCATGTTTTAACAAAAATGAATTGTTAAGTTTATTGTGCGCTAGTTATTATTGGATATGCGTTCATTAAAAATCTCCGCTTTTCAATTAATAGCGATGCGTGACGCACTCAAATTGTTGCTAAAATATTAATATTTAGAGGTAACTACTTTGCTGTGCAATCAGTATTTTTTATTGCAATTGGAATATTTATTGTATAAAAAACCGGCCAAGTGCGAGTTGGACTCACGCACCGAGGGTTCCGTATCTACCACCATTTACGTAATCTACAAACACAAACGAAAAAATAAGTTTTTTTATATTTTTATATTTGAGTTGATTGAATAAAAAGTAAATTACGATTTATGACGTATTAAAAAAAACTAATTACTAGATCTCGTTCAAACCGAAAAATTGTTTCGGTGGAAGTTTGTATGGTAATGTACATCATATATTTTTTTTAGTTTTATCATTCTCTTATTTTAGAAGTTACACACACACACACACACTTTACCACTTTGGAAGTGTCTCTCGTACAAACTATTCAGCTTAGAAAAAAATTATATTAGAAACCCCAATATCATTTTTGAAGACCTATCCCACACGTATGGGTTTGATGAAAAAAATATTTTTGAGTTTCAGTTCTAAGTATGGGGAACCTCCAAAATTTATTGTTTTTTTTTCTATTTTTGTGTGGAAATCTTAATGCGGTTCACAGAACACATCTACTTACCAAGTTTCAACAGTATAGTTCTTATAGTTTCGGAAAAAAGTGGCTGTGACATACGGACGTACAGACAGACAGACATGACGAATCTATAAGGGTTCCGTTTTTTGCCATTTGGCTACGGAACCCTAAAAAGGAATTTTTTTAACAAATTAGAGTTATTTTTTCAGTCAGTTATTCTTATAGTTTAGCTGCAGTTGCTTTTCGGTGAACTTCCGATGAGGTTCTTCCGGGCGGGTTCCCAATGGCGGACCCACTTTTTTTAACATAACTTACCACTTGTTAACTGTTGCCAGCGGTTTAATTCGGGTACTTTATGACGTAATTGTCACTAAAAAAAAACGTCAAAAAATTATCTTAAAGTTTAGGTGTCGGTTAACGACCTGAACATAGCCCATTGGGGTACCCGATGAGGTAGGTATTTCTGCAGCCGGCTCTCCCACTACATAGCTTTTTCTCAAATTGTTTCTAAAAGTGGTTTTCTCAAATGCATCTATGTATTAGTAGCCATTGATCTTTTCTCATAATATAATATATCGTCTATCAATTTTAAAAATGTTTAAGATTCCAAAGCTGCGCCGACAAGCAAGTACGTAGCGCCATACCTTCGAGAGGGTGGTGCGGGACGCGGCACGGGTCGCGAGCCGCCAGGCCCCCGTCGTGATGACGTCGCCGCTATTCGTATCTCCAACCTTAGCAACTTCGCCATCGAGGCTGACCTCGAAGATCTGGTAAAGGGCTTCGGACCTGTACAGAAGCTTTACCTCGCTAAGGAAAAGGTTTGTATGCGAAATAACATGTGAAATATTAAACAGAAATATCTCAAAGGGCTTTTTAGTCCGGTCAATTTAGACATTCGAAGCTACCTAAATTCCTACCAAGCTGAAAATTAGTAAGATTGTTTAAAATATGATTAAAAATAGAATTTGAAAGTTCCCCATCTTTCCCCTGTGTGGAAATTTTTTAATTCAAGGTCAAAGGTCAAAATAATTAGTTTTTCGCGACTTTCATCAAAACGGTAAGTTTTATCATAAAATTATCTACACAAAATGTTTCAATACTTTTTTTCTACGAGCCACCGTTTTTTAAATATATCGATTCAAAAAGTTGTAAAAGTTGTAATCGTCATAATATGCACACGTTTCCACGCCACCTATGAGATACTGTATTTAGCGCGTTTTTTTGACGTGGTTTAAATTAAGGGACTGGGTTACTTTTACCTGATATTCTTATAGTTATAACTTATGTATATTTTATATTAAAAGTGTAAGTTACAATGACTGATAGAAAAATATTTTAACATATATTACAACTCGCTGCAAGGTACTTCGCCACAAGCATGGTACAGAGGCTTGGTGGTGCTTTTCCAAAAAAGGTGACAATACGCTCCTTAAGAATTACAGACCCATCACTTCTGAGCCATGTTTATAAGCTGTTTTCAAGAGTAATTACGAACCGTCTCGCTCGCAATTTCGACGACTTCCAGCCTCCCGAACAAGCCGGTTTCCGAAGAGGCTATAGTACCGTAGACCACATACATACGCTGCGGCAGATTATACAGAAGTCGGATGAGTATAATCGGCCCCTTTGCTTAGCGTTTGTGGACTATGAGAAAGCCTTCGATTCGGTGGAAACATGGGCAGTGCTACAGGCTCTACAGAGATGCCGTATTGATCATCGGTATATCAAGGTCCTAAAATGCTTGTACGATAACGCCACCATGTCAGTCCGTCTCCAGGATCAGAACTCGAAACCGATCCATATGCAGAGAGGTGTGAGACAGGGAGATGTCATATCTCCAAATCTGTTCACAAAAGCGTTGAAAGATGTCTTCAAGCTTCTGGACTGAGACGGTTTTGGCATCAATGTTAATGGCGAGTACATTACCCACCTTCGGTTTGCCGACGATATTGTGGTCATGGCAGAATCGATGGAGGACCTTAGCACAATGCTCGAAAGCCCAGGGGCGGATCTAGCGGGGGGCGATCGCCCCCCCCCCCCCCCCTCTAAGGACGGTCAAGGAAGAAATGAATTGTAATATTTTTTAAAATGTATAACTTTCATTACATGGAAATTACATATAAAAAATACTTGGATTTACTTGGGTTTGCATATTTAATTATTCAAAAACTGCACGAGCTGGGTTGATTGGGTAACTTAAACCTGACACAAAATCTAATTCGGGTAAACAAAAATGACCTTGACGCGCGTTTTTCGCTTTGTTAGTCTATGCAACATATATATTAATACCTATAATATTTATCATCGTAAATTTGGAATTTTGTAGATTTTAGGTTTAATCAGTCTCATGATTTGAAAACCAGTTAAAGAATGTGACAATAAAGGTAATCATGAAAGTATTTTAATGATTTATGATTAAATTACCAGAAAAAGTGAACATTAAGTTAAGTTAGGTTATGTTTACAAGATTTGCAAATAGATTTTGAGTCGGGTATACGTTTGCAGATTCAAAGTTCAAAATATACCTTCAGACCTTATGATCGCCCTTCCTAAACTTTTGTTCTGGATCCGCCCTTGCGAAAGCTTCCCAACGAGTGGGCCTCAAGGTGAACATGGATAAGACGAAAATCATGTCAAATGGCCATGTAGCACCCACTCTAATAACTGTTGGGAACTCTACACTCGAAGCTGTCGACGAATACGTATACCTGGGACAAACTGTTCGATTTGGTATAGGTCCAATTTCGAGCAGGAGGTTAATCGCCGAATCCAACTCGGTTGAGCAGCGTTCTGAAAACTGCGTAGTATTTTCTCGTCCTTAATACCCCAGTGCTTGAAGACAAAACTCTTCAACCAGTGGGTGTTGCCAGTGATGACTTACGGCACTGAGACGTGGCCGCTAACTATGGGCCTTATACAAAAGCTCAAGATCGCTCAACGTGCGATGGAAAGAGTTATGCTCGGAGTTTCCCTACGTGATCGAATCAGGAATGAGGAAATCCGTAGGAGAACTAAAGTCATAGCTCACCGAATCGCAAAGCTGAAGTGGCAATGGGCAGGGCATATAGTTCGAAAAACGAGTGGCGACCACGAACCAGAAAGCGCAGCGTGGGACGCCCCCAATGAGTCAATTTGTATTTTATTCCTTTGAATCAAAGTAGCCTTCTTTTAAGTATAGTGTACTAGATTCTGCTAGGGCCCCCCTAGCCCCGCCCGCCCTAAATTCGGTTATCGGCGTGGAACTCCTTAATTATACAAATGAAGTTTAAGCTGTAGCTATAGTTAGTTTAAGCTCGGTTACAGTTATTCCCGCGGGCACTTTTGAACTTTTCGGGATGAAAAGTAGCTTTTGGTATACATTACCAAGGCCTAACCTATGTGTGTGCCAAGTTTTATCACGATCCGTCCAGTGGTTGAATCATGATTAAGTAACAAACATCCATCCAGACATGCTTTCACATTTTTATTTTATAAGTAGTTATTAATAAGAAAAACATGAATCTCGGATGAGATAAATAATGTAGATTTTTTTGTAGTCTACGATATAATGTGCCATGCTGATATTGAGACTGCTGACGCGTGCATAATTATTTCATTAATGTAATTTTTTTTCAGAGTACCGGCCTCTGCAAAGGGTTCGCTTATGTTCATTTTAGATTCCGCGCCGATGCTGCAAAAGCAATTCAGACTTTAAATGGTCATGGCTATGATCACTTGATTTTGAACGTGGAGTGGTCCAAACCTCCACAAAATAACTAAATGTTATTTTATTTAAACACATTGTTTTTCAGTAAAATCAGATTTATTAAACTATTTTGTGGAAAAAAAGAGTTTTTATTGATTGTATTACGATTTGTGAAATCTAAGGATATAAGTTGCAACATTTAGTGTGCCTCTTTTAAATCGGTTTCACGAGATACCGTAGCATGACAAAGTCCCGGTATGCTCGAGCAAGCCTCTGTGAAAATATCAATATGAACGTTAAGAATATTATAAAATGGGTATGATTTTCCTTTGAACCCCTGCACCACACACACGGAATCGTCCTGCTAGAACACAAAGCATTCCGTGAAATGTGGCGCCGTTCTGGGACTCCTGCGGGCGGGACACTGCAATATCAGTGAGCGTCAGGCCCTATATTTTTATTGTGTGTCTTCGTATATCAGTCTTATAATTCTACCATCGTTGTTATTTTATGTGAACAGCCATACACTTTTAAAAAGGAAATTGAGATGTGCACCCTTATTTGGCGATATGTTGGATAGGTATTTCAGAAACACATTATTTGAAGTCAGTGTTTTTTTTTCTTATGTATGGTAAAAATGCATAAGAGAAAAAAATTCTACAAAAATAGTTTAGAGCGAAATCGTTTATTAACAAGTTTTTAAAATTGATTGGTGGACTGGATTTGTAATATTATTTGTATTATACATTTATAGGGATACAATAGTTAGATAACATGTGGTGGTAAGCACACGCATTTTTAATACTGCATGATTGCATATCCACTATCAATATTAAAATATTGATGGTTTGATAACGCAAAATGGGAGGGCGACTAGCGAGCTATTCCTTTGGGAGTCGTGCTTTCCTGGTCGCTTCCTATAGCTGCCGTAGGGAATTTTTGCCAGTCGTCGTTACCACCACTGCGAAAAACTATGGTGACTTGGTTCATAGTGGTAAAAAGAAAGCCGATCTACTGGGCAATCTCTGCCTCAAACTCGAATATTAACGACGAAGGCGCTGTACCACCTACTACACCGTGGTCCGGTAAGACCATGCCGGAAATCTCCATAACACAGCGGGAGGTCCGGCGGGCGTTGCTTTCCGTAGACGTTCATAAGTCGAGTGGGCCAAACGGTATACCTGAAATGGTGCTTTAACACTGTGTTCCTGATTTGTGTCCTGTACTCACAAGCCTCTTCGCAATTTCCTACCACACTAGGCAATTCGGTAAAAAATTACTCTGACTCCCCAGTCACGGGAAAACTTGGTCCGATTCAACCCTACAAAACACAAGTCTGCGAGTTCACCGCCAAGAAAACCCCATTCACTGGCTTCCTACAATTCCAGAGCACACCTCTCACCATCTCCAGGAGCATTGGGATCCTTGGTGTTGACATATCCATGCAATGTTCAGTTCCGAGATCATTTGCAAGACAAGCTAAAGCTGGCGTCCAAAACGGCTGGTGTATTAAACTCGGAGACTCGTGCAACGCGTGCGCGGGCGCGGGGGATCCAGGGATCCGGAAGGGGTAGCCCCAAATCTAATTAAACGACAATTTAAATAAAAACCAGCTAAGTGCGTGTCAGTTCACGCACATTGTAGGGTTCCATTGAAACCGAAATTTATAAATAAAAAAAAAGGGTCAGTTCCTGTATTGAATTTTAAGTTTTTCAAACGATATTCAAATCAAATAAATGGAAAACTACACCTTAAGAGTGCAAATCACAAATTTATTTACAAATAAGTATAGGTAGTCCAAGAGACACATCCGAACATCATGCGCTTATGAGCGCAGCTCCCACTTGCTGGATTTGTTACTGTCCAATGCTTTATTTGAACGCAAATATTGCTATTAATTTAGTATTCGGAATGTTAAAATGTTATTTTTCTATAATGTTACATGGTTTATAAACTTATATTTAATACCTGTTTTTTTTTTAATCCTAATTTATGGGACGGAAAACCTAGGCCCAGGGCGCCAAATTTTAAAATACGCCCTTGTTCACGCCTTAGAACCTAAATGGCGGCGTACATTTCGGTTTTAGAGAAACTTCCTGCCGCGAACACTTGGGTTGTGAAATGAGCTGCCAAGGTTTTCTCAAAGGACTATGGGGTTCTTCAAGAAATAATTATTAGATTTTTGAAGGGTGGGCAACGCGACCCAAGTGTTGCAAGCGTCTATAGGCTGCGGTAACCGCTGACCATCAGGCGGATCGCAAGCTTGTTTGCAACACCTCAGTGGCATGAATTGTATTAAGAGAGAGAGAATTAGACAATTAAACTATGCCAGATGCTTAGCGTTGCACTGCAACTTGTGGGGGCGAGCTCTAAGTACTTTGCTTGTAGGCTGTTGCTCAGATTCAGCAGTATATTTAGGAGCGGACTAAAATGTTCTGGCTAAGTTCATGATTGTCTAGTTGTCTTCCATACTCTAGGGTCACAAGCCTCTTAGAGAAAAGAGGCTCACTAGGCAATTGTGTAGCGCACTCGCCCAGTGCGGATTGGTGAACGATTTGTAGCGATTATGTTCAGTCGGCTGTTGGAAGTTTTTCAACCTTCCTGTCTTGGTGACTCTCGTCATTGTCGGCTATGTGTTGTGTATTTTAATAATTTAGTTTAGAATACTATTGAGTCTATGATCCAATACTTGTATTTTTTTAAGATACCATGGAAACTGTTTTCAATTCTGCATTGATGATTGATTCATATTTGCAATGATTTTGCCATACTGCTACAACTTAATTTTTTTATGACTAGTTCGAAGATTGTTTGTCATGTCATTATTTTTTATTAAAACAACATTATATACTTATGATACAGATAGTATATTCACTACTGACAACAGTACCAAATAAAGGTGAGCATAATTAACACACAATAAAATAAACATTTTTTTTACTTAACTAATACCACAAATTGAAGATCAGTGCATACTTAAATCACAAATACATACCTACCAATATATACAAAATAACAAAATATAATTTACATTAGATGTCGATATCATATTTCTCATCATCACTGTTCGGACTATATGGTGTATCAGGAACATGTAGTTCCCCACAAAACAAAAGTTCTATATAATGGAAATAGTCCAAAGCAATATTTGTTAACATGGCTCCTGTTGTCACACCTAGCATGGTACCAATCACTGGTCTTTGGCCTACAGCACTCCTTAAAATAGCCCACAAAAATATTGATCCTAAAGGCCATAAACAGCCTCCTAGAAATGCCCAAGAAAAACGTCTTGCTGGGGCTGCAGCTGCCATGTGTGGTCTTGCCCACAGCCAGAGTCCTGCTCCACCACCCGCTGTTAAGAATAATACATCAGTGACATCTCTCTTAGGAAAAAGCCTGCAAATAATCAAAATAATGCAATTTATTACATGAAACTTCAGTTATGTTCTAGTTTTTATTGACCTTCAAGGTTTAACACAAGAACTATTGATTAATTTTAAAGTAAAACTCAATGGTAACTTTTGGCACAATGTAATAGACCTGGTTATATATCACTGACTGCAAACAACACTACACAAGACAATTTGACAAATTTTACAAGGGAGTAAAAAAACCATCTTTATTAATACATCAAATCAAAGATTTATTCTGATCTTAGAAGTGATATAGGTGCTGTATATAATAAATGTGTGTTATTTTTATATATTTTCCATTTATATTTTCTTTTTAATTGCCAGTTTTTCACTCCCATATATAATCAGTCAAATTGACTTGCATTGTGTGGTTTGCTATGCAATGATATGCAATAAATATATGTATACATAAATGAATGGTTGGTCTTGGTGGTCGTGCTTTAACAGTGTGCTCCTGATTTGTGTCCTGTACTCACGAGCCTCTTCGCAATTTGCTACCACACTAGGCATTTTGGTAAAAATTACTCTGACTCCCCAGTCACGGGAAAACTTGGTCCGATTCAACCCTACAAAACACAAGTCTGCGCATTCACCGCCAAGAAAACCCTATTCACTGGGGTCCTACAATTCCAGAGCACACCTCTCACCATCTTCAGGAGCATTGGGATCCTTGGTGTTGACATATCCATGCAATGTTCAGTTCCGAGATCATTTGCAAGACAAGCTAAAGCTTGCTATGCAATGATATGCAATAAATATATGTATACATAAATGAATGGTTGGTCTTGGTCCCAAGTTAGGGAATTCGTTCCTTAGTAATCAGAAACAAAAATGGCACATACAGAAAATATACACTTTCAAAAGCCAGGATCTGCATCCAGATTGCATTTGTATTTTCAAGTAAACTCTAAACGGGACATGAACGGGAGGATATTTGAGAGAAATCTGACTAGCTCAATGTTTTCGTCAGCTGCAGACAACTGTAAACAATGATCATCTGCAGCTGTCAGCCACATCTCATATTATTGCACACCTAGATGTAAACGCTATTGTCAATATTAATTAAAAAAAAAACACTTTATAGAAATTAGGAAAAACCGATTACATTGCATGCCTACTACAATATGAGAATGCTGCTTAAAATAAGTCATATGAGGTTTCAAGGCAGAAACACCACATCGCAGAGCCAAAACGAGAGAAAGAGCAGTCTACGCTCAACTGTAAACCAGTAAGTGGAATAACCATAATTAAGTTTAGGAGTCTGTAGGCATTGTGTAGAGTGTAACAACTAATCCATCATGTAAGCTCTACTTATACGTGATTCAAACAAATATCTAAATAATTTTATTCCCATCATCACTATAGAAATCAAATTTATCAAGGCTTTAGGACCTCACAAAGTGAGTTTTACTTATGTGCAATTATTTTAGTTACAACTGAAGTTATTGTTAAGTGTAATATTCTGACACAGCATCATCTTCACAAGCAAAAAAACATCAGATGAAAAACAATAATAGTATTATTCTTGATACATACCTTACCATTAAATTTGGGTTCATTACACTGACAGACAAGGTTGTGTAACTAACTAGTCCTTGCACTGGTATGTAATAGTACAAAACATTATCTTTGGTAAAAGGTGGAAATTTTATTGTGCTTACAGATTTGTTAACGTATTCTACAGTTTGCGGTATCGAAGCCGGTAAGCTGTTGATTTGCACTCTTACAAAACGTTTGACCCTTTCTAAAATCTCCATTCTTATGTTAAGATGGCTTGGTTGGCAATTTATGCACTTTAAACTGTTGCACTGCGTGTTCTAACTAGGTATGCATTATTTGGCAACGGCTGATAGTTATTTATATAAATAAGTTCTTTCTAATATCGTAATATCACAATTACAGATAATAGATCACAATCACAAATGATAGATCACATTGATCATAAACAAAACCACAGATAATAGGGAGAGTGGGTAACAATGGATCACTTTTTTTTTCAAGCTATACAAATCCCAAGTTTATGCGTAAATAATTAATCTATGATAATTAACCACAAGATATGTCCCTAATCTACAAAACCAGGTGCAATTATTGGTAAAAACGGCATAAATTTACAAGTTATAACAAGTTTTTTAAAAAATGGGAAATGATCCACTGTGACCCGTGGATGGGTCACTTTGGATCTTTTCATGGGTGACAGGGAATTGCTTGGGGTACACTGGATCTTTAAAAAAAAAGTACAATAAAATACCAATTTTCTTCATAATTATTTATTTATTTATATTCTAAGACAGCCTTCTATCACAGTCTTATCAAAAAATAACAAGTCTTTCAAATTATGCTGGTATAAAGAGAACTAAACTAATCAACATTTTGTTTAAATAAACAACAGTTCTTCTCCTTTCATTTCCACAAAGTTCTCTTCTCTATTCAAATAAACATATTTACTTCTTCAGTAATCATTAACAAACATTTTAATAAGAATTTTGTTAAATGCTAACTCAACTATTAAACATAAATATATTTACTCCTCGAGTACCTAATCATTAATATAAACTTTAATAGGAACATTGTTGATATATCAACTATTAAAAATAAAAAATATTAATCGTTAACAAAAAATAAACTATAAAAACAAATATTTTCATTTTCTGATATCTCAAATTTGTCTGAGAGATTCGGTTTGAGGTCAAAATAAATTAGATTAGCGTAAATTAATGTTCGAAAGATCAACGTTAAAGTTGTACATGCCTTGCTTCCTCTTTGTAGTCCCAGAAAACGTAGGTTTTGGTAAAATCATCTTAATATCATGCAGCGCTACCGTGCCAATATCTGGCACATTTGGCATATGAAAATTATTTGGTGTTTTGTAAGATTCTCTAAGAAAACTGACTTCAGTCTCATTTTGTTTTTGACCAATAACTTTAGCCGCATAAAAAATTCGTTTTCGTTTCACTTCGAATTCTACTAAAATGAAATCACCTTCCACAGGCAAGCCTTTCAGTGCAGGAAAGTTATCAGGGTCTATCGTCATATTATTATCTTCTTCATCTTCAAAAGCTGCTGCTTCTTCAGAATAAATACTTATTTGATCTTCATCGTCACTAGAACTTTCTTGCAAAATTTTTCTTTTTTTTGATGTTGCAGCTGCTTTTGTTTGTTTTTGTTTTTTTTGTATCTTTTGTTTACCTCGCATTTTTATTTCGTCTTTATTCGAGGTGTCAGTTACTATCATTGATTTCACCTTGCGTCTCGCTGCTCTTCCTCCTTTGCGTGGACCCGCTTTAGGTAACCCTCGTAATTGGAATGGACTTATAAATTTCTTTTCAATACTCGTGGAAGTACCAGCTACAGTCGAAGATGGAATACTAGCTGTCGCTTTTGGTGATTTGTCGTGCACTGGAGCATTTTGTATTGGCAACAAAGAGTTGCTTAATGGCATTTCAGGTGTTTGTGGGATGTTTCCGGTTAGCGTTAGAGGGGGCTGCAGGACAAAAGGCAGTGGGGTTTTCATTATTTCCCTGTCGTTATCATGAGCATCATTTTCATTAGATTGTATAAGTTGACTTGTTCCAGGACATGGTGACGTTAACACAACCGATGATGGGATTAGTGGTCTAATATTCTCGTTTTGCTCCTCAAAAATTGGTCGTTGTATAAGTTGGCTTGTTCCAGGATACGGTGAAGTTGACACTGGCCATGTTGGGGTTGTCGGTCTAATATTCTCGTTTTGCTCTTCGAAGATTGTTGGTTGTATAAGTTGGCTTGTTCCAGGACGCGGTGAAGTTAACACTGTCGAAGTTAAGGTTGGTGGTCTAATATTCTCGTTTTGCTCCTCAAGGATTGGTCGATCAGTAACTTCACTAGGTGCAAAATCTAGATCAGTAAAAACGTCTCTGTTGAAAGGGAATATTCCAGTGGCTTTAAAAGCGGCGCAAATGTTTGCAGGTGTCATAGCTTTCATGTGGGCTTCCTTAACGCAACTAGCAACTTCATATATGGAAAAAGTATTTCCGGGATTTCGCATCATCCAGCTGTCTACAGCCTTGTTATATGCGGTTTTAAAAGGCCCAAAAACACCGACATCCAGTGGCTGTAGCTTTCCTGTGGAATGCGGTGGTACGGTTAATATGGTCACGCCGTTTTCTTTTGCCAGATTCAAGGCTTCTATGCATATGTGTTTCGTGATTATCGTAAATAAGCAAAATAGGGTTGTCTTTGCTGCTGTTTGTGTGGGTTATAAAATGTTAAATCGTTTTCACAAAGAGTTCTGAGTTCATCCAGCCGGATGTGTTGGCTAGCCCTAAGGTCCCAGCAGGAGCATCCGCAATCATGTGTTGTTTAAAGTGCACCCTTGGGAATATCATGACAGGCGGTAGTGCATTCCCTAAAGCACTAACTATGTAACAAGTAGTTGTTAACGTCCCTCGTTCTTGTAACCTTTGAAACCTGTCTTTGTTCTTTGGCTGCTAGCACTTTAGCACTTTTTTGCACTGTCATGGTATTCGTTTCATCTAGGTTAAAAACTCTGGTGCCATTACGAAAGACAGATTGCCGAGACATAACATTCTCTAAGTTATCGAAAAATAAACCAACATTGTGGCGGTTGAAAGATGTCGCTCGACTCAAGCTGCAGCCCTCGGGAGTTCGTAATGATAATCTGTTATCTCTCTTTCTAAGATTATATAGATATTCGATACCTGCTAGTTTAGTTTCATGCCACTTTTCTGGCACTTTTTTGTTATTCAACAGTGCTACTTCATAAATCAGATTGCGAACGTCTGTGATAGTAAGTCCATAGAACATTTGACTGCTCTTAAGAATATAATCTACTATCTCCTTTTCTTCCGCGTCAGTAAATATCTTATGAACTGCATAATTAGGTGTTGCAGGATCTGGGTTTTTTGTACTCTTGACATGGTATCCATATAACGTTGTGTATGGAATAGCAGTTGATTTAGCCACAGATCTTATTGTTCGGCCATAAGATATAAGTTTTAAGGCGTTACTCATCTGTTCTTCAGTATGAAGACCGATATTGGTTTTTCGTACCCTATTGCGAGGCATTGTTACCTACGAAGAAGAACAAATCCATTTTAATTTTACGCTATTTATGTAATTTCTACTTGGGTTACACTGGATCACAGTCCGCTGTGACCCAAATGAAAATTATTCACTGTGACCCATAGGCCGGTACGACACACAAAAAATATTCAAAAAATAACTACTTATACCCAAGCCAAAATTACATTACCCACAACGGATTTATCAAATAACAAGTTCAAAACATACGACTATCATTTATATTTATTAAAGGGTTGGGAATACGACAAATTTCTAAATTACGTAAAAAATACTTTCGTACTTACCTACTGGTCTGCGTGCGACAGCACGTGATTCCGCTCGGCGAGCGCGGCGGTGACTGGCGCGTGAGAGGGGGGTATCGACGAGCAGTAGCCACGCGTTTGCTTGTGTGCGTAAAGCATCAGACGTAAGAATTATAGCGAATAATCCGCTGTGACCCGTGATCCGCTGTTACCCACTCTCCCATATATCCAAACAAACCCCACTCGAAAACAGTCATCTTGAATCCAAAATTTTAAGTAAAATAAAAAATTAAAGAAAAAAGCACGATACCGGGTGGGTCCGGGTAAGTAATAGCCTCACAAAATTTATAACACTAAGACAAAAAGAGACAAAGCATAACTGTGGTCTCTTCTCTTTCTATCAACTTCCGCTATTTTGTATTTTTATGTTTATTACTTAAAAATAGAGAAATGGACAGCGCATTTCAAACTGGTGTGAAAAAAAAATTATTGTAATGGTGTCACAGAGACAAAAAGAAACTGTTGTGTCTCTAGTCTCTTTCTAATTTGTTTAAATAAACCATAGACTTCGAGTTCTGTAATCTGTCCTTTGGCTATGGACTGCGCAATAGCCTCACAAAGCCTTAGTCTAAACAAGCTAGGGTGAAATGCTTGTTGCACAAATTTCTTGTAAATGTTGTTGCAGCTGATGCTTGTTAAGAACTAGTTTCTTGTTTCCTGCACCGCCGCTGTAGCTTCACCATGATTTTGCAAAACTATCCCTCCATTAGAATCTGTAGGGCCTGTCTTTTCTTTAGAGGTTTGCTCTGAGGAAAAGACACAGAGGGATTCTCCAGCACCGCTGGTACCCTCCTGAGGCAGTTTATTCTTTAATCTTGCACTTTATTTTGTTTTACGCATTTCAGACGGCTACGGCTGCACGATCTGCGACCATATCTGGAAGCCGTTTTGCTATGCGCAAGCTTCGACGCATGTGGCAGCACAGAGCCTATGCCTCTGGAAAGGTTAGGCAGTACCACGAATCTTCAATTTATGTTTCTTCTAAGCAAAAATATTAAAAACTTTAGCTGGTGTGAGTTTTTCCTTGATGTACTTATTTTCTATTTAGAGAAGAATTTATCAGATTATCAGATATCAGAAACTCTGTACATGTTAACTCCTCGAATATCCGGTTAATTAGTTGATGAGGTGCTTCATACGCCTAAGCCCCGTAATGGGATCTTGCGCGCGAAGGGTTGGAAAGGGGAACAAAATTTTTGACTGAATCTGGCAAAGACAAAAAAATTGCCTTTTCCATTTTAGAACGAATGGGAATAATGGAAGCAAAAATTGATCGAACTGATATAGTTTCCGATACCACCGATAGGCAAGTACCATCGATAGGCAAGTACCACCGATAGGCAAGTACCACCGATAGGCAAGTACCACCGATAGGCAAGTAAGTCGAATACCTAAAAGACTCCAAACCGCTATCACCGCCCTAGGCGAATGGTTTCGGTAATGGAAAATCGAAGTGAATCCTAACAAAAGCTCTGCCGTTCTCTTCACCGTAGGCCGCCCTCTGCGACAATCTCCCCTCTCACTCTTCGGCCGTGCCATTCCCTGGCAAAACAAGGCCAAATATTTTGGTGTGACCCTGGATAGGCGTTTGAACTTCCGCGATTACACCAAAATAGTTAAAGACCGAGCCGCTTTTGTCCTCGGCCGTCTATATCCCATGTTAGGCAAGTACAGTAAGATGTCGCTTAGAAATAAGCTGACTCTTTACGTCACCTGCATCCGCCCCATACTAGCATATGCTAGCGTCGTCTATGATGTTGTCCGAACGCAATCTCCATGAACTCCAGACCCTGCAAAACCGCTTTTTCAATGCCGACCTACACAGGGACTTTGAGCTCCCCACGATTCTCCAATATCTAAAAGATCTGGCAGTCCGCTTTTTTGAGCGTACACAAAATCACCCAAGGAAATCGATTAATTCTGCAATCCACAACTTATCACCCCCCGACCGACATCGGCACGGTCGAACTATTGTTTGGCGGCCTCGGCACGTATTAACGGCCCGGACGACGATTTCGCTATCCGGATAGTGAGATTAGTCTCAACGACCTCTTCGGGTTCGTCGGCGACCGCACGGACCTACCTCGTATACGAGGTATCAAAGAGTGCCGGGGCGTTTCTCGCCCCCACTCAATCGCAATCGCAACCTCAACCGCGTAACGGGGAACTCCCCTCCTGGCGCTGACTCACTGGGTTCGAGGCTCACGCTGGTCGAAGGAACGACCCCATGAGCGTTGGGCGCTATATGGGCTGAGACTCCTTCAGAGTGTCGCCCCAAAAAGCCCGGTGAAGCAGTAATTAATGGCTAACATAGTTCAGAAAACAAAAAAAGAAATACTTTCCGAGACATGCAAACAACGCTGGCAAAATATACTCAAAAGTAGTAATACTGCCATTCATTTAAGAAAAGAATGAAAGAAAGAAAAAAAAAGAGTGTTTTGTAAATATCACAGATAATATTAAATATGATATTTCCTAAAGTTTTTAAATCTGTTTTAAGATTAAAAAGAAGTACTGTAAAAACTACATTTTCTTCCCGCTCTACCAATCATGTTATACTCGGTATAGAAACATCTTGTGATGATACAGGATGTGCGCTTATAAATTATGACGGTAAATTGTTAGCAGAAACTTTGCAATCCCAAAATCTAATTCATCTTCGTAACGGAGGTATTATTCCTGACATAGCTAAAAATTTACACGTAACATCTATTGAGCCAACTGTTTCGCAAACTTTAAAAAGTGCAAGTTTGGCTATTGAAGCTGTTTCAGCTATTGCTGTGACTCTTAAACCTGGATTACCCCTAAGTCTTGCTGTGGGAATGAAGTATGCTAAATATTTATCAAGGCGACACAAAATACCAATAATACCTATACATCACATGGAAGCTCATGCTTTGGTGACTAGAATGCAGCATGATGTACCATTCCCTTTTCTAGTATTACTAATATCTGGTGGTCATTGCTTATTAGCTGTGGTACAAGATGTTAATCAGTTTAAATTACTTGGTGAAAGTATTGATATAGCACCTGGTGAACTTTTTGATAAAGTTGCTAGAAGAATGAAGCTTAGGAATGTTCCAGAATATTCAGAGTTGTGTGGTGGCCAAGCTGTTGAGCTAGCTGCAATGAAAGCAACTAATGACCATCAGTTCAAGTTGCCTCTTCCACTATCAGACTACAAAGACTGCAATTTTAGTTTTAATGGATTGAAGACATCAACACTTCTACAGCTACATCGAAAAGAAAAAGAACACAATGTGGTTGCTGATAAGTTAATACCTGAAGTCAATGATTTATGTGCAGCAGTGTTGAAGGCAGTGACTAGACACATTGTTCATAGAACACAGAGAGCTATAGAGTATTGTAAATTAAGAAAACTAATACCAGAAGATAATAAGCAGTTAGTAGTCTCCGGTGGGGTAGCTCGTAATAACTACATATACAATGTGTTGGATGTACTATGCAAAAACTACAATTATAGCATTTATAGACCAGCACCCAAATTATGTTCAGATAATGGAGTAATGATAGCATGGAATGGGTTAGAAAAATGGAAAAAAGGATTAGATATAACAAATGATATTAGCAAATTAGACATAGAAGCTTGTAGTCCATTAGGTGAAAGTGTAGTATCAGATGTGACAACTAGTAAAATACCTATTAAGTTACTTAAAATAAGATTATAGTTATAATAAAAGTTTAAATCAAAATGTTTTATTTTTACTGCAAGAGCAGATTCAATATTTAGTGACCTATAGCAGGCCTCTGTCTCTCAGTGTTAGTTAGACAATTTTCTCAGCTACTCTGTCTTATGGCAAATCGTTCCCAGTGTCGTATAAGTTTACAGCATTTTAATATAGCCAGTGTTGATTTGACAGTGCACTTAAGCTTTTTAATGAGAACTCTGTATTACTCTGTACCTATAGTAAAATTATGAATTAATGTATTATTATTAATTTACAATCTCCTCAATGTATATGTCATGGCCATTTGGTAAAATTTGCCAGTTAGTTGGGTGCCTAGGCAGATCATTAATTATGGAAAAGAAATAATCATATAACTGAACAGATTCTTATATGAAACGTGACTGGAACGCTTTGTTTGTTTCTGCATCTATGTTGGCATAAGAGAAACTGAACCTAACCCAATAAACATGACTTATACAGTGCAATTTCTGTTCCTTTCTTTTCCATACTTAATGATCTGCCTAGGCGCCCAATTAGATGGCTAATTTTACCAGATGGCTGCGACATATATATGTGGCAAAGTTATATAACTTTGTTTAGTCAAAATCACTAAAAATCAACTAATATATTAAATACAAAAATTACTAGTCAAATGCAAAAAGCAAGTCTGTTTATTATTCCTTCATGTAAAAACAAAGCATCCAATTAATCTGATTTTTGGCTCCAGAATAGATAAAGGGATAGAATATTAGATAGGATAGTTTTTTATTGTAATTCTGATTTCTTATAGGAAAAGCTTTTCCTGTGATTAAAATTATGAATATTCGTTTACGTTACAATAGTGCAATGTGGTTGTTAGATAATAAATTTTTGGTACAACAAAGCAAGAAGAGGAACAGTGATTATCATAAAATATTTTTATAACAATTCATCAAGAAGTAGGTATCCATAGTAAACCTCCACAATAAGGGAATTAACCTCAAGCAAAGCCGTGGTTATAAAATAGAATTATCAATATGTGGAATCAGTAATCAATTAATCTAAGAGATAAGTGCACTTTTTGTTCTGCAACCATAACATGCCTTTGAGTGGCTGCAGCTACTAAAAAAATCGGTCAAGTGCCTGCCGGACATTCGCACCGTGCGTTCCGTACCACCATTTACGTAATTTACGAACAAAAACAAAAAGTGTGCCACTAAGCTGTCACCCACCCAATGACTGCCCAAGTTTGACGTTGTTCGACAAAAAATGTGTTATTGTTTCACTTAATAATGGGTGAGATACGGTAATTGAAGATGGCAATGGCTCGGGCCGTCTTAGCCAGTTTGTTTTATTATGTTGTTATACTTTAGGTCACACTACAGTCACTGCAACTTTAAAGCTTGAAGGTATTACTTTTTAGGATAGACATTACATTTTTATTTTTTTTAACTTTTTATTATTTGTTAGATAATTCACCATTTAAACATATTGTGTAAAAAATTCAGGCTTTTACATATTTCGGTCTAAAAGTAGGGCCCTTGAGCAGTCGGACTCAGACAAACAGACAGACAGCGTAGGCTTAGTAATCGGACTCCATTGGGACCCTTTGGGTATGGAACCCTAAAAACGCAACTCCGAATCTTGATTTTTTACAGTTTACATAGATAATGTGTATCGTTTTTCTATTTAATACAAGGCCAGTATGCACCCAAAGTAAACTACTTGCGTATTTTATAATCACGTTTTCCATATGATATGCAATTCTACAATATAGGTAAACGATTTTTGCGCACTGGAAGGTTATTGGGAAAAGTCTCGAGCTATATGGACTCTGGATTTCGAGGCAAAAATGTATGCTAGCCTGACTTACCTCTTAAAACCTGTGAATGTACTGCATACATTATTCTCTCGAATTCCAGGCTCGAGACTGTTCCCAGTAAAGTCCCTGGTGTCATACATGACCATAAGTTAAAATGAACGTGGTGATACAGATCACAAACTCTACGTTGCCAGTTACATCCGATTAAGGGTCCATGTGCAAAATATATCAGAAAGGAGGATAATTAAATAAAAGATTATTTTTTGGATAGGTATATTTTTTGTAAAAATTTCGGCGTTTTCGTTTCTCTTTTTGTCGTAAATGGCGGTGGTTCAAACCCAGTGTGTACCAATGAGTCTTTTCCTTAATTTCGCAAGGACCATAATTATTTACACCGCTGCCTTTCGGCGAAGGAAAAATAGTAAGGAAAAACCTACATACGTCAGAACAAAGACGTTTGTGAAGTTCATAATCCGCACTGGGTCTGCTTGTGGACAATGGCCCAAATCACTCTCGGTGAGGGCAGGCCGTCATGACCCCCCAAAACCATCTACACAAACTTGACTAGATACCCGCGTCTACGGCTGGGTACATACCCTACACCAAAAATTTTCAATGACTATACTTTTATAGTTATTAAAAATATTGGATAGTGTATATGTCTATATGAAAAAGCAGGTTTGAAAAGTTCTGGGTTTGGGTTTTCACAAATCTCCTCGGTCAGTGATGTGCAGTCTGTTTCTGTTTTCTGGTATGAAGTTTGAAAAGTAATTAAAATATTATTTCAGTATAAGTGACAGATACTATATCTTCTTGCAGCCAGAATAATAGTTCTTGAACTGTTTCATCTATCTAATACCTTTAAACGAGCAATACTTGTATATATATAATTTGAAACTCGGATACGGCTCCAATGATTTTCATAAAATTTAGTATGCGGGGGGTTTCGGAGGCGATAAATTGATCTGGGTAGGTTTCATTTTTAGAAAACGTCGTTTTATCTGTATTTTCAGGCAATGATAAACTGAATAATATGACTCTTCCTGACATCTATTGGCGAGTAGTAATAAAATTATTTTTACCGACACAGCAACACTAAAGCTACTTGACAATAGATGGCGTTGTTTAAGAAAAAACGAGTAAAGCTCGGTCCTCAGGTACTATATCATGAAAGTATAACCAATAACTTAAATTTTAATATAAGTAATTTTTCATCACGCCCGCTCCGACAGCCGGTCAGTGGTGCTGTTTATCGCGTTCCGCTGTCTTTCTTCTAAAAATACATCTACCCGTACCTATTAATAAAATAAATGTGAAAGTGAGTTTGTTTGTTTGGAACAGGTATACTTAGTTGAAAAGATGGAGGTCATAGGCTACATTCTTATCCGGGAAAATTTAAAAGTTCCCGCAAGAATAACTCACTGCATGCTGCAACTATAGCTGCTATAGCTATAGTTTGCGACAGCAAGCTTCCTTCCTTTACTCATTCTCAATTTACCATAGTAATCCCACTAAATTAACCACATTAAGCGCGGGTGGAACAACACAAAATAAAAATAATTACCTTTACATAAAAGGAGAGTAAGTGTCATGTTTTTACGTTTCCGTAGTCAACAAGGAACCCTTATAGTTTCGCCATATCCGTCCGTTCGTCTGTGCGTATGTTTGTCCGCGGTTTCGGTCAGAGAGCATCAGTACTAGTAAGCTGTAATTTTCCATGGGTGTACATATTAATAAAGTTAGGCCGACAAAGTGGTAAAATAAAAAAGAATTTTTTGGAGTTTACTCCTTAAGAATCGATTTGCATATGAGAAAAATGTGAGGAGTAAAATCTATCGATGAATGACCTCGTTACGTTTTTGGTGCGCATCCTATGTCGCGCAACTTTCTAATTTGGTTGTGAGTGTAGGGTATAGGGACATGTGCATAGGGTATACTGCAAAGCGACTATAACTATATGTTATTGGGTTTGTTTATTTCTATCAGTGTCGACATTTTTATATTGCTGTTTTTATTATAAATATCAATAATTAATATTTTTTATTGTGAAGTTTTAATCGTTATCATTGTGTTCCGCTAAAGTGAACTGAAGGTATTTTCAAATAACTATGGCAGAAAGAGGTGTAGATGATATTGCCGGAACATCTAAAAAACACGTGGCTGCAAGGTACTTTGCAATTCATGTATTATATGTATGAGCATGTGCAATTTGTATTTATTAAATATTTTAATAATTATCGAGCGCATCCACATAAAATAGAAAATGTCTAACCTAACCAAAAATTTTTTTTTTTGACGATGTCTATAAATTCTTCCACGTTATTATGATTTATTTTATAAATAATTTTTGAATATTAACAATTGTAGTCAATAATTCGATAATATTATCAGAAAAATCGACAATATTTTTTCATTATAATAATGTTTTTATAAAATTTTCTTTTGAAAGGTTATTTTTTAGCTTATTTAAATAATTTTCATGTACTATTTATTATTGTACGTAAAAGATTTAGTGACATAATTATCTTTTTATAACCATTTTTGTTAATTATTGAGATAATATTATATTTTAAATAAAAAATTAATTATAATAATTTTAAAAAAATGTTTATGAAAACCTTTTTTTATCAATTTTCTTTTTAAAGTTAATTAAAATTTTTATAATTATGCATTTATAAATTTTCTAATTTTTTTTTATATTTTTTTACTAGGAAAAAATCTAAACCTCCAATGTATATGAAATGAATAAATATATATTTATATATGTATAGTAAACTCCAGTCGTGCGTCGGAGCTGACACACACAATTTTTTTTTTTAGGGTAACACGTTCCTCTACACGTAAAGTGGTGAAGAATATTTTTATCTCGTCTACTCAATAGTGTGGGGTTTCGTTGGATAGCTCGTTTAAAAATAATGTGGGTGTGTCAAAACCATTTTTCGATTCAACGCGAACGATGGGTTTTATGGCAAATTTTTATTAGAGCCCAGTGTCTTGGGGGTCTGAAAAAATCATTGTAAGTAGCATAAATAACGCAATTGAAGGGAGAACTGTTATAGCTAAGTAGACTTTACAACTTAATGAGTAATAGTCGACCAACTTAAAAAATGTAGTCGGAAAAGTAAATATTTCGTACAAATTCCATTAAAAGGTAGGTACTGAGACGAAGATGGTACTTGAGTAAAACAGGTATAAAATATAGGTATATGAAATAGATGTCATTATAGAAAAATATATTTATAACATTCTGGATACTAATACTTGCTAAATTAATAACAATATTTACGTAGGTACCTACGTAGTTAGGCGAATGACGGTACAGGGTACAGGGGCCTGACGACAGCGAATCGAAGTTACAAAATATAGCAGAAGCAGTAGCTGCGCTCATAGGCACATGCTCTTTAAACGTATCTCTCGAATTGCCTATACCTAGATAAGTTTGTAATTTTGCATTTCAAAGGTTTAGTTTTCGATTGAATCTTTACATTTAATATAGGTACTGGCCCTTTTTTGTCACAGCTCGTGAACCGACACGCACTTGGCCGATTTTTTAAACATTCGGCTTCAAAGAGGCCGTTTTCGGCTCAGATCATATCACCCTAAGCCGTTGTCGGAATAATTTGAAAAAATCCAGAAGAACGCTAAATTGTTGTCTACCTTTTTAACATTCATGCAAAATATATAGTATATAGTAAATAAATATGATAAAAATATGTCTAGAAAAGCTTTACGATAAAATAAAGAAAAATAAATATTTGATAACACTTTTTGGAACATGCAACTGGAATTGGATAAGAAGGTGGGTAGGTATACCTAACGTAACATAATTACTTACCCCTATGTTAATAATTCTGTAGTTAGATACTTACCACAATATATTATTTGTTTCATTTGTTTAGTGTAGGGGAAGGGGGGGCAAGATGGGGACCTTAACGTTTGGAGCGTAATAAAATGGACTTTCTTATTTTTTTTGAATACTTATTTATTGATAATTACTCTTACATAATCAGTTAGAAATAAGGAACTTGAGAAACTCGAGACTCATTGATAAAGATAAAAAAAAAATTTCGTAAAAAATGTCAAAAACCCCATCTTACCCTACCGGGAGGGCAAGATGGGGTATGGGAAACATAATCTATTTTTGGTTGCAAAACTCGTAAAAAAATATGGCCTCGTCGTCCTCGTCGTCTATCCCAGCACAGCTACAGTGTGCCCACTTCCCACAGAGAGAACATCCGGCCCATCCTTCGTCTGAATCGAAGTACTTATTTTCCATGGCAGTAAAAGCAAGGAATATTATTTTCGTCGTTGTTACTGTTCTGGTGATAAATTTAGATTATTGTTGGTTTTCTTTTCATGCTTTTTCTTTGCCAAATTGGTTTTTTAATTTTTTTTTGTTCTTTTACCTCTCTTTTTCTTTTTTGTTATCTTCTGCTAGTTTACTTTTTTTAATTAATTCTTCCAATTCATTTTTATATGGGGAAGAAGATTTGATAGCCGTTTTTCCTCGTTTCCTTATCACACGTGTTATTTTGCGAGTTGCAGGGTAAGGCATCACTTGTTCAGGACTATCAACAGAAAAAACTGATGGTGGTGGTGTAGTTGGCCTTTGATCTATTTCTATATTGCTCATCCAAGTGGAGCATCCGGGCTGAGGCTCTGCTTCAATCTCAGATTGTGTCATAACAACAGGCATGCGACATATCAGCGGTTCGCCAACAGTTTCTTTGTCAGAATCTTCAACTGCCGAAGCTGAAGTTGCAGTCTTTATCATTTCAGGGACAACGTCAGTTCGTATCAGCGTCAGTTGATACGAATGGTCTGTTTGGTGCTGTTGCTCCGTTGTTCGACGTAGTAGTTTCTGGCAATGCTTCAGTGATGGATAATCTCTCTGTTTGTGGAATATCTGTCGTAAATGATGGAGCAAAGTCAATTTCGGAAAATACTGTTTGATCGTATGGCCAAATTCCACATTTTTTAAAGCCATTTACCGCCGTTGCCATTGTCGAAGCTTGAACAAAGGCTTTACCAAAAATCTCTGCTACTTGCCGGACAGTTACTACCATTCCTGGATTGCTGCGAAGCCAAGCTGCAATTTCTTGGTCGTATTATGTACTCAAGGGCCTCATGTATGCTACGTCGGCGACTTGAAGTCGATGACTCGTATGTGGAGGGAAGCATAATATAATAACCCCATTAGAACGAGCGTCATTAATGACGTCAATGTTTTGTGTGTGGGTGCTGTGGCCATCTAACAACAACAGCACAGGTCGATCAACTGTTGCTCCACTAAATTTAATAAACTTCTTAAACCAGCCAAGTTTATAATAATTCAGCTGTCATCCAGCCAGATTCACCCCAAGCTCCAGCAGCGGCATTCAACATTAGCTGTGGGTCCATTCTCTTTTTTGGGAACACCATCATTGGAGGCATATATTGGCCTCTAGCACTGAATCATATTTATATAGTTATTGTGGTTCCTCTCTCCACAGAAGTTATGGAGCCCACTTGTTTTCTACCTTTTCTTGCAATTATTTTTGACTTTGTTTTAGGTACCACTGAAACTCCTGTTTCTTCACAATTATAGATTCTGTCAGGCGAAAGTTTATAATCACCATAAACGTTGCCGAGGAAGTTAAAAAAATGACCAACAACTTGTTTATTAAACCCAGCGGCACGTGCAGCTTAAGTGCTCTCAGGCTTTCGTATCGATAATTCTGGATGCCTGCTTAAAAATCCCTGCACCCAATCTTTGCCTGCTTCTTTTTTTTCACAGTTAAATAGGTGTTGCTTCCCATTTTTTACTGCCAGAGTGTATGCTAATGCCCTTAAATCTTTTGTTGTAAGTCCGTAAAGACGACTCTCCATATCAACTATGTAGTTACAAAGTTCTTTCTCTTCGTCATCAGAAAATGTTCTTTTTTTTTTGGGCCTAAAGTAACTTTTACCGAAGTTGCAGAAGCAGCAGGATCTTCTTGGGCTATACGAGCTTCTTTAACTTCTCTTTCGAGGGTCGTTTGTGGCACAGAATATGTTTTCGCCGCTAATTTATACCCCATTTCCCCTTTAACCACAAGATTTACCGCATTGTTCATACTCTCTTCACTCCAATTCCCCCTCTCCGTCTTTCTTTTATAATTTTTCACCATTCTAAAACAAGATAAAGCTTAATAAAGTTTAAAAAATCATGATGTCCTAAAGAAATAATTTGAATTCTCTTCGAGGGGCAAGATGGGGTACCCATACCCCCCCCATCTTGCCTTTCCGCGCACATCTGAATAAAATAATATGCCTTAAAAAAACTATTCAAAATATGGAAGAAAACATTTTCTTACCTGTTGGTGTAATGATAAGCAACAAGAATAACTTTAAATCAGTTCTAAACAACTAATGTTGACGTACAAAACACATGCGATGTACAACACAAAAATCGCAAGTAACTTGACAAAAACCGAGTTTTGGCGCTAGGGCATACACACGTGTGAATGTTGTGCCTATATACATATTTCATACATGACCGGTTTCAACTTTTTTGTTTATATTATGCGCATGTATTTGCAAGGGGATACGGTCACAGCTACCTACCTACTTGAAATTCGAAGCTCAGTGATACGCGGGAACCAGAAGGAACTGTTTGTAAGAAATGTATTTATCAAACGTAATTAGAATAAATATATCTGTTAACGTAAAATGTATTAAGAGAAAATTATGTTCCGGCAGCGACAGTGTTAAAAATGTGTCGTGTGATAAAAAATTGTTAAATTTTAACGATATCCCCGGTCCAAAAAGTTATCCAGTTATCGGCACCTTATATAAATACCTTCCTTTAATAGGTGAGTGCTCCACTTATCTATATAAATGCTACTACTCTGTAACTGCAGACAAAGTACAACCTTAGGCATAATAAATTAGATAAAGTTTTATCATCAACTAGCTTTTGCCCGAGTTTCCGTCGCTATTATAAATTAAAATTTCGGATGCATAAATTTTTAATGGGGTAGCTGGTAATTAAGGATAGCTGGTAGGTAATTAATTAATTTTAGCAGCGGCTCCACCCGTCCTAAATTCGGTTATCATCGTGGGATTCTTATATTTATAGTTCGTTTAAGCTCGGTTATAGTTATTCCCGCGGGAACTTCTGAAATTTTTGGGATAAAAACTATCTTATGTCCTTCCGGGACTCAAACTATCTCTATTTCATCTAAATCGGTTCATGTATGAGTTACGTGATGAAGTAACAAACAGACAGACAGACAGTCAAACAAATTTTCGCACTTATAATATTTGTTGTAGGAAGTAGGTACATACCTACTTACCTAGACTGACGCACATTGTAATTTAGTACAATATCTTTCGTACCGTACTTGCACAACCAATTAGTAGCTTACAAACACTATAATAGGTAGTTAGGTAAGTATATACATGTAACTGTCGCAAAAATATTGCCACTCTTTACCTCATTTGTAGAAGCCTAGAAGCCCACGGTCGATTTTTCTAAGGTAATATGTGTGCCAAGTTTCAGTAGGTGAAAAATTAAACATCTCCTATGTTTCAAATTAAAATGGGACGGACCAACTTGGCAGTCTACTTAAATCCTATCCAATTAAAAAAGAATCATCAAAATCAGACTGCTCTGTAAAAAGTTAAACATCATTAAACATATATGTTGGTATAGGTATATAATATATACAAATATATGTGTACACAATAGAATCCGTCTTTTCTTCTGTTAAAAGATATAAATAAAAATATAATGTTATAGTCATTGGAAATGGGGTCCGAAATTGGATGTTGAAATCTATGGCAACATCATCAATGTAAATAAACATTATCATAGCAAAGATGCAGTCAAAAGATTAGCCTCGAACCAGGCCTTGAACCTAACTCAATAGATATGGCATGTATGATTAATTTTCTTCTAAGACTCTAATCTTCAGGGAGGCATAAACTAAGAAATATGATGTAATTTAAATATACATAAAATTTATATTGTAAGATTTCATGTGTTTGTAAGATTGGTGTACATACTAGGACTTTATAAGTCACTAGGATTTGTAAAGGTTGAAATCTGAAAGTGGAGTTCCTACAGCAAGTAGATGTCATCTGATCAAACGGCGGTGTTGTCTCATCCATCATTTTAAGCTTATCTTATAAATTGTTTTAGTTAAAGACATATATTCTAACTGCAAAAAAATTACCGTACCGCAGGTATATGCTTTTTTCCAAAGATAGCAAGTTCAAAAATCTGAATTAGGTAATCCATACAAGTCCATACTAATATTATAAATGCGAAAGTAGCTCTGTCTGTCTGTTACCTCTTCATGCTTAAACCGCTGTACCGATTAAGATGTTATTTAACATGTAGATAGTTTGAGTCCGGAGAAACAACATAGGCTACTTGAAAACGTCAAGTCTGTGTCAGTTTATTCTATAATTGAGAAGTTACCCTTGAAATCCTACATCAATAACTGAATTTAGGGCGGGTAGAACCGCGGGCAAAAGCTATAGTTACCTATATTTTACGGTTATAATAAACTATAGTAACCAAAATAAAACAGTTTTTGAGTTACTAATTAAAAAAAAATATAATTATTCCTTTGCAGTACAGAGCCCTCAATGTGCGTGTTTTACTTGCTCTTGTCCGTTTTTTTGAAGGAGGCTACGAAGCTGAGTCCCTGGATAAAATCGCTTGGCTAAACTGGCGCCGCTATGGAGCCTTGACTAGGGAAAATCCTGGAGTGAAGTTACTTCATGTCTTCGATCCAGACGATATAGAAGCAGTGTTTCGTCAAGATGATCGATATCCTGCAAGAAGGAGCCACGTCGCTATGCTACATTATCGTCTTAGTAAACCTGAGGTTTACAACACTGGCGGTTTGCTTTCTACGTACGCAACTTTGCTTTATTTATGTATATTTTTATCAAAAATTCACAGCTCTTTTTCTTAAGACTGCGGCATAGGCTAGACCGCGTAAATACGCCGTTTTTGTGCAAATTTTGTGGCTGAACTATAGCACCTAAAGAATTGAAAAAAATATATGTTATAAAACTTGCCTTTGTCTAGTGCTTTACCTAAATGAGTGTCTGGAATCTGGAAGTAACCATTGTTTCAACACTTGGGCAAATTTTTAAAGCTGGTATTGCATTATATGTAATGAAAGTTGATTAAATAATTAGAATAACTGTTATCTAGTGCATTGACTCTAAGTTGTAGCAAAAACCAAAAAAATGTGACTACAAAACGGTAAAATCGTTTAATCCCATACTAAAAAAATCAAGTTTCAAGACGTCTTTATGGAATAATTTACTAAGGAAGTATATAACGAATATATCTAATAGTAATTTATATAACATTGTGTAGTGATTTTTAGTACATTTACATACACAACGATTGTATTACAGAAATAAGCTTTCTGGCCTATATCGCCGCCTTAAGTTAAATTATCTTGAGCTTTCGTTTGTTTTCTGCAGCTTTTTTTTGCAAATCTTAGCTTTTTTTTGCAAATCTTAGCTCGCACGAAAATCGATCTAATAGTATATAATATAATCTAATAGTAAATAATAGAAGTATATAACAAATATATCTAATATTAATGTATATGACATTGTGTAATGATTTTTAGTACATTTACATACACAACGTTAGTATTACAGAAATTAGCTTTCTGGCCTATATCGCCCTCCTAACATTTGGTAAGGTTGTAAGACGTTTTTATTATTTTATTAAAACTATAGTTATTCAGGTCTTACTACGATAAGTTTTTTTTGTTGACTCTCTTTGATTGTAGAATTTGCTAGATCGCATATACTTATTTGAAAAAGTAAGAAAAAAAAATCTAAATATGTTTTAGTTATATCAGAAGTGGGGTCTGAAATTGGGGTTCGAAATCTTAAAGTGGGAATACTACGGCAAATAAAATGTTATTTTGATGGCTTTATTTGCACATTCTTTCTTGAACGACGGAGGGGAGGTACCTATCTACTCATTATAATAGTTTCAAAGTAAAAAAAATACTGGAATTATAGTATGAAGAGCAGAATTTAATCAAAAGCGCAGCTTTTGCGGAAAGTTGCACCGTTTTTCAATATAACACTTCACTGGCGCTTTTTCTACATTGGCTTACTATATATGGCTTACCTGGCTTCTGGGGGGTCTTCAGGGCCTCCTTCATTACATATAAAACACTTTTTTGATTAGGTTTACTAAATCGCGTTTTCTGTGGGAGAGGGCTTAGGTCAGTGGGGGCTGACCCGTGCCCTTACCTAGCTGCGCCAATGTTTCTCCACGTAATAATACAACTTGCCATAATTTATAATAAGATTCTTTGAATCACCACGCATTTAAAGTAGACCTAGTACGACTCAAAGTAAGTGTATTTTGTCAAACAAAATCTGTAGAAACTTGAGCAAGGTATTTGATCTTCAGATCAAGAGCATGTCTATTTCACGGCTCTAGTTTTAATTAAACACGTTATTTGTTTGATTTTTTTTAAAGGAATGGCCCTGATTGGTGGAAACTCAGAAGTACATTTCAAAAAAACTTCACCAGTCCTCAAAGTGTTAAGGATCATGTTGAGAGCACTGATGTTATTGTTACGGAATTTGTACAATGGATACTAAACAGCAAAGTGTCAGAGTCAGAAGACTTCCTTACTTATTTGAGCAGGCTTAATTTGGAAGGTAAGCGCATTTTCTATTATCACTTTTGATTATGACTTCATGACCAAAGATATTCCGAAAAAGACCTATCACAGTAGCTTACCAACAATCAGCATATAATTTTTTATTCATATAGATTCAAAGTTTGTGAAGATGTCTGTTACTCGAACGCATAAAGCGGATTTGGATGTAATTAGCATCTCAGATATATCATGCCCTGAATTAAAATTATAATTTTTAACTGATCCATCTTACGGAAATAGCTTTTTCCTCAGGTGAAACCGCGGGGCAGAGGTAGTAAAACTAATTTTTCAACCTGAAATTTACCTTGCGATTTTATGTAATTGTACTCGAAGGTAGTTACTATTATTTATTCCGAGACTACTGTTTCATGTTAAATTGCGATTTTGCTTCAATTTTATAAATGAAAAAAAAACAAACGAGATGGGGAGAAGTCGGGGCTACTACCGCGAGTTTTTTTTTCAAAAAAGTTTATGAAAAACGATAGAAGGTCTTATGTAGCCTCGACTATTGTTGGTAATACTGAAAGAATTTATATTTTCAGATTTCACTGGATCGTCTCCGACCATCTGAATTAGGTTCGAATCATTTAAAAGCGGACAGGTTGCTGTTACGATGGCTGTGAAATAGTTGATTAGCAACACACCCTTCTGCATTTTTGCAACGCTGACTTTTAGACTTTTAGTTTTAACTTACTTTGTCTTTTTGAGTGTCGGTCACAGCATTCTGGCGTGCTGATATGTTACAAATATATCAATCTACATTTAAGTATTAGATCAAAATAAAATTATTACGTCAGTTTATTCCGTCACATTCCAAAAATAAGTTTTTAAAGCTAGCGCGACCCCCGAGCGACTACTCATTTTCAGTGCAATGTGCAATTATGTTTATGACGTCATCGCGGAGGGTGAAGGGAGGGTCAAAAATATATTTTTGCGTGTCGTCAGATCGATCTACACCACGATATCACTATCATTTTTGTTATTTATAAACTTTCATTCATCAAAATTTTTGCCGCAATTTTCTGGAATGCGTACCTACGATACGGTTTATTGAATTTATCACAAAAATCCTTTTTGCTACATACCTACTCAGTTACAGAACTTTAGATAGCTCATATACTTCATTCATGTTATGTGTTCGACCGGTTTTCTTCCTTATAATTTTAGATCGATTTTACGGTAAATGATCATGATACTAGAAGAAGACGACAACTGAATTGATTTTCGTCAGTTATAGTTACTGTTAGTAATTTATTATTTCAGTAATTGGAAAAGTTGCCTTCAATGAGCGGTTTAATAGCTTCACTCCTCAAGAACAGGATGTGCAGTCACGTAGTACCAAGATAATGGCTGCGGCGTTTGGATCCAACAGCGGTGTCATGAAACTTGATAAAGGGGTTTTGTGGAGAATTTTTAAAACCCCATTGTATAAAAAACTTGCCGATTCACAGGAATACTTAGAAAAGTTAGTGTCCCTTTTTCAAGTAGGTATGTATATTACATAATGTGAAAGTGTATCCTATAGGCAGTAACGTGCGTATGTTTTGTTTTCAAGAATATTGGCTGTAAAGATATTTCTTTGACTATTAAAATTGAGTTTTTAGGGGTTTTACTAAAGATTGCCTTACGGAAAAAATTGGGCTTTTCGAAGTTAATATTAGCACAGACTATAAAATACTACATATAGGTAATTTGTTTGTTGCATGTATTGCGAAAATTCTAATCTTTAAATTTATATTTGTTTGAATTGAAATATTATTCACTATGCAAGGTTCTGTAGCGCAATGTTTTCCACACTACGTTTAGGTGAAAAAAAAACGTACTTTAACAGCTCTTCTTGTAAATTGTCTTCTTGTCTCACAGTGAATAGATAAATAGAATTTTAGGACTTTAACTACCTCGTGTACAGCAGCAGTCTACAGAATTCATAAATTTAGACATATACATATAATCTTGTTCTTATCTTATCGACTATTTACTAATAATACTCGGTAAAGCCGAAACTAAAAGACAGAAAGGTAACTATAAAAAGTTTCTTACTGTGCAGAATATCCAGGGATATCCTTTTGAAAAAGGTTCATTTTTATGAAAAAGGAAATGGCAAGGCAAGCGACAAGTCACTTCTGGCATCATTTTTGGAGCAGCCTGACTTGGACTTGAAAGATGTTACTGGTATGATGGTCGACATTTTAATGGCTGCCATAGATACGGTAAATACCAGCATCTTTAATTTTACGTTTGCGTTACAGATAACTTTTATATTATTGCGTGTTTATTATTGTCAGGTTAATCATTAGATTTTTTGCATGCTTGCCTGTGTTAGCGTCTACAGGCTATGCTTATTACACAGGCACCGCGTGTTGCCAGTTCAAAAAGAAAAAGAAAACCCTATAGGTATTGTATTTGGGAAAACTTTAATAGGGACTTCATTTCGCAACTCAAGAGTTACGCGGGAGGAAGTTGCTCTAAAACCGCACAGTGCGTGACAGTTAAAGTTCTGTGGTGTAAGAGTGGATGAATTCCCTGCCGATGGCGGGTGTGCCATGGTAGAAAGTAGCCGTACGCATCATTTAAAAAAATCCTCAGAACATTACCCATTATACCTACAAGCAGCATAAGAACATTTTCTCTTTAGTGTAATGGCAATGGCATGGCATCTCATGGCAATTTGGATCGGAAAAAAAAATCTCATTTCCTTTCTCGAGACTTATCTCGTACGTCTGTTATTCTCATAAACTATCTTTATGGCAAGTTTTTTTTTAAGAAATTCGAAGAATCGTGAAGAGCTAATTTAAAATGTTGAAGAACACATATGATTTTCTCAAACTTGGTTTGTGGGTTTTTGAATCATGCAGGATTCTCTACCTATATTAATTTTGTTTCAGACAGCTTATTCAACAAGCTTTGCATTATATCACCTGGCTAACAACAAAGTGTGTCAGGATAGACTACGAGCAGAAGTAGAAACAATACTACCATCCAAGAAATCAATGCTTGCTCCCGATGGGTTGTCCAAAGCTGTGTATGTTCGGTGCTGTGTCAAGGAGAGCTTGAGGTTAAACCCTGTCGCTATTGGGGTAGGGAGGTTGCTTAAGAAAGACATAGTTCTCAAAGGATATTTGATTCCAAAAGATGTAAGCATGTAATTTTATGGTATTTTAAAAGTTGCAGTTGGAGCTGCAACCATAGTCTGTAGCTTCATTTCATTTACACAGTCGGCAATCGAAAGCGTATAACCAGAGCAATTGTGTCTTACCCCTCGGCCACACTATGTGTCTTACCCCTCGGCCACACTATGCTCCTCGCGCTGCTCATCACTCTCCTCCTAAAACTTTAAGAACATTTCGTTTTGATAACAGAGTAAAAAATGTAAGACTGCTAACAGTTTCTTAAGGGGCTAACATAAGTGAAAGACTAATTTTAGTTTTTTTTTTTTTAATTTTTTGAGTAACTGTAAAAAAGGAACTGTTGTAATGTCTGGGTTCTAAGCTCCAAAATCCGGGGATTCCATGTTTCTCGTCCTAGTTGCCAGATTTTCGAAATGGAAACCCTATTTAAAGTTGATGACTGACTACAACAACGTTGGAAAGAAAACTGGCATTTAATTGGTTATTTCAGACTGTTATAGTAACACAGAACATGGTGGCATCTCGTCTGCCGCAGTATGTACGAGACCCGCTTATCTTCAAGCCCGAGAGGTGGTTACGAGGGTCGTCGCAATATGAGAATATTCACCCCTTCCTCAGCCTTCCCTTTGGGTTTGGTCCAAGATCTTGTATTGCCAGGCGATTGGCCGAGCAAAATATGTGCATTGCATTGATACGGGTAAGCAAATTGCATTTTAGATGTTTCACGCTTGTTTTTATTTTATTGAAAGACATATCTTTACCAAAGTATAAAAAGTAATCATGGTCCCCCCCCCCATGCAATCTGAAAAACAATAGGCAATTGAAATATTACATAAATATTGATTGTTTTTTTTTAAATCAAACTATTTACATTGTAAATCTTGTTTATTTAATGTTTCAATACAAAACATGTATTTATTAGTTCATACACTATAATTTTATGTTTCGTTTGTGATTTTACAAAGATTACCTTTTGTACGCACGCAATAAAACAGTATTGTAATTAGTTTGCAAAGCTAGTTGTAGTTAATTTACTTGACGATTCGAAAGTGTTCTTAGTAACCCATTTGAATAAAAAGATTTTGATTTTGATTTTTTGATTTTAATATACAGACTATGTATAGTAGCGAAATTTACTTTATTAGCATACAACATTAACGATGACTTTCGAAGCTAATAACTGATTTTAAAGCTTTGATGGATTTTTAAAAACGTATTCAACGACATTCCGCATAATATCTTATTATCTTTATTTCTTAATAAATGTTAAAGACACGTGCCTGTAAAATTTTAACAGAATTGCCGCGATGAGCTGTCAGCATTCTTAGGTACATGCTGTCTAGTCAGCCATATTTATTATCAATTATTATCTGACGGCCCCAAAAACTACTAATTTGGTTTTTATTAAACTAGTTTGGTTTGGTTTAAGCAATTTGGTTACGGAACCCTAAAATATTTATGCAGCTATTGTTTCACAGATTTTTTTAGTATTGCTACTCAATGACAGATATCACTCAGTATCACCTATCGGTATCTTATTATTTTAGGTATAAAATTAGTTTTGGAGATTTGTAGAATCTTTTAATATTTATTTTGGTCTAAACAGGTACTTATGCTAAATGTTGACAAAGCTATCATTATGATTTGAAGTAGTTTCCAGGTAACTTTTACCACTTGACGATAGATGTCGCTACTGGTACCTTTCTTATAACGTGGTTAAGATAAACTACGGAAGTTTTTTTAAATGCCTTTAAATTTTTCCACTTATTATTTGTTAAGCTGCTAAGTAATTAGCAACTTAGGACATACATATATAAAGCAAACTTAGTTCAGGTACACTGTATCAGAAGCAGTGTTCCGGAGATGGGCTCACTACTATCACCACTTTTTACGCACGACTAAAGTGGTTGGTGAGAAGTTGCTGTACCTAGGGTTGCCAACCGACCATGTAATAATACATGTAAATATAGATAAATAGTTTTTGTAGGACCAAACAGCATTCTACTAACTTTATTCGTTCACTTTCGTAACGGAGCAAAATATTGACCTAATGTTTTGCGCAGAGCTCATTAGAGCTGGCTGAATGGACGTAGAAGGACATAAATAATTTTCATTTTAATCAAGAGCTTCCATAGCCATGGATTTTTTCAGGCAATGTCACAACGCAGCAACGTGGCTGCCTGTTTCTTGGTACAGGGATAGCTGAAGATACGGAAACGAACATTTAATACTTTTTATTTCGCTCAAAATTTACTTTCAAATAGTTTTTTATGTGCCAACAGCGGGGCACTTTCTTCATTCCGTAACGGAGCACGGAAATGACTTAATTTTTTGGCATAGGGGATGCTTAAGAGTCGGATAGACCTGAATATAGTATACTACATATGTATTCCAACTGTGAGTTCCGATTGAAATAGATTTTCAGCGGGTCTGACTGTATGGGACTATTCCTTACGTCGCAAACGGGCAGCAAACAGGATGTCGAGACGGAAAATCACATGATATACTTTTAATCCTAGTTTATTAAAGAGTTAGATTCCCACAGTGATGACCAAATTGGGTAAGGGGGAAACCGCAGCAAAAAGCTAAAATCATTTAAGAGGCAGTACTACGTGACAGTAAAAACAAGGATGACGCGATATGTAACTAAACGTGCTTAAGTAGTTGAAATACATCGAAAATAATAGTTTATTACACATCATTTTTTAAAAAAAATGCGTTTTTTCAGGGTACAAAGCGCTATCACGGCTATGCTTTCGCATATTAGTAAACTAATAGTAGATAGGACTTTAGAGATATCTTTGCCAAAACTTAAAAAAAAAAAAGTCACTATAGAATTTTTTTCTATCGAACAAAAGTTCATGATCGATGAACTTTATCACGTATATCCCGAAGAACACAGACATTCAATTTTAGTCTGATCTGCTTACCGGATCCGGAGAAACATTTGCCAAAAGAAATTAAATTTAGGTAGTATAGCCTCTTAAATTTGTGAAAACTAGATGTAAGTTCTTATTTATTTCTCGCTCTCCTATACTTTAATAGTTTGGACCTACCACAGTATGTCCCGCCTTTTTATGCCACGTCCCGGTTTGATTGCGATTGTTCTGGAAATCTGTGCCCAAAGGTTGGCAGGCCTCGCTGTGCCCTACATTATTATGTTAGCCGCAGGGCCCTTTAGCCCTTTCCCTTTTCATACCGCGTGGATCAGTGAAATATTTTATATGTAGTATTAATCCTAGTCTCATACTGTCTACCTACTTAATTTAATGACAATCCGTTTAGTAGTATTAACTTTTAGGTAGATATAAGGAAAATTACATATAAAATAGTGGGATGGGATAACTAAACCAAGAAAACCGGCTCAGTACAAGTTGCTTTATAACGCATAAAGTTTAGATTTGATACCATAAGAATTATTTGGTATAGGTATCTGCAAAACTTGAAAACCGATTTTGTTCAAAACAATTTTCATTGAAAGTATTTATTAAGCACTATTATTGAGATTTTTCTTTAAATTTTAGAACCTATGGTTTAAAATTTAGAGGCGTCCTTACTCTTATAATTTTTGTAGAGAGACAAAAATTTTAACTCTTGAGAGTAAAAAAAACATAGGATTATGCTTTTAAATGCTTTTTTGAAGACAAATTAAACGCTTGTCCTCATAATAGGGTGTGTAAGATAAAAAAAATCATCACTGAATGCAATGTAATGACAGCTTTCCATGTCGATGGAGCTATCCTCATAATATTTAATATAAAATTGTATGACGGTTCAAATAAGACACTTTTTTGTATTTTTTTAGAATCTGTCCAAGATGATGGAATTATAAGGCTGTGATATTACGAAGTAGTTCCGAATAAATCGTGGACAGCCTCTGTGGCTTAGTGGGTAATGATCTGCCTGCTAAGCCGGAGGTGGTTCGATTCCCACACATGACAAACATTTTTATTTGTGTTTGACTTAAGTCTGTGTGTATTTTTTTATGTATTTATTTACAAAAAAGTAATTTATATTTTTTTGTATAGTATTGTATAGTATATTTGTATCCGTTGTCTGGTATTCATATTATAAACCTTGCTTACCAAATAACAGTTAAAATAGCCAAATGATAATAAATAGATTATTCTAAACGATTTATTGTCCAGATGAACGAAACGCTAATTTTGGGAGCCTCCTGAAATTACAAAATTAGTTTATTTTTAATTAATACAAGTTATTATATTTTGGTTTTTTTACGAGGTCGAAAATATCAAGTATACCTAAATTCAATTTTGTCTTTACAGCTGGTACATGCGTTCAATATCGAGTGGAAAGGTGGAAACCTTGGCGTTCGAACACATCTCATCAATAAGCCAGACCAGCCTGTGTTACTTAAGTTGACTCCTAGATAATAATTTTGATTCTTTTTGTTTACCCTTTATTCTGTTTATATCCAAGTACTAATTTTATATGTAAATAAAAAATAAATAAGCATTTGACTATGAACCTGAAGTCTCTAGCTGCTATGTTTTTTCATACCACTAAAATAGTACAGTGCAACAAACTTTTCTGACCTTCTGCCCTTGGATGTTTGGTCACTAGTGGGGTCGTACAGGGGCCGCTCAGAGATTTGATAATGTAACCTGGAAATGGCCAAAAATTTACGATAAAAAATATTTTTGGTACAGCTGACTAGGAAACGCGGTGCTTAGTCTCTGTAGAGAGAGAAAGTATCCTTCTTAAAGATCCTCATGCTGTAGTACCTAGGATTAACCTCGAAAGGGCGAATTCTACAACCTAAGGGTTTGGAAGCCCCAAGCGTGCACCGTGCGTGACCATTGCTTAGGATAGTATGTAGAGTAGTTACTTTATCATACACTTCGAATTTTGTAATCTGTCCTGTGGACTGCGCAATAACCTCACAAAATTCGCCCAACTTTAGAAAGAGACAAAGTTAACCTGCGGTACCTTTTCTCTAAAGACAAGACACCACAGTTTCGCTTTGTCTCTGTCTCACGACCATTTTTTTCACATCTGGCTAGGAAATGCGCTGTAGGTACATATCTCTATGTCTATGCTTTAAATTCAGAGGTACTAGAGCTACTTTAGTTATTATTCTTATAATAAATTGGTGCATATAAATGCTGACCGAAATATCGGAACCCTGTTTTTTAAGGGTAGGCTAGTGACTGAGTTCCCTCCACAAACTGAAATGTGAAGATTCTGGAAATGGTTCAATATCTTGTATTTTTACTGTTCATAGCTATTAATTGGTCTAAGTAAGTATAAACACGAAATATTGAATAAGAATATTTAATCAGAGGTTTTCGAAAATATTACACACACACGCATATAACTTCAGGTTAATGGCAAATGTATCGTCTTCTTTCCGTTGTGGATATAATCTAAACTTAAAAAAGCTTCTACATTGCGGCTGATAACAAAATTATTGTCACTGATGTAAAAAGGTATCTAAAATATACTTTTGAATAATGTGCCCTTAAAAAAATTAAGCATTTTTATAGATAAATCTTACAGTAACACTATATATTGAACGAAATACTGTACAGCTTTTAACCATTTTCAAGAGATAGAAAATCACTAATAATCAACTTACTAACTGGACTTTCATGTCGAAAAAGTGCCGGCAGATTCTCCCGTCACGGCTCACTTAATGATGTGATCAAATGGGCCCTTGCCACCATTAACGTACCTTCCGTTCTAGAACCTGTAGGTGTAGTGCGTGATGATGGTAAAAGGCCCGATGGTATGACACTCGTTCCCTGGGAGCGTGCCCGAGCTTTATTATGGTATGCCACTTGCGTAGATACCATGGCACGATCCTATCTCAGGGAAACGAGTGCAAAAGCCGTGGCGGCTGCCGAAAATGCAGAGCGCAACAAGCGGCTCAAATATAGTAAATTACTTTCAGATTACATATTTGTGCCGTTTGCAGTAGAGACGCTCGTCCCATGGGGTCCATCTGCTCATAAGTTTTTTAAATCTATTTTACCGCGCTTAAAAGCTGCTTCTGGCGACAAGAGGGCTAGCTCATTTCTCGCTCAGAGAATATGTATTTCGATTCAGAGGGGAAATGCAGCGAGCGTTCTTGGAAGTCTACCACGCGGGCACACACTTTTTTTTATAATTAGCTTTTAAATTTCTTAGTAGGTATATCGTTTTGTAATAACTGTATTTTTAGATTTATAAGTATATTTAGATCTATTTGTAATTAGGTTTTAATTTTAATTTATATAGATTTTAATTATATTGTATTCTACTTAATAATGTAATAAACAAATTTATGAATTATCAACTAACATAACTAAAATATCTAACTTTTAAGTTCAAACACTGCTATTACAAATTTTATGGTTATTTCCAAAACTCAAATAAAATCCTTATGAGGACTGTTTTTTTTTTGAATAATTTTGTAGGGCATAGACAATCTGTAGTGTTTTGTTAGCCTCTTTTCATTTGCCTAGAAATAATAAAAAGTAAGGACTAATTAACGAGTTACAGTGCAAAAAACTTATGTGACCCTTTGACCTTGGGTGTTTGGTCGCTAGTGTCATTGTAAGTTCACGTCATTTAAATATGGTGACATGGTGATTGTAGTTTTGATTTTTGATCAACGGGTCAGAAAAGTTTGTTGCACTATAAACAATGCTTTATTGATTTGAATTAAATTTAAAAAGTTATTTGTTCAACAAGTGGGCAAAGTTTTTTTTTGTAAAGAGTACCAACTTTAAATCCAGAGCAAGCGGAGTAGTCTAGAATTGAATCACGAGCGTAGCGAGTGATTCTAATATAGATTACTAAGCACAGCGAGGGATTTAAAGACACGAGACCTAAAATAATTTGCTCTAGTGTGAACCATACAACTTTCTACCTCTACAGGTGCGAAAAAATAGGTCTTATGCAAGTAACACACTGAAGGCCATATTAAGCAATAAGTTTATTCTAATTTACAATTTGTATGCTTTAAGATATTTTTCACGTGACTTCTCTGGTAAGAAGTGTAGTTCGGCATTAGACACTTGTTGTCTTGGCTATTCTGGTGTGAAAGAAATATCTTCGTAACTCGAGTCACTCATTATTCAAAAAAATTACAATATATACGTAAATAAACAATATAAGGTTAATATTACTAATTAGTTTCGCGCCATTTTGCTTTCGTTTTTTTAAATGTGCGTTCAGATATTTACTCTATGACACTTTTATCGAAAAAAAAAGCACATTTTTTTTTAAATAATATAACTTTTAGTAGGTATTATTAATCACAAATATTAAGACCGTCAACAATGAAAAAATGCAATGTAGTTATGCTTTTCATTAAAATAAATTTGTTCAAATCATAGCGTTGTTTTTTTTTCAGTTTCGCAAAATTCCACAAGGTAATATTCGAATGTTGCATTACTTTGTCTCACGCTCGCAGCAAAACTCGATTTTGCCCACTGTTTTTGAACAGCAAAACCACGCTTTTGGTGCTGAAGAGGTGAAAATATATTATCTAAAATGTTAATCAGTCTTGTTTTCGGATTATTTTGTCTGAAAAAAATTAGAATGCAAAGTAAATTTTGTTGTACAAAAAATAAAACTGGATGTTTCGATTCAAATAATTTATTGCTCAATAAAACATTTAGATACAATTTTGATGCTTGTAAACTGGGAAGCCATGGGTAGTAAGAATACATCAATTTTTCAAATCCTGAAATTTTCTATTCAACACAATGTTTGGCAAAACGTGTTTATTTACGAATTCTTGTGCACAAAGTACAGGATAAGAAACTTGCTTATGGTCGGAGGCAATTAAATTTTCTAATTTAGTTTCATATTCCAAAGGTTTCTTTAATGCAGATAAATGAACCAGTCGTTCTGGTAAATTCATCGCTGGTAATCTAGGAGCTTCAGGTATTTGCATATTATATTGTAATTTATCATTATTTATTTCAACTTCCGACGAAATTTCTGATGACATGTGATCGGGAAGTGAAGGGATACCTTCATTTATTGGAACTGGAGCAGGCAAAGATAATGGTGGAAGTTTGGGTACTGTCAAAACCCTGAGTTCTGTATCAGTTGGAATTTTTTGAGTACCTATTAAAATTGAATCCTTTTCAATATCTACATTCACAGGTTGCTGTAGTAAATATGGAGTAGCTGGCAGTTCTAATGGTGGAAGAGCAGGGATTTTAGAAAATACTAATGTTTCTGACATTAGTTCAGAATTAATAGAATTATATGCCGGTAAATCATAGGCAAGTGGGACAGCAAGTTTTTCGACACTATCAGTTTTTTCTGGCAATTCAGAGAAAGTAAAAGGTGGTAATACTGGAGCATCAGGAATATTCATTGGTTTTAAGTTAATTTCAGAAGTCCAATCTTCATCAGAATTAAAATTTTTAGCTGCTTTGTCAGTTACAACACGAAGTGGTTTTGGTGGAAGAACAAGAGGCGATAGTGAAGGGGTCTGAGGTATAAGAATTGGCATGTACTCTGTTTCAAAATCTGATTCTTCGCATGCAATAGGATTATGTGAGCTTTGAAGAATACCACTATCATATGAGTTGATTGGAATAATAGGGTCTTCAACGACGACATCGATTGGAGCGAAGGATTTTGTAATACCTAATAGTTCTGGAGCTTTGGGAATGATGAGTTTATAATCTTTAAGCGTAGTAGGATTCTGAGATGTTTCTGTTTCAAAATTTGACTTTTGAATTGAATCTTTTAATAATAGCTCAGTCGGAGCTTCAGGCAGAGTAAGAGGTGGTAGAGTTTTTGTAATTAATTCATTTAAATCCTTGTTATATAAATTTTGACTTATTTGTGGTCGTGAATCAGAATCATCTTCAATTTTAGTATGAATTCGGGATTCAGATATAATAAGAGGTGGTAATTTAGGCATAACAAAAGGTGATAGTGTTGGTGCTTCAGGAATAATAACAGATTGTAAATGATTCGGAAAAACAGGATCTTCTGATTCAAAAGATAACCCTAAGTTTTTGGTGTTTTCAGGTATTGACTCAGCAGCTGTGAATACTTGATGAATGATTTCAGGTTGAGGCTCAGATAGTTCCAGTAAGGAAAGTGGTGTTAAACTAAGGATTTCTTTTGGTTTTAAATGAATTTCTGACAAATTACCGTCTGATTCTAAAAGGGCATTTGAAGCCATACTTTCTTTTTCGATATTTAATTTCATTGGTGGCTCTGGTAAAGATAATGGTGGCAGTTTTGGAACATAACGAGTTAACTCCGGATTTATATTGACTTCTGAAATAGAATCTTTTTGCAAATGCGAACTTTCCTCATTATAATTGACAAATGAGACGGGTATCAATTGTTCAGCTGCTTCATTAAGTGTAATTTCATTGAGATAAGGAAGAGACAATTTAGGTGCTTCAGGAATGAAACTTGGGCTCATCAAAATCTCAACAACTGGTGAATCATTTTCAGTAAGGGGAGCTAATTCAGGAGCTTTAGGAATCGAAACATCTTCAAGTAAAGCAATTTCTTCCGTACTTTGTTCCGCTTCTGAGGTCCAAACAGAATCTTGTTCCCCTGACTCTACTAAAACCTCTGAAATAATTAAAGGTGACAGTTCAGGTGCTTCTGGAATAAAATTAAGTTCTGGGATAGTCTCAGATTTTAAACAATCTGTTGTTGGAGAAAGGTTTGCCTCCTGATCCATTTCTGTAGAAGGAACTGAAAGAGTTGTCTCTTCAATTATTTCTGGTTGAGGCTCAGGTAAAGACAATGATGGTAATTCTGGAGCGTCAGGGATAACTAAAGGTTGTAAATTATTTTCAGCTAAAACTTTTTCTAACGTAGAGGAGTTATCTATGTTTTGCGAATCAAGTGGCTGAAGGTCTTTAACTTCAGCTTCTACAGAAAGATCAAGGGGTGGTAGTTCAGGCGCTTCCGGTATAGGAGTAGATTCCATGTAAGTTTCAAAACCTTCTTGTTTAGCAATATCTGAATAAGATAATGCAGGTGTGGTTGGCTGTTCAAGAATAATTATTGATAAAGGTTCAGGTATTGTTGAAAGTTGCAATTCTGGTACATTAGGAATATTATCTAAAAGTAGAGGTGAATCAGGACTGACAAATTCTTGAACTGCTACGATATTATCTTCTGACAATGCAAGAGTTAAACAAGGCTCAACGTCATTAGTTGTGCTTAAAACTTGAATTTCTTGGTTAACGTTTGACTCTAGTGGTGGCAATTTGGACAATTCAAAATCTTGCAAATTATTGATGCCTAAATTTTGTTCCACTTCAGGCAATGGCTTATTAAATGGCGATGTCAATATTGGCCTTTTTATAATCCGGAAGGGTGTTTTCCTGTCATTAGTATATGCAGCTGAAGCAAGTTTTCCTGGCAATCGAATTTGTTTTACTGTTTTGGTTAATTCAGGAAAAGCTAAAGACGGCAGTTTATGCTTTTCTGGTAATGACGGTACTTCTAAAATTTCCAAAGGTGTTAAACTTGCACTTGAAGATACTACTGCTACAGGTGATAAAACTTGAGGCTCCTCAAATCGTATTGTTCCAGGAAGTGAAACGGTTGATGGTTTATTTTCTTCAAGTGGAGTAATCTGTACATTTTCTCTTTGATAATTTTTTTTGTATTTTGGACGAAGGTTTTTTACCGTAGATGCATATTCCGGTTTTCTTATTGTTTTAAGATTTCTTCGCGACGCTGTTCTTATTGATCCAAAATGTGCGTTAGGAACAGGAATTGAGAGGCTGTCTTCATTAGATTTCCTTATTTCTGATACAGCAACAGCAGAAGACGGTATGTGCCTCTTGGGCAGTAATGGGCGTCCAGGCTTGTATTGGGGTCTAGATTTTCCATTTTTGTATGGGCTACCAGAAACTATGACTGTTCCGAGAAGGAACAACAGTGTTATCTTGATAATCTGAAATTTAAAATAATGTACTTTTAGTTAGACGCCTGATATTGATTAGTGACACAGAGAAATCTATTATTACATCATCGACGTAATTAATACAATTGTTTTGAATCCGATTGTAAATCCTAAAAAGTGTATGTAATTACAAACATAACTAAATAATATAATAAACTTTTAGAAAAAACACATTTATTTGAAGAAATAGTGTGGCACGACTATAAGAGCATGTGTGTAAAATATATAACATCACGGATTTTATTCCCCGAAGGGGTTAACCATTGGCTGAAAACACACCCACATCATTTTAACCTTCCAATCAAGTTCTGTCTGACAATATGGTACATATACATTAAGTAAAGTACATAAAGCTGTCTTAGTCCTGATAAACTGCTATCAGAAGGAATGAAGAAAAGTCTTACAGCACCATAAAGGGAAATTACAGCAAGCAATGTTTCATTTCGAAAAGGATTTTGCTGAACTTGTAAATTTCTGTTGACACCTAAATAGTGTTTATATGTATTCTAATTGTTCCTGTAATTTTCCCTAGATACATTTCACGTCTGTTATTGCTTACACGTGTAATATGAAGTAAGAACGGTCATTACACGAAAGATAAAACAATTGAACAATTTCCCACCGCCTCACATATTTTTGTTTTTAATAAGACTTTTTTTGTAAGAAGTAAGAAATATATTTAATTTGCTAAGGTCAGGTATGTTATTGTCGACAAATTTTATACAAGGTAAAACAGCAATAGAACACATTTTTATTGCATTAAAGTTATTTATAACGTTATTAGAGTAATAATATTATGTTAGTAAAACTGCTGAAACGTTACCAAAAATTACAACTTTGCAAGATGACATACGGACATCACGTAACGAAACTATAAGAGCTTTTTATTCCCTAGATAGGGTTTCTTATCGATTCCAAACCATACCTAAAAACAAGGCGGGTCACTCTGTGTCAAAAAATGTTTTTTTTTATAAGAAGATTGCCCTTAAAGTGTCGTCGTACGCGAAAAAGTCGCATTAGCGCACAGAGGGTTTTGTATTGACATAGGAATTTATAGGAACAAAATAGATGTTTTTGTGTCTACATAACGTCAAGCATATGATATGTGCACTAAGGAGTTTTTAAAGAACTAGTTGTGCATAAAATATATCAAAAAGATTTCGTTCCTACGGGGTGTTCTACGACATCACTTGTTTTTTTACAAATTTTATTTTTTTAGTTTTTCAATTTTACCATCCATATTTACACGTATAAAAATTAAATTATCATTTTTGATTTTAGAGGTACAAGAAGTTATATTCATAAAACACCAAATCGGTAAATAGTTAAATTTGTTTTCTTTTTACAGTCCACCGGCTCTAAAAACTACTGATTGCGTCACAAAAAAGGTTTTCAGGCAAATATTGCAAATAAAAACATTTTATTGTATTTATGGTATTAACATAAGATTTGCAGAAAAACATCAAGATTAATCAGATAAAACCAATTTTAATTTCCATACAAATTTTCATACATTAACTATTTATAAATTTAAATATTTTGCTACTCAAAGTGCGTTATAATGTACCTATCGTTAAAAATAATGTATTAGTGTATTGCTCAATTATTAAATATTCGTTTTCCCTGAATCAAAACATTTTATTAATAAAATAAAAACCTTGTTAACTGTATCAATAATTCACTGGCATTTTAAAAAGGTAATTGTTTTTTAAGCCTACACTGTGGTAAATCTATATATCCATATAAATATTATAAATGCGAAAGTAACTCTGTCTGTTTATCTGTCTGTCTGTTACCTCTTCACGGTTAAACTGCTGTACCATTAAGATTAAATTTAGCATGAAGATAGTTTGAGTCCCGCAAAAGGACATAGGCTAACTGAAAACGTCAAGTATGAGTTAGTTTTTTTCTATAATTGGGGAGTTGCCGTTGAAATCATTCACCGATAATCGAATTTAGCGCAGATGGAACAAAGGGCAAAAGATAGTAAATATATATCATAAAAACGTATTTTGAGAAGTAAAATGTTTATAGTTATAAATATTTCATGAATGAAAGTTTGTATGAAAAGAAATATGTCAGATATAAATGATAGAAAGTGTAAGTACTCACCATGGTGCTCGTTCTGATCACCACCATTGACTGAATGTCTACAATATTTTACTACCAATATATAAATGAAACCATTATAAGATGAACCCGTATTAACTGTGATTACTTATTAGAACCTAATTAATTTTAACTTGTTGCAAATTATGGATTTGCGAATGCAATTATCTGTATTTAATCACAGGTTAGCCGAAATTAATAATTATAAGACAATTAATTATAGAGTCTTTAATTTTGTGTGATTGGATAAGTACTTGTGAAGAGTTAAAGTGTAATCGAATACGTCATAGCTATTAGAATATAGGCACATTAAAATATGGTTAACGTAATGGTTTAACAATTTAGGTTGATTTATAAAAATTAAAGTAAAACACGTTTATGATAACTAGGTTGTCTTTAACTTCATGTTTTGATATATTGGAAGTTCAAGAACTAGAATTAAAAAATAAACGCAAATCAAATTATTTTGAAACTGGTTGGTTTTGGGTTTTGAAATCAGAACAAAGGGTGAAGCACACTATTAATCATCCAAATTTAAAAAAAAAAAATTAAAAAGTTTATAGACTAAAAAGTATTTGTACATTTAGTTAAAAGCGGCCAAGTGCGAGTCGGACTCGCCCATGAAGGGTTCCGTAGCAGCAAGTAACATAATATAAAAGTTCTTGTAACTTTGATCGATGTTTTAATAATAGTGTATTTTTTTTAATTAAATTATTGATAAGTAAATATTTTAATAAGGTACCTAAATGATGGCCATATAGGCTTGTTCATTTTCAAAAATATTATCAATTTGTTTGCCTCCTTGCGTAGCTGGACAAGGTGGTAATAACGACCTGTATCATGATTATTTACTAAGGCACCGATTACAGATTTATCGATTACTAGCTTATTCCCGCAACTTTGTCTGCGTAAACTTTTTTTTAAAAGCTTTTGACTGTTTACTGTTTTACATACAATAACATCGGAATTCTCATACACATTTTCATCCTCTATTTTACCGTCTAGAGAATAATTTTTCAAAAGCAGTGAATCACGTGAATCTTAATTTTTAATGTTTAAGCCAAGTTTTGGCCATTTCCATGCAAACTGCCAACCAATATTTTACGCCCTTAGGGGATTAATTTCCAAAATTCCCTTCTTAGTGCACACTTATGTCATTTGAGGAACGTATGTGCAAAATGTCATGCTAGACACAGCGGTTTCAGCTCTTCATTGGTCGATTAGTCAGTCAGCCAGTCAATTTCTTCTTTTATATAAATATAGCTGAACCGGCGAACGTTGTTTCTTTTTTTAAAACAACTTAATAGGGTTGTACTAATTCAGAAACCTTCCCCGGCGTGTGTATAACAACTTGCCAAAATTTTATTACAATCGGTTTACCCCTATTGCGCGAATACGACTCGCACTCGACTTTTTTTTTCCCAGGAACCTTGCCCGGCGCGGGCAAACTAACATTAAAATCGGTTTACCCTTATTGCGACCCAAGTAGCACAGATAGCTGTATAACTACTCACTTTTAGACTTATTTGAAACTCTGTGCGTATTAAGACGCTTCTAAGAGTACACTGGTGATGCTACAGCTGCATAATAGCAGTCAGTGATATTTTAACAGCTATAGCTAATTAAAAGCTGTATTAAGGCTGATTAAGACCGACAAAACCACCATTAATACGCTACTTGTGCTATAAAGATATGTTTTTAATTACTCTATTCAGCTTCTTACCTTTTCTAATGCCTAAACCGTAGTAAGGCCTGTTTAGTGCATAAAATTACGCCAAATGCTGTTTAAGAAGATCTTTGTGAACTCCTATTACACTGACTTATTAAAGGGGCACGTGTGAACTGTAATGAAGTGAATAGCTATATAATGGTCGATATGTGGCCCATATTACATCTTATACCTGAATATGTCTACCTAATCACCCTTTATACTGCAATTGATAGTATCTGCATAGCGGCTATTTAAACATTCACTGGATGCCTCGCAGCTGCTTAGAGACTCACTAGTGTATAGAATTAACGGCTTCTATTTTATAATGGTTCACATAAGTACCTTAAATCCGACGTTATCTGAATAAAAGTATCATATGTGGTACTGTAATCAGTCAGTGTAACTAGTTAATGACCATTATTACCAACGTCTAATATTTTATTTTCTTTATATTAAAATGAATTCGCGTAATTCGTGGAAATTGAAAGGAAGAACAGGGGGCATTAGAAGAAAATTATCGAAAGAGTATCAAAAAATTATAAAGGCAGGAGAAATAAAACCTTGAAGTCGGGAAGTAACGCAAAGCGTGACAAATAGTTTGAAACAGGATGGTTCCGTAAAAAATATTAATAGCTCAGAAGATGTTGCACATTCGACCAATTATGTGTGTCCAATTTCTTCTTTCAGTAATCTCGGTGATATTATATTTATTCTGAAAACATGACGAGAAAGAGAACCTGTAAAGGTCTAGTTTCTGAATAAACGATTTGATTTTGATCTAGTGTCGAAGAGATTTAAATATACTCCGGCATTCCCCGGCGTGTGCATAAAAACTTACCAAAATTTAATTACAATCGTTCTACCCTTATAACGCGAGTCCGACTCGCACTTGACCCTGTCACATTTGCACTTGACCCTGTCTCACTCGCAATTGATCCTTTTTTTCTTTCTCAGAAACATTCCCGGCGTGTGTATAACAACTTACCAAAATTTCATTACAATCGGTTAACTCCTATTGCGTGAATCCGACTCGCACTTCAGCCTTTCAGTAAAACCTTATCTTATCGGATGCCTGCGTCATACAAAGAACACTCAACAACAACTCCAAGTTGCAGGTCTCTACGATTAGGCTGTGCGTTGATCCATCAGTCATTCAGGACAAAGCCTTTTATATGTAAAGATTAGAAAATAATGGTTGACGGTTTATGCATAAGGTTTATGTTATGAAATTAAATGTTTTTGAAGTGACAACTTCTTTAGCGGCGCTGTGCACTTTTTGTTCCACCGAAAACTGTTAAACTCGCGTCAGGTTACGTGTCCTGATCGAAAATTCGTAAGATGTCACTCGTGTTAGGACACGTGACCTTTATTGACATTAGGTTAGTTTTTATTTTTAGTATATGGCGATTATGAGTAGTACAGGGAGGTTGGATATGGGATTTTAATTCTATGACAGATTGAGCTGTCAAATATACAACGTCAAAAAAGTAAATAAACAAAAGTTATTATTTTTAATAAATACATATGGATAAGTGATGGGAAGTAAATATCGAGTATGTTTTCACTTCTGCCGGCACTCCCGGAGTGCAACCCGTTTTTTTTTTATTTTTATATTTGAGTTGATTGAATGAAAGGTAAATTGCGGTTTACGATTTATGACGTATAAAAAAAACTACTTACTAGATCTCGTTTAAACCAATTTTCGGTGGAAGTTTGCATGGTAATGTACATCATATATTTTTTTTCACATTTTACCGCTTTGGAAGTGTCTCTCGCGCAAACTATTCGGTTTCAGTTTTGAAGACCTATCCATAGATACCCCACACGTATGGGTTTGATGAAAAAAAAATTTTTGAGTTTTAGTTCTAAGTATGGAGAACCCCCAAAATTTACAGTTTTTGTTTCTATTTTTTGTTTGAAAATCTAAATGCGGTTCACAGAATACATCTACTTACGAAGTTTCAACAGTATGGTGCTTATAGTTTCGGAAAAAAGTGGCTGTGACTTACGGATGGACAGACAGCATACAGTCATGACGAATCCATAAGGGTTCCATTTTTTGCCATTTAGCTACGCTTTTTGTTAGTAACAATTTATCTGAAAAACTATGTTAGTACTTAGTAGCTAATACAAATTTAATATTTTATACAACTTACAAATTTAGTTTTTTGTATAAGTTTCCACATCTGTGGACTGTCAAAGCTGTCGGCAATGACACTCAGGACCCCGTTACCACTCCCACGCACTCTATTAAGCACAGAGGCAGATTTTTTTCGCCATACAGCTAATACAGCGTGAAACCCAACTGTGCGCGCTACTGCGAACATTGTAGACACGCACTGCAGAAGCGGGGAAGCCCCAGCAGCGACCTGAACGCATTATTGTACTGAACCCTCAATGCATTTAATCACGCTTGTACTATGTAACTGCAACAGTCATAAATGTAAGGGTCAATATGTTATGTAGTAGCCTTGGGCTAAGCAAATCCGGACAAAGATTGGATATGTCACATATCATTCCGATTAAAGATATATATCCGCTTTGCATATCCATATCCGCTTAATATATCCGCGGAAATCTGCAATTTTCTAGCACACCGCGGTTAAACGAATCATTGGATCGATTTCGTACCTTTCAATCACGAGTGCACAAATCGTTAGTGCATCCCTCGTTTGTTATAGATAGATACTATTTGATATCTCTTCATACTTAATAGGCTTAGGACTATCAACCAAATAACAAATAATCGCGGTAGGAAGCACCTCTCAAACCACACTGTGTTTAGAATCTAGGGTCTTTCTTCCCTGGAGTTAAAAATAATACAAAAAAAAAAAAAAAATGGGATCAAACTAGGAAGAAAGGTCGATTATGTCAACTTTTTCGTATCGAGGGGGCTCAGTAGCGTCGGACGATCTAACAGCAGTTAGCGACAGTTGAGTGTTTATCTATAATATCATCAATATAAATAAATACTTATTATAGCCATGGATATGGCATGAATAATATATTTTCTTCTAAGACTATAACCTTCGGGGAGTCATAAACGAAGAGAGATTATTTTTATGTATGGATATTTATATTGTATTTCTTACTTCAATGAAGATTTTGTGTTTATAAGATTGATGTACTAGGACTTTATAAGTCACTAGGAGTTGTATGTGACGCTCGTTACGAGCATATTTCCAAATCAAAGATGTAGTTGGGTTTTTCATCAGTCAGACTTGTACCTCGGTAGCTCAGTAGTAGAGCACTTACACGGAATGTAAGTGTCGCAGGTTCAACTCCTGGCTCGAGGTTAATCTTTTGACTGCATCTTTGATATGAAAGTATTTATTTATATTGATGATATTTGTCTTTGTATTTATATTATACATCTATATGAATATCTGTATGTATATATGTGTAAATGTATACTTTTATGTTATATGTATATTATATAATTTTTTTATCATGAATCGACCTTTCCAATGTTGCACCACACTTAGTTTTCTTTTTTTTACCCATGGTTGACTGGCAGAAGAGCCATTTGGCATTAAGTTCACAATTTGTACATGTATGCAATAAACATTGTAAAAAAAACATGAATATTAACTATTAATTTCTCGTATAATAGCTGTTTACTTCCCATAACTTCGTATACATATTTATTAATTATAAATAATAAAGTTTGTTGATTTACTTTTTTGACATAGTATATTTGAAATCTTAATTTGCAATAGACTTAAAATTCCATATCCAACCTCCCTCTACTACTCAAAATTGCCATATATTAAAAAGTAAAAAAAAAAAAAAACATACAACCTGGATATAACATTTAAACATGTGTAATCCGCACTTTTATCTTTTCATCAACCCAGTTTCCTCTTACTTTTTATCCGCCCTATTGAGTTTAACATTTTTAACCCATCACAATAAAAGTGCACAACGCCGCTAAAGAAGTTTTCACTTCAAAATCAATCTTTTTATTTTGCCAATCATCCTATTATAGCGGGGCATTACGGTTTCCGTCTTGCGAATTTTTATGGCGTGGCATTATGGTTTCCGTCTTACGAATTTTCGACCAGCCTGACGTTAATCATTTTTTACCTATCACAAAAAAGTACACAACGCCGTAAAGAAGTTTTCAATTAAAAAATAAAAAAAAACTTTTGAACACTGTACAAGTAATAAAATATTTAAAAAAAATTAAAAGTTGTATTTCGAATCAAGTTTTTTTTTGTTTAATATTTACATTATATCAGCAGGGTTACAATAAAATAAATAGTTTACTACGCCTCTGGTAATGCCGCAGCAGCTTTCATTTGAAGTTCATGAAGTAACAGATTATGCGCCATTGTAGACGCTATTACAGCCAAAAGGCATGATATTACTGCAAACTGCAACAAAAAGATGGTTAAAAGATGAAAATCATTATTATACCTACATTTTTTAAAATCTAGTAAGTACCTACTATTCGTAGCTTTTGATAGTAGATAGCGATAGAAGTCAAAGTCAATATATTTTTTTTTATTTAAATAAGGTTTTTACACATACTTTTGAATCGTCAAAGTTATTAAAAACATTTTTTAAATATAATTGCCCTTGCTCACTTTGCAGATATATGTCTTCTCTTCTGTCTACGTTGTCAACCAGCCATTTTGTTGTCTATCGTCAACTTTGTCGAACGCGTTTGAGTTGCATATGTTGCTCTCGCTTGGTTTAGGATGATGATATGCCTACCTAGTCTTATGTCAGCTACGTGACCATTATTTTGCGAAAGAGACTACCAGGGCATGGAGCAATGAATTGACAAGATTTTTCGTACAGAGATAGTTTATGGATCTGAGTCACATATGCTACTTTTTATACCGATTAAGAGTTCTCAAGAGAACATTTTTTATTATAATATTTAGCATATTTTGAATCTTTTATTTATTAGCGCCGTAGCTGAGCCCCCAAATGGCACAGATTTAGCAAAAATAATTAAGATACATGTAGGATACATTCTATTAAGATCTATAGTATCTACGGGAACATTTTTTACCCTTCTTTTTGTATATTTCGAATATTTCATTTCTTATCGTTCTGAAAGAACACCTGAATGCCTAGATTTCTTGGCACATATAGGTAAACTAAAAGGATACAGATATTCTTAGAATGCTTTCATACCGTTTATGAACTAGAACATAATATATATATAACTAGCTGTCCCGGCGAACGTTGTTCCGCTGCCGTCCCTCTGTACCCGGCGAAAGTTGGTTTTTACCTATAGTGCCCGAGTCCGGCTCGCACTTGACATATCGAGATAAAAACTATCCTATCTTTTAAGTTGGATCAAATAACAGATATTTACGAAGTTTGATCAAAATCGGTTCAGTAGTTTAGGAGTCCATTGAGGACAAACATTGTGACACGAGATTTATATATATATTAAGATTTGTAAAGAGCTCCTACGGAAACTGTTATGTCACTGAACTCGCGGATGATCCTGAAGGTTCCTTTACGTTGCAACAGAGGATTAAGGTGGGTGGACCATGGAATGCCATGCTCCTTTGAAGGCCAACCATAAAAAAGTCATAGTTATTGTCATGTGATGACAAATTCCTTCCACTCACACTAAGCTCTATCAAACTCAAGCACACAGACGCGGCGGCGAGTCGCTCGCGTCGTTATTTTGTTAGTGCGGTCCCTCACTTCGTAGACTTCGGACGACGACGTCAAAATTGTAATTCTCGCGCACCGCAAAAGGTAATTTTTTATGTAAATAACCTATTTATATTTATATAAATTTTCATATAAGAATTTGTTATGGTACTTAAGAAAAACATTATAATTTTGCTTCGATTTCAGTTAAAATATAGGTAGTGTTCTTATGAAAGCCGGTGGTTCCTTATAAGGCCAGTCAAAATTTAACGGTTGGCCTTGCTAGGGTACATGGGCCTTACTAGGACCATTTACAAATCATGGAAATATGAACACCGGGGAATGTGTACCGAGTAAGTTAAAACAATGTTTTATGTTTATAATTTTATAATTGATAAGGATTATTCAACATTTTAACTCAGAGTGAATAGATATTTCTTTCAAAATTATTTTATTACAGATATATCATTAAATTATGTCAGTAAATATCGCTATGAGAATAAGTCGATAATTGAACAGATGATTAAATTTTATACGCATAATTCCAGATTTCAAGAATGTCAGGATCAAAACCTAGAAAAAGAGGTAGTGCATGGGATGAAGATAGTTTAAGACGTGCCATGGAAGCAGTACAAAGTAATCAACTTAATACAAATGCTGATGAATTTTTAGTTATTATTTTCTTATATGTTCGTTTATATCTTAGGAATGGTTGATTTTAAATATTTCTGACTACAAGACTGACTATGTGCCATTATAAGTTCGTAATTATCAAAGTACTTAGTCTGTAGTGTCTATTATTTTATTAAATATAAAAAATAGCTTGTCATAGATGATACTTGTTAGTTTGGCCTTCTTAGAAACATTTTGGCCTTACAAAGAACGGACCCATAAGAAGGCCATTATAGGCCAACTTTTTTTTTTATAATTTTATTCTAAAACGCATTGGTAACTTATTTATTATCGATATAATACTCATTACTTTAATTTTTAAATAATTTCCATTATTATATTCTTAGTTATACGATGGTGTTCAAGGAATGGTCGTTGAGTTTTTTAAAGAAAATTATAATATGTTAAGCATTCAATGTTTCGTTTAAATGAAAGAGCTTTTTATGTAGTTTAAGAAAAAGCGGATATTTTGATTATTACAACTCTAGTTTTAAGTTGAACGACTGATTTATAATATTGGCCTTGCATGGAGCCCTGTTCCTTGCAAGGCCGTTTGGAAGAGCTTAATAAAAGTTAAGTTTAATAGATAGTCATTACAGTTAGAATAAAAAAAATGTAATTTATATGTTACACAATAAAACAAAGTGTTAATTAATAATTTATTTTTTTCATTTATCCAGTAAATGAACTAATAAAAACTGTTTTTTCGTTACAGTGGCCTTCCATGGTCCACCCACCTTAGTTTAACCTGATTTTTGGCACATACTAAATATCTGGACGACCTGAAAAGAATATAGAATAGTTTTCATCCGGGTAGAGTGTTTCTTCAGACAGAGATTTTTTTCAAACCGTGGAAAATTATCCTTTCGCCAGGTGTCCGAGCAAGTGGTAAACTTGCTTTTCAGCACAGAGATAGCTACAGGAACAAAGATGGACATATAAGCGAGAGAGCTTACAGCAATAAATTTTTAGGTGATTAATGTGGCACTGTTTCTTTACGTTGCAACGGTGTACCGGTGAACGGAGGGACATGAGTTTTGACACAGTTGCAGCAGGCGGAATAGAGAAATACAAAAAATATTTTTTGTTCCGATTCATCAAAGAGTTTCTCTTAGTCTATATGATCAATATAAATAAATAATTTCATAGCAAAGATACAGTTAAAAGATTAACCTCTAGCCAGGACTTCAACACATACAACTCCTAGTAACTTATAAAGTACTAGTAGATCAATCATAATAATAATACAGTTCTCTACATAAGGATTTATAAATCCTTATCTCCTGTAAAAAAATTTAATAAGAAAACAATAAAACTAAATTTTAGGAGAATACAAATTTTTTTTTTTTTATTGTAAAAGAGTATTACAAGCAGTAGAAAATAAACTTTTTTATTTAATTTAATTTAATAGTAGGTCTGTCGGAGTCAATGTCCTATAACCACAAAAACCAATTTTTAGATAAATACTTTTATAAATTATAAACTATATGCTATCAAAATCATTTGATAGGTTTTGCAATTAGTTTCTCATAAAACAGTATCATTACAAAATATAAACGGGGTCACATATCACAGTTAATTGCGTATACTATAAAAGAAATAATCATAATAACAAATATGTTATATTCCCAAACTAAACTTGTACTGTGGATACCCAGCTAATAAAGTGTATGCTATTCTATTTGACCATGTCAATTAATGTCGTGTGACGTTGATAATTAAAGCCCTTTAAACTCTTGGAAATGTTGAAATTATTGGCTTTAATTAATCAAAGTAGGACTCGCATTCACGGAATAATAATACACTAATGTACACTATAAAGATAATTGAAATTTTGCACAAAGGTTTTGGTTATAATGTAGGCGAGGAACAAAAAAGCATTTTACAAAATTCATGCCCAAAAGGATTAATATAGGGGTTGAAAATTTGTCTGGGAATCCGTCGTATTTCAAGCTTAATGCATAAAAATTGGTATTTAACCTTGAATTTTAAAATTAAGGTTAAAGTATTTCATCGTTTTCGGAAAATCATCCTTTAAAGGTCAAAATTGTGGATAAATATTTGCATGAGAATTGCAATATATTTGTAGTTAAACTCATACAGAGCACTACCAGTAGTGCGGTTGGTAGTGCTGTTTATAATAAAAGGTAAGAATTTTTTTTTTCTCAAATGTCCAGAAAAGTATTTAACGGTTTTTGGATAATTATTCCGATCTTTTTGTGAAAGTTTTCACAGCAAATTTTGTTATAAAATATGCAATCATTTAGAAAGAATTTTGTTAAACTCATATCCTATACTTCATGTATGGAAATTCGTCACTTTTAAAGCTAAATGCATAAAATTTGATATTCGGCCTTAAGGTTAAAAATTAAGATTGAAGTGTTTCACTGTCTTCAGAAAATTATACCCTTGACGGCAAAATAGGTGATGGCAATTTTTATGAGAATGTAGATATTATTGTAGGTAAAACCATAAACAGTGGTAAGCTTCCCTTTAGTCCACGCGGGCAAAGTTGCGGGCAACAGCTTGTCTTCATATATAAATCTTCTGTACGTATCTAAGTCACTAATACTACTACTAAACGGCTGCACAGATTTTGGTTAATTAATTTTGTAATTAACTCGAGACGATAAATCTTTATTAGGTACGAGAAGGTATATAAGGAGAACTTATTTTTTTGTGATAAATAACATATTTTCACTTGAACAGGAATCTACGGTTATAAAGGTAAGTATTATTACTAATCTTTTTGAAAATTATAGATGTCTCGATGAGGTATTGTTTGCCATGTAGAAAATTAAATACAAATTAGATACTTTTTTATGTTGTTTTTGTGCTTTATATTTCATGTTTGTAATGGAAAGTGTCCTTTTATGATAGGGAGGGCATTTTCCAATATTTTAATTGGACGCTGTAAGAGAAAGGCAGAAAAGAAATGCCCTTGCTGAGTTTCTTGCCGGTTCTTCTCAATACAAGGTCTCCCGCCCTATACACTTACGAACCGATGGCGTAGTGACATTCATAAGTGCTCAATTATTGTAGCCTTAACTGAATAAATAGTATTGAATTTGAATTGAATTTGAAAATTCTAGTAGGTATTACGGGAAATTCAGGAAAACTAATACTTGATGCAGTTTTGGTTCTAATGTTACAAGCATTTAGGTATATAGAATTTAATGAAAAGGCTGTTGATTCCTATAACTTATGATTTGGATTTAATATAATCTAAATATTTATTAATAATGATTGTAATTATTTGAATATAATTTTAGTTTACTTGTTGTAGTAGTAGTACTTTATTGCACAAATTAAAATAGACAAAATTCAAAAAGAAAATCACAGTGTAGGTGGTCTTCTGTGTCTTCTCTTAGACAACCTTTAGGTAGAGGATGTAACTACTGTGTGTACTGGCGTGTGTAATAAAAGTATTTAAGATAAAATATTAGAAACTTGAAATTTGCGCCTAAGAAAGGAACTGAAGCTACAAAAAGATAAACAAAGAAACTGTAAAATGCCAATAAATAATAATAATTAATGCAGCTATTGGAATTCTGCCATTGAATATTATTATTTTTTAATCTAATTAATAACGCCTGAAAATATTAAATGAAGCTTTGAAAAAAGGATACTAAAACTGAACACTGCTATAGTAAACATAAATGAAAATGTTGAAAGACCGTTGCAAGACTGAATAATTTCTAAAAATAGGTACGCCTGAAAAGGTAACTGAGATTATTAGAACAGGACAATAAAAACAAATAACTGCCAACTAAGAATTAAAAAACACCCAAACGTTGGAATACTGCTATAAAAGAATGAAATTACTATCTCAGTTTACGTACTACTTAGGTACACCTAAGAACAGTAAAGCTATGTAAACAGAACACTGAAATTAAACAGCGCCAATAGTAAAAAAACGTTATTGTTGGAATACCGCCTTTTTATACTATAAAGGTGGTAAACAAGCTAACGGCCCGCCTAATGGTAATCAGTCACCTGCTTATGCTACTACAGAAGAAATAAACCACTACATTCAGTATTAAAATTTATGCTAATTCTAATGATAAAAGAGGCAATAATTTACTAAGGAATGCATGAAAAAAGTACCCAACTAAAATATGAAAAGAGGACAAGAAAACTAAACACCTGCAAATAATAATTATTTAATAATAATAAAATAATTGACAAATAAAGAAAACAAAAGAAATGAAATCATTAAATTGCATTGGTTATGTCAATTTACGAACTAAGAGTCATCGTAGAAGAGTAACCGAAGCTAAAGGAACCAGACACTGAAAATAAATATCGCCACTGGGGCAAAATAAAACGCAAGTATTGGAACACTGCTACAGCAAAACATTAATCCATTGAATTTTTAAATTTTTAGCTTCACCTACTGACAATGGAAGCTAAGTAAAATACCTTATTAACGACTTAAACTATATACCATTACAAGAGAATACAATGTAAAAGTTCGAATTCCAGAGGAATAAAAATTGGAACGCTAAAATAGAAACACAGAACCACTGAAGCTACGAGGATATCCACCGAATAAGCTAGAGCAAATGAATACCGTCAAAGAAAAACAGAACACAGAAGAAGAAGCCAGCGCGTAGGCCACAAACGGCAAAGCAATCACTTGTCCCTTCTTGTAAATATTTACACTTGTATATAATTATTATCCTGCTGGCTGAAGGGTTCTAGTACTGACTGCGAAGTTCTACACTGCCTGCCCTATCTACGCCGTCTTACTGATGACTTGGGCAGAGGTAACAGGCTCACACGGGAATATGTGAGATTGACGGGACACTACTAAAATCACTCACTAATGCGGACTGGAAACGCCACATACCTTCCAGCGGTTGAGTACCCTGCGTTTCTACAATTCCAGCTCGCAATTTTGAGCACTCTACAGAATTTCGCTATTGACCGTTTTTTCCTATGTGAACCGTTCCTTGAGTTCTAGCAGTGGTACGCTGGCTGGTAAGACAATGGAATGGCACGGAATACTTTTATTACATACTGAACATTTTTGCTTGAATTGTACTTTGTTTTCCGTAGTTAAATGGCAAAATTAGAACCCTTATAAATCCGTCATCCGTCAATTAAATTTTATATTCATGTATATTTTGTGAACCGCCATGCAGATTTGTTATGAAATTAAGATTTTTTTTAGCGGTAGCTCGGTATACATTGAACCGAGGGATTATATCCGATTAAGTTGTTAGTCTTATTTTACAGTTAAACCAACAGAAACACTAAAGAGCGCTTCACTAGATATTTTACGGCTTGTTATATTTTTGATATTATGACGCATGCAAAAGCATTTTGAGTTCTACGAGGAGGAAAATATATTAAGTTTCAAATATATTTTGTACACAGATGTAAGTGGATAAGCAAACTCTATCTCTATAAAGTCAGTTTATTGTTTATTGGAGCGCAAGAAAGTATAGAAAGCGAAGCTTCTTTGCCGGTGACTCAATATGCAAACTTCCATTTCCCTTTCTATTCCTCAGATATGGCTTTAATGGTTTCCATAATATTTTGCACGTAGGTAGATGTAGCTAATCTTCTGGTTTCCATAATATTTTGCACGTAGCTAGATGTAGCTAATCTTCTGCTTTCCATAATATTTTGCTCGTAGGTAGATGTAGCTAATCTTCTTATTGTTACTAAGCCCGACTTTGACAATTCAGCCTAGAATTTAATAGTCACCATTGTTTGATTGATCCTAGTGTGAGTTTTTGCGAGTTCTTAACGCGACTACTACCGCGTTCGCGTATTTGTTTATTGATTCATTTAAACATACACAAATTGATTTAAAGTACTATGAGAAATTACGGCCTTATAAAGCGTCCTCTAGAGGCGCTCCTTCATTTGCATACATTTATTTCGTTGAAGTTAAAAGCTCACACACAGGTCGAAGTTTCAATGACTATGAATATATCAAATGTTATCAATCACGTAGACTGCATAAGTTTTCAAACTTCGAATATGAAAGACAAACCTTCCATTTACGTGTCGTACACGCATTAAGTTAGGGTTTCGTAGAATTATAATTACTAATATTCAAAGAAAATAGAAAATATTCAATAACTGAAAAACTTGTAAACTGAATTCGTTTTATATAGTATATTTTAAGCTCTATAGTCGTGATTTTTTATAGATTTTTATATTACGTAGTTTAGAGGGGACCGAAAACTTTTGAACTTGGAGAGCTAAGAAGTCGCAAAATATGCACCTTACCAATCGTGAGGAAGCAAATCGCTTAAGCTGCTGTAGGTAATTTGTACTTTTGTACTTCCTAGTGTAATATTTAAGCTTCTATAGTTACTTTTGAATTTCCTAGTATAATATTAAAGCACGCCTACTTGTTGCAGATGCTGTTGTGGAGTTTATTGTACTTAAGTATTGCTGCAATAACAGCAGCACCATATTATTCGTACATACCTGGCTATCCACCAGGATATACTCCTGGATACCCTCAATATGTAAATACTGTTCCTTTTTTTAACCCTTACTTATCTTATCCACCATATGTATATTCACATCACCTAAGACCTCTTGTTGAACACATTAAACCTCAAAGGGAAATACAAAATGAAGAACCAATTCCTTCTGCCAAAGCTGTTTCTTTAGAAGATGACGTAAAGGTGAATGTTCCTTCAGAAAAACATTACGATTTATTTACTGTTGATCATGAACCAGTTAGTCCCGTATCTGTTAGGTTTTTGCATTGGAAACCAATATTACCTCAAATAATAGCAGCGATCTTCAACAAAAATAAAGAAAAAGAAACTGATGACAATGAGATGGAACGACAAGAAGAAGAAGAAGAAGAAGATGGTGGGATTAAATGAAAACTGTCGAATCTTGAAGGAAAAGTGCAACTATACTATATGAATACTAGCTCGTACTACAAGCTTTTAGTTAATTTCGAAGACCTAGTATAAAATATGTGCTATCTTCGCTGGAAATTTTTTAAAAGTAACATTTAATGACTGAATATCTTTGTTCATTTTGATTTTTAAAACATGCAAGTAAGGATTATATATAATAATAAAATATCGAAATTTTTCATTTTATCTATTTCTTAACTAGAAATGATTGTGTGTTTAGGTAAAAAAAAAATTATGGCGGCGGCGTGTTAGGACAAATAGTGTAAATATGAAATATAAGTGCTTTTAAGGACACTTCTTTCAACAGGCTGAGTTATTTTAGATTCGTGGAGGTATAGAGGGTGTGCTTTGGAATGAAACAGGAGTAACTTTTTACTCAGTAACACAGCTTTTTCTTGTATATGTCACAGGAAATTTGGAAAATGTGTAAACTTCTAAGAAATCTGAGAAACTTGTAAGTTTACGGAAAGTTGTCAAACGGCTTTCTGAATTACATCTTTCCTGATAGACTCAAGGAAACTTGCAAAATGACTGACGCTTTAGTAAACTTGTAAGACGAGATTATTTTTGACATATTTCCGAGATTTAAAATCAAGCAAGCTTCCTAAACGCTAGTAAATTTGTGAACGCGCGTGTGATGGTGACCATAGAGTTAAGAAAACTCATGAAGTGCATTTCCACATTAATTATTAATTTGAAAGTTATTTTTAAATTAAGTATTTTTAGGGTTCCGTACCCAAAGGGTAATAACCGAAACCCTATAACTAAGACTCCGCTGTCCGTCCGTCTGTCACGAGGCTGTATTTCATGAACCGTGATAGTTAAACAGTTGAAATTTTCATAGAAGATAAACTTCTGTTGTCGCTATAACAACAAATATTAAAAAACAGAATAAAATAAATATTTAAGGGGGCTCCCATACGACAAACGTGATTTTTTTTTGCTTGTTTTTATCGATATTGATAACGGCAACAGGTAGACGCTTAAAATATTCACGGAATATTAAGTTATATAGTCAATTTAAAAACAAATAATTAAATTAAAAAAAAACAAATATTCCATACAATAAACGTGATGAATGGTACGGAACCCTTCGTGCGCGAGTCCGATTCGCACTTGGCCGATTTTATTTCTTTAAAACTTAACTACTACTACACTTTTCAGAGTTTCGTTGCCAAATGGCAAAAACGGAACGCTTACCAATTTGTCCGTCCGTCGCATGGATGTTGTAATGACTGCAGTCCTTTAGTCACGTTAGAGGTTTAGTGGGCGGTGACTCCACAACACCTACCAATTTGCACTGGGCTAGCGGCGGACTATGGCCTAAGCCTCTTTTCTCTAATAGAGGCCTGTGCTGCTGGGCACTGAAGCTAAGAAAATAAATAATGTACTTTATATGGAAATGTCACCTACACGTGTTTCCTTTTGATACCTGGTGTCACACCAGGACTTACGTAGGTAATTCACTGTAGTGAGTAAATATTTTTTTTAAAAAAAATAAAAATAAATAAAATAATGGATTCGTACCTCATCAACTACCGATTAAAGTACCAGTTAAAATACTTACTCCCTACTTTTGAGGGTTCCATAGCCAAATGGCAAAAAACAGAACCCTTATAGATTCGTCATGTCTGTCTGTCTATCTGTCCGTCCGTATGTCATAGCCACTTTTCTCCGAAAATATACGAATTATACTGTTGAAACTTGGCAGGTAGATGTATTCTGTGAACCGCATTAAGGTTTTTACACAAAAATAGAAAAAAAACAATAAATTTTTGGGGTTCCCCATACTTAGAACTGAAACTCAAAGAAAGTACCAAAAAGCTATGAAGGTACGAACTCATGCAAAGAGGATTACATTCTACTTTAGTCGAATAGTTTTTTTTTTATAGATTTTTGCAATAACTTAGAAACTATTACATTTTAAAAGTTAATTTTATTTTTACTGTAAAATATAGATATTATTTAGAATTATTACAGATTTATCGGCCTATACACTTCAGAGATAAGAGAGCTTCCTTTCAACACTCATTTTTTTTACATTTTTGCCCATTACTCCAAAACTATAGCACCAAAATAATAAAAAAGTATTGTTTTTGAACCCTTTAATAAAGACCGTTTATGTGATACCCTACTTGTTATTTTCAGATTTTAGAATCCCATTTCCACCCTTAAATCCAAGACTTGTTTATTATTTTTTTTCCTTAAATAGAAACAGAAATGCAATTTCTACGACTATACTGAGTTTCAAGTCGATAGCATTTGTAGTTTTGCTGAAAAAAAAAACGGCTGTTACATACCAACAGACCTTTATACAGAAACACCGAAGTCTCACCATAATCCTTTTTACCATTTTGGCCTTAATTGGAACCCTAAAAAGGTAGACTAAAAATGTAAATTTTACATATTCATTACGTACCTTCTAACAATCATAGGTTCTTACGTATAGGTCAAGGACGTTATAGAAATGGACGCGACTTTACAAAGTTTTCGCCTTTCCCCTCTAGCCACATACGATGAAAATTTGACGAACTCGACATTTCGGTCATCAGTATTACGCGCGAGCTTGCAAGGAAAACGTCTCGACAAAATGACGAAATGTGCCGTGAAATGGTGTCAAAACTACAGTAGTAAAACAAAAAACGTTTCTTTTCACAAATAAGTACATTTTTGATTTGTCAAGCAAATACACATTTTTACGCAAATGAACAAATTTTTTCATTTGTTCATTGCACACTCAAATTTGTTCATTGCACACTCAATCCTTCTTCAAAAATTGGTCGGCTTAACTGATAAATCCACGGAAAGGTTAGGGATAGACAAATATCGATACACTTATCGACAATTGTAATATCCGTTGTTCATTATTTATTTGTTAATTTCAATATTAATTAATTTTAAAGAGTTGTAGCTAAATATAAATCATTAAAATAGGATTTTCATATTTAAAGGGTTACGTAGCCAATTAGATAAAACGAAACCCTGATAATTATCTACAAATACGTAAGTCAGAGGCTTACGACTCCGTCATTTTATTTTATATTATATTTTATTCTGAATCATACAAGTTTTAAATAACATAAAATATTTTATTACAACTAAAATTATTATTAGAAACTAAATCTAAAATATTTTTTTAAAATAAAATAACTTAAAATAAACTAAGAATAAATACCAATATCTAACTTTCCGTCTAAGTTGTAAAAATCAACTATTAAGACAGTATTAACAAAACTCTTTTAAAGTTTTGTAAATGCCGGGGTACGAAAAATTCTGTTTATTCCGTCAGTTATATAGTAACAAAATATTGGACACGTATTTTTTGCTTTTTCAAAATATAAAAAAATACATAAATTGTATCACAGTTATGAAGCGGGGACTCGTGATATAAAAACTAACTGTAAACTGTACCTAGGCGTAACGTCACGCGATATTTTGGCTCAATGTACCTATTAACACTAGCTTTACTTAGCTTAAAACCAGATAGCGCTGTGTGTAATGTCCACCAATATTTATTATTTATTCCTTTATTATAAAAAAATAAGTTTCCTATTATTATTTATAAATCTATATGACGGACTTATAATTAAAATGTAGTCATCATGCTTATTGTTTTAAACAAAATGAATTTATAAGTTTTTAGATAACCCTAATAGTTCTCATTCTAAAACATGCGAATTTAATTTGTGTATGACATGCTTTTGGCCAGTTTTTCTTATTTCAATTTTATTAGCGCGTGTATTTGTATAAACATCAAATCATGATCTTTTTTTCCGATCTTTGTAGGTTTCCTAGTAGTCCGGATAGAAAAAGAAAATGGGTATTAGTCGTGCGCAGAGAGGAGTCGTGGTTTCCCACGAAACATAGAACTGTATGCAGCATACATTACAAGGCAGATTGTTTTAATGTAAACGCAAAAAAACAAAATAAACTTAACAAAAAGTCTGTACCAACTCTACATTTACCTATATTCGTAAGTGTCAAACTTTGTTATTAATTCTAGATCGTAAAAAAATATACGCATAAGCGCTTGGTATATTATTGTTTTTAAAAATAGTATTTGAATAAAACAATAATTATAAGTAGTTTCTTTAAATAAACTAACGGCTAATTTAATCGCAGTGGATTTTGATTCAATAGCCCGAATAGTTTAAGCTCTCTAATGGAAACCTTAATCATGAGCTGCAGGAATTAGGACAAACCACAAAGTTGTATTCCATTTATAATACACACTAGCTTTTGCCAGCGGCTTCGCCCGCCCTAAATTTGGTTATCGGTGTAGGATTCTTACGGCAACTCCTCAATTATAGAAAAAAACCTACTCACACGACGTTCTCTCTCCCTCTTTCCCTCTGTCTCTCTCTCTCTTTTTCAAAAATAATAAATAATTAACTACTATAAATTAATTAGCTAATATATTAACTTCGCGATCTTGGTGCCCCATACAAACTTTGATCCCCAGTTTAGGGGGTGAGTTTTGGAAAATTCTTTCTTAGCGCACACCTACATCATAATAGCTATATGTGTGCTAAATTTCAGCTCGATCCGTCCAGTGGTTGGAGCTGTGCGTTGATAGATCAGTCAGTCATAGTTACTCTTCGAGTAACGCTAACTATAACCCGCGACTTTGTTTACGTAGAAGGGGAAAATATTTTTTAAATAATACGTACCGCCCTTTCGCCTCATGACTGCCCGCCGGCCTTGCACATCATAAATGCGAGCGCAGTACTTTATTATTATTTTGCTGCGATTTTATTTTAAAACTGCGATATCTCCTAAGATATTCATTGAAATCGAATGATGTAAATGGCAATTTCGTTTTAAATTAAATACTTGTAGTGAATAACGTATTTATAAGGATAAGGATTAATATCATGTCTATAAAAACACATTCGTAAATAATGCATTATTTTGGAACAAATTTGGTTAGCATAAAAAAGGTTATAGTAAGCCAACCATAAAAGATATACATATACTGTGCCGGACTTTTCTTTTGAAATTTTATAGGGGAACAATTCTGTGATATATGATTTTTGCGTAACTCTAACCGTTTACGCAGCGCACGCAGTGGAAAAAAAAACCTCGATTTTGAAACATTCCTCATTGGTGCTCCGCTTCTATTAGTCTTTGCGTGATGATATTTATGCCGATACAACCGAAGTTCTTACTCAGGTATTTCCTAAACTATCAGAAAGTAATTATGACGCTCTACTCTCAATTTCATCTTTGCTATCTCTGCCTTCAAATCAACCACTTGCATCCTCGCCTGTCGGAACACCTTTGACGCGCAAAAAATGAAACGCAAAGCTCCTGCCATCGTTGCTCGAAAAATAAAAAGACAGTGTAGCAGAAGAATTAATTTATCTTTTCGTTGGCAAAAAGCACAATTTCAACACAAGGCTGAAACCATCTGATTGGTCACCTTTAGATTATTTTTATAGACTTTTTACTGAAGACTTATTAGATATTATTACCACTCACACAAATTTATATAGCGTACAAAGAACAGGAAGATCCATAACAGGTTCAAGGGAAGAAATACTAGACTTTTTGGCAATAAATGTTATCATGGGTATTATAGTTTTGCCATCATACAAAGATTACTGGCAAAAGTCCTTTCGTTATGCAAAGGTAGCAGAAGTAATGTCCCTAAAAAGATTTAAACAAATCAGGCGATTTTTACATTTTCCCAATAATTCTGAAGCCGATATATCAGATAGATATTATAAACTACGTCCTGTAATTGATCGCATTTGAACACAGTGTTCATCCGTGGAAGAAGAGAATGCTTTTAGTATCAACGAAATGGTTATAACGTACAAAGGGAAGAAAGCAGGAAGTCGTCGTCAATATAACCCAAATAAGCCTTGTAAATGGGGTTTCAAGAACTTAGTCAAGGCCGGTGTATCTGGCATCATTTATGACTTCTTGCTATACGCGGGAGATAACACTTTTAGAGGCATTACATTTACTGAAGAGGAACAGACTATGGGTGTTGGAAGTAAAATAGTTTTAGCTTTATCTAAGATTATTAAAAATAAAGCAAGTGCGGTACAATTTTCTACCATCGCACCGCTCGCCATCGACAGGGAATTCATTCTCACACTTTGGAACCAAAATGGTCGCGTACAGTGCGGTTTCAGAGAAACTTCCTCCCGCGAACCCTTGGGTTGTGGAATGAGCTCCCTGCCAAGGTTTTCTCTAAGGACTACAGTATGGGGTTCTTCAAAAAAGAAGTTATTAGATTTCTGAAGGGTCGGCAACGCGCGAGTGATGCCCCTAGTGTTGCAAGCGTCCATAGGCTACGGTGACCGCTTACCATCAGGCGGACCGTAGGCTTGTTTGCCACCTTAGTGGTATATAAAAAAAAAAAAAACTTCCTTGGAGCTGGTACACATTTTGAGGGAAAATTATGGTATATTTAGTTTAGGAGAAATAAGACAAAATAGACTCAAAGATGCTGCTACCGAACTACTAACTGAAAAGGCTTTGAAAAAGACAGGAAGAGGTGCCTTCTGTCAGGTTGTTTGTAATAAAAATAAACTAAGTATTGTCAAGTGGTTTGATAATAAACAGGTCACACACTGGTGAGTTCTTATGATGATGCATACCCTGTCAAAAATATAAAACGATTCAGCAAAGAAGCAAAATCTCGTGTTGATGTAAAATGTCCAAAAATTGTTAAAGACTATTGTTTACTAAAAAGGCCACACGTAGGCCGTAAGGAAAATTATAAGGACTTACCCAATTTTGGAGTCAGTTGTTTGTATAACGTTTTGTATGAATATGTGGTGTGGTGTCTGTATATGTTGTGTATGTGTAGGTTGTTTCACGCAAACCGAACTTAATTATAAATTATCCCAATAAGATCGATAAAACAACAGCCTCGACGTTGCGCACAGATTAATGACGACTGACTAGCGCACAGAGTATGTAAAGAACGAATGCCTAGCTCGAACGATCCGAACACCAATTTGACGATTCATTCTTTACTAAACCACTATAATCGTCACATGGGAGGTGTCGATTTGGCAGACATGCTGATTGCATTATATCGCACTGGAATAAGATCGCACAGGTGGTATATGAATATTTTCTCGCAGTTTTTGGATATATGCATCAACAACGCTTGGCTTTTAAAGCAGTACTTCACGTCGGGGCAAAGGTTGTTACTTTACAAGTCGCAAGTTCGGCCCCATATGGAGTACTGCTGCCATCTCTGGGTAGGTGCACCCGGCTACCAGCTTGTTACCCTTTTGACTCGGTTCAACGACGGGCTGTGAGAATTGTCGACGATTCCAATTGCGGTATCGAGCCCTTAAGTCTGAGGAGAGACTTTGCCTCACTGTGTGTGTTCTACCGCTTGTACAATGGGTTGTGTTCTGAGGAATTGTTCGAAATGATGCCCACGGCTACTTTCTACCATCGCACCGCTCGCCATCGGCAGGGAATTCATTCTCACACTTTAGAACCTAAATGGTCGCGTACAGTGCGGTTTCAGAGAAACTTCCTCCCGCGAACGCTTAAGTTGTGGAATGAGCTCCCTGCCAAGGTTTTCTGCAAGGACTACAGTATGGAGTTCTTCAAGAAAGAAGTTATTAGATTTCTGAAGGGTCGGCAACGCGCAAGTGATACCCCTGGTGTTGCAAGCGTCCATAGGCTACGGTGACCGCTTACCATCAGGCGGGCCGTAAGCTTGTTTGCCACCTTAGTGAAAAAAGAAAAAAACGTCGAAGACACAATAAAATAACCAACACCACTAGAAAGCAGGATCGCCTAAAAGATTTTAGGTATGAAATCTACAGCGGCCTACTAAAACGAGGTTGAAAAGTTATAGTAAAAATTTAGACGCAATTCCCGACAAAGCAAAAATAAAAAAACCGGTATCTGAACGACCATGCGATGATGTCCGGTATGACAAATATGATCATTGGCCGCAAATAACCGGATATCAGAGATGCAAGTACTGCAAAGCTGGCCAGGCAAGTACGATGTGTACAAAATGTAAGGTTCATCTTTGATATGTGAAGAATCGAAACTGTTTTTTGGAGTACCACCGCAAGCAATAGGGTCTCTGAACTATTATGTTGCAATTATTTTGTAAAAAAAAAATGTTCAAAAAAGATTTATTTTATTAAACATCTTTACTTCCACCAGGACAGTTATTTTCATTTAATAATCTTTTGGTTTATGTTAAAAACTACCAGTAACATTCCAACTCTTCCTAAACATAGCAATGTACAGCATGATTATTATTTCATTATGCTTCAGCGCGTCTAGCGCTAGATATCTTTATCGATTGCGTACAACCCTTTTACGCTTCAGATAAGAGTACCTACACATGACCGTTTGTTGTGTTTATAGGCAACTATAATTGTGTGGGTGTGTGCCCTCCCCGGCAGAAATGGTTGAAACGGATTTCATACAGTTGCTAAATCATTTCGCGTCCATTTCTATAACGTCCTTGCTTTTACTACACAAATTGTAATTAATATAGGCCTCGGCTGTCTTACGCGCGACATTGCCGCTTTGAACAGTATCGAGCATGGTCTCTCACTTTAGAATCTCCAGATCAACATTATCTATGATAAAATACCAGATATAAAACGGACAACATTTACCGAGAAGGGATGATTATATATATATGTCGCCTTTGTTTAAATTCGTCCTACATATTATAAGGAATAAAATTGATAGAGTTGATCTATAAGGTAAGTGATTAAAGTTATTTGCGCCTGATTTCTATTTGAGACCTCGCTCACGGCCTTTGCTTAGGGAAGGCGTATCCCGCACAAACCTGTACGCACGGTCGCCGGTCCCACGCGCGCTCTCTCTGCTCCGCTCCATGCTCGCAGCAGCACCACGCTGAGACCTGTTCGTGTCTGTCATAGCAAATTTGTTGACTGAGTGCAAGAGTATGCTAGAAAGACGAATGTGAGTTTTTAGAAGTAAATGTTTTTCGGTTTTGAAATGTATGTGTTTCAAATATGGTTTATGAACTGCTAGTACCTTGGGACCGAGCTTTGCTCGTTTTTTTAGTGTATATTAACAATGCCATTTATTGTCGAGTAGCTTTAGTGTTACTGTGTCGGTAAAAATAATAGTATTACTACTCGCCAATAGATGTCAGGAAGAGTCGAATCTAATATTTTTCAGTTTATTGTTCTTCGCCTGAAACCACGGATAAAATGACGTTTGCTAAAAATGAAACCTAACTCGATCGATTTATCGCCCCCGAAACCCTCTGCTCCTAAAGTTCATGAAAATCGTTAAAGCCGTTTCCGAGATTCAGATTATATATCTATATATATATATACACATATATACAAGAATTGCTCGTTTAAAGGTATAAGATACTACAATTAATAGTAAATAAATATATACATACAAATACATATAAAAGATATATAAAATAAAACTATACGTAAATTAACTTAGGTCCTGTTGCAATCCTCGTTCGGCCGCTTGATACCGGCATGGCTCCGGTCGCGAGCGGGTGCATCACACAAACACGCACATATACATACACACACACACACACATTCAAACCTACATTTTATACCTGAAAGTGGCCCAGCTCCCACACAATATTCTGGCACAATAATTAGCCATCAAGTACACAAAATCTATCAAAATATGTACACTAACACGTATGTACGTACGCGTCCCCCACCCCCACACATCCAAAACCCTACCAAAACCAGGTAACCAAAGGCGGATTGTACATGGTGCATCCCCTGCTAGCTCGCATATCGACGACTATAAAGTTTGAATCAAAGTAATAACATTACTATTTAGCTTGATCTTTTGAGTGCTCCTTTTACATATCAAATGTAAATTGTTTAAAAATAAAATCTAACATTAATTTTGTGTTGTACTAGGCTATATAATTTGGTCATTTAAATTTTTATCACCATTCAATTTGCTTTCTTACATAGCACATGTGTATTATAAAATTCAAACTATTTGTCACCTAAGTTGAAAATCTTCACAGATAACCTATACCACCAAGGTATCACTCACGCGTTGCCGACCCTTCAAAAATCCAATATTATCTTTCTTGAAGAACCCCAGAAGAACTGTAGTCCTTAGAGAAAACCTTGGCAGGGAGCTCATTCCACAACTCAAGCGTTCCCGGGAGGAAGTTTCTCTGAAACCGCACTGGACGCGACCATTTCGGCTCTAAAGTGTGAGAGTGAATTCCCTGCCGAAAGAAAGTAGCCGTGGGCGTCATTTCGAACAATTCCTCAGAACACATCCCATTGTACAAGCGGTAGAACACACACAGGGAGGCAAAGTCTCTCCTCAGATTTAAGGGTTCGATACCGCAAGTGAGTTTGGAATCGTCGACAATTCTCACAGCCCGTCGTTGAACCGAGTCAGAAGGGCCAAGCTGGTATCCGGGTGCACCTGCCCAGATATGACAGCAGTACTCCATATGAGACCGAACTTGCGACTTGTAAAGCAGCAACCTCTGCCCCGACGTGAAGTACTGCCTCTCTCTGTTGAGTACACCTAGTTTTTTGGAAGCCAGCTTCACCTTGTCTTACAAATGATCTCGGAACTGAACATCGCTGGTGATGACGGAATCACAGCTTCTGACAGCCGGTGGCACACCGGTACTCAAAGTCCTCCAACGAAGCTCTTTAATTCCGTCCTACTTGAAGGTAAAATGCCAGAATCATGGAGCAGGGGCGTGGTGGTTCTGTTCTTCAAGAAAGGTGATAACACTTTGGTGAAAAACTACAGACTCATCACGCTTTTAAGCCATTTTTATAAGCTGTTCTCCAGGGTCATCACGAACCGTTTCAGTTGCAGGCTTGATGAGTTCCAGCCTCCCAAACTAGCAGTACCATAGACCACATCCATACGCTGCGGCAAGTTATACAAAAGACTGAGGAGTACAACTTGCCACTATACTTAGCGTTTGTGCACTATGAGAAAGCCTTTGATTCGGTCGAAAACGTGGGCGGCGCTTGAGTCTCTCCAGCGATGCCGAATTGACTATCGGTATATCAAAACTCCGAAACTGTTTACTGCTGTATTGGAAGTTGCCTACAAAACTCTGGAGTGGAAAGGACTCGGCATCAATTTTAACGGCGAGTACATCACTCACCTTCGATTTGCCGACGATATTGTGGTCATGGCAGAATCGATGGAAGACCTCAGCATAATGCTCGAATACCTCAATCGAGTTTCTCTACAGGTGGGCCTCAACATGGACATGGACAAGACGAAGTTCATGTCAAATGTCCATGCTGTGCCCACCCAAATATCAGTCGGGAACTCGCGGCTCGAAGTTGTTGTCGAATATGCTATTAAGGACAAACGGTCGAACTAGGTAGGTCCAACTTCGGGAAGGAGGTCAATCGTCGAATCCAACTCGGCTGGGCAGCGTTCGGGAAACTCCGCAATGTCTTTTCTTCCAAAATACCTCAGTGCCTCAAGACGAAAGCTTATGACCAGTGTGTGTTACCAGTGATGACATATGGCACTGAAACGTGCTCTAATTATGGGCCTTATAAGTAAGCTCAAAGTCACACAACGAGCTATGGAGAGGGCTATGCTCGGGGTTACGCTACGAGATCGAATCAGAAATAAGGAGATTCGTAGACGAACGAAAGTCACCGACATAGCCCAGCGCATTAGCAAGTTGAAGTGGCAGTGGGCAGGGCACAAAGTACGCAGAACTGATGGTCGATGAGGCCAAAAGGTTCTCGAATGGAGGCCACGGACTGGCAAACGCAGCGTCGGAAGACCGTCCATAAAATGGTCAGACGACATAGCGAAGACCGCAGGAAGACGCTCTGGATGCAGGCCGCTTCCAACCGTTTTCTTTGGAAATCTATGGGGGAGGCCTATGTTCAGCAGTGGACTTCTTGCGGCTGAGGTGATGATGATGATGATGATGATATTTTTTTTACACCACAACAAGCTTACGGTCCGCCTGATGGTAAGCGTTCATTGCAGCCCAGCGGCCTATGGACGCTGGCAACACCTAGGGCAGCACTCGCGCATCGACCACTTTAAAATCTAATAACTTCTTTCTCGAAGAAACCCATACTGTAGTTCTTAAAGAAATCCTTAGGAGCGAGCTCATTCCACAACATAAGCGTTTGCACTAGGAAGTGTTTTCTGAAATTGTACGTGACCATTTAGGTTTTAGGATGTGAGGATGAATTCTCTTTTTTTTTCGAACAAAATAACAGAACAGTCTAAATCTCTCGTAAGTGTTTGTTCAACATTAATTGTTTAAGAACTGTCCAGGGCAATGGAAAACAAGATGGCAGATCTTAGTAGGTATAGTGCAACAAACTTTTCTGACCCAGTGTTTTAAAATAAAAACTACAGTCGCCATATTAGAATGTAAACTAAACGACACTTGCGACCAAACTCCTAGCGCAGAAGTCCAGCAAAGTTTGATGCACTGTACTTGCATTGCAGTCTTATCTATACTTATATAATAATGCTGAATATTGGACGTGTAAAAGACTTTGTCTGTTTTTTAATTGAATAGATTAGTCTCCGAAATTACCAGTCGGATTAGAAAAAATATTTTTGTATTTTGTAGCCTAATTCTTGAAGGACAGAACAGAAATAAGAAAAGTCAGAGAGAGCCCTAAGCAAACATGAAGCGGACGAACGAGGTAGGTCAGCGACGGAAAGGGCAGAACAACGTCTACTAGGTCAGCTAGTATTATATATTGCGGCTATTTTCATATCCTAAACGATAATTATATTTTGTGTGTTTTATAAGAACATGTATATACTATTACGACGCTTATCTCTGAAAGGGTGGACACAGATATTGCGATCATATGCCCGTGACATCCACGTTTCACCGATGGTTTTTCGTCCAACAGACGTCAAGACAACTTAATACAGTTTAACAAATTGTAACAACCTTTGAAATGGCCCCCGCTTGCTCTACTACAGCGTCACTCGATCCTCTAATATTTATCTTTGACATAATTGACAATTCTCTTAATGCATTTTGTAATTAGCTTGAGATCAAGTAGTAGTATTAGGTATATAAGTGGAAAAAATTGTATTATTAAGTTAACACCACAGTTGTGTCGATACCGAAACAAACAGCTTTGAGGGTAAGTGTTATTGATACTAAATATTTAAAGGAAATTATTTGTCGAGAAATTGTTTACAACGTCTTCCCAATAGAGACTTCACCCGGAATAAGGTTCGTTCGCTAAACTAAGAAAATCGATACATAAAGTGTTTATGTTTAAGCTATTCATAAAAAGTTTTGGGCTCAATTTTCCCTATATTATTAATAATTTATTAGCTTAAGTCTCAAAAAATTAAATTAAATTCTATCCGTAATCATAAATAATAGAAGATTGTTGTATCGAGCGGAAAGATTATTTTAAAATAAATACTCACTCTCTTTTTACCAAGTCGGTTTTATTCAGCTGATTTTCTTTACATACTTTTTTTACTAATCTTAATGGGAGACATTAAACCTCTGTGGTAAATTAATATCTAAATAAAAAAGCAGTGCATCCATGGGATTTCAGATAAAATTTCTGCACTGTTTTGGTTCTAAGCAAAAAATACGTTCTCCGTGATCGGTTTTTTAGTGATTGATTTTACTACGTAGTTGAGAGAAAAAATATAAACACTTTGCTTTTATTTCCCTGTTTACGTAAAATGTAGTTAATTTGTAGAGTTTAACTGCCTTCAGCGGGTTTATCTGTCAATAGACATTTAAAACATAATATCATGAGCAGAGGTTTATAGAAGTTATAATTAACACGCTGGTGTATATCAATTTAGCAAACGTATGGTTAGTGGGCATTTTACTTAGGCTGGGTTGCACCAACTAACTATAACGATAACAAAAGGCCTACGGCTTGTCAAATCCTCGGTTAAGCAAAAATTGGAGTGCACCATCTGACTATTGTTAAAATACGTCATAACTTTAAGGTTACCAATAACCAGCCGAAAATGACTGGTTATAGTTAAATTTACTATTGACAAGCCGCTAAATGATCATAAAATGAGGTAATTTATGTGAATTACAACAAATTTGAATTACCTGGTATTTATGGTATTATGTAGGTAGCATTGCGATAATTTTTTACTTCTCTGCACCACGTCATTTTTGCGTAAAAAATATTTTAATGGATGAATATGCATCCCCTTATACCCAAATGGAATGCAGAAATCGGCGGCCAATTTTTTTTTGTACGGATTTTTAATTTTTTTTTGAATGGCGAAAAGCCATTGATAAAAAAAATTATATGGATTTTTTGAAAATATTTTTTTTGTATGGATTTTTAAAAAATGTTTGCTTGGTATGTATTAAACACACCCCTCTGTGGGCTGTCCTCGCACCGCTCTGGGAAAAAAAAACATAACCGAACCTAACCTAGCACTAATATTTACAATATAGCTGCACTACTCATGCACGCTTAGTTACATATCGCGCCATCCTTGTCTTCTCTCACGGTTACTGCCAATCTTTATTGACTCATAATGAACAGACATTAAGGACTGTTTTGTTCTGGCTAAGCTTTGGCAGCTTCGCACAATATTTTTTATTCATTGTGAAAGGCATAGATTCAAGTCCTTTATCCTAGCAAAAAATCGGCCAAGTGTGCTAGTCGGACTCGCGCACGCAGATTTCCGTATCATTATTTATAATAATGGCCAAGTTGTAGTAGTATTGAAATTTAATGTTTTTAAGCTATTGCATAGCTTTTATCGCGGGCTCTGAACGCCGCGACCGAATCAAGAAATTCCGTAACGAAAAAAACCTAACAATCGTCTATCGTCGTTTTAGTTCGGCAGACTTCGGCACGGTGTTTGTGTGCGTGCGACTAGACGTATGCGTGTAGACTAGCTGCTAACTGCTCATAATTATTTCTAGTATATGGCGATTATGAGTAGTACAGGGAGGTTGGATATGGGATTTTAATTCTATGACAGATTGAGATGTCAAATATACTCCGTCAAAAAAGTAAATAAACAAACATTATTATTTCTTGACAATGTTGTGATATATTTATTTATATCTTGTGATATATTTGAGAGTTAAGCGCGAATTGTGTGTTAAGGACATTGGTTCTGTACAATTAAATATGACGAATGAGTTGTCTTGTCACATATTTTAATGTTAAGCGCGAATCGTGTGTAAAGGTTTTCACTACTGCCGGCACTCCAGGACGTTTTTATACAAATGTCATGTCCAGGGAATCGACGTAGCTCTTGCATGGATTCCTGGCCACAACGAAATTAACGGAAATGAAACAGCACATAATTGGGCCAAAGAATCAATACAATCTGGGAAAATGCTATGCAGATGACAGTACTGGAGACGCCTATTACACGGGTCGCGCAAACATTCCTCGTTCCGTTTTGGAGGAAAACCGCGGAGAACTTGTGTCTCAAATCGAAACCACACTATCCAAGGTCTCTGACTGGGGACGGGTAAACTTGGTCCGATTCAACCCTACAAAGACACAAGTCTGCGCGATCACCGCTAATAAAACTCCATTCACTGTAGTTCCACAATTCCAGATCACTCTCCTCTCCATCTCCAAGAGCATTGGGATCCTTGGTGTCGACATCTCCAGCGATGTTCAGTTCCGAGATCATTTACAAGATAAGGTGAAGCTGGCGTCCAAAATACTAGGTGTACTCAACAGAGCGAGGCAGAACTTCACGTCGGGGCAGAGGTTGCTGCTTTACAAGTCGCAAGTTCGGCCCCATATGGAGTACTGCTGCCATCTCTGGGCAGGTGTATCCGGACACCAGCTTGGACTTTTTGACTCGGTTCAACGACGGGCTGTGAGAATTGTCGACGATCCCAAACTCACTTGCCTTATCGAACCCTTAAGTCTGAGGAGAGACTTTGCCTCCCTGTGTGTGTTCTAACGCTTGTACAATGGGATGTGTTCTGAGGAATTGTTTGAAATGATGCCCACGGCTACTTTCTACCATCGCACCGCTCGCCATCGGCAGGGAATTCATTCTCCAACTTTAGAACCAAAATGGTCGCGGACAGTGCGGTTTCAGAGAAACTTCCTCCCGCAAACATTTGGGTTGTGGAATGAGCTCCCTTCCAAGGTTTTCTCTAAGGACTACAGTATGGGGTTCTTCGGCAACGCGTGAGTTATACTTCTGGTGTTGCAAGCTTCCATAGGCTACGGTGACCGCTTACCATCAGGCGGACCATGTGCTTGTTTGCCATCTTAAATTATAAAATATAATAAAACATACCTATGTATGTGTATGATAATATATATGATAATGAGTAAAATTTGTGTATAAAATTAAAGAAAACTTGAACTAATATCAAAGAAAATAATAAATACTGCATAAATAAATAATTATAATTGTATAAGTTGATAAAAAATACTATGCAATCATTCTCTTATTTTAGTAGGTACAGGGGGGGGACACATTTTACCACTTTGGAAGTGTCTCTCGCGCAAACTTTTTAGTTTAGAAAAGAATGATAAACCTCAATATCATTTTTAAAGACCCAACCCAAATTGTTGAATTGTAACGGTTATAGTAATAGTAATTGTTAAAGTTTTTTTTGACAATTACTTTAACAGACGTTTTGGTGCAATCCAGCCTTAGACTGGGTTGCACTAACTAACTTTGACGTTAACCAGCCGTCAAAAATGGGTGATTGTATGAAAATTTGCAAAGTCTTTTTAAACTTAAGAATGCGCCTATACAGAGACGTTAGCCAAGAGACGGCGCTATATAATTGCTGTTTAGTGTGACGGCGACAGCTGACGCGTAAATCTTGCGAAAATTCAATAAAACCTCGTTGATAAATAACTACGATAGTTATCACAAAACTGGTTAGAGCATATGAAGATATTGTTCACTTAGCTGGTTGGTTAACTTTGAGAATAGCTAAAGATAGAAATTACCATACAATCTCCCATTTTTGGCGACTTGTTAACGTCAAAGTTAGTTGGTGCAACCCAGCCTTAATATATTAATTTTTTGGTTACATTTTCTTATTTAATTTATGTTGCAGATGCTGGTATGGATTATGTTGTACTTAGCCATCGCTGTAATTACAGCAGCTTCATATTATCCGTACATTCCTGGCTACCCACCAGATTATTCTCCTGGATACCCTCAATATGCGTGTATTGGTCCTTATTTTAATCCTATTTTGTTTCATCTGCCACATGAATATTCACATCACTTAAAACCTTTTGCTGAACCTATTAAAAATCAAAGAGAAATTCAGAACGAAGAATCAATCCATGCTTTAAAGAGCTTTACTAAATCTGTTTCTTTAGAAGACGGTGTCGTCGTGAAAGAACCAGAAGAAAATAATGGGAATTCCTTTGAGGTTGATCAAGGATCAGTTAATCCTGTATCTCTTAGATTTTTATATTACAAACCAATACTTCCTCAAATAATATCAGCATTTATCTCACATATACATAAAAATAAAGATAAAAATAAGGACAAAGAAGTAAATAACAGAGAACGCGAAGAAGTCGGTGAAAATGAAAATGAAAAAGACGAGAATGCTGATATGGATGATGACAAAGATGACGATGATAATGAAAATGAAAAAGACGAGAATGCTGATATGGATGATGACAAAGATGACGATGATGACAAAGATGGCAGAGATGATGGTGATGATGAAGGCGAATCAGATTTATAAATACTATCTTATCTATTAGTAAGCGAATATCTATATTTATTTAAGATTTTAAATTCAAGCACACAATAAAATTTCTAATTTTCAGAAAATATTTTTTCTATTTTACCATACAGTTTGACCCGCTAGGATTTAAAAACGGCCAAGTGCGTGTCAGACGCTACGGGTTTGTATTATTTGTACATTAAAATACTTATTTATATATAATTAACTGTTTTGTCCTGAACATCCAGGAAGTGTTCGAAATTAGGTACACAACATTTTGTAGAGATAATTTGAGTAGTAGATATACATACCCTATAAAAATCTTATTATATCTTTCTTGAAGAACCCCCATTTTGTAGTCCTTGTAGGTTGCTTTGTATGGTGGATTGATCACAAAAACACGATTTTTTGAACTCTTCATTTATTTTAATACAATATCTGGAATAATTGCGTGAAACAGTTTTTTTGCCCTTTTTCACACATTCACAAAAACAAGTTTAAAAGAGATATCAGTGTTGCCTCTTATATTTGTTGGGTTTCCAACATGCTGCGGCCTCAGGAAACACCGATTAGCAATTTTAAATAAAATTATAAATTTATAACCTTTTAAACTTAAATATTTCTTAGTTGAAAAGATAAAAAAAATATGATTGTATTCTATATAAACATAAAGAACCTTAAAGCTATCTTAAAGTTTTATTAAGTACATAAATGACGATACCTAACTTTACCATTTAAATATGAAATTACATAAAACTATATTTTATTCTATGTTAACAAAGAATTATGACTGAAAGAATATAAATAGCTTATCAGTTGTAATAGGCTTATAACAAATAAACTTATATTATATATTCTCCTCAATACCTACTTAAGTTTCTACGATCATTTACAGATGGGGCTGTACCACTGTTGATGAAAAGTTATATCGCACAACTATTGAATTTCAAAAATCATTAAACATGAAACTATTTACGATTATTCATTTATTTTATGCGCATTTATTTTGAATAAGTTTGTTTGTAATTAAGACATTTTAAATGGTCTTATTATGGTACCACCTTTTTACATAATATGTCTATACCTGCAACGATGTAATGCAAAACTAGCACTTATTTATTCTTTTTTTAATGTTTATATAATATATTTTTATGTAACTTAGATAAAATTATGACTCTTGTCTTAGACAAGTATTAAATGCTATTGAATAGTAAAAAGATAAGTGTAGTTTATTGAATGTTGTTTAAAGGTAGTAAACATATACCAGAAAGAGAACGACTATAGACCTTCCCATTTGGGGCAGTCACTTCAAGGGCCCTGACTTTATTGTCGCGACCAGGAAATACCTTCGATATCCGTGCTACTGGCCATACAGAGGAGGACAGTTCGGGTACTGTTTACGCCAAACCTTCCAAAAACCTTGTTTTATACTTTCTCAATTGATTTATCTGAACATCAGAAATATCTGGTTCAGGATACGCGGTAATCGGAATACCTACTAGACAATGTGCTGGAGTTGGGTAACTATAGTCAGAGATATCCGAGGACAGTGGCAGTAAAGGTCTCGAATTTAGTATTCCTTCAATTTGGCACAAAATTGTGTTTAACTGTTCATATGTGAGTACACTCTTTTGAAGCTGTCTTTTTAAATGATATTTCATGATTTTTACTGCAGCTTCAGCAACACTAGCAAACACAGGTGAATAGCTTGGTGTAAAACTAAACTTAATACCATTTTGTGTGCTTGAAGCTGTTAAGTTTTTACAATTCAACAAGATGGTTGGCCGCACCTTTAAACGCGCTTCCGTTTTCGCAAAAAAACTTTACACTAATTTTTTATTTCTTTTATATTATATTATATATTATATTATATTGAATAATGGAATTAGTCCATTATAAACTTGTATGTTTAGGTAGCATTTTGATTGCTTGCTTACTTTTCGGTGCCCAGTTGAGTTGTAATTTAGTATACTTATATAACTTCAGTCACAATGCAATCATATGACACCTTGGAGCTGATCCGATGATGGAGCCGAAAGGTGGCCATAGGAACTTTTGAAATAATCAAGTGTTCGGGTCCGTTAGATTCGTCTTGATGATTATTTTGCTGTCAGATGGTCAAGGACAGATGATGAAGCTGCCAGGAATTATAAGAATTACAATTAAATATTTATAACAGGATAAAAAAGAAAAAAAAACATTTTGAGAACTTTTTATTATTTCTTACGTAATCCACCATTATATTATAACACATATTGTGTGTGTACAATTTCAGACATCTTCTTACTATGTTCTTAAAGATAGAGCCCCTTAAAAGCCCGGAATCAAAATGCTACCTAAACATACAAGTGTATAATGGACTAATTCCATTATTCAATATAATATATTATAATATATAATATATTATAATACATTATATTGATTAATGGAATTAGTATTATATAATTATTTATTATATTATAATTTTTATAATATATTATAATATATTATATTGAATAATGGAATTAGTACATTTTACACTTGTATGTTTAGGTAGCATTTTGATTGCTTCCCAACTTTTCGGTGTCCAGTTGAGTTGCAATTTAGTATATATATATATATATATAATTCTTAGGAATTATTCGAATGAATGACCCCGGCTACTCTCTACCACCGCACCGCTCACCATCGGCAGAGAATTCCTTAGAACCTAAATGGTCACGTACAGTGAGGTTTCAGAGGAATTTCCTCCCGTGAACGCTTAGGGTGTAGAATGAGCTCCCCCCTGCCAAGGTTTTCTCCAAGGTGCTCGTTTTGGTTGCAAAACCATGACATAAATAATGCTATTCAAAAAATTAATGCTGATCATAACCAAATACTCCAATGGAGTACATTTTATGGTCTTCAATTAAACCCCATTAAGACTAAAGCTAATATTATTGGCAGTCCAAAAATGATTTCACGATTTAATTGCGATTTACTACCACCTGTTGAACTTGATTCAGTTATTATTCCTTACCTAAACTTAGTTAAAAATCTAGGTATTCTTATTGGCAGGACACTATCATGGATTCCACAACTAAAAGAGGTCAGTCATAAAATTTTCGCTTCTATTGGGTCAATGAGACGGTTGCGTAATCTGTTACCTATTCCCACCAAAGTTACGCTTGCACAATCTTTACTTCTTCCTATTCTTGATTATGCTGATGCTTGCTATATCAATCTCACCGAGGAGCAATTAAACAAACTTGAGCGACTCCAAAATCTCTGTATTCGATTGATATCTCGATTACGCAAATATGATCATGTCTCTAAATTCGTGCTCAGCTCAAGTGGCTCCCAATTTGTCTTCGCCGGAATACCCATATTCTCACACTTCTTTATAACGTACTGTTCAATCCATCAACTCTTCATTATTTGAAAGAACGTTTTCAATTTATTTCTTCATCTACACTTACACTTCACCCTTTGACTAGCTTACTTTTAAAAACACCTGCATATAACACCAACTACTACAGCCACTCATTCACTGTGCAAGCTATACAACTGTGGAACTCCCTTCCACTAAATATCAGGATTTCATAATCCGTCGCTATTTTTAAAAAACATGTTAAGGAACATTTTCTTTCATACTAAAACTCTTATTTTAATACACCTGGTTAATATAATCTTCATTTTGATGAATTTATTATACTCTGTATGTATTTAGAATATAGGTATATATGTACTTACAATATAGGTATATATACAAAAAATTGCAACACCGGTTTTGTTTACAACACGTCAAATTTCATAAATATATTATTTTAAACATAATATAATCTTTTTGCTTACTGTGAGTTAATTTAAATTGAAGATTTTCTTTTATTGCGTCTCATCAAATATGGAAAGACGTATTGGATGGTAAATACGTGAAAAAATCAATATGTTAACAATGTGGAGTTAATTCCTTCTTTCAACAAGTTTTTTGTTGTTGGTTGTCAAGGCAACTATTATATCTAAATATATACAGGACAACTATTTATTGATGAAGATTGAAGATTTAATAATACATTTATTCTTACAAATTAACTAAATCTTATACTCCGTAAGACAATTTTCTGTGGATTTATCAAGTTGAAAATACGAAAAAAAAATCATCCTGGCTGGACAGATCCTATAATACGCATGCGCTAAATTGTCAGAATTTCGTATCTGTCATTGTTGTACATATCAATAATAATTGTTTTCATTTTATATTATTACTATTTAGATTAATTTTAATTAGGATAATTTAGATAACAGCTATACATAATTTTTTTTGTATAATGTGTAATTATTTTATAATTTATTAGTACATTAATATAATTTTAGATACCTATTTTTAAGAATAATTTAAAAAAAATCGTTTTCAAATGTGTTACTCCAATGCTCCATCTGTTCAGATCAGAAATTGTATAAGGGTTCCAGGGGACTGGCAATTCACAAAACTAGAAAACATTCGCTTCTTGTACAAATACAACCCAAACAGATGGATCATTGGACTTATCACAATTTTACAAAACTCTTTCTTACCTAAAAAGTAATATTAAAATTATAAAAAGAATACCTTAGGGAGCGCGTATTTCAGTTGCTAAATGTCTTACGCAATTCATCACCAAGGTAGTTAATAAAAATTCATTAGAAGCATGGGAGAGACTTTTTACATTTTCATATTGCGTGCTTCATGCCAAACCTGATGAAGTAAGTCAATCTTTAACTTCTAAAATTAAAAATAACACCACATCTCCATATTATACCAGATATATATACCAATATTCAGACTTTTAAATGCTCCAAAACAAAAGCCATTGAAAATAAAACATCTGATGGAAATCAAAAAGGTGCCTCCAGACTCTTATTTTCTAAGTATATATACCTAGATAGTATAGCCTCATACTCTCCTGGACTTTTTTTATCACTTCAAGAAAAACATTCACAGCCTCGAAATACTTCCCAAATTTTTAGTTCACCCGCAGGTTCTCAGATAAATTTTCAAACAGATGAAAAGTTGATTTTAAGAGCTATAATTTCTTTCCGTAGTAGCTCTGCTGGAGGGTTGGACGGTATAACCCCTCAACATCTAAAGGATCTTACTGGGCCTTTGGTAGGAGAACCAGCCAAGGACTTAATAAAAGCAATAACTGCGCTCACAAAGTTAATGCTATCTGGACAGGTTAATAGTGACATAATACCAACGGGGCCAATTTAATTGCGTTATCCAAAAAAGATGGAGGCATTCGTCTTATAGCGGGTTGTAATACTTTTAGACGTCTAACTTCAAAGCTGTGTGTCTGGGAAGTTCAAGATAACTTCAGGAGGACTTTTCTACCGATACAAATATGCTTTAGTGCTAAAGGAGGTTGTGAGGCTGGGGTCCATGCTGCGCGAACTTTCTTATCTAAAAATAGTTATGAAACTTTTGTCAAACTTGATATAAAAAATGCCTTTAATTCCGTTGATAGGATGAAATTCAAAAACATACACCATCAATATATGCATATTTATGCCAATGTTACAGCTCCCCAACAAAACTATTGTTAGGTAATGAAGTATTAATTCTAGTATGGGTTGTCAACAGGGAGATCCACTTGGACCTGCTATTTTCAGTATGGTTATCCACCCTATTGTTTCTAAATTGAAATCAAAATTTAATCTTTGGTATTTGGATGACGGTTGTATTGCAGGTGATTTATCTTCAGTAATGGAGGACCTTACAGCAATAATACATGAGTTTTCGGAAATAGGCCTTACATTAAATTTCAACAAATGTGAAATATATATACAGGAAAATTTGGATGTTCAAATTAAAATTAATACCATTGAGAAAATTAAATCTATAATTCCAAGCATTTCTGACATAAGTAAAGCATCATTTACACTTCTTGGCTCTCCAGTATTTGATGATTCAATCTTTTCCATACTACAATCAAAAATAGACAAATTTAATAGTATTTTGGAACAATTAGAAGATCTTAAACCCCATATGGCAATTTATATTTTACGGCTTTGTTTGTTCACACCAAAATTAATGTACTTGCTTCGATGCTGTCTCATTTGGAAGTTTCTTTCCATAACTATTGCCATTGATAATTTACTTTGGGATACTATTTCCAAAATTTTAAATTTACAGTTTGATGAGCGTACATGGCAACAGGCGGTTCTTCCTGTTAAATTTGGTGGCCTTGGTATTAGAACTATAGCCAGCACTGCACTTCCAGCTTTTCTGTCCTCTACTTATAGCACAATAACCCTCATTGGTAAAATTTTTAGCAATCATAGCTTAACTGATGAAGAGGTTTCGGGCATTGAAAAGGCCTAACAGCTTGGAAATCGGCTAATCCAGGAGTTGACGTTCCTTTCAACATGAGCTCTCAAAGATTATGGGATTTGTCTCAGCTTAAATCAACTCATACTAGATTATTACAAGAATCATTTAATTTAATTGATCGCGCACGTCTTCTTGCAGCTACCGAAAAAGAATCAGGTTATTGGTTATACGTTCTCCCTTGTCGAAATTTAGGAACGCTTTTAGATCCGGTGACGCTTCGTATTGCTATATGTTTACATCTTGGGGCCAAACTTTGTGAACCACATAATTGTCCTTGTGGTCGAAGCGTGGATCAGTTCGGACATCACGGTGTTTCATGTAAAAAGAGCACAGGGCGATTATATCGTCATGCCACCTTAAACGATTTAATTCATCGATCTCTTACTACAGCATCTATTCCTGCCACCCTAGAGTAAAGTGTTATGAGCAGAACAATCATAAGAGACCTGATGGAGCGACACTTATGCCATGGAAGCTAGGACAAACTCTGCCCCGTCACATATAAGCTTAACATCTACTAAGCCTGGTACTGCTGCTGAACAGGCACGGTCAATAAAATATCGCAAATATCGTAATTTACTCCAAGATTATATATTTTATGCTTTAGCATTTGAAACTTTAGGACCGTGGTGTTCAGACACTAAAACTTTTCTCAAAGATCTTGCTAAGAAACTGGTCCTCGCTTCTGGAGATGTAAGAGCAGGAGCTTACCTAAACCAAAGACTTAGTTTGGCTGTGCAGCGAGGTAATGCGGCAAGCGTTTTGGGCACTATGCCACAAGGCACAAATTTAGATGAGGTATTCTTTTTATAATTAATTTTGTTAGATTTGAGTTATTTTATGTAGTTTTATAAGTATATTTAGTTCTATTTTTAATTACGTTTTAATTTTAATTTATACAGATTTTAATCAACTGTCTAGATTAAGTTATTTTTGTATTTTATGTACAATAAATATTAATAAATGTTATAGGACCTAATATATTCTCTGGTATATATGTATGAATATATATATTATATGTGTATTTATATATATATAGTTGATATTTATGTTGGTATATATGTTGCATGTATATGTAATTGTCTGTTCTTTTTTATTTTAAGTTACTATTTTCACTACCGCACCCCTCTCATTTTTTATTTCCTCTAAACAAAGGTTTGCCTGGCAGAGATCGCTCTTTAGCGATAAGGCCGCCTATTTGTACCTTATTTGTCTACTTACTTGTCTTGTTTTTGTTATTTTTATGTGCAATAAAGTATATTCATATTCATATTCATATTTATTACAGGAACTCTAAAAAAAACATTTTTAGAACTTTTTATTATTTCTTACGTAATCCACCATTACACATATTGCGTGTGTAAAATTTCAGACATCTACTTACTATGTTCTTAAAGATAGAGCCCCTTAAAAGCCCGACGGAGAGGTCCAGAGCGTAGGCTTAGTATAATCTCCGTTGGCAGCCTTTGGGTACAGACCCCTAAAAATGAATGACATTTTGCAATACATATATTTTTTTAATTAGTCTGAAGATTATTTTGATAAGAGTTTAATATTGACGTGTCAGCAAGATCAATTTATTATATCAAAAAATCAATGACCATCTAAGTAGGTAGAAAAAATCAAAGAAAATATATAATTTGACTACTAAAATATTCCAGAAAAGTACTAAAGATATTCCAAGATAGTATTATTCATTCTATTATTTTAATTTGCTAGCAAATTTTTTTTTTTATAATTAAAACCATTGAGCTAGCCCACTAACATTTAAATTCCACGAAATTGATAAAAGTAATTAGACCTTACTCTTTATATGCTGTTGTTATGGTGTCTTAGTAATATTTGTTTTTGGATCCACTTTTATTTATTTCCTCCAGTACGAAAACATTTGTGGTATAAACTATTTTTTTAACAAAAACATAATTACTTCCGATCCACTAAGAAGTATCCCATCAAAAACATAAATGTGAAATTAGAGCCAAATTCAATATTATGATATATGCCTTGGATGTTGACTTCAACGACAAAAGAAGTGAGATCTAAATGGGTGCCAAGTTCAATGGTCAGTCCTGAAATTTATTTACAACAACATAAAATATCATTTATTCTTATAACTTAGGATAATATATTGTAGCCTAAGGTCTGACTTGGCTAGTTCTCACATACGAATTATTATCTTCGATGGCTAGTTTTTACCAGCAAGCCAAATTTTCGGAATAATAAAATAGGAACCGACAAGTAACAGGTTTAGAACTTGCAAAGGCTATATATAATTCGTATATGAGAAACTAGCCAAGTCAGACCTTAGGCTACAATATATTATCCATTATATACAGTACATTTACTAGCTACGTGTAAATGCACCATGTTTTGAGCATTACAAACATGCGGATTTCAAGATCAAATTTTGCTTGCAGTGGGTGCATGTATTGTATATTTAGGTTACATCTTGCTTGCTTGCCCACTTTCCAGTGTTCAATTAAGCTCAATTTCGTATACTTGTATAATTGCGGTCACAATGCAATAATATGGTACCATGGAGCTGATCTGATAATGGATGCGGCAGGTAGCAACAGGAACTCTGTAACGAAACGATACGACTCCATCGTGTGTGATATCCAGCGTCTGAGACTAATAAACTTCGGTAGCGCGTAGAAGCTGTCACGTACTAAATGTACGTGCACGTTGCTTTGTGATTATTAGGTACAAAATGTGTACCTATACACAAAAGGCAAAGCAAGTCTTGACTGACTCATTACTGCCCAGCCTAAGCCGGTAAGGATAGAAATTTGAAATATGGAGAATATGTTTTATATATATTGAAGGCGTCGTTAAACCACATACCATATTTAGCGAAATTAGACTCCTAAGAGGGTAAAATAAGTGTTGAAAGTTTGTAAGAAAAACAGTTATTAAAAATAAATGAAAAAATAATGAAACTTTTTGAGTACAAATCAAGAAATATGTATTCACTGTTTTCGGAAATGATTTTTTTTTTTTTTTTTTTTTTTTTTTTTTATACCACTAAGGTGGCAAACAAGCTTACGGCCCGCCTGATGGTAAGCGGTCACCGTAGCCTATGGACACTTGTAACACCAGGGGTATCACTTGCGCGTTGCCGACCCTTCAGAAATCTAATAACTTCTTTCTTGAAGAACTCCATACTGTAGTCCTTGCAGAATACCTTGGCAGGGAGCTCATTCCACAACTTAAGCGTTCGCGGGAGGAAGTTTCTCTGAAACCGCACTGTACGCGACCATTTAGGTTCTAAAGTGTGAGAATGGATTCCCTGCCGATGGCGAGCGGTGCGATGGTAGAAAGTAGCCGTGGGCATCATTTCGAACAATTCCTCAGAACACAACCCATTGTACAAGCGGTAGAACACACACAGTGAGGCAAAGTCTCTCCTTAGACTTAAGGGCTCGATACCGCAAGTGAGTTTGGAATCGTCGACAATTCTCACAGCCCGTCGTTGAACCGAGTCAAAAGGGCCAAGCTGGTATCCGGGTGCACCTGCCCAGAGATGGCAGCAGTACTCCATATGGGGCCGAACTTGCGACTTGTAAAGTAACAACCTTTGCCCCGACGTGAAGTACTGCTTCGCTCTGTTGAGTACACCAAGTTTTTTGGACGCCAGCTTCACCTTATCTGATAAATGATCTCGGAACTGAACATCGCTGGAGATGTCGACACCAAGGATCCCAATGCTCTTGGAGATGGAGAGGGGAGTGTTCTGGAATTGTGGGACTACAGTGAATGGAGTTTTCTTAGCGGTGAACGCGCACACTTGTGTCTTTGTAGGGTTGAATCGGACCAAGTTTACCCGTCCCCAGTCAGAGACCTGGGACAGTGTGGTCTCGATTTGAGACACAAGTTCTCCGCGGTTTTCCTCCACAACGGAACGAGGGATGTTTGCACGACCCGTGTAAAAAGCGATATAGAAAGATATAGGGTTAATAGGGGATGAAACTTTGTATTTGAATAACCCGGTTATTTTTGTAAATAAAACTTTTTTTTACTGTGTTTTATTTTCTTTTTATGGTCAAATTTACACGAAACTAAGTAATAAGAAAGCATTTTTACACAAAATTAAAACTGATATTTTTGCATTTTTCCAGAATTCAGAGGTAAGAAGTTTGTATGAGATAAAATATTTCTATTGTAATGGTTTAGTTTGAGAATCGAACCCAAGCCTCGGCTAGCTATCACTTAGTCAGCATGACTCAACCCCATGGCCGTCAAATTCGAATATAGGAATGAGATAATAGTGGGTTCGATTCTAGCCTATATCAAGTTGCTAATATTTTGGAACCGGGCACTTTATAAAACTATTCTTTAGGTAAAATAATATTTATTAAAGGTTTTCTTACTAACAAATTGATCTAAAATATAATTCTATTATACGCCCTAGATTAAGTTAACACTTGACAATGGTTTATTACCTTTTTTTTATATTCACTGTAAACCTGGTGCACTGTAACTTTTTAACCTGGTACACACACTGTATATAGGAGCTTTAGGTCAGCCTAGACTAGTAGATGTTTGAGCCCATGTCAGGGCTACCATAGCTAGCTGATAAGGGTTACGCCTGGAACTCGGGGTACTCGGGGTAGTGGATAGGTACGAAGTATGGGGTCACTCTCCGGTACGGCCAGCTGATCAGGGTTGTTGACCTCTAATTTTTAATTTGGGCAGAGTGAGGCAACTTTCTACTATTTGAAGTTTCCTGGTCTACGATTTCAAAAATACTGCGCCGCGCTGAGCCTGCGATGATTTTTATACGAGGGCTCGCTTCTATGTGTGTGTCAGTCACTTCTTCCGCTCTGCGACGCGTATTTGGTTGCCAATCACCGGGCGCTTGCTATTTCGAGTTCACCGATTGGTCGAGCTGTTCTTCATAGTTTCTGGGAATTTCAAAATTTCGTTTGTGGAGTCTTTGATTGGCCCAATGGCCTCCGTTTCATTAACTCCGCCCTTGTTCTAAAAGTTTCTCGTACATTCAATTGTGATGTAACTTCCCATCGCAAACTTCGTCTATATGTAGGTACTTAATATACACGTACTATGGCGAGCAGTTTCGTTGAATGTAATAACATTACACTATGATCAATTAATTTGAACTTTGCTATATTATATGCTTCAAAACACAATTATTGAACACTGTGTTTCAGGGTTTTCAAAATGTAACTTCTAAGAGGAAAAAGAGTGGCTTAATTTGTATGGGAAAATATTATTTTTAAATTCATATTGACACGAAATGGTATTATTTATCTTAAACACAACAAATAAAAACACGCATTGAATTGCATTTGCATTGCAATTGAGGTTGAAATTAAATATATTTTTTACCATAACCAATCAACTTTGTTAAATATTTAAATTCCAAAACATAATAAATTAAACTATGAAAACAAACCTGCATAATAAACTATTGGCCTTATACACTTAGCAATATCTTATTTAAAGACAAATGTTCACTATGGTTAGTTTGTGATGAGTGTATGCACGAACCACATGCTTTACATATGGATTGACTAGTTTTTGTTGTTAACCACATCTATAACTTACAAGGGCAAGGGTAAAATTTAAATTTAAAGTTGGTAGAGGAAATAAATATTCAAAGCTAGGCTGTTCAACTTCCTATATAGACCCTGGATTTCGGAGATATAAACTACAATTTTTGTGTTGGTCTTTTGTTTATGGCACATAATTTTCTTGTGGATTACATGATCTGAATTATTATTTTTCATAACCGAACCTTTCAAGTGCCGGGCAACAATTCTGATAAAATTAAATTAAGTTTCTCGTTTTGTACGGATTTGTATAACTCGAGTTTTTCGACATTCCTTTAAAAATCCGCTGGGCATGACTCACCACTATTTAGGGTGCGTTCCAAATCGCAACGAGGAAGTTAAAAAAGTGGTTTTGGGACACCCAGGGTAGAGTAATTTTCCAACTGTCAAGTTGAATTCTTTACACTGCCATACAAAAGGTAGAAAATCACTCCTGTCAGTGTGAAAATTAACTGTCAAACTCTCGTTCCAGAACGGGATGATTTTTCAACTCTACCGGGCGATAATTACTCGGCGTGATTTGGAACATAGCCTTAAAATCAGTAAGATGAAAACGCTCGAGTACAATTCGCTCATGTATGGGCGTATTTGCAACAATAGAACTAGAAGGACATTGTGATTCTGGATTGATTTAATGATACCACAGACGAGCTCAAGTACCTTTTCGAGATGGATGCAAAATTTTCTGAGTATTTATCAATTATATCGTCTTCATAATCATCCGATAACATTAATTTTACAAAAAGATTCAACGAATGTTGGTACATAGTTTTAATAACTTGTTCAGACATTTTTACATTGGAGATCAAGAAAATAACTATCTCACTTTTCAAATTTTAAGTAATTCAGTTATTTGCTCAAAGTCTCCTTCATCACCGGTGTTTCCGGAGAGAGCTCAATGTATTGCGTTCGCACATCCTCGCTTGTTAGAACCGGGGTTTCTTTTCTGAAATAGGGCTCATATTTGATTACTTTTTTAGGTAGGAATTTTACTAATGGAGTCCAGGTCTGTAGCTAGAGTTTAATCTAAGGTAGGGCAGCGGAGGTTTCATGTACGGTTCAAGTAATTTTTCTATCATAAATTATTTTACCTGTTTGTGAGCGTGAGTAATTAAGGTAGTAGGTGTAGGGTGGGACCGCGGGAAAACAAGAGCAAAATGGTATTAATTTATAGTACGGGAAAACAATTTAAATATAATATACCTTAGTTTGTGGTTTTTTTAAGTTGGGCATTAATATTTCAAGGTAGGGCATTGCTCCACAATGCCCCCCCTTAGCTACGGCCGTGATGGAGTCTCATTTTAACTTTAAGAAAAACAAAGAATAACAAACAAATATAAATTGAAAAATAATAATAACAAAGAATTGCCTGTCCCTGAGGAATGACGTTAAGAAGAATAGGAAAAGTTAAGCACAAATTTACCTAGTACAGACTTTAAGTTACTACACTAAGGCTGGGTTGCACCAACTAACTTTGACGTTAACCAGCCGTCAAAAATGGAAGATTGTATGAAAATCTGCATAGGCACCTTTTTTAAACTTAACCGGCCCGTCAAAGTTAATTTGTGCAACCCAGCCTAAAATACCTGAGGAAATTAACACCTTACCTAATTTGAAATTAACTGAAAGTGATTCAAAAGATCTGTGAAAAAGACTCACGCTTAAGGCGCCTGTATAACAGTACCACGTCCTAACAGACACGAGGGACATCACAAAAATAGTTTAAAGAAGAGAAACTATCATAGAAAGAAAATGATCAAAAACACCAAAAAAGCTTCAATTATTTTGAATTGGACACCACAACACATAGACTCGAAATATAGAGATGGGAAACTATGTAGAATAGTTTCTAGCTTCAATATGTTATAAAGCTTATCCTGGTATTTTTCACCAACTAAGTGGGTTTCTTCAGAGTTTTCCAGATTTTTCCAGAATTAAAATCCATGACGTTATACATAAGAATAACAATTTTATTATTAAATAGTATTTATATCACTTATTTTATCTGCACAATCCTATTATTCACAATATTTTACAATTTTGATTTTTTTTGCCTGGTGATATTGAAAAATATCCTCAGGTTATTGGAAATAGATGATGAAGTCCAGGTTAAGACTTTGGGATTTAACATTTATCTGAAACTCTTACTTGATTACATGGTACAAATATGATGCCATGTAAATCTACAAAAAGATTATTTGTTTAGCAGAGTTTACTATTTACCAAACCCGTCATACCAGGGTGATAGTGTTGGCACTGGTGGAGGAACTCTAGATGAAGAAGGCATATGTGGAATTTCAGTGGTTATCTGTTTGTAAGTCTCACTATTTTGGACATCACCATTGTTATACCTACGGCTTCCTCTATTGCTTGAATTACGACGATTGCTATTCTTTTTCTTTAGTACTCGTTCACCTCGTGTTTCACTAATAGCTGGTACAAGGTTCTCAATCTGACTATAACTCTTCACTTCGTCACTTAGACCTACATCATTGGATTGCGACCAATACCCAGGAGGCATTGTAGCGGTACCTAAATCCATTTTTGGGTCAGCTGCTGGTTGCGAGGTAATTACAGGATTATGAAATGTTGGTTCCTGGTATTGGGGTGTGTATGCAACAGTATCCTGTGCAATAGATTCCCAGTTTGGGAACGTTGGTGGAGGAGGTACAGCACTGTTGAAACGATCTTTTTGATAGATTGGCGCTTCCCGATGGTTACTTCGGTATTGATCAATCTGCGGAGGAATGAATGGGGCAGTGGTAGTAGTGGTTGAATGTCTTCGCCAATATCTTCCGACAGGTTCTTCTCTTACGTGAATAAGCGGTGGTTGGTCTCTTCTATCTTGTTCAAAATTGAAAATAATTTTCCCTGGAACAGTTTGGGTCCAGTTTTCATTTGCGTCCATTCGCAAACTTGCCGGAGTTGTATATGTATCGGAAGAGTATTCATCTTTCCACGGTTCGTTGTAACTGTAGACATGTTTAGCTACTATAATTACTAAATAAAATATGAAATGTATCATTTTTCTGAAAAAAAAAAAAGGTATAAAGGATTAACAATGCAAAGTAAAAACGTAAAAATAAAAAAAAAATGTTATGCCAATAAATAATTAAACTTATTAGACAAAAGCCGTCTGAAAAAGGTCCTAGGTTCGATTTTAAATTAGAGACAGCACAAAGTGGTTCAAGTCTGGTTTAAGGCGCTATTAATGCTAACTATTTATATTATTTCTCTTTGTACAAAACGTTCGTTTTTTATGAGGATAGCAGTCATGATGATAAAGATTAACGAATTTAAGTAGGTACCTGATTCAGAAGGTTAGCGTTCTTGAATTGCATGTTTACTGAGTATTGCGCTTTATAAATAGGTCAAAATAATTAAAAAGGTAATTATAGACTACATAATTAAAACTGGAACATACAATACAGGTTGTGTTTATTTACAATTAATGTAGGTGAAACACTAGAAGAATATAGTAATATAATAGGATATTATACTGCTGCTCAGTGTGTAAAGACTCCGACTGCTGAATCGAGGGGTGTGAGTTCTATTCCCGTATAAGACATATTTTTATTATTTGTTTTTGTCCAAAGACTGAGTGTTTCCTATGTATCATATGTACGTATTTACGAAAAAAAATTTATATACTATTTGTATTTGTATCTGTTGTCTGGTAACAATTGCACAAACTAACTAACTTTGTTTAGTTTAGGACCAGTCAACGCTGTATGTTATGAATAAAACATTATTATTGTTTATGTATTTGCTAGTTTTTATTTTAATTTTAATTAGATTCTCAGGGTAATATTCTTATGGCAACTCCTCGATAATAGTAAGTATATTCGCTATAGCTAGGAATTCGGTTAGATTTATTCCCGCAGAAACTTTTGAATTTTTAGAGCTTAAAATTAGTGTATATATAAGCTTACTACATCTTAAATTTTAGCTAAAGCGATTCAGTTATTGAGGTGTGAAAATGTAAAAGTAACACTAGTACCTAAATGTCGAAATAAATAAGTTCTCGTGCCGATCACCAATCGTTCAGCAGTTCCTGTGCGGCTACCTTGGGCAAAGTAAGGATTAAGTAAGAAGTACCTAGAGATGGTCAAAGAAAGGCGTCTAGACAGGCCCATAGTTTGGTAAGTGCGGGGCAGTTAGCGACCCCAACTAATATCATTAATATGGAAACGTCCCCAATGTATACTGAGGCTAGTCGGGGTAACTCCCTGTCCCGCATTTACCCCACGATTAAAATTGAAAATATATTATAAAACATTAAGTTAACTCTTTTAAACCGCGTCATCTAAAAGTCTGAAAAAAAAACCATGAATGGAACTTTATAAATACTATTAAAATTGCTTTGGACAAAAATGGTGCGCCATAGAGGAGGCTTATGTCCAGCAGAGGACTAATATGAGCTGATATGATGTAGAAATCCCTATGCCGCAAGTACAAAAAGTTGTTTTTATTAAATATAGCTTAACGTGAACGTAAGTAACCGCCACATCGTCCAAAATTCCAGAAGTTTCGGTTATTCCCCCCGCATTCCGGATAATGGACTATTTTGTTTTTGTTCGGATATTCTGACGTATAGCAACTTAGACGAGGGATTTCAGAGGTTACCCACATTTCGGAGAATAAATTTTTCTTGCTCTCAGTATGTATTTTGGTTGCCACGAAGCACACTGTAATGAAAGAGCGCAATGGAGCGTCAAGGCACCCTACGTGGACCATTGATACGTCTGTATATCAAACTACGGCTCGTGTATCTATATGTATATATGTGATGATGAGCAACTACCGAAGGAATTAGTACAGGAAGTTTTAACAAAACAGATAACACGTAAAAGGTGTGCACCATGATCCAAGAAAAGCCAGTCCCTAGCCAATCGGGTAAAACGTCAGCCCACACTTTTGCCCTATATTTAAGGAGTAACAGATAGGATCGGCAAGATATTAAACAAATATTCAATACCATATTTACTCCCTTAAAGAAAATTACACAAAGCCTGCATTCCCCTAAGGACAGCTACCTAAAGAAAATCCGAGTGTGTACAAAATAGACTGCAGTTGCGGCAGTACATACATTGGACAAACAAAAAGATCCATCGCGGTCCGTATGAACGAACATATAAAGGCTGTTAAGAACAATGACACACACAATGACGTCCATTGATAATCATTTACTGGAGTTGGCTAATCACTGTACAATAATGTTTAATAGTGATATTAACCGTGAATCTTTTACACAATACACCAACCTATGTGCAAAATTTGATTAAAAATTGGTAAAGCTATCTCCGAGAAAGGCGGAATGGAAGATTCGCATATTGAGTCACTGCCAGGAAAGCTTCGCTCGCTGCGCTTTAATTACTTAATAAATGTGAAAGTGTTAGGCCTTCTTTTGCATAGCAAGTTGCAACGTCACATCCAATTTAGCTGAAAGGAAAGCAGGGTTAGGTGAAGAGACGAAAAAGAACATAGACTTTTTCTCCTGGAAAATTCAAAAGTTTCGGTAGGAATAAACGTTATCGAATATCATGTAGTAGATCTATAGCTACAGCTATAGATTGTTATAGCAAACTTCCTTCTTAGCTGAAATGAGCTTTAAAAAAGCTACCTAGCTAATAGGAAATACGACAAAGTGTGTCACAGGACACACGATAGATGGATAGGACCTTCTTTGTTGGACTTAAACAATTCTAATCTCAAAGCCGTCTTCAATCTAGACAGACTAACTATAATACAATATACGTGTTTTAAAACGAGACTTTAATTGACATAATTTATTTGTTTAGCTAATATCTTGTTAACGACTAGGAATATGTGTCAATATAATAAATAAATGGAAGTGAAATGAAACAAGTGGTAGTTAACAATAGTGTACTTAAAAAACAATTAGTTTCTTTTAATTAATACCTTGTGAAACTAATATCATTATGGAAAATAACATACAATAATCGGTTGGTATAAGATCTATCTGTATAACTACTATAATAAACACACTCAGCCATGTTTAAGGCTCTTTTACAATTGCTAAGTTAACACTGCAGGTATTTAGTGCAAGTAATTATTAATATTCAACAACTATTTAGCGTTTAGTAGTTTTTTTCATGTACGCTTATTTATCCATCAAATAATACTTAAAAACCTGTAATTACAACTTAACAATTGGTAAATAAGCAGTAAAATTACTTTAATTTTCAAAAACTTTTGACTAAAAACAAAGAGGACACGTCAATATTTATAGAACCATTATTTGACAATAAGTAAAAAAAATGGTGTTAAAACTTGCATATTGGCTACAGTAAATATCAATACCTTCCCCTTTTTTGCTCAATTTTTTTATGTGTTAATTAACAAAATGACAGTTATGATGAATAAGAAATGAACCAAACTAATGTAACAAAAATAATCTTCCTCGCCATTTCTATAGAATACTATTAGATTAGTAAGTTTAATAATTGTTTTTATTGGAATTAAGACAAAACTAACATCAGAAAGAACAAATTTGAAAAGTTTAATAAAATTTACTTAATGTCACTAATATCATCCAAAACATTAAAAAATAATAAAGAATTTTTATTTTATTTATTAAACGAGAACTAAATTATGTTTTGCAAATAGTTATATGTGTAAGTAAGTAAGTTTACTATGATATTTTTTATTAACTTTAGCTTATTTTTTTATGGCGCAAAAACTAAAATGAATTTTGATCATGTCAAGTTTTTTGAAGTTACATTTATTATAATCGTATTAATTAAATCTAATGGTATTTATTTCTCGGCCTTGGTCCAAGTTAGAAATAAAATGTAATTTTTTTCTCTCGTGTCACCGAAACAAGCTGCCATTAAAGTTTATAAACTCCTTTAGTAATGACAAATTATTTACAGTAACATTTAACAGCCTAGTTGGTAGTGTGGCCGGCTGCTGCACAGATGGTGTAGGTTCGATTCCCGCACTGGACAAACATTTATGTGATAAACATTTGTGTTTGTCTTGAGTCTGGGCGTATTTATGTATGATATGTATGTATTTACAATATATATATATATATAAATATATATATATAATTGTATTCGTTGTCTGGTATTCATAACAAAAGCAACACAAATGTCCAAAAATATTTATTATTATTATTATTATTTATTTCAATAGGAAGTCAATATTAAGCTGGCATTTATGATTTGGAGTCCAGATATACTGTCGTCTGAAGCTGTGTGGCGGCATGATATGCTCACCACTTGTCACGCAGTACTAAAATGGTTGGTGAAAAAAGGCTTACCACCACATTATGATGTGGGTGTGATTGCAGTCACTGGTTAAAACCGTGACGTCGTACATAAAAAATGGTGTAGGTAAGTGTGTAATAATTAAACCACTAGGTTTTATAACAAATTTAACGAAAATTGGCCTTTAATATATGTATAGTTAAATATTTACCTAAATGTAGGTTTAGAAATCACTAATTACAAGCAAAATGATATACTTACATAATAAATTACAATTTAGATAAATTAGGCTTAAATAAGTTATCACTTCTTAATGAACATTTTTAAATATACATAATACTTAACAGAGACACGTAGGTATTGCACTCTAACCTTTTTAATATGTGTTTAAGTTATTTATTTGTCCACATTTAAAATAAATGAACACAAATTCAAAGTTTAGTTTTTTTATATTTTTAATTTTAAAATAAATTATATTTTAAATAGAGTCTTTGCAATATATGAACTTGTATTTTGAGTACAAATTCACATTTCAAAGTTCCTAAAAATTTGTTTAAGTTATTATTTTTAGGATTTACTCCGAGCGTAAAAATTCATTAGTTGTGCAAATGGTAAATAATGTGCTAGGAAATTTAACGTAATTTAAATTTGATTATATAAATTATTTTAGTATCAATATTGAATTTTTCACAACAATTTTTAGATTTCTTATCCCCTCATCTTATACAGGTTACACATGTACCAAACAGTCGTAACCTTGATTTTTTATTATATCTACGTAAGTTCTGCCTACACTCACCTCTAATTCGTCCGAGTTGGTTACAATAAGGATACCTGAAAAGGCAACTCTTGTGCCAATTTTGCCTACGCAAGACCATTTGCAGAGATAACGTCCCAAGATTAGTTCAACAACCTTCAGTCTCTTGGGCATAATAGACTTTTTCCTTATATGATAAGGTCTAATATGAACAATTCAGAAAGCATTTTATAACATAAACTGTTATGTTACAATGAAAGTTGTGGAGTTAACTTTACAAGGCATAATATACAGTTAAATGGCACTGGTCTATATATACCTTAAATTAAGACTAAGTATAAATCACAACTGTCTTATACATATTTAGGAAGATACGGTAACAAATAATTATCATGCTTATGTTTGTTATTAATAATATGCTATACAATATATTATTCTTATTTAGTAAGTGTACTATAATGGCTAAGTGTTCGCTTCGTTCGTATAATATTATAATATACACTCGTTTGGTCATTCCTAGTCAAATTCACATATCGAACTATAAATACTGATAAATAAACGGCAAACTCATTACATCACACACTGTTTTTATTTTTACTTCAGTTTATTGGTCTTGGATCGTAAGGTGTCGCATCTGGACCAACAAACCTGTTACTCTTGCGGACAGTAAATCCTTCCCCTGGAGCTGAATTATAGTATATAACTCGACGAATTCCAAATGGATCTACATAGCCAAAACTACCAGTCTTTTCATTATCATTTGTTTGTTCTTCGTGGTATTGTTTAGGAAGGTAATATCTAAAGCCATTGTTGTTGAAGGCAACACCGTCATAGTTTGCGAACTGAGGAGTATATCCATTTCCGATTTTAGACCCTAGCCTTTGACGTCGGAGCCAGTCATCAGCGTGTCTGTACGAGTTAGGGTTATAGACATCGACTCGTATGCTGTCGCTTCCAACATAGTCTTCTAAAGCATTTGTGTTGGTTTGGTCGTAATTGTACGTATTGACTGCTGGTGTTGGCTCTATAGCTGTTACAGGTGGACCAGTAGGCCTGTAATTATATGGAGAGGTAGAGTCTAAGGAATTTGGTGATACTTCAACTTGAGGTGTTTGTGTTGGGCCAAGGTAGTATGGTGGTAGTGGAGTTACAACGTCTTCGTCTGTAAATGGTCGTAGTGGTGTGTAGGTTGTGGGCAAAGGGGTTGGCGTGGTAGTGCTAAACTTGTTTCGCCCACGTTCTCGGTTTACGGAAAGTGAAGGAGTTACCCCGAAGCCAGAATCGGTTGGTGCTGTTTTGGCCATATTCAGTGATTCCTGCAACAAAAACAGTTTTTATTTTATTTTATACTTATATCATGCGATTGTACGTTTGTTAACCGTGGTACAGCCATTAGTACCACCAGTGGTACCACGGTTACTTTTTCCTAACCGTGGTACCCCCTTTGTTTTAAAGGAAGCGTTTCGTAACGCATTTTAAAGTGAAATTGTTGTGAAACTTACGTATGAATTTACAGGCTTATTCGTTATTTTGACTTGTTGCTGGTTTATTCGTTTCTCAGCTTATTAAAACTTATCTATAGCAGAATACCTAGTCTCTGTATCTGTTGACCAAATATTCAGTGGAAAGCTTGATTAAAAATTGTTATTTATATTTTTATTGTTCAACAAACTAAAAACATTGTTTGTTATATATTTTTTTTTGATCCCCTGTGTCTCTCTGGGTTGTGGCAAGTAACTGTGGCTAGTGTCACGTAAATTTACAGCATTTTTATATGCCAAATGTCATTTTGATATATCCCTCAGGTTCAAGAAGCTCGCTAACATCGATTAGGACAACCTCTCCGGATAAAATAAGTATTAACAATTTGGAAAAAAAAATAGTAAGGGTATGTAAAGTGGCGAAGACTTTGTTACTTCATCGAGTATTTTTTCATTAACTCGATGAGTTTTTAGGGTTTCGAACGTCCAAATGAAAAGAAGGCACCAATGGGATTCGATTTAAAATGTTAATGTTGTTACTAAGCGTAACAATGAAAATGGTTTGTGCCCGGTTAGAACTCGTTTCCTTAACGTAGCATGACAACTAAAAGTGTCGATGTAAAGCAGCAATGTAGGTCTCTAACTCAAGTTTAGTAACAATAATTACATGATATAAATAATATAATAATTTGGTTCCAAGATGAATTAATCGTTTATTACAGCTATAGTTTATATAAAGTCTATACTTATTAAGAGAGGGCATAAAGGTAAATTGCTGGTGGTTTAATTGAATCTTTAGATATAAAATTATAATTCTAATGTCTGATATGAGCAAAAACATGATACAATAAAATTTTCTCTTCTAGTTTTTGCCAGTTTTCGATTTCCGTACCTCAAAAGGAAAAAAGCAACTCTTATACTAACTATATACTACTAACGTCTGTCTGTCAGTCTGTCTGTCAAGACCCTTTTTCTCGGAAACGCGTGAAGGTATGAAGTTGAAATAATATCAAATAATAAGGTCAACGGTCCCTAAAAGTTGTGAAAAAAACCAAAATTCTCAGTCAACGCAATAAAAAAATACGGCCATTTTTGTCGCATATTCTGGCATTCACAATTAAATCAAAACCTATGGGGTACTTTTCGCTGTTCTAGAATCTTGAAATTTGACACGAAGCAAGGTCTTACATCACAAATATGGGGAAAAATCCGATATTCGTTAATTTCTTTTTATAAAATAAAAAAGTTTTGTCTGTCTGTCTGTAAAGACTCTTTTAGGTACTCAAGAACGCGGGAAGGTATCAAGTTGATATGAATATAAAATACTAAAGTCTGCGGCCACCTAAAGTTGTATAAAATTCAAATTTCTAAGTCAATGCAATAAAAAAATCTACCCAAAATACGGTCACTTTTGTCGCATATTGTGACACGAAATCAAAACCTATGAGGTAACCTATTCCGGGGAATATTTAGGGTGAAAAAATTGTCGGCAAAAAAGGCATATACCCGTGAGATTTGATCTCATGATGGAAGAACTATCTACACATAATATTAAGTGCATACGGAACACTGGGTGCGCGAGCGAGTCTCGCACTTGGCTGGTTTTTATAACGGTAAATACATATAATTTACCTCAAATTTCATTACTAATACGGAATAATCTAATTGAAACGTCATCTAGTTCTTCAGAGCGTCCTCGCCTCCTAGCTGTAGCTGTAGCTGGGTGGGAATCAGGTCTTTGGTTTAGAGCATTACCATCTCATACGATTGGAACACTTTTTGTACAGCTGTTTGTTATAGGTTTGTACAGTTTGTACAGTTTGTACAGTTCCACATAGTTACCAGTGCGGTAACATAGTTGTTGGTCTTGGTCACCATGCACTGTCATGCCAGAGAAGCGCAGGTAAACACCCCGCCATGCAGTTATTAATGAAATTATCCGCCGGGCTCTCGCTAGCGCTGGATTGCCAGCAATTCTGAAACCAACATCATGGCTAGCACGGAATGATGGAAAAAGGCCCGACGGGATGACGCTTGACCTTGGAGGATGGGACGACCTTTAATATGGGATGCTACTTGCATTGATATTTTACTACCGTCTCATCTTCCAACTACCAATAAAAAAGCAGGATCTGGGGCTGACTTGGCGGAATATAAAAAAAGGCTTAAATATGCAAAGCTTAGTGATTCCTACATATTTGAGGCTTTTAAAGTAGAGGCCATGGGTTTGTAGGGTCCACAAGCCCAGTCTCCATGTCACATGACCAAAGAGCTGGCGAATATTTTTTTTAAACCACTAAGGTGGCAAACAAGCTTACGGTCCGCCTGATGGTAAGCGGTTACCGTCGCCTACGGATGCTTTCAACACCAGGGGTATCACTCGTGTGTTGCCGACCCTTCAGAAATCTAATAACTTCTTTCTTGAAGAACTTTAACTTGAAGAACATGTTGGTAAACGTATATGCATTACAACGTAGCAATGCCGCCAGCCTTTAAGCTACGTTGCCGACTGGAAGCAACTTAGATGAGGTTATTTATATTTAGTTACTTTTTAATTTTTATTTGTTTTTTTATAGGAACATTTATATATATTAGTATTTTAGTCATCTTTTGTCATATAATAAGTGTGTTATTATTTATTTGTCATTTAACTACGCCTTTTGTTTTTTAATTTCAATATTGCTTTATACTAAACTGCTGTTATTAGAAAACTTTCAATACAAATATTATATTTATTCGAGTAATTATTATATTTTAATGTTTTTTGCCCATACTATGTTCGTATTCCACGAATTTGTCTGCGTTTGTACCTTTACTAAGAGCGATTATTTTTAATCTCTAGAGTAAATAATATATCATAAAATATAGGTAAACTGATATAGTTCCGTAAAACATATTAAATAATATACTCCAGTTTAGTAATAACTATTGTGATATATTTTAAGTTTCAAACTGCAAAAACAACAAAGGCGTTTCGTTGCTATTATTATTTGTCAGGTTTTTATCTTAATTTATACTTTTTAGGTTAGCTTAATGTTGGTTATGATATTACCTTGAAAGTTTTGTCGAACTATCTCATTTATAATATAAATAGACTTTTCCCGTGGCTTCACCTGACCTAAATTTGGTAACGGCGTAGGATTCTTTTGACAACTCCTTGATTATACTAAAGAAGTTTGTTATAGCAAGGTATAGCTGCAGCTATGGTTCGTTCGTGGAATTCGGTTATGGTTACTCCCGAGGGAACCTTCGAATTTCCCGGGATAAAAAGTAGCCTTTGTCCTTTTCCGTATCTTTAACTATCTCTGTGTGCAATATTTCAGCTCATTTAAATGCTCCCAGTGCAGCAGGATTAAGTAACAAACGTTATAGTTATTCCCGCGGGAACTCCGGGATGAAAAATAGCCTATGTCCTTCTCCGGGACTCAGACAAATTTCATCTAAATCAGTTGAGTAGTTCTCGATCCATCCAGTAGTTGAAGCGTGATAAACAACCAAACATCCAAACTTTCGCATTTATAATATTAATGAATTTTGCTAGCGGCCGCCTTGCCCTTAATTTTGGCATGGGACTCCTTTATTTAATCTCAGTATTGATACTTTCATTTACTCCTTAATTACTCCGCTCTAAATCGGTTATCGGCGACTGTGATTTACTCCTTAATTACACTAATGAAGTTTGCTATATCAAGTTGTAGCTATAGCTATAGGTCGTTTAAGCTCGGTTATAAAGTAGCCTATATGCTATTCCAGGACCTAACCTATATGTATGCCAATTTCATCCCGATCCGTCCAGTGGTTGAAGCGTGAAGAAGTAACAAACATATACACTCACAAACTCAGACATTCAAAAAGTCACACACTCACAAACTTTCGCCTTTATTATATTAATGGGATTGTTAAACAACGATAACAAGTTATGAAATAACATGTTACTTACACTAATAGGACGGTCGGCTCCTACGTAAACAGTCTTTGACTTGTAGATCCGGTAACCCTGGTCGTCTGCTATATAGTCTTGTAGCCTCAGGTACCCATCTGCTCCAATCCATCCTGTCGTACCTGAAATGATTAAAAAAAATATTAGAAATTCCCTGTTTAAAACTTGTTATTTGTGTATATTGAATATATTGAAAGTAGGGCCGTGCTAACCCATGGCGGTGGTACCTGTGTAAGACCCATGAAACAGCCTTTTATCCCCTTATTCTTTCACTACAGACTGACTGTCAGCTACGTCTACCCATATCAAACATCCATACCACTAATATTTAATGAAATTTGGAATAAAGTTGATCTTTTCGCTTATCAGAAGTACATAGGCTACTTTCAAACAAATATATATATATTAAATTTATTTATTTAATTTCGTAAAAGCTTACGCAGGGATAACAATAACCGAATTCCACGTGGATGAACTGTAGCGACAGATATAGGTTGATATAGTAAATTTCTAATTATTTACGAAGCGACGTATAGGACATATATAATTTATGACGCAACATATAGAACATATATATAGTTTACGACGCAACGTATAGAACATATATACTTTACGACGCGACGTATAGGACATATATAATTTACGACGCGATGTTAAGGACATATATAATTTACGACGCGATGTATAGGACATATATAATTTACGACGTGACGTATAGGACATATATAATTTACGACGCGACGTATAAGACATATATAAAGTCACCTTAGTCCGAATACACTGCATCAGAACCGGTGTTGCGGCAATAAGCTCACCCCCTGTCAAGTAGTAATGAAGGGCTTGGTACGAGAGGCTAGAGAGACCACATTATGATATGGGTGTAAGGCCAGAAAAATAGTAAAGATATACAAATAAATACTTATTATAATTATGCAGTTGCCGTAGGAATCGTGCGCCGATCACCGAATATATCGCGGGCGGAGCCGCGTATAAAGGTAATCATGTTATGATAATTGCACCATTATGCTATCTGGGCTCTATGTATGTACTCAAAGTCATATTTATCTATTAACTCTAAAGTAGTTATTTACCAACGACAGATCCGTCTTTGAGCCTCCTCTCCTTGCGGTACTGGCCGTTGTGTGTCTGGTAGAGGAAGTAACGGTCGTCTTCTTCGTCAGTTTGGATGTGAAACTGATCAGGGTCCTGCTGGCCGCTGTATCCATCTAGCGATGCCAAAGCACTGCAAATGCACACCTGTAAAACAATAGTTTATCTGTTATAAGTTTATCAAAAACATAAATACAATAAAAAACACGACAACTTCTCGTGATAGTTTCATTTTGATTATTAATCTTTGAGCAATAGAATTGAAAGAACCATGCCTACTTCAATGCATAGCAATACAATATAACAAAAAGTATAGGTACAATTCATTAGCAATGGTTTGATGAAACGAAATACCTAGATGCCGTAGGATACTTGAAAAAACTTTGTGAAAATCCTAGGACGTGTGCAAACGACCGGATGATTGGAAAATAAAAAGATATTTGTAATCTTCCGAGCTATTTTTTGGATCATTGGACAACCGAGTTTGAGTTAGTTTTAGATTGGTCTCTACATGGCTCTTTGGAAAGAACTATTGAGTTACAAAAGTAAACAGGCAACACCTGCTTAGAGAACGTTTTTTTTAATTGGGAAATATAATAAAATATGTAGGAGTCTGAGGTAAAAAAAATAAAATCACCTTAACATTCGTTATGACATGAGAAGTTAAGCAATGCAACCAATATATGGGTGACCGCCTAGTGGCAAATTTTTTTGAGCTTCTCCGTGTTTTGGTTGGCACGTCAAACTATTGGTCGACTCGTAATTCATAATATAGGAAAAAATAGTTCAATTGGCTCCAATGGCGTTCTTGTATTATTATTTATTCTATTGCGAGAAGCTGAAGCGTTTTTATCTTTGTAACTTTGTATGTTTTTTTTCACGATAAGGTACTGTTACTCCGATCATCATGTTTTTGGTGGGATCGGTCATGGAGATATGGGATGCAAGAGGGATGAAGACAAGGTAAGACAATATGACCAAGTGGGGTATCAAATGAAGGGGCGTAACTTCGGTGACTTCGGTGACAATAATTAGGTACCGAAGAACGGATCTGATAGAATGTTGCATGTTTACAATGCATCTTTCAATACATAATTCTTCTGTACGTTTGTATGTCACTAAACTCTTCCTAAACGGCTGGACCGATTTTCATAATTTTTTGTGTGTGTTTGAGTGGGTCTCTGGATGGTTTAGATTTACTATTGAACCCGGTCGGTGGAGCTGCAATCGGGTTCTAGGAAATTATGTATATAAAGGAGAGACACTATAGTGAAGCAACGTTCTCTGGGTCAACTTGTTACCACACACCATCGTTAAAAGTCATTGCAATGAGTCTTTTTATGCCAGTTAGATGCCTTTTTGTATGTAATTTAATGAAATTTGCAGGTACTTCTAATAGAAAATCGCGAGGTCTCAGTTCGGGGTGAACCACAAGTATAATATTAAATTTTGCCGCGGCACCGCCTGCGCTAAATCCGTTAAAGTATCATTGCGGGACTTCTACAGCTACTCCTTGATTTTTGTCAAAAGTTTGCTTTAGCAAGCGATAACTGTAGCTATAGATTGTTCACAGTTTGAATTTTCTGGACTAAAAAATAGCCTATGTCCTCTGTATTTTTAACTATCTCTGTGCCGAATTTTAGATTAATCAGATGCTCCGTTGCGAACGTAAAACAAGTGCAAACAAATTAACTCACTTTCGCATTTATATTTAAGTTTAATGTACTCATCTGTTTTAACACTTAAGATTTATGCGAGAAAAATAGTTAACTATATGATAACGAGAAATAAAAACGCGAAAAAAAGGCCTCTTAAAATCGTACTCTTTTTGTTAAAGATTGTTAATTATTTTTTCAATATTATAAAACAATAAAATACTTCTTCACAAATAAATAACAGGTTAACTCTTACACATTGTACGAAGCACTGGCTGGTTTTGAAAAATAAGTAGTACAAAATTGTTATTGACTTGTCAATCTTGTACTTGACAAACTATTATGAATGATTTACGGAGAAACAATCCGGAGAAACACAAGACAAGTGTCATGGACAGGGTCACGCGGTGGCGTTTTTATATGTTATATAATCTATTATAAGCAGCTTATTTCGGAAGTACATAAAATTAATTAAAAGTTTATTATTAATCTACCTACAAGCTAACATAATCTGCAAGGCCTCGGCTTTTGATTAGTGTGCCGTAGATCCATAAATTGCAGGCTGTCGGTCTGTGCGTGGGAGTCCGGATTGTTTGTATTGTAACACAAAGCACAACAGCTGTATGTTAGCCAAGGACGCAAGATCATTGACGTTGTATGTAACAATGATCTTCAAATAAATGCATTTTGAAAAGATTTATTCCAACCACATATACCGATAACGTTGTTAATTATTCATTAAAATTTTCTTAAAAGTTTGATTGCAAAGTGTTTCCTACAAAGTTGTAAATCCGATATAGAAGCGTGTTTAACAGTAGGAAATAGAGCTTATAGGATGCCATTAATTCTAATTATATAGCGTGTCACTCGTACCTACAGTGCAACAAACATTTCTGACCTTCTGACCTTGGGTGTTTGGTCGCTAGTGTCGTTGTAAGTTCACACCATTTTGATATGGCGACTCTAGTTTTGATTTGTAGGTAGTTAGTACATTTTTTTTATACACTAAGGTGGCAAACAAGCTAAAATTCCACCTGATGGTAAGCGGTCACTACTATTACCTACTTATTCGACGCACTTGCTCATAAATCGTCCTTTATTGCATCGTTTTCAGGATTGAGAGCGTCCATTGCCAAGTTCCTTTTACTTAACAGATTTTTTAAAAATTTTATCAAAAAGAGAGTCTATCAACAAAGTTCTTATTTTTTGAAAAATAAATATAACGTGTTTGTAAAAAACAATCTCTTTTAAATTAAATAACAACGTTTTACAACATTTTAACACTAATATAAGTAATTAATTACTTTAAAGTCTTGAAGACAGTCGTATGACACTCCTCATGAGTGTCATACGACTGTCTTCCTCCTTTGCTCTGCTCAATACACACTCGGCTGAATTACTTCGCGTTTGGGCTGCTACCTGCAGACTAGTCTGTAATGAGCAACCTAGCTCACTTGTATCAAAATGTTATATTTTGCATGTAGTACGAGCTAGGTTCACGTTAAATTTAATTTTGTAACCTTGCTATTTGTAATCAGTAGTTTTTCCTCGACGAGACGATAAAAGTTATGCCAAAAAACGATGATGAGTACACATGTTTTGTGTTTTATGACATATATTTGTTTAAAGAGCAAATATACACTAAATTTAGTTATAAATATAAGTAAAAGAAAAGGTACTCTTATTACAACGTGGCGATTTTATTCAGATTTCTGCGACACAAGCGTAAAAGAAGATCAACATCTCTTTAGTCAAAAAATCATGATGAAACAACGCTTTGCACCACTATTCGCACAAACACTATCGAATCCACCTAAATCATTCACTAACTTGCCGATGTCTGAGCACATTGTTCCACGTTCAGAGTGCATGAAATCGGGCATTGGGTTGTGGAAAACAATAGCTTATTTTCTAAACAATAGATTGCAACTCAGTCCTAACATGACGCAATCAGAGACCTTGGAAATACTGAAAGAAAATTAAGTATTTATATATTATATTTATTTTTGTATACATGTACGTATAGTTTGTTTGTATGTGTATCTGTATCTATGATGACATGTGTATGGTGTAGTTTATGTCAATACTCCTTGCATAGATTCTAAATGTTCTTCAATAATTTTTTGTACTTGGTTAGTTCGCAGATTGTCTTGTGAACACATCATATACTTATCTCAATATGATATACCTTTAAAAGGTTATAAGGTTTGCTAAAAATTAGGGATATGTAATTTTTGGCACCTTTGGTTTGTGAAGAGTTTTTAATGAAGAGTAAACACAAAATCATGTTTATGCAACATGAATTCTTTGATGATAAAAAAAAATATCAAAGCAATCTCAGAATGTCAATCCAAGTTTAAGGTTCCTAAGATAAAACAATATCATTAAGTTCCATAATATGGCGCTATTAAAATCAATGTTAGCTTTATAACTGTATCAAGTAGGTAGATGTTCCAATAACTTACCTTTATCGTATGAGAATCAAGGATTTCACAGTGTCATACGCTCCAAGTAAAGACCCTACGCATATTCATATACCTAAGAGGGATATAGCCTTAAGTTCACTATTCTCATAGAATATATAATCAGAAGCGTCATCAGTAGGATACCGATATAGCCTCGGGAACGAACGTGGGTCGAACGCTAAGGACCTACACGGAAACGACCACGAACACGTAATTGCAAATTAGAAAACAAAAACTTCACAAGTACACGTGTTGTTATTAGATTAAATGTTGGTAGAAAAAAGTTACTTCCGCAAGTCGAATATGTTGTATTCCCTAATGAGGGAACCGTGTTGAATACAATGACAAAAAGACAATGCTTGTTATGAATTTGTACGTTGTGGTTGATGACGTATTTTTCCAAATTTGCTTCTGGTTATTTTTTACAACCATTTATTTTTAACTTGACGTTTCAGTGTGGGTCAAATTTTGCTTGATTGCAAGATTTGTCCTTTTGAGTTCAAATTTGGTATACTTATATAACTTAAATGCTATGGTAACCAGAAGCTGATTTGATGATGTAGGTGGAAAGTGGCTTTAGGAACTTTGTAACGAAACGACGTAATTTCATCGAGTTTGGGTGTGTTTGGTTTGTCTTACCAAGTACTCCAGCCTTAAATGATATCCAGGGTCTGATGATAAAGCCAAGAGATGGGTACATAAACTCTATAATGACATAGCGCAACCCTATCGCGTTTGAGCTCGTTCGATTTGTTCTGTAAAGTACTCTGGTCTTAGACGACAACCTTTATATTTGCTATCACATAATACTGAAAAGTAAAAAATAAATAAAAAAAATAAGCTAAAAGAAAACCTTTTCATTCTATCAAACTCATTTATTACCAAAAAAGCTCTCTCTTTATACATTTTTTACTTTTATTTTTTATGTTTTAGTGCTTAGATCTGCGGCAACAACTATGTGAAATGTATCAAAACTTTTGTTCTGTAGTAAGATTTTTTTTTGTTTTTATTACTAGGTCAGGCAATCGCAGGTTAATAGGAGTATATGTAGAATCACAGTTGGTTCCTGCAGACCTATTTTTATCCACGACTACTTCTGACTGTTTTTTTCCTGCTTCGCTGACTTTCTAATAGATCTAAAGCTAGTTACTACTATTGCTATCAACAGTCCTGTTTATACGCATTTGGTAAAGCCTAACTAAAACAGCGTGGTCATTATGCTTAAAGTTTAAAGTATGGCAAAATAAGTAATTAATTTCATTTGAATTTTCGTAAAGATTTTGATTTTCTTATCAGCTGCAAACGTCTTCACTGTTAGGGCACGGCTTACCCTCACTGAATGATTTGGGCCATAGTCTGCACGCGGGTTCAGTGCGGATCGTGGACTTCACATCCTTTTTTTTTGACGTTTACACGTTTCCTAGCAATGTTGTCCTTTACCGAAAAGCCAGTAGTGTGAATAATCAATGTACTTGAGCAAAAGATTCATTGGTACACGCTGGGCTCGAACCTATGCCACATAGGAAACCACTCGGCAAGTACTGACCCCTCGAAACCCCTAAACCACGACCTACCGAATAATTCTTAAATGCAAGTTTGTAAGCTTAATTTTTTTTTATTATTCTCCAATAAAACAATTAGTACCCGGGGCGCCCGAGCTTTGCTTGGTATTTTTTTTTCGTGGTATTTTAATATATTTTAAAGAATTGTTAGAATAAATATATTAACAAAAAAAATATCTTCGTTTTAATTTACTAATTTAGGTTCTTAAATCAGCAGATTTCTCATATTGTAGCGGGCACGACTACATGAGGCATTTATGATTAATGTATTAACGGGCTATATTCTTAGAAGCAGCTTGACAGTGTTATTAAGTTTACTACGACTTTGGATACAGGTGGTGATTACTTGATTAGCTGTGTCTTAGACGCAAAAACATTAATGACGTTATGACGTTCGCTACTTCTTGAGTGATGTAATAATTAATTTACTGCCAAAATCGTGGCTTAAGAATGCTTCTAGGAAGTAATAAAAACTAAGTTAATTTTTTTTCAGTAATGGCACCGTGTGTCTCCATAATAAAGCTTTTTTGTTATAAGGAATATTGTTCATAAGTATGTTTGTGAATTTATGTTTTTTTAACATACACAAGAGTATACACAATAAGAATACAGCGAGGTACATAGTGTGCTGTCCACTTAATGTGAATTAATTCGGGCCAATTTGTAACGAAATTAGAGTTGATTTGACGAGGAATATATTTTTTAAAGAGATTAACAATAACAAATTCAAGATTGTAATGATTCTTACTATTTTTATATACTACAACAGCAGTTAATCCTTAAAGGATGGTCAGAGATATTACCGATAATATCGACTGTCGTGTCGTAGCACACAATTACTTATTTTTTTTAACATATTCCATATCTCTATGTGGTACCTATAAAATATACCCACCGATGATGTTTGGGCACAATTAATTTTTTAATAAAAAAAAAATGATTAATTTAAGTTAAGTCCAAGACTTTTGGAATTTTCCATCAATATACCTACTAATAATAAAATAGAGAGTATGTTTGAGTATTTTCGTCATAAAGTTTATGTTTTGTTATAAAGTAGGGATAGTCCGGACAAAACGGGGATGTTAAGGTTTGATATATCAAAACATAAAACATACAGCCAAGACCGGGTATTTTAGTTATTTTAACAATATTTAAGTTTTAAATGAAATAAGAAAAATCTGTTACATTTAGTAACGATATTACGAAACATCGCGTAATATATTTGCAATTAAGAATAAAAGAAAGAGAAATTATCAGAATCATCACAATCACATCACAATTTAGGGGGATAAGTGTGGAAAACACACGGGCGTAACCTAAACTAACTATCTACAATAGGTCTTTATTCTGTGATACAGGTTGCTTAATGAAAGACAAAGTGACCTTGTCGTGTTATTCTTTGTCATTGAAACCGTCATTGTTTGTCATCATTTGTCATGCGTGACTTATAGTAACGTGAAGTTTTTACTAATTAAGTTACAATGAATATCTAACTAAGAGAGTCATTGTTTTTTCGAAAATGTTTATTGTATTTTTGACCATGGTGTGATCTGTGTCAGTCAATGGGATCAGTCTACATTTTGCGGTAAAAATGATATACGTGGCTTAAATTAAGGATATGCCTAAAATGCTCTCTAAGTTAGTTGAGCAGAATCACATCTGCATCTGAAGCGTCCCTCACACTTTTTGTTAGCTCTTGCCGCCTTCTTGCAATTGTAACGCCCTATCATTTCAACCGACTTCAAAAAAGGAGGAGGTTCTCAATTCGACTTTGTTTGTTTTTATGTTTGTTACCTCAGAACTTTTGAGACTAGGTGAACCGATTTTGATGATTATTTTTTTTTATTTGAAAGCTGGTGTTTCCCGTATGGTCCCATTTCAATTTGGTCCAGTTCTGACAATGGCGTCCATGAGAAAACCATATAAGTCTTAAATTTGCATTAATAATGTGCGCGACAAAATAGACGACCGGCTTTTTACCTTTTTAGTGCATTGTTTTAAGCCGGTTGTTTTTTTTTTGTTAAAAAGTTTTTTTACTACTGTCAAGACGGCTAGCGTAGTTTAGTAGACAGGCTTCTAGAGTCCAACGTCGTCTTGCAATCAGGGGTCTAAGGAGGCTCAAGGAGACCTCTCCTTTTGGGGTTGTGGAAGATTTTAGAACGGGTGCAGATTTGTAGTCTGTGGCTGCAGGGTCCGGTTTTACCGTCTTTTAGCACTGTCTTGCATCAACAGGGTAAAACTGATACGTTCTGTATCGTTTTAGCGCAACCCGATGAAATACCGGTTTTATATAGATTATTTGGAATTCACCATAGACTTTCTGTAATCTGTCCTGTGGAAATCCTAATCTCACGAAATTGGCCACTCTTAAGAAAGAGACAAAATGCTCACAGCTGGCTAGAAAATGCGCTGTCCAGTTCTCTATGTATATGGAATCTACCTCCTGTAGGGGTTGCCAAAATAAATTCGCGACTATGCAACTCCATATTTTACAATTAGCAAATTAATAATTAAAAAAAGTCCGTTCAGATTTCTACCCTGTATATAATGGTAAAGTATAATAAAAATAAAAAAAAATACCATCACACCACTCATTCTTAAGGGGAGATCAGAGATGTTACGAACGTCGTAAATGGTACGCTTCCGCGAACGCTTAGGTTGTAGAATGAGCTAAGGTTTTCTTTAGGGTTTTCTATGGGATTTTTCAAGAAAGAAGTTATTAGCTGTTTGAAGGGACAGCAACGCGCAATTAATGCCCCAGGTGTTGCAAGCGTCCATAGGCTGCTGTAACCGCTTACCGCGTAAGCCGTTAGTGCATATTTGTATTTGTATCCGTTTCTGGTATCCATAGCACAAGCTTTGTTTAGATGGCGCTGTGTGTAATCTCTGTTGTGATTACTTAAATTATAAAAATGTTAAATATATGTTGTGATTATTAAAATGTTTATTATCTATACTTCTATACTTAATATTATAAAGAGGAAAGATTTGATTGTTTGTTTGTTTGTATTGAATAGGCTCCGTAACTACTGGACCAATTTGAAAACTTCTTCTACCATTAGAAGCCGACATTATCCCTGATGAACAAAGGCTACTTTTTAGTGCGGGAAAATGCTTCATTCCTAGGGGAAAACGGGTAATAGGACAACGGGTAGTAGGAATTAGCCTTCCGTACATTCTTAATTACTTAATTACGTAATGACTTTTTTTCACATAACTGCTAAACGGTTGAACCGATTGGGTTGAAATTTTATGGGTATTTCGATGATTTTCTGGATGATTTAAAAATACAATTGGACCCGGTAGGTGGCGCTGCTGTCGATTTATCAACTATTAAACGCCTTGATCTATTGGGTTGAAATTTTGTATGGTATTTTCATAATTTCACAGACACGAATTTATAATGCCATTAAAGAGGAAAGATTTGTATGTTTTTTTTTTTTCTATAATTAAGAAGTTGCCGTAAGAACCTACGCCGATAACGAAATTTAGGGCGGGCGAAGCCGCTGGCAGAAGCTAGTTATTAAATATACGTGGATCGTTTCACCGATAGTAGGTACTCCGTTCCACAGACGTGATAGGTGGTGAGCCTATCACCGTACCAGGCACAAATCAAAGTCATGTCTCGACTCTGATTTCGTTCAGACCCCAGGTTGACCCTTACCGGGAATTGAGCTCGCGACCTTTGAAATAGCTGCCGCACGCGCTACCACCGCGCCTTGCGGCAATACTCGTATTCTCGTATATATTTTGTGATAACTAAAAGTTTGTTTTAATGATTACAAGATTTTTTCAGCACCGTGTTTTTATGAGATACTAGATTTTACCAGCGGCTTCGCCCGCCCTAAATTTGGTCATCGGCGTGAAACTCCTCAATTAACTCATTAATTATTATACTAATGACGTTTGCTATAGCAAGCTGTAGCTATAGCTATAGTTCGTTTAAGCTCGGTTATAGTAATTCCCGCAGGAACTTTTGAATTTTAATAAAAATATAAAAAGTAGCCTATGTCACTCTCCATCCCTTCAACTATCTCCACTTAAAAAATCACGTCAATTCGTCACTCCGTTTTGCTGTGAAAGACGGACAAACAAACAGACACACACACTTTCCCATTTATAATGTTAGTATGGATTTAAAAGTTATTAATATAATGTGTTCTAACAACGTGGCGGCTAAATAAGATTCAGTGGCTAAGTATATCTAGAGTAAATTACGTTGAAACCATATTGGTTCATTTTTAAGATTCTGTAGCCAAATGGCAAAAACAGAACTTTTGTGGTTTCGTCATGTCCGTCATCTATATGTCACGTCACTACCTTATAATAAAGCTGTTTTCATTAATTATGATGAAATTTTACAAGAAGGTGTCTTATGTGGACCGTAATGAATTTTTACAATGAAATAAAATAAAAGGTAGCTCCCATCCTATACATTGCACGAATATAAGCTAACTTACTCCGTGGCTCAGTTGGTAATAACCCGACTGCTGCAGCGAGGAGCGTGGCTTCGATTCTCCCACAATACAAAAATTTATTATTTTTGGTTGTCTTGAGACCGGATCTTTTCTATGTATAATATGTATGTATATATAAAAAAAAAGGAAATATATATAAGTTTGTATCCGTTATCTGGATTCCATAGCACAAGCTTTGCTAAGACTGAGACCAAAAGGCGCCGTGTGTAACTTTCCAAAAAATATTTATTTGTATATTTATACCAACTTTATAATATATTGCTTTTGGATTCCATTCTTGTATCAGAAACAAGTAATTACGGTAACTTTAATGAAAATGAATGTAGTTTTGACATATAAAAGTGAGTAATTAGCGTAATGTTTTAATATAATAATTTAATCCCTAATCGTGAATTAAGTTTTAATCACCTAGAAAGTCATTTACTGTCCTATAAAAGAATGAATTTGAAGTTATGAATCATCAGTTTCAATTTGTTGATCAGGACTTCGGTATCGGTACACTTCCTCAAAATGAAATTGGTAAGTGTCTTTTGAATAAGAGTAAGAGTAAAACAAAATCGCATAGAAGTGGAATTTAAGTGTATTTTTTAATAGTGAAAGCATTAATTTGAAAGATTAAGAATAAATATTTACTAAATTAAATTTTATTTTGTGCGCTAGCTGATTGGTTAATTTATATTTATTGTCATTAGCAAATGTCTTGTTTAAAGCCTTATGCATATAAAAAATATGCTTAAAGAAACATATTATTTGGAAAAGGTTAAAATTTATATTATTTTACAGATAATTGTGTCTGCATGTTTCATCGCTGCGGCAATGGCTGCGCCAGCTGAATTCCCAGTAGATGTTGCAGCGGCTCTACCATCAGTGGCAGCTAAGTCTATGGATAAGGCCGCAGCTATAATGGCTAGGCGTGTTTTGCCAGCTCTGCAGCATGAAGAGGAGCATGATGAGTTCGGACAGTACGCTCTCAGATACGTGACGGCCGAAGGTACCGTAGTGAGTGAACGTGGCCGACTTGTGCCTACTCCAGATGGTAAATCTTACGTGCTGGTCGTTGAAGGAGAGGTCTCTTACATCGGAGATGATGGAGCCACCTACACTACGAAATACAGTGCAGGCTTAGATGGCACACACGCTGAAGGCTCGCATTTACCTGTCCCGCCTACTCCTTTACCAGAACAATAAACTTGCTAACAATATACATGTATTAAATGGAATCTGTTTTAAGATTTGCTGTGACTAATAGGAAGGTTAATGTCAAAAATAAATCATTTGAAATATTTATGTATTCTTTTATTATCTTTAACAAAATAATTTGTCTTTTTATTTAAAATCTGATATTAGGTCTTTTATACAGTGCAAAAGAAAATCTCACCTTAGGTGTTTGGTCGCTAGAACAGTTGTAAGTTTTCATTATATTTCAATATGGCGACTGTAGTTTCGGTTTATGACCGCCGGGTCAAAAAATATTGTTGCACTTAAGGTTGTGTCGTAAAATTAATTAAAAGACCTTTTTTTAATAACATATCAAAAAAGGTAGCATAAAATACGATACTTAATTAAGGTTTTGTATGCTGTCAGCTATGGAAGCGAAAGTTTTTTATAGTTGAGTCAAAGTAAAATGAAAGTGCAGTTTTTGAAAATGAAATCCTTACCTAATTAAAAACTCCGTCCGTGACAAGTTTGAACAGTAAGTATACGCTGGATCTACCATACATTATTATGCTAATTTATAAGCTGGAGGGGAAACGCCGTGGTTGGAGGGAAAGTAATGACAAATTTTACTGAAAGGAAACGTTCCGATATTTTTTATAAAATAAGTAAAACTGCAAAGTTTTTGAAAAAATTTCCTGTTTGAATCAGGAATCGATCATGTGAAATAATATAATAGAATTACCTGTTTTTTATGACATCAGTCAAAAGGGTCATTAATAAGGAGCAATTTCTTATAATATAAAATATGATTTATTATTCAACTGTTATAAATTAGCTAGATAGAAACTAAACACCATACATAAGGTAATCACATATTAGTTTATGCTTTTTAAACTATTTTTTTCCTTATGAATGACCCTTTCACCGATGTAGAGATTGTTTTCTTTTCTTAGTTTACAGATTTTATTCCTGGCTTTAACAGGTGATTTATACAAAAATCTTTGAATGTAGTTTTACTTATTTTATATATTAAAAAATGGAATGTGTCCTTTCAGTTAAATTTGCCATCGGTAATAATCAGCTTTTATATCCTGTGTATAAACAACATTCGCTCAGGAATGTCCGGCTGTCAAAATTCAAATCTAAACGCCGTATGGAAATGGTGTAAACTTAACTGTAACTGTAACGTAACTGTAAACGACACTAGCGACCAAACACCCACGGTCAGAAGATCAAAAAAAGTTTGATGCACTGTAATAAGGAAAATTTTGCAGTAAACACAAAGTTTCCAACAAATACTAATTTGCTATTGATTGTATCGTTTAAGCCCTGAAATGGGTAGGTAGGCATGCGTCAGCAAGGATATTTGTCACTAAACCGATATTTACCTTGTATCGGCTACAATAACAAAAACTTGTGATGCTTGTGATTCACCACAGCTTTATGGCGCGACGATGTGCTTAAAAGGCTGCGAATTAGTCCATTCCTTGAATGATAACACGGTTTGAGTTAATGTGTTAGTAAATAGAAGTTGCGAAACTAACGCCGTCGGCGCCTGCACCACGGCCGCGCCCACGTGTGAACGTAAGTTGTTTTGGCTAGCTTTGTAGCTACGTAATAGCAAAACTTACGTGTCAGTAATAGAGCTGACAATGGGAGTTTAATAAAACTAAAACTTATTTTTAAAAAGTATCTGGCTGTAGGCGTTGGATTAAAAGTGAGAATGCGATACAAACTCTTTGGAAGTTTAAGAAGAAATAAAGTAAATACTGGCTGGCAAAGCTGGATTAGATCACCTAGATACGAAAAAAAAAATTTACTATCTTTTGTTTTTTAGGTTTCCGTATCTCGGAAGGAAAAAAAGAACACTTATTTATTTGTAGTTATATCACATTAAAAAAAAGATTTTTTGCCTGTCTGTCGAGAATTCTCTTTTATTCAAGAACGCGTGGAGATATCAAATTGAAATTAATATCAAATACTAAGGTCCCTTGAAGCTGTGTAAAAGTCAAGCTTGTAAGTCACTGCAATAAAAAATATGCCCAATTTATTTTTGTCGCATATTGTGACACAAATAAATAAAAACCTGTGGGGTTTTTCAAATTTGGCAGCCAATAACTCGCAAAATATAAATCTTAGAGGAAAAGTTTCTTAGAAAACTCTATCCAATGACACCCTACACACACACCCCACATCTATGGGGTCCACGATAAAAAACTTTCCGTTCCTTGGTATGCATAGAAAGCTACCCCTTAAAAAAATATTTCAATTTTCATTGCATTCACAAAACATACATTTCTGTAAAATTTTATTAGCATCTATTAACACACGGCGGAATTGTATGGTTGTGACATGACGAATTTTAAAGGGTTCCATTTTTGCCATTTTGCTACGGAAAGCTGAAAAAATAATTAACCACAGATTAGCGGAATTATAATTTTTTTATTTTCCGTATCTTCAACTATTTCAGTGGCAAATTGCAGCTCAACTAGATGCTTCGTTCCGTCGTGACAACTGACAACTGGACTACTACTGGCCGCTCTAGAAAGCATGTGATTATGACAAGTTTTAACGTTTGACATATATATTAATTATCTGTCGTAAGAATAGGAAATTATTTTTCAAAATTTATTATTAATTTTTTTTTTCAAGTAAATAAAAATAAAATTGGATAAAAAGTAAATTTCGCCGATGTTTTAGTATCTGGCGAACGGCATCGGTCAAATAACATATTAGAAAGCTGGAATTCGAAAATTAATCGTTATTTAAATAAGAATACTGTTAATATATTAAGACTCCATGTCTTACAAAAATTCAATAAAGAAACACAGATTAGACTTTTGAAAATCAAAGTCTAAAAAATTCCTAACAAACGCAGGCGTGAATACGTATTAAGAGATGACGCAATACGGCACGTTCAATTAGAAATTATAGATGAAAAGATATCAGTTGGGCATGCTGTTGAAAAACTACTTACTTAAATGTACGATTATATTTGCCTTGTTTGTGGTACCTATCTTTGTAAACTCAATTCAAATTAATTATTTTTTTCTTCAAGCGTCTTATTGTTTTAGTCCTATTTAGTTTAATAATTTATGTGTTCTCAAGGATCGCTCTGTGGGGCGGCGGCAAAGAGGAGATCTCCTGCCTGGCGAGGTGTTATGTCTGGGGACCGCCGTGGTCCACTAACTTGCGCTTCGGTCCGGCAGAAGCAACGAGTAGATAATGCCACGCTGGAGTGAGAGTCCTCGACAGGGTGGTGTTGATGCTGTACCGAGAAAGTGCCACGCTGGAGTGTGAATCCGCAACAGGTTGTGGTGGAATGCTGTACAGATGCGTCACCGGAGAGGAGCTGCAGGAACTAGGAAGCGCTGAAGTGCTGCGATAGGTCCTGATGAAGGCTCTGAGATGCGAAGCGTACGGTTGAAAACTGGTCCGTGTACCTGGTACGAAGAAGTAGGCTGCTGCTGCGGAAGGTGCGTCAATGTTTACCTCGGGATCACCAAATGTGGGGCGGCGGCAAGGAGGAGATCTCCTGCCAGTCGAGGTGTTATGCCTGGGGACCGCCGTAGTCCACTAACTTGCGCTTCGGTCTCTTTATATACTGAACTGCAACTGTAACTTCGATAGCGCGATGTAGGACGCGTGACGTCAGTCTCTCTACAGCTTTCATTATAAGAAAATAAAATCACATGGTCAACATATTATTATGTATTGGATCATCATCTTTTATGAATCTAAGTAATTTTATGGTCATAAACTAAATATGTTTTAGGTGTCAATAGGTACGGCGGCTAAGGAGTGATAATATTCAAATTATAAATGGTCGATTGTATCACAGTTAGTAAAAATTAACGACTGTCCGGTTAACTGTACTACCGCATAAAATTTCAACGATGGTCCGGTTAACCGAACTATCACAACTGTACCACGGGCAAGGCGCGGAAAGAAGGACACAAAAAAAACTCTCTTTCGCATTATTAATTATTGTACTGCGGATGCATAAAGAAAGATAAAAAAGTGACCTTTGTCTTTATAATACTTTTGAAGCCACCTTAACATTAACTGTGACTAAAGTCGTAGCATTAAAACGGTATCACTCAATCAAGAGCTAAATTACGTAAACAATTAATTTGTCGAAGGTATGACATCACCGTGAGCTAAGGCGTGGGTGGAAAGTTATGTGTCCAGTCTTAAGACGCATACTGCAAGAAATTTGCTACGGAGGTGTTCGCAGAGGTATAATATAAAAAATAGGATAAATATAGGATATAAAAATATAGGAGGCGAGTCCAGTCTACGATTATCATATTGCATTTGCAACTATTTATCTTATCCCAGTGCAGATAATATAGTTATACAGGGTGGAAACGCTAAGTGATCTCACCCGATTATTTCTAAACCATACACAATATCGAAATGCTGATTATTGATCTTGAAAGTACTCCACGAGCTCAATCCAATCGTATCTAAAATAGTTTAAAAATAACTACTATTTTGTTTTTATAACTTTTTTTGCATTTTTAATTTAATATTGATGACGAATTCTAATGTTGAAAAAAGAAACATGGTAAAACTGTATTATCAAAATTATTTAGGTATCATGAGATGAGTGCCATGTCGCCATACAAAATGTATGAAAGCTAAAAACATCAAATTTTCGAATAGATTCAGTTTATTTTGTAAAACACTATTGATATTTGGATAGAGCTAGTGAAGCATTTTGTAGGATCAATAATAATCAGTATTTCGACATCGTGTATGGTTTAGAAATAATCGAGTAAGATCACTTAGCATTTCCACCCTGTATAGTCCTTTTAGAGGGGTGTCAACTCTGATCAAACAAATAAATAAATAAATATTGATTTTATTTGACGGACATTCCTAACCTTATACTTGTGTATTTTTATATTTATATATTCAGAGTGCCTATGGTATTGGTGTTTTTATATTTTGTCATTGTAATTTTTTTATATTTAAATAAATCTTGCAACTATAGGTACTGAATTAATTATAAGTTTTTTTAGGTTGGTAACCCTGGATTAGAGTGATTAGTTTACACGTGGCAACGCTATGTAGGCACCGCCCACTGCCTTGCTTAGGGTTCGCAAATCCGCATTGCGATATCTGCTCTTGTAACCATTTATGTCTTACAATTTACATACCCTTAAAGGAAATTCATTAGCATTGTCCACAAGGTGTAGGTTGCTTGCTGATTTTAGTTTGAGATAAGAGGTTTATGTGAATGTATGTAGCTTTTTGTAGGATTGTTTATGGAAATTTATGGAGAGGCACCTGGGGTAACTGTTAGGTATACATTTTATGGTTGGTTTAGTCTAGTGATGGCCATTTAGATCTTCTATGACTGTGGTAATGATTCGACATACTTTGACGCTAATTATTTTATTCCATTTTGCCCTTTAATTGACAAAGTAATAAGATTTTTATAAATCAATAACCTATTTTTCTTTATATAAATATAATATTATATTTGAATTAAATATACTTAGAGTTCCAAAAATATTTATATACCAGCTTCTGCCTGCAGCTACGTCCGCGCTAGATTCGGTTATCGGAATTAAATTACTAAGGCTATATAGTACGTCTACGTAGAATTCCCCATGGGAATTTTGAATTTTCCGGGATGAAAAGTAGCAATGTCTCTTGAAGTAATCAGATCTCCCTTCAACTAAATCTGTCAAAAAATTCAGATTACTTGGATATGCCCGTTGCGTTATGAAAGAAGGTAGCAACACATATTCAAATATTAGTGACTTTTGTTTTAAAATTTGTGATAAAGTATAAATTCACTGATCAAAAAACAAATGATTGTAATTGAAAATAATTGGTTTTTGTCTTTAATATAACATTTATAGTTATTTAAAATTAGAATTCTCAGCGAAACCATTTAGGATATATAATATAATTGATCTGATTCATATATTTCTTTATTGTTGATTCTCACATGACTTAAAAACAGAAACTGCTATTAAAAAGTTGCAGGAAATAGGATATAAATCTATTAAAACATTTGGGAAAGTGCGTGTTAGGCACGCTTTAGCTGTTAGGTACTAATAAGTAAAGTGACTAGAAGTCCAATTTAGTTTCGAAATCTTATTATAGGGAAAAACAATGCACAATATAGTTGAGTCATCTGTAAAACAAGTGTTCTGAGATCGTTTTTAGCATTCCGTACCAGAAAGGTAATTAGGAACCCTATTACTAAGGCTTCGCTGTCCGTCCGTCCGTCTGTCACCAGGCTGTATCTCATGTACCGTTATAGTTAGACAGTCAAAATTTTCACAATAATGTATTTCTTTGGCGCTATAAGAACAAATACTAAAAAACAGAAAAAAAAATATTTAAGGGGGCTCCCATGCAACATACGTGATGTTTTTGCTCGTTTTTGTAGATAATGGTACGGAACCCTTCGTGCGCGAGTCCGACTCGCACTTGACCGATTTTTTAAGTTGTAAATAAGATGGCTTCGTTGTCATACTAATTAAATAAATAAATTGGCCTCTTAGCGTGGTATTATTTAGTGGTATGAAAATAAATAAATTTGATAGTAATTTTCTGTGTTTTATTTTATCTGTATTTCAAACACAGAACTGAAGAAAAGAAATGATGTAGGTTCGTTATACATTTAACACTCGTATTCAATATGAATACTCAAAAATAATTGAAAAAAAATTTAATTAACTACACCCAGACGACGTAGTTCAGGAGAAGTAATAACACATCGCAAAAGTCATTCACTCAGCCAATACACACTATAAGGACAATCAAATCGTTGGACAACGAAGCTCCAGAGAACAGATGGCAACTTGATAAAATCCACAATTTGTTAGAATCTGTTTACAACAAAGTTCCCAGTAATATTCAAAAGCTATCAATAAGTAAATTTAATTTTTTTATCAAACAAGTACTTTGTTAAAAAGCATGCTACAATATTTTAGACTATGTAAATGATAAAAATCTTTGGAACTGAAGATGCTCAGTTACAGAATGCATAGGTAAACCAAATTCAAATGGAAATAATATAAAATTGTACGGCTTAAATTTTTTAATTTAAAATATTGATTGTATTTTTAGTTTTTATGATGTTTTTAAAAGAGTAACTATCGAGTTTCTTCCCGGATTCTTCACGATAAAAATTAACAACATTGTGAACCGGATTTCAAAAAATAGTATTTTATAGCTTTGACGATTCAAAAGTGATTGTAAAATCCTAATTTGAATAAACCATTTTGACTTTGACTATGACTTTGTTTTACACACACATTCGTTTGAATGCAGACCTTTATTATACAAACGCATAGGATGTACAAAAGAATGAGTTCCCTTTCGAGGTTACCTCTAGGGACTACAGTACCTATGAGTTTCTTCAATATGGGAGTGATTAGCTATTACGGCGACACGCGAGTTATGGCCTTAGTGTTTCAAGCATTCATAGGCTATGGTGACCGGCCTGATGTTACGGCCACAAGCTTGGTGGAGGCTGGTGGCATAAAAAAAAGATACCAGGTACGAATTGTACATTGTATGTATTGAGCTAATGTGAATATGCTTGGCAAGTGATCTTCCGCGTGTGTGTACGTCAGATCACCGCTAACAATGAAAGTGATGCGCGTTGTGGGCATAGAATGCATGCGCATGGGTTCTCACGCGACGAAAGCTGGGTGACGCAATTCTGAATGACAATAGTCATCAAGCGACTGTCAACCACCTGGCAAAGACAAATCGTCTTGAGTTCCAAGTCATATCTGACATTAATATCAATGTCCAAATCAGTAATTACGTGCATTTGTACATAACCGTAGGTATTGAGTATCAAGTATCTTCACCCATCATATGAGATATCTGTTAATTTGTCATAAGTTTAACTGGATATACATATATAAGCAGGGGGATTAAAATGATAAAAATTCTGCTTACATAATACTTGAACGGCCCAAAGTGCTAGTTGCACTCACGCACCGATGGTTCCTTACCTTTAAATATTTTTTTTATGCTGTTTGGCTTTGGGTCGCATTTTACAAACTACATTATGAGTCAGCGCTTTCTATGTTTTTGTTAATGTTGATACTTGAGAACTTGTTTGCTTTTTAAAATAGACCCCGTAACAATAGAGAAATAGCAGTTTTTATTTATACCATTCTGTAAATAAAAACTGCGATTTCTCTATTTTTTAAAGATATAACATATATAAGAATAGGAAAATGTAAGTTGTAATTCAGGTAATAAATAATCTTCACACTCTGGCATGTGCTGTGAGGAGAAAAAATAACATTAACTGCATTTTCAAATATCACCAGAAACTTCAGAATTTTTTTTTTTGTTTTAACATCAATCTAACCATAATATACGATCTAGCCACAATATAATGTGAATTGACTGATGATTTATTGTATTTACGTAGATATTTTTTTTAAAATGATATCAGTCTTTAAAATAATAATAAACACCTAAAGAATAGAGGTTCCACTTCCAAAAATAACGATTATAAAGCCAAATTTGGAACTTCGAACGGTGTGGGTTTCTCCTAGATACCTAGTTTACTTACTTCCTACGCTAAGGAATATCATTACCTGTTAGGATATTAACAATATCAATACAATATTTTTGATAAACTATGATATAAATTATGATATTAATGTTCTATTAATAAAATTAACAAAAAGAAAATAACGATTATATAGACTTTAGCACGGTGTGGAAACTTAAATACCTAGTTTTCATCTTCTCCTCATATCGCTAGGAATTAATCAATATAATATTTATTATTAAGTAGGATATAAATTATGAGATATTTTATGACCTATGAATAAATTTGCATCACTGCTACAATTGAGAACGGCCCGGGTCAGGATGGCGCCATGTGACTCTATGGGCACTAGTGACAGTTAAGTAAAATATAGCAACATAAGACAAATACTTAATTTAAACATTATGTTAATTTTCAACTTGTACGCCTACGAAACAGTTAATACTTGCATTTTTTTGACAGTAGAAATAATATCTCAGTAAGATATAACACAATGTAAACAAAAGTATCAATTAAAATATTTTTAGTATCCTCAGAAAATTTCTTTTATATTACTAGCTTGTTTACAGCGGTGTCAACAATTACATATGCATAAATATTACATATTATATATTTATTATTCTTAGGTCATAGGCTAAGGACGCTTGGAATTTATAACTCTAGGGATATTCATTACTAGCATGCTGCACTCTTTACAAATCTAATCTCTTCCTTCTTGAAAATCTCCATCGTGTGACTTAGCTTATACTATCTTATAGTAACTTTTACACCTCCATTTATTAGTCGCAAGTCCGACCCCATGTGGAGTACTGCTGCCATCTCTGGGCGGGTGCACCCACATACCAGCTTGGCCCTTTTGAGTAGGTTTAATTACGGAACACAAATCGTATCGAACCCTTAAGTCTAACGAGAGAGTTTGCCTCTCAGTGTGAGTTCTACCGCTTGTATAAGGGGATATGTTACTAAGAATTGTTTAAAATGATGCCCACGGCTACTTTCTATCATCGCACCACTCGCCATCGACAGGGAATTCATCCTCAAACCTTGAAACCTAAAAATGGTTACGCTGTGGAATGAGCTCCTAAAGACAGAAAAAGGGTTGGAAACGCGCGAGTTATGCCCCTGGTGCTGCTTACGTCCATACGCTGCGGTGACCGCTTACTATCAGGCGGACCGTTTGCTCGTTTGCCACCTTAGGGGTATACAAAAATAATGACTACATATAATGATGATGAAAAATATTCCATGCGAGTTTTAGATTGTATTATAGACAGCATTAACCCAAGATAGGTTGGTAGATCATCATCAAACATCTACTTGTCAGAACAAAAGGTTATAGAATCCTATCAAAAACATAAATGTAAAAGAAACAGATGGGTTCTTATATCCCGATAATGCACAATTTTTAAAAGCCGATGTGGATATTTTTAGAGAGGGGTTCAAGTTACAGTGAAGAAGTTTGCCTATGACATCTATAGTACTCTATAAATGGCTTTCGACTTGTAAGCTCTACAAGAGATACAATATTACGATACCAAGTGAAGTTTACGACAAAAAAAAGCAGGACATACCAGTACACAAGAGATTAAATTAGCACAGAGCGCTGCGCTGGTCGGAAGTAGATAAATAAATTAGCATTCTCAGGCAGGTACGTTGTACATTCGATTACACAACCGGCTTGTGTACAACCAATTGCAATACTTGGACATACACTCAAAATCCGTGTACACACTTTCTAATATTTGTAAATTAATTATTAGTAATACATTTATTTTCCGTTATGAGTTAAGATTTTTTTAAATGATTTTTTTAGAGCAAAACTGTAGACGGTGATTTCAATAACAAAACATTAGGATTGACTCTTCTAAAATTGTTAATAAATATTTATTTAGAATATTTATTTTATACTTCTAAGGTGGCAAATAAGCATACGGCCTGCCCGACGGTGAGTCACCTTATTCTGCGGACTCTTGTAACTCTTGACGACCTTTTATAAAATCTAATCACTTTCTAAATAAATTTTTTATGACCAATAACTTCTAGGAAATAAATAATTATACTAAAATTAGACGATTTCACAGAAGAAATCCCAAGAATGTATTTATGTTCTTGTTTTTACTATAATATTTTTTTATTTAGAACAACGCCCTAAATTCCGTTATCAGTGTAGGATTGCAACAGCAACTTCTCAATGATGGTATAAAACTGACTCACACTTGACGTTTCCAAGTAGCCGTAGTAGGAATCAAAATATCTCCGTGCACAATTTCATTCTGTATCCCTACAGCAGGGGTTTAAGCATGAGGAGGTAACAGCAATTGTAATATTTATATATTGATATTCGAATTCCAAATTCTTGCGTAAATTTTTTTTGGTAGTTTATTACAGTCATTTATGGATCGAAACATAATTTTATGTCTTTTGGACCACAATATCAATGTTCGGGCATTCACCAGCAGCGCCAAGTGCCGCCGGTCAAGTCCGAACAGCAGAAGCCAATCGAGTGGGTTCTAGCGGCCCTCAACCGCCACTCATCACCTAACAGCGATGACACGCGCGCACCGCGAGTCCTTGTATAGAATTTACTTCTATATTTATTTAATATAATATATAAAATATACAGTCCACTCATCGTATTATTTAAAGGATCTACTTACCGTCCAGTATACGTATTAGATTCTAACACACCTGTTACATTCACCATGCCAACCCACTTAGACTATTTTATGATTCAACAAATCACAAATATTGTTATACTTGCATCTACATATATGTAACTTGTCAGTCTATATTTGTATATAATCGTATTTTATGATTCATGATGATTCTTTGAAAATCAACATGATGGCCGTTCGATGTAAATGTGCGCTTTCGTGCAATTCAGTTTCGTCACGGACATATGGCTGACATGGTGTTACCAATATGTTACCAATATTAAGTCTACTGTTACCCTCCGACACTTAATAAAATGATTTTGGTTTTATTGTCTTTGTAACACTTAAATCTATTTTTGTGGTGTTTTATTTTTTGTATAATTTGAGTTGATTATTATTAATTTTAGTCTAAATAACATAAAAATGTTTTGTGAAATCACGATCCTCTTTAATTTTACCCCATGCTGGGCCTTGTTACCGAATCAGGCCGGGTTGCGAAGGTGCCGTCCGCTTTCACCCACGCAGCCGGTGAGAGTCCACCTCGTTCGGAGTCTCCGCTATGTCGTTGTATTGCATAACGTGTACCGTGACCTGTCTAGTTGACACGGCATTCAAGGATGAAAGCGTTACACGTCAAAAGAACCAGCATTTTGTTATGGATCGGAACTTTACTGCACTAGTGCAGCTATTACGCACGTGTTCAGTGAGCAGACATGCAATCGTTAAGTCATGTCGGAAACGAATCCACGTTGTTACGTAAATATAGTAACGTAAAAATCAATGTAAATCAAGTTATCGTGACTGGAAACGTTAAGTTTTAAATGTCTACATTATTCAAGCGAAAGACTTGACAATGGTTCACAATTTCATGTTAAGGGTTCGCATATGTCAAATTGGTTATGTTTGTCGATTTAGATCTCAGTTTGTATGTTATTTATGAGTTTAATATATTGACACAGGAAACTTGAAGTCTTAATCTTTAATCGCTCGAATGTCGAAACACGATTTTGCCATTTTTTATTTTTCGAAAAAACCTTGTTTCGCATACATTTTTTGTTGAATCTTTAAAATGAAACGCTATTTTATGATTGTTTTAAAAAGGTTGATATGCAATAACAATACCTTAATATTCTCAAGCCAGTTTTTTCGTACTATCGTAATTAACTGTTGTCGTAGTTACTTTATAAACGAGGTTTTATTGATTTTTCGCAAGATTTACGAGTTAGCTGTCGCCGTCACACTAGACAGCAATTATATAGCGCTGTCTCTTTGCTTACGTCTCTGTTTAGGCGCACTCTTAAAGTCTTCTTTGAGGTGACAATTGCCCGATAAAGTTGACTTTTCAACGTCATTGGAACGTTTGCATTATTCGTTCTAGTATTACTTCGTTTGCGATTGTCAAATGCGATATTTTTCATAGTAAAAAGAAATGTTAGCCTTAAGGCTTTAAGCTTTTTTATTTATTTACCGAATTAAATCATTTAGTAGATCTGTTAAAGGTATAAAATGAACTACGTATGAAAAATATAAAAATCGAAAAAACCTAAAATGACACACAGACACCTGTATTTTATTTGTGGATTTATTTATGTTTTTGGAAGTCTTGATATGTAAAAGTCTAGGAACAAAGTGTTGTTGAATATTTTGTAAGATGTGTGTCAGTTGTCATTTTTCTCAAAACTGGCTGTCCGTCCGTCCGTCCGTACGTCACCTTATAATTTCGTCGTCTTTAGGTAGATCCTTAGAAAAATTTACAGACATGTATATTTTGTAAACCGCCAACAGATAGCTATGTTATAAAAATTAGGAAAAAAATATCATTTAATATCATTTGACAGGATTTTAGAAATGCATTGAAGTTCTCATAAAATATGCGGTGCTGTGGTCTATGGCCAAAGCCTCGTTCTTCAACAAAAAGCGTATGCCCCTGCTTTGAGGCAATTGCCCTGCAGTGAGGCAAAGCACGTTTTTGATCTTACGATCACTAAGCATTCATTGGCATTATTAAACAAAAGTGATGACGTTAACGCTTAGAAAAGGAACACAGATGAGAAAACTAACATTTTACGCGGCAAAAATGTCGGCAAAAATAATGTCCTGCCTATAAATAACAGACAATATTATCAGATGTAAATTTTAAATTTAAATTTTTCGATATTATTGCCAAGGTGAAGATTGTAACGTAAATGTGCTCATTCTATTATAACCTTATCAAGCAATTAAATCTATAATACATACATTCAAATGAATTAGCGCATATTTCTGTATTAAGGAAGTAAATTCATAAGTGATAACAGATTACGAATAAAATAATAATTTTCTTAAAAGACAATTAACAATAAAAAAATAATATACATTTATAAACATAGTTAGCGTTTTTGCCTGCCGTGTCTAAGATTCCGGGTTTTATTATTAATAATCGTGAGTAATTTTATTATGAATTATTGTAAAAAGTGGTCTCAGGTCTAATTTTTGTTTGTAGACTAGGCATTATTGGGACGTTATGTAACTTGTCAAAAATTGATGTCGTCAGTTCCCATGCTGGAAAATCGTGGTGATGAAATTTTTTCAAGAAACGCGCATGGAAGTTGCATACGGTGTATTGAAATAAAGATCAAATCGATACAGTTGTTAGTTTTATATTTAGAACATTTTAAAACAGGAGTAGATGAAACATTTTTCGATTCAGTGATTCGTTTGCGAAAGTGCTCATTTCGGAGGAATCAAGTGTCCCACCTCTTGCCTACTAAATTGTTGCGTTTAGGTATTAATTTATGGCAATTGTATAAATAACGAAGTTAAAAGGGAAATGATCACAACTAAGTAGGCTTTGAAAGTTAACAAGAAATGGACGACCAACTTTTAAAATCTACTTGAAAAAGTAAAGAGGAAAATTCCATTGAAAATTACTTAGATGAAGTTGTTACTTGTTACAGGCAGTAAACATAATTAAAATGTTCATATTATCAAATAAAAATCCCCCTTCTAAGTTACCATATTGTGACAGGCAACTACGGAACCCTACACTGCGCGTGGCCCTACACACACTTGGCCGGGTTTTTATGAAGTCCATTTTTTATCGGTACTTTATATGTTACAATCATATTTTCTTAAATTACTATAGGTTTTTATATGGGATCACATTTAAGATAAAATAAAAATATTAAAAACATTTTTTTCAGAGAAATTGGTTTCAAAATGCCGGAAATCCGAGGTAAAACACACAAAAAAAAAACAATAGAATTGAAAAAAAACTTCATTTCCGAAAACGATTTAAAAACGGAAATTAATATTTAAAATAAAATAAACTGCGCGATATAATAACGGTTATTAGTATTAACATCACTATTACATAATACTATTACATAAAAACATATCACAAAAACAATGACATCAATCAGTGTAGCGACCCCGCGAGAGGTCACTCGGCTGACAATTAACTGAGTTAGCTGAGTTCGGAAAATTGAACCTTATGCGATATTGGAGGCTCTATAGTAACAACACAATACAGATACAGATATGTTACAGTCAAACTCAACAGTCTGACGTAGCAAGATATGACCAGGCTTTTGTGAAACAGTCCTTATAATCCAAAGGAAAACCCGTGAATTCTGGTTCTGTGTTGATTTATTTAATAATTTTGATAGCTACTACTAACCTAACCGTAACATTTATTTTAACAGTACCGCAAATTAATACTCAAACTAGCTCGGTTGTTATTAGACCAGTTAAGGTAAATATGCGACAAATTATATCAATATTAAAGAATAAGCTAATTTACATTAAAAATCGTTTGGCTGTTATTAGATCAGTTTGGGTTAGAATTTGCAATCATATTCTATTAGAACTTATTAACAATTCGTCTGCACGTTTTGGGTCATATCATAAAGTAACCAAGCATATTAGCTAGCAACTTTTGCTTACGTGAGTTTTGGTATAATCAGCCTTATGCTCAGCTATTTCACAAAGTGGCCAAGTTTCTAATAATTAAATGGCGACATTGTGTGGTATGCCTAGGCGTACTATGATTTGCCTGATTTTACAATCAGCCTACGACACTGTACATCCCAATGTCAGTCAGCCGAGCTAATGATTAACACCAGCATAACTCGTGGCTATTACGCGTCTCGCGAATAGTTAGCATGCACATATTGTGGGAGGATTGTCATAATAATATGACGAAACTTAGGATCCATGTAAACGCACAAGTGAAAATAAGTGAAAATAAGTGAAACTCAATAGGACTGTTGATTTACTGATAACTATTTCTCTCTAGTTCCGTATTTATATTCTGTAGCTAAGTGATAGCACTTATTTATTTTGACTAAGAATATTAAGTAAAATATAAATAGCTGCTATATAAGAGGCTGAATTTTGTATTTCAAGTCAAAAGACGTAAATCAAAAACAAGAACTTAAAAATAAAATTTTGGGAGTTTTTTTAAATGCTTTTTTTTATTTACATATGGTAATTTAAGACTAATTAATTATTACATTTCCATGCCATTCTAAAACTGCAAGGTCTAAAAGTTTTTTTTAATCTTGTATAACACATATAGAATCAGAACAGGAAGTAGTAAATGAAGTTTATGATTAATAAGTCGTTTTGATGACCTTAACTTCTTTAAAAAAAACCCTCTATTGGGTAAGAAGTGAACTCTCTGTATGCGAGCTCGACTGTTGATCGATAATTTGGAATTTCGATTTTAAGGTTCATTTTCGAGGACATTTATAAGATATTAGTGGACCCTACGGTCGTTGTCTTGGCTTAATTGCATTAAAAAAAAATTAAAACCCGGTGGCAGCGTCACCCAGGCACCTGGTCTAATTGTGAATTTAAGCCATCCGGTGGCCCACGTAAACACAAAAAAATCATTAAAATCGGTGTAAACTTTCAATGACATACGCACATATAAAAAAAAATATATTTAAAGATAAATAAAATTAAATTGACACGAATTCATTCGCTTTTATAGTTATTTTGAAACGTAAAAACTATAAGCATAAAGAAGCTGAACGCTATAGTATAGCAGCATATGGAATAAGTAAGTAAACTAGATTCCTTCATGTTATATAATTTTGTTTTTGAATGTATGTAGATTTATTTTGCGACAACCTCGCAAATAAGTATCCATTGTGCACTAACCCTGAAGTTAATGTGTGTGGGTTACGTAAAGCTATATCATTTACGAGCTGCTATTGCATAGGTTATTCTTGTAAGTGAAACATTGGCCAGGCACAAACATTGATATTTATTGCGAGGTTTCTCATGATGAGACCTTACTTTCCAGAACCTTTCAGAAGGATAGCTTTCGCTCTCATACACACCCTGAGCCATCCAGGCATCCGCACATCGCGTAGGATGATGGCAGACAGATATTTCAAGTCTAGGATAAATGTAGATGTAGGAAACTTTGCCAATACCTGCATTCTTTGCCAAAAGTCTAAGGTACACAAAGGTGTCAATATTAGGTACTTTCCATCTTTGCATTCGCTTTGAACATGTTCACGTAGACATAGCAGGGCTATTACCAACGTCACCAACTCAACTATTCAGTCAGTTCTCGTAAGAAACGCTGTCAAACTTATATATCAAAGACTTACAAAACAGGTTACCGATATATTATAGAAAGTAAATGGTTTAATAGACATTAGTTTATTATTATTTCTTAATAATAAAGTGTTTCCGACTATCAGTTAACAAATTATATAAAATTATACAAATTATATGGTGGTTACCACGCTGGTATTTTTCTTCTCATAATAAATAAAACGGACCTTAAAAGAAGTGATCATTAAAAACTTGATTGACCAATTAAGGCGGACGGACGTTTCCACCTTACAACTGATGGCGCCGTCACACACAAATATATAAATGAATCCCCATGGGTTATGAGCATTGGACCTAGCACAATGATCCAAACAAACAATTTAGTTAGACATCTAACTAGAGAATAATACCTTCTAAGTACGTCTAGGGTCCATCACACAGAGTGCTAAATTTCGTATCGATCGGATATGTAAAAGTTGCTTATATTTCTTCATCAACTAGAAACGAACTGATAATTTTCACATGGCTAAACTAATTTTCTTGAATCATAGTTTAGAACACTCTTGATTAAGCCACCTTTTAAACAAAAAAAAAAGAAAAATCAAAATCGCTCATCCGTCTGGGCGCTACGACGCCAAAGTCAGATACACACTTTAACTAATATCAACTCTCTGTTTTCGTCGGGGGTTAAAAGCCATTAATTTTTTCCATACTTCTTCGTTTAAATCTGGCAACTGTAGGATTTTAAATTGAGACTAAAAATTCATAAAATATCAGAAATCGGTTTAAAACTTGTCCCCTAAAAAACTAATTACATCAATATATCATCATCATCAATAGTAACTAATAAAAATAAAACCGGCCAAGTGCAAGTCGGACTCGCGTACCATGGATTCCGTACCGATTTCAGACCGTAGCGTTTAAGAGGATGTTTCTCCAGCCAGCGCTAAGGTTGTAGAATGAGCTTCTTGTCAAGGTGTTTTCTAAGAACTACTGTATATTGTTCAATAAAGAAGTGAAGATCTGAAGTTTAATGAGTCGGCAACGCGCGAGTAAATGGTTTTGCAAGCGTCCATAGGCTGTGGTGACCGCTTACCATCAGACGGACCGTTAGCTTGTTTGCCACCTTACTGGTGTATAAAAAAAGTCCACCACATAATGTATAAGCCCGACTCTCACTTTACCGGTATTAATTATTTGTTGCTGTGCTATAAACTTAACGGTATAATCATATTAAATTTGAGGCTTCGTGTATAATCGTTTTTACGATAAAGCAAAACAACACAAAACACTTTTTTTGTATGGGGACATTGACAATGACAATTTTTGTTATGTAATTTTTACCATTGTTGGGAAATCCGCCATAATAACACATTTGCTGAGAAAATTTCAGACTTCTATCTACATCAGTCTAAAAGATAGAGCCCTTTAAAGGTCGGAAGGACGGACAGATAGCGTAAGGCTTTGTAAAAGGGATCTGATGAGTCCTTTTGCGTGCGGTACCCTAACATTATTCGCCTTATTCAATAGAGGCAGAGAACCCTCTAACCTAGATTTGTACCTATCCCCAACTGCCTTCAGGTCTGGACCTGTCGCCAGGCGAGTCAGGTCAGGTTTCACACGTGAAACCTATGTTACAATAAACCTATGTATTTACCTTAACTAACTAAATAAACTAAATATAGATTCAATTATGGTATATTCACCATATTATGTAAGTATATGAGCTTACTAGTGCGTACCCTGTGGTGTAACCTGCCGCGCAGTCCTATGCAAACTTTTACACACTACTGAATGTCCAAACTTTCATTCAAACTTTCTTTTCCAATTTCAATCCCTTAGGCGATAACTTTCCAAAAAATCTAAAATTCGTCAATTTTTAATTTGTATATCTATATATTTTTCTTGGTTTCATTCACAAAAATAACTGAATGACTTTCTGAATGCGCTGAAACACGTCCTATATAATTCTTATCCGATAACTTAAAAACCAGTTCTGAATAATAAATTGTAAGTACTAACTTACCTCTTATAGTTCATCAAGTGCTGGCAAGGAGGGTATATTATTTTGTCCCTACATTAACCACTTACTTTTCTTAATATGGTGGTTTTCGAGAAAGGACTTTTATAATTCCTCTTAAGTTAATAAGATACACTGGATCAGGAGAAGTGCTACCGCTATGGGTTCACCACCTCTATTTACCCCTTTCGGGATCGCGTTCAAAAACTCATCTACCGGGGCAGAGTTTTGTGTTGTCTTTGTCTTTATTGTACCTAAATATATTTTTTATGCTGCTGTCAGTACTACTCAGGTTACCCTAGTTGCGTTTACTAATATATGTACATTTAATTTTTATTATTCTATAAAGACACGATCTTAGTAAACAAAAAGCTTTGGTTAGACGTTTCCTATGAAGGTAAAAGGAGGGTAATCTTAAATGATTGTGACTCTTATGTGTTCGAAGTATGGATTACAGAAAATGATGGCAATATTTCATTACAATTGGAGGTCATTGTTATAGTACTATGTATAAATTTAAGTTAATAAGCATTTTTATAATTTAAGGTACTACTTATTGGGGTAATAATGTGTTGTGTAATAATAAAATGGCTTAAACTTAATGCATGCTGTAAAATATATGAATTTAAGTTAATAAGTTTTAATTTTTATAATTTAAGCTAATACTTATTGGGGTTATAATGTGTTATCAAATAATAAAATAGCTTAAACATAATGCACGCCTTGCACTTGACGACATTGAAAAACCATAGTGCTTTTTAATATTTATTTGTTATTATAATGAAAGTCATAACGTTAAGACTATTACGAGATGTAGAGACTTATTTATGTGAATAGATTTGATGTATTTGAATAGTGTTAACTATATGATTGCGATGAATCTAAATTCTATTGGTTTTCGATTGAGGATGCTAAATTTTTTGGCAAACAAGCACACGGTCCGCCTGATGGTAAGCGGTCACCGTGGGCTATGGACGCTTGCAACACCAGGTGTATGACTCGCGCGTTGCCGACCCTTCGAAAATCCAATAACTTCTTTCTGGAAGAACCCCATACTGTAGTCCTTAGAGAAAACCTTGGCAGGGAGCTCATTCCACAACCCAAGCGTTCGCGGGAGGAAGTTTCTCTGAAACCGCACTGTACGCGACCATTTCGGTTCTGAAGTGTGAGAATGAATTCCCTGCCGATAGCGAGCGGAGCGATGGTAGAAAGTAGCCGTGGGCATCATTTCAAACAATTTCTCAAAACACATCCCATTGTACAAGCGATAGAACAGGGAGGCAAAGTCTCTCCTCAGACTTAAGAGTTCGATACGGCAAGTGAGTTTGGGATCGTCGACAATTCTCACAGCCCGTCGTTTAACCGAGTCAAAAGGTTCAAGCTGGTATCCGGGTACACTTGCCCAGAGATGGCAGCAGTACTTCATATGGCGCCGAACTTGCGACTTGTAAAGCAGCAACCTCTGCCCCGACGTGAAGTACTGCCTCGCTCTGTTGAGTACACCTAGTTTTTTGGACGCCAGCTGCACCTTATCTTGTAAATGATCTCGGAACTGAACATCGCTGGAGATGTCAACATGAAGGATACCAATGCTCTTGGAGATGGAGAGGGTAGTGTTCTGGAATTGTGGGACTACAGTGAATTGGGTTTTCTTAGCGGTGAACGCGCAGACTAGTAGTCTTTGTAGGGTTGAATCGGACCAAGTTTACCCGTCCCCAGTCAGAGACCTTGGACAGTGTGATCTCGATTTGAGACACAAGTTCTCCGCAGTTTTCCTCCACAACGGAACGAGGGATGTTTGCGCGACCCGTGTAATAGGCGTCTCAAGTACTGTCATCTGCATAGCAATGTATGATGTTGATGTCCAACATGTCATTGATATGCAGTAGAAACAACGTAGGAGACAGCACGGAGCCTTGCAGGACACCAGATAAATGTCCATGCTATCAGAGCAACTACCGTCAACTACGGTTCGTATGCGTCTGCCGGACAAAAAGCTAGCCACCCATTTGCCCAAACCCTCGGGCACTCCGTAAGATGGCAACTTCCATAGAAGACCCCGGTGCCAGACCCAATCAAACGCCTTCGCTATGTCCAGGATATATGCCAATGCCTCCCACTGACTATAAATGGCTAGTGCCCATCGGTGAGTTAGATACACTAGAAGGTCGCCAGTCGAGTGACCGTGACGAAAGCCATATTGACGATCACTGACCAGGTCGTGTTCTTCTAGGTATCTTAGAAGCTGGAGAGGAGAGAGGTTATAGCGATAGGCCTGTAATTAGATGGATCTGATCTATCGCCCTTTTTGGGCACCGGGTGCACATTCGCGGTCTTCCATGAAGACGGAAATTGCCTAGTGTGGTAGGAAAGCGCGAAGACGCGCATGAGTACAGGACATAACTCAGGAGCACACTGCTGAAGCACCACTGCTGGTATACCGTCTGGCCCACATGACTTATGAACGTCTAGAGAAAGCAACGCCCGCCGGACCTCCCGCTGTGTTATGGAGATTTCCGGCATGGTCTTACCGCACCACGGTATAGTAGGTGGTACAGCGCCTTCGTCGTTCATATTCGAGTTTGAGGCAAATTTAAATTTTTATCAGTTTAATTACAATACAACGTCGCCCATTATTTGTAAAAAATATTTGATTCGGATAAAGTTGTATTTTAACTTTAAGCTGTTTTCAAATTTTTATAAGTTATCAGTTTTTAAAAAAATTAGCGTGGTAAATCTTCCGATACCAAGACAAACAAAGAGATTTGTTCGAAAGGTAGTTGCTGCCAGTGCCGGACCAATTTTTGGGGTTCTGTGGTCAACAAGGGTGTGGGGTATACAAAAATATTGCAGATGAGTGCAAACCACTTTTCGAATTAGAGATCCGTTATTAAGTTTTAAGTTTTATGGTCTAGTGGTTGTCGTTGACTATATGAAAAAAAATCATGACAGTTGTATATGTGACGAAATTAAAATGCAAACTGTTACAACGAAGTACTTAACAACTTACATAAAAATTATCGAGCAATAGTCGACCTTCTTAAAAATGTACTTGGAGAAGTAAAAATTCTGTACAAATTCTATAAAAAAATACTTACATGAAGCTGTTAGTTGTGTAAAACAGGTAGTAAAGTTTGTGAACCATATAAAATTATGAAAAAACAAAATCATAACATTTTTTCAATAATAATACCTAAATTAACGTTTAATTTAGGTATTAGCCGTTAATTTATTTTCTAATATATTTAGGTATATAAGTAAATAAAATGCGTTCGAATAACGCATTAGAGCGGTGACAAAATCGGTTTATAAGTTTTAAAAATATCCGGAATAAATCTCATTCTACTGAACCCTAGAAGTGTGTACGACACGCACTTGGCCAGAGTTTAGTCACAAGAATCCGGGAATATTAGTTTATAGGTAGGTACCTATATTGAAAGCTTGGTCTTAACTAATTAGTAAACAGCGAGTTGTTAGGAAATGTTTGGATCTCACTTTACGTGAGTCAGTCTCTTGACCGTTTTTCGACAGTGGTTATCAAATAGGAATGTCGCATAAAGAAAATATAAAGAATGGCATGCAAAGTCGGAGATGTCGCGTGTGCAAATCCTATAGTCATCCGATGCGCTAGCGCAGATGTAGGGCGTAGGCCTTGACTTCATTGTCTTCTAAGCAGAAAGCATATTTTTCCTTTACGATTGTATGAATAATCATTGCTCAATTATTGTAATTGAGTCTCACAACATTATGTAAACTATCGGGGAAACAGAACTTTATTAGTGAATCCATGCCATCTTTTGTCGGATAGCGTGACAAGTTACGTGTATTTTTATATTATATATCTCATTGTTATTAGTGTGTCATACGAATACAACGCCCACACAAGTAAATTTAAAAAAAATTACAAAATATCTTCATTTTACAAACTTGAAATTACAAGACGGGAATAAAGGTAATTACTTTAATAGTTGTTGGTTTGAAAACAATGAAAATTTATTAGTACCTAACAGCTGACTTATAACAAAAATAAAAAAAAGAATTAATTAATACCTGTATTATTCTGAAATATCCCGTGTCCAAACATGACCTTCTTCATATAGAAGCTGACTTACATCAGCCTAGAATTGGCAGAGGTATATTATTCTGTCCTTGTCCTCTCATTTTACCCCTAATTATTATAAAGCTAGTTACTATTTGTTTGCTCCGAAAAATAACAAAACTTTTTCTATTTTACAAGAAAAACATCCCCCACCTTCGCACACTTTATTTTTACCTCGAGCACCAGACCTCACTTACCCTTTCTTACAAATTACCTGTACAGAAGTAGCTCGCGCTATTAGTTCTTTTAATAGTGATCCGCATCCGCTGCTGGCCTCGACGGACTCCATTTTGAGCATCTAAAGGAACTCATTTCCTCATCAACTGGTGATAATCGACCTCGTCTTTTAGAAACACTTCCCAATCTTAGTAACTTCCTACTTAAAGGAATGCTTAATCCGGAAGTTTGCCCTTATCTATATGGGGCAAATTTATGTGCACTTTCAAAAAAAGATGGAGGCATTAGACCTATTGCAATTGGAAACACTTTTCGCCGCTTAGTTGCCAAACTTGGTTGTTACGCCGTAAATAAGGATATGGTTACCTACTTACATACATTCTACAAGAACTTATGCAATGTTACCTGAAAACTCTGGTCATGTCATAAAAACTAGACATGAAGAATGCTTTCAATAGTTTAGAGGGAGAGACTCGATTTTATCAAAAGTGAAAGAAAAAATTCCATCACTCTACCCCCTTTTTATCAGTGTTATTCTACTCCTAAGTCACCTATTTTTTAAAGACGACTTAATTCTTTCACAAGCGGGTGCTCAGCTTTGGGTCCTTTGATTTTTAGTTTAACTACTTTTGATGATATTCAACAGATTTTTACACTTTTTAAAGAGATAGGTTATTATCCATCGGCAGGGAATTCATTCTCACACTTTAGAACTGACATGGTCGCGTACAGTGCGGTTTTAGAGAAACTTCCTCCCGCGAACACTTGGGTTGTGAAATGAGCTTCCTGCCAAGGTTTTCTCTAAGAACTAAAGTATGGGGTTCTTTAAGAAAGAAGTTATTGGATTTTTAAACGGTCGGCAACGCGCGAGTGATACTTCTGGTGTTGCAAGCGTCCATAGGCCACGGTGACCGTTTACCATCAGGCAGACCGTGTGCTTGTTTGCCACCTTAGTGGTATAAAAAAAATCTTTAAATCTGTTATCCCCGATATAAAAATATTACACTAAGAATCTTTCTGTTAACTTGGTGCCTCCTTTTTTGCAAATGGAATTCCTGCTGCTCTTGAAGCCAAAGGGCAATCTCTAACACCAGTCATAGAGTATCTTAAGAAGTTGTCTCCTCATGTTGCTTTAGTTTTTAGTTTGGAGCTGTTTTGCGTTGCCAACGTTAACTTATACCATGAGAACCATTCCCATTTCCAAATAAGGTTGAAAAAATCGATAAAACTTTTTGTTGCACTCTTGAAATAGTTCTTAGTATTGAACTGAATGACACACAGTGGCGACAAGCGTCATTACCTATTCGTCTTGGTGATCTTGGAATTCGCTGTGTAAAAGATACGGGAATAGCTGCTGCTGCTTTCTGGCCTCGTCACTTGGAGTTGCTAGTCTTGTCACTCGCATTTTACCTTACAATGGTGACAGCTTAACAGCTTGGTCAGCACTGGAATCAAACCATAGCCTACCTGATAAATAACATATTCAGAGAAATTGGGATGATATCCATGCTCGTTATATTCTTAACGAAGTAATAAAAGATTTTTCTAACATCGTTTTGGCACGACTACGCGCGGCTGCTAAAACTGAATCAGGAGCATGGCTTAACGTTCTTCCTTCTCCTAGATTAAGTACACTTTTAGACCCTGATACTATAAAAATAGCCACGGCTCTCAGAGTAGGTTGTGAGATCTGTATTCCACTTCGTTGTTCTTGCGGATCTTTTGTCGAAAGCAATGGTTATCACGGTCTTAGCTGCATACGGTTTGGTGAAAGATTACCAAGACACCACACCCTCAATGAAATTATTCAAAGAGCTCTAGTTTCTGCTAATATTTCTTCCATACTCGAACCAAACGGTCTCTTTAGAATTGATGGTAAAAGACCTGACGGACTTACTTTAGTTCCTTGGGAGAAAGGTCGATGTCTTTTATGGGATGCTACTTGTGTGAGCACTTTTGCTTCTTCATATATTAAAGGCACCCAGAAGGTTGCAGGTTATGCTGCAGAGATTGCAGCAAGGAACAAACATGAAAAGTATTCTAATCTTGAATATCCTTACATTTTTGGTTTACTAGCCTTTGAAACTTCTGACACCTGGTGTACCAGAAGCAAAAAAATTTGTTAAAAAATTATGTCATCTCATAAGACAGAGAGGACATGCTCCCCGATCATATCTGGTATTCAAGGTGGGAATGCGGCTAGCGTCATAAATACTTTTGAGCCAGATATGTTTCGTGGTGGACTTTTTGACCAAACATAATTTATTTATTTATATAAGTTATTTATTTTAGTTTAGGCTTTTTATTTTTAGATTAGGTTATTTATTTTAGATAAGTTAGTTTTAAACGTTTAATGTATTTGATATTTAATTTAATTGTGGTATGTAATAAAGCCAGTATTTATGACTTATAGGGGATATAATAAAGCTACCTAACTTCACATATGCTGCTGTCTGGTAGCTTATTGGGAACAGCTTTGAGTATTTCGGACTCTGGAATTTGAGAGAAACATGTATGCAAGTCCTTCACGGGTTCGAGAGGTAAGTCAGACTTCTGTACATTTTTGTATGGAAATCCAGAGTCCGAATAGCTCGAAAGATTGTGTTCCCAATAAGTTCCTAGAAGTGTTGAAGCGATGGGATCACCAACTAGCCGGAAAAGATACTCGCTAGATACTAGGATCGACATGCTACAAAAAAATGTTTTTAAAATACCTTTATAATAATAATAGTATTAGAAAAAGATTGTTGAATTATAGTTAATTGACATCAAACAAAAATGATGCATCCTTTAAAAAAGTTTTGTTTCATTTGTTATAACAAACGTAATGTAATAACATTAAAAGAAAAAGTAAGATTAAATGGTTTGAATCCGTACAAGCTAGGCCCTGCCTGATTCTTAATATGTTTCTTAAGGCTGTGGCATACCCTAGCAAAAGCGTTCTGTTTTGACCAGTGTACAAAGACATATTACAATATTAAGGCGCACGAAGAGTTCCACGTACGATAGGCGCTAGCACGTGACTGCACGTTAAAAATCTCGATTTTCTCGGGTTTTTGTCGGTATAAAATTTAAATATTTATTTAAAACTATGAAATTAGGAAATTAATTTGGTCATATTAATATATATTTTATGAAATAAGAATGAAGAGAATATTACTTTTAGTTTTCCGAACAATTTCAATTTAAGTCTAAAAAAAGAGTCAGAATTAATTTTTATTCTTAAAGTTTTAATAAGCAAATTATTAAAATATTAGCAAATTCACTTTATTAAGTTTGAACTATAACATATATTTTTTTCACGTTAAAAAGTGTACTTAGGACTGTAACAAAATTAATCAAATTCTTGCAAACTTAACGTTTTTGGGTATGCCATCACCTTAATTGTCAAATGACAAAGATTTTACTTTCAAATACAAAAAATAGTACGTGTAATTACAAAACTGTAAACTTCTTACAAAAAGTATGAATGGTTTCTTTACATGCGTGGGTGGCCTCGTCAAAATTCTTTTAGAGTCTCTTGTTTAAACATATCTGTGTTGTTTGACTTATTGGTATGCAAGATCTAAAATTAATGACATATGTCATAAGCGGTAGCTGTTTATTAGATATTAATTTGTATTGGTAGTGTTTCTGTCTGCCATGTCTACTTATGCAATTACCTATAGGAGCAACAAAAAGTCCTTTTTACACCCGACTGCGCGATGCAAAGGAAGGGTAATGTTTTTACTAGCCTATGTATGTATGTATGTTTGTTCCTTTGTGGCGCTCTACATACCAAACGCATAGAACAGTTTTGATGATTCTTACGTCAATATGATTCTTGTCTTAATCTTGCAAGAGTCACTAAAAATATGACAGAAATCAAAATTCAATATGGCGATATCCAAACGCCATATTGTAAAATAGATAAAAATAAAACTAGACGAACTATATCAATTGAGATATCATTGAATATGTATTTTAAAATCATCTTTAGGTTTCTCTTATAATTTTTTTATATGAATTACTATTTAGAATCTATAAGGATTTAAAGTTGGTTTTAGCAGCCTTCCGCACATGAATCTTCATACTTATGAGGAAAAAGTATAAGTTAAGTTAAACCACCGCAAGCTACTTAATAATCTCCACAATATTAACTCCTTAATTAAATTGACAAGATTGCGATATTTACCGTCTTATAATTCTGAATAAAAAGTGTCAAATAAAATAAATTAATTAAAAAATCAAAAAAATTACGATAAATAAAATCTGGCTCAAATCTTCCCAATAATGGGTCCCAACTGTTAATTAGCTATGTTCCGCATTAGAATTTATTCTTACTGGACATATTTCTCTCAGTTTTTATTTATAGTTAATTTTTTTACTCAGTTGTGTTTTTGATTTTTTATTTATTTATTCTAAACAGTTTCCTTGAGTCTGGCGTTATTGAAACCTACCAACAGTCAAAAGTATATAATGAGGGTAAAAGTGTTTGACACGAAATTTGACGTTTCTATTGTACTATCTCTGACCAACATCTTCCAGTGAATTTGCGTAAAGGTATATTATATAATTAATATCATCAAAATAGATTCTTTTTGATTTAATACACAAATTTCTTATTTCCGCTAGCGCTTTTAAAATGAAAACGGTATTCATGACCTTGACCAACATCAGTCGTTCGGCTACGGTCAATGGTTCCATTTGATTCAGAGACGACTTCCAATAGCTCAAAGCGTTTGCTGAACTAACTTTGAAAAACCCGGTCCAGTGCGACTGGGACTCGCGCACAGAGGGATCTAGGTTTATAGAAACTCATATAATATTTTTTAAAGGCTTGCTACTTTCGCAGGCTATAACTCAGTTAATATACTTTCAAACATTCTGAAACTAAGATGACACCTTCATTAATTAGGAGCCATATTTTTTACAAGCTCTGTGTATGAGTAATAGCAATTTTATTAACTATATGCCTCTTAAATACTTCAATTCAAGTAAGAAATTCATTTGTATAAAGCACGTTGTGGGGCGCCCCGAATCGTATATGCTTTAACACGTATTAAGTACGTTTTGAATGTTCAAAATATATAAACATTTGATTAGTTATCTATTTCATTTTTACGCCTAGAGAAATCGATCAATCAATTCTATTATGACAATTTTATACCTATTACCTATGTGCAACAGATAAAGTAAACTGCAACTAAACTGATAATTTTATTAGGAGACATTTTAAAAATAATTGTGTATTTGTATGAAGCACGCTGTGAGGCGCCGCAAATCGTATTTTCTTTAATATTGTTTATTTTATAATGAGCTGTTGCTACAGGCAACTTTGTCTTTCTTTATCATACTTTGTTTTAACGCTCTCATTTTGCTGCTTCTTATTCTGAGTATCACTTATAATTTTCATATGCAAGAAAGTTTTTTATTAAATCTTTATCAGTATTTATTTTGTCTTGAAAACATTAACAGTTATTTTCGTTGTTAATTTTTTTTAAAATTAAGCGTCTTACCACTACAAATCTGGTACCCAATAATGATTTTTTAGAGAAAATATATTTTTTTCTAAACATCTGCTACAAAAGCTCCTGCTATAAATAAAAAAAAATTTAACGTTTAAATTTCTAAAATTTACGGGACTCGTTCAGGCAATTTCAAAAACCCTTAGCTTCGTATCCTGCACATGAACATTTCTGACATTCTGAGGTTTTTAACCATTAAACATCTTATTCGTTAATATAATCTTTCCAATAAACGATTAAAAGAGGAAAAAGCTTCCAGGGTAGAAGACCCAAAGACACCCGGCACACGACACTGGGTCCTGACAACTCCCCGGATTTTTTAAAATTCTGGCAAGTCTGAACGTGGTTATCAACTCCAAACAATCCCGACAAAATCGAGACGTGACGTATATAGGATCTCGTTCCTACTTTAATCATCCGAAGAATTATTTAAAACAAACAAAATTGATGAAGATTGCTTACAGATCTGAATGCAAAGAAAAAAGACAGATAGGTACTTGATAATGTTAGTAATTTACAGGAAACCGTGTGAAAACATCATAAATACCTTTACCGTAACATTGTTAAGTTATAGCATTGGGAAATTAATCAATGTTTTTTATTCTTTGAATAAAGTAACACAATGATTCGTGAAATAACTTACAAAACGATCTAACAAAAACTTCGTGAATATTTTAGTTCCGACGACTAAGTTTTAAATACTATCAGTAACAAAAGTCTTACAGTCATACCATTTATAATTTTTTTTCTTAGTGATTACGTGTACTTTAATAGTTAATAAGAATTAGGAAGTAATAGTTGATGAATACAATATTCACGAATTTCTCTAAAAAAAAACTGCTGCGGCCCTGAGAACCTGCCGCTTAGCAATTGACGTTTCACTCAACGTAATTGTTTTTGATGTCGAAATTTCTGTAAGTATTTACTTACTTACTTAATTACTTACTTATAATTAAATTATGTTAAATAGATAGTATTGATTGGTGTAAATAAAGAAAATTACTATGGTGGACACAGCTTTGTTTTAACATTTTGTTTTATAAATTCTTGTAGTGATTTTAATAATTGTACAAAATTTCGGTAAGTGTAGGTACATACGTATCATGCGTATTTCGTTGATTTAAATATTTCACTGTTAACTTTTATAAAAACGAAATTGTTTTATGTTTTTAAGTACCTCTTTCAACTTTCATTGTGTTTTATTTCCTTGAACGCACCCATACACAAATTTATACTAACTCATTTACTGTGAAAGCATTTAGATTGTGGAACGCATTACCTTTGGATATAAAACGAGCGCAGTCTTGGTGAACATTCAATAAACTTGTTATTACCCACTACACTAAATAAAAGCTGATATATCACATCATAGCTAATATTTCTAATATTCATAAATATATTATTGAATATTTATCTTTGTATGAATATATATATATAACCTACGTAGTATTAGTGTAAATATATTTATATACATATGTCTCCGACCCTTGTGGACTGTATTATATTAAAACCACAAATCACGGTGATATCGAGCAATTTATTACAATATTGTACAATTCATCTTGTGACATTAAAAATCTCCTAAGATTATCGACAGATCTCTCAACGTCAAAGAAAAGTAAAAAGCATGTGGCCAGTATCCGCCACAACATATATTCTTTAATAATTATTTATTTAGTTAAATCATTATTTTATATATATTTTGTTAATGATGTACGGTTGATTATAATTATTATTTACTTTATTTTTATGCACACATTATCTTTTAATATGTTTTAATTTTAAATCCTTCATTCGAAGGTTATCTGGGAGATATCTGGGAAGTTAACAAATAAAACAGAAACTAAAATAAATGTCATACTATAAAAGCACAGCCCAGTACTATAGTAAAAGGAATATTACGCAGACCTTTATGACAGTACCTTTCATCATCTCTTATGTAGGTCAATACACTCCCATGCCGCATGATCAAGTTCCATTGATCATAAATTAGTGGGTGTATCCTAATGGTCAGCTTGAGAGAGTGGCAGGAATATTATTCGCAAGTACTGTATTGCCACTTATAAGTCCGGATTTATTTGTTAGGGTTGTACATTAAATAAATTAATTTCAAAAAAACTCAAAGGAAAATTTAACGAACCAATGATGATGAAATTAATGCTGAATGATTAATAACAATCTGAAATCGAAATCGAGTGTATAGTGGTAGTATAGAGTATCAACGACTTGACTGTTACATAAAATGAATACTTCCCAATTTAAGACGGTAAATTGTGTATTTTATACGGAAGTGCATAGTGTAAACTGGTGTGATGAACATACCTAACATCCACTAAACAGGTAATTAAAAACGGAATGCGAAATAATCAACATAAATTTAATTAAAATGTGTTTGAGAATGTTTAATTTTTCGATTATTACAGAATATATTTGAAATAAAAGATCATAAATGTGTTTCATTTAAATATATAATTACATCTTATAACAAAGTCATCTACTTATTTTTACTCTATTGACACAAATTTTATGTTTGACGAACTAATCAGTATTCGTCATTGGGAATTACCCAAGCGCGCCGAATTAGAAAATTTATGTTTTCATGTTAGGATTGGCAGCCCTGAGCGCTATGGTCGAATGTTACGTAATTGTAAGGCGAGTACTCGTACCTAGAGACCTTCTGATAACTTGCTCCACATTCATTCTTTGTCTTAGTTTTATTCAGTCCGTGCCAACGTACAAAAGGTACCGTTTTTTTGATGCGTTGCTTTTGTTTTGTAATAGTCGGTAAAGTACCGGCAGTAGACTGCATATATGTGACCGTACAATGAAATTGTAATTGTAGAAAAGTCTGCTTGGTAAAAATTTAAAAACAATTTTTGATTTACATTAAAAAAAAAAAAAATCGGCCGTTCGGACTCGCGCACGAAGGGTTCTGTACCATTATTTATAAAAACGGCAAAAAAATCACGTTCGTTGTGTGGGAGCCCCGCTTAAATATTTGTTTTATTTTAATTTAATTATTTATTTAAATAAGTGACTATATACCTCAGTATTTTGTGAATATTTTAAGCGTCTACTTGTTGCCGTTATCAATATCGAGCAAAAAAATTACGTTTGTTGTAACCCCACTTAAATATTTATTTTATTCTGTTTTTTAGTATTTGTTGGTAAAGCGGCATCAAAAATATCTTCTGTGAAAACTTTAACTGTCTATCATGGTTCATGAGATGCAGCCTGGTGACAAATGGACAGACGGACCGACGGACGGGCAGCGGAGTCTTAGTAATTGGGTTCCGCTAATTACCCTTTGGGTACGGAACCCTAAAATCTGACTCAAACGCCGAAAAAAAATAAGCCTCTTGACTGCGACCAAAAACATCAAATTTTTAGCATGCGACGTTAAAGCGTTCAGCATTTTCAAAGTGTTCGTAAATTTTAAATGTAGGTAAGCATATTGATGATAATTACGATAAATGAAATTGTTGAGTTACACGACCATGAAAAAAAATTAGGTCCTATTTCAAAGTATAGCCTAGTAAGCGGAATCGAGGGCGGGAGCTGAGTATTTGATAAATTATAAAGTAGAATAATTTTAGACTAGCGTGTCCCATCTTCTCTTCAAGCGTGACACAAACAAACGAACATGACAAATTTATAAGGATTCCATTTCCGTACAAGACGTTGTTTTTTTATACATAAAATAATATATGATAAATATAGTGGTTTGCGATTCCCAATATTGACGGTTTTTTGGAAAATCATACATTGAGGGCAAAAAAGGTGACGACAATTTGTATAAACAGTAAAAACTTACCTTATTTTAAAAAATCTACGTAAACGAAGTCGCGGGAATAAGCTAGTCCGTATTATATTAGTGATTTTAGCAAGTTTCGGTGAATCGCCCACTGTACTCCTTGCACCCGATTTACACCTTCCTACGTAGTCTGTATTGCTAAATTAAAGGCAATAGTAATTTATAAGGTATGCATACGTATCTGATTTATGATTCATTTTATTAGGCTTTTTTAAAATACGATTACGTCAACGTGTAATAAAAGTTGTAAGTCACAAATATGTTGAAAAAACTTAAAAGGAAACGACAACATAACAAAACAGCCTCAAAACATTTCTTAGCCTCACATTTAATTTCTAATTTAATAAACAAACACATTTCGTTATAGAGAAGTATAAAAGTTAAAGTATAGGATATATCAAGATATTTAAGTTCATCATACTCAAGAGACAATTAATCTATCTATATCTATTTATGTCTATTTTGAAATTAAAATCTTTTACTACAGGATAATATGAAAGCAATATAGTTTTTTGATAAAGCATCACTATTTTCGTCTATTAGACTTTTCTGTTATTTAGATCCAAAGACAATAAGCGCTTTTTGTTTGCCGCTCAATGCGTTCAATGTCATAATCTAGCCATGTTAAAAAGACGTAAATCTGTATGACAGCTAAACGAATTTATGCCTATATCTATGGTTCGTTTATTGTTATTAAATACATAGTGTACATAATGCGGTCAAACAAAACGCGACTGATATCAGTACGTAACACATTATTCCCTTCCCAGTGTTTAGACAATAATACATTGTGTTGGTATTATTAGTCGTTTTGGAATTGTGTTTGAAATATCATATGTACTTACTATGAAAAAGTGTATGTGTAAAAGTGTACTTCCGTTTGAATGTGAGTTAACATTGCTATTCCCTTCGTGTTAACTGTCTGTAGTACTAGAAACTAACTGGAAATAACTGAGTGGCGAACCACGGAGGAATCCGTAAGGAATTTTATGTGTGTTTGGCATCTCGTTTAATTAAATTCAAGTCGAAATGCGTGTAGATGTTTGTTGATACGCCGATACTAGCAGAATCGCGTTATCATGAAATGTTTTGGATTTTGTATTTTTGCTATCAGTGAATGATAAAAACATGTCGTTCGCTGGCAGCTATAGGACGAATTTGGAGGCAACCAACCAGCACTATGCCACGTTTCTTATGTTTGTCTTGTGAGTCAGTATATCTTGTTTATAACACAAACTGGGTTATAATGACAATCAGATAAAGCATTAGAATTAATGTGACACGGTAAAAACGTAAACGTAATTTGTTAAAAAGAGAAAGTTTTAAGACGTAATTTCGGTAAAAAATATTATAGAATAAATAAGTCGTAAAATGTGTAAAATGATCTTCAGCACCAGTTACGTGAATACCGTAAGTATTTCAATATTAAGCTCTCTGTTCCAATCCTACTAATATTACAAATTTGAAAGTATGTCTGGATGGATGTTTGTTACTCAATCACGTGTCAACCACTGGATAGATTGCGATGAAACTTGGCACACATATAAGCTAGGTCCTGGAATAGGACATAGGCTTTTTAACCCTAAAAATTCAAAAGTTCCCATGGGAATTTCTATAACCGAGCTTGAACGAACTATATATAGCTACAGCTGTAGCAAATTTTATTAGTAAAATACTATATTAAGGAGTTCCACGCCGATAAACGAATTAAGGGCGGGCTAAACTGATTACTCTAAGACCAATAGTACAGTTGACTTTGAAAGGGAAAGAGAATGACGCAATCACCAGAAACAACTGCACCGTGTACCGCAATACCGTGAGAATGACCGTAGAACAAAACAATAGTTTGAATTCAAAGTAAACGAGTTATTATCATACACATTTACTTCACGATTATCTATTAACTTAGAGTTAAGTAACTTCTAATGAAAATAATAAAGATAAGACTATAGTGGTTAAAATTAACTATGCATTCTCATTTGCACTCTAATGTCTCGTTAAAACGTCTGTATCCGACTGTATGTGTAATATAAAACATTTTAACAAATATAATGTCTTAAGTAGCACAGTGGGATATGGACTAAGCTTAGGTTGGAGATATGATACTGTATGACGCCATTTAGCAAAAACCTAAGGTTAATGATTTAGCTTTAAGAATCAGCCGGCCAAAGTGACAGTGAGGTATGGCCTTTTGGAGTGGAGCATGCTTAATTTTCCGATAAGCTGAGAAAGTTCGTGGGTAATAGATGAATAAAGCAAGCAAATATTGTCTCATGTTGTGTGCATTGAAAAACGCCAAATCTAAGTGGTCATTGTAGCTGGGTTTTCATGCAGAATCCTAATTAAACAAGTTTGCCACCGTTTGCCATTGGAACAAAGTATTATGTGCAAACAATCGCCTGCGTTTTTTGTTGTGTTGAATGGGTCACATTAATAGTTGAACTAGATTTTTTTTAAAGGACTATTAGGGCTGAAACACATAGCCGTGTTGCGGCACCGCCGCCAAAATCGGCAGCGCCGCCCGCCGCAACGCAGAATTTTGTGATGAGAAGCGCGCCGCACATTCCAGCGTTATGACGTTACACTTGCTGACAACTAATGCAGTTAGTTTCTAACACGCTTGTAAATAACACGTGTCATCGCGGAAGAGGTTTAAGATTATTGTTGTTCTACAGGACGGCAGTAGAACGCTTTATTTCGCAACGCATCGCGGTTATGTGTTCCGGCCCGTAAAGATTGTCTATTTTGATACCATTTTTAAAATAGAGAGCAACATTTTTTTAAAGTTAATTTTACAAGGTTCGCTCTTGACTTTTAATTTTAGAGTTCTGTAGCCTTTTGGGCTACCTATCTTAATATATATAAATCTCGTGTCACAATGTTTGTCCTCAATGGACTCCTAAACTACTGAACCGATTTTGATCAAACTTCGTAAATATCTGTTATTTGATCCAACTTAAAAGATAGGATAGTTTTTATCTCGATATGTCAAGTGCGAGCCGGACTCGGGCACTATAGGTAAAAACCAACTTTCGCCGGGTACAGAGGGACGGCAGCGGAACAACGTTCGCCGGGACAGCTAGTAAAAATATATATCCCTGTTCATAAACAGACGTAATAAAGGCTAAAGTGAAAATGGCCGTCTGGTATCCTTCGAAGAAGGAACTCTTGGAGTTAATATTGTCCGTGAACGGGCAAGTACAAAATGACTTAGTCATGGCAATGTTACGCGATGATGTGAAGGGAAGGAATTAATTCACCAGTGATTAAAGAAAATTTAAATGTCATTGTTTTAATTGTATTTTTTTACTACCTGCAATATAAAGTTTCAAAGTTCTATACATACTTAGTTTTGAAAATCGAACTTTTTGGGACACCAGTGCGAAACTCCCAGGTCAGTTCGAAAAACCGTATGAAATAGCATTTCTTGCTCGATGTGGCCAGTTACATTTTTAGTGTGTGTGTTTTTTAGTGACCGTAGAAGAACAATATGACGTCGCCTCGCTAGGGGGCGGCCAATAGACCTACGAGATGATGGTGGCCGCTTCGTGCCAAGCCGCGTCGCATGGTCATCCATTCTAATGAAAGACATAAATTTTGGCGGGAAAACATGTTAATTTTTTTTCAACATTTCAAGTAGGAAAAAAAGTTACGTTCGTACTGAGTACAAAAATTTCTTTTCTTACCCTCGGAATAAAAGTTTTCGACGTTACTTTGGGTAAGAAAAAGCGTCACTTTGTACTCGGTACGAAATATACTATTTCAGCATCTTATTTTGTTTTAAGGTAAGACATTAAAAAATCGAATTCACCTTATTTTATGCTATCATTTGTCTTCAGTGTTGTATAATAGTATATTTTTGTTATTTTTATACACATTGGACTTGACATATTGAGTTGTGTGTCTACTGGAATTACAATCACTTTCACTTTCAGGGCTCTCGGAACAAGAAAATAAATTACATACACCACGAAGAAACCATTTGTTACGTAAGGACGTGGTAGGTACAGTCCAAAAAACATTTTGTTAGTCGACGGATTTAATAATTAATGGGAACCAAAATAGGCTTATTTTTTTAAGGAAATGAATGAAGCAACCGAAAACCGTAATGCATGATTATCACAATATGTAAAACGTTTTTAAAAGTAATTTGATAGATGGTGTGTAACTGGGACAGACATTTTAGTTTTAAATTGGTTTAAATTTACGTAAATTAATAAATTTGCTATTTCAATAATGAGTATTTATTTGTGGTGTTTTTGACAAACTTTAATTAATCGCCTTTAAAAAAGTAAGATGTTCTCAATTTGGCTGTTTTTTTCTGTGTGTAAGTTACGCGATAACTTCGCTGCTTGTGAACTGATTTTTAACGATTCTTTTTTCACTAAATAGAAACATAGTCGCGTATATTAGTTTGTGTATGCTGGTATTAATTATGTTAACCATAGTTAGAAAATTTGGTTCTAAAATTTAGTTAAATTACTTCAAATACTTACCATAGGGTAAGTAATAGTTTCAATAGTATTTTTTAGTTCCAATAATTAATTCCCGTAGAAGCTTTTGGTCCAAAGTTTACTTACCTATCTCCTTACCTCTAGTATTTATATTTTTTTACGGGTGCCCAGTGAATGCAAGTGACAATAAGGCCAAGTGGAAAAACGACCGGGCCCGGCCTTGCCAAGTCAAAAAATACCCGGTGTAGCATGAATTATCCTTAAATGTACAATCTTCGCAAATATTGATAGAAAAATTGATAAAAAAAACTAACAATTTGTATAAGCAACGGTCGAGCAACTAGTCAAGCAATCCATGTCAAAAATACGTAAGTCTAACCAGGACATTAATATTTTTAAAAATAATGAATAGTTTTTTGGGGTTACGTACCCAAAGGGTAATTAACGGAACCCTATTACTAAGACTCCGCTGTCCATTCGTCCGTCCGTCTGTCACCAGGCTGTATCTCATGAACCGTGATAGTTAGACAGTTGAAATTTTCACAGAAGATGTATTTCTGTTGCCGCTATAACAACAAATACTAAAAAACAGAATAAAATAAATGTTTAAGGGTCCCAACAAACATGATTTTTTTGCCGGTTTTATAGATTTTTGAATTTTGATTAATCATCTATAAGGATTCCAAAACGTCCAAAGTTTAATAATTAAAGTTATAGACTCACTTATGTAAATTATTTTTCATTATGTTTAACTGGTCAGCACAATTAAGTAAACAAAAACATATCAAAACCATTTTAATTAAATCTTTGTATACCTTCAAAATAAATATGTCCACTACCGTATAAAACTTTACAGATCTGTTGTTTCTTAGCATAATAACATCGATAAACTTTTCCACCGGGTATCGATGCTACACTATTCTGCCTTCTAGTTGTCGCTTTAACCTCTCCGTGATACCCACACCAATTATCACTACAACTAAATTTTAGAGGTATTACGTAAGTGCCTGTCTTTAAAAGTATATCTCTTGCATAATCTGTGGCATCTTTATGCCTCAGACCATCAGGGAAAGGGACGTAAGGATTTAAGTCACAAACGACTTTTTTATCTTTACTTTCTTCACAGATAAACTCTTCTTGTGAGAGAATGTTGGGTTCATTCGCCCTCACTATATGTGCTGTATCGAGCAATTCAGTGTGTGATTTTTGATCCTGATCTTTCCAATGACATATTCGACCACCACCGTAGTAAACTAAACAATCAACCATATAAAACTTTTTATCTGGAATATTGTCAGATAAGAATAACAGTTTGTCAATGTTTTTCAAGTAGTGATATCTGAATTTTTCACATATTGACACATCCCGCTGCTCTTCTTTTACTTCTTTGTGACATGTACGCAGTTTTAAGTTCGGAGCCGACAATTGAGTTATGGAATAAAGTTTCAAAGGTTTGCAAACAATGTCTGTGCAATTATAGAAAATTATAGATCGACGTGGAATGTAGGGATCATATGATGGTATTTTGTTGTCATTTAGAACATTGCGTCGGCTAATTGAAGAAGATATAGTACAAATAGGAGATTTGTTCTGAAATTTGAATTTTAAATTATTACTTTGACAATCAAGTTTTTTTTTATTATTTTAAATAAAAAAAATATCAATTAAGAAAAGTTTATATAATTTTGAATTCAAAAACATAATTTGACAATTAGGAACAAATTCATATTATATTAATTAAAAAGAATACTTTGACAGTCGAGAACAAGTTTGTATTATTTTAAATTTAAAAGATTACTTTGACAATCAAGCAAAAGTGTTAATTATTTAAAATTTAGATTACTTGAATAATAGTTTATATTAAACAGTAGTATTAATAGCAAATGAAATAAATTTGCATTATGTATGAATATGATCAGTATAACGTATACGTTATAATATGCCCTTGTAACTCATATAGATATTTTTAGATTTCTGTCTATTTCTTAATAACTGAATTGCATGTCGCAAATTGCTGCATTCGTAATTAATTTGAATTACATTAAAAAAAATCAAAAACAGGAAAAAATGCGGAACCAATAAATTACCTTGTCGATAACACAAACAACATCCTTGTTATATCGCTGTAAAAGATAGACAAAGCTGTAATTATTCATAAAACGCAAAAATTTATGTTAAAAGATATAAATAACAATATTACCGCATAGACACCGAAGAGAATAACACAATTAATAATAAACAAACATAAAAAAAAGATATTCATGACTACGTTACGTCATGCATGGGAAACGCATAAGAAGTGAGAAAGAAGGAAGTCAATATGCAGTAAAATGTAAAATGTTGTCCGGCTCACTGGACGTTAATCAAAGAATAAATTGAAAAGTTGCAGTTGATAACAAAACCTCTTGTTATTTGACAAACCAAGCAAATGCTTCTGAGTTTTGCTATTACGTGTTAAGAGTTAGATTTAACATTTTGAATTAGTAATTTTAGAGGTCACGTTTCACGAAAACTTAGGTTGCGGAGTAAGTTTCCTGCCGAGGTTTTCTGAGATACTACAATATGGGGTTCTTTAAGATGGAAGTAATTCGATTTTTAAAGGGTCGGCTACATAATGCGGGCCGTAAAAAAGGCACGTTTACATTCGGCATTTTCATGTCATTGTTTTTTCTGTATTTTAAAATTACGTGGTATTTATTTAATTCTCTGCATTTTTTTTTTCTTATGTGTAAGTATCAATATAAATTATAGTGGTCGGATACGCAAATTCAGCAGTTGTATAAATTAAATTAATATTTAGTTAAATTTAATTGAAGACGTTTAAGTTAAGTGTGGTAATTGGAATAGTTACTCACCAATAAAACGAGCACTGTCTTCAGCATTTTTCAAGTCTCGAAGTAGAGGTAACTGAAAAAAAACGTAATTGTTAAAATAAAAGAGGAAAGATGTTAAAAAAATATAAAAATCGGCCAAGTGGCGCGAGTCGGACACGAAGGGTTCCGTACCACTATCTATAAAAACGACAAAAAAATCACGTTTGTTGTATGGGACCACCCCTTAAATATTTGTTTTATTTTAATTTACTTATTTATTTTTAAAGTGAATATATAACTTAATATTCTGTGAATATTTAAAGCTTCTACCTGTTGTCGTTATAAATATCTAGCCGAATAAAAAATCACGTTTATTGTATGGGAGCCCCCTTAAATATTTATTTTATTTTGTTTTTTTTAGTATTTGTTGTTATAGCGGTAACAGAAATACATCTTCTGTAAAAATTTCAACTGTCTAACTATCACAGACGGACGGACAGCGGAGTCTTAATAATAGGGTCCCGTTTTTTACCCCTTTGGGTACGGAACCTGAAAATCCAGCCAAGAGGGAGTTAGACTCTTACACTGTACCTGCTCACTGTATGAAAAGAGTTTCTTCTACATTCTTCATTAAAGGAAATTAGTTTTTATTTATTTAATTGGGGTTTTTTCTATTAAGGCTGCGGTATAGGCTAGACCGCGAAAATACGCCGTTTTTGTGCAAATTTTGTGACTAAATTTTAACATCTAAAGGATTGACAAGAATATATGTTATAAAACTAGCTTTCGTCAAGTGCATTACCTTAATGAGTGATTTTCATTTATTGTATTTAAGGCAATAAAAATCTGGAAGTGACCGTTGTTTCAACACTTGTGTAAATTTTTAAAGCGCGTTTTGCATTTGTTTGTAATGAAAATTGGTAAAATAATTAGAATAGCTTGTTATCTAGTGCATATACTCAAGGTGTAGCGACAAGTCAATAAATGTGACTACAAAACGGTAATAACGTTAAATTCCATACAAAAAATTAAAAGTTTCAAGGCGTCATTACGGTATAAATTACTTAAGAAATATATAACATATATATCTCATAGTAATGTATATGACATTATCTAATGATTTATAGTCTATATTAACACACACAACGTTAGAATTACAGAAATTAGTTTTCTGGCAAATATCGCCCTCTTAATACAAGATATGAGCTACATTATTGGTGATTTTAGGTGACTATCTATAAAGATAGATAAAATATATATATATATATGTATATATATATATATGTGATAACTTTAACTATAAACTTTCGATATAACTTTCGCAATTATAATATGCTACTTATATTACTATCAACGTATCTTACGTGTTAGTATCTCTGTTTAAGAAGGTAATTTATGTATGAGATGGGACGATGGCCGAAAAAGTAGATTAAAAATGCCTATAAATTGAAATCGCTCCTTTAGATATGCAGGAGTTGATTGATTGAACAAAATGGTCAACATGGTTTCCTTTGATGTATTTTTAAGGGTTTCTCTTAAGGTTAGCGACCCCAAAAATCCTGAAGATATCAATTTATAGATATTTAGTTGAAGTATTCGTGAAATCACTAATATAAGGCTACCCTTATTATTGATTTCACGAATCAAATACCGGAAGACCCTTTAGGTAAAAGCAAGTGACGTAGACTTTTGTCATCGGATTCTTACTAACTTTCTACTTAGTAAGGTATAAAGGGTGCAGTTACTCCCGTATCCCGAGTTATTTCAGGCAGGGGGTGCATAAATGAAAATCTAAAGCAAATCATAGAATTTTCTTATCGGATTCCTAATCAGCCAGTCAGACTTAAATTTTAGGAAATTTCATTGATAACTTAGCGAGATAAAAACAGGGTTAAATTAAACTTCTTTACTGCAAATGGGGGTTAAAGACGGCGTTTTCCGGAAGAAGTAAAGTGTGGCAGTTCTTATTATTTCAAAAATATTGAATAAAAAGGTTTTATTCAATAGGTACTATAGAACAAAACTTCCAACCTCAAACTCTTTTTGGCATTCATTTCATTTACTATATTAGTATCTTTTTTTTTTTTTTTTAAATCCCATACAATTGATGACACCATAACCCCCCCCCCCCCCTAAGGGAAATATTTTGAGGAACTGCGGCTCAAAATTATTGTTTTGCCCTAAAGTACCTGTGTGCCAAACGGCTCAACTCTACATCGATTTTCGGTTTTTTTTGCGTACACCTAGGACTATGAGCCTTGGGCGCTATATCTCTTTCAGAGTCTCGCCCCAAAAGCCCGGTGAAGCAGTAATGGCTGCAACAGCAATGCTCAGAAAAAAAAAACTAAACTAAACTCACGTAATTATTGTCCAAATCTGTTTTAGAATTTCTAAATTAAATTCCCAATATATCAACAGTAAATTTCCAAGTGTAAAGTTATTTGAACAGCCCACCTTTATTTGCGTAAATTGACTTACAACGATGTAATATTACATTGGCTTATTAAGAAATAAAAGTAATCGTGAAACTTAACATTTAGACCATTACGACAGCTGTAATTTAGTAATAAATTGGCCATAGTGAATTATTGTGGCGAATATATTAAATAAAAGACGTAAGTATATTTTTGTGTTACGGACGAGGTCTTAGCTTTTGATCCAGTTTGGTGAGACAAGGTTGCGCGTGGGCTCATCGTGCGATCCATGCGTGCTTTAAGAATGGCTTTGCTGACACACTCATGTTACTTGTGATTGGCATAGGTGACATTGAAAATAATGTGTGACTAAGGCATTAGTAGGTTCGAAATGTAAGCAAGGCAATGTAGGCAATGAAGGTCTTTGTAGGTAAATCTAGTTTGGTAAAAAGAGTTAAAAAATCTTTGAATACTTGTAATTAATTTACCTTCTAGAATGTCCATAGTTAATGAATGGATGGAACTTAAAAACCTGTTATCGCCTATTGATTTTAATCCTTTAACGCTTAAAGAACGGAGTTTTGGTCTTCGTGAATAAACACCAAAAAGGTCGGAGAAAAAAATAAATCATAGATCATGAGATAGAGATGACAAAAAAAAGAAAGTTTGCGGCTGTTGCTGAAAAGACAAAAAGGTTTTTATTTTAAAAATATTATCTAACAAGCATTCTCTCACAGTTCTACGACTGCCGGTATGGTTTACCTTCTATTTTACAAAATTCTGTCTAACTTGATGTATACTTTGTATAAAGAACTTACACGCTAAATGATGATTTCACCTATGTCGTTCTTTAAGATATTTCTATGCTTCTACTCAACTCCCTCTTCTCTTGCCGAGTTTAAAAATTTTGTATCTTTTTAGTGGATAGCCTACCGATTTTTGCAAGTGAAATTAATAAACACTGTTATTTGAATACAAGATAGAAGAAAATTTGACAAAAAATACGGTAGGCAAAAACATCTGATCTGTGTCACTAAACAAGCTCAAACATTAATCTTTTTAAGTAAAATTAGCAAAAAATCTTTTGACATTGAATCATCAGTGACACAGTTTTTAACTATTAATTTTATTTTAATTTAATAACACGTATTGATTACATTGCATTAGGTGGACTTAAGAGAGCGAAGTCCAACATAATGATATGAACGATGTAAATCTACATATAAGGTATCGTCGCAAGTTATGAGTTAGGATTATTAAAAAGAGTATTTAAACTAACTTTAAACGTCAGTTTTAACGTGAAGAATTTTAAATATTGTGACACATAATTAGAGCAGTGGCTGTAAGATACTTAAAATACCTTAACAGCCGATTTGATAGTGAAAGTTCTAAGTAGGGTTAAAGCTAAAAAAACGAACAGACTGGTGATGGATTTTGTAATTAAGTGTTATTGTAAGATATATCAATATAAATAAATATTTTTATTTTCATAGAAAGACACAGTCAAAAGATTTTATCATAAGCCAGGACTTGAACCTTAGAATCCGTTTAAGTGCTCTACTAATAGCTATTGAAGTACGATCACGGGCTGGAGATAATACCAACTACATCTTTGCTTCAAAAAAAACGTTTGTTACGAATGTTAAACCAACAAAACTAGGTAAAAAGAAGATTTTAGCACAAAAAACGCCGCACCGTAGAAACCGAGGGGGATACGTCTTACGAATTTTCGATCAGGTCACGTGTCCTGAAGCGACTTTAACATTTTTTACCCATCAAAAAAAAAATTTCACAACGCCGCTAAAGAAGTTTTCACTTTAAAAAAAGTTGTACAAAAATGTAGTTCTTCATAAAATAAAGTAAGATATAGTAAATAAACATGCATAGAAGCAATCTATTATTTCGAAAAAAAAAAACTGTATAATAATAGAGTAGTAATATGTGAGGTAATAGAAGATTGATGCACTATGTAACTCTGTAACACTTATTAATACTCGAAGTCAGTAAGTAATGATTGTATAATTGACATATTATGGTCATTTTATATTGTGCAATGAAATACGACGGGTGACTTTTTAGGAGTCTTTTATGCATCTGTTAGCAAAATCTGCGTTGTAATAGAATATTTGAACGAAATTCCTTTAGGCACTTTGATGTAAGAATAACAGGTAGACCTAAAGAACCTGCATTTTTTCGCGACAAGGTCATTGGTCACACTTTTGCTCCGTCACAGCCATGCATGTAGTGCAGTACGTTTTTTTTTCTCTTTGAAAGTTCCTGTTCTGGCTAATAAAAAAATCAAAGTCGTTTTATAAGACTTACAAAAAAGATCGGCTCTTATAAGAATTTTGTACTCCTAAAATGTCAAGTAATATTTAAATTAGCGCACAAAGAGTTTCATTCTTTTTCAAAGTTCCTGTTCTGGCGAATAAAAAAAACAAAGTCGTTTTATAAGACTTACAAAAAAGATCGGCTCTTATAAGAATTTTGTACTCGAAAAATGTCAAGTAATATTTAAATTAGCACATATTAACATACTGAATAGGATATTTAAGGCTTAATTATCCAAATAATATTTTTTTTTGGATTTATATAAAAAGTTTATAAAAGTCAAATTAGAGCACTGAGGGTTTATAACTGCTAAAAAAAATGTATCAAAGATCAAACTGTTAACTACTTCAGTAAATAAAAAACGAGATAGTAGTGAGACTTAAATATAGTTATCTGAGACATTATTAATGTGATAAAGATATATTCAAGTTAATAATAATTTAATAAACTTCATTTGTATTTTTATTGCGTTATTTATCAATATGAATAAAAAGTATCCTAAGAAGCTGGGTATTATGTATATTTTAATTAATCGCTATAGATAAATAAATTAAATTAATTCTGTCTAGCAGCTAGATAACTAAGAAGTGTCTGAAAAAGAATTGGAATTGCGCACCGAGGGTTTCGTACCACCACAGAATGCACGAGCCCGACTCGCACGGAGACCTTATTGGGAACAGTCTCGAGCTATTCGGACTCTGGGATTCGAAACAAAAATGTATGGAAGTCTGACTTACCTCTCGAAACCCGTGAATGTACTTATATACATTTTTCTCACGAATTCCGAGTCCGAATATTTCGAGACTGTTCCCAATAAGGTCCCTGGACTGGTTTTTATAATTTGTCGGTTTACTATAAAGTTTCACTATATTCGTTTTAAATTAGCGGGTATGCTTTATAGTTTTTACGATAGATTAAAAAGAAAAAAACATCTTTCTTGTGTGGAGATCCTCTTAAATTTTTACTTTATGTTTTCTTTATTATTTGTTAAGGAATTTGACATAATAACAAATTTTGTTAACATTTCAGGCTTGAAGCTTCTCTAGTCTAGAACGTCGTTTCTAGTTTGTTAAGTAATTAATTAATTTCCACTTTTTACGCAAACCTTTTTGTCAATTTGTAAAATATTTTTGTCAGAGAAAAATTAACTGTATTTGAGATTTACATCGTCGATTTCAGCTTAACGCCAATAAAGCAAATAAATATACGCAATGGGGACCCTCTTTATAGGTTTGACGTCCTTACTTGGAGCGCATACTGTAACAGTGAATACTTGAATAAGTAAAAAAGAATATTTCGGTACTTTGCTATTATTGACATATTATTATGGTCATCTTATATTTTGTAATTATGACAAACGATGTCTTTATGTCATGCAACCATAAGCACATTAAATCATGCGTTACTAATAAGAAAGCAAACTTTTAAGATTTTTTTAGCTTTTTGCCTTATTCCTTATGTTGCTTACGAAGTTCAAACGCTTCCTTTACTTCTAATAGGTTCGTACCTAAATATAAGTGCAGTTTTTACTGTGTGATGGCTAACATTTTACCGGTCACCAGAGGTCAGCATTGTGGGGTGAGGTACGTTTAAACCAATCACAAGGTGACTTTATCAACAACTAGCGTACATACTGGCCTGTGATTGGTTAAAATCTTCATTTACCTCATGTCTCAGTGTTAAACTCTGTTTTCGATGTTAGCCCTCAATGTCAACAATTGTTTCTGATACAACTTATTCGATAACTTTTTATGAAAAACAATGCCATCGGAAATTCAATACCAAAAGGCATAATGTACGAAACACTATCAACCTAATCGCATAGCTCAGTAGAATAAAGTGACATTAATATTTTTATACATTTTAAACACCAAAGGTCTGTCTGATATAAAAGTGAAATCGAAATTCTAGTGAGATTCATCTGAGACACTATAAATGTGATAATGATATAATATAATCAATTTTCATTATTTACTAAGTTATCTGAGAATGTGATTATGATATAATGAAAGTTCATATTATTTTAATAACTTAAGAGTCGCATTTGCAACTTTATCGTGATATTTATCAATAAAGGAATTAAATGTATCATATTGCCGAGTATTATGTATATATTAATTAACCTTTATAGATACACAAATGAAATTCATTTTGTCTAGCAGACAGATGATTATAAAGAGCCGGCCAAGTGCGACTTGCACTCGCGGACTTAGGGTTCCGTTATTACGTACCACTACAGTATGCATGAGCTCAACTCACAAGCCGGTTTTTATTATTTATTTTATTACTATAAATCTAACACTAAAATATTTTTAAATTTAGAGCTTATCACTATAAAAATAACAAAAACATGTTTCTTGTAGGGTGGCCCATTTAATGGTTACTGTTAGTTGTCACCCTTTGGGTACGGAACCTTAAAATGTAAACATACGAATTACGGTCAGTTTATTACTGTCGCCTAAAGAGGGGCAAAACATAATACAAGTGCTGTTACCTAACTTAAGGATTGCTTGTAAGTGGCATATCGCTTTAAACGTATACGAGACGAAGGTAGTTAATTCGGCCCAAAAACATGTTTAACAGTTATAACGGCTTAAGCAATACCGTCCGCAAAACCAATTTAAAAGTTATCTGTGACTTGTTTATCCACTTGCACTTTTTATAAACGAAATCGAGAGCAACAGACATGTGAAATTATGTCAAATAAAAGATGCCAGTCATAATTATAATTATGTAGACATGTTTAAGCTATGTTGTATGACTCAACTTTAATTTAAACATGATGTAAAAATGGTATCAGTGGTGTTTTCCTATGTATAGGCAATTACTAATACCTAATCTAGGACAAAATCTATGTTTTAAGAATTATCTTATGCAATACTGTTATTTGTTTCTCAGCTGTTAAACTATCTACTCCAAGGACACGGGCGGTTTTTTGAAGAAAGAAGGCTTAGGCCATCGTTAATCACGCTGGTCCAGTGCGAATTGGCGATCGTTGTCGAGTTAGTGGCTACTAGAGTATTGAAGCCTTTAAGCCGTCCAAAAGTACTCCGACTTTTAAACACGATGTTATTTTGAAATTTTTGCTTCATTAGAGTTTAGACTGATAGATGAGATTAATTTATACGAATGGTACATTTTGAGTTACCATAAATTGCACTTATTAATTAACAAATCAACAACAAACAATTAATTGAACAAATTATACTCGGCTTATCGATATAAAAAAAATCTTCCAAGTGCGTGTCGGACTCGCGCACCAAGGGTTCCGTACCATTATCTATAAAAACGGCAAAAAAATCACGTTTGTTGAATCGGAACCCCCCTTAAATTTTTTTTTATTTTAATTTAATTATTTATTTTTAAAGTAACTATATAACTAAATATTTAGTAAATATTTTAGGCGTCTACCTGTTGCCGTTATCAATATCGAGCAAAATCAAGCAAAACATCACGTTTGCTGTTTGGGAGCCCCCTTAAATATTTATTTTATTCAATTTTTTAGTATTTGTTGTTATAGCGGCAACAGAAATATATCTTCTGTGAAAATTTCAACTGTCTAACTATCACGGTTCATGAGATACAGCCGGAGCCTTAGTAATAGGGTTCCGCTATTACCCTTGGGGTACGGAACCCTAAAAATAAAGTACTACTTTTCTTACAGATATTATTTTACATTTCAATATATTTAAGACATAACATTTTTTACTTTGTTGTTTTTCAAAATATAGCAGCGTTACCGAACAAATGGTGACTTGTATTTTTTTTTTATTCGTATGGTTAAGTTGTAATTTTCTTTTCATTACGAAAACGAATACTTAAGCTATAACCATAGGAAATATATATATAGAAAAAAGAGACATTTATCAAAAACATTATTTATTGTAATAAAAACCATTTTTATTAGATTGCATGTGTTTTAATTCTTGGAAACAAAACAAATAGTTCTCATACCAATTGGTCCTTTTCAGAGAAAACTAGATGTCAAAACAAAAAAAAAAGTAATTCCTAACAAAAATACTAAGTACGGAAGTTACGTGATTTGAACCATAGGCTCGCCGCTTTAAGTCGCAGCGACTATGGATCACGCCACGGGGCAGATAAAATTTAATGCGAAATAAAATATTAAACTTATGTAGAACAACACTGCAGTTTACACCTAATTAATTTGTTAGGTTAAGAAACCAAAAGATATAAGAACGGTTTAAATAAAATGGTTAGTATAAAGAAAACTAAACCTAATTTCGTCGATTTAAGGTTAATATTATTGACATTTCTGATAATGTTAATGTGTGAGTGCGAGATTCACAGAATGGCTCCACGCAATTTTAACCTTTACACTATGCATGGATTTTAGCAAATGACTGTACCTTTCCACCAAGTAAACATCAAATAACGTATCAAATAAATCAGTTACTTTACTTCTCTAACAATTACCGACCGCAGAACACAAATAAGCTAATTATTTTCATAAGAATTCAGTACTTCAAATTCAATACACGTAACACTGTCAACGTCATCACAATAATAAAATATGGCTGTCGGTTATATATAGAAAGTATGATGATACAATGGCGCATTGAACGATAGTGAAAATGAATCGTCCGGTGCATACCAACGAGTCTTTTGTTGACACGTTGATGCGTCAGGGACAAATTGGGATAATAAGAATGATGATCAAAATCAAAATCAGACCAACCCAAAAATAGACTAATAATGTAACGTAACCTTGAATAGTTATAAACGTATCAGGTTTGAATCAGGATAATGAGAATGATTCTAAAAATCAAAATCTTATGAACTCAAAAATAGACCAACAGTGTAACGTATGTATGTTATGAGAATGATGATAAAAATTATAATCAGACCAACAAAAAATAGACTAATAGTATAATGTTACTTTTAATAGGTCGCAAAAATAGACTAATTATGTATTAATACGCATCAGGGACAAATCATGATAATGAAAATGATTCTAAAAATCAAAATCATATCAACAAAAAAAATAGACTAATATTTGCTTTATGTAGGTAGGTATGGACGCGTTATGGGCAAATCGAGATGATGAAAATATTTAAAAAAAAAACACAATGATCTGATTGTTGGTGACCCAAAAAGAAACTATGTAGTTAGCAGTGTAATGTCACTTTTATAACCTTTGAATGGACACAAACAAAAAATGCCAGTATTTACATATGACCTTGTAAAAGGAATGCAAGATTGTTGTGACATGTCCACTATAGATGATCTATTGGAACTATTTTTGCAAAACGGGTCGCTATTGTATGGTGAATAGATGCAAACAAGACAGCTGTAAGGTTGCAAATAGATTTTTAAATGACTTTATCGTAAATTGCAGTATTTTGTCATTTATTTGTGTCGTTAATACATATTTGTTCCAGTATACATCGGTAACTACATACTCGTATGACCCTAGCTTTAAGAAACTTTTTAAGAATAAGCATGCAAAGGCTTTTCGTAATAACTCATACATTCGTTATTGGATTCTAATAGTACTAATATTTTACTAGCACTTTCCCACGATTTCGTCCGCATGGGCTTTTAAAAAAAAGAAAGCTTCCAACTGTTTATGGTTTAACTTACAAAAATACCTTTTGTTTTATTCCACCTACGGGACGATTTTTCAAAAATGGTAAAACACTTAGTTTTCAACTTAAAGGCTAAATACCAATTTTTATATATTTAGCTTCAAAATTCAGTGATTTTTACACATTTTGTTAAATTCTTTCTTAGTAGAGCACTACCTCAAGTAGGTTTCTTACTGTCAAGTTGAGCTGTGCGTTGATATGTCATTAGATCAGTCAGTCAGTTTTTTTTTCATATACTGTAGACATAACTCTAAAAGACTGTTTTCAAGGATTACTTATGAAATCAGTTCGTATTTCTTAATTTTTAATTCATTGCTAATCTGTCTGTGTAAAATTGGAATACGAGAATATGTTGTTTCAAATGTATATCGAAATCAGGAAATACATTGCGAAATTCAATACCATTACCAACCATTACCTAAGCGGCTAATGTAACACACGAAGCGTTGTCAGACAGTATATGGTAGCTGTGGTTTAGTAAGTTTAGCTGTGCACTGTACTTATAGAAGAGGTAATATATTATACGTACTAAATGAGGTAAGGTACTTTAACATATTATATGAAAACTATTAGGACTGTATATAATAAACAAGCTGGTTCTTTAAGGAGAAACAAGTATATTTTTTAGGTACTAAATAACTATTACTAACTAAGGCTGGAGTCTCGCTGTATTCGAAATTTAAATTTAGTCGTAATAAGTGATGATTTTAGATAGTTTAACAATAATTATTGTAAAGAAAAAATATCTTTTTTTTACGTCAAAAGACACTTCTAGTTTACCGCGTTCAAATTTAGTTCACTTTAAGTTGCAATTTTATAAAGAAAAACAAGTTTTTTACTTATGAAAATAACAAAAAATTTGATTAAATTGTTCCACCTTTACAAACGCTTTATTTTTACAAAAAACACTGATAATCCAGTCGATATCTACTATCTATCTGAAAAGTATTCCAAAGTAAATGAAGTTTTGCTATGCTGCTCTTGGGCGTAGAATCTAAGTTTTTGACCTCAAGTGCCCTGTGTTAACTTCAGCGGGGTAAAAAACTTTAAAATTTTTGGACTTTTTTCAGTATTTTGTTTATATCTCCTAAATTAAGTGTTTTATGTGTACTATGTCTCTTAAAAAGTTGTAGAATATTGAATTTAATTTCATTCTCATAAGTATGTTTTGTTTTAAAACTAACGGAGTTACAACAGATCAAATTTTAAAGAAAATTTCGTCAAGGGCGCGCCTAGTCTAAAGAGAGTGCAAAACACGATATATTTTTTTCATAGTATTAAATATCAATTTAAAAAATTAAATAAATTGTGATATATTTTTCACATAAGAAATAATAAAGTTGCGTTTTGCAAATTCTTTTAAGTTTATTTTATAAAAAGATAGACATTTATTATTCAGTTATTATTTTTCGAACTTCGGCTTGCATTTCTCTCCCTTCTTTAGACGCGACGCGCCCATGACGAAATATTTAATAAACTTTGAAACATAACAAACGTTTGCATACTGAAAATTGAAGACAGTTCAATATACTACAACGAAGACAATTAGTTTAGGAGATATAAACGAAAAAATTCAGAACATTTTGAAGTTTTTTGCTCACAAGCACAGAGGCCTCGAAGTCAAAAACTAAGACTGTAGGCCCTAGACTACCCCCGAATGACAAGCCAACATTTCATTAATTTTGGAATACTTTCCAGATACACCCTTTTATCTAATTATATGAACTGGACTATGATCACCCATTTAAATTAAACCTTAATCTGATCTAAATCTGATCTGAAATGATTTATGAATATAATTACCATTTCTTTGTTGTGAAAGTTTTAAAAGTATGGTTGATTTGACAAAAATGATTTAAGAGGGCGATATAGGCCGGAAAGCTTATTTCTGTAATTCTAACGTGTATGTAAATGCACTATAAATTATAAGATAATGTCATATTCATTACTAAGAGATATATATATTAATATATATTATATATATTATATACTTCTTAAGTAATTATACCGTAATGACGCCTTAAAACTTTTAATTTTTTGTATAGAATTTAACGTTAATACCGTTGTGTAGTTACATTTATTGACTTTTTGCAACTTAGAGTCCATGCACTAGATAATAAGCTATTCTAATTATTTAACCAACTTGAATTACAAACAAATGCAAAATACGCTTTAAAAATTTGCACAAGTGTTGAAACAATGGTCACTTCCAGATTTTTTATTGCATTAAATACAATAAATAAAAATCATTCAGTAAGGTGATGCACTAGACAAAAGCCAGTTGTATAATATATTTTTTTTTCAATCCTTTAGATGCAATAGTTTAGCCACAAAATTTGCACAAAAACGGCGTATTTTCGCGCTCTGGCCTATACCGCAGCCTTAATCCATTTTGACAACTTTGGCTATCGAATTTAAATTTGTTTTAATATTTTTATAGAACTATCGGTTTTTTTAAATATAATCATATGTTTCCAATCAGATTATTTAATTTTAAATTTTATTTAAAAGTTTTTTTGTACACAAACTTTTGTTTTCTTTATAAAATAGTTTATTAATTCGATGTTTTGTAAGAGACCACTTCCCTGGACAGCCGAAACGTAAATAAAACCGTTGAAATTTCAAGTTGGTGACCGCAATATTAGAAATGATTTAGATAAAGAAGCTGTTTATAAAAAACAGTTATTCTTAAGGATAAAAAATTAATTTTAAATATCTTTGTATATCATGGCGCATGAATTACTTAGGATCAAACAGAAACTGCGTAAGTCTGGCTCACGCTTGACTTTTTTTATTGCTTATTTATAGGTTTATCATTCAATTAAATAAGGTCATCAAAAACATCCATATTTTTATAAAGTGATTAATTCTAAGAAGATCCCTTTAAAAAGCGGCCGAATTATCCTTGATTAAAAATACACACCGCAATCATACCTGTTATTGAAGCATAAATAACGTGGAGATGAATGAACCCATTACAAGGGCAAGGTGAAGACATCTGTATCAATAACATCATAAACATTTCCAAAAATGGAAGCACAAAATGTTATGATGTCACTGAGCTATTTATTGTTACTAAATGTTTTTTCCTAACAATTGAGTCACCAAAGAGAAGTTCAAGATCGGTTGCTCACACACGCGCAATTTCACCTGCAATTTTTCCAAAAATGGAATGTATTAGTAATAGGTTTAACTGATGCAAAGATTATACTTTTATTTAGAATTGCAAAGACATATTGAATTTCAATTCCGTGTAAGGAATCAAGGTTTCTACATCTGCCGTAGTTCTTTCGTATTCTTGCTAAAAGAAATACTATCTATCATATTATTCCCGAAAGGGTGGTAAGTGATTTTGCCTCCGTAGGACATAAGCTATATAAATTTGTGCAGTCTAACGTACCTACCACTGCGTCACGTCTAATATTTACTTTTTTTTTTTTCTTACTAATAATACAGTCGTAAAAGTGAGAGTGTTGACAATATAACGCACGTGTCGCCATTTGAGCTAAATTTTCGCGAAGACGACGCTAGCTGAAACAGTTCTCCCGTGACCACGATCGTTGTTAGTCGGTCGTAATGTCGGGGAACAAAAAAAGGTATATAATATGTCGCGGCCCGTTTTCAGAATTGATCACTGAATGATGTGTCCGATCATTTCATGTAATGGTCATATTTCATGATATAGAACAATACCCGCTGGCCACATCATAATATGGTCTAGCCAGATCAATGACTACTCAATGTTTTACAATATGAATAGCTAAACGCATGACTGCTTAGTAAAGTAGTTACATTACCCACCGGTTTATTTTTTTTGTTCTGCATCAAAACGAATAATGTTCAAGTTTACACTTATACTATAACTTAACCTAAGTTTGGATGAAGGAGATATAATCTCTGAAACTCAGTACTCATGCTATTTTAAAAATTTTTAGTACCTACTATTTAAAATTCACTTTTAGGGTGGACATAGGCTATATTTTATTTTTAATTTAAATAAGTTTTAGTTCAAATTATCAATATTTGTAAGTATTACAGTTAAAAAAATTGCACCTTTCCTTGACGTTGCAACAAAGCAGCGGGATTAACTGATTTTTGGCACAGCGATAGTTGGAGGGACAGAAAAGAATATAGAATTAATAAAACTAAAAAGATTTTTTTATCCTGATCAAGAGGTCCCATGGGATCATTATTCACCTTACGGCGTAACGGTGTTTACAATTAACTTGATGTCAGTAATACGTTTATCCTGATCGATAATTATCACAGAAATAGATTTTTCCACAGGTGAAACCGCGGGGATCGTCTAGTCAAAGATAAAAGTGTACTAAAACATCCTAATGACAGTGCAGTATCGCTGCAGTTATGTTTACTACATCCACACTGCATTAATTGCAATTATTTTTTTATTATGTAGAGACCTTTAGTCTAGTAAGTAAGTTAAAACTTAATCAATTACTACTACTAAGTCTAAGTCAATTTTTAAGCTAATCTTTGTACGTGCAAGAGCAATATTTTTTTGTTTTATGGAAACACTTCTTCAATGATATGGCCAAACGTGAATTGACATATCATCAAACGTTGACGTTTAAACGATATGGTCAATTGTAGCCGAAACGGTCGGACACATCATGAAATGATAAATTTTAGGATCTAGCCACGACATATATATCTATTGTAGTATTTAGGATATTTTGACTCATTATATGTATTTTATTAGTTAAGGTCTAAAAATGAAATAGGATACTTTCTTTCAATATGTCTAAAATTACGATTCTAATATATAATAAAAATATTTATATATCTTTCTATTTTGCAGTTGTTATAAGTATAAGTTTAACAAAAATTAAAATTCATTAAAACTAAACTTTAATACAAACCATTAAACTTAATACAAATCTGTACTAAAAGTAACAAACAAGTATGAAAGAACACTGAGCAAAGTGATTTTTGAAATTTTTACTACAAAATATTTGAATTTTATATAAATGCAACTCTTCTTTTGCCAATAAACAGTAAGTCCGGTCTTTATTTCCAATATAATATACGAACACATGCAATTACATATTTTCGTTCTAAGTTTGTAAGTCTAAAGAAAAAATATTATTATAGTAGATTTTATCTTACTAATATTATAAATGTGAAAGTTTGGACGTTTGTTACTCAGTCACGCTTCAACCACTCGACGGATCGGGATGAAACTTGGCAAACATATAGGTTAGGAGGCCATGGACATAGGCTACTTTATCCCTAAAAATTCAAAAGTTCTTGCTGGATTAACTATAAGCGAGCTTAAACGAACTATAGCTTCAGCTATAGCTTGGTATAGCAACCTTGATTAGTATAATTAAGGAGTTCCACGTCGATAACCGAACTTAGGACAGGCGGAGCCGCTGGCAAAATCTAGTAAAATAATAATTCCTTGATTGATCAAGGTTTAAGACCATAATTACCTATTTATATTTTAAAAAGATAAATAAAATAATATCTACATAAATGTTACTATAAAAACTAACATTAACTATAAAGATGATGTCATACCATATCCAGACAAAACAAATCACATAAAGATAATTTTAAAGCAAAATAACAAGCTGTAATAAAAAGAAAATAAAACACATCTTCCTAGTCTTACCTCACGACTGTGTGTATTAGATTAGATAATAATTGGAAAAAAATACGCGTAACTTCCGAACGGACGTGATTGAAGGCGTTTGTCGGTATTAGTTTGGTGCGTTCCACTTAACCGTCAGAAACGATGCATCACACAATTACATGTAATTAGCTTTAGCTTTTTGTTGAATGGACAGATGCGGTCAAGTGAAACGGTACGCGTGTGTCACGTAAGTAGGTAGCTTGTAGATAAGGCTTGTTGCACAATAGATAAATAAATGCAAACTCTTTAAATTTAAATTTTGCAATTACGAAATAAAATACCATATGATTAAAGCTGCTTAAATGGGTAATTGCAAATGTTTAAAGGTTTTATTAAAAGCGGTAGGATTATATTCTCTTCGGTTTTATTGTACGGGTCCGACTCACACTTGGCCCGTGCGTCACGTGAAAAATGTAACAGGTGACTTTATTTTTTTATGAACTTGAGACTTGCATATTTTATACGGTTGGAGGTTGATGTACCAGAGATACAGCTTTGATACTGATCAAGGAGCTGATGGATTAAATACTTTTTGTATTTTAGAGCCATTTGTGTAAACTAAACTTAAAGACTATTGTCTAGGCATTGATTGATGTTGATGGGATTACCCGCTATTCGCCAGTCTCTGACGTAGTGACGTTCTTGTTACCGTACAGCATTTGGCACAAAGATTTTATGCTGATGTCTTTTGAAATTGAATTCTCTCACTTAAAATACGTGTCTGGAACGCATGACTATAAAAAAGATCAAATATAAACTAAAGGAGAAAAATGCTTTAATAGTAATATATTTAAATTAGTAAATTTATGCTAGTTATATTGTTTCTTCTCTCTGTTAATGTTTTGTGCAATTCGTTTACCAGTTTTTTCACTTGCCAAAGATTGCCAGGTAGAGACTGCTTTTTAACGATAATGACACCACAATCATTCTATGCAATGATTTATTTATTTGTTACATGTGTTTGTAGATCCAAGAACTCATTTTACAAAATAACTTTAAAGCATCTTTTTTAGATAAAATTGATAATTTGTTTTTTTTTTATTAAATGCTATGACCTGTTTTCTTTTCTTAAACAGTGACAGTTTGAATTCTCAAATCATACGATGTTTATTTATTTTATGCTTCTATTAAAAGGGTCTTATATTTAGTCACAATAAATCAATTACTATAACATTACTAAACTGATATAAACTAAGAACATCAAAAAAGTCCTTTTCCATGAGGTAAAGTGTGGATATTTTTCAACTTATAAATACAATACTTAATTAATATTTGAAAAAGAAATGAGGCAGACCTCTAATCACCCGCAACGGCGACTAAACGAGCAGTATTTTTTTTTCAAATCGTTTGGTCCATGGACTCCACAGAGTAAGACGTGGGTCGTCTATATAATATTTTAAAAAATATGATTTACATAGTTTGAAATGATTACATAAATTCTATTTGCATATTTCTGCGTTTCCTAAGTTTTAATTATTATATGAAACTAGTTTTTTGTAATTGGTAGTTTTGTTGATAAAATTTATATTAAAAGCAGCCAAACTGATTGTTTTTAGTTTTCTAAGGCATTTTCCTTTTTCTATTTTGGTACTTAGATTATGATTATACTACTATTAATATAATTACATACTACTGTGTAAATTGTAATGTTACAGGTTGGTAAAGTGCGCTGGTTGTAATGCGTGCATAGTAAAATGTATAGAACGTAATAGGTTAAAAGATCTACTTCTACTTACTATGATACTAAGTGCAGTAATGTAAGCTTTAGTTTTTTTTTATTAATACAGCACAATAAGCGGTTACCATAGCGTGTAAACGCTCGTAACACGTGGGTTAATAAGTACCTACCTATTACTAACATGCTGCCTACGACAACCCTTTAAAGGTCTTTCTCAATACTGTAGACCATGGGTTAGGTAGACCTGCCTTTTCAGCACCCGGGCCAAAATCCAAATATAATATTTAAGGTCAGGCCGCACATCTATTTTTTGTTGACTATTTACTTAATATAAACAAAAAAGTCAGTCAAAAGCGTCTGTGTAATAGACTGTAGATCCTGGCGAAAAGCGTTTGGAACTTTGAACTTTAAAGAACCGCGCTGTGCATTTCCACTTAGACTGTAATGTCTAAGTCGAATATCACTGATGATGGCGAGCGATGTGGTGGTCGAAAACATATCGAACATCGCAATTATTACAGCGAATTTAGGCCTTCCTTTGCCTGAGGATGTGCAGGCCGCAGTTCACGAGATGGTGACATAACAAGTCAGTACTGGAAAAAATTCGAGATGTACAGGTCCATCTTAAGCTTCATCCTGAATTGGGTTAGTTAGACCATTTTCAGCATGCGTGCCAAAAATTAAATATAATATTTTAAGTCAGGCTGCACACCTATTTTTTGTTATTTATTTATTTAGTATAAACAAAAAAGTCAGTCAAAAGCGTCAGTGTAGAGTTTTAAGAAACGCGCTGTGCATGCCCATTTAGATTGTAATGTCTAAGTCGGATAACTCTGATGATGGCGAGCGATGTGGTGGTCGAAAATGTATCGAACATCGCAATTATTACAGTGACTGTAGGCCTCTCTTCGCCTGAGGGTGTGCAGGCCGTAGTCCACGAGATGGTGACGTTACCAGTAAGTACTTGAGAAAATTCGAGATGTACCGGTCCATCTTAAGATCGATCCTGAATTTATGCGAAAGAGCCAGACTTCCATCTACACAGCACTTGTTTCTTTTGTCCGGTATCTGCCTACTAGGAAATATAATGTTTTAATTGTACTTTTACTTATGAACTTGTTTATAATTTTTAGGTAAACATCTTTTAGGTTATATCATCGCGTTATTTCGGGAAAATGATCACAATAATCTATATGCAAATTTAAAAACAAAACGTCGTAGAATTAAAGTTATTCAAACTGACATATAATTTGCGATTCAATAATATTAAAAACATTTTCATTTAGATAGCATCTGGGTGCTTAGTTATTTGAAGGTCAAGTTCAACAGGAGGGGGGGGGGGGGAATGACGGCAATGCTCAGAATAAAGAAAATTTATTGCTAAATCAATCTTTAGCAAAAAACCGCTTAAAAGATATTATTCTTTTTTGTGTTACTATTAAATATGCATGTTGCATATTTAAATATTAAGTTGCTTTCATTATTATCAATTTGTTCTTATTACCTACACTTAAAAGTATGTCAGTTGCTATAGTAGTATAAGTAGTAGGTACCTCTTTATCTCGATTTGTTTTTTTTTATAAAGAAAACAAACAACTTTTAAGTACCTCTTTATGAACTTAGGTTCTTGTATAGTATCGTTTTTCGACCGTCGTATAAGTTAAGTTTGAAGCATTTAAATCAATTGAAAAAAAAACATTTTTTGTCACACTTTTACATCCTATTTATAGGCATAGCGCATCTTAAATTTTACTTTTACATGCTTTTAAAAAGTGGTCGAGGTGATAAAAAGAAATTTCAGCAATTTCCGCTCTCTCTGCATTTTGATAGTCGGTGGATCAATCAATCAAACGGTGGAGCGGCACTTATTAAATTCTGAATAACCTTTGCATATCCAAGTTTCTTTACATATTAATAATTAAAAAAATAATTTATGAGACGCGTCGAAACCATTAGACGCAAACATTTTTAAGCATTGATCAGGGGTGCGGCACTTCTGGCGATACTGCCCTCTTGCTGAGTCAATAAGCAACTCCTTGAATTAAACGAAATTATATAATTAAATATATATAATTAAAATTAAACTAGACGATCCGGAAAATAATCATATTGATTAAGCCATCATCTAAAAACCAAAAGAATATTAAATTATAGGTAAGGCGTTGTTAACGCGTTATATCGCCATAGTCCAGGTAGGGGTCCTCCGCTATTGTAAGTATTTTTTTTTGCATAAAATGCGTGAACATCCATTAAGAGACTACTAGCCAGATTTAGTCGACCACGCTAAAATTCGTTATAGTACCAACAATATATGTACATATTTAGTCTATGAAAGATTTAGTTTCAAATGGTTTAGAATTTGTATATTTTAAGTACTGAAAATTACTTAAGTTGGATAAGTGTTTTGTTTCGCAAAGCTTATTAAAATGTGTGCGCTCATCTTAAATATCTAGTAGGTGGGCCAAATGCTTGACTTACTACTCGATCGGTGATTCCCGCTTTTTTCGGGAAGGGACGGACATTGCTGGTCCATGCATTGGCAAGACGCGGAATTGCGGAACGCGAAAGTGGTCAACACATACTTTTTAGGTCTCCATTGCATCGTTATGAAGTATGTCCACCTTGAGGTTGTTTTATTCCTAACTACCGTAACTTTTATCACGTATCTTAACTGTTTTGTTAGTTATCGTGTATTGCCAATTTCAATTCAGTCGGATTCTGGTACCTATTATAGGGATGCTAATCGGTATATATGAAAGGTACACCAAACCTAACTGCAAATCAACAGTACATCATGTTTCTCGACGAGGAACTTAGGCAGCGTATCCCCAAGGAGCGGATATGAAAATCACATTTAATCTTACCAAAAACTTGACTACAATAATAGCTGTTTTTGGTTTTAATGCGTTCAATATCGTAATTCAGCCAAGTTAAAGGGCATAAATCTGTACGTACTTACGTGTACGTGAATTTAACGTTTTTACCGTTTTGTATTAACAGGTTTTGACCGTTTGTTGTAAGTGCGAAAATAATTATAATATTAGTAGGATTCGACCGGAAAATTCTACTTCTACTAGTATATTCAAGAAGTTGGCGTAGGAATACCACGCCGATAATTTAGGGTTGGCGGAGCAGCTCGCAAAAGCTAGTCCTACTAAAATAATAAACGCGAAAGTTCGTGAATTACTATGTTTTTTTCTCCTGTACACAACAACTCACTTGGCTCACTCACAACTCAACCCATTTGGCTGAAATTTAGAATGGAGATAGCGTTTACCCTGAATTAACACATTACGATAAGATAATAATGGTCGCGCACTGTTCGATTACAGCGCAACCTCCTCCTACGAGCGCTTAGGTTGTAGAATGAGCTGCCAAGGTTTTCTCTATTTTACTATGGGGTTCTTTGAGAAAGAAGTTATTAGATTTTAATTAGATATTAGAAAGAAAGGGTCGTCAACGCGTTTGTGTAATACCCCTGGTGTTGCAAGCTTCCATGGCTCCGGCGACCGATTAACATCAGGTGGACCGTAACCTCGTTTGCCACCGTAATGTTATATAAAAAATTCAATAGTTCCCACACGAATAACAACGGCTATATGTTGTTTTACTACTTATTATAATCACAGAATAAGAAATAGTACTATAACAAGGGAGCCTTTAATATCCCACGCCGATAACCAAAGTACAAACGGAACCGCAGGCACAGCTAGTACCTATATCGTATTTACAATGTTTACTGTTACTTCCATGTAATTGTTTTATTTCATAACCGGGTTATTATAAAACTAATGACGAGAGAATTGTAGATGCTAGCCATTGTGGTTATTGCTTGGAATGTTGTGGGTTGTGGCAAACATGTCATAGGCTTGATTTAGATCGCAAACGGAATGCAGAATACGACATAAACTTACTACCGTTAGAGATGCTCTGGAATGATTCTAGATGGAAAGTACACTTTAACAGGTAAACAGTAAAAGGAAACGAAACAATATAAGGTATCATAAACCTTTTGCTTCTTAAAGGTTTTAAGTAATGCTTTTTTTAGGAGCAGAACAATCATTAGTAAGAATCTGGTGACACATGATTATAGGAAGAAATTGAGAATAAAATATGTTATAATTGCACTAAGGAATTTAAATGCGCTTACCAAGACTTTTTGTAATGCACTCAACACATGTCTTGAGTGTATAGAATTTCAAGCCGTTCTGTACATAAGGTTGAACTTTAACAAAGATGAACAGAGTTTTTTTTTGCAACAATTCGTTGTAAAAATATTATATTTGTATGTTGCTCACTTTAGGTATGTCTGTCAAAACTAATATATTGAATATTTCTGATATACTTTTATTGTTAATAATAAAACTGGTAGCGTAACTTAAGAAAAGACTCGTTTATAATTTTGTTACCTACGTGTATGTTGTCCTATGATAATTATAAGTATTGGCTAATAAAACGGAGGAAAACTGGTTTAAGTTGAGGAAATTTATATTGCCAAATGCCAACGATGTAAGTTAGCATTTTAAAACTTTCATGACGTTAAGATACGCACTGTAACGTTTTTGGTTGAATTATATACAAATATTGATATTAAATTAAACCGTTAAGTAAGAGTTTTGGCGCGCATTTTAAGAAGGAGTGGTTTTTTTTCTATTTTATTTTTCTAAACTTATTAATTGTATTTCGATGTGTATATTTTAGCAGTGTTTTACGAAAACGTCTTCGCCAAACTTAGTTATAAGCACAGGACTATATTTACACATGACTCTGGAGAAATTATATGTAATAATGCGAAATCTGGTCTCTATATCGAAGAAGGAAGGAAGGCAGGAAGGAAACCGTAAAGTAGGTACAAGAAAACTAGCCGCTAGGTAAAAAAAAAGTAATAAAGAAAAATGTTGGTTAAATAATTATTTTAAAGTGAGTTTATTGATTAGTATAATCGTATTACACATAAGCAATGACATAGAGAGATTTATTGATGTTATATTTATTAAAGCGCTCCAGCTGGGAATAAAAATAGACGATGTAAGATAGACAAGGGGCTTATTGTGAACAGTCTCGAGTACGCCAAAGTCTGGAATTCGAGAGAGAAATGTATGCAAAAAGGTTTTACCTTTCGAGACCCGTTAAAGTACTTGTATATATTTTTCTTCCGAATTACAGAGTCTGGCGTACTCAATATTTTCCCAATAAGGCGGTCCCAGGCGATTACGCAACCACTCCAAAATTATCAGGTGACAGGTACCTATGGACCGCACCTTCAATTTGTTTCTATCCACGCTGCATATCTTTGATTTTACAAGTAAAAACAATTGAATCTTTACTAGGTTAGTAAATATTTTTAATTTTTATTACTAATTTGCAGTCAGATAAAATTATCACTACGACAAACTCAAAGCAAAATAAAAATACTTACATTTTAATATAAATTTATCAAGTTGTATATTTTCAATACGTTTGGTACCAATATCACAGTGTGATTTGTAGTATTTAACTTTTGATTTACAAAATCAAAAAATTATCGATGTCTGTATTTACGAAAGTAGAACTAACACTTCCTTTATTTAACTACAAAGCTTGTTTCACAGTGTGTTAAAAAGAATTTCTACAAAAGCAAATGAGGTTTGTCCTCAATACAATTGAAACAAAATTGTCAAAACAAAAAGACTAGGGGACAGACCGTCGCGTTCGATATCGAATTGGGTTAAAATTTTAAAGTTCGGACGCGTGCGGCGTGCGCGTCGACTTGATACAGACTAGCTTGCGATGTTTCGCGCCAAAACTATGTTGATATCTCTGGTAGTGGACGAATTATTTCATTCAAGTTCTTCCTGGTACTTATTTTAATGACGATTTATAAAAAAAATATTGTTTAGTTTTATAATCAAGAGTCCTATATTATTTTTTTGGTAAATTGTCACAGTATTAATAGCAATTTTTCCTTAAACAAATTACATTTAATCAAAATTAATTCGGCTTCAAAAATCCACTAAAAAGTAAAAAATAAAACTCCTTAACCTCAATTCTGACATAAAAAGATAAATATCTATCTTCGTGTTTTTTTTTCCTTGCCGTCAGTTGCCAATAGACAATTTTCACCTATCTTCGCTGCAAATTTTTGGAACTCGACTATAGAGCGAAAAAAACACAATGCTTTTTCAGTATGTCAGCTTTAGTTCGCTATTTTTTACTTGTATATTTTAAGGTTGGATACGTTCTTACAATTTAATTTAAAGTTGCACCTTAACACGTTTTAATTTAGGATTTTATATGAATCGAGAATCTGAAACATTTGTTTCACCGACTTTATTCAAAAAAGTTTTGCGTAGAAGCATTTATAAAGCTCTATTACTATGATTTTTTTAGATCTGTATAATTAATAGTAAGAGGGGGAGATACAACATTTTAAATTTCGGTCTCTACATACTTAAATGAATTTTCGAAGAGCTGTACAACAATACGCAACACAAACCCGTTTCTTTAAGTGTGCAAATTTTTTTTCCTAAAAATTTTACAGCTAAAGTTATTTAGGTGCTTATCTGTAAAATTTCACTGGAATTGGTTCAAAGATTTTTTTGCCATTTGAATACAGAACCCTAAAAATATATGTTAGTAACCTTATTTTACATTACTCAAATAATAATAGGTTCTTTCTCTTGACATTCCACTTTCACTGTTCCTCAGTTCCTAAAAGTTATAAAAATTAAAGAGTTCCACAGCGAGTTCATTTCAGACATTTTAAGCTACAATAGGCATTGTTTATAAAAATCATATTGCTAATAAGCTAAACAAACCTATATACACTTTTACATCAAAGTACCTAATATTATTCAAAATATCAATTAGTAAATTAAAATCTTTTGTCAAACAACTTTGTAAAAAAGCATACTACAAAATTTCAGACCATATAAATGATAAAAATTCATGGAACTGAAGATGCTCAATTACAGGACGCATACAGGTAAACCAAATTAAAATGGAAAAAATATAAAATTGTATGGATTAAATTTTTTATTTAAAACATTAATCAATGTATTTGTATCTCTTTTTATGATAATATGTACTAATTATGTTGTTAACTAAATGATTTTTTAAAAGAGTAACTATTGAGTTTCTTTACGGATTGTTTTCGGTAGAAATCAGTATTTGCGAACCGAATTTTCAAAAAATAATATATTTCATAATTTTGGCGGTTCAAAACTGTTAGTAAAAAACTAATTTGAATAATTTTTTTTTTATTTCACTTTGACATTGATTTTAAAACCAAAATCTGCCTCATATCATACTACCCCATAAATTTTATTTGTGCGATTGGTAAAAACTACACAAAAACTTGTCCTCAGCTACTTAAAGAATTCAAAAACCTGTTGGCACATAAACACTTCTGTTTTAGATTCAACCTCTCATGCTTTGTAACACGTGCAGATATCACGTGCTTAATTTTTTTAATCAAATGTGGTAAATTGACAATCACAGGTGTTCTCTTCTTCGACGTGGAGATGCTTTTGACGAAGCCTACCACAATAGCTTATTTTAAAAGCTATTCGAATAAGAACCCGCCAAGCTAGTTAGTAAAATTTCCAACACAACGAACAAAAAAAACAGTTAGGTTTTTAGCGAGAAAGTTTCGAGAAATATTTTTTTAAGTTTCGATTTATCTGTTGTTAAAAAAAACCAAATTATGACGCGTGATGTCTAAAGGCGTCTTCAAAACACTTAATATGGCATCTTACCATAATTTTATATTATACTAGCTTAATCCCGCGACTTCGTCTGCGTGGACTGTTAATGCTTATATTATATAGCTTCTGTCCGCGACTTCGTTGTCGTGAACTTTAAAAAAAAAATTGCGTTTGGCTGTTTACGTTTACCTAAAATATTATTCACATTCCCGTTCAAATTTTCATCCTCCGTTTTGCGGACAAGGGGATAATTTTCCAAAACTGGTGAAACAAAAATGTCGAATTTTCAAACAGGCTTCCAACTCCCATTTTACCCCATTATAAGATGATTTTTGCAAAATTATTTCTAAATGCTTGCGTATGTCATAACAAAAACTTATGCGCAAAATGTCAAGTCCCTAGACACAAAACTATCGGAATTCTTATAAAAAAATTTAATCCTCTATTTTGACCTTAAGGCGATGATTATCCAAAAACAATGAATCACACAAATCTTATTTTTTTACCTTTAAGTCAAATAAATAATATTTATAGCATTAAGCTTCAAAATTGACAGATTTACAAAATTTTTGCAAAATTATTATTTATTCCTCGCCTACGTTAGAAACGAAACCTTTTTGCATTTCAAGTTTCTAGACAGAAAAATATTGGAATTCTCATACAATTCTTCATTCCCAATTTTACCCTCTAGGGGATGATTTTCCGAAAACAGTGAATAATACCAATCCCAATTTTGAACCTTAAGCCAAATAACAACTTTTATGCATTTAGGTTCAGTAAAAACGTTTTTCCATACCAATTTCCAACCCCCATTGTACCCTCATAGAGGATAAATTTTGAAATATTTTTTTTTACCGTGGTTTTTCAGTGAACCAGTCAGCCAGTCAGATAGGCAACATTATATACTTACAAAATTCTATATTCATTGACAAAAATTACTCAAATGCTTCAGAAAACCCCTTTTTTAATAATAACCGAACCTCAAAAGGAAAAAATGGAATCCTTATCCTTATAGAATCACTTAGTTGCCCGTCTGTCTATCTGTCTGTCAGTCAAATTAAATTTGCAGTTGAACAATTGTCCGTGATGTCTATCTGTCTATCACAATTTTTGACTTTTGAAAGTTTGTCCTTAAACAACATTTTGTAGAATTATCAGAATTCAAAACTTTTTATTTAAGTATGCTGATCTCTACCAAATAGCGTCGGTAATTTACTCAACAGACTCTTTTTAGACATAAGAACATCTTACATTCGTTTTAAATCCATTAATAGCTATATATTTAGCGTTTAGTGCTCCAAAAAAGGTTTATTGTGTAAATAATTTGATAATGCTATTACAACGATGTCGTTTAGTTATGTAATTAAGCTACCTATGCCAAGGTTATCGAGCTACATTTCACTTCATATTTACCTACCTTCTTTTTTAAAACCATCATGTGAAGCATCCAAAAATTCCTTAAGATTTTCTGCGATGGAAATAAAATCAATAATTTTTTCGAAACACAGCTTCTTACCAACAAAACACGATCTAGTCAGCGACCGTCAAATTGGGTTTCACCACAGTCACTTGACCTGTGACCTTCTAGTGTATCTCACACACCGATGGGCACTAGCCATTGCGAATCAGGGGGAAACACTAGCATGAAACCTGGACATATCGAAGGCGTTTGATCGGGATTTGGGGTTTTTTGTCGAAGTTGCCATCTTACTTGCTGACCGAGGGTTTGAGCAAATGGGTGGCTGCTTTTTTTCGGGCAACATTTGCTCTGATAGCATGGAAATTAATTCTAGTGTCCCGCAAGGCTCTGTGCTGCCTTCTACGCTATTAGCAGTGTATATAAATCAATATGATGTCGAAATCAGCAGTTTGAAATTGCTCCATATTATAATAATTATTTAAATTATGTTGACGTGATATATTAAATTAAAAATCATTATTTTTAAACAAGTTTGTTATATTTGACATTGTGACATAAAAAAAATTGAATTATGGCACCTTCAAAAACCAAAACAAGTGGAAAAGAGGATCCGGACAAAAGGTTAGTTGACGTTATTTCAAATTTTGAGCACAATATGAAAGAAATGAAAGAGAAGTTGAACGGCTGCTACGACCTTATTGTTATGCAACAACGTCAAATCCAATTACAGAAGGAAGTACTTGACGAGCTTCTTAAAACAGTTCAAAACTCACCTGGATCACCGTGTATAACAACACCACACACATCTGTTGCAAATCACTTTCTTCCCAACTTGATTAGCAGTAATATGTCACTGAATGAGTCCGGTCCTCACGGTTTGGTGTTTCTAGACACCACCGACACCCAAACTGACCACCAGCAAAGCGTACCAAGAGAGGCTTCAGTACGGAACAAGAACCGCAGTGGTCCAGCGTCATCTGTGACAAAAGCAGGGGCCCCAGAGGCCACTGTTACCGTGGAAAAGCCGCGCAGAGGCCGCCCGCCGCGCCGAGTTGCTCCTTCAACCACCCCCTGTGAGGCAGGCGCCAGCAAGCAGCGCACAGCCCTCGGCGTCGAAACATTAACCGACCAAAATGCGGTGCCTGGTAACGTACTTCGGTCTTTAAATACGTCAGCTCTTGGCGGGGTAAAACCTGGTCTCAGACCCGCAGCTCCGCGCCTTGTCAGCCTGCATGTATTTAACCTGAGCGCGGACACCTCCGCGCAGGCCGTACTTCACCACGTCCGCACTGAGTTGAAGGTCGAAAATGCAGGCTGCGAGCAACTGGTAGTCACCCGAGGCAACTACTCGTCCTTCAAGCTTGACGTGCCCGCCGACAAGGTGACTTTAGTGAGGAATGAAAAGAACTGGCCCGATGGTGTTTCGATTAGGCGATTTAATGTTGTTAGTCCAAAAAACTTAAAAAATCCTGCCTCGAAAACACCACGCTAGACACAAAATCTCACTTTAAAATAATACATCAAAATGTTCGATCTATCTGTGGTAAAACTGCATTAATAGATTTATTATTGAGTGTCGAGAGGCCAGACGTACTAGCATGCAGTGAAACTTGGTGCAAAAAATTCGAGATTGAACGAATTAGGTTATGTGGGTATGAACTGGCGGGTAGCTACTGCCGCACGCGCATCGCCCACGGCGGTGTTGCACTATTCACACGGGGTGATATTACTTACCGCCAGCGAAACGACCTACAGAGCCTGGCTGTACAATATCATTTCGAATTTGCTGCAATTGAAATTATTAATTTGAATTTAATTATTATTGTAATGTATCGCACTGGTAATGGAAATTTTGACATTTATTTAAATAATTTAGAATTGTTGCTAGATAGGCTTTCGGACGAAAATAAAAGATTTATTTTGGTCGGCGACCAAAATGTTGACTTTTTGTCTGAGAATAGTTTGAGGCAACGAGTTGATGATGTGTTACAATGTTACTCTTGTTTCAACTGTGTTCATTTTCCAACCCGTGTGTCTGCGCACAGCTCGACTTCTATTGACTGCGGAGTTGTACCTTGTGACCGCGGTGACGTCACAGCGGCGCCTTTGGACACGGTGGTGAGTGACCATAATGCACAGGTGTTTGTGTTAGCCATGGATCTGCCGACCCCCGCCCGCGCCCAACACAACTCTTTCATACAAAAAAGACTATTTAATAGTGAATCGCTTTCAGCATTTTATATTGACATTGAAAATTATAATTGGAACTTTATTTTTGACATTACAATAACTATAAATGACAAATGTACTAAATTATTTAATATTTTGACTTATTATATTGACATACACTTTCCTTTCAAAAATGTTTTAAAAAAAAACGCAATCATGTACCATGGATAACAGATACTCTTTCTAGACTTATTTCAAAGTATAACGACTTAACCGAAATCAAACGCCAATACCCAGAGAATACAACATTGATGACATCTGTTACCAATTACTGCAATATGATTAAAAATGAAAGTTTAATTGCTCACAAAAGTTACACAGAGAATCGTCTTCAAAATAGTAAAAACCCATCAAAAGAAATGTGGCGCATAGTCGACGAGGAAGTTTCCAACAAACCACGTAAACACACAATTTTACTAAAAGACCACGATAGGAAGAAGATTGAACCGAACTACGTACCCGAACACCTTAATCGACACTTCCTCACAGTAGCCTCGAAGTATGTAGTGCAAACAGACAAACACTTATCTGTGTCATATGTTCAAAATGGTATAGGCGATGCAGATGTCCCAGACTTAGTGCTACCCAGAATCACACTCGCAGACCTCAACTGCACGCTGCGCTCACTGATAAAGTCGCGATCCACTCGCGATATTTACGACATCTCTGTAGACCTACTTATGTGCATCTGGCCGCTTCTATCCGGAATACTGGTTGAACTAATCAACTCAATTTTTTCATCCGGTATATACCCAGACGTACTTAAGAGCACACGAGTGTGTCCAGTCTACAAAGGAAAAGGGGAGAGGGATTCTGTAGACTTTTATAGACCTATAACAATAGTACCAAACATATCAAAAATTATTGAATCGATTTTATCAAATTGCTTAATGCAACATCTTGAAACTAACGACCTACTGACTGACAGACAATTTGCCTACAGACAAAATAGGTCTACCACAGAAGCGGCGCATAAAATAAAATCTACGACTGCATTGCAACGGCTCTGGACGACAAGTACAAGGTGGCAGGGATATTCTGTGATCTCTCAAAAGCGTTTGACGTTATAAACTTTGAGTTGTTATTAGAAAAAATTAAACATTATGGCCTGAAAAACAAAACGCACGAACTGTTCAGGTCATTTTTAACTAATAGACATCAAACGGTTCAAATCGAAATAGACGGAAAAACCATAAAGTCAAATGCGGGCAAAGTGGAGATTGGTATACCACAGGGATCGGCCCTCGGAAACTCTCTATTTTCGCTCTTTATGAATGACCTCCCATCTTCAGTTACCGAAGGCCTGACGGTGCTGTTCGCCGATGACACAACAGTGGTGGTGAGTGCACCCACATACGAACAGCTCGAAAACAAGATAGCAAACGCGTGCGCTCAGCTCAACGCGTGGTTCTCGGCAAACGGCCTCGTCCTCAATGTCACAAAGTCCAATATTATAATATTCTCGACAGGAAACCCCACTTTAACTCCACAAGTACAGAGTCCGATGCCACAATGCGAGTCCTGTAGATTTCTCGGGTTTACCATAGACCATAGACTAAACTGGAAACACCATGTGTCAACGTTGTGTGAAAAGCTGAGTAGTGCAGTATTTGCACTACGAAAGCTAAAACCACTCGTGTCTGACGTTGCACTACTACAAATATATTTTGCCTTCTTTCATTCCCTTCTGTCATATGGCATTATTCTATGGGGCAACTCGACAGACTCCAATCGAGTGTTCATTATACAAAAGAGAGCTCTTCGCACACTGGCGGGTGTAAAACCTCGCCATTCATGCAGAGAACTATTTAAAAAATATGGTATAATGACACATTATTCTCAATATGTGTTTGATATTATAATGTACACTCGACGCAACATAAACACCTGTAAACGCATCAGTGTTCCAGGCAGAGTGACTCGTCAAACAGGGCGACTACAACGTGTGCCACGACGACTAGCGCTGCTGGATAAAAATCCGCGAGTCATAGGCCCAGCTTATTATGAGCACCTCCCCGTCGACCTAAAAAACGAACTCTCGGATCAGAAATTTGGTCGCCGGCTAAAAGAGCTTTTACTGACTCAATCACTGTATTCTGTCAAAGAATACAGTGACCACGTTTGACATTTTTAATATTTGTTTGTTTTTGTTTTGACATTTTTATTGATTTTTATTTATTTTTGTTCTTGTTTTGACATTTTTATTGACTTTTAATTTTTATTTATGTTTGTTTTAAATTTTGACATTTTTAAATCTTTGACTGAATATTGATTCTATTTATATGTTTATTTTTAATTGTTGACGTTTTATCTTAGAATATTTCTAAGCCTTTATTTTTCATTGTGATTTAAATTTTTACACGATCTTTTTGTGAATTGGTTATGTATTATTATTTTAATGACATAATGTAATTTTCGATGAGAAATAAATGACCTACCTACCTACCTATGGATTTTTACTATTATTGTGAGTAAGTAAGTAGTAAGAGTAAGTGAGTTTGTTTATTAGTACTTTCTTATCGTCGTCAAAAAAAAATTGATGAGATGTAAAAGAACAAAGGCTACTTTCAGTATATTCAAGTTCTTGCCTACTACTATTGAACCAGTGTTCGCCGCGTCGGGCAGTAATAAATGTATTCTAAACTTAATAAAGCCTTACCTGCAAAATCCATTTATAAAACATTGATAAACTCTTTATCATTTCCCGTTTCAGAGCTTCTAAACTTAAAAAAAATCCTATAAACCAACCTACCAAATGCGCGTGGCGCCATGCATTAAGATTATTAAGAAGTTAAAAGTTTCTGTTGCAATTAAATTACATTTTTTTATCTATATGTTACACGCGACAGCAAATTATTTTAGGTCTCGTGGCTTTAAATCCCTCGCTGTGTTCAGTGGTTTATATTAGAACCACCTGTTCGTTGGCACTCTTCACAAAAAACAACTTTACCCTCTTGTTGAACAAATAACTATTGTAACCCAGTTTTGTTTTATTTATCGAAGTTTATTATTTGTCTCCGTGACCGCTATAGTTTTCATTGAAAAAATAGTTTCAAAGAGAAGCATTTTTTAGATTCTTATTTCCTTAATTTAATTTTTTTTTATTTTATTTAAACACTTTGCAGACCAATTATCAAATTTAATCAAATTAAACAATATTTATTCAAGTAGGATTTTGAGAATATTTCAATACATTGTAAACAATTTTAATTTCTGCCAAGAAGAGCTGGCAAGAAGTATAAAAATAGACTACAGTATATCTATTTACGTCAAAAAAGAAGTAAAAAATTAAAATTTTGGAAAATCCAAAAGTGCACGCCTCATAGCGGTCATATACATTTAAAAAAAAAATCTAAAACAAAAACTCAAGTTTTTTAAAATAAAGTAACAAATAAGGTGAGGAAAAAATATACTTTGAAATAAAAATAAAAAATATATATAGATATACAGTATACAGTGGTATATTAGTTTTTTATAAATTATAATTAAACGACAGTACTTAGAACGCTAATATTAACTAGGAATCAGCACGGTGTAATACTTTATATATTAAAAACAAAAGTATTCCGGTAAGATGAATTTTTCGACCAATTTCTCTGCTACATACATGGTCACATAAACACAGACTCACGGACGTCCAAGAATGATTAGTTTTAAATGTTATTATTTATTATATTAAACAAATTAATTGTTTATAAAATGTACCAAATGTGCTAGACAGATTATTTAACTTCATATTAGTGCACTCATATTATCCTGTAAGTGTTATATTAAAAAAAAAACGTCATTTAAGTTTCGAAAGACTGGGTTTTTTGACATGTCGAGAGTAGAGCACTACCTCACCGCTCCGCTTATGAGGCGTGCAATAGAGTTTTGAAGGGTCGGCAACGCGCGAGTGATGCCCCAGGTGTTGCAAGCATCTTTACGCTGCGGTGACCGACGATGGTCAGGCGGACTGCAAGCTTTTTGCCACCTTAGTTATTATATACATTACTCATTTTAAATTTTAGTATTAAAAAATAGCCATAACGTGTCGTGCAGTAAGTTAAGTTAGGGTTTCGTAGAATAATAAGTATTGTAAATATTTTAAAACAATTTAAACATACTCTTAAATAGCATTCTTTTAATTTTTAGAATACGCGGTCTGAGTGTAACAGGAAAAAATTCATGTTTGAAACCTAAAAACTCGTTGAAAAGTATATTCATCTTTGATAAAAATTTACCTAAATTTAATGTATTTAGGGTCCGCGAATAAAAAAGTTATATCTCTTAGTTCAATATATGGAATCTATATTGGGCCTTTTGATTAAAAGCTAATGATGACGTGTTACCCTTCAAATTCATCTCCTAGCCCTAGAGGGGCTTTGTAATTACAACACTGTGCAAATGGGGGCAAGATATATATATATATATGAATATGCATGCGATTTGTTCTTACATGTGAAACGGAAAAAAAATTGACTAAGGTTGACTGTGTATGAACAATAAATAAGTAAATTAAACTTAGATTAATGCAGTACCATAGGTAAACAAAATTAATGAAATTTCGTAGTAACAAATAACTCGACCTCTAAGCCCTGACTGTACAAACTATATATCTTGGTAAAAACAGGTTTTCGAAGTTCGAAGTAAGCCGATCATGGCCTTTTTTCAAATAAATATCTCAACCGCAAATTTTTGAATTCATCGAATAAAAAACTTCAAAGCATTCTTTAAAGACCTGGTAAAAACTTATTGCTTAAGCATACTTCAGCTTTCTAGCATTATCTAGACCGAAGATATGACGTTTCGATACGATACGATAAAACGCTTCCAGAAAAGGGCGGAAGTGCCCAGTTCCTTTCGTTTGGTTTATCTTGTCTTGATGGAGGCACGGTAGTAAAGATGGACACTACTTGCTTAATGTAGAAATGATACGATTAAGTTTGTATATAGTTAATTTGGTTAATCAATTCATTTTTAACTAACAATCAAGTACTGAATTCCTTTGTAAAATTTATTTTATCGCTTGATATGCACTTTTTAGGTGTTTGATTTTTTGTGTATAATATATGGGTACATATAAAATGCTTTGTCAACGCACAGCCTAAACCACTGATCGTAGCGACCTGAAACTTGGAGGGCGTTTTCTTTGAATGACGTAGGAATCCGATAAGAAATAATTTTTCGAAAGGGTCAAGTGCGAGTAGGACTCGCACAATAATTATATAATGAAATTTTGGTAACTTGTTATACACACGCCGGTGAATGTTTCTGAGAAAGAAAATAGAGGCAAGTGCGAGTTGGACTCGCACAATAAGGGTAAACCTATTGTTATGAAATTTTGGTAAGTTATTATGCACACGCCGGGGAAGGTTTCCAAATTTGTACAACCCTTTCACTATAAGTTAGTGCGGCAGCTGTTTTTAAAAAAGAAACAACATTTACCAGGTCAGCTAGTGTATGTATATATACCTATAATTTGTATTTCTTAATTCTAAGAATGTTTTGTGTGTTTGTAAGATTTATGTATTAGGAGTTTTAAAAACGAGTATCTCGTAAGTGTACGGAGTCAGAATTAGTATTTAGGTTCACGAACATGATATAAACATAAAGAGAATCACATACTTTTTTGCACTTATCTCTACAGCTTCCGTTGGTCTCTCGAATAATGTAAGTTCAAATGGCTTTTACGAGTATGATAAACTTGCACAATAAATCAAACACAGACCTATTTATGTTCAAAAAATTTAATAATAGGCCTGTGTTTTTAGTTTAAATATAATTTTACAGTTTACAAGAGCAATAACTTTTATATTGGAGAGAGAATTTTATGTTTATAGTAGGCACTTATATTAATGTTCAAGCAAAATATACATAAAGTAAAATCGTAGATCTTCACTAATTTTATAAAGACGTAAAGTATGTAAGTTTGAAAGAATTTGATTTTAAAAATTTTAGATTTTTCATCTTTATTTAGAATGGACTAATTTAGCACTTTTGCAGGTCTTTCGGGAAATCGTATGTATACAGGAGCAGTGTGTTTAAATATTTTTTCATTTTTCATACTCGGAAATTACGCTTGAAGTTATTAGATTTTCCTTGGGAAGCAATTATCGCTGATATAAAATTATTATACTTTTAGGATTCAATACCTCGAATGGAAAAAACGGAACCCTTATAGGATCACTTTGTTGTCCGTCCGTCGGGCCGTCCGACCGTCCGTTCGTCTGTCAAGACCCTTTCTCTCAGGAACGCGTGGAGGTATCAAGCTGAAATTTATATCAAATACTCAGGTCTACTGTCCCTTGAAGCTTCGAAAAATCAAACTTCTAAGCCAACGCAATCAAAAAATACAGCCGTTTATGCCGCAAATTTTCTTATAGCACAGATAATGGAAAAAATGAGAAAACCGTAAATTTTTAGTTACATCTTATAATAAAGATATTTTTAATAATTTTACATACAGGTTTGTACGGAACCCTTGGTGCGCGAGTTCGACTCGCACTAGGCCGGTTTTTTTAATTTCCATAGATTTAAGCTAAATATTTATCATCTTCAATAATAAAAAAATACTTTTTTTTCCTCCGCTAAGGTAGCATACTGTATCGATTGCTAAAAATAAAAACAAGTGACGATAGGTAAAAAGGTTCTGTTGGCATCCGACATAAGCATTTATAAGACATTAGGGCAAAGGAACTGTAGCCTAATGTTCTGTCAGTATGGCTGCTCTAGGGGACAGTGGCAATCAACTTCAAGGCGAATAAAACATGTAGCTGAATTTTCTGATAAGTCCCTAAGACTTATTTTTTACTTTTTACGCTGCGAAATAGAATCGCATTCGGATTTCTGCGGTTTGCTACTTGTTGCAGTTCGTTTCCGCACAGAATTTTTGTACAGTATGCACTTAAGTATACGCAAGATGCCGCAGTGCACCCAGCCTTAGAATGTTGAGTTGACAACTAGAGTGCGCGTCATGATTGCACGTATTAAAATGCGGAGCGATAATTCTATCGTATATTATTTTGTTAGTTCTATTCACAGCGGTGCCTTCGCCACGTAGACCCTTACATGACCATTATCTAGATGCGAAAGAAGGTTATCCAAATAATCAAAGCCTAAAATGTCATTATCTTAAGACTTTTTCTAACTCAACTCTGGTTTTCTTGGACCAATGCTTACTAAATTAAAATGGGACTAATCTGTAGGTTAACTCTTCCATATTTGTAAAAATTGTCCAAATCGGCTTATAAATGACGGCGTTCTTAGGTAACAAACATTAAAAAAAAACATACAACCGAATTTAGAACCTTCTCCTTTTTTTGAAGTTGGTTAAAAATATACAACAGGAAAAGGTAACAGGATTACACAAAAACCATCAATTGTCTTTTCAGTCATTTATAAAGTTTTCAATGTTTGAAAAATTTTAAAGACATGGGAAAACAGTCAAGACAACTTTATTAACGAGTTAAATTTTTCTAAAAATTTATTAACAAATAACTTACAAATAATAAATTGCACACTTGTATGTAACTTTCATAATTTTTAACAAACAATAAATAAATCGAAAATCAAAATCATTTTTTAACCTGAAATATGTGAAACAAGCTAAAGATGACTACAAACCGTTGAACGTGTATGAAAGCATTGATACGTCTAGCTTAAGCAAAACTAATGTGCTAGGATCGTAGCAAGTGTCTCTCTGCTTACTCCTCTGGGAAACAGGTGAGATATTATGTACAAACATATGTAAGCTATTGCTCATGTCTTCAATCTTATGAAACTTGGAATAAGTAGCAGTGACTTAAAATTAGACAAAAGTAGACCATTCCACGCAATTGAGATTTCCACTTAAACTTTAGGTTTATATTAAAGAAAAGGATAAACAATTCTACCTTTTCAACGGCAAATAGATACTATGAAATACAATTTGCTTTTGATTTAGCTTTAATTTAATTTAATAAGTAAATCAATTATTATACAAAATTCAACACTTTAATTGGTCCACTTAACTTCCAAAAGCGTTTTAACGTAGATACTGTTATAGACAGAGGAATTGTCAAAATTATTGTAGGCAATGAAGACCAACCTGTCTTATATAATATTTATTAACTATCAAAATATAACTAACTTTATTCAAACTTATAACAACCTTATTTATTTAATAAAAATTATTACACATACTGTCAAGTTGTTGAAATTTAGTACTACATGTAAACATATATTAATATGAATTAATATATTTTTTTATTGTGTTATGCTAAAAACACACAACCTGTGACGTTGATAATTAGCTGTCGCGGCCTGCCACACAAAGGTCGTTTTTTAGGATATTAATTATGACTTTTTTTAATACATTTACACATTTTTTAATTTATTCTACTGTCTTATACCAGTAACTCATATAAAAATTAAGTAAGAATATGTAATTTTACTCGCTGGCTATTGGTTTTAAGCTTTCATAATTGTCATATTTGATAGTATGATAGTACACATTTTGGAGCAATAACTTATAGACCAGTGTCATCGGAATTTTTAAGATTACCATTTTTTGCTTTAAAGTTTTTTATGATTATTGTACGGTACTAATGTGATTTTGATTCTTGTGGAAAATAAAGCCACTTAAATTCATAATTCTTGAGACCATATTTTTCTTCTTTTTCTGTTTCTTGTTTAGGAACTTCGTCAGACATTATATCCAGAACTTCTTCAGTAATTTTAGGGTGAAATCCGGTCTCGTCAGCTACATAGTCTACTCTAGTTCTTACTCCATTTCGACCAGTTACGTAATAATAACCTTTCTTGGCTCCGTTACTATAGCCTTCTTCATGATGACCATGAAAACCAACAGTATAATTGAAGGTGTATAATACTCGCATCATATAATCTTTACTTATACCATTGGGTAGTCCTTCGTTTTCACCTGGTGCTCTTTGATATATATTTGTATTCTTATCAACAACTTGCATCTGTGCTGTAAAAAGTCTAGGTGTCTTTTTAGATACATCTGATCTTTGTGAGAAAGCATTTTGATTGGGTTGATGATTGACAAGGTCTCCCTTGTTATATTTGTTTAAGTTTTGTTCCTGCTCTTGATTTTCAGATATACTATGTAAATTTTGTTTTGTTTGTGGTGGGTTTAAGTTGTTGTTTTGTTGACCACTTAATGCACCATCTTGCGGTTTACTACCAAACTGACCAGAATTGCTAGTAGGTGAACCATTTTGACTACTGCTGCTCCCTTTGTGATTATGGTCTGGATTCAGAATATTTGATTGGGGGTATTGATCTATTACGCTACTTTCTGCATGACTCAAAATTCTTTGACGAGGTAATCCATTTCCAATATAATCTTGTGATTGCGGTTGATTTATTTCACCCAGATTTTCTGTGTTTAAATATTGTGGGACATTTGTATTAAGAATTTTTTTAGGACCTTGATCAGTATTGAGTATGTCAGATCTATGATCTTGGTTCCCAGTGTTATTCGCAATACCAGGAGACCTTTGACCACCGTTGTTGTAAGGTTGTTTATAATCAGTGCTTTGATTTGGGTTTTCAAATGAAGTTTCTCCAATATTTTCTATTGTAGTTACAGGTTTAAATCCTATTCCATTATTACTAGGGTGCTTATAATTTTCAATTTTTTCTTTTGCAGTTCCCACGGAATCTTTTGTCCCAGTAGGTGTTGTGTTTGAGCTTGCAACGCCGTTATTCAGAGTTTGCCCGGAATAAGTGCCTTGTTTTGGATATTGAGATGAAATAGGTCCTAAATTTTCTTTTTCAGAAACAGGTTTTGATCCTATTCTGTTGTTATTAAGGAGCCCAGAATTTTTGTTCTCTTCTTTAAAAGGTTCTTGACTATTTATTTGAGGATTATTATATCTTTGATTAGGAATGCCTTGTTGATCGTAATATGCCTGTTCAGAAATAGTTCCTACAGAATCTTTTGTCACGGTAGGTGTAATATTTGAACTAACAACACCGTTATTCTGGGATGGAACTGATCCTAAATTATCTTTTTTGGAAGCAGGTTTTGATCCTAATCTGTTATTATTAGGGGTCTCCGAATTTTTGTTTTCTTCTGTCATAGGTTCTTGACTATTTATTTGAGGGGGGTTACTATCGCTTTGGCTAGGGGTGTCTTGTTGACCAGAGTGTATTTGTCCAGACTTAGTTTCTACGGAATCTTTTGCTACAGTTGGTGTTGTGTTTGAGCTTACAACACCTTTATTCTGAGATGATAGTGGTCCTGAATTTTCATTTTCAGTAGCAGGTTTCGATCCTGATCTGTTGTTATTCAGTGTATCAGATTTTTGGCTCTCTTCTTTTAAAGGTTCTTGACTATTTATTTGAGGTTTATTATATCTTTGATTAGGGATGCCTTGTTGATCATTATATGCCTGTTTAGGAATAGTTCCTACAGAATCTTTTGTCACGGTAGGTGTAATGTTTGAACTTACAACATCGTTATTCTGGGATGGAACTGATCCTAAATTTTCTTTTTTGGAAGCAGGTTTTGATCCTAATCTGTTATTATTAAGGGTCTCCGAATTTTTGTTTTCTTCTTTCGTAGGTTCTTGGCTATTTATTTGAGGGTAACTATTGCTTTGGCTAAGGATGTCTTGTTGACCAGAGTGTTTTTGTCCAGACTTAGTTTCTACGGAATCTTTTGTTAAAAATGGTGTTGTGTTTGAGCTTACAACACCAGATGAAGTTAATCCTATGTTATGTTGATCAGAAACAGGGTTCAATGCTATTTTTTCTTGATTGATATCTTGATTTTTATTCGCTAATAGTTGAAGAGAATTAAAATGTTCTTTTGTGGTGCTTGTTGGTAAAGTACTTTTTTCTTCAAAATTATTTATTGCGTGATCAGAATTTTGCTTGTTTTGTTCGTTTTTAGCGGTATGAGTAAGACCAAGAAGATTATTTTCTAGATTTTGTCTAACTTCAGGAGCTTCTGCAGTACTTTTTGCTACATCATAACCTGTTTGTTTCATATTTTTATCAGTGCTAGACACTTCAACATAATTTTGTGTAGTGGTTGAAAAAAGATGTGGTAAATTAGATTCTGAATTAGGTTTCTGCGTTGGTTTAATATTTTGCATATTATTTGGATTTTGACTATGTTCCTCATGGGGATAATTTTCCCCAATGTTTTCGATTATTTTCGGGTGACTAGGTTCTATGGCACCAAGTGTTTGTTTGTTCTTTGGCCCAATATTAGACACTTGTATAGCACTGAACATTCGATCAGGAATGCTTTGGTCTTCCCTAGAGTTTGAAGTTTCAACTGGATAGTTGTATTTAGGACTCAAATTATTTTCATGATTATTACCATTTTGAGTAATTGTCTGTTGAAACGTACCAAAGCTTGATTGATCTTTAACACCACCCAAATTTGGCTCAGAAACTTGCTTACCACTGGATTGTTTATTTTTGTCGTTTTCAGAAGCACTAGTTGTTTTTAAATAATTCATTTCAGTTGTGCTATCTGGCTCTGAATACTCTTGTGCAATACTAGGATTTTGACTTAGAACTTGATTTCCACCTGATCCTTGAACAGGATAATTTTGTTTAGAATTGTCTTGTTGTGAAATAATTCCAATGCCAAAATCCTTATTAACAACATTCATTTGACCTAAATTATTTTCAGTAAGACCATTTACTTGAGCATCGTTTACTGCAGTACTTTTCGAGCTTGATGGATGATGAATTGGCATATTTTTTGATTGATGCTCCGAAAGGTATTGTTGGTTTTGCGGACTAGATGGCTTAAGATAGTCGTTTGCTGCAATTTGACTGGATATTGTTGGCCTGTTAGTAGAATCGAATTCTCCAGAAGGAAGCGTGCCTATGATTTTGGGAAATGTTTCTTTTGTAATACTAGACATTGAATCCAAGGTGTTTTGTGATCCACTTACATCGTGAGGGATATCTTGTTCATTAGTTTTAGGATAATTAATTTGTGATGTTTGACCGGTACTAATCGAAACTTGATCTGCTCTGATTCGTCCACCACTTTCAGTAGGACTACTTAGTTCACGGAAGTCCTTTATCGTGTTACTAGATCCTGAGTGAGTTCTGAATTTACTAGGAATTTGATCTCTAGTAGATAATAAATTACCATAACCTTCGTGTGCATAAGGTTTCTGTCGATTTTCAATATCTTGACCAGAAGCACTACTTAACTCACTGTTACCTGTTTCTAATTGTTTTTCTGGGATACCTGTGCTTACTTCTAAAGGCTTAATATCTAAGAAAGGTTTAGTTTTAATATTAAAACCTTGATAAGATATGTCATGGCTGGTGATCCCACCTGAAATTACATGAGGAAGTAAATCCTGCTGTGAATACCCTTGTGTAGTTTTGAGTACCTGCTGAGATCCTACAAAACTTGTTTGTGGTGGGAAATGGTTTGGTTCACCAGTAAAGCTAGGCTTTCCAGGCTCAGAGTTTCCTTTTCCACTTCTAGGTACCTGATTATCTATAATACCTATTTCCGAATATTGATTTGTAGTGCCAATATCTTGATCTGGTTTGTTGTAAGTTGAATCAAGAGACTGTTTTTGTATATGTCGCAGAGAATTACCGGTAGTTGCAATGAATTGATTTTGTTCAGGAGAGTTCAGTCTATTATGCGCTTTTTGAGAATTGTACCCATAAGAGTTAATTTGTTCTTGTGAATATATGCCATTTCCATAAGAGCTTGCCTTAGGTACTATACTTGGTTTTGGATATTCTTGTGCATAACCCAAATGAGTATTGTAGTGAGGACCAGCACCAATGTTTGAACCAAATGTTTGACCAGTATAGTCTTGTAATGCAATGTTAGGTTTTGTTTGTTTGTAATTTTGTACATTACTAGGAGTATTGTAGTAAGGACCAGCACCAATGTTTGAACCATATGTTTGACCAGTATAGTCTTGTGATGCAGTATTAGGTTTTGTTTGTTTGTAATTTTGTACATTACTAAGAGTATTGTAGTACGGACCAGCACCAATGTTTGATCTAAATGTTTGACCAGTATATTCTTGTGATGCGGTATTAGGTTTTGTTTGTTTATAATTTTGTACATTACTAAGTGATTGTGAAGGAAAATGACCAGTTACAGTCGATGTTGCTGTGAAGGTTGTACTAGTAAGGACAGTTTTATTATGAGGCTTGTCAACACGGGTATTAAAACCAAATGTATTCTTTAGTGGTTTAGAATTTAAAAATCCTGTTAGTTGAGGTATACCAGTAGAAGTAGAAGGGAGGCTGCAGAAAGAGCATGCTTTTGCTGAAGGTTGGAGAACTATTGGCTTAAATGACGGAGTTGAAGTCTCTTGATAGAATGTTGATTGCTGAGAAGACGGAAATTCGAATGAGTGCCCTTTTTTCCTTAGTGGAACTGGAACAGTCAGTGGTGGTTGTGTAGGATTAAAACCAAAAGCATGTCTACCACCAATAATAGTTTCTTCGGTTGTTAATTCATGCTGGGAGAACAAAAGGGCTTCTTTCCTGGTAAGTTCTATCGCAGTACCTGAAATGACAACGAAAAGCAATTATAACGTTTTGAAATGAAATATCTTAACTAATATATGGAAGTTTATTTGTTTGATTTTCCATGAGTTAGGCACTATTTTTCACGTCAAAATCGAGCAACAAGTTGACCGGATTTTCGGAACAGTTGAACAGTTTGAAGTTACGAAAAAAGACGCTGGATATTTTTTTACGCCGTTGTAAAAATAATTAGACAAAAGATTTTCTGCGCATGAAACCGCGATCCACTTTTCATAAAAAGCGAAGACATAGCGGGGTGACTTATTGTTGCAAGGAGAAGGACAGACAATTTGTCCCAATGGAAAGATTCTATAGTACTATAATTCAAGTCAATCCGAACAAAATAGTGCTTAGTTCTAGTTTGTATGTAACGTCAACACAATATTTACTTTGGTAAATATAATACAGACGTATTATGATAAAAAAATCTTTTTTACCATGCACTCCTCCTCGAAAAAGTACATTTTACTTCACCGACTAGCGTTCAAGAATAATAACCGTTTTTATGCAAGAGTTAAAATAAAATTATAATTTGGAATAAGCAGGAAACAATACTAAAAATAAGTTCAAAAACTAAAACCCAAATACTAAAGAATTACGATCTAAAAAGTATAAAACAAGAAAATATTCTTATCTGAAATTGTTATATACAAATTATTAAATATATATAGTCTATTAAGTAAACAACTTACAAGTAATATACATATAATGTATTTAATAAATATTCATAGTGATGTTTAGGGGATAGCCGTCGTCGTATGTCACTTTGCCCTAAAGCTTATGATCGCCTACTACTGTTAGAGTGTATTGTTTTTTTTACGGCAAGTAGCATACGACCACGGCTATACTCTGAACATTTATATGAATATTTATTAAATACATAATATATGTATCTTACGTGTAAGTTGTTTACTTTATAAACGATATATATTAAAAAGTTTGTACATAACAATTTCAGATAGGAATATTTTCTTGTTTCATACTGTTTATCTAAACAGTAACACGTAGGTCAGGTTTTAGTTTTCGAACTTTTTTTTGATCATATTTTTTTTTGGATTTATAACTTCGTGATAAAGTATTTTCATTTTATTGTTTATATTCATTGTTTTTAATGTACCTTGGTAATATAACTTACACACAGGTTTATGTTTCAAAATTTGAAAGACTTCTTAACCTTTCCAAATCCTAAAGAGATCGTGATCCATGAGGGTTTTTCAGTAATTTATTATATATCCAAAAAATAAATAAATAAATCTATCTTAAGACCTGAGTCTGCTGAGGGTCACATAGGTCTGGCTTTTAGCGATCTATAATATTTTTGTTATGTATTTCGCTAAAGTTTATAGGTTTCGTAATACCTAAGACTTCGTTATCACTCAGTAGCTAAGTAGTCTATAGATTTAATAATTACTAATGAAGAAATTTGATGTATAGACAACAAAAAAAAAAATATGAATTGAACAAGTTATTAATAATGTAAAATTAGTTAGTTTTTTGTTGAAAACTCTGAAAACTTACTCTCATTGACTTGGATGTTCTTCATAGATAATATATTGAAATGCCCCTCTTCATCTGTAGCGTACACTGTCACGTGAAATATTCCATCCGCAGTAATGAAACCAAATTCACCCTTGATTATTCCATTTGCATCTGTAAATTACACATAAATAATAATTACTTGTTATGGCTCTAATAATTTAGTACGAAATTATTTGTACTGTTTTATTGTTGCATTTTTCAACATGATTTTAAAAAAAATATTTAAATAAATGTAAAGCACGGGGGTATGTGTTCAGTGGTGGTGGACGAGGCGTTTAGATTTTACCTTGCCTCCTAAGTGTTGGAGATTCAAGCCCGGCCAGTACCAATGAGTCTTTTTTAATTCCCAAGTACATTGATTTATTCACAGCATTGGCTTTTCAGTGAAAGAAAAAATTATAGAAACCTGTATACGTCAAGAAAAAGATGTATGCGAAGTCTACGATTCGCACTGGGCCACGTGTGACTATGGCCTAAATCGCCTTTGTTGAGGAAGTATAGGCAGTGCCCCAACAATCGGAGCGTATAAGCCTGATAAGGACGTGGATATATATGTATGTAAAGATACGAAACGATGAAGAAAGAAAAAGATATGTCTCAATTCCTGAAATCTATTTTAATTTTAAAATCCTGCGGCTATCGAGAAATACACATTTAATAAGAAGATAAAAACGTATGCATTGTACAAAAACTTGGTAATAGTAATGAGTTATAATGGCCACCTGATTACAAACAGAATTATTTTGCTGTTTCAAAATTGCTAACAAGTGTATTATTTGATTCCAGTGGAATAAAAATCAGCTGCAAGAGTAACCACGCGACATTTAGAAATTTAAAACGCTGAATTTAAATATTGAATTAGAAGATCTATTTCAAATAATGTATTAGTTTTAAAAACACTGATTAAGTAAAAGTAAAATAAATAAAGAAAGCAAAATTAGTTCGGTAGCAAGTATCGCACGAGCAACTTCTCTTAAGAATATTTTTTGCGTCTTTAAAAAAACAGTTTTTTAGCGATAAAAAACAAACCGCTGGACCGATTTTGCTCAAACTCTTTTCAGATCTAAGTCATGAAGTTGCGTATCGATTAATATGGTCACGAAACAAATTGGTCCATAGGTTCTTGAGATATCGAGGAGCATAAAATGGCAAACGATTTTCCATGTCTCAAAACGTAGTGAAAACGCAAATTTAGCTATTTCGATTTTCGGACCTTTATAATAACTTCCCTTAAAAGAAGTTAAAAATCTATTTAAATTAAATTTTATCAAAATCGTCAAACAGTAATGATGAGAAGATTATTGAGTAGGTAGTACGGATCCTTAATATTATAATTTATAATAATAGTAAAAATGTATAATCTAGATATGTCAAGGATACTTTTATCTAAACAATCCAATTTCATAGCACTCGGTCATAAGAGCGCTAAATTAAAGGAAAAAAAAGACCCACAAATATTTTTATATTAATATTAATATTTATTCACCATAGAACAAACTTAAACTTTCTTTCTTCTAGTAGATTCACCTTAGAAGACCTTCAAAACTTTTGAATCGCCAATTGAACTTTCAATTTTATGGACTTTCCGGACCGGTGCGGAAAAGAGAAAAAAAAACGAATAACGAACTCGTATTTTTATGTTTTTTGAAACGAAATTATTTTGAACATGGTCACAAAAATAAAATTAAAATTTTGTATTACTCAATTAAATAATAGGCAACTCGTTGAAATCTTTTGTATCATAGCTTATGCAAAAGACTTCAACGAAATGCAACTTAGTTTTATTGTGTATTATGATCTTCATTACATGTCATTTAATCTTTTTATCCTTGATTTTAAAAATAATTATTTAATGATTTAAGTAATAAATATCTTATTATTTCAGGAAAAAAATGTGAATTGAAAATGCTGTACAATAAAATCTTAACGAGTTTCAGTTTTTTAAAGAAACGGGAAGTGAAAAAACAATGTAAAGTACATACATTACATTTGTTATTAATTGGTCTTATCAAGCCAAAATTATGAAAAATATGTGATGATAAATGATTAAAATGAATTTAAAGATCTAATACTTAAAATATTTTCGTGCCTTATAGTAATTTATACGCAAATACATGTAAGTGCAAATTGTAATTGTTTTACTATGAAAAGAATTAAAGCTTATACTTAGTTAACACATTTTGCTGTGGAGTTAGTATAAGGCACAACGGTAAAAGTGTTTTTTATAAAATGGATAAAAAAGTAAATAATACAAAGCCATTTTTACAACCATACAAACAATTAGTCAGTTTCTAGAAACAAAAGCGTGTTTGAATAAGTTGTAAGTTACATATCTCAGCTGAAAATATTTCTTTTCAAAATATTGATATGTTGTAGATATTTAAATACATTTGTTTGTGCTTCCTTCAAGTTGCAAAGAAAGCTTCAATTGACTTGGATTGGCGCAGCAATAGTAGAAGAGACGAAGAAGGACATGTTTTTTTTAATCTCGTAAAATTTTAAAGTGTTAATTTACAGCCTTAATTTCCTTACAATCAAGGAGTTGCCGTAGGAATATTACGCCGATAACCGAATTTTACGGGCCAAAATAAAGGCCATAAACCTGTTAACAAACAGTTGGCCTTGGAGGCGCGATGGGTCTCCATCCAGGCTCTCCATACACAGGTTGATTTAATTGGATTTACAAGTGTTTCCAATTAATGATTATGATGTCCCTGAGTCCTGAACTATGTATAAATACATTGAATTACAGTGGTTAGTGTCTTCTTATATTTAGACACTCGCAACATGTATACGAAAACGTAACAATATTTAGAATTTGGCAATCATAGATAAAATAAAGAACAGCTTCAGTGTCACTTATGTTTACAACACCAAGCTCAAAAAAAAGTGTTGCCGGTATTAATTTAGTAAATAATAGATTTTTATTACCTTTTTTTTCATGTCGAAACTGTTGCCCGTCGATGCTGAACTGAAATTCATAGGATCCGTCTTCGGCAGGCAGTTTGTCTGTACCTTGAACTCGCAGGCACAGCGTCAGGGTTACCACAAGCAAAATGAATTTTAACTGCTGCATCTAAACAAAAATAGAAAACATTTATTTACTACGCTTATAATAACTATCAAAAATTCAAATCAATTGTCCCATTTTTGAAAAAAGAGTTGATTTTGTTTTTTTTTATCCTAGCATTAAGTAAAGTACAAATGTATTTCTTATTAATTTAATCTTTGAAAATAAAAAAGGGGGCTTCGAAATTTTAAGTATTAGACTATGTTTGTTAGTGTGTCTATCTCAAAAACTAAACTAGTTTAGAACTATGACATTTCTGTTTATTAAGGTTCATATACTACCTATCCTTTTTCCAATTTGCAGGGTTACATAATAAAAGGACAAAAACGTAATGCTTAAAATTTGTTATCTCAGTCCGTCCTTATAATTTTTAATGATGTGCATCGATTCTGATGTGAATATTTATTAGGTAGGTTTCCTTACATCGAACTGAGGGATGAATATTTTCAAATTGACTCCCTCGCAGTTGGTAGTATGGCCGGCTGCTGTGCAGAGGGTGTGGGTTCGATTAGCGCACTAGACAAATGTTTATGTAATAAATATTTTTTCGTGTTTGTCTTGAGTCTTGGTGTATGTATGATATGTATTTATTTACAAAGAAGAGTAATTATATATATTTGTATCCGTTGTCTAGGTAGCTCAGTGGTAGAGCACTTACACGGAATGTAAGGGTCGCAGGTTCAAGTCCTGGCTCGAGGTTAATCTTCTGACTGCATCTTTGATATGAAAGTATTTATTTATATTGATGATATGTATCCGTTGTCTGGTATCCATAACACAAGCTTTGCTCACTTTGGGGCCAGACATCACTGTGTATATTATTCGTAAAATATTTATTTATTATTTAATTAGATAATTAATCTGGGAAAAAAATTATGACAGAGCTTATAAAATAAAAATAATAAATGTTTTCAGATATACCCCATAATTTTATTTTAAAAGAACTCTAGACACCCACTTGGCCTGTTCTTTTGTTAAAATTTATGTTGAACAAAATCGTAGATACCTTTTCAAAGTCGAACGCCCGAATTCTAAAAGGACATTATTTAAAAGAAAGTGATCCTGTTTTTAAAATGTTTCTTACTACAAATAATAATTCTTTACACGTACATTATGTGTATGAATCAAATAGATAAATCCAAAAAAAGCAGAAATATATCAATAAAACATTACTACATATATCCTGTTTCTATATTTAAATCTGTGCACATGCATCATTCATAACTGTGATCTTGAAGTTAATTACACTCTAACTTATTGATACAAGCTATTTGCACAAGCACGGAATTTAGATGCCTATATTTAAGCTACCAATTTGCAAATTGTTACAATTCGTATAGCTTATTTATTTTATGACGTGATTCGTGTTTTTGTTGTGGCCTTTACCGGCTTTTGATGGCCGCTGCCGGATATTTATATTGAATCAGCATTACAGAAACATTTATTACGGATTAGTTAGGGATGTTGTAATGCAGTATTTATAACTAAGTCGAAAAATACCTCATAATAAAACTATTTGAGATGGTAGTCAACGGAGAGGCTTCTGCGAAAAATAAGTGGTGTGGTGGTTCATTTATACAGTCGACCAAGTCGAGCTAATCTTTGGACATGCTTTTTAGGGTTCCGTACCCAAAGGTTAATTAGCGGAACCCTATTACTAAGGCTCCGCTGTCCGTCCGTCCGTCCGTCCGTCTGTCAGGCTGTATCTCATGAACCGTGATAGTTAGACAGTTGAAATTTTCACAGAAGATGTATTTCTGTTGCCGCTATAACAACAAATAATAAACAAACCGAAAAAATTTATATTTAAGGGGACTCCCATACAACAAACGTGATTTTTTTGCTCGATTTTGGTAGCGGCAACAGGTAAACGCTTAAAATATGCACAGAATATTTAGTTACATAGTCACTTTTAGAATAAATAATTAAAATAAAATAAAACAAATATTTAAGGGGGGCTCCCATAAAACAAACGTGATTTTTTTTGCCATTTTTATAGATAATGGTACGAAACCCTTCGTGCGCGAGTCCGACTGGCAGTTGGCCGATTTGTTCATTTTGTCATTTCAATATTTTGTTTGGGAAATATTTACTTATATTTGATAGAACAAAATTAAACATCATCAAATGACAATGATGTTATGATTACCTGAGCTTACACGAGTACATTGCCAAGTATTTATAAATTTACATTAAGTTTATATAAGTACATAATATAAGTTTTAGTTTCTTGTCTAAAGCTTTTTATTATTTTATCATTTATGGTAGACTTTAGTGAAATAATCCATAATAATATTTGAAATGCGAAAAAATGATTGTTTGTTTTGTTGGTCCTTTTTTCACGTCGCAATGCGGTATCCAATTGAGGTGAAATTTAGCACAGGGATAGTTGAAGGGGCGAAGAAGGACAAAGGCTTTTTATTCCAAAGAAAATTAATGTTCCTGCATAAATAGTTATAACCGAATTCGACTTGAACGCACTTTAGCTATATACAGATATACTAGTAGCTTGCTATAGCAAACTTTTGAAGCATAATCAAGAAGTTGCCGTAGAAATTCTACGCCTAAAACCAAAATTAGCGCGGGCGCTGACAGAAGATTTTTTTTTTATACCACTAAGGTGGCAAACTAGCCTACGGTCCGCCTGATGGTAAGCGGTCACCGTAGCCTATGGACGCTTGCAACACCAAGGGCATCACTCGCACGTTGCCGACCCTTCAAAAATCTAATAACTTCTTTTTTGAAGAACCCCATACTGTAGTCCTTAGAGAAAACCTTGGCAGGGAGCTCATTCCACAACCTAAACGTTCGAGGGAAGAAGTTTCTCTGAAACAGCACTGTACGCGACCATTTCGGTTCTAAAGTGTGAAAATGAATTCCCTGTCGATGGCGAGCGGTGTGATTGTAGACAGTAGCCGTGGGCATCATTTCGAACAATTCCTCAGAACACAACCCATTGTACAAGCGGTAGAACACACACAGGGAGGCAAAGTCTCTCCTCAGACTTAGGGGCTCGATACCGCAAGTGAGTTTAGGATCGTCGACAATTCTCACAGCCCGTCGTTGAACCGAGTCAAAAGGGCCAAGCTGGTATCCGGATGCAGCTGCCCAGAGATGGCAGCAGTACTTCATATGGGGCCGGACTTGCGACTTGTAAAGCAGCAACCTTCGCCCCGACGTGAAGTACTGCTTCGCTCTGTTGAGTACACCAAGATTTTTGGACGCCAGCTTTACCTTGCCTAGCAAGTGATCTCGGAACTGAACATCGCTGGAGATGTAAACACCAAGTATCCCAATGCTCTTGGAGATGGAGAGGGGAGTGTTCTGGAATTGTGGGACTAGTCACATTATATATTTTTCATCTCACTGGCTTGGAAAGGCTCACTTTGTCGTTTAAAATCTGAATAAATGAACGTGGAGAAGCCAATTTTATCTGCTTGCCTGCAAAAAGTTTTTTTTAAATTCTACAAAAACAAACATAATGAAACCGTCCGAAATGCGATTTGTCCTTACTACTTTATACATTAGTTATCTGTTAATAACACTTTAGTTTATTTTTTGATACTATTGCATTAAAAATAATCTTTTGTTTAATGTTATTTAATAGATAATTTATTGTAGTTTGTTAAATTATTAAATACAACAAGAATAAACAAGTTTTAAGTATGATTTTTGTTATAAGAATTTGAAAAAAGAGAAAAGAAACAAACATTTATCTGAAATTACGTGGTAGGTACCTCATTTTGATTGTTTTTATTATTAACATATTACTTTTACTAAATAAACTTAAAGTTAATAATTAAAAAAAAACAAGTAACTCTACCAGTGACGTAAATACCTAAGTTTACTTGCGGAAAATAGGTAAGTACCTAGTTGCTCGGTATTCAATATAGGTAGGTTCACGCTAAAAAGCAACTTTCCATGTTTTAACTACAAACAAAACTTTTTGATCCATAAATGCTGTACATATATTTTTTCTCTTGCCGCCAAATTTTATTGTGTTTTGGTTTATCTAAAACAATGAAAACTATATAAAATTATTCTAATAAACCGTTGCCAGTTGGCATCGTTTCCAAAAAGCTGGCCGCATTTTATTGTAATGCAAATTCTATGGGCAAGGTTAAGGCCACCATTTTGTCACGTGAAGCTTCAACCAGACGCGAAAAAACTCTACTATAAATTTATTTTGCACTTTGTCCTCACGGTTCTAATGTGTCGATTCCAAAATACTCAAATATATATCAAATATATCAAGTCAAGGGTAGTACATATATTTGCGCCTTTTGTTGTTTCGATACCTTCATTACCTCCGGGGCATTTCCTTTGTAAATTTAATTTCTCTTAGCAAGGCGCGCGTTCATAGAACCCACAAGCGATAATGACGCGCCTATTTTATTAAGTATGTTAAAAAACTGGATTATTGTTCAAAATATGTTTTATGATTATGTATATTTTATCTTCAGCAAAAATTTTTGAATTCATTAATTCTCAAAAGATGTACTCGCAAATGTGATAAAAAACATTGTGTGTAACACTATTGGTATGGAAATTAAATACTTCGGGTCATTAATTATTCGGCCTTAGAATTCTAAATAGCCTTTCGTTAGTAATTTCCTCCTTACCATCATCAATTGATGGGGCTGCCTCGATTCTATAGCGCTTCGCAAATGTTCGTGGAAGCGAAAATATAAGATTTCGCAACAATAATGCGCAAGAGAACAGAGTCTATAATGAGCAGATTGCGAGGCAGCCCTAATATGTACTTGCAATTGATTGCACATAGGATGGACTCAGACTGTGTTTTTATGGAGCACTGGCCGAAGGTGCATAATCAGAAGTGTCACATTTCAATAGTTTAAGTGTATTTTAATTATTATTTTATTATTATTAGCTAAACTATAATTATTTATATTAATTTTGTTAATGTATAAATCAGTAATGTCAGTAGTGTAACTATTTCAATTTTAATTTTAATAAGTGTTTTTCTATGGACAGAAATGTTTGCAATAAAAATATATTATTATTCTTATTATTAATACGCAAATTCTCAAGGCACGCCATTCCAGCGAAAAAGAATCCAAAACAATACTAACTACCAATGGCTTTAGATACGATTCGTGATGAGTGATTTTTTCACTAAATGTGGTTCATCTATTGAATTTGAATAACCTAGTTTTTTACATGGCTTTTTGTATTTTTCTGTTTCACTAATCTAAACAAAAAAACATCCTCACGCGTGATGTTTTTTTAATAATAGTAAATAAATAAGTACTGCGAGTACATAACCCGGAACATTTTTTTTAATTTGTGAACACATCCTGAAACTTTATTAATCATATCAATAAACGCTTAAACTGCGTATTTAGAAGAATATCGTATTAAATATTATTGTTAGAATCTCCTTCAATAATAATTAAATACATACAATACATACAAAAAATATAAATAATCTGAGGTCACCAAATATAACCTTCTGCTTCAAAATATTGTTCCACGCTTGTTAAGCTAATGCTCAGTCTGGCACAGAGTTTTATTTAAATTTATGTAATTACAGTCGCATTTACATTAAAAAAAATAACATAAACTTTTGATAGATAAACATTGTTCTATGGATGCCGTCTTAATTGATTTAGCTGATTTTCATTGTCATATTAAACTTATTTATTGTTATTGAAGTTAATAGTACATACGGTACAGAATGTGAAATCCGCAATAATGCTTAACAACAACAGGATCCACAAAAAAGATGAAATTAGAATTATTATAATATTAATAATGACAAGAAGTTATGGGATCATAAAAAAGTTTATGAAAAAAAAAATAGACAAATTGGCAACCTCCATTGTTTTTAAAGTTGGTTAAATAAGGATTTAAAAAGAAGTAAGGTTGATCCATAGACTTCAAGACCTGTAATCTGTCCTATAAAGTGCGCAAATGGCTCACAAAATTAATTGACATATTGTGGTTTTTTTTCTTTCTATCAACGTCCGCGTGTTTCTTTGTTTATGTTAATTAAAACAAGTTAGGAAGAGACTAGATACCTCAGTTTCGCATAGTCTCTGTCCCACTTCAAGCTAGAAAATGCGCTGTCCAGTTCCAATGCCTATGGGTTGTGGGTGAAATATAGTGTGAACTCAAAAGAATAACAACAAATAATAAAAACCGGTCAAGTGTGAGACAGGCCCGAGCCATTACCACTTTAAATTACCGTTACAATGCCATCTAGCTATTATAAAGAGAAACACTACGTAAAACTTAGTGTAGTAAAACTTGTAACTAAAGTAAAGCAACGTCAGGCTAGATCAGAAATTGGATGGGTGACCGTTAAGCGGCACACTTTTTATTTCGGTTTGTGTTGGTAAATTACGTAATTTTACATGCGTGTTATTAAAATCAGTCAAGTGGAAGTCGCACTCACGCACCATGGGCTCCGATCCACCATTCATTTATTTACGAACACAAACAAAAAGTATGCCGCTAAGCGGTCACCCATCCAATCACTAACCGAGCGAAACGTTGCTTTGAATATCGTTTCCAATAAACAAATGTGTAACTGTTTCTCCTAATAATATTGTTGCTCTTTATATCGTAATCACAGTAACATACAAGCTTCTATCTTGCAGTGATTATGTTTGTGAGCTCGGGCCCGAGCCATTTACCATCATAAATAACCGTTATAACGCCATCTAGCTAATATTATTAAGAGAAACGATATTAAAAGTCAAGCAACGCTGGTCTTGGTCAGTAATTGGATGGGTGACCGCTTAGCGGCACACTTTTTCTTTTTGTTTGTGTTTGTAAATTATGTAAATTTGGTAGGTACGGAACCCTCGGTGCGTGAGTGAGACTCGCATTAGGCCAGTTTTTTTACATATAAAGATCGTAAGACGAACAAACATGGTAAAAATATGCACTATTTTTCTAATTCAGATGATTAGTAGCATATTAAATATTTGCAGTGTTTCAAACTATTGATTTATCGCCTCGTTGTAGGAACAAAAGTTAAATATGAAGTCATTCCTAGACCTTGGTGCACTATAATTTATATGTCTGCTAAAATACAGCATTTAAATAAAAATCTTAGACTGCGACTGTGTCGATGTTGTCCCTAAGCGAGGTGCTAATTGAGACCAAGTGTGACTTAGGACGCTTAGAAGGTTTTCATCAATGAAGTTATTTTAGAGGTCATGACTTGAACTACTTTGGCTTTTGGATTTCTAAAACTTCTATTCTACTAAAATAAAACTTATTTTATTGATGTGAAAGTCAAGCTGTTTGTTAGTATTGCACTATATTTATACCACTAAGGTGGCAAATAGGCTTACGGTGCGCCTAATGGTAAGCGGAGACCGTAGCCTATGGACGTTTGCATCACCAGGAGTATTACTCACGCGTTACCGACCCTTCAAAAATCTAATAACTTTCTTAAAGAACCCCTTCCAATAGTCCTTAGAGAGAACCTTAGCAGGGAGTTCATTGCAAGAACCATTCGTTCGTTTTTCTTCGTTCTCGTGTTCATATTGACTATTTTTTGAGTTTTGCAGATGTGTTGAAGATTTTTTTCATACAAATATAAATACATACATAAAATTATGTTAAGTGCATATTTACGTGGTTAGAGTAATAACTTACAATTAAGGTAATATTTGATAAAATTTGAAAATTTGCAAGGTACCGTGCTGTTAATCGGGAAACAAGTCTCAATGGAAACCAAGTTTTAATTCTAAACCTATTTTGCAACCTATAGACAGACGTACGCCGCAAAAAGTAAAGGGTCAAGAGGAATTTATAAAAAAATATAGACACATGACCTCCTTAACATTGATCTATCTACATTAGTATGAATGTAAATATATATTTTCATAGCAAAGATGCAGATAAAAGATTAACCTTGAGCCAGGACTTGAACCTGCAACTGCTTACATTCCGTGTATGGAAAAATTTAATTTTTACATGGATGATGTAGCCGCAGATATAGTATGTATGATATATTTTCTTTAAAGACCCTTCCTTAACCTTCAAGGAGTCATAAACGAGGAAAGATTATTTCTATGTATATATAGTTAGTTATATTGTATTTCTTAATTCTATGAAGATTTTGTGTGTTTGTAAGATTGATGTACTACTTTATAAGTCACTAAGAGTTATTTTTTACATATATATACTAGTATGTAGTAGTCTTTTTGTACAAATAGAACAAAAATACTGTCCGACCAGACTCTAAAACTTATGGACGAAAAATAAAACCTTAGGCTGCAGTCATCGGATAATGCAGTCATATCGGCGGCTTAATAGACAGATCTCAAAATCACTTACACGCGACAAACGCCACTTAAATACATTGCGTATTGAGGAGGCAATAGAACGAAACCAAGGTTTCAAAGAGTTCGCGAGAGATTTGGCTATTTGGCGAAGCCGTCTGGCAAGGCTGAAGACGGAGGACGGCAGCATTGTTTCGTCGGGACCAGAAGTCTTGGAGGAGATCGAGAAATTCTATGGACAGTTATACACGTCGACATCGAAAACAGTTGGCAGTCCAGCTGAAGACCCTAGAGCTAGACTGACTCGACACTATACCGAGGTCATCCCGGACGTCAGCTTGTACGAGATTAGTATGGCTCTCAAACAGCTTAAAAACAATAAGGCACCGGGTGATGATGGAGTTACGACTGAGCTTCTGAAAGCGGGTGGAAAACCGGTACTAAAAGTCCTTCAGAAGCTCTTTAACACCGTCATACTCGAAGGTACTTCGCCACAACCATGGCACAGAGGATGCTTTTCTTCAAAAAGGTGACAATACGCTTCTTAAGAATTACAGACCCATCACGCTTCTGAGCTTAGTTTATAAGCTGTTTTCAACAGTAATTACGAACAAGCTGTTTTTCGAAGAGGCTATAGTACCGTAGATCACGTATGTATATGCTACGGCATTTTATACAGACGTCAGAAGAGTATAATCGGCACCTTTGCTTAGTGTTTTTGGACTATGAGAAAGCCTTCGATTCGGTGGAAACAAGGGCCGTGCTTCAGGCTCTACAGAGATTGATCATCGGTATATCGAGGTGCTAAAATGTTTGTACGATAACGCTACCATGTCAGTCCGTCGCCAGGATCAGAACTCGAAACCGATCCAACTGCAGAGAGCTGTGAGACAGGGAGATGTCATATCTCCGAAACTGTTCACAAATGCGTTGGAAGATGTCTTTAAGCTTCTGGACTGGGACGGTTTTGGCATCAATGTAAATGGCGAGTACATTACCCACCTTCGGTTTGCCGACGATATTGTGGTCATGGCAGAATCAATGGAGGACCTTAGCACAATGCTTGAAAGCCTCAGTAGAGCTTCCCGACGAGTGGGCCTCAAGATGAACATGGACAAGACGAAAATCATGTCGAATGGCCATGTAGCACCTACTCCAATAACTGTTGGGAACTCTACACTAGAAGCTGTTGACGAATACGTATACCTGGAAAAAACTTTTCGATTAGGTAGGTCTAATTTCGAGTAAAAAGAGGTTATTCGCCGAATCCAACTCGGTTGGGAAGCGTTCGGAAAACTGCGTACTATTTTCTCGTCCTTAATACCCCAGTGCTTGAAGACAAAAGTCTTCAACCATTGTGTATTGCCAGTAATGACTTACGGCACTGAGACGTGGCCGCTAACTATGGGCCTTATACGAAAGGTAAAGATCGCTCAGCGGGCGATGGAAAGAGCTATGCTCGGAGTTTCCCTACGTGATCGAATCAGGAATGAGAAAATCCGTAGGAGAACTAAAGTCGCCGACATAGCTCACCGAATCGCAAAGCTGAAGTGGCAAAGGGCAGGGCACATAGCTCAAAGATCCGATGGCCGATGAGGGAAGAAGGTTCTCGGGTGGCGACCACGAACTGGAAAGCGCAGCGTGGGACGGCCCCTCGCTAGATGGACAGATGACCTCGTAAAGGTAGCTGGGAGCCGTTGGTTACAGGCGGCACAAAGTTGCAGGCTGTGGAGAAAGTTAGGTGAGGCCTATGTCCAGCAGTGGACATCAGTGGTCTGATATGATGATACTAGTATGTATCATAAAGCCAAAGAGTTTACCTTCGTTTGAACGCGCTCATCTCTAGAACTACCAGTCGTATTTGAAAAATTCATTCTTCTTGAAACATTCTTGAGGAAGTTTATAGACTATTTAGTATCACGCTACGTCCCTTAGGAGCCGAGCAAAAAGAAAAAAAAGGGCAAAGCCCTAAGTTGAAACGAAGTAACAGCGCGGGCGAACGATACGACAGGGGATGGCAGAAATGGAAAGGGCAGAATAACGTCTGACTGGCAACCAATTTTTACATTAACAAAAAATATGATTAAAGTATTTTTGATTCGGAACTGACGAAAATGACAACAAATCTATTTTCGTTTTATATTTTATCTGTGATAAAACAAACAAATTTATGTATGTAACTGACACAAATAATAAATAACACAATGTGACTGTTGCGTTTATCAATCATAGTTTATTAATAGTATTCTCCTCGCTTTGCATTCTTCCTTATAAAGACTTAATAAAATGCATAGCTTTTAATGTAATCATTAATATAACTTTAACCATTATAATAATGACATGTCTTGTTATTTTATTGTTTCCTTATCAGCCTCATTATGTCCCGACTGTTGGGGCACGACCTACCCTTACTAAGCGTGATTTGGGCCATAGTCCACACTCAGGCCCATTGCAGATTGTGGACTTTACATATGTTTTTTTTTGACATATGCAGGTTTCCTTACGATGTTTTCCTTTCCTGCATGTTATAAGTCTGTGGTAGAAATCAAAATAATTAACGTACTTGAGACATTAAGAAAAAACTGATTGATATATACGGGGATTGACCCTCTGCCACTCAGGACACAAAATGAATTCGAAACCCCTCAGCCACCACCAATTTTTTTGTATTTTTTGTGAAATTCAGTATGCAGGGTGTTATACTGCGATAAATCGATCTAGCTAGGTTTCATTTTTTGAAAACGTTGTTTTATCCGTGTTTTCAGGCAATGATAAACGGAAAAATATAACTCTAACTGAGATCTATTAGCGAGTAGTAATTCTATTATTTTTACCGACACAGCAACACTAAAGCTACTTGGCAATAGATGTCGTTGTTAAGCAAAACTAAAGCTACTTGACAATAGATGGCGTTGTTAAAAAAAACAAAGCTCGGTCCCCAGGTATGTACTATAGAATAAACCAAATAATTTACAACTTATTAGATTAATAAACTCACTTTATGTTAGTCCAGATACATTTATTAGAAACAGTGTTGTGGCGGCGGCGGGTTCACTACCTGTCACGCTTGATGAAAGTTGTTGGTGGTTACACTTCTGGGGATTGAGAACGTCAAGATATACATAAAGTATTTGAAATACACTAATTGATTGGTATTCTTTTCATTAAGCACTCAATATTTTATGAATATTTTATCTGTTTATCGGTTTAACTGTGAGTTGGTCTATTTAGCTAACTAGGTGGACTAGGCAACTTTTATTAATTCAAACTTATAAATGAAAACACCGAGGCCGTTAATTTAAATTAAATACCTACTTACAAACAAAACAAACCTAAAAACTCACTGAAAATATCGCCGGTCTTGAAATAAAATTGTAGAAAAGTCCGCAAGAAAGGGTTCATCAGTCTCGGAAAACAAGCGGGACGGCCATATAAATTACTTAAATTACCTTATGTAAAACAAAAGGCGCATTTCCCTTTTGTAACGTGACTAAAAAGACCTCTTACCACGAAAAGTTTTATTTATTTAGGTTATTGAACGTAGAATGCAATAGTTTTATCCATACTTATGTTATAAAAAGCGAAAGTAACTATGTTTGTCTGTCTGTTATCTCTTCATGTTTAAGCCGCTTTACCGATTAAGATGAAATTTCGCATGTAGATAGTTTGAGTCACGAGAAACGACATAGGCTACTTGAAAACGTCAAGCGTGAGTCGGTTTTTTTTCTATTATTGAGGAGTTGCCGTTGAAATTGTACACCGATAGCCGAATTAAGAGCGGACGGGACTGTGGGCAAAAGCTAGTCTTTAATAAATGTACCTAAAAAAATGCTATATTCTAATTAAATGAAAAAATAGTGGTACTTAATTTAAATCAAGGTAAAGATTTTTTTTAAGTTTATAGAAGTTGCTGCATAAGCTAATCATCTTCATAAATTGACGCAGGCGGGAGCGGTTAACGGAAGTATAAGTAGAAGTGGCATTTCCAGATTTTGTGTACAGCGCGGTAGACCCATTCGTGTGGAACTTCACTTGGAAAACATTACGTAAGGTATGGCCAAACCCTAACCTATGTAAAGATCGGGTAGACCCCTTATTTCGTTACGTAATTTATTGACGCAGCCGGAAAGCAATGCCACCATTCCTTTGAAAATGTTTGTATGTTCCCGACCGGTTTCATTCCCATTAAAATCAACATATCATATAAAAGAAATAAATAAAATTGAAATATTTTTTTAAATTCATATAATAGACCCACAGCGCCCCACGGTGCAAAATGTGTATAAAACAATAACATCAGCTAATAGCCGACATTGATTTGACACTTTGAGGTCAAATTTGCAATTTTGATTGTGTTTTCAATTTTGATCGCTTTTTAATAAAAAAAAAACTCCATTGCAATAAAATCCGCATTGTTTTAATCAATTTATTGAAAATTGTATTCTAAATGATGTCAGTTTATTGTTTTTTATATTTAGTAATAGTTTCGTTTCAATATTTTTGCATTAATTGCTCAAATAAAAGTCTAGTACACGTGCCGCAGCGCAGCACATCATATATTGTATGTAGGTAGGTATGTATCAAAATTAACGCGTACGTAAGTGTGTTTGTAATTTTTTTAATTCCCAATATTGGGTTTTTTACAAAGGCAGTAAAAGTTATTGTGGGAGCAACAGCGAAACGAAAAGACTTTTAGTTTTAATTTTACTAAAAACAATAAAAAAAGTGTAAGCAGTCGGTATATAAACAAAACATTTGAGAACAAAATTTGATATTGAATTAATATAATAGTTTTAGAAACAGGGCTTTATACTTTGATACATATTTTTTTGGGAAATAAATTTTACAGACATAAATCAATCAGGCAGCTTACAGACCTACAAAGTAAGAATTTTGAAAGGTCGCTCTAGAGCCTCTATTCTTGTACAATTTAACATGTTTAATAAGAAGTACCTGGAAATTCGAGCTTTGCTCGTTATTTTTTAACAACTGTTTACAAACATATTATTGTCAAGTAGCTTTAGTTAGTGTCGGTTAAAATAATAGTATTACTACTCGCCATAAGTTGTCAGGTAGAGTTATATTTTTCAGTTTATCATTGCCTGAAAACACGGATAGAACGACATTTTCTAAAAATGAAACCTAGTTTGATCAATTTATCGCCTCCGGAATCCCCTGCATACTAAATTCATCATGAAAACCGTTTGAGCCGTTTCCGAGATTCAGATTATATTTCTTATTTTTACAACCCTCGCAATTTTCCAAAAATTTTCTTTCATTACAACCAACAAAAAATATATCAGCAAACTCCGTCATACAGGAGGTACCACTTAATTGATTTTGATTTATATTAAATGTTGCAACTAGCAGACTTAATGCCATTAGATATTGGTTAAAACTAAAAAAAAAATTAAAACGCAAAATAGGAAAGATCGTATGGAAGAAAACTCACTGGCTAACGACGGCTAACAGCCTATATTACTGGTCTATATCAAAATTGCCTTGTACATAAAATTATAGTATTTGTACACAAAATTATAGTATTTGTACATAAAATTATAGTATATCTGTAGTTTTCGATTCCCTGAATCTTATTTTAAAAATAAGAACTGATAGTTAGCTCTTAGTGCTTATTAAGGTTGATTGGTTGTTTAAAGGTATTAGATATAGCCTGGAATCTAGCCTAAAATCTGGCCTTAAGCATCGGCAGGGAATTTATTCTCACACCTTGAAACATTTCAGAAAAACTTCCTCCCGCGAACACTTTGGTTGTGGAATGAACTCCAAGGTCTTCTCTACGGACTACATTATGGGGTTCTTGAAGAAAGAAGTTATTATATTTTTGCGTCCATATGCTGCAGCGACCGCTTAGCAATAGGCGAACCGCAACCTCATTTGTCACTTAAGTGGTAAAACAAAAATGTGCAAATAGCGTCATTTTGGTCTTATTAACGATTATTCCTTTTAAAGTAAAAAGTAAAAAAATAGCACAGTTGCACTTCACTATCACATAATCGGAAATGGACACAATAATATTTTTTTTTATAGTAACAAAATATTAAAAATAGCCAAAATAGTTAATTTGATCGCATTTATTTAGAAGACCTGATCTGACAAATGTTCTTGGTCTGTATCGTTGGTACCGTATTATATAGCCAAAAAACATACGTACAAAAAACGTATGTTTTCGAAGCACTAAAATTTTCGTTGAATAACATCAGATTTTCAATATAAATTATTATAAACTAGATTTTGCCAGCGGCTCCGCATGCCCTAAATCCGGTTATCACAGATGTATAATCAGCTAAAAGCAAGATTTCGATTCAATCCGCTCTAGATTCTCTTCAGAGGTATCGTATAACTAGCGATATTTGATGACCATCCAGTTTCAGAACCATAAGACGAGGAGTATTGAGGTGCACAGAGGGGACCACAGGGGTCAAATCCTCGAAACTGTTTACCGTGCACTGGAGAATATCTACAAAACAATAGACTGAACTGGACGAAGCATAAATGTAAGCGGAGAGTACATTACACAACTTAGATTACCCTATGAATCAAATCAAATAAAATCAAACAATATTTATTAAAATAGGTTTCTGCAAACACTTTAAAATCGTTGATACAATGTAAAAAAAAAATCTACCAAAGAGAGGTGGAAAGAAGTTCTCTTTAAAGTAATAATACAGTACTTTGATAATCGACTAACAAGTATACAATATGTATTGAAACAGTTAGTAAGTAATATAAAAAAGTAAGTTAGCTGCTAAAAAGAAAGTCAAACACATGTCAATTATTATTTTTTTGTTTTCATGTAGCGTAGGGGGCGCACCATGTGAAGCGTCAAATATCGTCAATAGTGTGAAGGAATTCAGATATTCAAGAGAATTACATTCTTGCACAGTCATATGTATACATATACTTAAATATACTTATAACTATCCATATACTATCTACGAATATAATATAAAAATGAATATTATAAATGGGAAAGTAACTCTGTGATTTTCCCTCTTCACGCTCAAACCGCATTGTCATAATGGCGGAGTCTTTGGAAGAACTGGGCAGAATGCGAACCGTGGATAAATTCTTACATCGAGGAGGCCTTGGCATGTATTTGGAAAAGACAAAAGTCATTTTCAACCAAAACCTTGTGGCAAAGCCAATTTAAGTTAAGTCCAAGATTTTGTCACAGATAATCCAACTTGGGCGGAACTCTTCATTTTAGGTTAGATCCCTTAGAAAAACTCGACGCGTAGCTAATTCTATTGTGCACTGAGCAAGTTTAAGCTTGTTGTCCACATTCCGGCAGCGTAAGTTATCACAGGTACAACGCACTGGTCAAAGGCCTTTGTTTTTAGGCTATGCGGTATAGGCGACAAGAAAACTTAACGAAGCTTGCCAAATACTGCGTACCGCTGCTGGATCCTTATATCGGCTTCTTTCTTGAAGTTGTTCCGCCTAAGTTGGATTATCTGTGTCAAAATCTTGGACTTAACTAAATTGGCTTTGGCACAAGGTTTTGGTTGAAAATGACTTTTGTCTTTCCAAATACATGCCAAGGCCTCCTCGATGTAAGAATTTATTCACGGTACGCATGCTGCCCAGTTCTTCCAGAGACTCCGCCATTATGACAATGTGGTTTGAGTGTGAAAAGGGAAACACACAGAGTTACTTTCGCATTTATAAAATTCATTATTATATTATATTAGTAGATAGTATATGGACAGTTATAAGTATATTTAAGTATTTGAGTATATGTGCAAGAATGTAATAATCTTGAATATCTGAATTCCTTCACATTGACGACATTTTGTTTTAAGTTAAAATGAACACATTTTCTGCAAAAATTTTGTTGGTCTTTACTACAACAATTATATAGTAACTTATTGGCTCAACGTGCTAAAGGGAAAGCTGATGTACTAAGCTATAAATATGCCTCAAACTCGACTTTGAATGATAAAGGTACCGTACTAACTTTCATTTAGCCGAAGGCCCGAATCTCCTGAGCACAGCAGGAGGTCCGACAAGAATTGCTTTATTCTATATGTTTACAAATCTAGTGGTACACGAGCAGTGTGCTACCAAGTTATGTACTGTACTTGCGCGTCTCTTCTTTTCTCTAAGGTAATGGAGCATGTGATCAACGCAATGCTTTAATAGATAGATACCTAGAATTACACGATTTGATCAGTGAACACAAAATATAGCTCAACCGGTACCTTGTAATGTATATATCTCGAAAAACGTATGGAACTAGCTACTAAGTCACGGTAGGCATTGGTATGTGGCCTGTAAAGTAAAGAGGTTGGATATGTTTCAGACGAACTTCCTCCCGCGAACGCTTAGGTTGTGGAATAGGCTCCCTGCCAATGTTTTTTTCTTAGACTACAGTATGTTCTTCAAGAAAGGAGTAATTACATTTTTAAGGGTCGGTAACTCACGAGTAATTTTCTAAAAGTTATAGCGTACCCTAGCAAAAACGTACCGGTTTGACCAGTGTACAAAGATATATTACAGTATTGAAGCATACAAAGAGACACAGTTCCACGTACGATAAGACGTGACTGCACGTGGAAAATCTCGATTTTCTCGGTTTTTGTTGGTATAAAATTTAAATATTTACTTAAATCTATGAAATGAACAAAGTTGCTTGGTCATATTATTACACATTTTATGAAAGAAGAATTAAGGAAATATCACTCTTAGTTTTTCAAACAATTTGAATTAAAGCCTAAAAATAGAGAGTCAGATTTTTTTTTTTATAATTGTTTTAATAGGCAAGTTATTATAATATTAGCAAATTCACTTAGGTCTAAACTTTAACATATATTTTTTAAGTCAAAAAGTGTCCTCAGGACTGTAGCAAAATTAATCAAATTGTTGCAAATTTTACTTGTTTGGGTACGCGATCACCTTAAAAGCGTCCAAAGGTGACCGCGTATATAAACGTATCAATAAAAATACTTACAACCTATTTTTATTTATGAATAAAGCACTAGGCTACTGCACCCCGCATCATTTAATCATCACGTAAAGAAAACACAAATTTTACAAATTCGGTTTTCGGATCCATTATCGTAACTTCTCATGAGTTAAAATATAGAAAGACGCATCTGATATAATACCTCATAGTTAAGTTAACGGCTTGTAAGCTGTTTAAAAGTCTACTCAAATAAAAATATTATGAGTTAAAAAAATGATAGTTTTTTGTATAAAATGCATATTATTGTCAGCGTTAGATTTATTGTTCACGATTTGACCTCTTCACCTCAATGGGCTTGACGAGGTTAAATTCGCTAAGGTAATTATTATATCCGTTTATTCTTAAACGCTTTACAATCCATGTATGTACAAGAAAACTAACTTCCGCTATGAGTGGAGGTACTTACGGTAAATTGAAAGGACAATGGCCACTCTCCATACATGATTGGATTAGGTTTACGTTTTAAGCACTAATACACTTATAACAAGGTTGACGTCTTTAAGTCCTAATGTTTAATTATAACAAAGTTTACGTCTCTAAGTGCATATGCACATATCACATTTTTGTTTTAATTTGCTCGCCTTTAGGAATAAAAAAACACTACTGTAATGAGTCCCTACATAAGATTTGAAGTTATGTCTCTGCATATTTTAATATTTTGATACACATTTACTAAGAAATATTCGTACAAAGTTAAGTAAGTATCTATCGTAAATAAATAATTTTACAAAAAAATCAATTATTTGGAAAGTCCGGAGAAAGAAAGATGGAATATTATGGAAGATGGCACTTTTACATACTTATCAAATAATTTCTTCTTACATTTTAATGATTACCCCTAACTTTGATTATAGTGTAAAAGTGAGTAATAATCACAGATATTTTATACTATAATATGGTACTACTCTCATTTTAACACTCGATCATTTTTTTTTAGTCCAAAATGGCCATTGTACTTAAAACCGCGGTTTGTTAATAAGGAACGTTTTTAGATATCTATCTATGCTTTCTGAACGAATATTGGATCGAAATTGACTAAAATGAATGCACTTTTATAACAATGATAGGCCATTATGTTTGTTTAACTACATTAGTCAATGAAACGATTTTTATTACAATAATAAATATATGCGATGTTAAAGGTCATCTTGTCAACATACTGCGGTTTTATTATTAAATGATGTGTGCTATGAAGCCTGCATATTAAATAAGAAACCCCCGAGAGTCCATAACTGTCAAAAAAAGAAATAATTATTATATTACTTTTTCTTTCCAAAACATATACCATGCATGGGCATTGTGAAGTTATACAGTGAAACAAACTTTCTGACTCGGAGAACTAAAACTATAGTCGAGATATTGAAATGGTGTCAACTTACAACGACACTAGCGACCAAACACCCAAGGTCAGAAAAGTTTGTTATCAAATTGTTGCCGAAATGGGATTCAGCAAACTTCATATTTCTGAATTGAAATGTATTAAAAACAGTAATATGAAGCAAAGTATTACAAAGGATGAAGACTGCAGATTTACAAAGTTGCATCATGGAATAGGCCCCAGATCCATTACATTCAGTGTTGTATCATTTAATCCATTATTTTGTTTCGATAAATGTAATGACCGATAGAAATTAAATAGACGAATAGACTAGTTTTCACATTTACGTTTGGTGTTGTCATAGATTTCATTACATAGTAGACATTACAACACCAGCTTACCCTTATAGTAATAGAAGTAAAATAAAAGTATTAAAAACATGATTTCTATATGATTTTACTTGTTTCTGTTTAGGGTTCTATACCCAACCAAAGACTAAGAACCTATTGCTGCCACCCGCCTGTCTGTCTATGTCTGTCCGAGTATTGTTGCGGGGCTCTAGCTAGTAAACTAAATGAGTAACTGATTTAATATTTGGCTTACATGGGTAGAAAATTTATTCAAAACCAATAAATTTTCCTCTTATGTTGATAAAAGACGAATTTTTTCTTACTTTTACATATGCGGAGTCGCAGCTTCGAACTTATTGTGTACAAGAATGTGCCTAAAATCTTTTTGTTTAGGCACCCTTTCTATATGGTGTGCAATCTCTGCACTAAGTATATATATTTTAAGCTTATTTTGGTTTTACTAGTCTAACTACCAATGTTGACGACTTCGATATATGTAAAAATCGTCAAACACGGTTAACAACTAGCGAAGAAATTGCGGAACATATAAAAGAATACAGTTTAATTAAAAACCCCATTTATTAAAATCGGTAAAAATGATGTAGTTACAAAGTGAAATTTATCTAATGGCATTCACCAAAAAAATAAAAATAGGCAGTAATATCCTACCTTTTCCGATTTTAAAGCATTGATGACCAATGTCGAAGAGCGGTGTTATGTCTGCAATGCGTAGACGCAGATTCCACGTCCGTCCGGCGGGCTGTTGCGCAAGAGATCCCACGAGACTGTGCCGATGCTTTGTTACATGTGATTTATTAATACTTCTATAAAGAATAAAGTAATATTGACAATGCAGACAAATCTCTGATGTATGCGTATTATTTTTATGAAAAGGTGATGGTGTGGTCATCCTTTTGACTTTACTGTCTACCAAGTCTTCCGTACGTAGATATTATTTTTAGTAGTTTTTGCTACTACGCTGTGTGGTAAATTTTATACAATCAGTTTTAGTGACACGAAATGAATATTAAATATAGTGAATTTAGCTAAATACGAGTGTTTTAATTCCTAGTTATATGCAATTTCATACACTACTTTATCTACGCACTTGTTACATTATTTCGCGCGATACTTATTTAAATCATGCTACCTAATGTTATCCCTTAATGTCATTATAGTAGGTTTTTTACTGAAGGAGAAAGCAAGTAGTTCAGTAGTCACTCTTTTATATAAAAAATGCTATATAATCATTTATTTCATTTTAATTATTTAAAAGCCAGAAAACAATTTCATTACTGGAACAACCAAGCAAGTATAATTTTTTTTTAGGGCTCTGTACCTCAAAATGAAAAAAGGACCCTAATAGGATCACTTTGTTGTCCGTCTGTTTGTCTGTCAAGACTCCTTTTCTCAGGAACGCGTGAATGTATTAAGTTAAAATTAATCTCCAAGAAGAAGAATCCAAAATTTGTTAATTTGAAGATATAAAAGTTTGTTTGTCTGTCTGACAAGACCCTTTTCAAAAGCGCGTGGAGGTATCAAGATGAAATTAATATCAAATAATCTCTACGGTCACTTCAACTTGTAAAAAAAATCAAGCTTTTAAGACAATGAAATAAAAAAATATGCCCAAAATTGTGACACAAATAAATCAAAACCTACTTAACGGCACTTCCCGTTAGAATCATGAAATTTGGCAAGACGCGATGGCATGTAGCATATATAAGCAATTGCCATTATAAACTTATTTGAAATAGGTAAACTAATCACGACCTATGTCGATGTATTGGGACAACAGTTACCTAACGGCAAAGTTAAGTTGGTCCCTCATTACAGTTTACCTTTAACGGAACCCTCGGTGCACGAGTCCAACTCGCACCAACCGGTTTTTTTTTATTTAAAAAAAAGACTACTGATTCTACTGTACTAGAATTAGCCTTTCCGGCCAAGGGTTTTCCTTCACCTGAGTGTAAGAGTAAAAGAACGAAACAAAGAGAGAGAGACATAGTGATTTTACTGTAACACTCACTTGTTTAAAAAGCGTTAATGGCGTTGTTTGGCGTTAATGGCGACACACTATCGTTTTTTAAATTTTGTAATTTATCAGTATCATCTAAAGTTTAAAAGTTGATTTATTAGTTAAATGGATGGTTTTGTTTTAATGTATAAAGAGAGATTAAAATATTTCATCTTCTTAAGGTATTTTAGTAATGTTTACAAATATTTTTATATCTATCTCACACTACTAGTTCCTTTATATTAGAAATATTATGACGACGAAACCTCTGTGAGACGTTTACTTAAGTGTAACCTGACTGTCAGCTTTACGGAGATAGATATTCTTTGGATATTTATGTTTCAGAAGCTTTGTATTAAACAAAAAGAATATCCTGTTGCTATTTATATTAGATCAACATAATCTACGTAATTTAAAATTAACAAAAGAGTAATAAAATAAGAACCAATAAACGAATTTATAGTTTTTAGGGTTTGTAATAAATTAGGTTTAATTAAAACTTAGGCAGTTCCTACTAAAAACTATAAAATAATAGTGATGACGTTATATCCCGAAATAGGAAGAATAAAAATAAGATAATCCAACTGAGCTGGAACAATTTCATATGGTAAGCTTCGTCAAGTCTTCAGGTCGCCTATACCGCAGAGTCTGAAGATGAAAGTCTGTGAACAGTGCGTCTTACCTGTTAAAACGTTTACTTACAGCAGGGCTGTCCATAAGTTTAAACCCGCACAGCGCGCAACGGAGCGAGGTATGTTCGGAGTGTCTCTAAGGGATCGAATTCGAAATGAGACCATCCGGAAAAGAACTAAAGTTACCGACATAGCTCGCAGAATTAGCAAACTGAAGTGACAGTGGGCTGGCCACGTCTGTCGGACGATCGATGGCCGATGGAGCAGAGATATGTCCTGGAGCAGAGACCGTGTATGGGAAGGCGAAGCGTAGGCCGCCCTGCAGCCCGGTGGCTGGTTAAGTTGAATTAAATTATCCTCAACATTTTCTATTCTTATTAAATAGTGGCTGTATTTTTCTACTTTAGGTATTATTTGAGAAATTACTGTCACTGTAATATTGTTTAATTGTCGATGCATATATGACAATATTCTCAGACAGCAAAATTACCGAGAACGTTTTAGTTGAAATTGTATTTTTTGTTTGTTTTTGTAACGTTTATATATTATTTAATTTTAGCTACACTCCTATGACAGATTAGCAATTAAAAAAACGAAAATGAGTTAACATATGGAATTTGATAATAAAGTTAAAATGCATTTCATGCAGTTGAAATCCACTGAATTTGCTACCTAGTAGTCTTATAAATTATGTTTTTAATCAAGTCTTAACTCAAAATGTATCTTTAAAATTATTTTTGAAACGCTAACAATATATCACCTCTATTTCTATGCGAAGAATAATTTTATTTATAAATGAATTGTTATTTAGGAGAGTAAACGATACAGTGCCTCGTTACTAAACGATTTGTTAAAATATTTTAGGCATAATAATAAGCTCCAAAAAACCCTTAAGATAAAAAATAAGTCACGTAAACTCTTACAGCTAAATTAATATTTTGAGTTTTGACCAAATATTTTCAGAATCCCGCCTGTACAAACTCACATATTCATCTTAATATATATAAATCTCGTGTCACAATGTTTGTCCTCAATGGACTCCTAAACTACTGAACCGATTTTGATCAAACTTCGTAAATATCTGTTATTTGATCCAACTTAAAAGATAGGATAGTTTTTATCTCGATATGTCAAGTGCGAGCCGGACTCGGGCACTATAGGTAAAAACCAACTTTCGCCGGGTACAGAGGGACGGCAGCGGAACAACGTTTGCCGGGACAGCTAGTTAAATAGTAAAGATTAATTAACCTGCAGAGAGTGACGGATTAAACCCTCTTTTTATTACATGGCAGTTCATATTTGATTTTTGGTACGGCATCTATTAATTCTGCGAGATAAGTTGTTTTAATATTTGTAACAAGTTAACAACGATTTGATTTTTTAAGTTTTAAGCTCCCTTGAAGATGGCGCACGCAGCTGTGTCGAAATATCAGGAGCTCAATAAAATACAAAAATTCTGTAAATTACACATTTTTTAATTTTTAGTTTGTGCATGAACTACTAAATATAAAAGATTTCATCCATTTGATCTTAGAAATCAGTTAAATCTAAACTTTGATCCCCTTTTGAAATAAAAGCAGAGGCAAAGGGGGAGCTTTGGGGTTTGGGCTTTGAAACAGACGCCCCTGGGTTGGGCTCAATCTTTCAAATAAGGTTTTTATTTTTGCAAAACAAAATGTTGACTATTATTATCAAGAAAAGGCCAAAGGTCGATCGCACCCCTTAGACACTATTTCCATATCACGAATTGTCTTTCCCGGCGGAAACTTGACGACTACAGCAGCTTAGACCAACCACATTACATTCACATACTGCGGCAGCTTATGCAAGAGGACAAAGAGTATAATCAGTCCATGTGTCTTGCCTTCATGGACTATAAAATAGCCTTTCATTCCTGCCAGAATAATTGAGCGTCAGTGATCACCGAAAACTACTATTACTCGTAGCTCCTGCACGAAATTCAATGAAATGAAATAGAAAGGAAAGGACTTTATGAGCACATTCATATTCATATCCGCAACCAGCTAAACCCTTTTGATCGATTTAGCGACGAGCTGAGAAAATCGTCGACGATCCCAAACTCACAAGCCGTATCGAACCCTTAAGTCTGAGGAGATAGTTTGCCTCCCTGTGTGTGTTCTACCACCTGTATAATAGTCTCTGTTCTGAGGGATTGTTCAAAACGATGCCCAAGGCTACTTTCTACCACCGCACCGCCATCGACAGGGAATTCATCCATCCTAGGTTGTGGAATTGGCTTCCTGCTAGGGTTTTCTCTCAGGACTACTGTTTGTTACCTTCTATCGAAGTTATTTCAAGTAATGTACCTAATTGTTTATCGTAGGTAGACGTACCTTAGTATTGCTTTGATAGTGACATTATCGACGGTTTTTGGTCTTTATTCAACGTGCACATTAGACATGACCTTTGGCTTGTCTTATCTTGAGTCCTAGTCAACTTGGACTGAAGTCAGCTAAGGCTGGTCAGTATTTCCCCTTGATCCTGCTTCTAGATCTAAATAAATAAATCATTTTTCATTACAAAACGGATTATTTATTTGTAAATTTTAATTATCACAAGGGAAAGCGCGCGTTCATAGATCTCATGGGCGGTAATGACACGCCTATTGTATCAAGTATGTATAAAATCTGTCTGTTAAAACTATGAACTACGCGCACACTACTAGTGAGTAATTACAAGTTTTAATTTCAGCCAAAACTTCTGGCAGTGGCATTATTTTCTGTTTTGCATTTATTCCTGCCATTTCAATTGTGTTTTAGTGAGTTTATTTACTTTATATTACGTTAGTTTTATTACCTAGAGGAACAATAAAACGAGGTCGTTTTCAGAGAATGTCCTATTAGTTTACTTTAGGGAAATTTCCGTGAAATACAAACCGCCTTCCATATGGGCAATTAACTCTATGTTGAAGAGCATTTTTAAGTCCAAAAATTCCATCTATTTTGAATAGTATATAAACTTAACAGCATTTTTAAATGAAGTGTCAGTTATAAATATTATGTAGGTACTTACTGCAAAAAATGTAGAAAAAATATTAATGGAGCTCCTGACGAAAAATATTTACACACTAAGATAACTTGAAAAACGTTTTTATAAATTCTCGTCTTCGGCCTTCCTTCGGCTTCCAAATAGCTTCTCGTTAGTAAGTTTTTCCTTACCACCCTTAATACACAATGTACGAACTATTATTTCCATTTCTTCCTGCATTAGAGTAAAACAAATGAATTTGATGATCTGTATTTATAACCTCCTTCGAAAACTATGCTGACTGAATTCATTATATCAGCTCATTGACGTACACTGCTAGGCCTCACCTAACTTTCTCCACAGAGTGCGACTCTGTGCCGCCTGTAACCAACGGCTCCCTACTACCTTTACAAGGTCATCTGTACATCTAGCGTCTCACGCTGCGCTTTCCGGTTCATGGTCGCCACTCGAGAACCTTCTTCCCCCAACGGCAATCGGTTCTTCGAGCTATGTGCCTTGCCCATTGCCACTTTAGCTTTGCGATTCGGTGAGCTATGTCGGTGACTTTAGTTCTCCTACAGATTTCCTCATTCCTGATTCGATCACGTAGGGAAACTCCAAGCATAGCTCTTTCCATCGCCCTGCGAGTGACCTTGAGCTTTCGTATAAGGCCAATAGTTAGCGGCCACGTCTGATTGACGTAAGTCATCACTGGCAACACACACTGGTTGAAGACTTTTGGATCCAAATCCAAAACCCAGAAAACTTTCAGCTCCAACTCGAAAATCGCTTTAAGTGTTTATAAGCAGACGCATCAGTGGACGATACTAACGACATGTACGTGGAAACTGTCTATACGGTTGGGTCTAAGTTCTTTAAAACCCACCGTACAAATAGAATTAAAAGACTCTCGGACCAGACTCTAAGACTTATGGACGAGAGACGAAACCTTAGGCTGCAGTATTCGGATGATGCATTGTCATATCGGCGGCTTAATAGACAGATCTCAAAATCACTAGCTTGCGACAAACGCCACTTTAGTACATTGAGGTCTTGGAGAAGATAGATTATGACTGAACTTCTGAAAGCGGGTGGAAAACCGGTTCTGAAAGTCCTTAAGAAGCTCTTTAACAGCGCCATAATCGAAGGTTCTTTGCCACAAGCATGGCACAGAAGCGTGGTAGCCCTACTAACTTGTTACAATACTTCTAACTGTTTTGTTCTACTATTAAATCTTTTTACTGTTTTAGTAGAATTTGTTGATAACTGTAAACGAGTTTAATATTCTAGATAGACTTTACCTGTATTGTTATTTCAATGATTCTACAAATTATTTGTAACCGTAATAAACTAACTTTCACTTAATACCTGATTTTCTTTTACTTCCTTTTTTCCACATATATGAGATGATACAAGGTGCATCAACCTTTGAACCCAACTATTCAGTCAGCTCTCGTAAGAAATGTTTTCAGACTTATATATCAAAAGTAAAAACCTCAAAAAAAAGGAGGACCGTTGTATTATAAAAAGTAAATGGTTCAATAGTCATTTATATAACATTATTTCATTATAACAAAGAGCTTCTGACTATCATTTAACAAATAATATAAAATAAACCGACACGTAGAATAGATAAATATCTTTTCTTTAACGATATTGTATTGACTGAGAGTGTTCCTACTATAAAAATCAGAGCAGGACTGAGGGTTAAACAAATCAATTTTAATCATAAATATAATAAATAAGGATAACTTAAAAGAAATGAATATTAATAAACTTGATTGGCAAATAAAGAAGGACGGACGTTTCCAGCTTACAGCTGATGGCGCCGACACACATATATTTATAATAAATAAATGAATCCCCATGGGTTACGGGCCTAGCACAATGACCCCAATAAAGAGGGAACCGATGCATCTCGCCTCAATGTCGTATCTAAGAAAAATAAGGTGTGTAAAGACCGTGGAATAACGTATCTTGAAAACCTGGCTAGTAAAGAACACGGACTACGCGCCGTGGATCTTAGAAAACCGAGTATATGTAAAGGGTGTGGTGTATATTCAACATTACTTGAAAACTTAATTCGTTTCAGATACAATACTGCCGAAACCTCTTGTTTATGTTACAATCTTAGTCAATACCTATTGTTCTATTTAAATTGACCATCCAAAACACTAATCTATGTTGATGACTGAAATAACGATTACTGTTAATACTTACTGTAAATATAGTGTTACTTGCAACAATAGAAACCTAATTACTATTCAAAAATTTTTAACAACAAGTAACGACCTTTTGCCAAAAATACTTACGCGAACTGACTTTGATACAGAAAATACCTAGATTTAGGGTCAAATACCCACTTTCTTCCCACAATCATTTAGCTGAACTCGAAGAGACCTTCGACGAGATATTCAACTATTTAAATTAACTTGACATTTGCAATGTTTCGGTACATAATTTAGTTAGACATCTGCAACTAGAGACTAATACGTTCTATTAGGTACTTCCAGGTTCATCACACTACGGTAACTTCTTAATTTTTGTAAGGAAATTATTAAATGTAACTTTGCTTCTGTTGTAATTATGTACCTATAAAAAGATTTGTTTAAATTTACGAACCGTACCACAGCAGAACTTTAATATTTTGTATATAAATAGTTAAAGAAAGTTAGCATTAACCTTCCTTATGTAGATCTACTATATAAACTCGTAGCTACGATAAGACGATAAGAATATTGTAGACCATCTTCTAGATCATTAGGATCCTTGATGTTTTTATCATCTACCTACATCTAATTTCAAGATTATTTGGAAGACAAGGTCATGTTGGCGTCCAAGAAACTTTGTATGCCTACTTAACAGGTTGAAGCATGACTTCACCTAGGGACAGAAGGGGCAATAATGAAAATTAACGAAACACTTATTTTTAATATTGTTGTTCTTATTTTTTAGTCTTTAACTTAAAAGACAAAACAAAAACGATGCAGTAACATTGACAAATTGTTTGCAAAAGTAGAAAAAATTGAATCTAAATTAGTTCGAGTTTCATAACAAATGGCTGTTTGGAAGTAAGGTAAACGGGTACCAAAAGAGTTTTTTTAGGAACCTTCGAACTTAGCCTTTATACAAAAACGGATTTTATAAATCTTACATACTTATAAACTCGTCGCAAATTAAGCCTCATTGTTAAAACATTGCTTTAAAAATAATAGTAGGCATTGGTTAAAAATAAAATCGAGAGGTGTTGTGGAATAAAGTTCTTTTTGATGTATCTTTTGTTATAACTCAGTAATAAGCCCTTAGTCCACTAATTATTCTTATGCTTGACGCTTTTTTTTAATTTTCATTTACTATATAACTCTTAAAGCTTTACTATACGTTAATCCGACTCACACTTGACGTTTTTTAAGGTTCTTTATCCTTGTACAATTCTAAAATTCTGCAATCGCTCTAAATTTAAGACGAGAATAGTTCAGCAACGCAATTTTAGCGGTGTGGATTAAACACATTATGTGAGGTCGCTGCTAAAATTGATTGGGCTGGAGTTTTTGAAGCTGATACAGTTGATGATAAAGTTAAGCTATGTAATTATCTCCTTACAGAGCTTTATGATGGCCATGCTCGAATTCAACTTAAACAGCTTCCAGCACCATGGCTTACGGGCGACATCAGAGCTATGATGCTAAAACAACATCGTGCCAAGGCCAAATATAAGGGGAATCCTTGTGAAAACTGTTGAGGAATCACTGTAATTGGATGTGTAGAGATACACAACGACACCATATGTATAAATCAGTGAAAAATGCCGAAGTCTTTAATTTTCCAAAGTCATGGTAATTCTAATGTTTTATATTTCTCAAAAGATTTTGATATTCATCTCTTAAGTGTCACTGCTAATATTGCTTTTTATAGTAACAAAAAAACGGAAACGTTAAAATCTCTTTTTCTTAGATCAACACATGACTTCTCTCCATTTATTCTAAATTGACTTAATGATTGTTAAGTAAAAAAGAATATTGTCGCAATTTCTTCCAAAGCCGTTAAGGTGACTGTATTAGCTGTAATATGATACTTTTTCTGTTATATTATACTACCCGTTATATAATATTACACATATCCTAAATTACTTTTTATAGTATTTAACGTTCTTTGATTTACTGACAATTACTGTCCTATATCTATACTTTCCTTCATGTCGGAAGTCCAAAAACGCCTCGTCAAACAACAATTATCATGTCTGCTCTAAAATAACCTGATAAACTCTTTTCAATCCGGTTTCCGTTCCGGTCATAATGCGGTTCCTGCACTTGTAAAGATGATATTCGAATGGAAAATAGAAAAGTCTCAGTTTTGACATTGCTAGATTTTATTAGCAATGCTTTCAACAACGTTGATTTTGACATGCTATTACTCATTTAAAGTTCTCCTAACACATCTCCGAAAGTTATCGATTGGTTTTACAACTACTTGCGAGAACGCAAACAGCGCATTAAGGTGGATGATTCGTTCTCTGCCTGGTGCAACACTTCTGTAGGTGTGTTGCAAGGTGGCGTGTTGTCTCCACTTTTCTTTGTTATTTATATTCAATAGTCTCTGCATTATCTTCTCTCTACCATCTTTATGCGACGGTCTCCAAATATACGTACAGCTCCCATTGACGCATTGTCAAATGCTATTGTATTCCTTATCCTTTCCTTGCTCACCTACGATAAAATGGTAACCTTTGAATTAAAATTTAAGTAGTAGTGTATAGTGGTAGTTAACGTTGTGAGTTGATATATCAGTCAGTCAGTAAGTTATTCTTTTATGTTTTTTTTTTTTTTTTATACCACTATGGTGGCAAATAAGCACACGGTCCGCCTGATGGTAAGCGTTCACCGCGGCCTTTGGACGCTTGGAACGCCAGGGATATCAATCGCGCGTTGCCGACCCTTCAAAAATCCAATACCTTCTTTCTTGAAGAACCCCATACTGCAGTCCTTAGAGAAAACCTTGGCAACGAAACTCACTCCACAACCCAAGCGTTCGCGGGAGGACGTTTCTTTGAAACCGCACTGTACGCGACCATTTCGGTTCTAGAGTGTGAGAATGAATTCCCAGCCGATGGCGAGCGGTGCGATGGTTGAAAGTAGCCGTGGGCATTATTTAGAACAATTCCTCAGAACACATCCCATTGTAAAAGCGGTAGAACACACACAGGGAGGCAAAGTCTCTCCTCAGACTTAAAGGTTCGATACGGCAAGTGAGTTTGGGATCGTCGACAATTCTCACAGCCCGTCGTTGAACCGAGTCAAAGGGGCCAAGCTGGTATCCGGGTGCACCCGCCCAAAGATGGCAGCAGTACTCCATATGGGGCCAAACTTGCGACTTGTAAAGCAGCAACCTATAAGTATATAGATAGATAGATATTGTTACATTTTAGGGTTTTGAATATGGCGTTTGTTGATAAAAATATTCAAGTGTATTAGCTTGTTGAAGAATATTCGATCGAACGCAGTAAGAAACAAAAGGACGGTATCTTATTGCGCGTATCCACGTGCATTTTATAAAACCAATCATTAGGTATATACCCATTAATAAAAAGTATAAGAAGGATTATTAAGGCTTATTCGTTGAAGAAAATTCCGACTTTATATTCGTTTCAAAAATACGCTCGTTAAGAACATGTAACTATCTTTCTTTATCTATGGTTAGAACAAAAGAAACTCTTTTGCTTTATTATAATAGAGACTTTCAGAAAAACCTAATAGAGTGTTTTGAAACCTAAAAGCGGATACAATCAATGATTTTCGATGAGGATAAATTCATTTTATGATCCTTTGCATATTAATAGTATTTAAAAATCCGAAATGATTTACGTCTATTTCAAAGAGTTATCAATTAGCGATTTGATACGATGAATCACAACTAAATTCTGATATTTGTAAAAACGAAATTAGTATAATAAAAGAGATTTTGTACTACCGGCTGTTAGTTAGATTATGACACAAAGTAGTTATTTGCCCGATAAAATCCAAAATGAAGAAATTCGCCAAAAACCAAAGTTACCGACATAGCTCAAACGTTAGCACGCTGAAATGGTAATGGGCAGGCCACATCGCTCGTCAAACCGACAAATGCTGGGGAAGAAAGGTTCTCAATTGGCGACCACAGATCGAAAGACGCAACGTGGGACGGCCTCCTACCATGTGGACAGACAACCTGGCCAGAGCCACAGGCAGCCGATGGGCGCGGGCGGCTCAGGATCGGCCGTTATGGAGATATATGGGGGAGGCCTATGTTCAGCAGTGTTCTTGCTGAAACGAACGAACAAAGTAGGCTACGATGATCGCATACCATCAGGCGGACCCTAAGTTAGTTTGCCACCTCAGTGGTATAAAAAAAAACGTAGGGTTTTTATTTTTGCGGTATAAAAACAAGAGGCCGTAAAAAATCTTATTTAAGTCAAATTAAATATTACTCATTCAAGTATGGTTTCCAAAAACACTTTTAAGGTGTTAATACGAGTACTAAGCCATTTTTTTTTCAGCCGTTTCTGCCGACAAATGTTGCCAAGAAACTTAATTTTAAAGAAATAATACAATCAAATAATACAGTAAAACGACTAATAAGTATACTATTCTCAACTAATTTGGTACTGTTATTAATTTACAAAAAACAAAGTCGATCCTTCAAATTTTATTATGCTATATTAAGGTGCATATAAATGTCTATTTTAATCGTTGTTTTTAGGGTTCCGTACCTGTTCTAGGTCTAAACGGAGTCTGACTATTGCTGTTACTCACGTGTTCATCTGTCCGTCGTCTGTGACACAAGTTTAACAGCCGAAAGGTTGGAGCAACAGGATTAAATTTTTTACAGTATTCGCATCTTGTTGACCCAAAGCCATACAAATTGTCAGATTTTTTTTAAAAAAAGTTTAGAGCCCTTCTTTTCAATATATATTGTAAAACAAAGGAATAAGAAGCCACCAAAGTGTGGTTTTTACAATATTTTGTTCCAAGGAATGTTTTAGCTCCCCATTGAGCTATGAACCACAAATTTTGGTGATAATGTTTATTATAAATAAATTACATTTTTTCTTTGAAGTTCTCTCATTTTCGTATGACAACCAACTTGATTTTGCGGTCAAATGTGTAGCACAGAAGGGATACACTTGCCTACTTCTCATGAATAATTCTGCTATTCGGACTGCTTATATTTTATATTTGGTACGGAACCCTAAATGTAAATGTAAGCGGCGAACGTCCTCAATTTAAGGACGCGGTACAAAATTACATTAAATTCTTTTCATACCAATTTTATCTTATTTATAATAGCTCGTAAAGTAAATGATTTAAATTGATTATCTTTTGAAACATAGAGCAAAAATTCTTTTATTGTAATTGTTAGCATAGTTTTCGAAAGAGTTCGTAAATACAGATCATAAAAGTTTTATTTGTTTCACTCAAACGCTGGAAATAATGGAAATAATAGTACGTATATTATGTATTAAGTGTAGTAAGGAGAAAATTACACATTTAGAAGCCTAATGCTGAAGCCCGAAGGCTTTAATGACTCAAGTTGTAATTTCCGTACCGCTTGTGTTACACACAATGTTTTTAATCACATTTGAGAGTAAATCAATAAAAATAAAGTGAATAAATAAATAACCTCACCAAAACTTGAAATGGCAGGAATAAAAGTAGAGTAAACAACGCCACCGCTAAATGGCTCTAGATATCTAGAGAGTTTATAAAATAAAAAGTTTTGGCTGAAGTTAAAACTTGTAATTGCTCACTCGGTGCATAGTTCATATTTTGAACTGTGTGCCTAGCGTGAGTTTTTAACGCTACTATCGTGTTCGCGTCAACGAAATACATGTATGGAAATGAAGGAGCACCTCTAGCGGACGCGTTTTGAGACTGTTTTGAGACGGTTTTTTCTCATAGGACTTTTAATGAATAAGCGAACGCGATAATTGAGTTACATACACGCAAAAACTCACACTAGGCACACAGGACAGTTTTTGTACTTATAAAAGACATTACGTAAGTTGCATCATTACCGCCCGAAAGTTGTATAAACGCCTGCTTCGCCGCTAGAATTGGTAATAGCGCGAGCCCGTCTTACAATAGGTCGGTTTTGTTATTTGTGGTTATACTTTAAAACTCACAATATAATCACTGTAAGTTTAAAGCTTGCATGTACAGTGGAGCGTCGATTATCCGAACGACCGCTTAACCGAATTACTATTATGCCCGTACGGGCGTATTAAAGTCAACACACGGCATTCATGAGCAGATGGTTTATTTAAAATCAAACTGAGGGCGATACTAGGGAAAGAAGATTAAACTCTCGAAAACGTTTACAATGCAGACGAAACTGGGTTCAATTGGAAAACTTTGCCACGAAAACTTGGTTCACGTCGTGAATTAGCAGTGCCTGGTCCTCAAATGAAGCTGCTAAAGCGTTAACTTGCTTAGATATTGCCTTGCGTTGATTCAAAACACAAGCTGAAAACGACCAGTATTAAATATCTGCCCTTAAAAAAGTGCGTGACCTAGCCTCTTGTAAGTTGGTAGACGAAGGTTGAGGATTTTTTAGACGTTAATAGTAGCTAGTAGTACCTGTTTTATTACAAGAGTTTCTGCACTTGTTTTATTTCATTCCTATTTGTCATTGTAGAAATTTATAAATATGTAAATAGAAATAGTTCGGTTATCCGAAAAAACCGGTTTTCCAAACATCCATGTCCCCCAATTAGTGCGGATAATCGACGATCCACTTACTTTTTGTACGATGGAGCAAACGTCTTTCTTTATGGGGACAATGTTACTTTTTGCTCTGTTTTTATCCGTTAATCCGCCATTATATATATATATATATATATATATATGTAGCTGTAGTATATAAATAGAGCCCTTTTTTCTTCGGACAGACATACAGACAGACATCACGGCATCGTAGGCTTAGTAAAAAGGGTCTATTGACACCCTTAAAGTGTACGGAACCTTAAAAAGCATTATAAAATGTCACCCACATTACTATGATATGTATCTGATCTATACTTCATACGTAATTAAAATATCAAGTACGTTGATATGTGTCTGGAATTTTATCGTTTTTACTGTTTAGTAGTCTCATTGTTTAGTATTTTCTAAAAAGTTTTGGTAATATTCAAGCAAACAACAAATAATTTTACTGAAACTCATTAAAACGGAACGCAACCTATTTAAAAGTTGAAGCAAAAGCTGATGAAAATTATTTTTGTAGCGCGAAATACAATTCTTAAAAAAACAATAAAAAAACAAAAGTAAGTACTGTAACATAAATATTTATATGTATTAATATATGCATTAATAAATGTGATAGATAGTAGATACACGTGTTACACGCAATTCATAAAATAAATAAAAGAAAAAAAAAATCTAAAAATAATATTTACATAAAAGCGTATCTAAATGAACCGAACTAGCTGTATTAATTAAATACTTTTGCCTCGATTTAATTTAAAATATTAAAAGAAGAATGGTGGCAAAAAAATATACTTTTTTGTTTGTACAAAAAAGTTTTGTGTTTTTAATTTGGTAATAATGGCGTATTCTAATGGAATGGAAAAAAGAGACATGTTTTGTATTATCAAAATTATTTAGGCACCTATCATGCAACGAGTGCCATGTCGTCATACTAAATGGATGGAAGCTGAAAATATCCAATTTATGGATTGATCTAGTTTATTTGATAAACCATTATTATTACCATTGGATAAAGCTCGTGATGCTTTGAAAGTCAATAATAATCAGTATTTCAGTATTGTGTATGGTTTAGAAATAATCGAGTGAGATCACTTAGCGTTTCCACCCTATATAAACTACCATACAGGAAACAAATACTACCAAAGATATACTACCTTAAATTGTTAAGCGTAATCTCCTCTCAAAACTACCTGTATTTTAAAAATACTTTAAGTTGGTTAATTTTAATACTATTTATATTAATAAAAAACAAAAAATATTCTAAATCTACTTGAGTACTCAAGCAGTCACACATATTTTTTTTAAGTTAATTATTTTTCTCAAAAAGACCCTCAAGATTAAAATTTAAGTATTTTTTTAATTTTTTATTTCTTTTTTACGCTCTACATTTTTTTTTTGCGTTTTTATATTTTTTTACATTTGCAACCCTGTTGGCAAGGGACAACTTAGTGGCATGTAATTTGGCAATATTAGCAGTTTTAAGTGCAAAAATTAAGGTAAAATTATAAATCTGTTAACATTTAGTAAAGCAAACAGTAAAATATTAAAATTAAAAATATTACACATTAAGATCTAGTAAGATCTTAACCCTACATTGCATACTGTACCATAATTGGTACAATCAAAATAATTAAGTCTACTGTTCGTTTAAAGACACCTAGCGTCATCTGTAGGCTAACGGAAGAATATTCACACACCTAGTAATGGTTTAGTAATTGCAAGTACCACCAGATGGTGTTAGCTATCGATTGATATTGTGATTCGTACACAATTTGAAAGATCTACGCGAACTCATGGTTTACGTAAGTAGAAAATTCTTAAAAAAAATAGTTTTTTGAGTATTTGGAAGCAGAAAAAAAATATATTTACATTGTCAATAGTGTATGTTAAATGAAGGAAAGTAATTTTTTTTTAATATTACTGTCTTTTATTCTAACATATCAACTTATTTAAATGTTCCAGATATGGTACACCATGCATTAGTTCATATGTAACATTTTGTTTCGGTTGGATTTTATTACAGATTATGGCGAAGAAGGTATTGTCTGACGAGTTTATTAAACAGTATTTAGATATACCATCAGGGAGTAAAGACCGTCAAGACTTTTCGGATGCGGAAAGTGATGATGACATGGCGTAATAACAGAAAATTTGCATACTGTATTACATACTGTACCACATATGGAACAGAATTGAAAAAATAAATATCTACAAAATCAATAAATTTTAATTGTTATTATTATCATTAATTATGTCAAGACACTATGTAGAACCACATATATTTTTTGACACGATTTCAAAAAAATCAGGCGTTGTAGGTTTAAGTTATTTATAAATTTAAATAAGAAAACGGCCAACATTGCCGAAATACATGTATTTTTATTATTTTTATGTGTTTTTATTAACATATTTATTGAAAATTATGTACGATAGTTAAAAGTATTTTACGTTATATTGGATCATGAAACTGGTAACTGTCTAATTAACTACAAGTTAATATATATCTGTGGGACTGGTTAAGATCATACTTTTATATTTATCAGATTGGGGTTCTACTAAGATATGACTCGGGCCTAATATTTATTTTTTTTGCTTCCACAATATTTTAGGTGCGATAAAACCCTGACAGTATTTAGTGGTAGACAAAGACCATTAACCCCGGGAGTTGCAAAGAACCAAAGATTTTGAGATGTGCTGGAAAATACCCTGGATTGCAAAACGCACTAACACCTCGACTCTCTCTCACTGGAAATCCAAACACAGCTGTAAGTACCAGTCGCGGGACCTGGTATTCCAAGGGTGTTTTCCATTTCATTTCCATTCGATTCCAACCATCCACCGACAGCATTCAAATGGAATGGATAGGGCTCTTGCTGTAATTGCGTCGGCGAAAACGTGTTTGAAAAATATGAAAAAAAGATTGAAGTGTTGACTCATCCTTTTGTGGCAGCTCTTTGTGTTAGAACAGTGTTTGACACGTTACATGATGACTTGAGAAAATACCCTGTCAAATTCATTAAAATATGTTAGAATGTCGATTTCGTTATTCGATGAATTATTGAGAAGACTCCATCCTGCGAAAGTCAATACCTCTAAAAAAAAAGCTGTCTATGGCATTAAGCTGAGTATGTTCCTATTTTTTTCTACGTTTCCCTTAATTTTAAGCGTTCCGTACTGATCGAGACCCGGGTCCTATTTTGTTTTTATTTTCTTTTTATATGTGTACTCTAATCTTGATATCTGTTTCATTCATAGTTTTCTTTTTTTTTTTTTTTTTTATACCTCTAAGGTGGCAAACAAGCCTACGGTCCGCCTGATCGTAAGCGGTCACCGACGCTTGCAATACCAAGGACATCACTCGCGCGTTGCCGACCCTTCAGAAATCTAATAACTTCTTTTTTGAAGAACCCCATTCTGTAGTCCTTAGAGAAAACCTTGGCAGGGAGCTCATTCCACAATCTAAGAGTTCACGGGAGGACGTTTCTTTGAAACCGCCAAAGAAACGTCCTCCCGCTTCTTTGACGCTTCTACATTACGTCAGGATCATCTGAGCTAAAGCAGAGCTGCCTCCACGGGTACGATGCATAAAATTCTCGCAATCCGTCCCAGTCTGCCGACTTATAGTGCCACACAGAACGCCAATTAGTTGGCCCAGAGGGATCGGGTTGTGTGCATGATATTTGAGTCCGAACGAGACAGTGGTCCGAGGAGCCAAGAGGCGCATCCACTGAGACGGAGTATCCGTCCGGACGTGTAGTCAGCAGAAGGTCCAGTAAGGAGCTCGTATGGTCCTCTATATCTGGAATTCTCGTTGGAGAAAGTACCAGCTGAGAGAATCCATAGGTCAGAGCAAAGTCATGAGCAGATATCCCTGCATAGTTATTGGTTCGAGAACTGAGCCACTCACGATGGTGGGCGTTAAAGTCTCCCAAAATTATTAGTTCTGCTGTGGGATATTGCTCTAGAACTTTGTCAGTCGTCAAACTCAGGTGCGTGAAGAGTCGAGTTACGTCCGTGTCACCGCTATGAGACCTGTATAGGCACGCATAGATACGAGTGTGGCCGCCGTGATCTACGCGTACCCACAATATCGACAGGTCCCTGTCTTCAAGGCTATGAAGTCGGCGACAGCAGATATTTTCCCGGACAAACATACGTGCTCGAGTTTGTAGCCGGGATAGTGAAGGTATGATGTGTCGGCCGGGCAGGATATCTGCGTCTCCGTTAGAAAGAGGATGGTCGGCTGCGCAGTCTCGAGGTGATGATGGACTGCATTAAGATTTGCGTGAATACCCCTGATATTGCAAAAATCCACATTGTATGTGGATGGAGTAGCCGCTGTAAAAACTCTTTTCCTTTTTCTATTTCTGGCCATATTATATGAAGTTACTGAGACTAGGGATGAGGATTCACTGCACAGACAGCTGAGAAGACAAAAAGGTGCGGTACTAAGACTGCCGAAGCTCAACACAGATGATACGGTTGGTGGCACGGCGGGTGGAAGGGCCCCTGATCCCCTTCTGTTGTAGTAGCCGGGTCCACTCTGGTCTCCTTCTCCGGCACGACTACCACTTCAGAGATTTTACACAGGCTGGCGGATCAGCCTCCCAGGGCGGAGATTAAGTGATTCCTGGGTTCGGGAACCCGTTCAACCTGCGGGCGGCCAGCGGTCAGCCGTTTCATCATTTCTCCCTGACCGCCGAACCAGCACGCCGCGTCTACGCCGAGCAATGACAGCGATAAGCACCGCCGGTCCTCCGCTGTCCGCGCAGTGAATCCTCAAATAGAGCTCTGGCAACCATACTCACCGCCAGGAACACAGCACTACTCAATGTTAGTGTTATTGTGGCCGCGGTTTTCTGTAAGGTGGAGGTACTTCCCCAGTTCGGGCCGCTCATTCGAGCAAGTACTCGCTATGCCCCGCTTTATTTGTTGGGGCAGCTTATTCGAGCGAGTACTTGCAGTGCCCTACCTCTCTTAATAGTATATAGTAGGTATAGAAGGTTAATTTTAATTCGCTTAAAAATATTATTAGGCTTAGCACAAACGCAATTTTTTTTTAAATCAAAGTATTTATTTTGTAAATCTTCTTTATTAAGTGTTTAAATACAAAACATGTATTTATTAGCTGATACACTATAATGTTATGTTCCGTTTGTGATTTTACAAAGATTAAATATTGGACGCACGCAATAAAACAGTATTGTGATTAGTTTGTAAGGCTAGTAGTAGTTTTTAAACTTGACGATTCGATAGTGTTCTTAGTAATCCATTTTAATAAAAAGATTTTTATTTGATTTGATTTTGATTAACCATTGGAGCAACTAGTGTCGGTGACCGAGCGACTGAGATTCCAGACCCAACGCAACCGGCAACAGGGACGACCAGTGCAATGCTTCTATATATAGAAACTAATGTAAATTCCTTGGTTTGGTCTGGTCTGCGCGACCGGCATAGCACAAATACGCCTGTTTACTTACTCTTACTTCGGGCACGTAGACGTAGACGTGAAGATAACAATCTGAAAATATTGGTCATCTCAGGAAATGTAAATGGCAGGAGATCACGTTTCCACGTGATATCCTGCCGTCAACAATTAGGCGGACCAATCAGATAAAGAAGGCTCCATCGAATAAGTTTGTCTCTATGGTGAGGCTGACACCGGACCAGGACATAATATGGAGACGACTCGTGCATTCTAAAATGAAATTACGTGACGACGATCCTCGGTCTTGAGGGACCGACGACAGAGACGGCAACGCGTGATTGATGCCCTGGGTGTTGCAAGCGTCCATGGGCTGCGGTGCCCGCTTACAGGCGGACCATAAGCTTGTTTGCCACCTTACATGTATTAAAAAAAAGAGTGAGTGAGAATGATTACCCTCTCTAAGAGATGATTTTCCAAAATTTATGAAACACGGCAATGTTAATTTTCAACCTAAAGTCCAATTATTATGCTTAGCTCTAATCTTTTATAGTCCAGCAACCACCGCCTGTTTTTTTAGTGATTAATAATAGTCAGAATGTTCGTGAGTATGTTCAATTGAATTTTCAGTTGAATTTTAAAAAACTCAGAAAAATATCGTTCATTAATTGTGAATAAAATCATATATGTTAAGTTTCAAGTAAATTGGACCATTAACAGTAGGTATGTAAATTCAAGCTTTGTCACCCCATTTTCCCCATAAGGGTCTGATTTTTGGAAAACACTGTAATACTTGTGTCTTTAACTGTGTTGAAGAATATGTATACAAATATCATTTTTTATAGATTTAACTAAGCTGCAAATATTAACTAAGCTGCATTCAAAAAATGAGCTGGTTATTAATATTTTTTATGACTTCGTTATTCAGACATATTCTGAGCGGAGGACGCTCCAGTCAAACCATCCATTTTGCTGGACAATTGTTTTTCTGAGATTATTGTCTAATTATGTGAACATTTCAATAAAAAACTTACTGTTAGTCAGACAACTTGACATGTTTCACACATGCGCACTTCATAAGCTACCCTAATCGAGAATTTTCACAGAACTCACGAAGATTTAGCCTGTTATTAATCATTTAAAAAACAGGCGGTAGCTGCTGGACTAGCTTAATGCTTAAAAAATGACGGATTTCTACACAAAATCCCAACTTACACTTTACTCTCTTAGGGGATGAGTTTCGCAAAATCTTCTTATGTACTCGCCTTTAATAACAGAAACCTCTGTGTGAAATTCAAAGTTTTTAGACCCATTAGTTTCAGCTCTGCATTGAGTCTGTCAAATATGTTCTGCACACTTGCTTTTAAGTAGCTAGTATTGCACCGCTTTTAGGTTCATAATGCATATATGGTTAGCAACGCGCGAGTAATGCCCCTGGCTGGTGTTGCAAGCGTCTATAGGCTGCGGTGACCGCTTACCATCAGGCCGACCGTTAACTAGTTTGCCATCTTAATGGTATGGAAAAAAATAAAACCATTTTTTGTCAATGTCAGCAAAATATAAGCTGCTGGTGCCTTCGCTGACCAGTGCGTTCGCTTCAATGACAGTAAATGCTTACTTCCAAAATCGAGGCGCGTGATAAACAAAACCGTTTATTTTCGCGCAAGGGTGTCGAAAAATGTCGTATGATACTCGTGAGCTATTGTTAAAAGATAACCCAGTAATCGTCACAACACTCGGGCTGAAATCCAGCCTCGTGTGTATTAGAACACAAAGCTCACTTGTATCATAATATGCTAATCTCGATTATTCACAGTAGTTCATCACATGTGATTGTTGATCACGACATTATTTAACTTACCGTACCTATTTGCAGTGTAAATGTTAACGTGTTTAATCATAATGCTAAGTAATGTAATGTCACGACATCCATTGCATTTACATTTAATAAAATATATAACTCATGGTAAATTAAATATCTCCCATTCACAAGAAAAAACAAAACAGAATAAATGAAAATTAATAAAACCAATTAAAATATATAAGTAAAACTCATCACATAACTTAGTTAATGAAAATATCAAATTATATGAAGAGAAAACTGCATAATATGTAAATAGGTAGAATTAATTAGCACATAAAACTTTTAACAACTTAAATCGTTTTCTATATTTTTATAATTAATAATGCATAAATGCCTTATTATTTATATTTGCAACGTTTTGTACTTTATATATGTGAATAGTCAAAAAAGAAAAGGAATCTTCAGCGTTTTGTTGTATTCTGTTGGCATTATAGAGAGACTTAGATAAAACACTTTAAATTAAATATAATTTAAGAAAACCTAAGCAGAATTTTACGATAAGTTGTAATAAAATAAGGAGAAGTAAAAATGCTTCTTGAGATACTAGATCAATTCGACTTTGTTTTTAAAATGCTAATTTTTTTTTACATTTAAATTTTAAACAAACTTCTTATAGCCTGTTAAATACTTCTTTATGATTTTTATGAAGATCTTGTAGGGCTTTTCCTATAACTTATAATTTGTCAGACAGTAAAATAATCATTTATTAAGTAGTTAGGTATTTACGTATGTACTTTATATTTAGTAATTTGTATTCAAGTGCTTTTTTTTCGTTGTTCGGGTTCCGTACCCAGAGCGTGCTATCACAAAGACTACGCTATTTGTCTGTCTGTCCGACTGTCCGACCTTTTAAAGGTTTTAGACCGAAATAGAATATAAAGAGAAGCCTGAATTTTTCACAAAATATGCGTTATAATGGGGGATTTTCTAAAAAATAATAAAAAGTGAAAAAAGTTAAACTTTGAGGGGGTCCGCATACAAGAAACGAAACTTTGTTGTTTTTGCTTTATCACAAAAACAGAAAATCATACAAACTTCAAACTTGCAGAGAAAAATAGTGTAAACTCTTATACTCTTATATGGGCCCTAGTAATTACTATTTTTAATTACAGGTACAGCGCCATCTAGCTTATCATTAAGAGAAACAGTAACACATTTGTTTGTTTGAAACGATATTCAAAGTTAAGCAACGTCGGGCTTGGTCAGTACTTGGATGGGTGACCACTTAGTGGCACACTTTTTTTTTGTTTGTGTTTGTAAATTACGTAAATGGTTGTAGTTATGGAACCCTCGGTGCGCGAGTCCAACTCGCACTTGGCCGCTTACTTTTTTCTTGTATTTCATTAAACTTTTTAGACACTAATAACAGAAATGGACCACAATTTTTAATTGTACTAATTCTTATAACATTTAATTATTATTTTTCTCTCTTCAATTTTAATGACCGAGCCTGACGTTGCTTAACTTTAAATATACTGCTATGATGGGTCTGTTGTTTGATATATATATATATGACTAATTTACCGCTTTTTAATAAAATGTACAAGAGAGTTTTGTACAAATATTTGTAATAATTTACTTGCTTCACCACTTTAACCTGATATGGGAGCTTCGTTGCTTTATGCTTTAACCAGACAGCTTCAATCTTTTAAAAAAAAATCTTTCAATTACGTAGTAATGTTATAATTAATCACTACAAAACTGATCACAAAGGCCGTTTCTTTTATGCTTAGAACCAAAACAATTCAGAAATATTATATGAAATGTCATGGTTGCACAGTTGTTCATTAATGCTCTGGCTTTTATTTTTTATTAAGAGTTTAATAATAAAATGTATGCATTAGATCAAAATTCACATTTAATAATTGAAAGTTTTAAATGTTTGAGGAGTAGATGAATTAATCTTTGTTTTCATTTTCTTGAGTAGGTATATTTTATGACGGTAGGTAGATTGGTAGCTGAAAGAAAAGTAGATTTCGCCCCTACCTAAAGTTTTTACTAATAATTTAATGCATTTTGTGCTCGATGCAACAATCTACTATTAATACAAAGTTAAGGGGTTAAAGTTTTGGTCTTATTTTGTTTAAATTAAATGGTCAGAAGTTACTTGCTCGAATAGTTCTAGACATTAGTGCATACTCCCAAGCAGAAGTTATTAGTAAATGCTAAACCAGTCTGTTCTGAAATAACGCATCGTATTCTTTTGTTATAAAGGGTCCGACCGGAAGTTAAGTTCTTCTGAATATATATCCAAAAAATCAAAACCAAAAATATCCAGCAAAAACTAGTAATATAACATGATACTGTCCTTTCTATTTCTAAGCTACCCACCAAACCATTAGTACATTTTTCAAAAAATATAAAAATACTTGTCCTAAAATAAAGTTATTTTCTAATAATGCTGATGGAGTGGAATAAAAACTTGAAATTACGGTGATCATATTATTTTAAAAAGGTATAAAATATCCACAAGTATAAAAAAACATACCTAATATGATGATATTTACAAAACTTGTATTTACTGTAGTCCACGATAACTTTATCCTGCTATACTGTACAACAATTTAATGTTGGCTTTGACCTCAAGAATTACAATGATCTCGTTTTCGTCGTTAGTTTTAACCTCAACCTTGCAGATTAGGTGTATAGGTAAGTATGTGACTGTTGGTGCTTGCGCTAATGACCAGTAAGTAAAATTTTTACTCAGCTTGTTATACTTGCTGATGCTGGGTATTTCTTTTTCTGGCGTAATATTTACGATGATATTAGATTGACTGCGAACGTTAGACGTGGCTAGGAGTCGTGACCCGGAAGCTCATCAGGGTAGGATCCTGGGCTCGGAAAGCGGCGCTAAGCTAAGTACAATTTCGAGCTGAGTATACTGTACCTAACCTACAGTACTAAAACTCTGGATTTTTTTTTGTGCATATATTATACCAACGAGTCTCAAAATCTTAAGAGCAGAACTATTTATTAACTGTTTAGGCGATTGAGAGATCTGAAAATAAGGATTCCATTCGTTTTTCTGTATAGAGACATGCTCATGTTTTATGGCCAGTATGAGTTACGGAATTGAGTTTGTCATCAGTAAGAAGCTCAACGAAGCTATGCTCCTTCGTAAGTAATTTTTGATATTAGCTAAGCAAATTAATTTTAACTTAGTTTTCAGAACAAAATTGATTATTGCGAGTCAGTGCGTATCCTTGTTTGAGACACATGAGAGATAAAGTTCAAACGTTTTAATATAGTTTTACTATAGTTTCAGTTTTATTATTTAACTCCGGAATTACATTTATATCTGATTTAACATGAAAGTACATTGTGTATTAAGGGTGGTAAGAGGAGTGGAGAGAGAGGCTATTTTGAAGCCTAAGGCTGAATGTTCTATGAGCCCCCACTTTGCCTTGTGGAAAGTAAAATTACCAGTACTGACACAGTAATAACACTTTTTACCAGTAAGTATGATGAAAACTCTATTGACCATTGGCTTACTCGATGAAACGCGTCGTTATTTGGCAAAATACCTTTTTCCCGAGGTTTCGGCTGGGTTACACCAGCCTGGGTCACGGGAAGACTGGTGGTGCGCGGCATCTTCGGCTTCGAGTGGGGCTTCCTGTTGAACTAACCTCACTTTGTCTTTATACTTGTCATAATCACTACACACAACACTAACGGTGTCCTCGGGTGCGTTCGTTGGTGAAACTCGAGAGTTGTATTTTCCTTTGACCATGCTGGAGACAGTTCATTCTCGCGATTGAAGTTAATATGTTTTTTTTATTTCAATCGCTTCGCGTACCAATCAACAGTACCCTTAGGTGGTTGGCATTGGAGTTAATCAGATGTTCTGCTATAGCTGATTCTGTCGTCTAGCAATTCTTTACAGCAGCAATATGTTCTTTGACCCTGTCTGCGATTGTGCGTTTGGTCTGGCCAATGTAAGAACTCCCGCTGCTGCAGTTAATTTTGTAGACACCTGGTGTTTGGTACGGGATTACGTCCTTTGGTGTGCGTACCTGCTGTTCAATTTTGGAGAACGGAAAATATACAGTCTTAATGGAGAATTTATTTGATAGCGATTAAATTTTATCCGTTACTTCTTGTTAGGGCATGAACCTGTTAACCTCCAGATTCTTCGTACGTGTGTCACGGCGAACTGAATTTCTTCTACTCGTTTTGTACCCGTTTTTGTTGAGTGCCTCCTCAACGTGTGCCGGTTCGGTATATAAATGTTTTGGGTCACAATTATGTATAATAATTTTGACAAGTATAAAGACGATGTGGGCGTAGTTCAACAGGACGTCTCTACTCGAAGCAGAAGATGCCGCGCACCGCCAGCCTGCCCGTGACTAAGTCTGATATTACCCAGCCGAAACGTCGGGAAAAAGGTATTTTGGCAAATAACGACGCGTTTAATCGCGTTTTATTTTTACGCGAAAATTTAAAATCTTATATTCTTATATTTCATAACATTTCCAAATGAGTCACCGTAAAAACAATGACAAAGTAAAAATCTGATCTATTAACTTTATGATTAAAAACATTATATTTTCCCTAAATTAATTGAAAAATAAAAAAAAAAATGTCATGTAGCAATGTTTTCTGAGTTCCTTAGTCAAGGGACCTTCCCTTATAGTTTCGCTATGTATGCCTTCCGTGTCCAGACAACAACAGCTTCCCTTTTAAGGTAGTTGCTTCGCCTTACCATACGGGGTCTCCACTCGAGAAAACGTCTGCTCCATTGCCCATCGGTCCTTTGACAGCCATGACCAGCCCACTGCCACTTAAGTTTCCTGATTCTGTGAGGTATGTTGGTGACTTTAGTATTGCACTCTAAACTTTAGTATACAGAGAGACTCGCTCGCTCTATCGTGTGCTGTGCGTTTTTGAACTTGTGGACCAGCCCTGATGTAAGTCTCCACGTTTCGGCAGCGTAAGTCATGACAGGAAGGACGCACTGGTACTTTCGTCTTCAGATTCTGAGGTATAGGTAATGTGATGGCTTGACAAAGCTTACCAAATCGCCAACACCGGTCCAGTTGGATTTTCTCTACAAGTACACAATCCTTGGCTACCTCGAGTAATGTACTGGCGCCGTATACTGGCATCCGTACGACGTTTTGGTTAAATATGACATTTATCTTGCCCAAATTCAAGCCAAGGCCCATTGGTCGAGATGATTCACCTAGGAAGTGCGACTTTTCGTTCAGTTCTTCCAGTGAACCAGTCATAATAACGATGTCGTCGGCAAACCTAAGACGTGCGATGCATTCACTATTTACATTGCCTAAGCCTAGCTAAGTCCAAGGCAAGGATGACATTTTTTAGCACGTTAGTGCACAGTTTCGGGGATATGATGACTGTTTTACCTCTCTATGCAGCGGAATGGCACTTATCTTATGGTATTGGAACTGGAAGATCATCGTAGCAGCGTTATAAAGATTTCGCAGCATCTCAATATATTGTCTGTCTATTTCACATTGCTGTAAAGAATCTAGCACGGCCCAGGTTTCGACAGAGTCAAAAGTTTTTTCGCAATCCAAAAACGCCATACCCAACGTATTATTATATATTATTAAGTGTTTTGTATAATCTATGTGGTCTACGGTATTGAAGCCTTCCGTAAACCCAGGTTGAAACTCGTCAAGTCTTCCAGCGACACGATTCGCGACGACTTTAGATAACAGCTTATACCTACCATACACAATTTTCGCGGGACCCTCAGTGGGCGAGAAAATCTTACTCTTATTCGATTTTGCGTTCGTTCCTAACATAAATATGGAAATAAACAGCAAACAACCATTTTTATGTGCCCAAGTCAACGATTATGTTTGATGGACAATGTTCAAGAGGTTAAGGTTTCGTCATAGAGATTTTGTAACCATCGTCACTAATATATATTGAAAGCCTTTTTGTTTGTTTGTTATTGCTTAACATTGCAACGAAGCAACCAAATAGGCTGATATTTGGTACAAATATAGTTGAAAGGGCGGAGAAGGACATAGATATTCTTTATTATTTATTTATTCCAAAAGAATCACATATTACATACATAACATCACGCCTGATTCTCAGAGGGGTAAGCAGACACCAAAGACTGCCAAATATTCTTATAGGAATTATTAAAACAAAATTCCACGTGGACCAACTATTGCTATAACTTTAGCTTCCTGTATGTATAGTTGTCGTAGAAATATATACAAAACTGGTGAAGGTTTTTAAACACTCGTGTTGGCGCCGCGTTCCTTAATGATATTCGATTATGTATACGTATACTACATAACCAAATTTATTGAAAAATAAAAATATTTGTCATTAAAACTACATCTATAACTAGCTGTACCAGCGAATTCGTTAGCATAGATTCTAGGTTATGCCATGGGTTAGTGAATAAGTGTAGACCTTAGAGTATTTCAGGTATATTTAGTTTTTCTTTTGAATTACCCTGAGGTGGCAAACAAACTTACGGTTCGCCTGATTGTAAACGGTCACCGAAGCCTAGCCTAGAATGCTAGCAACACCTGGGGGCTCACGCGCGTTGTCGACCCTTCAAAAATCTAACAATTTCTTTCTTGAAGAACCCATACCCATACTGAAGACCTTAGACTAACCTTGGCAGGGAGCTCATTGCAGTCTAAGCTAAAGTACCTATATATAGTGAATATAACGAAAATCTAGTGCAATCTTATCTAAAGCTCAGTGTTGACAACGTGACGTTGATATGCCATGGGTTAGTTAATAAATCTAGGGTATTTCAGATAAATATATACCAAAGTAAATGTAGTTCAGTCTAACCTCAAGCTCAGTGTTGGCAACCATTTTGCATTCATTATTAAGTTTTAATATTTAGTTATTGTGAATATTCTCTAAAAGCCCTTTCGTTTCGTGGAATAAATGTTGTTTTGAAGTAAAACAAATATTATGACGTGATTTAGTGGTTTTAGAATATCACCTTCATAAGAGTTAAACAGACGATGAAACTTTTTGTAAAATTCGGTTATTTTTATAAATAAAATCTTACTATGAAAATTTTTCATCCTCTTAGAGGTTAAATTAGGTTTTTTTTTTTGTTTAGCTTTAAAACCACGAAAATCACTTAGGTTTTTATTATATTTTGCAATTTTAAATAAAATTTAATCTTTGAAAAAATATAAAATACTAGTAGCTCATAAAATTCTCATTAAATCTAAAACACTTTTTTATATAAAAATTGCACTTGAGTGCAAATTTCCGTAGATTTTGACAAATCATATTTATTGTAGGCGTTTAGCCTCGACAAATAATTTATTCAAATCTTATGAAGTGTTAACGATAGAGGGTAACGTGAGATTTACATACAATCAAATGGACATTATAAATAAATAAATAAATATTTTTGGACATAACACACAGCGCCGTCTGGTCCCAAAGTAATCAAAGCTTGTGTTATGGATACCAGACTACGGGATACAAATACATAAATATTACTTTTTTTTTGTAAATACATACATGTTATAAGTACATAAATACACCCAGGCTCAAGACAAACACAAATGTTTTTTATTACATAAATGTTTGTCCAATGCGGGAATCGAACCCACACCCTCTGCGCAGCAGTCGACAACACTACCAACTAGGCTGCGAGGGAGGGGGTGAGGGGGTGAGGGAGGGAGGGAGTCAGGACATTAAACTTCATTTGTTTTTCGTTGGAGTCGGTTAAGTTAAATGCAATATGGAGGTCAACGTATCACAGCATTAAAGACCGACGCTCACTGACAAAATAACACTGGCAAAGTATTTTATTAAACTGAAGTTATTTTAATTTTTACTGTCATAATGCTAGCATACTTTGATAATCGTCAGAGAGGTGCATGTATGCCGAGAGATACCAAAGCTTTTTACAGTTTGATCAAGCTTCTTGTAAATATATAAACCAAATAATAAGTTTTGTATATATATTCACAATATAACTATATAATAATATATAACTTTTATACTGCGTGCCTCCTTCTACTAAACGCAAGAAATATCCCGCGGAATGCCACAGGCGGAGCGGCGCGGGCGCGCCGGTGGCGTTTTGGCGTGCCGTGATATCTCGTCAGTGAGTGTCACCCTTTATATACTGTCAGAAGCTATATTACATGTGTGTGCACAGTGTGCCAATGTGCGTGTTTTGGCATTTAGTAGGTTTGCGAAACACTGACGGGGAGCATCTTCACATTGTAATTTCTAGGTGCCAATAGATTTAAATATTAGGTAGGTATATAAGTATTAGTGGGTGTCCATGGCTTCGAAACACAACAAAATGTGCACGTTTCAACACAGTTGTTGCAACGAGATTTAACTGCAGTTTTATTGTGACTTAACTTTAATGGCTTGACGTCATCTTTGGTTAAGTTATTGATAAATAAAATGGGAAAGTGTGTTGAATTTAGAGTCCTTACACATAGAAATGGCAAAAAAAGGATTCGGACAATAATTTAAAATTTTAATTTCTACACACATACACACACACCCACACACACCCACACACACACACACACACACACACACACACACACACACACACACACACACACACACGTTTTACACGTCTATAAAGATAAAGATAACACGAAAGCGTAATAATAAAAAGCGTAAAAATTTAATTTATTATTTGGACCTAATTTAGTAACTTCTAATTTTTTTGTGAAGTTAATTAGAAATTAAAATTTTTGAAACGGCTTCTTATAATATATATATATATATATACTAGCTGACCATGCAGACGTAGTTCTACATGATACCGACTGCAGCGCCATCTGCCGGGCTGATTTGTGAATCTAAACCATCCCGGGCGCCACCCAAACACATACAAAAAAAAATCATTCCATTCGGACCAGCCGTTTAGGAGGAGTAGAGTAACATGCACACGTACAGTAGAATTCTATATGTATATATATATATATATATATATATATATATATATATATATATATATATATATATATATATATATATATATATATATATATATATATATAAATGTACATATTAGTGTAAGAAATAATAATTATAAACTTCATTCGCAAAAGTTTCCAAACACGCGACTTTACAGTCCATCTTTAGCATGCATCTTTAATTTTGTAAGTAAATTTGTTAAATTACAAATTCACCTCCGATATGGAATAAGACATGGTGATTGCTGAATCTCAACTGGATCTAGAAATAATACTTTAAATCCTTAACTGATCTTCTTTTTTATGTTTTATCTAAGTTAATCTAAGTTAATTTGAGGTCGTCAATAAAGACACAAACAAAGCAGTTAAAAAGTCAGTGAACGTAGGTAGAAATAATTTAAAGGAGTCAGAAGACCTAAGTTCAGCAGCGTTTGGTTAGTAAACTCTTCACGAAGCACATACCCCAATGCTTGGAGACGTAAGTCTTCAGTCATTATAACTTGCCAACTTACGATACAGAAACTATGGCAGTAGGGCTACTAATCTGTTATTCATGACAAAACCAACAAGCTATCTAAAAAGCTACAATAAACGAAATATTCAGGAACCACTGTACTCTAATGTATGATTTCATTATCAATAACTCACTTCACTTCACTGTATAATTTGGAAAAAACCGGTCAAGTGCGTGTCATTTACGCATTAAGTTAGGGTTCCTTAGAATGAGCTTTATGCGAATATCTGAAAAAAATATAAAAGTTATAGGTCACAAATTTTAACTTCGGAACATACATCTAAGAAAAAAATCGGCCAAGTTCAATTCGAACTCGCGCACGGAGGGTTCCGTACCATTATCTATAAAAACAGCAAAAAAAAAATCACGTTTGTTATATGGGAGCCCCCTAAAATATTGATTTTATTCTGTTATTTAGTATTTACTGTTATAGCAAAAAAATTTTTCCTTGGAGGTGCGGATCCCTAAGAAGTAGCAAAATTTATTATTCGCATAATGAAATGACACATTGTTTTGATCGTCCAGTGTCTAAAATTTTCAGCAGGTAACCAAAATTGTATTTTCTCGTTTTGCTCTATGGCTACATGGCTACGAAATTTTTTGAGAACACTTGACAGACAAACGGTTATGTAAGAGTACAACTTAGTAGTAGATAACTGTGTATTCTACCAAGGGCGCAGTGCAAACATGACCCGTTTTTTTGCTTCTGCTGCTGGCGTGTCGTAACTTTGTTAGTCTTCTGTCACTTTCAAAGTCTCATTGACTTTTGTCTTCTTCAATATCGCAACAGTGAACTCATGTTTATTTTCCTGTTACAATGCGTAAACAACGTTTTAACGACTGTGGTTAAACTTCAGCATATGTAATCAACACAAGCTCGATACTATATTACTAAATTTAAAGCGAAAATATATTTTTTCAATCAAACAATGTTCTAAGACAGGGCCAAGGTACAGATGTGTCATAGGGACAACTGCGCCCCGGGCTAGTTATACCTAGTCGCAATCATCAAAATCGGTGTTTTGTATTCCCCACTTTTCTGCTCCAAAACCTGAACCGCAAAGTATAGAAATTACTTATCCTGCAAGGTAATGAATTATTTTATGTCTTTATGATTCCTTTTCTAAAAATGAATGTACATATTCTTACAGAGCACGTCGAAAAATTTCGTAAAAATAAGCAAAAAAAATTTAAAATCTAGTGAGAAAACAGGGGAATACGTTTGTATCGGGAAAAACAGCCAAATATTTCCTCTTAAGTGAATTTTTGTGAAAGTTACATACAAAGCATCTTTATTAAATGTTTGTGAAAGATTTCTTAAATTTTTCTCATACCAATTCCTATTAGTCAACAAATTATATTGTGCCTCGCAATGACCTTCTTATTTGTGGCTATAGTACACGGTATATAGAATCGTAGATAAAATGGTGTATAGTCAATTTGTTATAGTGACCGCAAATGATAGGCGACCTTCATGTATCTCATCATTGAGTAAAACGCGACTGAGATTAAAGTCAGCCTATGAACAAATGTGGTGTTTTATTGTAAGTATTTTTAAAGCAAGCACGGAACTCTTTGAAAAATCAAAAACTTTTCAATCATTATTTTTAACAAAATATAATTTTAATAAATAAATTAAACCAACCTAAAAAAGTAAAGGATAAGGCCTTAAAGCTAACATTATGACAGAACATTAAACTAGGCGTTATTTCGTTTTGAAGTCAAATGCCAAATATTAGCAGTAAAAATAGGTAATAATTGTCTATTGTGCCTTATTTTTTACTTTTTAGTTGTTTTTTGTAGTTGATTTATTTTTAGTCACCACGCCGCTGCGACATTAATGGCGCTATTTTAACTAGCGAACCCTGTCGTGCCCTCCACGATACCTACCTACGTATTATTTCGTTCGCTTCTCTTTTTTCCTGTTTGGTTTTTTTTTATTTTTTTTGACTTTTTAAATGTTTGTTTTTTTTTGCGTTGGGGTTTTTTTTAGATATACAGCGGTTTAGTTTTTGTCACTAATAAACATTTATTTTATATATATTTTTTCAATGTTTTTGAATTTCAATGAATCTAATTTTTTTTTGGTATTGCAATATTCGATTTCGATAAAGCGGGTTCAGTTGGATTTTTTAGGAAAAAAATCCAAATTTTTGTCAGTGTTTAAAAATTCTAGATGGCAGGTCTAACATGGCACGCATCGTTTGCCAACATTATTTGATAACAAAGAGGAATCACTCGCGTACGGTAGTAGAGGAATTGAGTTTCTAAGCAAATGCTTCACCTTTGCCCATGACAAGGTAATTCTTGCATCGACATGAGGAGTAAGTAATAATAATAGATTAGATTTGTTTTATAACTTGAAGCAAAAAAAAACCACTAGAACTTAAAACAATCAAAATTATAGATATTTTGAGTTTTTTTATAGATATTAATAATTGTTTACATAAGCATTTAAGAGCTTTGCTTACTTTTGTTGACAAGGGGGATGGGAGGTAAATAATTGTTATAAATCTTCTTACTTAATACTTGAATGGTCCCTATATAGTAAATACAAAAGTATATATAAGTTTTGTATTATGCTTTATTCTTTCTTATAATTTTACTTACGATGTTTTATGTATCATCTACGTCTTCCTGTCAATATTACTCTACCCAAAGTTTTCCTGGTAGAGATCGCTTTTACGCGATAAGGCCGCCTTATTGTGCTATTTCTTCTGTTGTTATTTTTTTTGTGTATTTTTAATTGTGCAATATTGTATTGTATTGTATTGTGTTATTAATTTTAGCAAACTAAAATTATATCAAGAACAAAAGGACAACAATACATGAGAATTGAATCCGAGTCTCGCATACACACTAAAAAAACGGCCAAGTGCGAGTCAGATGCGTGTACCGAGGGTTCTGTACCTATTGAAATTTTAAAACGACCAAGCACGAGATTGCTTTACTTTGTATGGTGTTTCCAACAATCAAATAAGTTATTGTTTTTCTTATATTAGCTAGATGGCGTTGAAACAGTAATCAGAGATGGTAATGGCTCGGGCCTGTCTCACAGTTGGCCAGTTTTTATTATTTGTTGGTATACTTTACAGTACATACTATTTTTTACTGTAAGTTTAAAGTTATACAAACTTTACTGTTTTAACGATAGAGCAATAACAACGAAAATATGTTTCTAATATGGGGACCCCCTCTCAAATTCTTGCTTTTTAAACCTATTATTATTTTTTAAATAATCCCTTATTATAACACATATTCTGTAAACAAAGAACCGGTTGCACTCCGGAAGTGCCGGCAGAAGTGAAAACATACAAGCTATTTACTTCCCATCACTTCGTATATATATTTTTTTATTATAAATAATAGGGGCGTTTTGTTGACAGCATTGAGACCTATAACATCACATAGGCATTGAAATCGTTTTGTTCACCAAATGTAAACAAACAATATGGCCGTCCACTATTTGACAGCGCATCCACTACACTACCTCCCGAGCATGTGCAGCCAATGCGTTGAATGCGGTCCGAAGTGACGTCATAGCGCATTCATTTTTGGTCAACAAAACGATCGAATGTGCGCATTGGACGGCATTGAGCGCACTCAATGCGTATAATGCTCGTCAACAAAACGCCCCTAATAATGTTTGTTTATTTACATTCTTGACGTAGTATATTTGACATCTCAATCTGTCATAGAATGAAAATCTCATATCCAACCTCCCTGTACTACTCATAATCGCCATATACTAAAAACAAAAACTAAAATAATGTAAATAAAGGTCACGTGTCCTGACGCGAGTTCTGTTACCCATCACAAAAAAGCGCACAGAGCCGCTAAATACGTTTTCACTTCAATCATTAAAGCAAATCAAAAAATTAAAATCAGGCTTCTACCTATTTTGTTCTAAAAGACAGAGCCATTTAATGGTCGGACAGACAGGCATCCAGACAGCGTAGGCTTAGTAATAGGGCTTCGTTGGCACCTTATTGGTACGGCACCCTGAAAACGAAAAAGAAGGTATAGCATGACGATCGAACACAAGTTAGCAATGTAATCTGTGTCTTTAAACCGCTGGGCTTTTTACTTTATGTAATAAACAGTCACTTTAATACTATGGCAAGGTACCAACTGTTGAATTTAAAAACCTTTTAAATCAGATTTTTTGAAATATTCTGAAACGAATGGATAATGGTGATTTAAGTCAGATATTAAAGAGAAATTGTAATTTAAATGTCTTAAGTGAGTGATTCATAAACCTTAAACTGTATATGCATTATTGTAACTTAGTTTACACATAGGCATACCTTTGAAAAGATATTTTTTTACCACGCCTTCCTATAAAATCAAATCAAATCAAATTTTATCGTAATTGAAATGCTGTGACACGCAGACAGCCGGACGTGACAAAACAATAAGGGCTTTATTTTTGGCATTTGCCCTTTTTATCAGCCTCATACGTCCCCACTATTGAGTATGGCCTATCCTCACCATGGGCGAGAGCGATTTCATCCATATTCCATGTCCATCTATAGTCCATGACGTGGGCTCAGCGCGGATACGTCTTATTTTGACGTTTGTAGGTTTCCTCGTGATGTCTTCTTTTACCGAAATGCCAATTGCGGTGTGAAAAAACAATATACTTGAGATATTATGAAACGACTCATTGGTATACGTCGCGTTCGAACCTTTGCGCCTCAGAACGCGAAGCAGAAACAGAAAACACTAGGCCATTTGCCAACGCAATTACAGTTTTTGTAACATAAATTGATGAGATATTGTTAGCAGACTAAAATTCATTATAAAAACGAAGCCTTTCCATATCCAAAAAGTCGAACCTTATTATTATGAAACCTGTTAACCTTGCGCATACATGTTTACCCAAACATAGTTACATCATAATTTTTTTTAAAGCTGTCAAATAACAATAAACACAAAACGACGTAAAATAACTATAATTGGATATACTTTAATTGCACTTCAAACTTTTTTATATTAGACAACCTTGTAAAAAATTACATCTTTTGACCTCAACTATTTTTAATACGTAAAAAATTTTATACATATTTTGCAATATTTAACTGTAGATTAGAAATATTGACATTTTGAAAATATTAAGTATTGCTATTAAGTAATTTATTTTTTATGGCATTTACGTATGTGTATTTACCGTTTTAAGCTTCAGAAGGGGGTAACCAGCGGATGAATATATTACCACATCACAATGTGGTGGACAGCCTCTTATCACCAACCGCTTTACTTCTGGGTGACAGGTGGTTACCCCATTGCTGCAACACTGGTTCTGATAGCAGTGTATCTAGTCTAAGGTGGCTTCATATATGTCATACGTCGAAAATCGCGGTAAAATATAAGAGTGGGACTATTGCTAGTTCCCGACGACCTGTAGGAAATACATCAGGATTTAGCTGGGTGATATGATGTTATAATAACAAAAATAAAGAGTTTTGGCCATAAAATTGATAAGGTTAAAGTAAATGAACCACACGGTTTTGCAAAAGTTAGAGTGAAGTCGTTGACATCGCCAAATTACAATAAATTAACGATTGTTAAATTTCGACACATGTCTTATTTAGGTGGATTTGCTTAGTTTAAATTTTTTATTCCGACGCATAAGTATATATATAGTATTTAAACTGATAATCTTACTATTCCATTTATTCATAGGAAAAATGTACCCCTAGTTCTAAAAGGAGTATTAACTTATCATCAATTTTATAAGTAATTAATACATAACTACAATAATCTATGCTAGTTCCCTAAAAAGTACATAAGTACATTTAACACCCAGACTAATAAAAAAAACTTCGTTCGTCAAGTGCTAGCCCCTGTGGCAGCTACTGCTGCCAAAAAACAGAGGCGACGGGGTTACCTCTCTATTCTATTCTTATGATGAAGTTAAAATTGTATTTTTTAAGGTACAATTTGAATAAAAGATTTTAATAAACGTCATTGTGTATTTAAATGATCACGATGAGAGGTTCACTTGATGAATTGAAACTGATTACTTCCTTGATTAACTCAAAAATGGCTTATTACAGGTACCAAAAAACAGCTTTTGCCTGGGGCTCCGCCTACGCTAAATTTGGTTATCGAAATAGATTTTCTACGGCAAGTCTTTGATAATATTAATTAAGTGTGCTATTTATAGCTTGCTATATATTATAATATATAGCAAGCTATAATTAGTCTACGTGTAATTCGTTTAAAGTTATTCCTGTGGTAACTTGAATTTTCCGCAATAGCTTAAGTGGTATATGGCAGCTAACTTGTGCCGTCATTAGATATCCTCAAATGTTGAAAATAAAAAAAAAGTCATCAGCTATTTTAAGAAGGTTTTATATAGTTTCTGAATAATATCTGTGAGTTGTTGTTGGCATTTCTGCCAAAAAACGACCCTATGTCCTTCTCCGTCCCTTCAACAATTTCTGTACCAAAATTCAAATTATTTGGCTGATACATTGCGACGCTAATAAATAATAAACAAACAGACTTTCACAAATATATATTAGTTTAGACAAAAAGGGATACAATGCCTAATAAATAACTAAGATTGTTTTATTGAATTAATATCTGTGAACTTTAGCTTTTTAACTTGAACCGATTTCAATAAAAGGTTTGGGAACAATTATAAGATAATTTATGCATAATATTCATGTTTAAGCCTTTTTCGGAAGAATCACTTGGTCCACGGGGCGCTGAATTTCATGTATTTTCAGAGACTTGTATAAAAAATATAAGCAACAAGTGGTCCGAAAGCACCATATAATTTTGCTCAAAATTTTGTAACTCCAATAGTTGTCTCTTTTAATCTCATTGCCTTTTATTTAGTCGCGCGTATCGGTATAGTGCATTAATTAATATGTGCATGTCAAGTGAACTGGCCATCAGGTTAAAAACGATTAACATTGGAGTTAAAAACGATTAACATTGGAGTTAAAAAATCACCTCGCAATTTTGACAACGATTTGTGAGATTTTTTATGGTCTTGGAACCTGCCAGTTACATTCATAATAAATCAATTTTGTTCGCAGGTTGGTATATAAAGGTTAAGCTTTTACTAAAAGGTTGTTTTTTATGATTATCATTAGCTTAAAAACTTAAAGTCACTGACATATGTCGCATAATCAGCAAGCTGAAGTGGCAAAGGGCTGGTCACGTCTGTCGGAAGACCGATAGTGACCTAGAGTGGAGACCTGATATGGGAAGACGAAGCGTGGGATGCCGTCCAGCCCAGAGGACTGACGACCCTAAAATCTGGCTGGTGGAAGCTGGATGTGGAAGGCAGAGGACCGGGAGAAACGGCGCGCCGTAGCGGAGGCCATTCAGCAGTGGACTAATATTAGCTGATATGATGATAATGATGATGACTTAAAATTCTACTGAACTGGTTAAACGAAAAACATAGTATTTGAACGACATTAATTTTATTGACAAAATCATATTTCTCGCGTATAAAAGTACAAAAAAACTAATCTTATGGCACGCTTAGTAAGGTTATTAATTGAACAGATGAATTCTTGTGACTGAGATCGACAAATCACTGGCAATAGTACAAAAAAAAACAAAAATAAAGTAACCTCAAGTGAAAGTATTCACATAAGTAAAGTTTAAACTTAAATGTTATCTATTTTGAAACGCTAGTTTTGGGTTCGAATCCGTTGGGACCAGCGGTAAAGACCACGGTATATGTTTTACCATCAGGGGCAACAAAACTGTACTGTCCCTTAACATTCAAGTTTGAGTCTTCGGCTTCTGGGGGACCGTCGATTTTACCCTCTTCCTGTCGCGAGGTACCATCACTGGTCTCAAAACTGTGGACAAATTAAAACATTGCATAATTAAGGTATTTCATCATAGTCAAATTTAGTTTAAGCCCAATGGTTTAAACCAATGGTTTGTACCTTCAATAAGGTACATAGGAAAGTTAGGAACCTGATACGGAGACAAAAGCGAAATAAAAATAAGAGTTGGAAATAATCTAGTTAGTTGTTTTATGTCTAAGGACATTTTTCATTAAAACAAACCACCTTGTTAGGTTTTTACTGTTACATATTTTTACAATGCTTTTAAGATGCTAATTGAAACTCAAATATTCAAAAAAACCCGGCCAAGTGCAAGTCGCGCTTGCGCAGGTAGGATTCCGTACCATTATCTATGAAAACGGCAAAAAATCACGTTTGTTGTATGGGAGCCCCCTTAAATATTTATTTAATTCTGTTTTTTAGTATTTGCTGTTATAGCGGCAACAGAAATACATCATCTGTGAAAATTGTAACTGTCTTACTATCACGATTAATGAGATACAGCCTGGTGACGGACGGACAGCGAAGTTTTAGTAATAGGGTCCCGTTTTTTACCCTTTGGGTATGGAACTCTATAAAAGAAGCATGAGTTTAAAAAAATGTCAAAGTAACCTTGTTTGACTATTAGGTTTCTGAATTAAATGAATGTGATATGCGGGCGGATGGATGTGGCAAAACTAGTTTGACTACGGAACCCTAAAAATAACTAACACGATCTTGAGTGACTTGAGTGTCGTGAAGAAAATGTTATAAAAATAACAATAGGCACGTATAATTATAATTATGAACCTATAATTATAATAAAAGTATAATTGTAAATCTGGACCAGCCTTCGATAAATACTTAGAATGCTAACTAACTGGTTAAGTTAAAATTAACAATAAAAGTTAAAAATAAGATAAACTTTATCTTATTATAACATTTACTCTCATTATGTTTTCAAATGTTGACATGCTTTTTTATTTAAAATCTTCGAGCATAAAAAAAATATCAAGTACGACTCCGCAAAAGTTTCACGCACCGAGAATCTTGTACTATTAAAACATTATTCTCGATTCTGCCCATGTATCTTCAAAATCAGTGATATTATAGTTGATTATTTACCATGGGGTAAAAGCAGTGTCTTACGTCACGAGCGCCAAATTGATACCCAAGCGTAATGAAGGATGCTGGAAGGTTATTACCAAGTGTAAGGCAATATTTTTTAAATATGAATTTGAAAACAATAAAAGATTTACTACTGGGTTTCTTGCCGGTTCTTCTCGGAAGTAAAATCATTCCGAACCGTTGGTAAAGTTTATAAAATTAGTAGTTGACCAGATGATTCAAAAGTGCTGTTTAAAGTCTACTTGAGTAAAACAGTTCGAGTGTGTGTAACGCCAGAGAAAATCAAGCGAGTTAAGTAGAGAAGTTAAGAGGTAAGTTAAGTTAAGCAAGTTCGCCAAACAAGAAAATACCTCTATCCCCGAGGAGAATACTCTGCTTTTTACACCCCGGGACAAATAAAAAGCAATATTATTGGAAATATGTGCTTTATCTGATAAAGACTTGACGACTGTTGTAGGCTGTCATGTAGGTTTCATTAGACTTTTCTGAAAGTAGGTTGTTAAGAATGTTAACGGCTTCAGATTTGATATTTGATGAACTTTATAAAAAATGTAGTTTGTAATGTACATTAAACAATACGATGATTTCCACTATTCGCGCCTGTTTGTTTTCTACTCATGGTAGCACTTACAGTTCGATTTTCGTGATAGTTTTTATAAAATTTTTTAGTTGTTGATGTTATGTTTTTTTTCTAAACTTACTCGAAATTGTATCCATCAGCCTGAACGTTGCTATCAAATCGGAGAATTTGTACTTCATTTTTTGGAGCCTGAGGCTGATCGGCAGCGCACAAGGCGGCGATTACGCAAAGGACTGTTACCTGCAAAAAGAAATATCATAGTTACATAAGCAAATACCTTCATTATATTACTATCATATATTAATACAGTATTAAAACATAAAAAAGTAAGTTTGTTTGTTTTCTTTGACGCAACAGATCTGAAATGTGGCACAGGGATGGTTAAAGAAACGATGTTTATCTTGGATAGTCCAGTAGCACCCATACAAATAACTATAACTAAATTCCATGTGGATGAACCATATCTGAATATATATAGCAAGCTTTCTTACTATAGTCAAGGAGCTAAAGCAGGAATCTTTCGCCGATAACCGAATTTAGCTCCGACTTTAATTCAGGTTTTAATTTTTGTACGTCGAAGCTCAAAGTCAGTCAGTGTGTAATTTAGAGTTTCTCCAGGTAAATTAATTACTTATGAACAAAATCCATTAAAGAACCGATGTAGTAGTAAAAGCTGGTAAAATTACGAATTGTAATGGGCAGTTTTCCAGCCCAATAAACTGAAAAGCATTGACGCGCAAATTTTGCGATCTCCTTTTGGAAAACGTAATGCAGAATAAGTCCTTTACCCGGTAGAGCAATGATTTTGCTTGCGTCACTTGTGAAAATTATAGTAAATCTAAATAGCCTATAGCCAATCAAAGTGTGCTCAGCAAATAAATGTATTTAATCATAATGAAAACCTTTTTTAGCAAGTGTATAGTTTATTTGATTTCCTTTGTATTAATTTTTTTTTAAAAGTAAACAAATTACTCCTAAGTATTGTTATCTGTTTATTTTTATGTTGCTTGAGCAGAAAATCTGTCTCGTATTTATCCCTCAACACAAGTTACAACGTTCGTAATTCAAAAGATATTCCTAACAATTTAAACATCAGAAGACAATGCAATTAATAATAAAAAGTAACTACAAATTATCCAACTCACGTATTTGATCATGTTGCTATGTATATTTCGTCTTGAGCACAGGCTTAAGAATGACTAGTTTCCGTACATCGCTCATTTTATATATAATTCAAGATGAGGCGTTCACGGCCTGACATCAGAGGATAAGACGAGGCGGTGGTTAATCTGTGACGCGACATACCTACACATGTCTTCGCAATTTTTTTTTGTTAAACTTTATCCACGGTCAAGAGTCATCACCATCGTTTATTTCATATTTGACAATACTATCAATTACAAATAGTTGGTTAACTATTGACATTTTAATTTTAAATTAATAATTGTGTTATTTCTTAACGTTGCAATAAGCAGTCAGCGTTCGGTTGTAATAAGAATAAATATAATAACAGTACAACGGGATTGTATGTGTTGACAGAAATATGTAGATAAGTTTAAAATGCTTACCTATATTTTGATTTCTTATTTTATTATAAAGTTTGGATTTCAGTGATGGAATTTGCTAAGGTAATTGTATAAAAACAATTTTTACTACTGTTACTCGAAAAAGAACATTTTCATCACCGATTAGCGTGTAAAAAACTAAAATAAATAAATGAAAAATTTGAAACTTATAGAAAACTCTTTATTCCAAAACTTATTCGGCAGACAATAAAAATCATCCTAGGTTGTTCAAGAACACAATGAGGACGTTAATTAATTGTAAAGTCAACCTTACCAGGCGATTATTACTCGACAGAAACTAAGTTTTAAGGAACACTGCCTGTTTTCATGAAAACTACAAAAATACCTTTTAATGAAATAAAAAAAAAAACTTTAAGGGTTACGAATATGGCTGCTGTTGTTTATAGTCTACAAGAATTTTTGCTCGACTTCGTTCGCGTTGACTTTCACCAAATAAAAAAAACCTTAAGCTTTTTTAACAAATTGTCATCCCCTATTTTGCCCCTAGAGAATGATTTTCCAAAAGCGGCAAACAGTTCAATTCTAATTTTCAACATAAAAGCTTAGTACTAATTTTTATGCATTCAGCTTCAAAAATGACACGAGATTTTGTCCGCGTGGACTAAAAAAAGAAAAGAAAGCAGTTTATGGTTTTACCTACTGATTTATATTATATGTGGGAACTCTCATACAAATACCATTCGTAAATAGGGGATTTTGCCCTGTAGGGGTGATTTTTGAAAAACGGCACAACCCTTCAATCCTAATTTTGAACCTAAAGGCCAAATACTATTTTTTATGCATTCAGCTTCAAATTCAAATAACGGAATCCCATAAAAAAAATTCAATACCTGATTTACCCTCTGTAAGGGATGATATTAAAAAAACAATGGAACATGTCAATCTTGATTTTCAACCTAAAGGCCATATAACAACTAGAGGTTTTTTAGAAGCCTAAGACCGAAGGATTTAATGACCTGAGTTTATAACTTCCGTACCGCTCGTGTTACACACAATGTTAATGTTATGAATCAACAAATAAACCAAAACAGAATTGAAATGGCGGTAAGTAATAATTTATCAAGAGAATTCATAAATCAAAAAGTTTTAACTGAAGTTAAAACATACTTAAGCATATCTACAAAACCTATTTAGACCCACAGTACAGCTTTTATACATATTTGATGGAATAGAAGCGTCATTACCGCCTGTGGGTTCTTCGAGCGTACTCACGCTTTTCTTAGAGAAAAGTAGAATTTAAGAAAAACCCCGTGCGAGTAATTAAGGTTTTAGGACACGATTTACCTGCACATGTAGATACTGATTACGAGTAAATGTGATGAAAAAACGTTTAAAAAACAAACTAATAAAAATTTACAAAAAAAAAAAGAAAAAAAATTATAAGTGTGGTTTAAATGTTTTTATATATTTTTTTAATTTATACTTTTCAATCTTTGTTACAAATACCAAATGAAAAGTTTGAAAATTGCGGTAAATATTGATGTTTGAGATTTCTAGCTAGTCAGGAAGTGATCGAAGTTACGATTGCAAGATTTAACCCAAACAGGTGTAACTTATATAAGCGTAGTAAAAATTACGGATTTCCACACAAACATTTAAACTCGTTTGAATCCCTTAATATATGAATTTTGCAAAATCTTTTTATAGTTGTCACAGAAACCTCTGTGCTAAATTTCAAGTTTAGACACAAAAAAACAATTTTTCACCCAATTTGCTGTCCTTCTTTTTCTAGGGGATGGATTTTCAAAAACTTCGAAACACGTTAATCTCAATTTTTAAGCTTTGAGCTTAAAATATGGCGGATTACCATACAAACTTCCAACCCTCATTTAACTATCTTAAGTTATGAATGTTGCAAAATGGTTTTTTACTACTCGCCTACTTTTTTACAGTCAAATTACATGGCCAAAAAAACCATTAATGGTAGAGTTTTGAATTTTGGTGTACTTGTTCACTAAGACCTCCCGTTGAATATACTAAAAGTCCCCATCGATAGGTGTTGCGCTCGCGCCGCCATCTTGGAAAAAAGGTACCCTTTTTCAGTTTTTTGCTTATATCTCGGCAACAATTATTAAAACGATAAAATCATGTATACAATAACTAGTTAAATTTCCTATAAAAAAGCTCATACATATTACTATTGTATCTCTAGTATTTTAGCTGTAATCCGGTGTTAAAAAGGAAAATTATTTATTTTTTTGCTGCCGATATACCGTATTGTTTAATGTTTACTCCAAAATGGTTCAAATATATTTTTTAGATTTATTCCGCGAAACTTCCAAGAGAGAAAGAGAAAGAGATGAGATGGTGAGAAAGAAAGATAAAGGGAGGGGTCCCAAGAGGCAAATGCATTATGTGACATGATGTGTATAGCTGGGTCGAAATGTGTTTTGGGGCCGCTTGGTGGGTACAAGTACCACTAACTCACCGTCAGATTACACTGGCAACTCTGAGTATTTATTTCTGGAAGTCTTTCTTAAGCATAGCAGAATTCTTCTCGGAGTTTTTTACAGTCCTTCTCTAACAATTAATTGTTTTAACTCATATTAAAAGCTCCTAGAAGAATTAATTCCTTTGTATGATAAAGCCATAATTATGGGTGACTTTAACACATGCCTTATTAAATCTGACCAGCGTTCAAAATCTTTTTTATCTTTAGTTTCATCCAAAAACCTCTATATAACATCGCTGAAAGCCACCCATCATCCTCCAAACTCTTGACCTAATCTTCTTGACTTAATTATTGTCTCAAATTCTAACCTCATTTCTGACTTTGGTCAAATGCCTGCAGATTGTTTCTCTTATCATGACCTTATTTTTCTCTCATACAAAGTTAGACCTCCAAAACCCAAAAAGCGTACCATTCTCCAGCATAATTTTAACGGAATCGATTTGCGTCGTCAACAATGCATACGTATCGATTCTGGCTGCTCGGACTGGTGTGTTGTGCCTGCAGGTGTTCCACAAGGTGGTGTTCTGTCACCTTTATTGTTTTCCCTTTTTATAAACTCCCTGACAAATCGACTAACTACACAGTTCCACTTATATGCTGATGATCTGCAGTTATACAAAGGTTCAAAAGTTGACCAAATTCAGAATGCTATCGGTATCATTAATAAAACTGTATCTGAATGGGCAAAGTCCTTTGGACTCTTACTTAATCTCAGGCTATATTAGTAGGTAGCAGTCGTCAACTCGCTAATCTGGACATAAATAAACTGCCACAAAATATTTACAATGACGTGCCTATTCCTTTTGTCGAAAGTGAAGAACCTCGGAATACTCATCGACAGCACGTTATCATGGCGCCCTTAGGTAAATGCACTTAGCCGAAAGCTGTTTGCTTCATTACAGTCACTCAAACGTCTTCAAAACTTTTTACTATTCCAGACTAAGGTTATGCTGTCGCAGTCTTTACTGCTTCCTATTCTTGATTACGCGAACGTAAGCTATCTAGACCTTACAGAGGAGCTACTCGACAAACTTGAACGTCTCCAAAATCTATGTATCCGATTCATTTTCGGATTACGGAAATACGATCACATTTCAGAGTTTCGTGCTAAACTCAAGTGGCTTCCAATTCGACTTCGCAGGAATACTCACATTCTCACTCTTTTGTATAGTGTCCTTAATAATCCCTCTGCACCCTGCTACTTGCAGGAGCTCTTTAAATACCAGTCTAATACTTCACAAAGTATGATATTAAGGTCGAGTTAGAACGAACTTTAACTATTCCACCCCACTCTACTACCTTTTACGGCAAATCATTTGCTGTGAAAGCAGCTCTGTTGTGGAACAATGTACCTTCCGACATTCGGTTGGCAACGTCAAATCATATTTTTAAAACTAACTTAAAATCCTTCTTTCTTCAATCATTGCAAATTTGATGACATATACTCATTCAATGTATATTTATTATGTATATATATATATATTATGTATGTATTTATGAGTATCTATATATGTATGTATATGTAATTATGGTGTATTTATGTATGTGCGTTTACTTAGAATTATTTTACCTATGGTTTTCTGTATTTTTTTTACGTTTGGACTCTACCTACTTAAATTAAAATAAACCTTTTTACGGAAATACCCTAAGGTTGGCTGGAAGAAATTGCATTATGCGATAAGTCTACCTTAGTACATAAGTATCAATTTGTTAATTTTACACTAAAATTACAATTTACTATAAGAGTTAAATTAATAAATAACTGGAGTTATAAAGCTATTGAAGTCGACACCCTGAGCGCCATGCATTCCTTCCAAAATAATACGACTAAAAGGCAGACTGCTTTGAAAATCTTAGAGTCGTAATGCTAAGCCAGTAGACACAAATCATGACCGCGAGGTAGACAGTTAGGTCAAAAGTAGATGCACTCTCCCGCCGCTTACCTCTCTACCTCCTGTCATTGCAGACAAAGTTCTGCAGACTATCAAAACTAAGTCTACCACTGATTATATTATTAATAAGTATTTTTAACGGGGCGATGTCGAACTAAATTTTTTGGCGACGTAGTTAGGGTAAAAATGTCCTAAGCCCTCATCATATAGGTTAATAATTTAGTTTACTAAACGCTTTGAGTAAACTTTAATAACAGTTACTACTACCACGGTTACGTAATTCCATAGAAACTATAGACCTCTTCACCAAAGCCATTTCGGATTTTGGGCAACAGAACAGTGGCACATTTATTTCGACGCGCCATTTTTCGACGTGGCGACAGCGTTCAATAAATACTAACACAATGATTTTTAAGCTGTTACATTTATAAGCCGTTCCTCATACACTGAGATCGCTTTTAACTGTTTTTTATTTTATGTACTTGCTAATAGTAGCTTGCGAGTGAATGTTGGGTGACAGATTCGATGACGACATCAATATTATAGATCTAATGAGAGCAGGAATGGGATCTAGCTGTGGTAAGGTGATTATTTAAAAAGCTTTTTTGAATTTGCTTCCTTTGACTTCGTAGACCTGGAGCTCAAGATAATAACCAAGAGATTGCTAGAGCAAAGTTCATCCAGTACTCCTATCGAGCACAAACTTTGGCTTGTGTTCTGTAGAAACGCTATGTTGAGTACGTCCAGCCTATGGTAGTCATTAACAGCGTAGTTAGTAGCAGTCATAATGTTAAAATTGAATCCAGTCCGTCTAGAACCTTGCCTTTGTTCTACTCAGAATAGACGGATTTAAAAACCCTAATCAACTCCTTAAGGAATAAGTTTTGCAAAATTCTTTGTTAGTGCTCGCTTGCGTCAGGGTACTTTTTTAGCAGGATATTATTTTTAAGTTGTATGTCCGGATCCTTGTCGCAACGTGTAGCCTAAATGGCTTGATGGATTTTAATAAATGCGTTGTCGTAAAATTATATATAAAAATAAAAGCTATAGGCTACATGATGAAAAGAAATTATCAGTTGAGAATATTAAACTTATTTAAAAACTTGAGAATATTACCAAAACGTGAAAATCGTTAAAAGAGATGCAACAGGTATAGTTTCAAATACACTGATGAACAGACCGATAAACAAGTAAGCACCAAAGATTATTTTTAATTATTGGTATCTCATCTCACGTCTCACAAATATTGTAAATGCGGAAGTTCGGGTGTTTGTTACTCAATCACAGTTCAGCCACTGGACAAATCGGGATGAAATTTGGCGCAAATATAGGTAAACTCCTGAAAAAGCACATTTTCATCCCGGAAAATTTAAAAGTTTAAGCGGGAATAATTATAAGGTTTGTTACTCAATCCTCCAGTAATGCAGCATCTAATTTAGCTGCAATTTTGCACAGAGATATTTGAAGATACGAAAAAGAACAAAGGATACTTTTTATCCCAGAAACTTCAAAAGGTCCTGCGGGAGTAACTATAACTGAATTCCTCTTGAACAAACCATAGCTGCAGCTATAGCTTGCTAACAAGATTCTTAAGTATTATCAAAGAGTTGCCGTAAAAATCCCTATAAATACATAAAAGAACGCGGGAAAACAATTCCCGTCCTATTCCATACAAATTTGTTCACTATATTTTAAATCACTCCAACGCAATGCAAAGCTACACTTGTGGCATATTACAGGTGAATTCATTGCTTTGATGAAACGTAAACGAATTGTACTTCTTTTATTACTTGATTTACGACCATTGATATTTCTAACTGATTTATTTTTCACAGTTATTGTGACCAATAATTACAGTTACAGTGTCCAATGTAACATCTTACCTAATAAGTTTAGAAAGTAGGTTTAACAACACAATAAATCTAATTCATAAGAACAACGGACAATTTGAAAGGTGAACATCTAAGACAATAAAATTAAAAATAAAATTTTAATCGTAGGACGACCGTCAACGAGACATCTTCCAGTTCGGGTCAAATAGAATATTATCACTACGCTTTAGTTCGGGGTCCCAACCTCGACATGTCGACACGCTATATCCGCAAACATCCGTTTCCACCACCGCTTTTTTACTGCAGGGTATATACTACAATTTCAAAGTCTGAATACCAGTGTTCACAGCCGGTTATCACTCATATAACAGAAACGTGGTCCTCAGTTGTTGGCCTGTTAAATAAGATCAGGTGGCTCAGCAAGCTATGGAGACAGCTACGCGAGGTGTTTCTTTGTGCGATAAAATGCGGAATGAGAAAATTTGCAGAAGAACCAAAGTCACCGACAAAGCTTAAATTATTTAGCAAGCTGTAGCGGCAATAGTCAGGTCACTTCACTTGTTGAACCGACAACCAACGGGAAGAAAGATTCTTGAGTGGCGATCAGGATCAGGAAAAGTAGCGTAGGACGGCTTATTACCAGGTGGCCAAATTTGGTTTGAGCCGCAGGAAGGAAAGTGGGTGCGGGCGGCTTGTATAGAGGTTGTTAGCTTGTATTCAGCAGTGTACTTCATCCAGCTGACACAACGACGAAGTATAGATTTTTCAAATAAGCAACGACCTTTCGCAAAAGTCTTTTTAAAATATTATCAGGTTGCATAAAAATAAAATATCGTTTATGCCAGGCTGACGTTGCCATCCAGTCACAATGTTGAGCCAATAGTGAGTTACTGTAAATAGTAAATTAAATGTTATGACTAATTACTGGTTGTGCTTAATTATCTTTCTGACTAATCTATGTTTTTTTCGTATTAATCAACTTAATTTATTAGTGGGAAAAACACATATTAAGTTATAAACATGGAATTTCCCGCTCCTTTGCTGAGTTATTAGAAATATATAGATAGATGGATTCTTTATTGCACACCAAAAATGTACTTTAAACTAATTATATTACATTATATTAAAAAACACACAATACGGCGGCCTTATCCCTTAAGAGCGATCTCTGCCAGGCGACCTATGGGTAGAGGGAAACATTGATCTTCAATCAAATTAAGCAGTATAAGGTAGGTGATGCAATATAACATTTTGTTATATAGAATAAAAACGAAATGAAGGTATATGTTAATTTATACCTACATATATAAATATAAAAAGATACACATATATTGGTTTTTATTTTTTGTTGAAATAGTTTTGTTACTTGTTTTTATCACCATCATAGCTGACAAAAGTTGTCTAACACTAATTATCTTTATTTTTAAAACATGAGTCTTTTATCTGCTCATGAATTTGCTCTGACCTATGGATTCTCTCAGCTCGTACTTTCTCCAACGTGAATACCAGATAAAGAGGACCATACGAGCTCCTTACTGGACCTTCTGCTGACTACACGTCCGGACGGATATTTCGTCTGGCTCCTCAGACCACTGTCTCGTTCGGATTCAAGTGTCATGCACACAACCCGATCCATCTGGGCCAATTAAGTAACGTCGTGTGTGGCATTATAAGTCGGCAGACTGGGATGGATTGCGAGAATTTTATCAATCTCGAATATGAACGATGAAGTCGCTGTACCACCTACTATACCTTGTTGCCGTAAGACCATACCGGAAATCTCCATAACACAGCGGAAGGTCCGGCGGGCATTGCTTTTTCTAGACGTTCATAAGTCGAGTGGGCCTGACGGTATACCATCAGTGTGCTCCTGAGTTATGTCCTGTACTCACGCGCCTCTTTGCGCTTTCCTACCACACTAGGCAATTTCCGTCTTCATGGAATACTGCGAATATGCACCTGGTGCCCAAAAAGGGCGATAGATCAGATCCATCGAATTACAGGCCTATCGCTATTACCTCTCATTTCTCGAAGGTGGTGGAGCATGTGATCAACACACAGCTTCTAAGATACCTAGAAAAACACGACCTGGTCGGTGATCTTCAATATGGCTTTCGCCACGATCGCTCGACTGGTGACCTATCGAAGTTGCCATCTTACGAAGTGCCTGAGGGTTGGTGCAAATGGGTGGCTAGCTTTTTGTCCGGCAGAGGCATACGGAACGCAGTAGATGGTAGCTGCTCTGATAGCATGGACATTAACGCTGGTGTCCCGCAAGTCTCTGTGCTGTCTCAATGCATATCAATTGCATGTTGGACATCAACAATATGTAGATGACAGTACTGGAGACGCTTATTACACGGGTCGTGTAAACATCCCTCGTTCCGTTGTGGAGGAAAACCGCGGAGAATTTGTGTCTCACATCGAGACCACACAGTCCAAGGTCTCTGACTGGGAATCTTGGGTCGATTCAAGCTTACAGAGACACAAGTTAGCTGCTACGCGTTCACCGCTAAGAAAACCCCACTCACTGTAGTCCCACAATTCCAGAACACTTCCCTCTACATCTTCAAGAGCATTGGGATCCTTGGCATTGACATCTCCAGCGATGTCCAGTTCCGAGATCATTTGCAAGACAAGGTGCAGCTAGTGTCCAAAAAACTAGGTGTACTCAACAGAGCGAGGCAGTACTTCATGTCGTAGCAGAGGTTGCTGCTTTACAAGTCGCAAGTTCGGCCCCATATGGAGTACGGCTGTCATCTCTGGCTGGGTGAACTCGGATACCAGCTTGGCCCTTTTGACTCGGTTCAACGACGGGCTGTGAGAATTGTCGACGATCCCAAATTCACTTGCCGTATCGAACCCTAAGTCTGAGGAGAGACTTTGTCTCCCTGTGTGTGTTCTATCGCTTGTACAATGGGTTGTGTTCTAAAAAATTGTTCGAAATGATGGTCACGGCTACTTTCTACCATCGCTCCGCTTGCCATCGGCATGGAATTAATTCTCACACTCTGAGACCGAAATGGTCGCGTACAGTGCGGTTTCAGAGAAACTTCCTCCCGCGAACACTTGGGTTGTGGAATGAGCTCTCTGCCATGGTTTTTTCTAAGGTATATATACAGTATAGGGTTCTTCAAGAAATAAGAAATTGGTTTTTTGAAGCATCGGCAACGCGCGAGTGATAGCCCTGGTGTTACAAGCGTCCATATGCTACGGACCATATGCTTCTTTGCCAACTTAGTGGTATAAAAAAAATCAATCCGACGAAAAAAAGTATTTTTTAACTAAAAATTAAATCAACGAAAAGGCATTGTAAACTAAAAATAAAATAAACACTTTTATAAAAGACTTTAGTCTCACTGACTAAGCTACTTAACAAATTAACAAATGTTAATAACTACTTTTGACTCGGCGCATTTCTCCAACAAATCGAATTCGAATTATGTTTGTAAAGTAATTAATATTTGTTTGGCACCGACTTAAAATTGGTCACTAATATTTATTTAGGATTTTAGTGAGAACACTATGAAGGTTTAATTTAATTTTCACTTTTCAGTCTTTTTTCGTCGATTTGACTTTTAGGAAAAAAAAAAAATTGTGATTTTTTTGTGGCTAGGGAGCAATACTGATATGTTACTTAAATAAGAATGAGAAGAGTCAGAAGTTCTCGTCAAGATTAATAAAATAAGTCCACGAGGTTGCTGCTATAAACTCGACTAACTTTTGCCTCGGTCATCAGATCTTCCAGGTATCCATTATTTTGCGCTAAGTTTTAACATAATCGGTTCACAAGTGAAAATTCTGAAGGGAAAAATCAATTTCCCAATCATTCCCTATTTTTTAAATATTGGATTTTTTGGCAAATTAAACTAAATTCGAGGTTTAAACCATATCTAACAAAATAGAATCATCGAAATCGGACTCCTATGCAAAAGTGACGCCCGAAGAAATATAAAAAAACATATATACAGTCCAACTGAGAACTCCTCCCTTTTGTCGGTTAGTAAAGAATAAGAAACTTTGAACTTATGAAATTGACAAAATATATATATGTAAACTTCGAGAACTTACGATTTGAAAGGCTACTTTATCGATACAGCAAGGCCAAATATTTGTAGTACAACAATGAAATCGAAGTCAAATTGTATTCTTTCACATCACACCTGATCGGGAAGAACCTTCATGCATATCTAAAAGTACAATTACTGATCGGCTAAGCGTGTTTTAAACTAAACTTTCTAATATATACGAAAGATTGGAAAATCTAAACGCGTTCTAATTTTGAACATCACCATCTGTGATAATATATGTAAACTATATTTTCTTATAACTTAAGAGACATGGCACCAAAGATGTATGGAACACTAACTCCCCCAGAGTTATGGTGGAAAGTAGCCATTGGCATAATTTTAAATAATTCCTCAGAATACATCCCATTATACAAGCGGTAGAACACACACAGGGAGGCAAAGTCCCTCCGCATTCGATACTGCTTGTGAGTTTGGGGTCGTCAACGATTCTCACAGTCCGTCGCTGAACATCCACCCAAAGATGGCGGCAGTACTTCATATGAGGCCGGAATTCCGACTTGTAAAGCAGCAACCTTTTTCCAGAGATAAAGTGCTGCTTAAGAATATTTTTACACTAATATAAGTATTTCATCATCATATCAGCCCATTGACGTCCACTGCTGGACATAGGCATCACCTAACTTTCAAGTACTGAAAACATCAACTAAAAGATAATTCCTGCTTTAAATGGATCAAATATTGTAGCGGGATACCACAGTAGAATTAGATTAAGTATAAGAATTGAAATAATGTAATAAAATTTTTAAATTAAATTCTTCTCAATTTATTTTGTGCTATTATTTAACTAAAACCTATCACTTCATAACTGTTTATCATTACCAAAATGTCTTATGCATATTATTTCAGTGAACTGCTGAACCATTTGATGATTTCCTCAACATATCAGCCTTACAAACACTGCTAGACATAGGCGTATCCCATGTATTTCTTAAAAAAATCCGTCTGTACCACCTTAATTCATCTAGGACAAGCCTCTAGGTTGTTAGTCCACTTGGTCCTGCCACATTGAGTTGGAATTGATGGTGGCATGAGGATGAAGAAGTTTTCATTATTCTTATGCCTACGGTCTCTAATTAAGAACCTTCTTTCTCCGTTGTTAATAAGTTCTACAAGCACACTTATTACTCTATAAAGGGTCTCCAAGTGTTGCACTTTCTATTGCCTGCAGAGCAGTTTTGAGCTTATGAGGTGAATAGTCCTGAGCACTAGTCACAGTTTTATAAAATTTCGCACTTTTGACCTATACACTTGGCGAAAGCTGCAGCTGGTTGACAAAAGTTTATCATGGTTGAAGATGATCTAGCAGCTAGAGTAAGGCTTGCTTTTAACTAAAGGCCATAATCTATTGTAGAAGTAAGTGTTGACTGCCATCTTTGAAAATTGATTTCCTACACTTAAAATTTTAACCTGAGCCCTTATAAGTTCTAGATGTGGTTACCCAACAAAAACTTGTGTATTCACTATATTATGTGTATGGTTTGTTTATACACTCTTTAAGTCATCATCAACCAACAATTATGAACTTTTGTTTGTAAATAAGTTGTTGGTAAGTGATAGGTCAATAGTTTTATTACAAGTGATGCCCTAGTTGTTGCAAGTGTCCATAGGCTGCGGTGACCGTTTACCATCAGGCGGACCCCAAGCTTGTTTGCCGACTTAGTGGTATAAAAAAAAATGCTGGTTTGTTTTTATAGTTTAATGTATTATGGTAATAATTATATTTCATTCCATGTGTGCTTGTTCAGTGTAGTCAGTAAAATATATTTTTACACTAATATAAGTATTTCATCATCATATCAGCCCATTGACGTCCACTGCTGGACATAGGCATCACCTAACTTTCTCCACAGCGCGCGAATCTGTGCCGCCTGTAACCAACGGCTCCCCGCTACCTTTACAATGTCATCAGTCCATCTAGCGGGGGGCCGTCCCATGCTGCACTTTTTAATTAATATAAGTATTTACTGTCCTTCAAGTGTGTTGAAAACAGTTGTATGACACACGTGAGCTCTGCTCAATACAATACCATGTAGCACAAGTAAAGGATAAATCCGAAAACCGTAAATTTGCTAATTTTTTTTTTGATAAACTTACCGTGACCTATGTCGATGTTTTGGGACGACTGTTTTCCAACAGCAAAGTTAAGTTTGTCCCTCAATACAGTTTGCCTTTTTCGGAACCCACGGTGCGCTAGTTCGACTCGCACATGACTGGCTGCCTTATTAACAATGAGTTAGCAAGAAATTGTTAACGCGCGTTGCCTGCGCCAGCAGTTCGCGGTATTGCTCTAGACATCGAATTATGTACGGAAATCGCGTACTGATGGCTACGAAAACGCTCAGCGATCAGCTTTGTTCCAAAATTGACAATATTTTGTTGAAGTATCGCACTATCTCTTTCTGTCGTACACAAAATCGTATTTCCCATCTCTACTGTTACGTTACATATCTCTACATCATATTAAATGTTTGAACACAGCTTGAAAGTGCATTTTCAAAGTACAGAACTAACACCATCTATTATGCAGTAGCGGTATTAACTAAAAATGTTGTCAGTGTTCCTTCTTTCTGATTTTGCCCTTTAATGTTGGAATTTGTAAGCTGTTATGATCGTTTTACACATAGTTTTTTATTAATAAAACTAAAAGAACTTCATATTTTGAGAAACTTGATATGTAATGTCCATTTTTAAATGACTGTCATAAACAAACAATATTACATATTAATATTGTAGATAGTTTTTAGAAACAATAAATTTTATATATTTTACATTTTGGGATATTATGAAATTTTTGATTGGTAATTGGTAACACTGCTTTGTTTACGTTGAAATTGAAATCTTAAAAGTAAGGTTATTTAGAAATTCAAAAAGTAATTTCCTGAGACTGTGCCGTAAAATAAAAAAGGTACATTGATTCGTCGTCTTGTATTACTTTTCTTTACCTAGTACCTTCAAAGTAAACAATTACGAAATCCAGGAGGAAGGTTGGTGTTATAGTAGATGTAGAAGGTGTTATTCTATCAATCTAAAAATGTAATCTTTGTGGTATCTTCCAAAAAACCACATCGTACCTGAGGGCATAGGTACTCTGGAAAACAGTTTAGTTTCCAATCGAAGGTATGTAAACAAATCTTAGTTATTGTCACGCTTTAAAGCCAATTCCTACCCTAGATACATACGCTGCAAATACAAGTGATAAATAAATAGGTAATCTCATGATTTTGTGGCATTAAAATAAGCCTGCCTCTATACTGCTGTTTATCTAATGCCAGTTTTATACTGAAATTGTATTCTAAGCATTGAGAGCTACTCATCTGTAGTACTCACATAACATGATTCTTCGAACAGGGATGACCTATTTAACATGATGCCAAAATATCTATCATAGTTTAAGTTTGATTAAACCTAATATATGTATAGTTGCACTTATTTGATTGACAAGTCTAGAGAAAACAGCGCTAAATAATAGGTATTAAAATTGTATCTTTTAATATCTTGCCCACACTTAAAAGATACTTCATTATGTAATTTATCCAGTAAAGAATAGTTTCTGTTGCTGAGTATAATGTGTAATGCATATTTTAGGTCTGTGTACAAATAAAGTCAGTACCAAAGAATTCTTAAAAATCAATCCACCAATATCTTATTATTTTTTGTTGTTTCAATATTAAAGAGATAATGTTGATGTTTTATTTCAGGTTGCGTGTCACTATCACAACCAGTTAAGTAATGTTTTTTATATTGTTTCAGTAATCTTGGAAATGCAAGTTAAAGAATGTTAACTGAAGAGGCACTATTAGTAAAAGTATTACAAAAGTCAAGTACTGAAAACATCAACTAAAAGATAATTCCTGCTTTAAATGGATCAAATATTGTAGCGGGATACCACAGTAGAATTAGATTAAGTATAAGAATTGAAATAATGTAATAAAATTTTTAAATTAAATTCTTCTCAATTTATTTTGTGCTATTATTTAACTAAAACCTATCACTTCATAACTGTTTATCATTACCAAAATGTCTTATGCATATTATTTCAGTGAACTGCTGAACCATTTGATGATTTCCTCAACATATCAGCCTTACAAACACTGCTAGACATAGGCGTATCCCATGTATTTCTTAAAAAAATCCGTCTGTACCACCTTAATTCATCTAGGACAAGCCTCTAGGTTGTTAGTCCACTTGGTCCTGCCACATTGAGTTGGAATTGATGGTGGCATGAGGATGAAGAAGTTTTCATTATTCTTATGCCTACGGTCTCTAATTAAGAACCTTCTTTCTCCGTTGTTAATAAGTTCTACAAGCACACTTATTACTCTATAAAGGGTCTCCAAGTGTTGCACTTTCTATTGCCTGCAGAGCAGTTTTGAGCTTATGAGGTGAATAGTCCTGAGCACTAGTCACAGTTTTATAAAATTTCGCACTTTTGACCTATACACTTGGCGAAAGCTGCAGCTGGTTGACAAAAGTTTATCATGGTTGAAGATGATCTAGCAGCTAGAGTAAGGCTTGCTTTTAACTAAAGGCCATAATCTATTGTAGAAGTAAGTGTTGACTGCCATCTTTGAAAATTGATTTCCTACACTTAAAATTTTAACCTGAGCCCTTATAAGTTCTAGATGTGGTTACCCAACAAAAACTTGTGTATTCACTATATTATGTGTATGGTTTGTTTATACACTCTTTAAGTCATCATCAACCAACAATTATGAACTTTTGTTTGTAAATAAGTTGTTGGTAAGTGATAGGTCAATAGTTTTATTACAAGTGATGCCCTAGTTGTTGCAAGTGTCCATAGGCTGCGGTGACCGTTTACCATCAGGCGGACCCCAAGCTTGTTTGCCGACTTAGTGGTATAAAAAAAAATGCTGGTTTGTTTTTATAGTTTAATGTATTATGGTAATAATTATATTTCATTCCATGTGTGCTTGTTCAGTGTAGTCAGTAAAATATATTTCATTTATTCCTTAGTTAAATTTTTTTTTTAATATATAGGTACTACTGCTGACTACACTTTGTCCTTTCTTATTCGCAGAAAAGTTGCAGTATTCACAAATTCAGGTGTTGATTCCATTTTGTTATCATGACAGCATAGGTTTATCAACCTTGTAACATATCTTCATCATATTATCTGCAAAATAATTTAGAAAATATGGTATTAAGGTAAACGGTAAGTTATAAAGAGTAGGTCCTAAAGCTGAGCAATCCTACTAATGCTTTATACAGTATGTTTAAGTTTGTGACAATGATGAAATGAAATTTGGCACACACAGATTATTACTAGAATTGACCAACAAATATTTTATAATGATTATTCTGTTGAGTAATAATCAGGTGATAAGTTTGTTCCAAAACTACTTTTTAATTGCAATATGGTGTTTAAGAACACCTGTAGGCTATGCTGTAGGACAGTATTTGCCCTCTGCCTTATAGAAATATATAAATTGGTAGATTTCTTCTTATTCACTTTGATTACCTATGTTTACAGTATAATTCTTAGTCGGTTTTTTCAATTGTGTTGCCCTAATTATTAAATACTATTGTTGTGAGCGTTGGGTAGGTACACTTGTAGAAAACTGACCAAACATAAAAGAAAGGGTAGTTAGGTATGTAAATTACAACATATACCACATCTATTGTTTGGTATATTTTAGGTTATAGATTTTAACTGTAAGTTTTTCTACTTCATTTATGGTGTAATGAATAGGTAAGTCCCAGTATCTTGCCGTTAAATACATACAATTTTCTTCGATTTTAGTAATCTTATGTTGTCAACTTTCTAGATTCCTTCATTAGTAGGTAACAGTATTTTATGGGCAATTTTGGGTTTTAAATCAGCACAGACAGTTTCTCTGGTATTCTTTTCACTATTTTTAGCGAGTTAAAATTCACAAACACACACAAAATTAACCAAAACACTAGTTTAAACAGAAAATTGTATTAGGTACAACGAAGCGTATTCTGACCTTGCACACTGGTTTCTGTTTTGTTACTTAACTTTAATTCATTTCTTGCGGATATCTGCTTTAACAATCAATGTTTTGAAAATGTCTAAAGTATTTTATTTAATAAATATAAGCTTTGCAATCAGAAAGCGATCAGTTTGCAACCATTAAAAAGGTAAACGCAAACTTGACAGTTCATATGGCTTGCTAACCGCTCGCTAATCGTGATTGTTGTCATTCATAATTCCGATTTTGAAGTTTTCTATGACGCGTAGCGATTGAAAATGCATTTTTAACTCCTAAATCGCCTGATAGAGGCGTCGACTTATCGCTACTTGCATCGCGGACGCTGCTTCATAATTCGAAATTGGTGTTTGACAGCCATTATTGCGAAATATGAGGCTCTTGCACTGCTCACGCAAGATTGGTGATAACCCCGCGGATTATTTTAATATTCTTGATACACTTATAGGTCTCATAGGATTCTCCCACTGCCCAATCCTGACTTACTTCGTATAGTTCGTCAGGAACTGGCAAAGGAGGTAAATTATTCGATGTTCAGGTCTTGTATTTTATCGCTTATCTATGTATCTTATATAATTTAACGAGTAATTATTGTACATATTATATATTTACGTATCTCAGAGTAATGAGATTTCGATGTTATTTGTATTTAGATAGGGTTTGCTTTTCAAGTTTAACTTTATAGTTGTATTTCTAGTAAAAACGCAATTCTACACAAAAAAAAAACTTTTATAATCATCCGTTTTCTCCGCTCTCATATCATAACGCCATCTCGTAAATTTTTGTGGTACTGTTATTGTTGCCGACGGATGATAATCAACTGTTACCTTAAAATTTTGTTAGATGGTGCTACACGACAGTATATTATATAACCTACATATAAATGACAATATTCCAAAAAAAATATTCGAGCAATGCTCAGTCGCCCAGGTAATTACTTAAAGCTATGACGTATAGGACATATAAAGCCAACTTAGTATAGAATCCAGATACACTGCATTATGTTGCGTCAGGTCACGCAGAACTAAAGTGGTTGGTGAAAAAAGCCAATCTACCACAGGATGACGTGGGTGCGTATCTATGTATCTATATATTCTAGAAATAAAAATCGTGAACTACACATACATACATTTCACACATACATATATTTTACATACAACGATTTGAACAAAATATTATATCTATTATTTTTTTTTAACAAAAAAAAGAAGCGACTTCAAAAATATGCACCAAAAGTGTAAAAATAATTATTTGAAAAAAAATCTGATCAAAATTAAGGTTTGAAGTTGGTGTCCATCACCCTAAAAGTTTATAACACACTTCACTTGCACGACACCAATTTCGAACTGTAATCTTGATCAGATTTTTATTGATAATTATTTTTACCTTTTTAGTGCATATTTTTGAAGTCGGTTCTTGTTTTTGTTAAAAAAAGTTTTTATATTTTACTTATAAGTGACTTATTGGCTTATTTTTTAGTACACTAAAAAAATCGTTGGCGATCCTAAATTCACAACCCGTATCGTAACCCTTAAGTCTGAAAAGAGAATTTGCCTCTCTGTGCGTGTTCTGCCGTTTGTATAATGGGACTAGCTTATCCCCGCAACTTCGTCTGCGTAAACTTTAAAAAAAAACAGCTTTTGACTGTTTACTGTTTTACATACAATAACATCGGAATTCTCATACACATTTTCATCCTCTATTTTGCCGTCTAGAGATAGTGCAGTCATTGAAGCGAAAATAAGGTCTTACCTCCGATTTTTTTTACTGTGAACCGATTTGCATGAAATTTTGGAATTAGGCTCATCTTACCCTTACCTTCAAAAGTGAAAATGATCTGAGTTCCGCCTATTATTTTTAAGGGGTCTAAACAACCCCTTGAAAAATTGACATTGAGCCATTTTATCGCTAGAAAAGGTGTTTAATATTAAAGAGTGAAATTGTAAACTGTTTTCTAACACAATTACGTCTTAATAAAATCATTTTCAATCCCTTGAAAACCTTACAACCCTTGCAAGCAACCCCTAAATTGAAAAAATTACAAAAAAATCCTTTGGTATGACATAAAAAGATTTAAGTATAGAGTAAATAATATTTTATGTTCTCTATTTTAATTATCGAATTTAACCCCCTTTCGAACCTTAAAAACAACCCCTTGGTAAAATATTGTTTAAAAAAAATTATTTTCATGAAATGAAAAGGATTTAAATGTTATTCCACATTCTCGAAAATGATTATCATATTCTCAAGCTTTTCAACCCTTAAAACTACCCCTGAATTAAAACAGTAAATATAACACATTTAAAAATATTTTAATTATAGAGTAAGAAATAAAGTAATCTAAGTATCTGCTTGCCGCTAGATGGCATTGAATACATCGATTAAATTTCAGACAAAATAAAAAACGGCTTTGAGCTTTCATATCTAGTTTAATATTGCACTTAGAACACTTCATAAAAAACCAATTTGTTCAGTTTTTTACCTGCTACAATTTAGTTCATCATAAAATTGTCGTTAAAATGCATATTTTTAGAGATATTTGTAAAAAACCGATGAAAAACGTGACAAAATTCCGAATTTTCAATTGCCAATAACTTGAAAAGTATTGGGTTTTTTTTCTTAACTTTATAGAACATTTTTTTCTTGAAATTAGGCCTTCTATCGATATCCGAAATTTTGAAAAAATAATTTACACCACCGAGAAGGGGTGGCAATCCCTTAAATGAAGTACTAATATAAGGTGCGTTTTGTTCTCTGCTTCAATGCGTTTAATGTCATAATCGTACCAAGTTAAAAAGATAAATTCTGTATAAAACAGTACAAATCTTGGTTCATTCTCTTTGGTATGATTACCGCATTATGTACATTATGTCGGTCAACAAAACGCCACTATAGTACAGTGACATTCGAGACATTCCAATTTTAAAGAGTATTGAAGTTGTTTTTTTTTAAAGTAAGTTCAACCTTTTTGAAATAAAATTGGATTGAGTTGTCAAACATGTGTCAAAATAAAATGTAATTTAAATCAAAATCACTAAGGAGTATTGATATCAAATTCGAAGCAAATAACTTAAAATACGAAACACGACTTCCATCAATTCTGTTAACGAAGGTTTATGCAAAATTTGAAGTAGATTGGAAAAAGGAATCTCGTTGTCCCATATAAACTTTGCCCCCCTTTTTCACCCCCTTAGGGTTAGAATTCCGGAAAATCCTTTCTTATCGGATGCCTTCGTCATATAAAGAACACCCCCCTCCAAATTTCAGGTCTCTACGAACAGCGGTTTAGGCTGTGCGTTGATCCATCAGTCATTCAGGACAAAGCCTTTTATATGTATAGATGATGTCTGAGGAATTGTTTGAAATAATGAAATAAAGGCTACTTTCTACAATCGCACCGCTGGCTTTCGGCAGTGAATTCATCCTCACAACTTGAAACTTAAATGGTCACGTACAGTGCGGTTTTTGAAAAATAGAATATAACAAATATTTTTCTGAAAACCGCATCAAAATTGGTTCAGCCAAACGTGAGGTAATCGCGGACAAACATTCATACAAACATACGGGTCAAACTGAGAACTACCTTTTTTAATTCGGCTAAAAATATTTTTCTCTTTAAAAGTCTTTGAAACTATTGTTACGTACACCTAATTAAACATTGATGAAAAAGCTACTTACTAATATGTAATTAGAAAATGGGCTCTAAATTTTAAGGGAGCCTTATTTGGGTAAGTGGCGTTCTATGTACAAAATTCCAAGTATGATTCTAGATAACATTTAAGTTCAGGTAATTAACTCTGCATTCAATTTTAATACGAAAATGTACGAGGAAGGATTACCTACTTACGTTAAGGTTTTCTTTTATTATTTTCATTATTTAGAAAATTGTAGTTGTTGTGCGCAACACTCGTCGGCTCCGGGACTCAGTGGTTAATGACCCGACTGCTGAGTCGAGTGTCGTGGATTCGATTCCCCTACAGGATTAAAATTTATGTGATGAGCATTTTGTGTTTGTCTTGAGACTGATCACTTGGTATCCAAAGTACATGCTTGACTTAGTTTGGGACCAGACAGCGCTGTCTGTGTAATGTCTAAAAATATTTATTTATTAGTACAAAAAAAATATTGATAATCCAAATACGGAAACAATTCTTAGTTAATTTGGTTTAAAATTAAGAATTCGTTAGTTTTTGCATAATAATACAAGTATGTATTTATTGCGTAAATTATTTTTTGTATATAGTCAAAACAATCTAATTTATTTTATAGAGTCGTTTTCTGCGTAACTTTAATCACAAAATGTAGATTTTATTATTTGTTATTATTTTTTTTACCCGGTCATAAAATAAGGGGCCTGTAAACTACAGCCTTCTTTTCCATCTTTCGACTTTTTTTCGCACGATGCGATTGTTTGATAAAAAAATTACTTGGTAAATGGTGAAAGCCTAATTCGACTAATGAATTTCCTTAAATCTCGTGGGATGTAAATCGAACTTACATCCCGCATTTCAAGTTAAATACTAGCTAATTTCAGAGCATCAGTAATGAAATAGTAGATTGTTACACAATGATCGAAAGGAACCTCTTATTGCACGAGTTGGTTAAACGCAACACTCCGCTTTTTATTTCGAATATAAGGACAGTAAGTAAAAACATGATTACGTAAACATAGTAGATTTTATTGAAACATAAATTAACGATATTGGAAAGCGATCTACCTATTTAAAGTTAATGTCAAATAATATTTAAAATAAAATAATAATATAATAATGAAATTAGGCGTTAAATCTATATCTGAATGTAATGTGATAAACTCATTTTATACAAATATCTGAACAAAACCACTGAAAATTGAATTGCCGCTTCTTTTTATGTTTATTTTTCTGTGGCAATGTACATTGTAATTACAGATAATTTTAATTTGATTCACAAAATTGAATATAAGATGAGACCTAGCAGTGACAGTGAAATATTATCACCAGAAAATCTAAAATTAAACGCGTTGTGGATTAAAGAAGTTGTGACGTTGTTTTTTCTTTTTCTATTCCCGCCATTTCGATTGTGTTTTAGTGAGTTTATTTACTTGTTAAATTTTAGACGGGTCAGTTACTCGCGAGTACCTAATGGGCCTAGTGTTACAGGCGTCCAAGGGCTGGGGCGACCGTTAGATGAAGATTTTTACATGGCGCGAGTACAAAATATACCAATGAATTTTGTGCAGGTGCATTAAAGATTGTATCTGCAACTGATAAAATAAAACACATTAAGAGAAAACGACTCGCAGCGTGCTTCATACAAAGGAATTTCCGACTTAAACTTTAAACTTCTGTAGACATGATCTGTAACCGAATATCTCTGAGCCAAAGTAAGATTGCGCTACGTACGGCGGGTTCCGAATACTCACGTGGTTGCATTACCTTTATTGTATGCCTTTCTTGACTTCTGTCACATTTTTTTTTTATTTAGTACTTTTTAGATCCCTTTTTCATTTTCGTGGTCGGGTTACAGTTTTTTTAAACTTTATTTTTTATCAAATAAATGCCGATTTTTTTTGGTAAATACACAATAATGTAGATATATTGGGAAGGAACAGTTAAAATATCGATTTCTCAAAATAGTGAATTTCTAGGTCCCAATTTATAGATTGATACATAAGCAGCTAAACTAAGTTGCCATGCAAGAACTGAGGTGTGATACTTCCATTGCAGCTTATTGTCTAATGTAATACCTAGAAACACTGTTGAGACCAATAGTTCTATTTCTTAGCCGTTTAAGGATAATTTTATCCTTATGTTTCTAACATTGGCCATTGTACATTTTAAACACTTAGTCTTTTATGTTCTAAGAACTAAGTTTTTTGTCGTAAAACAACTGATGAAAGTGCACTACTTACGTTGACACTTTTATTTCCATCAATATTTAACAAAACAAAGATGACCTACAAAATATTTATCAAAAAAAAAACTGGCTTTAAAAAGATGCACTTATACTGTCAAAACGACCTCTACATCCTGATCTCCGGATACCTACCTCAAGGACCTTTTTGGGCATCATATTTGTGATCAGTGACTCAAAAACACACCGAGTAAAGATTTTTGGCGAATTAAAAAAATAAAGTAAAGCCACCAAGATGATTTTTATTAGCTCTACGCCCTAGCCCCCAAGTACCTCTAGGACCTTTTGGACATCATATTCGTGATAAGCGACCCCAAAAACCCTCAAGGAATGATTTTAAGCTAAGCTACAGTAAAGCCATTGATCTACGACCTCTACGTTCAGGTCCCCAATGTCCTCAACCTCAACGAACTTTGGGCATCATATTCGTTATTAGCGACCCCAAAAAATTCTGAGTACCAAATACAGGCTTATTTTATTTATTACTTGCTGACCCGGCGAACGTTGTTTCTCCGCACCAACCTATTGTGAAAGGGTTGTACTGCTTCAGAAACCTTTCCCGGCATGTGCATAACAACTTACCAAAATTTCATTACAATCGGTTTACCCTTAATGCGCGAGTCCAACTCACACTTGACCGTTTTTCCTTTTATTAAAACCTTGCCCTAACACTAACAAACACAACAAAAACAAATTACCAGAATGAGTTTTCTTCGAGTTTTCCTTAGTGCGCGAGTCCGACTCGCACTTGACCGTTTTTTTCTTTCATAACAACCTTGCCCTAACACTAACAAAAGCAACAAAAAAAAATCTCTAGTCTAGCCGTTCACGCGTGATGGCGTGACCAAGGGAAATAGGGATTCATTTATATATGTATATAGATTAATCAAACCACAGTTTGATAATTATAAAATTATGGTTTAATATTTTGGAAATGAAGATTTTTTAATTGCACTTGTACGACAATGAAAAAACATGGTAGCAAACTTTATAAATAACTCTCCAAGTCAAATGCAACCAGTTTCATCAAAATCCATTTAGCAGTCCAAAAATCTAAAGTTTTAGCCTTTTTTGTGCTTCGTTTCCGCGTCTACACGGCAACACTTTAATAACCATCATAGTTTGGAAGTTTGTAGCAAGCTATAGCCACGTCTACATCCACGTATAGCTATACTATTGTCCGTTATAGATATCTTGCGAAAACTTTTGAATTTACCAGGCTAAAAGTATCCTACATCCTTATTCATAATCTTAATTGCATACTTAGTTACGACATGAAAGAAATCCAAACAAACTCATTTTCGCATTTTATAATATTATAGATTTTAGATAGAATTTCTTTGTTAATCAACCGTTCTCTCTAGGTTAATAAATACAAGGAACGAAACTGGTTAGGAAAAGCTGATTATAAATTATATAATAAACATGAACCTAACCTATTTATCATATACATATTCATATAAATATACATCTTGTCAATTTGGCAAACTGTTTCTATTCTGAGGTCGTTAGGAATGTAATACTTAGTCTTTTTACTCGACTAGTGTCTTTTGGATATATGTTTAATCATAATATACATTAAATTTGTCATAATAAAAGTCTATCTTTACAATAAAACATATTCTAGTTGTAGAGATAAATGGTTTAGGGGGCTTTAGGAAGTAAACTCTTTTTTAAAACAGATTTTTCTATTAGACAAAATGGGGTTAGGAACAAAAGTGCATAAAATGGAAGCTTACAACCATTAACTTTAAGCATTTTTAATTTTTTTTAAGAGGAAAAGATGCACTTTGTAACTCAGCGACTCATATATAATAATTAATTACGAAACTACTTAATATTATATTATTGACAAAATACATAAAACCAGTTAGGCACCGGTTTTGGTGATGTCAGCCCATTACTCACATGTAACAACGTTAAGAAAAACAGGTGATAAATAAAAGTGCATTTATAATACAATGTTTATTATCTGTTATAATTTATAAGGTTATTAATAATCTTTATGGTTTTTTTTAAAATATTCCTATAAACTTCATAATATCGTCAAACTGAAAGGTTATTGGGTAAAGTATTATTTGTGTATATACTAAGAACACCTGATAATTACTAATGATTTACTACTATTTATACTATTTACAAGGCAAAATTTTCAAATCAATTTTTTTCCTTGTTTCTTGTAAATAGAAAACTATAAATTAAAAAAAAATAGGAAAATATTTAATAAACTGTTATACGAAAACTTAATCATTATGGTATTGCAGTTTAGGCTTTCGGGCTTATCAATTCAAATTTAAGTAGGTTCGAATCAATGAAGTGAATAAGGAGTTCATCAAGGTTCTATTTTAGGTCTTTTTTTATTTTAATTGACATAAATTACTTGTCTTACTTTCTTTATTGAGCTGCACAAGATTGAATTATTTGCAGATGACACTTCTGTTTCAATAAATGTTAATAAAATTTTACTAAACTAACTACTAAACTAAAAGAACAAATATATGTATATATATGGGTCGCTGATCACAAATATTATGCCCAAAATGGTCCTTGAGGTAGGTATCTGGGGATCGAAGTAGCGGTCGCAGGCCATCTCTGTAGCGCTAGTTTGCCTTTTTTTTTTGAAATTCGATTAAAATCATTTATATACTTTTTTATATTCATTTTTCAACTAATCGCTAATAAAGCTTTATAGTGTTTCATGTAAGTATAATATCTTAAATTTGACCTTCACCTGTAATAAGACGGAGGTATTTTGATGAGCAACGTATTGAAGTGGTCGTAAATTACGTCAAATTTATTTTCATATGGCGAAACAAATTGCCAATCAAACAAACCAATGATTTCAATAAAAATAAAGTAACTTAAAATACAAACGGATCTTCCTGTGGTTGTGTCGTTGCAAAATCAGATGAGGCATAAAAAAAATCAAATTGATATTTTAGGTTTAATAATTTGTGTTTAGTGCTTACAAAAAGATCTAATACACAAGACAAATAAAAAATCCTGACAAAAATCAACTAAACAGCGATAGAGGGAGAAAAAAGATAAATAGTAATTCAAACAGATACGAATAAATATTTTTTAAGCAGACGCCATATTTAATTTTGCACAGACAAAATCCTAACTTTGAAATCAAGATTACTATAATTTTACGATCAAATAAAAACGGCCACTAATAAAAATTATAGTTTAAACGTAAATAACGGGTTTTTAGATTTTGATTTTGTAAAAAAGTAAAATAAGACAAGTAAGAAATAAGGCGTAGACTATAGAACGTGCCAAACAATCATACATGTGTACCTGCATACATTTAAAAAACATTACCCTCTTTGGGTAATAAAAAGACTACATCACGATAAATAAAATCAGTTTTTCTTGTTGTTAAATTCGCGATTATAAACTATAAATATAGTTTTTGTCGATTCATTTTATTTTTTTATTTCATTCAAACGAATCGAGAACCAATCTTGACTTCTGTATCATTAAGGAACCTAGTTTAAACTTCTGGTCAACTAGAATGTGTGTTAAGGTAATATTGATCTATAAAAATTGCACCATTGTTTGTATTTACCAATCGAACATCAACAGCATCATGTTGAAGTAGAATTCTTGTAAAATGTCAATATAGTAAGTTTTGCGACCGGTTTTATATAAATAAAGTCTAAGCAGATATGTGAGCCTTGATAGTATAATGCGTACATGCAGTTTTGAATATATAATGAATTTATGCTCATGCTTATGTTTAACTTAGCTTAGCTTGTAAAATGAGCTCTAGCTATTTATTTTATTCTGATTTTAGTATTAGTTGTTATAGCGGCAACAGAAATACATCTTCTGTGAAAATTTCAACTGTCTTACTATCACGGTTCATGAGATACAGCCTGGTGACAGACGAACGGACGGATGGACAGCGGAGTCTTAGTAATAGGGTCCCGTTAATTACCCTTTGGGTACAGAACCCTAAAAAACAGGCCAAATTCTTGTAATACAGTATGTATTACAGTTCATAACCTTAAAAAATTTATGAAATCTGAGCAGAAGAAACCTATGACAAGTTTCTTTGTCTATGTCAACAAGCTAATGATACTGAACGATATAATGTTGAGATAGGCAAGAAAGTGTTTGTTTACATTTATGTTTTTGAGGGGATGTACAGATATACCTACCTTTTATTGGTTTGCACAGTTTGCACAGTCAAAGTCAAAGTCAATTTTCTTCTTACAGTAAATGTACAAGTTATTTTCAAATCCAATTCTTAAGAATAAATTGCAATAATAAAATTAAAAAATTAAAAATGTTTACATCAATTAATAACTATTAACAGTTATAAAACTATTCAAAATATTACTAATTATTTCGTTATTCATATAAAATATCTTGAATGTCATAGTATGCTTTGTCTACTAAGATTTTTTTTAATCTATTGCAGAATGTCTGAAATGACGTTGTTTCTTTCATTCGGTTATTAAGTTTATTGTAGATTTCAACACCTACCGCCTTCAGTGATAACGTGGTACGGCTAAGTCGCGTACAGTAATGGGTTTTTTACATTTACGCAATTTACGTTTAGATTTATATGTTTGAAAATCGCTTAAATGTCGCCACTTATATTAAGAAATTTCATATTTATAGACGCAGAGCACTGTGTGTGTTTCTTATTTTCTTAAATATTGTTTTGTTAGTGTATATGGTTTTACTAAATAGTTAGTTTCTACAGAACCCAGTAGACAAGCTTTATGACTTTTCAGAAATTTAAACTATGTCCATTCTTGTTTAATCCTAACTTACTTCCATTAGTTTGTCAAAAACTGTCAAAATACTTACTACTTATTCTGAAATTAGTGAATTACGACTGATGGGACATATAATAAAACTTTGTAATAAAAAAAACAACCGGCTTCAAAAAAATTTACCAAAAAGGTGAAAATAATTACTTAATTCCAAAAATCTGATCTGAATTACAGTTTGAAGTTGGTTTCATGCAAGTGAAGTGTGTTATAAACTGCAAGGTACATACTATACATACACACCAACTTGAAACTGTAACTCAGATCAGATTTTTGGAAATAAGTAATAACTTTCACTTTTTTAGTGACGGATTGCTTTTTTCTTACACTAAAATTCCATACTAGTAACAAAATATTATACAATCATCCACATAAAAATTAAGACTTATATGGTTTTCTCATGGATGCCATTGTCAGATCTGGGCCAACTTGAAATGGGACCACACGGGAAGCTTCAGCTGTCAAATAAAAAAAAGAATCATTAAAATCGGTTCACCCAGTCGAAAGTTATGAGCATGAAACATTAAAAAACAAAAAAAAACAGTCTAATGAGAACCTCCTCGTTTTTGAAGTCGGTTGAAAAGCCTCATCACGGATACACATTGTATAAGAATTCAGAAATACTGTTGCGGTGATGAGCTCACCCACATGTCACGCTGGACTAAAGTGGTTAGAGTTCCCCATATTATGAGTGTGCCATTGCATGACTGAGGCATTGGCACAGTCGAGATGAATAAATATAAAATCGTGTGCGGAAGTAAAGAGTAAAGTTCCTATTTCCAAGATAATGCAATATTATCTAAAAAAGAATGTTTAAAAAATCATGGAAAAAGTTTTCATAAATATCTCTCTGTGACGACCTTGAGTTATGCCTAAACTATGTTTTTGAATAATTTGAAGCTTATATATTTTTAGGGTTCCGTACCTCAAACGGAAAAAAGGATCCATTATAGGATCACTTTATTGTCTATCTGTCAAGAACGTTTTTCTCAGGAACGCGTGAAATTAATATTAAATACGAAGGTCTACGGTCCCTTAAAACTGTAGGAAATATGACCTTTTTGTCGCATATATAGGCATTCAAAATTAAATTAAAACCAACGGCGTACTCCCCGTTACCCTAGAATCATGAAATATAACACGAAACAAGGTCTTACATCTCAAATATGGGATTAAATCCAAAAACTGATAATTAAGGCATAAACCTGCGAGACTTAATCTCATGATGGAAGTACTATCTACATATAAATTTGTAAGCAACCCTCGGTTTCCAGACTAGCGCTTGTCCGGTTTTACTTGAAACCTGCTCATTAACTTTAGAGAACCCTTTGAAAAAAATTCTATCGAGTAAAGTATACTCAGTCATGTTTTTGGCTCCCAGTTCCCAGACCTACCATATATCATACTTTTTTATTTTGTATTTTTTTGGCAACGAAACTGATTTCTTGCAAATACTTTTATGATATGGATGTGTATCCAATCTCTGTACCCGAAAAGTAAAGTAACCGTAAAGTTATACGAAATTACATCGATTGTTCAAACGTGTATTAATGAATGAATTATCCTTTATTTATTGTAAGTATGTATAGGTACCAAAAATTATAAAACAGTGATTTATATAGTTACAAATTTACAATAGGTTATAAGTAAACTTATGGTTGATAAACTGAAACAAAATAGATAAGTTGACTATACATACGGAGTGCCCGAGGGTTTGTGCAAATGGGTGGCTAGCTTTTTGTCCGGCAGACGCATACGAACCGTAGTTGACGGTAGTTGCTCTGATAGCATGGACATTAATGTTGGTGTCCCGTAAGGCTGTGTGTGTGCTGTTTCCTACGCTGTTTCTACTGCATATCAATGACATGTTGGACATCAACAACATACATTGCTGTGCAGATGACAATACTGGAGACGCTTATTACACGGGTCGTGCAAACATCCCTCGTTCGCGGAGAACTCAAATCAAGATCACACTGTCCAAGGTCTCTGACTGGGGACGGGTCAACTTGGTCCGATTCAACCCTACAAAGACACAAGTGTGCGCGTTCACCGCTAAGAAACCCCATTCACCGTAGTCCCACAATTCCAGAACACTCCCCTCTCCATCTCCAAGACCATTAGGATCCTTGGTGTTGACATTTCCAGCGATGTTCAGTTCCGAGATCATTTACAAGATAAGGTGAGGCTGGCGTCCAAAAAAATTGGTGTAGGTACTCAACAGAGCGAAGCAGTACTTCATGTCGGGGCAAAGGTTTAAAGGGCACTTTACAAGTCGCAAGTTCGGCCCCATATGGAGTACTGCTGCCATCTCTGGGCGGGTGCACCCGGATACCAGATTGGCCGCTTTGACTCGGTGCAACGACGGGCTTCGAGAATTGTCGACGATTCCAAACTCACTTGCGGTATCGAGCCCTTAAGTCTGAGGAGAGACTTTGCCTCCCTGTGTGTGTTCTACTGCTTGTACAATCGGTTGTGTTCTGAAGAATTGTTCAAAATGATTCCCACGGCTACTTTCTACCATTGCACCGCTCGCCATCGGCAGGGAATTCATTTTCACACTTTAGAACCTGAATGGTCGCGTACAGTGCGGTGTCAGAGAAACTACCTCCCGCGAACGCTTAAGTTGTGGAATGAGCTCCCTGCCAAGGTTTTCTCCAAGGACAACAGTATGGAGTTCTTCAAGAAAAAAGTTATTAGATTTCTGAAGGGTCGGCAACGCGCGAGTGATACCCCTGGTGTTGCAAGCGTCCATAGGCTACGGTGACCGCTTACTATCAGGCAGACCGTAAGCTTGTTTGCCACCTTAGTGGTATAAAAAAGAAAAAAGAAAACATCTTAAGGTTCTGCCGTCCGTGAAATATAAGTGGCGAAGTTATCTTTTATTTATTGTAAGTAAGTTTGTATGGGTACCAAAAATTATTAAACAGTGGTTTATATAGTTACAAATGTACAACAGGTTTTAAGTAAACTTATGATGGATAAACTGAAACAAAATAGATAAGTTGACTTTACATACTTAAGATAAGACCTTAAGTATGTAAAGTCAACTTATCTATTTTGTTTCAGTTTATCCATCATAAGTTTACTTAAAACCGTTTTTGAAATATAAGTGGCAAGGTTATAAGTTCAGTTCCTACTGTGATGTTTTATGACGGTAACATAAACTAAAGGTAATCAAGCAAAATACATTTTGCAAATGAAATCAATATTTGAAGTTACACAATAAATCATTATGAGCAAAATGTATGGGTAATACACATTTGTTAGCCATTCCTAATTATTTATTTTAAGATCTAATATTATGATTACTTTTTACTGTTTATGTACTTTAAAAAATGTACAGTACAGACTCCTAGAAGTAACTCTCTTATTAATCAGTAAAATTAAGTAAATAATTTCTGCTTTTGGACTGCTGAGTGGATTTTGATAGAACCGGTTGCATTCGACTCTCGAACTCTTTAGCTACTAATATTGTATATATACTAATATCAATATAAATATAATTAATATTAGTATATATAATTTGTACCTAGTTGAGGTAGGTATCTCCACCTAATTATCTAATTGTAAAATTCAAAAACATAGTTAAATATATATTTATACGTTGCCTACACAAATAAAAAAGCAATCTTTTACACAACATATGAATAAATAGCATCTTTTCTTTATTTGTCTTGGTATAAAAGTATTTTTACAAGAATGCACGCTATATTAGATCTGCCATCTTATATTTTTAAAAACTAACTAAATTTAATTAACAGTTCTCGAATTCCTAACCGAACCCTTTTTCATCGAAAGTCAGCACCCTCTAAAACCCAAAAAAACTTAAGTTTTTTCGACATAAATTGAAAACATTTAAAAAAGGCAAATGTCTTTTATCAGTACAAAACGAACCGCTGCAGGTTCAATACTTCTGAAAATCCTATCTGTTTGGTTTCGGTTGAGGAGATCGAGATGTCGATGAATTCAATCTTTTACTTATTAAGATAGCAAACAGGTCTCGTACATACGCACATACATACACACAGACGTCATTCATACAAGTCTATGAGTTCAGCCTCCAAGAGGCAGATGGCGCGCATATCGCACCCCCGCTTGCCGCCCACCCGGTGATGCCATTTATATAAACATATTAAAGGATTTAATTAATTTAAAAATATCTTATTATGAAGGTAGGTATTGTTATTCTACAGTTACTAGGGTTAAGAAAAAGTTAAACGTTCACTATTTGACGGCGCATCCACTACTGTACCTGCTAAGCATGCATTAAATGCGGACTGGGTGTTATGTCGTAGCGCATTCATTTTTGGGAAACAGAACTATCGAATGTGCACTAATTGAGCATAGATTGCATTCAATGCGTATAATGCTTGTCAACAACGCTCCTTTATAATTTATTGTTTTGTAGGTATGTTCCTGGTAGAAAATTTTAAATATCTAAAGTTTTTTTATTTCACTTTCATTTGCAACTTTTCAAATTGCATTGTTGAAATGGATCATGCAAATACAAAATCTTTTATATTTACTTCTTCTGGAATATGTAAACTATGTAGTTATTTGAACAACATTTTCCTAACTAAGTTCTAATTGTGAAAGTAAGTAAACCTAATTCAGTGTGTTCTTAATAATTAGCATTAGATAGATATAATGATTAGATAGATGGATTTTTGTATGTGAATATGTCGTTGAAACTTTTCTCTTTTACTACTTAACACAAACACCCAGTGGAATGAAATAACAGAAATAAGCTGCAAAATCATATAAAAGTAATTTCAAAAGATATCAACGCAAAATCCGATTTGATGCAATCTAAAAAAAATACATTTGATATTGATTAAAAAAAAAAATAATGAAAGAATATAATTGAAAATATTGAATAAAATGTTTGAACCCTAAAAGCAAGCCGAGTGTAAATGATGTTAATCAGTTTTTATTCAGTTGCCCTTACTCGAGAACCATTTGTCTATATTATCCTTTCTTTACTAATAGGGGAGAGATGGGTAATACCGATCCCCTAAGGGAATTATCCTATAACTAAGTTTAGGTTAGGTTAAAATAAAAACGAAATATAATAAAAGGTGGAGAATTTATCTGACTACACTAACGAACATTTAAATTTATCAAAAAACAAACAAAAACGAATACGAGCGAATAATTTTAAATTGGGAAAACGCAGTATTATCAATCTGGTCTGATAATATCGTGCCCCAGGTAGGTAATTTCACGCTGGGTCTAATATAACCGCGCCGTAAATGACAATGAAATCATCACACAATGTGTCAGTCAGAGAGTGGAAGCCTGGAGACCGAATTGGAAATACGTACAGACTCCAGCTTTCACAAAATGTTTAGTATTAGCCTAAATGATTGACAAGTTGACATTGACATGACAACTGTTATTATTTTACCTAGTACTTTTACTTAGGTATAAATACTTACACTTATAAGTATAATATACTAACATATTCTTTCAGAGATTTATAATAATCCCAACCATATTATATAGACAATCATAATGATAACGCGCCCTACGCACGGTATTATCAAACAAGATCATTTTATTTTGTAACCTCAAAAACATAAACCAACTCAAAAGATTAATTTAAAGTTATTCTTTACATAAGTTATACATTATTTTGACCCCATAAATTAGTATAATTTATTACTTGGTGTGAAATATTCATTGACTCACGTCTTATTAAAATCACCCAAAAAAATATATCGATCGCGCGGAAAACCTGCAAGCTAGCGGCCTTGTCCTCTGGATACTCTGTGGCAGCTGGCTGTGTTCGAGCGGGGTAGGGGGTGCATAAAGCTATGATTTTACTTATATTGCAGGTGCGTATTGTTGATTGTTTCAAAGAAACCGAGGGGCGCGGAATTATCAACCGCGCGGTATTACCCAACTCTCCTCTAATCATACATTATATTTCAGGACAACAGAGCTAGAGCTGGAAATGTACCAAGCAAGTAACATAGAGCAGTAAAAAGAGTCTGCATACAGAATTTTGGAAAAATGCAGTTAAAATAACAAGACATAATTTATTAGAATTATCAACGGTATAAATAATTGTGGGTAGGTGTGTGAACAACTATTTTGAGATTAAAAATATTGTTAAAGTATTTGTTTAATAGCAATAATATATACATAATATGCAAGATTAAAGTGCACTACTTACCAGCTATCATTATCCTAGTTCATGATACTTAACACAAATTACAATTCACAAAATTCAAACTGTATTACTTTTGTTAGTAACTGCACAAAATGGAGTCTTTAAAACAGTCTATGTCAGAGATAACTGAAGTATTTAATAAAAGAATGGCTGAATTCCAAGCTGAAATAGATGAGAGAGACAAAACTGGACATTCCTCAAGCCTCGCAGCGGACTTTGCCAGCTTCAAATCATTTGTTTTGATGTCTTGGAAGTGTCTTCAGTCACAAGTTGAGCATCTGACAAATGAGAGTGATCGTCTTAAGATGTGCAGTCGACGGAAAATGCTCTTAGTCCATGAAGTCACAGTAAACAAAAATGAAGACATTAAGGCCACTATCTCAACCATTGAGACAGATCGAATGAAAGTTACAAATTTTTCATCAGTAAACATAAATCATGGTTATCGATTGGGTCATCTGTCAAAAGATAAAGCCAGACCAATAGCTGTTAAGTTGTGTGATGTGACTCTTAAAGACAAAGTGTGGTCTGCCAAAACTGGATTTCAAAATTCTGGAATCACACTCTCTGAATTCCTTACAAGGACCAGGCACGAGGTTTTTATGGCAGCTCGGCAAAAATTTGGAATCTCCAAGTGTTGGACATAAGGAGGGTCGATATTTGTAATTGGCTTTGATGGTAAACGAAATAAGATTGTTAACCGTAGCGACCTTAATGCTATTCCAAATACGTCTGCTGATGCCACGACTGTTCCTTGTACTGACATTGGTCCTGGAAACTCATCTGTAGAAGCTAAAACTGGCCGAAGTAAAAGAACAACAGCGAAGAAATAGGTAACATTCAAGTTCAGTTGCTCTCGAACGAATGGTATCTGTTATGCCCATTAACTGTCTTCTTCGGATGCTTTGGACTTGTTCGTATTTATTTTCTACCTTAAATTTTTACGTTTACACAGTTATTTACTCTTATGAAATAAACAGAGCAAGCAAAATATCGGTGGTGGTCGAGGGCTTTGAATTTCTCTTCACGTCCCAAGTGGCGCAGGTTCGAACCCCGGGTCGGCGTGTACCAACGAGCCTTTTCTTAATTTCTCAAGTACACTGAGTTATTTATTCACACCACTGGCTTGTCGGTGGAGGAAAACATCGTGAGGAAACCTGCATACGTCAAGAAAAAAAAAGACGTATGTGAAGTCCACAATACGCACTATGCCCGCGTGTATATATATATATATATATATATATGTATACATTTAGATAAACATAATATATTAAATCTAAATTAATATTTTGTAGAAGGTATATGAATTGTGACAGCGACAGCATAAATAGTGATAGTTTTTTAACTTGTTCTTCAGATGGATTGAACAGTGACGACAGTTTTTCCAATATTTCCCCTTCTCTGAGCGCAACACTATCTTCCACTTTTTCAGACTCACGGGAATATTTTTATATCATACATTTAAATGCACAGAGTATTCCTGCTCATTACTCCGATATGCTAGTATCTTTTGATCACGAAAACATTCACGCCGTCCTTGTGTCGGAGTCCTGGTTAAAACTTTGTTTACCTTCTACTTATTTTTCTTTGCCAGGCCTTTAATTAGTTCGAAATGATCGTAAAGATAGAGGCGGTGGCGGGCTTCTACGCATTGGCGAAGTGGCTATGTACTGCAGCGTGCGGGGGCGTAAATATGCTGCTTCTACCTATTTCTATTTAGGTATCGGGATTTCTGCTAATAAAAAGACAACATCGGGAGTTCTTTTCTATATTCAGATGTTCTTTTCTATCGCCACAAGAGTATACAACATTTAGGTTCATCTACTACCTAGGAGAATTATTATACATTATTAAACTTATCTGCAGTACATCTTCTTCTATTAGGCCATCCTTCAATAGGCCTCGAATCGTCGTGTCGATACATTGGATAAAATATATATTAGGACATTAAATCGCGATGGTGGCGATGCTTGGAATATTTTGGATACTGGAGTATCTTACTTTAAGTCCACTGGCATTATAAAGCCATTCTACCAATTCTAGGGCTCCCTGGTAAAGACAGGAATCGACCCTCCAAATTTATATAGACTTGTCCGATCTATCTTTTTCACTGGAATGTCAATTAATAACAAAATAATGACAAGCTCGAAATTCCGATTGTTTTTATTTAAAAACGCACTGACACCATCTATTATGTTTTTATAAAACTACTACGAAGTATTTGCTGCGTAAAAACGTTCGCTAGCCTATTTACTTCCTTTACATTCAACAAGAGTTCGTAACCTCTACAGTACCTTAGGTCTTACTTTCCCTTTTCAATAATAAACATTTCCGATCAACTTTCCTCTAATGCCTCCGAACATATTTTGATTGAGGTCAAACTTGCAAACACCAAGATTCTTTTTGGAGTTTTCTAAAGTCCCAATTTTACACATTAATTACTTTTCTTCTTTTGAAAACCTTTTAGAAAATTAACAACCCTCTACGATCACACAATTGTTATGGGAGACTTTAACACCTGTTTTTTAAAAAACGACCGACGCTCGCACCCGCTTAACAGTATTGTAGAGGGATGCAACCTTTAAAGCTACACATTTCTTTCCTAATTGTAAACCTTCCCTTTTAGATTTAATCATAGTTTCCTCCCCAACACATGTGTACAAACATGGTCAGTGCGCTGCTGACGCCTTTTCTTATCATGATTTGATTTACGGCCTCCTCCTTGATGTACGTCCCCCTAAAGCTAAATCGAGAATACTTCAGCAACGTTATTTTAGCGGAATGGATGTGCACCGACTATGTGATGACGCCAGTAAATTAAATTGGGACGCAGTAAATAAAGCATCTACAGTTGATGAGAAATTTTTTTAATTTTAAATTTTAATCGAAATTCGGATATGTGATCATATTTACGTAGACCAAATATGTATCTAATACATAGGTTCTGGAGACGCTCAAGCTTATTTAATTTCTCCTCAGTGAGGTCAAGATAGGTAGCATCCGCATAATCGAGAACAGGAAGCAAAAGGGATTTAGCCAGTGCTATTTTATTGGCAATGGGTAGGAAGTTACGCAATCTGCTAATAGATTTAGCTGATGCAAATATTTTTCTGCTAACTTCTTTTAATTGTGGTTGCCATGAAAGTGTCTGGTCTATAATGATACCCAAGTTTTTAACAGTCTCGCTATATGGAATGACTGTTCCGTTTATACTCACGTTAGGGAGATCCTGTACATTTATCTTAGGTATCATTCTTGAACCACCCACAATAATAAGTTGAGTTTTATTTGGATTTACATTAAGTCTGAACGCGGTACTGCACTCTGTAATACAAGCAAGATCGCCATTTATTATAGCAACTACACTTTTTCGTTCATTAACGAGCCTTTCCAACAATGTTTGATATTTATTAAATACTAGCTCTTGCAATTTGGTTATCGGCGTGGGATTGCAACGGCCACTCTTTAATTATAATAAAGAATTTTGCTATAGCAAGCTCTACGAGTAGCTGTAGCGGTAGTTCATTCCAGTGGAATTTGGTTATAGGTTTTCCCACGGAAACTTTAAATATGTTTTTTGGGATAAAAAGGAGCATTTGTCATTAATTTCCGTCTCTTTATATATATCTCCTTACATATCTCCATCTTATCTTATACCAAATGACAGCACCTTTCACATTTAATGTCAATAGGATTTTGGATATAACAGACAGTGTGATATATAGGAATGAGAGATGCATTTCAATTATATAAAAAAAAAGGAATTGCTAATCGATTATGCAGAGTAAAGTTTATGGTGAAAAGTTTTATTGGCTTTTGACATTCAAGTAGCTGCCTATGTCAAAAAAATTACCGTGGTTTAAAGGGTCTTGCAGATAAGCTAAATTTTTCGAGCAAACTGCGAATTAGCCTTGGACCGCGGGATCCACACGGGTAAAGCACAATTCCTGAGTCTCAGTTCCAAAATTCCAGGTCACGCTACTTACCATTTCCAAGAGCATTAAGATCCTTAGTGTTGATACCACAATATATACCACATACAACTCGCAAAGTCCAGCCCCGCATGGTGTACTTATTGCCATCTCTGGGAAGTTAAAAATACATACGAGCTTGGTCGTGACTTGGTATGGTATTTGTCGACAATCCCAAAATCACAAGCCGTATCGAACCTTAAGTAAGTGGAAAGAGTTTGTCTCCCTGTGTGTGTTTAACCGCTTCTATAAAGAGTTCTGCTTTCAAGAATTGGTAATGATCAGCACGGATTTCATCTTCATACCTTGGAACCTTGCTCAAAGTTTCAGGGGAATGCTTAAGTTTCCGAATGAGGTCCCTGCCAAGGTTATTTTTATAGAAACCTAGGGACTACAAGCTAGAAGTGATTAGTTTTTTAAAGGGTCAGTATCTCGTGAGTAATTCCTCCGGTGTTTCAAACATCCAATAGCTACGGTGACCGCCTAACATCAGGCGGCATTGTTTACTACCTTAAAATGTGTGAGGAAAAAATCAATATTGTGTCATCTATAAAGAATTGCAATTCATACTCTATGTGGAAATAGACTTTATCTACATACCACACTTATACGTAGTGTACATAACGTTGCCTGCAGTGAAAACCTCGTACTTGTATTAGGTCGTACTTTTGCTTTTCGAGGTTTTTACTGTAGTGCGACGATAATGGTAATCAAACATATTGCTATGTAGGTTTTCGGGTGGTTCGTTGTTACGTTGTTAGTTAGAACTAAACTATATATGATTTACAGGAGCACACATTTTTAAATTATCGTTAATGCGGCAGCAGCTTATTCGTACTAGAATACCATAGCAGTTGTCGGCTCACTTTTACAGACAGTTGGCAGCACTCTGCTAACACTGACTAAGTATCGGCATAATTTTCATAAAAAAGTTTAAATCTTAATATCATTTGTTCACTTTGACGAATTGAAATCTGACATTTTCAACTTAAATTTCCATTATATTGTTGCACTAGTGGTAATGGCCGATCCTTTGTTACAGGTTGGTGAGGGTGGTTACGCACACAATGACTCAATAATTGGTACACATTACTAGCTACAGTGTCGCATCTCTGAAGGCGCGTGTAGAGGTTAACGCAATGTATGTCGAAAATAAGGCTTGAGATACACTGATGAAATATAGATGTATGTATTGTACATGTTGACATTGTAATAAACTAAATTAAAAACCATAATTTATTTCAAAATCGTATCAAAGATACTAGAAGATTGTACAGGTAGTGTTGCAGAATATATAGTTTAGTAGGTTAACATAATTCATGGTCCTAGTTTCTTAACACATATGGGACAAATATGAAGCCATTTTAGTCTAGGTACACTGCATCACAGTGTTGCAGCGATTAACTCACCCTTTTACACGCAGGACTAAACTGGTTGGTGAAAAGAACCTGTCCCCCACATAGTGAAGTTGGTGTGTTTCCAGCCACTGATAACCCCCGTCTGGAGAAAAGATTGTGAACTGTTATAGTTACATACATACATAGTCTTTGTTATTATTAATAACTATTGCAGATATCTTTTCAGAGTGATAAACTTCTTTTTAGGGTTCCGTACCTAAAGGGTACCTAATTAGCTGAACCATTTTACTAAGACTTCGCTGTTCGTCCGTCCATCTGTCACCAGGCTGTATCTCATGAACCGTGATAGTTAGACAGTTGAAATTTTTACAGAAAATATATTTCTGTTGCCGCTATAACAACAAAAACTAAAAAACAGATTAAAATAATTATTTAAGGGGGCTCCCCTACAACAAACGTGATTTTTTTGCTCGATATTGATAACGGCAACAGGTAGACGCTTAAAATATTCACAGAATATTTAATTATGTAGCCGCTTTAAAAATAAATAATTAAATTAAAATAAAACAAATATTTAAGGGGAGCCCGTACCACTGACGTGCTTTTTTTTTTTTTGCTGTTTTTATAGATAATCGTACGGAACCCTTGGTGCGCGAGTCCGACTCGCACTTGAACGATTTTTGTTATATTCAGTGGGTTAGTAGATCGTTCGCTTTTGCAAATATATTCGTTAAACACTCTTTGCATTTGTTGAATTATATAATGATTTCGCATATAAAAATTTAAGTATTTGAAGTAATTCATACAAATATATGAACCTGTTAAATACAGAGCGGATAAAGTTTTGGGAAAATAATCTTGTGCATAGGTACGAAAAACTATTCTGTTTATTATATTAGTATATTCAGTATACTATATTCTTAGTAAGTATATAATAAATCAATAACATATTCTTTGTGTTTTGACATTCATTCTACAACATTTTAACCTTTTTAGCATTTTGCTTACACATACTCAATAACAGTTTTGTGTTGTATTTACTTACACACTACAATTGTATCCATTGTGGTGTTTCGAAGGATGTGCCAAGATTTTATATACGCACTTTTTTACAAATTTAATATTTTTAACCTTGTCTTACTTCTCGAAGTGTGCCTCGGACCTTACCGATGCACATTCAGCACGACACATCGGGCAAACAATTTACACAATTGACAAACCTCCGTACCGTTTTCGAGGATCACCTTAAATATTACTGTTTGCATTATTGTGATTAACACCTCAGCTCGACAATGAAACTTCGAAACATCGCATTGTCAATAGCTGCCACACAATATTTATAGCTCAAGTTAATGCTGTCGAAACATAGACGAGCAGGACTCCGCCAGTCATTCACACCTGTAAAATATTATTTTTTATACAAAATGATGAAAATTGTGAGTATTTTTTACATTATAGTTAAAAATCGTTTGTTAAAAACATAATTTGTAAAGTGTTTTATACTTTTTTTAATTAGTTTTTTAAAAGCAGCAACATTACTAATTAGGGCAATATTTTATATTTTGAAAGTGTGTATGACACAGTAGCCACATTATAATTAATAATTTCTTTTAAGTATCATGGTTTTAAATATGAATGGTTTATCAATTTTATTTTTGGTTTAATTTCATCTGTAGATTTCAGTTCTAATAATCTGATTTAATGTTGTTACACAATAATTAATAACGCTGCTAATAGCCTGTTAGTACTACTAGCTACACGAGTATCTATAATGTTTATTCGACAACAACTGTTAAGCCAAATATATATAATAATTGTATGACTGAAGACGCTGAAATCAGCGAAATATGTCAATAATGTTTTTAATGTTTTTTATTATATATATATTAACATTATGCTGGTACTAATTTAGCCTACTGAGAAATCATCATATTTGTTAAAATCGATAATAACTTAGGTTTATGTTGTTAATGATAGGACAGCTTTTATACGCGTCTTTAATCAAATAGAGTTTAGCTATAAAAGATGGTTAAAAATAAATTAAATATTAATGTCCCTTCATGTGTGCTACGGCACAACGAAACCAACATTTATAAAAATTAAAGTCTCGTGGTCCTTCAAAACGGTAAAAACTTTATTTAAATATGTCTCACAGTTTTTAAGAGATACATTATAAAAAAACATAGGTTGCTCTGATGACGCAGAGAAGAAAAGTAAGAAACGATTTTGCAGAATTCACCCCCTGAGGGATGTCCTCTTGGGCAAAATAGGGGTTGCAAGATTGTATGATCGTCCGTAATTTTTAAAGATTAATCCATAAAAATTGGTGCTTGGCCTTTTCCTTGAATCTTCTCCTGGGGCATAAAATAGACATACAACTTTAAAACCCTGAAAATTGTTGTAAAAAAAATGGTATGACTAACTTATCAACGACGAGCTAAAACTACGAACATAAAATTTTAAAAATATATTTCTTTTTTCACGAAAAGATCCACTAAAAAAGGATTATACGAAATTCATCTCCAAAGGATGACTAGACCCCAAAACTAGGGGAAAATAATTTTCGTAAATAAAGCTATAAAAATTGGTATACCAACCTAAAGACAAAAAAAAATATACACGTAGCAGCTCATATATTTACTAATCGATATGCTGGGTTTACTATTTATCTCTTTTTTTTCAGACCCTGTTCGCTTTGGCTGCATTGACCTTAACATGTGCGCTACCACAACAACAGCCACAGACACCACCCAAAGCTCCAGTCGAAATAGTAAAGCAGGATTCAGATGTAGACATCAACGGATACAACTTCGAGTAAGTATTGGCTATAATTTAACAAAAATCAAACAGATCAATCAAATAACAGGCCAATCGCTATTAGATGACGGAGCGTGTGATCAACACACGGCTTCTATGATTCCTAAAAATACACGATCTGGTAGGCGACTGTTAAAATGACTTTTGCCACAGTCGCTTGACCGGTGGCCTTCTATCGTGTAATGTATTTATCTTACACACCGAAACCCTGACTTTCAATGGTTAGTGTAGAGGCATTGGCATGTAGCCTAGACACAGCGAGGGCATTCTATCAGGACTGGTACCGCGGTCTTCTTTCGAAGCTCCCAATTTCGGACTGCCCTAGGGTTTGTACGATTGCGTAGCTTTTTATCCGGCCGACGCATACGAGCCTTAGTTTCTCTTATATTATAGACATTAATGACGGCATTTTGCAAGGGTCCGTGCTTCTACGCTGTTTCTACTGCATATTAATGATATGTTGTCCAACAACAATATACAACTGGACAGGTGTACCCGCATACCAGTTTGCCCTTTTGACTCGGTTTAAGGATGGGCTGTAAGAATCGTGAACGATCCCAAACTCACAAGCCGTTTCGAATCTTTAAGTCTACGGAGAGAGCCTCCCTGTGTAAGTTTTACCGCTTGTATAATGGGGTTTGCTCTGAAAAATTGTTCGGGATGATGTTTACGGCTAATTGCTGTCATCGCGCCGCTCAATACGGTAAAGAATTCAGCATTACACATTAGTTCCTAATTGGTCACGTACAGTGCGGTTTCAGTAAAACTTCCACGAATGGTTGTAAAATGAGCTCTCTGCCAAGGTTTTATCTAAGGACTGCAATTGGGGTTCTTCAAGAGAAAATTTGATTTTTAAACGAAAGGAAACGTGCAAGTGATGCCCATGGTGTTGCAAGCATCGATAGGCGGCGGTGACCGATTACCCTGAGATGGACCGTTAGCTTGTTTGCCACTTAGTACCTTAAAAAACACTATTTACACAATTCTTATATATTTAAATAATTTTAAGTTTCTTCGGTTTCTACACTGCAGATAAACTTTTTGAGATTTTATTCGTGTCGTTTGATAATGTAATAATATTATAATAGTATTATAGTTATAAAAAATAAATAATAGTTTTAATGGGTAAACGTTTATGATTACACCAGGTCAGAAAAGTTTGTTGCACTATACTCATGTTTATTTTCAGTTTTGAAACCAGCGACGGCACATCAAGACAGGAACAGGGTGAATATAAAAACGACACTGACCAACAAGGTCTGTCAGTGAAGGGCAGCTACAAATATGTGGCTCCCAGCGGCATCCAAGTCTCAGTTACATACATTGCTGACAAGAATGGTTACCAGCCCAAACAGAGCGTTGGTGATGAAGACCAGAAACCATCACCACCTCCTGCACAATCTTAAGACTTTTTTTTTTTTTTCTATAAGCTATTTTCATACAACAAACATATGCTATAACCAAATGAAGTGATATTAAGATATATGTTAATCCTGTACAAACTTTAAGTGTATGAATATTGATTTTTGAGTAATAAATGACGCTTTATGTATAATATTCGTTTTAATCTACTTCGCCTGTCTTAAAGTCAGTTATCAGTGTGGGGTTCCTACAGCAACACCTTGATTTTTGTGATAAAGTTTGCTGAAGCAAGCTATCGGAAAATAAGAAATGTATTATAAGTGTGGTATAAACTATAGCTAGCTAGCTAACTCAGAAGAATTGTGTAAGTCAAAAATAAAGATTTGTTGCTAATAAAGTTAAGCTCAAATAAAAGTTGTAGGCATTATGTTTCGATTAATGTATTATACGTCATAGGTAAGTACACAAAATGTTGTAAAAAGTACAAATAACGTTCTTTCATTTGATATTTTTTGGTGAAGTACTTTAAACGATTTTCCTGAAGTTTCAGTTTTTTTAAAAGATATGCTCAACACCAGGAAATTATATATACTATAATTTCCTGGTGTTTATATTTTTACCCAACCATTAATTAGTGGAGGTTTATATAGAAATGAATATGAGGACCCCATTGAAGTTTGGAGTCCAGCGTTATGCCAAGAAAGACTCTTGAATTAACAAGTTATAATTACTGCTATTCATATTAATACATCTCTGGATCTGACTAACATGAAATTTAACACATTTGGTTTTTTCTCTCATTAAGTAACAAATTATTAGCGTTAAACCAATTTAAAATCTTAGAAATGGAATTATTTAATTCATCATTACATGTCTGTCGTCTGTTTACTTTAAAAAGTAAAGAGGTGTCGTCAGCAATTAAGACAATGACATGTTTATGGTATATGGTTTACATGGTATGGGAGATCATTAATGTAAATAAGAAATAGAAAAGGACCGTAAATTGAGCCCTAAGGGACTTCCATAGTGACCGCTGATCCTAGATATCTTTCACCGTTGACAACAATTTTTTGTACTCTGCTACTCATAAAGGAGGTCAAAAGTTCGAGAGCTTTGCCACTCATACCATAGTGAGGTTGCTTCCTGATGAGATTTTCATGTTGGACACAGTCAAATGCCTTAGATAAATAACAAAACATTCCAAAAGCATTATGCGAATCCTCCCAGGCGTTAAATATATTTTTTAATAGAGCCACTTCTGCATTGGTTGTGCAACGGCCTTACATGAAGCCAGACTGTTTACTACTAAATAGGTCGTTTATATAGAAATGGCTTAACATTTGACAAAGTATGAATTTTTCAAAAACTTTACTTAGTACAGATAGTATTAAAATAGGCCAAAAATTATAAGGACCTTTTAAACGACCTGATTTACAAAGAGGCTTAACTTTGCTAAGTTTCATCTCATCCGGAAACACACTACTATCAACACAACTATTGAAAATTATTGCTTAGGTTTGTGCTTCAACATAAATTATAGAGTTATTACTTTTTACAAAAAGTCCACAAAGATCTGTGGTGTTTTTTATTTCTTATGTTTTAAATGTATTTATGATAATGTTTTGAAATACAAAGTTATTAAGGAACATGAGTTTTTATTATTTTTTCTGCTAAAATTGGACTTGAGATAAGATGTTCAGTTGTTTTAAATGGAATCTTTTTAAAAAAATTAAAAGTAACAGCTAATTCAAATATTTTTTTATTTTTAAACTAGTATCATTTATAATCAACTCAAAGTACTGACAAGAATTTCTAGCTTTACCAGTTTCATTATTTATTATGTTCCATGTAGTTTTTATTTTATTTGTTGAATTTTTTACTTTATTTCTGAGGTGAATTGATTTGGCAACAAGACAGGCTTTTTTAAAGTTTTTTGAGTATTTTTTATATTTCCTAAATATTTGGCTATTATTGTATGTTCTTTCTTATATAATTCATACAGTTTACGCCTACTTTTATGAATACCTGGGGTAGCCCATTCACTATAACTAAAGCGACTGGAAATAAGTTTCTTTTTTGCAGTAGATATTTTATTATACTCTGTAGTAATAGTGACAAGAACAGTATTGTACATATTATTTGGGTTGCCATTATAAAGTAAATCCGGAAGTTTATGCAGTAAGTTAGATTTATATGATTCAATCCGTTCAGTTTTAATTGGTATGAATTTAATTTCTTTTTAAGTAATACTATTCTTTCCTTCTAAAATTAATAACTGTCCACAATGGTCTGACTCAAGATTACTTATAATTGACTTTTGATTTGGTTTTAAGTCAGCCAATATATTGTCAATGTAAGTAGCAATAAATACAGCAGTTCCAGTTGGTTCACAAAACAAATTATTTTATTTAAAAAACGAAAAGAAGGCAAGCAGTCTGGTGAGTGAGCTATTTTCTAAAATGTTTATATTAAAGTCTCCACAAATAAGGATTAGTTTATTAAAGTTGCTGATTTTATACAGCACTTCTTCCATAACTAATTCAAAATTATCTTAAATTGCACAAGGTGGCTTGTTTACACTCACAACAATGAGATGCTCTACTTCTATACAGGACAGCTTGGCAGTTCGCTTAATGACTCACAATGACTTTACGTTCCTTAAACTTTAACTGTTTATTAACTAAAATTAAAAAGCCACCATGGATTGCATTTACTCGGCTAAACGATCTTCCCACCTGGTGATTAGTGAAATTGAACAGAAACTGATGGCTGCGTAGCCAGTTTTCAGTAATACATAAAATGTCAATCTTTTGTCAGTTTATGAAAAACTCAATTTCTAGTTCTTTCTGAGATATTCTTCGTATATTCTGATGCGCCAGGTTCATTGGAATATTATTTTTAGTACGGCAAAGTTTATGTTTTTGTTTCTGTTTGCATAAAACTTGAGAAGACATAGGTTGCTTAATATTATCATTATTTATGTTGGTATTATTTAATTTGCCAAATTGGCCCATTGTTGTCTGAAAATTTAATTTAAATTATTACATGTCAAATTATTATACTGCTCAATAGAAGCAGGTTGTTTAGCCAAGTACTTGGCTGAAATGTCAATTACACTATTATAATTGCACTGCTCAATAAAAGCAGATTGTTTAGACAAATTATTGGCTGTGGTATTAATATAAAATGATAGCGACTAGGCTAACACTGTGGTTCAATGATGTGTGAGATAATATTTATCTCTTATCCTTATATAAGTCATTTTAGTTAGAAACGCAGGAAGCCGATGGGCACGGACAGCTCAGGATCGGCCTTTGTAAAGACATACTGGGGAGGCTTACGTTCAGCAGTGAATGTCTTCCGGTTAATACGACGACCACGACCAAGATTCTAGTATTGGTATTTAGTTGTTTAAATGTTTTATTGAGTGGAATTAAGGTACTGTCATGTTTTAAAATGTATCTTATACCACAGACTATACAATGATTTTTACCAAATACTCAATGAAACCAAGGTGAAATCTTATAACTACAGTAGTAGCTAGAGTTAAAGCTATAGCAGCCACATAGTACATAACATAGACATAGAGTACTGGACAGCGCATTTCCTAGCCAGCTGTTAAAAAATTGAGGTAATATCGTGAGCCTATTGCGCATTCCATAGGACAGATTACAGAACTCGAAGTCTATGGTACATAATAAGAAGTTTGTTTAAATTTTTATTAGTTTTGTTTTTCGCGATTCACTACTTCAAAGACACTAACGCTGCTACTGAGGGGGTTACTAATAATATATGATTAGATAGAACAAAAAACATTGATTTTTAACTATTTATAAAGGTGCCTGATGTTAAAAAAGATGTTATTATAGAGCTTGTAGACATTGATATTTATTTTATTGCAGACTATTACGACTGTATGCACTATGTTACTCATACCGTTTTTTAAAGTTGTAGCTGATTAAACACAATAGGGAATATTCTGTTGTGTGCTAACATGTAGGATTATTTAAGTAGATACTATACTCCATTTAACATGGTAAGAATGATACTAGAGTTTTTACTAAATTGTATCCACTGGCAACCCAATGAAGTGTGTGAATATAAAGATTTAATAACAAGCGTCTGGCAGTGGCTCCACCAGCCTTGAAATCGTTTTTCAGCGTGGGATTTCTACTAAATTTCGCAATTATACTAAAGAAGTTTGCTATTGCAAGTTATAGCTGTAGATATAGGTCGTCTATGTGGAATACGGTTATTTCTGTGCCAAATTTCAGCTGCGCCATTCATTGGATGCGCCGTTGCGACGTGAAGGAAGGAGGAACCAATCAACTAACTCACTTTGGAATTACTGTAATACTTTGGATATCCTTATTCTTATATATGTTTATGAAAGTTTGTAAACCTGACTCAAAATCTCTGTGCAAATCTTGTAAACATAACCTAACTTTACTAAATGTTCACTTTTACTGGTAATTTAATCATAAATCATTACATGAAAACCTTTATTGACACATTCTTTAACTGGTTTTCAAATCACGACACTGATTAAAACTAAAATCTACAAATTCGAAATTTACAATGAGAAATATTATACGTATTTTTGTATATGTTGCATAGACTAACAAAGCGAAAGACGCGTGTCAAGGTCATTTTTGTTTACACGAATTGCAAACAGATTCTGAGTCCGGTTTATACTTGTGTGTTTGTTTCCAAGCAACCAATTGAGCTGATTCCTGGTATAGAGTTTGCTAAAGGGATGGAAAACATGTCCCTAGAATAACTATAACCTTTTTTCACGTGGACAAACTATAGCTTGCTATAGCAATCTTGGACGGTTATTGGTGTAGGATTCTTTGTTGTCTCATGTTTTCTAATACCATTACCAATCCAAAGTGGGAAAGATCATCCCCAGCGTTAGAAAAAGTCTAAATTTTCGCCTTTTTAGTCTAAATTTACTGGACTAGACTGCACCATGCTGTCTGAAATAAAATATAGGTACCTACCTAGAAGATGTTAACACCATAAAAGGTATCTTTTAATATATAAAGTTAATTAAAAGTTATAAATATATATAAAATTTTGTTTCTAAATATAGTTTTTAAAACTTGCGTAATTTAATTTGCTGTAATTTTGTTCACAAAACAATGATAGAAACCCTCCATTGCTGCATTAATTCGCTGTTAATTCATAATTTCAGATCATTACCATGCTTCGAAACATATTTTCTGTATAATTTAGTTACGACCGTTTAAAGAACATCATCATCATCATCATCATCATCATATCAGCCCATTGACGTCCACTGCTGGACATAGGCCTCATCTAACTTTCTCCACAGCGTGCGACTCTGTGCCGCCTGTATCCAACGGCTCCCCGCTACCAATGCAATGTCATCTGTCCATCTAGCGGGGGCCGTCCCACGCTGCGCTTTCCGGTTCGTGGCCGCCGTTAACCAACCTCAAAAAGGAGGAGGTTCTATGTTCGAATCAAATGTTTTTTTTTGTGTATGCTCACAGATTTGTCGACAGCTACTAAACCTTAATGAATTAAACTGAATTTGATTGAGGTGCTTGTATATAAATTTGAAAAGCATTCGATATTTGGGAGCGGAGTTATAAAGGTCAGAAATGAGAAAAGTTAAAAAAAAATTGCACAATGAAAAAATAAATAAAAAAACACCTATAACTTTTGTTTTATATTATCCCTGGCCGCTGTAATCATGCGATTGACTACTTCCACTTCCATATGTATTTCGACACGGTATTTTTTTATTACATACATAACATCAAGCCTGTTTCCCAGAGGGGTAGACAGAGACCAAAGACTGCCACTTGCTACGATCCTGGCATACCTCTCTTGCCTCATCTATACGCATCAATGCTTTCATACATTTTCTACGGTGCCGAGTACTCCTGCCGTGGCCTTTTCTGAGAACGTACTCAATTTAATCTACATACGTTTGCCGAGGTCTACCTCTACCGACCCTACCAATTGCTTCAGATTCATAAATCTGTTTCGTGCATCTATTTTCGTTCATTCTTTCAACACGTTCAAACCACCTTAACATACCTTTCTCAATCTTTGTCACCACACTTTCTTTCACACCGCAACGCTCTCGTATCACACTATTTTTTATCCTGTAATTTAGAGTCAAACCACACATACTTCTCAATGCTCTCATCTCCACGGCATTAATTCTACTTTCGTGCTTCGTTTGCCATACCCAACATTCACTTCCATACATCAGTGTTGGAACCAATTATGCTATATGACTGTTGAAAAGCTCCTACCCTTTTTTGCTCCGTAATGTATGGGGCTTATTTTCTACTGTTTAATTCATTTTTATAGACATCGTTTTGAAATGTTTTTTAAAAAAAAATCTATTTCACGTGTAACAAGTAGCGATATCCTGATACGGGTTTTTGCCGATACGATACCGATGAGGTGGATTAGGTGAGTGGGGGTGTGTCGGAATGCTTTTTCGATGAGATAACTAATGCATTTTCAAAAGCGTCTGTGCAAAATGTTATTGTATTCAGTTATATAAAAACAACCTTCTGTCCAAGTGACCAATTTCCAATTTTTACGTAGGAAGCTAGGAAGTTCCATTTATATTATTATAGTATAAAGTAAAGGTTATTGGAATAGCCCTTTATGACTAAAGAAGCTAGGGACAAGATGAAATGTTTTATATAATCGCTAGATATAATTGGCATTTAGATTTCTGCACTGCTAGACGCCGATGGATAAAGCTACTATTATTATTTAAAAATATCTAAGTAAACCGTCAAAACACTATGTTCTTAAAAATAATATTTCTGTCTTACCCCGTTTTGAAGTCGACTGGACAGTAGTTCTCAACCTCTCAGCAATTTTTATCATCAACTATTTTTAGTCTGCAAAGTGACAAGTAAAAACAAATACTTATGATGAAGAATGTTAATTTTTTAACTTCAAATCAGTCATATTTTTACTAAGCAGTACCTTGGCAAGTATTTACACACAAAGAATACTCAATATTTAAGAACCTAAAAATTACAAAAAATATTATAATATTTACTAAACTTGTATATTAATAGTAATAGGTATATTTTTCATTTTGTTTGTTAGTTTTCTAACTTACTCTATTTTTTATTAGTTTTCTAACTTAACCCATTTTTTAATAAAATGTATTAACATTTCAGCAATTTCATCGGTAATAGGTATCGGATGCATCCCTGTTGGAAATATGAAGTACTTCTATAAATATGGATAGCAAACTATACATTTGCTATGTGTTGCTAATAAATATAAATCAGGTACAAAATAATATTCCTATAAAATATTTCTTTCTGTCTGATCTATCAACCTTTAAATAGTAGTCCAACGCCAGACACAATTTGTAATTAAAATATGAGAAATGGAAGGGTTTCTCTCATTGTCTTTGTAAACAAAATTACAGCTAATTAAATTACGCAAGTTTTAAAAAATATGTTTTAGAAACAGATTTTTAACAAAATATAACATTATTCAATTCTATTACAAAAACTATTAATAATCCCTTTAAATATACCTATAAACTTTGTAATAAAGCTCCTGGTCAACAAAATATAACTAGTTATCAAAAGTAAATATTTCTTATATTTTTCATCTAGGAGTTAGTATGGCGACCCGTTTACCGATAAGACTCAAATAGAACAATTAAATTATTTATGACTAGCAGGCCTAGCAGACGTTGTTCTGCCTTTAAAGTTGATGCGCTGTAGTGCCAGCTGTTACAAAAAAGGTGAAGCTGTTACCCACTGCTCTACCCTCATGGATTTCTATTAGATACTTACCAAATCCGGACATGTTTATGACGATAAACTAACTTACACCGCCATCTGTTAGAAATGTATGGCACCCCGACATGTTTATGTTGATAAACTAGTTGACACTGCCATCTGTTGTAAATGTATGGAACTTGGACATGTTTATGGTCATAAACTAACTTACACCCCCATCTATTAGAAATGTATGGAACTCGGAAATCTTTATGTCGATAAACTAACTTTCACCGCCATATGTTAAAAAAGAATGAAAATCTTAACCAGCACTCGCCATGTACACAGCTCCCTGTCGACATGATTTTTTCGACATCTGGAACAATTTTCGTCAGTTTTAAACAAATTAACACAAAACAATATTAAAGTATACATATAAATCATCCTCTTAAATCACTCTCTCTATCGATGAAACCCGCATTAAAATCCGTTGCGTAGTTTAAAATATCTAAGCGTACATCGCTACAGACGGTAAAAAGTAACTTTGTTTTATACTGTGTTAGAAGCTCTTGCACTTACGAGCTACATAAGAATATAATTGTTATATAGCCAGAATAACAATAGAATGTGAAATTTTGAATGCAGGTTTATGTCTCCATTACAGCTGGTGTTGTTCCATTTGCAGTCACTAGCTTTTTGCGGCTCTGACCAGCAGCTGGGTGATTTTGTAAATAAGTATTTATATCCTTCATCTGGTTTGCATAATTCAATGTATGTATGTGTATTACTTTACGGCTTTTATCCCCAGAAGGGGACAACCAGTGGCTGGATGCACACCTACACTAAACTTTCGGGGACAACCTCTTTTTTACGAACCAATTTAGTCTCGTGTAACCACCACATGAGCCTGTCGCCACAACACTGCTTCTGGACTAAGATGACTTTATATATGACCCATGTGTCTTAATTTACCAGCTTCAAAATAATAAATGATTAAATAAAAGACATTGGACCAAATAATAATCCCCCATTGCCAGTTACTGACGAACTTTTTTTTTTTTTTTTTTTATACCACTAAGGTGGCAAACAAGCTTACGGCCCGCCTGATGGTAAGCGGTCACCGTAGCCTATGGACGCTTGCAACACCAGGGGTATCACTTGCGCGTTGCCGACCCTTCAGAAATCTAATAACTTCTTTTTTGAAGAACTCCATACTGTAGTCCTTGCAGAAAACCTTGGCAGGGAGCTCATTCCACAACTTAAGCGTTCGCGGGAGGAAGTTTCTCTGAAACCGCACTGTACGCGACCATTTAGGTTCTAAAGTGTGAGAATGAATTCCCTGCCGATGGCGAGCGGTGCGATGGTAGAAAGTAGCCGTGGGCATCATTTCGAACAATTCCTCAGAACACAACCCATTGTACAAGCGGTAGAACACACACAGTGAGGCAAAGTCTCTCCTCAGACTTAAGGGCTCGATACCGCAAGTGAGTTTGGCATCGTCGACAATTCTCACAGCCCGTCGTTGAACCGAGTCAAAAGGGCCAAGCTGGTATCCGGGTGCACCTGCCCAGAGATGGCAGCAGTACTCCATATGGGGCCTAACTTGCGACTTGTAAAGTAACAACCTTTGCCCCGACGTGAAGTACTGCTTCGCTCTGTTGAGTACACCAAGTTTTTTGGACGCCAGCTTTACCTTATCTTGTAAATGATCTCGGAACTGAACATCGCTGGAGATGTCGACACCAAGGATCCCAATGCTCTTGGAGATGGAGAGGGGAGTGTTCTGGAATTGTGGGACCACAGTGAATGGAGTTTTCTTAGCGGTGAACGCGCACACTTGTGTCTTTGTAGGGTTGAATCGGACCAAGTTTACCCGTCCCCAGTCAGAGACCTGGGACAGTGTGGTCTCGATTTGAGACACAAGTTCGCCGCGGTTTTCCTCCACAACGGAACGAGGGATGTTTGCACGACCCGTGTAAAAAGCGTCTCCAGTACTGTCATCTGCATAGCAATGTATGTTGTTGATGTCCAACATGTCATTGATATGCAGTAGAAACAGCGTAGGAGACAGCACAGAGCCTTGCGGGACACCAGCATTAATGTCCATGCTATCAGAGCAACTACCGTCAACTACGGTTCGTATGCATCTGCCGGACAAAAAGCTAGCCACCCATTTGCAAAAACCCTCGGGCACTCCGTAAGATGGCAACTTCGATAGAAGACCGCGGTGCCAGACCCGATCGAACGCCTTCGCTATGTCCAGGCTACATGCCAATGCCTCCCCCTGACTCTCAATGGCTAGTGCCCATCGGTGTGTGAGATACACAAGAAGGTCACCAGTCGAGCGACCGTGGCGAAAGCCATATTGACGGTCGCTGATCAGGTCATGTTTTTCTAGGTATCTTAGAAGCTGTGTGTTGATCACACGCTCCATCACCTTAGAGAGGAGAGAGGTAATAGCGATAGGCCTGTAATTCGATGGATCTGATCTATCGCCCTTTTTGGGCACCGGGTGCACATTCGCAGTCTTCCATGTAGACGGAAATTGCCTAGTGTGGTAGGAAAGCGCGAAGAGGCGCGTGAGTACAGGACATAACTCAGGAGCACACTGCTTAAGCAACACTGCTGGTATACCGTCTGGCCCACTCGACTTATGAACGTCTAGAGAAAGCAACGCCCGCCTGACCTCCCGCTGCGTTATGGAGATTTCCGGCATGGACTTACCGCACCACGGTATAGTAGGTGGTACAGCGCCTTCATCGTTCATATTCGAGTTCGAGGCAAAGAGACTGCCCAGTAGATCGGCTTTCTCTTTAGCACTATGGGCCAAGTCACCATCGGTCTTTCGCAGTGGTGGTAACGACGACTGGCAGAAGTTCCCTTCGGCAGCTTTGGCAAGCGACCAGAAAGCACGACTCCCAGAAGGATAGCTCGCAAGTCGCCCACCTATTTTGCCGATTAATTGGAATTTTGCTCTGGCAGTTGCTTTCTCACTGAACCTCGAGGCAGCATTTAATTTGCGTTTTAACTCAGAAATATTCGGATCCTTATTAAAACGAGCCGTGGTCCAAGCCTCATATGCATTTTGCTTAAGAATTTTAGCTTTTCTGCAAGACCTATTAAACCACGGTCGTTTTTTGACGCCGGCAGCTACTCGCGGGTTAGGAATATAGCATTCCATACCAACAAGGATTGTCTCAGTGACTGCGGCTGCGCAGACGTGAGGATCTTCTGAGTTAAAGCAGATCTGCCTCCACGGGTACGATGCGTAAAATTCACGCAATCCATCCCAGTCTGCCGACTTATAGTGCCACACACGACGCCAGTTAGTTGGCCCAGAAGGATCAGGTTGTGTGCATGACACTTGAGTCCGAACGAGACAGTGGTCCGAGGAGCCAAGACGCGCATCCACTGAGACGGAGTACCCGTCCGGACGAGTAGTCAGCAGAAGGTCCAGTAAGGAGCTCGTATGTTCCTCTATATCTGGTATTCTCGTTTGAGAAAGTACCAGCTGAGAGAATCCATAGGTCAGAGCAAATTCATGAGCAGATATCCCAGCATAGTTATTGGTTCGAGAACTGAGCCACTCGCGATGGTGGGCGTTAAAGTCTCCCAAAATAACTAGTTCTGCTGTGGGATATTGCTCTAGAACTTTGTCAGTCGTCAAACTCAGGTGCGTGAAGAGTCGAGTTACGTCCGTGTCACCGCTATGAGACCTGTATAGGCACGCATAGATACGAGTGTGGCCGCCGTAATCTACGCGCACCCACAATATCGACAGGTCCCTGTCTTCAAAGCTATGAAGGCGGCGACAGCAGATATCCTCCCGGACGAACATACATACACCGGCACGACTCATAAAATTGTGTTCGAGTTTGTAGCCGGGATAATGAAGGTATGATGTGTCGGCCGGGCAGGATATCTGCGTCTCCGTTAGAAAAAGAATGGTCGGCTGCGCAGTTTCGAGATGGTGGTGGACTGCGTTAAGATTTGCGTGAATACCCCTGATGTTGCAAAAATCCACATTATATGTGGATGGAGTAGCCGCTGTGCAAACTCTTTTCTTTTTCTGTCTTCTGGCCATAAACTAATATATACTAATAAACTATGAGAAGTACTGTGTGTAATGTACAGAAATATTTTATTTATTATTAAAAAAAACACATGATTGTTTATTATATAAATGTCAGTTTGGTGTGGGGATCAAATCTTTGTGGAGGAGCCCCAGCTATGATCTTATTTGTAATATAAAGGTATCTTGAGATATAAGATAAACTGAATTGTTTATTCGACCTGAATTAATTTGCGTTCTTACAGTAATGAACAAGAAGCTCTTAGGCAACATGTGTTTGAGGAAGCGGTTTTTTTAATCTTTAAAGAATAATATTTACTGTACATTTTTTGCACATATACATATACTTTTATTTAGTTGAAACTAAGGTTTACGAGAGAATTCTGAACTCAAATTTAATTAGTTATTTAAAAATTTACGATGGTAAGGACTTATTCCCCACTGCTCTTTGTTAACTTATCACGCTGAGAATAATATAATAATAATAAATTTTTAGATAAACCACACAGCGTCGTCTGTTCCCAAACTATTCAAGGCTTGCAATGTGAAGTTTTCTAGTGGGCGTGCATGGCCAAATCCAAAACATGAAGAATAGCGAAAAGTAGTTAAAGGAGTCACTGGCCCGATTTTGATGAGAACCTAAACTGCATCATTGGATTTTTGAAACATTAATATTCCTAGCCAGGAATCGAACCAGTTGATTTTGAAAAATAACTCAGTGTATTATTAGACTATTCGATGGTGTCGCTAATAAGGAACGAATTCCGGGAAGTAATTACATACAGGAATCTTAAGGAAAGTGTTGGATTTTTAACAAATTACTTTTTTACTTTTCTTAGATTACCTACCAGTATACCTATTAAACCTAAACTGATTAATTGTTAGAAATGATGGCCATTGTTACCAATACATAGCTGGATTCGACGTCTCAAGGATTGTAATGGATTCTGCATTACAATATTATTGATTTCGTTGAGAATATTTCCCAAAGATCGTTTCAAGTCATTAATTGCATTATACGCGTCTTTGTAGATTTTGTTTTTTACATACCTCAGAAAAAATAATCTAAAGGGATTAGATCCGGTAACCTCACTGGCCACGGCACACAGCGCCATCTAACTATTATTAAGAAAAACAGTAACACATTTGTTGGATGGAAACGCTATTCAAACTTAAAATTGGTCAGCAACTGCATATTTTTGTTTGTGTCCGTAAATCTCGTAAATGTAGTAGGTATGTTACTCTCCTTGTGCGAGTCTGACTCGCACTTGGTGGGTTTTTTTCTTTTACTGTGGCCTTTAGCCGCGAAGAGATAATAAAAAATTAAAAAAGAACATAATCATGTGAATATGACTCAACGGGTTCGATTCCTCTAGGATTATTGATTTTTCAAAAATCCAATGATGCAGTTTTAGTTTTCATCAAAATCGGGCCCGAGACTCCTCGGAGTACTTTTCGCTATTCCTAATAGTTTCGGATTTGGCCATGCACGCCCAAATTTAATGTTACATATCTATTATACATAGGAACCACCCCGACTCAAGTGAAACACAAATACAAATGCCAGTCCTGTGCAGGAATCGGTCCATGTCTCCGATTCAGCTGCCTGGTCATTATACTCACTGAGCCACAGAGACTCTGCAGTCAGTTTACTGTTCCAACTCTTGAAATTAAACTTTGCTTCATTGCAGAGTGGCATCGTTAAATAGGTTCCTGATGATATACATACATGTACAGTACATGACTACAGTATGGGGTTCTTCAGGAAAGATGTTATTGGATTTTTTAAGGGTCGGCAACGCGCGAGTCATACCCCTGGTGTAACAAGCATCCATAGGCCACGGTGAAATATTCAGATGCGGTAGTTGCTACCTAATCAGTTGCAGTTGGTTTCTTATACCTAAGTTAAAGGTTAAAATAGAGTGGATAAGAAAAAAAACAACTGCTAATAGAAATTTCGAATTATTAATATGATCACATTTTAATAAATATCCTAAAAACGTACTCGTAAGAACATTATTTTTTAAATAAAAATATAACAACAAATTACAAAATTGTTACTACATATCTCTAAACGCGCTGTTATTGAGTAAATAAATATCATTCCCAGTCTTTTCATCGCATTCACATCTCTAGTCATTCCTTATCAATAAGTAAACTAGTATATAGGGTCAAGGATATAGTGTTTTTTTTTCATGAAAGTCTTCGGATGATAGTTCTATAGCCTTTCTTTCCTGATTTGTAAAGCATCAGATATTCATGTCCTCTTTCAAAGTAGCGTACTGATCCGACGACATCTAAGGCGGCTTCTTCAGTATGCGGGTTTAATATTGACCCTTGTTCTGATCTGGATGATCCGTCACTGGCATCATAGCTGGAAATAGAAAACAAAAAGAAAGTTAGACCTTAAACTGGCCATTTGCTGGTAATATTTTTTTCGCCTAGTTTGTTTATGACAATTACTTGTGGAAACCATAGGAATAGAGAACTGGACAACGTATTTCCTAGTTAACTGTGAAGAAAAAAAAGTGTGACAGAGACGAGTGAAACTATGGTGTCTTATCTAAGAGATAAGATACCACGTTGTATCTTTCTTAGGTGTGGCCAATTGCGTGAGCCTATTGCACAGTCCATAGATCAGATTACAGAACTCAAAACTATGATTGAAACCTAATGATTCTTTTGTTTTTTTTTTTTGTAATTTCAAGAAAGTAAAAGCGAGATGTCAGTTTGTATCAATTTCACGTTAAACTAGTTTTTGTTTAATTTTACTGGTATGAAATTAACCCCGCATATAAAATCTGACCCCGCACTAAAATTCAAATTAACCTGCTTTACGACTGTGTGTGAATATTAGTACATTATGATATAAGTGACCTAGGCTGTTTATTACGGACGAGGACGCGGGTTGCAGACCGAGCCGTAGGCGAGGGCGTAATTACGATGTGTGTGTATTGAGAAGAACTTACGAGTGTCAAACGACTGTTTTTAACACACTGAAAGGACAGTAATTAATAAGTATATTAGTGTTAAAATGTTGTAAAAAGTTAATATATAATAGAATCTATTTGTTTTGATATGTTTCTAATAACACCTTGGATTTATTTTTCCAAAAATAAGAACTTAGTTTATAGGTATAATTTCTTTTTGCTTAAAATAATAAAAAACAAAGTTAAAGTAATGAAAATTACCGCACAAGTGCGTAATGGAGGCTGCTTGATGAGCAAATGTGTTCAAAAGGTAATTTAATATAATAATACCTAACTGAAATTCAACATGTATAAAGATTTGTAATTTTATTGGAAAACGTTTAGACAGTAGGATATTATATTTAACAAATCATTGGTATTTTGCAAACAGCCGTATTCATTTTTTTTATAGCCAAATTTATAAATATATGAGTCATATATCAGAATGTACCTTGAAATATTATAAAAGAACATTTAATTTTTACCCATCTATACTGACACAAACAACATAGTTACTCCGTTTATGTCTCATTGTGTCTTTGTTATGAAAATACTATTTTATTTTACGACCCGTTTGGTTCCTATTATTTATTTAATTTCATAGCAAGTCTTAGGTCTTGACTTGGGTTGACCTTACAACGTTTTACCTGGTCAAGGACGTATCCTAAATTTGTATTAAATGTTATTTACAGTGAAGTAATGATTTAAATTTATAGTGGCATGATCAATATTTACTCAATTAATTAATGACAGATAATTTTGCAATGTCGACATGCTAAACCAAAATTGTTTGAAATTGTTTAATTTACATTTAAAATCATTAATAAAAAAAAATTGAAAAATGGCGGCATTTAATTTTTTTGAATAGTTCTAAACAACTAATTTATCTTTGGATCTATTTAATTCATGTTTTGTTTTTAAATAATCAAATGGCTTAGTCACAATTACCAATTAGTGATTTGATAAGTGTGTGTTGGACCGCCAAGTCATAGGTTCTTGAGTTTGATTACCTAGAGCAGCAAAATAATTTTATAAATTATGAAGTTATTGTAAAAGGTTTCAGAGAAAAACATTCTTATTCACCTGAAAGTAATAGGAGTTTTTCGTTTTTTCCTAACGATCAACCGAACGGCTAGTTGTTATAATAAAATAAATGATAAATAAAAAATAGCAAGTATATAAAATAATAAATACAATACCATTACTATACAATTAATATCATTATACTTAAACATGACTTTTATACATATTTAATATTAATATTTTTTTACTCATACAAGCAGTTATCAATTAAACTGAAGGAACATAAAAGCCAAATGACTCTACGTTATCCTTTGGTTGAACACTCATGATAATTTTTTAAAGGTTAGATAGAACCAATGACAGAATTACAGCAGCCAGCTTCCATTCACCTAAAAAACTCATGAAATTGGTAAAAACGAAAATTTACTTTTTGGTTGAGTTTAGTTGTATATTACGGTAAAATTTTCGCAGACGGCTTATATTATCTACAGGCACTATGTTAAATTGTGTAAGTATGTATGTAAGTTTATGTAAGTTTTACTACTTTTGGGTTATATTATATTTTTATACCATATTTAACAATATAAACCTTTTCATTTGATACTCCTTGAGACTCTTGATATAATTAGACCTTATTTTTATGTTGTGTCCGTTGCTTCATAAGCTCCAATGGATACGATATTTGATTTGACCAACAACGTGATCAAACAAAAAATAAAAATTGAAAGAGCCTAACTACATTTCAGGATTCGAACTCACGCACTTCAGCGTGGTAATTTGATTGATCTATGATACTGCGTGGCCGAGACAAGTTTGTGTCTGAGCGTATTAAAGAAAATACAATGAGACCTTGCTAGATCGACTGTTTGCTGCGTAAGATATATCTATGTATATGTAGAAAAATCAATTGACGTGCGTTAGTCTCACAAAAACTCGAGAACAGCTTGACCGATTTGGATTTTTTTTGTTATACCACTAAGGTGGCAAACAAGCCTACGGTCCGCCTGATGGTAAGCGGTCACGGTAGCCTATGGACGCTTGCAATCAATCACTCACTCGCGCGTTGCCGACCCTTCAAAAATCAAATAACTTCTTTTTTGAAGAACCCCATACAGTAGTCCTTAGAGAAAACCTTGGCAGGGAGCTCATTCCACAACTTAAGCGTTCGCGGGAGGAAGTTTCTCTGAAACCGCACATTACGCGACCATTTCGGTCCTAAAGTGTGAAAATGAATTCCCTGCCGATGGCGAGCGGTGCGATGGTAGAAAGTAGCCGTAGGCATCATTTCGAATAATTCCTCAGAACACAACCCATTGTACAAACGGTAGAACACAAACAGGGAGGCAAAGTCTCTCCACAGACTTAGGGGCTCGATACCGCAAGTGAGTTTAGGATCGTCGACAATTCTCACAGCCCGTCGTTGAACCGAGTCAAAAGGGCCAAGCTGGTATCCGGGTGCCCCCGCCCAGAGATGGCAGCAGTACTCCATATGGGGCCGGACTTGCGACTTGTAAAGCAGCAACCTTTACCCCGACGTGAAGTACTGCTTCGCTCTGTTGAGTACACCAAGTTTTTTGGACGCCAGCTTTACCTTGTCTAGCAAGTGATCTCGGAACTGACATCGCTGGAGATGTGAACACCAAGGATCCCAATGCTGTTGGAGATGGAGAGGGGAGTGTTCTGGAATTGTGGGACTACAGTGAATGGGGTTTTCTTATTTGCTTATTTGTTTTCTTTATTTTTCTTGTGTTCGTTATTGTTAGAGCAAGGGTCAAGTGCGAGTCGAACTCGCGCACTTAGTGGTAAACCGATTGTAATGAAATTTTGGTAAGTTGTTGTTCACACGCCGGGGAAGGTTTCTAAATTAGTAAAACTAAATCAGTACTAATTAAATGCAATTGAACATACATATAAAGACTGTTTCATAAATAATTCTTTCTTTTATATACGGTAATCGGGTAAAAATAAATTTGATTTGTAATTTTTTCGTTTAATGATGTACAGTTTCATTGAGATAAGACGATTCGTGGCGCCTCGCAGCGTGCTTCATATACAGACGAATTTCCCATTTATTTTTTGAAACCAACTAATCAAACATCATAAAATTTGGAAGACGTGTTCCATGAATAAATATCTAGGTCTCCAGATATTTAGTTAGTCACTTTTTTATTAAATTGTATAGTTTCAAAGTCATACAGTATTCTTTTTCATACAAATTTAATAAATTAGACTGAAGTTAATAATTAAAATGTTTGAATATTTTGGGAAACCACAGACATAGATTAAAAGATGCTTGGTGGAGATCGCTCTTTATCGATAAAGCCGCCTAAATGTACCTTTGTCGACTTGCTTTCTTGTTTTTCATTCATTTATTCATATTTGTTTTGAGATTATGTCTATGAAATTTTACAGTGTTTGAGCAGTAAATGTCAAATATTGGAGGGAAATTCGATTGAATGAAGCACGCTGGCAAGACACTACGAATCGTATTCTCTTAAGAGTAAAATAGAGTACATACCTATAAAAAGAGAGAGTAAACAATTGCAACTTCAGCTGGATATATATATATATATAAGATATAAGAATATGAGACATTTAATAAGGGTGTCGTTACCGCACCAAGTCAAGTACTTGTCACCTACCACGATAACGGCACTTTCAGGGTAACGACCTACGTGATCATTTCTGAGGCATGATGACATTTTGGTGTTGTCCAAGTTTTTGTGGGACAGACTCAAACACGTTGTTCTACTTTTTGTTTCGCCATTGTCTGTGTAGTACGTACAAAATTATGCAGCGAGCAAGGAACAAAACTTTTAAACATCGTAAGATGAGTATCGTAAACCGTTGTTTAAAAATTAACATAAGTTAAAACACTACTAGAATTAAAACAATAAACCCCTTAAGCAGACATTACATTAGGTTTTTTTCTTTCTTTGATGCAAGTTTCAACGTTAGAATTTTAAGAGAGCTTGGCTTTTTTATTTATACTAGATTTTGCTCACGGTTCCACCCGCCCTAAATTCGGTAATCGGTGTAGGATTTCAACGGCAACTCCTCAATTATAGAAAAAAACCGAATCACACTTGACGTTTTAGAGAAGCTTATGTCCTTTTTTGAGACTCAAACTATCTCCATGCCAAATTTTATCATAATCGGTACAGTGGTTTAAGCGTAAGGAGGAAACAGACAGACAGATTCACTTTCGCATTTATAACATTGGCTTGGATAGGTTGTCTACGTAGAATTCGATTATAGTTATTCCTGCAGGAACTTTTGAGTTTTTTGGGACAAAAAGTTCTGCTCCGTCTCTTCCACCATCTCTGTGCCACACCCAGCTTTCTGTTTGTGGCGTGAAGTGAGGACAAACAAACAAATTAACTTTCACATTCTATAATTTTAGTATGGATCGAAGAAAATATTGATAGTAAAATTCGGTTTAAAAGGACGTTATTGTTTTTGCAGCCAACCAAAAATGTAAATATGGGATGCGTGGGTTTTTCAATACCACTGTCATTTATAAAACAAAACTAGCTAATGCCCACGGTTAGACCTACACTAAATTCTATTATCGGTGTAGGATTTCAACGGGAACTTCTCATTTATAGAAAAAAGCCAACTCACTCTTGACGTTTCAAGTATGCCTATGTCCTTCTCACAGGCTTAAAATATCTCAATGCCAAACTTGCCCGATTTTAAAAATTTGTTTTTATTCGACAGAGAGATATATACCCCTAATTCTATGTTCGACGGATATTATTATTTTATGTATACCTACTCCGCCAATTGTGAATCGATTTTAAAAAATATTTTTTCATTTGACAGACCCATATACATGAAGTAGATTTAAATAATATAAAAATTAAATAAATAACTGAATTTAGAGCGGGTGCGACCGTAAGCAAAAGCTAATTAATAAATCAATGTTTACAATTTCTTGAAATCAAATATAGTTACTGTTACAAATCAGGTATAACATAGGTAAACGTTTCAAGTGACAGATTGTTAGGTAAGATAAATATTTGAACATTTATTTGCCTAATATAGTAATACAATGTCAGTAGTCAGTTAGTTTATGTCAGTATTCATAAATCTGTATAGTGCATCAAACTTCTCTGACCTGGTGGTCAAAATTCAAAACTTCAGTCGCCAAACTAAAAATCTGTGAACTTACGCGACACAAGCGACAGGCACCGGGTCAAAAAAAAGTTTGTAGACGATAAGAAATATCCAAGAAAATAATTTTGATCCATAAATATAGAATTTATAAGCAATTTGACTTCAGTGTCACCTATTCCAATTTTTATTTCAAGAAAATCTTACCCGGTCTATTACACAAGATGATACTTTGCCATAGATATATATCCATTTAGATTGCTATAAGATATAAGCAAGCAAGTATTTTTGCACCACGGTCCAACAAACAGTCCATTATATTTTTTGATAATAATAGTTTTCTGATAAAGGTCAGTGATCGATTATATGTCAATATCCTTTTTATTTTAATCTAAGGATATAGATCATCATAGATTAATGAACTAGATAAGACAGCCGTCCAAAATATTAATGATAACAATATGCTTTACAATGGTTAGTGTATGTGTAACAAAAAATACAATAAGATTATAACTGTCAGTGTCTAGTGTATACATGTCTAATTTACTTAACATAATTTTGGCTCATACGTTCTTGTCAAAGCTTATCTAAGATCAAACAACGTAAAAACTAAGTTATGTTGGGTAACTTATAAGTAGCGAGTGAATAAAACGGATGTTAAGTTTTATATGATGTGTTTTCTTATAAATGTGAGAATAAACATATAAATAAATCATCCCTTAAAGGGAAAAAATGGAGGATACTTCCTCCCGAGAACGCTTGGGTTGTGAGCTCCCTGCCAAGGTTTTCCCTAAGGACTACAGTATGGGGTTCTTCAAGAAAGAAGTAAGTAGATTTTTTAAGGGTCGGCAACACGCGAGTGATACCCCTTGTGTAACAAGCGTCTATATGCTACGGTTAAGGCTGCCATCAGGTGGACCGCAAGGTTGTCGCCACCTTAGTGGTATAAAAAAAGAGGATAAAAAATTATATGAGAATTCCGATTTATTTGTATTTTTCTTTTTTTTTCCCCAATACTCCACGCGTTGCCGTATTAAAGAGGTTTTTTTAAACAGGTATCTAAAGAGGGTGGGGTATAACGATGTTACAAACTTGTGACCCGTCATCGAATTTTCGACCCGTCATTACGTAATTCGGAACCTTACCCAAATCTTGGAGGGAAAACTTGTATTTCTTGTTTTCGTGAGAGATGAATTAGTAAGTGAGTATAAGATTGAGTGCGGTTAACAATAAATTTAGTAAACGAGAGACCAAGTAAGTAAATTGAGTGAATCAAAAATAAATCCCTTACACCAGTTTTTAAAATCTTTGGTTGTATATCAATTATATCGGGTTTATCTTCGATCAAATTACGACACACTCAGGGATAGGACTTTTTTTAAGTTAGTGATCGAGATCACAATTTTATACCAGAAATTCTTACTTATTTCAAAAACCATTTGGATGAAGTTATCAAATCCCTTACAGCAGTTTTCAAAATTTTCGTCTTTCTTTTAGATTTCCTGGATTTCTTTTTAAAACCGCTAAACAGATTTGACGGCCCTTTTACACGGAGGTAGAGTACTTTTTAATTTTATAAAAACTAGTAATCTAGACCATTATTCACCACAAAACTCCTTATTTTACATACAACACAGACAAAGTCACGAAAAAATGTTAGTTTCAAATAGGTAAATCACAGCAAACAAAACTCCCAAAGTGCATTTCAAATAAATAATCATAACATGCAAAGTGGATTACGTGATTAAGCATTCAACATCACAGATAGCCGACAAAAGTATTTGCAGAGCAAACAAACACTACGGAATGTCACTTTAAGGTTAATAAAATTGTCCTCCATTCCATCCTTGCACGTTGGCCGATGCGTGTAACCTTATTATGCGATACCTTTTTGGCCGAGAGCCTTAGATTTTAACACTGTTTGTGGTGAAAGTATCACTTTGAAAGCATAACAACAGATATTTTCTGGCTTGCTGCCACAAACATGCTGAGATAGTTCCATGATTTTTCTTTATATATTTTTAAACTTTGCAATCCTTTGAAATGAGTTAAAAAAGAATATAAAATCTCGGGATTTTGAAAGATAATTATTTAGGGTTAACTCTCTCATACACTCAAACTGAAGGATGAAATTTTTTTTCGCGGAAATTTGACAATGCATTTAAAAATCCTTATAACTTTTTCACTAAAATTTATATTTTACGAGTTAGTACGGCTTCAAATCTAAAAACATATGGATCGCGAGATCAAAAAATCTTATTATAGATAAGGTTTTATAAATACTACTAAGAAAAAAATCTCAGAACAAAATGGGTATATAAGTTATTTAGATATCCGCAATTATTCTCATTTTACGGAACTTTAACTTGTTCGTGCAAGATACGCACTAGGCCGGCTTTTTAAAGTTTCCCACTATTGATTGTAGGTATTTTATTAATAAGGTTTAACTTTGTAAACAGCTATGTGGAACTCTAATGTCTGCGTAAATAGTTTTTATTCAAATTAATGATGAGCATAAAGCGTGACAAATTCCTGTAATACAAGTTCGAGACTGAATACTTATTAGATGAATCAGCAACGGATTAAACAATTTTCTGTTTGACAACAAATAGTTCTCTGACATCCATTCTATATATATATATATATATATATACTATATTAATTGTATATAAAAGTAGATATAATTCGCAATTAATGCCTTTGGAGTTGCAAGCGTCTATAGGCTGCGGCAACCGCTTTACATCAGGTGAGCCGTAAGCTTGTTTGGCACATTAGTGGTATAAAAATCAATATAATAAATATTATGCATGCGAAAGTAACTCTGTTTCTCTGTTACCTCTTCCGGCTTAAATCGCTGTACCGATTAAGATGAAGTTTGGCATGGAGATAGTTTGAGTCCCGGGGAAGGACATAGGATTCTTGAAAACATCAAGTGTGAGTCGGTTTTTCAGGCGTTGCCGTTGAAATCCTAGACAGCTAACCGAATTTACAGCTTGTGGAACCGCGGGCAAAATCTAGTATTATTATTATTAATGTCAAAGAGTATTTGTTTGTCCATCCTTTGCATCTTAATGGAGCATCCAATTTAGCTATAGTAAAGGATATGCCTCGATAAAAGAATTGCGCATATACAAACTACAGCTATAGCTTGCTATAGCAAACTTCCTTAATTATCAAAGTGTTGCCGCAGATTCCCACGACGATAACCGAATTTTGCGCCGCGGGAAACAGCTAGTGCGGGAAAAAAAATTACTTACTGGAATTTGTAGGCATTAGGTAGATTGCTGACGTCGTTCTCGTAGTTTAATACCTGGGCCGGAGGTTGGCTCGCATCATACGCTGGGTAACCGAGTGTTGCTACCACCGCCGAGGCTCCGATAACCTGGAATTTTAAAAGGACGGGAATTGGCGAGAAAATTGTATACGCAATAAACTTGTAAGCCATTTAGAGATATCTGATAACATCAAATGCATTAGCTGTCGAGCCGTTTCTTAAGATTTAGGTGATTTTACTTGATGGCGTTTTACCTTTTATACTTATTTAAGGTAACATAAAACAAAGTTGAGTTTTTGTTGGGATTTTTTATTCTCGGTAATATTCGTGTTTTAACCTTTATTGGTATATCAATTTTAAAAACCTTTCTTTTTTATACCAACAAATCGACAAACGTGGCTTACGGACATCGTAGCCTATGGACGCTTACAACACCAGTCCAGTATACTCTGTTGGTTTTTTTGTATTATTGGATGACAAAAGATTTCCTCCACACATATATATACATATTTTCGGCCGCTGGTTATATACTTTGTGGATTAAAAGTGTTGGCATATGACAAGTATGATGGTATATATTAACCGATTCGGTTGGTGGTGGCCCAGGAGTTTCGTTTTCACATTGTGTTCTACGTGGCGAAGGTTCGAGCCCGGCGGGTACCAACGAGTCTTTTTCATTATTTCTTAATTACTTACATTGAGTTTTCACGCCACTAGCTTTTCGGTAAAGGATAACATCGTGAACCCGGCATACGTCAAAAAAGTCAAGTGTGATTCTGGATCGCGCACGCAGGGTTCCGTAGAAACTTATTATACGTATATAGCTTTTCTATCATAAGATCAAGTCTCACAGGTTTATGTCTTAATTATTCGTTTTTGGATTTTTCCTATATTTGAGAAGTGACATCTTGCTTCTTAGCAAATTTCATGAATCTAGGTCAACGGAAAGTACTCCATAGGTTTTGATTTATTCGTGTCAAAATAATTATGCTACAAAAATTACCGTATGTAAGGCATATTTTTTATTGCATTGATTATAAAGCTTAAATTTTTACAGCTTCACGGGACCGTAGACCTTAGTATTAGATATTAATTTCAACTTGACACCTTCCCACGTTCCTAAAAAAGAGTCTTGACAGACACACAGACGGACAACAAAGTGATCCTATAAGGGTTCCTTTTTTCATTTTGAGGTACGGAATCCTAGAAAAAGACGTATATGAAGTCAACAAATCCGCACTGGGTCCGCGTGTGGACTATGGCCCACCTGTAGCGTAGCGGGGACGTATGAGGCTATAAATAATAATAATAATAATGATAATAGTAAAATATTTTTGGACATTACACACCGCGCTGTCTGGCCCCAAAGTAAGCAAAGCTTGTGTTATGGATACCAGACAACGGACACAAATACATATATATTACTTTTTTTTGTAAATACATACATATATACATAAATACACCCAGACTCAAGACAAACACAAATGTTTATAGCAAAAATGTTTGACCAGCTAGGGATAGGTTATGAGGAAACAATATATGTACTTCAATTTATTTTCTCATTGGAAATTCTAGTTAATATAGCCATAGATATTTATAGCACAACTTATATGACGAGTAAACTTGTTTGATAAACGTATTCTGATGGGTAAATGTGTGTAGGTAAGTACTGCATTCTGCACTGATGTAGTCACAATATGTCGCTAGCCATCAATTAGTTTACCAGTTCGTATCAAGGTCGCAATCCCTACGAGATAGCCGTAATCGTAATATCACACGGACTCATTAGCATCTCGCACGAAGATCCATAAATAACATACATACATTTAAATGTTTTAAAGTGTCTTTTCGATATTTATAAATGGTTTTGGAAGGCATATTATCGATGAGTTTGTAAATGTATTGGCTTTAAAGAAACAAGTTTTTTAACGATCATTCGTATTTTAAATTGGTAAACCGTGTGTTTTTTTTATTCTCTAAGAGGTATGCGTTTGATTTGAATAAAATTGCATGGTTTAGGAAGATTAAAGACAAGGCCAAGAAATATATTAAAAAAAGGGATGGAGCAGGAAATTATTAAATGGAGATGAATATTATGTATTTATGTATTAGTTACGCATAAGCTGCGAATCGTTACAAAATACATATAACAATAATAGTCAATAGATTGCCATAGATTAAAATTATGTATATTAATCGCATATTTAATGACACATGGTTTAATATGCTTGGTTGCTTTCGCTATAAAGATTTGCAAACTATTGTGGATGTCGAAGAGGTGTTCAAAAAGTACTAAACCGGGGCCGGCCGTTAATATAGTAATAGAATACCCATGCTTTTAATTTAAATAGCATATAAATTGTTGATAGTTAATTTTGACACTTATATATTTACAACTTGCTTTTTCTGCGGCTCCATCCGCGCTTGGTTATCTATAGCTTAGATTTCATACACAAAATCCGGTAAGGAAGTTTTGCAAAATTCATCATAATGGGGGGTATAATCGTGATTTGAAGTTTATATGAAAAATAATTTTAAATGAAAGTAATGGAAATAATATTTAAAGTAATGTGGGTATTAAGAACTAAAGTAAAAAAAATAGAGCAAAAGTTAACTTCAGTTATATACACATACAGCTGACGCTTGAAAATATTATCTTATATGATTTTTTTTTGTTAATATATATATTTGCAAACTGTATCGTGTTGTTTGTGTCATCAAATGAAAGGGCTTGTTGTGAGGATATCCTTTTTTTATTATTATGAAATTCGATTTATTAAATTAATAAAAACTTGGAAAATATAGTTCGTTACTTATATATTACAGCTAAACCTATAACAATTCTATGGTCTTAAAAACCATAGTAAATCTCTTAATATTGGGCGTAAGTACAAACTTACAAAATCAACAGTTTTTGGGTAAATATAAAAACTTAATAGAACTATGAAGATATGTTTAATAAATAATTTATGACATAATGAAAATTAGATAAGAGTTCTTTGATATACGGGACCCTTGATGCACGAGTCCAACTCACACTTGGCCGTTTTCTGGGAGTATTTTGTAGGTATGTGACAGTCATCCAGGGTTGGCGGCGGTACAGCCAAAAATCGAAGCTGCAAGTGATTCATGCCGAATCCTGACAACTCGACAGAGACTCTGACTGTTTAAAGTTATTGCTGTCGTCTCAGCTGGAAGATATCCACTCCAAAATGTAGGCCTCCCCCATATGTTATAGTCCCTATAAGGTGTTTGCCACCTTAGTGGTATAAAAAAAAACGGGTTGCACTCCGGCAGAAGTGAAAACCTTTACACACGATTCGCGCTTAACATTTAAATATGTTACAAGACAACTCATACGTCATATTTAATTGTACAGAAACAATGTCCTTAACACACAAGTCGCGCTTAACACTAAAATAGACATGTCTTTGACATTGTCAAGAAATAATAATGTTTGTTTATATACTTTTTTGACGTAGTATATTTGACATCTCAATCTGTCATAGAATAAAAATCCCATATCCAATCTCCCCGTATTATTCATAATAGCCATATACTAAAAATAAAAATTATAATAGACGTGGCATTATTGCTTCCGTCTTGCGAATTTTTATGGCGTGGCATTATGGTTTCCGTCTGAAGATCAGTCTGACGCGAGTTTATCATTTTTTACCCATCACAAAACCTAACCTAATGTAAATAAATCTGACGCGAGTTCCGTCTTACGAATTTTATATGAATTTTCGATCAGGACACGTGATCTGACGCGAGTTTAACATGTTTTACCCATACCAGAAAAAGTTCACAACGCCGCTCAAGAAGTTTTTACTTCAAAAAACTCTATGACGGAAAAAAATAAAATTAGTCCGGTTCCGAGCTGATCGCTGGCTGAGGTTTTGATCAGATCGTGCCATATAGAATCCCATGCTGCATCTTCCGATCAGTGGATGGCAGTCTAGAGCCTTTTTCACATATCAGTTATTGGATCGACAAGCTAACTTTAGTTTAGTCACTATATGAGCTATGTTGGTAACCTTGACCCTTTAGCGAATTTCCTCATTCCAAACGTTATTGTCCAAAGAGTCATCCAGCATAGCTGGCTGAGTGATTTATAGCTCTTTTACTAGGTAAGTATTTATAGCAACAAATAGAGATGACGTTTCAGGATCATCATCAACCGAGGTATTTTGGACGAAAATTTGTACAACAGAGATATTTTGGACGAAAATAATAATAATTATATACTTTATTCAACATAAAAAATTTACAGAAAAGAAACTTATTTACAAATGGAGAAAAACAAAAGGCGGTCTTGTCGCTTTAAAGCGATCTCTTCCAGGTCGTACTTACGTAGACCAAATATGAATCTAATGCAGAAGTTTTAAAGTCGCTCAAGGATATTAAGCTGTTCCTCAGTAAGGTCAAGATAACTAGCATAATCGAGAATAGGCAGAAGAAGAGATTTCGCAAGAGCAATTTTAGTGGGAATTGGTAGGAAGTTCCGTAACCTGCTTAAAGATTTAGCTGTAGCAAATATTGTCTTACTAACTTTCTTTATTTGCGGACCCCAAGATAGTATTCGATCGATAAGTATACCCAGATTTTTGACTGTGTCTTTGTAAGGAATAGAAACTCCGTTCACAGTTACTAACGGGAGTTCGTTCCAGTCAATCTAAGATATAAGTCTAGAACTGCCTACAATGATTGTCTGTGTTTTCGTAGGATTAACAATAAGGCCGTAGGATTCACTCCATCGAGCAAGGTCCTCGATTAATAATTGAGATAGCATTTAGTTGTAAGAAAATGGGACAACTGATGATATACAAGCCGTTCCGAAACTTTTGAAAAGAAAGGAGGAATGGATATAGGACGGAAATCAGAAAAGGAGGAGAGATTATATTTCTTTGGTAAGGGTTTTCTAATAGCATCCTTCCAGGATTCAGGAAAACACCTGTGGAAATGGAATGATTCAGGATATTGGTAATGACAGGAGTTATAATATCAAGGATGAGAACGATCATATTACGACTAATGCAATCTTCACCGACAGCATTGGATGAAATGGCGAGTAGGTTCTTCTTAACATCGTAATCAGAAAATTGGTTAAGAAAAAATGGAGGAAAGTCAGGAGTTGGCAATGAAGAAAGCGAGTTTAATGTTTTTTTTTTGTTTCTGTCGAAGTCAACGTTAGAAATAAAGTGTTGATTAAGGAGATTGATATCAGTATTATTTGAAATAGACGGAAGTTTTGTTTCTCCAACTCCTAACGACTTACAAATTTCCAGACTTTTGCTGGATCACCGTTTTCAACGGATTTGTGGATATGGCGTTGTGCATCTCTACACATCCTATTGCAGCGATTTCTCAAGAGTGTGTATTTTGTACGATCACTGTTGCTAGGATTAACCTTGTATTTGGCCATGGCTCGATTTCGTTTCATCATCAAAGATTTTATTTCGTCCGTAAGGCAGGGTGCGGGAACATGTTTGATTTTAACGGTATGTATGAGAGCATGAATGTTATACAAATCGATAATAAATGAGTTAAATAACCTTATTTTTTCATCAACAGTAGGCGCATTGATGACCATAAACCAATCGATGTTGCAAGCATCATCAGATAAGCATTTAATATCCATCCCACTTAAATTGCGTTGCTGAAGCATTCTCGATTTGGATTTGGGAGGACGAATTTTGTAATTAGTAAACCAAGTCATGGTATGAAAAAGCGTCAGCAGCGCACTGACCATACCTAAAAACGGGTGTGGGAGAAGAAACTATCATTTATTCCAGTAAAGAAGGAGGTATTATGTGCAAGTTACATTCATCCACAATTGTCTTAAGATGATGAGCACGGGCGTTATTTTTTAACAGACAAGTGTTATCCATCCATAATAATAGTGTGGTTGTATTGAAGTGTTAGGGTTTCTAGGATATTTTCAAAATTACAGAAGTAGTTACTATGAAGATTAGTGTACGCCGAGTAGAATGTTCGTATTAGAGATAACTATTGCAATAAAAAGCTACTCGGCAGTATTCAAAGAGGCAACTTGATGAGACATATCGATAATAGAATATGGAATATGGGAACGGAGATAAATAGCTACGCCACCACCACCTCTGTCTTTTCTATCTTTACTTAACTGAAAACCAGGTAAGGAATAAGAAGTAGAAGGTAGACAGGGTTTTAGCCACGATTCTGACACAAGGATGGCATGAATTTCTTAGTTATCAAAGGATGCTAGCATATCAGAGCAATGAACTGGGCGTTGAAGTGAACGACATTAAAAAATTTCAATGAATTTGAGAAGCTTAAAGTCAAGGTTGTGCTGAGAGAAGCAGTAAAACTTTGGAAACTATTGTCACTGTTCAATCCGTCTGAAGAACAGGACATAAAATCATCACTATTATAATTATCATCAACACCTATATTATGCATTCATACATATATAAATATGAATAATATTATATAAATACTAAATACACGATATACTTAACCAACAATAGAATATATAAACAAGGCGTATAACTAAATACTCTACCTGCCAGCTGTCTAAAGAAAGAAAATTATTTGAAGTACCTACACTCATTCTTACAAAAAATAAAAGTAATAAAATATGTACCTAGCTAATTTTTCGAACGCTACTAAGCCGTGCTGGACTCTTCAATCAACATCTTCTACAAAGCACTATTTGCCTTAAGTGTGTATGTCTGGCAATAGCTTCGTCAGTTTGTCAACAGCATTCATAACAACAGCCACCCTATGGCGCGCCATGGAAATAAAACATGACTTTCATGTCTATGTTTATTTTAAGGCCCACTTTTTGGGAAACTGAAATTTGGATTAACCTAACTTCACCATTTGCCAACTTCGTCAGCAGCATTCATAACAACAACTGGCATGGACACGACATGGACATCAAACATGACTTCTATGCCTATGCTTATATTAAATTATAAGAAGTAATTGTAAATTGTACACATGTTTTCCAGCACTTTTTGCCAGAAACACTATATCTGTCTGTAAATCAAAGGTGAGTGATGTACTCTCCATTTATAATGATGCCAAATCCTTTTCACTCCAAAGCCTAAACATATCTTCCAACAAAATCAGTTTAAATGTTTGTTAGATATGAATTAATTTCAACTTAATGCGTGTACGACACGTACTTGGCCGGTTTTTTGTTTAGATTTTTTTCCCGCAATAAATTTTAGTCCCTAATTGACCCAATTGCATTAAATCCTAATAAATTTACCTCCATGAAATGTAGTCGAGTGCAAAAGAATACTAGTTAGTAATTTTCCATTTATTTTAACGCTAAATTCTACAATCAATATCAAATGACTAGCTGCTAATGGACAAAGGATAGGTATGTTTAGTTATAAATATTTTTTAATGATTAAAATGCCTATGCTTTCGCAAAAAACTTGTTTTACACGATTTCAACATACTTTTAGCCACTTTTGCCACTTAAATCCTTTCAAGATTATATTATAAGTACGAATCAGTTATACGTCTTTCAAGTTTAAGGGCATCTGAAATGAAAATGATTGTTAAAGCTTAATTTGAATTCCATAATACGATATAAGAAAAAAATCTAAGTCAGCAGGATCTCCTACTACGTCTTAACCAAGTAATATCCAAGAGAAATATTAAATGTTTTTAAGATTGTTTTAAATGCCAATTGATATCGAGCTGGTATTGTAAGATAAATTGGGATCAAAGGTCACGTTGAATTGTATAATACCTAAAAAAATGTAGGTTTTCGTATAAAAAAACATACCTAGTGCCTGATATTGCTTTAAAACTACTCTGTTACGTCATTCGGTATTTTAATGCGTTTATCCTTTAGGAATATCGATATAAGAATTGCTTCAACTCATTCATTTTTACTATTTCCTTATTAACATATGTTTCAGATCAAATGATATATGGAGGACCAAAATAATCGGTCAAATCAGCCACAGGTTTTGTAAAGCAATATAAAAAAAATGTTTTTATTACGAATACGGCTAGGTATCGGAAAATACGAAACCCTTATAGTTTCGTCGTGTTCGTCCGTCTGTTTGTCACAAAAATTCACAAGAAGATTCTTAAAACCGCTATAAGGTTTTGTAATGAAATTTAGATTCTTTTAAAGGGTAGCTCTCCATTAGGTACAGCATAGGTAAGTAATTGAACTGAGTTCAACTTGATTTATTTTACTCACCCTGTTGTGTAAGGTATCGTTCCATAGGTTTTTAGAAATGCATCTGGAGTTTTTCTGAAACTGTCTGAATTCAATGATTTAATTTATACTTTACATGTCAATACACGTTTTTATTGGCATGTAAAGTTGAAATGAAACAATGTTCAGAAAGTTTCAGAAAACCTCTAGATGAATTTCTAAAAAACCAAGCGTTGCGCAACTTCCTAACAATTCTTACTAAAATTGCTCTTCCGCAATCTCTTCTTCTGCCTGTTCTCGATTAAGCTGATGCTACTTATCTGGACCTTATCGAGCAGCAGCTTAATGAACTTGAGCGATTTCAGAACTTCTGCTGCATTAGGTTTACTAAAAAGATTGGCTAAATAAGAGTAATTTAAACTCAAAAGACCTTAAATTTTTGTTTTTACCGATACACCCTTAATCGACTCATTCCGGATTTAAAATTAATTAAGGTTAAATTTTAAAGATGACGATGTTTATAATACTTATACGTTAAATATTTATAAAAACTTGGTGGTCTTTATTGTACAGAAGCAGTTACGTTAAAATTTTAATTTTAATAATGTAATGACGTTGACAAGTTCGCCGCAGAATCCGTATTTTTATTACCGAGATCCTGTTATCAAACCGGTACAAACTGAAGTAAAAAATGTAAAAAATGTTTGACCTTCACTGTGTGTTTTGATATTGGCCATATATTTAGAGGTCTTGATCAATAAGTTACATAACTCTACTTAATTTTGGGGTTATTTAGAAGTTGCAAGGTCACGACGGACGAACAAACCTAATCCAATCTGTTTTAATTTAATATTATTAAATTATTTTAGCTTATTTTTCAATTGAGCTAATTTTGATTAAAAAAATTAAATGAGTGAAAACTAAGGTCAATAGGGCAATGAATTTGGTATATTCGTCGATATTTAATTATTTAAGTATGTACCTGAGTATTTTTTTATATGTTAAATAATAAAAGATATAAATGACAAGACATAATATTTGATAGTCAAATATACACATATAACTACTCAAGTGCCCTGACGTATATTTTTTTTAATTTGAATTTCTTTTTCAAACACAACCCTAAACCTAACCATAAAACATAAACGTTTTCAAAAAAAAACATATATTTTCCGGCTAAACCTTCAAATTTAGGTTACTTTTATTATTTTTCGCCATAAACGTATTTATGTCCATTTGCTACCCTTATTGTTGGACCCTGAAAATACCTGTCCTGTGTTGCAGCACAATAGCGTTGTCGCTTTCTCGAGTTTGGCCAATTTTGTGAGGCCACAGGACAAATTACAGCATTCGAAGTCTATGAAAAAAACATCAATACTCACCCACTTCAAGTTGTATTATCAAATTCAATACAGCGTTAAAACTCCGATACAGATATCGTATTTATTCGTAAGTCATCGGATACGTCTAGACAGAGCAATCATGAGGTAAGGTGACGGCATGACGGGGAGCGATCGCATCCGGCTTTGCCTATATCGTCACATATGGCTAGTCAGGTTCTTGACTCCCTTGCAACCTAGTTGGTAGTGCGGCCGGCTGCTGTGCAAAGGGTGTGGGTGCGATTCCTGCACTGGACATAGATTAATGTGCATGACTATTTGTGTTTGTCTTGAGTCTGGGTGTGTTTATGTATGATATGTATGTATTTACAAAAAAAAAGATAAAATATTTTTTTTACTTTGCTTACTTTGGGCCAGACGGCGCTGTGTGTAATGTCTTTATAAATTTATATTTATTTATCCGCCCGTATCCGCCACCAGCACAAATGACTCAAAAGAACTTCACAATTTTTGTAATTTGTTTGTCTCTACCAGTAATTGAACCCGAGATCAACATATATAGATAAATATGGCAGTCAAACTAAGGTACTACCATAAGGAATAGTCACGCTGATCCTCGCTTAAATTACTACCACTTGCGCCACTATATTGCCATTTTAATATTTCTAGATAATATAGGTCTATGTCCAGCAGTGAACTGCTCGTGTCTAATTCAAGGACAAATAGGAGCAGACAGAAAATAATGTGCGTATTTTAACTTGATGCTTATCAACTTAAGTATAATTTAACCAAATTATTTAATACTTCTGGTTTTGCGTATCAAGTCTAAGTGATGGTATGTTACCATAAATTTACGAGAATCAGGAATTTAACAAATAAATTAGCAAGCATTGTTTTTTTTTCGGTACAGTAATAAAATACTAAACGAATGGAACAATGGATGCTTACACAATTTGCAAATTAAAACAATTAAAAACATCTTGTGTAGTTTTTTCGCCAATTGAATATATCCCACGTCCTTGTAAACAGCCTATTGTGAAGTACATAAAGGCAGTTTAGCGTTTTGATAATATTTTCAAATAATGTTTATTCGAAGCATTCGACATAAAAACCTCAATACCTATATTTATAAGAAGCAATAATTTTAATTAATGCAAAGGTATTTCTCTATAATGAACAACATTTACGTAAATATAGTTAAACAGTTTTTCTGGGCAAATTTCAAAATTACCGATAAACGAGAAATTTAATTTTTACATTACTAGCTTTTACCCGCGGATTCCGGCGCGCTCAATTTGGTTATCGGCATGACGTTGACGTCTTTAAAGTAGTCCATGTTCTTTTTAAGGTGCAAGCTGTCGACTTGCCAATTTTTACCGTACACGGTTCAGCGGTTGAGTAGTAAAAAGTTAACAAACAGACAATATGGCATTTATAATATAAGTATGAATAAAATCTCTATTACTGCAGACTTCCTAATTGAAATCTGTTTAGTGTAATGTTACTTACACTTTAGCAGTATTCTTTGTTTGTTTGTACAAACACTTCCTACCCTTCTTTTTTCTGAACGGACTATGCAGTTGGCTGATGCAGCCATTACTACTCCACCGGGCCTTTGGGGCGAGACTGTAAAGGAGCCTCAGCCCATAACTCCCTACCCATTTTTTTCTAAGCTTGTTGCTATGGTATATTATCTTCAACTTCTAAGGGCAAACTGCCATGTCAAAGGTTTTGTGGGTGACTATGAAATATAAAACTATGTTGCGGTATGGCTGGCCATTAGATAATGTGACAAGAAAAGTGTTCGCTTGAATGAGTTTTAAAGATCAGATGACAGTTGCTGCGTGTAGAGAATGATTTTAACCCACTTCAAAAAAGAAGGAGATTCTCAATCTGGTTTTAATTTATTATATACTACTAAGGTGGCAAACAAGCATACGGTCCGCCTGATGATAAGCGGTCACCGTAGTCTATGGACGCTTGTAAGACCAGGGGTATCACTCGCGCGTTGCCGACCCTTCAAAAATCCAATAACTTCTTTCTTGAAGTACCCCATATTGTAGTCCTTAGAGAAAATTAACCTCTTTTGAAAAATATTAATATATTATGGAAGGGTTGAACCGTGGATTGGTCCTGTTTACTTTTAATGAGGATTGTTCCAAGAAAACCAGTCTTAGGTTAGAAAATATCACTTGTATAATTTTAGACTTTGATTATTTAGACAACCTTTTAAATGTATCAGTTTACACTGTAGACCACGTAACTTTCTGTGTGGTGGAGGCAACACCGTGAAGGAGAATAATTAAACAAAATACGATAAAATTAAATTTAATTCGTGCAAACTCTAGTTGATAGCTCAACTACAAAAAAAAATAAAAAAAATGTCGTTTTCGATGAAGTTTTGTTAGATTTTCAAGGGTGCTGAATTCAAATATTTTATTAGTTCTTAAAACTTCAATATGGCGTTTTTTTTTCGGAATTGCTTGTGCGGTAGTTGTGTCATTCCAAGTGAGTTTGTACCGCATTTACTTGCAACTTTTTTTGTTTCTCCGGCAAAAGTGTGCGCGCAGAATTTATGTTACTTAACAGGAAGTTTATAAGAAGGCATTTGTTTATATTAACAAGTCTTGTTTTTAATTCTTTTCTAAGATAATAAAATCTTTTTTGTTTCTCTGGCAAAAGTGTGCGCGCAGAATTTATGTTACTTAACAGGAAGTTTATAAGAAGGCATTTGTTTATATTAACAATTCTTGTTTTTAATTCTTTTCAAAGATAATAAATATTTTAGAGATTAGAATTAAAGTAAAAAGTCAAATGAGAAACAAATGTTACGTAACTAAAACTAGTTTCTACTTATTAAATAGGAGAAGCGCAACCTAAAAATTCATTTTTTTAATACAGTCGGCCATCAGAAGAATTTACAATTAGCAATAGTTAGGTGCAGTATGCGGCGAGACGGGGGGCGGTCGAGCACTCCCGACTAGCATATGTTTTTTATATGACCAATCAGTCGGAATTGTCGGAATTTTCTTTAACATCAAAGGCGATGGCTGACTGTATGTATGAAATGTATGTTTGAAAACAATACCTACTACAAATAACAACGATGTATTCCTCTTTATGTATTTTGTTATGAAATTAATGTCATAAGAGCGATCCAAATATTTTTAAATATTTGATAAATTGAGAAATGGAACCCCTTAAACCGAAAAATATAAATATCTTATTGTTATACTTTATACTTTTCGAAATGTCATTGAAGATGTGAAAATGAAATTACGAAAATAGGGGTTGGACTCCTCAATTTGAATTTAACAGATTATCGCCAATGTTGATAAACAGTAAAAATTGACAAAGACCAATGGCCTTATGGGAAAAGTAAGATTTGCGTCTGATGAGACGTGGTATATACGTAAAACTCCTAACAAATAACAATTTTGAAGACTGCGATATTTGTATTTTTTTCTGATTTTTAACATTGACGTCAATCTGTCAAATTCTAATTTAGATGAACAACCTCTTTTCCGTAATTTCGTCTTAACATCTTCGCTGTCATTCCTAAAGGTTAAAAGTAAAACAATAATAGATTTATACTATACTGTTTTAGGGTCCCATTTATTATATTAAATAAATTTGGTATTTAATATACATTACAGTAATATTCACTTCATAAAGATATAGATAAAACTATAAGAAAATTGTAATGCGATTTGACCGTCTGCTGTCCCCTGTGTTATTTAAGTATTTCAGCACTTCGCCATTCTTTTAAAATAACTTCTTTTTTCAAAAACCTATATATATAGTATCAAAATGGCTTTAGCCACGGTTGCTCGACTGGTGATCTTCTAGTGTATCACACCCACCGATGGGCACTAGCCATTGAGAGTCAGGGGGAGGCATTGCCATGTAGCCTGAACATAGCGAAGGCGTTCGATCGGGTCTGGCACCGGGGTCTTCCATCGAAGTTGCCACCTTACGGAGTGCCCGAGGGTTTGTGTAAATGGTTGGCTAGAGCTTATTGTCCGGCAGACGCATACAAACCGTAGTTGACGGTAGTTGCTCTGATAGCATGGACATTAATGCTGGTGTTCCGCAAAGCTCTGTGCTGTCTCCTACGCTGTTTCTACTCGTTTCATGACATGTTGGACATCAACAACATTTATTGCTATGCAGATGACAGTACTGGGGACGCTTATTACGCGGGTCGTGCAAACATCCCTCGTTCTGTTGTGGAGGAAAACCGCGGAGAACTTGTGTCTTAAATCGAGACCACACTGTCCAAGGTCTCTGACTGGGGACGGGTAAACTTGGTCCGATTCAGTTTCGAGATCATTTGCAAGACAAGGTGAAGCTGGCGTCCAAAAAACTAGGTGTACTCAACAGAGCGAGGCAGTACTTTATTTCGGGGCAGAGGCTGCTGCTTTACAAGTCGCAAGTTCGGCCACATATGGAGTACTGCTGCAATCTCTGGGCGGATGTACCCGGATGAGAGCTTGGCCCTTTTGACTCGGTTCAACGACGGGCTGTGAGAATTGTCGACGATCTAAAACTCACTTGCCGTATCGAACCCTTAAGTCTAAGGAGAGACTTTGCCTCCCTGTGTGTGTTCTACCGCTTGTACAATGGGATGTGTTCTGAGGAATTGTTCGAAATGATGCCCACAGCTACTTTCTACCATCGCACCGCTCGCCATCGGCAGGGAATTCACTTTGATCAGCGGATTTTTTACACAGCTATAGTACAAATAGGAATCTTGCAACTTTCTTTAACTTTTGCGCCACTTAAAGAATAAGATTTATTTTATAACAGAAAAACCTCCAGTAGAGGTATTGTTTAGTTTTTATAAGTTTTTTCGTAAATGTTGTATGTATTTCAAACTAGATACTTATAGTTAAAAATTCGCACTAAGAATTCAGTACTACATATAGGTCTAATGATTGTTTTTATGAGCTTTGCGGCATGCTAATGGTCCGATCTTTATCCATTTAGTTGGCCTCGTTGATTTTGAGTTTTACATTTCGTATGCGACATTCTGCTTAAAATACTTACACAAGCTTTGTTTTAACTAACGTTTGCGGTCATCAGAAATATGAAACTGTAAAACGACATGAAATGGCTACAAAAGATAAGTCTTGTTTGACAAAACTTTCGTCTTAACTCGTTTTCTTTGCCCTTATTTTTTGTTATTTGTGTATTTATGTTTTGTTCTTACTATTTTTAAAATATTTTTAGTAGATAATGCGTATTAAAAGTGGATAATAGTGGAATAACCAGTGCCTGACTATCATACGCATGACTGTCACAGTTATTTTTTCCAAAAGATTATTTATTGGACAATTTTTTTTTTTAATTTATTTATTTATATACACACCGGCACAATTAGCGGAACACAAAAAAAGGATTTGAACGAATGGCCGCAGGTTCTCTTTACTGATGAGTGCAGAGTTCTTTTAAAACAGATCGATGGGAGACAGCGAATATGGAGACGCAAAGGAGAACGCCACATACAGTCTAATTTTGAACACACAGTGGCTTATGGTGGCGGCTCGATTATGGTTTGGGGAGGGATATGTTTGGGAGCTCGCACGGAGTTAGTGGTAGTCACAGGAGGGACCATGACAGCAGATCGATACATCAGAGACATTTTAGAAGAACATGTTGTACCATTTGCCCCATTTATTGGTGACGACTTTATTCTAATGCAAGATAATGCTCGTGTTCATAGTGCACAATCGGTACAGGCATATCTGGGCCACGTAGGTATACCGGTGATGCAGTGGCCAGCAAATTCCCCCGATATGAATCCGATAGAGCATGTCTGGGACTTGCTAAAACGAAGGGTTAAATCCAGAATGCCACCCCCCCCAACAATCTGAATGAACTTGGAAACGCATTACTTGAGGAGTGGGAGCGGTTGCCTCAAGAAATCATCGATATCATAATCTGTATCATGCCCAGACGAATGGAAACCGTAATCAGAGCAAGAGAGGGAAACACTTGTTATTAATTTTGCTTTAATTTTATTGTTAAATCATTTAATGCTTACTTTTTTTTATTGTTTTGTGATGGTTCATAATCATCTAAAAATTTCACTTATTTCAAATTTCTTTATTTTTCAATAAAAAATAACGAAGGCTTTTCAAAGTCGTTGTTAAAAGATGTTATTCAATTTGTTATTTTGTGTCTAATTACATTTTCGTCAAATATATGCGTTATTATCTCATAGTCTCACTTTTTTTTCTGTTCCGCTAATTGTGCCGGTGTGTATATAATATTATGTCCTAGTTTCATATAAACTGATGTTTTATAGAACTGGCCACTTTGATCTCAAAAAGCCGGCGTTTGGTCCTAATTCAAATTTATTTAAATTTTAAGCTTTTCTATTTGTGTTTCAAATGTAATAATTTATTTTGGTTTGCGTCATTCAAATTTGCTTTGACACCGTTCTGTGCTCAATATGGAAAACATATAATATCGAATTATTTTCGAATACGGATTCCATCGTGGCACTGGCGCTACAGAAACAGCTCGAAGAATTAGTGATGTGTACGGAGAAGCCACTGTAAAAGACAATACAGTAAGTTTTTGGATTCAACACTTTCGTTCAGGAAATTTTGACCTCCAGAACAAACCTCGTGGACGGCCGGAGACCTTAATTGTCAATAAGGAATTGAAAGTGATGGTGGAATCGGATCCATCTCAAACCACGTCAGAGTTAGCTGCAGGCTTCGGTTTGAGTGATTATACCATTTTGAATCATTTAAACCAATTAGTGAACTGAAAAGCTTGAAAAATGTGTACTGCATGAACTAAGTGAAGAAAACCAACAAACCGTCACAATAACGAGGGGATTTTGAATCGTATCATTACTTGTGCTGAAAAATGGATCCTATACAAAAATAGGAAACGCTCAACACAGTGGTTAAATCCAGGAGAACCGGCTAAATTTGCCCCAAGCGAAAGTTGACTCAAAAAGAGGTACTGGTTAGTGTCTGTTGGACCAGCGTGAGTGTCATCAACTACAGCTTCCTGGGAAGCTTCCTCCCATTTAAAAACATTTACTAAAACATGTTGCGGTTTGGTGATTTCAATATCTTGTACAAAATGCTTTCATATTGCCTTTGCACTTGTGAGTTTCATCAGAAGGCATTAATATTTTATTTAACATTGAGAGTCATACGTGCTTGTTTACAGTTAGTACATCAATTGTGATGTAACATGACTTTATTGGAACATCACGAAACCAGCAAAATATATCATCATTAAAATGATGTAATCACAATTTATTTGCTTAGACGATATATCTTCACACAATACTTAAAAAACCATATTTTGCATTTTAATAAAATTTCTCGATAATTCCAAAATATTTAAGAAAATGCAATTTCTTAGAAGCCCTTGTAGCTGAAAAGTTGCCGCAGCTGATATTGTGATCCTTAATGTTTACATCTTTAGTGACGTTCAGTTCCAGGATTATTGTAAAGAAAAGGTGATGCTAGGTCTTCTTCTTCTTCTTCTTAACTTTACTCAACAGACAAAAGCAGTACATCACCCAAAGCAAAATTTGTTGTTATATAAGTTGCCAGTACGAGCTGAGAAAATGGCCAACGACCCCAGACTCTACGTGCATTCTACTGATTGTAATTTCGTGGAATTGTTCGAAATGATGGCCTGGTCTTTTCAAAATGGTATCTTCCCTCCGTTAACTTGCCAACGTAGATGACAAAGATGAGAAATTAACATTGTGACGACGATTCAAAAGCGTTCTGAGAAAGCTATTTGAATAATTATTGTTTGATTTGATTTAAAATAGTCTAAATATACATAAACGTATTAGGCTTTTGACACGGACTTCGACCTGCGACCCTTAGACTTCGTCTAAGTTTTGTTATTTAATGTCGATTTATTAAACTAGATCAACTAAAAGAATGACCACAAGATAAACATTGACTAGTATTTAAACCAAGTACGCCCTTGAATTTGTTCTATATAGCAACGTTCTACCTTGACCTTGTCTAAGAACAAAGAGTATGTTATATTCGTGAGTGATTTATCTTTTTTGTTGGTACATCCATTTTCCTTTTAATTGTGGATCAACTACGCAGGAAATCTAAGATTTAATATAGTTAATTACATGAATTTGTAAATTTAGCATCACTTAAATTATGTTTCTTATATCGATAAAGTATGTTTGATATTAAATTATCCAAAATTAAATAATTTAAAAAAAATTACAATATTTGGCTGATTTCACTTGATTGATGGTTCCCTAACACCGCGAAATATAAAATCAAACTTGTTCAAAGACTAAACAATTACAATAAGACATTTCGATAACTGTTAAAGTTAACTAAGCTATCAGATTTATTAGCTAGTGTTTTAAAACGATTGTATAGGTACACCCTAATAATCCAAAACGGTCTTTCTTGATTATTCTAGATTGAAGAATTGGCACTTACTAAAAATTAAAAAAAAACACAAAAATTTGTGAGACATAATTAAATAAACGAAGTTTTAAAAAAATTAACAATAAAATTAAATTATCACAATTTAAACATCACATTAACTTTTTTTCTTTTCTACTACTAAGGTTAAGAGGTCACCGTAGCCTATGGACGCTTGCAACAACAGGGGTATCACTCGCGCGTTGCAGGCCCATCAAAAATCTAATAACTTCTTTCTTGAAGAACCCCATACTTAGACACAACCTTGGCAGGGAGCTCATTCCACAACCCAAGAGTTCGCGGTAAGAAGTTTCTCTGAAACCGCACTGAATTTTATATACAATTCCTATTTTATTTAATATATTAAATTAAAAACATAAAGAGTCTAGTCAAAAACGTGTCGCGCTATACTTAAGTAACTTAAACATAAAAAGTTAAACGTGTACTGCGTTTTTTAAAATATATAATGCTTACCACTATTGAAAATACCTATCAATATTTATAGCAATATCGCAATTATTGTTATTGAAAAGTAATCTATATTTACTAAAATAATAGAGCTTGTTTGTTTTTTCTTTGAACGCGCCGATCTATACAACTACCAGTCTGATTTAAAAATTTCTTTTTGGATTTAGCAGTCCAATTCTTGCGGAAGGTTTAAGGCTATTTAACACCATTCTATTACCGTTAAGAGCCTAGCAAAAAAGTTAGAGAGGACCCTAAGCGGATACAAAGTAATAGCACAAGCGAGTAATGCGACGGGAAATGACAGCAACGTAAAGGGCAGAACAACGTCTGCAGGCTAGCTAGTGTAGTCAATAAAATTAAAACAGGATTTACTTTATTTATCACACCAAACTACGCAATAACACACACATAACAAAATAAGCTATGATCTAAAAACTAGTCACGAAAAACTTTTTGTTACCAATTATAAAACACGATTTATATATAACGTTATCGTTTTTATTCTCCGAATGTGTTAATCACTGCCTGGAAACACAAGCAAATCATATTGTGTGGGACCACCCCTTTTAACAAACTCTTAGTCCTGCGTAAGAGCCCCCTGATGAGACCAGCACCACAACACTGCTTCTGATAGCAGTGTATCCGGACTAAGGTGGCTTTATATTTGTTCCAAAAGTCATCAATACTAGCTTTATAGTAATAATAATTAGTAAATAAAATATCTACCAATTAATATTGTCTACATCGGCCTAAAACAGAAAAAACAAGCGTGTGCCAGTCAGAAATATAGATGTTTACCAAAATATAAGGTACAACCATTGTTTTTTAGGAGATAAACAAAACTTATATGGTCTCAAAAGTTGAAATCAATACATTTAATAAAGAAAAAAAGGTCGGTACAGAAAGAAATTTTTATGAGAATTAAAAAAGAAAGAAATTGACTGAAAAATATTAAGGTCACTGGAACGGCTTCTGTTTACCTACAATTTGATTTTAAAGTGGTGCATTATATTTCCTATTTGTTTTAGAATAAACTCGTCGTGATATCTCTGTTAGCACGTAATAGACTCTTTCCTGATCGGAAATATAAGTTTGATGTAAAATGATAGAAATACCATTGAAATTTTTGTAAAATTTGGCGATTGTGTTCGGGGGGCAACACAATAAATGAGTGGAAATAGTTTAAAGTGATTTCTTAGATCAATCATGGAAAATAATAAACAACCAATAATAATCAAAAACCTGTGTAAATTATAAAGCACCAATGATTATTAATTATAAAGATTATCTGATTCAACCTCTTATTATAGAATATATCCCACTTGGGGAATATTTACTTATTAAATAGAGCGGGCAAACGATGCGACGCGAGGTGGCGCTACAGCGCAAAGGTAACAGAAAGGGCAAAACAACGCCAGATCAGCTACACATATGTTGTTCACAACAGTAAGATACTAAATACATCTACATATTCATATCTATAACAATATAATAAAGCTAAATAGTTTTTTTTTTGTTTGCACGCGTTAATCTTTGAAACTACTAATCGGAATTGAATTTTTTTTTGGTAGGCTATAGGCTGTTTAACATCACGCATCACCTCTAAGAGCCGATCAAAAATCGAAGAAAACAGAAATAACCCAAAGCAGAAACGAAGTCTTTTTCTTCGTCGGCGAGTGATGAGACGGATGTCAGCAACAGAAAGGGCAGAACAACTTCCACCAGGTCAGCTAGTATTGTATAAAATTTTAGTACAAGTTGTAGTCTTGGACTAGACAACGATCATATCTTGCATACAAAAATATATTGTATTGTATTGTTTATGACTCATTTCTCACTTTGCCAAATTTGTATGTCAAAAGTGACCTATGTATAAAACACACCTATTTTTACCTTTGGAGTTTCGAGTTTTCCGGTTTACTTATAACCAACGCAACAAAGTTTAAAGCTTAATTAAACACAATTAAATAAAGGAAACAATCTTTTTATACAAACTAAATCGATAGCAAAATAAAATAACTAAATGTAAGTAACGTAGAAGTTTATACGGAGTTGATCAACGCTGATAAGGACGGGAGCAACACTAGCATTACTACATTATTATTTATTATTATTTATTATTTATTAATAAAATGTAAAGGTTTATAGTTATTATCTACACGGAATATATATACCCTTTGAAAACTGCATTGATTTCAAATTAATTTATTTGTTACGAGACGCTTACCGTAATCATTCATACTAATATAAATGTGAAAGTAGGTCTGTCTGTCTGTTACCTCTTCACGCTTTAACCGCTGTACTGATTAAGATTAAATTTGGCATGGAGATAGTCTGAGTCCTAGGGAGGGACATAGTCTACTTGAAAACGTCAAATGTGAGTCGGTTTTTTTTATCTACAATTGAGGAGTTGCCGTTAAAATCCTACACTGATAAACGAATTTAGGGCGGGTGGAACTGCGAGCAAAAGCTATTTACAAATAAACTTACTTATCACAACAGATACCGGAAATATAGGTAGTCGTTGGCGACAATCCTTTTTCAGTTTTCAATAATTTAAATACTTAGAGGGCATCAATTTTTGGTAATCAATTACTTGAATTTATTATTTATTATAGATCGTGCAAATCATCATTGGCGGCAAAAAGCTCATGACATTCTAATCAATGAGACAAACAATATATGACGATGTTGCGCAATCGTAAATAGTAAATCATTCGAACATTACGTTAAAAAACGTACAAAGAAACAGCAAAATTACCTCTGTTGACATCACATACTCACAAGAATATTGACCGATAGCTGGAATCACTAACTACGCCAATGAAACACCAAACACAATTAATATGCAAATTTACACCATCTGACCTTTACATCGCAAGAAAAACTTTTGAAAAAATTGATTTTTAAAATTACCTACCAGCGTTAGAAGCATCTTCTCGTTTCACAAGACACAAAATAAACAGGTGATTTCCTGGAGAAGCAGTTGTTCGAATGTGCTTGATGTGTCGTAAGATGTCTTTATATACAAGAGTGACCGCAGTTTGGACCTGCTGATCGCGAGCGGACGTGCGTCGGGCAAGGCTTGTGCAGAAACTAAGACACTCTAAATCTGCCACAGCATTATGAGTTCGAGATGTGAACAGATTACCCCGCGACGTTACATTCGTAGCCGAAATGAAACATCATTTAACATGTTCTTTTAAAACTAAAACAAACAGTGTGTCAATTTAAACTATTTGCAAGTGAACTATGTTTGACAGTTCTTTAAAGTCTGCACGTATAAGTAAAAGGTACTTTGTGTGTTAGTCATAGTTAGTGTATGTGTTAATTAGATATGTAATGTTTTTGTATAGGACCATAGTTCTATGTAATACCACATTTGGGAACCTATAATTTTCCGTTTGTGAATGAACTTGTGCCAGTCATGATTATTTTCAGTGATGATTCCATGTGGTGGTATTTTAAAAATGATGTTATGTATTAGGATGTATGTATATAATTTATTCCACTTAACATAGCGTAGCATTTTGGAATTATGTTTCTGAAAATAGAATACAAATTGTATGATATAATTATATAAATCATATTTAATGAAGATATAATTTGTATCATTAATTTTAAACTTTTTTTTCCTCATTTAATTTAATGATCGGGTCTTAACACGACGGTAAGTGTACTCAAAAAAGTTATGTTTCTGTACACTTACCGTTCCGTTAAGACCATTCAGTCATTATCTTCATTGTGAACACCAGGCCAGGCAATTTGGTGAATAATCTGGTATCTCACGCACCATGCTATGTGAAATTGTAGGTAGTTTTAATGTCAAATAATATAAAAATAAAATTCGTATTTTGAGTTCCGTCCTACAAAACACAGATCTTTAAGTATCACTTTGTTTACTAACTGTTTTTCGGTCAAAACTTCAAAAATAAAACCCTTTTATTTGAGACTAATCATTTATTGGTCAGTTATTTAGGTTGGCATTTTAAAACTGGTTTTTTTTTTTGAAATTTTAGAATTAAATATGTGTCTGTAATTTTTTTTTCTTTCGTGTGTTATGTAGGATCTTGCAAGTAACCACTTTATATGTCAAAGAAAATCTAATACTTTTCTTTGACATAAAAATAAATATTTTATAGATATTTTAAGAAATTCGTTGATACTTACTCAACAAACCCCACTTTTGATTGACCTAGAATTTTCTGATTTGACATGGAAAAAAGTTACACACAAACAAACAAGGTAAGCGCACGTAAAGAAAGTTATTATAAACAAATTAATTTCTATTTCCGTACAAAAATGTTTATTATTACTTAGATGCCATCTTACGGAGTGCCCGAGGGTTTGTGCAAATGGGTGGCTAGCTTTTTCCGGCAGACGCATACGAACCGTAGTTGACGGTAGTTGCTCTGATACAGGTCATTGACTCTAAGAATAAAAATAAATTTAATTGAATTCCTAAACGTGGGATTGAGGATAAAACACTTAAAAATATTTTAGGATTATACATTGGAATAATCAAACAATATACGTATAGTAATTTAAAGGGAAAAGCAATAAACTACACTGAATATCATTAAATATCCGGTTACAGCATATCTTATGTATTCACGAGATTGAATATTAAATGAAAAATATAAGGAATTTGTTTTGTGCGAAGTTTTTATATAAATCAAGTAAAACAACTTAGACTATGAAATTGAAAATAAAATTAACATCTGACATTGGGAATGACTTAATATTACAAAAGTTACAAATTTTTGTGCATAACAGAAAATGTGAGCTATTCAAAGTTTATTTTGTTATGATGTCTGCTGAGTCATACGATTGGATTTCTTGGTCAATAAATTAAAAAAACCAGCCAAGTGTGAGTCGGAATCGCACACGAAGGTTCCGTACCATTATCTATAAAAACGGCAAAAAATCACGTTTGTTGTATGGGAGCCCCTTAAATATTTATTGTATTCTGTTTTTTAGTATTTGTTGTTATTTCGGCAACAAAAATACATCATCTGTGAATATTTTAACTGTCTAACTATCACGGTTCATGACATATAGCCTGGTGACAGATGGACGGACAGCGAAGTCTAAGTAATAGGGTTCTGGTTTGTACCCTGCAGGTACGAAACTCCAAAAAAATTGACTACCTGACATAAGCTCCATAAGTAATAAAAACAAATTAAAAATAAAACGTGGCTGCCATGACCAAAAGTTTTTTGTATATTTTTACTGTTATCTAGGAAGATATTCGGATTATACTCGTGCTTGGACTTTGCCGGCCTGTCATAACATACCCTTAAAAACTGTTATTTTGATTTTTACCTTATTAGTGCATCTTTTTGAAGGCGGTTGCTGTTTTTGTTAAACAAATTTAAATTCAAATAAATTACCGATTGGCTTATTTTCTCGTACACGAAAAAATACCCAAATCGCTTCAACATGTGTCAAGTATGCCTATAAAGATTGATTTGATGACCTGGTCCCATGGTTGGTGGTGGGAAGTATACCTTTTGAAACAAAAAAGAATTTTCCGAATCGGTCAAGGCGTCTTCGAGTAACATACATAAAAAAAAGATTCCGACCTTTTTTGAAGTCGGTAAAAACAACAAACTCCCCGGTGAGTTTCTTAAGTTAGACTGCTGTGTTATTATCTAGGCGAGGACGGAAATCTAAACAGAAATGACGACATGTAAAAATACTTTATAATAACGGCAAATAGCAATGTTTATTGAAAAACCGGCTAAGCGAGAGTTGAATTCACCACCATGCAATGTTAACAGTAATGCACTGGTAAATTAAACTTTTATTGTTTGTATATTTTGCTTAAAATATTGCAATGCAAGTGGTTGAAGTTTTGATTATTCACGAAACTTTAGATAATTTTACTAAATTGTAGTTAAGAAAAAAAAATTAATTAATTAATAATTCACTTAATCGATTGAGCGTGTGAAAATGTAGTTTTGAAGATATAGTTTTTATTTATATTATATATAACCATTTGCTTATACTTGCAAAGTTCTCATACACAAATCTTGATAGAATTAAAAAATCCACTAATATTCCCCCTTCCTTTCGGACCTCTAAGGCAATCAGACACATTGTTCTCCGTTTTTATGTCTAATTTTTATTTTTATTTAAATTAAAAATGTTACCAATAAATTGAGACACAATATTAAGAGTGCATAAAGATCATAGACGAACACGCCATCCACACCACAAAAGGAACAAAATTATTATAGTAAATGTACCTTTCTGGTTACTACTGATTACATTGACACAAACAATTAAATACTACTGATTTAAAAGTTCTGCATCTGAATATTATAAATATATGATGTAATTTTAACACAATTGTTACTTTATTACCGCGTATAAATACCAGTATAGATGTTTTAATCTTGTCAGTATGTTAGCTAAGTATATATCCAGGTAGCATAACCTGGCTATAGCTCTTTTCAATGTTCCTGCAACGAACAAAATGAAGGCTTTGCAGCTTATACGAGTATTAATGCAAATTCAAATTTTACAGTTGACACCCGGTTTTCCGTTTTCCTTGATACAAACTCTTAAATTTAAAAAAAAAATGGCAATTATTGCACTATACCGCTTTCCATCGCACAAAAATACTGTCAATTTTATTTTTTACTTAGATAACACTTTAAAATCACTTAGTTCATTCCCAAATGTTTCAGTTACAGGAGACGTAAACATACATATTGCAAATGCTAGCCATCAAATGGCTTGCTACAAGCCCACGTGTTATTGACAAGAAATGCCAGCTGTTTAGACCATGTAATGCTTAAAACATAAAATATTTCTCTGTCTCTTATTTTTGATTCCTACATTACCGATCACGTGCCTGTTTTCTTCTGTTGTGTGCTAAAATAACAAATAGGAAAAGCAAAACGTATAAATAGTCGCATAGAATTAGATACCTGTGTTTTCGAATTCCAAAATGTAGATAATTCAGTCATATTAAATTGTAACGATGTTAATTTGGTCGCTACAACACTTATTTATATAATTTCACGAATAATAGAAAAATACTTACAATGTGTATATCCCAAGTAACAAACGAATTATTAAACCATGGATTTAACTTAATCTTCTGGTCTATTGCGTATTTTGCGTAATAATTGCGTAAATAAATTTGAAAAAGTTAATAATAAATAATATAAATAAATAAAATAAAATATAATATAATAATAAAGCCAGTTGGAATTTTAAAAAAAATTGGACACATAAACAACTTCTCTTCCTCCGTTAATGATCTTCTATATTCAACTCCTCAGCACGCACTAGATTCAGTAAATTATTACTTTGCTTATGTTGGAAGAAATCTAGCAAGCTACTTAATTTCTAAAACTAATGAATAAGAAATTTTAATATATTTAATAATACGTCTCTGCCAAGCTCTCTGTATAAAACTGACAATGTTGAACGTATTATTCTTAGTTTAAAAAATATATCTACAATGGGTTAGAATGGGATTCCTATTTCAATTGTTAAAGCAGCTAGACACACGTGAATACCTATACCCACTCATATATTTAATCTAAGTTTGTCCTCCAGCATATTTTTCAAAGCATTTCAGAAATCTTTGGTACACCCAATTTACAAAAATGGAAGCATAGATAGCGTTAGCAATTATAAGCCTATCTCAGTTTTAAGTACACTGTCGAAAATTCAGAATTTTACACTTAAAATAACCTTAATACTTACAAAATAATTGCAGAGAACCAGTTTTAGAATTGGTATATCGACAGAAGATGCCGTACTTAAACTGACAAAAATAGTAGCAAAAAATTCATTCAAAAACTACAAACTATTGGTAAATTAACAGATCTTTCCAAAGCCTTTGAAACCGTCTCTGTAGCTATTTTATTTAGAAAACTTTAACTCATAGGTGTGAGGGGCGTTGCACTCGAAATTTTTTAAAGCTATCTTTCTGATCCTTTGTAGTGTGTCAAGCAAGATTGATATACATTAGTAAAGATAGACTTCTTAAGTTTGGACTGCCGCAGTGAAGGTCCTTGGGCCTTGGGCATAATATGCGATAATAGGGTTCGCACAATGATTTCGTTTACCGAAAGATAGATAGATAGGTAGATAAATATTCCTTTATTTCACATTACACATAACGTTTACAATCAAAATCACAATTTTACAAATTAATATAAAAACAAGGATTCTACAAATTACATATATGGTTTGGTTTTTGTATACTGGGTGCTGTAGTGCAATGTGAAAAATGGACACCGCTCAGCATGTGCTGCAGCTAATACTACAGCGCTGATTTTCAGCGGAGCCCAGTGGAAAGGCTTAACTCGCGCCGCAGTCGACGCGATTTGCAAATTTGCTTATACTATAAATGCAAAGGGTTTTATTATTCATATCATTAATTCAATAAATAGATAGATAAATCATAAATTATTTTTATTGGAAATGAATATTAGTGATATAATAATTGCTGTTTATGTTTATTTCTTATTGTTCACATAATCCAGAATATGCAACAGGTCCTACAGGTATGTTGGAATAACTAAAATAAAAACAAATAAAAGCATTTGTGTGAAAAAACAATCGAGAAATTAGGATACAGATTTATTGGTCTACTCTTTGTTTATTAACTCTCTTATAAAATAATAAAAAGGAAATCCGCATTTAGATTATGTAGGTACATAAGTTAAAACTTTTTTTACAAAACATATATTCTAAAAGGTAAAAAAATATCCTGAGTGCAAACTACCGAGCAAATTTATATAGTTATATTAATAAAATCTTTAATTAAACTCTATTATTTATTGACGCTTCTACATCCTATTTCTTTTTTACTGAATATACCAGTTTTGGAAAATAATACTTAATAATATGTACCTATATGCGTCTTTAAAGACGGACTTGTCTCTAGCACACCAAGTATTTTAGGGTTCTGTATATTTTGTTAAAAAAAATTCTTACATTTTACTGAATTAAAAAAGCTCAGTACTTTATATAATATGTAGGGATACATATTGAGACGAAGATAAACGTGAGCATTTATTTAAAAAAAAACACTGAGTGAAAATAAAGATTTTACTACTTTACGAATATAAACTGAAATATTGAAAATAGTTCTTACTTGATGTTTTTCAGAAAATATACAGTTTTTTTATTTTATACCTATTTATTTTATTTTCTCGCACTCGAAGTGAAAAGCAGTGTGTATGCCTCGGGACTAAAACCCATTCATACTCGATTTTATAGCATCCCTCGCTCTCGCTAGGGAGGCTAAGCCTATACGAGATGCTGTAATGGGTCGTTTTAGTCCCTTGGTGAAAAATCTACTATTATGCTTGAAGTTGTTTCTTCTTCCCTTCCCCTCATCAATTTCCATTATAAAAGGCTCAACAGCGCATTTTTTTTTACCCTCTGCATGCTAATGCAACTCACACTTGACGTTTTTATAGCCTATATCCTTTTTAAGGTGTAAAATATTCTTTTGCCAATTGCCTTAATTTCATTTAGATCGGTATATTCCATCAGTTTACCGTGAAAGGTAACATACTGACAGACAGAGATACTTTAGTATTTCAAAGTTAGTATTTTTTTATTCAAATTAGGTTTTTACAAACACTTTTGAATCGTTAGTTATAAAAAAACTTTTTTTGGATTTAAAAAAAAGTCACAATGTTGATTTCTTCCGTAAAGAATAAATAGTTACCCTTTTAAAAAAAAAAACGGGTTGCACTCCGGGAGTGCCGGCAGAAGTGTAAACTTTAATATTAACTATTTACTTTCTCCTATACTAGCTATTTACTTCCCATCACTTCGTCTACATATTTATTTTTATTTATTTACTTTTTGACGTAGTATATTTGACATCTCAATCTGTCAAAGAATAAAAATCCCTTATCCAACCTGCCTGTACTACTCATAATCGCCATATACTAAAAACCATACAACCTGGATATAACATCTTAAAAAGTATATTTTTTACCCATCACAAAAAAAGTGCACACCGCCGCTAAAGAAGTTTTCACTTCAAAATCAATCTTTTTATTTTATCATCCTATAATGGCGTGGCATTATGGTTTTCGTCTTGCAAATTTTTATAGCGTGGCATTATGGTTTTCATCTTTCGAATTTTTGATCAGCCTGGGCGACTTCATAATTATTTACCAGTCACAAAAAAAGTACACAACGCCTTTAAGGAAGATTTAACTTCAAAAATCATATAAATACAAATCAATCAATATTTTAAATAAAAAAATTAAGCCATGCAATTTTATATTATTTCCATTTTAATGTGGTTTACCTGTGCGTCGTGCAATTAAGCATATTCTATCCTATGGATGTTTATCATTTACATAGTCAAAAATTTTGAAGAAAAAAAATATTACTAAGTTGTTGTTTAAAGATCTTTTATAGATTTAAATTTACTTATTGCTAGCTTTTGGATATTTATTAGGACCGTTGTTGCAAAAGTATTTACATTGCCCCATAAAAAAGTTACTAATTTTGTGCAAACGTGTATCACGCACCAAGAGCTTATTTTTACTTTAAGTATTTACCTTGTGAACGTCACTTTTCTTGCTGAAACTATGAATATTTTTATGAACATATAAAAGATTTTCATAAATGTACTGCGACGCTAATGTTAAAATATTTACTTCCTTAGGGAACCTATCCCTCAGAAATTTATAACATTAGTATGTACAAAAAGCGTCAAATATGTTACAATGTGTTTGGCGGGTGCCAAGTTGTAACTTGCCATATCCAAGGACTTGAAACAGACTTGAGATAATTTTGAAAACAACTGTATAACAATTGGTATTTGGTGTTTAAGTAAAAAATTAAGATTGACATGTTTAAAAAAGCTGAAATTTATGTCCAAAATCAATATTTTGAGACTATTTTGAGAAGTTAAGGGTGATTTTCCAGATAATTTAAGAAAAGCTGAAACCTATTAGTGTAGAGGAAACATTACAATAAACTTTCTGTCGTTTAAATAATCCAAATATGAAAGTCATGAAAAATATTAAAAAACAAAACTAACCACAAAACTATTTATAAATTTTCCTTATTCGGAAACATTATTTTTATATTTATAATTAAATATGGACGACAACTTCGTCGGACCCTCGTCGAGTTCGGTTCACTAGAATTAACACTATATAGGGTAACCTATGACCTTTTTGAACGGCATCGGGTTGGAACTCAGTTACATTTTGAACGGTTCTAGCCATAACTCTACTCGACTCAGTCGGGTTTTGAACGGCCCCCAGGTGCTGACCCCGTCCAGGGTGTTTTCAGAGGTATGCGTGTTTTATTATTATCACGCATGCGGGTGCGTGGTGATTTTTCATTCATGACACCCCGTGTCCCGGAGACCGGGGCGGCTCGCTCATATAAGCATAAAAAACCGGTCAAGTGCGTGTCGTAAACGCATTAAGTTAGTGTATCGCACAATGATAATTCTTGTAAAATAAACCCCAAAAAGTCGCCCCGTGTGATGAAACATGCATTTCTCTGAAAACACTCTAACTTTAAACAAATGCGAATGGGCCACGAGCTTCTTCTATGAAAGCTTATAATGTGTCACTAATAAAACTAAGCTATTACTTAGGCTGAACTTATTATACTAATACTTACTGATAACAAAAATTATTTGGTATTCTGCAGAATAGGTAAACTGCGACTTATATCAAATTTCCGTATCAGATAATCATTTGAAAACTAATAATTTGTTTGAGTTACAAGTCAAAAAGTAATTATAATGCATGTCTATAAATACGCTGCATCGAGGTTATTCCGAATACCTATCATAGTTATGTACATGAAACAAAAATTGGAAATAATAACGGGAAGGACCTTGCAAAAGTATACATAGCAATTTAATCACATATTGATGATTATTAATTGATACTTTAATTAGAAATCTTTAGCCAAAACACACAACTAAAACTAAACAGTAGTTATGTTTGTTTATTGTTATTGTTTTGTACCGTTGCTATCGGGGCCGCGCCTAGGTTCCGAACGCAACCTGTTTTGTTTCTGGCAACACTCTATGGTCGTTATTAAGAAATTACTGCTGTGTTATATTATTGTTGGACAACCTTGTGGACTTTATTTTACTGTCTACTCCGAGTCCGAGGAACAATATTAATATTAAAGTACATATTCGTATTTTCTGTTATTAAATACAGTATCCATACTAATATTATAAACGGGAGAGTATGTTTATTAGTTTGTCCTTTCTTTACGTCGGCGTCGCGATTGAGCTGAAATTTGGCACAAGGATATTGAAGAGACAGGGGTCATATTCTCATTCTGAAAAATTAAAAAAATCGGCATAAAGGTAATATAATTAATGACAATTATATTATGCGTTTAAGTTAGACGCCAACCATTCTTTCCAGTCTTTACACTCTATATTATTATTAAAAAAATTATCTATGAACCCCCTCGAATTATGTTTTTTTATTTTTAAGTCACTGGAAAAATAATTGTTGGGGTAACTAAACATTTATTCGTGTTCACTTAGCCAATGCTCAGTAACATACACAACATATCTTTTTTTAAAAAAAAATAACTATTTTCAATACCTTTCCAGACACGCCTTGAATATTTTGATGAACAGTCTCGAATAAGCCGGACTCTGCATGGAATTCGAAAGAAAATGTATGCAAGTATTACCACAGGTCTCAAGAGGTGAGACACCCACGGTGGCTCAGTGGTTAATCACCTGACTGCTGAATCGAGTGGCGTAGGTTCGATCGTTTTCTATGTTGTTCATTTGTACAGCCAATTATGAAATTCCTTAAAAAAGAAAAAAATATTTCTTTATAAAGATGCGCATGAATAGTTTCCAAATTTTCTTATCATAATTAAAAGTAAAATCCTACTAACATTATAAATGTGAAAGTTTGTTTGGACGTTTGTTACTCTTTCACGCTTCAACCACTAGACGGATCGGTATGAAACTTGGCATACATATATGTTAGGTCCTGGAATAGCATATAGGCTACTTTTTATCCCGAAATTCCCGCGGCAATAACTATAACCAAGCTTAAACTTATTATAGCTATAGCTACAGTTTGATATAGCAAACTTCATTAGTGTAATTAAGGAGTTAATCAGTCGCCGATAACCGAATGTAGGGCAGGCGGAGCCGCTGGCAAATTAGTATACCTAATTAAGAAGCTCCTCGCCGACAACCGAATTTAGGGCGGGCTTCCACTGGACGGATCGGGATAAAACTTGCCACACCTATAGATTAAGTCCTGGAATAGCACATAGGCTACTTTTTATCCAAAAAAAAATCTAAAGTTCCCTCGGTAATAACTATAACCGAGCTTAAACGAACTATAGCTGTAGCTACAGCTTGCTATAGCAAACGTCATAAGTATAATAATTAATGAGTTAATTAAGGAGTTCTACGACGATAACCAATTTAGGGCGGGTGGAGCTGCTGGCAAATCTAGTATCAAATATAGTCATCAATTGTGTAATGTCCAAAATATTTATCACTAGCTTTTGCCAGCGGCTACGCCCACCCTGAATTTGGTTATCGGCGTAGGATTCGGACGGTAACTCCTCAATTATAAAAAAAAAACGGGCTGCACTCCGAGATTGCCGGCAGAAGTGAAAACATACAACCTGGATATAACATTTTAACATGTGTAATCCGCAATTTCATCTTTTCATCAACCCAATTTCCGCTTACTTTTTATTCGTCCTATAGAGTTTAACATTTTTTACCCATCACAAAAAAAGTTCCGTTTTGCGAATTTTATGGCGTGTCAAAAGTTTCCGACGCCGCTAAAAAAGTTTTCACTTCAAAAACCTACTTACTCTTGACGTTCCTCTCTCTCTTTCGCTTTCTCAAAAATAATAAGTAATTAACTACTAAAAAATAATTAACTATTGGATTAACCTCGCGATCTTGGTGCTCCATATAAACTTTGAACCCCCGTTTAGGGGGTGAGTTTTGGAAAATCCGTTCTTAGCGCACGCCTACATCATAATAGCCTTGCACATCATAAATGTGCGCGCAGTACTCGATCATTATTTTGCTGCGAAGTTATTTTAAAATTGCGATATCTCCTAAGATATTCATTGAAATCGAATGATGTAAAGGGAAAATTTGTTTTAAATTAAATACTTGTGATGAATAATTATAAAAATAAATGTTTATATGGATTAATATCATGTTTATAAAAAAACCTTCGCAAATAATGCATTATTTTAAATCAAATTTGGTTACAATAAAAAAGGTTATAGTTAGCCAACTTTAAAAGACATATGCTGTCGCGGACTTTTTTTTAGAACTTTTAAAGGAGAACAATTTTGTCATACGTGATTTTTGTTAAACTTTAACCGTTTACGCAGCGCATGCAGCGGAAGCCCTCAAAAGGAAAACCCCCAATTTTAAACCATTCTTCATTGGTGCTCCGCTCTTATTGGTCTTAGCGTGATGATATATAGCCTATAGCCTTCTTCAATAAATGGGCTATCTAACACTGAAAGAATTTTTAAATCGGACATTCCTGAGATTAGCGCGTTCAAGCAAACAAACTTTTCAGCTTTATAATATTAGTATAGATTATTATACATTTTTCTATTGATTTCCATGGCGTACTCAAGATTTCCCAGTAAGCTCCCTTATTTACATCGGAAGTGCATCGTAGAATTGTACTGTGTTTTATTCAAACAATAAAATTTCAGTGGAACCAAAGAACAATATAACCGATGCAGGTACATACTTAAGACGAACATGAATTTCTTTCAGTAAACTTATTTATGTTCCTCTACGAGTCATAACATAAGGACACTTTTATTTATAGTATTTCATGAGTTGCAACATATGGATTATTTTATTCATGTTCCTCCGAGAGTTGTAAAAATAGCTTACTTTTATTTAAATTTATTATAAACATAATACCTACACAATAAGACAAAAAACACATCGAGTTAATAATTATCTACAAATCTATAGCCATTTTGCTTTATCATTTGAAAAAAAATCAATAAAATGATTCTACTAATAAAAGAAATCCCTCGAGTATTTATTTAATCGGTTGATTCGTCTGAGATAATGTTTTGTTATGTAAAACTAAAACCTTGACAGTTAGATTTTGTACAAAACTACACAGTTTGTGAGGGTCAAGGTGCAAACAGAAATATTATTTGTATTAAATTTCAAATAATCATCCCTCAACACTTCTGCATTTGCATTTGAATACCTAATTTGAGAAAGGTTTTATACTATAGGTCATTTAATATTACGCTACTACCCTTATGAGGTGAGCAAGAAAAAGTTTTTTACACATAAAATAATACATAATACATATTACTTATTAGTGCTAGCAATGTATGTATATGTGTAAGTATACTAAAAATGAAAGGTAAAGTTCCTGAACTTTAGAGCCGAATATTTTGAAAAACAGAGCATAAACTGTAAAAAATTCGATAATTTTATTTTTTTACTAACAATACCCGCAATAAATACCTTTTAAACTCTCTCGGTTGATATCAATATGTTTATACATTTCGGACTTAACACGTCAAAAAAATCTGATCGTTTTAAGCCCAAAACATGTAAACATACCCGTAATTTTTTTTTAAATGTTGATATTAAATGTGTAACAAGAAAATCATCAGGGATGTAGTTTTGATGACTGTGAAATACGGATGGACATTGCTAAATTGTTAGGGTTCTTACCAGTAACCCAAAAAAAATTGCATCCTTAAATCTAAATATAATAACGAGTTGTATGTAGACCTCAGTAGAAAGTGTTTACGCCTAAAGGAAATCAGCGAGTGTTACGAAATAAAATTGAATAAGCCATTTGTATGTACAAATAGTCACAGCCTTGTTACAACTTTACGTGCAACTATGTTGTAGATATATATACAAATATATTAAAAACGTCCGTCCTTCTAAATTAGCCAGTGACACTATTCGCTAAGATTTCGGAAGTGTTTGATTAGCAAACCAGAGCAGACATAGCGAAGTTTCCTATTGCATCAAACAATGAATTTTGTATCTTCGATACTGCATACAAAGATCGCAAACCTAAAAATTTTTAAATCAAAAAAAGGATTTTCGCAGTTATGACGTTGTTGCACGGGATGTGTAATATTCTTAAAAATAACCTCGGGGTAATATCACTAACATACATAAAAATATATTATATAATTATGGGCTCGTGAAAAAGGCAGCTTCTTCTGGCTCTCTTGTAATTCAGTAACTCAAATGTAAGTCGACAGTGTCATAATGTCATATTACGTCAAAATGTCATAATACGTCAAAATGTCATAATATGTCAAAATGTCATAATACGTCAAAATGTCATAAAACGTCAAAATGTCATAAAACGTCAAAATGACATAATACGTCAAAATTTCATAATACGTCAAAATTTCATAATACGTCAAAATGTCACAATATGAAGCCTCGAAGTGGTGAAAAAAAAAGTTGGACCCAAAGATACAAAATAGTTAATAAGGAATCGCAAAGGTTGACGTCACGTTTTACTTCTGACCGTTTATGACAGACAAATATTAAATTATAATTACTATTACGTACATTAAATAAAAAATATATCTAGTAATTCTATTTTATTTTTATACCCCTCTTTTTAGGAGAGTCATAAAAGTTTTTAAAATTGAGAATCATTTAGACCCCTTTTTGAAAAACAGAGTTTATAACTCCCCTAAAATAAGAGGGGCAAAAAAAGGGTATTTCGCTATAACTTCCCATTCGATGGGATGTTTTCATACCTTTTCTTGTGCGACATCCGATCTCTTCTGCCACGGACCACTAACGAAACCGGAAATAAAATTGCTTGACATTTTATTCCTTATCGGTAATACAAATTAAGTAATGAGTCTATAAAGATATCAAACCACGCGCGGTATAATGATGTGTATAAAGAAGTTGTTTATTTTTCAATGAGTTTAATGAACTCTGCCAAAAGTAATTGGAGAAAAATTTAATTGGTATTTTCAACTTATTAAAAACTGGTCTGGACGCAACTACCGTTTGATTAACGTACTTATGTTTGCATGACATACCACCATCTTAAATTTTGAAAAAATTAAATTGAGGACCTTTAAAAATATTTAACAGAACTCTTAAATTTTCTCATTTTATTATTATCTTAATTCATTAATTCATAATCATATGAGTAAAAAAATTATTACTTGCATAGGTTTATCTTTTAAGGGGTTCGTGCCTTAAAAGTAACCCTTATAAGATCACTTTGTTATTCATCTGTATGCTGTCAAGACCATTTTTCTCACGTACTCGTCAAGGTATTAAGTTGAAATTTATATCAAATAATTTTATTGATAAAGCTTCTAAGTCAACGCAATAAAAGAATACGGCCAAAATACAGCTATTGTTGTCGCATATTTTGGCATTCACATATAAATCAAAACAAAGTACTTCCCGTTGTTCTAGAATCATGAAATTTGACAGGAAGCAAGGTGTATGTTATATCACAAATGTAGGAAAAAAAGTTAGTTCGTTAATTTGTAGTTATAATAGATTAAAAATAAGTATGACCGTCTTTCTGTCAAGATCCTTTTATTCAAGAACGCATAGTGAAATCAAGTTGAAATTAATATTAAATACTTAAGTCTACGGTCACTTAAAGTTGTTATAAAATCAAGCTTCTAAGTCAATGCAATAAAAAATATGCTCAAAATACGGTCATATTTGTCGCATATTGTGACATAAACAAATCAAAACCTATGGTGTACTTCCTGTTGGCCTAGAATCATAAAATTTGGTAAGAATCAAGGTATTACATCACAAATATAGGAAAAAAATCCAAAAACTGATAATTAAGGCAAAAACTTGTGAGTTTTGATCCCACGTTGGAGGAACTATCTTCATATTAATATTTGTAGTTATTTTGTACGGTACCCTTAATGCGCGAGCCAGACTCTGCACTTGGCCGGTTTTTTAATAATACTGCGAGTTTATAAAATGGTAGACAATAAGATGATTACCAATCCTCAACTTACTTACCGCAACCTATGCAATTTAGGAACAAATAAAGATATTATAACTCTTGTATAAATTTATGATTTAGAAGTAATTGCTTATGAAACAGTATGCGCCCGCAGCGGATCCTCAGCGGGATGTGGGTGAGTATCATCGTTATCGTTTTGCCTCAACCTGAGTTTTGACCTGAGCACTGGAGCAGTCAAAGTAGATGTCGGGTCTTTAGCGGGATATCTATGAGTATTATCGTTATCGTTTTGCCTTAACCTGAGTTTTGACCTGAGCACTGGAGCAGTCAAAGTAGATGTCGGGTCTTTAGCGGGATATGTATGAGTATTATCGTTATCGTTTTGCCTCAATCTGAGTTTTGACCTGAGCACTGGAGTAGTCAAAGTAGATGTCGGGTCTTTAGCGGGATATGTATGAGCATTATCGTTATCGTTTTGCCTCAACCAGGGTTTTAATCTGAGCACTGGAGCAGTCAAAGTAGATGTCTGGTGTTTATTTGGATATAGGTAAGTATTGTCAAAGTAGACTTCGGGTCTTTAGCGGGATAAGGGTGAGTATCATCGTTGCCTCAACCAGGGTTTTGACCTGAGCACTGGAGCAGTCAAAGTAGATGTCGGGTCTTTAGTGGGATATGGGTGAGTATCATCGTTGTCATGAGCTGAGCACTGGAGCAGTCGACGTAGACGCAAAGAACAGGTTTCTACTTTTTTGTAAATAGGAAATGAAACATTATCTCAAATTTTCAAACTTTTTCAAATTATTTTACTAAAAAAGATAAAAATTGGTTTTTATCATTTAACTCGTTAAATTTGAGGTTAGGTCATAAAATTATATTATCTCCTACTTTTTATTTGATTTTTTCTCTAAAATCAATAGTTAAGCCACAACTCAAACTCAAAAAATTTAAGATTAACGGAAGGAAAGCGTTTTTTGACGTTCGTATAGTAAATGCTGTCGCTTTTTCTTACACAGCAACCTCATCTGGAAAAAACAGACAAAGGCATAGTAGAGAAAACATTTGAAACATGATCTTGCTGTTGAAGACTTAAGAGCGTCACTCACCTTACTAATTATCTCATGTGACGGAGTCCTGGGCATTGAATATAACAGTTTCTAAAAAAACTGCATCTAAAGTAAACGAGAAATGGGGAAGAGCATACTTTTAAATAATTTACTGGCTGAGACTGAAACTACAAATATTTTTGATTAAAGCAGCCTCCATAAGGTTAAGAGGCACAAGGGGACAAATTAGATCCCTTGGTTGTGAAGACGGAGCCGAAATCATTTAAGTAGGCAATGGATCAACAATTTAAAAATATAACTATGTATTTATCTTATTTAATGCGTTTTTTTGCCTGCGTGGTCTGAAATAAACATAGTCTTTGATATAACTTGGGTAGTCAGGTTTTAGTTTTCAAACTTCTACTTGCTCACTAATTTAATTTGCCTTTTCGTGCATCAAAGTGTTTTCGGATGCCAAAGAGATTTATTGACAAATTCATAATTAGTTTTAATCAAGATATCCTATTACTTATATCAGACACAATATCTTCATTAGAATTTTATTATTTACGTATTTATAAATATTTGTGAGCCGTTTATTTATTTACATATTTGTTACTTTATAGCACACAACGGTTTAAATTAATAAGATGTGACGAACACGATTTTTAAACCGTATAACGATACTTACCTAATATAATGTATCTACATATGTGATACCATATTTTTCAGTTCAAGTTTGACATCGCTTATGGCGACACAACGGTGATGTAACGGAGTTTGAGAACATCGACTTTTAACATCAAATCAACATCGGCATCGCTCGTGGTGACAGCGCTGCTGTCACGGAGTTTGAGAACACTTCTATAGGCATCGGTGAACTCGCGGGGGCGATCATAATTCATACATCGTATTCTCTGACCACATTTATTTGATCCTTCTTGAAGTTCAGATAACCCAGAACACTTTTCCCGATCACTTTTTTCTGCAGATGGCATTGTAGAATGAGAATTATTTCGGATATATCAAAAACTTTTGATCAAAAAATTTTTTATTAGAAGTGTGTATGAAGTTTTGTTACTGTCACATTGTTTTCAGGGTTTCATAGTTAGCGGATGAAACACGCAAAAGCTACTAGGCCACCACTGACTTTTTTACTTTATTATTATAAGTCTACTTATCAACACATTTCTTGACAATATTTCTGCATACAGCTGTGAGTTTTATTTGGCATTTCCAAGTGGACATTTCTATCAGAAAAGTTAATTAAAGCTCATACATTTGTTATTTCTGTAACAACACAAAACGTTTTAAAATAGCTTATGACTAGTTTTATAATTTTTAACCCAGCACTTTAGAATTAAAAACTTTAGGTGATTGTTCATACACCTATTTATCTTCAGTCGATTGGAAGTGGTCCGATCCCGGTTAGTGAAATAAGTGTGAGCCATGCCATACTCCCAAGGAAAAGGTTCGAAGTTCTTTAACTTTAGTTAATTCTAGCTTTTGCCAGCGGCTCCGCCCGCCGTTAATTTGGTGGGATTCTTCGGCAACTCCTTGATTATACTAAATAAGTTTGTTATAGCTGCAGCTATAGTTAAATCAAGTGGAATTCAGTTATAGTTACTCCCGCTGCAACTTTTGCATTTTCCAAGCTATAATCTATCTCTATGCCAAATTTCATCCAGAGCCGTTTAGCCGTTCTAGCGTACTTGAGTAACAATCCTTCATCCACCGAAACTTTCGCATTTATAATATTAGTATAGATTTTAATGTAGTTATTGTTACTCGCACTTGTGTACTAATATAGCTTAGTTTGTCTGTGCCTTTTAACAACGTTTAATGTAGCAATATCAACATTTTATTTGGCCCTAGTACAAAATATTATATGTAAACATTGAACATAAAATTTCATTGCCAATCTCCGTGACCGAGCATCAATTAACGAAGCGGACAGTCAACGTCTGGCCAATATTTAATTTATTATTTTGCCTACATATATTACATAATGAGATGTCATTGACTGACTGGCAGTAATTTTGAAATAATTTAATCATAGAGTTTAGCTTTATTATATAATATTTCAAATATAAATAATAATAATTTCTAATTGAATGCATTTAAAGATTAAATAAATCCACGAGGAATGTTGACATAATATATTTTGAATTGCTTATTGATAATTCGATATTTAAAATTTTATATTTATACGCAACATGGTATCAAGGTATGAATTTTAATTAGATACTTAATTACTGGTGTGACATCCAGTAGGTACCTGACACATAAAGTACATGAAGTAAATCTGAATGCCTACTTTATGTTTTTTTTTTTTTTTTTTTTTTTTTTTTTTTTTATACCACTAAGGTGGCAAACAAGCCTACGGTCCGCCTGATGGTAAGCGGTCACCGTAGCCTATGGACGCTTGCAACACCAGGGGCATCACTCGCGCGTTGCCGACCCTTCAGAAATCTAATAACTTCTTTTTTGAAGAACCCCATACTGTAGTCCTTAGAGAAAACCTTGGCAGGGAGCTCATTCCACAACCTAAGGGTTCGCGGGAGGAAGTTTCTCTGAATCCGCACTGTTCGCGACCATTTTGGTTCCAAAGTGTGAGAATGAATTCCCTGTCGATGGCGAGCGGTGCGATGGTAGAAAGTAGCCGTGGGCATCATTTCGAACAATTCCTCAGAACACAATCCATTGTACAAGCGGTAGAACACACACAGGGAGGCAAAGTCTCTCCTCAGACTTAAGGGTTCGATACCGCAAGTGAGTTTGGGATCGTCGACAATTCTCACAGCCCGTCGTTGAACCGAGTCAAAAGGGCCAAGCTGGTATCCGGGTGCACCCGCCCAGAGATGGCAGCAGTACTCCATATGGGGCCGGACTTTTTTTACAAGGTTTTAGCCCTAATTGACCAAGTGAGTGATAATAAATATTTAACATGCACCGGAATGTTAGAATATACTTATTATTACATCTTAAAGTTGCAGTTTAATCCCTGGGGACGCAAAGTGAATTCAATTTGGAATGTGGATATTGTTAGTAAATGTTCCAATCACCAAAGACATCAATCAAGAACATTGTATGAACAAGTAACAAGCTGTACAATAAAACTGGCGGGCCGCGCGCGGACCAAATAAAAACTAGTTTATGAAAAAGTAAAAACCGCGAGAAATTGTCTCGCCTTTGTAATTGCTTACTCATATTTGTATTTACGATGACACTTTTATTAAAAATTGTGAGTTTTCCTCAAGTAGGTAAGTGACAATGAAATAAATAAAGATATGTACTTTTCTTGTTTATAAGTTACACTTACAAAGCTATATTAGTGATACAAAGTAGAGTGTATCACTCAGTCGCAAAATTATTTTATCCGTCCTTTGAGTCCTTCGCTGCGCTTCGGGTTCTACCTTAGAGCGAACCACTCTGGTTTCAAAATTGCGCCCTCGTCGTAAAAATAAAATTTTGATCCCTTGTGATACAAACTTTTATTTAATTTCTCATACTCGGAAAGTACGCTTAAGGTTAAATACCTAACCTAAAATGAGGGATGCACACAGTTCTTTTCGTCCCTGGGAAGCAATTATTCTTTCTGTCAAATTATTAGTGTATTTTTAAGTTCCATAGATCTGAACTAAATATTTACAATCTTTAATGACAAAAAAATACTGGCTGATAAATTACCACAGAAAAGAAATATAAAAAAGGCGGGAAAGCAGCAATTCAAACTTCAATGGTTTTGTCGAATGCTGATTTTTTACGTATTACAAAATTAATTAATTTATATATATTTAAAGCTCCTCGTTTCTATCAGTGAATTACGTGTTTGAAGTATTAAATTCTATTTTAGATATTTCTCAAACCTCAACGAAGTCCAGCTATATTAAGGCTTAGTGAAGCAGGTTAGCCAAATCCTGAACGCGATTAAAAATTAGTGCGCTAATTTAGTCTATCCTCACTAACAAAAATGCATTTTTTTCAGTTTTTATATTTCCTTAACGCAATAATTAATGGCATTAAGCATTAATGTGGCCCGATCGTAAGTGAAAAATCTGGATTATATCTAATAAGTATACGGTAAAGGTCACTCTGCATTTGACAGTGAATCATGGACATTGGCCTTGGTCGTGTCTGCTTGGCATCACTGATGGAACAAAGTCAAATTAATACAAGTTTTTATTAGATATGAGATATCGACTAATATGGTAGCACAAATCATTTGAAACTTCTGATACCGGATCTTTAATTGTCCAACGTTCTTATTAAATGGGGTCGTTAGTATTTAGCTAGTAAGGTTCTATAGTAGGTTTATATAGTTTTTTGTCGTAAGGATTCATTTAGGTAATTACTGATATCTTTCATTATGTAATCAAAAGATAAAATTCGGCAATTACAAGAATATAGATGTGTGAACATCTATTTGAAAAACTACCTACTGACCTTTTTTTCTACTTCAATGAATATTACAAGAAACAGGTTTTATTAATTTGACGATGTATTGGCATGTTACTTGAGAGTCCTGGCATGATTCTTTGCGTTCCAAATTTAAAGTTTTGATATTAACAAAAGAAAAATAATGATTATCGTGGATTATTGTAAAATTGCTTTACTACTGGCGCTAAAATTTTAAAACTTTATGGATTTTGTAAATTTTGCAAATTCCTTAGGTGCCCGTCTTTTTGCAAAAGAGTGTTAATGTGAAAGTTTGTTTGTTATTCCATCACGCCGCAATGAAGTATCTAATTGCGCTAAAATTTTAAAACTTTATGGATTTTGTAAATTTTGCAAATTCCTTAGGTGCCCGTTTTTTTGCAAAAGAGTGTAAATGTGAGAGTTTGTTTGTTATTCCATCACGCCGCAATGAAGTATCTAATTGCGCTAAAATTTGGCACAGAGATAGAAGGACTTGGGCTTTTTATACCAGAAATTTCAAAAGTTATCACTCAAATTCACTAGTCACGTAAATTTTTAGCGTAATTATATAGGGATGGAGAATAACCACAACAGGATACTTTACCTATATCCCAATTAACTAGGATGTCTCTGTAGAAATGCCATGGCGATAACCGAACTCTAAGCGGGCGTAGCCGCAGTTAAAATATAAGGCGATTCCAGTCCATATATTAGATATAAGTAGTCGTATTTTATCATGCATACTACTAGCTTTATTATATCCAAGTATTTTTGTTAATCATATTACCTTTTCATAAAATATTAATACCACGTACACATATCAAGTGAAAAGAAGCAGATCAAGCTCACTTATAAGAATTTGTAATGAAAAAAGTACAGGATATTAAGTAATAGTTTTGAATTAAATTTAACTCGATGTCACAATATATCTATTTACATACTACTATTTTTTTATCCGTGTTTTCAGCTTAAGATTCAACTGAAAAATATGACTGTTCCTGACATCTGTTGGCTAATAGTAATACTATTATTTTTACCGACACTAAAGCTACTAGACAATCGATGGCGTTGTTAAAAAAAAAACGAACAAAGCTCGGGCCTCCTTGTTGATTATCATAAAGAAGTTTGCTAATACTACTAGCTCAATTGGATGCTTTGTTGCGACGTGATTAAGTAACAAACAAACTTTTATATTTAAAATATAAGTTAAAAGGAGGTAAGTCTAAAGTAACAGACACGCATACAAATTTAGTGTAAATGTATGACGGCTTGCGGTCCAAGACTTCAGACTAGATCAAGAAAAATTTTCCGAAATCTATATAAATATAATTGAGATTATGTCATTAAGTACGGAACAAGAGACAAACAAACCAAAGACTACTATGAAACGTATAAAAAAAATGCTGGTTTTGGTTAGATGGTCATTCAATAACTCTTAAAACAAGTGAAAGTTTAAAAATTAAAACGCGACTACCTAAGTTATTTTTTTCAGTCTGAAATTACCTTATAAAATAAACATTTGAAATATCAAGACCTTTTATTTGACACCAAACACGACAAATTTTTATTTTAAAGTTTTTAGATCGAATTATTAAATTTATTATATTAGTTTAATAAGACGTCATTATACACGTGGTACTGTTATAAAGTATGTCAAATAATAAAAGTGTTGATTGATATATATGTTGATTGTCTTTGCATTATGAAATAATCAGGGTTAAATAAACTATTTTTTAACGAAAACATAAACCGACTCTAAATCCACTCTCTCCACTCCACAAACACTGAGTTTGCATACTATCTTTTTCCTATTCTTTTGCCAAAATTCAGCTTTTATATTTGAGATTTGATATTTATAGATAGCTTTAGTGTGAAGCTAGCAAGATCATGTTTCTCGAAAACTAGTGGAGCGAAAAATTCCGTTCCTTGGTAAAAGAATAGCACAGGAATAGGGTGCAAACCCTCTGTTGATTGGTCCGGAGATACGATAGTGGCTACGCTAATTTTAATATTTTGAAAACCGGTGAAGCAAAAAAAAAACAGATCCATGGCAAAAGAATAGCAAAAAAATATGGATTAAGTCGCATCGCGGCTTTATGATTCGGCTACGCCAGCTTTATAGACACGTTTATTTTTTATTTTTAGTTACCCATCAAACAAATTTCATTTTACAGTTGGTGCGTAAAGACAATATTAAAGAAACTTAGCATTTTCTTTCATTTTTCTTCGAAACCATAAATTAGTCACGCGGACGAATGAACGAACATTTGTCTACGTAGGTATATACATTACATATCAATGTAGTAGATGGTGAAAGTAATGATGTCACTATTTTTTTGCTTACTTTACTTTATTTTGTGGTTTGGGTAAAAACAAAAAAACACAAAGTTTTGAATTTTTCACTTTATTCACGCGATTGGACTATTTGTAAAGGTAGATATTATTATTTTTGTTAATACTGTTTATTTTTTTTTCGGGAAAAAATAGAGTAAAAAAATATAAACAGGTAAACAAAGATTACTTATACGTCTAGATACCGTGTCCGAAACAACATAAACGGAGTGTTGCGAGCTAATACGGCTATCATTTTTACACCTGTGTGCGTAATTTTGGTGTTACCAACCTTAAAGTGATTACCCCGAAATGGGGAGTTCTTACTTTTATTCAGTACTACAATTTATTTTCACTGTCTATGACCCCTGTGGTGACACATTATTTTAAAATAGAACGTAAGCCTTTGATACGAAGGTTTCTACCTTCTTCTAATAATCTGTTGATGTAATGCATGTTAAAACCTTTAAGTATGTTCCAAATATTATATACTGTAGTGCTAAAATAAAGATGGGTGTACAAAATAAAATCCGTTTTTCTCTGCCATGGCATCCATGCGCGCCGGATTCATAGGTCCCGCCATGTGACAACAGGCGTGTTTGTTGATAAGATTTTTTTTAACATAGAAAGCTATCGCATCACCGAGTCATTGAAATCGTTTTATTCGCCAAATGTCAAGAAACAAAATTGCTGTTCAATATTTTTAAAGATAATCAACTTTTTACCTCCTAAGCATGTGCAGCCAATGCATTAAATGCGGACTGTAAGTGTCGTCAAATTTAACATAGAACACATTCATTTTTAGTCAACAGTTAGATAGATGGAATGCGTGCATAGAGAGCATAGAGTAAATATTAAAATTACTAAATTTATTTTGCGAAAGCGATATTGCTGATATTGTTAGAGCAGCCCACAGGAATCGGATCACAATGCTATTGTATAAATTTGAACAATTTTCTTAATTAACATTTACTATGAATCTTATACTCGTCAGTTTTGTAAGTTACAGTGACATTTAATTACCACCGGTACTATCGCGTCTATTCTAAAAAGCCCACCTAAATTTTTAGTTTCTGCTTTTGTGTTTGTGTTTTGGAACATAGCCTTACTGTGAAAGTCACATGATTGTATTGTCATTATATCATGTAAAGTACAAACTAGAGTGATAAGTCAATAATATTATGGAAGTCCCAGTCCAAAAAGACAATATTAACAGGATCACAAAAGTACATGGGAATCAAATCCTGATTTTAAGCATTAGTTGAAGGCGTTTCCTGGAGATTCTACTAGACAAATTGGCACAGTACCTGCCTATAATGCTTTTTTTGGAAAAGTGAAAGTTTAAAGTGTTGTTTCTTAGTTTGGTTACGTGTAACTTTGAAATTGGTAAGTTATTATTAAAATCAAAAATACTTCAAGTTCACCTTCAAGTCTAACATTACTATTCTAGTTTATAAACATATACAATTTATTTATACTTAATACATAAATTTTGCTCAGAAAAATCCAAAACCCTACGCGGCGTCGAGGTCAAAAGACGCGATACACTGAAGAAGACTGTGGGAGGTGCATATAAAAATTTTACAAATTCTTCTGTGGTTAATTTTTTATTAGAATTTTACATTATTTTAATATAGCGTTCGTGGGACAGAGTTTCTCTGAATAATGATTAGTTATTGATGAAGTAAAAAAGAAAAGTAAAGACATATACAGCGTTCACCACAACCAGGACTCGAACCTGCGACCATTCGTGTGCTCTCCTAAACACAGAACATTTGCATCAGCATTTACTGTTTAAAGGGTATTTTTATTGCAATTTTATTGTAAATTATATTTTACTCAGCTCTGTTTCCACTCCTTATCCTTAGCAAAATGGAAATTAGATTTTAGTGAACAAGTGTGTCAAATGAATTTTCTTAGTGATTATTTGCTGAGTTATTTTCATTATGAGATAAGTCAGTGATTCAATACCAATCAACTCCGCTTTCAAAAATTCTTTGTTAGAAAATCAAAACGGAATTTTAAAAATACAAACATATACTTTTAGTAATTATATCGTAGTACCTTGATTAAACGGTAAGTTTCTTATTATACATATTATAGGTATAACTTTTATATTTTCTGTAGGATCAAAGACGGTGTAGGATGTTTGTGTTGTCATATAGGTACTTCGTTTTAGTTCCTTTTATACGAGCAATATTTTAGTGTGTCTTTATTTATTTGTGTATAGTCGCGTTTTTGAAAACGTTTTCGATGGAATTTGTAATATGGTAGTTAAGGGGGATGAAAAATCTATGTTTTTTTTTTAATGCCACTAAGGTGGCCATAAAGCTTACTGTCTGCCTGATCATCAACCTCCTTATCAATATCGAGCAAAAAAATTACGTTTATTGTATGGGAGCCTCCCAAAATATTTATTTTATTTTGTTTTTTAGTATATGTATCATCATAGCGTATTGTTATAATACAGAACAGATAATACAGAAAAGCGGCAACAGAAATACATCTTTTGTGAAAATTTCAACTGTCTAACTATCACGGTTCATGAGATACAGCCTGGTGACAGCGGATGGACGGATGCAACCTTTGTGTACAGAACCCTACAAAAACGCCTATGGGTATCGGGTTTGGCACCGACAATTAAAAAAAACAATCATTGAGTCGGGCAGATATCTTGAATAGGGAAATAATAATTGTAAGGTTTCATAGACAGTTTTAAAAATTATGCCTTATAAGCAGTGATTGGAGTAGGCAGAGATGTTTTTGGTATTTGCATAATGTGAATATACCGTTGTTTTTTAAAGTGACATTGAAAATTTCCGGAATAATTGGGAATTCAATATAATTAATGTATTAATGTAAGTAAATATACGTAAGCCTGTTTTACATTTTTGTATGTAGAAATAAATTTACGTACCTACGTCCGAAATTGGAAATGGTTTTAACAAGTTCTAACCTAACATCGTTGTCTGTCAGCAAAAAATCCTGACTAAAAAAAATTACAATAATCTGCTTAGGTCGCTTTTTCTTTTAAATTCTATATAGGCATGTCCCTATTAACAGATACGTTTCATATCATTGACCCAAGTGGCTCTGGCATTTATGATCTCTGCTTATAAAATAAACTTATTTCCGGAAGTAACGTAGTAAAGTTACGGCTACGGAACCCTACGACCAGTTTTTGAAATTAGTTGTTTTAATTCAATGATGAGAAGCTGCTAGTAGCGCTTAACATGCACTGCTCAGTTGAGTCTATAAACTTACCTACAATGTTCAGTATATAATACATCAAAGTCGAAGTCAAAGTCAATTTTTATAATACAGCAAACGTACAAGTCATATTCAATGACAATTTTAAAGAAAAAATTTAATATATTGCCATAGTAAAATTAAAAAGTTAAAAATTCTTACATCAATTAATAATTATGAGCTATTTATTTCATTATTTATTTAAAAAATCTTTAATGTCATTGTATGCTTTATCGGCTAAGATTTTTTTAAATCTGATACAGAGTTTCTCAAATGACATTGTTTATTTTATTTGGTTAATTTAGTTTATTGTAGATTTCAACACCTACCGCATTTAGTAATACCATTGCACGGCTAAGTCGCGTTTGTACAGTTATAAGTTTTTTACATATACGTTCAGATATATATGTTTCAAAATCGCTGAAATGTCGCCACATATATTTCGAAACTTCATATATATATAGACGCAGGGCACTGTGATTATTTCTAATTTTATAAAATATTGTCTTGTTGGTGTATATGGTTTTATATCAGCAAGTATCCGTACGGCTCTTTTTTGCATTATAGTAATAATATATAATAAGGAGAGACTTTGCCTCACTGTGTGTGTTCTACCGCTTGTACAATGGGTTGTGTTCTGAGGAATTGTTCGAAATGATGCCCACGGCTACTTTCTACCATCGCACCGCTCGCCATCGGCAGGGAATCCATTCTCACACTTTAGAACCTAAATGGTCGCGTACAGTGCGGTTTCAGAGAAACTTCCTCCCGCGAACGCTTAAGTTGTGGAATGAGCTCCCTGCCAAGGTTTTCTGCAAGGACTACAGTATTGAGTTCTTCAAGAAAGAAGTTATTAGATTTCTGAAGGGTCGGCAACGCGCAAGTGATACCCCTGGTGTTGCAAGCGTCCATAGGCTACGGTGACCGCTTACCATCAGGCGGGCCGTAAGCTTGTTTGCCACCTTAGTGGTATAAAAAAAAAAAAAAAAAAAAGTTTCCTTTAGGTCCAAACTCCACAAGTCAATGCCGTATCACAAGTCAATGTCATCATCAATTTGATCGTTCCATTTTAGGGGTGAATCTAAGGTGATCCCAAGGAATTTGTGAGAGATGTTTGTTATATGAGTTCATTAAAATTCTTATAATACTACTCTATTGGCATAAAACCAGTAAACAATAAATTTTATTTTCAATCTATACCGCATAATAAATTGCTAATAATCAGATTTCAGGCATCTACGCCACATACAAAAATTATAATTTACAACAAGCTGGTCTGGCTGGCTGAGTAGCAGGTCGTTTACCTGGACCACGTAGCATGTACATTAGCTTAGGAAATAACCTTGGGTAACGCCTATGGTGTTAACTTCTTTATTGGTTTGGTCCAATCCTTTATCAGAAAAACTGATTGTTTCCTTTGGTAATAAAACCTTTCATAAGTATAAGTTCCTGCAGAAATAAATATAACCGAATAGGTATATTTATTACGGTAGCTTCTACAAACGCTTAAATACCTAATATAGTAAAGTGTAGTCAAGTAAACCATATATACTACCGCCACCGCTCCACTTTGTTATTTAGAGGGTAGGGCCATGTTATGTTTCTAATTTTTTAATCAAATAAAAACAAAAAATATTTATTGAACTAGGTATCTGAGTTATCACTATTGAATCGTCAATACAATCTATTCATCAATGTTAATTTCTTTTTAAAGATCCGGCATGAAACTCAACTATCTAAAGTAATAATTTAATACTTTGTTAATCAGCTGATTAGTATACAATCTGTATTGTAACACTTAGAAACATAAATATGTTAGTTAAGCTGCTAAAAATAATGTTGTGGCTAAACTTTGATATACAAAAAAATACTCTACTAGAGCATTGCAGTTCTTCAGAAATCCTACAGATAACTCCGGGATGGCATACGCTAACTTTATTTCGTCACTATAACTTAAAAAAAAAAGGCCAAGTGTGAGTCGGATTCGCGCACCGAGGGTTCCTTACCTAACACTTTTTACGTAATACAAACACCAACAAAAAGTATGCCGGTAAGCGGTAATCCATACAATTACTGACCATTTCGTTCAACCAAGATTTTATCTAAAACTAAGAAAATAAAACACACATTGAGGTTTTTTTTTTCATGAATATTTGGTCGATTTGATGCAAAATCTTCGTAGCATTTTTATTTAATTGCCTGAAATGAAATGAAATGTAAGGTACTTGCTGTCATAGCTCAATTATATAGTACAATTTATTAAAATTTCATTCTGTAATTTTAATAAATTGTACTATATTTTTTTTTTACACCTAAGGTGGCAAACCAGCACACGGTCCGCCTGATGGTAAGCGGTCACTGTGGCCTATGGACGCTTGCAACACCAGGGGTATCACTCGCGCGTTGCCGACCCTTCAAAAATCCAATAACATTGTCGTATTATTTCATGTCTAATATCTATCGCAAAAAATATTATCACTACTTTAAAATGCACTAAGTACTTTTAAACGCGGCCCGCGAACGTATTTGCACGCTAAAGTTTGGCCCTAACCATGTCAAAGGTTGCCCATACCTGCACTAAAACATACTGATTGTACTCTCTTTGATATACACATTTTTAGTTTGAATTTTAAAACTGTCTACGTCGTACACATAACATTGAATGGAATTTACACATTCAAATGTTACTGAGAGAGCAAGTACCTTACATTTCATTTCATTTCAGGCAATTAAATAAAAATGCTACGAAGATTTTGCATCAAATCGACCAAATATTCATGAAAAAAAAACCTCAATGTGTGTTTTATTTTCTTAGTTTTAGATAAAATCTTGGTTGAACGAAATTGGTCTTTTATTACTCGCACCATGACATAATTAACGGCGCTCTATTAAACTTACCTTAATTTCATGACAGTTGCATAAAAAGATATTTCATTATAATCTGAGATAACTTTTCGGATTGTCGTGATGCATGACATAACTTAGTATGTATGCATGCATTTTGTTTTTAACCGACTTAAAAAAGGAGGTTATCAACTTGGTTGTAAGTTTAAAACATAAAAAATGTTTATAAATTAAGAAAATAATACCTAAATAATCACAAAAAATGGCTGAAAATTAAGTTTGCTTGTCTTAGATCTCGATATTTTTTGTCAGAAAACCCAATTTTTTTTGAACTCATTAATTAGGTATTATTTCATATTTAAAGAATTTCGAATAGAATTTCTATATATATGTAGGTATGTAAATGTACTAACAATCATTACACAATCTCAAATACTTTACTATTAGATATATTTTTTTTATACTTCCTTAGTAAATTATTCCATAAAGACGCCTTGAAATTTAATTTTTTTATAATGGGATTTAACTTTTTTACCGTTTTGTTGTCACATTTTTTTAGTTTTTGCTACAACTTAGAGTCAATGCACTAGATGACAAGCTATTCTAATTATATAATCAACTTCCATTACAATAAAATGCAATACAATTTAAAATTGAAATCACTCATTTAGGTAATGCACTAGACAAAAGCAAGATTTATAACATATATTTTTTCAATCCTTTAGGTGCTTTAGTTCAGCCTTAAGATAGTTTTAGCTTTTTTAACTTGACTTGCTGAAATTGCGTATATAATCCCTTTAAGTGCATGTATAGTGTGCAAAAATTCCGTGCGGACACAAACCGCAACAAATCTGTAGCGCACAACAGATATGCGATTCTATCTTGCAGTGCGCGCAATTCTGTTGTGTCATCCAGACCTTTCAAATAAAAATAAAAAACGCACAGTATTTTACTGAAGTTTACGTTAGGCTTGCATTTAACGTTGCAAGAAAAAACTGATTTTGAAGTTTTAATTCTGAGGGTTCCGTATTTAAAACTAAATGCTATGTAGTTAATCTATAGCTTCGTCATATCTGTGCTTCTATCTGTTTGACAAATATAAGCGTTCCATAGTCACATGGCAAAAAATTGATTTCGTTCGATCCGTTCTTCCATTCGTCAATTTTAGAGTTAAAAACATTAGCCATCCTTAGGCGGTGGGCGTTGATATTGTAGATATGTATTTAATTAAGAATACTCTATGGTCACCTGTCAAAGTTGTTTACATTTTTTTCATTCTTATATTTTTATTGTATTTTAAATATTTGAGATCTAAATTTAACCTTTTTTAATTCATTAATCGTTAATAACTCAAGTGATATTCCCGGATGAACGTTTTCGTAACAAATGAAAGAAAATAAATCCTAAAAAATAAGTGCAATAGCAATAGTGACAAACAAACCGTTTTCAAAATTGCAAAACATTTTAATCATTACGAATAAGTGAATAATGTGCACAGTTTTTAGACATCCCCTACTTACAGAGTGATAACACAGGGTATAAAAGACCGTTGATTGTTGTCCAGGAAGTGCTTAGAAGTTTGGTGGAAAATTCTACTATAACCAGATGGTTCAGTACTAGGTCACACTTGAACTCGCTATCGTTTGATAGTACAACTGGGAGATCATCGCAGGCGCTTGACTACGTATCGTGTCGTCGTGGATCTTCCTCCTTCGACCTTCAGAGGGCGGATTTCTTTCGAACCAAAGATATTAAATTGTTTCTACAGACTATTATAGTGTTTTATTATTATTAATATATAATCGACTTTACTCTATTTCACTTTAGTATTAATATATAATGCATTACTTAATTTTATTGATCAATGTGTTATTTATTGAATTGAATTTGTAGATTGTTTACTGTTTTATAATTTTATAGGTTGTTGTAGGTTGTATTATCTGGTTATTTATTTTTGGTCAATATGAGTGTAACGCCTACACAATTAGCTTGTCCACACTGTCCAGGGTCTTCAGGTGGTTTCTCCGTACATGGTTTGAAAGTGCATATTGCACGCATGCACAAGCAAGTGCTTTGTTCAGTTGCAGCCGCGCATGCTTCTCCGATCGACACCAATAGCACTACTTCAGCGGTACAGGGGCCGCCAGCATCGCCGCCTGCTCAGAATTCTCTAGACAGGCTTGCTTATTTCAAAGGAAGAATACCAGTTCTCCATCACATTCCTAAGGGAGCTGGGAACAAGGCGGCCGGCAAGCTGTGTGACGTTATAGACTCATGTGTCACTAACAATGGCATGGATGATTGGGGGGCTCTTCTTTCTTTCGCATATACAGCTCTGAGAGTGCCTTCGAAAGAGTCACCTGGGAATGTGTCGTCAAAAGTTAAAACCAATGTTTTGTCGTCGGGTCTTTTTGATGAAATTGACATAACTATGTCGTCGTCTGTGTCTACCAGTTTTCGCTCTATTCGGAAAACATTGAATCAAAGGTCTTTGAGGGGGATTTCAGAGCTACCGTTCGCCTGTTAATGTCGGACGACTCCTTTGCACGGCGGGATCTAGACACGCTGGCTGCGCTAGAATCAAAACATCCGGGCCCTTCACGTCCTCTCAGTTTTCCTCCTGATCCGGGCTCAACGTTTACTACGGTAACAGTTACGATAAAGGACGTAATTTTAGCGTTAGGATCTTTTAATGCAGGTTTAGCGGCAGGTCTGGACGAGATCCGGCCGGCACATCTTAAAGAGTTGACCTCCATATCGGCGTGTGAAAACGGGAGGCGCCTTGTAGGGTATTTAACCAAGCTAGCAAATTTTCTGCTCAGTGGTCAGTTAAATCCTCTTGTGTGTCCTTAACTTTACGGGGCCTCCCTCTTTGCTTTGAACAAAAAAGATGGTGGTTAAAGACCGATAGCGGTGGGCAGCGTGTTTCGCCGCTTGTCTGCCAAACTAGCTTGCCGCTCTGTCAACGAAGAAATGGTCAGTTACTTGCAGCAACACCAACTAGGATTTGGCACACGTCTGGGTTGTGAGGCTGCTAACCACGACACGCGCACGTTTCTCATGAATTAGCAGAATGAAGGCTATATTTTGCTGAAACTTGATATTCGCAACGCTTTCAACTCTCTGGAAAGAGACGTTCTGTTAAGTAAGGTCAAGGATAAAATCCCGTCTCTCTTCCCTTTTTATCAAGTCTATAGACTTCTTTCCAACCTTTTTTTCGAGAAAAATCTCATTCTTTCAAAAGTGAGAGCCCAGCAGGGAGACCCACTCGGTTCGCTTGTGTTTAGCCTGGCTATTCACAAAGCAATCTGTGATCTAAAATGTGCTCTAAACATCTGGTACCTAGACAATGGCACCAGAAGACGTTTTTCAGGATCAGGACCTTAGTTCCCCGACTTAAAGACCTGGGTCTAGAGGTAAATCCCTCGAAGTGCTTGTTCTTCGCCTGTGGTACTGAGGCTCGAACACACATTTCTCGTTTATTTTCTTTTACCTGGCCTTAAGGAAATTTCTACTCCTGACTTTAACCTATTAGATTCCCCAATATTTATTTCTGGAGTCCCTAAGGTCATCAATGCAATAAAAGATTTTCTCCTTTCCGCTCACGAACGTCTTAAGGCTCTTCCCGCACACTTGGCGATTATCTTGTTACGCATGTGCTTCGCTCTTCCGAAGGTCACCTATTTATTGCGGACTACCCCAACTTGGATCTGCCCTGAGGAAGTTTCATCTTTTGATGAAAGTTTAAAATTAGTGGTTGAGTCATTTCTTAATGTCTCCCTAGATGGTCCCCAGTGGATTCAGGCAGCTCTGCCTGTCCGGCGTGGTGGTCTCGGGATACGCAGTGCTAAGGAGGTGGGTCTGCCGGCTTTCCTGGCGTCTGCGCATGGGGTTGCCACTGTTGTCACTGTTTTTCTTCCTTCTAATGGTGACGGGGGAAGTATACCTTTTACGTCTGATGTTGTTTCAGCTTGGTTAGCCCTTAACTCGGGTGCCACAGTCCCAGAATTTTCGCATGCTCAGCGGGCGTGGGATGATGTGGGGGTAAAGAGGCTTCAAGAGCCATTGCTAGATGATGCGTTGGGAGTCGATAAGGCCAGACTTCGAGCTGTGTCAACCTGGGTCGGGGGCTTGGTTACAAGCGGTTCCTTCGCCTCACCTGGGCACTCTTTTGGATGATGACTCTTTGCGTGTTGCGGTGGCTCTCCGTCTGGGCTGTAAGGTGTGTGAACCTCATATATGCACCTGCAGTTCCATGGTGGAGGCCGATGGTTATCACGCTCTGAGTTGTCGGCGGTGCATTGGGAGATTTCTGCGTCATCATGCCCTGAACGACATAGTTCGGAGAGCCCTTATATCGGCTAATGTCCCCTGCCTGCTTGAGCCTCCAGGTCTCAACAGATCTGATAGAAAGAGACCAGACGGGCTGTCTCTGGTGCCATGGAAAAAAAAAGGAAAGTGCTTGATTTGGGACGCAACTTGCGTCAGCACTGTCGCCGCCAGTCACCTAAGTCGCACCATGCTCTTTGCATCTGCCGCTGCCAAAGACGCCTGCTAAAAAAAGGCTTAAATACGCTTGCTTGGAGTCGCATTATCATTTTGTACCTGTAGCAGTGAAGACTTTGGGCAATTGGAGTGTGGATGCGAAGTGTTTAGTGGGAGAAATAGGCCGCAAACTAAACAAAGTGACAGGAGACTCCCGCTCTGGGTCGTTCTTGGTGCAAAAATTGCCATCGCTTTACAGTGAGGTTATGCTGCAAGCATTATGGGCACCTTTGCACCGGGAATGGTCAGGGGTGGGTTATTTAATGACTAACTTTTTTTTTGTATTAAATTAAGTTGAGTTGTATTATAATAAATTAATCCGGTAAAAAAATAAGTATATAGCAATCTACAAATACAAATGTTTAATAGTAATTTGAACCCTTATAGTTTCGTCATGTATTTTAAATCATTTTTTTTTAGGATTCCGTAAATATGAGGTATAATCCGAACCCTTGTAGTTTTCTATCCTTTCTTTTTTATCATTCGTCCTCTTGACTTATTAATGGTTATGGAGAAAGTTATAAGTTTCTTTAATTCTGACTTTAAGGACCAACTGGAAATTGAAATTCGTTAAATAGGGAAACTAAAAATTAAAAAATAATCTGTTTTTTTAACAAAAACATAAACCGACTTCAGATCCACTAAAACCCCTAAGACAGACTTATTTACAGAATATGTAGCTACATGTTTTATTCGCCTTGAAGTCGATTGCCAGTGTCCATACAGCAGACATACTGACAGAACATTAACCTACAGTTTCTTTGCCTTTTTACTTATCTTAACGTGTCTATATTATATAAATATATAAAACATGTAGCTGAATTTTCTGTAAAAAAGTCTGCTGTAGGGGCTTTTTTAAAATTTTTAGTCGATCTGAAGTCGGAAAAAAGAAAGCACAGAAATTTTGTAATAAATGGCATTACTAAAATAGGTTAATATTTTTGTAAATAGATCATACATGGGTTCCTTGCCCTAGAAAACAAATCAACTTTTTTTTTTCTACTTTCGGCTTTTAGTAAGAGATCTACAAAAAGATGATTAAAAAAGGAAGAGTAGTTTACACAAGAATTACAAAGGTTTCTTGCTCTAAAATTAGTACAACGTACTACATCAGATGTTTAGAAAAACAGAAGGTATTTTGCCATATTTTATCGAGGGCACATAAAATAACCTACTAACCCTATTTATCAATTTTTTTTGCAGATGAAATTTTCACCAACAATAGCAATACTTTATTGTGCACTAGGTTTATCATTGTGGAATTCATACAGTGAAGCATGGAAGGATTACGAGACGACATATCCGCTAGAATCACTAGATGATGAGTATGGCGATTTAATACACAGAGAACTAATGTTCTTAAGATCCAGGGACTACAGATGGCTGTATTATTGCGAGTACGACAAAAGAGGTCGTCTAATTTATCATAAATATCTATATACATTAAAGGACGTTGCAAGATTATTTAGAGATAGATTCCGAGGGTTGATCCAAGTACAACATCAGTTGCGTTAAAACATATTCGTCTTCGGTTCTAAATAAGATCTTTGTGTAATACAATTATTTTTGTGTCTTTTTATTATCTCCCTTATTCTTGCTACCTAAAAACATTAACAACAATGTCATATTAGACATTTGACGACTATATTCTATAGATCCTTTTTTCTGATGGTCTGATTTTTTATGAAAGTACAATCCTAAAAAAAAGTTCTTACGGTTCGTACATTAAGGCTATAGTTTTTAGGTATGTATGCAAAATGACGCATTTTTTTAATGATATCGATTACTATTAAATCGATTTATAATACTTCGTCGCGATCAGCGAAAATCGGTGAATCATAATATCGGTTAAAACGTACTTCTCACTAGTCACATTAAGCTGACAGCTGTCACAAGGGACTTCGTTGATGAAATAGTGTGAAGTCCCTTACCCCCTTTAATCCCTAGCCTATAGCTTAGTAAAAGACTTGTTGTACAATGTTTTTTCATAATTTAATTAATATAGGTACAGGATAACATTACTAAATTAAGCCACAGAAATTGTACAACACTGTGGGTTTCTAGCGCGTTCGTCAGTATCACCTTCAGGTATTTTGCTCTGTCGTTGTGTCGCGTGTCGTCTGCCTTAGTCCCTCCGTTCGCTTGTCCATGCGTTAAAGACTTGGAATTGATGAGATAAAGTGTATATATTTTGAACATGAAAGAAGTTAAATGCTGTAAATGAAAATAAGTTAAATGTTGACAATTATAATTGTATTGATTGCTCCCTCCTTTACACCGAATCCATATTGTTAGTTCTATCGAGAATTTCATCAACGGAACTAACAAGATTGATTACCCGGGTATGACTCAGGTGTTATTCGCCATACCTCTCGCTCAGATCCTATCATAAACTATCCCGTGTTTATGATATTTCTTACACGGGAACAATCAGCATCCTAACATTTACTTTACATTCATAAAATAGGTACCTATTCACAACACTAGCAAAATCGACCTTCAAAACAAAGTAGGTACCGAATGATATTACGTTATCTATCCTTTCGAGTTACGATGGGCTCTCCTTGAGCCTATGATAAAAAATGTGTTGCTGAAATAAACGGGGTTAAAACACACAATATTTCCAAAGAGAGATCTTTTAAGTAATATCTACTTTTATAACACAAATAAGTTCAAAATTTAATGAATTTAAATATATCTTTGCGCAAGGTACGAAATCTACGTTATTATTTGAAACTCGATTAGAAACAATTAAGGAATAAGTACATTTTAAACTAGTTTGCTAGAATAATTACAGTTTTGCTGAAAATTGATTATGCAGTTATACTTAGCTTTGAACAAAGGTCTCCGTACATTAACACGTAACACTCTCACAGTTCACTCCCGTTTTTAAATTCACCTTTCGCGTGTTACTCCTCTTCGCGTCAAATCTCATCTCCCACGCGTGTTATCCTTGCTTTAGTAAAATCTTCAGTGCCCCACGACATCTCCGACGCCCGCGCACCCTTTGGTGTCATGAAAAGCTGTATCTCTTAATAATACGTTAGTGTTATTCTGCCTTATCGCCTTTGCAATAAGTCCGTAAATCTCTTATTTTTATGACCGTGTGAAAACCATCCCGTATGCGAATCACCTATCTCGTACGCATTTGTACGTCTTTCTCGCTCTTGAATTTTGGCGCGTTGATACATGAAGAACTCAGAATACTCAGAACCGACCATCTGTTAATCAATCATTTCTAAGAAAGTCCGCTCGTCCCAAAAGGTTCAATTGCAACAAAAAATATTGTACCTGACCTACGCATTCCAGGCAAAATGTACAAGTTTTAAATATTTTGAAAACTCCAAGTTACAACTAAATTGTTACATTACCCAAATTTATTTAGGTTGGACCTGACAATAGAATATATACATATATATAAATCGATGTGCAATGCAACAAAATATTCTGACCTGGTGGTCAAAAATCAAAACATATTGCAAATAAACATACAGCCGCCATATTGAAATACTGTGAACCTACAATGGCAATAGCGATCAAACACCCAAGGTCAGAAGGACAGAAAATTTTGTTGCACAGTATTTAAGTGTTTAAGTATCATAGACTTCGAGTTCTGTTATTGATCCTATGGACTGCGCAATAGCCTCACAAAATGTGCCACACTTTATAAAAATCAATGTTAGTTATGTCTATAGTTTGTATTGTTGTTTGCCAGAGTGCCTTATACATGATCAGAGAACGAAACTAATCTAATTGCAGAAGGCGTGAGATAAGGAGGATATAAATGGCAAATATATAACTTGTCTATGATTTGCCTACGAAATCGTAGTCATGGCAGAGACTTAGGAAAACCTTAGTAAAAATGGTCAGTGGCCTCGGGAAATCATTTTAACAAGTAGCACTTAAATCGCCATGGTTTGGACGAAGATCGTGACTTTTTTTTAATACCGTAAGGTATCAAACAAGGTTTCGGTCCACTTGATGGTAAGCTTGTTAAGAGAACTCACAGCACAACCTTAGCGTTCGCGGGAGAAAGTTTCTCTGAAACCGCACTGTACTTTACAACTGTTGGCCTTATATTGTGTCGTAAAATTAATCGAATAAAATGGATCATTGCAAAAACCTCGGACATTTTCAAACAACTCGATTATTGGAAAATAAGACTTTTTTTTTTAATCTACCAAGCTTTTTAAGATAAGTGCAAAGATATGAGTTTTATATAAAAAGATATTTAGGGTGTTGTTACCGGTCGTTTCTTTCCCTTCATCCTACACTATTTACGTCATTGTACTGGTGTCTTGGGCAGAGTACTAGGTAAACATGGGAATGACTGGTCTTTAATTAGTCTGCACCAACGGTCGATAATACAGTTCTGATGTTAAACAGTTACATTTTATCTTTGTTAAACATTCATGCTTCAATTAGGAATGTTAAGCTAAAACGCCCACCTGCTCCGTGGATTCGCAAGTTTAAAAATAAACTTCCCTTTCTCATCGAAAAAGCTGAAGCAGTTGCGCACAAGCAAATATCTGTTTTCACCCATAAAAACCATATATTAAACCAATTTCAATCTAGTTTTCGTTCGGCCATAGCACATCCACCGCTTTATTAAATGTTACGGACGAAATTAGAGACGAGATGGAGAAGTCGCTGGTAACCGTATTAGTTTCAATTCTTTCTTTCTTATTTAAATTTTTACACACCAGCTTTCGTGGACGACAGCGGGCAATTTAATGCAGTGCAATTTAGTAGCTGGCAATCCACAAGGTAGAATTCTCTCTCCTCTTTTGTTCGCAATTTTCATAGATCTTGAACATTCATTTCAACTGCTCTTTCCATCTATACGCGGATGATTTGCAACTTTGAACTCAAATCAAAGTCACTGACATTGACAAGGCTATTCTTAGTATTAATAAGGATCTTGAACAATTCAATGAGTGGCCAAAAAACTTTGGAGTAATTGTCAACCCGGTTAAATCAATAATTATAGGAAGTTTTCGTCAGATCGCAAGGTTAGATACGACTTCCACCATCGTTATTACTCGATAAAACTGTGATTCCATATACAATGGTGGCAAAAATTCTGGGTTTGACTTTGGATAATACTCTCAGCTGGAATAGTCAAGTAACTCAAATTTGCTTTAAAATTTCAGAGATGTTACGCGCAATGTTCAGATTCAAACATTTTTTACCGGTATACACTAAGAAACTACTGATAAACACTCTAGTAATAACAGTTATTGACTATGCTGATGTGTGTTATCCTGATCTTAATTAAAATCTTCTCAACAAGATGGACCGTCTTTCAAATAATTGTATTCGCTTTTTTTTCGGCTAACGAAAATATAGCCATATCTTCCAATCCGGATCAAAACTCAAATGGTTACTAATTCGTACATGTCGGCAATCAGGAATCTTTTGTACCTTATTCTCTATTTTTTATGATCTATCCGGAGTGGATTTTTTTCAAGTCAAGATTTCTGACTGGCAAATATCTGGCAGAAACTCACTCCCTTTATCTTCGCTCGTCAAACAATCTAACGTAAAAAATTCTTACAGTACCAGAATCGTAGGTTTACCAGGAGCACCAGGCAGTGCAACTCTGAAACTTATTACCCCCAGATATAAGAAAAGCACAGAAAAAAATTGCTTGAAAACTATGTTACGTCTTCACCTACTAAGTTTTTAATCAATTTGTATATTTAAAACAATGTAGGTCCTGTCACTTATAGTAAGCATTAAGTAGTTTATGTGTATATTATTATGCAATTATACGTAGAAGTACCTGGAAGACTTTGCTCCTTTTTTTTGACAACGCTGTCTATTGTCAAGTGGTAAAAATAATAGTATTAGTACTTGCCAATAGATGTCAGGAAGATTCATATTTTTCAGTTTATCATTGCCTGAAAACACGAATAAAACGACATTTTCTAAAAATGTAACCTAGCTAGATCAATTTATCGCCCCCGAAACCCCGTGCATACCAAATTTCATGCAAAACGTTGTAACCGTTTCAGAGATTCAGATTATAATTATATATACATTTATGTATACAAGAATTGTTCGATTAAAGGTATTAGGTAGTAAATGTTAATGTTATAAATGTATCTTAAGTATTAGTGTATTATATGTGTACCAGTATATTAGTATATTTAGTATTTATAAAATTGTTGTTTATTTAAACTTGACCTAGCCTTTATTCGCCACCAACAATTCAGCTCTATGTTTAACCAATGGTTGACTGGCAGAGAATGCCTTTAGGTATTGAGTCCCTAATTTGAACATCGTATATTATATAGTGTGCAATAAAGAATAAATAAATAAATGCCGTGAGATGAACGGTTTATAATAGAGTCACTTCTTAATGTGAACTTACCTTCGATTACCACTTATCTGAATACTTGCGTTATGGAATTAGCCCCCAGTTTTAAGCTCTCTACAGAACCTTCTCATTAACCGTTGTCTCATGCGTGACTCGTTACTTGAGTCCTTGCAGTGGAACGCTGGGTGGTAATACGCTGGAACGGATGCAACGGAAAATACCATATATGCGCTGATTGCCTAATATAAGATATGATTTATTACATGCTTCTTCTGATAAAAAAGATTAGATCTTCAAAATTGTAGCATTAAGAAAGGGATTTGTGTTAGATTTTGGAGTATCGACGTCAATAAAGCAAAATTGATTTTTCAGTGAGTAAATCAAGTCCAAATAAATATTAAAAAAATATATAGATACCACATTATAACTTTAAGGTCTGATATTCCTGAGTTAAGATTAGAATACTAAGTGTAACGAAGGCTTCCAGTTCGCTCAATACGATAACACAAGAGAAGATTACTTTAGTTTTTACACCGTCTGTGAGACAATGAAAAGCGATGCTACCAGAAAATAGTAGTTTATGAAACTGTTGCGTTAAACACGAGTGTGTGTCTAAAAACCTAGCCGTAAGGTGACGTTTTTAATAGTATCACACGAGTTTTTGAATATCTAGTTATGTGCAATTTCATACGGTACTTTATCTACTCTCATACATTGGGATTCAGATAAAGAGAAAGAAATAGTTTATTGTTTCTAATAATTATTCAGGTTTTGTATTGTGCAATTATGAAATTCTAAATATATTGGTGGGCAGGTGTTACCTTAAAGCATACGGCGTTACAATTAGAGGTGTTTGACTTTTTTAGGGGCTATTGGCAAATTGATATGAATTTTGCTCTTTTTGGTTTCTAAAGTGTTTAGCATAGAGTTTGAAATTAAAATTTTGTTATTCATAGAATCATCTATGTAACCTTCTGCCACGGCTGTCGATTTCCATCCGCCACGCTTTAATGTTGTAATATCCCCACCCAACGTCAACTACGAGGGTTGCCGAAGTTCTTCTGAAGCAATGGCCAGTGTACTGCTTTGAGTTCGGAAGTTGTGGATAATCGGCCATAGTTTTACCTAGAGCTCCAAATTTATTAATCCTAACGCTCTGTTGAGTGCATTTTCCTAGTTGATAATCCATACTAATATTATAAATGCGAAAGTAACTCTGTCTGTCTGTCTGTCTGTTACCTCTTAACGCTTAAACCGTTGAACCGATTTAGATTAAATTTGGTATAAAGATAGTTTGAGTCCCGGAAAAGGGCAAAGGCTACTTTTTATCCTAGAAAATTCTAAAGTTTTCGCTGGAGTAACTATAACCTAATACCACAACGAACCATAGCTGCATCTACAGCATCCTATACCAAACTTCTTTAGAAGTTAATTCTTTAGAAGTTAATTGTTTACCAAAGATTATTTATACGTCTAGATACCGTGTCCGAAACAACATCAAACGGAGTGTTGCGAGCCATTTTCCTATAAATGTGTGTGTAAATCAGCTAATACGACTATCATTTTTACATCTGTGTGCGTAATTTTGGTGTTACCAACCTTAAACTGATTACCCCGAATTGGGGAGTTCTTACTTTTATTCGGTACTACAATTAATTTTCACTTTCGATGACCCCCAGTGGTGACATTTTGAGATAGAACATAAGCCTTATAGGATAAGCCTTTGATACGAAGCAACCTGCTGACCATGGCCATCTTATGCATGTTAAACCTTAAAGTATGTTCCAAATATTATATACTGTAGTGCTAAAATATAGATGGGTGTACAAAATAAAAACCGTCAGTCTCTGCCACGGCATCCGTGCGCGCATAGTGCATCCTCGCCATGTGACAACAGCCATGTTTTGTTGACAATTTTTTTTTTAGCATAGAAAGCTATCGCATCACCGAGCCATTCAAATAGTTTTGTTCGCCAAGTGTCAAGAAACAAAATAGCTCCTGAGCATGTGCAGCCAATGCGTTAAATGCACAGTTTAAGTGCCGCCAAATTTAACATAGAGCGCATTCATTTTTTGTCAACAGGTAGATGGAATGCGTGCGTAGAGAGCACAGAGCACATTCAATGCGTAAATATTAGAATTTCTAAATTTCTTTTGCAAAAGCGATATTTCTGATATTGTTAAAGCAGCCCGCAGGAATCGGATCACAATGCTATTGTTTAAACGTGTACGATTTTCTCAACTATAATTTAATATGGATCTTATACTCGTCAGTTTTCTAAGTTACAGTGTCATTTAATTACCACCGGAACTACGGCGCCTATTCTAAAAAGCCCCCTTAAATTTTTATTTTTCGCTTTTATATTTTTACTATTAGTTAGGAAACCCTCATACATAACACATATTCTGAGAAAATTGCAGGCTTTTGCCTGCTTCGAGCTCTTTAAAGGTTAGGACCTTTCAGGCAGAGAAACAATCAGGGAGTTTAATTAATAAACTATAGAGTATTTTAATCTCAATTAAAATTGAAATATAAAGATTATATGTAATATAAGTCCACAATCCGCACTGGGCGATAATTAAAAAAATAATCAATAAAATTAAAAGATTTTAGTATAACTTTTTCTTAGTTATCCAAAAGAAAATCAAACAAAAATCATTATAAGTACATTATATTTGTTTTTTATAAGACCTAGTAAGTCTATCATTGTAAGTGTATAACTTATATATTACTGATTGACGTAGAATATTACACAAACAATGCAAATCACACTCGCTCTATAATTTTACACACCCAATTGCGCATGTGCGTACACCGTCTTGTTATTAAAGTACCTAGTATTAGGTAACTAAAGTTGAAATTTTATATAAGGAGTCCAAAGCGTAACGTTAACGTCACAGTTCGTTGTAAGGAAAAAATATTTTTAATATTAAGTACAGTAATTTCTATTGATATTTACATCTAACTGTAATGTTTTTTTTTTAAACATTGCAGAAGTCCGGGGTAAAGGTTTGTGTTCTATAGATACAATGTGTTACATGGGTCATAAATACATAAGTACTTTATCAACCTCAAATAGTGTAATGTGTGTAAGTGACGTTAGGTGAAAAATACGTATTGCCGTTTCAGTATTCGCCTTACTAAACTTGGGATGGGAAATGAACGTACCTGCAGACTTGGCAACACAGACAAAAAAACATTTGTTGTTTGTTTTGCGAATAATTATTTTGAAAACTTAGTTTGTATCTCAAATATACCAAGCAGATTAGTGTAGTAACTTGTGAAAAGTTTTTTTTTTAATATCAACCTTTATTTTTGTCAATAGTTTAGCACGATTTTTTGCACAAATCGACATTTTTATTACTTTACGCGGGAGCACAGTTCGCGTCGACGTACAGATTACGTATGATAAGAGTTGTAAAAAACGGTTTTTTTTCTAAGATGAAAAAAAGACATTGAAAAGAAACATAATACAAAAACTGTTTTTTTTCTGGAGTAGGTTTTTTTTCAAAAATAGGGCGTAATAATTAATTATAATTATTAAACGTTAAATGTTTTTATTAAAACCATTTTTATGAATTTAAACAAAATAATTCAGTATTTACTACTATTTTTGTTTAATAATAGTACAAACATAGCTCAAAATACCTTCTCTAATGTTGGCATTTATGGACGGGGATTTCCCTATCCCTGTTCGTTGGGATTATGTTTAGGTTAATGAGATTGAGTGAGTAAAAAGAAGAGCATTTAGTGAACTTTCCTGAAAGTACAGTCATAGAAAATGAAATCCATGAAGATTTAGAAAGTGATGATTCCGATCTCGATAGGACAAGCGTGGACACCACTGATACGAAGATTAAGGATTTTCTACGTCATTACCTCTCAGACCCTAACTACCTAAATTTCATATTATTTTTATAATTTTACGAAATATATAAGTCTGTTATTAAAATAAATCAAAATAATGTTCAGTTCCGGGTGTTATAGTATCATTTAACTTTTTCTGAAAAAAAAATCAAATTTAGAAAAAATACTGTAGTCCTAAATTTTTGTACATGTTTTTTTTCAAAAACATTTGGTTTTTTTTCAATGAAAATTAAGGTACTCGGATCGGCTCGTTTTGTGTGCTCGAACGCGGTATCTAGACGTGTAAGTAATCTTTGTTGTTTACCAAATTTTACTCCCGCTGGCAAAAGCTAGTTTACAAATAAACAGGTATTTTTACAAGGATTGGGCCGTAGTGCTATGTATTCTTTACATAACATGTAGTTTTTTCCTGTAATAGTAAAAGAGCGGTCCATTTTATTTTTAAACGACTTCAAAAAAGGAGGAGGTTCTCAATTCGGATGTTTATATAAACAGGGTGACCTGAAATTAGTGGCGGAGCCGTTAAGGGTTGATAGTATGGGGCAATTCCAGTCGATATTACTATGAGACTTACTGTCCTAAAGTTAGCCCTTTTCACGATATTCCTACTTAAAGAATTTCACAAAAAAATGCTACTTAAAATCTTTAATAGCTGTAAATCCTAAAAAATTGGTCTTTCTGGCCCATTTTTTTTTTGTTTTGCAACAAAGATATTCTAAATAAATTTACTCAAAAAAGGCCCCCTAAATTATTACGTACATAATAGTTAAAAAACATCAACGTTTCATTACCTTTCAAATGAGGTACTAAAATCCGAAATCGGTTGAGACACCACGAAGATATGACTGATAATTAAATGAAAGGAAAAAGCAATTAAATTCATAGAATGGTATTGAAAAAAAAAAACGGTTTTATAGCTCATTTTCAAAATGCCCGCCCCTTTTTCTAATGCAAGCTCGTGCCCTTCTTATCACACCCGTTTTCACAACCCTCGAATCTCTGAGCTCCCTTTGCATTTCTTGCGCTGCGTTTATAATTCTATTGCGCAGGTCTTCAATAGGTACAGGAACCTCAGCAGCGTATACAAGACTTTTCTTTCGACTCCACACAAAGAAGTCCATGGGTGTAATGTCGGGACTACGTGCCGGCCATGGTATTGGACCACCTCTACCGATCCATCGATTGGGGAATTGTTGGTCCAGCCAATTTCTCACAGTTAGTCTGAAATACGCTGGACATCCATCGTGCATGAATTCCATGTTTCGCCGTAGCGGCACATTCTCCAACAATTCATGTAAGATATTTCTGAGAAAATCTTCATATGCTTCCCAATTTAGGTTCTCCGGTAGGAAATATAGTCCAATCAACTGGTTATTTATCATACCCATCCACACATTCAGGCTAAATCTTCATTGAGAACCTTTTGGTCTTTTTAGGTGTGTATTACCCGTAGCACGTTCTCTCCAGTAGTGAGAATTATGATAATTTGTAATACCATCCTTATCCAACTGACTGAGGCAGGGAGGGGAAAGCAAGACGCTCGACTCCTGCGTCCAAGCCCTTTGTTCTCGAAAATCCTTTGTTCTCGGGCTCTACCCGGGTTAGTTCCATTGCTTATATCTTCGTTGTTTCATAATTTTTCAAAATTATTTCCTTATTTAAAAGGGTATGCTTCCGAGGTGGTTCCATATTTATGTAGTCAATTCAAATTTTTTTTTTAGTAAAAAAAAATATTGGTTTTAATTTGGAACTGGTAAAACGTCTTTTATGTTGAGTATCAATGTTTAAAAAAAAAACAACCGGCTTCAAAAAGATGCACTAAAAAGTTAAAAATTATATTTTATTTCCAAAAATCTGATCTGAATTACAGTTTGAAGTCGGTTTAATGCAAGTTATGTGTTTTATAAACTATTTGGTACATAGACATCAACTTCAAACTGTAATTCAGATTTGAATTTTGGAAATAAGTTATTATTTTTAACTTTTTAGCATCTTTTTAAAGCCGGTTGTTTTGTCTTGTTAAAAAGGTTTTATTTTTAACTTTTGAGTGACGAATTGTTTTTTTCGTTCTCTAAAATCGTCGATAGTCGTAACAATATTTTATACAATCATCAACATCAAAGGCGTTTCACGAGTTCCAAATTAACCACAATTATTTTTTTGTAGTTTAGTTTTTAGTATACCTTTTTGAAATAAAAAAGGAATTTTGCAAATTCGTTTATATATGACGGAGTTATGCCTAAACATATATAAAAAAAAAACATCTGAACTGAGAACTTTCTCCTTTACCCAGTCGGTTAAAAAGCAATTTGTCACTCAAAAGTAAAAAATAAACCTTTTAATAAAAATAATAAAAACAAAAAACCAACCTGCTTAAAAAAGATGCACTAACTTAGTAGTAGTACTTTCATGACACCAACTTTAAACTGTAATTCTGATCAGATTTTTGGAAATAAGTTAATTATTTTTACCCTTTTTAGTTTTTAAAGCTGGTTGTTTTTTTTGTTGTTAAAAAGTTTTTATTGTGTCATGAATACTAATATTCTATTTTCATAAACTTTCACGTCCCGAGACAGCAAATTGTAGAGTTTCGTTTACAACAGGCACCCACGACACCGAAAAGAAGTGCAATTTGGAACAAATAAAATTAAAAATTATGAATTTAAATGAAAACCCAAGAAAAACAAACAACGCTTACAAGAATCTCACTACATTTATACTTTGTATTAAGATGTTCGCGTCCAGGAGCTTCATTTATAAATTTATTTAATAGTTCAAGTGAAAATGTCTTGGCTTTTTTGCATTTAAATCCTTGAGATTGTCTTTTCAAAAACGCTATTAGTTTTAAATATTTAGACAAATTAACTTTGTTATATATGCTTAATGTTCTCTTTAACATTAAGTATTTAGACCATTAAGAGGAGCACTTAAATTTTTCGAACGATTCCTGACAATAGGCCAATAGCACGTTTTTCGATTTTTCGACTTTCCTGGTGAAAAACTCACGAAATTAGCTTAGCTCAATATTATGTTTTGTTTTGAATTTGCCATCTAGCAAAGATCTTTTGAAATTTCAAAAATATAATCGCAATTTCTCCAGAAAAATGTTTCCTATGATATTATTATATACAGTAAAACTAAAAAAAAGGGTTACACTCCGGGAGTGCCGGCAGAAGTAAAAACATACAACTTAGATATAACATTTTAACATGCGTAATCCGCACTTACATCTTTTCATCAACTCAATTTCCTCTTACTTTTTATTTGTCCTATGTCCACAACGCCGCTAAAGAAGTTTTCACTTCAAAATCAATCTTTTTATTTTGCCAATCATCCTATTATGGCGTGCCATTATAATTTCAGACTTACGAATTTTCGATCAGCCTGACGCGAGTTTATCATTTTTACCCATCACAAAACAAAGTGCACAACTAAAGAGGTTTTCACTTCAAAAATAGCTTTTTACTTTGAAATTTTATTTATTCTTTTTACAAGTCAACCTTTTTTTCGTAAAATCCCAAGAATTATTTGTCTTTGGCCTGAAAAGCCAAAATATTAAACAATACAGTAGGAAAACATGTATGGAACGTAGTACCCGCAACAATAGCAGTCATTGCAGTGTTGTTAAATGGTTATAATTTCTATTCCAGAGTAACATTATTTACATCAAACTTACTCGTAAACAGTGTCATTTCGTGCAGGTTGAAAAGTTCGTCTTAAAAAACGATACTATAATGATTGCTATTGGAAAGTATATACCAGACCCATTGTCCTTTCAAATAACAAACATCTAATTTCAAAGTAAAATCTCAGATGACATTATTAAATGTAAAAGTTTGCACGTCAGTAGCGTAATAAGTAGCAATTCCACCAATCTAAGTTAGAAATACCGTATCGAGGTTTGTTATTTAAAATAATGAAATACGTTTTATGATGCATGTTATTGGCAGTTTTATATCTCAAACTGATTGAATGTCTTTTAAGTTGAAGTGATTGCTTGCGATGACTTTTTTAAAATATTTATGTGTAAGTTAATTTTATTTGTGAATTAAATGTTGATATTTTTGTAAACCTTTTGTTTGCTTTTTTTTGTAGGGTTTTTGTGGCATTATTATTGCAGCGTATTGTGACACTGGTACAACCGAAGGCATAAAAAATATAACAAGGCAAGTATGAAACGTCAACAGATAACAAAACAAAATATATATCAATTAATTAAAAAATAGTCCAAAAGCGTATCGGACTCTCGTAGTAACATCGGGTTCTGCACTGATAACAGCTTTCATAACAAAGCTGTAACTGTGCTTCACATAAGACACCTTTCTGTAAAATGTGATCAGATTTGATGCAAAGAGGGAGGGTGTGACATACAACTGACTGAGTGAACATGACGTTATTACAAGAGCTCAGTTTTTCCATTTGGCTATGTAACCCTAAAAAATCTACTTTGAGGTAAAATATCGAGTTAAATTAATAAAAGTTCTCGTGAATAATGTTACGAGGTTTGACTAGTACATTAAAGATATATACTATAACAACTAAAAAATCTGTTTAATTTTAATTGTGTGTGTTGCAACACACGTTGCTTTAATTTATTTGTACCTAATTAAATTAACTTATAACTTGCAGGGTTGAAAATAAATCTAAGAACGATAACACGACATCGCATTACGTTCTGACATCAAAAAGGAGAGCAGTTTTAGTTCTTAATTATAGTGTAAATGACACCGTAACAAATAATACAAACATACTGAGATCGGGGAAAAAACCAGAGAAGTTACCTGAAATACTTTTGTACCAAGAGTATGATAAAACTGGTCATAAAATAAATGAAGTGTGGTTGCACAATCTTAGAGAAGTTGCGAACTTTTTTAGGGAATATCTTGATACGAAGATTTGTGAAGGAAGCTGCGGTGCCAGTGATTTGCAGTGATTTTGACTAATAAAATTTTTGCTTTGCGCATTTTTGTTTTATGTCAGATTTTATTTTTAAACCAGATTTATTGTGTATTAAAACCAGATTTTATGGCTCGTCATAAAGGTAACGATGGCTAATTTTTCAGACTGAAAGATTAATTGCCATATGTTAAAATAAAACCTTTGATTACTTTCTTTTCAAATTTTAATGTAATTTTAATATTTATAAATTAAATTTTATTCTAAATTGTTTCTTGATTTCACCTTTTGGATGAAATGTTACTTTTCATCAGTGTAGGACTATATCACTTCTTTAAATGTTTTCTTCTTAAAATTACCATTTCTTGAAATCTAGACACGCGGTAGCGTGTCAAGCCAAGTTCAAGTAACAGAACTGGCGAGCAGCACCGTGTGTACATATTACACGAACCGTTTGGAGCCACTTTTGACCCCCTCATAACTCAAAAACTATTTCACATAAACGTGTCAAATGGCTCATATATTGAAACTTGCAAGATACATATGTGCTCCAAATTCGGTCGTGCGTAACCTTAATGACCACAATGTTTTTAATAATTAAAAAGACAAATTATTAAATCATTTAAATAACAATGTGCTTAAACACGTTCCCTTTAGATAGAATAAAAAAAATATTTGCATATTTTCATAATTATTGATAACCTACGAAAATTTATATTAAAGCACTTTTACGAAGCGAATCTTCAAAGACGTCAGGCGCGCTTTGCTTTGTAAAACCTACGCAGCATGCACAACGAAAGATATAATTTAGATTAAGCAATGCGCACAGAAAGGAAGATTCTATTGTTTTAAGTTCACAATGAACTTATGAGAGGCTACTAATATTGGCAAACATGAGTGATGATAATATACGAATTTATAACCGAAAATAGGGTTACCGCGGTCAATTCGACGCCGCGCGACTGCTTGAAGCTTTGATTCTATTAGGAACACTTAACTTATACTTATTAAAACTCTAATGTAAGAATCAGCAATCAAAACTTATGACAGTCGGTCTTTATGTGGTTTTCACGTGAATATATAACCAGCGGGGTAGGAGCGCGAACCTTGACGCGAACGTGTCCGAGCGAGTGGCAGCCGCGCTCATAAGCGCCAGCGCTGTTTTGCTGTCTGTTTGCCTCTCGATATCTGACCTATAAAGTTGCGATTTATGCTACGAAATACATAGGTTTTCTTAAAAAATACTTTATTTGTGGTTATATTATTATTACAATTCTTTTAGTAAGTACGTATGGTATAGGCAATAGTTTAAATCAAAAATTAATAACAATTTTAGTATAGTTATAAGTAGGTATGTATACTTAACTCTGAATGAGTTTGAGAATGAGAATTTATTGGTAACAAATTGTTTTGGTAACAAAAAATAGATAACAGGTAATTTGTTCCGTAATCGTCTTAAATAATTATCCTTTTATTACGTATTTTGTACAATAAGTCGTACAACAGAATTACGGGTGGGTAACACACTCACCTTACACCGAATTATTCCAATACCTCCCGATGGAAGATTTGAGAATAGTAATATACACCAAACGAATAGGTTGCGTGAGATTATAGTAGAGTATGTAAACGTAGGAAAATTCAGTAGTTTAACAAAAAATATTTGGTATAAATTTTGTTATAAATAAGTACCTACTAATAATTTATGTACAAAAAGTAATGAAATCCCATCAAAAACATAAATGTGAAATGAGAGCCAAATTCAATATTATGATTTATGCCTTGGATGTTGACTTCAACGACAAAAGAAGTGAGATCTTAATGGGTGCCAAGTTCAATGGTCAGTCCTGAAATTTATTTATAACAACATAAAATATCATTTCTTCTTATAACTTAGGATAGCCTAAGGTCTGACTTGGCTAGTTTCTCATATACGAATTATATTATAGCCTTCGCAAGTTCTAAACCTGTTACTTGTCGGTTTTTATTTTATTATTTCGAAAATTTGGCTTGCTGGTAGAAACTAGCCATCGAACAAAATAATTCGTATATGAGAACTAGCCAAGTCAGACCTTAGGCTGCACTATATTATCCTAAGTTATAAGAAGTAATGATATTTTATGCAGCAATAAAGAAATAACTCAAAAAGATTTGAGCGCAATCAAATTCTTGTTTTTTTTGCTCCTTGAGAGAATTAAAGTAGTGTTAATAATTTATTAACTTGTTTCATTTTGATGGCTAGATTATAAGTTACCTAATTAAAATCTATGTGTATGCCAGTCCCTTTTCGGGAAAAATTGAAAGTTAGGTCTAGTATTACGGAAAGAACGTAGGCTGAAAACCCTATTGTATTTTTGTGCGTCCTAATTAATTTTTCTAGTTGAATGAAAGATTTTACTTTCATGGCAATACATTTCTATTTGTAAAATAATTTGATCAGTGTTGATGAATAATTTTATATTCATAAACATCAATATCAGTTGTAGACACTAAACTAATAGTGTTCCCTTTGATAGGCTCTATAAAGGCTTTATAAGTTCGATTGTAAAACCCAGAGAGATGACCTGTAATAAACGGGCCCCCCTTTCATTTAAATAAACATGATCATGTTAACAGTAAAATTATCCGTATAAAATCGCTCTTAACTCGGCCAAGTTCAGTGCTTACACCTAATGTTAGTCAAAATTGGTATATGATATGTGACACTCATACATACCGGAGACAAACATCCTGAGACGCTTTGAATCTGACTTTCAGACTCTCATTAAGGAACAACTTTGGGTGGTACCGACAAAGCCGATCTTATGTACAGGATAGTGTACTCTAATTAAGACTTTGTCTTGATTGTCCACTAGTAAGTCTCTTTTCGAGAACGCGCCTCCGAATCAAGCTTAAAGCCTGAGCAAATCATAAGGAATACCTACTAAACAATTAGTAGAGTTAAGTTCTTCTAAATTAGATCCAGGGACTTTTGATAAAGCTCATAAATAATGATCAAAGTCTCTATCCAAATGATTCTGTCCCTTAACTTATAACTAGAAAAACGACAAGATATAGTCTCAAACAAGATTAAACATATACACAATTCTTGTGTATTTGTAGAAATTCCACTAAGAATAGTGATACCTAAGTTACACACTGTCAATAAAGATTGCTTCGATAGCAATCTTAAACCCACACGAGACTTGGCTAGGTATAAATAATACCTACCTCCTTCCTTTTTCCTTTACACCAACTGACTGTCTTTGATTGTTCTAATCATCACACATGAACCACAAGAGCCTTCGAGTCTACAAACAGCACTGCACATCATCCAGATTAAAACCCACTAACACAATCTGTCTGTCTCTCTGTCTGTCTGTCTGTCCATTTTCTCCAAAATCTCTCGAAACTGAGGCAAAGGTATGAACTGAACATTAGCATCAGTTTATCCAAATACTCTACAACACTTAACTGGTCCCACACAACGCAAAAAAATATTTAAATATAAGCAGGTACTGCGGGCAAAATCACTTTCCCAAGAAAAAATCGAATAGACTATTATCTATAGTCTGTAGACTTATAAAGCATCGCAAACCGATATCAAAGAGAAATTAAAAAAAAAACTTAGTTTTTAATCAAAAAGAGTTTATAATACCAAATTAAACTGAAACATATTTTAGTTGCTATACAAATAAGTGATTTGCAAACGTTCTTGTTTGTTCTGATTATTAACCGCCGAAAAACGACGGTGATGTTCAAATCGAGTTTTATGCATAACCACGCATACTGCTCTACAGTGTAGTCTGATTTTCATGATTATCACTTGAAGACAAAATGTTTTGACAAGAAAGGTGCTCATCAATTCTAAAATATCTGCCTTCACTCATTATAACACGGTCATCAGTCAGCATATATTAGTCCACTGCTAAACATAAGCGTTTACCAAGGAACGCCAACATACTCGGTTCTCCGCCTTTCTCATCTAGCTACTTTCAGCTACCTTCTTAAGGTCTTGAGGTCACAAGGCTGGGGGGTGCACTAACCGGTTCGTGGTCTCCACTCAGAAGAACACGTCTGTCTTAACGGTCATCAGTTCAGATATGACCTGCCCATTGCCACCTCATCTTACTTATTCTGTGACTCCTGTTCTTTGTTCCTTGAATTTCCTCATTTCTACTCATATCCTTCAAAACAACATTAAAATATCACCCTTTCCATAGCGCGCTAAGCGACTTTTAATTTGTAAATCAGGTTCATTGTTAGTGTCCACGTATTTGTGTCGTATGTCTTGACAGATTAGGCACATTGATTGTAAACCTTCGTCATCAAACATTAAGGTATAGGTGACGTCAAGACCTGACGTAACTTTCCAAATGTAGCTCAGCCTAACTGTATTTTCCTGTCTGCTGCTGTCTGATTGTCTGACCTAGGAAGACGTACTCTCGAACAACTTTGCTTGTTGTGACAAGCGCTATATTGGATTACATTAGACTTGCCTGAATTCATATTAAGACCTACTCTACTGGAAAAACTTTTGAGACTATTCAATATTTCTTCAAAATCCTGCAGGAATTGAGCCATTATAATGAATCTCTACGAAATCGTCTACGAATCGGAGGTGAAAGATGTATTCTCTGATATAGAAACGCTGCGATTTTTTCAGTCCTATGTCTTGAAGACATCCTCCAGTGCACTAGAGAAGAGTTTCGGAGATATGCCATCTCCCTGTGCTCGTCTCATACAAGTACAGCTTGTACATTTATAGTACCGATGATATATAGGCTATATCATCAATATATATAAATACTTTCATAGCAAAGATTTAGTCAAACCTCGAGCCAGGACTTGAACCTGCGACCCTTATATTCCGTGTAAGTGCTCTACCACTGAGCTACCGAGGCACAAGTCTGACTGATGTCTGATGATGTCTGATAGTCTGACCTAACTACATCTTTGCTCTGGACATACGCTCGTAACGACAACTCCTAGTGTATAAACCTAAATTATAGGTTAATCTTTTGACTACATCTTTGCTGTGAAAGTATTTATTAATACTTACCTTTTTAGACGTTAGGAATCATTTTCGACTATTTCTTAAGTAATGTTTATCTCTTTTGTTAAAAATTTCATATTGCATGCAGAAAGTGTTTTATTGTTGCCCAGTGTTATGTATCTGTTGAATAGAACTACTTTAATCACATAGATAAATAGACTTCGATTCGACAGTAAAATGCGCCAACTCAAAATAAGTTATTCACACAATAGGTGCTTAGTTATTAAGGCTTGAATGCTATGTTAAATAATATTTCGATAAAACACACACTTATAGTTTTAACACATTTAAAAACAGCTAGAATCAAATTATAGGTTAATTGCCATTTTATTTTCATCACTAAAAAACCCTTAACCCAGCAAAGATGCAACAACGGCAGCTCCAAATCTGTCTTCTAATTCATCTTCGAATACGGGTACCTAAAAGAAAAAGGAAGTTTATTAAAAAGACAATTGGATTCATTGCAATTCAGGGGCCAAACTGCCATTTCACAACATGCTGTAAAAAAAACAAAAAATAATGCTATTTGCACCGGTAGTATAGCCCCATAGAAAAAAAAATCAATACGAACATTCGATTCATCTGTGTCTGCTCCAATTCGAAAATTTAAACTATCTGAATCATCTTTAATACCACTTTGTTTTCTGTTGTCATTATTTGTGGTTTTTTTGGAAAAAATTGAGAATAAAGATTCTCTACTTTGCGGAAACGTGTAAGCGGTAAACCCTTTTTCATTAGCTTTGTACAGAACGTTAGTTGTGTATCTGTTGTCATCGGGGTAAATATATAGGCCTTGTACTTCAACTAATGGAATTCCGTTGCTGGATGTTTTGAGTTGACCTATTTCACTGCGATATGTTCCTTGTTGTGTTCTATACCTGAAATAAAATTTAGTTACCTCCACTTTCCACATATATAAGTATACCTATCAATGAGTTCCATGAAATTTAAAAAGAAAGATTTTTTTATTTTTCTCTCATTTTTTATAACTGTTCAACAATGAGGTTAAAACTTAGAGAAAATTCATGAAAACTTTGTCTGAATCAACCCTCAAGTCTGCGCGTTCACCGCTAAGAAAACCCTAGTAAATGGGGTTTTTTTTCAGGTCAGGTGCCACAATTCCAAAACACTCCCCTCACTATCTCCAAGAGCGTTAGGATCCTTGGTGTTGACATCTACAGCGATGTTTAGCTTCGAGGTCATTTGCAAGACAAGGTGAAGCTGGTGTCTAAAAAACTTGGAGTATTCAACAGAGCGAAACACTTCAACTGGGGGCAAAGGTTGCTGCTTTACAAGTCGCAAGTTTAGCCTCATATGGAGTATCCTGGCATTTCTAGGCAGGTAAACCCGGATACCAGCTTGGCCCTTTTGACTCTGTTCAACGAGAGGCTTTGAAAATCGTCGACAGTCCCAAACTCACAATCCGTATCGAACCCTTAAGTCTGAGATGAGACTTTGCCTCCCTGTATGTATTCTACCGCTTGTACAATGGGATGTGTTCTGAAGAATTGTTCGAAATGATGCCCGCGGCTACTAAATACCATCTGACCGCGCGCCATCGGTAGGGAATTCATCCTCACACCTTAGAACCTAAATGTTCACGCACAGTGCGGTTTCAGAGAGACTTCCTCTCGCGAACGCTAAGGTTTTGGAATGAGCTCCCTGCAAAAATCTTCTCTAAGGACTACAGTATAGGGTTCTTCAAAAAAAAATTATTAGATATTTGAAGGGTCGGCAACAAACGAGTGATGCCACAAGGTGTTGCAAGATTTTGTTGCTGTCCATAGGCTGCGTTGACCGCTTATTATCAGGCGGACCGCAAGCTTGTTTGCTACCTTAGTGGTATAAAAAAAAGTTCTGACAATGTCTATATAGCGCCGCAAATAAGCGTACATGCAGGCTGGATAGCAGTCCTACGTAGTATATTATATTATCTTTGGACAGCACCCAAAAAGCATTAGTGAACACAGGGTAGCGAGAGCGCTTGCCCCCCCTCTTGCCACGCTAGACGCATTGCTATGTCTAGGCGCCTTCAATAGGCTACCATATTAATGGAATGAGTATTAAGTCTGTGCTACTACCTATTAAACGATACCTCAATGATCGATATCCATTCAGCCGTTTGGATGGTACCTATAAGAGAATAAAAAATGTAACATATATAAAAAAAATACTCACGAAAAACATTATAGCATCTCTGGTAGTCAGGTAAAAACACATGTTCCGCAATATTCAACTTAGCTAAAATTTTAAAATACTTATCTGTACTCACGCACGGACTATATAATACTATAGTAGTAATCAGCTACGTTTAGGTATAGGCAAGTATTTTTATTACATACATGGTTCATGGCTGATGACGCTAATCACGACAATGATCAAAAAATTTAATCTGCTTCCATGAGGAAAAAATATGCATGAGCATACGTTTTAAATGTCAGAGCAAAGCTATTGTTAATATTTTTTTTAATATTAAGATGTACCTTAACAAAAAACATACAATATTGCTTAATCTCAGTACCAAGTTATCAAAATACCTATAAATTGTCGTAATTGAGATACTTCGTAATGATTTTTAGTGATCAATAATGACAGGGCTGTAATTACTTCTTTGGCTTAGGCCAAATTTTCGACTGGTTTTGGTCAAGAGAAAAAATATGGTGACGAAAATACTTATATTGAGCAAAGCCGAAACTTCTATCAGACACAAATTAATTGTAATATATCATACTTACTGACCTACCTGTATGAATATTCAGTACCATTCCAAGGTTTGTTTTCGATTAGAATTATTTCATCGTTATTTTTGTCTGTTGGTGCACACGATATAATACCGATAAAATTAAATATCGATAATATATGTATAATTGTTGGTAAATTAATCTGAAATAGAATAATAACAAATTTAACTATATGACTTCTTAGTAAACTGAGTTATTATAATACACTACTCAACAAAGCTTGAGAAATAAAAATAAATAAAAAAACCCGACTGCAATAACTAAAAATAAGTAAACAAGTAAGCTATATTGTGAGCAATCTGACCTACTATTTGTTCTTGCATTTAAATAAGTCTCGCCTGCTTATAATTAAATATTTGGTATGTTTGAGGGGCACTTGTTTACTTCTTTTTAGTTCTTGCAGTCGAAATTTTTTATTTATTTAATTATTTATTGTTGTTAACAGCTTTTTAGTGTTATTTGTTTTTTTTATTTTTTTACTCGCGTTTGCTATTTTACTGTAAGTGTCATATATTTACGTACTCGTCTTTTAAAGCCCTTTATTTTGATACTCAACTCGAAGCTCTCGAAAAAAAAAATCCGCCATTTTGTTTTTAAGAAATTTTTATATACCTAGTCATACTAACACAATCACGACAAATCAAATGACACCTGGCATACGCTCGAAAACCATTACTCTCCTTTCTTCCGGCAGTCGGGTAACAAGCAAACTACATACCTTTATTTGGCCATGAGCCTATGAATTTATTTCTAATAAAAGATGTTCAGAAAAAGTTCTAGGCACTGAAATAAAGGAAGGAAGTGTATCTTTCTACAAATCGAATTTTAAAATGTGCTTCTACAGAAATATGAAACTAGTTATGAGCTATTTTGAGATTTTTAACCGACTTCAAAAAAGGAGGAGGTTCTCAATTCGGATGTTCATATTTTTTTATGTATATTCGGGCATAACTCCGTCAGATATAGATGGATTTCAAAGGGTATACTTCCGAGGTGGTCTCATATTAATGTAGTGAATTTAAAACTTAAACTGTTGATAAAAAAAATGTGTTAATTTGGGACTGGTGAAACGCCTTTTATTTTGATGATTGTATAACATTGTGTTAAGAGTATGGACGTTTTTAGTGTACAAAAAAAGCAATTCATCACCAATTAGTAAAAAATAAAAACTTTCTAACAAAAAAAAACAACCAGCTTCAAAAAGATGCACTAAAAAAGTAATATAAATAATTACTTATTTCGAAAAATCTAATATGTATTACAGTTTGAAGTTGGTGTGTATGTATGTACCAAACAGTTTATAACACACTTCATTTGCATAAAATTAACTTCAAACTGTAATTTAGATCAGATTTCTGGAAATAAGTAATTATTTTTACCTTTTAAGTGCATCCTTTTAAAGCCGGTTGGTTTTTTTGTTAAAAAGTTTTTTTGGTTTTTTTTTTTTCCAGGATAAAACTGCAAGTTGTAGATAGTATATTTGCTAAAAACCACTTTAAGAAGAAGTGCTATCTACAACTCGCAGTTATCAGCAAAAAATAAGTTGTTTTTGTCAAGCCAATGTTTATAAACTGTTATTAGCAGATTAAAAAAATATTTAACAGAATGTCATAAAAAAATGTTGCGATGATTCCATTCTACTTCTCATGAAGTCATTGTACGGAACCTGTGACTCACAAATTACTGTCACAGTCATCGAGTGTTTAACAAAATATAAGAAACAACATTATAAAATAAAAGCAAATTATTCATCTATAAAAAAACTTATGTTATACAGTACAAACGTTATACAAAAATATAAAAACGTAAAAAAATCAATAGAATTAGAAAAAACTATATAGCTTCATACTCACGTAAAACAATTGTTGATACTTCATTTTAAAAATGATAAATTAAAAAAACTATAATGAATACGTGCGGCTCGACTCACACACGAAGTACAATGAAGTGATGTGATGGATGAATATTTATAAGCAGAATGTAAATCTGTTGAATTGAACTTTTTAGTCAAACGAGTTGCCCACGAACTGCAAACAGTTCAGGAAGTAAGTTTCATTTCGTGGTGAGTTCTGAAAAATAGGTATATCGATTTTCATATATGTTGTATAAATATGTGTCTATTTTGAATACAAAATCAACTAGTGTTGTAAAATCAAATCTTACGTTACAGAGCAGTCGGTTAAATTACATCAAACGCGCCGAAAAACTTTTACCAGCAATTTTGGTTCATAAACTGTTGTATGGACTGGAGTGGAGGAATGTGAAGCTGGTGTCTAAAAAACTTGGAGTATTCAACAGAGCGAAACAGTACTTCAACTCGGGGCAAAGGTTGCTGCTTTACAAGTCGCAAGTTCAACCTCATATGGAGTATCCTGGTATTTCTTGGCAGGTAAACCCGGATACCAGCTTGGCCCTTTTGACTCTGTTCAACGAGAGGCTTTGAAAATCGTCGACAATCCCAAACTCACAAATGGTACATTCATCATAAAATCACAAAAAACAGTTTTGGGATTGTGCCGTCTCCCTTTTACAAAAAGCTAACCACGTACCTAAGATGGCAACTTTGACAGAGGACCCCGATGCCTCACCCGATCAAACGCATCCGCTCAGTCCAGGCTACATGTCAATGCCTGCTACTAACTCTCAATGGTAAGTTCCCATCGATGTGTGAGATGAACTTGAAGGTCACCAGACGAGTGACCGTGGCGATAGCCATATTGACGATCGCTGATCATGTCGTGTTGTAATAGGTATCTTAGAAGTTGTTTTCGTTGTCTTAATCACACACTTTATCACTTTGGAGAGGAGAGAGGTAATATAAATAGGTCTGTAAGAAGATGGATGTGATGTATCGCCCTCCTTGACACACAGGACACAACTTAGGAGCACACTGTTTAAGAACCGCTTGTATAACGTCAAACGGAACAAACAAAAAATCTGTTTTTGTTGATTTTAATTTTTTTTTAATTTTTTATTTGGTTGAAAATTATTTATTTATTAATTAGCTGATCAGCGAAAAGCAGCAGCTGATGTGCCTATATTACGTAGTGTTAAAATTGAGTGTAGATGATTGATTGTATGAAGAGCAAAGTCGAAAGCAATATATATATAAAAATCTTATTACTGTTCATTACTTAAAAACTAAAATAACATCACTACATATTTGTTTAAATACAGTTACTTATACGTAATATATATTGTAATTATAGTTATTAAAATGTATATTTATATATTTACATATATTTAGTTAATATGTATATACACATTATCCACATGTATTACTTATGTGCAAAGTCAAGATTTCTGACAGATTTGTTTTTTTCTAGATGGGTCTCGCTTTATATTAAATACATCGTGCCAAACACAAATTTTGTGCCTCCAAATCTGCTCAAATAGTTGCTCCGTTGCAACGCAAGAACCAACACATAAACAAGAGGGTATCATCGTGTCTAGCGGTTTTTTAGTCACGTAGGGGACAAATTGGCTTGCACTAAATTATTTTCGATTGTACGAGTATGTCGGTATATTTCTGTAGTAACTTAAGCGTTTTGTGAAGGAATAATTCTTCTGTATAATAATTTGTACTGAATACAATTATTAATTACTAATAAGTATTTCGTGGCACCGTGCTAACTAGATCTTCCACAGTTTTGCGTGGTCGATGTAGCGAACAAAAACTAGTTGTATTTTAACAGTTCCTCATGACAGTGGGTTACAAAATTTAAAAAACTGAATTCAAGCAATTTTATTTTTTGCGTATCTAATACAATTCAGTATGTAGGCGATCCGCATTTTGACTTCACATCAAAGAGTAACCAAAAATTGGTAACTTATTAGATGAAACTATGCCTTTTTTTTCCTTGGTCACACCCTAACTTCCGAACGACTGAATCAAATTGGATATTTTTTTTGTTTTGTTTTCGCTAATGTTAGGGCAAGGTTTTTATGAAATAAAAAAAGGTCAAGTGTGAGTCAGACTCGCGCACTAAGGGTAAACCGACTGCAATAAAATTTTGGTAAGTTGTTGTGCACACTTCAAGTTTCCGAATAAGTACAACCCTTTTAGAATAGGTGGCGCGCCAGTTGTTTTAAAAAAGAAAAACAACGTTCACGGGATCAGCTAGTATGTTTATAAAATTGACTGCAGTTGTGTCTTATGTCACGTAGCAGTCCAATATTGTGATACTCAAAGTCGGTAATTGCTGAACATTTGCCACTTTCTGGACTAACCATTGGAAAAACGTGTACAATTATATTTGGACACAATTACATCAGCCGAAAATTCGACAGAATGTCTATAAAAATTTCAATCGCGAAGTCGTGTTTAAATTGTCAAGTAAGTACGTGGAATCCAGTGGTAAGATTGTGCGACAAACATTTACAGCCTGAAATGGGTGCAACTAGTAACGCTGGTACCAATAGTAGTAAACTGCCCGAACAAGACGATGCAACGGGACGCAGTCGTCGTCGTAAAAGAACGGAGGCAGTAAGCAATAACTAACCCTCAACACACCGCTTTTACTTTCTCAGTTCCAAAGATATAGTAATTTGTTCAACAAGTGGGCAAAGTTGTTTTTTGTAAAGAGTGCCATCTTCACATCCCAAGCTAGCGAAGTAGTCTAGAATTGTAAGAATTGAACGAGCGTAGCGAGTCATTTTAATATAGATTACTAATACAGCGAGAGATTTAAAGGCACGAGATCTAAAATAATTTGCTCTCGTGTGAAACATAAAACTTTTTACTTCTACCAGTGCGTAAAATATTTCTTAGGCGAGGAACACACTGAAAACCATATTAAGCAATAAGTTTATTCTAATTAACAAATACTACCTACTATACTCTGGTCCTGTCAAAAAATAAACAATAGGTAGGTACTTTCTATTCTTTTTAACATCAGCACCTTTTGAAAGTCGCCAATTATTGAACGATTCGTATGCTTTAAGATATTTTTCGCGTAACTTCTCTGGTAAAAAGCTTAGTTCAGTATTAGAAACTTGTAGTCTTAGCTCTTCTAGTGTTAAAAAAATATCTTCGTAACTCGAGTCACTCATTTAAGAAAAAAAAACAATATGTACTTAATTAAACAATCTAAGGTTAAAAAAACTAGATAGTTTCGCGCCATTTAGCTTTCTTTTTTTTGAAATTTAAGTTTTAAGTTAAGTGTCATAGAGATGACACTTTTATCGAAATTATTTTTTTAAAATAAACGCTATTTATTTTTGTAGCTATTATTAATAATAAATATTAAGTACAACAACAATGTAGTTATGCTTTTCATTTTAATAACTTTGTTTCTAAACCAATCACCGTGTTGTTTTTTTTTTTCAGTAATGCACACGTTGCGTTACGTTGCATAACTTTATCACACGTTCGCATCAAAAATCGATTTTGTCCACTGTTTTCAAACAGCAAAACCGCCTCTTTGGTGCTGAAGAGGTGAAAAATTACCTAATCTTTGCTTAGTCTACCCGTAAAGATGACGCATGCAACTGTGCTGAAATATCGGCAACTCAATAAAACCTGTCATGATAAGCCCAAAACATATATATGTATTATCTCAGCAACGTGTAAGAAATCTTATAATTTGATTGAACGAAATATACAATTCGAAGTTGAATAGATAATATCGGAATACCAAAGTTTTGCATAAGGTTTTTTTTGGATTTTTTCTCAAAAGAATATAAATTATTTACTGAGAAAATAAACAAACAACAAAAATGATTAACTTAGGTCTAGAGTGTACGGAATGCTGCGCTTATACATTTTAAAATATTGCAATGATGCAATATGCAAAATCAGTAGGTAAGCAGAAAGATATATTTGAAACAAAGCCCCGAAACAAGTTGAAGACCAGCGGTTATATCTGCATTAAAGAATTTGTATAAATTATTATTTAATTCTTATACTAAATAGGTATTATTTTTTGCTTAAGCAAAATTAAGTATAAATGTCCGTAGACTAAAATTGATTGCTTAATTTAATTAAACTATAAAATTGGCAAAAAAATCACGTTTGTTAAATATTTTTTTTTATTTAATTTAATTATTTACTTTTAAAGTGACTACATAAATAAATATTCTGTCAATGTTTTAAGCGTCCACCTGTTGCCGTTATCAATATTGAGCAAAATCGGGCAATAAAATCACGTTGGTCGATAAGAGCCCCTCTTAAATATTTATTTTATTCTGTTTTTTAGTATTTTTTTTGTTATAGCGACAATAAAAATACATCTTCTGTAAAAATACTGTCTAACTATCACGGTTCATGAGATACAGCCTGGTGACAGACGGACGGAAGGATGGACGGACGGACGGACAGTGGATTCTTAGTAATAGGGTTCCGCTAATTACCCTACGGAACCCATAAAAAAAAACAAGTCATTTACGCGAATATCCAAGATTTCTGGGCGTCTTAATATCTGTCTGTCCAGCGTTAGATGATTCCTAGTTGTATACAAAACGTTTTGAAGATTTCAAATTTTTAAGTTTAATTAATAATCCTTCTTACGATCAAACAGTTACGATACCTCATAATTTAAGAGACGATATGTTTTAGTGGCTTTAACATAGAATATTATAAACTAGAAATAATTTCTGACACTTCATTTTTCAGATGGGGAGCATATTATAACAATATAACAATAAGGCCTTTGGCTTTTAGAAATACTTGGAAACAAAATTAAATATCAATTTATTAGAACTAAAAGCTACTTTCTTCGCAATTTTAAACATTAGCATAGATAATACTACTACAATAGCTTATATTATAGGAGTTCCACGTGTGAGTAGACATGGTGACGTCAAAACATAAGTGTATAAGAGATCAAAGAAAGAAAAGAAGAGACTTCTGGGTCACAGGTCTAATTATTACAGAACACACTTCAACTCTTGTCATTGTAATGAACAACAATTTAAAGATTAAAATCAGCCAAGTGCGAGTCGGAATCGCGCACGAAAGGTTCCGTACCAGTTTCTATAAAAACGGCAATAAAATCACGTTTGTTGTATGGGATATAAATATTTGAATATTTGTTTTATTTTATTTATTATTATTTAAAGTCAATATATAACTTAATATTCTGTGAATATTTCAAGCGTCTGCCTGTTGTCGTTAGCTATATCGAGCAAAATCGTCTTTTTTGCAGTATTTCTCGTATTATTATATTAGAACAAAATTAAATAAAATTTAAGTATAACTTTTCGTAGGTACATTAAAATATCTTAGGTTTGTGAAATTTTAAACAAGAAAAATTAGTCAGGAAAAATTGACTCTATATTACACAAAAAACTAACTCAGTTCATTTATTTTACTCCCTTGTGACAACGATGACGTCAGTGTGTAGTGCCCATAGATATAGAATAGTGAAAAAATCCTATGTCTATGGTAGTGCCCCTTTAAATCAAAATAAAAGATATCCGCGGTTGAGATATATCAAAATGATTAAAATCCAAACTATTTCTGTGTGTGGAGCCAAAATTATCCATTACTAAGCAAAATTGTCAGTACCGACATTCTTTTCTTACTCATAAAGACTTGCACCAAGAGAGACACAATTTGGGCATCTAAATACCTCTATCGAATAAATCTTGTTTGTGAAAAATCGTGATTTTTTCTACTTTTGCTGTTAACCGACATATATCTTGTTTAGATATGGTGATGAACTTTGAATTATGCCAAATTCCTGTAAATCGCACTGCTGCATATTTTTTAGTATTTTTGATTTAAATTAAAACAGGTTTTTACCAAATACATCTAGTGCTGTAATTACACTAATTTGACAGTCCAAAGCCTGTGTCAAGTGTAAAAAGTTTTCACCTTGCTAACATAGAACAGATACAAGTGGAAGTTTTAGAAAACAAAGCCTCGTTAGGTCAAACTAAGACACTGTAGTGTCACAAACTTTTCTGCTCCGGTGTGTTCAAAAGAGAAAACAACACAAACCATAATAAAATGCTGTAAACTACGCGATACTAGCGATCGAACACCGGATTAGCCAAGTTTGTGTCACTAATCAGCTGACTAAACTCTTAGTATCAAACGATGTTTACATTTAACATTCATTTATAAATGGGTTAGAATCGATAGAGTCGATCTATCGATTCTATCAAAGTTGCCATTTTACGGAGTGTCCGAGGGTTTGTGCAAATGGGTGGCTAGCTTTTTGTCCGGCAGACGCATACGAACCGTAGTTGACGGTAGTTGCTCTGATAGCATGGACATTAATGCTGGCGTCCAAAAAACTAGGTGTACTTAACGGAACGAGGCAGTGCTTCACGTCGGGGCAGAGGTTGCTGCTTTACAAGTCGCAAGTTCGGCCACATATTGAGTACTGCAGCCATCTCTGGGCGGGTGCACCCGGATACCAGCTTGGCTGTTTTGACTCAGTTCAACGACGGGCTGTGAGAATTGTCGACGATCCCAAACTCACTTGCCGTACCGAACCCTTAAGTCTGAGGAGAGATTATGCCTCTCTATGTGTGTTCTACCGCTTGTACAATGGGATGTGTTCTGAAGAATTGTTTCAAATGATGCCCACGGCTACTTTCTACCATTGCACCGCTCGCCATCGGCAGGTAATTTTTTCTCACACTTTAGAACCGAAATGGTCGCGTACAGTGCGGTTTCAGAGAAACATCCTCCCGCGAACGCTTGGGTTATGTTGAGGTCCCTGCCAAGGTTTTATCTAAGGACTACAGTATGGGGTTCTTCAAGAAAGAAGTTATTGGATTTTTGAAGGGTCGGCAACGCGCTAGTGATACTTCTGGTGTTACAAGCGTCCATAGGCAACGGTGACCGCTTACCATCAGGCGGACCGTGTGCTTGTTTGATTAAAAAAAAATGACACAGCACAGTAGAGTAGCATTTTGCCACAGTAAAAAGTAACCAAGTTGGTGTTTAACTAATTTTTAATTTTTGTTCTAGGTCAGTGGGTCAAGGCAACGAAATTACATTATTTTTTTAATTAATAATCATGATACTATCTCCCATTTTAGTTTGGGAACATAATATCCTTATTCCTTATATATGCAAAAGTAACTTTGTCTGTCTGTCTGTCTGCCTGTTACCTCTTGATGCTTAATAGGACATACGCTACTTGAAAACTTTAAATGTGAGTCGGTTCTTTTTTACTATGATTGAGGAGTTGTCGTTGAAATCTTACACCGATAACCAAATTTAAGGCAGGTGGAACCGCGGGCAAAAGCCAGTTGGCTTTAATCATGTTTTCGTCTTTGTCACGACCTTAAGTAAACTCTATTTTTTTTTTCAGGAAAATATGATCAATACATTTAGTAAAATCCCTGCTGACAAAACTGATTTCTTGGGCCCTCTCAATAATATAACATAAATAATTAAAAATCTTATAGAATGTTTCAACTTAATATATATATATATTTTACTGTATCTAATATTTAATTTTATTATAACACTTAACACTTTCATATTGCCAATTTGGAAACTGAATGTAAATGTTTTAGATTATGTATTTTATATTATTATGCTTGTATAAAAACAAAGTGTATTAAATTATATACATGCAAATGTATACAACCTTGACAATATAGTAGGTACCTATGTGAATTGAACATGTTTGTATATACTCTTATGTATATGTTGTAAAACGAGTAGGATTCGATTTTAAAAAATAAATGAATCAACTTATATGACTGTCTGAGTTCCGTATTACATATATTAAGGTACTTGAAATTTTAACAATATAGACAATAATATACAATAACAATAATGGCCCTCGGCTACTGATAGCGGCCAGCAAGTAAGCGTAGACTCAGCCGGCTATATAGTGGTTCAGAACAAAAAAGTTCAAAAAGAACCTAGTGGTCACTAGCCGTACCAGGGTAAATCATTAAGTGAAAAATCACTATCAAATCTTTACAAATATATAGTGTTCTTCTGAGAAAGAAACGGCAAAGAAACATTCTAGCAGTGGCCTTCAATTTAAATTATGCATTAGTACCGTTAACTACCGTTATAAATAATTATCATTATTAATTTGAAAAAAAAAAAACAATAAATATTTGTAAGAACTAAACTAAAAAAATTATAAAACAAGTTCGTATTGGTTTTCATCAAAATACTGTTTTATATAATTTAGATATTGGAAAATATAGGGATGTTAAATAAAAAAAAAACCCGACTGCGACCGAGAGAAATGGAGTTCTAAGTAGGTGTTGTGGGTCGCCTCTACTAAATATTCCGACCAAGATGACTAGAAAAGTATGTGGTAAGTGTTTACATACCAGGGTAATATCAAAGGTATATAAAAATTTAAAGGTGCATGCTTAGCTAAAGAGTTAGGGCAACCTATATATAGTGAAAGAAGTAAGGTAAGTAAGTAAATTAACAGTGTCAGCTGTTAATTTTGTTTAGTTTACTACACTGGATTATATTCAATAATTGCATCTTAACATAGTTAAACACAACATACTACCAAACTTAAAGATTTAATACTTTAAAAAATTAGGATATGTTTAAGTATGCAATGATCATATGTTATATAATGCGTTTGTTATTTATGCAATTTTACGTACTTAGAAGATCAATTTGATTAATTTAATTACGGTTAGTAATTAATAATTCACAAATGTAATTTGGATCCCAGTGTTTCTTCTATCATCATCCTATGCCCAGAAAAACAGATGCAATGGCCGGTTGTACATTCCCTGGACCTTTTGTATCATCCTGTATATCAGGTTTAAAACCATCAATTCCAGATTCATAATCAATACGATGCTCAAGATTGTCAGAATCTTTGTAGCTGTAATAACCGGTCACATAAATGTATTGGTTTTCTAAGCCCTCATTACGAACTTCACCTCTTTCTTCTCGCTTAGTACCATCAGAAAGTTGGTAACTGAAAAAATAAAACATAATTTCAAACACTTTAAAATTTGACTTATTGACGATGTCATCATTGCCAACCGTATCTGTAGGTAGCAACGTCATTTTTGTGAGAAATAAACCAATATCTTGCATGTGTATAATGTATAAAATATATTTTGTCGTTTATTTTTGCTTTCCATTTTTACCGAACTGAAATTGTTCTTGTTTGTCGCGCTCGCGCAGGTTTATGGGTATGTGGGCATGCCAGCATGTGCGCAAGGGATTGTGGTGTTGTGTTGCAGTGGCATTAGGGTACGACACACTCGCAAGTAGGTAAAGCAAAAGGGACACTCAGAAGTAGTTCTTCAATGTACGATATGGGACCTTTTTGCGCCACTTTGTGTGCCAGCCAGCTAGTCCGTTAATTGACCGTGGTGTGATACTAGTTTTGTTCCTGGCCGGCTGTCACACTTTTGGAAATATTTTAAGATTTAAAATAAAATAATTAAAAAGAAATAATACAATTATTTCCTGAGAAAACATAATAATAGCAATCAAAACCAAAACTTTTCTGACCATCTGACTTGAGTGTATGGTCGTTGACCATTTCAATACGTGACTGTAGTTTTGATTTTTTGACCACTGGGTCATAAAAGTTTTGTTGCACTCTAAGTTGTTATATTTAAGAAACTTACAAGTATTTGTAGGCACCATTCGGATGTTTAACGTTTTTGAAGTTTAACAGCCCCACAGGGTTGGAAGAACTTCTAGAACTTTCAGGCTTAAGAACTGGGCCAGCAAGGGCTGTTGCTATTATTAGCAACAAGGTCAAAAGCTGAAAAAAAATAACTTTTATATTAATTAATAAAATCAATCTCAAAGTCCACACACGAAAGCAAGTTTGTTTGTTTTTTCCTTGACCTCGCAACGGAACATCCTATTCAATTGCGTTAAAATTTCGCTCAGTTATAGTTGAAGAGTCGGAAAAGGTCATGGACTACTTTTTATAAAACGAATGCAACGTAGAGAATAATTGCTACAGCTATATCTTGCTTTCCCATGGTGATAATTGAATTTAGTGCAAGCGCAGCTGCTGGCAAAAGTTAGTGTTTAATAATTAAAGTTTGAATAGCTAAAACTTTGTACGCAGCGTTCTAATTTTGATGATTGTTTTTTTTTGGATAAGGTATACCCCTAAGTGTGTAGCGAGGTATGTGCCAACCTCTACAAGGTTTACTTTTTTAATTTTCACTTACATTTTGACCTAATTGTCAAATTTAAAATGATTTGGCGTCAGGAACAGCGATGCTTTTGTCCTGGCGTTAGTCAGTTCATGAATTTTGTATTGGAAACAGTAATTGATTAAATATATATAGTTTCAGGTCCTACCTTCTCCAACCAACCATTTTATCAACCTTTTGGCTCTAGACAACTAATTAAATTATTCGTGTTACGATGTGTTGTTCAATTAAGAGGAATGGCTGTGGTGAAGACATTTGAAAAATAGGTATTTCTCGTAACTATTGCTGTCGCACAGACGCGTCAAGCGAGCTATTTATGTGTGGGTGAGTCCAAACTGAGCGTGTGTGTGTGTATGTGTGCGAGCCGCGTGGTCTGTCCGCCCGCACCCCGCCGCCGGCCGCAGCTGGCTGATTGGTTTGAGTCGGCGAAATTTCTTTAAGGTTGTGGATGTGTTGTGTTGGAAAAATGGAACCTCTTTTGGAGAATTTCTATTACCTATGCTTTTTACCGGAATTATTTGACAGTCGTATACCACGAAATTTACCAGTGAGAAACACATAGATATACCTTCTATCCTGTGTAACGTAAGCTATGCTCTACAATTACTTTTATCTCACCTCGTATCGTATCGTATCGTAACTCATTTTGACATGTGTAATCCGCACTTTCATTATTATAAATAACTAGACTTTGCCAGCTATTCTGCCCGCCCTAAATTCGGTTATCGGTGTGGGACTCCTTTATTTAATCACAGTATTAATACTGTAATTTACTCCTTAATTAGCCCGCCCTAAATTCGGTTATCGGCGACTGTGATTTACTCCTTAATTACACGAATTAAGTTTGCTATATCAAGCTGTAGCTACAGCTATAGTTCGTTTAAGCTCGGTTATAGTTATTCCCACGGGAATTATGGGATCAAAAGTATCCTATATGCTATTTCAGGTCCTTACCTATATGTATGTCAAGTTTCATCCCGATCCGTCAAGTGGTTGAAGCGTGAAAGAGTAACAAACATCCATCCATACAGACAAACAAACTGTCACATTTATAATATTAGTAGGATAAGGTTTGTTTATTTAGTTTTTTGGCGTAGTATATTTGACATCTCAATCTGTCATAGAATTAAAATCCCATATCCAACCTCCCTGTTCTACCCATAATCGCCATATACTAAAAATAAAATATTCGATCAGGTGTTATGGCGCGGCATTATGGTTTCCGCGTTTTGCTGAAGACGAGTAAAAAAAAAATCGATAACTAAAGACAAGATATCGATAAAATTATCGATATGCGCGCATCACTTCAACTTCCGTATATACGTATATATACTACTAGTACTACCTGCGATTATTGAGCGAAAGGGACAACTCCACCTCGGGCTCATCATACCTAAATAAAATCGTTAAAATCGATGTTCCGTATTCCTCGATTTCCTCCTTCAAATCTTAACCGATTTCAATGATTTTTACAATATGTGGTTAAGAAGAACATGTTCTATGTCTGTACGTTTTGCTTTTTTTAATTTGGTTAAACGATTATGAGTTATAGACTTCTATTTGCGGCTTTCAAGCTAGACAAAATTTAATGTTTTCAACAAAACCGATACGTACAGACATGCTAGTGGCAAATATTTACTTGTCTTTGCAAAAATAATCACTCTAGTGTTATAATCCAAGGAGAAAACAGGGGAATACGTTTGTATGGAAAAAATGTCACAGCGTTTCCTCTTAATTAAGAAAGTCGCATCCGAACCTACCGCAAGCCAACCCGACATGCGACAATGGCACTCAACGGAAAAATCCACATTTTTTTTCATTCACGTTCACGTTAGTCTAATTATTAAATTATGATTGCATTGAACTTTTGATGTTTACGAATGTAAACGGACATCGTGTTTCATAAAACCTTGAATTGGTAAAAACACTGTTTAAATTAGAACATTTTATTTGGTAATTCTTTACTTTCCAAGAACGCTTTATTTTTACGTAATAAAAATATCTATTGATAGAATACCACATTCATATACAAAGATGAAATTCAGAATCAAATTGTTCTATTTAAGAATTGTTTGGCAGGAGAAGAGGGGACAGGGTAGACACCGGTTTATTGATCTGAGTGTCACAGGTACAATTTGTTTCTGTGCGCTAACTTTCATGTGCTCCGCTTGGTTTCGCGCGCAAGTTTTCATGTTCCAAAGTGGGTTGCCACAAGTTTAGTTACAGATATGATTTAAGTTAGATGACCTTAACTAGTTTCATTTGTGGGAAACTGAAGCTCAAACTAGGCTGATGCCTGTATTTTAAGACTCAGGTCCCCCCAACTCGAAAACACTTTGTATATAAAAAGTAGTAAGTATTTAGACATGAAATACGAGAAGAATATAAACATAAAAATTAAACGAGATCTTACAAAACAGAGTTCTTACAAGAATGAATAAAAATATCATAATTTGGATAATGCGTACCAGTATATTTACAAGCCAGTTTACGAGTGTAAGGCTGTGCACATATGTTTGTGTGCTTGTGTGTGTGTGTCTTTGTGTGTGTGTGTGTGAAAGAGAGAGGGTGTGTGTTTGTATAAAATAGTACAAGATTATTTAGAATTACTTTAATACGATTATTCTAAAAAAAATTCAGTTTCTGAATAATTAATTAATAAAGTTGTCTTACCATCGGCACGTCTTGGTACAACCTTTCTGTCGAGCACCAACGAGGTTTACGGAGGCAAACTTTGAGTATCAATCTCTGAGCTCTTTCTAGTTGTAGCAATTTAGTCTTCACGGCCCCTCCCCACGCATAAATACAATTAACTGATTCCACAAACGCTTGGTATACCATTTTTAAAGTTTTGGAGTCTACTGAACTTCGAAGGTGTTTAAAGATATACGTTAGTTTTCGTATTTTTTGGGATGTAGCGTTTATGTGGTTTTGAAATGTTAAATTGTTTTCTATAAATATACCTAAATATCGAATCATGTTTGTTTTTGCTATGAATGGACAGTTACAAGTAGTTTGAGTGAAAACGCATTTATGTTAGTAAATTTGTTTTGTGTCTTAATGTTCATTGGAGTAATTTCTGATAGAGAAGGGAATAAATTTGATTTTTTCCATATTTAAGGTTAAAGAATTAGAAACAAGCCAATGACAAACAAATGTATTAAATCCCGACTATATACTAAATAAGTAGAAATTGATTCTGGCGCTCGCCGGCCGCTAGAACCAATTGTACATGTGTCACTTAGATCAATAAACCAGTATCTATCCTGACCCCCCCTACTCCTGTCGAACGATTCTAAATTAAAACAATTTGTTTCTGGAACTTCGCCTGCCGCTGCCGCGGCACGCTTCGCTCGGCTCGTGCGGTGTACACCATAATATGTAACCTAACGGCTCGTCGCATCGGTTTGGTTTGGATTTGCTGCCAGTTTTTTGATTTTAATTGAGTTTATAAATATGCTTTTCTATCAATTAAAATTAGAGAAAAGGAAAATCGATTGAATCCTGAGTTTATTTTTTTCCTTAGGCTGGCAAGTATGTTGGTGAAACAAAAAGTTTTGTATTTCTAAATTTTGGTGTGTAATGGTGGGTTTAGTATGAAATCAATTTAGTTTTTTTCCTGAAAATCTAGTGTTCTCCGAGAGTTTTTGAATCTTACCTGTGTATATAAATTTTTTCCATATAACTCATTTGTTTATCTTATTTTTTCTTTGATAACAGTCATTTCATTACTACTTGAGTTTTATTGAAGTGAAAACTTCTTTAGCGGCGTTGTGCACTTTTTTTGGTATGGTTAAAAAATGTTAAACTCGCGTCAGGTCACGTGTCCTGATCGTAAATTCGTATAAAATTCGTAAGACGGAAACCGTAATGCCACGCCTATTATAATTTTTATTTTTAGTATATCGCGATTATGAGTAGTACAGGGAGGTTGGATATGGAATTTTAATTCTATGACAGATTGCGATGTCAAATATACTACGTCAAAAAAGTAAATAAACAAACATTATTATTTCTTGACAATGTCAAAGATATGTCTTGTGACATATTTGAGTGTTAAGCGTGAATCGCGTGTAAAGGTTTTCACTTCTGCCGGCACTCCCGGAGTGCAACTCGTTTTTTTATTTTAATCTTGTAAAATTACAAGAACTAATAAGTTTTTTATACTTCCATTAACTTTCAATGGGTTGCCAGTTGCGTACATAGACATTAGCTTTATTTTTCGGGGGTCTATTCTAATTTAAGTCCCTATTCTTTTACTCAAAATCAAATCAATAAATATCTTTTGTAATAACTTCTCTTCCATTCCATACATTACGGCCACACTCGTATCTATGCGTGCCTATACAGGTCTCATAGCGGTGACACGGATGTAACTCGACTCTTCACGCACCTGAGTTTGACGACTGACAAAGTTCTAGAGCAATATCCCACAGCAGAACTAGTTATTTTGGGAGACTTTAACGCCCACCATCGCGAGTGGCTCAGTTCTCGAACCAATAACTATGCTGGGATATCTGCTCACGAATTTGCTCTGACCTATGGATTCTCTCAGCTGGTACTTTCTCCAACGAGAATACCAGATATAGAGGAACATACGAGCTCCTTACTGGACCTTCTGCTGACTACTCGTCCGGACGGATACTCCGTCTCAGTGGATGCGCCTCTTGGCTCCTCGGACCACTGTCTCGTCCGGACTCAAGTGTCATGCACACAACCCGATCCTTCTGGGCCAACTAATTGGCGTCGTGTGTGGCACTATAAGTCGGCAGACTGGGATGGATTGCGAGAATTTTACGCATCGTACCCGTGGAGGCAGATCTGCTTTAACTCAGAAGATCCTGACGTCTGCGCAGCCGCAGTCACTGAGACAATCCTTGCTGGTATGGAATGCTATATTCCTAACCCGCGAGTAGCTGCCGGCGTCAAAAAACGGCCGTGGTTTAATAGGTCTTGCAGAAAAGCTAAAATTCTTAAGCAAAATGAATATGGGGCTTGGACCACGGCTCGTTTTAATAAGGATCCGAATATTTCTGAGTTAAAACGCAAATTAAATGCCGCCTCGAGGTTCAGTAAGAAAGCAACTGCCAGAGCAAAATTCCAATTCATCGGCAAAATAGGTGGGCGACTTGCGAGCTATCCTTCTGGGAGTCGTGCTTTCTGGTCGCTTGCCAAAGCTGCCGAAGGGAACTTCTGCCAGTCGTCGTTACCACCACTGCGAAAGACCGATGGTGACTTGGCCCATAGTGCTAAAGAGAAAACCGATCTACTGGGCAGTCTCTTTGCCTCGAACTCGAATATGAACGATGAAGGCGCTGTACCACCTACTATACCGTGGTGCGGTAAGACCATGCCGGAAATCTCCATAACGCAGCGGGAGGTCAGGCGGGCGTTGCTCTCTCTAGACGTTCATAAGTCGAGTGGGCCAGACGGTATACCAGCAGTGGTGCTTAAGCAGTGTGCTCCTGAGTTATGTCCTGTACTCACGCGCCTCTTCGCGCTTTCCTACCACACTAGGCAATTTCCGACTTCATGGAAGACTGCGAATGTGCACCCGGTGCCCAAAAAGGGCGATAGATCAGATCCATCGAATTACAGGCCTATCGCTATTACCTCTCTCCTCTCTAAGGTGATGGAGCGTGTGATCAACACACAGCTTCTAAGATACCTAGAAGTACACGATCTGGTCAGTGACCGTCAATATGGCTTTCGCCACGGTCGCTCGACTGGTGACCTTCTAGTGTGTCTCACACACCGATGGGCACTAGCCATTGAGAGTCAGGGGGAGGCATTGGCATGTAGCCTGGACATAGCGAAGGCGTTCGATCGGGTCTGGCACCGCGGTCTTCTATCGAAGTTGCCATCTTACGGAGTGCCCGAGGGTTTGTGCAAATGGGTGGCTAGCTTTTTGTCCGGCAGACGCATACGAACCGTAGTTGACGGTAGTTGCTCTGATAGCATGGACATTAATGCTGGTGTCCCGCAAGGCTCTGTGCTGTCTCCTACGCTGTTTCTTCTGCATATCAATGACATGTTGGACATCAACAACATACATTGCTATGCAGATGACAGTACTGGAGACGCTTTTTACACGGGTCGTGCAAACATCCCTCGTTCCGTTGTGGAGGAAAACCGCGGAGAACTTTTGTCTCAAATCGAGACCACACTGTCCCAGGTCTCTGACTGTGGACGGGTAAACTTGGTCCGATTCAACCCTACAAAGACACAAGTGTGCGCGTTCACCGCTAAGAAAACTCCATTCACTGTGGTCCCACAATTCCAGAACCCTCCCCTCTCCATCTCCAAGAGCATTGGGATCCTTGGTGTCGACATCTCCAGCGATGTTCAGTTCCGAGATCATTTACAAGATAAGGTGAAGCTGGCGTCCAAAAAACTTGGTGTACTCAACAGAGCGAAGCAGTACTTCACGTCGGGGCAAAGGTTGCTACTTTACAAGTCGCAAGTCCGGCCCCATATGGAGTACTGCTGCCATCTCTGGACCCGGATACCAGCTTGGACCTTTTGACTCGGTTCAACGACGGGCTGTGAGAATTGTCGACGATCCCAAACTCACTTGCGGTATCGAGCCCTTAAGTCTGAGGAGAGACTTTGCCTCCCTGTGTGTGTTCTACCGCTTGTACAATGGATTGTGTTCTGAGGAATTGTTCGAAATGATGCCCACGGCTACTTTCTACCATCGCACCGCTCGCCATCGACAGGGAATTCATTCTCACACTTTGGAACCAAAATGGTCGCGAACAGTGCGGTTTCAGAGAAACTTCCTCCCGCGAACCCTTGGGTTGTGGAATGAGCTCCCTGCCAAGGTTTTCTCTAAGGACTACAGTATGGGGTTCTTCAAAAAAGAAGTTATTAGATTTCTGAAGGGTCGGCAACGCGCGAGTGATGCCCCTGGTGTTGCAAGCGTCCATAGGCTACCGTGACCGCTTACCATCAGGCGGGCCGTAAGCTTGTTTGCCACCTTAGTAGTATTAAAAAAAAAAAAAAAAAAAAAAACATTTCCATACAATCTCTCTTTTCCTAGTATGGAACTATACAGTTTCCTTAATCCTTACAACGCCATCTGTTGGCAAACTACATATGATTCCCTGGTGTGACATTTCGTGTAAATATTTCATTATAATTTTAAATATGTACATATTTGTACATTATTCTTTCTTGACACATCTAGTCACGTGTCTTGAGTTCTTACGTTCAGAGGCCTTAAAAGGAGCTGCTACACAGCTACCTTCTGCCTTATTTATAAACCCTTTTCCGGGGTATAATGAGATTTGAGGATCTGATTGCCAGATTTTCGAGCGGATAGACAAACTCGTTAAATAAGCCTATGTCAATATTTTCTTTTTCGGTAATATTACCTTCTTCGAGCGGTCGATAACTTTTTAAATAAGCCTATATCTTAGCTTTACTCAGCTATATCAATTCTTTGTAGGAATATTATTGTATATATATTATTTAATCGTCATTAATCAGCGGATAGTAACTGTAATAAGACTTTACTAATTGGGTTTGGTACTTGAGTCATCTCAAAACTTAAGAGATAACTCTTTTTGCGTAGTCTTGAACTAATATTAGTCAAGACTAATTAGATGATTGAATGTTAGGTTATGTCAGATTTATGAAAGGATGTACCATTCCCATGTATAAACATATACGTCATTCATGTCATACCAGTCGGAATCATCAAATCAGTCCTAAATTTACATACTGTTTTTTTTTTATTTATTTACTTTTTTATCTTTGTATTTTGTATAGTAATATTTTGGAAAAACCCCTCGCCCTTGTGACCTCAGATTTTTTCCTTGCAGGGCGAGCGGGGTATTGTAGCATAGAACCTTGTAGAGGTATGTGCCAACCTCTGCAAGATTAACTTTTCTAATTTCCACTTACATTTTGACCTAATTGTCAAATTTAAAATGATTTGGCGTCAGGAACAGCGATGCTTTTGTCCTGGCGTTAGTAAGTTTTGGAATTTGAGTAAAAAATATCTAATTTGTTAATTAAAACTTGTTCGTGAAGGTGAAGTTGAGTTATTTAATTTGAAAGCTCGCAGTTTAACCTACCTCAAGCCAATCCTATAAGCGTAGAAAAATACCGTTTTTATCACATCTATTCAAAAAGAGCTGGTAAGTTCTTCGTAAACAGGGATTAAAGATGCATTTTGAATCCCTAGGGACACAAAGTATTTTAAATTTGTAATGTGGATTATAGGGATCGATCAAGAACGTTGTATGAACAAGTAACTAGCTGTTTAATAAAACTGGCTGGCCACACTCGGACTAAATAAAAAAAAAAAACAAATTGTAAAACAGTAAAAACCGCGTGAAAAATATTCCACCTTTGTAATTGTTTACTCAAATTCGTATTTATAATGATACTTTAAATATTAATAGTGCATTTTTCTATAAGGTAGTGATAATGAAATATATAATTTTTTATTTATAAGTTACACTTACCCCTTTCTCATAGAGGGTGATAAAAAGTAGAGTGTATCACCCGGTTACAAAATTATTTTACATCGTGAGCCTTCCTTTGAATCCCTAGCTGCGCTCCGGATTCTATTTTAGAAACCCTCGCTATGCTCGGGATTCTACTCTAAAATCCTTCGCTACACTCTATATTCTATATAGTGCCCCCGCCGTAAAACTATTATTTTGATTGTGAGTGACACAAAAAACTAAAAAAAAAATTTACCAAAAAATAAAACACACGAAAATAGTTAAAAAAGGGAAAAATAAAATAAACATTTTTAGTCGTAATAAGCGCCTGTAATGTAATGTTAAGTAACTAATTTTCAGTCATTGCCAACCTTCGCCAGATTCTCAACTCGCCAAATTCGCAACTGGCCAGATTCTCAACTCGCCAGAAATGGTACAATCACTAACATATAGCTTTACTCAAAAAACATAAAGAGTGAGTCAGTGCACTTATGGATTTTACTAAATTAAAATAAAAAAGCATTTTAAGCTGACTCTAAAAAAGAAAATGTTTTCGACAGAATTATTTTTTGTAGCGAGTTGAATTAACGCAATGAGGGTTTATGAATATAAAAATTTGGTTTGATTTAATGGTATTGTGTGCTTGTAATTTAAATAAAGTAAATTGGGATTTTTTCTTCATTTTATAAGTATTTTTTGCATAGTGATAGGTCGAAATCGAGATTTCTGATGACAGCTGTCAAACTATAAATTGCTATAGCTCCGTAACTATTGATCGTAGACTAGTAGTTTCCTCACAGAAGTTATAGACCTATTCGAGATCTTAATTTTCGATGTCAGCCGTCAAACTATGAATCGCTATATCTTTGTAACTTTTGATCGTAGACTAGTAGTTTCCTTACAGAAGTGATAGACCTATTCGAGATCTTTATTTTTATGACAGCTGTCAAGCTATAAATCGCTATATCTCCGTAACTATTTTTCGTAAACTAGAAGTTTTCTTACAGAAGTGAGAGATCTCGTCAATATCTGTATTTTCGATGACAGCTGTCAAACTAAGAATTACTATATCTCCGAAACTATTGATCTTAGACTAGTCGTTTCTTTACCAAAGTGATAGATCTCGTCAATATCTTTATTTTAGATGACAGCTGTCAAACTAGAAAGGGCTATATCTCTGAAACTATTGATTGTAGACTAGTCGTTTTATTACAAAAGTGATAGATCTCGTCAAGATCTTTATTTTAGATGTTAGCTTTAGAAACCTAGGTGAATGTAATCTATGTATATCTGCCTATATTGTAAACGGCACTATCAGACCTATTGTGGAGCGGTAGCGTAGTGCCGTTGGTAGTGCCATCCACAATAAAGGTATGTAATCATGGGATCATATCAAACTGGTATCTTAGTAAATTGTAATAATAAGTTAATAATAAATTAATTGACTTAGGTACTAATTAAAAGTCCAATTTACCAACAATATATTTTTTTGTATCTAATGACACCCTTATTTGTTATATCAGTTAGTAGCTAGTTATGAAACGAATAAGCTGTATAACTAATATCCCGACAAGGGTTTTCTTTCGGTTTTTACCTGTAGTCCCACCAATATGACGCACTAGTGAGTCTACAATCAATAGTTTCAGAGATAAAGCCTTTTTTATTTTGACAGCTGTAATATAAAAAAAAAGATCTTGACGAGATCTATCACTTTGGTAATAAAACGACTAGTCTACATCAATAGTTTCAAAGATATAGCCCTTTCCAGTTTGACAGCTGTCATCTAAAATAAAGATCTTGATGAGATCTATCACTTTGGTGATAAAACAACTAGTCTCCAATCAATAGTTTCAGTGATATAGCCCTTTCTAGTTTGACAACTGTCATCTAAAATAAAGATATTGACGAGATCTATCACTTTGGGAAAGAAACGACTAGTCTAAGATCAATAGTTTCGGAGATATAGTCATTCTTATTTTGACAGCTGTCATCGAAAATAAAGATCTTGACGAGATCTATCACTTTGGTAAAGAAACGACTAGTTAACAATCAATAGTTTCAGAGATATACCCCCTTATATTTTGACAGCTATCATCTGAAATAAAGATCTTGACGAGATCTATCACTTTGGTACTAAAATGACTAGTCTACAATCAATAGTTTTAGAGATATAGCCCTTTCTTATTTGACAGCTGTTATCTGAAATAAAGGTCTTGATTAGATCTATCATATCTCTGAAGAAACAATTAGTCTACGATCAATAGTTACGGAGAAATAGCGATTTATAGTTTGACAGCTGTCATGCAAAATACAGATATTGACGAGATCTATCAGTTCTGTAAGGAAACTACTAGTCTACGATCAATACTTACGGAGATATAGCGATTTATAGTTTGTCAGCTATCATCAGAAATAAAGATCTCAGTGAGATCTACCACTTCTGTAATGAAACTCCTAGTCTAAGATCAATAGTTACGGAGATATAGCGATTTACAGTTTGACAGCTGTCATCAGAAATAAAGATCTCAATAAGATCTATAACTTCTGTAAGAAAACTACTAGCCTAAGATCAATAGTTACGGAGATATAGCGATTTATTGTTTAACAGCTGTCATTCGAAATAATAATAAATAGTTAAAAACAGTACAAATTTACATAAAAGTGCGTTAATTAAACTCACACTTGATTTTTATGTAGGTACAGTTTACAAACCTACTTTTAGGAACCTATTTAGTTGAAGTCGGTTAAAAAGCTTTAATATTCTAATTTACAGCTATTTTGTAATTCATTGTACTTCTGAATCTTGCTACTCAATTTTGAAGCAGAAATCTTCAGCTGAGAGCTGAGCTGTATACACGTTTAGTTAGGATGACAATACACGATAAGTTGTGTGACGTCATTCTAAATCCAATATGGCGGATCATCCAAGATGGCGGAATAGTTATTTTTAGTGCATATCTACAATATGGGTATCAAATGAAAGGGCTTGCCGAGAATATTTAGAAAATAACTAAAAAGTAAAAAATAAATTAAAAATTCGCGTGACAAGCTTTAATGATCATATAAATTGTGTATAACTAGGTTTTAAGTTTATAGTTGAAATTTTAAAGGAAAATTTTATTTCCTTCCTTTTAGAGCATTTAACTAAAAGCTTTTTTATAAAGGTTTTTTTGCTTTTAATTTTAATCCTACAAAAACAAACATAATGGATGAATGAAACCGTCCGAAATGCGGTTCGTCCTTACCACTTTATACACTAGTAATATATTAATAACACTTAAGTTTAATTTTTGATACTATTGCATTAAAGATAATATTTTGTTTAATATTATTTAATATATAATTTATTGTTGTTTCTCAAATTATTTAATACAACAAAAATAAATAAGTTTCAAGTATAAATTTTGTTCTAAAAATTTAAATTGACATGGTGCAAATTCGGAACGCACCTTAAAAAAAAAAAGAAACATTTATTTGGAATTACGTAGTAGGCATCAATTTGGTTGTTTTTACTATAAGCATATTACTTTTACTATTTAATAAGTTTATTTAGTAAAAGTAGTTAATAATTAAAAAACATGAGTCACTCCACCAGTGACGTAAAATACCTAAGCTTACCCGCGAAAAATAGGTAAGTACCTCTGAGCGTGCGGTTGGTTGACTACATGCAGACATATAAAAGGCGCTCAACCTAATTCAGAGACTTACAACGTTATCAATACTTAATTGAACTAATTAAAATAAGTATACTTGTTCCATTCATAGGTAATTAAACACTAATTATTGTTTTCCTTGTATCTTGTATATATTTTCCTCGCTGTAGAGAGATGAAAAATTGTGTGTTTCACACGGCTGGAATTTTTTTTTGGGTTTCGTATTTTAGAATCCCTTGCTTTAAACAGGATTCAATTTTTGATATACTCGCTTTCTACAGGATTCCATTTTTGATACACTGGTTTCGCTCGTGGGTTTAATTTTTGAATACCCGGTATTCAATATAGGAACTCACGCCAAAAAGCAAGTTTCCAGCCTTGCATAACAAATAACTTATAAATCTATAGTCGAATTCGCAACTTTTAAAGGCTAAAAGCTTTATTATATTTTACACGTTTCATTTTTTTCCGATCATGAGTTTTTTTTATTTACTTTTCAGTATTTTTGTTGAATTGATTTTTAGCCTTGTGGTAAACATCAAAACTACATCTCCATAATAAAATGCAGTGACCTTACGCAACACTAGCGCTTTAAACCCTTCCTCCGCGCGCATACGTACGCGAGAACTGTGAAATACCTTCAACTTGCATGTACGCGATGTATCCGTGGGGGCAAAAGGTTTAAACCACTAATTGTACAGTGAGACTTCTGATATATTCTGTGTGCATACTGTGTTCCCTATAGCAAACCTCGAAGTGCAGCTCTTTCCACAAACTATGCATTTGTGGGGGAAAACATTCTAAGGTCTAGTTTTCGTTATATTTATAGCTTTTATAAGCTTAAGGCCGAATGCCGAAGTCTTAAATGACTGGAGTTTGTAATTTCCGTACTGCCCGTGTCACACACAATGTTTTTCATTAATTTTGCCAGCGGCTTCTCCCGTCCTAAATTTGGCTATCGGCGTGGGATTTAAGCTATAGTTCGTTTAAGCACGGTTATAGTTATTCCCGCGGAAACTCCTGAATAAACAAACTATTTTTTGTCTTTCCTCGGGACTCAAACTATCTCAATACCAAATTTTATTTAAATCGGTCCATGTATGAGTGACTTATGAAGTAACAAACAGACATGCAAACAAACAAACTTTCGCATTTATTATATTTATAAGATGTGCACAGCGTATCTCTACAACTATGAATCGCGTTTTGCTGGTGTTGTCAGACGAAATCTCTGAATCCACTGCAGTTAACCTGTTTTGGCTAAATGAAGATGATCTATTAGCATAATGTAATATAATAAAAGAATAACTTACCTCTCTCATAGTGTTGGTTTGATCAGTTTGATAGTGACTTTAAAAGTGAGCAATCAATTTCATTCGTCGTTCATTTATATTAAGTTTTCCCTGACAAAAAATAATAATAAATTTACTAGCAAAATGTATCTATAAAGCGAATGAATAAATTTCTACAAAACTGGATTAAAGCAAATATCTGCTGATATAAACTTTGATCTCTTGAAACGCAAAACCAAAACTTGGTATTTATAGGTATATTTTTTAGTATATTGATTTCAAGGCAAATAAAATATGTAGCTTAATGTTCTGCTGTCCGTATGTCTGCTTCAGGTGTTGATTTTTTACTTTTTAGTAAATTTGAAGTTGGTTATGTTGCTTTAGTTAGTTGATAGTAGTTAAGTGATTTTTCTTCTACATTATGTTTAACCTATGTTATTTATTATCTTTAAGATTACATTCTTTAATCTAAAAAATATAAGAAATATTTTGAGATATTAGGGAATATTGTTGATAGAGAGTCTCGTTAGGCCAAAGCTTTAATTTTTGCCTTTACAACGGTAGGAAGACACCGAACCCACTAAGCAACCACCAACTTTTTGGTAAATCATCTTAAGTAGTAGCAAACTATTCAGTAAAAAAAAAATATTTTTTTATTTTATAGTTTTAAGTACAAGTACCAAAATAAAGGCCTTATTTAGTTTTCTTTTATTCATTTTTTTTATTTACAACCATGCCGTACTGGCTGTACATCAGCAACGAACATTGCTAATCAGTTACAACAGTCAATACATTAAATAATTATTTTTTTTCTGTTTTTTTTATAAACTAGATACATACTTTATACCCATTGTGCATATAGATAACAAAACTGTACATGATTGACCGAAATAACACTGTGATAACTTTTATTATACGACAATTGCATAAATAACTATTGTATTAGTACTTATCAATTCATTTTATTCCATTTTTTAAAAACAGTTTTGCAGTTTTGGTATTAAAACATTTAATAATAGGTACTACATTGTATATTAAGGGTGGTATGGAAAAAATACTAACGAGAGGCTATTTAAAAGGTCTAAGGCCAAAGGGCGAAGTCTTTATTGACTTGAGTTCGTAATTTCCCGACCACCCACCCACCTCTTACACACAATGTTTTTCCTCCCATTTGCGAGTAAATTACTAAAAAAATAATGCGAATAAATAAATAAACTCACCAAAACAAAATTGAAATGGGGGTATAGAAGTAGATAAAACACAATGCCACCAAAGAGCCTGATATTTAATTTGTGAATTAAAAAGTTTTGTCTGAAGTTAACACTTGTGATTGCTCGCTTGTGGTGCGCATAGTACATATTTTGAACAGACAGCCATGCCTAGGTATCTTAATACAGTACACCTGGTCTATGTTAACTAATGCCACCTATCCGTGATATGTTGACTTTCAAGTTTAGGACTTTTAATAAACTAGCGCAATCTATCGAAGTCTACAAAAAATTGTAAATTTTCTGTGCTATCATCATAAAATGTTGTTAATAATGGTAGAATTTAACAAATTATTAGGTACATCTTTATTGTACAAACTTTTATGGTCATGGTGTCACTAGTGAAGCTAGTGCGGGCTAATTTTTTTTTAAAAAGGAGGCCAGCTTTGCGCGCAAGTTTTCATGTACCAAAGTGGGTCGCCGTGACTGCACTAAATAAGTACAAATTGGTTCTGGCGCTCGCCGGCCGCTGCCTCGGCACGCTCCGCTCGTCTTCGCGCGCTAATTTTCATGTGCTCCGCTTGGCTTCGTGCGCAAGGTTTCATGTTCCAAAGTGGGTAGCCGTGACTATACTAAATAAGTAGTTCTTAAAATTATACTTAGATTTTTTTTTATCGATTATTACTTTACAGATTAAGTACTCGATTGTTGAATACTGGCAACATGTTTTTGTTATTTTTTTCTTTCATGCGTTTTTTTTGTAGATATTTATTGTTGTGTAATAGCTGATTTTGTATGAAATGAATTTATTTATTTTCCGAAAAAGCTAGTGTCTTCCGAGAGTTTCTGAATTTTATCTTTGTATATAAATGTGGTATTTTATCAATAGAAATTTTTATTACGTAAAAATCTCACGTTTTTGGAAAGTAAAGAATTACCCGAATTATTTACACTCCCAGAGATACGGTAGGAAATCACACTTCCATGTAAAAATTAACTGTCAAACATCCGTTCCAAAGCGGGTGGAATTTAACTTTATCGGGCTTCGGGCAATAAAAAAAAAATGACAAAATTATGGGGACACCAAAATTTTTGACAAAAATCGTCTAAGTCCTGCGTACCCTTTATTAAAAAGCTACGCTTTAAATTTTTTCTAGTCATTCGTTCTGGAACTTAGAAAAATTTTCGTGAAAATTTATGGTGTCCCCATAACACATATTTTTTATGGCTGTAATCGATTGAAGGCATCGCTACGAGCAATGTTTGTACGAAACACTTTTTCCTGGGGTCCCTAGTTCCGCCGCTACGGAACCCTGAAATATTTTTTTTTCGATTAGTTTTCCATTTATAGCACCTCAGGGAAGGATCACAGAAAAAAACGGCTCATACAAACGTTGCTGCCGACGATGTTTTCTACCGATCGGCATCATCAAAATGATCAACGGATAATAATAGTATTTTTTTTATAAACACAGCGAAGAAATTTTTTTTGAACGCGTTCCATCATGAGTATATATTTATTCTCATGAGGACTCCACGCCACTGTATTCGATTCTAATACACTCCGGACAAGGAAAGTCTAAAGCGCTCATGTAGCTTCGGCTGACAAAGGAGCGGCATGGCGCAGAACAAAGCCTAACCGCTGAAATGCAATGTTAGTCACTTTGAGCACATGTTGACGGAAATTGAGCTGAGGGTCAAAGTGGACACCTAAATCACGGACCTCTTCCACTCTACGTATCAGTTGCCTTTCATGTACTGGTATAACATAGGAGATTTGTTACGCGTATAAGACATCATTTCGCAGTTACTCGTGTTGAATAATAACTTATTGTTTATGCTCCATTGATGGACCGCGTCAATATCCTTCTGCAACAATTTGCAGTCACTTGCGCTTCTCAGCACTTTTATCAGCTTTACGTCATCAGCAAACATCAAAACGAAATAATTTTCTACAACTTCAGGTAAATCATTGATCAAAAGAACGAATAAGAAGGGAACTAAATTTGATCCTTGACTTATTCCCGATCGCGTGTTATATGGTTCAGATAGGTACGGTCCGTATTTCACAAACTGTTTTCTTTCACTGAGGTAACTGGAAAACAGCTTGAGCAATACCGGAACAAAACCCATAGCACCCAGCTTCGATAGAAAAACGTCGTTATCAACTCGATCGATCCTTTTGGAAGTCAAGATATATGACTTCTACCTGGTTACCGGCATCTATTTCAGCTGACAAGATATCCACCATGGTCAATAAATTCGTTGCAACTGACCGTTTGGGAAGATAAGCATGCTGTGTGCTGGTGACGTAAGGTTGACATTGGGGCAACAATTCTGCATGAAGAGCCATTTCGAACACTTTGGCGATGTCGCACAGATTAGCAACTGGACGATAGTTTTCTATCATAACTTTTGATCCGATTTTAGGAATAGGAGTTACTCGAGATAACTCCCAATGGGCGGGATATTGCCCCGTGCTGATAATTATGTTAAATATGAACGTTATTGGATTTATCAATTCGTCAATACAACCTTTTATCACAAATGCCGGTATCGCATCAGGCCCGGGAGAAGTATTGGGTTTTAATTTCTGAACGGCTCGCCTAACGTCGTCTTTTTTCAATAGGCTAACGCTAACTCGTCTGTTATCAGCAGAAGTGTTCGAATTGATTTCATCAGGATTAAGGGAAGGATAGTTGGCCAAAAATACGGACTGAAAATGGTCACAAAAGCAGCTGCTGCATCAGCCCCACGATACTCAAGGTCGTTCTTAGTTACCAGTGGTTCAACACCTCCACGACTGCGAAGTGTATTTATGTATTGCCAGAAAAGCATTGGTTTCTGGCGAAGGCTTGAAGACACACTAGAAACATAACTATTGTGGGCAGCGTGTATGTCAATTTTGACCATACGACGCAAGCGCTTAAATTCAGCCAGAGCTTTGTCGTCACTGGCTCGTTTCCAGCGTCGATAGCATCGAGCTTTAGTTTCAATGTCACGGATTATGCTTCTCGTGTAAAAGACAGGATAGGTACGATTACACGATCGCTTCCGTATTTTTTTGGAATGCAATGGTCAAATAATAAGTAAAGATTATTATTGAAGGCATTTACCACGTCGTTAACGTCATTAAGTTCGTATATAAAATTCCAATCGGTGTCCCGAATATTACAAAATAATTTATAAAAATCTGCCATAGGATAATTCCAGTCTTTTGACCTATCAATATTTGTGCGTGCACTTCTAGTTACCTGATTAGAAATACTGTAACTCACGGCAATGGTAAGAGGCGGGTGATGACCGTCTACATTGACCAGTTCCTCGCTCGCCGCAGCTCTCCCCACGCGCACGATATCACTTAGCTCCGGACTCGTCAACACCACGTCTAACATTCTCTCATTCATGTTTTTCACACAATTTTACTGATTAAAATTACATAAAGATAAGAAATAACTAAAATATTTTTTAATGTATTCACTACTACTATATAAATTCAATTCACCAAAAATTAATATTCGTTCACTACAAATTTTGTTGCATAAACGCTCAACACTTTCAAACCAATTGATAAAAACTTCGTCAGTAGCATTTGGTGGTATATATACAACAAACATGTAGATATGCCGACCATCCAACAAGAATCTAGCGCAGAGATCTTCTCCATCCGAAGTCTCAAACTGCTGTACTCCTTCAAGTATAGGCGGGCGCGCGATTAGCAGCACGCCGCCCCCGGAGCGTCCGTTAGCGCGGTCCCGACGTAGTACACTCCATTCGCCACAACACAGCTCAGCATCATGCACAGACTTGTCTAGGTTTGTGACAGTTGCAGCTATAAGTTGTAGGTCATCTGATAATAAACTATTGTTTCTCCACAGAAATAGCTTTGTCTTAAGCCATTTAACGTTTTGGTAATACACATTTAGAGTATACACGTTAGGCGTTCCGCAAGTTTTATTTTTAATTGTCTTTTTCAGATCGAAAGGGCTTCCGCCACGGTTTAAGACAAACACTTTCAGGCCACTTTTCTCCAGAAGTTACATTTTCGGCAAAAGTAACCGGGACCCCTATCTTAAAAGATGCAAAGTTGCCTCATGAATTTAATTTTTCACAGGTACATGAATCACAACTGGAAATATTTTTCAAATGTTCTTTAATTTGCTCCACCGTTGTACCACTTTGACATAATACAAATGAAAATATCGCCATCGGAGCAGCTCCACCACGAATTACATTTGCAGGTGGTCCTTTTCTGCGCTTATGTTGAACCTCTTTCCATGGGTTCTCTTCACTCGGGTTTGTACTGAGTTCATTAGTGGCAGTCAAACACGGATCGTTCTCTGAGCAAATGCGTGTCGTCGCTGCGCTGCCTAATGCAAAAGGTGAGGCACTGCTAGATGACGCTGTTGTTCCGTCTGGTTTCTTCCGTTCGGCGTTGCCGCCGACGATAGCCAAAACCGCACGAACACGGGAATTCCGCTGCGGTAGTCGTTTGTCCAGTTTTGTCACCGACCAAGTATTCACGATTTTTTCGGTGATGACGTGGGTATGATTACCGTCCAATCTCGTTGGCACCAACTTGGAGATACTATCATTTTGTGAATAAATGATAACATTCTGCTCTTTCACTAACGATTCAAGTGAATCAACTTTCTTGATTAAGCACAACACTGATTGCTGTAACTCAAGAACAATTTTTCAAGTTTCACTAGGGACATAGTCGTAAAATTCAATAAAATTGACACAGAAACACGTTATATCTGGTTTTTAGGGGATAAGTATATATAAAAAATACATTCCAGTAAAGATGGAGTATGGCTGCCATCCCTGTGCGGGGGCACCCGATTACAAGGTTAGCCCCTTTGACTCGGTTTAAAGACGGGCTGTGAGAATCTAATTAGAATTGTGATTGTTGACAATCTCAAACTTACAAGCCTTAACTTTAAGTAAAGCCTTTGCCTCCCTGGGTGTACTCTCCCTCTTGTTTAACGGGATGTGTTCTTAAGCATTGTTTCAAAATGATGCCTACGGCCACTGTTGCAAATGCTTAGACTGTGAAATGAGCTCTCCGCCAAAGTTTTATTTTACAGTATGAGGTTATTCAATAAAGTTATTAGATTCTTGAAGGGTCGGCAACCCACAAGTGATACCCCAGGTGTTGCAAGCGTCCATAGACTGGGGTGACCGCTTACTACAACTTTTTGATGTGCCACGTTGTTGAGTCTATTATGATTGTTTTTTAATTTGTAATATCTTGAACAGCCAAGTTACCACGTACATACAATACATTTTACATACATACCTTTCCATACATCCTAGTCAATAGTAAAAAGTCATAGTTGACACAATTGTAGTATTTCAGCTTACTGTATCATGTGTTATAGATTATCAGTACGGTCAATTTATAAATTAGGACCTCGAATTTCTCTTAGGGAACTATTTAGGGAAATTGATATTTTAACTGTTCCTTGCCAATATATCTTTGCTTGTATAATGTATGTACGCCAAAATTGTCACTTATTTGCTAAAAATAGTGACCTCCACAGTGTTAATACAAGGAATAAGGATAAATTGGTAGTTCCAAAATGTCGTCTTCAGAAGGTACATAGCTCTTTCGCAATACAAAGTATATTTTTGACCGAAGTGGACCCGGATACTACAACAGAGGGGGATCAGGGGCCCTTCCGCCCGCCGTGCCAGCAACCGTATCATCTGTGTTGAGCTTCGGCAGTCTTAGTACCGCAACTTTTTGTCTTCTAAGCTGTCTGTGCAGTGAATCCTCATCCTTAGTCTAAGTAACTTCAAACAAAATGGCCAGGAACAGAAAAAAGAAAAGAGTTTTGACAGCAGCTACTCCATCCACATATAATGTGGATTTTTGCAACATCAGGGGTTTTCACGCAAATCTTAACGCAGTCCATCACCATCTCGAGACTGCGCAGCCAACCATTCTTTCCTGCCCGGCAGATATCCTGCCCGGCCGACACATCATACCTTCATTATCCCGGCTACAAACTCGAGCACAATTTTTTGAGTCGTGCCGGTGTATGTATGTTCGTCCGGGAGGATATCTGCTGTCGCCGACTTCATAGCCTTGAAGACAGGGACCTGTCGATATTGTGGGTGCGCGTAGATCATGGCGGCCACAATCGTATCTATGCGTGCCTATATAGGTCTCATAGCGGTGACACGGACGTAACTCGACTCAGCACCTAAGTTTGACGACTGACAAAGTTGTAGAGCAATATCCTACAGCAGGATTAGTTATTTTGGGAGACTTTAACGCCCACCATCGTGAGTGGCTCAGTTCTCGAACCAATAACTATGCAGGGATATCTGCTCATGAATTCGCTCTGACCTATGGATTCTCTCAGCTGGTACTTTCTCCAACGAAAATACCAGATATAGAGGACCATACGAGCTCCTTACTGGACCTTCTGCTGACTACACGTCCGGACGGATACTCCGTCTCAGTGGATGCGCCTCTTGGCTCCTCGGACCACTGTCTTGTCCGGACTCAAATGTCATGCACACAACCCGATCCTTCTGGGCCAACTAAATGGCGTCGTATGTGGCATTATAAGTCGGCAGACTGGGATGGATTACGAGAATTTTATGCATCGTACCCGTGAAGGCAGATCTGCTATAGCTCAGAAGATCCTGACGTCTGCGCAGCCGCAGTCACTGAGACAATCCTTGCTAGTATGGAATGTATCATTCCTAACCTGCGAGTAGCTGCCAGCGTCAAAAAACGACCGTGGTTTAATAGGTCTTGCAGAGAAGCTAAAATTCTTAAGCAAACTGCATATGAGGCTTGGACAACGGCTCGTAATAATAAGGATCCGAATATTTCTGAGTTAAAACGCAAATTAAATGCTGCCTCGAGGTTCAGTAAGAAAGCAACTGCCAGAGCAAAATTCCAATTCATCGGCAAAATAGGTGGGCGACTTGCGAGCTATCCTTCTGGGAGTCGTGCTTTCTGGTCGCTTGCTAAAGCTGCCGAGGGGAACTTCGTCGTCATTACCACCACTGCGTAAGACCGATGGTGACTTCGACCACAGTGCAAAAGAGAAAGCCGATCTATTGGGCAGTCTCTTTGCCTCTAACTCGAATGTGAACGACGAAGGCGCTGTACCACCTACTTTACCGTGGTGCGGTAAGACCATGCCGGAAATCTCTATAACACAGCGCGAGGTCCGGCGGGCGTTGCTTTCCCTAGACGTTCATAAGTCGAGTGGGCCAGACGGCATACCAGCAGTGGTGCTTAAGCAGTGTGCTCCTGAGTTATGTCCTGTACTCACGCGCCTCTTCACGCTGCTCCTGAGTTATGGAAGACTGCGAATGTGCACCTGGTGCCTAAAAAGGGCGATAGATCAGATCCATCGCATTACAGGCCTATCGCTATAACCTCTCTCCTCTCCAAGGTGATGGAGCGTGTGGTCAACACACAGCTTTTGAGATACCTAGAAAAACACGACCTGATCAGTGACCGTCAATATGGCTTTCGCCACGGTCGCTCAACTGGTGACCTTCTAGTGTATCTCACACACCGATGGGCACTAGCCATTGAGAGTCAGGGGGAGGCATAGGCATGTAGCCTAGACATAGCGAAGGCGTTCGATCGGGTCTGGCACCGGGGTCTTCTATCGAAGTTGCCATCTTACGGAGTGCTCGAGGGTTTGTGCAAATGGGTGGCTAGCTTTTTGTCCGGCAGAAGCATACGAGCCGTAGTTGACGGTAGTTGCTCTGAGAGCATGGACATTAATGCTGGTGTCCCGCAAGGCTCTATGCTGTCTCCTACGCTGTTTCTACTGCACATCAATGATATGTTAGACATCAACAACATACATTGCTATGCAGATGACAGTACTGGAGACGCTTATTACACGGGCCGTGCAAGCATCCCACGTTCCGTTGTGGAGGAAAAGCGTGAAGATCTTGTGTCTCAAATCGAGATCGGTCTGTCCAAGGTCTCTGACTGGGGGCGGGAAAACTTGGTCCGATTCAACCCTTCAAAGACACAAGGCTGCGCGTTCAGCGCTAAAAAAACCCCATTCACTGTAGTCCCACAATTCCAGAACACTCCCCTCTCCATCTCCAAGAGCATTGGGATCCTTGGCGTTGACATCTCCAGCGATGTTCAGTTCCGAGATCATTTGCTTGACAAGGTAAAGCTGGCGTCCAAACTTGGTGTTCTCAACAGAGCGAAGCAGTATTTCACGTCGGGGCAAAGGTTGCTACTTTACAAGTCGCAAGCCCGGCCCCATATGGAGTACTGCTGCCATCTCTGAGCGGGTGCACCCGGATACCAGCTTGGCACTTTTGACTCGGTTCAACGACGGGCTGTGAGAATTGTCGACGATCCCAAACTCACTTGCGGTATCGAGCACTTAAGTCTGAGGAGAGACTTTGCCTCCCTGTGTGTGTTCTACCGCTTGTACAATGGATTGTGTTCTGAGGAATTGTTCGAAATGATGCCCACGGCTACTTTCTACCATCGCACCGCTCGCCATCGACAGGGAATTCATTCTCACACTTTGGAACCAAAATGGTCGCGTACAGTGCGGTTTCAGAGAAACTTCCTCCCGCGAACCCTTGGGTTGTGGAATGAGCTCCCTGCCAAGGTTTTCTCTAAGGACTACAGTATGAGGTTCTTCAAAAAAGAAGTTATTAGATTTCTGAAGGGTCGGCAACGCGCGAGTGATGCCCCTGGTGTTGCAAGCGTCCATAGGCTACGGTGACCGCTTACCATCAGGCGGACCGTAGGCTTGTTTGCCACCTTAGTGGTATATAAAAAAAAAAACATTTGACATTAGATTTCAATACACCCTAGGAAAGGCGAACGTCGTGGCGGATACTTTGAGTAGACCAATTTGTTCTGACGAGTCTCGCGAAAACTGCGGCGTTTGCTCCGTCATTTGTGATCTACCCAGAAAGTCACCTAATCAGTTACGTCAAGAACAAATCTCTGACCCTGATTTAGAAAAGATAGTTAGGGAGTTAGAAGACACTGATGAGGTCATATCCCGAAGGTGGTCGGAAAGGGGATACCTTATGAACCAGGGTGTCTTGTACCGTTTTAATCCGGACTCTGAGACGGAATCCCCTCAACTAGTACTTCCTGCCGGTCAAGTGGCTGATGTTTTAAAAGACTTGCATGACTCTTGTACGGCAGGCCACCCTGGCATTGACAGGACATACCAAAAGGTTGCACAACTGTATTACTTTACAGGGATGCGCAGAATAATCACTGATTATGTCAAAGCCTGCATACACTGCCAGCGATATAAAGCGAGCAATGCCAAACCAGCTGGTCTTCTCCAAACACCAATCATGAACCAACGCAATGAAGTTTTAGCTATGGATCTATTTGGTCCATTACCAGAAGGAGACTAGGAGGAGCGCTGGATTTTACTCATTGAAGATACAGCAACTAGGTGGACAGAACTGTTTGCCCTAAAAGAGGCAACAGCAGAAGCATGTGCTCATGTTTAAATCGAAGAATATTTTATGCGTTTCGGTCTTCCTCGCAGAATTATATCGGACAATGGAGTCCAATTTGTGTCTGCAGTAATAAGACAATGTATGTTGGTGCTGAAGATAAAACAATTATTATTATTTGATTTACCCACTTTGTTTTATTTTAGACTACATGTCACATTGGACTAATTAATTTCATTCATGACATAATACGAATAAAACTTGATTAGATACAGTTCACGGTTATTATTTGTATGTATTATTTACATAATGATTTTTGTTCTGAACAACGGTAAATTGGTAAGCCAATTATACTCGGCGTTAAAAATGAAGTTTTATTCGTATCATGTGACATTTGAAAAATACGTTTTATGAAAGCTTAGCCATGAACTGTTACGAGGAATGTGAAGGCGTACCGGCAATATGAAATGTATAGGAAAACTATTTTTCGCGCTCTACACCAGGTATTGTCGTGAAAGTGGCATTCCTGTATAATTTACTATTGCTTGTAAACCTCCAAATTTCTCGCAAAAGTTCATGATTTAGTTATAATTTGGAGATGTATGTATGTAGGTATATATAGTAAAAAAAGTTTTGCCACATCACGGATAGATTGCGTTAAACTGTTAGCAAATTAAATGGACGAGATACCCGTCTATTTCAGGTATATATATTTTAGTCTTTGTAGACAGCTTTTATACAAACTTGATAGTCAAGGCGCGTCATTACCGCTCGTGGGTTCTATGAACGCGCGCTTTGCTTTGAGAAAAGTATAGTTTACAAAGAAAACCCTGCTTTGCAAACAAATATTAGTAGTTGATCACATTTATATATTTTTAGGTTCCGGTTTCCGTACTAATTGTACGTGTTGTAGTTTATAAATTCAACAAACAAAAAAAATGGGTGCCGCTAAGGTCACCCTTCCAATTACCAATTACCAAGCCTGACGTTGCTCAAACTTGAATATTCCAAAACAACATTTGTTACTGTTTCTCTTAATAATATTGCTAGATGCCCAAGCCATATCTCTCGTCCGTATTTACTGAACCTTCAATCTGGTAGATTGGTGGACAGCTGAGAATACCTTCCTTCGTTTATTTATTTTGTAGTAAGATTTTATTTTGACACAACAGGATTGAAAGATTTACCTTAAATATCCAAATTCCAATTTAAAATTACTTTTAGGCTCTAGAGATTATACCTTGGAGCTACTTTAGTCCCTGCTTACGAAGGACCAACCAACTGTTTCTGTTTGAATATATTATTATGTTAAAAAAAAAATCATAGGTTGGCATTGGGTCAAGAAACTATAAACACAATATAATTCAAGTAACAACCAGGAATTTTTTTTCATTTATTGTGGCAACATACAGCCATTACAGTTTCTTTTACTATTGCTTATGGTAATATTGCTAAAGCCAATGAGTGCCGAATAATTAAAGTAAATTTTTTACAAATACAAATTTATAAATCAATTTGGTAAGCGTCTTCGTGTTATTAAGGTACATTTTCTAAATGGTATTTCTAATCTATTCATAGATATATACATATACGTATATATATTTATATACATATGTAGATATATATACACATAATACATAATTAACTAATTATATTAACATATTGAGATAATATATTAGTAATATTTTATATTTTTATATAAATTATATTTTATTTTCATAGGTATATGAATGAAGAAAATTTATATATATTTATATACTTAAAACATAAAGATAGCTTATGATAGAAGTTTATTTATTTGGTTTTTAATTGTGAGAACCGAAACATTAAACAAGTCTAATTCAAAAAATTCTTTATTAAACAAGTTTGTAGAGCGAGTTAAATAACAATTTTTTATGTAATTTTTCTTGTATTCAGGTGGTAAAAACAAATTAATATTAGGGCGAGTAGTTAATGTCAAATTGCTTACGGCGATTTTCTAGACTAAGTCTAAACTAATATTATAAAGGTGACAGATTTGTATGTAAGTATGTTTGTAACGAATTGGCTCAAAAAGTAATGGACTGATTGGAAAAATTCTTTTACCATTAGAAGCCGACATTATCCCTGATGAACATAGGCTACTTTTTACCGCGGGAAAATGCTTCATTCCTACGGGAAAACGGGTAATAGTACAACGGGTAGTAAGAATTATCCTTCCGTACTTATTTTTTTCACCTAACTTCTCAACGGCTAAACCGATTGGGTTGAAATTGTATATGGGTATTTCGATGGTTTCCTGGATGATTTAAAAATACAATTGGACCCAGTAGGTGGCGCTGTTGTCGGTATGTCAACTACTAAACGGCTTGATCGATTGGGTTGAAATTTTGTATGTGTATTTCCATGGTTTCATAGACACGAATGTATTATGCCATAAAAGAGGTAAGATTTGATTGTTTGTTTTTTTCTATAATTGAGGAGTTGCCGTAAGAACCTACGCTGACAACGAAATTTAGGGCGGGCAAAGCCGCTGGCAGAAGCTAGTAGTTTATAATGTTGTAGGGACGATAGATAGCTTTTACTCGGACGGTTGTTGCGATAATTCAGGGTTTTAATGAAGAGTTTCTGAATTTTTTCTAGTCTGCTAATATGTATTTTATAATGGGGGCACCATGTTGTCGAGGAACTGGATAACCTCGACGTTTGCATGATGATAAAGTCCCTGCTCGTGGTCTTCTGCATACTTTTTGATAATAATGTCGACAAATTCTACGTTAAGGTCCTAGTGGCGATCATCGTTTCTTATTTACGAGGGTGCAATAACTATTCTCCTGAGTACCTTATTTTGAAATCTTTGGATGATTAGAATTATAATATTTTTGGTACAGCCCCACAGCTGTAAACCATAGGTCCATACTGGCATTAGGACTTGTTTGTATAATAATATTTTGTACGGCCAGAGTAGAATTCATTTATTTACTTATTTGGTCTGCCAACAGATTTACCATTATGAACTTATGAACTACTATATTTTAAAAACTAACAAGCTTAGAATACTAATCCAATTACAGGCAAACTTAACATGCACAGTGTTTATATTAACAATCGACTTAGCTAATAAGTTTAAATCAAAATATAGAGATTTTTTTTTAATAAAAGTACTATAAACTACAATGAAAAACGAAACACGAAAAGAAATTAGGTTAAAAGTTTATATTTAGGGGGATTTATATTCATACAAAGTTTTCTAAATAGATATAGTGATGACGAAAAAATGTCGACCTTTTTTGAAATAAAGAACTGATTGTGTTCACAAATTCTGGGTATCACACCGTGATGGCCAATGTTTGTTTTAAATACTTGTATGGCAAAGGGATGAAAAATATCGAACCTCTGTCCACGACAAGGGACAAGAAAGTATATTTTTTCTATTAGTAGAGAACTATCTAGAAGACCTGAGAGAATTTTAAAAAGAAGTATTCGGTCAGCTACCCTGTGGCGATCTTCAAGAGAAGTAGTTATGAAAATTGTAAATCTATCCGCGTAACTTTGCAGCGTATGTAATTTGTGGGCATCAACTGACAAGATAAACAGGAAGCGCTTTTGTACTTTTTCTATTCTGTCAATGTGGCATTTATAGTAGGGATTCCATGCACTATAGCAATATTCTAGTGTACTACGTACAAGAGCATTGTAAATGGATATGAGAGCAGTTCCATTCTTAAAAGTGTTACAATAACGCCAAACGAATCCTAAGATTTTAAATGATCTATTAATAATTTTGTACATGTTTGGAATAAAAGTCAATTTTGAATTTAGTACTTCGCCAAGATCCCTGATATCATCGACTTCTTCTAAGTTGCAATTATGATGCAACAGGTGCAGATTTTTGTAAAAAATTACGCTTCCAATGAAATTTTATATATTTTCATTTTTTTATAATAAAAGTAAGTTTATTTAATGTAGCTCACTTTAAAATTTTGTTTAAATCTTTTTGTAACAAAATAGAATCTTCAAAACTTTTGATGACCCTATATATTTTCAGGTCATCCGCAAAGAATGAAAATTTTGAATATTTAATGTTACTGCCCAGGTCTTTAACAAATATCGAAAATAATATTGGGCCCAAATGAGAGCCTTGGGGGACTCCTCGGTACTAGTTTCGAGTAGAATTTAACGAAAAAACTTTGAAACACGGGACACTATAACAGAACGACCGTTTCAGATGGTCCGTCTCCGGTAAACGACCGGAGGATGTAAGAAACTGTGGAAGTTTCCAGATATCCATTCCTAGTTCTCTAACCTTCTACAAGGTTTCAAATAAAGATACCGTAGAATGTGTTGACGTGTGACACTAAGCGGCATTACTCAATTATAATATCTGCTCCTTAGCGTAAAGACTTTGTCTAAGATTGAATTTTCTTCTAACATATTTTCAACGCTTAAGAGAATACACTTCACGGCGCCCGCGCGCGTTTTACATTTTTGCTAAAATGTTGCTGTCCCTATCGAAAACAACGCGGGCGCGAGACCCCCTTACCCCGCGTCGCGCGCCGTTTTCTGGTATGATTTTGTCGTATAGCTGGAACGTCAGTATTCTGATAAGCGATATGACTTTCACCCAAAAAAACTATATTTTGAGCATTAACGAAGTATAAATGAATTATCATCATTAATTTTTCAATTTAATAAGTATTTAATGTGCTGCCATATTGTTTATTCGATTGCGATAAAACTATGTTAATTTATTGCTTCCACTTGCGCAAAAGTTATAGGCATGAAAGAATGTCATTGGTTGTAATGGAATAGGTTAAATACTCAAAGCATTGACCAGCATCGGACCTAAGTGACGGTAATACAAAACAATCCTATACTTTTGTCAACGAGTGTGTGCCATCTATAATCAAACAAATCAATCATTCATGCGATTTGCTTAATTCCTTAGTAGGTATTAGACGTTCTGTTCGGCGCGCTCTCTGAGAAAATAGCTAGGTACCTACTTATACAAACTTATAAAGGTTATGCAAGTTTTTTTTTTTGAAAAATTATTTATTTATAGACAGGAATTAATATTGAAATAGGAGGATGTTTCTAAGCTAACATTCATTTATCTTTTCACATAGACCAGCAAGGACGATAATAAAATAGGTAGGCAACTCGGTACCTCGTAACATTCTTACCCACACATACGGTATCTACCGTTTTTAAAATTTACTTTCAAATCATAACAATGTTAATAATGGTAAAATGTAAGTACAAATATTTACTTACCTTTTACCATTTTTAAATTTATACTTATATATTATAGGTACTTATAGGCTACTTAATTAGTATTTTTCAAAATAATTGTACGCTACGAAATAACGTTACGAAATTGTTGATGAAGTTAAGTAGTAAGTTGTAACTTTTTAAAAACGGGTACACTGTCTACTGATTGATAAAGAAATGAAAGGTAACATAAATGTAACATTGACGGTCAATAGATAATTAATTATACCAAATAATCTATAAATGTTGTAATTCGTAAACAATATTCGTAGTAAGTAGTTTTTGAAATGGAGTAGGGTAAAACACCCAAATGTCGGCCAATTAACGTTAAACGCAACTTTCAGTCCTAACCATACCTGAACCTTGAAGTTATCCACCGTTGAATTTGCATTGTCGGGCTATTTGACATTTACACTTTATGTTATTGAGTATATATAGTGATTATAAACATCTTAAATTACGAGACAAAGAATAATAAGCGTTTAAAGTTTTGTACGGCAAATTTCCTTAATATTGGCCATCCTTTACCTACCTGGCCTTCTTCTATCCTAATGTCGAATCGTAAAAAGGGCATTATATCAATAGAAATTATTTATTTGTGTTGAAACTTTACCATGCATAACTTTAACTTTTTATAACAACTTCTAAAATAGAAATCGTAATAGGTTATATATTTATTCTTGTTTTTCTTATTATTTGGAAATTGACCAATAATAAATAAAATAAAATAAATTGTTGAAATTTCCAACGGTAACTAGTTTTAATGTGATAAACAGCATTGTGTTTTTCAGCAAAAAAATATAAACACACAGTTACATGAATAGACTTATTTAGTATTGGAAACAAATGAAGCTTGCCAAGCTTAGGTTGTTAGAGCAGTCTATTAAAAAAGTATAACTAACATTTTGAGGCGGCCGAACTTTGGTTATTCAATTAACGGTTTAAAAGCCCTAACTTAGGATACTAATAAATCCATTAAAATTAAACATTGCTATTTAGCTGTCCGGAATTAGTAAGAAAACTATTGTAAGCTATTGGTGGACAAAAAAAACATATTGCCAGAGTGGTATCCGCTGACGTTTTTTGCCAAATTAGTGACAGAATTGCACTGTGCTGCCCCTCGCCGGCTTTGCATAATCTTTGTCATAACCTTTCATTTGATCATTCTATCAGTAGGCAGTGAATACATTTTATAAAAGCTATAACACCGTACTTAACTTCATCAGCAATTTCGTAACGTAATTTCGTATCTTACAATTATTTTGAAAAATACTGATTAGGTAGGTAGGTACCTACAATATATAAATATAAATTTAATAATGGTAAAGTTAATTATTGGCCGCTTGGCCCTCTTGACTCGGTTCAACGACGGGCTGTGAGAATTGTCATCCATTCCAAACTCACTTGTGGTATCGAGCCCTGTGTGTGTTCTACCACTTGTACAATGGGTTGTGTTCTGAGGAATTGTTCAAAATGATGCCCACGGCTACTTTCTACCATCGCACCGCCCGCCATCGGCAGGGAATTCATTCTCATACTTTGAAACCGAAATGGTCGCGTACAGTGCTGTTTCAGAGAAACTTCCTCCCGCGAACGCTTAAATTGTGGAATGAGCTCCTTGCCAAGATTTGCTCTAAGGACTACAGTATAGGTAGGGTTCTTCAAGAAATAAGTTATTAGATTGCTGAAGGGTCGGCAACGCGCGAGTGATACCCCTGGTGTTGCAAGCGTCCATAGGCTACGGTGACCACTTACCAACAGGCGGACCGTAAGCCACCTTAGAGGGATAAAAAAAAAAAAAAAAGTACGAAGTTATAATTTTAAAAATCGTGTTCACTGCCTACTGATTGGCTGAAGACATTAAAGGTTATGATAAAGATTATGAAATGCATCATTGAATTATAATTTAAAAATAACAGTGACGGTATGTATGCAGTATGGTGTCTTTATGTCGTCGTACGCTCTAGTGATATAGTGTATAGAAGCCGGCGGCAGCAGTGCAATTTTATCACTAATTTAGCGGAAATGTCAACGGATACCACACTGGAAATGTGTTTGATTGACCATAAATAGCTTGCAATAGTTTTCTTACTGCTTCCGGACAGTAAAATAGCAATGTTAAAGAATTTTTATTTTATTTTAGTTCTTTACTTTAATTTGTTACTTAGAAATAACGGGGCCCATGATAGGATTCTTATTTTATAACAAAACCCTAATGTTGGCCTGCAGCCGAGACAAGGGGGAATACAGCAATTTTATAATTTATTAGTATCCTAAGTTAGGGCTCTTAAAGTTTATAAAGCGTTCCATACCCGTTAATTGAATGACCAAAGTTCAGCCGCCTTTTAATGTTAGTTATACTATTTTATTAGACTATAAAAATCACGGCCGACATAAGGCTACTCTTACAACCTAAGCTCGGCTACATTTACCTGTTCTAATGAAATATAAGATGTTCAAAATACTAAATAAGTCTTTTCATGTAACTGTGTGGAACAGTGCGTTTATAATTATTTGCTAAAATACACAATGCAGTTTGCCACATTAATAATTTATTTTTTAATAATAATATAATAATTTTATTATATTTTATTTATCATTCGTCAAATTCAGTTTTTACATGAAAATCATAAGAAAATACTTATATAACCTAATATAATTTCTATTTTAATACAACTTTCAATTTTAAATAACAATGACTAATAATGCCTTCTTTTGTTTACGATATAGAACATTCTTTACTGGCCGATATTAGAGTTGAAGAAGGTTGTATTAAGGAAATATTACAAGCGTCCATAGGCTATGGTGACCGCTTACCATCAGGCGGACCGTCGGCTTGTTGCCAATTTTTAATATATAATATTTACTTTTTATAATATTATTTTTATTTAGGAATAATTGGAAATCTCTTTGTAGACTTTCAATCTTAGTGACACATTGTTCACAGTAGAAAAATAGGTATCATACGGCAAATTTTTAAATAGGCATGTATTCATTATAAAAATCCATACTAATATTTTAAATGCGAAAGTTAGTCTGTCTGTTTGTACCTCTTGACGCTTAAACAGCTGTACTGATTAAGATGATATTTATCATGGACATAGTTTGACTCCCGAGAAAGTACATAGGCTACTTGAAAACGTCAAGTGTGAGTCGGTTTTTTATTCTATAAGTGAGGAGTTGTCGTTGGAATTCTACACCGATAACGGGGGCAAAAGCTAGTAGGTATTATATTAGAGTGAGTTATACTCATGATCCTGTCTGATCGAGGGTCAATAAATTGCAAATCAAATGGTAACACTTTTAATTTTATAACCTACTATTATTTTGCACGCTCTAGGCAGTGCTCTTTATAGGTGTTACTAGCTGACCCGGTGAACCGTGTTTCTTATTCTTAACTGCCTCACCAACCTTTTGTGGAAGGGTTGTACTAATTCAGAAACCTTCCCCGACATGTGCATAACAACTTACCAAAATTTCATTAAAAACAGGTCACCCTTAAAGTGAGAGTCCGACTCGCACTTGACCGTTTTTCTTTCATAAAAACCTTGCCCTAACACAATCCAACACAAAAAAAAAATTACCCGAATTGGTCCAGCCGTCTTCGAGTTTTCCTTAGTGCGCGAGTCCGACTCGCACTTGACCCAGGGCGACGAGCACTTGACCCTTTTTTCTTTCACAGAAACCTTCCCCGGCGTGTGCAAAACAACTTACCAAAATTCCATTAAAATCGGTTTACCCTTTTTGCGCCAGCCTGACTCGCACTTGACCCTGTCAGACTCGCACTTCACCCTGTCAGACTCGCACTTGACCTTTTTTTCTTTCTCGGAAACCTTTCCCGGCGTGTGCATAACAACTTACCAAAATTTCATTTAAATCGGTTTACTTTAAGTGCGCGAGTCCGACTCGCACTTGACCCAGGGCGACTAGCACTTGACCTTTTGTTTCTTTCTCGGAAACCTTTCCCGGCGTGTGCAGAACAACGTGTTTTTTTTATAAAAACTTTGCCCTAACACTAATAAACACAAGGAAAAAAATTTACCCGAATTGGTCCAGCCGTCTTCGAGTTTCGCGCTTGGCAACAAATTTTGCGATTCATTTTTATCAATATAGATTACGCTAAATACCTACCTAGTAAAAGGTCAAAAAAATCTAATTATCTTGCTGCGCAACAAAACATACAACAGTGATATTTTCGTAATTGTTTCCTTAGGTCCTTTTCTTTCGTAATTGTACCTACTTACGTCAAACGCGATACAAGTGAAGATTCGCTCTCGGATGGCCCGCGACTGATTTTGGCTGCTACCTTGCCTCGCCTCCCCCGTCTCAAGCCCCCCGTGTTTGTCAAGATTTTTGTGTTTCGAATTATTGTGTTTATTCATTTAATTTACAGTAATAATAATAGTAAAGTTTTTTTATTTAGAAAATTTATTATATTATCTAGGTCTGTGGAGCTTTAAAATTTTCAGAAACGTTTTTGTTATAGTGTATAATAAGCACGAAGTTGCAGCTGTTTTTACCATAAATTACAAGTTTTTGCTCTCTAAACAACTCTTTTAGAACTAAACAATTTAACGTAAAACTGAAACACCACAGACCTAGATATTAGTTGTCTGGTGTTGTTAAAAGAAAAAAGATTGAGTTTGAGAGATTGATATGCATCATAGGAGAAAAATCCTGTTGTATGGAGCGCGCTGCGAATCCGATATTCTTAAATAGGCGAATGATCTAAACTAAAGCTATTATATGTGCTCATAGAAAACCGTCTAGTACTCGGAAGAGTCAACGGTTTTTTTATCTTTACCATACAGATGTTTACGGTTGCTAATATCTGGAGAAGGCTGCCCCTTCTCGATCGCTCCTCGGGGCGGTGCGTGTCCTCTATTGAGGGACATACGCACTGAAGAGGATTCTAGGAGTTACTCTCGACTCCAGATCCTCGGCCTGTAAGCTAGCAGAGCTTCCACCTGAGCAACACTGCTCACCGTAACTACGAGGTGAACTTCAGCCACGTGCGGCATAGCATCGTGCCAGCCACGTGTGGCATAGCATTGTGCCGGCTCTCGAAGGCCCTCGCCTAACAGTACTCACCACATGTCCTTTGGTCACATAAAGTCAGTCCCGTCCGCGTAAACCTACTCTGGCGGCGGACACCTACTGAATGTGGACGTCATGGAAGACATCATTGATCGGGCTTTAGGCCGAAGAACTAAATTGAACTTTCTGTCTTAATAAATATTTGAAAATCTTATACTTAGAAATCTGTTTAGGTAGGCTTTTGGCTTTCTATCTTTCTGTATAGATAGGTAGTTTCTAATTTTGTAAAATATATAGCTCTAATCTATATTTAAACTCTAGACCGTTCTTACGTTACCTCAACCCCCGCCCTAGTAATGCGGCCGGGCATTTTATATAATTCATAAAATCTTGTGACAGTATAAATAATTCCAGTACCTACTAACACTTTCGCACTTTCCAATAATAGCGCATTCGAAAATGTTTTCGTTCACGCGATAGATATAAATTTTTTAATGTCATCTACGACTTCCTGACAAAGTCTTATTGTACAGTAAAATTAGATAAATTTTTAGGCTAAAAAACGTTGATTGGTAGAGATTTAAATTTTGGTGTACATGTTCATAAAGCCTCCATATGAACATACTAAAAGTCCCTATCGATAGCTGTTGCGCTCGCGCCACCATCTTGGAAAAATTGTTGAAATATATTTTTTTAGTCTTATTCCGTGAAACTACCAAGAATAGATAGAAGAATACAGATAAGAGGGTACGAAAGAGAGAAAAAGGGAAGGGGGAGGGAAGAGGCAAATGCATTATGTGACATGATGTGTATGGCTGGGTCGGAATTTGTTTTGGGTCCGCTTGGATATTCGTTCGTTCATATATTTCAGCTGGAAGACGTCCACTGCTGAACTTAGGCCTCCCCCATGTGTAACCACAACGGCCAATCCTAAGCCGCCTCCTCCCATCCGCTTCCTGCGGCTCTGACGGCCATCCCCCGCTGCGTCTTCCGATCCTTGGTCACCACTTGAAAACCTTTTTTCCCCATAGGTTATCGGTTCGACGAGCCATGTGGCCTGTCCATTGCCACTTCAGCTTGCTAACTGTTTGAGCTATTGTCGGTAACTTTAGTTCTTCGGCGAATTTTCTCGTTTCGGATTTTATCGCGCAAAAAAACACCAAGCATAGCTCTTTCCATAGCTCGCTGAGCAACTCTGAGTTTTTTTAAGAGGCCAACAGTAGAAGACCACGTTTCTGGATCGTAAGACATCACTGGCAACACACATAGTGGGTATAAAAGCCACGAAATAGCCACGATCGGCTATCAATCCCGAACAACCATGACCAGCCATCAGCTGATCATCATCTCGTAGGTATGCCTCCCCATAAAGACTTAGGCAACTTATAACGATTTACGAGACTGTGTATGTAAATGTAAAAATGGTTAGAAAGCACCGTTTATTGTACTGCAATACTACAAATGGCAAAGGCAAGGCAGACTAATTGACATACTCAACTCTAAAGACAGCTACTCTCTTAGCCAAAGCAGCCACGAAAACCTGATGAATAGGATTTAGCTCAGCGTCCAGGCTAACTGGAGCTATGAAGCTAATAAAGTCGACACCCTGAGTGCCATGCCTTTCTTCAAACGTCAAAATAAACCCTGCGTTTGACGATGACGAATGGAAGGTAGATTGCTTAACAAAAACTTAGAGTCGTAATGCTTGCTGAGCACTATACCAACAGACGAAAATCACGTCCGCAAGTTAGAAAGTGAAATCAAGAGGAAATGCGCTCTCCCGCCGCTTGCCTCTCTACCTCCTGACATTGTAGACGTAGTTCTACAAGCTGCCAAAATAAAAGCTACCCCTGATCGTTATACTAATAAGAATTTTTAAAGAGGTACTGTCGAACTATATTTTTTCGCAGCGTAGTTAGTGTAAAAACATCCTGAGCCTTCATCGTATAGATTAGTTAGTTTAATAAACGCATTGGGTAAGCTGTATTAACTTTTACCACAACCACGGTTACATTATTTCATAGACACTTTATCTTCACCAAAGTCATTTCGGTTTTTGGGCAACCGGGGCACTGCATCACGGATTTTTCGACGTGGTGAAAGCGTTTAATAAAGACTGACACAATGGTTTTGAAGCTGTTAGATTAATAAGCTGTTTCTCTAAACACTGAGTTCGCTCTTCACTGGTTTATATTTAAAGTACTTGCTAACATATGGGTGACATATTTAATGACCACATCAATATTTGAGATCTAATGAGAGCAAGGATGAGATCTAGTTGTGGTAAGCTGATTATTTTAAGAGCTTTCTTGACTTTGTCCCAGTTTATCACAGTCATTGTCGCAGTGGCTTCGTAGGCCTGAGGTCCAAGGGACATAATAACCGATAAATTGTTAGAGCAAAGTTCATTTAGCACTTCTACGGATCTCAAACTTAGGATTATATTCTGCAGAAATGTTATGTCGAGTTCCAGCCTATGATTGTCATTAGCGGCCTAGTTAGTAGCAATAATAATGTTAAATGTCTGTCGAGAACCTTGCTTTTTTCATGCGCAGAATAATTAGTATAAGTTTATTTAGGAATCAGACGCGATGATGATTGGCAGATGGTCGGTCGGTCTAGGCTATTCGCTATTTTTACCTACCAAGCGGACCCGAAAGACGTTCCGCCCTGCTATACACATCATGTCGCATAATGCATCTGCACCTTAATTTCTCTCCCCTTTTCCATCTATTTCTTTCTCACCATCTCTGTCGGTCTTTCTTTTTCTAGGTAGTGTCACGGATAATTTTTTTAAATATATATATTTAAACTATTTTAAAGTAAACGGAAACAAAACCTGTATATCAACAGCAAAAGTAAAATATTTTGCTTTTTAATGTCGGATTACATCTAAAGTATTGGAGATACATAAATAATATGTCTTAACTTTTTTATAGGAAATTAACTAAAAGAGGATACCTTTAACCAAGATCGCGGCGCGAGCGCAACGGTTATCTATGACTTTAAATATGTTAAACGATAAGTTCTAATGAACATGTACCTACTCTTCTGATCAATGTTTTTTTTTATTTTCTAATTTAAGTTCCTTTGTTTCTTCTACTAGCCCAATCGGAATTCCGTTTGGAAACAAAAAATTAAAACTTGAAGTTTTATGATCTTTAAAAGTCAACAGGTACGTTTGGAATAAAAACCCGTAAAATGCCCGCGATGCCTAGATATCCGCGAGAAATTGTGGCTTACTGTGACGTCCTATCGAAAAATGACCTCCACAAAAATTGTAGAAAAAATAATTAAATATTAAGCCTTTTCCACGAAATTTATGTTTCATGCTTTTGGGAGGCCGAAAAGTGGATGCTTACAGTTAAAAGTTATTATTGAGATAGGGCTCATTTCGAAGAAAAAAAATTGTAAGGTCGTCCTGCAAAAACACTCTTAGAAATTACTTTGTAAACAACAATTTTTGTTTAATAATCATTAAAAAAGTGTACTTTTTTTACAAAATTTTTGATAAAATGACGACGCCAATGTATTTGCTGGAAAAAACTAAATAAACTACAATAAGCGTGTTTTTGCAGGACGAAATGTTTTTTTTTTTCAATTCAAAAAGTAGAAATACAAACTAATAAAATGTTTTTTTTTTAAATGTAAACGTCCACTGAAAGTTGGGGTGGATTCGGTCTCCCGAGTCCATAAAACATAAATTTCTCGGAAACGGCTCAATATTTTATTTCAAAAATTTAGGATCCCCTAGTGTCATAAAATAAAGCGGACCTAAAAAATAAAAAAACCAAGAAAAAATTTAAAACGTTATTTGTAAATATCACAAAAATTTTGAGACAAAAAGTGTTTTCTACAAAAGTTGTATATTTTTTATATAAGTTATTTTTCGATGTGGCTTCAAAGTAATCCAGAAATAAAAAAAACCATTGTCACCTCTTTTCATTTAATTTTAAGGGGGCATTTGCCGGTTTTTATTCCTAAAGTACCTCTTAACCTTTTAAAATCATAACCCTTCAGGTTTATATTTTTTTTCTCATAAAAAATAAATAAATTCCGATCGGACTATACACGAGTCATTTTGATTCATGTTATTTTATTATGAATTAGATTACTAAGCAATTAAACATAGCAATATTCATTGCTGACACTAAATCTTTAGGCATTTTTATAAAATCTCTTCGGAAGCGTTTAAATCCTGAGCACTCTAACGACTTTAGTGGTAATAATGTCGTCAGAGATAGGGCACCCAAGGCACTCATTATAAGATGAGACTATTTTGAGTGTGGAAAGTTCTCTAAACAGGACGGCGTGCACGATCACGTCCGTTAGCCTGGTACGGTGGCCACTATGCTCCACTCAAGCTAACGCTTGTTTGCCTGGCCACTATCGGTAGCGGAGGGCCCTCATTAAACCTATTGTAGAATACTGACCTTATGGGTCGGCTGTCTCGACGCCGGGGTGACAATCAGTGTGTCCTATTGTCAGTATTGGGGGCTAGCTTGCACAGAGAGAATTTACTTTTAGGGTTATCAACACAAAAGGGGAGTAGGTATATATTAATAATAATAAACTGTTATCTGTTTTTACCGATGGCGCCGCCAGTCGCCACTCCGTTGCTGGAATCCGTGACGAACCGGTCAATACCGCTGCAGTATTGAAGCTGGGAAGATGCTGTCCGAGAGGTGTGCCACTGCGTACTGGCCATAAACACTTCACCAATACTTTTGTCCCCGTGGACGAAACGATCACTGCAGTCCGTAGATATGCTTTGCGATATTCAAAATTGAGCAAAACACCACCGCTCATCTTTACCAGCCAGCCAGATCGACTCCTCAAACGGGAGAATCCTAAATAACAGAAAGACGGCACAAGGTCGTCACAGCTCGTCTCAGAATGGAGACACCAACTAATACCTCAGTAAGTCTAGGTACTCCGTCTTGCCCTGAAAACAATATACGACCCCTTCTCCAGGTGGAAAATATGTAACAGGTCTGAGATACCTGATAGGAATTTAAGGGAAGTGGAAGAGATGCAGTCTTTTTACTATTAAAACTTTCACGTGTCTATGGTTAGTTATTTTTATAAGAAGGAAAAAGGAGTAGTTTTCAAACCAAAACAATTGGATTAAAAAAGTAAAAAAAATAATTTCAGTTGAATATAGTAGAATCTAGTTGTATCAAGTCGTAAAACATAATGTGAAAAATCACATAGTTTTTATATATAAGTTTAATGAAATAACATCTAAGGATGTTAACTCCTTATTTCTTCAGATAGCGAGAAATTATAATGTACAAGAATCTATAGAAAGATATCGGATGTCCAGGAGTGAAGAACCGAAAAAGTTATATATTAGTTATATAATATAATTACCCAAGCAACAAAAGTGGTTTGATAATTATCCTGGAACCAACATTTTATCAGGACTATAACAGAATATTAAGCGTTTACAACCACGGAAAGTGGACCATTTATCCTAATAAAACACCTCTAGTAGACTTGGTGCCTACCACTTAGACCTATAGTAACCTTATAGTTGAACTACACGAAACTACCTGCTCCCGCAAAACTAACTATAAGCGCCTAATAAAACCAAAAACGACTCTAATGTATTTCGTGTTTCTTTTACAAGCTTTTTAAAAAAACATTGTGAATTTGTAGACGTTGTTGTGGACATGTTTAAAACAATATTTATTAAAAAGGTAAGCTACCTATTTTCTTTATAAATGCATTGTCTAAAGTTTTACATTATAACAAGTTAGTACCTATTATGGTTATTGATATCAATTGCTTATTGACTAAACAGGATTTTCGAGCTTTAAAAACCTTAAGATGGCCATGGAATGAAACACACTTCTTGTTGGCTCACAAATGTCATGGTTGTGGCCATAGAGTTTCAAAAAATCCTGAAGAAAGGCCTTATCATTTTGTAATGAATGAAGAACATATAAAATCTTTGTTAAAAGAAGATAAGTTTTGGTGCGAAAACTGCAATTACTACTCAGTTTATGATCACTTCACCAGAGACGAATGTGAACTAGGTAATTTATTAAATGGATGCAAAATTTTCTAAAACTAAATCTTATTTGACACGGCGTTACTTTTATAGGTACCTAATTCAGATCTCAAGTGTTAGTCTCCAGAAGAAATGAATGATTTTTAGCCTGTTATTACATACATACACTAACCTACCCACGCATAACGAGTCAAATTCAATACTAAAATGAATATAAAGGGATATTAGATTAGGAACTTGGGTAGTTAATATGTTCAAGAATTATGTCTAATTATTAAAAAATAAAATTATTACATTTAATATAATAATAATTTCTAAATTAATAGTTATTTTTTAGCGGTTAAGTTATTTAGCCGCTATATAAGATAGAAGACAGATTTTTAATATGGTTAGTTTACTCGTACAAGGGCGGAAATAAAAATTTTCTGCTAGTCTAACTATGCTTTAAGTGGCTATGGTTTACCTACCTTTGTAAATATTTAATACTGATTTATGCCTACTCTTTTGCAGATTCTTGCCATGCCTTATAAAGTAGTACAAACTGTTGAAAACGGCCAGTTAAAGCTAACAGCTGTACCAGATCTATGGAAGCACAATAATGTACTTTTCTGGCCAAAAAAGGTGCAGAAAAGCTAAGGAGAAGTGAAAATTGTGCTCTTGATGCTTCTTGGGATAGTTAAATTTAACTTGTATATTGTACTCTATTCTAATATCACCACGCAACTTAAAAATTTCCTCATATTCAAAATTGGAATGATCTTCAATATCTCTTTCATCTTCTTGCAAAGATTTCTCACTAATACTCTCCTCGTAGTCTGAATCTAAATCTCGTATTGTTGATAAAGTGCGGTTTTGGCCAGAACCATCAATATTAACATTTCGTTGACTATTTTGTACGGAACCTTTGCCAACCTCTACGATACGTTTTTTGTCGGCTACAAAGCCAGAAGCCGCCACCTGAATTAATTGTTGATATGGTTTCGGAAAATTTCTCTTATATATACCACTTTTTTTAAATCGCTTCCATTTATTTAAATCCATTATTCCAGTAAAAGTAATTAATAAAAAGAACATGATAAATCAAAATGTCCGTTATAAGACTATTACAGCATTTGGAAGAGCATTAAAAATAATTGTACTCTTTTACGGGACTTCACAAAGATAATTTTGGATATTAATTATATTACACTAAACTCTTATAACCGTGTTAGGATTATTACAGTATTTAATAATCAACAATGGAAATAAGTACACTTATACTTGTAATAAGCCGTTACATGACTAATTTACTTATAACAGATCCACAAAGTGAACTTATAAACCCTTATCAATTCAGATGGAGGATAGGAACAAACGACTCTGACCAGACCCGTCACGACCTTGCCCCAGCCCACAACAACTGAGTCCGTCGCGAACCAGGCAACCCTCATGGCTCAGGCTAACGAGCCACAACAGAGAGCCGACGGGTCAAAACAAAAAGAGGAGAAGGAACAGAAAAAGGAAGCCAAAGCCCTCGGAGGAATTGAGCGCGCCCGTACCCGTCAACGCACAAGAAGCACAGGCGTCAGTCCAAATAGAAAGGCCCCCTCCACAGGCGGCCCTAACAAATAAACAGGGGCCCCAGCGAGCGGCCCAGGAGGCAAAGGAGCCACAAAAGGAACCTCAAAACCTTCTCATAATCCAGGCGGCTATTGAGGTCGTCCAGGATATTTTGAAGGCGCTTCGCACTGTAAGCCGAGAAAACACGAATGGCTTTTTAAAAACAAACTTTATTTAATACACTAAAACTAAACACAAATCACACACAATTTTATAGAAAAGTTAATATTGAATTAGAAATAGGAATCTGGCAAATATGACCAGCGCGGATTGAGGCAGAGGATGAACTGGGTTGTATGGGGAGCTGTCTCGGCTCGTCCTGTGTCGGGCTTGAGAACCGCTGCATCAGCCCAATAGCTGGTGGCGTGATGTCGTGGGCGGGTGGCGCGATGTCACGCCATTACTATACATATCATAGGTATAACAGTTTCCCCCTTTTAGACTAAACTTACACCCTTGGTGAAGTTTACGTCATAGTTTTAATTCGGGGTAGCGGTATTGGGGATTCTCGATCTGGGTCAGAATTTTCGGGTTCTGGTTCAGAGTTGTGAGTTTCAATAAAGTACTTAGTATATTATGAATAATGTTATAGTTATAACGATACAGATAGTGGTATAGGAGTATGCATTATCGTATTCTAAGATACGAGGTTTATTTATAAAGCAGTCAATATTATTTTCAAGACTTTGAAATTGTTCATTATATAGTTTTAGAGAGTCCAAATCTATGTTTTTAAGGTTAATACTAGGAATACTTTCCCTTACATCACTAAATTTTGAGATATCGCAACATTGGTCATTTATTAAATTAAAATTTGTGGCAATAGTACTTAAATTTAGTTTAACAATAGATTTAGGCAACAGTTGTGTGTCTTTACAATAGGCGACACAACCTGAAGGTATGCTAAGTACACCTGCACCTAAGATGTCAGTTTCGTAAACTGCCAGGACAGTCTATGGAAATCTTAGATCTTTTAGAGATTATGAAGAGCCAACTGCCATTTTCTAATCGCTGCCAAATTTCGACTTCCCAATGTAAAAACCTAGTTTCACATTGTTTCGGAATCGATATCAAAGGTTTCGACACAAGTTCGCTTTCACAAGTTGGGTTAGCAGAACTAGCATACAGGTTGGCCATTTCACACAGGTAAAAAATACGTGACTGTTGTTTTAAATTTTTTGACCACTGGTTACATGAGCTTATAGGCGATGGAATTCCCTACAAAAACCTTTTATTTTATCTCTCTAGGCCAAAATGCATCCGAGAAAACTCAAAAAAACCAAACGTATTTTTTTTTATTTCGGAGCAGCTAGATTTTGGAGCAGAGAAATGCGTATACATGTATACTAATATTGTCTCATCATTGGCACCTGGTGAAGGCGGTCTTGTGTGTGCGTTTGTGTGGCACCCCTCCTTCACAAACTCAGCGCGCGGCAAGAACAACATCTACCAACAATAATATATATTAATATTGTAATTTTTTTTACTCCCTTCTTCCTGGTGACTGGTACTGGTAAGGGATGAAAATTTGGAAATACATGTTCTGAGATAATAAACTCCAAAAAATGTTTCAATGAAGCATCATAACTTAAAAAAAAACGTTTTTTTTCGATATTTTTTGTATTTTGATGTAATAGGGGTGGTTTTTAGGGGATGAAAACAATTCCCTGTCTACGATTTAAATATAATAATTTATCAAAACAAGAAATGAAATATATCGAAAAACTTTTTTTTTTCAATTTTATGTCAAAAACCCGTTTTAAAAGGGCGTAAGGAATAAAATAGGGGTTTGGAAATCACAAATAGTTTTTAAAACTATATAACTATTATTAATCAAAAGCTTTAAACATTATTTTATTCCTTAAATGCCTAAATTTGTGAATTTATCATTTTTTGTCAATTAGGGGTAGCATTTACCCCTAAAAGTCAAAAGCACACATCGGCATAGGGTAGTTTTTGAAGTGGATGGTAACTAGAGCTTAATCCCAAATTTTAAAGAAAATCCATCTTTCTTGAAAGAATTGATAGGTCGTACATCTTTTTACCGTCATTTACTGTACTATAACATCTGTGAGTTCTATGAACGCGTGTTTTGCTTTGAGAAAAGTAAAAAAGCCCCGTGGGAGTAATAAAGGTCTTAGCACCTTTTGCCTCCACGTAATGACACTATTTACGAGTAAGTGTGATGAAAAATAAATGAATGCGAACTTTAATATTAAAAACGCGAAAGTGAGTGTTTGTTACGCTTTCACGCCTTAACCGCTATATCGATTACGATGAATTTTGGTATAAAGGTAGACGGGGACCTGGACACGGTTATAGACTACTTTTTCTCGCAAAAACTTGAAGGTGTTGTGTCAAAGGGTGGGTAAAGCTTTGTATGAAACGTTTTATTGCCTTGTCCGATTTGCTTTGAATTTTGCAGAATTATTGATTATTATATTAATGATTTCTTTATCGATTTACAACATAATTTAGTTGACGAAAATAAACAATGACGCGAGAGAAGTCGCGGGTAAAAGCTAGTTACTAATAAATTTTACATTTTTTTATAGCAGAAATTAGTTATTACTTGGTTTTTCTTGCGGCTCCGCCTGCCCTGAATTTGGTTATCGGCCTGGAATTTTTACGGCAATTTATTGATAATACTAAAGAAGTTTGTTATAGCTGCAGCTATGTTTTGTTCTTGGAATTCGGTTATAGTAACTCCTGTGGGAACTTTTGTTGTAGCCTTTGTCCTTGTCCCCCTTATCTTTAACTATCTCTGGGCAAATTTCAGCTCAATTGGATGCTCCGATGACTGGATTAAGTAACAAACGTTATTGTTATACCCGCGGGAACTTTTAAATTTTCCGGGATGAAAATCCTATGTCCTATTCCATGACTTAACCTATATGCGAGCCAAGAGTGTCATTCCGATACATCCAGTGGTTGAAGCAGTATTGAGTAACAAATAACTTAAAATCCAAACATTCAAACTTTCACATTTATAATAATAATGGGATATCTGGTAATTGAGGATAACTGGTAATAATTCAATTTTGCCAGCGGCTCCACCCGCCCTCAATTTGGTTATCGGCATGGGATTCAAGCTATAGTTCGTTTAAGCTCGGTTATAGTTATTCCCGCGGGAACTTCTGAATTTTTTAAAAAACTATCCCATGTCCTTTTCCGGGACTCAAACCAAATTTCATCTAAATCAGTCCATATATGAGTGACTTAAGAAGTAACTAACAGACAGACAAACAAACTTTCGCATTTATAATATTCATAAGATTTGCACAGCGTATGTCTACAATTACTATGAATTGCATTTAGCTGGGTGTTGTCAGACGAAATCTTTTGAACAACTGCAGTCAACCGAGTTTGGCTAAATGACAACGATTTATTAGCGGAATATAATAAAAAAAACAATAACTTACCGCTCTCATAGTGCGCGTGTGATCAGTTTCATAGTTACTTTAAAAGTGAGCAATCAATTTCATTCGTCGGACATTTATATTAAGTTTTTCCTACCAATAAATTATAATTTTTTTAACATGATGGCATACCCAAACGAGTTAAGTTTGCAAGAATTCGATAAATTTTGTTACAGTCCTGAGTACACTTTTTGAATTGAAAAAATATACGTTATACTTTAAACATTATTAAGTAGATTTGCTAATATTATATATAATATTATAATTATAATAATTTGGCTTTTAAAACATCTAAAATTAAAATTAATTCGGACACCCTATTTTTGGGCTTTAATTCATTGTTTGGAAAACTAAGAGTGATATTCTCTTGATTCTGATTTCATAAAATATATATAAATATAATTAAGCGAATTCGCTGATTTCACAATTCTAAAAAAATATTTGAATATTATCGACAAAAAACCTAGGAAATCGAGATTTTCAACGTGCGGTCATGTGCTGGCGCCTATCGAACCTGTACCTGAGTCTCTTTGTATGCTTTAATAGTGTATCATGTCCTTGTACACTGGTCAAAACGGCACGCTTTTTCCAGGGTATGCCATTGCCTTAATAAAATGTATTAATTTATGAATTTAAAGCAAAATAATTTATTTTTGAACCCTGTTCAAAAGTGGTGTAAACGAACGAAAAGTTTCTGTTGTGATGTGGGACCCGCTAAAGCATTGAATCATTTTGATTCAATCACGTTACTCATGGTAGATTATATTTTGAGCTAATCGTATAAACTTACTTGGCCAGTTTTATTGCTCGAATAGTCGATATTACTCGGTAAACAAAAACAGGAGTTGGGATAATATTTGCTTGTGCTGAAGAAGGTAAAATTTTATTTATAGTTTAACCAACGGAATGTAGACATACATGAGATTGGTTTCGTAGTAATTAACTTATTGTTAAAATAGTAAAAATAATTAAAACTTATGTAAATGTATTTATTTACAATATATATGAATTATGTGTGTGTGTGGATGCGTGTGATAGTGTGTGTAAGCTATGCGAAGGAGTTTGTGAGTTAGTGTTAGTTAGTTTTTTGATAGTGAATGAATGAATAAGAAAGCGTACGAGGAATAGTATAAGGATTAACTTATGATGTTAAGCTGGTCAATGGGGTCATTGGGAGACAAGCAGCATGTCCGTTTCGTCGTAGGATAATGTAGTCAAGCTTTAGAGCTGCTTTACACTTGTATAGTGTTAGAGGATAGAGATTAATGTATTAACTACATTTTTTATACAGAAGCGGCCCTAAATAACAGAACTGTGTGTGCGCAAACGCTGATAAGAACTTGGGAGGTAGCACCGAATAATATCACATTTGTTGCAATACCATCAAAAATAAAGAGTTATGAGGTAAGCGATAACATGCTAACAAACGTATCATGTTGAGTGCTAAAATCATAACCCCTAGTCAGATAATAATGTAAACATATGTTTATTCTTTTCAAATAATTCTAAGAAAAAAGTCGCGACTTCATATCTATGCCTATCTATACATCACGCTAATGTTGTAAAGTTGAAAGTTTTTGATTGTGTTTGTAACTTCTTCACACTTAAACGGCGGGTCCCATTTGGTATGGAGGTAGCTTTCATCCCGAAGAATTTATTTTTTTCTGCGGGAATAACTATAACCGAGCTTAAACTTACTATAGCTGTAGCTATAGTTTGCTATGCCTGAAAGGTCCCACTGAAATCAGTGCTGTGGTGTTGTCCACAGCATTTATGCTGAGTGGGAGACTTTTTTTTTTAGTGACAAGCAGCACATAGTAGAGACTTTATGTATATTAATTGTTTAATTTTAGCCTTATTGTATTGTTTTAACCAAATTAATATTTTTCTTTATTTCTTTGCAAATTTCATTAGTATACCTAATTAAGGAGTTCAGAAATACAGAAGTTCCCACAGTAGTAACAGAATGCCAAGAACGAACCATAGCTGCAGCTATAGCTTGCTATTACAAACTTATTAAGTATAATCAAGGAGTTGCCGTCAGAATCCCACGCTGATAACCAAATTTAGGGAGGGCGGAGCCGCGGGCAAAAGCTAGTAATCTATATATCTGTCAATTAATATTAATTCATAATAGCCAAAGAAAAAAAAACTTAAAAACTAATAACCAGTACCAGTACTCCCCAATTTAAAACTTCAGTTTCTGTATTATGTGTATGTAAACTGCTTTGTATAACCTAGTATGAACCCTTAACAAAATAATAGTGATAGGACTTGTATTAAACCGGGCGGTAACAATAAGAAACTATCTATAGAAGTATAAGTATATATCTCATAAAGTTTAATCCTAGCAACATGAAAAAGGAAACTTTAAATATATTTGTATTTTGTAATATAATATGAATATTTATCAAGTAAATAGTACTATACCTATGCAAAGCCAAGAGAGGTTGCTAGTATTATATAGATTAAAAACTTTACCACACTTAACCCCTAATTAGGCGCTTGGGGTCATAACAATTTCAAATTGAGAAAAATATGTGTTAGAGTCCTAGCTTCTTCTAGCTTCCTAACTTCCTGCAAAGCTCGCAAATTAATCGCGACAAGATTTTATTATTTTCTTTTTTAGCATTTTTATTTATTTGTTAATCTTTTTATTTATTTTCTTCTTCTTGTAACACAATATTTTTATATATTTGTAATATAATAGTAAATTTTATATATTTCTTATTTTATCATATTTCTATTATGTTTGGGATCATTAGAGACCCTATGCGACTAATGGTGTGATCTTTTTAATGCGCCTAATTAAGGGTTAAAAAGCTTGCGGGGAACCACAGAATGACTTGACTAATTTTATGAAAAACGTAGGTGCTATTTATAAAGGTGGAAAAGTAAAAAAACTCAAAATTAAAAGATTATATTTTAAATATAATGATAACAATTAAAGGTTTAGAAAGCTCAAAAGTGCAACATATGTATATTAAACTATTAAATATTTATAATCCATATTTAAGTAGTATTATTAACATCACTTGATATCCCAAATAAAATAACCACAACATTGAAAACTCAAGTCCATTAATCTTGTCTTTCTTAAACACAAACATTATAAGACAAGTGTCACCACCAATACTAATAAATTTAAAATGCATGTTGCATTCAGCGGTGACGTAATAACGTTCGAAACCTAACGCTACATTGGACAACCGCCACAGAATTTTGTTATGGACTTTGAGGTTTTTATCATTTTGTTTAAATAAAACGAGTTTTCACTATCACGCTTTTTCTACTTACTTATTCATAAGAAAACTAATGTCGAAATTATCTTAATTTGTGCAACTGTTTCTTTTCCGAATAAAATTCAATGCTTTTGTTTAAACCAAATTTTTAATGTTCTATTCATAAAATCAAAATATAAGCACCTAGTATGAGTGACGTGTATAATTCTAAGTTCGTGAGGTCCCCTACCTCTATCCCTAGCCTATAGCTTCGTAAAAGTAGCGTTAGCCCACTTGCCTTCTTTAATACGATAAACCCCCTTTACAAACATTTAATTTACATAAGATTCCACAATTGTACTAGAAACTCGATTCTGTTATTTGAACTTTGGCGGTTATTAAAAATAACTCTGACTCGTCAATTACTCTTTCTAGCCACGAACGCTTGAACCTTGAAGCTTATATATTGTTTTCAATTAGACCACAAGCATGTGACTCTATTAATCTATCTATTCCACTGCTGATATTTAACCTTATTATCACAATCCTATATTACTTGCACTTTCATTCATGATTTATCTACGTGCCCAACGTAAGTATCAGTTTGTAGTCATCTATTTCGAATACATAACGTTTACCATCTTTCATCTAAATTATTAGTATAATAATAAACTAATATGCTTATTTCGCATGTTAGTTATCTAAAGCGACTTCAATACCAACTTTAAAAGATTTTATTTTATCCCAATGAAAGTACTGTTATTAATACCGTGACCTAACTAAATAAATCAAACAGAATGTTCCTTAATATCTAAGTATGACCATTGTTCATAATCACATCAGCCATTACCAAGCCATTGTAGGTATAATTGAATCCATATCAATCAGCTTTAACACTTAGTTATATTGTGACTAGGTAGGTATTTGCTACTAACACCTATGTCTCACCCAGTACCAAACTCTCCGAACCTAGTTATATAGTTAACATTTATCACGTTATTCCTTATATATCACCACTAGCGGTTTGCAATACACAGCCTTAGCCATGATTTCCTTGCATTAACCATATGATTGATATTTCTAATCTTTTATAATTTTAATGTAAATAAAATTACTATAATCTACATTATGTCTAATATATATGCGATTGTTACATACATACATACAAACTGAAGAATATAGGAAGTTCATCATCATTATTGATCAAATCAACATATGTTGACATTTATGATATAAGCGTACCGATTTTACAAATACCTTATTTCCTCCCCTCCCAGACCCTAATTCGGTCTTCATCACCTAAACTACGTCTATATATTAAACTTAAATTCATTAAATGCAAGTAAGTATACCCTTCGGAGTTCAGTAGTTTTCGTTATACATACATACATAGTTGTCGTTTGCTGTAGCGCAAACATGACATTTCTTGTAGTACCTACATATATACATACATTATGGTAATCATTTCCGTTTAACATCAATAAAATTGACCATACCCCTTCATCATTTTGCTCAACACTGTGAATATGATCCTAATGTATGTTTCTTATCAACACAATAAGTCACTACTGTACCAGCTTTATAAGTCATCATTCTTGATCAACTTTAAATACGTTAATTATTTTACTTTATCGTATTTATATATATATTGGTGCGTATTTATTTTATCACGGGAAATTCAATCAAAGGGTGAACCAAACCCTGAGTTTTATGTGTCATTTATCTAAGTTCGTACCTAATAACTACAAATATTTCATACATTAAAATATATTGAGCAACGGGTTTATCATTCCAGAAGTCGAATTTAGGCTAATGAAACACATAATCTCACGTGTACTTCCTTTCTATTCGTCTAAATGCTAGTTTCAAGCAATAGTATAACTTAATTACAATATATTCATTATGAAGTGAATCAACAGACATATCGTTCAAATTATTATACGTACGCAATTAACCATAGAATACTATTCATCTTTCAAGGATTGAATCTACACTCCAGTCTTTTATTCTTATAGGCATCCTTCTATACCTACATTTTGCGCTTTGGCTGTGATTTGTTTAGCCAAACCTTGTACCACAAAGTTAATTTGATACCTTAATCGTGCTGAGACGACGTAAATCTTACTTAAATTGTCTTGTTTAAAAATCTGAATAAAATCTTGGTAATCAGGATTATAATTTTCATCATCATTATTTTTTAACCAAGTCCACACAGTGGAATCTAGATTCTATATCTATTACTCCTTAAATGTAATTTATTAATAAATTATGAAAACTTTAATAACTCTTATACTTATAACACTCAATCTATATCACTTACTACCTATATTTTGTTTGGCCTCGTGTGCTAGACAGACAACTTCACTACATGCATTTCTTTCTACGAACTTTGTCTTTTGTTACTCAAACAGCTTAGCTTCAAAGCAGTCTTGACCCCGCTTACTATGTTTAGCTTTTGTATACACCTTAAAATTAGCTATAAATTCTAAGCTTAAACTACAACTATACTAACTCTTCACGAACTTTACAGACTAACGGTATAGGCTATACCTAATAAAAGTGATATGTCCTTATTGAGTTTTAAATTTACCTAATATATACTGCACCTGTTCTTTAATTAAAACGTTACCCTTCCTCTACATATATACTTTATGGAATCCTGTGGTTAGATTCTGCAAAAAAACGTTTAAAACCTGAAATGAGAGCACCTAGTGACACCGTCAGTGTAGTGTGTGAAGTTCGTGACGAGTTAGAGAGTGTCAATAATAGAAGTGAAACCGCCCAAACAAGACCACAATGGGGCGGTAGAGAAGATTATAAAACGATACTGTAGTGAGAAATTACTGACCCTCACCGCACCGTTTTTACTTCTTCAGTTCTAAAAATAAATTAATTTACCAAATCTATTTAAGGTATCAGACACCTACTGTACATGTAATGGCGGGAGAGGCGAACAAAATTCCCGAATGACTTTGTTAGTAATGAGCCATACGATTTAAAAGAGGAACTAAGAAGCCACCTCATAAAAATAATAAAAAAAACTACTTTATCTTTACTCTGTGCACCCGTGAAGATGGCGCATGCAACTGTGCTGAAACATCAGAAACTCCATAAATCCAATCATAGTAAGCCTTAACATTTAAATATGTATATGTATTTAATAAGTTAACCTAATAAGTTAAAGTTAACAGTCCATATTTCATTAAGTGATTGATTTAATGAAATATAGACTGATATTCGACCTTTGAATACATAATATCGGAATACATTCTGAATTAATTAGGTATTTCTATGAATCTGTTATAAATTAGGTATTATTTTTTGCCTAAGCAAACTAAGGTATAAATGTCCGTTGAATAAATTTCATTGCTTAATTTTAAGTCAGAATCAAACCGATTTAACCAACATCATGCGAGAGGTAAGTTATCATTATATTTATAACAACAAAAAAAAAAATGTACCAAATTATTGAATTTAGTTTTAGTGTTGTAATTTGTCTTTCTTTAATATGTATAACAATTATTAACTACGTATTTAAAGAATTAAATGTTTATTTATTAAATAAAAATGTATATATTATATCAAGTTGAATAAAAAGAAAAAAATATGTGATTGTAAAATGATCTTTTTTGTAAGAAAAGTAAAGATAAATAGTAAATTGTTAAATAAGTAATGAAAGACACCCATAATTGACGAGACATTTTGAGTTATACACACTCGAACGATGTGTGAGCGCCAAAGTTCGACGCTGAAATGGGCCTATTACCTGAACTAAACACTTCTTTTCATTTCGAATATGAGGAAAGTAAACACAAGCCAAATATGAAAAAGAAATTACTATTATAAATTATTTTTAATCTACATACACATATTATCTGGCATATCCAGATACCCGAACACTACAACCAAGTTAAGAATAAATAAACCTCGTATCAATCGAAGTGTGGCTGTTGGTATAGGTGACTAACTTTGTCCAATGTGACTGAATTTTTTTTGTTTGCTTTTTGGCCCCAGGACTCACATTTACTACTTCCCACTCGTTTTTTAGATAGTACATATGTGGTCTACTTTCAATTTATACTTCGTATCTATCCCGAAGATGATTAGAGCTTACATCCAGCAGTACGCAAGATGATGCTCTTCTAATCACACCTTCAAAGCTTTTAAACACATAGTTATTGTATCAGATTTTTTCTTCATGTATACATACATTTCCTACGCTATATCTACTGCATATCAATGACATGTTGGACGTCAACAACATACAATGCTATGCAGATCACAGTACTGGAGAAGCTTATTACTTTAGCGTTTAGCGTTAATAATTTGTTACTTAATGAAAACAAAAACCAAATGTGTTAAATTTACATTACCAAACGTTAGTCAGATGCAGTAAATGGCGAGCAATTAGAACTTGTTAATTCAACAGTCTTTCTTGGCATAACGCTGGAATCCTAACTTCAATGGGGCCTCATATTCATAACCTAGCCAAAAAACTAAGTTATGCTGTGTATGCGATCAAGAAAATAAGACGTCGACACTGCAAAAATAGTATATTTTAGCTATTTCCATAGTTTAATGACATATGGTATCCTATTGTGGGGTAATATTTCATAACTTTGACGATTCAAAAGTGATTGTAAAATCCTTATTTGAATAAAACATTTTGACTTTGACTTTGAATGTCGACGATCCCTTTACTTGCCGTATCGAGCCCTTTAGTCTCAAGAGAGACTTTGCCTTCCTGTGTGTGTTCTACCACTTGTACAATAGGATGTGTTCTGAGGAATTTTTCGAAATGATGCCCACGGCTACTTTCTACCATCGCACGGCTTGCCATAGGCAGGGAATTCATTATCACTCCTTAGAATTGAAATGGTTGCGTACAGTGCACTTCCTCCCGTGAACGCTTGGGTTGTGGATTGAGCTCCCTGCCAAGGTTTTCTCTAAGTATGTGGTTCTTCAAGAAAGAAGTTTTTAGATTTCTGAAGGGTCGGCAACGCGTGATACCCCTGGTGTTGCAGGCCTCCATAGGCTACGGTGACCGCGGACCGCAAGCTTGTTTGCCACCTAAGTGGTATAAAAAATATCGATATCTATATAAATAGGTAATTACCTATTAGATTTAACAAAGCACTAACAAATTCACTTTCTTGCAAATGAAGTACATATCTTTATTGCATTACTTTAAATATATTATCGACACGACACTTATACAAGTCCATAGACTTTAATGCGTGTCGTCTGCTGTGAGCTTCCATACAGTTTTTCTAAATCAGTGACACTTTTTTCTTCAATTAATATAGCTACTTATCACTTTAATTCTGTAATTTTAAGGCTCACATGATTTTATTTTTTACAGTTATCGCTCTTGTTGCTAGTAGTGGCAACATGCCTGGCTGGCCCACTTCCAAATCCCGGAGGAACTACTTCTCCTACACCAGTAACATTGTTAAACTTCAAAAACGTGATATATCCTAACGGTGCCTACAAATTCTTGTAAGTTTCTTAAAAAGTAACTACATACATTTTTTTTTTATTTTTAATTCCCGATATGCTATTGATGCTTGTATTTTTTTAATCTAAAATGATTTCTTGATTTCTTATATTGTAGACGTAGAGGGCAAGGGGCTTATTAGAAACAGTTTCAAGTAAGCTTAACTCTAGGATTCGAGAGGAAAATGTATGCAAGTAAGTCTTACCTCTCGAGGCCCGTGAAAGTACTTGAATATATTTTTTTCTCGACTTGCAGAGTCGAGCTTACTCGAGATTGTTCTTTATAAACTCCCAGATCGCAAATAACACAACCAGACTAAACAAATATAATGCAGAGGTATTCACCTGTATAAGTAGCTCCTTATAAAAAAGGATAGTGTAGTTATGGATCTGCAGATTGCTTTATGTAAATAAATATGAATTAAATTTCCTCAAAGTGCTTATATTTTGCGGATGTGTTTGCTTCCAAAGTCGTTAATTTTGTGTCCCCTTCTTTGCTTTGCAACAAAATGCAAATAAAGCATCTGATAAAATCACAATAGAGCAATACCTACAAACACTTCAAACAAAATTTGTAATGAAATTTAAATAATTTTAGATTGCTTTAATACTTAATAAACCTAAAATAAATGAGTCAATAAGTAGATATTTCTCCAATTAATTTTTTAGTCTTAAATATATCCACATTAGCAAGAGATACAATTTTGGCATTTCATAATCCGTTTTAGTTCCTTAGAGCTATTTTAGTCAAAAATTGCAGTTCGGTAACGCAGTGTGTGATTTGCTGGTGCACTCCAGGGCACTCATACGTCAGAAACTTTGGGTAGCATACAAAAATATATATTAATATACTATGTAGACATGCAAGGAGTTTGTATACTTCTTACCAAAAGTATGTAAATACCTAAATTATGGCAGCGAAATTATGGAAATCCTCAAATTGTATTTCAAAAACGTATGTTTTTTTTCAGATACCAACAATCTGATGGTTCTGAGCGTCAAGAAGAAGGTCAAGTCCGAAATGAGGGTTTAGAAAATCAATACATTTACGTGACCGGTTATTACAGCTACAAAGATTCTGACAATGGTTTGCATCGTATTGATTATGAATCTGGTATTGATGGTTTTAAACCTGATATACAGGATGATACAAAAGGTCCTGGCTCCCTAAACCCAGATTTGGCGAATGTACTCCTCGGCTAAGAAAAAAATTATGAATGTGTTTAATCTTTTTACTATTATACTAAAATATTATGTAACCGCCTTTTAATTTAATTATTCTTTGTAAATTTATTTTTCGGGTTTAAATTTCAGAGACAAAAAGACCCGTAATAGGTGCAGTGAATTGCCCACTCTGTTATATTTTAGGTATGTTTTTTTAAAAGGTAAAAAAAGCAAATTTCGGGCGATGACCTAAATTCAGGAACGTGAGTGGCAATGTGGCTAAGGATAGTTTAAGAGTAACGGCATTAAAAGAATTAAACAACTAATATATCTACGTACATATACCTATCTATAACGATGATGGAGCTAATTAGATTTTCAAGAGGCCGGGAAACCGAAAGTCATGCCAAGGTTAAAAATCTAATACAGTAGATCATTAAATAAACCGATTCTTATCACGTTTATTTTTACTTTTTGTTTATTTTTCAATATTTCGGCACAGTTTAACGCACCACGGTAAGGTAAGATGAGTGACGGTAACTAAGAGTAGCGTAGGAGTATAATGTTAAGCACATCGTTCATAAAAATCGGCCAACTCGGACTCGCGCACGAAGGTTTCCGTACCATTAACGGCAAAAAATCACGTTTTTGTATGGGACCCCGCTTTAATATTTGTTTTAGTTTAGTTAAATTATTTATTTTTAAGGTGACTATATAACTAAATATTCTGTGAATATTTTTAGCGTCTACCTGTTGCCGTTATCAATATCGAGCCAAAAAATCACGTTTGTTGTATGGGAGCCCCCTTAAATATTGATTTCATTCTGTTTTTTAGTATTGTTGTTATAGCGGCAACAGAAATACATCTTCTGTGAAAATTTCAACTGTCTAGCTATCATGAGATACAGCTTAGTGTAGTAGCCTGGACGGACGGACGGACAGCGAAGTCTTAGTAATAGGGTTCTGCTTATTACCCTTAAGGTACGGAACCCTAATAAAATGCAAAGAAAAAGCACATTGAGATGGAATAGAATCAATGCAAGTATACCAGTTTTGGAGGTCAAATATATATAAAGTTCGCTTTGACGGGTCTTTAAGCCATTCAGTTCGTAGAAAAGCAACACACACCGAAAGGTAAATACGAGTACATGCTATGTCACACCATCAGCAATGTCATCTAGCTTCTGTAGGGGCCTCATAGACCAATCATGCATTCCAGGTGAATTGAAACATATCAATATGGTACTGGTCAAAAATGGATTCTCAAAAATGACAAAAAAGATGCGATATACACGTAAGCAAGGGTGCCCTTGGTGAATAAACAACCAGTGGTGATCCGTTTTAAAATGAGTAACGGATAATGTCGGCATGATATAAAAAAAGTATGGAATCAAGACCGTATTTACTCCCTGTGATAAGATATTCAATCGCATGAGAACACCAAAGGATTCCATTCCATCCATCCAAATTACCATTCCAGTGTACCGGTGAGTATAAACTTGACAACAGCTGTGGTAGTTCGTACATTGGATAACCAGACTCTTACAAGCAAACACAACGCTGCAGTTAAAGAAAAAGTCCATAAGAAGTCGGCTATAGCGGAGTATTTACTTTATTCCGAATTACATAACCCTGAATTTAGTTCTACGGTGCGACAGTTTACAACAAGTTTTTTTTTTTAATACCACTAAGGTGGCAAACAAGAACATGGTCCGCCTGATGGTAAGCGGTCACCGTAGCCTATGGACGCTTGCAACACCAGGGGTATAATTCGCGCGTTGCCGACCCTTTAAAAATCCAATAACTTCTTTCTTGAAGAACCACATACTGTAGTCCATAGAGAAAACGTTGGCAGAGAGCTCATTCTACAACCCAAGCGTTCACGGGAGGAAGTTTCTCTGAAACCGCACTGTACGTGACCATTTCGGTTCTAAAGTTTGACAATGAATTCCCTGCCGATGGCGAGCGGTGCGATGGTAGAGAGTAGCCGTGAGCATCATTTCGAATAATTTCTCATAATACATTTCATTGTACAAGTGGTAGAACACACACAGGAAGGCAAAGTGTCTCCTGAGACTAAAGGGCTCGATACGGCAAGTAAATGGATCGGCAACATTTCTCACAGCCCATTTTTAAAACAAGTCAAAAGGGCCAAGCTAGAATCCGGGTGCACCCGCCGAGAAATGACAGCAGTACTCCATATGGGGCCGAACTTGCGACTTGTAGAGCAGCAACCTCTGCCCCGACATGAAGTAGTGCCTCTCTCTGTTGAGTACACCTAGGTTTTTGGATGCCAGCTTCACCTTATCTTGTAAATGATCTCAGAACTGAACATCGCTGGAGATGTCAACACCAAGGATTCCAATGCTCTTGGAAATGGAGAGGGGAGTGTTCTGGAATGGTGGGACTACAGTAAATGGGTATTTCTTAGCGGTGAACGTGCAGACTTGTGTCTTTGTAGGGTTGAATCGGACCAAGTTTACCCGTCCCCAGTCAGAGACTTTGGACAGTGTGGTCTCGATATGAGACACAAGTTTTCCGCGGTTTTTCTCCAAAACGGAACGTGGGATGTTTGCACGACCCGTGTAATAAGCGTCTCCAGTACTGTCATCTGCAAAGCAATGCATGTTATTGATGAGCAGTAGAAAGAGTGTAAGAGACAGCACAGAGCCTTGCACAGAGACACCAGCATTTATGTCCATGCTATCTCAGCAACTACCGTCAACTACGGTTCGTATGCGCCTGCCGGACAAAAAGCTAGCTACCCATTTGCGAAAACCCTCGTGCACTCCGTAAGATGGCAACTTTGATAGAAAAACCCGGTGCCAGACCCGATCGAACGCCTTCGCTATGTCCAGGCTACAAGCCAATGCCTCCCCCTGCCTCTCAATGGCTAGTGCCCATCGGTGTGTGAGATACACTAAAAGGTCACCAGTCGAGCGACCGTGGCGAAAGCCATATTGACGGTCACTGACCAGATTGTGTTTTTCTAGGTATCTTAGAAGCTGTGTGTTGATCACACGCTCCATCACCTTGGAGAGGAGTGAGGTAATAGCGATCGGCCTGTAATTCAATGGATCTGATCTATCGCCCTTTTTGGGCACCGGGTGCACGTTCGCAGTCTTCCATGAAGACGGAAATTGCCTAGTGTGGTAGAATAAGTAATAACTACTTCTTAGTTTTTAATAGTCGTATTACAAAAAATTAAACAACTATAATGTCACGTTCCCGTTTACGCTTGTTGCTTTTTGCCTGTCAATCGTAATCATGATTTGTTAAAATGAATAGATGGAGATAAAGAAAACAAACTTAAGGATAAGAATAAGGACTTAACCTAGGATAGGACTTTGTTACCTGTGTAGAGTTGGCACAGATAACAGAATACCTACCTACTAACCACGCCACAAAAAATCACACACTTTTAATAACAGATCCAGGGATCAAATCTAATAATAATTATTTGAATTTAGTAGGTTGCTGAGAACACTTTTGAATCGTCGATACAATCTATTTAACAACGTGAATTTGTGCCGAAAAGAGCCGGTAAGATTCTTAATTATTATTATTAAAAGTAATTATGCAATACTTTGTTAATCAACTAACAAGTAGGTATACAATCTGTATTGAAGCACATCAGGATGATACTAATTCTATCGCAATGTCTTATTTACAGATGGTACAAAAAAACTCTGTATGGCAACACTTTTTAGTTTAAAACGTAATAGCACAATCTGGACAGAAGGTCCTGTATCTACATACTACATTCATTTTATCTATCGATCAAAATCTTCAGTCAAAAGCCGACGGCACGCGACGCCATTGTTTTGTTTGAATTGAATATGAGTGAAATTCGTTATTTAAGTTGTTTTTGTAATAAAATGGGTTAATTTCATTAGCAAATACAACAAGATGATTCTGTGTGTTGGAATCTTTGAAATTACAAATTGAATGAAGGGCAAGATATGTATCTCTACATACATATTTTTTATCAACGGGAGACCATCGCAAGCATCAAAGGTTTCCGTCATATGATGCCTGCAGAAGCATGTCTCTTTGTTAACAACAATGGAGGCAACTTTGAATCATTTTTGTAAATGTTACGTACCCACGGGAAGGAAGCAAATGTTTGAAATAGAAGTTAAAATACTCAAAAGTTTTTTTTTGTTTAGTGTTCAGTTCACTTTGAACCGCTTTTGTGAAAACGTAGGTGCGTACGTACCTAGCTAATTTTTAAAATAGGAAGTTAAATAGGGTTTTAATTCAGTGTTTTAGTAAGTGAAGGTTACTTTGAATCATTTTTGTGAATTAAGATAGGTACCTACATAGGTAGTTAATGTTTGAAAAAGAAGATAAGTACAGTGTTAGTGAATATACCTATGTCATTGAACCATTGTTGTTAAAACTGATTTTTTTATTGCAGTGCTTAGTGAAAAAGTTTAGTGAATTAAAGAAGTAAGCTGCTGCTGAAGCTTAGTTAAGTAGGTAGCTTTTAGCCATCCTGTTTTTATTTTTGCGTAGCGTCGCACAAATTCGCGTTTCTACGCCGAAAAAAGTACCAGGAACACATAAACAACAGGAGCGTACACGTTGTAGGTAGATAATTGTGTTACTGGAGTCGTACGAATTAAAAAGTACTAGATTCTCATAAATAAGCGGGTGGCATATTCTAAAGTTCATTAAACTTTATGGTCAAGTCAGAAACGTAAAATTATTTTATGAAATTAGTATGAAAAACTGAAATGCCGATTTTCAGCGTGAAACTGTGAATAATGATTGCTGAGTAGGTGCACTCTTGCCCCCTTTAGGGATTTGGGGCATTTCCGTTACACTCTGTATATACTCTGTGTATACATATATATAGTGTTTGTTTAAATTTTGTAAAATAGATTAACATTTCTCTAAACTTTACTCTGATTAGTTTCTAGTTTAATGAATTAACTTACAATTATAATTTATTTTATCTTGTATTTTTATTCCTAGAAATGTATAATAATTTGCCTTTTGTTGTGTGTGTGTAATTATCTCATTGTGTCTGATTGTGCTACTTATATATAATGTTAAATAATAATTTTCTAAAAGGCACTTCACATAATATGTTAGAAGTTACAGTACGGTCAGTTGCAAAACCGCATATAGAATTTCAAAACAAAATAGAATGGCAAGGCGTAGTCACTCACACACTTAAAGAAATAAAGTAATATGTCTTGTAGAACCTGAGTAATATTAGTTTTATTTAATATTGTATATAATAATTTCACTAAGAAAATTATCGTATTCGTAGCCTAGTGGAAAGACGTATCAGATATTAATACGTGTACTCAGTGTAATGCAGGTTGTGGATTCGAATCTCACCTTATGCCTTTCTTTTTATTTTTGTTACATTTTACGAATTATGAATATTTTGATCAGTTAAATAGCTTAGACCAATTTTCTAATAGCTATTACGTTAGTAGCCGACACTACGTGTACGAGGGCTCCGATACAACAAACGTGATTTTTTTGCCGTTTTTATAGATAATGGTTCGGAACCCTTCGTGTGCGAGTCCGACTCGCCTATTTAGTATAACTTCTATTATTTTCAATAACAGCAAGCAAGCGCCCCCGCATAGATCCGACTACATCAGAACAGATCTGTTCCTCTAATATTGTCCCAAATTTCTACACAGTGAGCCCTAATGACTCTGTATTTCTTTCATTTCGCATGTCCCATCTTTGCACCATCAAGGGCTTAGTTGGAAACCGGAGAGTTTTAGTAGGTATTCCCAGCATTTGTTGGGTGAGTCCCACACACGTCTGCAGTCTAGCTAACTGTGGATAGTCCGTAAAGGGATTTCTCTTCGATAAAAAAAAGGTAAGGTTAGGTTAGATTAGGTTAGGTTAGGTTACAACACACATTGTTCGTCGAGCTCACGCCAGCCGCCAATGGTGGGGTCACTAGGCAGGGCCAAAGCGATATTGGCCCGCCTTCTCCTACCGGTCCGTCTGCGGCGGAGAGGGGGTGCAAGAGGGTTTTCCTCACGCTCCCTCTCCGCGGCCTCTTTCTGGGACATCACGTCCTCACAGAAGCAGGCTACAGCCTCCCATTCCGCTTCGGTGCCGATCATAGCTCCTACGATGCTAGGCAGCGAGAGGTTACCACCTCCGAGCGCAGCAATCAGTTCGCTGCGCTCCAGTCGCCACGCTGAGCACTCTACGAGTGTGTGCTCAGCAGTGTCATCGGGAGCGCCACAGTGGTGACATTGCGGCGTTTCCTCCCGATTAGCGACGCGGTGCAAACAGTGTCCGAAGCAACCATGCCCAGACAGCACTTGCACCATGCGGAATGTGAGGCTGCCATGCCGGCGCCCTTCCCACTCCTCCAACACCGGACGGATGGCTTCCACCGTCCGTTGGCCGGCCTCTGGGGCGCGGAGTGCCTCCTTCCACTGGCGCAAAGCCTCTTTCTGTGCCAGCGTGCGAACTTGCCGCACGTCTATGGGTGCGGGCCGATCGCCCCGTCTTCTGGCAGCGGCCCGATATCGTTGCACATTCGAGAGCACCTGTGCATCAACATCCCACGGAGGTACGCCTGCTAGGACACAAGCGGCCCGGTGGCTGATCGTGCAATAAGCTCGCACGGCTCGAGCCGCAATCACTCTCTGCGGACGACGCAGAAGAGCCCTAGTTCGGAGGGAGATGCACTCCGCCCAGAACTATGCCCCGTACAACGACATCGACCTTACCACCCCGTGGTATAGCCGGCGGCAAGCTAACGATGGCCCTCCCAGATTAGGGAGAAGCCTTCCACGTGCGGCTGCAGCGGCACACAGCCGGGGAGCGAGAAACTTGAAATGCTCCTCGAAACTCCACTTGGGGTCCAGTACGAGGCCGAGATACTTCATATGTCCCTCTATTGGAATTCTGGACCCCTCCACTCGGACTCGGAGCCCCGATGGGATCCTGCGACGTGGAGTGTGGAACGCTAATGCCCTAGATTTTCTAGGGCCACTTCCAGCCATGGGCAGCCTCCTCCACCGTCTTCGGTTTCGCTACAACAAGTGTGTCGTCAGCGAAGCAGACAACCTCCATCCCAGGCAGGAGGTTGCCACGCAGGACCCAATTGTACCCCAGGTTCCATAGCAGAGGACCCAGTACCGAACCCTGAGGCACGCAACCATCTGACCCCTCGTAAAGGACTTCCCGATTACCGAGGTAGTCCTTCACGAGGGCGCGGAGGGATGGAGGTACTTCATGATATAAGAGTGCCTCCTCTATACACTCATGGGGGAGGCTGTTAAACGCGTTGCGGATGTCCAACGACACTGCAATGACAGTCTCCCCCTTTTTTGTCGCCCTCTCGGTCCATTCTTTGAGGCGGGCCACTGCATCCACTGTAGACAGACCGGTGCGAAACCCGTACTGACAATCGGCCAGGCCCGGCCCCAGGTCTTCTAGATGCCCGACGATCCGGAAAGCGAGGATTTTTTCCAGGCATTTACCAGCCTCGTCAAGCATCACTAGTGGCCGATATGCCGACGGTTGGTCAGCTGAGCGGCCCTCCTTCAAGAGAAGGCAGAGTTTTCCTGCCTTCCACCTTTGGGGGAAACGGCCCGTAGCGATGCATTTGTTGAGCAACGCCCGGAACCGCTCCTCCAGCGGTCCTAGCGCCAGAGACAGAACCTTTGCTGGGACCCCATCTGGCCCGGGTGCTTTACTTTTGCACCGAAGCCGGTACCGCACAGCGCCGAACTCACCATCCGTCACTGGAGGTCCTTCATCCCATCTCGACTGAGGAGCCACTGGAGGCGTCATTCTAGGTGGCTCAAATGGACCAGGGTCCGGGAATAGAGAGCCCAGTACCCTATTTAGAAGTCCCCCTTCCATTGAGGACGTGGGGGGAGCAGCGGATTTAAACTTCCTCCTCACCACCCTGTAAGGACGCCCCCATGGATCATCTTCCAGGAGCGCTATGAAGCGCTCCCATGATTCCTCCTTGGACCTGAAGATTTCAGTTCGCAGGGCCTTCTGGGCCTCTGTATGTTTGCCGAAGGTATTCCTCCTCCTCAGGCGTGGTTGTGGTGCGCCTGCGGCAACGCAAGTACGCGCGCCTGGCCCTCATACTGGTGGTGCGCAGGTCAGAAATTTCCTGTGACCACCAGTACACCTGACTCGTGAGACCTCGTATCGGATATATATGTGATCCGATAGGGTCTCCACATCCTCCGCCACTCGCCAGTCATTGATGTTACCGGCAAGAGCGGGGGTGGCAAAGGTCACGTTTACTATCGACGTGCCCTGCCACCGGACGCACGTAGGAACGGACCCTCGGTTGACTACCTGCAGCCCCAACCCTAATGCCCATGACTCCAGGTTGGCTCCTCGAGCATCCGTGCCAGGGCAACCCCAGGTGCGGGACTTCGCATTGCGAAGCCCTCCGAACTGCCCCCTCAGCCGCAGTCAGGAAGGAATCAAAATCCGCCCGACTGCGGTTTGGGAGAAGTACGTCGAAATTACCACTACTTCCCCCATTTCCCCACCACGAATCCCGGCCCCCTTTCCCTAAGGATAAGTGTGGGGGCCGAGGAAGCAGTTGCTACCATTATAGCAGCGGAGCCGTCTGTCGATGCCAACCAGCTGGCAGTCGATGGGACGAAGTACGGCTCCGCCACCACCGCCAAGTCTACTTCCCACTCCGCGACAGTTTGACACAAGAGGCCCTGCGTCGCCGTGGAGTGGTTCACGTTACATTGCAGGAGCTTGAGCAGACCAGAAATTAATGTTGTTCCATTTCAAGCTCCTGCGTAGCTCCACCTGCCGCTTTCCCGCCAGTGGCGGGCAAGCGTCCTCGAACCGGGGGAGGGCTAAATTTTTGGCCCCCGATTCGGTGGTTAGCCAATTCGGTCGTTTGGCGTCGGCACACACAGCGCATTTTAGTGGCGCCTGGCACCCTGCAGCTTTGTGCCAATCGGCACCGCAGCGATAACAGAGATTGCTGCGATCTTTGGACGATGTGCATCGTCGACCTGCGTGTCCAGCACCCATACACCTGTAGCACCGCATTGGGCGCTGGTCTACCAAGTGAATTGTGGCAGGGCACCAACCGACCACAACCTTGCCAGCCGCCGCAAGACGCTTTATAATATCCACAGGACCCGACACTCGGGAAGCGCCCGCCCCTTGTGGTCCTGTGTGTATTTGTCCTATTCTGAGTTTCGCTGCGAGACAACCGGCCTTCTCTGCCAGGGCGATTCCCAGTTCGTCGACAGTAACCGAGTCGTCGAGATTTGTGACTCGGATTTCTGCCGACTTCGATGGGTGACTGATTTTCGCCGCCGTTAAGGCCGTTCTTACTTTTTCCGCCAGTGTGTCAGCCTGGGCTGATGTTGTCTCCTTGGGGAGCTCGATCAATCGGGCCCCCGTGATGGTGGTCCAGAACTTTACCGGGCCTATCCCTAGCTCTGTCAGGCTGACACTTTGTTTGGCCTTGGTAATGGTATTGGCATATGTCATACCTTTCGCCACTGCCTCCGGACTTAACACTTCTTGGTGATAGTCTACCATTCATCCTCCTCTGATGGAGCAGGATGGTCCACCTCCGGGGATTTTTGTGGAGCTGGCGGAGTGACGGAAGTTCCTTGCTGAGGTTTTCCCTTCTTTGGGGGGCCTCCCTTATTTCCAGATTTGGTAGATTTGCGGGCGGCATCAACGTGGTTGGTGGCGTTGTTGAGGCCTTCGCTGACCCAGAGGCGACTGGTGTTGGAGCCTTGGCTGACCCTGATGCGACTGTGGGATTTTTGCCACGCTTCGCGTCAGCTGCCAGTGGTGGCCGTCGGATTTGTGATAGAAGAAGACGTCCATCCACCTCAAGATCCTCGAATCGGGCCGCAACCATGTCACCTATTTGGTGAAGTAACTCACTCTGAAGCCCCCGGATCGCTTGCAGGAATTCATCCCTCGTTACAAGGGCGTCATCGTGAAGATGGCAATCTTCGGGATCCTTGACGGGTTTTTCTCTCTCCGAGAAGGTACATCGTATGGCTGACACCTCGATGTGAAGCGCACCAAGTTGGCCTCGTAGCCTTTTGTTGTTGGCTTGAAGCCGACGCACTTCATCAGAGGCCGACTTAGCTGCCAACTTATTTGCAACGTCAAGGAGGGACGCCGTTTACTCCTTAATGATTTTGACATAGGTGCCCTTGAGGTTACCCGATTTTTTAAGCGACGTCTGTAAGGGCCTCTGCGTTTTTCTCCGCTGCATTTATAAGCGCCTCACTTGTGGGATCTGGTGCTGGGTCCTCGGTTGCCGTAGAATCGGAGTCAAAATCGGTTTCAAGCTCCTTCAGCTCTCGGCGTGCTTGGGACAGCCCCGAGTAGTGGGCTCCTCTGCCCCTGCCACTCCTTGCTTTTAAAAATTTGAGGGCTGGTGACTCATCCTCCTCCTGTTCGTAATTTAGCTCATCGGGAGCAAATGAATTGTCCGTGGAGTGCGACGTTCCCGGTCGCTTCCTTTTTTTTTAAAAAAAATTGACGTCTTTCTTTGTAGGAATGCTGGTGTTCAAAAAGCGTATCCATATTAGCTTCACTCTCCTCAGAGAGCAAGCGGTCCACCACCGGAAGTGGTATGCTCGGCCGTCTCCAGATCGCCTTAATCGGTTCTAAGTTAACGCTGCATTCTCGCAGCATCATTCCTTGGTTTTCATTTTTGTTATTCCCCTCCCCCCCTCTCCCATCTCTCTCATTTTCAGATTTTATATTTTCCATCCTATTCCCACGAGTACCGGAGAAATATTCGGTCCATCGGGACACAGATTCGGTGATGTCCCGATAACCCTAAGACGCCTGGGAAGACGGGTGGTTCCCAGGGTTGGCCATTAGTGGCTGATGAGCTCCCCAGCCACTCTTTCGAGCACCCCGACGTCACGGACCGTAACGTCGAGAATTGAGGATTTATAATAGAGGTTTTCTCCTCGCGGGCCGGCCAATTAAGGCAAGCCCCCGGTTCCTGCCTAACTAGGCCGCTAGACATGATCAACGACAACTAGCGACGGGGTTACGATACGATGGTGGCAATAGCCTGTCCAGTTGCACAGCAAAGTGCCCGCCGAAACCGTCCATGCTGCATTCGCCATGGTCTCTAAGGACAGAGTCCACTCGGAGCAATCCACCAGAGCAGTCTGGCCCTGAAGGCTCCGCTCTATGCACTACCGACGGAATGTCGGCGTCATCCACTGTAGGTGTCTCTTAGTTTCACGCCGGACTGGATTGTCCGACGCTACTCAGCCCCCCCGCCACGACAAGGCGGACACCACTCTAAGGGGAACCTAACCTAACCTAACCCAAGACCCTGACCGACGGTCGTCACGGTAGCACGCGCACAAGTGCTCTCCGCGCGCCAAAAACAGTGAAAAATCGGAAAAAGTGGTTTTTCTCTCTTGTAATAACAGTTGTGATACATCAAAAGTTGCGTAAAATTGCGCTTTACAAAACAGTGAAAGTTTTATAAAGATTGGTGCCTAATCCGAAGTGCAAAGTGCAAATTAGTGACAAATTTAAAAAAATTGAAACTTCAAAAATTCATAGCACGCGCATACGATCGGTGACATAAGCGCGTTGACAAGTTCTACAGCCTGAGCAAAATTTCTGGATTTTTCTGCCAACAGGTGGCTTAATATTGGCAAAAAAACAAAAAACACGTGGCACGTTTTTTTAGCTACAAGGACCTGAGGCAGCATCTGAAAACGTTGCAGCGTGCACCCCATCGAGACCAACTCGCCGTCACTTGGAGCAAGCAAATAGGTACACTCCTCACGGAGATATTGACTTTTGTGTAATTTTCAAAAAATCATAACTTTGGAAAGCGATCGTAACCTAGATATTAAAATTAATTTTTTGTAACGCCATTACGCACTGTATAATAAAGATAAATTTCATAATTTTCGGACCAGTGGTTATTGAGTTTTAGATTTTTAAAGTTTAAGGGATGACACGTGGTGGTTGAAAAACTACCCCTGACGCTTTTTAGTAGATTGTATAAAATAAGTCATATAAAAATGTATATATAATAAATTTTTAGAGTTTTATTTACAAAGATTGTAGGTTTCATTGTAAATTTCGTAAAATTTTGTGTGTTTTTTGAAAATAAAAAATCAGGGTTGTACTTTTTAAAAAAATTGTGTGATAATATAGACTGGTCATTTAGAGACCTATCCAACGAGCCCAAACACGTGTAGTTTGCGTGAAATAGGCACGTTTTAGACAGTTCCTGACTTTTGGGCGACCATCTTGGACGCCATCTTGAAAACAATATTTGTGCATAACTTGAGTATCGTTTGTCGTAGAAATTTGTAGTTTTCGCTGTTGACATCAACAGCACAAGGACCTCTAATTGTAGTAACCAAAAGCTCTACATAGAGACACGTCTCTACTCAGGATTTTGAGTATAGAACTCGACAGGTTTAGAAGAGGTCATATCGACATTATTTTTGTCAGAGTTTTGCGACCAAAACTCACCAAGTTGTGAGTGTTTTAAATTGACGATAGCCATTTTGTACGCCATTTTGAAAATCTTCAAAGGCAAATAACTCTGGAAGTATACGTCCAATTGAAGTGCGGTTTTCGAATTAGCACTCAACGGAATCAGCGCATTCAAGCCAGACACTCGGTTTGTCTCTACATAGAGACACATAGAGATTACTCTATATTTGTTGATTATTGTTTTTTATTAGGATATAGTATTTATTGTAAATTATTCTGACGCTTTTAAAACTTATACAAACCGTACCTCCAAAAATGTCCCTGTTCCACACACCGAAAAACAAGCCGACGAAGGCATGAAATCGCCTCCAAAAACTATGACCCTCACTTCAAAAGTGAGGAAAAGTATAGGTGAGTGGGAGGCAGTTAGCACGGAATCGCTCTCCACCTCGCCCTTGACAAGCAGGACTATGCAGGCTGAATCTACTTCAGCGAACCCGAGTAAAATTACGACAGGGCTCAAACCATCAGCCGACAGGCAGATGAGCCCAATGCAAAAAACTCCCCCAACAACAAAAAAACTTGCTAGCGGTAACCCACTAGACTCAACCGCGGCAGCAGTTCTACTACACCAAGCAAAGAAAACTACGCGCAAGGCGCCACCAAGGAACCTGGGAGGGGAAAATTCGGCAAAAGTAACTTTACCATCCACACCACAAAGCCGGGAAACGGAAGCAAACAGCTGGTTCTCCAAGGGTCAGGCAGCTCTGACTGATTCAAGGAACATACGAAACGACCTCAAAGAAACACTCAAAGCAGCCTTAAGCCACCTCAGGAGACTGTACAAGGAAGCGGAAAGTGACAAAACAAGTACAGGAGTCACGAATAAAATACGATTCACAGAGGAAGGTAAGCATGAAACGGAAACGGCCAAATGTAAACAAATAAAGACCGGCGTTTCAGAGGAGTTACTTAAGAAACTGGAAGAGCAGACAAATCTCATAAAGGAAAACGGGAAAAGAATAGAGGAACTAAGAGGGACTGTAGAAAAACAACAAGAGCAATTGGAGAGAGCGACGTATGCCAGTATAACTGCGGGTCCACCGAAAAGACAGACCCCGGAAAGAACTGTGTTGCACTCCATTATAATAACGTCAAAGGACGAACAAGAAACAGGAGAAGAAGTGTTAAACAAAGTTAAGAAAGCAGTCAACACAAAAAAGGGGGGTATAGAAATAGAAAGAGTACGTAAGGGTAGAGATAGAAAAATTATCATGGGATGTAAGACGCGGGAAGAAAGGACAAAAATTAAAGAGAGGCTTGAAGGATCCGGAGAAAACCTCTTCGTCGAGGAAGCCAAGAACAAAGACCCAATGCTGATCATCAGAGGCGTCATCAAAGTTCTTACAGATGACCAAATTGTAACGGCGCTCAGGAATAACAACGAAGACATATTTCGGATTTTAAACGGAGAGGAAGCAAGGATTGTGGTCAAGTATCGGAGGAGAGCAAGAAATCCACTTACGAATCATGTGGTTGTACCTCTCCAGCGATCTGGAAAAGGGCAGTAGAGAAAGGACGCATGCGAGTAGACCTGCAACCTCTTACAGTCGGAGACCAGTCACCACTCGCTCGCAGCTGTCGAACCCGAATGTTGGAACTGCACGAAAGCCAAACTTTTGCTAACACAATGCATTTAATTCAGAATGCCCCGTGAGAAAGAGGTGGGATAACAAAGCAAGGTCATCGGTAGCTAAAGTAGAAGTGGACACCACAAAAAGCAGATTATATAAAATTATCCAAGGCAACCGACAGCGCAAAAAACTCGCCACAAATGAGCTTATAATCGAAGCTATAAAACGGAAAACAGCTGTAGCATTGATACAGGAACCCTACGTAGGTGGAGCAGATAGAGTGGGCAGCTTTAAGGGCGCCAGGGTCTTCCAAAACACCAGACTAGGAGAGGGTACAGTAAAATCTGCTATAGTAGTCTTCGACACTAACATAGATGTAATACAGTGCACATACCTTACAACGAACAACATCGTAGTTGTAAGCATTCAAGCTGGCGGCGGCCGGAACTAAACCTTGGTGTCACTCTACTTTGAGCCCGATCAACCCTTGGAACCATACTTACAGCACCTGAAAAAGATAGAGCAAAAGATGGGACCAAGGAACATAATTATGGGTGGCGATGTCAATGCCAAAAATGTTTGGTGGGGAGGGACAAAGACCGACCACAGAGGAGAAGAACTGCTGCCAATACTGAATGAACTGGGACTGCAAATACTCAACAAAGGGGAAACTCCAACCTTCGACACAATACGTGGCTGCCAGCGACTCACCAGCTTTGTTGATCTAACAACCTGCATCGATATTTGATGGCAAGGGTAGAAAATTGGAGAGTAGTAGATGATATGACGGGGTCGGACCACAACGCTGTTGAATTTGACGTGACTCTAAAGAAGTCCGTGGGATTCAAAGTGGAGAGAACTACGCGCCTCTTCAACTCAGTTGCAGTTTCACGAGAAACTAAACCAAAAATAACTAGAGCGAGATTTAACAATAGGAGAAATACAATGTATTACCACGACAAACTTCATTGATCGAGTGATAGAAACGATGACAGAAATCGCAAAAGAAGTGTGTGCAGAAACAATGCCGAAAAAGAGGAGCTTAGACAGACTTGCCCTGCCGTGGTGGAACAACGAACTGGGAAAAATGAAGAAAAAAGTAGTCACCATGAAGCGAAGAATCCGAAATGCAGCAGCGATACGCAGAGGGAAGGTTGTCGACGAGTATCTGAAACAGAAAGAAGAGTATGAATTAGCGGTCGTAAAAGCGCAGACAGAAAGTTGGAAGCAGTTGTGTGTTGCAAAGTTGGAGGCAAAATACCTAGAGTGTCTGGGAGAGTATTTATAGGGTTCTAAATAGAACTGCCATAAGGGAGGAAGAGGTTCCAATGGAAAAGAACGGGAAAGTACTCGGAATGCACGAATCAGCACAGTTATTGGCGGAAACATTCTTTCCCGAGGACCGTCAAGAGGAAGACACGGAGGAACACAGGGGAATTAGGCAGAAAGCAAAAATAGTGAATGATGGGAGTCATGATGAGCTATGCGACCGACCATTTACCTTGGATGAGCTACAAAGAGCCATAGAGTCTTTCAACCCCAAAAAGGCTCCAGGATCAGACGGTCTGACATCGGACATTTGCCAGCAACTTATTCAGAATGACCCAGGAATGTTTCTGGCCATCCTGAATAAATGCTTAGAATTAAAATACTTTCCGAAGTCGTGGAAAGAGGCCACAGTGGTTGTGCTCCGGAAACCAGGCAAAGACAATTACGCTGTTCCCAAGTCATACAGACTGATCGGCCTTCTGCCAGCACTTGGAAAGGTTTACGAAAAGATGATCGTGGCTCGACTCAAGTTTTATATATTACCAAAGATAAGTATTCGCCAGTACGGCTTTATGCCCCAAAGGGGCACCGAGGACTCCCTCTATAGCCTCACGCAATACATCCGCGAAAAGTTAGAGGGAAAGAAAATTATTGTACTGATTTCCTTGGATATAGAGGGTGCATTCGATAGCGCTTGGTGGCCGGCAATAAGAGTATGACTGGCTGAGGAACAGTGTCCCGAGAATTTGAGAAGAGTTATAGACAGAGGAGCAACAGATCGGTGAGTGTTAGGTACAGAGGTGCAGAGCACAAGAGGAAAACCGAAAAGGGGTGTGTCCAGGGTTCGATAGGGGGTCCTACTTTGTGGAACCTCCTGCTCCACGGCTGAGGGGACTGGAAAAAAGGGGACATCGATGCCAAGTATTTGCGGATGATGTGGTCCTTATGTTAGATGGTGATACAGCGTCTGATATCCAGAGCCGTGCAAATGCGGCTCTCGAGTATGTCCGGGGGTGGGGTGTCACGAATAAACTTCGATTTGCACCACAAAAGACTTGCGCAATGCTTATAACACGGAAGCTTAAACATGACACCCCGCACCTGGTAATGGGTGGGGTTGACATTGGCATATCTAGGGAAATGAAGATTCTGGGACTCACCATCGCTGATAAGTTGACTTTTAACACCCATATCGCAAACATTTGCGCAAACGCAGCTAAAATATATAAGCAGTTAGCTACAGCAGCCAGAGCCAGTTGGGGACTACCTCCCGACGTCATAAGACAAATATATACAGCTGCGGTCGAGCCTACTGTTCTGTACGCCGCAAGTGCATGGGCGCCGGCATCGAATAAACTCGGAGTGGGAAAGAAACTAGAAGCATTGCAACGAAGTTTCGCACAAAAACTATGCCGCGCCTATCGAACGGTGTCGCTAAACTCCGCTTTACTTCTGGCCGGGATACTTCCCTTCGACCTCCGAATAAGAGAGGTGGCCTCTTTGTATGAAGCCAAGAGAGGTGTGTCCAGGCCCGAGCTTGGAGACAGGGCGGTTGAACGAGTGGGATCGGCACTTGATATGCCCCACCCAGTGAAACGGCGAAGATTGGAGTGGGGAAGCTTGGCAGACGAGGTCGACTACGGTAACCATAGTGAGTATTAAATACGCATTTTCACGGACGGGAGCAAAATAGAGAGCAAGGTAGGAGCAGCGCTAACTATTTGGAAAGACGGCGCTGAGATAAAGACCCGAAAACTTGCACTACCGTCCTATTGCACAGTCTACCAAGCCGAACTACTTGCCCTCTGCGAAGCCGCAAAATAGATCACAAAACGTAGCGAAATTTCGTTTGCAATATACAGTGATTCCAGAGCAGCCCTACTTTCGGTCGCAAATCCCGAAGCGCTCCATACCCTAGCAATAAGCACAAGGGAAGCACTTAATTCCAGCACACTCCAGAACAAAAAGGTGGATTTGTTCTGGATAAAAGCTCACGCAGGGCTGGAGGGAAACGAGAGAGCCGACTTTTTATCAAAAGAAGCTGCGCTAAATTTGAGGCATGGCCGGTCTCATTTGTAAGGCGTCAAATCCGGCAGGAGACGCTCGGCGAGTGGGACCGAAGGTATAGGAGTGCCAATACAGCTTCAGTTACAAAAACGTTTTTCCCAAATGCGCTGGATGGATACAGAACAGTCAGGAAGGTAAAAATGATGATGGAGATGACACAGGCTCTGACAGGGCACGGTGGTTTCTCCGAATACCTGACTAGATTCAAGTGTAGGGACAACCCATCGTGTAGCTGTGACCCAGAGGAAACCGAGACTGCTCTGCACCTCATACTTAGCTGTCCCCAATTCACAAAGGAGCGCTATGACTTGGAACAAGCAACTGGCACGAGGATTGCGGCGGAGAGCCTCCCCAACCTAATAAAAGGTAAAAAGAGGGAAATGTTTTTAAATTATTTGGTAAAAATAGTAAGATCGGCTAATAATAGAAACGAGTCCAATATGGTCAAAAGTTGCAAATAAGTACGAAATGTATTAAATAAAATAGAAAATAGTAAATATAGGAATAAATAGTTGATAAGAAAACAAATAAGGATTGTGTAAGAAATAATATATTAACCTAAATATTGTAAGTACTTTAGAAAACATATAACAAACATTGTGTAAATAAAAAATTGGAACTATAGCTATAAGAAAAGTGTAACTGTAGAATAAGAAAAATTAAAGAAATTGTAAAAGTTATTCACCCTGAAACTAAAAACGAAATAAAATAAAGATAGAACACAGTAGACTAGGGAAACGGGAAATCCCACCCGTAAAGTACGAAAAGAGAGGAATGATTGAAAGATAAAGTATGGAGAATAAAAGTACGAGAGGCATAAAAGTGAGAATTGGCATGAATGAAACAGATACAAAAAGACAGCACTTACGCCGGAGGTACTAGAAATTAAAAAAAAAAAAACCTAACCTAACCGTCGAGACTAATTCCTTAGGGGAAAATAAATAAAAATATTCTCGAAGTCCGTAAATACAATTTATTTTTAGTTTTATGTACAATAATACACAAATAAACAATTTAAAATTCTATTAATCCATACTCAGTTGCACTTTATTCTGTTTTTGAATTTATCTTTTTTGCCGTCTTTTCCTAATCTAGACGACCGTATCGTAGTTTTTCCTTCGGGTCGACTGATATTGTTGCAAATATCAATTAATCGTAATATGGTGTAATATTCATTAATTTTAAGCAATCTATGTCATTACCATTTTTCCCAGATTAAGAAATTAAAAATCAGTATGGCGAAAATGGCCAATCCGCAGACTCAATACAGCGATGATCACTTATCAAAATAATTGCAATCAGGTACATGTTGTGAGGGTTTATGGTAAAACCCACAACCCTGAGATATTTTATCGAGAAAATCATACCTTCTCCTTTTAAATTTCGTGCGGTAGTTTCCAAACTACATTTCCATATTTCCTGTTTCTCGCAGAACTTGATGCACACCAAAAAGATTTATTCCTATTCAATTTAGGTAAAAGTGCAAAAATCGATAATACATCTATCTCTCCGATAATCTCCAACAAACTGACTTCGAATCTTTGCTATCTGTCACTCTTTTGAATATCAGATTTAAACGTCTGTCGAAGTAAATAAGTTTTGCATTTCATGCCTGTATGTTCTGGTGACTTGGCCCAGCAGTGGCGGTTTGTACGGCTATGAAATTTTTTCCATAATTTTTTCACGACCTCCCTCGCTACAATAATAATTTTCTAAAAGGCACTTCACATAATATGTTAGAAGTTACAGTACGGTCAGTTGCAAAACCGCATATAGAATTTCAAAACAAAATAGAATGGCAAGGCGTAGTCACTTACACACTTAAAGAAATAAAGTAACATGTCTTGTAGCACCTGAGTAATATTAGTTTTATTTAATATTGTATATAATAATTTTACTAAGAAAATTATCGTATTCGTAGCCTAGTGGATAGACGTATCAGATATTAATACGTGTACTCAGTGCAATGCAGGTTGTGGATTCGAATCTCACCTTATGCCTTTCTTTTTGTTTTTATTACATTTTACGAATTATGAATATTTTGTTCAGTTAAATAGCTTAGACCAATTTTCTAAAAGCTATTACGTTAGTAGAGGACACTACGTGTACGAGGGCTCCGATACAACAAACGTGATTTTTTGCCGTTTTTATAGATAATGGTTCGGAACCCTTCGTGTGCGAGTCCGACTCACCTATTTAGTATAACTTCTATTATTTTCAATTACAACAAGCAAGCACCGCCGCATAGATCCGACTATATCAGAACAGATCCTAACCTAACCTAACCTAACCTAATTTCATGCCTGTATGTTCTGGTGACTTGGCCCAGCAGTGGCGGTTTGTACGGCTGTAGATTTTTTTCCATAATTTTTCCACGACCTCCCTCGCTACCTGGCTGGCTCGTTCGGCGGGGTCCTTGGTTGGGCTCAACGAAAAGGGTCTCATCTCCCTCCTGCGGGTCCGCGGATCCCTGCGTGGTAGCGGAATTGATGGCGGGTTTGCATTCATAGGCGCAAAGATTGGGGTAGTGACTGAGGCTTGGGTCGCCTCGTTAGAAGTCGGCGATTTTTGTGTCTGGTGGGGCGGGGTGTCCTTAATAGGAGAAAGCAAAGAGGGTAGGGCGGGTAAGTCCTCATCCCTAAAAAGTTCGTCGTCGGTCTCCAAGGCCGTGTAGACCGACAGAAAGTTGCAGAAAGATGCAATACAGTAGCGTATTTAGAATTGTATTTAATGTAGAAATTAATAATAGATTTTATTTTAACTAGTATTGAAAATCAACTGCTTGCTTGAAAACGTGCTTAGCTTGTATTTACTTATGTACCTTAAATAGAAATATAAATATATATATATAAATATAGTACTACAACAACACTTACACGATAACATTAAGAGCGCTCTTATAATACATACTTGACACAGAATCACTGGCATTATATATTATTCTATTATATATAGATATAGTTGTAAGATATGTGTGGAAAGAAACCTAGATGATAAGTCTATCTTATATAACTAGTTAGTTATAGGCATGTTAAGCTAATAATAAACCAGTACCTAAAAATTGTGCGTGTAAACCATAATGTAATAATTACAATGGGTTTGACCAAATATTATACTTTGTCAGTACTTGCTACCAGGACAGATCAATAAAATAATTTACTTAGGAAATAAATAAAAAATCAGAGAACTCAGATACTATTCGTTAAAAAAGATTTAATAACTCTAACTGCGAGTCCTTCACTGAAGTCAGTAGAAAATTAAACAAAGGGCTTATCGAGTTGCAGACAGCAGGGCGGGGATATTTTTAATAGTTGAATGAAACTCAACCCTATTGTTTACACAATAGAGTCGTGTAAATATTAATACGTTCCTCGAGTCTGTTTTAGTATAGCTAGCGGCGCGGGCGGCGAGAAGGAGCGGGACAGTCAGTCATGTTTTAACCTCCGTGAGTTGTGGTCGTCAGAAAAATTCCGACGATATCGTGAGTGTCAGTGAAACCGTGAGCCAAGTCTGCGAGTGAAAGAACCAAAGTTGAGTATAATTGAAATATTATTTGATTTGGTTTAGAATTTAAACTTAAAATCGTACTAATGTAAATTACAATTCACACTTGCATTTGAATCTTTCGTATAGTATCAAATTAATTAACTTTGGTGGTTGGTTACTCACATAACCAACCGAGATATAGGGTGTGACTAATATAAAAGTTCCTTTACAGCCGTCATCGAACGCACTTATATAGATAACGTAAGATTGCTATATATCCGTGATTAGAATTTAGAAATCTTATCCTATTTTGGTTGCTGAGCGGATATCATTTTTTTGAATGTAGATTAATTGTAGAGTCTGGAGACATCTCCATGAATAGGATATTCTCTTCCGGAAGAGAGATCTGTGGACTGAGGGCGCTGTTGTACCTTCCTGGAACAGCCTGGGAAAGTCCTAACTTCTGGTCAATGAAGCCTAGGCCTTGTTGGAAGCTAAGACTTTGCAGAATAAGGTGATCCTATTTGGCGTTTCAACGCCATTTTCCTTCGCGTTTTCTATTACAGCCTTAAACGTCTCTTAGTAGACCAAATATATACACCTTAAATTGACCAGTTTCAGGGGAACACTTGAACCACGAGCTCTGCCAAAGTGCATGTTGTGAGGGTTTATGGTAAAACCCACAACCCTGAGATATTTTATCGAGAAAATCATACCTTCTCCTTTTAAATTTCGTGCGGTAGTTTCCAAACTACATTTCCATATTTCCTGTTTCTCGCAGAACTTGATGCACACCAAAAAGATTTATTCCTATTCAATTTAGGTAAAAGTGCAAAAATCGATAATACATCTATCTCTCCGATAATCTCCAACAAACTGACTTCGAATCTTTGCTATCTGTCACTCTTTTGAATATCAGATTTAAACGTCTGTCGAAGTAAATAAGTTTTGCATTTCATGCCTGTATGTTCTGGTGACTTGGCCCAGCAGTGGCGGTTTGTACGGCTATGAAATTTTTTCCATAATTTTTTCACGACCTCCCTCGCTACAATAATAATTTTCTAAAAGGCACTTCACATAATATGTTAGAAGTTACAGTACGGTCAGTTGCAAAACCGCATATAGAATTTCAAAACAAAATAGAATGGCAAGGCGTAGTCACTTACACACTTAAAGAAATAAAGTAACATGTCTTGTAGCACCTGAGTAATATTAGTTTTATTTAATATTGTATATAATAATTTTACTAAGAAAATTATCGTATTCGTAGCCTAGTGGATAGACGTATCAGATATTAATACGTGTACTCAGTGCAATGCAGGTTGTGGATTCGAATCTCACCTTATGCCTTTCTTTTTGTTTTTATTACATTTTACGAATTATGAATATTTTGTTCAGTTAAATAGCTTAGACCAATTTTCTAAAAGCTATTACGTTAGTAGAGGACACTACGTGTACGAGGGCTCCGATACAACAAACGTGATTTTTTGCCGTTTTTATAGATAATGGTTCGGAACCCTTCGTGTGCGAGTCCGACTCACCTATTTAGTATAACTTCTATTATTTTCAATTACAACAAGCAAGCACCGCCGCATAGATCCGACTATATCAGAACAGATCCTAACCTAACCTAACCTAACCTAATTTCATGCCTGTATGTTCTGGTGACTTGGCCCAGCAGTGGCGGTTTGTACGGCTGTAGATTTTTTTCCATAATTTTTCCACGACCTCCCTCGCTACCTGGCTGGCTCGTTCGGCGGGGTCCTTGGTTGGGCTCAACGAAAAGGGTCTCATCTCCCTCCTGCGGGTCCGCGGATCCCTGCGTGGTAGCGGAATTGATGGCGGGTTTGCATTCATAGGCGCAAAGATTGGGGTAGTGACTGAGGCTTGGGTCGCCTCGTTAGAAGTCGGCGATTTTTGTGTCTGGTGGGGCGGGGTGTCCTTAATAGGAGAAAGCAAAGAGGGTAGGGCGGGTAAGTCCTCATCCCTAAAAAGTTCGTCGTCGGTCTCCAAGGCCGTGTAGACCGACGACTCAGAGATGGCTGAGGCCATTGATACCCTACATGGGGGTCCTGGACGGGGGGAAGGCTACACTGAATGGCCTGTTCTCTGTAGATATCTCACCTGTGAACAGGTTGCGCGCCACGACGGCTCAAACTTGAAAGTATTAAGACGGGGCCCCTCATTAGGAAATTATATACATGCTATTATAACGAGTACACTCAAGGCATAATTACGTGAACTGTGTTTTGTTTGTGTCTTTCACGGCAGGACAGGGTTGGAATAATTATTTCTGGAAGGTACTAAGCTATAATGCAAAAGAGCACGAGTACATAGGAAAAAAAAAATCGTAAGCCGAGTGCACAGTTACATGATGCGGTTAGCGGTCCATCTTTTACGATGGAACGTTGCAGAAATAACTGTGGCCAGTGGGCACAAGTTAGTTAGTTAGACTATTTGGGACTCTCATCATCACCCTCACGTTTCTAAGAACTAGGTGACTAGGACTAGGATCCTCGAAGAATTTGGCCTGTAGGAAGGGTAGTTAAGGTATACCAAGGGCCTGACGGGGCGGTCCGTGTGGTAGACATCCACACTAGAGGAGCTTGTGTGAGTCCCCTACCTAAATCCCTAGCCTATAGCTTAGTAAAAGGCATGAAGTATGATGTGATGCTGTATTTAATAGTTATATTTAGTTACAGAAAAATATTACCAAACTTAGCAGTTGAAATTGTACAGGTTGTCGATCTCGTGCGCGATCGTGAATATCACCTGTAGGTATCTCGCTTAGCCATTGTGTCGCTTGTTGTCCGCCTTAGTCTCTCCGTTCGCTTGTCCATGCGTTAAAGACCTGGAATTTATGAGAAAAATTGTATATATTTGGAATATAAAAGAAGTTAAATGCTGTAAATGAAGATAAGTTAAAGATTGACAACTATAACTGTACTGTACTGATTGTTCCCTCCCTTACACCGAATCGATATTGTTAGTTCTATCGAGAATTTCATCAACGAAACTAACAAAATCGATTACCCGGGTATGACTCAGGTGTTATTCGCCAAACCTCTCCCTCAGATACTATCATAAAACTAAACCGAGTTTATGATATTTCTTAAACGGGAACAATCAATGATTTTTACATTTAATTTACCTTCATAAAATAGGTAAGTACCTATTCACAACACAAGCAAAATCGACATTCAAAACAAAATAGGTACAGAATGAATTTACGTTATCTTTCCTTTCGGGTTACGATGGGATCTCCCTGAGCCTATGATAAATGAATGTGTTGCGGAAATAAATGGGGTTAATACACATAATATTTACGGAGAGAGATCTCCCAAGTAACATCTACTTTTATAACACAAATAAAAGTTGAAGATTTAATAAATTTAAATATGTCTTTGCGCAAGATACTAAATCTTTTTAAACTAGTTTACTAGAATAATTACAGTTTCGGTAATATTTCGTTAATACACTGTAGTAACTGTAACGGGCCGTATAATACTTAATTTTTTTAATGTGCAATATTTGTTAGCAGTTTTTTAAAACTTACAAAAGGTTAAAATTTAGAAAACCATTAGCCATGTGTTAAATTAGTTAAGCGTCAATATTTTTTTTACAACTTAATCACCAGTCAGAGCCATTCTCAAAAATGTAAATTTTTACTTGGAACAATGTAAAAACTAAAGATAAATAGCTATCGTAAAAGCCGTTCGTGGGAGTTTTGCTCTAGGCCCTGCACGTGTTGAAACAATAGAATAGAAATTGAGAATTCCTAAGAAAGATGCAATACAGTAGCGTATTTAGAATTGTATTTAATGTAGAAATTAATAATAGATTTTATTTTAACTAGTATTGAAAATCAACTGCTTGCTTGAAAACGTGCTTAGCTTGTATTTACTTATGTACCTTAAATAGAAATATAAATATATATATATAAATATAGTACTACAACAACACTTACACGATAACATTAAGAGCGCTCTTATAATACATACTTGACACAGAATCACTGGCATTATATATTATTCTATTATATATAGATATAGTTGTAAGATATGTGTGGAAAGAAACCTAGATGATAAGTCTATCTTATATAACTAGTTAGTTATAGGCATGTTAAGCTAATAATAAACCAGTACCTAAAAATTGTGCGTGTAAACCATAATGTAATAATTACAATGGGTTTGACCAAATATTATACTTTGTCAGTACTTGCTACCAGGACAGATCAATAAAATAATTTACTTAGGAAATAAATAAAAAATCAGAGAACTCAGATACTATTCGTTAAAAAAGATTTAATAACTCTAACTGCGAGTCCTTCACTGAAGTCAGTAGAAAATTAAACAAAGGGCTTATCGAGTTGCAGACAGCAGGGCGGGGATATTTTTAATAGTTGAATGAAACTCAACCCTATTGTTTACACAATAGAGTCGTGTAAATATTAATACGTTCCTCGAGTCTGTTTTAGTATAGCTAGCGGCGCGGGCGGCGAGAAGGAGCGGGACAGTCAGTCATGTTTTAACCTCCGTGAGTTGTGGTCGTCAGAAAAATTCCGACGATATCGTGAGTGTCAGTGAAACCGTGAGCCAAGTCTGCGAGTGAAAGAACCAAAGTTGAGTATAATTGAAATATTATTTGATTTGGTTTAGAATTTAAACTTAAAATCGTACTAATGTAAATTACAATTCACACTTGCATTTGAATCTTTCGTATAGTATCAAATTAATTAACTTTGGTGGTTGGTTACTCACATAACCAACCGAGATATAGGGTGTGACTAATATAAAAGTTCCTTTACAGCCGTCATCGAACGCACTTATATAGATAACGTAAGATTGCTATATATCCGTGATTAGAATTTAGAAATCTTATCCTATTTTAGTTGCTGAGCGGATATCATTTTTTTGAATGTAGATTAATTGTAGAGTCTGGAGACATCTCCATGAATAGGATATTCTCTTCCGGAAGAGAGATCTGTGGACTGAGGGCGCTGTTGTACCTTCCTGGAACAGCCTGGGAAAGTCCTAACTTCTGGTCAATGAAGCCTAGGCCTTGTTGGAAGCTAAGACTTTGCAGAATAAGGTGATCCTATTTGGCGTTTCAACGCCATTTTCCTTCGCGTTTTCTATTACAGCCTTAAACGTCTCTTAGTAGACCAAATATATACACCTTAAATTGACCAGTTTCAGGGGAACACTTGAACCACGAGCTCTGCCAAAGTGGGAGATAAACAAGCTTGAGTAGAGAGAGAAGGAACCCAGGAATCGAAATTATACCAGGCAGAAAGGCGTGATACCATAATCCAAACAACCAACTGTATGTGAGTAATTTTATTTGTTTTCTGCTTTGTTTCCTTTTGACACGTGCGGCTTAGGGTAAACCGTAGATACCTAAATATATAAAATAAAATATAAAATGTATAACAAAAAAAAATAGACGATCCGGAAAATAATCATATTGATTTGGCAATCATTTAAATAAAATAAAATAAAATTATAGGTAAGGCGTTATTAACGCGTTATATCGCTATAGTCGAGGTAGGGTCTTCCATACGTGGTACCGGTAGACCAGATTAACGTCATTAAATCTCTAGATTTTAGAGAACACTTTAAAGATTCGGGTTAATTTCAGCCGCATATCCTTATAAAATTAATTATAAAGAATTGCTTCTGCGTTTTTGTCATTAAGTCGCCATCTTAAACAATATATTTATACATATAAAACAAAATTGTTGGCAACCTAAATAGTAAATATCTTATTGTAGAGTGAAAGATTAAATAAAATATTTTAATTGCCGTATAGTCTGAAACGTTAAGGAAATTTAAATACGCGACATTGATAAAAGGTTTGATTTAGTGAGGAATATAAAAGGAAAAAAAACTAAAGTAACTACATACAGAACGTAGAATAAATTTTTGTACTTAATTAATTAAAAGCTTAGTAATTGAGTAGGAGATTCAGCCAGAGGTAGTACCAAAGATGACAAGTTATCTTTGGGTATACATATCTAGTGGTTCTAGCTTTAACACAAAGTAAGACGGTCATCTGAGTTACTTTGGGAACTAAAACACACCAAATCAATATATGACAGTATGAGAGATGTGAAGAATGTTTGAAAATTAAATAAAATTTGTAGGTAAAATTTTTTGGTAAACAAAAAATAACTAGTTCTGCTGTGGGATATTGCTCTAGAACTTTGTCAGTCGTCAAACTCAGGTGCGTGAAGAGTCGAGTTACGTCCGTGTCACCGCTATGAGACCTGTATAGGCACGCATAGATACGAGTGTGGCCGCCGTAATCTACGTGCACCCACAATATCGACAGGTCCCTGTCTTCAAGGCTATGAAGGCGGTGACACCAGATATCCTCCCGGACGAACATACATACACCGGCACGACTCATAAAATTGTGTTCAAGTTTGTAGCCGGGATAGTGAAGGTATGATGTGTCGGCCGGGCAGGATATCTGCGTCTCCGTTAGAAAAAGAATGGTCGGCTGCGCAGTTTCGAGATGGTGGTGGACTGTGTTAAGATTTGCGTGAATACCCCTGATGTTGCAAAAATCCACATTATATGTGGATGGAGTAGCCGCTGTACAAACTCTTTTCTTTTTCCTTCTCATGGCCATAATATATAAAAAAGTTACTAAGACTAAGGATGAGGATTCACTGCACAGACAGCTTAGAGGACGAAAGGTGCGGTTCTAAGACTGCCGAAGCTCGCCACAGATGATATTGGTGATATGTAAGGAATAACGTGATAAATGTTAACTATATGACTAAGTTCGGAGAGTTTGGTACTGGGTGAGACATAGGTGTTAGCAGCAAATACCTACCTAGTGAAGTGCCTTAGCCATGATTTCCTTGCATTGATCATATGATTGATATTTCTAATCTTTTATAATTTTAATGTAAATAAAATTACTATAATCTACAATATGTCTAATATATATGCGATTGTTACATACATACATACAAACTGAAGAATATAGGAAGTTCATCATCATTATTGATCAATTGACATTTATGATATAAGCGTACCGATTTTACACAAGTACCTTATTTCCTCCCCTCCCAGACCCTAATTCGGTCTTCATCACCTAAACTACGTCTATATATTAAACTTAAATTCATTAGATGCAAGTAAGTATACCCTTCGGGGTTCAGTAGTTTTCGTTATACATACATACATAGTTGTCGTTTGCTGTAGCGCAAACATGACATTTCTTGTAGTACCTACATATATACATACATTATGGTAATCATTTCCGTTTAACATCAATCAAATTGACCATACCCCTTCATCATTTTGCTCAACACTGTGAATATGATCCTAATGTATGTTTCTTATCAACACAATAAGTCACTACTGTACCAGCTTTATAAGTCATCATTCTTGATCAACCTTTATTACGTTAATTATTTTACTTTATCGTATATAGTACATAAGAATAAAACCATAGCATCCTATAAGGACTAATATAATTAGTGCGTATTTATTTTATCACGGGAAATTCAATCAAAGGGTGAATCAAACCCTGAGTTTTATGTGTCATTTATCTAAGTTCGTACCTAATAACTACAAATATTTCATACATTAAAATATATTGAACAACGGGTTTATCATTCCAGAAGTCGAATTTAGGCAAATGAAACACATCATCTCACGAACAGTCTTCCTTTCTATTCGTCTAAATAAGTTTCAAGCAATAGTATAACTTAATTACAATGTATTATGAAGTGAATCAACAGACATATCGTTTAAATTATTATACGTACGCAATTAACCATAGAATACTATTCATCTTTCAGGGATTGAATCTACACTCCAGTCTTTTATTCTTATAGGCATCCTTCTATACCTACATTTTGCGCTTTGGCTGTGATTTGTTTAGCCAAACCTTGTACCACAAAGTTAATTTGATACCTTAATCGTGCTGAGACGACGTAAATCTTACTTAAATTGTCTTGTTTAAAAATCTGAATAAAATCTTGGTAATCAGGATTATAATTTTCATCATCATTTTTTTTTAACCAAGTCCACAACACAGTGGAATCTAGATTCTATATCTATTACTCCTTAAATGTAATTTATTAATTAATTATGAAAACTTTAATAACTCTTATACTTATAACACTCAATCTATATCACTTACTACCTATATTTTGTTTGGCCTCGTGTGCTAGACAGACAACTTCACTACATGCATTTCTTTCTACGAACTTTGTCTTTTGTTACTCAAACAGCTTAGCTTCAAAGCAGTCTTGACCCCGCTTACTATGTTTAGCTTTTGTATACACCTTAAAATTAGCTATAAATTCTAAGCTTAAACTACAACTATACTAACTCTTCACGAACTTTACAGACTAACGGTATAGGCTATACCTAATAAAAGTGATATGTCCTTATTGAGTTTTAAATTTACCCAATATATACTGCACCTGTTCTTTAATTAAAACGTTACCCTTCCTCTACATATATACTTTATGGAATCCTGTGGTTAGATTCTGCAAAAAAACGTTTAAAACCTGAAATGAGAGCACCTAGTGACACCGTCAGTGTAGTGTGTGAAGTTCGTGACGAGTTAGAGAGTGTCAATAATAGAAGTGAAACCGCCCAAACAAGACCGCAATGGGGCGGTAGAGAAGACTATGAAACGATATTGTAGTGAGAAATTACTGACCCTCACCACACCGTTTTTACTTCTTCAGTTCCAAAAATAAATTATATTTACCGAATCTATTTTAGGTATCAGACACCTACTGTACATGTAATGGCGGGAGAGGCGAACAAAATTCCCGAATGACTTTGTTAGTAATGAGCCATACGATTTAAAAGAGGAACTAAGAAGCCACCTCATAAAAATAATAAAAAAAACTACTTTATCTTTGCTCAGTGCACCCGTGAAGATGGCGCATGCAACTGTGCTGAAACATCAGAAACTCCATAAATCCAATCATAGTAACCCTTAACATTTAAATATATTTTCTCAGCAAGTTAACCTAATAAGTTAAAGTTAACAGTCCATATTTCATTAAGTGGTTGATTTAATGAAATATAGACTGAGCTGTAACTGATATTCGACCTTTGAATACATAATATCGGAATACATTCTGCATTAATTAGGTATTTTTATAAATCTTTTATAAATTAGGTATTATTTTTTGCCTAAGCACACTAAGGTATAAATATCCGTTGAATAAATTTCATTGCTTAATTTAAAGCCAGAATCAAACCGATTTAACCAACATCATGCGAGAGGTAAGTTATCATTATATTTATAACAACAAAATAAAAAATAAAAAAAAACGTCCAGATGGTCTGACTCTGGTGCCGTGGCATAGAGGCCGCTGTATGATTTGGGATGCAACATGTGTCAATACTTTTGCTACTGCTTATTTACATAATACCATAAAGACTGCGGGATCAGCCGCTACAGAAGCTGCCCGTCTTAAATACAATAAATATTCAAATTTATTGACATCCTACATCTTCATCCCTTTTGCCACTGAAACAGCCGGTCCTTGGTGCTCTGAAGCTAAGGCCTTTATTAGTGATCTTAGTTGCCGTCTCAGGGAAAAGAGCCAAGACCCTCTGGTCGGTTTTTATCTCACTCAACGCATTTCACTAGCCATACAGAGAGGTAATGCAGCAAGTATGATGGGCACTTTTAGACCTTATGTACCAAATTATTGAATTTAGGTTTAGTGTTGTAATTTGTCTTTCTTTAATATGTATAACAATTATTAACTACGTATTTAAAGAATTAAATGTTTATTTATTAAATAAAAATGTATATATTATATCAAGTTGAATAAAAAGAAAAACTTATGTGATTGTAAAATGATCTTTTTTGTAAGAAAAGTAAAGGTAAATAGTAAATTGTTAAATAAGTAATGAAAGACACCCATAATTGACGAGACATTGTGAGTTATACACACTCGAACGATGTGTGAGCGCCAAAGTTCGACGCTGAAATGGGCCTATTACCTGAACTAAACACTTCTTTTCATTTCGAATATGAGGAAAGTAGACACAAGCCAAATATGAAAAAGAAATTACTATTATAAATTATTTTTAATATACATACACATATTATCTGGCATATCTAGATACCCGAACACTACAACCAAGTTAAGAATAAATAAACCTCGTATCAATCGAAGTGTGGCTATTGGTATAGGTGACTAACTTTGTCCAATGTGACTGAATTTTTTTTGTTCCCACTCGTTTTTTAGATAGTACATATGTGGTCTACTTTCAAATTATACTTCGTATCTATCCCGAAGATGATTAGAGCTTACATCCAGCAGTACGCAAGATGATGCTCTTCTAATCACACCTTCAAAGCTTTTAAACACATAGTTATTGTATCAGATTTTTTCATCATGTATACATACATTTCCTACGCTATTTCTACTGCATATCAATGACATGTTGGACGTCAACAACAAACAATGCTATGCAGATCACAGTACTGGAGAAGCTTATTACTTTAGCGTTTAGCGTTAATAATTTGTTAGTTAATGAAAACAAAAACCAAATGTGTTAAATTTACATTACCAAACGTTAGTCAGATGCAGTAAATGGCGAGCAATTAGAACTTGTTAATTCAACAGTCTTTCTTGGCATAACGCTGGAATCCTAACTTCAATGGGGCCTCATATTCATAACCTAGCCAAAAAACTAAGTTATGCTGTGTATGCGATCAAGAAAATAAGACGTCGACACTGCAAAAATAGTATATTTTAGCTATTTCCATAGTTTAATGACATATGGTATCCTATTGTGGGGTAATATTTCATAACTTTGACGATTCAAAAGTGATTGTAAAATCCTTATTTGAATAAAACATTTTGACTTTGACTTTGAATGTCGACGATCCCTTTACTTGCCGTATCGAGCCCTTTAGTCTCAAGAGAGACTTTGCCTTCCTGTGTGTGTTCTACCACTTGTACAATAGGATGTGTTCTGAGGAATTTTTCGAAATGATGCCCACGGCTACTTTCTACCATCGCACGGCTTGCCATAGGCAGGGAATTCATTATCACTCCTTAGAATTGAAATGGTTGCGTACAGTGCACTTCCTCCCGTGAACGCTTGGGTTGTGGATTGAGCTCCCTGCCAAGGTTTTCTCTAAGTATGTGGTTCTTCAAGAAAGAAGTTTTTAGATTTCTGAAGGGTCGGCAACGCGTGATACCCCTGGTGTTGCAGGCCTCCATAGGCTACGGTGACCGCGGACTGCAAGCTTGTTTGCCACCTAAGTGGTATAAAAAATATCGATATCTATATAAATAGGTAATTACCTATTAGATTTAACAAAGCACTAACAAATTCACTTTCTTGCAAATGAAGTACATATCTTTATTGCATTACTTTAAATATATTATCGACACGACACTTATACAAGTCCATAGACTTTAATGCGTGTCGTCTGCTGTGAGCTTCCATACAGTTTTTCTAAATCAGTGACACTTTTTTCTTCAATTAATATAGCTACTTATCACTTTAATTCTGTAATTTTAAGGCTCACATGATTTTATTTTTTACAGTTATCGCTCTTGTTGCTAGTAGTGGCAACATGCCTGGCTGGCCCACTTCCAAATCCCGGAGGAACTACTTCTCCTACACCAGTAACATTGTTAAACTTCAAAAACGTGATATATCCTAACGGTGCCTACAAATTCTTGTAAGTTTCTTAAAAAGTAACTACATACATTTTTTTTTTTATTTTAAATTCCCGATATGCTATTGATGCTTGTATTTTTTTTTAATCTAAAATGATTTCTTGATTTCTTATATTGTAGACGTAGAGGGCAAGGAGCTTATTAGAAACAGTTTCAAGTAAGCTAAACTCTAGGATTCGAGAGGAAAATGTATGCAAGTAAGTCTTACCTCTCGAGGCCCGTGAAAGTACTTGAATATATTTTTTTCTCGACTTGCAGAGTCGAGCTTACTCGAGATTGTTCTTAATAAACTCCCAGATCGCAAATAACACAACCAGACTAAACAAATATAATGCAGAGGTATTATACCTGTATAAGTAGCTCCTTATAAAAAAGGATAGTGTAGTTATGGATCTGCAGATTGCTTTATGTAAATAAATATGAATTAAATTTCCTCAAAGTGCTTATATTTTGCGGATGTGTTTGCTTCCAAAGTCGTTAATTTTGTGTTCCCTTCTTTACTTTGCAACAAAATGCAAATAAAGCATCTGATAAAATCGCAATAGAGCAATACCTACAAACACTTCAAACAAAATTTGTATTGAAATTTAAATAATTTTAGATTGCTTTAATACTTAATAAACCTAAAATAAATGAGTCAATAAATAAATATTTGTCCAATTAATTTCTTAGTCTTAAATATATCCATTAGCAAGAGATACAATTTTGGCATTTCATAGTCCGTTTTAGTTCCTTAAAGCTATTTTAGTCAAAAATTGCAGTTCGGTAACGCAGTGTGTGATTTGCTGGTGCACTCCAGGGCACTCATACGTCAGAAACTTTGGATAGCATACAAAAATATATATTAATATACTATGTAGACATGCAAGGAGTTTGTATACTTCTTACCAAAAGTATGTAAATACCTAAATTATGGCAGCGAAATTATGGAAATCCTCAAATTGTATTTCAAAAACGTATGTTTTTTTTCAGATACCAACAATCTGATGGTTCTGAGCGTCAAGAAGAAGGTCAAGTCCGAAATGAGGGTTTAGAAAATCAATACATTTACGTGACCGGTTATTACAGCTACAAAGATTCTGACAATGGTTTGCATCGTATTGATTATGAATCTGGTATTGATGGTTTTAAACCTGATATAGAGGATGATACAAAAGGTCCAGGCTCCATAAACCCATATTTGGCGAATGTTATCCTCGGCTAAGAAAAAAATTATGAATGTGTTTAATATTTTTACTATTATACTAAAATATTATGTTACCGTCTTTTAATTTAATTATTCTTTGTAAATTTATTTTTCGGGTTTAAATTTCAGAGACAAAAACACCCGTAATAGGTGCAGTGAATTGCCCACCCTGTTATATTTTAGGTATGTTTTTTTAAAAGGTAAAAAAAGCAAATTTCGGGCGATGACCTAAATTCAGGAACGTGAGTGGCAATGTGGCTAAGGATAGTTTAAGAGTAACGGCATTAAAAGAATTAAACAACTAATATATCTACGTACATATACCTATCTATAACGATGATGGAGCTAATTAGATTTTCAAGAGGCCGGGAAACCGAAAGTCATGCCAAGGTTAAAAATCTAATACAGTAGATCATTAAATAAACCGATTCTTATCACGTTTATTTTTACTTTTTGTTTATTTTTCAATATTTCGGCACAGTTTAACGCACCACGGTAAGGTAAGATGAGTGACGGTAACTAAGAGTAGCGTAGGAGTATAATGTTAAGCACATCGTTCATAAAAATCGGCCAACTCGGACTCGCGCACGAAGGTTTCCGTACCATTAACGGCAAAAAATCACGTTTTTGTATGGGACCCCGCTTTAATATTTGTTTTAGTTTAGTTAAATTATTTATTTTTAAGGTGACTATATAACTAAATATTCTGTGAATATTTTTAGCGTCTACCTGTTGCCGTTATCAATATCGAGCCAAAAAATCACGTTTGTTGTATGGGAGCCCCCTTAAATATTGATTTCATTCTGTTTTTTAGTATTGTTGTTATAGCGGCAACAGAAATACATCTTCTGTGAAAATTTCAACTGTCTAGCTATCATGAGATACAGCTTAGTGTAGTAGCCTGGACGGACGGACGGACAGCGAAGTCTTAGTAATAGGGTTCTGCTTATTACCCTTAAGGTACGGAACCCTAATAAAATGCAAAGAAAAAGCACATTGAGATGGAATAGAATCAATGCAAGTATACCAGTTTTGGAGGTCAAATATATATAAAGTTCGCTTTGACGGGTCTTTAAGCCATTCAGTTCGTAGAAAAGCAACACACACCGAAAGGTAAATACGAGTACATGCTATGTCACACCATCAGCAATGTCATCTAGCTTCTGTAGGGGCCTCATAGACCAATCATGCATTCCAGGTGAATTGAAACATATCAATATGGTACTGGTCAAAAATGGATTCTCAAAAATGACAAAAAAGATGCGATATACACGTAAGCAAGGGTGCCCTTGGTGAATAAACAACCAGTGGTGATCCGTTTTAAAATGAGTAACGGATAATGTCGGCATGATATAAAAAAAGTATGGAATCAAGACCGTATTTACTCCCTGTGATAAGATATTCAATCGCATGAGATCACCAAAGGATTCCATTCCATCCATCCAAATTACCATTCCAGTGTACCGGTGAGTATAAACTTGACAACAGCTGTGGTAGTTCGTACATTGGATAACCAGACTCTTACAAGGAAACACAACGCTGCAGTTAAAGAAAAAGTCCATAAGAAGTCGGCTATAGCGGAGTATTTACTTTATTCCGAATTACATAACCCTGAATTTAGTTCTACGGTGCGACAGTTTACAACGAGTTTTTTTTTTTAATACCACTAAGGTGGCAAACAAGAACATGGTCCGCCTGATGGTAAGCGGTCACCGTAGCCTATGGACGCTTGCAACACCAGGGGTATAATTCGCGCGTTGCCGACCCTTTAAAAATCCAATAACTTCTTTCTTGAAGAACCACATACTGTAGTCCATAGAGAAAACGTTGGCAGAGAGCTCATTCTACAACCCAAGCGTTCACGGGAGGAAGTTTCTCTGAAACCGCACTGTACGTGACCATTTCGGTTCTAAAGTTTGACAATGAATTCCCTGCCGATGGCGAGCGGTGCGATGGTAGAGAGTAGCCGTGAGCATCATTTCGAATAATTTCTCATAATACATTTCATTGTACAAGTGGTAGAACACACACAGGAAGGCAAAGTGTCTCCTGAGACTAAAGGGCTCGATACGGCAAGTAAAGGGATCGGCAACATTTCTCACAGCCCATTTTTAAAACAAGTCAAAAGGGCCAAGCTAGAATCCGGGTGCACCCGCCGAGAAATGACAGCAGTACTCCATATGGGGCCGAACTTGCGACTTGTAGAGCAGCAACCTCTGCCCCGACATGAAGTAGTGCCTCTCTCTGTTGAGTACACCTAGGTTTTTGGATGCCAGCTTCACCTTATCTTGTAAATGATCTCAGAACTGAACATCGCTGGAGATGTCAACACCAAGGATTCCAATGCTCTTGGAAATGGAGAGGGGAGTGTTCTGGAATGGTGGGACTACAGTAAATGGGTATTTCTTAGCGGTGAACGTGCAGACTTGTGTCTTTGTAGGGTTGAATCGGACCAAGTTTACCCGTCCCCAGTCAGAGACTTTGGACAGTGTGGTCTCGATATGAGACACAAGTTTTCCGCGGTTTTTCTCCAAAACGGAACGTGGGATGTTTGCACGACCCGTGTAATAAGCGTCTCCAGTACTGTCATCTGCATAGCAATGCATGTTATTGATGAGCAGTAGAAAGAGTGTAGGAGACAGCACAGAGCCTTGCACAGAGACACCAGCATTTATGTCCATGCTATCTCAGCAACTACCGTCAACTACGGTTCGTATGCGCCTGCCGGACAAAAAGCTAGCTACCCATTTGCGAAAACCCTCGTGCACTCCGTAAGATGGCAACTTTGATAGAAAAACCCGGTGCCAGACCCGATCGAACGCCTTCGCTATGTCCAGGCTACAAGCCAATGCCTCCCCCTGCCTCTCAATGGCTAGTGCCCATCGGTGTGTGAGATACACTAAAAGGTCACCAGTCGAGCGACCGTGGCGAAAGCCATATTGACGGTCACTGACCAGATTGTGTTTTTCTAGGTATCTTAGAAGCTGTGTGTTGATCACACGCTCCATCACCTTGGAGAGGAGTGAGGTAATAGCGATCGGCCTGTAATTCAATGGATCTGATCTATCGCCCTTTTTGGGCACCGGGTGCACGTTCGCAGTCTTCCATGAAGACGGAAATTGCCTAGTGTGGTAGAATAAGTAATAACTACTTCTTAGTTTTTAATAGTCGTATTACAAAAAATTAAACAACTATAATGTCACGTTCCCGTTTACGCTTGTTGCTTTTTGCCTGTCAATCGTAATCATGATTTGTTAAAATGAATAGATGGAGATAAAGAAAACAAACTTAAGGATAAGGATAAGGACTTAACCTAGGATAGGACTTTGTTACCTGTGTAGAGTTGGCACAGATAACAGAATACCTACCTACTAACCACGCCACAAAAAATCACACACTTTTAATAACAGATCCAGGGATCAAATCTAATAATAATTATTTGAATTTAGTAGGTTGCTGAGAACACTTTTGAATCGTCGATACAATCTATTTAACAACGTGAATTTGTGCCGAAAAGAGCCGGTAAGATTCTTAATTATTATTATTAAAAGTAATTATGCAATACTTTGTTAATCAACTAACAAGTAGGTATACAATCTGTATTGAAGCACATCAGGATGATACTAATTCTATCGCAATGTCTTATTTACAGATGGTACAAAAAAACTCTGTATGGCAACACTTTTTAGTTTAAAACGTAATAGCACAATCTGGACAGAAGGTCCTGTATCTACATACTACATTCATTTTATCTATCGATCAAAATCTTCAGTCAAAAGCCGACGGCACGCGACGCCATTGTTTTGTTTGAATTGAATATGAGTGAAATTCGTTATTTAAGTTGTTTTTGTAATAAAATGGGTTAATTTCATTAGCAAATACAACAAGATGATTCTGTGTGTTGGAATCTTTGAAATTACAAATTGAATGAAGGGCAAGATATGTATCTCTACATACATATTTTTTATCAACGGGAGACCATCGCAAGCATCAAAGGTTTCCGTCATATGATGCCTGCAGAAGCATGTCTCTTTGTTAACAACAATGGAGGCAACTTTGAATCATTTTTGTAAATGTTACGTACCCACGGGAAGGAAGCAAATGTTTGAAATAGAAGTTAAAATACTCAAAAGTTTTTTTTTTGTTTAGTGTTTAGTTCACTTTGAACCGCTTTTGTGAAAACGTAGGTGCGTACGTACCTAGCTAATTTTTAAAATAGGAAGTTAAATAGGGTTTTAATTCAGTGTTTTAGTAAGTGAAGGTTACTTTGAATCATTTTTGTGAATTAAGATAGGTACCTACATAGGTAGTTAATGTTTGAAAAAGAAGATAAGTACAGTGTTAGTGAATATACCTATGTCATTGAACCATTGTTGTTAAAACTGAAATTTTTATTGAAGTGCTTAGTGAAAAAGTTTAGTGAATTAAAGAAGTAAGCTGCTGCTGAAGCTTAGTTAAGTAGGTAGCTTTTAGCCATCCTGTTTTTATTTTTGCGTAGCGTCGCACAAATTCGCGTTTCTACGCCGAAAAAAGTACCAGGAACACATAAACGACAGGAGCGTACACGTTGTAGGTAGATAATTGTGTTACTGGAGTCGTACGAATTCAAAAGTACTAGATTCTCATAAATAAGCGGGTGGCATATTCTAAAGTTCATTAAACTTTATGGTCAAGTCAGAAACGTAAAATTATTTTATGAAATTAGTATGAAAAACTGAAATGCCGATTTTCAGCGTGAAACTGTGAATAATGATTGCTGAGTAGGTGCACTCTTGCCCCCTTTAGGGATTTGGGGCATTTCCGTTACACTCTGTATATACTCTGTGTATACATATATATAGTGTTTGTTTAAATTTTGTAAAATAGATTAACATTTCTCTAAACTTTACTCTGATTAGTTTCTAGTTTAATGAATTAACTAACAATTATAATTTATTTTATCTTGTATTTTTATTCCTAGAAATGTATAATAATTTGCCTTTTGTTGTGTGTGTGTAATTATCTCATTGTGTCTGATTGTGCTACTTATATATAATGTTAAATAATAATTTTCTAAAAGGCACTTCACATAATATGTTAGAAGTTACAGTACGGTCAGTTGCAAAACCGCATATAGAATTTCAAAACAAAATAGAATGGCAAGGCGTAGTCACTCACACACTTAAAGAAATAAAGTAATATGTCTTGTAGAACCTGAGTAATATTAGTTTTATTTAATATTGTATATAATAATTTCACTAAGAAAATTATCGTATTCGTAGCCTAGTGGAAAGACGTATCAGATATTAATACGTGTACTCAGTGTAATGCAGGTTGTGGATTCGAATCTCACCTTATGCCTTTCTTTTTATTTTTGTTACATTTTACGAATTATGAATATTTTGATCAGTTAAATAGCTTAGACCAATTTTCTAATAGCTATTACGTTAGTAGCCGACACTACGTGTACGAGGGCTCCGATACAACAAACGTGATTTTTTTGCCGTTTTTATAGATAATGGTTCGGAACCCTTCGTGTGCGAGTCCGACTCGCCTATTTAGTATAACTTCTATTATTTTCAATAACAGCAAGCAAGCGCCCCCGCATAGATCCGACTACATCAGAACAGATCTGTTCCTCTAATATTGTCCCAAATTTCTACACAGTGAGCCCTAATGACTCTGTATTTCTTTCATTTCGCATGTCCCATCTTTGCACCATCAAGGGCTTAGTTGGAAACCGGAGAGTTTTAGTAGGTATTCCCAGCATTTGTTGGGTGAGTCCCACACACGTCTGCAGTCTAGCTAACTGTGGATAGTCCGTAAAGGGATTTCTCTTCGATAAAAAAAAGGTAAGGTTAGGTTAGGTTAGGTTAGATTAGGTTATGTTAGGTTACAACACACATTGTTCGTCGAGCTCACGCCAGCCGCCAATGGTGGGGTCACTAGGCAGGGCCAAAGCGATATTGGCCCGCCTTCTCCTACCGGTCCGTCTGCGGCGGAGAGGGGGTGCAAGAGGGTTTTCCTCACGCTCCCTCTCCGCGGCCTCTTTCTGGGACATCACGTCCTCACAGAAGCAGGCTACAGCCTCCCATTCCGCTTCGGTGCCGATCATAGCTCCTACGATGCTAGGCAGCGAGAGGTTACCACCTCCGAGCGCAGCAATCAGTTCGCTGCGCTCCAGTCGCCACGCTGAGCACTCTACGAGTGTGTGCTCAGCAGTGTCATCGGGAGCGCCACAGTGGTGACATTGCGGCGTTTCCTCCCGATTAGCGACGCGGTGCAAACAGTGTCCGAAGCAACCATGCCCAGACAGCACTTGCACCATGCGGAATGTGAGGCTGCCATGCCGGCGCCCTTCCCACTCCTCCAACACCGGACGGATGGCTTCCACCGTCCGTTGGCCGGCCTCTGGGGCGCGGAGTGCCTCCTTCCACTGGCGCAAAGCCTCTTTCTGTGCCAGCGTGCGAACTTGCCGCACGTCTATGGGTGCGGGCCGATCGCCCCGTCTTCTGGCAGCGGCCCGATATCGTTGCACATTCGAGAGCACCTGTGCATCAACATCCCACGGAGGTACGCCTGCTAGGACACAAGCGGCCCGGTGGCTGATCGTGCAATAAGCTCGCACGGCTCGAGCCGCAATCACTCTCTGCGGACGACGCAGAAGAGCCCTAGTTCGGAGGGAGATGCACTCCGCCCAGAACTATGCCCCGTACAACGACATCGATCTTACCACCCCGTGGTATAGCCGGCGGCAAGCTAACGATGGCCCTCCCAGATTAGGGAGAAGCCTTCCACGTGCGGCTGCAGCGGCACACAGCCGGGGAGCGAGAAACTTGAAATGCTCCTCGAAACTCCACTTGGGGTCCAGTACGAGGCCGAGATACTTCATATGTCCCTCTATTGGAATTCTGGACCCCTCCACTCGGACTCGGAGCCCCGATGGGATCCTGCGACGTGGAGTGTGGAACGCTAATGCCCTAGATTTTCTAGGGCCACTTCCAGCCATGGGCAGCCTCCTCCACCGTCTTCGGTTTCGCTACAACAAGTGTGTCGTCAGCGAAGCAGACAACCTCCATCCCAGGCAGGAGGTTGCCACGCAGGACCCAATTGTACCCCAGGTTCCATAGCAGAGGACCCAGTACCGAACCCTGAGGCACGCAACCATCTGACCCCTCGTAAAGGACTTCCCGATTACCGAGGTAGTCCTTCACGAGGGCGCGGAGGGATGGAGGCACTTCATGATATAAGAGTGCCTCCTCTATACACTCATGGGGGAGGCTGTTAAACGCGTTGCGGATGTCCAACGACACTGCAATGACAGTCTCCCCCTTTTTTGTCGCCCTCTCGGTCCATTCTTTGAGGCGGGCCACTGCATCCACTGTAGACAGACCGGTGCGAAACCCGTACTGACAATCGGCCAGGCCCGGCCCCAGGTCTTCTAGATGCCCGACGATCCGGAAAGCGAGGATTTTTTCCAGGCATTTACCAGCCTCGTCAAGCATCACTAGTGGCCGATATGCCGACGGTTGGTCAGCTGAGCGGCCCTCCTTCAAGAGAAGGCAGAGTTTTCCTGCCTTCCACCTTTGGGGGAAACAACCCGTAGCGATGCATTTGTTGAGCAACGCCCGGAACCGCTCCTCCAGCGGTCCTAGCGCCAGAGACAGAACCTTTGCTGGGACCCCATCTGGCCCGGGTGCTTTACTTTTGCACCGAAGCCGGTACCGCACAGCGCCGAACTCACCATCCGTCACTGGAGGTCCTTCATCCCATCTCGACTGAGGAGCCACTGGAGGCGTCATTCTAGGTGGCTCAAATGGACCAGGGTCCGGGAATAGAGAGCCCAGTACCCTATTTAGAAGTCCCCCTTCCATTGAGGACGTGGGGGGAGCAGCGGATTTAAACTTCCTCCTCACCACCCTGTAAGGACGCCCCCATGGATCATCTTCCAGGAGCGCTATGAAGCGCTCCCATGATTCCTCCTTGGCCCTGAAGATTTCAGTTCGCAGGGCCTTCTGGGCCTCTGTTTGCCGAAGGTATTCCTCCTCCTCAGGCGTGGTTGTGGTGCGCCTGCGGCAACGCAAGTACGCGCGCCTGGCCCTCATACTGGTGGTGCGCAGGTCAGAAATTTCCTGTGACCACCAGTACACCTGACTCGTGAGACCTCGTATCGGATATATATGTGATCCGATAGGGTCTCCACATCCTCCGCCACTCGCCAGTCATTGATGTTACCGGCAAGAGCGGGGGTGGCAAAGGTCACGTTTACTATCGACGTGCCCTGCCACCGGACGCACGTAGGAACGGACCCTCGGTTGACTACCTGCAGCCCCAACCCTAATGCCCATGACTCCAGGTTGGCTCCTCGAGCATCCGTGCCAGGGCAACCCCAGGTGCGGGACTTCGCATTGCGAAGCCCTCCGAACTGCCCCCTCAGCCGCAGTCAGGAAGGAATCAAAATCCGCCCGACTGCGGTTTGGGAGAAGTACGTCGAAATGACCACTACTTCCCCCATTTCCCCACCACGAATCCCGGCCCCCTTTCCCTAAGGATAAGTGTGGGGGCCGAGGAAGCAGTTGCTACCATTATAGCAGCGGAGCCGTCTGTCGATGCCAACCAGCTGGCAGTCGATGGGACGAAGTACGGCTCCGCCACCACCGCCAAGTCTACTTCCCACTCCGCGACAGTTTGACACAAGAGGTCCTGCGTCGCCGTGGAGTGGTTCACGTTACATTGCAGGAGCTTGAGCAGACCAGAAATCAATGTTGTTCCATTTCAAACTCCTGCGTAGCTCCACCTGCCGCTTTCCCGCCAGTGGCGGGCAAGCGTCCTCGAACCGGGGGAGGGCTAAATTTTTGGCCCCCGATTCGGTGGTTAGCCAATTCGGTCGTTTGGCGTCGGCACACACAGCGCATTTTAGTGGCGCCTGGCACCCTGCAGCTTTGTGCCAATCGGCACCGCAGCGATAACAGAGATTGCTGCGATCTTTGGACGATGTGCATCGTCGACCTGCGTGTCCAGCACCCATACACCTGTAGCACCGCATTGGGCGCTGGTCTACCAAGTGAATTGTGGCAGGGCACCAACCGACCACAACCTTGCCAGCCGCCGCAAGACGCTTTATAATATCCACAGGACCCGACACTCGGGAAGCGCCCGCCCCTTGTGGTCCTGTGTGTATTTGTCCTATTCTGAGTTTCGCTGCGAGACAACCGGCCTTCTCTGCCAGGGCGATTCCCAGTTCGTCGACAGTAACCGAGTCGTCGAGATTTGTGACTCGGATTTCTGCCGACTTCGATGGGTGACTGATTTTCGCCGCATCCCCTAAGGCCGTTCTTACTTTTTCCGCCAGTGTGTCAGCCTGGGCTGATGTTGTCTCCTTGGGGAGCTCGATCAATCGGGCCCCCGTGATGGTGGTCCAGAACTTTACCGGGCCTATCCCTAGCTCTGTCAGGCTGACACTTTGTTTGGCCTTGGTAATGGTATTGGCATATGTCATACCTTTCGCCACTGCCTCCGGACTTAACACTTCTTGGTGATAGTCTACCATTCATCCTCCTCTGATGATGCAGGATGGTCCACCTCCGGGGATTTTTGTGGAGCTGGCGGAGTGACGGAAGTTCCTTGCTGAGGTTTTCCCTTCTTTGGGGGGCCTCCCTTATTTCCAGATTTGGTAGATTTGCGGGCGGCATCAACGTGGTTGGTGGCGTTGTTGAGGCCTTCGCTGACCCAGAGGCGACTGGTGTTGGAGCCTTGGCTGACCCTGATGCGACTGTGGGATTTTTGCCACGCTTCGCGTCAGCTGCCAGTGGTGGCCGTCGGATTTGTGATAGAAGAAGACGTCCATCCACCTCAAGATCCTCGAATCGGGCCGCAACCATGTCACCTATTTGGTGAAGTAACTCACTCTGAAGCCCCCGGATCGCTTGCAGGAATTCATCCCTCGTTACAAGGGCGTCATCGTGAAGATGGCAATCTTCGGGATCCTTGACGGGTTTTTCTCTCTCCGAGAAGGTACATCGTATGGCTGACACCTCGATGTGAAGCGCACCAAGTTGGCCTCGTAGCCTTTTGTTGTTGGCTTGAAGCCGACGCACTTCATCAGAGGCCGACTTAGCTGCCAACTTCTTTGCAACGTCAAGGAGGGACGCCGTTTACTCCTTAATGATTTTGACATAGGTGCCCTTGAGGTTACCCGATTTTTTAAGCGACGTCTGTAAGGGCCTCTGCGTTTTTCTCCGCTGCATTTATAAGCGCCTCACTTGTGGGATCTGGTGCTGGGTCCTCGGTTGCCGTAGAATCGGAGTCAAAATCGGTTTCAAGCTCCTTCAGCTCTCGGCGTGCTTGGGACAGCCCCGAGTAGTGGGCTCCTCTGCCCCTGCCACTCCTTGCTTTTAAAAATTTGAGGGCTGGTGACTCATCCTCCTCCTGTTCGTAATTTAGCTCATCGGGAGGCAATTAATTGTCCGTGGAGTGCGACGTTCCCGGTCGCTTCCTTTTTTTTAAAAAAAAATTGACGTCTTTCTTTGTAGGAATGCTGGTGTTCAAAAAGCGTATCCATATTAGCTTCACTCTCCTCAGAGAGCAAGCGGTCCACCACCGGAAGTGGTATGCTCGGCCGTCTCCAGATCGCCTTAATCGGTTCTAAGTTAACGCTGCATTCTCGCAGCATCATTCCTTGGTTTTCATTTTTGTTATTCCCCTCCCCCCCTCTCCCATCTCTCTCATTTTCAGATTTTATATTTTCCATCCTATTCCCACGAGTACCGGAGAAATATTCGGTCCATCGGGACAGAGATTCGGTGATGTCCCGATAACCCTAAGACGCCTGGGAAGACGGGTGGTTCCCAGGGTTGGCCATTAGTGGCTGATGAGCTCCCCAGCCACTCTTTCGAGCACCCCGACGTCACGGACCGTAACGTCGAGAATTGAGGATTTATTATAGAGGTTTTCTCCTCGCGGGCCGGCCAATTAAGGCAAGCCCCCGGTTCCTGCCTAACTAGGCCGCTAGACATGATCAACGACAACTAGCGACGGGGTTACGATACGATGGTGGCAATAGCCTGTCCAGTTGCACAGCAAAGTGCCCGCCGAAACCGTCCATGCTGCATTCGCCATGGTCTCTAAGGACAGAGTCCACTCGGAGCAATCCACCAGAGCAGTCTGGCCCTGAAGGCTCCGCTCTATGCACTACCGACGGAATGTCGGCGTCATCCACTGTAGGTGTCTCTTAGTTTCACGCCGGACTGGATTGTCCGACGCTACTCAGCCCCCCCGCCACGACAAGGCGGACACCACTCTAAGGGGAACCTAACCTAACCTAACCCAAGACCCTGACCGACGGTCGTCACGGTAGCACGCGCACAAGTGCTCTCCGCGCGCCAAAAACAGTGAAAAATCGGAAAAAGTGGTTTTTCTCTCTTGTAATAACAGTTGTGATACATCAAAAGTTGCGTAAAATTGCGCTTTACAAAACAGTGAAAGTTTTATAAAGATTGGTGCCTAATCCGAAGTGCAAAGTGCAAATTAGTGACAAATTTAAAAAAATTGAAACTTCAAAAATTCATAGCACGCGCATACGATCGGTGACATACTGGTTTTTTGATGTCACTAGAAGCGCGTTGACAAGTTCTACAGCCTGAGCAAAATTTCTGGATTTTTCTGCCAACAGGTGGCTTAATATTGGCAAAAAAACAAAAAACACGTGGCACGTTTTTTTAGCTACAAGGACCTGAGGCAGCATCTGAAAACGTTGCAGCGTGCACCCCATCGAGACCAACTCGCCGTCACTTGGAGCAAGCAAATAGGTACACTCCTCACGGAGATATTGACTTTTGTGTAATTTTCAAAAAATCATAACTTTGGAAAGCGATCGTAACCTAGATATTAAAATTAATTTTTTGTAACGCCATTACGCACTGTATAATAAAGATAAATTTCATAATTTTCGGACCAGTGGTTATTGAGTTTTAGATTTTTAAAGTTTAAGGGATGACACGTGGTGGTTGAAAAACTACCCCTGACGCTTTTTAGTAGATTGTATAAAATAAGTCATATAAAAATGTATATATAATAAATTTTTAGAGTTTTATTTACAAAGATTGTAGGTTTCATTGTAAATTTCGTAAAATTTTGTGTGTTTTTTGAAAATAAAAAATCAGGGTTGTACTTTTTAAAAAAATTGTGTGATAATATAGACTGGTCATTTAGAGACCTATCCAACGAGCCCAAACACGTGTAGTTTGCGTGAAATAGGCACGTTTTAGACAGTTCCTGACTTTTGGGCGACCATCTTGGGCGCCATCTTGAAAACAATATTTGTGCATAACTTGAGTATCGTTTGTCGTAGAAATTTGTAGTTTTCGCTGTTGACATCAACACCACAAGGACCTCTAATTGTAGTAACCAAAAGCTCTACATAGAGACACGTCTCTACTCAGGATTTTGAGTATAGAACTCGACAGGTTTAGAAGAGGTCATATCGACATTATTTTTGTCAGAGTTTTGCGACCAAAACTCACCAAGTTGTGAGTGTTTTAAATTGACGATAGCCATTTTGTACGCCATTTTGAAAATCTTCAAAGGCAAATAACTCTGGAAGTATACGTCCAATTGAAGTGCGGTTTTCGAATTAGCACTCAACGGAATCAGCGCATTCAAGCCAGACACTCGGTTTGTCTCTACATAGAGACACATAGAGATTACTCTATATTTGTTGATTATTGTTTTTTATTAGGATATAGTATTTATTGTAAATTATTCTGACGCTTTTAAAACTTATACAAACCGTACCTCCAAAAATGTCCCTGTTCCACACACCGAAAAACAAGCCGACGAAGGCATGAAATCGCCTCCAAAAACTATGACCCTCACTTCAAAAGTGAGGAAAAGTATAGGTGAGTGGGAGGCAGTTAGCACGGAATCGCTCTCCACCTCGCCCTTGACAAGCAGGACTATGCAGGCTGAATCTACTTCAGCGAACCCGAGTAAAATTACGACAGGGCTCAAACCATCAGCCGACAGGCAGATGAGCCCAATGCAAAAAACTCCCCCAACAACAAAAAAACTTGCTAGCGGTAACCCACTAGACTCAACCGCGGCAGCAGTTCTACTACACCAAGCAAAGAAAACTACGCGCAAGGCGCCACCAAGGAACCTGGGAGGGGAAAATTCGGCAAAAGTAACTTTACCATCCACACCACAAAGCCGGGAAACGGAAGCAAACAGCTGGTTCTCCAAGGGTCAGGCAGCTCTGACTGATTCAAGGAACATACGAAACGACCTCAAAGAAACACTCAAAGCAGCCTTAAGCCACCTCAGGAGACTGTACAAGGAAGCGAAAAGTGACAAAACAAGTACAGGAGTCACGAATAAAATACGATTCACAGAGGAAGGTAAGCATGAAACGGAAACGGCCAAATGTAAACAAATAAAGACCGGCGTTTCAGAGGAGTTACTTAAGAAACTGGAAGAGCAGACAAATCTCATAAAGGAAAACGGGAAAAGAATAGAGGAACTAAGAGGGACTGTAGAAAAACAACAAGAGCAATTGGAGAGAGCGACGTATGCCAGTATAACTGCGGGTCCACCGAAAAGACAGACCCCGGAAAGAACTGTGTTGCACTCCATTATAATAACGTCAAAGGACGAACAAGAAACAGGAGAAGAAGTGTTAAACAAAGTTAAGAAAGCAGTCAACACAAAAAAGGGGGGTATAGAAATAGAAAGAGTACGTAAGGGTAGAGATAGAAAAATTATCATGGGATGTAAGACGCGGGAAGAAAGGACAAAAATTAAAGAGAGGCTTGAAGGATCCGGAGAAAACCTCTTCGTCGAGGAAGCCAAGAACAAAGACCCAATGCTGATCATCAGAGGCGTCATCAAAGTTCTTACAGATGACCAAATTGTAACGGCGCTCAGGAATAACAACGGAGACATATTTCGGATTTTAAACGGAGAGGAAGCAAGGATTGTGGTCAAGTATCGGAGGAGAGCAAGAAATCCACTTACGAATCATGTGGTTGTACCTCTCCAGCGATCTGGAAAAGGGCAGTAGAGAAAGGACGCATGCGAGTAGACCTGCAACCTCTTACAGTCGGAGACCAGTCACCACTAGTGCAGTGCACTCGCTGTCTAGGGTACGGCCATGGGCGGAAACTCTGCAAGGAAACCATAGACCTCTGCAGCCACTGTAATGGGCCTCATCTTAAGGCACAGTGCCCGGATTGGCTCGCAGCTGTCGAACCCGAATGTTGGAACTGCACGAAAGCCAAACTTTTGCTAACACAATGCATTTAATTCAGAATGCCCCGTGAGAAAGAGGTGGGATAACAAAGCAAGGTCATCGGTAGCTAAAGTAGAAGTGGACACCACAAAAAGCAGATTATATAAAATTATCCAAGGCAACCGACAGCGCAAAAAACTCGCCACAAATGAGCTTATAATCGAAGATATAAAACGGAAAACAGCTGTAGCATTGATACAGGAACCCTACGTAGGTGGAGCAGATAGAGTGGGCAGCTTTAAGGGCGCCAGGGTCTTCCAAAACACCAGACTAGGAGAGGGTACAGTAAAATCTGCTATAGTAGTCTTCGACACTAACATAGATGTAATACAGTGCACATACCTTACAACGAACAACATCGTAGTTGTAAGCATTCAAGCTGGCGGCGGCCGGAACTAAACCTTGGTGTCACTCTACTTTGAGCCCGATCAACCCTTGGAACCATACTTACAGCACCTGAAAAAGATAGAGCAAAAGATGGGACCAAGGAACATAATTATGGGTGGCGATGTCAATGCCAAAAATGTTTGGTGGGGAGGGACAAAGACCGACCACAGAGGAGAAGAACTGCTGCCAATACTGAATGAACTGGGACTGCAAATACTCAACAAAGGGGAAACTCCAACCTTCGAAACAATACGTGGCTGCCAGCGACTCACCAGCTTTGTTGATCTAACAACCTGCACCGATATTTGATGGCAAGGGTAGAAAATTGGAGAGTAGTAGATGATATGACGGGGTCGGACCACAACGCTGTTGAATTTGACGTGACTCTAAAGAAGTCCGTGGGATTCAAAGTGGAGAGAACTACGCGCCTCTTCAACTCAGTTGCAGTTTCACGAGAAACTAAACCAAAAATAACTAGAGCGAGATTTAACAATAGGAGAAATACAATGTATTACCACGACAAACTTCATTGATCGAGTGATAGAAACGATGACAGAAATCGCAAAAGAAGTGTGTGCAGAAACAATGCCGAAAAAGAGGAGCTTAGACAGACTTGCCCTGCCGTGGTGGAACAACGAACTGGGAAAAATGAAGAAAAAAGTAGTCACCATGAAGCGAAGAATCCGAAATGCAGCAGCGATACGCAGAGGGAAGGTTGTCGACGAGTATCTGAAACAGAAAGAAGAGTATGAATTAGCGGTCGTAAAAGCGCAGACAGAAAGTTGGAAGCAGTTGTGTGTTGCAAAGTTGGAGGCAAAATACCTAGAGTGTCTGGGAGAGTATTTATAGGGTTCTAAATAGAACTGCCATAAGGGAGGAAGAGGTTCCAATGGAAAAGAACGGGAAAGTACTCGGAATGCACGAATCAGCACAGTTATTGGCGGAAACATTCTTTCCCGAGGACCGTCAAGAGGAAGACACGGAGGAACACAGGGGAATTAGGCAGAAAGCAAAAATAGTGAATGATGGGAGTCATGATGAGCTATGCGACCGACCATTTACCTTGGATGAGCTACAAAGAGCCATAGAGTCTTTCAACCCCAAAAAGGCTCCAGGATCAGACGGTCTGACATCGGACATTTGCCAGCAACTTATTCAGAATGACCCAGGAATGTTTCTGGCCATCCTGAATAAATGCTTAGAATTAAAATACTTTCCGAAGTCGTGGAAAGAGGCCACAGTGGTTGTGCTCCGGAAACCAGGCAAAGACAATTACGCTGTTCCCAAGTCATACAGACTGATCGGCCTTCTGCCAGCACTTGGAAAGGTTTACGAAAAGATGATCGTGGCTCGACTCAAGTTTTATATATTACCAAAGATAAGTATTCGCCAGTACGGCTTTATGCCCCAAAGGGGCACCGAGGACTCCCTCTATAGCCTCACGCAATAAATCCGCGAAAAGTAAGAGGGAAAGATAATTATTGTACTGATTTCCTTGGATATAGAGGGTGCATTCGATAGCGCTTGGTGGCCGGCAATAAGAGTATGACTGGCTGAGGAACAGTGTCCCGAGAATTTGAGAAGAGTTATAGACAGAGGAGCAACAGATCGGTGAGTGTTAGGTACAGAGGTGCAGAGCACAAGAGGAAAACCGAAAAGGGGTGTGTCCAGGGTTCGATAGGGGGTCCTACTTTGTGGAACCTCCTGCTCCACGGCTGAGGGGACTGGAAAAAAGGGGACATCGATGCCAAGTATTTGCGGATGATGTGGTCCTTATGTTAGATGGTGATACAGCGTCTGATATCCAGAGCCGTGCAAATGCGGCTCTCGAGTATGTCCGGGGGTGGGGTGTCACGAATAAACTTCGATTTGCACCACAAAAGACTTGCGCAATGCTTATAACACGGAAGCTTAAACATGACACCCCGCACCTGGTAATGGGTGGGGTTGACATTGGCATATCTAGGGAAATGAAGATTCTGGGACTCACCATCGCTGATAAGTTGACTTTTAACACCCATATCGCAAACATTTGCGCAAACGCAGCTAAAATATATAAGCAGTTAGCTACAGCAGCCAGAGCCAGTTGGGGACTACCTCCCGACGTCATAAGACAAATATATACAGCTGCGGTCGAGCCTACTGTTCTGTACGCCGCAAGTGCATGGGCGCCGGCATCGAATAAACTCGGAGTGGGAAAGAAACTAGAAGCATTGCAACGAAGTTTCGCACAAAAACTATGCCGCGCCTATCGAACGGTGTCGCTAAACTCCGCTTTACTTCTGGCCGGGATACTTCCCTTCGACCTCCGAATAAGAGAGGTGGCCTCTTTGTATGAAGCCAAGAGAGGTGTGTCCAGGCCCGAGCTTGGAGACAGGGCGGTTGAACGAGTGGGATCGGCACTTGATATGCCCCACCCAGTGAAACGGCGAAGATTGGAGTGGGGAAGCTTGGCAGACGAGGTCGACTACGGTAACCATAGTGAGTATTAAATACGCATTTTCACGGACGGGAGCAAAATAGAGAGCAAGGTAGGAGCAGCGCTAACTATTTGGAAAGACGGCGCTGAGATAAAGACCCGAAAACTTGCACTACCGTCCTATTGCACAGTCTACCAAGCCGAACTACTTGCCCTCTGCGAAGCCGCAAAATAGATCACAAAACGTAGCGAAATTTCGTTTGCAATATACAGTGATTCCAGAGCAGCCCTACTTTCGGTCGCAAATCCCGAAGCGCTCCATACCCTAGCAATAAGCACAAGGGAAGCACTTAATTCCAGCACACTCCAGAACAAAAAGGTGGATTTGTTCTGGATAAAAGCTCACGCAGGGCTGGAGGGAAACGAGAGAGCCGACTTTTTATCAAAAGAAGCTGCGCTGAATTTGAGGCATGGCCGGTCTCATTTGTAAGGCGTCAAATCCGGCAGGAGACGCTCGGCGAGTGGGACCGAAGGTATAGGAGTGCCAATACAGCTTCAGTTACAAAAACGTTTTTCCCAAATGCGCTGGATGGATACAGAACAGTCAGGAAGGTAAAAATGATGATGGAGATGACACAGGCTCTGACAGGGCACGGTGGTTTCTCCGAATACCTGACTAGATTCAAGTGTAGGGACAACCCATCGTGTAGCTGTGACCCAGAGGAAACCGAGACTGCTCTGCACCTCATACTTAGCTGTCCCCAATTCACAAAGGAGCGCTATGACTTGGAACAAGCAACTGGCACGAGGATTGCGGCGGAGAGCCTCCCCAACCTAATAAAAGGTAAAAAGAGGGAAATGTTTTTAAATTATTTGGTAAAAATAGTAAGATCGGCTAATAATAGAAACGAGTCCAATATGGTCAAAAGTTGCAAATAAGTACGAAATGTATTAAATAAAATAGAAAATAGTAAATATAGGAATAAATAGTTGATAAGAAAACAAATAAGGATTGTGTAAGAAATAATATATTAACCTAAATATTGTAAGTACTTTAGAAAACATATAACAAACATTGTGTAAATAAAAAATTGGAACTATAGCTATAAGAAAAGTGTAACTGTAGAATAAGAAAAATTAAAGAAATTGTAAAAGTTATTCACCCTGAAACTAAAAACGAAATAAAATAAAGATAGAACACAGTAGACTAGGGAAACGGGAAATCCGAAATCCGGAAGTACGAAAAGAGAGGAATGATTGAAAGATAAAGTATGGAGAATAAAAGTACGAGAGGCATAAAAGTGAGAATTGGCATGAATGAAACAGATACAAAAAGACAGCACTTACGCCGGAGGTACTAGAAATTAAAAAAAAAAAACCTAACCTAACCGTCGAGACTAATTCCTTAGGGGAAAATAAATAAAAATATTCTCGAAGTCCGTAAATACAATTTATTTTTAGTTTTATGTACAATAATACACAAATAAACAATTTAAAATTCTATTAATCCATACTCAGTTGCACTTTATTCTGTTTTTGAATTTATCTTTTTTGCCGTCTTTTCCTAATCTAGACGACCGTATCGTAGTTTTTCCTTCGGGTCGACTGATATTGTTGCAAATATCAATTAATCGTAATATGGTGTAATATTCATTAATTTTAAGCAATCTATGTCATTACCATTTTTCCCAGATTAAGAAATTAAAAATCAGTATGGCGAAAATGGCCAATCCGCAGACTCAATACAGCGATGATCACTTATCAAAATAATTGCAATCAGGTACATGTTGTGAGGGTTTATGGTAAAACCCACAACCCTGAGATATTTTATCGAGAAAATCATACCTTCTCCTTTTAAATTTCGTGCGGTAGTTTCCAAACTACATTTCCATATTTCCTGTTTCTCGCAGAACTTGATGCACACCAAAAAGATTTATTCCTATTCAATTTAGGTAAAAGTGCAAAAATCGATAATACATCTATCTCTCCGATAATCTCCAACAAACTGACTTCGAATCTTTGCTATCTGTCACTCTTTTGAATATCAGATTTAAACGTCTGTCGAAGTAAATAAGTTTTGCATTTCATGCCTGTATGTTCTGGTGACTTGGCCCAGCAGTGGCGGTTTGTACGGCTATGAAATTTTTTCCATAATTTTTTCACGACCTCCCTCGCTACAATAATAATTTTCTAAAAGGCACTTCACATAATATGTTAGAAGTTACAGTACGGTCAGTTGCAAAACCGCATATAGAATTTCAAAACAAAATAGAATGGCAAGGCGTAGTCACTTACACACTTAAAGAAATAAAGTAACATGTCTTGTAGCACCTGAGTAATATTAGTTTTATTTAATATTGTATATAATAATTTTACTAAGAAAATTATCGTATTCGTAGCCTAGTGGAAAGACGTATCAGATAATAATACGTGTACTCAGTGCAATGCAGGTTGTGGATTCGAATCTCACCTTATGCCTTTCTTTTTGTTTTTGTTACATTTTACGAATTATGAATATTTTGTTCAGTTAAATAGCTTAGACCAATTTTCTAAAAGCTATTACGTTAGTAGAGGACACTACGTGTACGAGGGCTCCGATACAACAAACGTGATTTTTTTGCCGTTTTTATAGATAATGGTTCGGAACCCTTCGTGTGCGAGTCCGACTCACCTATTTAGTATAACTTCTATTATTTTCAATTACAACAAGCAAGCACCGCCGCATAGATCCGACTATATCAGAACAGATCCTAACCTAACCTAACCTAACCTAATTTCATGCCTGTATGTTCTGGTGACTTGGCCCAGCAGTGGCGGTTTGTACGGCTGTAGAATTTTTTCCATAATTTTTCCACGACCTCCCTCGCTACCTGGCTGGCTCGTTCGGCGGGGTCCTTGGTTGGGCTCAACGAAAAGGGTCTCATCTCCCTCCTGCGGGTCCGCGGATCCCTGCGTGGTAGCGGAATTGATGGCGGGTTTGCATTCATAGGCGCAAAGATTGGGGTAGTGACTGAGGCTTGGGTCGCCTCGTTAGAAGTCGGCGATTTTTGTGTCTGGTGGGGCGGGGTGTCCTTAATAGGAGAAAGCAAAGAGGGTAGGGCGGGTAAGTCCTCATCCCTAAAAAGTTCGTCGTCGGTCTCCAAGGCCGTGTAGACCGACGACTCAGAGATGGCTGAGGCCATTGATACCCTACATGGGGGTCCTGGACGGGGGGAAGGCTACACTGAATGGCCTGTTCTCTGTAAATATCTCACCTGTGAACAGGTTGCGCGCCACGACGGCTCAAACTTGAAAGTATTAAGACGGGGCCCCTCATTAGGAAATTATATACATGCTATTATAACGAGTACACTCAAGGCATAATTACGTGAACTGTGTTTTGTTTGTGTCTTTCACGGCAGGACAGGGTTGGAATAATTATTTCTGGAAGGTACTAAGCTATAATGCAAAAGAGCACGAGTACATAGGAAAAAAAAAATCGTAAGCCGAGTGCACAGTTACATGATGCGGTTAGCGGTCCATCTTTTACGATGGAACGTTGCAGAAATAACTGTGGCCAGTGGGCACAAGTTAGTTAGTTAGACTATTTGGGACTCTCATCATCACCCTCACGTTTCTAAGAACTAGGTGACTTGGACTAGGATCCTCGAAGAATTTGGCCTGTAGGAAGGGTAGTTAAGGTATACCAAGGGCCTGACGGGGCGGTCCGTGTGGTAGACATCCACACTAGAGGAGCTTGTGTGAGTCCCCTACCTAAATCCCTAGCCTATAGCTTAGTAAAAGGCATGAAGTATGATGTGATGCTGTATTTAATAGTTATATTTAGTTACAGAAAAATATTACCAAACTTAGCAGTTGAAATTGTACAGGTTGTCGATCTCGTGCGCGATCGTGAATATCACCTGTAGGTATCTCGCTTAGCCATTGTGTCGCTTGTTGTCCGCCTTAGTCTCTCCGTTCGCTTGTCCATGCGTTAAAGACCTGGAATTTATGAGAAAAATTGTATATATTTGGAATATAAAAGAAGTTAAATGCTGTAAATGAAGATAAGTTAAAGATTGACAACTATAACTGTACTGTACTGATTGTTCCCTCCCTTACACCGAATCGATATTGTTAGTTCTATCGAGAATTTCATCAACGAAACTAACAAAATCGATTACCCGGGTATGACTCAGGTGTTATTCGCCAAACCTCTCCCTCAGATACTATCATAAAACTATACCGAGTTTATGATATTTCTTAAACGGGAACAATCAATGATTTTTACATTTAATTTACCTTCATAAAATAGGTAAGTACCTATTCACAACACAAGCAAAATCGACATTCAAAACAAAATAGGTACAGAATGAATTTACGTTATCTTTCCTTTCGGGTTACGATGGGATCTCCCTGAGCCTATGATAAATGAATGTGTTGCGGAAATAAATGGGGTTAATACACATAATATTTACAGAGAGAGATCTCCCAAGTAACATCTACTTTTATAACACAAATAAAAGTTGAAGATTTAATAAATTTAAATATGTCTTTGCGCAAGATACTAAATCTTTTTAAACTAGTTTACTAGAATAATTACAGTTTCGGTAATATTTCGTTAATACACTGTAGTAACTGTAACGGGCCGTATAATACTTAATTTTTTTAATGTGCAATATTTGTTAGCAGTTTTTTAAAACTTACAAAAGGTTAAAATTTAGAAAACCATTAGCCATGTGTTAAATTAGTTAAGCGTCAATATTTTTTTTACAACTTAATCACCAGTCAGAGCCATTCTCAAAAATGTAAATTTTTACTTGGAACAATGTAAAAACTAAAGATAAATAGCTATCGTAAAAGCCGTTCGTGGGAGTTTTGCTCTAGGCCCTGCACGTGTTGAAACAATAGAATAGAAATTGAGAATTCCTAAGAAAGATGCAATACAGTAGCGTATTTAGAATTGTATTTAATGTAGAAATTAATAATAGATTTTATTTTAACTAGTATTGAAAATCAACTGCTTGCTTGAAAACGTGCTTAGCTTGTATTTACTTATGTACCTTAAATAGAAATATAAATATATATATATAAATATAGTACTACTACAACACTTACACGATAACATTAAGAGCGCTCTTATAATACATACTTGACACAGAATCACTGGCATTATATATTATTCTATTATATATATATATATAGTTGTAAGATATGTGTGGAAAGAAACCTAGATGATAAGTCTATCTTATATAACTAGTTAGTTATAGGCATGTTAAGCTAATAATAAACCAGTACCTAAAAATTGTGCGTGTAAACCATAATGTAATAATTACAATGGGTTTGACCAAATATTATACTTTGTCAGTACTTGCTACCAGGACAGATCAATAAAATAATTTACTTAGGAAATAAATAAAAAATCAGAGAACTCAGATACTATTCGTTAAAAAAGATTTAATAACTCTAACTGCGAGTCCTTCACTGAAGTCAGTAGAAAATTAAACAAAGGGCTTATCGAGTTGCAGACAGCAGGGCGGGGATATTTTTAATAGTTGAATGAAACTCAACCCTATTGTTTATACAATAGAGTCGTGTAAATATTAATACGTTCCTCGAGTCTGTTTTAGTATAGCTAGCGGCGCGGGCGGCGAGAAGGAGCGGGACAGTCAGTCATGTTTTAACCTCCGTGAGTTGTGGTCGTCAGAAAAATTCCGACGATATCGTGAGTGTCAGTGAAACCGTGAGCCAAGTCTGCGAGTGAAAGAACCAAAGTTGAGTATAATTGAAATATTATTTGATTTGGTTTAGAATTTAAACTTAAAATCGTACTAATGTAAATTACAATTCACACTTGCATTTGAATCTTTCGTATAGTATCAAATTAATTAACTTTGGTGGTTGGTTACTCACATAACCAACCGAGATATAGGGTGTGACTAATATAAAAGTTCCTTTACAGCCGTCATCGAACGCACTTATATAGATAACGTAAGATTGCTATATATCCGTGAGTAGAATTTAGAAATCTTATCCTATTTTGGTTGCTGAGCGGATATCATTTTTTTGAATGTAGATTAATTGTAGAGTCTGGAGACATCTCCATGAATAGGATATTCTCTTCCGGAAGAGAGATCTGTGGACTGAGGGCGCTGTTGTACCTTCCTGGAACAGCCTGGGAAAGTCCTAACTTCTGGTCAATGAAGCCTAGGCCTTGTTGGAAGCTAAGACTTTGCAGAATAAGGTGATCCTATTTGGCGTTTTAACGCCATTTTCCTTCGCGTTTTCTATTACAGCCTTAAACGTCTCTTAGTAGACCAAATATATACACCTTAAATTGACCAGTTTCAGGGGAACACTTGAACCACGAGCTCTGCCAAAGTGGGAGATAAACAAGCTTGAGTAGAGAGAGAAGGAACCCAGGAATCGAAATTATACCAGGCAGAAAGGCGTGATACCATAATCCAAACAACCAACTGTATGTGAGTAATTTTATTTGTTTTCTGCTTTGTTTCCTTTTGACACGTGCGGCTTAGGGTAAACCGTAGATACCTAAATATATAAAATAAAATATAAAATGTATAACAAAAAAAAATAGACGATCCGGAAAATAATCATATTGATTTGGCAATCATTTAAATAAAATAAAATAAAATTATAGGTAAGGCGTTATTAACGCGTTATATCGCTATAGTCGAGGTAGGGTCCTCCATACGTGGTACCGGTAGACCAGATTAACGTCATTAAATCTCTAGATTTTAGAGAACACTTTAAAGATTCGGGTTAATTTCAGCCGCATATCCTTATAAAATTAATTATAAAGAATTGCTTCTGCGTTTTTGTCATTAAGTCGCCATCTTAAACAATATATTTATACATATAAAACAAAATTGTTGGCAACCTAAATAGTAAATATCTTATTGTAGAGAGAAAGATTAAATAAAATATTTTAATTGCCGTATAGTCTGAAACGTTAAGGAAATTTAAATACGCGACATTGATAAAAGGTTTGATTTAGTGAGGAATATAAAAGGAAAAAAAAACTAAAGTAACTACATACAGAACGTAGAATAAATTTTTGTACTTAATTAATTAAAAGCTTAGTAATTGAGTAGGAGATTCAGCCAGAGGTAGTACCAAAGATGACAAGTTATCTTTGGGTATACATATCTAGTGGTTCTAGCTTTAACACAAAGTAAGACGGTCATCTGAGTTACTTTGGGAACTAAAACACACCAAATCAATATATGACAGTATGAGAGATGTGAAGAATGTTTGAAAATTAAATAAAATTTGTAGGTAAAATTTTTTGGTAAAGAAAAAATAACTAGTTCTGCTGTGGGATATTGCTCTAGAACTTTGTCAGTCGTCAAACTCAGGTGCGTGAAGAGTCGAGTTACGTCCGTGTCACCGCTATGAGACCTGTTTAGGCACGCATAGATACGAGTGTGGCCCTGTCTTCAAGGCTATGAAGGCGGCGACACCAGATATCCTCCCGGACGAACATACATACACCGGCACGACTCATAAAATTGTGTTCAAGTTTGTAGCCGGGATAGTGAAGGTATGATGTGTCGGCCGGGCAGGATATCTGCGTCTCCGTTAGAAAAAGAATGGTCGGCTGCGCAGTTTCGAGATGGTGGTGGACTGTGTTAAGATTTGCGTGAATACCCCTGATGTTGCAAAAATCCACATTATATGTGGATGGAGTAGCCGCTGTACAAACTCTTTTCTTTTTCCTTCTCATGGCCATAATATATAAAAAAGTTACTAAGACTAAGGATGAGGATTCACTGCACAGACAGCTTAGAGGACAAAAGGTGCGGTTCTAAGACTGCCGAAGCTCGCCACAGATGATACGGTTGCTGGCACGGCGGGCGGAAGGGCCCCTGATCCCCATCTGTTATAGTAGCCGGGTCCACTCCGGTCTCCTTCTCCGGCACGACTACCACTTCAGATACTTTACACAGGCTGGCGGATCAGCCTCCCAGGGCGGAGATTAAGTGACTTTAGTTGTTCGAGTGGCTTATTCGAGCGAGTACTTGCAGTGCCCTACCTGTGTATGTGTAGTGCAAAGCGCTAGTGGTGATATGTAAGGAATAACGTGATAAATGTTAACTATATGACTAAGTTCGGAGAGTTTGGTACTGGGTGAGACATAGGTGTTAGCAGCAAATACCTACCTAGTGAAGTGCCTTAGCCATGATTTCCTTGCATTGATCATATGATTGATATTTCTAATCTTTTATAATTTTAATGTAAATAAAATTACTATAATCTACAATATGTCTAATATATATGCGATTGTTACATACATACATACAAACTGAAGAATATAGGAAGTTCATCATCATTATTGATCAATTGACATTTATGATATAAGCGTACCGATTTTACACAAGTACCTTATTTCCTCCCCTCCCAGACCCTAATTCGGTCTTCATCACCTAAACTACGTCTATATATTAAACTTAAATTCATTAGATGCAAGTAAGTATACCCTTCGGGGTTCAGTAGTTTTCGTTATACATACATACATAGTTGTCGTTTGCTGTAGCGCAAACATGACATTTCTTGTAGTACCTACATATATACATACATTATGGTAATCATTTCCGTTTAACATCAATCAAATTGACCATACCCCTTCATCATTTTGCTCAACACTGTGAATATGATCCTAATGTATGTTTCTTATCAACACAATAAGTCACTACTGTACCAGCTTTATAAGTCATCATTCTTGATCAACCTTTATTACGTTAATTATTTTACTTTATCGTATATAGTACATAAGAATAAAACCATAGCATCCTTATATTAGTGCGTATTTATTTTATCACGGGAAATTCAATCAAAGGGTGAATCAAACCCTGAGTTTTATGTGTCATTTATCTAAGTTCGTACCCAATAACTACAAATATTTCATACATTAAAATATATTGAACAACGGGTTTATCATTCCAGAAGTCGAATTTAGGCAAATGAAACACATCATCTCACGAACAGTCTTCCTTTCTATTCGTCTAAATAAGTTTCAAGCAATAGTATAACTTAATTACAATGTATTATGAAGTGAATCAACAGACATATCGTTCAAATTATTATACGTACGCAATTAACCATAGAATACTATTCATCTTTCAGGGATTGAATCTACACTCCAGTCTTTTATTCTTATAGGCATCCTTCTATACCTACATTTTGCGCTTTGGCTGTGATTTGTTTAGCCAAACCTTGTACCACAAAGTTAATTTGATACCTTAATCGTGCTGAGACGACGTAAATCTTACTTAAATTGTCTTGTTTAAAAATCTGAATAAAATCTTGGTAATCAGGATTATAATTTTCATCATCATTATTTTTTAACCAAGTCCACAACACAGTGGAATCTAGATTCTATATCTATTACTCCTTAAATGTAATTTATTAATAAATTATGAAAACTTTAATAACTCTTATACTTATAACACTCAATCTATATCACTTACTACCTATATTTTGTTTGGCCTCGTGTGCTAGACAGACAACTTCACTACATGCATTTCTTTCTACGAACTTTGTCTTTTGTTACTCAAACAGCTTAGCTTCAAAGCAGTCTTGACCCCGCTTACTATGTTTAGCTTTTGTATACACCTTAAAATTAGCTATAAATTCTAAGCTTAAACTACAACTATACTAACTCTTCACGAACTTTACAGACTAACGGTATAGGCTATACCTAATAAAAGTGATATGTCCTTATTGAGTTTTAAATTTACCCAATATATACTGCACCTGTTCTTTAATTAAAACGTTACCCTTCCTCTACATATATACTTTATGGAATCCTGTGGTTAGATTCTGCAAAAAAACGTTTAAAACCTGAAATGAGAGCACCTAGTGACACCGTCAGTGTAGTGTGTGAAGTTCGTGACGAGTTAGAGAGTGTCAATAATAGAAGTGAAACCGCCCAAACAAGACCGCAATGGGGCGGTAGAGAAGACTATGAAACGATATTGTAGTGAGAAATTACTGACCCTCACCACACCGTTTTTACTTCTTCAGTTCCAAAAATAAATTATATTTACCGAATCTATTTTAGGTATCAGACACCTACTGTACATGTAATGGCGGGAGAGGCGAACAAAATTCCCGAATGACTTTGTTAGTAATGAGCCATACGATTTAAAAGAGGAACTAAGAAGCCACCTCATAAAAATAATAAAAAAAACTACTTTATCTTTGCTCAGTGCACCCGTGAAGATGGCGCATGCAACTGTGCTGAAACATCAGAAACTCCATAAATCCAATCATAGTAACCCTTAACATTTAAATATATTTTCTCAGCAAGTTAACCTAATAAATTAAAGTTAACAGTCCATATTTCATTAAGTGGTTGATTTAATGAAATATAGACTGAGCTGTAACTGATATTCGACCTTTGAATACATAATATCGGAATACATTCTGCATTAATTAGGTATTTTTATAAATCTTTTATAAATTAGGTATTATTTTTTGCCTAAGCACACTAAGGTATAAATATCCGTTGAATAAATTTCATTGCTTAATTTAAAGCCAGAATCAAACCGATTTAACCAACATCATGCGAGAGGTAAGTTATCATTATATTTATAACAACAAAATAAAAAATAAAAAAAAACGTCCAGATGGTCTGACTCTGGTGCCGTGGCATAGAGGCCGCTGTATGATTTGGGATGCAACATGTGTCAATACTTTTGCTACTGCTTATTTACATAATACCATAAAGACTGCGGGATCAGCCGCTACAGAAGCTGCCCGTCTTAAATACAATAAATATTCAAATTTATTGACATCCTACATCTTCATCCCTTTTGCCACTGAAACAGCCGGTCCTTGGTGCTCTGAAGCTAAGGCCTTTATTAGTGATCTTAGTTGCCGTCTCAGGGAAAAGAGCCAAGACCCTCTGGTCGGTTTTTATCTCACTCAACGCATTTCACTAGCCATACAGAGAGGTAATGCAGGAAGTATGATGGGCACTTTTAGACCTTATGTACCAAATTATTGAATTTAGGTTTAGTGTTGTAATTTGTCTTTCTTTAATATGTATAACAATTATTAACTACGTATTTAAAGAATTAAATGTTTATTTATTAAATAAAAATGTATATATTATATCAAGTTGAATAAAAAGAAAAACTTATGTGATTGTAAAATGATCTTTTTTGTAAGAAAAGTAAAGGTAAATAGTAAATTGTTAAATAAGTAATGAAAGACACCCATAATTGACGAGACATTGTGAGTTATACACACTCGAACGATGTGTGAGCGCCAAAGTTCGACGCTGAAATGGGCCTATTACCTGAACTAAACACTTCTTTTCATTTCGAATATGAGGAAAGTAGACACAAGCCAAATATGAAAAAGAAATTACTATTATAAATTATTTTTAATATACATACACATATTATCTGGCATATCTAGATACCCGAACACTACAACCAAGTTAAGAATAAATAAACCTCGTATCAATCGAAGTGTGGCTATTGGTATAGGTGACTAACTTTGTCCAATGTGACTGAATTTTTTTTGTTCCCACTCGTTTTTTAGATAGTACATATGTGGTCTACTTTCAAATTATACTTCGTATCTATCCCGAAGATGATTAGAGCTTACATCCAGCAGTACGCAAGATGATGCTCTTCTAATCACACCTTCAAAGCTTTTAAACACATAGTTATTGTATCAGATTTTTTCATCATGTATACATACATTTCCTACGCTATTTCTACTGCATATCAATGACATGTTGGACGTCAACAACAAACAATGCTATGCAGATCACAGTACTGGAGAAGCTTATTACTTTAGCGTTTAGCGTTAATAATTTGTTAGTTAATGAAAACAAAAACCAAATGTGTTAAATTAACATTACCAAACGTTAGTCAGATGCAGTAAATGGCGAGCAATTAGAACTTGTTAATTCAACAGTCTTTCTTGGCATAACGCTGGAATCCTAACTTCAATGGGGCCTCATATTCATAACCTAGCCAAAAAACTAAGTTATGCTGTGTATGCGATCAAGAAAATAAGACGTCGACACTGCAAAAATAGTATATTTTAGCTATTTCCATAGTTTAATGACATATGGTATCCTATTGTGGGGTAATATTTCATAACTTTGACGATATAAAAGTGATTGTAAAATCCTTATTTGAATAAAACATTTTGACTTTGACTTTGAATGTCGACGATCCCTTTACTTGCCGTATCGAGCCCTTTAGTCTCAAGAGAGACTTTGCCTTCCTGTGTGTGTTCTACCACTTGTACAATAGGATGTGTTCTGAGGAATTTTTCGAAATGATGCCCACGGCTACTTTCTACCATCGCACGGCTTGCCATAGGCAGGGAATTCATTATCACTCCTTAGAATTGAAATGGTTGCGTACAGTGCACTTCCTCCCGTGAACGCTTGGGTTGTGGATTGAGCTCCCTGCCAAGGTTTTTTCTAAGTATGTGGTTCTTCAAGAAAGAAGTTTTTAGATTTCTGAAGGGTCGGCAACGCGTGATACCCCTGGTGTTGCAGGCCTCCATAGGCTACGGTGACCGCGGACTGCAAGCTTGTTTGCCACCTAAGTGGTATAAAAAATATCGATATCTATATAAATAGGTAATTACCTATTAGATTTAACAAAGCACTAACAAATTCACTTTCTTGCAAATGAAGTACATATCTTTATTGCATTACTTTAAATATATTATTGACACGACACTTATACAAGTCCATAGACTTTAATGCGTGTCGTCTGCTGTGAGCTTCCATACAGTTTTTCTAAATCAGTGACACTTTTTTCTTCAATTAATATAGCTACTTATCACTTTAATTCTGTAATTTTAAGGCTCACATGATTTTATTTTTTACAGTTATCGCTCTTGTTGCTAGTAGTGGCAACATGCCTGGCTGGCCCACTTCCAAATCCCGGAGGAACTACTTCTCCTACACCAGTAACAATGTTAAACTTCAAAAACGTGATATATCCTAACGGTGCCTACAAATTCTTGTAAGTTTCTTAAAAAGTAACTACATACATTTTTTTTTATTTTAAATTCCCGATATGCTATTGATGCTTGTATTTTTTTAATCTAAAATGATTTCTTGATTTCTTATATTGTAGACGTAGAGGGCAAGGAGCTTATTAGAAACAGTTTCAAGTAAGCTAAACTCTAGGATTCGAGAGGAAAATGTATGCAAGTAAGTCTTACCTCTCGAGGCCCGTGAAAGTACTTGAATATATTTTTTTCTCGACTTGCAGAGTCGAGCTTACTCGAGATTGTTCTTAATAAACTCCCAGATCGCAAATAACACAACCAGACTAAACAAATATAATGCAGAGGTATTAACCTGTATAAGTAGCTCCTTATAAAAAAGGATAGTGTAGTTATGGATCTGCAGATTGCTTTATGTAAATAAATATGAATTAAATTTCCTCAAAGTGCTTATATTTTGCGGATGTGTTTGCTTCCAAAGTCGTTAATTTTGTGTTCCCTTCTTTACTTTGCAACAAAATGCAAATAAAGCATCTGATAAAATCGCAATAGAGCAATACCTACAAACACTTCAAACAAAATTTGTATTGAAATTTAAATAATTTTAGATTGCTTTAATACTTAATAAACCTAAAATAAATGAGTCAATAAGTAAATATTTGTCCAATTAATTTCTTAGTCTTAAATATATCCATTAGCAAGAGATACAATTTTGGCATTTCATAGTCCGTTTTAGTTCCTTAAAGCTATTTTAGTCAAAAATTGCAGTTTGGTAACGCAGTGTGTGATTTGCTGGTGCACTCCAGGGCACTCATACGTCAGAAACTTTGGATAGCATACAAAAATATATATTAATATACTATGTAGACATGCAAGGAGTTTGTATACTTCTTACCAAAAGTATGTAAATACCTAAATTATGGCAGCGAAATTATGGAAATCCTCAAATTGTATTTCAAAAACGTATGTTTTTTTTCAGATACCAACAATCTGATGGTTCTGAGCGTCAAGAAGAAGGTCAAGTCCGAAATGAGGGTTTAGAAAATCAATACATTTACGTGACCGGTTATTACAGCTACAAAGATTCTGACAATGGTTTGCATCGTATTGATTATGAATCTGGTATTGATGGTTTTAAACCTGATATACAGGATGATACAAAAGGTCCAGGCTCCATAAACCCATATTTGGCGAATGTTATCCTCGGCTAAGAAAAAAATTATGAATGTGTTTAATATTTTTACTATTATACTAAAATATTATGTTACCGTCTTTTAATTTAATTATTCTTTGTAAATTTATTTTTCGGGTTTAAACTTCAGAGACAAAAACACCCGTAATAGGTGCAGTGAATTGCCCACCCTGTTATATTTTAGGTATGTTTTTTAAAAAGGTAAAAAAAGCAAATTTCGGGCGATGACCTAAATTCAGGAACGTGAGTGGCAATGTGGCTAATGATAGTTTAAGAGTAAAGGCATTAAGAGGATTAAACAACTAACATATCTACGTACATATACCTATCTATAACGATGATGGAGCTAATTAGATTTTCAAGAGGCCGGGAAACCGAAAGTCATGCCAAGGTTAAAAATCTAATACAGTAGATCATTAAATTTACCGGTTCTTATCACGTTACTTTTTGTTTATTTTTCGATATTTCGGCACAGTTTAACGCATCATGGTAAGGTAAGATAAGTGACGGTAACTAAGAGTAGCGTAGGAGTATAATGTTAAGCACATCGTTCATAAAAATCGGCCAAGTCGGACTCGCGCACGAAGGGTTCCGTACCATTATGTATAAAAACGGCAAAAAATCACGTTTTTGTATGGGACCCCGCTTTAATATTTGTTTTACTTTAGTTAATTATTTATTTTTAAGGTGACTATATAACTAAATATTCTGTGAATATTTTTAGCGTCTGTTGCCGTTATCAATATCGAGCAAAAAAATTCACGTTTGTTGTATGGGAGCCCCCTTAAATATTGAATTTATTCTGTTTTTTAGAATTGTTGTTATAGCGGCAACAGAAATACATCTTCTGTGAAAATTTCAACTGTCTAGCTATCATGAGATACAGCTTAGTGTAGTACCCTGGACGGACGGACGGACAGCGAAGACTTAGTAATAGGGTTCTGCTTATTACCCTTTAAGGTACGGAACCCTAATAAAAGGCACAGAAAAAGCACATTGAGATGGAATAGAATCAATGCAAGTATACCAGTTTTGGAGGTCAAATATATATAAAGTTCGCTTTGACGGGTCTTTGAGCCATTCAGTTCGTAGAAAAGCAACACACACCGAAAGGTAAATACGAGTACATGCTATGTCACACCATCAGCAATGTAATCTAGCTTCTGTAGGGGCCTCATTAACCAATCATGCATTCCAGGTGAACTGAAACATATCAATATGGTACTGGTCAAAAATGGTTTCTCAAAAATGACAAAAAAGATGCGATATACACGTAAGCAAGGGTGCCCTTGGTGAATAAACAACCAGTGGTGATCCGTTTTAAAATGAGTAACGGATAATGTCGGCATGATATAAAAAAAGTATGGAATCAAGACCGCATTTACTCCCTGTGATAAGATATTCAATCGCATGAGATCACCAAAGGATTCCATTCCATCCATCCAAATTACCATTCCAGTGTACCGGTGAGTATAAACTTGACAACAGCTGTGGTAGTTCGTACATTGGATAACCAGACTCTTACAAGGAAACATAACGCTGCAGTTAAAGAAAAAGTCCATAAGAAGTCGGCTATAGCGGAGTATTTACTTTATTCCGAATTACATAACCCTGAATTTAGTTCTACGGTGCGACAGTTTACAACGAGTTTTTTTTTTTAATACCACTAAGGTGGCAAACAAGAACATGGTCCGCCTGATGGTAAGCGGTCACCGTAGCCTATGGACGCTTGCAACACCAGGGGTATAATTCGCGCGTTGCCGACCCTTCAAAAATCCAATAACTTCTTTCTTGAAGAACCACATACTGTAGTCCATAGAGAAAACGTTGGCAGGGAGCTCATTCTACAACCCAAGCGTTCACGGGAGGAAGTTTCTCTGAAACCGCACTGTACGTGACCATTTCGGTTCTAAAGTTTGACAATGAATTCCCTGCCGATGGCGAGCGGTGCGATGGTAGAGAGTAGCCGTGAGCATCATTTCGAATAATTTCTCATAATACATCCCATTGTACAAGTGGTAGAACACACACAGGAAGGCAAAGTGTCTCCTGAGACTAAAGGGCTCGATACGGCAAGTAAAGGGATCGTCGACATTTCTCACAGCCCATTGTTAAAACAAGTCAAAAGGGCCAAGCTAGTATCCGGGTGCACCCGCCGAAAGAGGACAGCAGTACTCCATATGGGGCCGAACTTGCGACTTGTAGAGCAGCAACCTCTGCCCCGACATGACGTAGTGCCTCTCTCTGTTGAGTACACCTAGGTTTTTGGACGCCAGCTTCACCTTATCTTGTAAATGATCTCAGAACTGAACATCGCTGGAGATGTCAACACCAAGGATCCCAATGCTCTTGGAAATGGAGAGGGGAGTGTTCTGGAATGGTGGGACTACAGTAAATGGGTATTTCTTAGCGGTGAACGTGCAGACTTGTGTCTTTGTAGGGTTGAATCGGACCAAGTTTACCCGTCCCCAGTCAGAGACTTTGGACAGTGTGGTCTCGATATGAGACACAAGTTTTCCGCGGTTATTCTCCAAAACGGAACGTGGGATGTTTGCACGACCCGTGTAATAAGCGTCTCCAGTACTGTCATCTGCATAGCAATGCATGTTGTTGATGTCCAACATGTCATTGACGAGCAGTAGAAAGAGTGTAGGAGACAGCACAGAGCCTTGCACAGAGACACCAGCATTAATGTCCATGCTATCACAGCAACTACCGTCAACTACGGTTCGTATGCGCCTGCCGGACAAAAAGCTAGCTACCCATTTGCAAAAACCCTCGTGCACTCCGTAAGATGGCAACTTTGATAGAAAAACCCGGTGCCAGACCCGATCGAACGCCTTCGCTATGTCCAGGCTACAAGCCAATGCCTCCCCCTGCCTCTCAATGGCTAGTGCCCATCGGTGTGTGAGATACACTAAAAGGTCACCAGTCGAGCGACCGTGGCGAAAGCCATATTGACGGTCACTGACCAGATTGTGTTTTTCTAGGTATCTTAGAAGCTGTGTGTTGATCACACGCTCCATCACCTTGGAGAGGAGTGAGGTAATGGCGATCGGCCTGTAATTCGATGGATCTGATCTATCGCCCTTTTTGGGCACCGGGTGCACGTTCGCAGTCTTCCATGAAGACGGAAATTGCCTAGTGTGGTAGAATAAGTAATAACTACTTCTTAGTTTTTAATAGTCGTATTACAAAAAATTAAACAACTATAATGTCACGTTCCCGTTTACGCTTGTTGCTTTTTGCCTGTCAATCGTAATCATGATTTGTTAGAATGAATAGATGGAGATAAAGAAAACAAACTTAAGGATAAGGATAAGGAATTAACCTAGGATAGGACTTTGTTACCTGTGTAGAGTTGGCACAGATAACAGAATACCTACCTACTAACCACGCAACAAAAAATCACACCTACTTTTAATAACATATCCAGGAATCAAATCTAATAATAATTATTTGAATTTAGTAGGTTGCTGAGAACACTTTTGAATCGTCGATACAATCTATTTAACAACGTGAATTTGTGCCGAAAAGAGCCGGTAAGATTCTTAATTATTATTATTAAAAGTAATTATACAATACTTTGTTAATCAACAAACAAGTAGGTATACAATCTGTATTGAAACACATCAGGATGATACTAATTCTATCGCAATGTCTTATTTACAGATGGTACAAAAAAAACTCTGTATGGCAACACTTTTTAGTTTAAAACGTAATAGCACAATCTGGACAGTAGGTCCTGTATCTACATACTACATTCACTTTATCTATCGATCAAAATCTTTAGTCAAAAGCCGACGGCACGCGACGCCATTGTTTGTTTGAATTGAATATGAGTGAAATTCGTTATTTAAGTTGTTTTTGTAATAAAATGGGTTAATTTCATTAGCAAATACAACAAGATGATTCTGTGTGTTAGAATCTTTGAAAATACAAATTGAATCAAGGGCAAGATATGTATCTCTACATACATATTTTTTATCAACGGGAGACCATCGCAAACATCAAAGGTTTCCGTCATATGATGCCTGCAGAAGCATGTCACTGCGGCTACAAATACTATTATCTGTGCTGCGTGTGAAGAAGAGGATAACAGTCGCATTTAACTTCATAACAGTGGAAATGCTACGAAATGTGTGTAGCGGCGCGTCTCTTTGTTAACAACAATGGAGTCAACTTTGAATCATTTTTGTAAATGTTACGTACCTACGGGAAGGAAGCAAATGTTTGAAATAGAAGTTAAAATACTCAAAAGTTTTTTTTTTGTTTAGTGTTCAGTTCACTTTGAACCGCTTTTGTGTAAACGTACGTGCGTACGTACCTAGCTAATTTTTAAAATAGGAAGTTAAATAGGGTTTTAATTCAGTGTTTTAGTAAGTAAAGGTTACTTTGAATCATTTTTGTGAATTAAGATAGGTACCTACATAGGTAGTTAATGTTTGAAAAAGAAGATAAGTACAGTGTTAGTGAATATACCTATGTCATTGAGCCATTGTTGTTAAAACTGAAATTTTTTAATGCAGTGCTAAGTGAAAAAGTTTAGTGAAAAAGCTTTTTAGTTAAGTGGGTAGCTTTTAGCCATCCTGTTTTTATTTTTGCGTAGCGTCGCACAAATTCGCGTTTCTACGCCGAAAAAAGTACCAGGAACACATAAACGACAAGAGCGTACACGTTGTAGGTAGATAATTGTGTTACTGGAGTCGTACGAATTCAAAAGTACGAGATTCTCATAAATAAGCGGGTGGCATATTCTAAAGTTCATTATACTTTATGGTCAAGTCAGAAACGTAAAATTATTTTATGAAATTAGTATGAAAAACTGAAATGCCGATTTTCAGCGTGAAACTGTGAATAATGATTGCTGAGTAGGTGCACTCTTACCCCCTTTAGGGATTTGGGGCATTTCCGTTACACTCTGTATATATATACATATATACATATATATAGTGTTTTTTTAAATTTTGTAAAATAGATTAACATTTCGCTAAACTTTACTCTGATTAGTTTCTAGTTTAATGAATTAACTAACAATTATTATAATTTATTTTATCTTGTATTTTTATTCCTAGAAATGTATAATAATTTGCCTTTTGTTGTTTGTGTGTAATTATCTCATTGTGTCTGATTGTGCTACTTATATATAATGTTAAATAATAATTTTCTAAAAGGCACTTCACATAATATGTTAGAAGTTACAGTACGGTCAGTTGCAAAACCGCATATAGAATTTCAAAACAAAATAGAATGGCAAGGCGTAGTCACTCACACACTTAAAGAAATAAAGTAATATGTCTTGTAGAACCTGAGTAATATTAGTTTTATTTAATATTGTATATAATAATTTCAATAAGAAAATTATCTTATTCGTAGCCTAGTGGAAAGACGTATCAGATATTAATACGTGTACTCAGTGTAATGCAGGTTGTGGATTCGAATCTCACCTTATGCCTTTCTTTTTGTTTTTGTTACATTTTACGAATTATGAATATTTTGATCAGTTAAATAGCTTAGACCAATTTTCTAATAGCTATTACGTTAGTAGCCGACACTACGTGTATGAGGGCTCCGATACAACAAACGTGATTTTTTTGCCGTTTTTATAGATAATGGTTCGGAACCCTTCGTGTGCGAGTCCGACTCGCCTATTTAGTATAACTTCTATTATTTTCAATTACAGTAAGCAAGCGCCGCCGCATAGATCCGACTATATCAGAACAGATCTGTTCCTCTAATATTGTCCCAAATTTCTACACAGTGAGCCCTAATGACTCTGTAGTTTTTTCATTTCGCATGTCCCATCTTTGCACCATCAAACCCCATAGGTTTTCTATGGACCAGTCGCAGTCATCCACCCCCACATATTAAGTGATATCCGTCCAGATTCCATATTTGGGACAACATTTGTTCTGCATAACGGGTTCCAGTTCTGCGCCACAAATAAAGCCTCCCGTTTTCAGATGATACAAACGACTTCTCATTGGTGAATAAGGAGTGCTCCCACTCAAAATCTAAATACTCCCTTGCAAACAACAATCTATTTTGTTTATGGGTATTAGTTAAAAAGGGTTTTTTAGCTGGCTTTCTATGATGCAATCCTTCAATATGCAGAGCTCGACGAACAGTGTGTGTTGTAACCTAACCTAACCTAACCTTTTTTTTTTATCGAAGAGAAATCCCTTTACGGACTATCCGCAGTTGGCTAGACTGCAGACGTGTGTGAGACTCACCCAACAAATGCTGGGAATATCCACTAAAACTCTCCGGTTTCCAACTGAGCCCTTGATGGGGGCAAAGTGGGGTCCTGATAGATTTCGCCACTTTGCCTCCGGGCTGCCCAGCTCGAACGCTGGGCTCCACCAAACTGCTCTAGGGGAAACGCTAGAACAGTTTTCAGACGGTTACGACCGTAGTGCAATGGCGTGCGTGAGGCCAATCACGCACGCCGGCCGCCAATGGTGGGGTCACTAGGCAGGGCCAAAGCGATATTGGCCCGCCTTCTCCTACCGGTCCGTCTGCGGTGGAGAGGGGGTGCAAGAGGGTTTTCCTCACGCTCCCTGTCCATGGCCTCTTTCTGGGACATCACGTCCTCACAGAAGCAGGCTACAGCCTCCCATTCCGCTTCGCTGCCGATCATAGCTCCTACGATGCTAGGCAGCGAGAGGTTACCACCTCCGAGCGCAGCAATCAGTTCGCTGCGCTCCAGTCGCCACGCTGAGCACTCTACGAGTGTGCGCTCAGCTGTGTCATCGGGAGCGCCACAGTGGTGACATTGCGGCGTTTCCTCCCGATTAGCGACGCGGTGCAAATAGTGTCCGAAGGAACCATGCCCAGACAGCACTTGCACCATGCGGAATGTGAGGCTGCCATGCCGGCGCCCTACCCACTCCTCCAACACAGGACGAATGGCTTCCACCGTCCGTTGGCCGGCCTCTGGAGCGCGGAGTGCCTCCTTCCACTGGCGCAAAGCCTCTTTCTGTGCCAGCGTGCGAACTCGCCGCACGTCTATGGGTGCGGGTTGATCCCCCCGTCTTCTGGCAGCGGCCCGATATCGATGCACATTCGAGAGCACCTGTGCATCAACATCCCACGGAAGTACGCCTGCTAGGACACAAGCGGCCCGGTGGCTGATCGTGCAATAAGCTCGCACGGCTCGAGCCGCAATCACTCTCTGCGGAAGACGCAGAAGAGCCCTAGTTCGGATGGAGATGCATTCCGCCCAGATCGGGGCCCCGTACAACGCCATCGATCTTACCACCCCGTGGTACAGCCGGCGGCAAGCTGACGATGGCCCTCCAGATTAGGGAGAAGCCTTCCGAGTGCGGCTGCAGCGGCACAGAGCCGGGGAGCGAGAAGTTTAAAATGCTCCTCGAAACTCCACTTGGGGTCCAGTACGAGGCCGAGATACTTCATATGTCCCTCTATTGGAATTCTGGACCCCTCCACTCGGACTCGGAGCCCCGATGGGATCCTGCGACTTGGAGTGTGGAACGCTAATGCCCTAGATTTTTCTAGGGCCACTTCCAGGCCCAGGAGGCGAATGCGTCGCATGACTAACGACGAGCCAACTGCCGCAAGATGGGCAGCCTCCTCCACTGTCTTCGGTTTCGCTACAACAAGTGTGTCGTCAGCGAAGCAGACAACCTCCATCCCAGGCAGGAGTTTGCCACGCAGGACCCAATTGTACCCCAGGTTCCATAGCAGAGGACCCAGTACCGAACCCTGAGGCACACCTGCCGCCATTGTCCATGAGTGGACGCAACCATCTGACTCCTCGTAAAGGGCCTCCCGGTTACCGAGGTAGTCCTTCACGAGGGCGCGGAGGTACGGAGGCACTTCATGATATAAGAGTGCCTCCTCTATACACTCATGGGGGAGGCTGTTAAACGCGTTGCGGATGTCCAACGACACTGCAATGATAGTCTCCCCCTTTTCTGTCGCCCTCTCGGTCCATTCTTTGAGGCGGGCCACTGCATCCACTGTAGACCGACCGGTGCGAAACCCGTACTGACAATCGGCCAGGCCCGGCCCCACGTCTTCTAGATGCCCGACGATCCGGAAAGCGAGGATTTTTTCCAGGCATTTACCAGCCTCGTCAAGCAACACTAGTGGCCGATATGCCGACGGTTGGTCAGCTGAGCGGCCCTCCTTCAAGAGAAGGCAGAGTTTTCCTGCCTTCCACCTGTGGGGGAAACGGCCCGTAGCGATGCATTTGTTGAGCAACGCCCGGAACCACTCCTCTAGCGGTCCCAGCGCCAGAGACAGAACCTTTGCTGGGACCCCATCTGGCCCGGGTGCTTTACTTTTGCACCGAAGCCGGTACCGCACAGCGCCGAACTCACCATCCATCACTAGAGGTCCTTCATCCCACCTCGACTGAGGAGCCACTGGAGGCGTCATTCTAGGGGGCTCAAATGGACCAGGGTCCGGGAATAGAGAGCCCAGTACCCTATTTAGAAGTTCCCCTTCCATTGAGGACGTGGAGGAAGCAGCGGATTTATACTTCCTCCTCACCGCCCTGTAAGGACGCCCCCATGCGTCATCTTCCAGGAGCGCTATGAAGCGCTCCCATGAATCCTCCTTGGCCCTGAAGATTTCAGTTCGCAGGGCCTTCTGGGCCTCTGTACGTTTGCCGAAGGTATTCCTCCTCCTCAGGCGTGGTTGTGGTGCTCATATTGATGGTGCGCAGGTCAGAAATTTCCTGTGACCACCAGTACACCTGACTCGTGAGACCTCGTATCGGATATATATGTGATCCGATAGGGTCTCCACATCCTCCGCCACTCGCTAGTCATTGATGTTACCGGCAAGAGCGGGGGTGGCAAAGGTCACGTCTACTATCGACGTGCCCTGCCACCGGACGCACGTAGGAACGGACCCTCGGTTGACGACCTGCAGCCCCAACTCTAATGCCCATGACTCCAGGTCGGCTCCCCGAGCATCAGTGCCAGGGCAACCCCAGGTGCGGGACTTCGCATTGAGGTCCCCAGCCACCAATACCGATAGGGGCGAAGCCCTCCCAACTGCTCCCTCAACCGCAGTCAGGAAGGAATCAAAATCCGCCCGACTGCGGTTTGGGAGAAGTACGTTGAAATGACCACTACTTCTCCCCATTTCCCCACCACGAATCCCGGCCCCCTTTCCCTAAGGATAAGTGTGGGGGCCGAGGAAGCAGTTGCCACCATTATAGCAGCGGAGCCGTCTGTCGATGCCAACCAGCTGGCAGTCGATGGGACGAAGTACGGCTCCGCCACCACCGCCAAGTCTACTTCCCACTCCGCGACAGTTTGACACAAGAGGTCCTGCGTCGCCGCGGAGTGGTTCACGTTACATCGCAGAAGGTTGAGCAGACCAGAAATTAATGTTGTTCCATTTCAAGCTCCTGCGGAGCTCCAACTGCCGCTTTCCCGCCAGTGGCGGGCAAGCGTCCTCGAACCGGGGGAGGGCTAAATTTTTGGCCCCCCATTCGGTGGTAAGCCAATTCAGTCGTTTAGCGTCGGCACACACAGCGCATTTTAGTGGCGCCTGGCACCCTGCAGCATTGTGCCCATCGGCACCGCAGCGATAACAGAGATTGCTGCGATCTTTGGACGATGTGCCTCGTTGACCTGCGTGTCCAGCACCCATACACCTGTAGCACCGCATTGGGCGCTGGTCTACCAAGTGAATTGTGGCAGGGCACCAACCGACAACAACCTTGCCAGCCGCCGCAAGACGCTTTATGATATCCACAGGATCCGACACTCGGGAAGCGCCCGCCCCTTGTGGTCCTGTGTGTATTTGTCCTATTACTATATTGAGACAACCGGCCTTCTCTGCCAGGGCGATTCCCAGTTCGTCAACAGTAACCGAGTCGTCTAGATTTGTGACTCGGATTTCTGCCGACTTCGATGGGCGACTGATTTTCGCCGCATCCCCTAAGGCCGTTCTTACTTTTTCCGCCAGTTTGTCAGCCTGGGCTGATGTTGTCTCCTTGGGAAGCTCGATCAATTGGACCCCCGTGATGGTGGTCCGGAACTTTACCGGGCCTATCCCTAGCTCTGTCAGGCTGACACTTTGTTTGGCCCTGGTAATGGTATTGGCATATGTCATACCTTCCACCACTGCCTCCGGACTTAACGCTATTACAACCGCTTGGGTCTTGGGCGTCTTGGGCACCCGGGATTGGTTTTTCTTCGCAGGTTTTGCTGCAGCCGCCTCCTTGGATTTTTTAGAACTCTTCTTCTTGGTGATAGTGCGGGGTTTTTTTTGGAGCTGGCGGAGTGCCGGAAGTTCCTTGCTGAGGTTTTCCCTTCTTTGGGGGGCCTCCTTTATTTCCATTTGCCCGTTTTGGTAAATTTGCGGGCGGCATCAACGTGGTTGGTGGTGTTGTTGAGGCCTTCGCTGACCCAGAGGCGACTGGTGTTGTAGCCTTGGCTGACCCTGATGCGACTGTGGGATTTTTGCCACGCTTCGCGTCAGCTGCCAGTGGTGGCCGTCGGATTTTTGATAGAAGAAGACGTCCATCCACCTCAAGATCGTCGAATCGTGCCGCAACCATGTCACCTTTTTGGTGAAGTAACTCACTCTGAAGCCCCCGGATCGCTTGCAGGAATTCAGCCCTCGTTTTTCTTCGCTGCCTTTATAAGCGCCTCACTTGTGGGATCTGGTGCTGGGTCCTCGGTTGCCGTTTTTTCACGACCTCCCTCGCTACCTGGCTGGCTCGTTCGGCGGGGTCCTTGGTTGGGCTCAACGAAAAGGGTCTCACCTCCCTCCCTCCTGTGGGTCCGCAGGTCCCTGTGTGGTAGCGGAATTGATGGCGGGCTTGCATTCATAGGCGCAGAGATTAGGGGCGTGACTGAGGCTTGGGTAGCCTCGTTAGAAGTCGGCGATTTTTGTGTCTGGTGGGGCGGGGTGTCCTTAATAGGAGAAAGCAAAGAGGGTAGGGCGGGTAAGTCCTCATCCCTAAAAAGTTCGTCGACGTTCTCCAAGGCCGTGTAGACCGACGACTCAGAGATGGCTGAGGCCATTGATACCCTAGATGGGGGTCCTGGACGGGGGGAAGGCTACATTGAATGGCCTGTTCTCTGCAGATATCTTACCTGTGAACAGGTTGCGCGCCACGACGGCTCAAACTTGAAAGTATTAAGACGGGGCCCCTCAATAGGAAATAATATACATGCTATTATAACGAGTACACTCAAGGCATAATTACGTGAACTGCGTTTTTTTTGTGTCTTTCACGGCAGGACAGGTTTGGAATAATTACAGCTGGAAGGTACTAAGCTATAATACTAAAGAGCACGAGTACATAGGAAAAAACAATCGTAAGCCGAGTGCACAGTTACATGATGCGGTTAGCGGTCCATCTTTTACGATGGAACGTTGCAGAAATAACTGTGGCCAGTGGGCACAAGTTAGTTAGTTAGACTATTTGGGACTCCCATCATCACCCTCACGTTTCTAAGAACTAGGTGACTAGGATCCTCGAGAACTTTGGCCTGTAGGAAGGGTAGTTAAGGTAAACCAAGGGCCTGACGGGGCGGTCCGTGTGGTATACATCCACACTAGAGGAGCTTGTGTGAGTCCCCTACCTAAATCCCTAGCCTATAGCTTAGTAAAAGGCATGAAGTATGATGTGATGCTGTATTTAATAGTTATATTTAGTTACAGAAAAATATTACCAAACTTAGCAGTTGAAATTGTACAGGTTGTCGATCTCGTGCGCGTTCGTGAATATCACCTGTAGGTATCTCGCTTAGCCATTGTGTCGCGTGTTGTCCGCCTAAGTCCCACCGTTCGCTTGTCCATGCGTTAAAGACCTGGAATTGATGAGATAAAGTGTATATATTTTGAACATGGAAGAAGTTAAATGCTGTAAATGAAAATAAGCTAAATGTTGACAATTATAATTGTATTGATTGCTCCCTCCTTTACACCGAATCCATATTGTTAGTTCCATCGAGAATTTCATCAACGAAACTAACAAGATCGATTACCCGGGTATGACTCAGGTGTTATTCGCCAAACCTCTCCCTCAGATACTATCATAAAACTAAACCAAGTTTATGATATTTCTTAAACGGGAACAATCAATGATTTTAACATTTAATTTACCTTCATAAAGTAGGTAAGTACCTATTCACAACACAAGCAAAATCGACATTCAAAACAAAATAGGTACAGAATGAATTTACGTTATCTATTCTTTCGGGTTACGATGGGCTCTCCCTGAGCCTATGATAAATGAATGTGTTGCTGAAATAAATGGGGTTAATACACGTAATATTTACAATGAGAGATCTCCCAAGTAACATCTACTTTTATAACACAAATAAAAGTTGAAGATTTAATGAATTTAAATATGTCTTTGCGAAGATACGAAATCTTTTTAAACTAGTTTACTAGAATAATTACAGTTTCGCTAATATTTCGTTAATACACTGTAGTAACAAAAAAAAACACTAAACACTAGATATAAATTTTATAAAGTGGAAATCAAATGATCGTAAGTTTTGAAATTGTTTGAATTTTTTGAATCAACGTGTTCCAAGTGGCAATTTTCCATCGTCAATGGACGCTACGGTTCTGTGAGAGCACCTAGTTTTGTACCCTTGTGTACCCTTCAACGGCCAAGTCACACAATATTAACTATAATAATAAAGAAATCGCAGTAAGGAACCTTAGACTTGACACGACTTTGTCTAGATTCATTACTTTTAAGAGATAAACAAGCAGCTCCATCGAGACTTGGCTTGTTTTTTACAGAATGTTTTTGGTGGGATTGTATCTTCGTGACAAGTTTCTTTACAACAATCCAAATATATTTATTTACAAAACTTTAATCTAGCCCTTCCTTACGTATATGCGTGTGGAAAAATGTTATCCAGTCCCAAATAGTCTATCTAACTAACTTCAACATACATAAATATTTTGTCACTAAGGTGACAAACAAGCACACGGTCCGCCTGATGGTAAGCGGTCACCGTGGCCTATGGACGCTTGCAACACCAGAAGTATCACTCGCGCGTTGCCGACCCTTCAAAAATCCAATAACTTCTTTCTTGAAGAACCCCATACTGTAGTCGTTAGAGAAAACCTTGGCAGGGAGCTCATTCCACAACCCAAGCGTTCGCGGGAGGAAATTGCTCTGAAACCGCACTGTACGCGACTATTTCGGTTCTAAAGTGTGAGAATGAATTCCCTGCCGATGGCGAGCGGTGCGATGGTAGAAAGTAGCCGTGGCCATCATTTCAAACAATTCCTCAGAACACATCCCATTGTACAAGCGGTAGAAGACACACAGGGAGGCAAAATCTCTCCTCAGACTTAAGGGTTCGATACGGCAAGAGAGTTTGGGATCGTCGACAATTCTCACAGCCCGTCGTTGAACCGAGTCAAAAGGTCCAAGCTGATATTCTTATCCTGATACACTGTAATAAATCTGAACAATTATATTATGTATAATTTTGTACAACATAACTTTGTCAATATAAACACGACGTTGTTCAAGATTTTTGATTCAAAGTCTGCTTGCCGAAATTTCATAATCAGAATATGTATTACCAGTTCTATAATCTAAGGCCCTCGTAAAATTTCTTTGAAACTTTCGATACGAGCAACATGATACATGAACATAAAATGGGCTCCACACACTACATGCAAATTCTAATTTACTTCTATATTATTAATCTTATTATATTATTATTAATCTGAATCTTCGTCTTTTAAAAGTTCATAAGTTTTTATACGAAACGTGTATATGACAACCCGTTATGTAAGAGATTGAGGGAGATATATCACCTTTTTATGATTATCATGTTAAAAACTATCTATAGTCTTATAAAAGGAATAATTGTGAACTGTATGCGTTCATATTGTAAAAGTCGTTTAACTGTCGAAAAGTCTTAAGGTAGTCGTAACGATGACCATTAACACGATGCATATATATTTTTCGTTTAAACGACAAAAAGTTGCATAAAAAGGTTCCTTAAAGGTCACCGCTGCGACTGATTCCGCTAAAATAATGAATTAATTTGTTGTTTGCATTTTTGTTTTTAATGTGAAGCGCAATGAAGAGACTAGATACAGCACCAAAATCATAGATGGCATACGGTATTCTATGAGGACACCGTCTTTATGACGCCAGAGAAAATGCTATCGCATCTCTGTCTTTCGGAATTTTAACTTAGGGAAACATTTCCTTTATATCAGCGGTTTGGGCCACAATGCCTTCCCTGAAGCGGTAAAGGATGTCGAGCAGAGAGCGTATTAAATCTGAGTTTCTTTTTTTGTGGGTGGAGGCCGCCAAACGTTGGTAGGTGCCAACGGATGTTACCGTGCGAATCAACACAAGAAAAATTAGGCGGAATATGTTGATGGTAAAGTTTTGGGTCGCATTCTTAAGCGTAACCCTTACTTAATACACCAGCCATAAATAGCTGATATGCTGCGGCGAACAATTCATCCCTATACATTTGTCTTTCGAGGGCCTTAAACCGCATGCAACTGATAATGCATGTGGTTAACTGTCGGGAATGATTTTCGGCAAATTTTTCTTCCAAGACAAACCCACCAATTTGACCCACCACATCAAGTTGATGGGCTGAGGATTTAATTATATTTATCGCTCACTTATCATCATCATTGGGACGTGGTGCACTTTTTTTGTTATGCCAAAATAATCGATGTCGTATTGACTTTTTATAAGAGCGTCTAAAGCGTCATAAGTTTGATTTATAAATCCAAGTAGCTTAGACGAAACGGAAAGTGTACTACGGAGTACTCTACCTAATACAGTTTTAGAAGCACAGGTTCATTTTTCTATCCGCATCGTACTTCGCGGCTTAAACATAAGTACACGTCGGGTGCGCCAATAAGAACTGTAGGAGTAATATTTGTATACGATAGTTCGTTAGATAAATCTGACGTGGTTGTAATTGTGTACAGTGGCGAGCTTAATGCCATACGGCATTCTCTACCAGCTAACCCCAAACTTTATATATAATGTTAAATAGTGGTGCAATAAAACTAGGCTTAACTAACTAACAGATAAATTAAAAATACTAATACTAATACTATGATGTTTGTACTGATAATTTAAATTTATAGGTACCTGAGTGTTGAACACGCAAACTCATGCGTGTTCCTCCAAAAAACGATCGGAATGTGAACATTTTATGAAAACCGTTACAAAATTTGGCGGGTGAGGAATGTCTAAGGGAGCTAGCGGTATCGATATAGGTGAACGAACACTTCCATCCAGATTAGTTATGAATAAATACAATATTTTATTATTTTTATTTTTTATGTAATTAATTTAATAACAATTCATAATGTTTTGGAAATTTTCTAATAAAGATTCAGTTGAAGTAGGATTTCAGCTTGTAGGGGGGATCACATATATGTCCGAAGGTTGCCAATCAATCAAGCTTAAGTAATAAACACCAACTACTGACTCACAGACATCGCGATATTCCATTTATGCTCATATTAGAACTTAAAAATTATGTTGGCAACCTACAAAAAATTATTATCATCGGAGCAATAGTACCAACGCAAGTTACACACAGCTACAAAAATACAAACACCTCAACACTTAGACTTAACAATTAGCATTTCCAATAAAAAACATGTTCTTTTATATAGGTATAGGTAAATAACTATTTTTATATCCGTTTTATTTGTTTTTTCTGTCTGAAGAACGTAGATAACTCGTACCTAAGGTTTCTCGGTGGGTTTTGCAGAAATTCTACGACCGCGACTACGCGATGACGTGTCTTACTTACCTAATCTGCACGTGATGAAGTAAGTTCACATCCGTAATAAAGATAACTTCACTTATCATCTACTAGCCTTTGCCCGCGGCTCTGCCTGCGCTAAATTCACCAATTGGCGAGGAATTTCTACTGGAGCTCCTTTACAAGGAATTTTACAAAATCGGCCTAATGTAGCCTCTTTGCATTCCATCCAAAACTACGGTGTAACTGTGCCGTAATATCGGAAACAAAATAAAATATGTCATGGTAAGTCCCGATAAACTATCATAATAATGTTACACAACCTCGAATATATTGGTTTAAATCAGCAAACTCCAAAAGACACATATAGGTACGAACACAGAGTACCACCCAAATTTAAAATAAATACATACAGCCCACACAAATACAATATTCAAACACGTCTACATTTTGTCAGCCCCATAACTTTAACTTCAAGAAATTAGCTTATATTTACAAATAGCATCACTGTCAAATCAGATAATACTCGTAACATTTTGTACTCACAAGTTACATAGTTCAACCTTAGCCCGAATGCACACACAATATTTCCGTCTATCGCCTTGGCAGTATCGGTCGCTATTGAAGATTCCCATTCTTGATCACGTGCACAAAGCAAGAGCTTTCATCACTATCCGCGATGATGATACATGATGATCTTTCTAATGATACGAATAAAGTATGTAATTAATTAAAGATGGAAGGTACATAATAAATGTAAAATTACTTATAGGGAACGTAATAAGACTAACAGTATTTCACAAAACTGGATTACATTCAGTTATTGCATTTTAATATAAAACTAAACATTTGATAAAATACATTAACGAAGAAGCATCACATTAAAGTTAATGTTTGTAATGAGTATATTTTATTTTACATTTTATTAACAACGAATAATTATAAATAATAAGTCACTTGCAAAAAGCAAGCATTTTTTCATGATTTTATGTGATCGTCACTAATCTACTAATGATCCTAATTAAATGAATAAAGATGAAAAAATATTTGATTTAAATGCAAATAATTTATTAAACAGCAATATAATATTCAAATATGCTCGTAACAAGAAAATTGAAAAAATAATTATCGAAAATTTAAATGTTTTTCTTTGACATAGTGTTCTGATTATCAGCCTCCCAGAAGACTAGCAGCTACACTGGGAGGTATACTGGCTCCTGGACCTTCGTCTTCCTCGGTGGTTTCAGATTTGTAACCTTCAATGCCAGATTTATAGTCGTTACGATACAAGATATCGTCAGTACCTCTAAAGGTGTAATGACCTTTCACAAAAATGTATTGGTTTTCCAAACCTTCGTTTTGGACTTCGCCCTCCTCTTCGCGTTCAGAACCGTCCGAAAGTTCGTAGCTGAAAAATTTACATTTAGAAATAAGAATCATAAAATTCTAAATAACACCATTTCTTACACTAAAATTATTGAAATTATCTTTATGTGGCTTATATTTAACAAACAACTGAATCTGGGTATGACATGTATGATATATTTTCTTCAAAGACTTCAGGGAGTCTTAAACGAAGAAAGATTATTTCCATGTATGTTGTTATATTGTTTTTCCTAATTCTATGAAGATTTTGTGTATTCTTAAAATTGATGAACTAGGACTAAATAAGTCACTAGGAGTTGTTCCGAAAATCATGAAACACACGTTTTTTTTTATCAGGTATACTGAATAAATTGAATCTGTCACTTCCACTTCATTATGCAGGATATTGTTAGATAAGTGTTCAAAAATGTAAAGGTCTTAATAACTCTTTCTTTCGGATGGATACTTTGCAAATTATAAGTTTCCATCGTTAAAAAATGTGTGTCCAAAATGAATAACAAACATAACTTCAGTTAGGAGCAAATTATCTTTGTCTTGATAAAAAAAAGAGACGACATATCGGATCCACCATCTTGAATTTACAAAAAACTTTACGAGTGAACCAGTGTAGCAAGTACCGCACAAGCAACTTCTCTTCTCTTGCCTTTTTATTTTTGAAAATTTATACATAAAGATTATTTTTATAGCAATAAAAAACAAACCGCTGGACCGATTTTGCTAAAACTCTTTTCACATCTAAGTCATGACGTGGCGTATTAATTAATATGGTCACAACAGCAATTCTTCCAATGGTCCAATGAATCTTGATATATCGAGGGGCAAATAAAGCTATCATGCATACGCACACATAGACATCACTCTAAAAATGATGGCAAACAATTCTCCAGGTCTCAAATCGTAAAGAAAATGCAAATTTAGCGATTTGGATTTTCGGACCTGTTATAATAACTTCCTCAAGAGAAGTTAAAAAATTATGCAATCCCAAACGCTCACGTACACACACACACACACACACTTACAAACAATATTATAAAAACACATCACCTCAATGAGAAGTTAATAAAATCGATAAATATTTTTTTCGATATCCAATATAAAGACCGATAAATCGTATTAAGATATTACAAAGTTAATTTAAAAAGTTATGAATACATTATAAGCATACATGCTATGAAACATGTTCATAATATTTAAATTAAAATTAATGAAATGATTTTAAAATTTTAAGAATAAGGAAGTTTTTAAGTCGACAAAATGTTATTGATTTGAATATTTGACCTTCGGTATTTCTAAACTAATTTGAATGGATATCCTAACTAATATTTATTTGTTAGTCTGTTTTTTGTTTCTTAATGTCACAAAACGTGACAGCCAATTGAGCTGGTTATTGGTTCAGAGATTATTAAAGGGATGGAGAAACACAAAGGTTTTAAGTTTTAAGTTTTAAGATTTTTCAATTTGTAATCATCACATAAGGAATTTTTAAAAAGTGCTCAAATTAAAAGTTTAAAGTACAAGAAAGCTAAACGTCAATGATATCTAGCAAATAAAACTTTCTAAAAATAGCTTACTTGTACATAAAACTTTTAATTTGAGCACTTTTTTGAAAATGAGTTTGTATTTAATGGAAATTAAAAAATGTAGTGAGGGCGCCACTTTCACTTATGTTAGCCCCTTAATCCTTAAAATCAAATATTACTGCAGAAAGCACTATTACTGAGCCGGTATTTACAGCAAACTTTATCTATAATCAAGGAGCTACCGTAAAAATCCTATACCGCCCCGCCAATAACCAAAATTAGTTATAAGTTCCGAGCGCAGCCGCGGGAAAAATGTTTTATTATACTCTAAGAATAACACAAAAAACTCATCTGATGTATTGATTATTTAATCTCTGCGTGTTCAGGAAAAATATTATTTCTACGTATTTGTTTTATCTCGTTATCAAAAATAGTATTATTTTTGCAACCAGCAGTTTGTGAGAGCTACGGTTAATTTGCATTTGCCAAACAGAAGGCCAACCACTCGCATCAACCCTCGGGCAGTCCGTAAGATGGCAACTTCGGTAGAAAACACCAGTGCCAGACATGCCGACCGCATACGTCTAGGCTACATGTGAATCTGATCAGTGTAAATGCCTCTCCCTGACCCTCAATGAATAGTTACCATAAGTGTTTGAGATCCACTAGAAGGGCACCGGTCGAGTAACCGTGCCGAAAAATGTTTTTTAATTACCAGATGATCTATTCGTGTTTAGATGGTAAAAACGGTCACTTTTAGCAAATATGCTATATATTTAGATTTATCCTAGAAACAATAGAAATTTCCCAAATATACCTTGTAACTACAAGTAGTTGTATATTTCTGTAAAGGCACATTTTTAAAATCAGCTTTATTCAAATTTTAAATCATAAATTACTATTTGCGGTGCTAGGAATTCTAAGATAACAGCACACATTGAATTTTTTAGTGATATTTTACCGAGTAAATACATTTGTACCTATTTTCTGTCTTAATGGTGATACGATACACTACATAATGTATAGCAACGTGGTTTTTTTACCTGCATTTGTGACAGTAATATAGAATTGTAGAGAACCCCTCTGGCCCGTTTAGGATTTTTATTATTTTGCTTTTATTTTCTATTTAAGAGGCCAATCCTATTTAATTTTATTTAAATACCTATTGCGGTTACAGAAAGGAAGCTTATGACAAACGAAAGGCGTTGGCTTAATAATTAAGGTTCCCGTTAACACCTATATGGAACTGACTCCTAAAGTGGAAGTAAGTTTTAATCAATGAAGTTTTTTATCTTTAAGAATGATTAGGTTACAAATACTTACAAGAATTTGTATGATCCATTTGGATTTTTTTTGAATGAGTAGTTCAGCAGTGAAACTGGTTCAGATGAAGTTTCAGATCCTGGAGGAGGGCGAGCAAGGACTGCTGTAACCCCAAGGAACAACACCGTTAACTGTAATCAAAAAAGTTGATATTTCGTGTGGAAATCTGTTTGACGCAGTTGTGTTTGACGAACTTCATTTTACCTATTTAAAATTACGCAATATTTTTAACTGTCTTCCATAAATGTAACCTTAAAAATTTTCGAATCTAACCATGAAAGACAGGCTAATTAAATATAAATTTATATTAGTAACTCACCACTTTCATAATCTCGATGTGGCAATTGAGTTAAAAGTGAGCTACCACATTTGTTATTCGGGCTTTTATGCTCTAAGAATTATGTGTCTATTGAATTTGTAAATGCAAATATGTTTCGATTTAACAATTAACCTTTGACATTACAAAATGATATATATCATTATGTTAGACGTTAGAGGTAAAGTTCCGAATATTTTTTTTAATATTATATTTAAATAAACACGACTTTATTTTACAAGAATGTAGCGTTTTTACCAATTCATATACTGAGTAACAAATGAAGCGGATCCCTATATAAAACATTTAGATATTTACATATATAGAGTAAGTATCTTATTGGAAATGCTTATAGTTGAGTCTAAGAGAAAGCGGGCTAAGTATTGAGGTGCTCAATCGTTTGTATCTTTGTTACTGTGTTGTAACTTGAGTAAAGTTGCTCCGAATTTTTTTTTTATTTTTTTTGTACCTGAGTAGTTGGGGCTTATATAAATTTTAGGTTCTGGCATAAGAAGGAGGTTACGGAGATATAGGATTCAAAAGGGATGTAACTAGTAGTTAAGCAATCAAAAGACGTATATGATAGAAACTATTTTATGAAGGGGTCAGGGAAAAAACAGCTTCAGTCACATTTTTTATTTTTCAACTGACAATGCAGCCTGAATAAATATATCCGTATCTTTGTTCTGTTAAAACAAACAAGACAATAACATTTGTAGCCACTAAGATATTCTGTTTTAAAAATACGTTTACATGGTAAAAATAATAATATATACCAACCAACACCTTTTTTGTAAATAGCGGAGTTTTGAATTAAGACCTCTTTTATGGATTTGTCATATTTTTTAAGCTTAAGGATTATATGTGTTTTTTACCTGAAAAGAACCTGCTTTCATTATACAGTCCACACTATTTTCATTTGGTCCTTCGAGCCGGATCCGAACCAGCGACCAATTGTTATCTTTAAATTGGTAATATCTTACTTTTTTCATCATGGGACAAAAACTGTTCTCCTTCATATAGTTTCCTTTTTTGCTACTTGGCGAGGGAACCGTAGAAACGTTGGATTTCATAGGCAGTTAGGTAAAAGATAGATGGGTTAAAGAAATTTATTAAAGGCAGCAAGAATTAAAAAAAAACAGTGTCAACGCCATGTTATATAAGTATTATAGCTCTGTGGTTGTCAGTCATCCAATCAATAAAAAATGTTTTATTAAACTAAGTTTAAAGAACATGTGTGAATAGTCAGTATTAATTACTAGTTAGGTACAGTAAAATATGTTTACAAAGATGATGATCTGTGTCTAAAAGAGCTTAATAGAGCTTTAAAGAGCTCAATTATTAGAAAATAAAAATTAAATACAATCAAGATATTAATTTTGAAAACATCTTATATATTAGTATAAAATTATTATTTATATAAAATCTCGTTTTACATCATCTCCATTGCCAAAACAACAAAAATTAAAAACAGTCATTTCATTTTGTTGTTTAGTTTTCAAAATAAAATCTAAGATTACATTTTTATTATATTGTATTTATATTTGATTTATTTTTTTATGTTTGATTTTATTAAAATAATAAATTTAATAAAAGAATCTGTGTTGTAATATTTAAAAAATAAAGTAAATTGGTAAAGCTCTAAACCACAAAGTTGTTTATTAAGCATACATAATTTTTAATTATCTTCTTCAAATTACATCAGGGGTGCAGCATGCAAAGCGTCAAAACTGCACAATGCTTTGAATTTATATGAAAAACCCAAGAAATAAAATAATTAATACATAGTACTTCCACGATAAATTTTCATTACTTTTATTTTTCCATACGTATGACCCCTAGTTTTAAATATAAACAATAACTCAATAGTAATGAAACTGCATCAATGTAAAATTTTACTTACCTGCAATGAATGTTAATTCGTATGCCTACCAGCTCGGTGGTGATTAAATTAAACATAAATGTTTAATTTTATAGGACTTTTACAACAGGGACGACTTATGCAGAGAGTGGTGGTGGAAAAAAATGGTAGTTAAAAGTCCCGTGCTTTTTGTGACTAAGGCATTAAATTTGGTATTAAGGTTAAAAATGTTAAATATAAATATACTGTTTTAACATTTTAAGACAAGGATGAGTCAAAAAGTGGTTAAAAGTTTATAATTTTTTTTTATGATTTTGATGTAATATAGTATACAGCTTCAAAAATTCTTATAACTTTTTACGGAAGAGATGGATTTTTATTGTTAAATAGAGCTCTAAAATTGATTTTAAAAGTTTTTGAATAAATGGACATGAAAGTCAGTATACAGTTTAAATAAGAAAAAATACAGCTAATAAAAACACCTCTATGTCACTTAGCGAGACATTTTGCTAATGTTTCATTATTATACTGTCTTTGGCACTGTGATAATATATAACATATACTATGCTTTTCATTAGACTATCTATCTAGAGGACTTGCGGCTTGAGAAGCGCTCTATAGGTATTACTTTTGTTGGGAAACATCAAAAGAGATTCTCTTCTATAGTATTATTAGGTATACTTTATGCCCTAGTGTCGGAGGATGCATCACACCAACATGTACACTTAAACATATACATACAAGCATTTACAGACTTTGTAGAACTTAACGTAATTTTGTTCCCTGCTTACAGATGGGCAATAAATGCATACCATTCAATTTACCGAGACTTTGCCAACAAGCCTAATAAAATAATAAATGACAATTGTACACTTGTTACATAGCAATCATGTTAGAACTCGGTTCTTCAAATAAAAAACCCAATGTAATGTAACCACTTTGCATCTTTGTCATTATAACTAATAAAGAAAGAAAATAATGTGTTTCATTAAGGAAAGTCGTGATTGATTCATTCTTTAGCTCAAAACTTCCGTTGGGACGCAATAAGAAACTGTGTAGAAACCATGTTCAAAGATATTTTTACGGAGTAATTATTCAAAGGTTTGAGCTTTCAATATTTGTAAATGTTTACAATGTCTTTCCTCTAGACCTTTTAGTTAACATTTATTGCCTCAGACGTCGTACGTCCTCACTGCGGAGGCTTTCTTCGGAGAAAGGAGGTAAAACATAAAAGCACAAGTTTTTAGTATAAAAGTTTAGGCAACAATGCCTGTAAAATATAATACCTATAAAAAAATAATGTCTTTGACGTGCAATAAAGAGAGTTAAGATTTTGGTAAAATAATCATTGCATTATCCTAAATAATTGATTACCATAAGATCTCTTGATTATGATTAAAGTATTCTTCGTTTACCCTTATCGTTATGACTTAAGTAATAGGATCCGGCAGAAAAGGTTTTTCCGCGGGAACACTCAAACCGGAATATTCCTTATTCTTTTCAGATCCTCTAGAGAGTTTGAAGCTTCGAGCAATACCTGCTGCGTCAAAAATGACGTAACCCAGTCGTTTTTTTTCCATTTTTTCCTTTAACTTGATTTAATATTATTAATATTTCGAACTTAATCTGCCTATGCCACGCCGACACAGCTTAGTTTTATATATACTCATATATAATAGTGAAGAAATTTTAGCGTCGGTTCAGTAGGTAGCTACAAATCCCTTACATAAAAACCAATAATTTCACTTATTTATTGTTTTAGTGTTGTTGTATCCTGCCTATTGCAATTTCACCTTTAATAATATAAATTATTGAACATAATGTATGAACATATGTCAATTACTTTAGTTATCAATTACATAATATTTCTTTATTTTGAATCTTATTGCATACGTAAAGGAACTCTGACCATAAATTGACTGCAGTATCCGTGACCAAATTATTACATTTAATAAAACTATCCATACAAAGTCGGTAAGTCGGTGGTGGCCGAGGGGTTTAAATTTCACTTTACGTCCCAAGTGGCGGGGGTTCGAACCCCGGGGTCGGCGTGTACCAATGAGGAGTCTTTTCTTAATTTCTCAATTACACTGATTTATTTATTCACAACACTGGCTTTTCGGTGAAGGAAAACATCGTGAAGAAACTTGCTTACGTCAAAAAAAAAGACGTATGTGAAGTCCACAATCCGCAGTGAGTCCGCGTGTGGACTTTATGACCCGAATCACCCTCGTTGAGGGTAGGCCGCGCCCTAGGCTGGCTAGAATCCATACAAAATACGTAATATTTGTCACGAGTTACCTGATCTTGCATAAAAATTATTGAGTCTGGCTGGTTTTTATGTGAAATAAGATCAAAATTTGTAAATTATTGTATTATAGTTAAGACCGCCTATATGCTGATTTTCTTTTTGTTCTTTATCGTTTTTTTTTGTCTATTCTTATTTGTGCAGTAAAGTATTACTACTATCACTACTATTTTGTTTACATATATGTATACATGGACCTTGCTGCAAGCAATATTATTCGTAGTAGGGTGCTACCTCTGCTAAGGGTTAGTTCTTCTTCATAGAAACCCTTACCTAACCTCAGCTCAGTTACAGAAACTTCTTTTCCTTTTAATTTTGAAGCATTTACAGGCATAGGTTATAAGAATAATACAAAAATAAAATAAAATATACGCTGGCAAATGTCTAAACCGGTATAACCTACAACTTTATTAAAACCGGTGATCTAGAATTTATTTATTTTTGTATTTTGAGCAAATAAAGAAATATGCAAGATACTTTTATTTATATCTAAGATTTTTTTTGTAAATTTTTGAAGTTTACAATTATGTATAAATAATAATAACAATAAATATTTTGTAAATTACACACAACACCGTCGGCCCCCAAAATAAGCAAAGCTTGTGTTATGGGATATGGGAGACAACGGATACAAATACATAAACATTACTTTTTGTTTGTAAATACATACATATATATAAATACACCCAGAATCAAGACAAACACAAATGTTTATATTATCACATTAATGTTTGTCCAGTGCGGGAATCGAACCCACAGCCTTTTGCACAGTACCAACGAGGCTGCGAGGGAGTTGATATACAATTGTCATATAACTGAAAAAAAAATAATCACACACTTATTTGATTAAGTACGAAGTTAACTGAAGGCATTAAATTGACAAATATTTCAGCCTTCCCACACAATCTGTCCTTCAGATCTAAGAAAATCACATAAATTTGTACAAAGTAACAAAATACTATTATTTCTATATAACACATATTACAACTTTAAGTGTCACTGAAGCTTTTGAAATTAAACCTTTTTTTTCCCAAATTTATCTTACTTCTGACTTTAACAACAAAAATAGATTAAATTTAATTATGTCTATAAAATTAACTCACCACTCTCATAATCTCGGTTTGATAATTGATGTTAGAATGATCAACCAGTTTTTTAATAGATATGGGTTTAGAGTTTTAAATAACAAGTACTAAATAAAATGTGAGTCGAATGACATATGTATTGACAAAACAAGTCTATTTCTACTCCAATTCAGTATGTAGCTAGCTGACCTCCCTTCCTTTGTCCCCTCTTCACGACCTCGCCCCTCAATTTACATCAAAAGCATAAACTACCTCTAAATTATATAAAACTCACTTTTTTCCGCGGTTTCAGCCGCCCTATATTCAGTTAAGATAAGTATGGATGGACTCGCGCGCCAACTGTATTTGCAAACTATTTTAGTAATCGCAATATTAATATTTTCTTGGAGTAATAAGAAAATATTGTTTTTTAAATTTTACGTGTCACATACTAGATAAAATATAGAACTTAGATAATTTTGCACATATAATTATATATATTGAAGTCAAAATATTCTCGTATGTCATAGAAAGCTTCTTTTTTTAGACAATGTTCTTTCAGTCAAAATAAAAGTTAAAAATAATTCGCATAGCACTGAAAGTTGGTACAACTTTAAGAATCCGGCAAGAAACTCGATAGTTCTCTTTTAAAAAAATCATAAAAACTACAATTACAATCAATTTTTTAAATAAAAAATTTAAGCCGTACAATTTTATATTATTTTCATTTCAATTTGGTTTACCTATGCATCCTGTAATTGAGCATCTTCAGTCCCAAGGATTTTTATCATTTAAGTACATAGTCTGAAATATTGTAGTATGCCTTTTTAAAAAGTAGTTGTTTGGTAAAAGATTTAAATTTACTTATTGAAAGCTTTTAAATATTATTGGGAACTTTGTTGTAAAAGTTGCTTATTTTGTGTTTGTGTGTATCATGCACCAACAGCTTATTTTTACTTCTAGTATTTACTTTGTAAACGTCACTTTAATATATACATATAAAAGATTTTCATTTATGTACTGCGACGCTAAAGTTATAATATTTACTTCCCTGAACCTATCCGTCAGAGATATCCTCACAGAACATTATAAGACTACCCAGTAAAAATGCGATGTAAGCACGGCGAGCGCGCCACTTCCTTTAAGACCTGCAGCAATTTTCAACTCTGTGCGTCTGTTTAGTCATTCATATTTGATTATTTTTGCGTTTTTAAGGATTCAGGTAATCTACACTAATATTATAAAGTGAAAAGATTTGTATTTTTGTATGTTTGTAACAAATAAACTCAAAAACTACTGAAGCGATTTTAAAAATTCCTTTACTATTAGAATGCTGCATTATCCTTGAGTAACATAAGCTATATTTATCACTAGAAAAAAATAGGGATCACTACTAAAACTTTAATAATGTAACCCAAGGTGTAAATAAATTGCTATAAAATGTCTTTCATCGCATGCGCTGCTAAAACTTTTGATGATAGAACAAAATAATGTTCGAGAACATTAAAGATATCAATATGTATAAAAAACTTTGGGATGTCATCCTCATTTCTTCCTCACATCATTAATTTTAGAGTCCACATAAAAAGAGTAAGAGGCCGAGCGGCCTTCGTACTCGGAAGCCGATGTTAAACAAGAAAAGTAAAATGTCTCTTAACACTAAGGTGATGCTTGACAATACTTGTATACGGCCTATACTCACATATGCGAACATAGTGTTTGGTCACGCAAAAACTACTTCCTTGCAAGTCATACAAAATCGCTTTATGCGAGGCGCAGTCGACGCTTCGTATATATGCGTGATATCGGTCTCCACCATGGAGAATAAAAGGGAAGCGGAGATGGCTCAACGTAGCATTCCATATAAAAACAGCGTCGCCAAAAAGCGGGGCGCGAGGGACGAAGTTACTGCAAGCCCCGCCTTAAATCTCAAATACCATCTGGCGGTCTTAGTAATTACTAAAACAAATCTCTCTTAATTATTTGCAACTTAATTTAACTATTGACTACAAGAGGCGCTCTAATCGCCGTTTAGAAATTTGGTTCAGGGGTAGCCAACTTGTGGCTGCGATCTACTTTGAAATTTTTTGACTTATAAGATCGACTTGAGCGATTTTATTTTAGCTGTTTCTGAACCGGACTGAATGGATGTTTACTGAACCTTACACAGCTCGAAGAACGATATATTATAGATTTATTTTCGTATCACGCACGCGCGAAGCTCGTTTTGTTCTATTTGATCACGATCGATTGCGCTGTCTACAGCGATCGGTGATAATCGACTTGTTGGCCACGACTAATCTATAAAATTGAAAATGTGCATTACCCTGGCAGAACGCATATGTTTTCCATTGTTTTGTGATTTTGAATTGTTTTTAATCAATGTGTATCATTGCCTCAGCCGTTATACACCCCACTGCAGGGGCACAGGCCTCTCCTTAATAAAGGAGGCTTAGGCCATAGTCCACCACGCGGGCCTGGTGCTGGTTGGCATGTATATCATTGTTACAACTACACCATGTTCACTTTGTGACTACTAATATTACAAATGTGAAGATTTGTAAGCTTGTTTGTTCGTTGCATCCAAATAATTAAAAGGAAAAGGGATAGTTGAAAAGCGCAGGACTTAGACTACTTTTATTACGGTCAGTTTAAAAGTTGCTGCAGGAATAACTGAACCCCAATTCTATAGCTACTGCTATAGCTTAAAATACAACTAACTTTACAATCCATACTATCCATATCCATACTTATAAAATACATTTATATTCAAAGTTAACTTTGAGATGTAAGTACAACATATCAACGTACCTGATATAAAAAGGCCAATGCTCAGTTGAAAATGTATATAAAAGGATTAAGTTTTTGAAGCTGTGGGCGTCATAGTAGATAATAGGTATTTAGGTGAAAATGGGAGTGGAAACGAGAATAACACCTAGTACAGAAATTTACAATGATAACTTTTACTTATATCGACTTTAAATCGCATGGAGTCGGGTGACAGGACAAGTATTCTTCTAATATTATAATTGTTAAAGTGTGTGAGTTTGTGTGTGAGTCAATATGTTTGTTACTCCTATACGCCAAAACAACAAAACCATTTTGGTTGATATTTGGAATGGCGATAGCTAATAACTGATTAATAGCTCATAGCTGATTAAACTCAGCCTATATTTTATATCGCAAAATTCACAAGTTCCTGCAGGAATAACCATAAATAAATTTCACGTGGACAATCTAGCTACAACTGTATCTTGCTATTTCAAGCTGCGGTAACAAGATCAGTCAACCGAAATTGAACCGAAAATAGTAACGGAACTTTTACCTATGCCGACGTAATGCAGATAGAGTCGCGGGCACAGCTAGTAATATATATGGTTTTAAAATAAGCCACAGTTTAATAAAAACATTACTCATTGTAATTTATAAGTTTAAAAAAATAAAAAAAACAGTACCTATTCTACGAATGTGGTTTTTATTGAGCGTTAAACAAAATCGTTTTATTAGAATATTGCCTTTTTTATAATACAACATTTTCTAGTCTGGCATAATAATTTAACCTGATGATGCAATAAGCTTCACTTATATTCAAATGGCTAAATAATGGATGCGGGTCATAAATATGAATTTTTAATGAAGCGAAATATTGTTTTCCTATTTCTTGAGTGTGGTGTTAATAATAAAATTTGTGTTGAATTTTTCGGTATTCAAACTATTTTTCTTAAGTTTCCTTATGATGCATTCGGTGCGTAAACAAATTTTAATAACATCATAAGAGGGGAAAATCAGTTTCCCGCGATTTTTTTAAATGATGCACTATGCACAAACTTTATTTCTAACGTATGAAGAGCGACGATGCATTGTTCGCTTTTGATTTTTTGTTGCAATGCTCCCACTACGTAACCAGCTATATACGTCACAATCTGTGTTGTATCCGAATAATCATTTTCCAACAGAATGTGACCATCATGAATAAACGTGTCTTCTGTATCAGAAACATCTTGTTGTATGCGATACCTATCTCTCTTGCAATTTATCATCTACATTGTATATATTGATATTCCAATGCTTTCAAGTGGAATGCAGTTTCCGCGGAAAGAATGTCGCAATTCCGCATTAATTAAAGATTTTTTATAGGCTGCCTGGAACTGTCGGGCAGTAGGATTATTATTTGTACGACCGTGCGCTCTAATATTGCAGAAAAAAAGTTCCAGGTGATCCTGTACAAAGGTAAGTATACTAATAAGATTTTTTGGCCTATTAAACTTTTGTAGAGGCATATGGCACTATCTATACAAACAATTATGCCTAGGAAACCTGTTTTAATATTGGTTGGGATTGAGTTGAGAGATGCATAATGTAATTTTTTGCGTACTCCAAAAATGTCAATGTTTGCTAGAATAGCTTTCTTATTACCATATTGTTTAAAATTTTTCGAGTTTAGAATATCAAATAGATCGTTAATAAGTTGAATGTACTTGCTGGAATTTAGGGTGTCGTTCTTGGCAGGATTCTAGTGCTTTGGCAACACTTGTGCTAAATAATTGTGTTGCTAATTTAACTTTCATTTTCTCTCTGTGAAAATGAATGTGTCTTTCAGTAAGTTTGTTTCTAAGATTTAATGTTTCCTTTTTTTAAATCATTTAAGTTCACTAAGTATTTCCATTCTATTGCATTCCCCTGATAATCATACAAAGTTTTGTAGAATTCAAAGGCATTCCCGACTAATTTGATCATATGGCAAGCATCCAGAAAAACCTGTGCTAAATCAGAGCAACACGGATGCTTAAAAGATGCTTTTACGTTATCAATATCCAAGGAACAACCGAGAATTTTCATCATAGTTATATTTGATGGACAGCCATCCATAGTAAGTCCTACTACTTTGACTCCGGCATCATAAGCATTAATCAAACATTGTTGAACCAAAGTAGTTATACATTAGGAACGGTAGGCAATATTAAATTATTCATTACCAGTAACGCTGTCAATGAGAAAGTAGCCTACAGGTAATTTCCTTGAACCGTTCACCCCCACAAGCATTAAAACAAGAGCCTGAGTGGCTTTGTTTAATGAGTCAGATTCAATATCAACACCAGTGTTTACATAGCCATAATATTTTGAGCCATCCCACTCCACATGTTGTTTTATTGCCATTTCATCCATCACTTAATTGCAAATGATTGGATGTGTCAATTGTTCTGCTTTTAATTTTAAAGTCTTAAATGATTCCTCTGTGAATTCCGCTTTTCCTTCCACTATTTGATACTGTTAGCAATTGTTCTTGGATGCGGCAAACATGTGTCAAATGTCTTTCTAACATACTCATAAGCTTTAGGCGAGTACAAGTTTAGTGTCAATGCAAATGTGCGAAGATTAACAGAATATTTCTTTGGTACAGGTTTCTTACCTTATGTTAGCTTTATACTGCACACAACACACAACCATGCATTCATATCAATATGATATCGGAAGCAACCGAAATGACAGTACCTACTTACGATATTAGCAAAAAAAAGTGTTTATTATAAAAAACTACACCTTTTTGAAGTGAAAACTTCTTTAGCGACGTTGTGCACTTTTTTTGGTATGGGTAAAAAATGATAAACTCGCGTCAGGTCACGTGTCCTGATCGTGAAAATTCGTAAGACGGATGGAGAGTAGACAGCTGCCGCGGCGTAGGAGAGGGAGTATCCCCCTCTCTTTCTACGGCGCGGCGAAAATGTATGCCTGCGCCTGCTGTTTCGTTTAGGCGGCGCAGGGCGCTTGCGCGAATGGTCGTGTGTATTTATGTCACAACGTGCTACGCGCATCCATGGATGGTGACAGCTGATGGCTCGACCGTCTGTGTAGTGGCCATACTGCTGTGTATTCGTAAAATTCGTGTATATAAAGTGTTTAAAATATGGAAATTGAACAAAGTGCATCTTTGTCTTTGTAAAATACGGAAACCGTAATGCCACACCTCTTATAATTTTTATTTTTAGTATTCACGATTATGAGTAGTACAGGGAGGTTGGATATGGAATTTTAATTGTATGACAGATTGCGATGTCCAATTAAATTTCAGACTGGTGCAACAAAAAAAATGCGCCATAAATGATTAAAAATAATAATTTACATTTGAACGTTGCGAATTGACAAATGCATTGGAAAATTACCTAAACTATTTTTATTATTGTCAATATTATTATTTTTGTAAATAAACATGTACGTTATTATGTTATAGTTTAAATATACACGAATGTTTGAGAAAAGCACTATACAAGCCATAGAGTAAATAATCACTACGTTATACAAGCCTTGACCACAACTGAGCATAACCGGACTCACGATCGCCCGGTTATGCTGCATTTGCGGGCCGCGGCAGTAATGTACTATGACTACACTCCCGAGGTTAAAATGTGATATATGAGTCTTTGAAATGTTTAACGCAAAGACATCATTGCTAGTATTATGTTGTAGGCATCGTCGGAACACATGTGCAAACCGCTATTCATAGCTTTAGGTAAGTCATTTACTTGGGCTAAAAAGTATAGTTTTGCCAGGGAAAATCCTTGGGGAACACCTACGTCACAAAATATATCAGACAGCTCACTCCACACTTAGCGCTTTAAACCCTCACCCCACACGCATGGTGTGCATTATGGGAGCTTATAAAGAACAGTATCAAGTACGCTAAACTATGGAATTCGAGAGAAAAAATTATGCAAGAAGGTCTTACCTCTCGAGACCCGTGAATGTACTTGCAAACATTTTTCTCTCGAATATATTCTCCCAGCTCCCTGATATATTCTTTGAAAGTTGCCAAGAGATAAATCACTCATTGTGTCTCAACCCAATTTGATACCTACCATTGATAAATCACTCATTATGTGTCAACCCAATATGATACCTACCGTTGATAGATCACTCATAATGTGTCAACCCAATATGATACCTACCATTGATAAATCACTCATTATGTGACAACCCAAAATGGTACCTACCACTATTTTAAGATTGAAAGCAGGAAATATTACATATCTTTATATTTTTGTCATATGAGTAATTTCAAGCACTCTGATCCTTTGCAGGCACAGCGCCAGAGCAGTATTTTTGAAATCGTCTACCAGGAAACTTCAAATAGTAGAAAGTGGCCTCACTCTGCCCAAATGAAAAATCAGAGGTCAACATCCTTAGACGGGTCAGCTGGCCGTACAGGACAGCGACCCCATACTTCGTACCTAACCAATACCAGCTGGCCGTGGAGGACAACGACCCCGAGTTCCAGGCGCTACCCTTATCAGCTGGCTACGGTAGCCATGACCATGGAATCAGACATCTACGTTGCCTTGGTGGCAATTCTCCGATTTGCCCCGACGTGATATCAGTCTAACCTAGGCTGACCTAAAGCTCCAACATAAAGTGAGTGCGAAATAAAAAAGTTGCAGTGTAATGACGAACTATTGTAATGTGTTAACTTAATCTGGGTTGTATAATAGAATTATATTTTCGATAAATTTGTTATAAGGAAAACATTAAATAAATATTATTTTACCTAAAGAATAGTTTTATAAAGTGTCGGTTCCAAAGTATTAGCAACTTGAATATAGGCGAGAATCGAACCCACTATTATCTCATTGCTATATTCAAATTTGACGGCTATGGGATTGAGTCATGCTGACTAAGTGATAGCTAGCCGAGGCTTGGGTTCGAATCCCAAATTGAACCGTTACATGATGATACATTGATGAATGAATTAAAGATGAGAGAGGCATATAATAAATAGACAATTACATATAGGGAACATAATAAGACTTACAGTATTTCACAAAACTGGATTACATTCAGTTACTGCATTTAAATATAAAACCAAACATTTGATACAATACATTAACGAATAAGCATCACATTAAAGTTAATGTTTGTAATGAGTATATTTTATGATACGTAGGTATATATACAGTTTTACATTTTATTAAAACGAATAATTATTAATAATAAGTCACTTTGCAAAAAGCAAGCAAGCTTTCATTATTTTACGTGATCCTCACATGAAAATGTAACTAATGATCCTAATTAAATAAATAAAGATAAATTAGATTTAAATTCAAATAATTTATTTAACAGCAATAAAACAGTCAAAAAAAAATAATTATTGAAAATTTAAATATTTTTTTTTGGCCTAATGTTCTGATTATCAGCGTCCCAGGAGACTAGCAGCTACACTTGGAGGTATACCGGCTCCTGGACCTTCGTCTTCCTCAGTGGTTTCAGATTTGTAACCATCAATGCCAGATTCATAGTCGTTACGATACAAGATATCGTCAGTACCTCTAAAGGTGTAATGACCTTTCACAAAAATGTATTGGTTTTCCAAACCTTCGTTTTGGACTTCGCCCTCCTCTTCGCGTTCAGAACCGTCCGAAAGTTCGTAGCTGAAAAATTTTACATTTAGAAATAAGAATCATAAAATTCTAAATAACACAATTTCTTACACTAACTTTTTTAAAAATATCTTTATATGGCTTCTATTTAACAAACAAATGAGGGAGACATAGATAGGACATGTATGATATATTTTGTTCAAAGACTCAGAGAGTCTTAAACGAAGAAAGATTATTTCTATGTATGTACTTTATATTGTATTTCTTAATTCTATGAAGATTTTGTGTATTCGTAATATTGATGAGCTAGGACTAAATAAGTCACTAGGAGTTGTTCCGAAAATCATGTAACACTTTTTTAAGTAGCAGGTATGTTTACCATAACTGTGCTCTTAGTACTTTCTGAATAAAATTAATCTGTCACTCCCACATCATTATACAGAATATTGTTAGATGAGACTTCAAAAATGTAAAGGCCCCAATAACTCTTTCTCGCGGATGGATACTTTGCAAATTATAAGTTTCCATAGTAAAATAATTTTTGTCCAAAATGAATAAAAATAAAGATTGATATATCGGATCCACCATCTTGAATTTACAAAAAAACTAATAATGGATTTGAAATTAAGCACCTAGTAAAACCTAACCGAACCTATTTTCATAAAATCTAAAAAAAAATTACAGGTAACAAACGAACCGCTAGTTCCATATTCCTTAAAATAATAGTTCGGTAACAAGTACCGGACGAGCAACTTCTGTTGAGATTTTTTTTTTATATTCGAGAATTTATACATGAAGATTATTTTTTAGCAATAAAAAACAAACGGCTGGACCGATTTTGCTCAAACTCTTTTCACATCTAAGTCATGACGTAGCGTATCGATTAATATGGTCACAAGAGCAATTTGGTCCAATGATTCTAGAGATATCGAGGGGAAAAAAGAGCTATTACGCACACACACACACACACACACACACACACACACACACACACACACACACACACACACACACACACACACACACACAGACATCACTCTAAAAATGATGGCAGACGATTCTCCAGGGCTCAAAACGTATAGAAAACGCAAATTTAGCGATTTCCATTTTCGGACCCATTATAATAACTTCCTCAAGAGATGTTAAAAAATTATGCAATCCCAAACGAAGTTAATCAATAAATACTTTTTTTCGATATCCAAAATAAATCGTATTAAAATATTACAAAGTTATTTAATAGTTATGAATACATTACAAGCATCTATGCTATGAAACTCATGTTCATAATATTTAAATTTAATGAATTGATTTTAAAATTTCAAAAATAAAGAAGTTTTTAAATCGACAAAATGTTATTAATTTGAATATTTGATATATGACCTTCGGTATTTTTAAACTAATTTGAATGTATATCCTAACTAATATAAATTTGTTAGAGTCTGTTTTTTTGTTTCTTAATGTCACAAAACGTGACAACCAATTAAGCTGGTTATTGGTACAGAGATTGTTAAAGGGATGGAGAAAGACAAATGTTTTAATCCTTAAAATCAAATGTTACTGCAAAAATCACTTTTTATGAGCCAGTACTTACAGCAAACTTTCTTTATAATCAAGAAGTTAACGCAAAAATCGTAAACCGCCCCGCCAACAACCAAAATAAGTTGTAAGTTACGAGCGCAGCCGCGGGAAAAATGTTTTATTATACTTTAAGAATAACACAAAAAACTCATCTGATGTATTGATTATTTAATCTACTGCGTGTTCAGGAAATATTATATTTCCACGTATTTGTTTTATCTCATTATAGAAAATAGTATTATTTTCCTGTTTATAAACATGCAACTAGCAGATTGTGAGAGCTACGGCTAATATGCATTTGCCGAACAGAAGGGCACTCAGTCGCATCAACCCTTTGGCAGTTATAAGATGGTAACTTCGATAGGAGACCCCAGTGCCAGACATGCCGACCGTATACGTCTAGGCTACATGTAAATCTGATCTGTGTAAATGCATCTCCCTGACCCTGAACGACTGGTTTCCATCAGTGTTGAGATACACTAGAAGGTCACCGGTCGAGTTACCGTGGCGAAAGCTGTATTGGCAAATGATCGATTCTTGTTTTAGATGATAAAAACGGTAACTTTTAGCAAATATGCTATATATTTAGATTTATTCTAAAAACAATAGAAATTTTCCAAAAATACCTTGCAACTACGAGTAGTACCCTAGTAGTTCTAAGGTTACAGCACTCGTTGAATTTTTAAGTGATATTTTACCGAGTAAATACTTTTATATCCAAAGATGACTTATACGTCTAGGTACCGTGTCCGAAAATCAAACGGAGTATTGCGAGCCATTTTTCTATCAATGTGTGTGTAAATCAACTAATACGACTTTCAAATTTACATCTATGTGCGTACTTTTGGTGTTCCCAACCTTAAAGTGATTACCCCGAATTGGGGAGTTCTTACTTATATTCGGTACTGCAATTTATTTTCACTTTCGATGCCTCCATGTGGTGACACATTACTTTTACATAGAACGTAAGCCTTTGCTACGAAGGTAGCAATTTGTTGACCATGGCCATGTTAAAACCTTAAAGCATGTTCCAAATATTGTATACTGTAGTACTAAAACATAGATGGCTGCACGAAATAAACCTCCTTCTCTACCATGGCATCCGTGCGCGCCGAATACTATTCATAGCGCACACATCCATGTGACAACAGCCGTGTTTTGTTGACAAGATTATTTTAACATAGAAATCTATCGCATCACAGAGCATAGTACACATTCAACTAAATTTTAGAATTACCAAATTGCTTTTGCGAGAGCGATATTGCTGCCCGCAGGAATCGGATCACAATGCTATTGTTAAAATGTGTACAATTTGCTCTTTTAACATTTATTATGAATCTTATACTCGTCAGTTTTGTAAGTTACAGTGTCATTTAATTACCACCGGAACTACGGCATCTATTTTAAAAAGCCCTCATAAATTTTTAGTTTTTGCTTTTATATTTTTATTATTAGTAAGGAAACCCTTAGTTATGTGCATAATAACACATATGAGAAAATTTCAGGCTTTTGCCTACTTCGAGTTCTTTTTTTTGAAAGTTAGGACCCTTCGAGTAGGGAAACAATCAGGGAATTTAATTAATAAACTATAGAGTATTCCAATCTTAATTTACATAGGAAATATAAAGATTATATATAATATGTTATTTAAAAAATATTCAATAAAATAAAAAGATTTTAGTAAAAAGAAAGTCAAACAAAAATCATTATAATTACATTATATTTGTTTTTCTTAAGACTAATAAGTCTATCATTATAAATGAATAACTTATATTACTGATTAACGTCTCAGAATATTACACAAACAATGCTATTCGAATAAACCCCAAAATATTCTGGTCTTATATAAAGTCTAAATGAAATTCCACTAACTACTCGTGCAAAATGGTATATAATGGTGATTTATTTACAAATAGTAACGATATTTGTAATGCATTTAGTGATTTTTTCAAAAGTGTATTTATTCCAAAATCAAATAATGTAGCACCCGCTTTAGATGATGTGATACCGTTATCATCAACTACATGCAATATACACATTACAAAAGAGGTGGTTATTTCAGTTTTTAAAAATCTAGATTATCGTAAATATCGTAAAAATTGTCAACATGGTTTAGTAAAACCATTAACACAATTTTATGAAATGTCACTGAACTCTGGTACATTTTCTACAAAACGGAAGCAATCGCATATTATTCCTTTACATAAAAAAGGTCCTAAAAATGACATTACTTAATATAGAGGTATATCCATTTTAAATACGTTTGGAAAAATACTTGAAAAAAATTTCTATGAATTTATTTATAATAATACAATACAAAATATACCGATTGCTCGACTCGGTTTCGTTAAATCCAGATCAGTCAATACAAATTTAATAAAGTTGATGCAGTACGTTCTTACCAATTAATCTTACCAATTTAATAATAATACTCATGTCGATGTTATTTATACCGATTTTGAAAAAGCTTTCGATCTCGTGGATTTTTTCAAATTACTGTCAAAATTAAAATCAGTCGGTATCCATGGTAATATTCTAAGCTGAGTAGAATTATAGATAAATAATCGCTCTCAAGCAGTTGTAATTGGTGAGTGTCGCTCAGACTATATTAATGTTACATCGGGTGCTCCCCAAGGTTCATTATTAGGACCTCTTCTATACAATATTTACTTACATGATATTGATTCGTGTTCCAAATTTGTCACTATCTTTTATACGCGGATGACAAAAAAAATTATAGTAAAATTGATTCAATACGTGACTGTTATTTATTGCAGTCGGATTTAAATAGACTTACTGAATATTATAAACGAAATAAAATCTTAGTTAATATAAACAAATATCAACAGATTACAGTAACCAGAAAGAAAAATAAAATAAAGTTTGAATACAGTATCAGTAGCGAGAATGTCCCTGTCTCTTCTATGGTACGCGACCTTGGAGTGTTACTGGACGAGCAACTTACTTTCATTCGGCATATCGAATATATATTCAACAAAGCGTACAAATCGTTAGGTTTTAGGCAAAGTGAACCTTTCGATAATAGACTTTGTTTCAAAATGTTATATTACTCTTATGTAAGAAGCATTTTAGAATTTGCAAGCGTAATATGGAGAACTTTCTATCAAAAATACATAAATTCAATCGAAAAAATTCAACGCAAATTCGTTAAACATCTAAATTATAGAATTAATCATACAGAAATCAATTATAAGTCATCGTGTCATAAACACCTCCTTAACAGTTTAGAAGAAAGACGCGACATACTAGATATGACTCTCTTTTATGACATTTTAAATAACAAATTCGATTGCGACTTGATTACCTACATCTTTCTAAATTTACCTACTTATAAAACAAGTCATACGTCACGCCATATATTTTATATTCCGCAAACCTCAAGTAAATATACAGAAAACTCTCCTCTTAATAGAATTCCTGATATTTATAACAAAAAAAAATCCAACAACCCTTTTGCTATGTCTAGATCCGAATTTCGTTATAGTATTGTACAAATATGTTACGAATCTCGCAATGACTGACAAATTATTAATCAATTAACTAAATAATTTATAAATAAACCCAGTTTTGTTTGTTGATAGTTTTAGCACTAAAACTATCAAGAGACTAACTAATCACTACACTGGCTCTTATATGCATGCAACGTACAATCCACTACAATTACAAATATTTATATTAATTTATAATAAATATTTTACTAACCTTTAATTTTATATGTATCTTTATAATCTGTACCTTTCTCCATAACTATATTATTCAGAACTCAACCATATATGATCAATAACCAATATTTTGTTAAAAAAAAAATGTGTTTTTATAATTATTGTTTCAGTCGCACTTGTTACTAATTTAATAGTTAATTTGTGTACCTTGTAATTGGCGTATTTAATGTGTTTATTGTAAACAATTTATATTTGTTTTTTAACCGTAAGGTTACCTTTCAATAAATAAAATAAAATAAAATAAATACACTCGCCCTATAATTTTACATACCCAATTACGAGTGTGCGTACACCGTCTTGCAAAAAAGTACCTAGTATTAGGTAACTTAAGTAGAAATTTTATATAAAGAGTCCAAAGCGTGACGTTAACGTCATAGTTCGTTGTTAAGAAAAGATATTAAAACATTTGTTGTTTGAATATAGCCAGCAGATTAGTGTAGTAACTTGTGAACAGTGATTTTTTATCATCAACCTTTTTTTTTTTGTTAATAGCACGATTGTATTGCACAAATCGTCATTTTTATTACTTTACGTGGGAGCGTAGATTACGTATGATGCAGTTTGACGGCAAATACCTGTAAATTCAGGTACTCGGATCGGCTCGTTTTGTGTGCCTGAACACGGAATTGTAGAGAACTCCTCTGGCCCGTTTAGGATTTTTATTATTTTGCTTTTATTTTCTATTTTAGAGGCCAATCCTATTTAATTTTATTTAAATACCTATTGCGGTTACAGAAATGAAGCTTATGACAAACGAAAGGCGTTGGCTTAATAATTAAGGTTCCCGTTAACACCTATATGGAACTGACTCCTAAAATAGAAGTATACGACTCCTTATACGGCTTGTAACAAAGTTTTAACCAATGAACTTTTTTATCCTTTATAATGATTAGGTAAGGTTAAATACTTACAAGAATTTGTATGATCCATTTGGATTTTTTTTGAATGAGTAGTTCAACAGTGACACTGGTTCAGATGAAGTTTCAGATCCTGGAGGAGGGCGAGCAAGGACTGCTGCAAACCCAAGGAACAATACCATTAACTGTAAAAAAAGTTTATATTTCATGTTCAAATCTGTTTGAAGCACTTGTGTTTGTTTAAGCTCAGAATTTTAGCAGTTTTGTGCGGTATTGACTTTGTGCCTTTTACTTTACCTTTTTTTTAAATTTTTTATTAAAAAAGAAATTATGCCTATGAACAAAAATCTTATTTTCGGACAATAAATCCAACGTGTTTGTTCAAAACATATCAAAACTATTAGATTTCATTAAACATCAACTTTTTCAACATCAAAAATTTAACACTCATACAAGTAAGTATTTACTGTCCTTCAAGTGTGTTGAAAATAGCCGTATGAAATTCGTGAGCTCTGCTAAATACACAATCGGCTGAATTACGATCTCGCCTTCAGCTCAGGATGTAACCTACAAACTTGTCTGTAATGAGCAGTCTACCTCACTTGTATCATCATGTACTATATCAACTTTTATAACGAACTTAATTTCACCTATTTAAAATAACGCAATATTTTTAACTATCTTCCATAAATGTAACTTTTAAAATTTTCGAATCTAACCACGATAGAAAGTCTAATTAAATATATTTATATTAGTAACTCACCACTTTCATAATCTCGATGTGGCAATTGAGTTTAAAGTGAGCAACCACATTTGTTATTCGGGCTTTTATGCTCTGAGAATTATGTGTCTATTGAATTTGTAAATGTAAATATGTTCCCATTTAACAATTAACCTTTGACATTACAAAATGAAATATATCATTATGTTAGACGTTAGAGGTAAGAGTTCCGTATTATTTTTTAATATTGTATTTAAATTAACACGACTTTATTACAAGCATGTAGCGTTTTTGCCTATTCATATACTGTGTGACAAATGAAGCGGATACCTTTTATAAAACATTTAGATATTTACATTTATAGAGTAGAGTAAGTATCTTATTGGAAATGCTTATTGTTGAGTCTAAGAAAAAGAGTGCTAAGTATTGGCTCAAGGTGCTCAATCGTTTTTTTCTTTGTTACTGTGTGTCAATAACTTGAGTAAAGTTGCTCAAGATATATGGTTCAAAAGGGATAAAACTATTAGGTAAGCAATAAAAAAAAGGGAAAAGGCGTAAACTATTTTATGAACGGGTCAGGGAAAAAACAGCTTCAGTCACATTTTTTATTTTTCAACTGACAATGCAGTCTGAATAAATATGTCCCGTACCCATGTTCTGTTAAAACAAACAAGACAGTAAGATTTGTTTTCACTAAGATATCCTGTCTTAATAATACGTGTGCATGGTAGAAATAATACTATTTTTTTACCATCCCATCTTTAATTTGGTAATATCTCAATTTCTTCATCATGTGACAAAAACTGTTATACCCCTTCATATGGTTTCCTTTTTTGCCCCTTGGCGTGGTAACCTAAGAAACATTGGATTTTGTAGGCAGTTATGTGTAAGATAGATGGGTTAAAGAAATTTATTAATTGTTATATAAGTAGTATAGCTCTGTGAGTGTCAATAAATCAATCAAAAATGTTTTATTAAACTAAGTTTAAAGTATCGATTACTAGTTACATTACACTCTGTTAACAAAGATGATGATCTGTGACTAATAGAGCGTCATAGAGCTTTAAAGAGAATTAAATTCTTAGAAAATAAAAATTAAATATAATCAAAACATTAATTTTTAAATCATCTAATATATAAGTATAAAATTATTATTTATATAACATCTCGTTTTACACCATCTCCGTTGCCAGAACAACAAAAAATAAAAACAGTCTATCTTTTTATGATTTTTTACAATAAAATCTTAGTTAGATTGTATTTTGATTATATTTTATTTGTTCTCTAATAAAACAGCTTAGTATGCCAAAAGTTATCTTTGTTTTGTGTTTGATTTTATCAAAATAATAAATTTATTAAAAGAATCTGTATTGTAATACCCAAAAATTAAAATACCTTGGTAAAGCTATGAACTACAAAGTTGCATACATGATTTTTGATTATTTTCTTTAAATTATATCAGAGAAGCAGCATGCAGAGCGTCAAAACTGCTTAATGTTGTGAATTTATATTAAAAACCCAAGAATTAAAGTAATATATACCTACATAGTACTTCCACGATAAATTTCATAACTTTTATTTTTCCATAAAAATACGTATCCACATGCATTTATAATGAGTACTCTAGCCCCCTGCAATCTGCCATCTGACCCCTAGTTACAAATATAAACAATAACTAAATAGTAATGAAACTGCATCAAAGTCAAATTTTATTAACCTGCAATGATTGTTTATTCGTATGCTAACAGCTCAGTACTAATTAAATTTAATATAAGTGTATACTGTTTATAGGAGTTTTACGACAGGGACTTATGTAGAGAGTGGTGGTGGAAAAAAATAGTGGTTAAAGTCCTGCGTTTTTTGTGATTGAGGCATTAAAATTGGTATAAACGTTAAAAATGTTAAATGATTTTACGACATGAGTCAAGATGGCCAAAGAGTGGTTAAAATTTATTAAAAAAAATTTATGAGTTTGATGTAAGAAGCTTGAGTATTCAGTTTCAAAAAATCTTTAACTTTTTACGGAATTGATGGATTTTTAATATCAAATGGAGCTCTTAAATTGATTTAAAAAGTTATTCAATAAATGGACATGAAAGTCAGTATGTAGTTCAATTAAGTAAAAATACAGCTAATAAAAACACTTTTATGTCACTTACTTACCCAGACATTTTGCTAATGTTTTTTTTTATTATTCTGTCTTTGGATGGCGCTGTAATAACCCTATGCTCTTTATTAGACTATCTAATAGATTATTAGAATATCTAGTTCTTCAAATAAAAAACACACTGTAATGTAATCGCATTGCATCTTTGTCATTGTAACTAATAAAAAAAAAGATGTGTTACATTAAATAAATAAATAAATATAAATATAAATAAATAAATTAAGGACAGTCGTGATTCATTAATTCTTTAACTCAGATTTTTTAAATTAATTGATTCATTCCTTAACTCAAAACTTCAGTTGGGACGCAATAAGAAACTGTGTAGAAACCATGTTCAAAGATATTTTTACGGAATTAGTGGAAGGTTTGAACTCTCATTATTTGAAGTTGTTACAAATACCATGACCTCGGAATAACTGTGGCATACAAGCAAGTTTTAGTCTCCTAGGGTGTAAAATACATATATTTTTATTTTTTATTGTATTCTATTTTTTTAGTGCGGAGGGTTTTACCACACCGAACAGAAATGAAAGAAACTCTTGCAATTTTTGTTTACGTCGCTAAGCTCTTTAGCATTTTTTAATTAAAATTATGCCTTTCGTTCTCTTGACTTACGAAACCAGATAACCTTAGTTAAAACATTTATTGCCTCAGACGTCGTACGTCCTCACGGCAGAGGCAGGCCTTTCTTCGAAGAAAAGAGGTAAAACATTACGGCACAAGTTTTTACCATAAAAGTTTAGGCAACAATGCCTGTAAAATATAGTACCTATAAAAAAATCTTTGACGTGCAATAAAGAGAGTTAAGACCAAAATATTTGGTAAAATAAGCATTGCATTATCCTAGACAATTTATTACCATGAGAACTCTTGATTGAGATTAAAGTATTATTTGTTTACCCTTATCGTTATGACCTGAGTAATAGCATCGGCAGAAAAGGGTTTATCCGCGGGAACACTCAAACCGGAATATAAAAAAGCATTCCTCATACTTTTCAGATCCTCTACCGAGCTCTAAGTCTAAACTTCGAGCTCTACCTTCAAGCTTCGGGCTATACCTGCTGCGTCAAAAATGACGTAACCCAGTCGTTTTTTCCATTTTTTCCTTTTAACTTGATTTAATATAATTAATATTTCACTATTTATAATAAAAGGCGAAATTGCAATAAGCAGGATACAACTACACTAATTTATAAGTACTTAAGTGCTAATACTTAAGTTATCAATTACATAATATTTCTTTATTTCGGATCTTATTACATACGTAAAGGAACTTAAACTTAAAAAGGAGCATAAATTGACTGCAATATCCGTGACCAAATTGTTAATTATATATAATTTTTATATATAATTATACATTCTTTTTTGTAAATTCATACATATCATACATAAATACAACCAGACTCAAGACAAACACAAATGTATATTATGACATTAATGTTTGTCCAGTGCGAAAATCGAACCCACACCCTCTGCACAGTAGCTAGCCACACTACCAACTAGGCTGCGAGGGACTTGACATACAAATGTTATATTACTAAAAAAAATTAATCACCCAATTCTTTGATTAAGTACGAAGTAAACTGAAGGCATTAAATTGACAAATAACTCAGCCTTCACACACAATCTGTCCTTCAGATCTAAGAAAATTACATATATTTGGACATATAAACAAAATAATATTATTTCTATATTACATCTTTAAGTTTCACTAAAGGTTTTGAAATTAAAATTAACTTTTTTTTTCAAATTTATCTAACTACTGACTTTAACAACAAAAATAGATTAAATTTAATTATATGAAATTCACTTACCACTCTCATAATGTCGGTTTGATAATCGACTTTAGAATGACCAACTAGTTACCTAATATAAGCTTTTATGCTACATCAAACCAAAATATATAAATTCTCCGAATATGCAAATATGTGCCTATATATATCAGTTGACCTTTAAAAGAACAAGATCATAGAGATATGGATTTAGAGTTTTAAATAACGAGTACTAAATAAAATGTGAGTCGAATGACATATGTTATGACAAAACATGTCTATTTCTACTCCAATTCATTATGTATTAGCTGACTTCCCTTCCTTTCTCCCCTCTTCACGACCTCGCCTCTCAATTTGCATCAAAAACAAACTACCTCTAAATTATATAAAACTTACTTTTTTCCTCGGTTCCACCCGCCCTAAATTCGGTTATTGGTGTAGGATTTTATCGGCAACTCCTCAATTATAGAAAAAACAAACTCAAACTTAATGTTTTCAATTAGCCTATGTCCTTCTCCGGGACTCAAACTATCTCCAAGCCAAAATTTGCCCACGGTTCCACCTACCCTAAATTGGGTGTAAGATTTCAACGGAAACTCCTTAACTATAGAACAAAAACTGACTCACACTTGACGTTTTTAAGTAGCCTACGTCCTTCCCCGGGACTTAAACTATCGCCATGCCAAATTTCATCTTAATCGGTACAGCGAGAGAGAGAAATATTATTATTTTCTTGGCGTAATAAGAAAATTTTTTTTTTTATATTTTACGTGTCACATACTAGGTAAAATATAGTACTTAGAGAATTTTGCACATATAATTATCACTTTGCTATTATTTTAAAAATAGTAATTATAAATAATATGTACCAGACCATATTTTGATTTTACTACAGTTTTGTGTTTTACCATTTTCTTATGTTATATAAAATAGTGTTTTACTAATTTGATTTCATTAAACATATTTTGGTTAATTTATTGTGAACGTTATTTCTATTGTGTTTTTATAATTATTATTGTGTTAAACTACATTTTTGTGTTTTGATAATTTTCATGTATTTTAAAAATAATTTTACTAAATAACGTGAATTACTCGTACATTCTGAGCTTTATATTTGTCATTTAATGACTTGACTATTTGACCTAACTATTGACTTGGCCATTGAATTACCTTGACAACATAATTGATAAAAATATTACCTAACTCGTAATTAACTTTTCTGTGTTAGTATGTAAGATAAATAAATATAAATAAAGGGGTATATAAAATGAAACCCTTGTGATTGTAATAATTACTCTTAAGTTTTCTTAATTGTATAGGCACATAATAACAATTATGTTTTTTTTTTATTTTGTCTACAGAGCATAAATTGGTATCATGTACAACTTGACTATTATATTTGGTTTTTTTGTAAAAAATTTGAAAACTGTAAATTTTAATTTTCTTTTCGGGAACCCCCGAAATGTGATGTAATGCAATTATATATAGAATGCTTTGACTAATAAAATAAAGTCAAAATATTCTCGTATGTCATAGAAAGCTTCTTTTTGTAGATAATGTTCTTTCAGTCAAAATAAAAGTTAAAAATAATTCGCATAGAACTGAAAGTTGGTACAACATTAAGTACACCGTTATAAATAAAATGACAAAAGTCACCACTTCTAGTAAAAAAAATATTCAAGGTCAAAGGAGAACAAATCAGTTTTCTGGAAATATCTCTAAAACCGTAAATTTTATCAAAATAAATGTTTAGGATATGTATGTAGTACGCGCACTAATGTGATAACCTTTATATGATATCTATATTTTTCTCGATGAATAATTAAATATTTCATGAGCTTCAAAGTTTAAAGTCCATGTATATGTGATATAGCAATTTAAAAAAAACGTAAATGCACCGATACTTAGGGTGTACAGGATGTCCCAAACTTATGTTCTCTTATAAATACATTAATTTTTTGTGGGATTTCAATTATATTTGTTAAGTTTGATTCTTAATGCAAATTTATGTATGCACCTAATTTCTATACCTACTTATTGTATTATGTATACACCTAATTTCTATACTTATTGAAATCTACTGAACCTTGGATTTCAGATAGTTCTTGATGTGGCGAATATCTAATTATAAGTTATTTCGGTTGTGTTGACTGTATATTTATGACGTCGTTTGTATGAACGAGCGCGTGTATGACATGTCAGTGCAACCAGTTACCTAGAAGCGCGCATATACCTCGCCAGTCTACTGAAAACTCTGACCGACGGCGGCAGGATCAATGTATATAGTACTGAACTTGCATATCTATGGGCAGGATGCGCGCGCTTACTAACCCGGCCGTTAATATTTAAATTTGCCGTAAATAATTATAATATTAAGCTACTGTATTTGCTAATAAAGTTTATACTTATGTCTATTGTTTCCTAAACTGCTTTCTTCTTCCTTCTTATCTTTGTAGCTGTGGTAAAATTCTTAGAATTAAAATGTTACCTTCCATATCAAAAATCGTTATTCTTTTATTGCCTAAAAACTAATGCGGAATACTGGTGACTCCGACATGATTACAGTAACCTTTAAAAAAATGCGTTATCTACTCTATATCCAATGGCCATAAAAGTGCATATTATACAGTTTTTTTTTAATCGCGATATCTTAGTTATGCAAATTTGGAGTGATAAAAGTATACAGACCTTTTTGACAACTAAGTATAGTTTAAGAGCATCCGATTCGCGGAGCCTTGCAGCGGGATTCATACAAATGAATTTCGCATTTGTTTTTGACATTTACTGATAAACCACTGTGAAATTTATTTGTCATAATCCCACGAATACCTGTGTGTGTGGTTTTCCAAAATCTTGTAAAATGTTTTTATTAACTAGAAATATTTTTGAAACCATTTGTATGAAAAACTAGAATCCTGTATAACTTTTGAACAATAAAATTTAATAGAGAACTGGTACACTGTAGACATATGTAAAAAACAGATTTTTTGACCTCTAACCTTGAATAAATAGATATATTGCTATACTGTTTTTCACCCTGTACCAATTTTCAGCTCTGTGCAAGTTTTTGCAAACTGGAATGTTTATTTTATCTGGACGTTTAGTCAGAATTATTTGATTATTTTTGCATTTTTTAAGGATTCAGGTAATCTACACTAATATTATAAAGAGAAAAGATTTGTAGTTTTGTATGTTTGTAACGAATAAACTCAAAAACTACTGGACTGATTTCAAAAATTCTTTCACGATTAGAATGCTGCGATGAGTAACATAGGCTATATTTATCACTAGAAAAAAATTTGAAATCCCAACTAAAACAAAGCGCGCATTCACAGAACTCACGGGCGGTAATGACGCGCCTATTCTATCAAGTGTGTATAAAAGCTGTCTGTTCAAAATACGAATTACGCGCACACTACAAGCGAGTAATTACAAGTTTTAACTTCAGCCAAAACAAAAGTGGAACGATCTTTTTTAGCCCGAACATTAATAGATAACTCATCAAGTTTTATTTAAATTTCGGACTGGTACAACAAATAAATGCGCCATAAACTAATTTAAAAAAAATCGACATTTAAAACGCGGCGAATTGGCAAATGCATTGGCAAATTGCCTAAATTATTTTTATTATTGACAATGCAGTTGTCAATATTATTATTTTTTTAAATAAACATGTACGTTATTATGTTATTGTTTTAATTTACACGAATATTTGAGAAAAGCACTATACAAGCATTGGCAAACACTGAGAATAACGGGACTCACGATCGCCTGGTTATGCTGAATTTGCGGGCCGCGGCAGTAATGTACTACAACTACACCCACCAGGTTAAATGTAATATATGAGTCTTTGAAATGTTTAACACTAGGACAAAATTGCTAGTAATTATGTTGTAGGCATCGTCGGAACACATGTGCAAACCGCTATTCACTACATTAGGAAAGTCATTTACTTGAGCTAAAAAGTATAGTTTTGCATTGTGGAACACCTACGTCAGAGAATATATCAGACTACTCACTTCACATACTAACCGCATTAAACCCTCACCCCATACGCATGGTGTGCATTATGGGAGCTTATAAGGAACAGTATCGAATGGGCCAGACTCAGACCTACTTGCATGAATTTTTCTCTCAAATTACAGAGTTTGGCGTACTCAAGACTGTTCCCAAATAAGCTCCCTTATATATTCTTTGAAAGTTCCCAAGAGATAAATCACTCATTGTGTGTCAACACAATTTGATACTTACCATTGATAAATCACTCATTATGTGTCAACCCAATATGATACCTACTATTGATAAATCACTTATTATGTGACAACTTAATATGATACCTACCATTGATAAATGACGCATTATGTGTCAACCCAATCTGATACGTGCCATTGATAAATCACTCATTATGTGACAACCCAATATGATACTTACCATTATTTTAAGATTGAAAATAGGAAATATTATATATTTTTGTCATATGAGTAATATATTATTCAAGCTTTCTGATCCTTTCGATTCGCGTTGATTCCGTCGTACCGGCGGGCATTCCAGAAAATGCGACATAAAAATATGTATTTTCGAAAGGTTATATCGTTGTAAAGATCGACCTGACGCGACGTCAACACAAAAATATATGTTTAACCATCTCTTAATCTCCGGTGATGACGAAAATAAGGCGAGACGTGCGGAAGCCGCTAAGTACAACTGGCTCAAGCATTAAAACTGTTTGTTGCATTTGAACGAAATGAACTGTATTTGACAGAATAAAATCTAAACATTATTTACAGCAAAAAAAATTTGATGACTATATTTATAACATAGGTACTAGCACTTCGAAACGCCGAGACGTCTCTGGACTTTTATTTTAAAGCTTATTACTGTAAAACTAGCAATTTTCGACGTAGCGATGGGACATAAATAAAGACTGGTGCCTACATTATAATGTGGGTGGGTATGTAGTCACTGGTTACTGCCTTCTTAGAATAAAAACCGTAAATATATACATACATACATTCATCGAATTCACCAAAAAAATAATTGCTGCAGTAGCCAGACTCCTACCCACCTCGATTTTTTATACCACTAAAATGGCAAAATTTTCAGTGCGCTTGTGCCCAGGCGGTCATAGCAGCTTATGGACGATTGTAACACCAGGTTACTCGCGCGTTGCTGACCTTTTAAAACCAAATTACTTAATTTTTAACTTAAAAAACCCCATAGTGTAGTCCCTAGATTGAACATTAGCAGGGAGCTCATTTAACAGCTCAGCATTAGCGGCAGGAAGTTCCTCAGAAACAGCCCTGTACTGACCATTTGGGTTCGTATTTTAAGGGTGACATGCTTACCGATTGCAAACAATGCGATGCGCGGTGACAGAAAGAAGCAGTTGGCATTATTTCAAAAATTTCTCAGAACACAGTGCAGAATCCAAACGGTTGAACATTTTAAAATACTAGAGAAGACAAATTATTGGAAAAACAAATTGTGATTTCTCAAAAACTTTTAATTAAGCTTTTAATCTTGCCAAAAAATCTGGCACTGAAGCTTCTTCTGGTCCTTCAACAACATCGTATTTATATCCGTCGCGCCCAGCCGTGTAGACGACACGATGCTTGCCTGCAGCATCGTTCCATGCGTATGAACCTTTTACAAAAATGTAACCCACATACTTCACAAGACCTTCTTCTTCATGCGAGGAGCCATCCGACAGTTCATATCTGAAAAATAAATAGAAATACTCTATTATTTTTTTTAATAATTATTAATTGTATTCATTTACTAAATAATAATTAAATTCATAACAATTCGTATTTAGCCTCTTAGGTGTAATTTAAGAATGTATTTTATTAAATAAATGTTTTTATTTTACAGTTGTTAAAAATAATCCTTCAAGAAGTGAAATAAAAGATGAAACTTTGAAATCCCGGTATTTGTGTAAATAAAACCATGAAAATTGATTGGTATTTACAGTTTCAGCCTTGCTTGCAGCTAGAAAACTGTATTTTGTGTTAATTAAAATAAGTTTGGAGCACGGTTCCCAACTTAGGGGTTTTCCCCCCAGATTTAGGGGGTTAATAAGTGAGATGGAATTTTTTAGGGGTCTGAAATTTTTAGGGGTATTTTCAGGGATTTTTTGACTCTTTAATATTTTTAAATTGATAATATTAATATTTATTTATTGACCTAGCCTCGCCTAGCCTAATTCTACAACCACTCTGTGTTGACTGGCGGCAATACTGGCGCCACTGGCGGTCATTTTATTGTCTGTGCATGTGCATGAAATGGTGGATCTACAACATTTAATCCATCCAATAAAATGTCTAATTTATTCAATGTCAACATGTATGATTTCAAAATATCTGAATCTTTAGATGAAGATGAAATATTTTATAAATTAAATAACTTATAATAAAAAGACTTTTGAAACATATTACAGCATATTATTTGTAAATCATTATGAATTTATATTTAATAAATAAATTTTTAGGGGGACAAATAATTAAGGCGATTTTAGGGGTTTTTCACACAAACTTTAGGGATAAATATTATTGAGGGTTGGTAACACTGGTTGGAGGTGCCCTCGTGTGTTATCTGGAACGCATATCACATACGTAGCGTTTATGTACTCTGTGGTTGCAAGTTTGTAGTCTGTGAAAAATAACAATGGCCTTTAAAGTGTAACTTACAAGTATTTGTAGCCACCATTTGGATATTTTTCATCGATAGAGCGTACGACAACGGGCTCTTGACTTAAAGTCTCAGTAACTGGAAGCTCATCAGCTACTACTACTGCTGACAGCACTGCTATAATTATAACCTGAAATTAAACCAATCAAAAAATAGTTAAGGAATTTGGCATTCAGAAAAATTATAAGTGAATATTTTCAATGTAAAAGCTGAGGGTCAACTTACGTTCTTATTAACTTATTTATGTAATTGCATCATTCAAAATTGATCAAAGACCAGCAATTGAATACTTCACAAGTGTTTAAGTTGTATATATCGACTTATAAATTTAATTTTAATTTATGTGTTTTACTTTGGTCATGTCAGATGTTCTTACAAAAAGAGTTAGCCACAACATAAAATACTAATATTCTTCACCTTTGGGTAATGTCGCTATTAATTATTAAAGTTATTTTTAAACTATTATATTATTCTAGAAACAGAAACAGAACTGGTTTTTCTGTAAGCGTCAAAAGAAAGCAAACGCAACAAGTTTGTGAAGTTAGGGCGCGAAGAGTTAGAACTTGGCTCTACATGAGATATGATAACTTTTTGACAGTGCGAGCCATATGGTCTCGTCTTGACAACATTTTACATAAAAAGGTTTTTAGTGGGATTTTATTTTTTTCTTGTAAGTTGCTTATCACAATATTATTTTATTTTGTTCAGCTTTTTAGGGTTCCGTACCCAAAGGGTAATTAGCAGAATTTCCGTCCGTCTGTCACCAGGCTGTATCTCATGAACCGTAACAGTTAGACAGTTGAAATTCACGGAAGATGTATTTCTGTTGCCACAATAACAATAAATAGTAAATAAAACAGAATTAAATAAATATTTAAGGGCGCTCCCATATATATAAAACCCTCTTTTGCCGTTTTTATAGATAGGTAATGGTACGGAACCCTTCGTGCACAAGTCCGACCCGCACTTGGTCGATTTTATTCTGTTTTTGGGTGTATATCTTGCACATCAGAGTTGCTATTTTTCAATTTCCACTCTCTATCTAGGTATACCTATTTTCTTTGTTGGTTTACTATATTTAAGGGGTTGATGGATAATTTTTATTAAAAACCCAGTCTATGTACTTGTATATTTTTTCAGATATCTATAATAAAAATAAGTTTGTACGGAAACTATACAAACTTCCATCCTCTAATTTAAAGAGTGCGGGTGATTACTTAAAATTCTGAAATATTTATTTTATTATTTATAACAAGTAGTCCCTGTATCAATTTTCAGATATGAAGCAATAAAATTTTGTAGAAGTCTCCTACAAACTTCTATCCCCTAGTTTAAAGTGTTGGGGGCAAGAGTACCAAGTTTTAGAATTTTTTTGTTGTTTGTGTCCCAATACTAGCTCAAATACCAAATTTTAGCTTTCTGCAGTCTTGATGAAATCGGAGTTTATAAGATATCATTAAAAACTAAAGTATAGGATCCTCTATATCCTAAAAAATTAGAATTAAAACGTTATAATATATTCAATGATTCCACTGTTCGTTATTATACTCCGAGAGTTTCGTTACGACGAAGTGCTTCGAGAAAAGGTAGGTATTCTATTTCACCCGAAGACCTAGGATTTTTTCGCTACGCTATCTATATCTATATCCTATATCTATGATTTCACCAACGAAGTCTCCTGTGACAGATGTCAGCTTAATGTGACTAGTGAGAATCTCGTTCAAATCGATATTACGGTTCACCGATTTTCGATGATTGCGACGAAGTATTGTAAATTCTTTTTGTTCAGTTCAGTTTTGTATCATGCTCTTCATCATCAACTTTGGAAGAATATTTCAGTGCCCATGATAATGATGACGCACATTTGCGCAATCAGTTACAACAAAAGTTTCTAAAGTGCCACAACAATTTAAATCTTGTCCACACCAATGCTCAAAGTGTACCTGCTCATTTTTCTGATATTTTGGCTTCTTTTGACCATGAATATGTAGATGGTATTTCAATATCTGAAACTTTTTTAAAACCTTCCCTTCCCTCTTCTTTATATTCTCTGCCGGGGTATCGATTACTCCGAAATGATAGGACTGAAAATGGTGGTGGTGGTGTCGCCATTTATCTTCGGGCAGATATACCAGCTGAAGTTATTAGTTGCTCACTTAATGAATATTCTCATCAAGCTGAACATGTATTTTGTGTATTTATTCTTATTTTATATTATTGAATAATATATTTATATTTATAAGTACCTAATAGTTATGTTATTTATGTATTTAGTCTTTTTTTATATATTTACATCATTGATTGTTTTTAATTTAAATTAGTTTATGAATTAAGTTGTACTTACACTGTTTGCCTTTTTTCTATGTGTATTTATCTCTTACACACTTAGGTTTGCTGTAAGAAATCTCTTTGAAGGGATAAGGTCGTCTTTGTACTTATAACTTTTCTTTTGTTTGTGTGTTAATATGTGTTGTAGTGTACAATAAAGAATTAAAGAAAAAGAATGTTTACACGGCCCGTACACTAAGCGTCTCCAGTATTGTCATTTGCAAGCGATGTATATTGTTGATGGACAACATGTCAACAGCGTAGAAGTCAAGCACATAGTCTTGCGGGACACCAGCATTAATGTCCATGCTATCAGGGCAACTACCGTCTAATATGGCTTGTATGCCTCTGCCGGACTAAAAGCTAGCCACCCATGTGTACAAACCCTCGGACAGTCCGTAAGATGGCAACTTCGATTAAAAGACACCGATGTCAGACACGATCTAAAGCGTTCGCTATGTCCAGGCTACGTGCCAATGCCTTTCCCTGACTCTCAATGACGTATAGCGCGTGGCGACGCCACGCCAGTAAGTAGGTTAACTTCAATACAAACCTCGTCAACAGAATTTTAACGTAAAATCGGTTAGGGTTGTCGATGACACTATGTTATTTATAACCAAGATTATAAGGATATTAATACTATAGTTACAAAGAGGCCTGTATATTCTGTAAGATAGGTTATAAACTATGTAATGTTTGAACACATAGTGACCTTGGCTAAAGCCATATTGACTCGCTGACCAGGTCGTGTTTTTCTAGGTATCTTAGAAGCTGTGCGTTGATCACACACTCAACACATATATTTGCATATTTACATTATATATATATATATATATATATATAAAAACATTCAACATAATAAAGGTAGCATATAGATGAGCATGTGATTGTGTAATAAAAAATCTAAATTTCAAGTCAGTAGGTACGTATTTTATAAAAATTAGATCACTTTCGACTATGTATAATTTGTTAGATATTGTATGTGTTTGTTTATATTCATATTTTATACTCTATTGAATCACAAAAACTAAAATCAGTAATCGATTTTCAATAAAGTAACGATTGTAACCGATATGTATGGCCTTATTCACTATTAAAACAACAACAGACCATAGAACGTTGCTGTTCATCATAAAAAAGGGTAATGTCTATTTCTGAGTTTTGAACTTATTGCAATTGTATTAAATTTTGTATTTATACATTACATATTGATACATTTTTTTCTGTAGTAATTTTAACTTAATATTAAGTTTTTGTTAATTAAACAAAAAATTATACTATTATGCAAAAAAAAATATTGTTACGGAAAACCGACCTTTCGACCTATTACATAAAATTGAGAATGTAGTTTCCCTATTTCTCATTTTTTATTCTCAGCTTAAAGAGGTAACTTATCCAAAAATCTTTGAATGCTCATTTTACCTATTTTCGAAATTAAAAATATATTTTTTTTCTGTTTGATTAGTACACTGCCGTTGATGCAGTCATTTCTGCTCTACTGGGTTAAATAAAGGTATGTTTTCCTTACGTAAATTTTGCCAGCTTTCCTGTGCTTATCTCTATAATTATCGTTCGGATTTAAAAAAAAGGTATTTAAGATCATGCTACGACTCAGAACAAGAAAAAAAAACTAGGTGAAACCTAAGTATACCAGGAAACGCCAGAACAGCGTCTGTCAGGTCAGCTAATGAAAATGGTAGTACCATCTCAGTTCAAATTCACTATGAGAAGCAGCGTAGCGGCAACAATTGTAATGAAATATTGATATTATAGTCTAATTAAATATAATTTAACATTAAATAAATAGCTTTAATATAGCTACACTTATTAAAATAGAAAATAATGATTTTTTTATTAGAATTGCTGATTTTGTTTAACCTTCTGTCGTTCAATCCTATCGCTCAACACACAATATCTATACGTTCTTTATACTTTAGCTTTATTAACTTAAAATAAAGAGTTATTAAATATAAACAGTTATTAGAGAAATTTAATATGAACTGATGGCTGCGTAGCCAATTTTCTATAAAACACAAATGTCAATGTCTTGACAGTTCAATTTCAAGATTCTTTTTAGGTAATTCCTGATGCACCAGGTTTAACGGAATATTATGATTATTATGTGGCCATGGTCTGAAATAAACATTTATTATTATTATTATTATTATTATTATTATTATAACAGAATTTATTTTTGGATCGTATTTACGTGAAATTTTGACAGATTTAATTATTTTATCAGTGTATATTTTGCGAAATTGGTCCAAAAGTAAATATAATTTAAATAATTACTTTGGAACAATATCGCACTTAACCAAATAATTGGCTAAAATGACAATACTGTTTTTAAAATTGAACTGCTAAAAACAATAGATTGTTTAGCCAAGTACTTAAAACAGTTTTACCAAATTATTACACAAAATATCGACAATGTTAAAGCTTTAGTACAGTAGCTTGTGAGAAAGTGTTAGTGTCTTGTTTTTTTTAAGGGTTGCCAACGCGCGAATGATGCCCCAGGCGCGACCGCTTACCATCAGGCAGACTACAAGCGTGTTTGTCACCTTAGTGATATAAATAAAAAATCACATGGAAGTTACAGTTATTCTAGGAATAACATATCACTACTACACTATAATACCATCATACTAACCTTAAACAACTGATTATTATGACATCACGCAAGTTCTTATTCATTTATATTCGTAAGTAATTGCCATGGAATCTATGCATGTCCAATACGTACTTACCTAATATCGTAATGCCCACCAGCAGTTTGTGCAGATTGACTGACAGCCAAAGACGGATAACCTCAAGTGTTGACCTCACCTATTTTTCCGCAAATATTCCGTTGCCGCTCGCATAGAACACGTAAATATTTGCGCGTAGGTATACATACGTCAAACACCAGGGTGATTACTCGCGCGTTGCCGATCCTTCAAAAATCTAATCACTTTTTTAACCTTAAATGTATTTATTCGAAAAACATATTTTTATTTTATATAAATAACTTTATTACATTTATTAGTTAAGTGTACTAAAAACCAACGTGTGAAGCGGTCGTTGACTTATCATGCAACGTCCCGATACGGTCTTGACTATATCATTATCATTTACTGTAGATTAATTAGCCTTACATTTTTGGTCCTTCATCTCCATTAGGTTATTAGTTCTAGGACTTTTTCCTTAGTTGAGGTCGATTAGGGCCACAGTCTTTCACGCGGGCTCATTGCAGTTTGTGGACTAAACATACGTCTTTTTGGATTTAAGCTGACTCATTGATTCACGCTGGATTCGAACCTTTACACCTTAGAACGCAAGGCAGACACCGAAACCACCGTTTCCAACACCGATAATAATTAAATCGCGTGTAAATATTATTATATCATTCAGTTGTAAAAGTCAAAATAAGATTAAATGTGTAATTAATTTTTACACATAGATTTTTTTAGAAGTTACTTGTTTGGTAATGTCACAGAATGTGAAATACTGCTAGTACAAAATTTTCACTAAAACACAAACTTGAAAGCCTACCTTCGTTTAAATGCATGAATCGTACCTAGTTATATATGGCTTACCAAGAACCGTGTCGCTTACAATTACGGCCGGAAATCGCTTGTGAGCTGTTTGGTTTGACCGAAAAAGGCGCGTATTGGCAATATTTTCTGACCATGTGGCAAATATAAAAAAACTACATTACACACAATAGTTAATTTATGGTAACTTACGTGACACTATCGACAGTCATATGCCACAGCTCAGTGGTTTTTGTACACTAAAATCAGACTCAGGAGTCGAAAAATTCATATAACTACCGCTGAGTGAAAAAATGCCGACTTCAAATTTGGCATAGTTAATGGGTGATTCTTCAGACCCGTAATGTACTGTGTTCATGTCCGAAAGTGGGTTTTATCTTGTAAGGTATTTGTTTTAATCTAAGTTTGTCGTATTCTTTAAAAAATGTTTTACCTTTTAGCTTGCGTGCTGAAGACAGCACCAGTCCATGCCTTCAGCGCAACTGACGTAACGTTTTCCGCCGGAGAGAAAGCCAGCGTCCCATTTGTATAAAATAAACTTTTGGGCACTCCGTTACCTGGCAACTTCAACAAATGAACTTAGTGCCAATGCTTTGAATCTCCACAGTTAGCGCCCATCGGTGAGTGAGTCAGATACACTGGATGGAAGGTCATGTTTGAGGTTAAAGCCATATTGACGGTCGACGATCAAATATAGTCTTTTTACCTTCTATTTTTGGTGTTGTGTGCTACAATTTTAATAATAAAATCCTTCCAAAAGTGAAGTTTAATTTATAAACGTAATAAATTGTAATAAGTTATTTATTTTAATGTATCGGCGGGTGAATCAGACTTGTACGAATTTTTTGCTTTGGCAGCAGTAAATGGAGCATTATTACACATTTTACGGTTTTGACCGACAACAAGAAAGAAGGTTATAAGGTCGACGGGTAAATTTTTTTTTATGTATGGCTACCGCTTTCTCCGTCAATTGTGAACCGATTTCAAAAAAATATCTTTTTATTCGAAAGAGTATGAGCTGAGGTGGTCCGATTAATGAAGTAAATTTAAAACTTAAACTGTTGGAGAAAAAAATTATTGATGTCAATTTTGAACTGGTAAAACACGCCTTTTAGGTTACTGATTGTATAAAATTCTGTTTCAAGTATGGATGTTTTTAGTACACGAGAAAAAAAAGCAATTCATCACTTAAAAGCATCACAAAAAAAAACAACCAGCTTAAAAAAATTAACTAAAAAGGTAAAAGTAAGCCGTTTGTTTTTTTTGTCAAAAAGTTTTTGAGCAAGCAAGAGTGCTTCTACAAATTTTATTTTAATTTTAGTTTAATTTCAGAACAAAAAACTGACGGTTAAAAAAGAATACTTTCATATTTATGAAACCGAACTCACATATCTGTAATTTTTTATAGTACTTGATAACAATAACATTAATAACATTAGACGACAATACACCCTAATATGCTAAAATGGTCTATTTTACTTATTCAACTTCCATGTCTATTTATTAGAAAACCTATGATATACAGATTCTTTCTTCATCAAAAATAATTAAGTTAATTTGCAGAGAAATCCTACTAATATTATAAATGTGAAAGTTTGGATGTTTGTTACTCAATCACTAGACGGACCCGGATAAACACAGGCACACATATTGGTCCTAGAATAGGACATAGGCTTCTTTTTATCCCAAAGAGTTCAAAAATTCCCGCGGGAAGAACTGTAACCGAGCTCAAATGAACTATAGCTAGAGCTGTAGATAGCTATATTAAACTTCATTAGCATAATTAAAAAAATGCGTAGAAATTACACGCCGATAACCGAATTTAGGGCAGGCGGAGCGGCTGGCAAAACCTAGTATTATAAATCTGAAAGTTTGGATTTTTGTAACTCAATCACGCTTCAACTACTGGATGGATCGGGATGAAACTTTAAACACATGCCTATATGTTAGGACCTGGAATAGGACATATGCTATCTTTGTCCCGAAAAATTTGAAAGTTTCCGCGGGAATAACTATAACCGGGCTTGAACGAACTGTAGCTAAAACTATAGCTTGCTATAGCTATGGCGGGAATCGAACCCACAACCTCTGCATAGCAGCAGTTTTCTTCTTTTGCAATAAAATACATTGGTTTGTTATTCAAAGAACTGGTCATAATTGTGTCCGATCTTATTTTACATACATCCTATTTTTCTAAAGTAAGAGAATGAAATTAAAATTTAATCCGTCATAATTTTGATTTAGAAAAGTTTTAATACAAAATAGCTACAAAAGTGCTTAGGCATCAAAGAGCAACACACCATCCTGACGTGGGGCCGTGTTGCTTTATGCCAGATGTAAATCTGAGAGTACAACCTCGAAAGAAGACAATTTTTACCAGAACTAATTGCACTGTGGGTTTGAGATTAATAGATAATGATGTTTAATTTTATTTTTTAAAACAACTACTGATTGTGAGCACGTCATAGTCAGTGAAAGAGAATTCCATAGCTGTATAGCCTGAACTGTGAAAGAACGATTATAGAAATTAGTGTTGTGAGCTGTTGTTTTTAAAAGAAGACTAGTGGACAAGCGGAGAATCAGTGTAGAAGAAGAAATAAATTGAAATCGTTCTTTTAAGCTGTAAGAAGTTGATGGATTGAACAATATGTTACAAAGAAGGTTTAGATTCCCCCTAGACTTCCGGGGAGAGAAAGGTCCTTTAAATCTACCCTGCTAAGGTTTTTTCTAAAGATAACATAATGGGTATTTTAAGAAAAAAGTCATTATGTGGTGTAGCAGGTGGTTATAGGCTATGGTGGCCGTTTATCATCAGTTTTCCAACTTACTGGTGGAAAAAGTTAACTCTGCAAAATTTGATTTTTACTTTTTGTAATGGACGTGAATCAATACAATGAAATTAAAGACAATTATGACAGATACTTTGTACGTACACTATGGGTTTTTACTCTGTATCGTCTTCTTAATATAGGTATAACAGAAAATTTCGGCCGAATAAAGTTTGTGGTATAAAGATTTTCTACAAAAACCAATTTCAGCGATAACGGTAAAACATTATTGCTTTTTATTGAACATTTCTTCATTTCGTTTGATACAAAAAATTTCACTGTTTTAACTAAATATCATAAGTCATTTAATCATAAGTAAAACACTGAATTAACTAACTGTTCCGTCATTCGAAGCCAATAAATGAGAATAGCAACACTATTTTTCTAAGCTGTGGCGGAAGTGACGCCACCTTTTAACGCGAATTGCACGTTTCCCTCTCTTCTTAATGCTAGTTAACATATTTGCTACCAGGTGGCGAGAGTTTACTTTCTTAGCAGAGAAATGTTCTGTGCCTTATTGGCAATCAATTTTTCAAACTGTGCGGACAAGTGAATAATAAATTAAACGTCACCTATAGTTTAAAATTAAAATGAGTGAATCTGTGACTAGTAGTTCGTCTACGTCATCGGACTCCGAATCGGGCTCGAATTAGCAAGAAGCTACCCCGGTACAGGAGACACCTGCTGTCGCCGCTACCAACAGGAAAACAAAATCACGTTCTTCGCATAGAACAGGCAACAAGCGTCGCAGGGTGTCTTCGAAACATGAATTGCGCAAGCTTACTAAAAAGGTCAGTAACCTGCAAAATATAATTTATAACAATTCTATGTATGCGGAATCGTCTTAAAACTACCCTCATTATCCGTATATGTGTGAAAATAATGGGGAAGATGATATCAGCGGAGAACTAGTTTCCGAAGGCGATAGAGACCCTAGCTCACCGCCTGCAAGCGCGAGTAACATTTATCTGCCTATAAACACTACTGTTGAAGAACCTTCAATTCCCAAATCATCAAAAGAACATATCGAATTATTACAATCGATCCAACACCTTGGCAATTTGAACTGGTGTGATGTAAAATACTCCGAGGTCCAAAAAATGTATTGTTCAGCCCCTGGGTTCGTCGACCTCGAATGTAACGATGAAATAAAATACCTTGATAAACAATCTTATTTAACTATTTCCGAACGAAGTTACGCGGCGACAACGCTAGCTTCAATAAAGCAAAGAGAAGCCGCGCAAGCTGGATTTGAAACTATTCTGGCCTGGGCGTCTAGCACAGACGATCTGTCCGTGGCGACCATTAGAAGTATAATTAATGACATTTTTATTGAGGGTAGTATTAACAAAATATCTAGTGACCTACTTCAACTTTCTTGCGGCCACAGGGCCGATATAATAGAACAGGGACGTGAGGGTATATTGCGATACGTAAAAGATAAATTTGTGAGAGCAAATTTACGTAAAATTCCACCCACATTTGATTATCTGTTTAATAAAGATCTATTTTCTACGACATTAGACAAAGCCGGTGGAGTAAGTAAAACATTTTGGGCAATGCGTAATACTACTCAAAAAAGCTGGACTGCCGCGGAAGCAGGAATCCCACAGACTAAACCAACTGCGCATAGCTTTCAAGATACCGTCAAAGGCCCATACAACAGGTTTTCTCATAATCACCCAATAATCCATGTCCTGTATACTATCCGGCACAAGGCCCAACACCTATGCCTATATTTTATCCTGCGCAAGGATACAATAGTAACGCGCACGCCCCGCAGGGCTATAATAATGCGCCCAAACGGTTTCCGCAGAACCGAGACAAAGCTTATCGCCCTGAAATGAATAGGGCATCTCGTAACAGATCGCAGTACGATAATAGATCTGCCAAAGGTCAGCCAAGGAATAGTCAAACCACTAAAACCTTTCGTCCCCAGCGAAAATTCTGACCTTTGCAAAGCTATAAGTGGTCGGCTTGCTTACTTTGTACAAAATTGGGAGGAGCTTTGCGCACCAAAGACAATCCTGAAAATAATAAAAGGCTACACAATCCCATTCGGACAAAAGGCGTGCGCATATATGTGTTCCATTACCAATACTAATATTAAAAATGCGAAAGTAACTCTCTCTGTCTGTTACTACTAGTTATACCATCCTTGATAATCACAAATTTCGTACCCCAGTCTCACTCCAAATGAAAACAGTCTTAAAAGATTTGAAGGATGCTGGAGTCATAGAAAATGCTCAGCTCTCTCCAAGTTTCATTTCCCCCATGTTCTTGACACCGAAAGGCGACGGTACCATGCGCCCAATTTTCGATTTGAGAAGTCTGAACAAATTCCTAATCTCAACGAAATTCCGCTTGATAAACATGCAAAAGATCCCAGATTTCTTACAGCCTCACGACTGGCTAGTGAGGATAGACCTCTCCAACGCATATTTTCACGTCAGGGTGGCCCCGCATCACAGAAGATTTCTAAGACTGATTTTCAACGGAAAAATACTGCAGATGACATGTTTACCGTTTGGCCTGGCATCAGCACCACACGTTTTTGCAATGATAACCAACTGGGTCGCGCAAACTCTACGGGAGAAGGGTATCAGAATTGTAACCAATCTAAACGACTACTTACTAGCCAACCAGGACAAAACGGAGCTGTCCCGTCATGTAGGCGAAACGGTGAATCTTCTGGAGAGTTTAGACTGGCAACTCAACTACAAGAAGTCCATTTTGACTCCGCAAAAAGCCTAGAATTTCTAGGGATATGTTGGGATACATGGTTAGGTCTAAAATGGCTGCCTCTAATAAAGTGTCCAGCCCTAGAGAGAAAAATTTTACCTATAATCACACGAGAAACGGCGAATTTAAAGGAAATACAAAGCTTGATTGGCCTGATAAATTTTGCCAGTTTTCCTGTAACAAGAGGTCGATTGAATCACCGATACCTCCTACAATTTTGCAAAACGTTGTTAAATTTAAATTCCTGCTGCCGCTACCCAGTTCCGAAGTTAGTGCAACAAGAAATGAAATGGTGGCTAAAGAAACGCAGTGCTCGTTCACTTCATGACAACAGATGCATCTGGAAAAGCTTGGGGAGCCCGGCTGGACAATATAGAAATGTCGGGGTCATGGACACTTCAGGAAGCAATGCTCCACTCAAATGTAAAGGAGATGCGTGCTTTTCTTTGCGCTCTAAAAGAGCAAGCTCATTACCTATCGAGGTCATCAGTTCTGTTACAAAGCGACAACATGACGGTTGTTTCTTATTTGAAAAAAGAGGGTGGAATGAAGTCTGAAAATTTAATGAACATAACGAGAGAAGTGTTTACCCTCCTGGACCAATATCAAATTCACCTAATTGTTCATCACCTACCGGGGAAATTGAATTGCGAAGCGGATTATCTGTCACGTTGGAAAACCTCCCCCGAGCGGCACCTACTCCCCGAAGTAACCAACATAATATTCAAGAAATGGGGAATGCCTGTAATAGACCTCATGGCGTCGAGAACGGCACATGTTGTACCCTTATACGTCAATCTAGACTGGACAGACCAAGAAGCTCATTTTCACGACGCATAAGCGTTTTATTTCAGGTGAAACGCCGTTATTTATAACTTGTTTTTGAACTTGCATTTTAAGTAAAATTAGAAATTGGCAATGTGATATGGTTATTTAAAGACAAATAAAATAAAACAACACAATTATTAAATATGCAGCATGGATTTAGACGTTAGTTAGCCCTTTCCTTAAGGACGAATTAAAACAAAAAAATATCACCGATTTAATAGTTATTTATGATACTAGTGCAGTAAATAGGTTATTACGAATAAGTGCCAAATTTAAAACATGAGCGCATCGACTGTTTCTAAAGGCACGCATTTAAAATAACCCTTTACAATCACGTATCATATAACGTTTTTTAATGCATTTTGCGAGGATGTAAAATTTAGACATAAATATAAACTAATTCTATCTATCTATCTTCTATCTTCTATCAGATCTAATTTTTAAAAATAATATTTACTAAAGACAAAGCAGTTTTGCAGTTTAAGAGAGCGATATAGGCCAGAAAGCTAATTTCTGTAATTCTAACGTTGTGTATGTAAATGTACTATAAATCATTAAATAATGTTATACAAATTACTATGAGATATATATGTTATATACTTCTTAAGTAATTTACACCGTAATGATGCCTAGAAACTTTAAATTTTTTGTATGGAATTTAACGTTATTACCGTTTTGTAGTCACATTTTTTGACTTTTCGCTACAACTTAGAGTCTATGCACTAGATAACAAGCTATTCTAATTATTTAACCAACTTTCATTACAAGCAAATGTAAAACATGCTTTAAAAATTTTTTTCACAAGTGTTGAAACAACGGTCACTTCCAGATTTTTTATTGCATTAAATAAAATAAATGAAAATCATTCAGTAAGGTAATGCACTAGACAAAAGCAAGTTTGTAACATATATTTTTTTCAATGCTTTAGATGCTATAGTTTAGCCACAAAATTTGCACAAAAACGGCGTATTTTCGCGGTCTAGCCTATACCCTAGCCTTAATGGCGCGCATGCATACAGGTTTGTTTTTCTACACGAGGCAAAGGTCTGCACTTTTTACAGCCAAATTATGTTCAATATATATTTTTGTTTGCAAAAACAATTTAAAACACGTATTTTTAAGTGACACATTCATGAATTTAATATTAAATTATGCCGTGTGGCGTTGTAGCGAGTGAAGTATTTTATTTTGTATATGTAGTGTGTAATTAGCTTTAAATTACCCTTTTGCGTGCTATGTCAAAATCATTGTAAAATTCTATATCCATACATGCATGGAATGCGATACTCATTTACGTCAACAGTCTTTTAAATCTGATTTTTAAAAAGATGACAGATGGAAAATTATTGAAAGTCAGTCTTTTGGAGATTTTCTCAAAGATAGATGTTTAAAACCAAAATTTGCAATTTTTACCTAAAATAAATAGGAATTAATCTTTTTGAAGTGCATCAGTTTCTTCGAGAAACAAGAACTAAGGAGATGTAAATTACAAGAGGAACTTACTACACGAGTTTTAATAAGAGAAGGTTTGAATTTCTCGATAAAATATCTCAAGGTTGTGGGTTCTACCATAAACCCTCCCATCAGGTACCTAAGTGCATTTATTTGGATAGGTGATTATTGCTATATTGATTCTGTGGATTGGCTTTTTTTCGCCATATTGATTTTTAACTTCTCAATCTGAAAAGAATGATAAAAGCATAGATTGCTGAAATTTGGTGAAAATTACATCATATTACGATTAATTGATATTTTCGACAATACAGTCGACCCGAAGGAAAAATTACGATACCATCGTCTAAATAGGAAAAAGACGGCAAAACAGATAAATTCAGAAACTGGATTTATTATGGAATTATAGACTTTCAAATTGTTTATTTGTGAATCAGTGATTATATATAAAACTAAAAATAAATTGTATTAACGAACCTATCTTTTCATTTATCTTCCCCTGGGGAATTGAGTTTTAACAAGCGGCGCCCAACGGGATAAAAAATACAATTTTTTATAGTTCTGTATACGATCACCTCACGCAAAAGGTTTTTTTTTTTAAAAAAATAAATAAATAGACATAATTTATATTTTTTTTTCAAAATTCAAAAAAATGCAACTATCTGCGTTACATTCATGTTTTACATGAGATTTTCGGACTCGTTTGGCTAATAACTATTTTTTTTTCTTTCGTCTCTAGTTTTAACAATTAAAAGGTTGTATTGTAAGAAAACCTTATTTATTTACTAATCGTCAGATTTGTAACGAATTGCTAATATGTAATGGACCAAAGAAATTGGTTTTTAAAGCATTTGCTTTATAAATTATTGTTTATAAAGCGAATATATGCTTTCCTAATTGTTTTGCAACTAACTTAAGAGTTAGTGATGTGTTTTTAAAATTACTAATCACGATATGTTTTTTTTACGTCTTCAAAATTCAAAAAGTCATTTGAACGACACCGTCGTTATTATAAAAATAACATTTAGACCTAATTTAATTTATATTCATCTTTTACCTTCTTCAAAATTCAAAAAGTCATTTGAACGACACCGTCGTTATTATAAAAATAACATTTAGACCTAATTTAATTTATATTCCTCTTTTACCTTTTTCAAAATTCAAAAAGTCATTTTTACGACACCGTAGTTTTTATAAAAATAACGTTTAGGCCTTTATTAATATTTTGTTGTTTTTTTTTTTTATCTTTAATTTCCTTTAGAGGAAAAATAATTTTATTTTCTTTCGATTGGCATGCAAGAGATGCTTTGATTTGTATTTATATTTAACTACGAATAATAATTTTCATTAAAGTCGATTGGACGCATTCTTTATTTATATATTTTAACTGATTCTCAAAAAGCTATTTGTTCTCTCACGTCAAGAGACGTAATTTCTATATTGTATATTTTTTTTGTCTATTTGACACGTAATTGAAACGTAATTTAACGTTATTTTATATTTTTTCTCAATATTACTATAACAACGACAAATTTCGTTGTTGTTGTCTGCGACATTTTTTATTGTAATTTGCTTTACATAGTTTCTTTAGTAGTACTCCTTCCTTGGGTCGGTTATACGACTTTTGCGTTATTAAATTGAGACCAAAGATCATGACATCTTTGGCTCATTATTAATTCTAAAAGCTATTGTAGCTTATTATATAAATATACTTAATTTATTTTAACTAATTTTATTTATTAACTATCTAATTTCTTACTCGTTTTACTTTCTAGCTACTTTCAAACTTGCAATTTTAGACAGTCTCTTTAATATTTATTTCATAATTAGAGGATTTTAATACAGCGGGGTTTTAGCTTGAGCAGTATGACAACTCATTAAATAAGCTTATGTCCAAAATATGGAGCGGATTGACAACTCCTTAAAAAAGCCCTTGTCGAGGAATTTGAGCGGTGGGATAACTCATTAAATAAGCCTTATATCGTAGTCCTAGTTGTAATAAGGCATTTGGCCAAGATACAACAATTAACATCAAGTCCCTTACAGATCGGTCATGGGGTTCCTTAGCGGTTATGCCCTTCGTGTGTGGATGAATGAATAGGAAGTATATGAGGTTAGCGTGTTAGGTTGGGTTAGTATGAGTGATGAGGTTAGAGTATTAGATGCGTACGTGATGTAAGTTTTTAGGGATCGGTTCTGTTTTTTTTAAATTATTAAACTAACAGCCCGGAAAATTCGTCTAACCGAATTTTCACGAGGAAGGGGGGATAATGTAGCGAGTGAAGTATTTTATTTTGTATATGTAGTGTGTAATTAGCTTTAAATTACCCTTTTGCGTGCTATGTCAAAATCATTGTAAAATTCTATATCCATACATGCATGGAATGCGATACTCATTTACGTCAACAGTCTTTTAAATCTGATTTTTAAAAAGATGACAGATGGAAAATTATTGAAAGTCAGTCTTTTGGAGATTTTCTCAAAGATAGATGTTTAAAACCAAAATTTGCAATTTTTACCTAAAATAAATAGGAATTAATCTTTTTGAAGTGCATCAGTTTCTTCGAGAAACAGGAACTAAGGAGATGTAAATTACAAGAGGAACTTACTACACGAGTTTTAATAAGAGAAGGTTTGAATTTCTCGATAAAATATCTCAAGGTTGTGGGTTCTACCATAAACCCTCCCATCAGGTACCTAAGTGCATTTATTTGAATAGGTGATTATTGCTATATTGATTCTGTGGATTGGCTTTTTTTCGCCATATTGATTTTTAACTTCTCAATCTGAAAAGAATGATAAAAGCATAGATTGCTGAAATTTGGTGAAAATTACATCATATTACGATTAATTGATATTTTCGACAATACAGTCGACCCGAAGGAAAAATTACGATACCATCGTCTAAATAGGAAAAAGACGGCAAAACAGATAAATTCAGAAACTGGATTTATTATGGAATTATAGACTTTCAAATTGTTTATTTGTGAATCAGTGATTATATATAAAACTAAAAATAAATTGTATTAACGAACCTATCTTTTCATTTATCTTCCCCTGGGGAATTGAGTCTTAACAGCGTTTATTATCTACTTATTCTTTATAGTGCGCGCATACATATGAATAGTTGATTTTTTCAAGCAGCATAACCTCCTTGCATCCTACTCTATGGTGTAAGTTGCAAGCCTTAAAAATAGATAAAAAACAACAGTGGCACTTGGGGCCTGCCACGGCAAAGCTATTGCATAGCATTTTTTATCAACTTATGCAATTATAATTATTTATTTATTTTTTATTTCTTCAGTATTTTTTTTTCTTTGATATTAATTCAAGTTTACTTTGATATTAATTCAAGTTACACTTTATTGAATAACTGAGAAGTTAATATCGTTTAAAAATAATTTTCGTTGGCTGTAGCGGGGTGGGCGCAACAAAGTTGTACGCAGGTGCTCTCGACGAGGCGCGTAATGGCCGGCCCACGCGACGTTATTTATGAAATGTATTTTTTGCTACAAAATAACACTCTTTCGCAATAAAATAAAACCATAATCGTCTAAAGTATTTATTATGGAACACGTAGACGAAATTTCATTGAAAGAAGTTAAATAACTAGCAAATAAAACTGTTTTCCCCGTGGAAGTATCTCTCTAAAAATGAAGATTTAGAGGACACTTTGCGTTTTTTTTGTATAGAGTCAAGTTTATTCAATCGTGTTTCGACTCTCATAACCTACTAATAATACTCCTAAACTTATGATTGTCATCAAAAAAATATATAAAATTCAATTTTTTTTCGCCTTAAAATTGATTTTCCGTACAGTCAAGTTTGCCGTTGTTAGGTTTTTTTCGTTACGGAATTTCTTTATTCGGTCGACGCGCTCAGAGCCCGCGATAAAAGCTATGCGATAGCTTAAAAATCCATTACTGCACACGTGAAATAAAATGGACAGCAGTAGTGTTTTATTTAACGCGGACTTTAAAGAGTATCTTTCCACATAATTTGTACACATAATAAAGATGACTTTACGAGCAACTGCAATAAAATTACTTTTTTTTGCTGCGGGAGTAGAACTCATGGAGACACACATAAAGACTGGACAGCGCATTTTCTAGCCAATTATAAAAAAAAATGACGAAAAGACGAAACAAAACTGGGGTTTCCTCTTAATTGTTTTAATAAACATAAACAGCCAGTATGGTGGACGTTGACAAAAAAAAAAAGAGATCGCAGGTACGCTTTGTCTTTTTCCCTAATATGGTCCATGTTGTGACGCTATTGCGTTGTCCATAGGACAAATTACAGTACTCGAAGTCTATGGTAAAACTGGTATTAATTTTAAAATACTTGCTTGTTAAACTTAGTTATACGTAGTTTACTTTGTGGACATGACTATTTATTGTCTATTTACAAAATAAATGAAATACAGTAATCACTTTGTTTACTTCATGTTGGTTAAATTTGTGGGTTCCGTACCTACTAATTGCTTTTCAGACGAAAAATGTGTACCAATAATTAACTACAATTATTATAATAGTGAAGCGATCTTCAAACGATTTTATTGTGTCAGTCTTTATTCACAAACGCATCTTGAATATTTTAGTTTCAGATATTTATATTTGGTGTCTTAATAATTACGTACGTGTATACGTTAGTTCCTATCTGTGTTACGTCTTTATTTCTGGTTTTTAATTGTTTCAAAATTATCATGTATGAAATGGAAATACCTCCTACGTTAAAAATTATAAAGTTAAAGGCAACAAAATAAGGTGTTATCAATAGATTGCTTTAATTATATACGGCGAATTAATTGGAATTGAGTCACCTTATAAAAAAATAATAATAAAATACTAATTTTATTTGATGCAAATTCAAATCATCATCAATGCAAAAATAAAACAGTCCTTTTGTTTTAAATGCATAGAAAAATCACTAGGAAAATTTTAATAAGGTTTTATCATATAATATCTAATGAAAGCTTGACATTTAATATTATAAGTAGTGTACCGCTGTAGGTACACTTACAACATAAGAACATAGTTTAAAATTAAAAATTATAAGCTTTACTTACCACTTTCATGTTGATTGTTATAATGTTTTTACATGTATTATTAAACGAAATGTGAATCAAATAATAATTTGTAGATCACTCATTGTCTTATTTATACGTAATAAACGTAGACTGAGAAAAATCGTGGTGGTATGGAAATTTATGTGCATATTAACCAATGGCCTTGACAAGTTTTTTATACTAATGACCTTTAACGTAGAATGTGAGCAAACTGGCTGCGCCTTATCGATAAAATTCTGTGATGACTCGATGTGGTTCTTTGATCTTTATATATATTGCAAGCTTCTTCCCGCGGCTCCACTCGCGCCGAATTTGGATAGCACCGTGAAATTTCATATACACATAGCCTATGTCTGCCCTGAAGGTCCATTCTAAATATTGGTGGTGATTTTTTAATATATTTTATAATCCTACTAACAAACTAAAAAAAATTACCTATTTATAACATATATTGAGTTTTAACTGTCCTTTTTGAGATCTTTTTTAGGCCCAAAATAAAAAAATTAAATAAATAAATTATTGACATAGCTAATAAAAATATATCTTATAGAAACTCACATACAAATATTTATTTAAGTTTTATAAAACATCTTTTCAAACTTATTACTCACACATAGGTCCATTTTTGTAGCTTTTACTGTCATTTATTAGATAATTTAATAGTTTTTTAAACCCAAAATTAAGAAAAAAAAAACCAAAGTTAGCATTCATTATTAAGTAGGTTTCACATTATTAACATAGCAATTAAAAATCTTGTATGGTCTACAAAAAAAATATTTATGTAAATTTTATAAGATCTAACACTAACAACCACTTCGGTAGTTTTTATAGGTTAGTTAGTTTTTATATTTTTAATATTTTCCAAACAGTTGCCAAGTTGTTCGCGTTGCGTGCTGGCAACAAATGGAATTGGGACAAATGGGCAAAAAAAATTTTACTACGGACTAAGGGCCAGCTAGGCAAAGAAGTTCTAGAACCCAAAAAAAAAACCATAAAGAAACAATTACTGCGCCGAGCAGTCACCCATGACAGGTCATTCTCAATCGTTCACACACATACCACACGGGATATCAAACGCTTTGTTTTAAACAAGATTTCTATATAAAATATGTCTTATCGATCCTTCAAGAATCTAATGTCGTAAAAGCCATTTTGGCCAAAATTACTTTTTCCAGCTTGCTTACTTTGAAAAACGTAAAACTCAAATCTGTGTATTTGAATTTTTGATACTTGCAAAAACATGTCCATTACTTACGTCAGAATTTGCTAATAAAATTCGTTGTAATCATCTTGATTGAATGAAATATTTTAAATTATCAAAACATTGTAGTAAAAGACAATGTGCTGTGCCGCATGATTGATACTCCATTTTTAGGGTTCCGTACCTAAAGGAAAAATGTATTCCTGTTGCCGCTATAACAACAAATACTAAGAAACAGAATAAAATAAATATTTAAGGGGGCTCCCATACAACCAACGTGATTTTTTGCCGTTTTTATAGATAATGGTACGGAACCCTTCGTGCGCAAGTCTTACTCGCACTTGGCCGATTTTTTTTTGATTAATAAACTGTGTAATTAAAATTATTTATTTGATGTAAAAGACCGTGTTATCAGTGCTAAATTACTTACCTATTACATTTCTCTTATAAGTAATATAGATTAATAACTTATTACCTGGACATACATATATGCCTGTCGATTCTGTGCAGGCATCTATTCAAACAGAGGTGAAAAATAAAAAAATGTGTGAACTCCTTGCAATGGCCATAATTTTTTTTTTTAATACTTTAAAGCAGCGAGAAAAAACAAAAATCCTGATGTTACAGTTCTTGAATATACAAATTTATTAACTGGGAAGGGCTTAAAGAAAAAAACATTTAAAAAACAGACGTTTAAGAGAATTAAATTCAAGGAGATCCGAGTGGCTACACTTAGGTACAATAACTAAAATTTGATCTTATTTAAATATTTCATAAAAGACGACGCTGCTATTAAAATAGTACCACTATTTGAAAAAGTATCTTTAAAAGGAAAAGGAAAGAAGAGGTAGCTATCAATCAATCCCAAGAAATAAAACATAGAACACAAGACCATGAACCCGATGAAGAAGAAATTTTGATTAATAGCTAGCTAACATGAAATAGCTGTTTAAGTAATTCAATAATAAATAAATTGTTTTTATTTGGATTAAGGTATGCTCATACATTATATTAATTACATAGGTCTATGTAATAACACCTTACTGAATAACAAACATAATTTTATCATAATACTTAATACTGTTTATGGCACTTTTTATACATGTTATGTTAGTTTCTAAACATAAACATTACATGACCAAGTGTAACAAGTCTTTTACTGCTAAATAAATCATTCATTGTCGATTATAACAAGTCTTTGACTGCTAAAATAAGTTGTTTAGTTTTTTCAAAATGCGTACTTAAAATAATTAATTACAGAGCTTACTCAGCTTTTTAGGTAAGACATTTTCAAAGTAATCAGTTGTGAGGTTTTTTTTTTGTACTTAAAGCCAGCTCACTTCTGAACTGCAATGGCTACCTATTTTAGGTTTATAATAATAAAGAGGCCTTACAATTACAAGTTTATCTATCTTACTGCTTTTGCTATAGTTAAAAAAACCAAGAAACTATAAATAAAATAATTTTGACCATTTTAGTTTTTTTCCGTTTCTCAAAAGTTGTATTTCGGCTTTTACGCCATTTGATACCAGAAGGGTCGTTATACGCGGAGGATTTGGAACAGGCTGAATGTACTACTAGGTATAGTAAGAAAAATCTGCGGCTCTTGCACTCAGTCACACGTTTATTTTACAAATACTCAATTTACTAAGAAAATTTAAAACCGGCCAAGTGCGAGTTGGACTCGCGCACTAAGGGTACCATTATCTATAAAAACGTCAAAAAAATCACGTTTTTCGTATGGCTTAAATATTTGTTTTATTTCAATTGAATTATTGACTTTCAAATTAAATATATAACTAAATATTCTGTGAATATTTCAAGAGCCTACCTATAGCCGTTATCAATATCGAGCAAAAACAAGCAAAAAAATTACGTTTGTTGTATGGGAGCTCCTTAAATATTTATTTGATTTTTGTTTTTTTAGTATTTGTGGTTATAGCGGCTACAGAAATATATCATCTGTGAAAATTTCAACTTACTGCCTTATTATCACGGTTCATGAGATACAGCCTGGTGACAGACGGACGGACGGACAGCGAAGTCTTAGTAATGGGGTCCTATTTTGTACCCTTTGAGTACGGAACCCTAAAAATCATGCACGTGAATAGAATATGTAAAACTTTCTGATGCAAAATTTATTTTGGGGTTATTGCTGCTAATTTATTTTAATACCAGGTTTGTAAATTGATTATTTACTCACAAATTATAAACTTTTATTACCCGACTGCCGAAGAAGGAAGTGTTTATACTCGTATTTCTATTTCTTTAACACGCTCTGTAGTCTAAACTGTTTGATAGAATTTTCATTCAATTCATCTTCATTCTGGGAATGACAAAAGGTACCTATGGCCTTTGAATACGGCATCCGCCAAAAAAATATTTGAATTATTACTTATTTTTATTCATCTCTTTTCGCTTTCCAGTTGATATTTTTTAAACGTAGTCGGGTTATTGTTTTTTTTATTAATTTTCCAGTTTTCCTTGTTGCGTTGATTTATGGTATTGTTGTGTTAGAATAACCCGGATTAAGGAAAATGATTAACGGCGAAACACGAATAAATTTTTTAAATTTTATTAAGAAATACTAATTTTATTTTGAAAAAATAAATTTTACAAAAATAATTAGCAAAAAGTAATTAATTTGGTATTAACTAATTCATTTTTCAAAGTGTCGTTTTAAGCACCACCACCTTTGCTGTAATTATTCCAATTTCAAAATAAACGTACTGTATGTACACCCAGTGAACTTCTGGTACATAAATATACAATCTAAATCCATAAGGGGTTAGATAGGGGACAAAGGTTTGTTTGGTATTTGTCCTTTATGTTTAAAGATAAGATTGATGTGTTTCACCGCTTTCAAAAAATCAACCCCTAGGGGGCAAAATCAACTCCCCTCTCCATCTCCAAGAGCATTGGGATCTTTGGTGTTGACATCTCCAGCGATGTTCAGTTCCGAGATCATCTGCAGGACAAGGTGAAGCTGGCGTCCAAAAAACTTGGTGTACTCACGTCGGGGCAAAGGTTGCTACTTTACAAGTCGCAAGTCCGACCCCATATGGAGTACTGCTGCCATCTCTTCCAAACTCACTTGCGGTATCGAGTCCTTAAGTCTAAGGAGAGACTTTGCGTCCCTGTGTGTATTATACCGCTTGTACAATGGGAATTCTGAGGAATGGTTCGAAATGATGCCCACGGCTACTTTTTACTATCGCACCGCTCGCCATCGGCAGGTAATTCATTTTTAAACTTTAGAACCGAAATAGTCGCGTACATTGCGATTTCAGAGAAACTTCCTCCCGCGAACGCTTGATTTGTGGAATGAGGTCCCTGCTAAGGTTTTCTCCAAGGACTACAGTATGGGGTTCTTGAAGAAAGAAGTTATTAGATTTCTGAAGGGTCGGCAACGCCCGAGTGATACCCCTGGTAGGCTACGGTGGCCGCTTACCATCAAGCGGACCGTAAACTTGTTTGTTGTCACTTCTTACTTGAGGCCGTTAATACATGAAGAAATATATTTCAAACACATTTAAGGTTAAATAGTTAAACAGAGAACGCTTAGGTACTTTTGCCATGTCTGTCCGTCCAGACGTCCGTCATACCAATTTTATTTAGATACTGTAAAGTACAGCGCTAAAAATAAGCACTCGTATATAACATAAGTAAAATAATATGTATCAATATTATCAAAGAAATATTATCTTTATAATATTATAGAATAATTATTTATTTATTATAAAAACATAACTATTATCAAAATATTCTGTAGCCAAAAGCGGAACCCTTATATATTCGTCATGTCTGTCCGATCTTCCGTTTCTCAGAGCCTTATAATTCCGCTGTTTTTGTGTAGATTCTAATGAATCAAATTTTAGCAAAAAGTGTCTTTTCAACCTTTATACAGATGTGTTATGAAATTATAAATATAATATTACGTATTTATACACTGAACTGATTGAATTATACATCCCATAATGTAAGGTATCAGTAGATAGAGCTTAAAAATGCATTTGAGGTTCCCATTAACTTATTCTCTAAGATTTATATTTTTCAAGTTATAAGTATCGAGAGTTAAATGGTGTCCTCCCCCTACTAACGCTCAAACTGCGTTATATTAAAATCTGAAAGAAATCACGATAAAAGGGCTTTATAAGCACGACCAATCAAAATTTTCATTTAAAAATAAAATTGGTGTATAAGTTTTTAAATATCCGCTATAAATCTCATTCTCCGGAATCCTTACTTACTACGTGTGTGACAAAAATACCCTGCTCCAAACTGGGCAAGATAGCAACCTAAACACGTTGTCAGAACAATTTTAAAATTGCACATAGACTTAAAAATACTTTGCAAAGTAATACGACTTGATTTAATTAAATATTTTGAGAAATATACAGGACTGAAGTTTAGCTTTTTGCGAACTAAAACAACGACAGTAACACCCGGGTACGGAACTATGCAATGGTCCGACATGTATTGATAATGGACAGTTTTTATTACAGATTATCTACCTTTCTCTTGCCTTGCATTTCTATCAACTTAAGTTTTCTTTCGTAACGACGTGCAATTATGCAGTTCTCCTATATTTATAGACAAACTATATAAATGCCCAATGAATGATTCAGTTCAATATATATATTTTTTTAAAAGCTTATTTAAAAAACTTTTTTTGTTAAACAAAACTTACAGTTACACAGTACATAGTTTAGTCGTTAGTCGAGGTCGTAAACAGAGATATGTATTAAAACTTTTGCTATTATACAGTTCTAAACAAATATGTTTCGATATATTTACGTTATTTTGGAGAAGATACACGTACTTGTCGCTTTCTAGTGCTCTCAAATCTTCATTTACCAATCTCGTTTCCTCAGCCATTCATTGGCTAACTCTTAATAATTGACACTTTTACAGAGAAAAGATATTTTTTAAATATGTTAAAATGCCTACAATTTGTCTGAAAGCAATTTACTAGTTTTGCTTGATTTTCTTTTTTTTTAAATTATGTATTTATACTTTTGATTTAATAACACTAGTTTCACTCCTTCAAAAATTCGGTCATTGCAGTGCCGTGATTGACTTGGATAAATAGTATTTGATGTTATTTCCTATACTTTGTGCTACCAAAAATGTCAAAAATGAAGACACTCATACCACCGATGCAATTTAAAGGAATAGCGCTTCGTATCACATAGCTACTATTAATATTTTTAAAAAGGTCACGAAGAGAATCTCGGTGCGGTAAAGTTAGACAGTGATCTTATTGCTCTTTTTTGAAGTATTAAAATAGTTTCTTCAAAAACACGAGTTGCACTCCGGGAGAAGTGAAAACCCTTACACACGATTCGCGCCTAACATTCAAATATGTTACAAGACAACTCATACGTCATTTTAATTGTAAAGAACCAATGTTCTTAACACACAATTCGCGCTTTACACTCAAATATGTCACAAGACATGTCTTTGGCATTGTCGAGAAATAATAATGTTTGTTTATTTACTTTTTTGACGTAGTATATTTGACATCTCAATCTGTCATAGAATTAAAATCCCATATCCAACCTCCCTGTACTACTCATAATCGCCATATACTAAAACTAAAAATTATAATAGGCGTGGCATTATGATTTCCGTCTTAGAATTTTTATGGCGTGGCATTATGGTTTCCGTCTGACGATCAGTCTGACGCGAGTTTATCATTTTACCCATTTCAAAAACTAACCTCATGTAAATAAATCTGACGCGAGTTCCGTCTTACGAATTTTATATGTATTTTCGATCAGGACACGTGACCTGACGCGAGTTTAACATTTTTTACTACTAGATGGCGTTGTGTTAAAAATAAATGGCACGTTTTTGCCGTGTAATTTGCTTGGGCAGACATTCATATTGATAGAATTACTTGATAGAATTACTTGATAGAATTACTTGATAAAATAATTGCATAATATAGGGAAAACGATAGCTAGCTATCTTAATATGCCTAATCAAGAATTGTACACAGGGCCAGTGCCCTTTTGCAGAATTCTATCTCTCTCTGCTACTATATTATTTAAGACTGGGGTATACGCCAACGACCTTGCTCGTTTGAGCGCAGCTAGTAAAAATGCAGCCCGCGCGACCCATCAACCTATACGCAGTCGAACTTAGACTCAACGCGCCGGCGGCGGCGGGCAGTAAGATATTTCCAACGCAGCGTATAAGAATAGGGCCCGCATACGTTGCAAAAATTAAGGACAAGTAAAAGTAAATGTAAAATATGATTCAAATTAGGCAGTGTGATTTAAAGTTATTTAAGAATCCATACTATTATTATAAATACAAAAGTGTGTCTGTACGTACGTTGGTTTGCTCTTTATAACAGCATGAGAGCTAGGAAACGACAACATGCAGGAGCATTTTTTATGCATTCTTATACGACTGCCCAAAAAAGAAGTGTAATGTTTTAAGTGTTCATGTAGGTATGTATGTACGTATGTTTGTTTTTTACCAAGGTGGCAAACAAGCTTACGGTGCACCTGATGTTAAGCGGTCACCGTAGCCTATGGACGTTTGCAATACCAATCTAATCACTCCTTTCTTGAAGAACCCCATGCTGTAGTCCCTGGAGAAAACCTCGGCAGGGAGTTCATTCCATAACCTTAACACACTATGTATAAGGTCGACGGCAACTGATCTCAAATTTAAAGAAAGTAGACAATACATTGTTATCATCATACATTTCAATTCATTTCAACTGTCTAGCTATCACGGTTCATGAGATACAGCCTGGTGACAGACGAATGAACGGACAGCGAAGTCTTAGTAATAGGGTCCCGTTTTTACCCTTATTTATATAGAATTTAAAATGAAAACAATAAAATATATTTTGGCTTTAAAAAAATTAAATCAATTTATTGTTTCATAGTAATACAATTACCCATGTGCATTGCAAATATCTTTTTTTTGAAAGTTGGGTGCAACAGTATTTTTTTCATTAACAGTATTCATATCGGAATCTCGGAATATCGTAACTCCGAAATATCGGGAGGGTTTGGCCGATATTATAGTTCCGATACTAGATGGTCCAATATCGTAATATCGGTATTAGTAAATTTTTCTAACTGGGATTAAATAAAGCGTAAATGTCGCTAGCCCACGCTTCTTTGTACGTGAAATGTAATGTTATCTCATTAACTCTTTATCTAACAGTTAAAGAGCTACCATATATAATTCATTCATCCATTGCGTTTGTTTCATTCACACAAACATTAAATATAATTAAAAGAGTTAGTGATTTGGGAGAGGTCAAATAGGCTATAAAAAATTGATAGCAGGTGTTCACAGATTCAAAATATCTACTAGTATCGTGCTTAAGTAGACTACACATTTCCCAATAAATTTGGAAGGAAATAGAGAAATGTTACCATTTTGATATTTTGGGATTTCTTATAAACCTATTTACGAAAAGTACAATTAAAAAATTTAAAACTCTAAAAAATAAATAATAGTTTAAGCCTATTATAATTATTATCGTCACATATAATAATGTAAGTTCAAATATTTTTATTTTCTAAGCGTCATCGCGTCGGGGGACCATAAAGTTTATAAAGTATTTTTCCAACAACAGTGAATTAATTATTACGAATTAGTGCGACATGCAGCGCGGGGGCGTCCCGAACGGGCAGACACGTGAGTCGATTTTGCGAATTTTTCGGAATGAATTCTTTTGTTGCAATTTGCGACTACTCCTGTTTTTCTCACATAGCGGTCCCCGACGCGACGACGCTTAGAAAATAAAAATATTGAACTTACATGTTATATGTGACGGTAATAATTATAATAGATTTAAAATATTATTTGTTATTTTTTAGTTTATTTTTTTGTCGGGGGGTTTTAAAAATTTTTGATTTGACTTTCATTTTTTGCTTTTTAAAGTAGGTATAAGCAATAATCCTTTCAATGCAAATGTGACAGTAAACTTTGGTGATACTTATAATGTCAACGAAATCTACCATTAATGCAAAACGACACCGATGTTATGCCTGCTTCTATTAACACAGACAATACTATCAATTGACGGTAACAAATTTCGAATCCATAGGACATATGGAAGGTAGTCAGAATCCCTCATCAACTATTAAAGGGCTGTTGATCTACAAACGGCTGATCAAGTCATGCTTACCTTACCACATACTTTCAAAATCATTGAAGAAACACGGTACCAAATTTCGAATCGATCGGACATAAGGAAGTAAGTCAGATTCCCTCATCAATTAGAAAAGAGCTGATGATCTTCAAACGGCTGAACAGATTTTCATGAAACATAGCTAAGAACACTCGGAATATAATTATCTATGACACAAAAAAACTAAACGAAAATTGGTTCATCCATTTAGGAGCTACGATACCACAGACAGATACACTAATACACAGACAGACACGTTAAACTTATAACACCTCTCTTTACCTCAGAAAACTATGAGTCTATCGAATACAGTAATACACGTATCTTATATCATAATTGGCTCTCAGTGTAGAAAGTGAGTGCGTTTTCTTATCTATGTGTGTGTATTTTTTATGGCTGTATTTAAAATTAACTTTAACACGAAATGGCTGAATATTTTTAACAATGAGCAGGGTTCAAAGTTACCTTTAAGATAAAATGCCTGAAGATTTTTAAGAAAACACTATTGAGAAAAACACATGCTTTCTAAAAAAATGTTATTTTGTTTTTCATCACACTCACTTATTTACAGTGTTATGACATGCAGACAAAGCAGATGTTAAGCCCTTAATTACTTCCATAGGCTGTTTCATTGTAAATTTTATATTCAAGGCAAAACGAGCATTCATAGAACCCACGGGCGAAAATGACATATAAAATCTGTCCTGTGCGCACCGCGCGCGCTCTACGAACTTTATCTACCAAGTATGTTATTAAGCGTCGGTAGTGCAAGATATGAACTACGCGCCAAGCGAGCAATTACAAGTTTTAACTCATAAATTCTTTAGAGTTGTTTTTTATTCTTATGTTTCCGTCATTTTAATTCTGTTTCTTTTATTTATTTATTCGTAAGTGTGATGAAAAACATTCTGTGTATCACGGGCAACCGAGAAATTACAAACTCGAGTCATTTAAGCCTGCCCTCAGCCTTAGCCTTCTAAATAGTCTCTCGGTAGCTTTCTTTTCCTTATCATCTTTACTTTTACTTGATCCATTTGTTTCGAATTGTTGATTATTGTATTAAGGTTGATTTTGAGTTTTTTAAATATAAGAGCAGAGAAAGAGATCCTACGAACACACAAAAAAAATGTATATTAGTAGTTTTATTTTCTTGTCAGTCGAGTGTTGAACATGGAGCAAAATAAGTGTGCGAGGATCGAAACAGGTAAAATTTTTTTTGGGAAACCCTCTTAGTAAACAGGCATGATGTTATGTGTGTATTATGTAGTTCGTGATTCCTATCTTGATTATTTTACTTAAGTAGATTTTGAGTTTTTTTTATTGATTTGTAAAGTGGTATAATGAGAAATTTGATAGTTCATGTTATTATACATATAAGTCGTTAACTAAGTTAATTTATGCTTATATCTTTTATTAAAATGCTTTCAGTTTAATATTGTTTTGACTGTTTAATCATCATGAGCTTTAGCCATGAGTGTCTAAAATTGATAACGATTATTTAAACCCTAATTTTCGACAAACAGTGATCTTTGATGTATAACTTTATACGTTTTGCGTTTATGTCATCATTAAAACTATGATTTTAATACATTAATATATGTAATATATTAATAAACCTTTAATCTGTTCTAACTCCAATGTGTTACGAATCTAAGCGTGCAATGCAAATATTTGTATTGGTATAGTATTTATTGTTAAAAAATTAAATAATAATTCAACACCCCACAAGTGTCCAATAGACACAATAATATTTTGTTTAATTCAAGTATTAAACTTAACATTAATCAGTTAGACACTGGACCTGTGACATTAAAATTATATAGAACTCCATTTGGTAAAATATATCTTGGAAAAGTAGGACAAAACGGGGCGGAAAATTTAGCGTACAATATAGGTAATGCTATTATGTAAACCATATTTTGAATTAACAGATCGGAGAGTCTGCTCCGAACATTGCGAAAAAAAATTTATTTGTAACATCTGTGAGTAAACAGTTAATAGCAGTGAAATACTGTTGTATTCATACTATCTTTGTTCTCTTCAATATGCTTGAGATTTATCTTATGAGTCTCCTGGACGCTGCTGATCAGCTACGTTACAAAAGTATATTGGGTGGTTAAGGGTTAAACAAATTTTTTTTATGCCTAATTATGCTATAAAGTTAATCTAAACAGGTGATCTTTTTAAATTAAAATAATAATAAAAATGATAAACAATTAATTTTGATTTTTGATCCCAAATACGCTGCATCACATGAAGTTATGAGATTATATAGACGTGCAGGAGTTTATGTTTTAAAACCATAAAAGTTATAATGAAAATTTGATGTCCTAGGGTACCTTTTGTCCCACGGTACCAGTAAGGGGTTAAGAAGTATACCACGATACATCTTATAGTAATGCCTACATTATGAAATGATTTTTAATCATTTGGATATTGTAAGTATAACCGAAATTACCTTTCGGACTAGGCACTTAACGTGTACAATATGCGCTTGCACAGTTTTAAAGTGTTTTTTTTAACTAATTAGGCCTATGAGGAAGGAACCACTTACAGTTTTTAATTTCTACTATGGCTATAAGGATGTAAGAATAAAAATTAAGGCAAGTGACATTTGTTCAAATTATCTTAGAAAGTAAAATAATTTTAGTAGCAGAACCGGTTCAATTAGTTTTATTTTCATTGCCAAATTATGACTTTATTTTCTTGCTTATTTTAAAAGTTGTAAAGTATTTGCTACAAGTCTTTTAGGTTCAACAGTAATGTTGTTGTTAATTTTTAAATACTAGTTTACGCATAAAGATAGTTTTTTAACCTTGTACTATTAGTCCATTAAATAAAATAACTATCCAAACTTTCATGTATAATTCATTTTTCTCATGTAACGAAAACGAAATTTTTATTCATGTCTTTTTTTATTGATGAGACTAGTCACTATTTTTTGTAAAACAGAGGTAACAAAATATGTACTTTTGGGAATAAACAATTATACTTCATATATTTTAAGGGCAACATATAATGTCAATCATTATACTGCTTCAATAAAAAAGTCCTTTTGTGTACGCCAAAACAAAGAATTTCCTTACATCTAGTTTTTGTAGAATGAAATGAATAATTTGTATTAAAAGGTGAAATAAAGATAGTACAACAATAATAAAGATTTATAAATACTTTGAAGCAACATTGTTAGGAATAAACGATTCTTAAATCAATTGAGTATTCACAGTTCAGTTTACTCTTAACTTGTTAACAGTTTGAAATCACAAGGGATCGCTCAACAACCGATGCTGGGGCTTCATTCTCGTGCTAATAGAGACTATCTCGAATTCACGATATGTAAACTTGGCTTACTCATGGCTTCTTAATCGAGGTAACTGTTTTAGTCGATAGATCGACTAGTTTGAACATGGCGAATATCGTTTGCAAATACTTTTTCGTATTCTTAGAACCTCCCTTTAGGCATATGTCGTACGCTAGCGGTGAACATGCATCGCGTGGTCGGTAGCAGTAGAGATGGGATGTCGCATGAAAAGGAGTCAGAATTAGTAATAGTTGATGGCTTAATTGTTTTGATTTGGAGGGCTGGGGGGGAGGGTGGTGCTTTCAATAATTTCCCTAATTATGATTCCCCATTTAAATGACTTTAATGACTACGCTTAAACAAGGGCGGGTCAAAAGAAACCCTCTTTTTTTAAAAATGGGTGTTCCCCTTTAATTTCCCATTTTAATGATCAATAGAGACTATCGCCACCAGCAATGTACTATACACCAACTCCTTTCCACTGCTACTGCTACCGTCCACTTGATGCATGTCGACCGCTTGCGTACGACAAATGCCGAAAGAGAGGTTCTAAGAATACATAAAACTATTTGCAAACGATTTGCGGCATGTTTTTTCGACATATCTTATCTAGTTTAAACTAGTCGATTTGTCGACTGAAACAGTTACCGCAATTGACAAGCCATGAGTTAATCAATTAAACATATCTCGAATTCGAGATAATATCTATCATCATAAGAATCAGGCCCCTGGTGTTAAACTAATTCAGTACAATACATGATGCTAGGGAAGACTCGATAGATGTCTTGGGTGTTTTCAGTTATCTATTTTAGGCATTCGATTGTCATCGTCCAACATGACACCCTGGTCAGGAATATGCAACACTATAGTATTAAAAGAACTGCACTTAAACTACGAGTAATAAGCTCGTATCTGGACATCAGAATTCGGATGTTTCATATAAATGGGAACCGCTCTTCTAAATTAGTGTCTCACAGAGTTCCATACTTAATCAATAAATGAAAAAAATTCAAATACTCAAGATATAACCACTAACTTACATTTAGAACAAAATGAAATTAACTTGGAATTAGAAAGTCTGAAAAAAAGTAACCAAGAAACACAAAATAAGATTGATAAATTGAAAATGTAATTGCAGATATTAAATTAAGCCCTATAACACAGAAACAAAATACGTATGAAGAAATGATATCCGAACTACGAGAAAGACAAATCAGAGAAAAGAACATAATTATACAGGGTATACCTGAATCTAACGCTACTACTGGAATAGAAAGATCGAAACATGATGCTAACGAAGTAGAAAGAATCTTCAAAACTATTGACCCCAACTATACTACTCCAGTAAAAACAATTCGGCTTGAAAGGTATAACCAAGGCTGTAACCGTCCCATAAAGGCATTCCTAATGGAATCAAATACTGTGAAGTACATGTTGAAGAACAAATCAAAGCTTGGCAACAGCATCTTAAAAATATATTCTGACCAAACGCCAGCTCAACAGCAGTGCCTTAAAAACTTGAAAGTTGAAATTAAGAAACGAATCAACAATGGCGAAACTAACATCGTTATTAAGTACATCAAAAGTGTACCCCAAATTGTAAAAGCTCAGTCAAAAAACTACACAACAGAAAAAAAATACCCACAACAGATCTTGTGGCACAACAGTAAAAAATGTAAGCTACCAAAAAACTGACTGCTACACCAACTTAGTAACAACCCCTAACTCCTTAAAAGTATTGTACGCAATCATTCGTAGCCTCGTTGAACTTGGTAGGCTAGATGAACTCAAGTGTATTTTAAAGTCCATGCAAAAAATTCATATAATAGCACTGGCCGAAACATGGTTAAAGTCAGAAACAGTGGCGCAATCAATTCAATTACCTAATTACACTCATCATTTTAACCACAGGACAAAAACTGGAGGAGGTCGAATATCTATGTTTGTTCACAATGATCTGAAACAACACTTTATTGAAGCAAAAACTGAAAACGATAATCATTATCTTTGGGTTCATATTGAAAAACTATCACTAGATGTTGCAGTGATATATAAACCAGGGCGCACTAACTCAAATAAGTTCTTGGAAACCTTGTTGCTACAGCTGCAAAATAAAAAAAGAGTTTTAATGTTAGGTGACTTCAATTACAACCTAATGTCAAAAGAAAAAACTGTAAACGACTACAAATAACTGCTATTTGAGAATGGATATAGGATATTTAACAACATAAATAAAGAGTACTGTACCCGAGAGACACCAAGCACCAGAACTATCCTCGACCATGTATGCTCAAACTTAACTGATTGTGATTTCCATCTAGCAGTTATAGATTCATCAATGTCGGACCACAAGCAGCTTTATCTTGAAGTCCAAAAACTAAATGCAAATACCGTAAAAAAAATACAATATGAATCAATTAACTACCAAAAACTTTATCAATGTGTTGAGGAGTCTATAAATTGTAACAATGAAAAACATTATCCGGAGCTAGAAGAACTACTGATAAAATATGTTACTATGAACAAAGTAACCAAAACTAAAATACAGAATAAACCAAAAAACGATTGGATACACAAAGATATCATGAAAGAAAGAATTGAACAAACTATGGCGAAGAACAAAAGCTGATCCATCAAATACGATGTTCAAAAACAAATACAAATATGTAAGAGACAGTACTATAGCAAAGCCTTTAATAATTGCGTAAAGAAACCACGTAAGATGTGGCAACTGATAAATAATTTGTACACAAATCGAATCAAAGAAAACTCACCACCGACTAAGCTAGAAATCCAACCTGGAATTATCCTTACCAATGAACAGGACATATGTGATCAATTTAATTTTTTCTTTACCAAAATTGGCACAGAGTTAGCAAACCAAATACCCGCAAGATTTCACAACAATGTAATACACACAACACCTAAACATCATAATACAAAACTGCTCAACCTGAGACCAACAACTGTAGACGAAGTAATTAAAATAATAGATAACCTGGACTCCAATACCAGCACAGGAATCGATGGAATCAGCGTTAAAGTGATAAAGTGTGTTAAAACCCTAATTTGTAGAAAATTAACTGATTCCATAAATGAATGCCTTTCCAAAGGCATATTTCCGAGTACTCTAAAAATAGCGAGAGTATGCCCTATATATAAATCTGATAACAAAACCCATCCTGGTAACTACCGACCAATATCGATTCTTCCAGTGCTGTCCAAAATTCTTGAAAAAATTATTTACCAACGGCTACTTGAATATTTTGAAAGCATCAATCTCCTCTGTGAACACCAATATGGATTTAGATCTACATCCAATACATTATCTGCAACTATAGACCTAGTTACCCAAATCGAAGTAAACATAGATAAAAAAAATATTGCTCTTGGTGTCTTCATCGACTTGAAGAAAGCGTTTGACACCGTAAGTCATGGCATCCTATTAGAAAAATTGAAAGCAATCGGCATATCAGGTTTAGCTTTTGATATATTAAAATCCTATTTAACAGATCGATCTCAAATCGTTAAAATTGGCCAAACTAAAAGTTCAGAAAAACTTATAAAATGTGGTGTCCCCCAAGAATCAGTCTTGGGGCCTCTACTATTCCTTATTTATATAAACAACATTCAAGATATTGGGCTTTCGGGTCAAATCACACATTATATGCTGACGATACATGCCTGTTCTACTTCGGACATACTGTAACTACCTTAATACAAGTCGCACAAAATGATTTATCTATTCTTCACGAATGGTTCCGATACAATTTATTAACAATAAATACTTCAAAAACAAATTACATTATATTCAGCGCTAAAAACAAGAAAATCCAAAGTCAACAATCATTAGTCATTAACGGAGAAAAAATACAGAGGTCCGTTAACGAAAAGTACCTTGGTATAATACTAGACAGTCATTTAACTTGGGAACTACATATTGAAAAAATAAGATCAAAATTACTATGTCTGATGGGATCGCTAAAGCATATAGTACGGATCATTCCAAAAAATATAAAATATACTATTTATAACTCCCTTGTCAAACCTCACCTTGAATATCTACTTGAAATATGGAGTTCAGCTACAAAAACTTAATTGAAACGATTACAGATCGCACAAAAGAAAATTATTCTACTCTTATTTCACTACCCCTTCCTAACGCCATCTAAAAAGATTTACTCCGAAACTAAAATAATGACTATAGAACAAATGCACAGATTTAATACTAAAATTTGAATAGGGATATAAAGACTAAAATAACTTTCACCAAAAAAGTCCAACTTCAAACGCGTATCACAAGACTACGCAAACACTGATACACGCACAACACTTAAACAAAATATGCAAATATTACTTTTTATAATAAAAAAACTCACACGCAAACACACACACACATACACACACGCAAACGCAAACGCACACACACTCACACACACACACACACACACACACACTTGGGCATATATTTCATTTACTACTAGGAAAGTACATCAAAATACTTTATACACTAACCAAATCACTAATCTACGATTAACTGAATCGTGTTACCTGGCTCAGAGTATACATGAATAGAAACCAGTATTAACACACTAGTATCAATAATAGATAAGCACGTAAGCAAACAGTTTCGAACTACCTACAACTACAACACAACATTCACTGCCAACTGCCTTTACATTATTCACATAATTATTCTCAGATGTTAAATGTAAATCTACTGCCCAGCCGTCGCTCATAAATTTGTTTACATAAAAAAAAATTGCACTTTCTCATGTAAGTGATTTCCATGTAATCTTATGAGAAATAAAGATTTTAATCTTAATCTTATACTTGGGCTTTTCCTATTTCTTATATACATAATAGAGCTGCCTATGTTGTAAGAAATAGTCCAAAGATAGTGTTGTTTGCAGATGACACATCACTTTTATTCAAACCTAAAAATGACACCATTTTAGTAATGTAAACAGATGTCCAGCCAAAATTGTTCAACATGATTAATTTACTCCTAAATAACAAACATGTTCACATTTTAAACTCTTAAATGTCAGTGAGGTAGAACCAGTGTACTTAGAAACGGGGAACTTATAGATCTTATAAATAATAAAATGGTTTGAGGTATTTTATTACTGTAGACACAAAGCTTCAATGGAGCATGTAGGTACGTAAAGTCAGCAGAACAACTATCGCAAACCGAAATTAAATAAGATGCGTAATTTACCGCTAATTTGCCGTGATTTATCCGTGAAAAAATAAAATTTGCCACTTTTATATTTCTTGAGTTACGGAGTTTTCTGCTAACTTTTCGTAAAGTTACTTTTACATTTCTTCAGTTACAGAGTTTTCTGCTTACTTTACGTAAAGTTAGCAGAAAACTTTGTAACTCAAGAAATATAAAAGCGGCAAATTTTATTTCTTCACGGATAAATCACGGCAAATTACGCATCTTATTTCATTTCGATTTGCGATAGTTGTTCTGCTAACTTTACGTACTACATCAATGTCACATGGAGCTAGATTATCGAAAAGTCTAGTTCTGCAGCATTTGCAGTTAAGGTGATAGCATACCCAAACAAGTTAAGTTTGCAAGTATTTGATAATTTCGTTACAGTCCTCAGTACATTTTTTGAAATTTAAAACTAAATATTATAGTTCAAACCTTTCTTAGCTGAATCTGCTAATATTATAACAATTTGGCTATTTAAACATTTAGAAAAACAAATTTCTGACTTCAAATTGTTTGAAAAACTAAGAGTGGTATTCTTTTTAATCTTATTTCATAATATATATATTAGTTTGACCAAGCAAATTTGTTAATGTCATAGTTCTAAATATTTAATTTTAATACTGACAAAAAGCCGAGAAAATAGAGATTTTCTAACTAAGTGCTAACGTCTTATATATCAGGAGTATATAGAAGGTAGTTGGTCTCTAGCATAGACACAAGTGTGGCCAATTTCGTGAGACTATTGCCCAATTCATAGGAGAGATTACAGAACTCGGAGTCTATGATGGCCCCAAAGGACTAAAATTTTTTTTCTTAATTATTTTTGCTTACGGAATGCCCAAGGACAACCATACTTCCCACTTCTTAAATTTATATATTACATCGTCTATTTATTTGACGAAGTTATTCTTAACAGTATTCTTTATGTAATATTATATCATTGACTTTTGTAGGTAAGAAATTCTGGAGCTAGAGAATTGTCGTCTAGAAAATTGGTTAACATTTAACTTACGTAGTGAGGAATACTGATCTGGTTCTTGGAAATTTCTAGTAGATAAATTTTTTAGGGCTAGGATTAAATTGGATTAAGGATTTAGGTGGCAACAGGATTATTTTTAAAAACTCACCTTTTTAATCTTATAACGTATGGTTTCTCAAAAAACCTATAAAATGCGAACATTGTTTTATTATTTAAAGTAATTTTTAAAATTAAAACTGAAAACGACCTCTGCTGCTGTAATGTATCTGGCGTATCGTAGCGATCGTTGGATGTTTGCGTCAGTGCCTTTGTCCACTAGTATAACTAAGAAATAACTGGTGTAGCCGCGAAATCTCTAGAATTTTTATTGTGATATAAATAGAGATGAATATGAACGTGACTATTCCAAATCCTATCCGCTTCCGAACCGAATATATTCGGTGCTACAAAGTGAAAATAAAGTTCGTTTGCCGCAGAAACATTATGCAAAATTGTCCCAACTGTAGATACAAGTAGGTATTTTTATTTTTTTATACAATATACTGTTATTTAATTTTGTATCTCTATATTATAGAGATAAAAATATCGACTTTAATCTGCATTCCCATCACTAGTCCGTCGAACTTCATTCCTTTTTTTCGCGAGGTAACAAGCGCACACGCTTTAGCCAAAATGCCAAAATAAATTATGTAACATTTGCCGCTGCATCCCGTACAGATTAAAGGACAGTTTGTAACGATAGACGAGCACATGGGTAATGAAAAATTACTGATTCAGAACATCATATGAACGACTTAGGATTGCTTGCAATCTTTTTTAGTATTAAAAAGTTTTTTAGCGATGAGTCTATTTGTGCAATATTGGTGAAAGTCGTAAACACCACAGCTTTAAGCTATGTTATTAGAATGAGAGATATCCAATTCAAATGACCTGACTAAATATATCTGGCAATATCTTTTTTTAAAGGGTTTTTTGTTGTCTTACTTGTTTGTTTTATAAACTAGTAAATATAGCTTCATGGAACAAAAAGTATACTAAAAAGAGTTTTGTTTTACTCATAAATTCTACTAATATTATAAATGTGAAAGTTTGTTTGGATGGATGTTACTCTTTGACGCTTCGACCACTGGACGGATCGAGATGGCATAAATATAGGTAAGATCCTAGAATAGCATATAGGCTACTTTTTGTCCCGAAATTCCCGTGGGAATAACTATAACCGAGCTTAAACGAACTATAGCTACACCTTGATATAGCAAACTTCATTAGTGTAATAAAGGAGTAAGCCGAATTTAGAGTGGGCTGATTAAGGAGTAAATCGCAGTATTAATACTGAGATTAAATAAAAGAGTCTTACGCCGATAACCGAATTTAGGGCGAGTGGAGCCGCTGGCAAAGTCTTGTAATTAAATACGCTTCAATGTTCTTTTAACTTCACGGAACTATCATGAGTTGTTTAGGAAATATTGTCTATTTCGTCGTCAGTATATATAAATTTAAAACATCCATAGTTCTTTAAATTTTATTGTATAGTGTATATATTTCATTTACAGCACTCATGGTATTCTAACCATTCACCTGTAGGTTACAAATAAACACAACATACATATTTTCTTACAAAATTCTTATCATAAAATATTTGATACTCATATATACAAATAAAACAAATATAATAACCTTGTATCTTGATAGTGGCAGTTCATAGTCTAAAAATAATAAAGGCTCATACAATTTAACCTCAATATTTTCAAAGTAATATAATGGCAGTGATAATATTAAACATTTCATCACTCTTTTACACACAACAAAAAGCCCAACTAACTTCTAAAAATATACTTCTAACAAAATTTTTAGTACTGGCCATGCATATTCATTGGAGTTACCTTAAAATAAAATGTAACAAACAAAACAAAACATTTCGCAAAAAAATAAATCATAACGAAAAACAGGATTAACATAAAAAATTAATAAGCTTTCGTTAAAATAAAAATTTCGACGTTTAGAAATCCCAATAAATCAACACACTTCAGACATGCTAAAATTTTGTGATGGTGGTACAATAAGCATAAACGAGAAGAACTCTATAACGTTGTTAGCTCACCGAATAGAGATTATCCTCGTTTTTGCCATCAGCCTTAATTCATAGAAACTATTCACACGATTATTTTAGACGATACGTTTAGAATTGTCTTCAGTCATCAGCCGAGAGCAGCAGCTACTGCAGGTGGGATAGCACCACCAGCTCCTTGTTCGATTTCTGGCTGGAAGCCATCCTCTCCTGCAGTGTAGTTTACTTTGTATGTTACATTATCAGGGCCAGTGTACATGTAATAGCCCCTAACAACGAATTTCTCATCTTTGGTGCCCTCGTTTAGGAATTCTCCGATTTCCTCTCTAATGGTACCATCGGATAATTCAAATCTGCAAATGAAAAATAAAAATTAGGTGTGTTAAAGATTTGTAGTATTAAAATGAAACAAACACCTACATTAAATAAATAAATATAAATATTTCTAGACATTACACACAGCGCCGTATAGCCCCAAAGTATTGCTTACTTGCAACTTGTGTTATGGGTACCAGACAACTGATACAAATACATAAATATAACTTTTTTTGTAAATACATACATATTATACATAAATATACACCCAGACTCAAGACAAACGCAAATGTTTATATTATGACATAAATGTTTTTCCAGTGCGTGAATCGAACCCACACCCTCTGCGCAGCAGCTGGCCACACTACCAACTAAGCTGCGAGGGAGTTACATTATATGTAACTCGGACAGTTTTAGTAATGTGATAGCTCGAATCTTCTTTTAATTATGGTAGAACCTCTTTAAAAAATCTTACACTTGCCAAGTTTTCATTTAAATATGGTTTAATATTCGGTAGTTATTTATTTATGTTAACTTACGGCACAAACATATATGTACAATGGCGGACTTAATGCCATTTGGCATTCTTTACCAGCCAACGATGGAATAGATGTCGAATAATACGTATCGTAACTTTGTTTCAGTCAAAAGACGTCCACTTAACGTAGGCCTCTCCCATATGTCTCCACAACGGCCGGTCCTGAGCCGCTCGCGTCCATCGGCTTCCTGCGGCTCTAACCAGGTCGTCTGTCCACCTGGTCGTGGTCGTCACTCGAGAACCTTCCGTCCCAATTCGGTTATCGGTTCGACGAGCGATGTAGCCTGCCCACTGCCACTTCAGCTTGATAACTTTTTAAGCTACGTCGGTAACTTTTGTCCTTCGGCGAATTTCCTCGTTTCGGATTTTGTCGCGCAAAGAAACAGCGAGCATAGCTCTTCCCATAGCGCCCTGAGCGGCTCTGAGCTTATTAAAGAGGCCCACAGTTAGAGACCACGTTTCTGTACCATAAGTCATCACTGGCAACAAATCGTATACGTATAGACGTACGTATACTTATTGATACACGCAAGAAACTTGGCGCAAGTTCCTAATTATCAGATTTTACATTTTTTTTAAGGTTACTAACTAAAATGTATCACATGGAGTTGTCTATTACGTTTATAATTTTGTAGAAATAAGTTTTACAATCCATAGTCAAAATATTACTTAGCAACAGTTCGATTAAGCAATATTACTACCTTATTTACATGAAAATATTTTATATACATAATTTTGTGCATACAAATAGTAGGTAGGTAAGCACATATGAAAGTATGGATCATTTATTTAATGAAATTCAAATAAAAACACAGATTCAAGGTTACTGGTGTTCGAAATTAATGCAAATTATATAAGTGCCTCATGACTTTAAAGTCTTGATTTACATTACGATGAACCGATATCGTTGTTTTCAAATGTTAAACCTATTACATCATTGCAATGTTATATAAAACATTTCTAGAATCAGAAGTATCGGAATCAGAATCATTGTGAACAATTCCTCAGAATCCCATTATACCAGCGGTATAGCACACATAGGTAGGCAAAGTCTTTCTTCAGAATTAATCCAGACTTCCTTACAAATATTATAAATGCAAAAGTAACTCTGTTTGTCTGTTAGTACTTCTAATGTATTTTTAAAATGGTATGGTTTAAGGTAAATAAATGGTAAATTGTACCCAATCATTATCGCCGAAGATACTCCATTTAATATCCTCCTCAAGCAACCCAACTGGCATATAAGTGAAAATTATTACTTCTGTTACAGCCTATAGTTTAATAGCAGTGTTATATAAATGAAAATATGATAATTACAACTTTATGTTTCTTAATAGCGTAGTTTGCAGCTGAAAGTTTTAAAAGCTACCATGAGTAGCATATTAGTTTATTTTTACCACTAAAAGTTGCAGAACAGCGTAATCTGTCATCCATTTACTACTTATAGCTTTATAAAGGAGTATTTGTCACTAAGTTTGCATTTCTAAGGGTGGCAAAAAAGAAGTAGCAGTCACTTATAAGCAACTATAGTACTAAAGTAACAGTTTCCACTAAATTGACACTAAAGCCTTTTTACAAGTAACAACCTACTTAACTTACCTACTACTGTACTGTACTTCTGACTAGGCTTTACAAAACGTTTCATTGCTCGGGAAGCTTTTAGATTGCTAAAAAGAGTTCTTTAGTGACTATAAGTTTTTGTTTAGAGCAAATAAGATATGCTCAACAGCTCAAATGCATCGCTAATTTTTTTATTGTTGTTATAAGTTAATTTTGTTTTACTTAAATATGGAAGATAATCTATGAAAGAAAATGAAACGAAACCCTAAGCGGTCAAACGAGTGATTATTAGCTCTTTGGGTTCCAAAAAGGAAGTATGAGAGCAAAGTTTAGAACTGTGAGTTCTAATTAAATATCAGCCATGTTTTTAGTATGCCGTTTCCGTCGTTTTGAATTTTTTTTTTTTTTGAATGGCTAAAAGCGTCCTCAAATATAATTACATTAATGAATCGGCAGCCATTAATATATTATTATTACTTTATTATTATCACAAAAATTTGTGGTAATAAGTTCTGCTTTTCTAGCACCGAATGACTGAACTAAACACCATATACGTTCAAAAACTTTTCGCTCTTAAAGATGCCATAGAAATGCTACTAGAGTTTCTTTTAGATTCTTTGGTTACAATGGTATATGCTCTAGATCTCTTATGCGCTGTGCCCACTTGGTAATATATCTGTTGCTCAAGTGGTCCAGAGCGGGATATAGAACTTGTTCCCTGCATCCTTAAGTTACAAGGAAATACGCTCTAAAGTCCTTATGCAACTTTCAGTGCTAGTTGGGATATTAGCTTACCTCATAGTTTTCATCCCTCTTGGACCCTATATCTTCGTAGCCCCTTGACTGATCGTGCTCATGCTCAAGAATTCTTTTGGCTTCAACTACTTGGGTACCATAGAATTTATGAATATCATGAAGATTGGAGCAGTAACTCCCAAGTAATCATCGAACAAACATTAAAATGACTCGTATAAAGTTGCAAACATACAGCCGCATCTCACCAATTTTACTTTATTTTACTTTACTCACTTGTTAACACATCAGTGGCGCCGTTTTATTTCAATACATATATTTCGTTAAAACATTAGTTTTCTCCCTTGTCATTGTTATAATTTATAATGCATATTATTTTAAACAAATGGAAAACTTACACAAATCTGTAATTGTTCTGTCCAAAGAATTCACTGTCATATCGTACGATATAGACTTCGCCAGAAGGGTTGACAATTTTTGGCGAAGGAGCAGCGATGGCAAACGCCACAAAGAGTGATAATGCAATTACCTGAAAAGATGATTATCAAATTATTGTATGTACGACGAGTTTTGTTTTCTAGCACTAGTATAAGAGTAGATCTCAGTCTTTTGGTGGTTTCTTGGTTATTCCTACAAACTTTGAGGTCACCATTGTTTTTATTTCTGGAAAAGTGACTGATAAAAAAAAAAAAGGAAATGCAATCGTTTTAAAAAATATTAAACATTTATGTTGTATTTTGTTAGTTAACTATTAAATTAATTCAAATCAAATAATATTTATTTAAGTAAGATTCCAAGAAAACTTTTCCAACAAATCTTCAGTATGATCTTTAGCAATACTGATTTTTGTCAAAGTAAGCTGACAAGGAAATCAATTGTTAAAAATAATGGAGTACATTGTTAGTCAATTAATAAGTATATTATCAATAACAAAACGCTTAACAATCCAAATAATTTTGTAAAGATACTATAAATAATGCCTTCCCTACAATTTGGCTTTACCAAGGGTGGATATAAAAATGTAATGTTATTTTTAATATTTGATCCAAGATCTTTAACTTTGGCATGTAGTGTTTTTTCTACAAAACGTATGGCCTCATTAAGAAAGGCTTTTGTGATATTCAACCCATAACGAATAAAACAGGTCATAGTTTTTGAATTGTAAAATTTTCCAAACTTTCTTTTATAAGTACTAACAACCATTTTTTTTAGTGACTTTGATTTTTTACTGTATTATGTATTTTTGTATGTATATGCATTTATTTATTCACTGTTTTTATCTCCAGAAGGTGGTAACCAGTGGCAGGACATATACCCACATACCAGTGTGGAGGAAAACCTTTCACCAGAGACTTCATTCCTGAGTGACATAAGTTTAAATAACAACTTAATTCCATGTTTCTTTCTTTTTTTTATTATTCATTAATAAATTTTATGTAATTAGTCAATTATTACCAATAAAATTGGGGAAAAATTAATATTCCTTTAAAATTTCAGCACTTGCTAAACCTGATTCTGGCCTGAGGTGAAGTGCTTCGAATAAGAAATGCGGTGTTCCTAAAAGATCTCTGATATTTTCACTTTGAAAATCCGCCTAAATATTTTTTCACCTTTGTACATATTTCACCTCAACACCATCTTCAGGAGACACAGTTGTTTGTGCACTGTTAGATTCGGTGGTTATTCATGTAGAAGTTTTAGTAAAAGAATTAAAGCGAATTTGCAAAGTAAAAATCTCTTTTTAGAAGCATGAATTACCAAAGAGTAACGTATTTATCAACCTCTGACTCTATCGACCGAATTCACAGTCCTTTGCAAAGTAGAACTCAATTTCGTGTATTTTTAAAAAGTTTGAAAAGCTAACCTTCAGTTTTGGGTAAATTACGAAACATAAACCTAAAAACTTTTTAAAAAAGGTTGAGTCGTGCAATGAAGTTTTTCTAGTACGAGTAACATTTAAATAGATGACATCAATATTCTACCTGAGTTACAAAATACTACCAAGAAATAGTTCAGTTATAGTTTTTAAGATATTTTAAAATAAATTTGATTATATTAACTTATTTCTTACCCTAAATTTTACGATTTGTTTGACATAAACATAAATAAGAGTAAATAAAACGTTTTATGTGAATATACAACATACGAATATATCGTTTATAACTAATATTTATTATATTTCAGTTATTATTTATAAACAATAATTTTGTTTGTGTAGTAGATAACCTTTTATCATATTTGTTTCTACAATAAAGGTGTTTTCAGAGATATGCGTTTTTCATCACGCATGCGAGTGCGAGCTTTTTCATACAATTCGCACGCAAGGTGGCAGACGCGAGCATTCATGATGCAAAACGCATATCTCTTAAAACACCCCAAGAGTATATATTATATTTAAAAGCATAGTCCCTGCGCTTTGAGTGATACCGTGTTCAATACAAACGAATTCTGATCCTAGTTTTGATATTTTCTAATCGAACACCGTAACATCTCTGCCTGTGGTTTCCTAAAATCCTGACAAATGTTATTAAATTATAAACTCAACAAGAATCCTATATAACTTTAAAACTATACAAATAAATATAAATCGATATTTATTACTAAATTATGTCTCTAAAATGTTAAAATCGATGAACAGAAAATATAATCAAACCACGTTTTTACAGAGCGCAGTGCAGGAAATATAATTATAATATATTTATATAAATATATATATATTTATATATTATAATAGCAAATCATTCAGTTATCAACCATTTTATTTCAAGTCAAGCTAATATTTAAATGATTCGCTAAATATTAAGTTAAAATACATTCATAAGTTATCTTGACATTAAATGATTTTTTTAAAAAATATTTTGAAAGCTTTAAATATACATATAGTTTAATGATGTTTAAGAGGAAGTGTTAATTGACAACAAACAAGAGTAAAACAAAGTCGACGCGATATGAAAATATGCGTGCGTAAGTAGTGCAGGTACATCTTAACTCACTGATATTTTCACAGGAAACAAGAAATAAATTAATAGTTTATAACACAGGAGTGTTATCAAAAAAATGCCTTTTGTAAAAGTTTTTATGACTATTAGGAGTATAAGTTTGAAGGCTTCTTTGCCAAAACATTTTAAAACGTAGAGGAAAGGGGGTCAAAATAGATTTAATTTATCGAGCAAAAGTATATTTATCATGTTTACACGTTTGTCAGGGTTAAAAGTATATACCGTAGAACACGATCAATAAATTTAAGTAGGATCTACTGAGTAAATTCAAAGAATTCCTTGTGAAAATAAATGAAAATGTCAAAGATTAATTAATTTTAAGGAATTAAATTCATTAGCAGTTATTGACATCACACACGGTCTACTTTTTAACTTAGTTTTCGTACTTATATGCTTAAACCACACAGCTTCGAGCTATTGTGCTATATATGGATCATATTATAAATATATAGAAAAAAATGTCAGAAATTTTTCAAAAAATTGTTTTTGATTTTTATTAACTTATTTATGTTCTTGTTTTATATCACTTCCACTTAAAACTGCACTAAAAACACCATCACAATTCACTAAAAATATAAATTAAATACAGACCGATTTCATTTTTGAAGTGATGTTTCAATGTCGACTGTGGACCAGAAAGTGTATTGTCCGTGTCGAATTCGTCGTTTTTATTGAAATCTATATGTTTAGGCGATGCCAATTAATAAAATTATCAACCTCTAGCGTTGAAGGCGAACTAGTTAAGTCCGATTTGGAAGAATACATTCAATGTCATTACTTCTGGTGGTGACAGATTTAGGGGCGTCCTTGTTTTAAATGGATTTAGATTCTTCCCATAGATGTCAAAACCTAATGTATAAACAATAGCCTTATAGTCTAGTTAATTCGACGTTAAACAAAGGTCAGCTGTTATTTTGGATATGCAGCGATTTTCGTATATTATTGTGTGGGACGGTTATTTGTAAGTTTGAAATCGAGTTTTTAGGTTCGAAATTTTAGTATTGACTATGTTCTTAAAAATAAGGGTGCTATTTTTCCACAATATCTTGTCTTACTTAATTTTAAAACTTTTGTATTCATAGCTAAATTTTAAATAAAAAGTTGAATTGTTATAACTTATATGTAGATACATTCCTTTTACCGTTTGGCAGTGAATATTTTAATAGCCTTTTTTTATTTTTTTTCTGATCTGACTATGCAGTTGGCTGATGCAACCATTACTGTTCCACAGGGCTTTTTTTTTATAAATAATATTTATGTATTTACAAAAAAAAAAAATTATATGTATCTGTATCCGTTGTCTGGCTAACACAAGCTTTGCTTACTTTTGGGCCAGACGCCGCTGTGTGTAATGTCTAAAAATATTTATTTATTTATGAGTATAATTCAATTATTACGGGCAAGTCGAAATGTCCCTGGTTCCTGTCATTCAGGTTTACATAATAATACGTGGGTTCTCGGTCACCAAATTTGTATGAAAAAATTCTTCTGCGTTTCCCCTTACGGTTAAGTAGGTACTAAATACACAAGAAACAAAAATCGGTAACCACCTAAAATGCACCGTTATATTTTTACTAATAAACTGGACTAGTATATTTTATTAACTTCCCTTTGAAGTAAAAAGTAACTTAAATAGACCCGAAAATCAATCAAAATAACTTATCCATATTAATATTAACTCACTTGCCGTATCGAACCCTTAAGTTTGAGGAGAGACTTTGCCTCCCTGTGTGTGTTCTACTGATTGTACTATGGGATGTGTTTTGACGAATTGTTTGAAATGATGCCCACGGCCACTTTCTACCATCGCATCGCTCACCATCGGCAGGGAATTCACTCTCACACTCTAGAACCGAAAATTTCGCGTACAGTGCGGTTTCAGAGAAACTTCCTCCCCTAACGCTTGGGTTGTGGAATGAGCTCCTAAGGTTTTCTCTAAGGACTACAGTATGAGGTTCTTTAAGATAGAAGTAATTGGTTTTTTGGAGGGGCGGCAACGCGCGAGTGATACCCCTGGTGTTACGCGTCCATAGGCCACGGTGACCGCTTACCATCAGGCGGACCATGTGCTTGTTTGCCATCTTAGTGGTATATAAAAAGAAATAAAAAATGCAAAAGTTATTTTTTTTGTTTATCTTTCCACATTTTGGTATAAGGATAGTTGAAGAGATGCAAAAGAACATAGGCTACTTTTTATCCCAGCAAAATAAAAAAAAACCGCAAGTATAACAATAGACGACGTCCACGTAAACGACCTTTTACTACAGCTTTAGCTTAGCTAGCGATAGAAAACTTTCTTCTATTACCTACTTACTTTGTGCTATTATTATTTAATTCAAATATTAATGCAGGAGAAAATTCTACTCCTTATACTGAGCAACTTTTTTTTTACTGAGGAACATGGGTCGAAATCTCAAAAAAAAAATAGGACCTTCCGTACTAAGTTCGATCAGCTGATCTGCACTTAGCATGACACTTCAATTTTTTTCAAATTGTTTTTGGGAAAAGTGTTTTAGTATAAAGAACAGAATTAGCTCCTACATAATGTTTGTATAGTCTTAATCAGTAACAACACGATATGTTGCAAATTATGTTATAATGTAGGCTTCTTATAGGAATTATGTTAAGTAAGTAAAATGTTTGTATTCTAAAAAGATAGCGTGAGAACGTCCGAAAGCATTTTGTATTAAATTTATATAAATAGTTTTGAAACAATATGTTACGTAACTAATTTTATCTCTTGATAACGAATATTTGATGAACAGTCGAGTTAATAAATAAATACTAATTAAATTGCAGAACTTAATATTTATTAGGAACAAGGGAAACTCGTGTTCTTTACAAAGAATATGAAAAACCAGCCAAGTGCGTGTTGTAGGCGCATTAAGTTAGGTTTCGTGTAAAATAATTATTATTGCGAATATCTAAACAAAATAGAAACTGATTTGTTAAAACCATTTTGTGTTGAAAGCATTTTATTACGATCTATTATCCTCATTTTGGTCGAATGCTCAGAACACGCGGTTCAAAAGTTAGAGAACAGATTTTTAAATTTTAAAAGCCAATAAGCAAAATATATATATCTCAGAAAAAAAAAATTTAAAACCAGAAATTTATTGTTAAAGTGTAAAATTTCAATATCTATATCTGTATGGCAGCTTTCTGTAAAAAAAACATAAAAATCGATTTAAATACGGCGGCACAATTATAATGATATGGCTAACGTACAAGATGAAACTTTGAGATCCATTTTTGCCATTTGGTTGCGGAACCCTAAAAAAGTAAATTGTTTTTTGGCAAAATAAGTGCGTGAATTTTTTTCGTTGTATGTGGGTTGGTTTTTATAACATAAAACAACTAATGTGGAATAAGCTCCCTGCCAAGGTATTTCTAAGGACTACAATATGGGGTTCTTCAAGAAAGAAGTTATAAGACTTTTAAGGGTCAGCAACGCGCGAGTTCCCTTGGCATTGCAAGCGATTATAGGCTACGGTGACCGCTTACCATCAGGCGGACCATTAGCTTATTTGCCACCTTAGTGGGTAGAAAAATATATATACAAAAAAGCTATGTCCGGGACTTTGTCAGCCCGGAATATTAACACATATCAAAAGTCACCTCGAAGTGATTCAGATTTTTGAAAACTCATAACCAGTTAAAGCTACATTTAAAGAATTCAGAGTTTGATTAGTTCAGAAGACTTAATTAAATTCTATGGGTTGGATAAATTTGAAGTTGCTGGGCGGTGGCATAGGATACAGTTCGTAATAGTTCGTGTAAATAAAAATGTAGCATTTTAATGTTTTTCTTTTGAACTTGGTTAACAAATTGCCGTGTATCTTCATTTGTATTTCAATATCTAAACAAAACACAACTAACATAGGCGACGTCATAAGCACTTATGGTAAATTAATAATTCAAACGGTATTTTCTATTTATGTAACTATTTAATTAATTAAAAATAAAACTATCAAACTATCAGTACAATAGTATTTAGAATCAAATTTATTGTTTTTTTATCCTTCAATTACAACAAAGAATAATGTCTAAAATGCAGATTTTATTAACAAAAAAAAATTACAAAACATACAAATAGTCATAAATCGTTGAGTTGAGGAAAACGATTAAAAGTTAATGTCAAAATGACGGAACAAAACAAAAAAAAAGTTACTTCCTATTCAAAATTATTATTATATTACAATAATGCGTAAGAACTTAGTGTGAGTCGTACACGCATTAACTTAGTTTATCATAGTTTGTGAATAATGATGGATCTCGAAAAAAAAAATGATATTATTTAAAAATAATGGTTTAAAGATTTCCTAACACCAGCTTCTTAATTTCTTAATGTGCATGTAGGTATGTATAACGCTACAATTTTTAGTCCCCGAAGGCGTAAACCAATCGCTGGAAATAAACGTATATCATAATGATGAGAACTGCCTCTTTTTAACCGACTTCAAAAACAGGGGAAGGTTTTCAATTCGGTTCTTTTTTAGGAATAAGTACCTCAAAGGAAAAAAGAACCCTTATAGGATCACTTTGTTTTCCGTCCGTCTGTCGGTCTGTCTGTCTCTCTGTCTGTCAAGACTCTTTTTCTCAGGAACGCGTAAAGTTATCACGTTAAAATTGATACAAAATACTAAGGTCTACGGTTCATTGAAGCTGTAAGCTTCTCATTCATCGCAGTAAAAAAATACGGTAGTAAAACGGCAACTTTTGTGGCGTATTTTGGCATACATATATATATATAATATAGATATATATATATATACATAAAGTAAGGTCTTGCATCACAAATATAGAAAAAATCCGAATTTGTAGTTATAACACATTAGATAATAGATAAGATTGTCTGTCTGTCTGTCAAGACGCTTTTACTCAAGAACGCATGAAGGTATCAAGTTGAAAATAATATCAAATAGTAAAAAATCTATTGGCACTTAAAGTTGTAAAAAAATCAATCTTCTAAGTTAATGTGAAGAAAAATATGTCCTAATTTTTTTTATTTTTTATCGCATATTGTTAAACAAATAAATCAAAACCTATGGGGTACTTCCCGTTGACCTAGGAGACTTGATCTCATGATGGAAGAGCTATGTACATAAAATAAGTTTGTAAGGAACCCTCGGTAGCGAGCCAGACTCGCACTTGGCCGGTTTTTTTATTGTTTGTTACCGCAGAACTCTGTCATTTATAAACTGATTTAGATTTTTTTCCCATTTTTAGAAGATTGGGTAAACCCACAGATTGGTACCATTAAAATTTAGTGAGGATTAGTCCAAGAAAACCAGTTAGGTGGGAAAATGTCTTCAGTTAAATCATTTTAGAGTTTGATTTTTTTGAATGACTTTCTACCGTACTCTTCCTTTATACCGTTAAGTTTCTGCATGGCGAGGACACCATAATGAATGAGATTAACAAAACAATATACGATAGAATATTATCATAGGTAAGATGTTGCAGATCACGTGTTTGCTTCAGGACACGGGAAAATGCAGATCTTGCATTATTGGTAATTTTCGCTCCGCTTAGGTAAGTTCTGAAATATCTCAATTAGCTAATTCAATAGCTCAACTAGCCAATAAGACACAATCACACTTTATAAAATTGGCCAAATTTTCGGGAAACATAACTAAGTGGTTATTATTTGAACGCACCAATGAAGAGACTGAAACATCTTTTTCCTTATTCAAAAATTTAGCTAGATTACATCATGATTTGCGTGGTAAAGCTAGAGAGGCAGTGAAAACCTTATTGCTGACGTTGTGAAATCCTGACGAAATAATGCGTTCTTTCAAATTGCGCTTTGCTTGTCCAGAAAAAATTATATTTTATGAATTATCTGAAGTTAGAACATACTCTAGACTAGGAAGAGATCCTCATAATATTAACATGATTGATAGAATCAGGCGTTGCTTTGCAGAAATTCATTATTATCATTATATTTTAGCAGATTTGTAAGGTAATAACATTTTATCATGATATTTACATTTTTGCAAGCAAAGTAAGAAACTGCGTAGACGTGGATCGTCGACGATTCTTACTGTTCGTCGTTTAACCGAATCAAAAGGGCTAAGCTGGTATCCAGGTGCACCCGCCTAGAGATGGTAGCAGTACTCCATATGGGGCTGGACTTGTGATTTGTAAAGCAATAACCTTTACCCTGAGGTGAAGTATCGCTTCGCTCTGTTGAGTACCCCTGGTTTCTTGGACGCCAGCTTCACCTTGTCTAGTGAAATGGTCGCAAAACTGGATATAGCTGGAGATGTCAACACCAAAGATCCCAATACTCTTGGAGATAGTAAGTGCTGTGTTTTGGAATTGTGGAACCACAGTAAATGGGATTTTCTTAGCGGTGAACGCGCAGACTTGTGTCTTTATTGGGTTGAATCCCGAAACGCTTAACGACCGCCGGACCTCCCGCTGTGTTATGGCGATTTCTGGCATAGTCTTACCACACCACGGTAAAGTAGGTGGTACAGCTCCTTCGTTATTGATATTCGAGTTTGAGGCAATGAGACTGCCCAGTAAATCGGTTTTTCGCTGTGGTAGTAACGACCACTGACAAAAGTTTCCCCTGGCAGCTTAACAAGCGACCAGAAAGCACGACTCCCAGAAGGATAGCTTGCAAGTCGCCCACCTATTTTGCCGATGAATTGGAACTTAGCTATGGCGGTTACTTTCTTACTGCACCTCGAGGCAGCATTTAATTTTTTAACTCAGACGTATTCAGATCCTTATTGTTCGAGCCGTGGTCCAAGCCTCATATGCAGTTTGCTTGCTTGCTTAGCTTGAGAATTTTAGCTTCTTTACAACACCTATTAAACTACGGCCTTTTTTTGACATCGGCAGCTACTCCAGGGTTAGGAATGTAACATTCCATGCCAGCGAGGATTGTCTCAGTGATTACGGCTGCGCAGATGTCAGGATCTTCTGAGCTGAAGCACAGCTGCCTCCACATGTACGATGCATAAAAATCCCTCAATCCATCACAATCTGCTGACTTATAATGCCACCCACAACGCCAATTAATTGGCGAAGAGGAAACGGTTAGTGTGCATGACACTTGATTCCGGCCGAGAGAGTGGTCAGAGGAGCCAAGAGGATCTACTGAGACGGAATATCAGTTCGGACGTGAAGTTAGCACAAGGACCAGTAAGGAGCTCGTATGAGCCTCTTTGTCAAGTATGCTCGTTGAAGAAAGTACCAGTTGAGAGAATTTTGTTTGAGTAATTGTAAAGAATAAAAACTAAATTTAATTGATACGTCTCAATTTTTTTTTTAAGTATCCAAATTTAACATCACTCAGTAATTATACTAAAACTATAAGCATATTAAATATAAAAACTATTTGTTAGTAGACTTCTGGTGAACAAAACACCGTCATAAAAACCAAGTATTTTATATTATTTTTCATTATGGAACCTCTTACAATTCACCCCCACCGCGCGCAAAATGCGGCTCGAACGGCGCGTACGATGCGGACAAATGTGCGATCACCTTTGAATGGCTATGAATAATTATCTTATTAATATTCTATACATGTATAATTACATATTCTAATGATTTACTATCAATACTTATGCCGTTGGTAGCCAACTTGTTAAGCGCTATGGTCCCTAAATATCTACATATTTTACGCAAAATACTCTCCAAATCCTTATTTAACAACGAAATAATGGTAGTCAGTAAATCTAGACAAAAAAAAATTCAAGCAATGATTTAAATTGTTTTTTTTTTTCGTAAAATTTTTAACTAAAACTGATAAAATTTGACAACAATGCAGTAAAAATTATCATATTTTACTTGTGAAATGTGTACTTATTTGGATTATTATCTGTTGTGACTTCACATTTACTCACAGCACAAGACACCATTTTTACCTTCAAAATTATATTTTGTATGTTAATCCAGGATTATTTAAAAAAATATCCTTTCGCCTTATGAGAAACGCTATGTCCCCTTACTTGTGGTCATATAATTTTATAATTTTTTTACCATAATTTTAATGAACGTGTTTCTATTTATGCCGCGGTTAGAGCTTCTCATAGACTTTATTATATATACGCATGACGTCAGCGCTATGTCAATCTCTATTGTAACTAAATGATTACATATTTTACACAAAATATCCTCCAAATCTTCATTTAGCAACGAAATATGGTATCAAGTGTATAGAAAAACATGTAAACTCGATTCAAATGGTTTTTTTCGTTGATTTTTCAGCTACATTCGTATAAGATATATATAATCAACAATGCAGTAAAAAAAAGTACAAGTTACATGTTTAACGTGTATTAATTCTGATTATTCTGTCTTGTAAATAAACATTGGCTCACACTACATGACAGCTTTTTTATCTAAGAAATATTTTCAATATAAATGACGGATTACAGAAAGAAAAAAGAAAATTATTACCAGTTACCAGTTTATCTGGTCCCACTGGCACTGTTGAAACGTTTGCAATGTTAGATAACGGATCAGATTCAAGTTTTATAGTTGCTAATATAGCCGAGCAGATCGGTGCAAGTAGGCCGGAAGAGTAAATTCGCATTAATGGATACACAGGTAGTTGGGACGCGGTAGAGATTAAGAGAGTTAGCTTTTCAATAATGGAAAAACACAGTCCAATACACATGAAGTACGCAACGCTTGTCATTCCTTACTTAAAATTACTCACGCAGACGGTTGAATGGGGAAAATATCCAGCTACGAACATCTTAGTGATATAAAAGATAAGTAAGTGTATATAAATGCAACCCCTAAGGTGCTTTTACACATTAGTAAGAATAATCGAGTGGGCACTTTTTCCCAGCCTGCAGCAGTATGTAGAGAACTTGGGTGGTTTTTACACGGTCCAGTGAACAGTAAATAGGATTTGTTGACAAAAACACTACGTTAACTCTGCATAGTCCATGACGCAGCAGCTTAGCCATCTCTCTTTCTTTGGGATACTGCTGAGATTTAAAGAAGGTGAAATAGCACTCATCACTATTAAAAATTTATGAACTAGACTGAGATTTTAAATGGTAACTTCGGTGGGAAAATGGTCACGTCGAAGAGTTACGAATGTCATCTTTGATATTTCGATCGTTTGAATTGAATGTATTCAAGAATTCCACCTGTAGGAGATCTTCCGCTAGAAAGTTAATTCATCGTCAGAAACCATTTACTAATACGGGTTTGCTTATTTTGGTAACATTGATATTACAGTGGGAAAAATATGTAAAGCGTTATGGTGCGCTATTTACTTTCCTTGTTACAAGGGCAGTTCAGAACTAGTTGGGAGCCTTACCGCAGATGCCGCGATTATGGCTTTTCGTTGCTTTATGGCCAGACGGGGATACCAAAAAACTATCATGAGTGACAATGGAACCGCTTTCGTAGGGGAAAATTGAAAATTAAATTTTTAACTTAAAAAGAAATGGTAAATAGTATCTCAAGAAATTCAAGACTTTGAAGCTATAAAACCAATTCAATGGAAATTTATTCCACCCTCCTCTCCTTTCATAAGAGGTGCATGCGAACATTTAGTTCAAACCATAAAACGAGCCAACACTAGAACATCAGAAGAGGAAGCACCAAAGGAGGAGACACTTCAAACCCTTCTTACAGAATCTGAACACCTTGCTTATTCAAGATAACTTACACACGTTGGAGTATCAGTAGATCAGCAGATGGTAGTGAATCCCTTAGTCCTTCTGATTTTCTGATGGGATCTTCAAGTGGATTACCACGTCATTCTTTGGATGATAGAGATTTATGTCTATTTTCGTCTGGCAGATTATTATGGGCAATATGGTCAAAGAAATACTTGCCGACGCCCATAAAGAGACCAAGATGTAATTCTTCTACACCTAACTTACAAACCTGAGACCTTGTTATAATTGATGATGGAAACTTTCTTTCGGGAATTTGGCCATATCCAGGAAAAGATGGAATCGTTAGAGTAGCAGATGTGAAGATTTAAGTGGGTGCATTGAGATTGCCAGTTGAAGAGGTTGAGCCAGAATCGTCAGCTTAAATTAGTAAGGCCTTACGTAATGTACCTTACGGAGGGGCTATGTCGATGATACTGGCACCTTTGTTTTAAAGTTTTATTATATAAACTTAGGGACAGATTTTGAATATTTTTTTTTGTCTAGATAGATGTCACCTGCTTTTTCGTTTCCAATTGTTGTAGGGTTGCAAAATATTATATTGTATGGGATTTATTGAAGAGTTCTACGTTTAATTTCCTGTTGTCGACAGTTGGCAACTTATAAGTGATGCCCCAGGTCTTGCGAGCGTTCAAAGGCAATCCACAAGCATTTATCGTTCGGCTATAACGACTAGGTTATCGAACGCAACGTTTTTAGGGACGAAGTTAAACAACATCTAATCTGATAATGCCCAAAGTAGATAAATTTATAGATTTTAAAATTTTTTCAACTAGGTACCTTAGTTTGGAGACAATACCCAGGATCTTTAATGTGGAAATCATATTTTGAAATCTTAGAAAATAACTAGAAAACCAAATTGTTATACCATATTGCCATCTCTACTGAACGTAGAATTATCTACTAATTGCTTAAGGCCCTGACAAGATACTAAGTACGCTATTGGCCAGTGATTTGTAGGTAGATTTAAAAAAACTGGCTAAGTGCGAGTTGGAAAGTTTCTTACGGCACGTTTATTGCTTTGTTTTTTGTAACATTCAACCATTAGAGGATCTTCCTCACCCAACCAACAGTTATCAATTCTTTAGAGTACATGTTCTGCCCACTGCTACTGTAGCACAATAATTTAACAATGTCAATCCTGTATACAAAGATGTGGTCAAAAATAATTAACACAGGAAAAAATCTATTGAATTGGAATATAATTATTATCAACAGCTTCAAGTGTTCATATTTACCCGGTGCATATTTTATTAATACAATTTAATAATATTTTTTAGCCCAGAACCGATGCAATGACTGCTGAGGAAAGAAGTCCACCTGGAGACTGTTGAATTTGTGGGATAAAACCACGATCATCAGCCGTGTAGGTTACAATATAGGTATTCCATCAGGTGCGGTCCATGCATATTCTCCTTGGACAGCGATTCCCTCGTCATCAGTTCCTTGGTTTTTTAATTGACCCTGTTCTTGGTGTTTGATGCCGTTTGACGACTCGTATCTCCATAAAACGAATTAAAATTAGTTATATATTTATTCGTGACAGCAATGTCTGCTACTGCTGTCAAAGGACCGACAGCCGTTGGAGCTGACGCGCGACGTGTCCTGCGGTAACCGCTTACCACCAGGCAGACCGCGAACGAGCAATCCTAAATGCCATCATTTGTCATCCATATAGATACCCTACTAAAAAACTATATTTAAAGTATCATGTACTTACTGTCCGCCAACTATTTTACGTTCAGGTATGTCTTTATCTACTCTCATCAATTGATTTTTATGACCATTCCCTTTACAATATTAGACGAGACAAATATATTTTCCACTCCTTCTCTTAGATAAAAATTTTCCAACCGCTTTTGTTTATTTGTTGGACCTCTTATATATATAATAATAAAAATAATATACTTTATTGCACGTAATATAACAAAAACAATAGGAACATAGAAAAAAAAATGCAAATGGCGATCTTATCGCTATGAAGCGATCTCTCCCAGATAACTTTTAATATAAGTTCGATTGCAAAACGGCTTTTCGAAATTGGTTACTTTCATTGGACTATAACGACACAGAAAATTTACTTAAAATAATAAGTTAATATAGTTTCCAAATTGCCCAATTACTTTACACAACACACTTGTTTCCAAATACACATTTGTAAGAAAATTCAAACACAACTCCAAATTTTACATTCACATTGCAAGCGCACCCTCAAACACACATATATCATCTACACGCGTTCATAAACCAACTCATCCACATCAAACACTTATTAAGAAATTTAAATTATTTATATCGTGTATTTTACCCTATGTTACTTTTTGTTGCCCGACTACGGCGAAGCAACGAAGGTTATAAAATTTTTTTTCTTATATTTTTTATTTCTTTTAATTTTAATTACTTGTATGTTTATCGGGTATTATAATAATTTTTCTTTTAAATTTTACTTGTTACCTAATTCTAAAATCCGCTAATAATGCATTTAGTGTGTAACGTAACGTTTAATTTAAATGACAAAATACAAGAAGAGCATAAGCGCCTATAAGAACAGGCTAGACCTAGTTTAGGCACTTAAGTATCAACTTTAACCCTTCCAGAATTTTAGTATAGTCATTGTATGCACTGCACAAATGATGTAAAACCTTTTGGATCAATAAATATATTATTATTATAGTTATAGTATAGTCAGGCAGACCGCAAGCTTGTTTGCCACCTAAGGGGGATAAAAACACACACTGCATCAAAAGCAGTGTTGTGGCGATAGGCTCACCCCCTGCCATGCAGGACTAAAGTGGTTGGTGAAAAGAGGCTGCGTTCCCCACATGATTACTTACAAAAAGTTGTAAGCATCCAGTCCACTATTTTTGGTTTCATACCAAAGTACTTGAACATCTTCATGATTCTGGCCCTGAGGAGCTGTTAAAGCAGCAGCAAATAAGGATAAAACCACGATCTGAAACAAAAAGACATACGTTCGACTTCATCCTTCGAATTCCAAATCACTCTTCACCTTACATAAAAAATATCACGTCACTTCTTACCGACCAGTTTCATTGTAATTTATGTATTGTCCTAAGAGTTCGAAGAGCAATTTGTATTGATGATTACCTGTATAGACAGTTCTTTTTATATATTTCTTCTAATACTAAATTGCAACACAACTGATGGGTCTCAGTGCTTCATCACGCCTACAGAGTTTTTTGGGTTCCATGCTAAAATGGTAAAAAACAAAACATTATCAGACTTCGGTGTCCGTATGTTTGTATATAACAACTGGTTTTTGCAGTAATTACAAGTGTTATTGCTCTTGAAAATTTGAACATATGTTGAACCTGCTTGCCTGCGTTTATCCAAGGCAGAAAGAATATAATACTCTTAAAGGAAACGTGGATAATATTTTTATAAGGAAGAAAAATATATAAAAATTTAACGACTATTGGAAATGGGTGCTTATTTACGGGGTTATATAAATTATATAAACAGATTTTTAAGGTTTCCGTACCTAAAGGGCAAATTTATTGAGTAAATTGTGAAGGCAATAGCTCAGTCAGCGAGCCACATCGCGAGGGTGCCGCGCGAGGCAAATGCTTGCTCAGTCACGCATTCAGACGCACCTCACCCGCGGCAAACGAACACACTGCTTCGGCTGAAAGTGCGGCGGGCTGAGCCGAACGTTGTCGGTTTTTGTCGATGCACAAAGGTGCCTCAGTAGGTACGATTGCCTCGCGCTCTGAGGACTGCTGCAGTTTGCCTCGGTCGCTTAGTTAGCATGTGGCTTAAGTATCAAGTTAATACAATTGTATGGTGAATATAGATGACTAAAAGCTTATTTTTCCTTTTCTTTTTTTTGCATGAGTCAGAGAAGGAATATATAAACGCAGCAGTGGCGACAGCTTTTCATATTTAGTGCTTCATGATGATCTTGACTGAAACTGGCTCGGCCTTGCCGCACGTAGAAGTCTCTGGCAAAAAAATTACAGACCGAAGCTGCCTCGCGTAACATACGCCCAAGTCGAGGTTGCTTGCTCAGTCAGGATCCGGCTATTGAGTAACAGACTTGAAATTTGAATGTGTTGATTTAAATATCGACCCAAAACAGAATATTAAATCAGAAATACAATAAAATGGTTTCTTGAAGGTTCTATAAAGACAGAGTTGTGTTTTTTTCTTAAAAGGGGCGTTAAAAATAGCAAATATAGACCATTTTTCTTTTGTTTTCGAACTAGACATGGAAGCCAGTTGGGAATTTGTGATTCCTATGTGCGATGGGCGATATATTAAATTCACATAAAAATAACTGAAAACGACAATTCATGACTAAGTTCGTTAGGAGAGGTACAAAGATTCAAACTGGACATAGCGTAGGCGTTTGATCAGGAGTGGCACCGCGGTCTTCTGTCGAAGTTGCTATCTTACGGAGTGTCCAAGGGTTTGTGCAAATGGGTGACTAGCTTTTTGTCCGGCAGATGCACACGAACCTTAGTTTTAACCGTGTGCTTGTTTGCCACCTGAGTGGTAAAAAAAAAGTTGACGGTAGTTGCTCTGACAGCATGGACATTAATGCTGGTGTCGCGCAAAGCTCTGTCTCCTACGCTGTTTCTACTGCATATCAATGACATGTGGCACATCAACAACATACATTGCTATGCAGATGAGAGTACTGGAGACGCTTATTACACGGGTCATGCAAGCATCCCTCGTTCCGTTGTGGAAGAAAATCGTGGAGAACTTGTGTCTCAAATTGAAACCACTCTGTCCAAAGTCTCTAACTGGGGACGGGAAAACTTGGTCCGATTCAACCTTACAAAGACACGAATCTGCGCGTTCACCGCTTACAAAACACCATTCACTGTGGTCCCACAATTCCAAGAAACTCCCCTCTCCATCTCCAAGAGCATTGGGATCCTTGATGTTGATATCTCCAGCGATGTTCAGTTCCGTGATTATTTGCAAGACAAGGTGAACCTGGCATCCAATAATCTTTGTGTACTTAATTGAGCGAAGCCTCACGTCGGGGCAAAGGTTGCTGCTTTACAAGTCGCAAGTTCGAACTCATATGGAGTACCGCTGCAATCTCTGGACGGGTGCACCCGGATACCAGCTTGGCCCTTTTGACTCGGTTCAACGAATGGCTGTGAGAATTGTCGACGATTCCAAACGCACTTGCCGTATCGAGCGCTTAAGTCTGAGGAGTGACTTTGCATCCATTTGTGTGTTCTATCACTTGTACAATGGTTAGTGTTCTGAGTAATGGTTCGAAATGATGCCCATGTCTACTTTCTACCATCGCCCCGCTCGCCATCGGCAGGGAATTGTCACACTTTAGAACCGAAATGGTCGCGAACGCGTGGGTTGTGGAATGAGCTCCCTGCCATGGTTTTCTCTAAGGACTAGAATATGGGTTCTTCAATAAGAAGTTTAAGTTTAAGTTCAATTAGATTTTTGAAGGCAGACCGTAGGCTTGTTTGCCACTTTAGCGGTATAACTAGAGTCCGAATGTACCGTTTTTTATTCAACGACGCGACATTGATTACAAACCTTGATAAATTCTGAATGAACTAAACATTATTTCGAATGTACTTATTTGTTACGTTTGTCAATCACTATTGATATTTTTTATGTGTTTGTTTTAATATTAACAACAAAAGCAAAAAATCCTTTTTTAAAAATAGCGTTTTTCAATGCTCTAAAAAGAAGAAAATAAAATTTTCCTTTAAAATAAATTTTAACTATCAACTTATAACCACATTATACACAATTTATATGACCATAAAAGCTTGTCGCGCGATTTACTTGTTTAAATAAACTAGTACCGTTTTAATTGAGTAACTTTATCTGCTTAGTTTATTTTCATTTAATTTTAGTTCAATTAAATACTCTGTAGGTACTTACGCAAACCTCGCGACAAGCTTTTATGATCATATAAATTGTTTATAATGAGGTTATAAGTTGATAGTTAAAATTTTAAAAGAAAATTTTATTTTTTTCTTTTTAGAGCATTTAAATAAAAGCTTCTTATTTTAATTTTTTTTTACTTTTTAGTTTTCTAAATCTTTTAATTTCCTAATTATTTTCGGCAAGCCCTTTCATTTGATACCCGTATTGCAGAAGCATAAAAAATAACTATTCCGCCATATTGGATTTAGATTGACGTCCGATTATTTTTCGAGTTACTCTCAACAAGCTCGACTTTCATTTGATACCCATATTGTAGAAATGCACTAAAAATAACTATTCCGCCATCTTGCATGGTCTGCCATATTGGATTTAGAATGATGTCACACAGCTTATCGTATATTGTCATCCAAACTAAACTTGTATACAAAATTTCAGCTCAATCGGTTGAAGATATGTCCTACGAAATTGAGTAGCAATATTCCACCCTAACAAACATACATACATTGCAAGTTAAATAAAACCTATGAAAAAATATATTTTTTCTAATTAAAAAAATGTTTTAGCTTAGTTTTTATGACGGGTATGTGAATGACATAATTATTGGTCAATTAATGCTTATTAAGATAGTAAAATTACTGTCGAAGCGGTACAAAATTATTATTTTATGGAAATTAACTAAATTTATAGATGACATAAAAGATTTATACAGTCATAAATAAGCATATATCACAAAAATTATGCAATCGTTGTAACGATTGTACTTGTATTTTAACTGGCTTCAAAAAGATGCACTTAAAAGGTAAAACTAGTCACTTACTTCTAAAAATCTGATCTGAATTACAGTTTAAGGTGTTGTATCGTGCATGTGAAGTGTGTTAGAAAGTTTAGGTCCACAGACACCAACTTCAAACTGTAATTCATATCAGATATTTAGAAAAAAAAAACAATTATTTTGACCTTTTTACTGCATCTTTTTAAAACCGGTTGTTTTTTTTTGGTTATTTTTTTTTTATATTTTACTATTGAGTGACGAATTGCTTTCGAGTGTACAGGCGTTGTGTTATGTTGTGTGATTGCGTAAACAAAGCATATTTATGCAATAGCAGCAATCGCGGTTGAGTTGCTGCAATTTTTTGAAGAGTTTCGTTGTCTGTCTCCAAAACTTATCATATCTATATGAAATTTGAATGGGACCATATCGGATATACCACTTTCGAACAAAAAAAGAAATTTTGAAAATCCGTCTATATAAAAAAGAACTTTAAAGAAATTTCATTTCGCACTGATCTTTGCTATTTACTTTCATTTCTCTAGTTTAGTTTTAACTAGTTGCAGCGCTTGCTGTTTTGTTTACGGAGACTAGAAAAAAAGGCTTGAAGAAAAGAAGCTACATGAAAAAATTATTATTTAAAAATAAAAATCAGCTGTTGGCCTTTAATCTTAAATGTTCACATCCATGCAAGGACATAAGTCTATAGAGAAGTTCAGCGTAGATTTTGAAGAATTATTTGTTAGCTTGACCTAAGTCCAAGCAGATGGAGACGAGCAAATATTTGAAGTTCTCCATCTTCTGAACGAGAAAATAGCGATCTAATGTTATACAGACGGTGTTACCAACTCCCGTCTCAGTACCAACATCGCTTGTGGTTGGTTTCAGTCCCTTTCTAGCCACAGTTGACGAACATTCGTTAGCCCCTAGCAAAAACTAGTCAGGAAATTTATCTGATATAATTCGTAGGGTAACCACTTAACGCATCAACATTGGCACTGTATATTATTCAATACACATTTTCTGTCCCATGCGTTGGTCTAAAATTAATAATAACCTGCATTGGCCTATATCATGAAAAATACTGCATCTAAATCAGTACAGCAGATTCTTATAATCACACATTCAATAAACGAACTTCCACCTTAAACGCAAATCTCTGTTCGTTCCATCGTCTCGTCGTCGCGGGTATAAATATAAAATGACAGTTTGAACAATTCTACGTATGCTCGTTGAAAATTAGAGTGTACTGTATACAGTTTTAGTAAAATAAAATAAAAAATATGAAAAAGGAGCCCAGTTTAAATCAGATATACCGGCATTGCCAATGAAAGAGTTAAAATCTAAATGGGCACTAAGTTGTTTAATACTTTCTTTACACATAATATCTACGGAAAACACAAAAAGTCTTTATTTTTTATATTTTAGTAGATACCAATTTGTGAAGGTTTTTTTATAGATCTTGGCTCCGCAGTTAAATCTCTGCTAAACATTTTCACATATGTGTTTTGGTGCCGTAAAATTAATTTTTGAAAAGTAGATTCTTATTATGAAGTTATATAATTTCCATACTAATTTTATACTAATTTTATGAAAGCAACCGTACCGTATAACATTCACTTGGTTTTCGAATGGTTGTCTCTATAAACCTACGTTAAATAACGTTCCCAAAATTTGATGTAGATTTTTGATGAGTGAGTCAGTCGGTGTTAAAAATGGTAATTTTTGGACGAAATTTAAATAAAATTCACGAAATTTAGATTTTAGTAAATTTGACGGTTTTATTCGACACACTTAATTGTAACAAGTAACTGATTTTGAGTTAAACTCGAAATCAGGTCGAAATGAAACGTGTAAAAATACACATGACAATTGTTACCGCTTATCTTTTTGAACTGGTCGGACACACTGCCACGGAATTTGATTCTTATTTTAAACTAGCTTTTGCAAGCAGCTTCGCCCGTCCTAAGTTCGGTTATCGGTGTGGGATTTTTACGCCATGTCGATCATAGAAGGAAATTTTGCTATAGCAATCTATAACAGTAGCTATAGTTCACCCACTTGAAATTCGACTTTACTTATTCCTATTAGAAATTTTACGGGAAAAAAAGTAATGCCCTTGTCCCTTTAACAATATCTGTATCAGCTACAATGCTTTTTTGCGACTTTAAGCAATATAAAACGAACACAAATATATAAGGATATCCGTAGATAACACAATAAAAAAGGTATAGTAATAACAATATACAGTAAATTGATAAATCAAACGGTATCTTCTATCAATTTTATTATTTAATTTTAGTTAAATAAAAATAATACATTTAAATATATCAAACTGTCTAGTTTATAGATTTATAGTTGAGTATTTACAATCAAATATAATTTATTGAATTTGTTTAACCTTCAAATACATCGGAGAACAATGTAGAAAATGCGGATTTGATTACAAATATGACATAACATATAAGATTCATAAATCGTTGAGTTGAGGAAGATGATTTAAATATTAATTTCAAAATGACGGAACAAATACGGAACAAAGTAGTGGGAGTATTATCATTGGAATTTTTTTTTTATTGTTTTTAGCTATTTGCGATATACATAATGTAAGTAGGTATGTATAAGAACCATCCGTGTTCTAAACGCAATACCTTATGGTTACGTAGTTTAAGAATTATAACAGATATCTAAGAAAATTATATATGCATATTTTATCCAATATAGCTATTAATACACGGAAAAAAAAGAGTTTCCAAGTTCTATTCCACCAAAATAATTTGCATTCAGTCAAGAAATCCAACTATTTTGGACATATTTTGTTCACAGAAGGCAATATTATTTCCCAGAAAAAAAATCATTTTATAAATCGAAATTGATAAACTTCTTTTCGTATGAACAAATTTTTTTTTATACAAATAAATGTACGTTTTAGATCAACCAAACTTAAATTAATTACCCTAAGACAGTTAATAAAAAAGTATTAAATAAATACATTTTTATATGCAACATTTTATTTTTCTTCGTTTGAAACAAAAAATAATTTTGCTTTGATATAATTTATTTTGCGCCAAAATCATGGTTTTCTTAAATCTGAGACGTCACTTATTAAAAAGTATATTTTTCGATGAAAATAATTGTATCTTAAATCAAAGCCAGTGAAATGATTTTAACAGAATTTGTTAGATTCTTGACTCAAAATCTGATATTTTAAGCTGAATCTCTTGTTTTAGTCGAAACAAATAAAATACCTGCTTTAAAATATTAAACATTTTCGTTGAAATTAATCAGCTAGTATCGCTCTGAACGAATTTTCTTTTCGTTTAAGTAAATACCTGCATTTTCAAAATTGAATGAATCTCATCACTGTCCTTCATAGGATTTCGTGTTGGCTTTTAATTTTAAATAATTGTTTATTGTAGGGTTTTGTGCGTCAAATTAGTATCAGTTTATGCGAGAAACCCACAGTTATTTATTTTCTGAGAATTGAAAAGCTTGTGGCCCAGTCGCATTCGTCTATCTGAAACGATAAGCGAAGTTAAGCAACGTCGACCGTGGTCAGTACTTGGATGGGTGACCGCCTCTTTTTCCATGTTTAAGAAGGATCGTTAAATAGTCATAACAATTATAATTAAACATAACGCTGTATAATCAGCTAAAGGCGAGAATAGCTACTAAGCTCGACAAAGTCCATATAAAGGCAGTGATGTTGACTGCCTAAATGGCCCAAGCCTCCAGAAAAGAGGCCTGTGCCTCTGCAGTAGGGCACTACTAGCTCGACAAACGTCCGCTAAGACACACACTAATTCAGTGTCTGACTCTATATGGCCCAAGCCTCCAGAAAAGAGTCGTAGGGCTTTTTAAAAAACTTTATTTAATCTTGACGGATAACTATGTCATTTTGGACCGAAACATTTTTTGTTTTAAACTAAAATATAATGTTATTAATTTAAGAGCTGCCGTAGTCAAGTTAAGAGCACTATTCTATTGTGTGAACTAGAAATTTCTTCCGTGCAATAACGCACGAAGTTCTACGCCCAAGAAAACTAAGTGTTTCAAATAAAGAAGCATATTTTTCTTCAATGAATTAAATATTGTTTCGAATTGATAGAGTTTTATTTACTGGTTCAAAGAAATTTAGACTGCCTAAATGGCCCAAGCCTCCAGAAAAGAGGCCTGTGCCTCTGCAGTAGGGCACTACTAGCTCGACAAACGTCCGCTAAGTCACACACTAATTCAGTGTCTGACTCTATATGGCCCAAGCCTCTAGAAAAGAGTCGTAGGGCTTTTTAAAAAACTTTATTTAATCTTGACGGATAACTATGTCATTTTGGACCGAAACATTTTTTGTTTTAAACTAAAATATAATGTTATTAATTTAAGAGCTGCCGTAGTCAAGTTAAGAGCACTATTCTATTGTGTGAACTAGAAATTTCTTCCGTGCAATAACGCACGAAGTTCTACGCCCAAGAAAACTAAGTGTTTCAAATAAAGAAGCATATTTTTCTTCAATGAATTAAATATTGTTTCGAATTGATAGAGTTTTATTTACTGGTTCAAAGAAATTTGATCTTGTGATAACTTTATATTATTTTAAATATTTAAGAGAAATAATATCTTAGATGAAGTTAATATTCGTTGGTGCATATATGAAACGATATTCTCTTGGCTCAACTAATTCTTTTTTACCGTGTAGTATATAAAAATATAATAATAGTAGTAGTTGTAAAATAAAGTTAGTAAAAAGTAATATAATTATTATTTTATCAGACTTTTATTATTTTTAATTCACTTTACTTTCATTTTTAGGATTTCATACCTCAAAAGGATAAAGGAACCCTCATAGGATCACTTTGTTATTTGTCTGCCCGTCTTCCAAGACAATTTTCTAAGGACGATATTAAGTTGAAATTAATATAAAATACTAAGGTCTAAGGTCCCTTAGAGTTTTAAAAAAAATAATCCTAAATCAACGCAATAAAATAATTTTAAATACGGCCATTTTTAACCCATATTTTGGCATTCACAAATAAATCAAAATCTATGGGGTACTTCCCGTTGACCTAGAATCATGAAATTTGACACGAAGCAAGGTATTACATCACAAATATAGGAAAAAAATCCAATAATTTTAAGGCAATAACCTGAGAATTAATCTCATGATGGAAGAACTATCTACATTTTATTATAATAAATTGGTACGGTACTCGGTGCGCGAAGTTAACTAAACTAAAAAAAAAAAAAACCGGCCATGTGAGAGACCTTTTTTTAATTTTGTTAATATATCTTTCTATATTTTTTTTTATCTGAATCGATATAAATATGGCTAGATTGCTAAGAATGTACGAAAGGATAGACGTGACGTAGCTCTAAAAATTCTGTTTTTGCTATTTGGTTATGGAACCCAAAAATGAACAACTGTATTCCTGTAGAGTAATTGACAAAACCATGGCAACAGTGGGCAATATTGTTCAATATTTTTTTTTTAATTGCACCTGTGGCACTCGGGTGTATTTTATCTAAGGCTGTAATCGGTAAAAAACAACAAAAGTTTTTTTGTAACCAGTTTAACAAATAAATTATAAGATATAAGATTTTTGTGTAAGGGATGAAACAATGGAAGGAGGAATAAAAATTAAAAAAAAAAGGAAATAAAATTATAAATAAACAGCTTATTGTCGAAATCTGGAAAAAAAAACGTGAAACCAAAGAGATTCTTTTACTATGTTTGTAAATTGAATTAAGGCAATTCCTAAAAAAAATTGTTTAGGAACCCAAATTAACTAAAATATAATGTCTTTCAGTAACAATACTAAAACTTAAAAAATATACAATATTTGTGAGGAGACTTAGTAAAGTATATATTTTATGTTGTTTTTCTTTACACGTGCAATTCGGAAGTTAGTATGGCGGGGTGGCTTGTATACCGATAACACTTTAGAATAACTTTTATGCTTACATTAAAATTGATAGTAAACACGCAATAAAAAAAAGTCACACTATATAACGTTAGAAACCTATACAGCCACACTTCGATTAATATTATATTAATTCTTAATTTTTTTACAGTTTTTATTTGTGATGTTATTTAAGACACCGATTAAACCACCGGAAAGCCGCATCAAATTAAATATAGGTAGACCATTGCTTAAATTAGAAATAATTTCAAATAGTTTTTTTGCAGATATGTGCAAATTCTTGGGTAGTTGAATGAATTTGGCGAGGCTTGTGTTTACTTTCCTAATATTCGGAATGAAAAGTAGAGTGATAAATTCGGGTGCAAAAGCCAATTTATTCTAGACATAAATGGGTGCTTTTTATCTCGTATACAACAATCTAATTTTTATAATTTATTTGTCAAACCTCTACCTAAAGATACTCTAAAGATAAAACTATTTTTTTTTACATATTTTCAGTATTAACAGTATTTTCAGTATCAACAGGCAGTTTACATATGACGCTTGCAAGTAAAATACACGTAGAGATACATAACAGTATCAGCAGAGGTACATTGTGTATTAAGGGTGGTAAAGAGAAAATTACTAATGAGAAGTTATTGAGAAGCCTAAGGCCGAAGTTTGCAATTTACCGCCCGTGTTACACGCAATGTTCTTCATCATATTTGCGAGTAAAGAAATAAAAATATATGCCAATGATTGCATTATGTAATATATATTGATATATTACCACCCGTGGGTTCCATGAACGCGCGCTTTGCTTTGAAAAAGTAAGATTTACATTGAAAGAGCCCGTCGGAGTAACTTAAGGTCTTAGCACCCACTTTACCTGCAAATAATGACTTTTGTCATTTGTTAAGAAAATCCAACTGGGCCGGAAAAAAATTGAGAAGGAAGCCGACAGGAAGCGAATGCTAGTACTTTTAAATACGAGTAAAAGTTTGTAAAACGAGTTTTAAAATAGCAAAGCATGATTGATAAGCTAAATTTAGTATAATTGCATACAATGCTTTTTACGACCAGAAAAAATATAATGACTAGTGAAAAAATAGTACCTGGACTATATTTTTTTGACTTTTGAGGCACCTAAAAAAATGTTGGTGCTATGGCATGGTATTAAAGTAGGGGGAGCTAGAATATTCTCTTCGCTGCACTTACTGTTTGTATAACTTCACGATGTTTACTTTTGTAAAAAATAATTTGAAATGGGTATGATAGCAATTTTGTGAATAAGAATCTTAATTATAGCAAATGATGCAGTAACCACGCAGCGCGATCTTTTTCTTAACTCAGCGCCATTTAGTGGCAGCGTTTTGAACCGCTTTATAGTAGAGTTTACTCGTTTCTAGTGCTGGTTCATACTTTATGCAACGAGTTGCAAAAAAGACTAATAATATGATACCAACTAGTTTTGGCTATATAACCTTATGATTTGGACAGTTAGCTGGATAGTAGGTACAATAAATGGCGTAGAGTGTTTAGGTGATGTATGTTTAAAAAAATAGTATTTTCACAGTTTGGTTGCTTGCTTGTCAGCCTTCATACGTTTCTACTGTTGGGGCACAGCCTACCCTCATAAGCGAGGGTGATTTGGGCCACAGTCCACACGCGGGCCAAGTGCGGATTGTGAAATTCACATACGTCTTTTGTTTTCTTGACGTATGCAGGTTTCCTCCCAATGTTTTCCTTCACCGAAAAGCCAGTGGTGTAAATAAATAAATCAGTTTACTTGAGAAGTTAAGAAAAGACTCATTCTCCGCCACTCGGGACGTAAAGTGGAATTTAAACCCCTCGGCCACACAGTTTATATTAATCACAGTTTATATAAATATATTACATACATTGGTGTAATACCTTTTCTTCGCGTTATTCTAAATACTTACATTTTTTCTGAGTTGGTGACATACAACTCATCACACCTTACAACATTAATGCACAATGCACAGTGCAGTTTCAGAGGAACTTCTCGCGAACGCTTAAGTTATGGAATGAGAATGGAAAGGTCTTCTCTATGCATTACAGTATAGGTTTGTTCAAGAAAGAAGTAATATTTCTTTAACCTTTGGTTGGCATCGCCCGAGTAATGCCCTAGGTGTTGCAAGGGTCTATAGGCTAGGGTAACCGCTGAAGAGTTAAAGGAAAAAACAATTAGGTAAGTTTGGTTTTTGGAGCCATACAGGACTAATCTTTCTTGAATTCACTGTTCCATGCATTTTGGTTTGGTGCGCTTTAAGTGCGTTAAATGCAAAACCAAGACGAATTGTAGACAATAGTATATAATCAGGATTTTGATAAATATTGTTATAAAAACTTCAACATGATTCTAAAACTAAATAATTTATCAGAAAGCGAAATCGGATAATAATGTTCATCTCCCCTTGATAAAGACCTTACACAATGTGTCGTTTTCACTTAGCTTCGAGTGCAGATCTTGACAAGATCTTGAGTGAATTGGTCACCAATAATTCGGGAAATAGCCCAAAGATGGCATTGAAAATAGAAAATTGATGATATTCTTACGTGAAGTTTCTAGAAACCCCAAATGTTTATATCTATAGGTAGGTTCAATTACTCCACGCTTAACGCTTTTCGCAACATTAGATAATTTTACCATCTTTCTTCCCTAACGGTTCTCAATTCTTAAGAAGACACATTTTGTTTATTGCTACTTTAGTATAATAAATTTACAGTGTACTTTAGTTTAGGGAGCGAAGATCTCCCTAACAAGGTTTAAATTTTTAAAGGGTCGGCAACGAACGAGTTATGCCTTTGGTATTGCAAAAATCCATAGGCTACGGTGACCGCTTAACATCAAGCGGACTGTTACTTTGTTTGCCACCTCAGTGGTATAAAAAAGATCGAGTTTGTGTAAAAAAAAAATATTATGATGATAAGTTACACAAGAAATAAAATACAAAAAAATAATTCAGTAAAGTTTATCCTATTGATTCAGTATATAAATATTATATACAGCTTCAAGTGTTCATATTTACACGGTGCACATTTTATTAACGTAATTGTTTTTTTATCCTAGAAGAGAAGCTACGACTGCTGGAGGCACAGCACCACCTGGTGGCTGCTGGATTTGTGGAAGGAAACCACGATCATCAGCCGTGTAAGTTACAATATAGGTAAGTCCATCAGGACCTGTCCATGCGTATTCTCCTTGAACAGCAATACCTTCGTCATCGGTTCCTTGGTTTTTCAATTGACCCTGTTCTTGGTGTTTGATGCCGTTTGACAACTCGTATCTACACAAAAAAGATAAGTAAAATATTAATTCACGAAATACCTACAGAAAGTCACTTCATTTCAATATGATACTTCATTACAACATTACTTATATTCAAAGAAAAAAAACTAGAACAACAGTTAGTACAGCACTGTTTTCGAAAGCGCAAGACACAATTACACTATTTTAGGCCCTATCAACTTTTGTTAAAAGTTTGGTCTACATATGATAACAGTAACGTATGTAACATAGTATTAAAAAGTGATATCTTACAAAAAGTTGTAGCCATCCAATCCACTGTTGTTGGTTTCATAGCGAAGTACTTGAACGTCTTCATAATTCTGGCCCTGAGGAGCTGCTAAAGCAGCAGCAAATAGGGATAAAACCACGAACTGAAACAAAAAGTCATATGTTAGACTTCATCCTTTCAAATTCACAAATCACTTTTCACTTCACTTTTTGCAATCACGTCACTTTTTACCGACCAGTTTCATTGTAATTTATGTATTGTCCGCTGAGTTCAAAGAGCAATTTGTCTATGAGATGATTACCTGTACAGACGGTTCTCTTTATATATTTCTTCTAATACTGAATTGCAACACAACTGATGGGCCCCAACGCATCATCATACCTACAAGAGGTCGTTTTTCATTCAACGGCACGACACTGATTACAAACCTTGATGAATGCTCAATGAGCTGAAGATTAGCTAAATGTACTTATCCTATTTTTGTCTTCAGATTTTAACATTTATTAAGTATTCGCTTCCATATGACCATAAACGTCAAATATTTATGATATATAAATCAGTCTTTAGAAAAGTTTAGGTTAAGGTGGTATTATGGTACATTTACATTCTTTACAAATATGTATTTCGCTATGCTGTCAGCTCAGATATACATAATTATAAATATTGCAACAGGGTTGGGTACTTAAAACAATCCTATTTTTAAATGAGAACCTATTACTTTAACAAAAAATAGAAAGCGGTTAATTGACTACTGAAGTAGCGCAGTGGTAGGTATTTGGACAGCCGAATCAAATGTCCTAATTTTAATCAATGGAATGAGCAACAAAACAATACAATAAATGTTAAACAATGTTTTGCAAATTAACAAATTAAGTGTCGATTCCGGCAAGACATTTTAGGAATGTCGTATCGGATAGTAAAAAAAACTTTAAGCGCACAATAAAATGCAAAAGCTGCGACATCAAAGTGAACGTAGAGTATGTAGTTAACTTATTTTCATACGTACATCACTAAACTATACTTACTACGTATAGGTATGGTATCTTATTTGACCTATACCACGTTTCTTAAGTAATTACTAGTACCAAATGTCAATGTTAATAGGGATTTAAAGAGGCAATTTTATACTCGTTGCCAAATATTTATCAAGCAATGCTACGGCGTGTACAGATTATTAATTCGTGTAATGATGAATCAGAATGACGTACCAACTTATAGCTTTAAGGTTTTAGTTACTAGTGTAAAATATATAGTCAAATGAAGTGTTATTATGAACCACGTGAACGTACGTTAAATAAAATCTGAAGTTAAAAAAATAACTTAGATTATTTTTTTTCAAAGTCAAAAGTCAACTATTAGTTAACTAACGGTAATTAGGTGAGTACCAAAATGAAAATGACTGTTTAAGCAATACAACGATATTATTTTATGGAAATTAACTAAATTTAAAGATGATAATGAATGGTTTATGGCAGTCGATATGAATAGGCCTATACTAAAACATTGATGCAATCTCATCTAACGATTGCCATATTAGTAACCTGACGTAAAAGAAAATTTATTAAAACTGAGCTCTGTCATTTGTTTCGACTTCGCTAAGGCGTATAGTTTATGAAGGAAATCTGTTTTTTTGCAGGGATTTCTCTATAACCCTTCTTACGAAAATGAAATAAAAAAATATCTTAAGAGGATACATTTCGCGGCGCCTCGCAGCATGCTTCATACAAACGAATTTCTCACTTATTTTTGACACTTGCTAATCAAACACCATGAAATTTTGAAGAACATGTTCTAGTGTCATGGTTATCAAATACTTAGGAGTTATGGTAGATGACAAATTGAACTGGAAAGAGCACTTACACATGATTTCTATGAGAGCTAGCAAACTAATATTTATTTTTAAACAACTCAGACAAGCAGCAGATAGACAATTACTAATTAACACATACAAAGCCCTTTGTCAGTCTCTACTATCATACTGTATATGTGTTTGGGGCTGTGCAAGTAAAACGTACATTGATGAAGTTGAAAAAGCACAAAGAGCAGTACTAAAAGTACTACTCTACTTACCGCGTTTGTATTCAACTAAATTACTTTATGAAAATGCTAAGGAGCTTAATGTGCGCCAACTTTTTGTTTTTCAATGTTTAAAAAGGTATCATACTAAGTACGTTTCGTTCAAACATCTAAAAGAGTACAGAAGTGTTCTCTACATAGTGTCAGATCTGCCTTTGCGGCAAGACATTCTAACTTTATCTCCCCCATTCTTTATAATAAACTGTTGAAAGATCATAAACATCTTAAAAAATATACTCTAAGACAATTTAAGGAGACTCTGTTTGACTGGCTCTGTATTCTGAGTTATAATGAAACCGAAATACTGTTGGAAATAAAAGTATGATCTTAATTTAATTTTAATTTTATTTTCTTAGGTCATTTTAAATTTATTATATATTTTGCTACAGACTTAACTGCTAAAACTTTTGTATGATCTACTTAAATGTCAGCACTAATTTGTATTCGATTTCTTTTCTATATAACATGGTATGGAAGGGAAATTAAAACTAACTACTGTAACTTTATTTTTTATTCTTTAATCATTTACTTACCGTATAATTTATTTCATATTGTACGAGCAGAGAGTCTGCTTCTTACGTCACAGGGTAACCTATTGTAAGAAGTAGCGTAACAAGTGTCATGTAACTAGTCAAACTGAAATTAATTCATTTTTCATTTCATTTTCATTTCAGTAATAAATATCTAGGTCTGCAGTGTGCCAGTTTTCTATTAAATTTTATAATTCAAAAGTTATACAGGATTCTAGTTTTTCATACAAATGGTTATAAAAAAGATTTGTGGTTAATAAAACAAGATTTTGGAAAAACCGCAGACTTAGGTATTCGGCTTGGGATTATGACTAAGAAATTTCACAGTGATTGATCAGTGAATGTCAAAAAAAAATGAGAAATTCGTTTGTATGGAGCCCGCTGCGAGGCGCCGCGAAGTGTATCCTCTTAATTTAAATAGTCCCCTTGAGAGCTCTTTAAAATCATCAAATGCTATTTTTACTGTAGTAATTTTTCACATGATATGGGAGATAATTAATATAGAAAAAAATCAGCCAAGTACGAGTCAGCCTCGCGCACGAAGTGTTCCGTACTCCATCTATAAAAACGGCAAAAAAATCACGTTTGTTGTATATTATTTTTATATACCCACTTAAATATTTTTTTTATTTTAATTTAATAATTTATGTTTAGTCCTGAGTCGGTAGTGGAACGGACTTTCGCTAGGCCAATCTGTTTTTCACTGAGCAAGTTATTTATAAGAAAATGGCTTAACATCCGATTAAAACTGAGTTGACAACATGACAAACAAAATGAGTTGGGTATGACTTCAGGATCAAACAAACCACTTTCAACATAGGTAACTGTTGATAGTTGCGCTGAATAGTAGGATTTATAGTTTTCGTAGAAAGTTTCCAAAGTCTGTAGTTTTAAATGTACTGATAATATTCATAAAAATAATCTTCTTGACCGCAAAATAAAATTTTACATTCAGGGATATTCATTTTTTAATAATTGTTCTGCAGCAGTAAGTGATGAGTTGAGATGCTCAGTAGTTTTTAATGGAATGTAACTGAAAAAAAAACTAAAGCAATGGCTAATCTTTTTTTCACTTGTGTCATCTAAATGTAACTTGTTTCAAGTTACAAGTCAAGCAAAGTCAAGGTTTGCTTAAAGATTTTGAGTATTTTTATATGTTCTCTAGATGAAAGTTACTTTATAAATACTTAACGTTGCCCATTCGATGGAAGACTAAACTGACTGGAAATAATTACCTTTTTAGTGGTCAATATCCTATAGTATTCTGTACTAGTATTAAGAATTGGATTAAACATAACATTTGGGTTGCCATTGTAGGGTAAATCTGGAAATTTATGCAATAAATTACATTTGAATGTATTAAGCCGTTTCAGTAGTCATTGGCATGGATTAATTTTTTTACGTTTTTTTCTGTCTAACACCATTAACTGCCCACAATTGTTAGACTCTATAGTATTTTAATGGATTTCTAAAGTAGTTGTATGGTAGTAGATATATTCTCCAAGCAAGTAACAAGTAACTTTTTCTAGTACAGTAACTATAAGTTCTCAAAACAAATTATGCAAATTTGATTCACTAAAACAAAGCAAGAAATCTGGTGATTAATGAACTATTTTCCAAAATATTTCCATTAAAATCTTCATTAATGAAATTGTTTTAATTAAAATTGCTGATTTGGTTGAGCACTTTTCCAAAATGAATTTAAAATTATCATAAATTGCGCAGAGGAGTATGTACACACACAAAACAATAAAATACTCAACTTCAACACAGAAAAGATTAGCAGTTTGTTCAACTGAGAAATTTAAAATATTTTTACGCACCTTATTCTTTAGCTGTTTATTATCTTGAATTGAAGAACTACTATGGATTGAATAAACTCGACTGAGCAAACTTTCTAGCTGGTGATTAGAGAAATAGAACATAAACTGATGGCTGTGTAACCAATGTTCTGTAAAAAATGTCAATTTTTTGATAGTTCATAAACAAGTCAATTACAAGTATCTTGAGAAATTCCTTGTATATTCTAGTTCAGCAGTTATATATATCTATTTATTATGACAGATAATTTTTTGATCATATTTACATGAAACTGAGATCTATTTATTCTATTACTTTGCCAAAATAGTCCATGTTGTCTGTAAACCTAATTCAAAATCATTACATGTCAGAATATCGCATTGCTCAATAGAAGCAAAATCTTTTGATTAATAATAGGCTGAAGTGTCAAAAACATTTTAATTACACTGCACAATGAATGCAAATTATTTATCCAAATTATTGGCTGTAGTATTGATTGAATAGACAATATTATTAGTACAGGAGCTTGTTTGACAATATATGTAATATATGTGTGTGCCTGAAATTAACACTCAATGAAATATAGTAGATATATCTACTGGAGGTCGTTAAGTATTGCAGAATATTATTGTATATACTTTATTTAATAATTAAATTGTACTCTACAAATAATCTATAGCAGAAATTGCCCAAAATCTACGAGTATTTGAGTAAATAAGCTTAAAAATATTGAAAATGCATCACGATGAGTTGGCCTGTTTTTATAATATTATGTTTTTGATACGATTTTCTAACTTTTACTCATTGTTGTAGATGTTAGGTGATAACCAAAAGAAATACAAAGGTCAGTTTGTTAAAGTCAGTTTTTTGATTTTCTTTTTTATGGTTCAATACAACTATGTAGGTTATACCTAGCCAACTACCAAAATTCGGAACCTTTTTTTAAAAAAAAACAAAGGCATTACAAATACTTCTAAATCGTCAAAGTAACGAAATATTATTTTTTAAAAGTGTATAAAAAAGAGTTACTAATTTTTTATGAAGACGTGTATCATGCACTAAAAGCTTATTTTTACTTCAAGTATTTACTTTATGAACGTCACTTTTCTTGTTGAAACTATTGATATTTTTATTTAAATTAAAAGATTTTCATACATGTACTGCGACGCTTAAGTTTACGACCTTTAGCAAAACGGGTAAGTATCTACCTTCTTCGGGTTATTGGTACTACAAATATAGTTCTCTTGAAGTATCATTATACTATAACGGTAGGCAGGCAAGCATAAATCGGTACTTTATACATGATACGAGTCAGTCTTCTGGAGTCAGAGGATTTAATTTTCTTTGTTATAGTCACTTCTACGTAATATTTGCCTTTGTAAGCTCTAGCTTAATTTCGATAATGTAACTTTCGATAAGCTCGCTTAGAATATCGTTATATTGTATTGTGTTGTCATTGGTAATACTATGATAATAGACAAGCATAAATAGATACTTTATAGTTTATTGCATAATCCAATTAGAATATTAACATTTTATTTTTATTTTTCTTTAATTTCAAGTTATATATTTGCCAAATCTAATACTTAACTTCATAGTACGGTAAATGGCGGTTTTTGTGTAGCAATTCTTTCAAGAAAGATGGATTTTACTAAAATTTTGACAGTAAGTAGGGAATACCCCAAGAAGCAAAATCTAAGCAAAATTATGCCAAGGTGTGCTTTTTCGCGGGGGGTGAATATTTTTTTACTTGGTTAAGTAAAAAAAGTATGCCTGTATGGTACCGAATTTTACCGAAGAAAATTCCTGACTATATTGTCTACTAGCTTTTACCAGAAGTTGCGCATGCCCTTAATTTCTTTATCAGCGTGGGACTTCTAAGGCAACTTCTTGACTGTAGTAAAACAACCATGCAAGTCACACGTTTTAAGGCACTGCAGCGGGCTCTTACCATTAGCGAGTGGAGGCGTAATGCTGCTTTACCTGTATACCTCTAGGTACGGGATCATTTGGAGTGAAACAAGAAATATTAGGGAGCTCTTCTGTATTTCATTGATGTTATTTTATAATCAGATGTGGCTTAAGAAGGTTATTATATAAACATAACTTAACTCTAGATAAATATTTAAAGAAGTTTTTGGATTTTTGAAGGGTCGGCAACGCGCGAGTGATACCCCTGGTGTTACAAGCGTCCTTAGGCCACGGTGACCGCTTACCATCAGGCGGACCATGTGCTTGTTTGCCACTTTAGCGGTATAAAAAAAAAAAAAAGAACGAGTTGCACTCCGGGAGTGCGGGCAGAAGTGAAAACCTTTACACCCGATTCGCGCTTAACACTCAAATATGTCACAAGACATGTATTTGACATTGTCAAGAAATAAAAAAGAACGAGTTGCACTCCGGGAGTGCCGGCAGAAGTGAAAACCTTTACACACGATTCGCGCTTAACACTCAAATATGTCACAAGACATGTCTTTGACATTGTCAAGAAATAATAATGTTTGTTTATTTACTTTTTTGACGTAGTATATTTGACATCGCAATCTGTCATAGAATTAAAATTCCATATCCAACCTCCCTGTAGTACTCATAGTCGCGAATACTAAAAATAAAAATTTTAATAGGCGTGGCATTACGGTTTCCGTATTTTACAAAGACAAAGATGCACTTTGTTCAATTTCCATATTTTAAACACTTTATATACACGAATTTTACGAATAGTAAAACAGCAGTATGGCCACTACACAGACGGTCGAGCCATCAGCTGTCACCATCCATGGATGCGCGTAGCACGCTGTAACATAAACACACACGACCATTCGCGCAAGCGCCCTGCGCCGCCTAATCGATACAGCAGGCGCAGGCATACATTTGCGCCGCGCCGTAGAAAGAGAGGGGGATACTCCCTCTCCTACGCCGCGCCAGCTAGCTACTCTCCATCCGTCTTACGCATTTTCACGATCAGGACACGTGACCTGACGCGAGTTTATCATTTTTTACCCATACCAAAAAAAAGTGCACAACGTCGCTAAAGAAGTTTTCACTTCAAAAATACAGGGTCATCTAGGTTATCTCTTTGTAACTTACTTCTTTTGGTCTTTTCGTACAAATTTGGGGATCTGCAAATGGTTAACTCCGTAATAGGACATGCAAACTTGGCGTTCCGTAATATTACGATGAAGTTTTTATTGCGATATAATGTTCGCTAGTCTTTCTACTTCCTTATAACCTACTGAGAGGACGTAACCTCTACAGTACCCGTAGTCCTTTACCAAGTTACAAGCTATAACCTTGCCAAATTTAATCAATATCGATTCAGCAATTTAGCCGTGAAAACATAAAAAATAGGCGGATAGGTAGAGACATTTTTAGTATCTATGATATTACAACGCAAAGTATGGATGTTGAATTTTATTGATTTGCCTAAATTTCTTCCCCCATTCATTTTAATTTATGGGATGGGAGATGTATATGCGTGTTATTATTGGCTTTTATAAATATTCATGTCTCTGCACTAACTTTTGAGTCTGGTATTCTAAAATGATGATAATAGATCTTTGAAAAAGACTAAAAAAATAATATTGTCATTCTACAAAAGGACACGCACTAAGCCGGTTTTTTTTAATTTAATGTATATTATTCAGCCTTGGATTAAAGTAGGCCTAAATATAAACACTTTCCTTAGTTTTTAGCTGAATAGGAGAAATCTTCCAACCCCCCCAGGGTTGGAGGATTTTTACGCAAGGAGCATATTTTTGAAGCCTCAACTCAATCTATCTATATACAATGTCATAGTTGTATCTGTTTAGATCATAGCTCTCTAAGGATGATTTTAATCCGTTTAAGTCCGCATTCAATATTGGCTGCACATGCTCGGATGGTAAAACAGTAGATGCGTTGTCAAATAGTTTGCGGGCATATTATTTGTTTACATTTGGTGAACAGGAAATACTTCAATGCCTATGCGATGTCATAGTTAACGTAGCTTAAGTAATCGAGTAATAAACATAGGTCTTCCTAACGAGACATTTTGAAGACTTAATGCGTTAGGTACTTAATACAGTGAGAAAGAATCTAATAAATATGATTTTTTTTTTCAGAACGGATTATGCAGTTGGCTGATGCAGAGATTACTGCTCCACCGCGCTTTTGGGGCGAGACTCTGAAAGACAGAGTCGCGAGGCCTACAGCTGACAGAACCACTAGGTACAGTTTTGAATACCATGTTGATTACCTTTTTCTGGTTTTGTTTTGCACAAAACACACCTCTTTGCAATCACAACTACACACTCAACACAAGGCTTGGTGATACTATAAAAAGAAAACTGTTTTACAGAAATTGTGTTTCATAGACAACTATAAGGGGTTTTGAGGAGCATTTGTTCTTTCACAAGACAGACTTATCTGTAGCAAGTAAAATTAACCTTTTCGTATACTAAAGCTTATCCATAGATTAAGCTATAGAATAATTACTCTCATTCAGGTTTAATAGGACTTTTAAACCTTGAGGTAATTTTTACTTTTAAAGAAATGACCGCAAAGTTATTGTGACATATTGCATGCCTTTAAAAAAATGAATCAGTGATTAAATTCGCAAACTGAAACACAGAACTTCATTTATTCAAGTTTCCTTGTGTCCTAAATGGCGGAGGTTCGAGCCCGGCGTGCACTAATGATGGTTCTTCTTAATTTCATAAGTACATTGATAATTCACATCACTGGCAGTTCAGTGAAGGAAAACAACGTGAGGAAATCTGCATACGTCAAACAAAAAATAAATATGGCCTAAATCACCCTCGGTGAGTGTAGGCCGGCCCCAACAGTGGCGATGTATCAGGCTACTAAGGTATTTAAAATAGAGTAAGCGCATTTGTTCTATGGAAGGTTTTGCATCACCATTTACGATGAATTTAAATTCGTATGTATATTTGCACTTAACACGAGTAGAAAAATTGAGAGGATAAAAGACAAATATTTACCTTAACTTTACAATATGCAATATGCACCATTAATCTTAACTCTTAAAAAAAAATTAAAAGAATTCAATCTTATTACCGTAATTCTTAAGATTTTTTTAGTATTAAAAAAAGTATTACCAAGGACAGTTATCATAGCCTTAATATACTCTTATGACTATCTTGCATACTAAATCCTACTCTAGAAAATACCTTGTAGTATTCTACATAGGCTTTACAGGAAATAACAATATCAATAACTTTTATGTGATAGATACTAACAATATTTTTAGACATAATTATATAAGGACAAGACATAAATATTATCTCTCACACCATTGTGCCAGAGTATAGCAGAGTATACCACAGCCAATAATTTGGCTAAACAATCTCCTTTTATTGAGTAGTGTAATTACTTGCCAGCCTTCATACGTCCCCTCTGCTGGGGCACGGCCTACCCTCTTAAGCGAGGGTGATTGGGCCATAGTCCACACGCGGGCCCAGTGCGGATTGTCGACTTCACATACGTTATTTTTTTTTCTTGACGTATGCAGGTTTCCTCACGATGTTTTCCTTCACCGAAAAGCCAGTGGTGTGACTAAATTAATCAGTGTACTTGAGAAATTAAGAAAAGACTCATTGGTACACGCCGACCCCGGGGTTCGAACCTCAGCCACTTGGGACGTGAAGTGAAATTTAAACCCTTCGAGCACCACCGACCATAGTAGTGTAATTGACATTTCAGCAAAGTATTTGGCTAAACAACCTGCTTCTATTGAGCAGTGCAATTACAATAGTATAGTTGACATTTCAGCTAATCATTTAGCTAAACAACCTGCTTCTATTGAGCAGTATAATAATTTGACATTCAATAATTTAAATTAAATTTTCAGACAACAAAGGACCGCTTTGGCATATTATATAATTCCAACATTAATAATGATTATATTAAACAATCTATGTCTACTCCAGTTTTATGCAAACAGAAACAAAAAATCTGCCAAGTGCGAGTTGAACTAGCGCACGAAGGGTTCCGTACCATTATCTATAAAAATAGGAAAAAAATCCCATCCCCCTCCCTCCTTAAATATTTGTTTTATTTTAATTTAATTATTTATTTGACTATATAATTTAAGCGTGTAACTAATTCTGTGAATAATTTAAGCGTCTACCTGTTGCCGTTATCAATATCGAGCAAAAAAATCACGTTTGTTGTATGGAAGCCCACTTAAATATTTTTTTCTATGTTTTTTATTATTTGTTGTTATAGCGGCAACAGAAATACATCTTCTGTGAAAATTTCAACTGTCAAACTATCACGGTTCATGAGATACAGCCTGGTAACAGACGGATGGACGGACGGAGCTAGTTACCCTTCGGCTAATTATCTTAAAAAATAAAGTTTATCATACTAAAAATAATATTTCATTGAACCTGGTGCATCAGCATATACAAGGAATATCTTAAAAAGAACTAGAAATTGAATTGTTCATAAACTGCAAAAAGATTGGCTGCGCAGCCATCAGTTTATGTTCAATTACACTAATCACAAGTTGGGAAGTTCGTTCAGCCGAGTAAATGCAATCCATGGTGGCTCTTTCATTTTAGTTAATAAACAGCTAAAGTTTAAGGAACGTAAAGACGTTGAGCATCTCATTGTTGTGAGTGTATACAAGCCGCCATGTGCAATGTATGATAATTTTGAATTAGTTATGGAAGAAGTGCTGAAAAAAATCAGCAATTCCAATAAAAAAATCATTGTTTGTGGAGACTTTAATATAAACATTTTAGAAAATAGCTCATTAAGCACCAGATTGCTTGCCTTATTTCGATCTTTTCATTTAATATTTGTTTTGTGAACCACCTAGAATTGCTGTATTTAGATAATAAATAGCCACTTGCATCGACAATATATTTACTGACATAAAACCAATTCAAAAATCAATTATAAGCAATCTAGAGTCAGATCACTGTGGACAGTTAGTGGTTTTAGAAATAAAGAATAGTATTACTAGAAAGGAAAATAAATTTATACCAATAACAACTAAACGGATTGAATCATTTAAATCTAACTTATTGCATAAACTTCCAGATTTGCTTTATAATGGCAACCCAAATGATACGTACAATACTGTTCTTGACGCTATTACTACAGAGTATAATAAAATATTTACTGCAAAAAAGTAGGCGTAAACTGTATGAGTTATATAAAGAAAAAACATATAATAATAGGGAATATTTCAAAAAATACTCAAAAACCTTTAAAAAGGTCTGTCTTGTTGCAAAATCAATTCACCTCAGACATAAAGTAAAAAATTAAACAAATAAAATAAAAACTACATGGAACATAATAAATAATGAAACTGGTAAAGCTAGGAATTCTTGTCAGAACTTTGACTTGATTGTAGATGATACTAGTTTAAAAACAAATTCTGAGGTAGCAGTTGCCTTTGAACATTTTTTTAGCAATATTCCATTCAAAACAACTGAACATCTCAACTCAAGTCTAATTTTAGCAGAAAAATTAATAAAAACTAGTGTTCCTGAATGTAAGGTTCCCTTTATATTTAAACACATTAGTCCTACGGATATCATAAATACATTAAAAACATTAGAAATAAAAAACACCACAGACCTTTGGGGACTTTCTGTAAAAACTATAAATTCAATAATTTATGTTATAGCACAACCCTTAGCTATAATTTTTAATAGTTGTGTTGATAGTGGTGTGTTTTCTGATGAGATGAAACTTAGCAAAGTTATACCTCTTTTTAAATCAGTAGATAGTAAGGTAGTTCAACAGATATCCTAATAATTTTCGGCCTATTTCAATACTACTGTGTATAGCACAGTGAAGTTTTTGGAAAAAATTATACTTTGTCAAATGTTAAGCCATTTCTGTATTAATGACCTACTTAGTAGTAAACAGTTTGGCTTTATGAAAGGCCGTTCCACAACCGATGCAAGAGTGGCATTATTAAGAAATATATTTAACGTCTGGGAGGATTCACATGATACTTTTGGAGTGTTTTGTGATTTATCTAAGGCATTTGACTGTGTTCAAAATGAAATCTCATCAGGAAGCTACATCACTTTGGTATTAGAGGCAAAGCTCTCTGTCTTTTGACCTCCTACATGAGTAGGAGAGTACAGAAAAAAGATGTCAACGGTGAAAGATCTCCGGGATCAGCAGTCACTATGGGAGTTCCTCAGGGCTCAATTTTAGGTCCTTTTCTATTTCTTATTTACATTAATGATCTCCCATATCATGTTAAAAACCATGAAACTATCTTATTTGCTGATGACGCCTCTTTGCTTTTTAAATTTAAGACACGACAGACATGTTATGATGAATTTAATAATGCCTTTTCTAAAATTGTAAATTGGTTTAACGCTAATAATAACCAAATGTGTTATATTTACATTACCAAATGTTAGTCACATGTATTAATATTAATGGCGAGCAATTAGAACTTGTTAATTCAACAGTCTTTCTTGGCATAACGCTGGACTCCAATTTTCAATGGGGTACTCATATTCATAACCTAGCCAAAAAACTTAGCTCTGCTGTGTATGCGATCAAGAAAATAAGACAATTGACCGATGTCGACACTGCAAAAATAGTATATTTTAGATATTTCCATAGTTTATTGACATATGGTATCCTATATATTGTGGGGTAGCGCTGCTGATGTAAATACAATATTTTTGTTACAGAAAAGTTCAATTCGTGCTATTTATAAATTAGGATCTAGGATATCTCTGAGGGATAGGTATAGGAGAGTAAAAATTTTAACTTTAGCGTAGCAGTACATATATGAAAATCTTTTATATGTTACATAGAAATATCAATAGTTTCAGCAAGAAAATTGACGTTCACAAAGTAAATACTAGAAGTAAAAATAAGCTGTTGGTGAATGATACACGTCTACACAAAATAAGTAACTCTTTTATGGGGCAATGTATACACTTTTACAACAAAGTTCCTAAACTACTAAAATAATATTCAAAAGCTATCAACAAGTAAATTTAAATCTTTTATCAGACAAGTACTTTGTAAAAAAGCATACTACAATATTTCAGACTATGTCAATGATAAAAATCCTTGGGACTGAAGATGCTCAATTACAGGATGCATAGGAAGACCAAATTAAAATATAAATAATATAAAATTGTGCCGCTTAAATATTTGTTTAAGACATTGATTGTATTTTTAGTTTTTATATGTTTTTTAAAGGAGTAACTTTTTATATCGAGTTTGTTGCCGGATTCTTCTTGGTAAAAATCAACAAATCCGGATTTTTTAAAAAATAGTATTTTATAACTTTGAAGATTCAAAAATGATTGACAAATCCTAATTTGAAAAAACCGTTTTGACTTTTGACTTTTTTTTGAAAGATAAATAAAAAATCACTCTGATCTCTGCCTTAACTAATTTTCATTAGTTAATCTTCTAGTATATTAACAAGGTTGTGCCCACTTTTACTACAGTGTATCTATTAGCTATCTTGAAGATATCTTAATGGCTTTTAAACTATTAAAATAGACCATCGAATTAAACTGTATTAGATATCTTACAGCCAATCTATAGGCATAGAGGTGTTTCTTGTAAGTAACAGTCGTTACATTTTTTGTCATGGGAACGAGCATGGATGAAAATAGGTAGGAGTTTACAGTGGAATCTGTGGTGTGTCGATGATGGTTAACGTATATGTAATAAAGTCATAATTTTTTCTAAATATTATGAAGGACAGTTTGTGAGATTTGATGACACATACGCAACAGGATGTTTAGCATGTAGCTTTTGACATTGTATGATTCTTTTTTGTGCGTTTGCTAATGATATGATTCTATTGGAATTAACTATGAAAAAGGCATGTTTTGCATCAAAGGCATGGGTTGTGGGTGGTGGGTGATTTAATTTTAGATAAAATTTGTTAAATATACTTGTTTCGTCAAAATGTGATCGTTGGTGGTAATAAAATTTTTTCTTTCTGTGTTTTTGTTTAGAATCGAAAGTAAATTTTTGATGCTATTTGTGATTTTATGTGAGCCATGAAAGTATTTAGTGATAAATTGAATAGTTTTACTTAGTGCTTTTCGTTTAGGTGATTGCTAGTAATACTGTTGTCTCACCTATGTATATTTGCTTTTGTAAGATGTCTTCAGAATAATTTCTGCAATAAATATTGTCTCTCAGTTTGTTTTCAAGGATGTTTGATTATTATAAATTCGTTTACCTCTTATTTTAGTGAGTGTATAGAACGGATTTTTTGGTATGAAATGGATGACTACTATTGAAGTTTAAATCTTAGATAGATATATAGAATATAGTTTATTGCACAGCAGTACCATAGTATAGTACTATACTATACTAGATTTTACATATTGTAGTTTGTTTGTAGGTTTAAAGTGATGAGTGATGAAGTTTGAAGTGGTGAGTGGATTTAAGTTTATTTATAGTGATATTAACGTCGAGAAATGTGATTTGATGTTTAGATATTTCTTGTTTTGAACTTGAGAATACTTGACAAGTTTTTTATAAATGACTACTTGTTCATATTAAAATAATTTTATCTAAAAATCTTAGCCGTTTTTATTGGTTTTATTTGACATTGTTCTGAAAAATTAATTACAAGTTCAACCATAAAAAGATTTGCGTATGATGGTCCCTGAGAAAGTTCCTATTGTGACGACACTAATTATGCCTTAACATTTTTGTAATACAATGTTTGTTTTATTCAAGTTTTAGCGCGAAGATTTTTATTAGTAAACAATTCTCAATGAATGTACTACCTATAGCAAAATGAATCTTTAAATTAGAATGGCGCGTTCAGATATTCAAGTTCAGTTATTTTATACATTAGATGAGAAGTTATGATTTATTTTATGAAAGGTTTAAAGCTAACAAAATATAAGTACAAATGACTTACGAATCATAGACATCAACACGGAATTAATTGTTAAATGTAGGTAGTAATCTAACTTCCGATTTATGAATTCGGACTCTAGACAAAATAAAGTTGCGTGAATTTTGAACCTGCGGCGCGAGAATGAATGGTTTAAAGCTAACTGTGATTGGGTGTTTGTTTGGAACTAAAGTGATTAGAGAATGTTTTAAAACAAGTGTTGATTGGTTTGTTCGAACGTACTGTGATTGGTGGTAGTTTTAAGAGCGCTGATTGGGAGTTTTATAATGTTGAATATAACGGCGAAAGTTTAAGTTACTTAGAACTTTTATAATATTGAAAACGCCCGCGAGACTTACCTAAGTCAGTCGTTTAACAACCATTAGGATAGCCTCGTACAATAAATTTTTTAACAGTAATAAATGGTAGTTGTCTTGGTTTTCACGTATTCGATATAATGGTATGACGTGTTAGTTTATTTGAACTTACCAACCTAACTAGAATTATACTTAAAAGATATTCTTTTTTCTTTGTTAAAATTAATTAAGACCGGACATCCGTCCGGAATAAAAAATATGATGGAGGGGATTGAAATGCGGGGTGAGAAAGTTATTAGAGAGGGGTTAGTGGTAATAAAAGTGCGTGGTCCTATACATATAGAACATTCAATTGCCGTAGTTTAAATTGCCGAAACGCTGCCCGATCAATAGTCCATAGTCTACGCTTGTGGGTCAATAGAAGGTAGGAACGACGTGGGGTTAAACTACAGTTAGATCGTGCCCCCATTACTGGTTAGCAACGAACACACAATATTTTCACTGTCACTTCTAATAAATACTTTTATATTAGAAGTGACAGTGAAAATATTGTGTGTTCGTTGTCAAATTCATTAGGTTTTGTTTTAAAAATATCTTAATTAATGTTTAAGCATCGTAATGAGTTCGCCTTTTTGCCGGTTAGAAATTTATGGTTGAAAGAAATCTCGAATCACCTCAGTAGGAAGGATTATATTGATGGACCTTGTTTCTACGACTTTTTCAGCTAGGTAAAGATAAATCTCTTGTGAAATAGAAGTGGGAACTAAGGTTATACCAGCCATAATAATTATATAGCCCACTAAAGAACTATGTCTGCCACGAGATACAGTAATTACTATGTGTAATCCATATCCATCCTTAGCGGCGTTAGTAAGGTTTTACTATTTTGGCTGGTTAGCTAGTGTAGGTGAGCGCTAATGTACATTGTAAGGGGGTGCCCCTTAAACCTACTTTTAGTTCGCAAGTCCTGAACACTAGCTACCTGGTTCCCACACTACAAATCGAATGGATTTAGCATTCGTATGGATTTTGCTTTCAAATGCGGAAGTAGCATCAAGTTCCTTTGTGTAGGGATGACGGAAAATCATATAACTCATTAGTACTTGTGTCCCTTTAGTTCTAATATTCGCGTATTTGCTTTGTTGGTGGTTTTGTACTGACTTTAAAAATGGTGAAAAATTCAAAGTGGACATTATTTATGATCATAGATTTAGCCATATTTATTTCTTGATTATTTCTGACGTACCTCTTATACAACTGGGTTACTACTTATTTAACACAACGGGTTCGGGTCCTACCACTTTTGACGATCACGCTTGGCCAAATTAAAATACTTCTCTACTATTATTATTAATTATTAGATTCTTTTGATTTCTCTCTGAGTGGGTGTTGATGCTTGAGGAGATTTTTAGAATAATTTATATTTTTGAGTTGTAATTTGTTTTGTAAATTACACTATAATTTGTTCAAAATATTTTTCTTCACTTTTGCGCTTTTAATTTTTGTTTTAATATATATATAAAAAAATAGTTCGGTAGCAAGTACCGCATGAGTAACTTCTCTTCAGAAAATTTTTTGCGCCTCTAGAAAAATCAGTTTTTTAGCAAAAAAAACAACTAGCTGGACCGATTTTACTCAAACTCTTTTCAGATCTAAGTAATGACGTGGCGTATCGATTGATGTGGTTACGAAACAAATTGGTCCATTGGTGAGTTCTTGGGATATCGGGGAGCAATAAAAAAGTAGCCTACATACCTACATACGCACACACAGACCACTCACACAGACATCACTTTTAAAATGATGGCAATCAATTCTCCAGGTCTAAAAACTTAAAGAAAACGCAAATTTAGCGATTTCGATTTTCGGACCTATTATAATAACTTCTCTCAAGCATGATGGTAAAAAGAAATTACTTGCTATATAAAAATAATAATTGTAATATCATACTTATAATTTCGTTTTATTTATCTACATATTAAAACAAAAAATAAAAAGCCCAAAAGTGAAAAAAATTATATGTATTTGAAAATACTAAATAATCAGAATTTATTACTAAGATCACAAGGTTATAAACTTTAAACTGTATCAATAATATTTATTCATATGTTATTTGACAAGTTTAAGCAAACAAATCTAAGTGTAATTATGAAACAGAGGTCAAGTACTTATATTCATATTCTCCAGTACCTACTTAAGAGTAATTTAGATGTTGCGTAATGAAGTGAATGAAATGAAGAGTCTAAAAAGTAACTTTACCTATTCATGCATACATTATGCAGTGACGGAATTCTTGTAAGGTTATGGGAACGTCAATCAGGCAAAGCAAGTAACTCGGCCTTTAGCATTTTACAATTGCTGAAGCTTCTCGGAATATGATGCACTTTATATGGTTAACAAGCAAAAATAAATCTTTTACCCTTAAAATAGAATTTATGTTTCAATAAACAATTTAATTTTTGAATTAATAACTACATAAACCGCAACTTAAGCCCAGTAATCACGTTGAAAGGCCAAGGTTTCGTGTTTGCGCTGAATAGTTTTGGAAATTTGTTTTTGATTGGTTTGATGAGTTGTGTTCGTTATATTTGTACTTATACACACTGATTTATATGTAAATGTATTTCAGAATACTTTTAAATTAAAATTTGCAATCACAACACATGTAGGATATCTTATTTAAATACATATATCATCAAGCCTGTTTCCAAGACGGGTAGGTCGAAACCAAAGACTGCCACTTGCTACGATCCTGACACACTTCTATTGCTTCATCTACACGCATCAATGCTTCCCTATACGTTTAACAAAATGGAGCGCGTAAATTTAAACAATAAACAAATAAATGAAACAAAAAAAAAACCAAAATTCATTGACTTGACGAGATGTGATGCATTTTGAAACCTGTTCCAGTTTTATAGATTTACTAATTTAGTCACTTAATTATGTGTGACCCACAATTAGTAATCTTTATTTCAAATGAACTTGTTTGTCTAGACGCTTAGTGAAATTATTTACGCAACGCAAACAAGTCATTATAAAAGTCTGTCAGATAAAACGTGCAGGCAAGGAAAAACAAATAATAATTGCACAAATAGCTCACCATTATCTACTTCATCATCTTGACCACTGGACTAATTTTATTGTTTACTTTGTATCTTGAATAATATTGTTCTAGTAAAAGTCAAAAATATGAATTAAGGCGCATATAACAGAATTTAGTAATTTCGCAGTTTTTTGAAACCTACTTTTCGAAAAATATGTAAACTTTAAAACTTTTTCATTAAATTTTTTGTAAATTTTGGGTCACAGAAATTTTGTAAGCCACCTACTCTCCCAAAGCCTATACCTATCTCATAATTCAGTTGTAAGTATGGAGTTAAATTTTATATTTTTTTTATTTTTTCACAATACCAGTGGTTTACATAGGCCACTTTTGTCAGTACAATTTAAACAGCGAAAATCATGTGACATGTAACGGTTTCTTGATTAACTTATAATTACTACTCATATATTTACAATTAATTCTAATGCATAATATGGTGTCCATATTACAGCCTCAACATTAACTTCGTTCATACAATCAGTTATCGACAACGTCGAAACAATCATGGCGCCTCGACAAATGTATGGCTGGCTGGACAACACCCGACTAGCTTTATATGACATGACGAAACATAAAGTCGGTTACACTCGCCCCCCTTCCTTAAGATTGCTCTGTCTAGACGCCTTTGATGGCTGACTAAATAAAATTATTATTTAGACTGTCATAATGGTTTGGGTGGGCCCAGACTGTAATGTGAAGAAAAAAGTAGAATTAGGATAAAACCGGGTTAAGCGAATCTAGAATCATAACCATTTACTGGCACATTTTCCTGGGCTCCTTCGCGTGTTTGAGGGTACGTTACCTACTGAAAAGCATTTTACGGTCCTTGTTTTATCATATTACAACAGTCGCTAAGCCAATGCCGTAGCCTTTTGGGCTGCTTAAAAACAGTGACTCTGTCTGTACCGTCTGCCAGTCTGCACTGGGCCAGTGTGGTGAACTTTCGCCTAAACTTTCTAAGTTTTGAATTGGGAGTTTTAATAGAATTTTTCCACTTTCAACTAAACAAAATATGTATACATATTCTTACTATTGTAAAAATAATTACTCTTAATGCAAGTTCAACAGCATACTAGCATATGTATACCAACCAACATTACCAATTAAATTCAGTAAGTGCTCTTTTGACTCCACCGCAGTCGTTGTTGCGTCGAGAGTCGAGACGAACAGTCTCTCAACCAGTTATTACGTCACGAACGATTCGACCGGGGTCATGCCGCCGACCCCTGACCCCTATCACTTGCCATATGAAAGAAAGGCCGCATCTATTTTGAGGCCAATATTCCAAATCATTGTGACTTATGGGTGATTAACTATTTGAATTATGTAGTACAAGGTTACGTGGTGTGGTATGACACTTGGTAAAGTTACATTACATCATAAAATTTTGTTGGCTTACAAATGGCTATTTTATTGTAAAGGTCACATGTTGTGAATCATCTGTTTTTTTATGTTAGTCAATAAAACAAAACAAAATGGATTATATTGTATATCCATGTTATTCTATCACAATGAAGAAATTACTTGCCATTATTTTTTTGCGAAACCTATTTGCGATTTATGTTTTGTTTCAATAAAAACATACATACATAACATCACGCCTGTTTCCCAGAGGGGTAGGCAGAGACCAAAGACTGCCACTTGTTACGATCCTGGCATACCTTTCTTGCCTCATATATACGCATCAATGCTTTCATATATTTCCTACGGTTCCGAGTACTCCTGACGTGGCCTTTTCTGAGAACGTACTCAATTTGATCTACATACGTATGACGAGGTCTACCTCTAACGACCCTACCAATTGCTTCAGATTCATAAATCTGTTTTGTGCATCTATTTTCGTTAATTCTTTCAACATGTCCAAACCACCTTAACATATCTTTCTCAATCATTGTCACCACACTTTCTTTCACACCGCAACGCTCTCGTATCACACTATTTTTTATCCTGTCATTTAGAGTCAAACCACACATACTTCTCAATGCTCTCGTCTCCACGGCATTAACTCTACTTGCGTGCTTCTTTTGCCATACCCAACATTCACTTACTTTATGATTTGTGTAATAATCACATTAACATACGTTTTTGGAACGAAGTTCCTTATATAGTTCACTACTAAGAGAAAATTTTAAAACTAGGACCCAACCAAACATTTTTCAAATTTTCTTCCCTCAGGAATGGATTTTTTTAATAATCGGCCCAACTTGGAGGTATACTTTATCCAACACAAAAGAATCATCAATATCTGACTGCTTTGTACAAAGTGATTCCGAACATTTGATATTTTTCTTTCGTCGGTTGGTTATCATTATTTTGGAACTGAACTGTTATTTTGAATAGTAAATAAGTCATTTTTTTTCGCTATTTATATTAAGTTCAGTCTATTTCACATTTTCCGCCGGATTCGTTATGCAAGGCTGCAAAGCAGCAAAGTTTTTATTGGCGCGAGTGCATATATTGAATACCGAGGGAGCGAAGGTCTTTCAGATCGAACCCACGAGCTAAAGCGAGTTGCACAAACTGAATCCTGAGTAAAACGAGGGATTCTAAGGCGTCTCATGCAAATAATTTTGCAGTTGTGTGAAACACATAAATTTCCATCTCTCTACAGAGAGAAAATATTTTAAAAACACCTAATTAATTAGCGTTTATAGCGTTCATAGCCTAGTATAAATTTCATTCAATCAAATTATTGAAATACGCTTTCTACTAACAGTAAATAAGAAATATCGAATGGCGGCGCTAGTAGACCGCAGGGATGGCCTTAATAAAATCACTTAGCACGAGATAAAAACAAATGTAAACGACTTCGGACTTTCTATATCAAAATTAAATAAAAAAACTGTTCAAATTATGTAAGCTGATTGTTCAGCCACATATTACATAAAGGTTACTCATGTTCAGCCGTCAGATTGTGACATAAAATTCATTTATAATGAAAAAATATATTAAATATAGGTAAGTACAAGTAATGTATGCAAAATTTGCAAGAAGAATGATGTCATCGCGGTCGCATCTCTTGTTATGATTGCGAAGAATGTCAGTTACTTCACTATGTGATTTGTAGGCGGCTGTAACTATGAACTATGCATTATTGGTCATGGGAAAGTGAAACGTATTGTAATGCCGCTGTTATCAAATTTTAGCACTAAGAAGAGGATATTTTGAGATACATGAATAAGGCGTGTTTTTTGATCCGTGATTACCTACTATATCAATTACTTTATTTCTTTTTTTTATTCATTTAAACAAAATAATATGTAAATTTTGATCGACCTTTCTTTCATCAGTAGTTTTGAATTAATTTGTATGTGATATTTTCTTACCATGGAATTAAGAAGACAAAAGATCCAGGGTAATTTGACTTCCATGAATTTGCTTTAGATAGTATATCGTTCCACAATGTACACATTTTACAGAATTTTATTAAAAAAAACTGTTTGCTGAAAATAACAATGTTGCGAGAGGAGATTTTAGACACAAAAAAAATCACATTGAAGAATATAATTGACGAATAAAAAAGGTCAATATTTCAATCAGAAAAGTTGTCAATATAGGCTAATTTGTAAGATATAAACTGTAGAAATTTCTAACGGCAACATAGTTTTTTAATGAGAATTCTTTAAAAAATAATTTAATTTTATGTTTTAAAAGTATATTTGATATGGCGGTGGATTTAAAAGACTTTGGAATCAAGGCAAACATATCTTATTACATTATTTATATTATTTTTAATTAGGCTAGCATATGTATTAGTGACGTTAGCAATGTGACAACCAAGTGGCGCAAAAAATAATATACATTGGACTATCATGTCGAAGGTTTTCGGTTGTAACAATGTTGTCAAAAAACAAATGTTATCTTGAGTCTATGCTGGACGTAACATCATCGGTAAAACGTAGATGTTACGAGAATTGTTAACTAAGTCATGCAACAGTTAACGTTCTTTTCCCATAACACTATTGACACTGATACAATGTTATGATGGTATATTTATTTTATACACGCTGGCCCAATAGACGTTGTCTTGTCAAAATTCCTCCAATCAACTTTTCTAATTCTTTCTTTCGCTAAAAGCCATATTGGGACTATTAAAAAAAATAAAGATTTTTTTTTCTTAAACTGTGGAATGAGCTCCCTGCCAAGGTTTTCTCCAAGGTATAAGTATGGGGTTCTTCAAGAAAGAAGCTATTAGATTTCTGAATGATTGGCTACGCACGATTGATGCTCCTGGTGTTGCAAACGTCCATTTGCTACAGTGGCCGCTTACTATCAGGCGGACCGCAAGCTTGCTTGCCACCTAAGTGGTATAAAAAAGACACAAAAGCTTTTATCACTCGTTAATAAGAAGAACTTAAAGTTAAAAATAGATTAATTGATAAGAAATATACCATTTGATAAGTACATTATAACCCATTTTTTAATTAAAAGCGCATTACACCTTCTTTATTTATCTCGCCGTCAAAATGTTGAGTCTTATATTGGCCAGCTTTCAGCTTCACCCGCAAACACTGGTTTTTTATTTAGGACGAAAGTCAAGACGAATCAAACGAGTCCAAACTCGATGGGGTTGCATCATTTCATTACAGAGTTCCTATGGCCAACTTCCAGTTCCACCATCAGTTCACCTCCATGTCATCATAATATTACATTGTCACGCGACAATACAATTTTGCAAACGTGCAAAATTTTAGCTCAATCGGAAATCGGGAAGTGTGTCAAATTTAACTTCGAAGATTTCATTACAGACACTCAACCATCAGTCAACGGACAAGAGAAAGTAAATTATGTAGTTAGACTTATGTAGTTGATAATTAATGACTCATTACGATGAGGGGATGCACCATGTATATTCGTCCACCGTTGGCTGCTTGGTGTTTGGGGGGTTCTGGATGGGGGTTGGTGTGGCGCATAGACGTATACATGTTTAAACATATTTGCATAGATTTTGTGTTTTTGGCGGCCTGGTTCCTGCGTGATTGATGGTAACGGGTGTACACCCGGGAAGTTTCTCGGGAAGTGACAGTACGTTAAATGGTGTGCATTTGTTGCTGGACTGTTGTTTGGGAGCTGGGCTACTTCATGATATACAACGTCTGTGAGTATGTGTATGCATATGGAAATGTGTGAGCGTTTATGTGATGCGCCCTCTCTAGCGCTGGGCGGCCGATGGTGGATTGCATTGCAGCGGATTATTAATACTATATTTATTAAATTATTATACTTGTACCTATGTAAGTTTATACATATATGTATAGTTTTTTTTTTCCTAGTAGTATCAATTTTTGATACACTGTTTGTGTTTTATGTATATTTATGTGTGTCCTTGAGTGTGTGATGGAGACCTTCCAATCTTATCTTATCTAAATATTTTTAAAAGCAACTATAAATCAGTTTTAAGTTCTGAGTACGTGTGTCGGATTTATATTTTTTTCCTTTACTACACACATTGTAACTAGTACAATAGAAGTTTTATTGGAGTTGCTTGAGTGTGTCATGCTCTCTCAAAGTGTCTCTGCGGTGGTGGCATGTGCGTCGGGTCGTTACGTTCCCTAAAACATGGTTGAGCGAAGCGATGGCTGATTCATGTGTCATACTTGTGAACGGGTGCCGCTGTGGAGACTGGTCTGCTCTTGCAAACTTCTTTGTATTCTTAGTATTCGGTCATCAGTGTAGGATTTCAACGTTAACACCTCAATTATGGGAAAAAAACGAACGGATAATACTTGACGTTTTCAAGTAGCTTATGTCCTTTTCCGGGACTCAAACTATCTGCATGCCAAATTTCATCTTGATCGGTACAGTGGTTTCAGCATGAAGAGGTAACAAACGGATTTACTTCCGCATTTATAATATTTATTATTATATTATATTCATGGATAGTATGGATTGTTTTAAGTATAATATGTAAGCATGTATGTACATATAATTGTGCAAAAATATAATTATGACGGCGCTTATGCCACTAGTACTCTTAAATATCTGTATTCCTTCACTCGATTGACGATTTTTGACGCTTCACATGGTGCGCCACCTATGCTACATAAAAACAAAAAAATAATAATTGACATTGTTTTTAGTAGCTTACTTACTTATTTTTATTACCTAATAAGTTTTTCGGTACATATTGTATACTCTTTAGCTAATTATCAAATTATTGTATTATTACTTTAAATAGAAATTTTTGCCAGCTCATTATGCCCTATTAAAAATGCACAGACCTCTACTTGAAGAAGGAAACTTAGGCCATAGTCCACCGCGCTGGACATGCGAACATGCGGACGTTGGTATTGTGTGTGTGTGGCCACTCGACTGGCAGAGGTATAAGGCCGCCTATGAGGCCTCTGACTTGGCATGAAGACTAATGTCTGATAGCCTAATGCGAATGAGCCACGAGTTGCTTTTTCATTCTTGTCTAAAAATATCTCTTGATTACTTAAGCTAATTACATATAAATACCTTTTTATTTATGGCTCATTAGTGGCAAATGTCAATGAAGCTTTATTAATGTCTTTTCCTAAAATATTCAACAAATTACAGGTTTTAAAAGGATTTCAAAAAATATAAATAAAGAAATAATTGATTTTGAATTCAATAAAACTGAATTTATTTTGCCAAAATCCAACCTAGAAAAAGATGAACCTGGTACTACTACATACCGCCATAATATATCTGAATATATAGCGTATATATACTAAAAAGCATTTATATAGTCCCAAGTCGTAAATCTCACTACCAAAGACTACATGGTTGTGGTCTGCCCCTGGCATCTAAGCCAGCTTTCGCGTGAATTTCTAAGAACTCCCTGAGGTAAGCAGTGTCTCGATGGCATCTCGGCACCTCCTAATCTCTTTCACTAAACTAAGGTTAGGACTGCTTAGCGTGCTTCTAGTAAAGTATAAGACATTGAATTTTCTATTCCCTTTAAACTTACGGTAAATCTAGGCTATTAGTAATTTCGACGTGGGTCAAGTTGGACGTTGCCTAAAAGTACGCCACTACACCTAGTCCGCCGTTCTTATCATCTACCTACTTTACTTTACCAGTCACTTTGTTCTGCTTTTTTCATGGCGTAGTAGTAGAATTGAACCTACCACTCAGTAAGGGATGTCCATCACTGTGGTTTCTATTAAGAGACTTACACTCCATAACTCATCTTCTCAAATGCATATTCTAAAATTGGATCAGCTTTTGCAATGTGTGGTCTGCCATTTTAGATGAATGAACTCACTCCAGAGACTTTATTCTTGAGCTATTCGGACTCTGGAATTTAAGATAAAAATGTATACAAGTACCTTTACGGGTTTCGAGAGGTAAGTCAGACTTCCATACATTTTTCTCTAGGATTCCAGATTTCGAATAGCTCGAGACTATTTCCAATAACCTCCTAGACCTCTCAATATGACTTTGGAGTCGTGAATAAGGCTAGAGTGTCTACATTCAAACATTATGACAGGTACAACGCATTACTTTATAAACGTTAGTATTAACGAGTAAACATAAACCGAGTACGTAAAAATTTAATCAAATTTCCAAATTAGTAATATATTTATAATTAAATAGTATTCATTAATTTATTCTATATTCAAAAAGATGCGACTACTCTATCAAGTTCGTCTTCATTGAAACATATCATCATGAAACAGTAGATTCTGCGACGGTCCATATGACCCTTTCGGTCAGAAGACATGTAATATTTATGTTCTGATGGAGAGTAGCGGTCCAAATCTAGCTTGCATAGCTGAAAATAATATAATTACATCTCAATGTTGACTTTTAAATATTGATGATTTTGCCCTATTTATGTTCTAGAAAAATGTAGGTGCGGTATTTCCTGACATAAAATAAATCAATGTGATCAAATTTACTAATTTAAATAATCAAAAGTTATTGATGTTGATGATTTTTTTTGATGTTGATGATGATGATGGATCGGGATGAAACTTGGCACACTCATAGATTAGGTCTTGGAAGAGGACAACAGATATTTTTTTATCCCGGAAAATTCAGAAGTTCACGTGGTAATAACTATAAACGAGCTTGAATGAACTATAGCTTGCTATAGCAAACTTCATTAGTGTAATTAAGAAATTGCCGTAAGAATCCCCCCAATAACCAAATTTAGGGCGGACGAAGCCGCGGGCAAAATCTAGTTTTTCATAAAATGCACAATGTTAAATTTTTTTCTTTAAACTCTCGAAAATTTATCAATCGTGAAAAATACTGTTCAAAGCCAGTTATTTAGGGTGTAGGTAAATAGCAAGTTACCTTGTTACCTGGAAAGTTGCAATACCATATATTGACACATGTTAATTCTGTATTGAACAGAGGTTGCTTAAATTAAAATTTATAGAATGTCATGAGAAAATCAATTGGTATAGATACCTTAGACATTTAGATGACATTAGGTATGACATTTCCGGCATGGTTATTGTTTTTTTTTTTGTTCAATGATTTTACAAGACAAATTAAAGTAATTCTCTAGATAAAAAAATAAAAAAAGTTCAAAGACGTCGCAACAAAGTTGTTTCAGACACCTAATAAAATGTAACTGTTTATTTATGTTACGCTGTATGATAAATATGTGGCAATGGTGATTGTGTAATATTAAAAAATACACACATAAATATATTAATAAATACACCTGTTTAATTTAACTTAAAAGTTATGTTAATATTTTAAATGTTTTAAATTATCATTCAATAAATTGAATTAATGAGTTAAACGTTGAGAAGATAAAATTATAATTAATTCTAATAAAAATCTGGTTACTGAATAAATGCTAATTGCTTCACTTATCACCATAGGACTAATTCTTTTTAAATACTAAAACAATACCTTTTTCCCTTTTTTGTTAAAGCACTCTAATTCCTCGAAATGATTATTTAATAAAGATTTTGGATTATAAAAATAACTTTTCAGTTCATTGTAACGACCTAAATGCTGAAAAATAAAAAAACCTAATTAATAAATTTTGATTACAATCTTTTATTTTAATGTTAATGTAAATATTAATATATTTTCTTTACTTCAGCGTCCAACGAGCCACTTCTTCGCACGGTATCCTGTGGGAACTCACTGGGGAAAATCCTTCTTAGTTCTACATCTTCACTGTAATTTAATTAATTAAAGTTAATTATAAAATTCGTATATAATAAAAACATATAAACATATTTGAACTCCACTTACTACGTGTAAATTGCAGCATAGCTTTGTTCAAACAAGTGAAAGATCTAAAACAAGTGATAACATTAAAATTAAAATAACCCACCTCAAAATATAGGCCTAACTGTTTTAGATAAAAAAAATCTACCACAGGGCCTCTAATACTATATTGTTGTATAGCATGAAGTGCAGCGCCCTCTAGTAGCCTACACCCGTAGGTAAAACATGACAAAAAACGTGCTCGAATGTGTTATCTATGTTATACTACTATCCACATCAAAATTGGACCTCCATTTTTTTTAAAAAACATCTTCTGTAAAGCCCCACCATGGTCTATATCCGCCTATGTTATGCAACGAACCGCATCTAAATCAATCCAGTAGTCTCTTCAAAGTTGGTGACAGATATACATACATACACATAAACAAAATTCCACCCTAAACGCATATACCGTCTCCGTTCGTTCCGCCACCGTTGCGGTTTAACACTAATGGTTTAACATTTCCTCATACAAATAACAATAATGGATTAGTAAATCATATGTATACGGTAACTTACCGTCAAAACAAAGACACAAATAACTTTTGCCATTATGTATGTGTCGAAACTGTATAGTTCCGAAATTTTTACAGTACCTATTTGTTATAAAATATGTGTAAGCATTATAGAGAATTGAAAATGTCACAATTTATTGCATATTGGCTATTATTGGTCGAGACGCGTAGGCGATACAATATGTAGGTACCTTTTATAGTTTAGTTACATTTTCTTGTAAATAAAAATGCATTTGCATTTAAAGGCTTACCGCAATCTACATAACATAAATAATACGTTCAAAATAGTTGGTGTTAATGTCAAAGCTTACAGACTATATCAAAATTTACTATAAGACAATATTGAAATATTGGTCTCGACGTAGTTTATGATTTTGTTAAATTATTTATAGTGTACTGACTTTGCCCACAGTTCTGCTCGCGCTAGTTCGGTCATCAGCGTGTGTTTCCTAGGGCGAAATCCTTGATAAATTGTTCTGAATTATTATTAGGGGTTGTCCTAATACAACGCGACTACGCGACCATCGATAGTTCGAGCGAATTTTGTTTAAACGAACTCAAAATCAATCATACTAGATGTGAATGAGTGTCCTAACTGACGTTCGCGCGATGCGGTCACGTGACCAAAATTTTCGCGCGAATGATTATTTTTATGATTACGATAAATTTCCGATATCAAAATTTTCTCGCGACAAAATGTATGCATGCAGTGCCCGTCCAGCGCGTACGAGATTTTTTCTATCGGAAATTTCTGGTAATGGGCAAAGCTGGTGGGAGATCGAAGATTCCACGCGCCCCTCTCACTTCGCCAAATAGTGATGTGAGTAGTAAGTAGTTATGCTAAATGATATTTAAAGAAAAATTAATAACCGAAGGGCGTGCTCGGCTAACTCTCTAGGCTAAGCGTGAAGATAACTATAAAACTCGTCTCAAGAGTGATATAGTAAAGAATTATTGCGAAAAATCTAAATACCAGTTAAATCTAAATCCGGTGAAAATAATCATTAATAACCTCATGGCTTAGGTATATTCTTGTATCGAAAATGGCATGAGAAGTTAAGCAATGTCGGAGGTAATCAGTAATTTGATGGGTGACTGTTTGAGGGACATTTTTCTGAGATCCTTCGTGCTTCGGAAAACACGTTAAACCATCGGTTCTAGTTATTTTTATATGATAGTTGAATGGACACTTCCTTGTAAACGTCAGCCAACCCGAAATAAGCCAGCGTGGTGGACTATGGCCCAACTCCAAGGAGAGAGCCGTGACCCTTAGGCCATATAATGACTAATGACGTTTAGGACGACCGATTTGTAAATAGGCGTCTTAATTTTGTACCTAACACAATTTGAGACCCCGCAGCTCGTAATAATATTATGCATATGTATAAGAATAGTGCTCCGTAATTTTACTCTAAAAAAAATACTTACGAAGTGTGAGTCTGGGATTCCGTACAAACTTATTATATGTAGATAGTTCTTCTATCTGAGATGGAGTCTCACAGGTTTATGCCTAAATTATATTTTTTTGGATTTTTTACTGTATTTGTGATGTAATATCTTGCTGCTTGCCAAATTTCAAGATCTTAAATCAACAGAAAGTAACTCACAGGTTTTGATTTATTTATGTACCAATACACGGAGAAAAAAAAGATTGTTCGAATTAAAAAACTGTTTAAAATGCGTTTATAATACTAAATTTTATAATTTCAAAAAAAAATTCTGGCAAATACAAAACAATATAATTTTAAGTACATTTTATTGATTTCGTAAACTTATAAGTAAAACATGGTTTTATTACTTTCCGAAAATAATAATTTGTACTTCGGATTACAGAATTTTACATATCCTATAAAACTTTTCTCGAATTTATGAGTGAGGTAATTAATATCAACAAATAAAGCTTACTAAAGATTACAAAAAGTTTTATTAAAGTGGGCAGATAAAACACTACTTGTCATTACAATGAAGGCTAATAAACGTTTACAAACATGTTTCTAAGATAGTGAAGTTTACAAATAACAAACATCATATGGTACTGCTACTAATTAAGGTTGACGTGACGCGTCTTACATTGCGCTATCGAAATTTTTTCGATAGTTTGTATATATACCGACATATAGAAATGCAAGTCAAGGCGTTCTACAGGTACAACTCCTCACCTGGCTGAAGGTTACCTCAATATAGTAAGCCTGAGATGAACAGATTTGACGCACTATTCGCCAAAGCCCTTCCTTCTTCTACCAGGTACACTGTTTTTATCAACTTTATCACAGAGCTTTATCAGGACCAACTCGTATCGGTGTAATTAAACGTTGATTGTAAGCGTGTTTTAAACTTTATTTGCATTCCATTAAATTTTACTTGTTTTTAGTAAACAACACTGTTATTCCAACAAGACTAGTTTTATTCCTGTTAGTAAATACAATAAGTAAAACTCATTGGTAACCGTCAGTTTAATTTACTTGTCCTCAGAATTACTAATATTTTAGTGGTTATTAGTATTATTTACTTGTTGCTACTAATGTTTCTTCTCCGTGTATGCGTCTTGACAGACAGACAGACTGCCAGATAGACGGACAACAAAGTGATCCTATAAGGGTTCCCATTATCCTTTTCAGGTATGAAACCCTAAAAATGATTCCCATAAGAACTCTTGATCGGGATCAGGAATGAAGCTGTTTATTATTCTGTTGCTGTTCTTGCCCGTCCCTTTATCAAATCTATTTTTCAGACCAAAATTAGGCCAACCCGTTGCTCCATTGCGTTGTAAAGGAATAATACCCCAATAAAATATATTTAGTGAGTAATTGTGATTTTTATAAGGTAATTAACTATTTTTTTTTTTTGGGAAAATCATTCCAAAGTAGTAGTAATAGTAGTCCGCAATCCTGACTTATATTTGTTCTTAAAAAATATGTCTCTACATTTATTCTTACAAAATATAACAGAAAGGTTCATTTTATAAACCACATTTTGCATACGGATTTATAATGAAAATAGATAAAAAATATCGAGGGTAGATCCATACATTAAACTGAGGGATGAATAAATATTTTTTCGCGCTCTCCAATGCAATTGAGGTTATTGGCTTCGAAATTTGAATAATTGTGTTATAGTAATCAGAAATAAAAAAATTCGGCCAAGTGCGAGTCGGACTCGCGCACGAAGGGTTCCGTACCATTATCTACAAAAACGGGCAAAAAATCATGTATGTTGTATGTGAGCCCCTTAATTTTTTTTTTCTGTTTTTTAGTAGTAGTTGTTATAGCTGCGGCAACAGAAATACACCTTCTTTAAAAATTTTAACTGTCTAACTGTAGCGGTTCATGAGATACAGCCTGGTGACAAACGGATGGACGGACGGACGGACAGCGAAGCCTTAGTAATAGGGTTCCTTATTACCTTTCAGGTACGGAACCCTTAAAAAATACTCTTATTTGTAGAACCCAAAAAAAAATACTTTCAACCAAAATTATTTTGAAATAAATCGGTTCCTAAAGTTTTTCAGTTATTCGCAATTATTAATATTTTAAACCCTGAATCCTAAGCTACTCTCACGTGTCCAGTATTTTTTTCAACTCGAAGACATGGTTTTCAACCGATTTAAAAAAAAGGAGTAGGTTCACCCTTCTGATGGTTGTTTATGGTCCCATATTAATATAGTGCATTTAAAACTAAAACTAAATTGGTGTTAATTTGGTGAAAAGCCTTTTTTGTTGATGATTGTTTCCGTTTTGTTTCAGTAACATTTTGTTACTAGTTTGGATGTTTTCAGTGTACAAAATAAGCAATTAGTCACTAAAAAGAAAAAAAAACCTTTTAACAAAAAACAACCGACTTCAAAAAGATGCACTAAAAAGGTAAAAAAAAATTACCTACTTATTTCCAAAAATCTGATCTGAATTACAGTTTGAAGTTGGTTTCTATGTACCTAACAGTTTAAAATCACTTCACATGCATGAAACCAACTTTTTTGTTAAAAAGTTTTTTTTTATAATTGCGTACAGTGCAGACACTTTTACATATTAAAATACAGTAAGTTTGTAGACCACTATACATTTTGTAGTTTTCTGCATTATACATTTAATTAGCACTGTCAATGTTTCCCATAAATCACTGTTTAATTTAATTGAGTATTTACCATGCATACATTATTATTATAAGAGTTATTTTATGATTTCATTATTTTGTGAGACGCAATAACATAAAATAATATGATTGAATTTGTATTTTTAAATATATTTATTATGTTTCGTCGGTAACCTTATTTCTTAATATATTGAGGTATTTCAAGTATGTTAAGGTTAATTTTATTTTATTAAAGTGTGATTTATTTTTATTTAATAAATAATATAGGTTTTCAACTTCCGTATATCCAGTGGCTTAAATTGCTATTGTTTTAATAGTTTTTTGGATTCCAAACTCTTTTTAAATTGCAAGGGATTTTGCTTCCCTGATTGTATTTTAATTGAAATATACTGGATATTATAAAAGGTAAATATAAGACCAGACATCCAACAGACGGTAAAGCTAAGTAAAGTCATAGCAAGATAGTCTTACGATCAGGCGGTCCGCTAGCTTGTTTGCCACTGTAGTGGCATAAAAAAAGTCAAGTCTGAAATTTTAAATGGCCAGAAGTTTAAATATCATACAGTTTTGTCTGATATTAAGCAAAGTTTTGATTTCGGAAGTCAGTTGGATTTTTTTATTTTAATTTTATAATATTCTGAAGTATGTTTTGTTGTTTGTTAGTTTTGTAAAATGACTTACATACCTACCTACGACTATCCAACAAACTGTTACCGGTAGCCACTAAAATATAAATTATTCATTATTACCTTTCAGCCAATTATATATCAATTAATATGTCCCACGTTATTTCACACAGTAGGTATTTTATTTATTTTGTTAAATAATGAAGATTTATTGAATTTATAACAAAAACAACAAAAAACCTTGCTTTAATGAGTTCATTCTAGAGATCCATAATAAAAAAGACTAAAACCACTCTTATAGTGTTACTACGGTATGTCAACTTGGATTTTTATGGCAACCGCTAAAGCCATTGACCTAATATATGACTGACCCCATTATAAAACTTGTTTCTTCAAATCTATGGCAAGTATGAAGTATGGCATTTTTTTTATATGAGTATGTTATAAAAGAGCGTTTTTAAATGATTTTAAATCACATTATATTGTGCAAAAAACTGAGTGCTTCTGAAGTTTTTTGTAAACATTAACTTTCTAACTATGTGTGTTTGGTACTTTCTTACCAACGATAATCTATACTTATATATAAAGCTGAAGAGTTTGTTTATTTGAACGCGCTTTATGAAAAACATACAATGAGTTCCTATAGATTGTAAATATTCCGTATTAGCATAGAGCTATGGACACCTGAGCGGAGCCACCACTGTTCTGGCCCCGCGGCTATCTCTAACAATTGTGGTGACTAGGACGCACGTCACTAAAGAAACAATTACACGGCCAATTACGGCAAACATTGCCAAGGGATTGATCAATTTTATTTGCCCGTGTAACTTCAGACACTGACTAGACGTTCGCTGGTTGTGTATACTTATTTATATAATTAATAAATAAAGAGGTATCTGCGAAATCTGTGACGTGAAGTTCGTCTTCCCTAGCTTAAATATAAATAATAGTATGCGAGTATTTGTAGGTAATCTTTGGCTTGCCAGTAAATTTTGTGCTTTATAGTTTTTTTTGACTATTGCACTTTTCATCTAAGTATTAAATTAATATAAAATTTATGTAAAGCAGATCTAGCTTAAACATAAATAATAGTATGCGAGTATTTGTAGGTAATCTTTGGCTTGCCAGTAAATTTTGTGCTTTATAGTTTTTTTAACTATTGCACTTTTCATCTAAGTATTAAATTCATATAAAATTTATGTAAAGCAGATGTATAAAAGAATTTTAGATATCAATAAACAATGTATCATATTACATTCGACTACTGTTTTCTTACTACTTTACATTCAAATATTGGTATAGTTTAATTTAAAATTACATAATTTTTAACAAGGTCAGTCATTTTTGTTTGTTTTTAACTGAATTCAAAAAAGGAGGAGGTTCTCAATTCAGATATTTTTTTAATAAATGTTTGGGCAAAACTCCGTCATATATAGACGGATTTGCAAAATTCTTTTTTGTTTGAAAGGGGTTTATTCCGAAATGGCCCTATTTAAATATCATATAGATCTAATTATGAGATTCGGAGACAGACAACGCAATTCTTCAAAAAATTACAGCAAATCAACCACGATTGCTGATATCACATAAATGTGCATTGTTTACGCAATCACACAACATAATATCTAACCACTTTAAAGCAATTTCGTAAAATAAAAAATAAAAACTTTTTAACAAAAAAAAACAACCGACTTCAGAAGATGCACAAATGTAAAAATAATTACTTATTTCCGAAAATTTGATTTTAATTACAGTTTCGAGTTTTGTTTATATGTACCTAACAGTTTATAACACACTTCACTTGCATGACACCAACTTCAAAATGCATATAAAATTCGATTTTTGGAAAAAAGTAATTAGTATTACCTTTTTAATGCATTTTTTTTTTGTTAATAAATTTTTTAGACAAAAAATTCTACTACAGGATCTTTAGTGGCCTACAGCTGTAAAAAAACCATATACAGTACCCTTCGGTGGCCTTTTACCGTAAAAAATGACTAAGAACTTGCTCCGAAATAATAGGTATGTAATAGATACAATAAACCACATCTAAATCAGTATTCTAAGGAAGGAAAACACATCTATTGCAGCGCTCTTTAGTGGCCTAGAAGGGTAATAATAAAAAAAAATCTTCTCGAAGATGATACCTGTATTGATCCTGTATTTTATTGAAAACACATCTTCTGTAGCCCCCCTTGCTGGCCTTATCCACAAAACATGACTAAGCTCTGAATCTATAACTATAGCATGCAACAAACCGCATCTAAATCCAGTATTTTCTTCATAACTGGTAACAGACATACATACTCACAAACAAAGTTTCACTCTTAACGCATTTACAGTTTTGCTTGTTTCGGCGCGCGAGGTCCCGAATAAAATTATAGAAATTTGAATTAAGGCAAAAAACATACATTACTTTTCTTCAGCTCCCATGTTTAAGAATAAACCGTAGAGAATTGTAGGATATTCGCCTTGCACAAACAGGGAAATAAACATATCAATTAGCGACGCTAGTTGGCAGGGTTAACGTTCTTAATGTAAACTTAAACGTTTTTAGCAATGTATATTTAACTTAACTAAACAGCTAAGTCGGTGTTGCCCAGGGGGTTTCGATTTCACCTTGCGTCCTGAATGACGGAGATTTGAGCTTGGCGTGTACTGATGAGGCCTTTTCTTAATTTCTCAAGTATATTGATTATTCACACAACTGGCTTTTCGGTAAAGGCAAACATCGTGAGGAAACCTGCATATGTCAAAAAAAAGATGAATGTGAAGTCCACAATCCGCACTAGGCCCGCTTGTGGAGTATGGCCCAAATCAGCCTCAGGAAGAGTAGGCCGTGCCCCAACAGTGGGGACGTATGAGGCTAATAAGGAATATCAATTATAATAATAATAATTGTATAATATTTCTTATTGCATAGAAAGTAAGACATATTCATTATTATAACATATAAAATAGAAAGTACAATAAGGTGGTCTTATCTACGCGATTTCTTCCAGACAACCATTGGGTAGAGAAATTATGAAAAGACGAAAATTAAGTAAGAAAATAGAATTGAAATCGTTATTTGAGATAATGAGGTGTTGACGGATTGGGCAAGACGTTGTACAGAAGAAATAAAATATGTGTATTTCTGCGATCTCGGAAATGTGATCAAAGTTGCGTAGGCCAAATATAAATGTGATAGATAAATTTTGAAGTCGCTCAAGTTTAGTAAGTTGATCCTCGCTAAGATCATCATAGTCGAGTGTTGGAAAGAGTAAAGATTTGGCAAGAGCAAATTTTTGTGGCGCTGCATGGGTAAAAAGTTACTGGATATGGATAAAAAGTTACGCAACCTTTGTAAGGATTTTGATGTAGCAAATTTTTGAAGTGAAAACTTCTTTAGCGGCGTTGTGCACTTTTTTTTGGTATGGGTAAAAAATGATAAACTCGCGTCAGGTCACGTGTCCTAATCGTGGAAATTTGTAAGACGGAAACCGTAATGCCACGCCTATTATATTTTTTTTTTTTTCTATTATATGTGTTTTTTTCGTGGGGTTGCCTTACCGCTTACATATTTCGATGGCTTAACGTCCCCCCCCTTTTTTTTTTTTCGTGGTTGAGTAAGTTTGTAAGTGATTTACTTTTCTTTATGTATATGTGTATTTAATGGTCTGTCCGTCCGTTAAGAAAATTAAAAACAAACATGTGTGTTCATTTAATACTCGTATTTATCTATTTACACGTTTAGCTCCCGCCAGGGGCTTTGTCCGCGTAAACTTTTTTACAAATAAAAAACGTTATAATACGTAGATAGCTCTTTCATCATGAGATCGAGTCTCCTATGTGAAAGGTTTTGATTTATTTGTGTCACAATATGCGATGAAAATGACCGTATTTTGAGTATATTTTTATTTTTATTATTCGCGATTATGAGTAGTACAGGGAGGTCGGATATGGAATTTTAATTCTATGACAGATTGCGATGTCAAATATACTACGTGAAAAAAGTAAATAAACAAACATTATTATTTCTTGACAATGTCAAAGACATGTCTTGTGACATATTTGAGTGTTAAGCGCGAATCGTGTGTAAAGGTTTTCACTTCTGCCCGCACTCTTGGAGTGCAACTCGTTTTTTTTTTGTTTTAATTTGTTTGCTGATTTCCTCAATCCGAGATCATTAGTTCAAAGACTGGTCAAATATATAACACGTAAGTTCATTTATAATTAATTTCATTTATAATAAAACTAAACGTTTTTTCCCTATAGATTGTACCCAAATGAAAGAAACAAAAGCAGATATTTTTTTCTAACCAATCCTATAACTAAGACGTAAAAATTAACAAATATAAAGAAAACAGGCAGATATAAAAAAATATTTTACATTTAGATAAAGATGGGTTATATAAATATGTAATATAAAAAGATGCTTTTTCCGAAGAATGCTTTAGATTATGGACAGGCTGAAGTGTTGCCTGCTGAAGTTTCCACTTGAGACTTTAAAAAGTTATGGATGGTTATACTAATAACTTGGGAGTTATGTTTTCAAAGGTTCGAGAACGCGCTAGTAACGCCGCTGGTGTTGCAAACGTCTTAGTTTGTGCTTAGGATCACGCGGATCGTAAGCTTGTTTGACTCCTTGGTGATATAAAAAAAATCTCTTAAAATCTATATTTTTGACCATTCGTGTCTGACTTAAATTCGTTGTCGTTAAAATGTGAAGATTTTAGTGAATTCCAATTGGAATGGCCTTAAGAAAATAATAAATGTGTGAAAAAAAAAACTATAGTTACGAATATCGCTATAGAACTATTCTTTATTTATTATATTTCTCAATACTTTGGCATTTTCCCATTATCATAAAAGTTAAATATTATTAAAATAACAAATCTGGGTCAACTATGTTGTAACCATAGGTCACTTGTGCAATCAAAAATTTAATGTTCTGTGATACGATGTGAATATTCACACATTATTAGTGCATTTATGTATAACAAGGTCAACTTATTTAAAGTTAATGTAAATTATATCTTAAAACGAAAACGTTATTAAATTACTATCAGTAAAAAAAAATGGAAAGACTATTATCAAACTTTGGTGAATCACAGCAGAAAAGGTAAAGGATTTTTCGTGGGTTTAAAACGAGGATAGGCCACTGGCTATGGGCTTATTATCAGGCAGACCGTTAACTTGTTTGCCACCTCAGTGAGATGTAATAAAACTACTGAGCTATATCGAATTATTTTTATTTTAGTTAACCCTATACCTCAAAGTTGGTCCCATCAAATTTGTATTAAAATATTCCATCCCTAAAAATAGGGGGCAACTGATTTTTTACATTTGAATCGATTATGTTGAAACTAAGCACACATATTTAGTTTTGGTTTCAAACAATGGAGACCTGGACTATGTCTCCTGATGGAGACGGAAGACACTTGAATCTCGTGTTTCAACTTATTTCTTTAATTTTGGAGGAAGCCTTGGACCCAATTATTAGATTCTTTTAAGTATCATTAATTTTGTAGGCCATTAGCCATAATAATTTTGTAGGCCATTAGCCATAATAAAAAAAAAAACTTTAACAAGAAAAAGTAACTGAAAAGAGACTTTTTACATCGGATTAATGTTTATTTTTACTATCGCCATATTCATTGTACTAGATAATAATCATGTAAAAAGATTTGTTTTCTATCAAATTTAGTCACGTTTTCTCTAAAGCTATGTTATCCAATCTAGCTAATCTGTATCTGTCTCATAAATAAAAAAAGTACAAGGGAATAAATATCCTTATCTTTGTTGGCATATTGTACAAGTAAAAAAAAATGCAGTCGAATTGAGAACCTCCTCGTTGTTTGAAGTCGGTTAAAAATATACTGATTAACATTATTTCATTAACAAGTATAGAATTATAATTGTTTAATGGAATCAAAAGTATATTAAAAAGTGTTTTATATATTATACATAAACAATTAAATAAGTGATAAAATACGCTTGAATTCATGAAGCTTTAATAGGTAAGTTGTTTAGAAAATGCTGTTGTCTATGTAAGCGACTTGTTATTTTTTCAAGTAGTGTAACTTTGTTGTAAGATCTATGTATTACCATAACCATTAAGAAATAGTTGAAGTATAAAGCAGAATTTAGATTATAATAAAGATTCACATAAACTAGCTAGCATCTCAATTTTATTAAATTAGATTGTTAGAGTAAAGGAGTCACATTATTTACAGTCTACCTTTAATGTCAGCAAACAAAAAGTGTAGGTACAACATGGTTATTTTTTAATTCAAGGATTTTCAAATACCGTAATATTTAAATAATTTTGTTATTCACTTAACAAGCACATAAATGTCTGTATAAAACTATCTTTTTCTGTTATTTTATTTATAGTGACCGCATGACATCAATGAGATACCGAAGTAAAACAATTTTGTGAAATTAAATATGAGATCAAGTTGTCTATCGTGCCTACCAGAAACTTTTATTGAATTTACTTTTTGTGTGTGTGTGTGTGTGTGTGCGTGTGTACGTTCTTACTACGCTCGAATGATTAAATTTTTAGAGGCTTTTATATAACTTGCGTCTTTTGTGAACCGCCATACAAATTTTTAATAAAATTGCCTCGTGGCTCAGTGGGTAATAACCTGACTACTGAATCGAGGGGCGTGGGTTCGATTCCGCAAAAGAGATATATGTATTTGTGTTTGTCTTCAGACTGGTTGTTTTCTATGAATAATATGTATGTTTTACAAAAAAAAGGATATAGAAATATATCTGTATCTATTCGTTATCTGCACTAGCACAAGCACAAGCTTTACTTAGTTAGGGACCAAAGAGCGCTGTGTGTAATGTCCAAAAACAAATTGAAAAAATTAAAACACAATTTATAATATAGCTTTTCATACATTGAACTCATGAATGAAATTTTCTTTTCGTCCTATCTTTTCGCAAAGAGGCGAAGGGTTCCTCGATAAGTGCGAGAAATATGGGACATTCCGTAGCACTTAATTACAGTGACGCAATGACTTTTGAGTTTGAAACACTATGTAATCAAAAAGTGTAAACGAAATTCGCTTCGATAAAGTCTTGGCCCGTCGTAAAAAAAACCGCGCCTGCCGACACGCGGCATTAGTTAACCAAATAAAATAAAATAAAAAAAAATACGCGGGAACTTCTTATTCGATCTTTTATTACTTTTTATCAAAATATAACAGGAAATTTTAATTTGATCCACATATATAAAATATCGCCATGTGGTGTCGGCGTAGCAGAATAACACCACCCCAAATCCTTTCCGTAGGTGTCGTAAGGGGATACAAAGGAACATATCAGATAGTGGGCAGCAGCACCTTACTGAGGAAGTATTTAACAACACATGGCGATCGTCAACCCGCATGCCAAGCGTGGCAATTATGGACAAAACCCCCTTATGCATTGTACAAGAACTGACTATGGTAGCTGTCAAGGTAACGGTGGAGCAGAGGATGCGAAGAATCCCTGGCAGAGATCTGGCTACCACAAACACCGACAACTGGCTCTGGCAACGAACAATGCACGCACTTTGAGAAATGATGAAAAAATTTGTTTGCCTTGAAGAAGAAGTAAACAATATGCGCTGGGATATAATAAGGCTATCTGAAGTCCGAAGACAGGGGGAGGACTCGATATTGCTCAAATCCGGCAACGCAAAACTAGGCACCGGAAATAGCGATGAGCTAAAATGGGGAAATTTGGAGTAGGCAACGAAACCGTAGTAGACAGCGATTGGTTGACTTTATGGAGAATGAAGGACTTTTTACAAAAAGCCACCTCACTGAATGAGCCTACTGACTGAACGGTTTAACTTAAAATGAGATTAACTTTATCCTGACTTCTGATGGACGAATATTAAGCGATGTTTCTGTGATAAATAGAGTGAAAACAGGTAGCGATCACCGCATGGTAGGTGGCACGCTGAATATTTACCTCGAATTTAAAAGAAGTTTTTTGTTAAGGTCTATGCTCCGTCCAAAAACTGCCTTCATACAGAATCCTGAACATTTTCAGTTTAAAAACATGACATCTTGAATGATAATTAAATATTCTTATTTGCCTTAAAATATTTTGCAACTAATCGAAAAGAACAAGCGATTTCAATAAATTGAAGCAAAATTAAATTAATATATTATTACGAAAAAACCATTCTCTTGTTTGAAAATTATAGAGTTTTAAAGTAAAATCTTCTTTTTTGCGTTAAAATATTTACCAATTCATAGAAAACAACAAGCGATTTTGACAAATGGAATTAAAACTTTTGTCTCAATTGCCTTTTTTCTTCAAATACAAAGACTTTTCTTTTTCAAGCAATGATTTTTAATATTTTAATTCGAAAAAACCATTCTCTTGTTCGAGAATGATGAAATTTTTAAAACAAAATCTTTTTTTTTTGCATTGAAATATTTAGCAATAATTTGAAAAGGTCAAGCGATTTCAATAAATCGAAGTAAAACTTTTGTCTCAAATGGTTTTTTTTTTCAAAAAGAGACTCTTCTTTTCAATGCAATGATTTTAAATGTTTTAATACGAAAAAACCCTCTTCTTGTTTGAAAATTATAAAATTTTGATGTAAAATCTTTTTTTTTTTAGTTAAAATGTAGCGGATTATACAGCTAAAGTAAGGCTAACGTCACGCGTCCTACATAGCGCTATCGAAGTTTCAGTTGCAGACCAGTATATAAAGAAACCGAAGCGCAATTTATGTGGACCACGGCAGTCCCAAGGCATAACACCTCGCCTAGCAGGAGATCTCCTGTTCGCCGCCGCTCCACATTGGTATCCCCGAGCTGAACATTTGACGCACTTTCCGCAGCAGGCGTACTCCTTTCTACCAGGTACACGGACCAGTTCTCAACCGTACGCTTCGCATCTCAAAGCTTCATAAGGACCTATCGCAGCAGTTTAGCGCTTCCAAGTTCCTGTAGCTCCTCTGCAGCGCCGCAACTGTACAGCATTTCACCATAACCTGTTGAGGATTCTCACTCCAGTGTGTTATATAAAAATATTTTCTCGATATAAAAAACAAATCTTTTGAACTGAAGCCAATCCTTTTTAATTAAGTGTTTTGTGTTTGGGTCAAAAAGGTTCTCAACTTGTGCTAAAGAAATATTATTTTACTCTTAGAAATCAAAGTTCTTGTGTGAAATTATTTTTTACTGTAGATTAGTAGTTTGTACTTAAACTCTTTGGTCTTGCAATGAATAATAATATTCTTGAATATAAATTAGAATATTCTCTTCCCACAAAACAATAATTGGTTTCCTTAGATATTTTTTTTCAAGAATACGATTGTCTACGCTCAAGCAAATATTTTTGACCGAATATATGAAACATTGTTTTCTTGACATGATGAAGTTGCTTTGACTGAAGAAATCCTTTTTTACCGTGTGCCGGGGCGCTACTCGCCCCCACTTACTCGCAATCGCAACCGCCTAACGGGGATTGTAGGGGAGAGCCGCTCCTGGCGCTGACTCACCTTCGGGTTCGAGTCTCACGCTGGTTGAAGGCGTGACCCCAAGAGCAACAACCCAAGTCTAGGCTCCCTCCGCGGGGAGCCCTTGAGCAATCCGCGCTATACGGGCTGAGATTCTTTCAGAGTCTCGCCCCAAAAGCACGGTCGAGCAGTAACGCCTGCATCAGCCAACTGCATAGTCAGTTCAGAAAAAAAAAACATGTCGCACCTATACCGGTTGTTGTTGGTAACGCTACTCTCGAACGTTGTCGAATACACATACCTGGGGCAAGTAATCTAGTTAGGTAGGTCCAACTTTCAGAAAGAGGTTAACCGAATAATCCAGCTCGGCTGGGCAGCATTTGGGAAACTACGCAACTAACTAACATATTTTCGTCTTAAATACCTCAGTGCCTGAAGACGAAAGTCTATAATCAATGTGTATTGCAAGTGATGACTTACGATACAGAAACGTAGTCTATTGGCCTCTTAAATAAGATCAGAGTCACTCAGCGAGCTATGGAAACAGCTATGCTTGGTGTTTTTTTGCGCGATAAAATTCGAAACGTGAAATTCGCCGAAGAACCAACGTTACCGATATAGCTCAAACAATTAGCAAGCTGGAGTGGTAATGGGCGGGCCACATCGCTCGTGAAATCGATAACTGATGGTGAAGAAAGATTCTTAAGTGGCAACCACGGATCGGAAGACGCAGCATGGGACGGCCTCCTACCAGATAGACCGACGACCTGGTAGTCGCAGGAAGCGGAAGGACGCAAGCGGCTCAGTACCGGCTGTTTGTGGAAACATATAAGGGAGGCCAACGTTCAGCAGTGGACGTCTTCTGGCTAAAACGAACGAAATACAATATATAAATTTGTAAATTGCTTTTCCACCTCACCAGCACGAAAAGTTTTGCTGTCCAAATTCAGTGAGCAAAATCGAATTTTGCTCACTAGTGAGGCAAAGTAATTCACTGTTCGAACATTGACTTTTGGTATTGACCCGATGATGAAAAAAAAACAATACAATGACTGGTCACAAACGAATTTCGGGACAAATCTGAAGGCAAGATGACTGAATTGAGGGCGGGTGGAGCCACTGACAAAAGCTACTAAGAAATATTTTTCTCGCTGATAGAGGTGAAAAGACTGATGTTGGACGCGTGAGCAAATTGGGTCTTGTGCCCTTAAATCCCTTGCTATGCTCAGTAGTCTATATTTAAATCACTCGCTACAGTCGTGATTTAATTACCGCGTATTTCGCTAGCTCAGGATTTAAAGCCGGCACTTTACTCACTTGTATAACAAATAAATATTTTTTCTCATAGAGGTGGATGAAAAGCAGAGTGTGCTACACGGTACTTAAATTATTTAACCTCGAGTGACGTACTTTAAACAATCGCTGTTGCCCTCAATACATCATTGTAGTCCCTTGTGTCATAATTTACTATTTTTGTGGATCCTGTCGTGTCTAATTTAGTTTCAACAAATATAATTCTTCGGAACCACAATTTAGTGCGTGTCGTTGTCAGTTAATTTATTTTAAGATAGCTTAAAAAAAGCTATTTGCCTTCTAGTCAGGTGTTTATATGTATTTTCTTTTGTATTTAATTTACACTTAATCGTAATTTCAAATACAGTGCAGTCATTGAAGCGAAAAATAGGGTCTTACCTCCGAAATTTTTTACTGTGAACCGATTTGCATGAAATTTTAGAATTAGGCTCATCTTACCCTTAACTTCAAAAGTGAAAATGATCCGAGCTCCGCCTATTATTTGTAAGGGGTGTAAACAACCCCTTAATGGAAAAATTGACATTGAGCCATTTTATCGCTAGAAAACGTGTTTATTAATTCATAATAAAATCATTTTCAACCCCTTGAAAACCTTACAAACCTTGCAAACAACCCCTAAATTGAAAAAATCACAAAAAAATACTTTGGAATGACATAAAAAGATTTAAGTATAGAGTAAATAATATTTTATGTTCTCTATCTTAATAATCGAATTTTTACCCCCTTGTCGACCCTTAAAAACAACCCCTTGATAAAAATTGTTTAAAAAAAAATCTTTTGATGAAGTGAAAAGGATTTAAATGTTATTCCACATTCTCGAAAATGATTATCATATTCTCAAGCTTTTCAACCCTTAAAACTACCCCTAAATTAAAACAGTAAATATATATGATAACACATCAAAAAATAATTTAATCACAGAGTAAGAAATCACCGTTTATTGAATAAAATATAAACTTACAAGTTTTCTTAAACTGCACCAGATTGAATTAGTAATACATTTTACAAAATTCTGCAACAAGAGCATGACAATGCATAAAAAACCATTAAAAACTCAGTCATAATTTTCATTCTATTTTATAAAAAAAAACATTATACTTCATGACTCAATGTCAAAATCGCTGTCACAATCGATATCTTCTTCTGGCTGAATTGGAGGGCTATTCTAGCAGTTATCTCCACTCACGTTCCACAAGTAGTTTTCAGTTTACTAAGTAGAAAAAAATACGATTAGTTTGATGCCTTCAATTTTGATGCTATCACAACTTATAAAAAACTATTTTAAAGGTAATTAAAAGAGCTACAATTTTTTTCAATTACAATATATAGTAGAAAACCTTTTATTTTAAAACGGTGAAGGGCTCGAGAGAAACTGTGATTGCGCTGCCGCGCGCTCTTTAAACAATCATGTCTCCGTCAATTTTCGTGTGACAGAAACAAAAAAAAACAAATTTTTTGTCAGACAAAAACCTACATTTTTATCATTATACTTTTTATACTTTTATACGTATATTTCATCATTTTTGAGATATTATGAAAAGAAGGTGGTTTTTGTAAAAATAATATCGCACTTAGAACAGTTTATAAAAAACCGATTTGTTCCGTTTTTTACCTGCTACAATTTTTTTCATCATAAAATTTTTTTTCATTAAAAAGTATATTTGCGATATAATATAATATAGATATAATTTGAGATACGTGAAAAAAATCCGAATTTTTAATTGCCAATAACTTGAAAAGTATTGGGGTTTTTTGAAAAACTTTATAGAACATTTTTTCTTAAAATTAGGCCTTCTATCGATATCTTTTTTTATTAGTTATTTATAGTTACCCACCCAGGGTGGGTGCGGAGTTCAGATCATTTTCTTTTTTGAAGTTAAGGGTAAGATGAGCCTAATTCCAAAATTACATGCAAATCGGTTCACAGTAAAAAAAAAAAAACGAGTTGCACTCCGGGAGTGCCGGCAGAAGTGAAAACCTTTACACACGATTCGCGGTTAACACTCAAATATGTCACAAGACATGTCTTTGACATTGTCAAGAAATAATAATGTTTGTTTATTTACTTTTTTGACGTAGTATATTTGACATCGCTATCTGTCATAGAATTAAAATTCCATATCCAACCTCCCTGTACTACTCATAATCGCGAATACTAAAAATAAAAATTATAATAGGCGTGGCAGTACGGTTTTCCGTCTTACGAATTTCCACGATTAGGACACGTGATCTGACGCGAGTTTATCATTTTTTACCCATACCAAAAAAAGTGCACAACGCCGCTAAAGAAGTTTTCACTTCAAAAATCGGAGCAATAACGCTTCAATGACTGCACTAATAATTAGGTATACACTGATGAGCAAAAAGGGTCAAAGAGTATCTTACATAGACGACAAAATTTCTTAAACGATAGATCTATGAAACTAAAGAAACATTGAAGCGTATTTAATCACTTCCTTAATTAAGTACTAATTATATTAATTATTTAGTGTAACAGTTCGATTTATTTTATATTACACTGACGAGCAAAATAACTAGTCACTTACAAAAACTACGGTAGGTATTTCATAAAATAGAAAGATAGCTTCATAGAACAAAAAGTCTATTAAGAAAAGTTTTATTCTACATAATATGTTACACAATTTTTTCACACCTTGACCGTTTAAATAATATCAATGGTTATTTATATAAATTCAAGTATATGGATTCTTCGTTTTAGTGTGTCTTATAATGTTTTGAAATACCTACGCATATTTTTAAACAAAAACAAACCTAAAATTTGATATGACTCATCCAATATTTTACATAATAGATATAAAGATTGAAATGCATGTTTAGATTCTGATCTGTTAAACTATTAAATGCCTTTAGTTCCACTTGTTTTGAGTTGATGATTATGTGATATAATTATTTTTGATTTGATGATTATTTGACATAATTATTTTTCTATTCATCACGCAAAATTTTAACATCGATAGTATCTTATGTCTTAAGCTGTTGTTTTGCTAAAATAACAAATTATCCTAGCATGGAATCTGTGTTTCAGACCTGTAGTATCTCTTCCACCTTTTTTTACTGTGTTAAAAGGATCCTACATTATTTTCTTTTTCTCCAACTATCTCTGTGTCAAAAATCAGGTTGCCCCGTTGCTTGTTTGCAACGCAAAGTAATAGTACCCCACGGTGATACTGTCGGTATGACCTTTTCTTGCGGGAACACTCAATCAGTATCATTGACCTACATACTTCTTCGTCCCTTTAACTATCTCTCTACTACAACAAACAATCAAACAGACTTTAACAAATATACCTATATAAGTTATGGTTGGGATGAGACATTCATAGAAATATCTCTTTCGGAAATTAATGATGGACCAACATGAAAAACAGGGATCCAAGCTAATGCCTTAGCTAAGATTGACGCAATGAAATATAATGAGGTAGCAAATAAACTTATATTCAGGTTAAAATTAAATGATTTTAACAAACTTCTGTGTTTTAATTTCTTGTTAATATTATAATATAATGTTTTAATTTCTTGTTAATAATTTACCTTGCATGATAGTTTAGATTTCGCCAGCATCACATTAGTCTAGGCATTAATAAAAGTAACCTTTAAATGTTAGATTGTTGTTTTAAAAATTATGTAATGAAGTATAACTAATATAATGAATATTATGCTTTCATATAATTTGACATACATTTGTCTTATAACGTAATTTAAAAATTTATGTTAGTTATGACCTACACAAGTCACATGACATGTCTAGATTGTCATCAGGTCAATAAATATCTATTGTAGTGTGTGATATGTCTAGATAATCAGGTCAATAAATATCTATTGTAGTGTGTGATATGTCTAGATAATCAGGTCAATAAATGTCTATGTGAGTGTATGAAATGTATAGATGATGGATCGTGAGGTCAATATGAATATCTAAGTAAATACCTTATAAAAAATAAAAGTAATTTTATTCCATCTGGTAGCGCGTAGAACCCTATAAAGTATAATCCATAAGAGTAAATATGGCGGGAGGTGGTGAGAGTAGCAACAGTGTCTGAAAGAAACACGGGGATAAAATGGAAGGAGGGATAAAAATTTACTAAGAATATTGAGACGACAGAGCCATTGAATAAAGCTAATATAACACACTACTATGTATAGATATATTATAAGTATACACACTATACTTACACATTTTAAATCATCATTTCATCAGTAAGACAGCAAAACTATAACAGTTTATCTGAACATTCGAAAAGCAACAAAAATTGTATGAAAACAGTGAAAACGATATAACTTTAATTCGGTAATCATATCGGTATTCGTACTTAGCAGAATCGAAAATCAATTGGAAAGTGATAGTTTTAGAATTCCGCCCCAGGAAATACAGTGCGGGCAGCCTCCCACTATTTAAATTACCTATAGGCCAGTTAGCAGTTATTTTATTGCTTTATCTTTTAAATAAAAATAAGAAATGGTTTCTAAATTTCGCCGGTGCGTTGAATATTCCACTGTGAATTTAGGAAGAAAATAGTTTTTATTCAATAACATGGTTTGATGCCCAAGACAAGTTCTTGAGTGGCGACCACGGATCGGAAGACGCAGCTTGGTACGGCCTCCTACCTGATGAAAAGATGATCTCGTCAGAGCCGCAGGAAGCCGATGGGCGCGGGCGGCTCAGGACCGGCCGTTGTGGAGACATATGTTCAGCAGTTCATCCGGCTCTTAGATTACAGCCCTTCTTTTCAGAACCTTATTCCAAGAACTGTATTTTTTTTATTAACTAGATAAAAACTCCTACTGTACATACACATATTTTAAGTCTATACTATTTGTAAAACAGCAGTGACATTCAGACAAACAGTCGAAAATATAGTGAGGAAATCATGTTTTTGTTCCGGTAACCTAAATAAACCTATATACGGATGACCAGGTAAAGCCTTTTAACTTTGTTTCTTTTTATATGTCTCGCAATCATTTTGATTAATTGGTTTGATTTTTAGAATATCTTATATGTAAATTAAACAAGGAGAATTTTATGAATTTATTGTAACTTATTCCATATCCGGTATAATTTCACGATGTTTTCGTTCATCGAAAAGCTAGTGGTGTAAATAATCAATGTAGGTATTTAAGAAATTAAGAAAAACACTCGTTGGTTCACGCCGCTCTTGAACCTCCGCCACTCAAGACGCAAAGTGAAATCAATATCCCTTGACCACCACTGACTTGGTCTATGATCTATACGTATTTTATCAGGTAAATCTCCTGACAATCAAAATATCAAATCATACGTAATAGAAGGGTTAACAGTTAGACACAATACAGAGAAAACAAAAATTACAAAAACGAATATTATATTAAATAATTCTTCTATCATTAAATCTGGTATCATCATCAGAAGTCAGCGGTTGGAATCCATTTGTATCGGCAACGTATTTCATTAAATGAAGTTTTCCTTGTGGGTCTACGTAGCTAAATTCTCCTCTCACTACCAAGGATTCGCCTCCAGTTATTGGCAAAATACTACCTTCTTCTCTTCTGTAAATTCCATTCGGGGTGTGGTACCTAAACAATAGATAAAAAGTTAAACCTGCATTCATATAATGGCAGAGAATATTTAATTTCTTGTACCACTTAAAATGTGTATCGATAGATGGAAGTAAGTATGCTTTTTCATAGAAGATTAAGTTAATAAAATGTTTTGAACTTTAACCTTTATAATTTTTTGGATAAAAAAGGTACATTTATTGCGTATCTAAAATAAATACAGTAGCTGACTACTGGGCGATATAACAGCCAAAATAGATTATATTAGAGCCAAGATGATATACAAATTACTGTAAGTGCATCAAGTCTTTTTTGTCACGATTCCATGCTGCTCAAAAATATCAGTGTTGTAAAGTGTTTTTCTTTACACTACTTACGCGACAAACAAGATTACGGTCCTCCTGATGTAGCCATGTGTCAGGCTTTTGAAGTTTTAGATTTTTTGTTCATCCTTTTTAATTGCGTGCGGTCATATTTGTAGGCATTCTTGTGATTAGTTAATGTATTCTACTTCAGCTCATTAGGAAATTATCATAAAGTATACGCTTTTCTTATCTATCCATATATGCCTTTATATTGTTTTAGTCAGGTTTAGTTTTTCCTGTTTCCTTTTTTTCTAAATGTTTAAATTTATGTAAAAAAATATTGATGAGTCACTACTACACTACCATCATCGCCATAAATACTTTGTTCTTATTTAAATGTCATTTGCTAACGAATAAATTGAACTTCTATATTCCCAATTAAATATTAAAGTTTCTTAATTGTTATAGATTAGTTTTTATGTGAACCTCTCTAGCGTTTATACGTAGGTACATGTATGTGTGTGTATGCATATTTGGATATATTTTGTGTACTTGATGGTTTAGTTCCTGTAACAGGATGGTTTAGTTCCTGTAACAGGAGTACATCCGGGAATCTCTTGCCACTCAACAATCTTGTACATTTGGTGTCAGACTATTGGGTGGAAGCTGGGCCATTTACAGGTGTACGATATCTGTCTGAATGTGTCTCATTTTTTTTTCTGCCTGCATACATCAATGCAGGTTCCCTCACGATGTTTTCCTTCACCGAAAAGCCAGTGGTGTGAATAAATTAATCAGTGTACTTGAGAAATTAAGAAAAGACTCATTGGTACACGCCGACCCCGGGGTTCGAACCTCCGCCACTTGGGACGTGAAGTGAAATTTAAACCCCTCGGCCACCACCGACGTCTGAATGTGTGTATGCATATATGTTCGTGTTTGTGTGATGCGCCCGTTCGCGTTCGGACCCTGCCTGTGTTGGGCTATCGAAGATTGCAACATATAGGACCTGAATAATGTTAATGATGATGATGAATGAATAAAGTTAATTTATTTAATTGTAGTTTTATTAATAAATTTTATTAATTCTTTAATATGTATTTATATGTACAGACTACAGATGTGTATGTTAGTGTATTCTCTATTATGTATATGTATGTCTACTTTGTAGAGATTATATGAATATGTAGAAATATACATGTTTACCTCGGAAGTTACTTCCGATATTTAAAAATCCCGTCACACAATTGAGGACTTTTAGAGCTTCAAATGGTGTGTCCCTATGCAATCTAAAAACAAAAGGCAATTTAAATATGATTTAAATTTTGAATTTTTCATATTAAACTATTTACATTGTAAAGCTTTTTGGGGTTTCGTACCCAAAGGGTAATTAGCGGAACCCTATTACTAAGACTTTGCTGTCCGTCCGTCCGTTCGTCCGTCTGACACCAGACTGTATCTCATGAACCGTGATAGTTAGACAGTTGACATTTTCACAGAAGATGTACTTCTGTTGCCTCTATAACAACAAATACTACAAACAGAATAAAATAAATAATTAAGGGGCTCCCATACAACAAACGTGATTTTTTTGCTCGATTTTGCTCGATATTGATAACGGCAACAGGTAGACGCTTAAAATATTCGCAGAATATTTTAAACGGCAACAGGTAGACGCTTAAAATATTCGCAGAATATTTAGTTATATTGTCACTTTAAAAATATATAATTTAATTAAAATAAAACTTATATTTAAGGAGGGCTCCCATACAAAAAACTTAATTTTTTTGCCGTTTTTATAGATAATGGTACGGAACCCTTCGTGCGCGAGTCCAACTCGTCCTTGGCCGATATTTAAGTGTTTAATACAAAATAGGTATGTATTTATTAGTTGATTCACTGAAGTATAAAAGTGTTCCATATAATAGCTTTGATTTTTTTTCAGGTCCAGAAACTTAATAGATTTAACTAAAATTTGACACCATAATTTAAGACCATGTTGTAAATCAACATATACAGTTTATCCTATATCGCCATCGAGTGTTACCGTGGCAGTATAATTTTTTTTAGGTGAAATCGCGAAGCAAGGCTGTAGTTAGATATTCGTTGAACATGACCTTTAAATATTATTCTTATAAGCATTTCTTCCGTTTTACACCTTAATATAGGTATATGTCAAACTGCCTTATCGATTTACTGCTACGAAACCAAACCAAAAACACACCAAGATTGAAAATAAATGTTTGTATTAGATGACCAAGGGCCCATTGTTTTTACATCAAACGACATGAAGATTAGAACATTTTAGTTTGAAATCCTTCTGTTAAATTTTATGTTTACCTAAGTATATGTAGTATATGAAGTTACTAAAATATATCTTCTAAATTTTGATATCTAGTAAAAATTAAATACCAACCTACATAAAAGTATATGATTGCTAATTCTTACACAAAGGCATTATAATATTTTACTACTCCATAAAATTCTATAAGCTTCTGCGAAAATGGAGTTCTCAAGTTGGTAATTCCAAAATTCGTATTTTCTTGTTTGCTGTGAGATATTACAATGAAATGAGTTTAGTTTTACCAACAAAAATAAAATTATGAGTCCTTACACACATCCCTCAGTGATCTTGCTGGCGTAAAAAAGTCCTTGTTACACCTTTTCAAATTTTACAGACAGTAACTAAGTTTTGAAATTAGATTACAACTCCGAAAATATGTGGGTATTGTTACTTTTATTAATTTTTTTAATAACGTAGGTAGGTTACTAAAGTAAGTAGCTACTTACCGATAACTGTAAGATCCAAAACCATTGATGTTAAATAAGATTGGACCATCAAAAAAATGAGCTTTCACGAAATTTGTTAATGCAAGAGCTATGATGATCCACCAATGACGAGTGACTTTCACCTGTAAGACAAAATCAAGGTCATAATATTAGGTAACAAGTTTTCTAGAGCATACAAAAAAACCCCATTAGCGTAAAACACGTTTTTTTCTCAAAAGCGACAAATATGTACCTACTTTTTAGTTCCGTGTTATATTTTCGAAGGTGACAGAGATTTCAGTTTTATTCGTTGACCACCAACAATGATCTTGCTATATAGGGTGTTTCGATACCAAATCATGTTCAATGTTCATGCCATTAAAGCTCAATAATTTTTAATCAATATTTGTTGAATTTTAAGCATTTATTATTCTCTGATGTAGGTAAAAACTGCATTGTCGTGAACAACCACAGTTTAGAATTAAAATTAGGTTTTACTTAATTCTATATTCCATGCTAGAACTTAGATTTTTTTTTAATAAGTCTTCAAAATAGTGTTGTAAAGTGAATTCATATTTTATTATTTAACTAAATCTTAGTATGTCATGAAAGTATATATACTATTTACTACGTTTTTTTATCCATAATCTTTAATTTTGTATAGTAATTTTGAAGTCATTTTAAATTCACTATTTATCTTTTACTAGCTTTTGCCCACGGCTCCGCCCGCCCTAAATTAGGTTATCAGCGTGGGATTTATGCAGCAACTGTTTGATTATAGCAAGAAACTTTTTTAGTGTAGGGTTTAGTAGGTAGGTGTAGGCTAACGCGTATATAATTTAGGGGGGGAGGGTTCCTACAACTGTTGTATTTTGGAATAAAAGTTTTGCTCTGTACTTACTTACACATGCTACTCGTCTACAAAATCTTGGCATGTCTTACAAAATACCACATGTTTTGTAGGATGTGCCAAAATTTTGTAAACTCACTATACCCACACAAAATCAAATGTTAAGGAATAATCATTATTTAACAATTTCGTACGAAACAACTGAATAGTATAGATACTACGATTGTTTCAAGCAACACATAACATGTATGATTTCATTTGAGTATAATGCAATAACAATTTTTCAGTTTAGGAATTATTTTCTTTCTAGCATTTGCCAGCGGCTCCACGCGCCCTAAATATAAGTTATAGGCGTGCGATTCTTACAATCCTTAATTATGTTTGCTATAAAAAGCCATAGCTGTAGCCATAGTTTTTCAAGCTCGGTTATAGTTATTCACGCGGTAACTTTTAAATTTTTCGGCATTAAAACTATCCTATTTTCTTCCCCGGGACTCAAGATATCTCCATACCAAATTTCATTTAAATCGGTTCAGCGGTTTAAGCGTAAAGAGCTAACAGACAGATAGAGTTACTTTCGCATTTGTAATATTAGTATGGATATTACAGTAATAGCGTTCGAGTAATTATATACTACTGAAATATCTTGATAAGATATCTTGTTCAAGATTAGTTATAATTAACATACCTAACTATTAATAATTATTCTGTGACATAGCAAATGGGATTAACAGACTGTTTTTTAAAACGTGCTTTTAAGAATATTATGAGCCAAAACTGAAACAATTAGTTTTGTTAATAATTATAACCTAAATTAAAAATGTTTAGATCTTTTGTACCTACAATTGTGTGTGTGTGTGATACAAATGAGCTATATAGGCTATTCATTATAGTCGAGGTCGTGGGTTGCATAATTCAGCCGAGTGTGTACTGAGCGGAGCTTAAGGATTTAGATGAATTTTAAAATGGAGATAGCTTCAGTCCAGAGGAAGGAAATAGGATAGTTTTTATCCCGAAAAAATTTAACGTTCCCGCGGAAATAACTATAACCGAACTTAAAGGCAAACTTTTATTAGTATAATGCTAGTGTTGACGTAAGAATTCCAAGCCAATAACTAAATTTAGGGCAGGTGGAGCCGCTGGAAAAATTCGTTAATTACTAGTCTCCCATTAATTTTAAAAAGGCGAAAGCTTGAATGTTTGCTTGTTTGTCACTCTATCACGCTTTAACCACAGGATGGGTCGGGATGAAACTTGGCACACATATAGGTTAGGTCCTGAAATAGGATATAGGCTATTTTTCATATTCATCATATTGCAAATTTAAAAGTTTCGATATATATCTTCCTATAACAAACTTCAGTATAATCAAGGACTTGCAAGCATCCCATACGCCAATAACAAAATTTAGGGCGGGCGGAGCCGCTGGCAAAAGTTCGTTATAAATAATAAAATATTAATTAGTAAATTAATTGGAAATCAATATTAAATGGCACTTATAAGTACTTCATAAAGTTGTTTGTTTTTACAATAAAAAACAATTCCCATAACTTCTTAAATATTCACAATAAAAAAAACAAGCCACTCTTGTTCAATGACTCGATCGTCGTTATTCCCTAGTCCAAATGGCCATTGCTCTTTCTAAATAAAAGCACAATATTATAATATATAATATTAAACTTACCATTTTACAAAATTGATGTGTTACTTGTCACTGTGACCAATGGATATTGCCGGGCACTTTATATCCTTCTAGTTCCTCAAGTATTTCATGTCTGGACCTCATTCCTTCACAGACAATAAGTCGGATAGGTCATTGACTCCATTATAATTTATACAGAAGCGTTTTTATTAGAGTCTCCAATGGTTATAAATAAAATGATCAAGCTTTGCGCCGACAACTTGACAGATAAAATTATAAAACTGGCTGCCTTATAGGTAGTATCAATGCCAAGTTCAAGTCGATGTTTTTTAAAGGATATGTAGTATAACAGAACTTGTTTCACGTTTTTTAGGGTGCCAGCGGAGCCCTATTACTAAGGCCATGCTGACTTTCTGTCTGTCTGTCTGACCATTAAAGAAAAAAGAAGGAAACAGACCTCATTAGGTAGAGCGCCTGAATTCTTTACTAAATATGATTATCGTGTGAACAATAAATAATAAAAACCGGCCAAGTGTTAGACGGGCTCGAGCTATTACCATCTTAAATCTAGCGGAAATAGTCTTGATTATCAAGAGATACAGATACACATATTTTGTGTACACATTCAGTCATTGGATGGGTTACTGCTTAGCGGCACACTTTTCACACAAGAACGTAAATGCTGGTAACCTACGGTGTGCGTGTCCCGATTTTACTTGACTATTTACTTTTTGCAATAGGCAAGTGCTTAGGTACTCCAATAACAAGATTAGATATGCCTCATATCCTTCCAGTTAAAGATATATTATACTGACTTCACATATCCAGATCTGATTGTTATGTACATCCACCGAAATTCACAGCGTAGAATTTTAAACCGCATTTCCCAAAGCTTAGACATTGTGGCTTTAGTAAACATATAAGTATAACTTACGCCGTGCCTAGTTTATTAAAATAGCAATTTCCTAGATCTTGCGAAAATTTCTCATTGTTAAAAATATAGGTATGTATATACTTTTCCTAGATTTCTTAGAAGTATAGCACGCTCAGCAATTAGCAGCTGCTTAAGTTTTCACAACTACAGTTTTAATGCACTCACTTACACATACATAAGTAATGGGATTTACAAAAATGAAGTGTAAGAAATAATAGCAACAAAGTTATGTATAGGGTTAACTGCGTTGTAATCATTTGACTATTAGGAGGAAATATCTCGCTGTTTTTTCCCATACAAACAGGGGAATACCCCTGTTTTCTTCCTGGATTTTGGCATTACCTAGTGGATTTTTATGTATGATAGATATACATACTGTCTGTATTTTTTTTTTTTTGATATTCCATTCTTATAAAAATTCGGGGCTCTGTAAACTAACTAATTTTAACTAATTTTTAAGAAAACAAAACATACAGACAAAGAATAAAACATTATATCGAGTGATGTAATTTTTTCTTGGTTTGGTTGGGATTGGGAACAGGAAAATGGGGAATACGATACCCCTCGAAATTTGCTACAATAATATGAATGTTGCCAATTTATTTCTTTCAGAAATACTTACAAAAATATTATATCGCCTTTTTGCACCAGAAGTACCTGGTTTCTTTGCATTTTTAACAGTTTGTAGTCAACATCCATTACTGGTTAAAGATATTAAAGGAGAATGGCAGTCTGGGTACCCCTCTCAAGCTTTTTATATACGAAGCGTATGGTAGTAAAATTTGGGCAAGTTTTTATTTAATAATCGGTGTATATTTTAGCGATATATAGAAAAGAAATAGCTTATCGATTATATTAAATAATCGATATTATAAGCTATGTTAGAAAATGTTTCATAAAAATAATCTAGAGTTTTTAATTAGTTATAAGCTTTCTTGCATTCCCAATATGGAGGCTAAGGTAGACCATCTTAGGTTTTCTTTATAATACCACAAAGGTGGAAAACAAGCTTGCGGTCCGCCTGATGGTAAGCAGTCACCGCAGCCTATGGACACTTTCAACACTCGCGCTTGGTGAGGTGCAATTCAGGCTATACTCCATAACGCGGGCCCAGTGGTTGTCGATTTCACATTCATTTTACTGAACGCAAGTTTCCTTCCCATCTTATCTTTGACCGACAGAAACTTTATGTTTTCTTTTGTTTGTAATACAGAAACGAAACGTATTGTAACTATGTCTCTTAATTAGCACTGGTCCAGCACTGAATCCTCCAAAACCGCCTTATTCGTTCCCACTTGCAAAGTTAGAATTCACAATTAGACCCGGTAGAATGCAGTCGGTGTGTCACTGATCTTCTAAGCGGCAAAGATTGAATGTACGACAATGATTTCAACTTTCGCTGCATTGAATGCGACTCCATTATTATCATATCTCACAACTTTTATCATTTTGAAAGTGGCTTGGAAACGACACATAACATACTAACCGCACCGAAAACATTTTAAGATCAAAAGAATTTAAAAAAAGGCACGCCAATACTTCCCCCATAGAAGATTTGGAAGAAAATCAAGAATTAAATAATTTTTTTGACATAGAGACCATAGTAAATTGCGAAATATCCAAAATTTATGACTAAACCGTAGATTCGTTGGAAGTAATTATGGAATCGCAAAATATAAAAAATACAAATGTTAAATTTAAAATAAAGCTTGTTATAAATGCAAAAGTAACTGTAACCTCTTCACGCTGAAGCCGCTGTACTAATTTAGATGAAAATTGGCATGATTGATGAGATAGTTTGAGTCCCGAAAAAAGACATAGGCTACTTGAAAACGTCAAGTGTGTGTTTTGTTCTGTAATTGAGGAGTTGCTGCTGAAAGTCTACTCCGATAACGGAATTTAGAGTGGGTGGAACCGCGGGCAAATTTAGTATATAATTTATAGCTTGGATCCAAGGGCAAAACAAAGGTTCTTAAAAACGTCAAGTGTGAGTCGGTTTTTTTCTTCAATAATAGAGGAGTTGCCGTTGAAACCTACATCGATAATCGAATTTAGGGCGGGTGGAACCGCGAGCAGAAGCAAGTTTATAGTTCTTTGAAGTTAGGTCTGAAATTCAAAAAATTATATTAATTAATTATTATTTAATTGTAGAAAAACCTTTAAAGGAAACAAAGTCGTCGAATGTTATTCTCGAATTGGAACTTATTCGTAGTTGGTCCATCGGGCAAAAAATATAATATGCTCTATTTTGTTATTCTACCCTACATTTAAAAAATGTTATTTAACTATGCTGTCATAACTCTTAAGCCGTATTAGTGAATGAAATAAGTATTTCTATAGAAATCTTAATTCAAACTATTTTATTTTTCTTAATTGTTGTTCCTACGTGAATATCAAACTTTATTTACGATCGGTTTTTTTATTCTATATTCAATATGACCTATTTAGAGACACGAGCAGGCATAGCCTGCTCCAGTACTTACAGTGCAACAAACTCTTCTAACCTTCTGGGGTTGGTCGCTAGTGTTGTAAGTTTTCATTCCATTTCAATATGGCGACAGTAGTTTTAATTTATGACCGCCGGGTCAAAAAAGATTGTTGCACTAAAAAAATCAATTACTTAATTTGAAAAAAGAACGTTTTTGATTCCATAATCACGTAGTAGTGCCTACCTACTATTTTAACAATATTTAATTATATATATATATATATATATATATATATACTTTATTTTGCGCTGGATTGTTGGCACTCCATAAAAATGTAAAATTATTGGTCAATATCCTTTATGAAAGCAAGAATCTTCAATATTATTCAAAAGCAAAAGAGATGTTCCGTTTTGATACTTTAACAAATTTAAACATTAACCAGCTTATGAGTAGACTTTTTCTAGAGAGCACTTAAAACCTAGCAATTCTATAACAAAAACAATTGTTTTAGACCTGCAATTCACAGAAAATCGGTAACAATTTTCAACGTAGAATTACGAAACGGAGCATATATCTTTTGGCTGATAGACTAATGGTCTGTACCCAATACCATAAAAAAATTACAGCAAAAAGGTAAACATTATTAATATATAACTTAAAAATTAAATAAAACTATGAAATAAAATAAGGCTTTAAAAAAAGGTCTCTAAAAGACTGCTTTACAATTAACAAGGAAAAAACAGGTCTAAGACTTCTGTTTAGATCTTAGATAGGTTTTATTTTTATAAGACTGGATTTAAACCAGTATTAAAATGTTATTTCAAACACTATCAGAAACAGTTTTTTTAGAATGTTATGGCCTGTGCTGATAGTTGATAGTGAATTAATTATCTTACATTTTTGAACAATTTAAGGAAAATCGATATTTATTTTTATTATTCTGCTAAGTCTTTTGCCTCTGGCTTTACCTAAATACAACAGAGAGGGCTGGTTAAGTTTACTTGGAAATAAAAAACCAAGCTCCATACTAATATCTGTACATGTATTTTGTGTATGTTGGGAAGAAATTCATCGTCTTTTTTGTATTTTAGGTACACGCTTTTTTTAGGGTTCCGTAGTCAACAAGGAACCTTTATGGTTTTGCCATGTCCATCTGTTTGTCTGATTATCCGCGGCCTAGCTCAGAGAGCATTAATATTAGAAAGCTGTAATTTAGCAAACAAGACAAAGGTGTAAAATAAAATTACAAAAAAAAATAGTCCCTACACGTAAAGTGGCGATTAATATTATATAGCCCGAGCCATTTACCATCTTACATTACCGTTGCAGCGCCATCTAGCTATTATCAGCAATTGGATGGGTATGCTCAGCGGAATACTTTCTGTTTTTCTTTGTTTGTGAATTACGTAAATGATGATAGATATGAAACCCTCAGTGCGTGAGTCCAAATTGCACTTGGTCGGTTTTTTTTTTCATTAAAGACTACTTACTAGGAAACCTGTGAAAAATTCAGAAATATGTTTAAACATAAATAAAAAGTTTATCGTAGTTATCGATATTGATTGGGATCCAAGTTAAAACACTGTGAAGTACTCAAAATCATAAAAACATCAGTTTTATTGATTCAACGCAAATATCCATGTAAAAGTAACGTTAAATCATAAGTATGCACTCGTGATTAGCTCAATATAATTTTATAAAATCACATAAATAACGAGTTCGTCTTACCGAATTATTATTATTATTATAGCCTCATTTATTTCCATAATGAACACGTTTAAAATCTAGTAGTTTACAATATATTATAATAATATAGTAATAAATGCATAAACAATGCATAAATAATTTATATTTACAATTCAAAAAATAAATAAATAAATTTTTAAAAAAGAATAAGTGTTCATTGAAATTATATTAAAATAAATGATAAAATTATTATATTACCATGCGTGTTTTAGTTATGTTTTAGTTATATATATGCCTTTTATTAATTAATTAAAAAAATCTATTCATTAAGAACACCTCAACGGGTAAAGGCCTCCTCCATTTTACTCCACAGCTTTCTGTCTTGTGCTTTCGTGATCCAGTTTTGACCGGCAATTCTGTGTATTTCATTTATCCATGTTTCGTTCGGTCTACCTCTTTTCGTTTTATTTAGTGGTCCTTGCCAAGTAGTTATTTTTCGAGTCCATTTATTTCTATCCCTGCGTGCTACATGACCTGTCCATTTCCAGTTTAGTCTCTTGGAATGTTCTGAAGCATCTATAACATTAGTTGTTTCCTTATGTCTACCTTTCTTTTACTATCTTTTCTACGTATGTGTTGTACGCTACGTTCCATTGGTCTCTGACATACTTGTATTTTTTTCTTTGTGTTTTGTTAAATATCCAGGGTTGGCATCCGTATGTCAGGCACTCTCTCTCAGGTAGTAAACATGAGTCCAGAACTTTTCTCTTAAGTTTTACTGGGAGTTTAGATTTTCTGATTTCCTTGTTGCTTCAGAATTGTTTCCAGGTTATATTAATACGTCTGTTTAGTTCATTTTGGTGACTAGACGTTGATGCTCAAGTGTAAGAGAGTTTTGGTTAAATGATAAATTCCAAGTATGTGTCTTTTGATGAGTATAGATTCTTATAAAAAGTTGTGGCTATTTCTATTATTTTTAGACTAGAAATCCATTTTTTGATGGTATTAAGTGCTTTGAGACCCTTTTTTAAGCTTTCTGATGTTTTGGGATGGGTTTCAATCGTTTTTAGTCTACATTTAGTACGTTCTTTTTTAATTAGCCTATAAATATTTTTGTAGAGTTAGGTACGTTCGTTTTTTTCTTCTTTAGTTAAGTTTCTTTTTTTATTAATTCATTTCTTCTTGAGATAAGATTTATTAAATACTCAGGAGTGGTGTCATGTTTTGTTTGTTGTGTTTTCTGAATGTGGTCTAAACTAGTAATTATTAATTCTTTAACCTTGTTGTAGGAGGACTCTACATTTTCATCATTTCATTGTGTATATAGTGGTCTATTAAAATTTAAGAATTTATATTACCAATTAAGTAGGAAACATTGTTGTAGTATCAAGAAACAAGAAATTGTTATGTTTTCTACACAGAACTTGGCACCCATTTATAGGTCTCATTTCTTTTGTCGGCGAAGTCGACGAAGACATCATTAGTAATATTGAATTTGGCTCTCATTTCACAGTTTTTTGACGAATATCATTACTTTTGTACAGATATGGTAGTATTATCACTAATACATTGTTTTTTGTAGAATTACTCTATTTTCCTACGTTTACGCTGTATAGTTTTCTTTTTTGTGCAATGTTGCCCGCCCACGCTGTGCAATTGCATCAGGGTGAATTCAGCCGTGCGTCGGAAAACCTAACCTCAACAATCATAACTATATGACATAGAAAAAAAAAATTTATTTTTAATCCGCCTACTTTCATACTTCACTTTATAATTACTTTGTTGATACTAATTATCGATAAATTTTAGTTTTCAGATTTTTTCCTTTGTATAAGCCTCAAAGTCAACCTTTATGCCAAGTATAAATTTCCTAGGTTATCTGGAAGTAGGATAGGTTTTTGATCTATGGGTAAGTGAATGAGTGAGTGAGTCAGTCATCAAAATGCCGATTATTAAGCGTAAATATATCAATAACTGTATGAGCTACATTTATGAAATTTTGAATTCTAGACAAACTAACGGCTTTTAATTACCGTGCCAAATTTCAAGCATGTAGGTTAAGCAGGTTAGGTTTCAAGTTGTGAAGGGGTCAAAATGGTTCGTGTAATATTTATTGCGATGGCTGCTGTGTCGTCGGTTTCTTTTTCTTTTAACTTGGCTGGACACGGTGCCACATGTCGAGATGTGATATTTTTACGGGCGGCAGAAATAAAAAACATTTTGATTTAAATTTTTGTTAAGTGTTCGAGTGTAAAAAATCCAGTACCTAGTGTTCGATAACCATACAGGAAGTAGTGAAATTGAATAGTCCTCACTGCCGTGGCTCGCAAACGCAATATAACCGAGCGATCGTGAGTATTCGGGCGGAGGCAGTGCCGAGGCACGCATCACGGAGTCCGGTTATGCTCAGTTGTGGCCAACGCTTGTATCGTGCTTTTCTCAAACATGCGTGTAAAATACTTATTATATTAACAACTGTGTGACAATAATAAAAAAAGTTTAGGTAATTTGCAATTCACCGCGTTCTAATATCAATTTATTTTTTTTACTTTTTTAAATTTAATTTTGTTAGAGATATAAAACAAACCACTGGACTGATTTCGCTCAAAATCTTTAGATGTAATAAGTCATGACATGGCGTATCAATTGATATGGTCACGAGACCAATTGGTCCATTGGTACTTGGGATATCGAGGGGCAAAATCCGCTAACTTACATACATACATACACACACACACACACACACACACACACACAGATAAACACGCACACACACACACACACATACATCACTCTAAAAAATATGGCAAACGATTCTCCAGGTCTCAAATCGTAAAGAAAACGCAAATTTAACGATTTCGATTTTCGGACCTACTATAATAACTTCCCTCAAGAGAAATTAACAATACTTGAGACTTGAGTTATTTCTTAAGTTATCAATGTTCGGGCTTAAAAAAGATCGTTCCATTTTTAAATTTCATATTTGACGGCATGGGTGCTCGAGCGGTCAAATATGGAAATATTGCGGGTCGCTCTCTGACTATAATGCAGGTACGATTTATCCCAAAGAAGCTTGCGCAAGATATGGTCGCATATCGTAGAATGTATAAGAAAAATAATTTATTCAATCTATGAATTCAAATTTTATTAATCCACCATTGTTATGAAAATGAATTTGACAAAATATTTAAAGCATACTTTACATAGTATTACAGCATATAAATTCCTTGGAACGCCCTTGATGTAAGTAGCTAAAGTATATTCAGAACGTACTATCCAAGTAATGAAGCCACCGCACTTGGAGGCAAGCCCTGAAAAAAAATTATGAGTCAACATTGTTTTATTTGCGACTGTATTGGCTACCATATTGAGTGGCTCAATTGTCGATTTCCGAAATATGCGGGAAGATCTGGCTCGAATTTGCTCTGGCCTATTAATTCTCGCAATAAATTGATAAGCATACATACTAGTTAAAATATTAGTTATAGCTCACTGGACCTTCCATCCCACTATACGTCCGGACGAACATTTTATTTCATTTTATTGTCCAGACTCACTGAAATCAGCTAAGATTTACTAAAAATTAGCTTACATATAGGGCAGGCTTAATAGTTGCAGGTGCCGGTGAAATCCGAAAGCCATTTTTATCAGCCGTGTAGTAAACTGTGTGTTCTTGCTCGTTTGCGTCCTTATAAGAATATGAACCTTCAACTAATGTATATTGGTCAGCTTCTCCAGCATTTATTATTCGTCCAGTTTCTTGTCTCTTGGTCCCATTTGCCGTTTCGAAACTGAAAATATAAAAAAAAGTAGCTATAATGCGGGTAGGTAATTTAGGTAAATTAAAATATTGCATTTGGAATAAAAGTCATAAAAGTAAATATACAAATATGTAAACTTTATTCATGTTAAGTTAAAAACCAGAAAATGTGCGAGTCGGATCTGCACCATCCATAACTTTGATGCAACAAGCTTTTCTGACCCAATGTATGTCGCTAGCGACTCTTAAGTTCACAGCATTTTAATGTGACGGACGACTGTGTTTTTGACTAACGGGTCAGAAACGCCTAAGGAGTGATTTATATTGGCACACAAAATAGCATTTGTCTGGTTGTTGGTGTTGTTGCTAGTTCACACCATTTCAATCTGGCGATTGTAGGTTTGATTTTCCATCGCCGGGTCATAGAAGTTTGTTGCACTGTATCTACAACGTGCTTGAAAGATAACGTCATGTTGCAGAAATTCAAGCTCTGCTCTCTTTAATAAATTAATAAATGTAATCGATAAATGTAAATCTATCGATTAAAAAAAATTGAAACTATACCACCCGATGACTGGAAGATGATCAATAAGGCCTCATACACGATGACAGCGGGAAGCGGCGCGGCGACGCTGACCTGCTTACGATGCCCGCGTTCAGATCACTCGGGGTTGCGTTGGTCTACTGTTGTGAGAGACTGAAAGAGTGAGACACCGCTCGACTGGAGCGCATCGCTTGTGTGCCGCTCTTACATATAACTCTATGCATTTGACCGCGCCGTTAACCGCTCGCAGCGCCGCCGTGTTTAAGGCCTAAGACACAAAAAAATTATCATAGAAGCTTGGGCTTTTGAACGGTCTGATTCCATCTACATGTATCCAAAACTCAATAATTAATTTCCAAGATTGTTTTGAGTCGGGATGTTGATGACGATACTGATCTCAAATATACACTGTTAATTCAATAAAATTAAGACTATTCTTTTACTGTTTGGTTTTATTGGACCAAATTAATACAATTATTTATAATTCAGGCACGGATTAGGTACGAGGGGTATGGATACCCTACTGACAAAAAACAGCATCCTTGTAAATTCGTCCTCGAACGCATTATACGAGGGACACTCAGAAAGATTTGAGAAACTAAAAAACTAACTTCTGTGTATACAATATTTTAATTAAATCTTTTCAAAGAACTCTCCACTAGCCTGCTTACAAAGTTTCATGCGTCTGAACCAATTTTCGGAACATTTTTTCCAGTCTGCCGCAGACACCGTTTCCACGACCTTCTCTAACGATACTAGCGCGCGATCTTCCGGCGATGAAAACTACTTCCCTTTCATCTGATTTTTTTATTTTGGGAATAAGGAGGACTGTACGGAGGTTGACCCAAGACTTTGACCGGGGTGGAGTCCAGGAAGTCCCTCGTTTTGAGCGCTGAGTGCGCGGGCACGTTGTTATGGTGAAGCAGTACCCCGCGGAGCCCGGGGTTCGGTCGCTTGTTGCTCATTGCAGACAAAACTTATGGCAGGCATTTTGTGGTATACCATTTGGCGTTGATGCTAGCAAATAAGTCTCGTAATGGAATTGAAAATTGAAACCCGTCAACCCGTGCTTCTCGATCGCTTTACTTTCGTAGGCGTCGGTTCGTTTTGAAACAGTCAAATTGTCGACTGACACTTTGTTTCTGGATCGTCCCTGTCTCACATCTTTCTGCAGATGGATTGGTTTCGTACTCTGGTCTTGTAGTCGGACAGACATCGTGACTCAGTTCTACAAACACTTCAGCACTTTTATGTACCGATAGTCAATGTGGCACCGCTGGACAGACTGTAACACCGCCCAGGTCTCGATGGAAACGAAGGCTTTTTCATAGTCCACGAACGCTACGCAAAGAGGCTGATTATACTCCTCTGTCTTCTGTATGATCTGGCGCAGCATATGCAGGGTCCATGATACTTAAGCTTTTTCGGAAACAGGCTTGTTGTCAGAGGCCTGGAAAACAGCTTATAGACATAAAAGAAGCTTTGACTGTCAATAATACTAGAAAACAAATCTTCACCCAAAAGTCCTGAACCGCTGAGAACATACCCCAACCAGACCAGCCAGCACCCTTTCCTCATATAAAACGCGCTTGCTATTATGCCTTTACTTCAACTCAAGCACTAGTCAAGGCTTCGGATATGCTTGAATCTTCTGGTTGGGGATAGACAAAGCAAAGCGTTGAATGGCACGGTTTCCGAGACAGCAACTTCATGTGCGGACTTAATTTGGTACAGTTTTGTAAAAAAGCATGTAGGACGGTGCAAATGCAGCAAAACAACCGCATTTAAAAATACAGAACTTTGCTTCTGTGCTGACGACATTCAATAATTTCTTCATAGCTATAACGAGGTACAAACCTAACTTATTAAAAAAATAAGTAGACTTTGTATTGATCTTTTTTTTCCATTTTATCCATCGTCTATCTCTCGACAAACGACACTGAAAATCCACAGTAAAACAATTTACGCTGCTTTAGCTCGATGCGAACATGTTTTTTTCCCCCAAAGTTGCTCTAAGACAAGTATCCCAGAAGTATATATTTTTATATATTCGCGAAATAAGGATTTTTTCACCAAATAAGTGTTTTGGAGGAGAAGGGGGTAGCTCAACCCCCCGGAACTAATGGGTTATAACTTTGATAACAGGTAATGAAGAAACAATTGCTGATACAGGCTTTTCGGAGCTTTAGAGTTATTTTGACCTTTGCCGGCTGAACTATTAGCGTAAAATCGAAAATAAATTTCTTAATATAAGCTACGGTTAACAAATTACTCATACAATCCATTATAATAATTTGTTAGTATTGTTTACATGCTGTGTAACTAATTATATTCCGACTGCAAATAAATTAGGAGTTCTGGCTTGAGAATGGAAAAACGAGAGGGTTGAGAGGAATTTATTTATAAGCGATGTTTTATCAGCTATCTAAAAAATAACAATAATTAGTAAATTCTTGTTTTTTTTTTATAAAATGACTGTACTATGTAATATAATTTTTGTTACATTTTTTTTTCAGTTTAAAAGTTTCAATAGTGCAGTGGAATCGATTTAAAAGACAAGCAGAATTCTGCACGCTTGGGTAGAAAATCTAAGCTGCTGTCTTTGACATTAGAATAATGTATCTCCAAAAATAGGTACTTACCTGAATTTATAATTACCACTGCCATCGTTTTCAGATGAGTAGTAAATAAGGACGTCATCGGCATCCCTGGCTATTGAAGCAGATTGCGACCCCATACTGAATATTGCCAATATGAAAAATACACAGCGATACATCTACAAAAAAAAAAAAATCTGAAGTTTTTCATTATTAAGTTTTGAAATAAAACTTGTTGCCTTAACTTTAAGTTATCTATTTATAATGACTATAGTTATCTATTATTATTCGAGGCTGGAAAGTTGCTTTTTGGCGTAAGTGCCTATATTGAATAGTTAGCAAGCGAAGGATTCAAAGATATAACCCACGAGCGAAGCGAGTGGTTCAAAAACTTAATCCTGAGCAAAGTTAGGGATTCTAACAAAACGAATGTATAAAGTAGTAAGGACGAACCTCATTTTGAACGGTTTCATTATGTTTGTTTTTGTAGAATTTACATAAAAAACCTATCGGCAATCGGATATAGTAGTCTTTTCCACGCAAATTTAATCAAATTTTAAACTTCAAAGTGAGCCTTTCCGAGCCAGTGAGATGAAAAGTACTTTTCAGACCAGGTGGTCAAAAATAAAAACTACAGCCACCATATTAAAGTGTAGTGATTTTACACGACACACCAGATCAGAAAAGTTTGTTGTACTGTACACAATACATATTTAAGCAAAGATTTTTTTTGTTTTATTATAAAAATGTCTACGTCAGATATTGAGACATGGAATGTAATACACCTACACCTACAAGTGTTACGGAGAGGCCATCATAGCAAGTAATAATCTGTCCCGTAAAGTTCAGTCATTCATAATATTTTTCTTAGGCGGAAATCTAACTGTATAACAAAAGCGTTATTCTCGAAGAATGTTTTCTTTGTTTATTTTGAAGTATGTTCAAAAAAAATTATGTCAACTACGTTAAGGTCCCGTTACTCAATGTTACGCAGCTTGTATAAAATTGACCACAATAGTATTTGTGTAGCCTTTTTCATGCACTCTTGAAGAATATTTTAGGATTCTTGCCTTCTATAAAGATGCTTTATGTTGTGATTTACAGGTGTTGGATTTGGTGTTATTTAATTAATCATAGTGTACCCATCTGCCAAGCCTACCCGTCTACCAAGCCATCTTCGTCCTTTATAATATTAAATTTTATAAAAATAAAATAAAATAATAAAAAAAAAGAAAAAAAAAAAAGAAAAAAAAAATATAAAATAAAATTGTTATATAAAACTAACATAATTATCAAAATAATAATTAAATAAGATCGTGGAAGATCGAGGACTTAGAAAAAGTTAGCCAGGATCGTGGCGGTGGAGGTCTTTAATATTTTTGTAGACTTTCTAAAGACGGGCTTAACACATTTATGTAGTTAAAAACCTAAATTCGAAAATAAAATAAATTTCATTACTAGAACACCCGGGACAGCATAAGTTTACGTAGACATACATAGGCAGCGGCGAGCGTCGCGTGGCCACAATATATAAAGAAAGCGTATGAGGTGGGCATATGCAAAATGCGATAGATTTATATAAAATGCAATGTATTATTGAGTGAATACATTCTAATATGAGAGGAATTATGTACCTTTCTGATGGCTAATAAAAGGTGGTAGTGTTGAAGTGACCTGAATATTGGAATGCGACTCTTTTGCTTGATTTAGCGATGGATGTTGCTTCTTATGTTCGATTGCTTGTACTGCTGCTATACAACACAGGTAAAAAGACCTCGCCTGAATAAAGTAAAGAGGAGACAAGGAGATGAAATGGAGGCATGCCCGGGGATCGGAAGCTTAAAACCTACTGGTCTCTCAGAATGTTTATCGTTAACATTCGTTAGTGGCTTCAAGTTACATCGGCTGAGCTCACAGACGGTTTGAACATCTCTCGCCTAACGTTTCGATCCGTTTGTTTGGGTCAAATACGGAGGTGAGTTCAGTGCCGAGCGACTTGAACGACGACAACAGATTACACAGTGTAGAAGGGTAAAGGTCCTTGCCCCGAGCTGTCTGTCAGAGTCGAAAAACTGCGAAAGAAGGCAATTGTATCTTATTTAAATTGACACGTAAACCGTTGCCATGTTGCGGGGAGTCGGACGCTGATTACGCGAAGGCGACAGTGATACTTCACCTACGCGGCTGGTGACACCAAATAGGGAGAAGTCTTGTAGCGATTTGAATATTGGAATGCGACTCCTTGCTTGTATTAGTGATGGACGTTGCTTCTGAGGTTTGATCGTTTATAATGCTTCTATATTACACAGGTAAAAAGGCCTCGCCTGAGTAAAGTAAAGAGGAGACAAGGAGATGATGATGGAGGCATGCCCGGGGATCGGAAGCTTAAAACCTACTGGTCTCTCAGAATGTTTATCGTTAACATTCGTTAGTGGCTTCAAGTTACATCGGCTGAGCTCACAGACGGTTTGAACATCTCTCGCCTAACGTTTCGATCCGTTTGTTTGGGTCAAATACGAATGTGAGATCAGTGCCGAGAGACTTGAACGACGACAACAGATTACACAGTGTAGACGGGTAAAGGTCCTTGCCCCAAGCTGTCTGTCAGAGTCGAAAAACTGCGAAAGAAGGCAATTGTATCTTATTTAAATTGACACGTAAACCGTTGCCAAGTTGTGGGGAGTTGGACGCTGATTACGCGAAGGCGACAGTGATACTTCACCTACGCGACTGGTAACAACTCATGGAATCATATTTGGTTCGCGACTAAATTCCTGAAAAGCTGCGATACTGAATATTACATAAATAATATAACTCACACTTATTCTATCGTTAATCGATCAAATAAACTATAAACTATATTTCTTCGTACTTCAACTGATAATATACCTATACATTTAACCTGTTTATGAATCCTTGATCATGTATGGTGTGGACGCCGGCTTATAAACCGAAATATATCATTTATAATCTACGACTGAAGTTACATGGATGCAGTGGGGCTTATTGCGTCTTGCTCTTCGGAGTGTGTTAAGCATGGGGCGTGCCCTCTTGGTGAATTCCATGGCTGTTCCATTGGTACATAATAATTATTACCTACTACACAAATGGTTCAGTGGGGTTTATTGCGTCCTGCTCTTCGGAGTGTGCTTAACACGAGACGTGCTCTCTTGACAATGTCATGGCTGTGTCTGTGCGAACGGATGTTGCACTCTTTGGCCTAAGGCTGAGTGTTTGTGCTATGCACGTACAAGGATTTGTTCCTGAAACTACATATTAAGACTTCGGTCTTCAGCTTCGGCTGCAACGATAATTTAATGGTTATACCATTTATGATTTCACACCTCTACTCCTTCGGGGGATGTGCGCTAAGTTAGCCTCGGTATGGACACGTACCGTGGGAAGCGCTGGGTGGAGCTTTCCGCCTTTTTATTTTTTTTTAGAAAAATAAAAAGCGCATAGGAGTAGAGGATACTATTTTCATTACTAGAACGGTGTTTCAGTCTTTCTCTTAAAGAACCTGCGGTCTACGTTGCACAATTGGGTCCTACCATTTAGACGATCACATAGCCAATCCTTCTATAAATTTATACTTCAATTTTCAAGTTTCGTGTTCATATTATCTCTTATAATCTTTTCTGTCCATGCTGGTTAGTTAGGTAGGTACGTTTAGGCTAGTATATGTTTTCTTTGGGGGGGTTAGTTACAATAGGAGGGTTGTCATTGAAAGAGTTTTAAGTTTTTTTGGAACTAAACAACAGCCAGGGATATTGAAACAAGTTTCAAATCCATAAACAGTGATTTTTCTGTTGTGACGTACTTATTTAGGAAGTTTGGAATGAGTCACAGATCCGTAAAAGGCTGATTACAGAGATTTCTCCGTCGTGGCCGATCGGGTCAAGGGACAGATCTATAAATGGATGATCACAGTAATTTTTCTGCTGTGAAGTTGGTCGATTGAAACAAGTTATAGATCTATAAATAGCTGATCACAGTGATTTTTCTGTCGTGACGTAGGTCTATCGGGTCAAGTGAAAGATCTATAGATGGGTGATTAAAGTGATATTTAAGAAATAAATAAACACTTATCATTTTTACTACGTTAAAATAGCTGCAGGTTCATATTAGTATTTATTCCTACGCTACAGGTTACAAACTAGTTAACTCAAACACAAAATAAATTTTGCAGAAGGCAAATTCACATTTATTTTCACACTTGTGGCTTATCAACCACAGTACTAAAACCTAGTGATTTACTGTTAATTATTAATGTTTATATAATGAGTGTGGAAATATCATAGTTTAATTGCTACTATGGTACTTCTTAAAATTAGATGATAACAAGGACTTTGCATAATTGTAGTTTGGGTTATGCATGATTTCCTTTTTTTTTAATCAACTAGTTGGCCTTGCGGTTTTGGTGTCTGCTTTATGATTATTCTTTTATTCATGAGTTTTTTTTAGAGTATTTTTCTAAATGTTAAACTACATTGGTTATTAACAGTTTTTGTTTTGGTAAAGAATAATATCGTGAGAAACCTGCAAACGTCAGGAATAAAAGATGTAAGTATGTAACAATTCTTACTGGGCTCTCAAGGATTTGGCATAGTGGACTATGCCTAGAATTTCCCTTAATCACAGCACAGAGTAAAGAATGGTACCACTACAGAACTTTTACTAAAACACAAATTTACGCTTGATTATTCTGTCGTTACCGCAATATGGATCCAATTTTGTTTAGTTGTGCGGATTGTACAGACTATGTATAGCACAGACCAACGCATCATTTACCTACTCAGAACTGTGTCGCTAAATAAACACAAAGCTGGCCCTATTAAAATAGTACGAACTATCGCGACATTAGCGACAGGCATATGGCACAGCCCAATGGTTCTTTTGCTTCTAAAGTAAGACAGAGGGGTCGAACAATTTACAGTGACAGAATATAGGAATGACAAAAGTAAAAGTAGGCCAGTAGCTCAACAATATTAACTTATGAAAGCTAGTTGACAGTAAAAACATACAGCTATTTTGTGTACATAATAAGCTTTTAAGGGTACCGCAGACAACAAGAAAAGTCAACAAGGGCGGCGCTAGCCAAGCTCGTGAGTTTGAACAAAATTTGTTAACAAAATTTTCAAATATCTGCAATAATTCTCATTTGACGGAACCCTAATTAAATGCGTGTACGAAACGCACTCGGCTGGTTTATCGGCCCGTGGAAAAATTCGATTTCAGAAATATGGCCCAAAAATGACTGTGATGTGTTACCATTTGATTAAATCAGACTTTTGTTTAAAAGTTGATTTTTTACTCCTAAATAATATGTGATATTGTTTTCAAAAAATCGTAATGGAATTGAGAAATAAAAGTAAAGGGTAGACCTTTGTAAATTAAGTAGGACATCATTGCATAAGCCCTCAAAAAATTATTTAAGGTTCCTAAGTAACTTTTCTCCGAAAATTATATTTTACGAGTAAGAAGATCCTTCAATCTAACTTTTTGTAAGATCTGTAAAGAACAGGATAATGCTAGGTCCATATTTAAACTTTCAACAAAAACTATTTTAGAATATATGGTTCACAAGTTTTTTAGGTATACCTAATTCTTATTCTACTTTTCGAACAACATTGACAGTATTTATATCTGTAATAAGGGATTCTTACGGCAACATTCGACTCACACTTGATGTTTTTTTAGGTAGGCTATGTTCTTCCTCGCAGTGCCCGCTATCAACTTGGCAAATTTTATTGAGGTTTAGCAGTTTCGCCATGAAAGGGTAACAAACAAGGACACTTTGGGATTTATACTAGTTTGCATAAAGAAAAATTTGCATAAGTTTTTTTTTTCTACCACAGAGGTTACGGCCCGCTTGATGGTAAGTGGTCACTGAAGCGTATTAGCGTACTTATTCAAATTTTAAATGAATATTTATGTACGGATCATAACCTTAAGGCCCAGAACGGGTATGTTGACGTGCACCGTTGTGGTTGTAGCTCACTTCACGCTTGTCACATACTTCTGAAATTATCTACATTATGGGATTAAAAATTATAAAATATAGCGGAGCTATCCGTCACCTCATAAGCTCATAAGTTTTTTTGTTCAAAAATGTTATTAGCTAAACTTGCAAAAACCTACATTGAATTCTAACTGGCACCATAATCAAATTTATAAAGTTTTTAATTTTATTTCCCGTAAGCCAGTTAAAATTAGCCTTTTATATATAATCTAGTGAAAATGCCAGAAACATTTATCCAAAGGCACATAAAACCTAAAATCATACATAGAGGTTAGTTGTACATACTCTATATCTTACATTTTCCATAGAACTTATAACTAAACTTGCTAGCTCGAGTATCGATTGAGCAAAGGTATGGTTAGTGGGCGTTTACTATAGTGCAACAAACTTTTTTAACCCAGTGGTCAAAAATTAAAACTGCAGTCGCCATATTAAAATAATGTGAACTTACAACGACAGTAACGACCATAAACCCAAGGTCAGAAAAGTTTGTAGTACAGTACATCGTTTCGAGTTGGGGTATAATTGATTTCCAGACCCCAATATATCGTCATCTTACGCAATTAAAATGTACTAAGTTGCACTATGTTGCGGCTCGTTGCATAAAGTATGTGCTTGTTACATTAAGGCAAGAGCAACGATTAAACCTTATTGAAAAAACGTACGACATGCTTCCGCTAGATGGAGTTTAATTAATAAATAGATCGCGCTTCGTGTTTAACTGCGTAATTTGCTTATTCACAAAATTGCTTAGTTAATATTTTTACTATAATAAACTAACAGTGATGAGTGCAGCAACGAGGATATTCGCACACACCGTGATTGAATACCATGCCATGCCACTAAACTTTTATTAGGTACCTACCTCAAACGATAAAAAATTTAGCAACTTAATTATTATCTATATTATTACTTTGCATATTTTTTGGTCATAGAAAAGCATGCTGACCCTCGTTTCACAAACTATTACTCGTGTTAAAATGTACTTACGTTCGTAACGATTACATTAATAGCTATAACGCCTCACTTAGTGGTTTCCGGGATTAATCTGATAAAAGGCTAGTTAAAAAAATAGTCAACATGCAGCAAAAAAAATAATTAATTGATTTTATTCGTATTGGTGAACAAATCAAATATCCTGCTGCAACACTTGGGCATTAACAATAAAATATATAATAACTGTACCTTTCCTTTTAGCTTTGAAATATTTTACACTTCAATTTATATTCCTTTGAATTTATTAATACTAGAAGTCTAGACTTTCTTTTGAATACTCTAACATCTCGTGTGTCAATAAAGAAATAAAAGTTTCAAGTAACAAAATGCTAAAATGTCCATGAACTTTAATATTATTCTGCAAAACGGAAAAGTTGAACGTAAGGCCAAGAAGCGGTTTATTTGAAGTTGTAAAACATCTATTAATTACAATTTAAATTAGCATTTTTTATGTTAAATATATTTTTATTTGAATACTGGTTTATTTTAGTGACGAGAAGAGGGTTCCAGACATATCAAGAGGGGGCAAATCCAGACATTTTTAAGCATATACACGCACGGAATATGCGTAACTTATGGGCGAAAAGCATTAAATACTCACAAATTTTACTTTTTGTATTGCAATTGGACATTCTGTGGCGCTTTTAAAAATTGATACTAGATGGTTCTGTATTAAAAGACGCGTCTATTGGTAGGTAAAACAGTCTAACAAGCCAAAACAAACATTAAAAAAAATGTTTAAAGTCAGTTTGGAGTGTCACGTTTTTGTGTGCTCCGTGTTTACAATTTGGTTATTATCTCAATGTATTAGTGTAAAATAATAAAAAATCCTCAGAATATCCAAAGTAATGATATATGGGCCTCAAAAAAACCATATTTAGTCTAATCTAACTATAAATGGATTATTATTGACAAACTAAGTAGAACAAATATTTTACACAAATTCAACCCTAATTCTCAGGTTTAACCTATTTTTAAAGTACTTTGGATTACTAGTTGTACTTTTATTGTCGCATATATTGATTGTGTATAGTTTTGGCTACAGAGACGTATTTTTTGTTTTAGTATAGCCGTAGTAGTTTGCTAGATAATAAGCTTTATGTTGGAAAAGGCACCAGCCGTTCGGTGCAAAAAATTTTGATTGCACGGGTGGACGTTCAGCGCACATATAGCTGTCGCGCCCGGACGTTTGAGTGGCTAGGTAGTAACCAATATTGTAATTAAATTTCAGCTTAATTATATGTATCGGTATAAAAATCGATAATTAGCAAATATTAGAGGTAGTCTTGTGATTTTTTCTATCTAAAAAAAATTTATAGCATCATTTTTTTGCTAATATTGAATTGACTGTTAATAATACGTAGCAGATACTGATTTCACGGATAACGATTGTGATGAAGATCTCCAATTATTCCATCCAATCGAAGGAATCCATACCAGAACTATCAAGGTTCAGATAGCTCAGAAATGATGATTGTACAGTGCACGACATGGTTCCATCACCATCGGTATTAGAACATTCGTATATCACTCCAAATATCACGTGTCCTAGAATACGAGGACAGGGAAGAGGAATAACACGTGGAGAAAGTAGAAGTAGAGGTTGTGAATGGTTAATCACAACTCGAAGCAATGCTTAATCGATTGTGAGAGAAGACAATTAGTTACATGAAATATTTGAGCCTGAAGACAGAAAACTGATGCAACCAGCTTATGTTCTCCACAATAAACAAAACACTGGGAATGGAACAAATCTTACAGCCAGTACGTTGATGATAAAATTCTTGATACCTTTGTGATATACACAAATAGAACACACATATTACAGATGGGTAGGTCATAAGGTCTGACACTGAAATTCCGCGTAATAAAAGTACTAATCATGGATGCAAAAATATTTTGTTTGATTGTTGGTTTCTCCTTCTTTGACACAGAGCAAGGAATTTTGCACAGTGGTAGATTATGCGTAAGTGAAATAGGCTGCTGTCCCAATACAGAGTGCCAAGACGGATATAAAATAATTACTATCCCGATTAATAATTCCCACGGTTTTTTTTTTCTGAGGCATTATTACTTTATGCAACAACGTTGAAACAACGGTTTCATTTGATTTTTGCTACAGACCTAGTAGAACTGAGAATAACATTGAATACTTTTATCCCAATTAACCCAATCCCAAAATAAAAAAATAAAAATATGGTACTTACACAAAACTAAGAAATTTAAATATTTTTTGCACTCACCACGTTATGTGCGGTGTTGTTCAAATAAAGGTCTTTAAAAATACATTGTGTTTATACTTTTGTTGTAAATAAATATATATTTACATAGATAACACCGAGGTAGAAGACAAACAAAAACGTTCATCACATAAATGTTTGTCCTCTGCGGGAATCGAACTTCCACCCCTAGTTTCAGCAGGCAGAGCAACTTAGGCATATATAGTGATTCGAAGCGTCAAATTTTAACTTTATTTTTATTTTTATTTGCATATATTCGGATAATGTTATAGTACTATAACATAACCTGGCCATAGAAAAAAAAATCCCTTGCAGCTAATCTACTCAGAGTTGTAATTTCGACACCATTCTATAGACAAAGATTTTGTTTGAAATATTTATCAAGCCCAAATAGTCCATTTACCAATACTATAACAATAATTTACATTTCTAGATATACAGCATAAGTCCAACCGATGACTTAGTTACTTAGTTATTTAGCAGACGTAGAAATAAAGTAGAATCCAGTTATATTGACATTATAGTTAGGTCATACAGCAAAATGTGAAAGTAAAATCAAGTACTACAGTTTAAACCCGTAAATCCTTTATCCTTTCTCTTTAATTGTAAATGCTAATAACATTTTTCACCCCCAATCACTAAATCAATGAAATACAACTTACTGCAGGGTCATAAAAAATACAATACACTAGGTGCGTCGGCAGGGTGAAGGGTGGGGGAGGTTTAGTACCTAAAACAAAGCATGTTATAAGGGCAAAAATCAACAGCTATAATCTTCGTCGATATAACTGGCTTGATTGTAAAAAATACATCATTATATGAAGTCTGATATTATGTAAGTGGAGTTACTATAACCGAACTAACTCACTTAGAAGTTTATATAAAAACCAAAGTTCTACTAGAATGAGGTCATGATAAACGGGTGGTCATATTAGGCAGGGATAAAATTAACGAATTCTACTGTGTAATAGACATTACTTGTTCACGCGCCATTTTGTGCAAACGCAAACGAAGTGAATACAATTTCGTCACGTATTCCGGACACACTTTTATTGAGGTATCTTTATGATATTTTCAAAATTGTCTAGGTTCTAATAAGCTTGAAACTAATGACAAAATATTAAAAAAATCTCAAACCTAAAAATATCTGAAAAACCTATGAACAACATATAGAACACTGGTTGTCAATTAAGTTGTACTACATATAGTATACTTTTTTTTTCAGGGTATTTTCATGGTAAATTTTAAGCTTTTTACAAAAAAAGGATAATACGAATGAAAACAAATCGATTTAACATTTATCTTGTAATTCAGTGACTTAAATCAATTATATATAAAAGACTCATATTTAAACAAATATCCTCATAACAAAATATTCTTACACATAATTATATCAAAACATTCTTTATTTTTGTAAAATGCAGTGAAATAGTTGCAGTTTGGTACAAAAAAAATGTCACATTTTTTGCAGAACACGGTAGTGTTTTTAGTCAGACAACTTTTCAAACACATTTTAATCGTCAAAGTCATTGAATACTATTTTTATTTTTTGAAACTTTTCACTCCGGTTCACAATGTTGATTACTACCGAGAAGAATCCAGCAAGAAACTCGACAGTTGGTAGTGCAGGATTTCATTCTGCAACACTACTGCTTTGGAGCATAATCAGGAAGACGTTCAGCTTTCTGTTGACGTCATTATTACGATGGCATACATCAGGATCATATACGTATTTCAATTGTGTCCTGATTGAATAAAATATTGCACTTGTGTGCAATAAGAGTGAATCTCCACTCTTCAGACCAATACATGTCTATCTTAGTATATTTGAGTGCTGAAAAGTGTCAGACCTAATGACCTACCCGTCTGTAATTTGCGAGTTCTATAAGTGGAAATCACAAGAGTATCAAGGATTTCATCATCAACGTACTGGCTGTAAGATTTGTTCCATACCCAGTGCTGTGTATCTTGGGAAACATAAGCTGGTTGCATCAGGTCTCTGTCTTCAGGCTCAAATATTTTACGTAACTAATTATTGTCTTCTCTCACAATCGATTCAGCAGTTTCAGTGCTTCGTGTTGTGATTAACCGTCCATGACCTCTACTTCTACTTCCTCCACGTGTTATTCCTCTTCCCTGTCCTTGTATTCTAGGACACGTAGTATTTGGAGTGATATAAGAATGTTCTTATACCGATGCTGATGGAACCATGTCGTGCACTGTACCATCATCATTTTCTGAGCTATCTGATTTTTGACAGTTCTGATATTAATTTGCTTCGATTAGATGGACTAATAGGAGATCTTCATCAGAATCGTTATCCGTGAAATCAATTCCAGAATCATTCATTCATTAAACATACGGTTCAGTAGCCGTGAGTGACTAGAATCCCACGGACAGACGGATGGACAACTTTAAGTGTCCATTTTTGCCATTTTGCTACAGAACTATAAAATACTAGGCATTTAAACTTACTACTTGAAAATTGTCTTACAAAATATTAATATATTCCCTTTTTTTTCTATCTTCTGTCTACTGTTGATGGCCGCATATCTTGACTTCTTGGCTTAGGAAACCATTCTTAAAAATTAAATCTGGCAAAAATTTACTTCAGTTTCGGAAAACCAAGGCGTTCTAAACAGAAGTAACGACAAGTAATCTTTAGTCGTCGCCTTTTATTATTAAAATAGAAGTAGTCGAACAAGCCAAGTATAATTGTGTACCTAGTATACCTGGTTAATCGCGCTTGAGTGGTCTGCCTAGAGCTCCGTAGCCGAAGGCAGCGACGCATTCGTAGGCCCGGAAGGCATTTGAGCCGCAAGCGTAGTGGTAATGTCGTCGTCAGAGACAATTATTGCGTGCGTATAGGGTATCTAAAGGGAATTTAGCCCCCCCTATTGTGGACTTAATCGCAAGCCTGCCTAACTAAGGAATAATGGTGATGTGCATGCAGCCTTCTCTAAGTTGCATCTTAACGCATCTTTGAAGGTTTTGGCGATCGGTCGAGGAGGTCGAGATTTTTCATTTAGAGCGGTGCTCCTACTGCGCCTCGCATAATACTCGTTTGTGTATTATCAAGTCCGTCTTTCAAGTCTTTTTTAGGGTTTTTTTTTAGAAGGAAAAGGAAGATTAAAAAAAATCAAGCTTCTCTATCAAAATTAAAAAAAAAAACCGATCGAAATACGGCCATTTTTGTCGCATATATTTTGGCATTCACAAATAAATCAAAACCTATCAGGTACTTTCCGCTGTCCTAAAATCATGAAATTTGACACGGATCAAGGTCAAAATATCGAAAATAAAACGTTGCGTTTCTTCTTTATTTATGTTCATATTGTAAATTATATTTATGTATAATAAAATGTAATATCTAAAAAAAAACTGGATTGAAAAAATACCAAAATCGCTCCGAAACTTCGAATTGATAGCCCTATAGTGTATATTATTACCTTATATCTTCACCGTCTGCTAGCCGATTCTATGCCACTAAGGTCGCAAACAAGCAGAGTTCCCACCTGATGTTAGGCTGTCACCGTGCACGTTTGCAACGCCATCCTGAGACATTACTTGCGCATTGTCGATCCTTCAACTTTGAATAAATCATATCCTAAAGAACCTCATACTTTTTATTTTATAAGGATGATCCTCTACTGATACCTCTATGTATGTACCAACTAAATATTCAAAAATAAAAAAAATATTACGACGCCCTTAAAAACCCACTAAAAAGTAAAAAAAATTGGAGCAAAGTTTTTTTTTTGACATTTGACTTTTTGAAGGTGACGAAAACATGTAGCTCAATGTTTCATTAAGGTTTAATTTGTTTAATTATTTTTTACTTTTTAGTGGGTTTTTGTATTTGCTGTTATTTTTTTTTTATCTAATAAGATTCCAAGAGGAGAGTTTATTTTGAAGTCAGTTTCAAATCGAGTTTCTCACTTTTTATAGTGTATTTAAATATTATTTGTTCTGCTTTCCGTTATTTTCTTGTAGTCTTATGTATTTTTTTAGGTCAATTGTGTTTAAGGCAGCTATAACCTGGTATTAGATTAATTAGCCGACAGGAGTCTTCTGTTGTTTATAAGCCATTTCCAATAAACATCATTACACCCGACCCTCCACCATTTGATTCAGCCACTTTCTGTAACATTTTTCAGGTAATACCTGGGGCGCTACTCACTCTGGACTTCTTATACATGCTTTTAACTATAAACACTAATCTAACTCTAAGCACAATCATATTTTGCATCAAATGTGATCTGATCAGTGCTACTTCATTATCTTATTCAAATATATTCATATTCTACATAATAATATTCTTATTATGTAAATATTAGGCAACACGTATGCATTAAAGACATTCGTCTACGAGCATTAATTTATGTAACGGGAAAAGGTGATTCAACTTTCCTAATCCTGTGTATTCCAACTGATGATTTTTTCGTAGTTGCAGCAAATTTATTAAGAGTTATTTTTTGGTAAATTAGTTGTCATCGAAAATCGATTTGATGATTAGAACAGTCTGTATTGGGGCTAAAATTGAAGTGTCGTACGCATACATAAAGATGTTGTTTGACTATCTTTGTGTAAGTGACAACAAAATGCAATAAAACAATTTATCTACACTCATATCGTAAAATTCGATTTGTAAACTTCAAAACATGTTTATATTGGCAGACTTTACAAACACAATACCAAAATTTAAAAATAGATTCATATGATAACACTATTTCTCTAACAAAATAATGTTATAATAATACAATCAATACGATACAGGCCAAGAATCCAACCAGATTCCATCATTTTTTTATGGGCAGGGTGCCCGCTAAAGTACATGCGCTGTGATGTACAGGGTTTTGGCGCCATTCATACGTTTTATTGTTCTGAGTCGTGGGTTTTTTTTATTTTTGATAAAAAATGTCTGATAGTAGTGAATGTGTAAAAACTTGACTCTGTCGATATTTTAGATGTGGCAATAAAATAATATAAAAACCAGAAAAGTCAAAACAATATGATGATAAATGCTATCACGACTTTATGGCATGGAACATACAAAACAAAGCTACATCGTTTTCAAAAACATTTTCTTACTTTTATTTGAATCCCAATGTATGAGAGTAGATATAGTAGTGTATGAAACTCCTTACAATTCAGTTTTGAAACACACAAAAATCCATTTAAATTTTTATTCCAGTTTAGTATTGAAAATCCATTTCATCACGGTTTCTACTGCAAAGTGACGTGTCGGTCTATTGCCTAGTACCTAATTTTATATATATCTTTAGTCTATTGCGTATGCACACGCAAATTGCCAACCATAAACTAAATGTCGCTGAAAATTACAATCTTTTTGGTATTTAAACCGGCCAAGTGCGTGTAGTACTTTCAGTTAAGGCTCCGTAGAATAAGAATTTTTACAAAAAAATTGAACAACTTAAATACCGATTTTGTGTAAACCAATTTTTTTTTAAGTATAAAGCCCTGTTATTGCATTTATTTGCAATTTTTAATAATACGCGGTTCAAAAGATATATAGAAGGGGAAGGCACACATTTTTAAGTTTCAAAGCTTTTTTTTTTCTTTTTTCTAACAAATCTATATGGTGGTTTACAAAAGATTTGTTTTATTTCAATAGAATAAATGCAACGCCGGCGCAATAATAAGGACATACCAATGGGCAGACGGACAAAATGGACTTAAAGTTCGTAACAACCTGTTGCCAGAATAATTAAAAGGCAGATATTTGAAGGCGTAATGGTAAAAACAAAGGTAATATTTTTACGGAAGACAGAAATAAAAAACATTTTGGTTGCTTTGAATATTTTTTAATGTTCGAGTGTAAACATTGCAGTAGTGTTCGATTACCTGCAGGAAGTAGTAAAGTTTGAAAACATTTATTGAATCTATGAATCCTAATTTTTGTCAAAAGTCTCTTTTATTAATCCATCATTGTTATGTAGATGAATTTGACAAAACACTTTAAGCATATTTAGAACTTCCTTCCTGCTGATGTAAGTAACTAAAGTATATTCAGAACATTCTATCCAAGTAGTGAAGCCGCCACACTTGGAGGAATGGCCTGAAAAAAAAAATGAGTTAACATTGAGACTGTATTGGCTACCATATTGAGTGGCTCTTTTGTCGATTTCCAAACTATGCGAGGAGATCTGCTTTAGAATTTGATTTGGCCTATTTATTCTCGCAATAAATTGTTATGCGTACATACTAAAATACGGAAGCAGGAAGAATTTCGTTCAATGACCGGTCACTATTTGTCTCTGTTGCACGCGCATAATTATTTGCCGTCGCGCTCGCACAGAAATTACTACTATTTTGACAACTGACACACGCTAAATAGTAAAAGGTCAATGTACGAAATTCTTTGGGCTTCACGTCCGTGCTATAGTTAAAATACAAGTTATAGAGAGCCGTAACGGCTCCTCACTGGGCCTTCCATCTGACTATACGTCCGGACGAACATTTTATTTCACTTTATTGTGAAATATACCGACGAACTATTTACTGAAATCAGGTAAGATTTACTAAAAATTAGCTTACAAATGAAATATCTTCATCATCATCAAAAGGTTCTGGTACCGGTAGAATCCGAAATCCATTTTTATCAGCCGTGTAGTTAACTGTGTGTTCTTGCTCGTTTGTGTCCTTATAAGAATATGAACCTTCAACTACTGTATATTGGTCAGCTTGCCCAGCATTTATTATTCGTCCAGTTTCTCGTCTCTTGGTCCCATTTGCCGTTCCGAAACTGTAAATATAAAAAAAGATATGTAACATATATAACCTTATTAGATTATACCTCTTTAAATTTCATACAAAATTATTATTTTTAATTTCTAAATTTTGTTATTTTGATTTAGTCATAGCTTCATGTTCGGTCGTTAGTTTACCCTACATAAGAATTTATAAATCCTTATCTTTTGTAAATATTTTTAAGAACAAGAATAAAACTAAATTGCCTGTGAATAAAATTTTTATTTGGGCTACTATATCTTTGAACTTTATTGAGCTGTAATGTTACTGAAACCTTAGAACCTACCACTTTTACAGGCGAAAATTACAGAAAGGTATAATACAGGTAGGTAATTTAGGTAAATTAAAACATTGCATTTGGAATAAAAAACATCACAGTAAATATACAAATGTGTAATTTTTATTCATGTAAAGTGACAAGATTTTTAACAAAAAAAAATAACAGGCTTAAAAAAGATGAACTAAAAAGGAAAAAATAATTACTTATTTCCAAAAATTTGCCAAAAATGCAAGTAAAGGCTGTTATGAACTGTTAGGTACATAGAAACCAACTTTAAACTGTAATTCAGATCTGAGTTTTGGAAAAAAACTTTTTTTTATTTTTACCTTTTGAAGCCGGTTTTTTTTTGTTAAAAAGTTTTTATTTTTTACTTTTTGGTGACGAATTGCTTTTTGCGAACACTAAAAACATCCATGCTAGTAACAGAATGTTATACAATTATCAACATAAACCTTTTTTTTTCACCAGTTTCAAATTAACACCAATTAGTTTTTTACCAAAAGTCAAAGTTTTGAATGCACTACATTAATATGGGACCACCTCGGACGTATAGGGTTTCTAAATAAAAAAAGATTTTTTTAAATCCCGCTATATTTGACGGAGTTATGCCCATACATAAGAAAAAAAATATTGACATCCGCATTGAGAACTGGCCTGTCCAACTACAGGACTTTTTTAGGGGTCATGGTCCAATTATTTTTGTACTGATTTATTATAAAAAAAAAAATGTTTCCAAAAAGAAAAACCTGATTTAAAGGTCTGAAACTGTAATTTTGCTGCAGAATATAATTGATTTTTAAACACAAAGTAATTTTTCTCCTTATGGTTTCCACTATTTGTGCTTTTACCATAATTTATCGGGAGCATGCCCGACAGTTATTTCTTGTAACTGTATCTCCCTGATGTGGTCATCATTTTCAATTTAACATAATCGTCTGCGGTTCAGTATGTTTTTATTTTCTCCTATCTTTGCAAGGGTTGTAATTTTTAGGGTTCCGTACCCAAAGGGTAAAAAACGGGACCCTATTACTAAGACTCCGCTGTCCATCCTTCCGTCTGTCACTAAGCTGTATCTCATGAACCGTAAAAGTTAGACGGTTGAAATTTTGACAAAAGATGTATTTCTGTTGTCGCTATAGCAATTAATACTGAAAAACAGAATAAAATAAATATTTAAGGGGGCTCCCATACAACCAACGTGATTGGTTTGCTCGATATTGATAACGGCAACAGGTATACGCTTGAAATATTAATAGAATATATAGTTATATATTAACTTTAAAAATAAATAATTAAATTAAAATAAAACAAATATTTAAGGGGGGCTTTCATACAGCGAACGTGATTTTTTTTACCGTTTTTATAGATAATGGTACTGAACCCTTCGTGCGCGAGTCCGACTTGCACTTGGCCGATTTTTTTAATATGGAAGTTTATATTTATAAATATATCAAAAATTACAATAAATTTACAGGCTCACAATAAACTTATTTAAAAAAAAAAACTCGATAAAGTTTTAGTAAAATATTAAATTTTAACCAATGGTAGTCACTTTAATGTGACGAACGTTACAAGGAAGTTTTTTCACATTTATGGAGTTTTTCACAAAATAAGGCTTTTTTACCAAAGCACTGTTTTTGGAAGAGAAGGGGAAAGCGAAACCCACCAGAACTAATGTGTTGTAACTCCAATAACAGTTTATGAACAAACAATTGCTGTTTGAAGACTGGACTATTAGCGTAAATCGAAAATTAATTTATTAATATAAGTTACGGGCAACCTATAATAATTATTTGTTAGAATTATAGTTACTTTATATTCTGTGTAATTTTTATATTCCGACTACAAATGAATATGGAGTTCTGGCTTACCGAAAATACCGGCCAAGTGCGAGTCGGACTCGCGCACGATGGTACATTATCTATAAAAATGGCAAAAAAAACACATTTGTTGTATGGGAGCCCCCTTAAACATTTGTTTTTTTTTTAAAGTAAATATATAACTATTTATTCTATGAATATTTCAAGCGTCTACCTGTTGCCGTTATCAATATCAAGCAAAAAAAATCACGTTTGTTGTATGGAAGCCCTCTTAAATATTTATTTTATTGTTTTTTAGTACTTGTTTTCACAGCGGCAACAGAAGTACCATCTGTGAAAATTTTGACTGTCTGACTATCACAGTTCATGAGATACAGCCTGGTGACAGACGGACCGACGGACGGACAGCGAAGTCTTAGTAATAGGGTCCCGTTTTGTACCCTTTGGGTACGGAACCCTAAAAATTAGAGAGTGAAGAAATATTAATTTTAAAGATATGTTTTAACAGCTATCTAAAAAATACAGTAGTAAGAAAATATCTGATTTTTTAAAAAAATTACTGTACTTTGTAAAATAATTTGTAAAGCTATGTTTTTCTTCAGTTTAAAACTTGCCCTATTGGCATTGGAATTGATTTTAAAGACAAGCAGAAAACAGCACACTTGGGTAGGACACAGCCTTAATTGCAAAATCTAAGCTACTGTCTTTGACATTAGAATGATGTTTCTCCATAAATAGCTACTAACCTGAATTGATAATTACCACTCCCATCGTTTTCAGATGTGTAGTAAATAAGGACGTCATCGGCATCCCTGGCTATTGAAGCAGATTGCGACCCAATGATAAATATTGCCAATGTAAAAAATACAAAGCAATGCATCTAAATAAAAAAAAAATTACTTAAGTATTTCGCGATTAAGTTTTGAAACAAAACTAGTTACCTTAACTTTGAAAGATATCTATTTATAAAGACTAAATTAATTTCTTAGTACCTGGAGGACCGAGCATGCTCGGTTTTTAAACAGCGCCATCTATTGTCAAGTAGCTTAAAGGTTGCTTAATAACGCCACCTATTGTCAAATAGCTTTAGTGTTGCTTATTACTACTCGCCAATAGATGTAAGGAAGAGTCATACTTTTCAGTTTATCACTGCCTGTAAACACAGATAAAACGACGTTTTCTAAAAATGAAACCTAGCTAGATCAATTTATCGTCCCCGAAACCGCCGCATACTAAATTTCATGAAAAGCGTCGGAGCCGTTTCCGAGATTCAGATTATATATATATATATTCTTGTATATATATATATATACAAGAATTGCTCGTTAAAAGGTATTAGATACCTGTGCCAAAAGGAAACTATTCTTGTCTATAACGATACAATGTTTTTGACATTGTGTAAGATAGGCGTATCATTGCCGCCCGTGAGTTCATGAAAGTGCGCTTTACATTAAGAATAGTAAAATTTACTAGGAAAAAGCCCGTCAGAGTAATTAAGGTCTTAGCACCCGCTTTGCCTGCACGTTATGACACTATTTACATAGCTTCACACGTACCGGTTAAATTCATCCGAAATCAGGCCGACGCGCGAAATGTAGCTTTCACACATAACCGATCTCTAGCCGATTTTCTCTTTGCCCGGGCGAACGCCCGCATTGTGGTTTGTGCCGCGACGGGGCCTTTAAAAAACCAGTGAAAAATTAGCTACCCATGTGTTTACATTGTACATTCCCACCTTATTTTTCTTAAACCAAATGTTACTTTCTCGGCTGTCTATGTCGACCCGACCCGTGTACGTACGTCCCAATACTATTCCATGTCCCACCGAAGTCAAGGCGATGCCGGACGATCCAGTGAGTGTAGCCGGCTGCGAACCGGCAAATAGCTCTTCGCCCGACACTGGATGTATTTGTCCGGCACGTGAGGAACGGTTAGTACTGGTGTAAAAAAAAAAGGGTTGCACTCAGAAGTGAAAACATACTCTCTATTTACTTCCCATCACTTCTTATCCATATTTTTTTATTAAAAATAATAACTTTTGTTTATTTACTTTTTTGACGTTGTATATTTGACAGCTCAATCTGTCATATAGAATTAAAATCCCATATCCAACCTCCCTGTACTACTCATAATCGCCATATACTAAAAATAAAAACTAACCTAATGTAAATAAAGGTCACGTGTCCTAACGCGAGTGACATCTTACGAATTTTCGATCAGGACACATGACCTGACGCGAGTTTAACATTTTTTACCCATCACAAAAAAAGTGCACAGCGCCGCTAAAGAAGTTTTCACTTCAAAAATTTTTGGCGCAGGGTTGATAAGATAAAAAGGCAACAGCTGAATTCCTTATATAACATTTAATAAGTCGATACAATAGCACGACTAATACAGAGGGTATGTGTTGGTCGCTTCTCGAATAATGTCGAACTGTCGAGTCGGTGAAGTCTTGTAGCTATGCAAGTAACACAACCCCTCACCTCATGTTTTCCACGCTTGCACATGTCCAGCTATCGACATGCCTTGTGCGGGCAAAATAAACAATGCCTTGTAACAATATGTGCGCTTTTTGCGCCAAGACAGAGACAAGTTAAACAATGAACACGTTAACTATACTACAAACATAGACAATAAACAAACAAATAAGAAACTTAGGTACCTAAAATTAGCCTAGAAATATCAGTTATATAATAGGTGAGTCAGTCCGCACGAGTTCTCTATTTAAATGTACAACCAAATAATACCTAACTTATACCTATTATTACACTTATAAACTTACGCTAGCTTATACATAAAGATAACTTCATCGTCGGCTAGTAGAGTCGTTAACAACTGGTCTTTATAACACAACGCTTATTAGCCAGCCTCGGTCCAATGTCAGGTAAATTTAACCGGCACCTTTGGAGCTACGTGTAATGAAAAAAATATCTTTTTACTCAAAAAGCGCTATGCAACGTTTAAATTAACATTCGTAAAAAGAACACAGGTAGGACATTGATTCTGTATTGTTAATAATAAAGTGAAAAAATCGGCCAAGTGCGAGTCGGAATCGCGCGCAAAGGGTTCCGTACCATTACCTATAAAATTTAATTGTTCTTATTATATTATTTTCATATTTGTGTTGATTGAATGAAAGGTAAATTGCGGTTTACTATTTATGATTTATTAAAAAAAACTACGTACTAGATCTCGTTCAAACCAATTTTCGGTGGAAGTTTGCATGGTAATGTACATCATATATTTTTTTTAGTTTTATCATTCTCTTATTTTAGACGTAAAGGGGTTAATGCGGTTCACAGAATACATCTACTTACCAAATTTCAACAGCGTCCTTATAGTTTCGGAAAAAACTGACTGTGACATACGGACGGGCAGACAGACAGACAGACATAACGAATCCAACAGGGTTCCGTTTTTTGGCGACGGGACCCTAAAAAGAATCTTTTTTGGACAGAAAAGGCGACAGTTAATTCCTACACAATTAACTAGCATGGCCTGGTATAAACATGCAAATAAAAAAAAATCTTTTTTTTTTTTTCGAATATTCTGATCATTGTGAACCCATTGCTGGTTTCATATTATTGACGGACTCATCTTGAGTAAACAATTACAAACACGGAATACATTTCACGAGGTTGTTACGTTTTAACAAACTTTTTTTATTTATTCAGTTTTATCATACAGACTTTATTAATATCATATCATCTAGTATATAATATAGATCATCAAATAATATAGTTTCATACAATTTCGTTATCGATCTCTTTAGTGATTGGAATATTTACTAACATTATCTACATTCCAAATAAAAACTCCAAAGTGCAACTTTATTCCCTGTTTACGCGGAACCAATCAGCATTAAAATTTAAGCAAAGAATATTTTTTTTTGTTTAATTATTAAAAATGTCCACGTCAGATAGTCAGACGTCATGAAATGTAATACACTTACAAGTTCACATATTACGGAGACGACTAACATAGCAAGTAATAATCTGTCCCGTAAAGTACAATCATTTATAATATTTTTCTTAGGTGGAAATCTTACTGTATTACAAAAGCGTTATTATCGAAGAATGTTTTCTTTGTTTATTTTTAAGAATTTGTATATAAAATTGCATCAAATTGACCAAAATAGTATTTGTGTATTTGCTGTTAAGAGGTAATTTTAATATATTATAGATATTTAAAAAAAACTATAAATAGCTGATCACAGTGATTTTTCCATCGTGACGAAGGGGGGCAACGTATCGGGACAAGTGACAGATCTATAGATTGCTGATTACAGTGATTTTTAGGACAAAAATGAACACTTACCATTCTTTCCTATGTTAAAATAGCTACAGGTTCCTATTTGTATTTGTTCGTAGGCTGCAGCTTACAAACTAGTTAGTACGCAAACACAAATTAATTTTTTTAGGAGACAAATTCACATTTATTTTCGCACGTTGTGGCTTATCAACCACAGTACTAAATCTTAGTGATTTACTGTTAAAGATTGATGTTTATATAATGAGTGTGAATATATCATAATTTTATTGCTACTCTGGTTCTTCTTAACACTAGAAGCGCCGAGGTTTGCGACCCCCCTTGAACCACTGCCGTGACAAATTTGTCCCATTGTATTTGATGCATCAAAAGTGAACAGTGGCGTGAACAGTTTATAAGATACTTGAAACACGTTTATTTATTTATTTTAAATCAAATCCAAGGAATAAGAATAAAAAGAGGAAGAAAAAAACAAAAACGAAACAAATAATTTGTTAATTGGTTGATATTTTTGGGTTCATAATAAAATCATCAAAACATTTATAGTAAATCTAACTGTACTAAATTATGAAAAACCTATAAACTAGTTAATACTATTTGAAGAGCAAGATCATTCAAATAACATTCTTTATTATTGCATTTATTACACTTAGTTTTTTTGCACTTATAGCACCTTAGAATACCGACGGGAATGAAAAATGATGTGGCAGTTCTAGGCAGATCGCTTTTTTTCAATAACTATTCTTGTTACAAAATTGAAAAATTTAAATTTTATAAATACAACACATCACTAAAAGTCAAAAAGTTTTACGGACCTACATAGAAAAAAATCAAAAAGTTAGAGACGATCAAATTTGCCGGTGGGACAAAAATGGGACGGCGGCACTTTTAGTGTTAAAATTATATAATAAGAACTTTGCATAATTGTAGTTTAGGTTAAGAATGATTGCCTTGGTTTTTAGGGATCCATACCCAAAGTATTTAAAATGGGACCCTATTAGTCTTAGCTCCGCTGTCCTTCCGTCCATCCGTCTGCCACCAGGCTGTATCTCATGAACCGTAATAGTTAGACAGTTGAAGACATAAAAACAGAAGATGTATTTCTGTTGCCGCTATAACAACAAATACTAAAAAACAGAATAAAATAAATATTTAAGGGGGCTCCCATACAACAAACGTGATTTTTTTGCTTGTTTTTGCTCGATATTGATAACGGCAACAGGTAGACGCTTTGAATATTCACAGAATATTTAGTTATGTATGCACTTTAAAAATTAATAATTAAATTAAAATAAAACCAATATAAGGGTGGCTCTTATACAACAAACGTGTTTTTTTTTGCCGTTTTAGAAATAGTGGTACAGAACCTTTTGTGCGCGAGTCTTACTCGCACTTGGCCGATTATTTTTTTAATCAACTAGTTGGCCTTGCGGTTTCGTTGTCTGCTTTATGATTATTCGTTTCTACATAGGTATTTTCATTAGAGTATTTTTCTTAATATAAACTACATTGGTCATTTACAGTTTTAGTTTTTGGTAAAGGATGATATCGTGGGAAACCTGCAAACGTCAGAAAGAAAAAGATATTTGAGTATGTAGCAATTTCTTACTGGGCTTTTAAGATTTTTTGGCATAGTGGACTATGGCTAGAATTGAACTCAATCACGGCACAGAGAAAAAAATACTATAGAATCTTTTTATTCAACAAACTTATTCGCTGGCAAAGGTTAGTCGCGTCTCCTGTAACCTCAATCATACGTTAAGAGATTATTTTTAGAAACTTATTTGCTTGAGGACCCCAGGGATTCATTGTTTTCACCCTAAATGGAAGAAACATAGTAATATACCCATCACCAATTATTGCATATGTCCTCCGCTTGGAGGTCTCAGCTTTTTTTGCGGAAGCACCCGCGGCCCTGGAACTATTTTGAAGATAGGAAGGAGGTAGGGTGTAAACACAGGTAGCATCCCACACCAGCGGCCTCCCACGACTCCAAGAAATTAAAGTCATCCCATCAGGTGTCTTGCCATCGTCAAGTGATAAACCAAAAGGCTCAAGATATAAATATAATAACTGTACTTTGAAATTTTTATCAATGTAGACTTTCTTCTGGATACAAAAACATATAGTATCTCAATTTAGAAATGTAAGTTTCAAGTGACAAAATCCTAAGACTTGTCCAGCCGCCAACGACCTTGCGAGCTCTTTTGTATGAGCCGCACCACCCACACGTTAATTTCGCTCCCCGAAAAGGCTTTGTTTATTTATAATAAATAATAAAACCATAATTAAAAAAAAAACACAAATACCAAATTATTCCTCATTGCTTTTAAAGGTAGGCAAATATATTTTTCTAGTGTTTTGATAAAAACTATTAAAATTATAGGGTTATAACTGAAAAAAAAGGGGGTAAGTTTAGAGGTTTTTCCTGCGATTCTGTAAATTATTACTAAGGATTTTAAGTGAAAGCATGTTAATCCGTATATTTTGTAAATTGCTATGTATTTTTTTCATTTAAAAATAAAATTTAGAAATATTTAACAGGCGAAATACGGATACAAACTTGCTAAGTTTTACTCAATTTTGGAAGGATAAGCCTTAATATTATTCCGCATTAATTTAACCAAGGCCAAGAAGCGGTTTAGTTTAATAATTACTTATTTAAATAATTATATTAATATTTGAATTAGCATATATTATTGTACATAGAAAAAATTTATACCTTCATTTTGCTAATATCAGACCTTGGATTTATAACGTAGTATCCATATTTTTTTTATTTATATTTTTTTGCACTTGATTTACTTACTCAAAATTTAATTCTACCATCGTCAATTTACATTTATCACATCATTTATCTCCTAAAACTAAGAAGTTACTCTTAAAAACAAATAAAAGATAATATTTTATTTAAACTCATTGCATTTAATTAACAACTATATTTTGCAAGTGGCTCCGCCCACTCTAAATTCGATTATTCGCGAAGAATTTCTATGTCACCTCCTTAATATAACTAACGAAGATTGCTATAGCAAGTTATAGCTATAGCTATAGTTTGTTTAAGCTCGGTTATAGTTATTCCCACTGGAACTTTTAAATTCTCCGGGTTGAAAACTATCCTATGTACTTCCACGGGACTCAAACTATCTCCGTACCATATTTCATCTGAATCGATTCATCAATCTAAGCGTGAAGTGGTAACAGACAAAGTTACTTTCGCATTTATATTAGTATGGATGTAGAAGAAGACTAGATTTAGAAATATTAAACAAAAATAGTAGCCTCCGCAATGAGTTGTCAGTGTTGCACACTCAATATGGTACTATACTGGCAGAGCGGGACCAATTTCAGAAAATTGTAGAAATGTTTGACAGTTGTAGTGAGGAGTATGTGGTGGCCCTTAACAAGATTTTATATCTTCAAGAGGAACTACGGGACGTCCATCAACACATCTCACAACTTGAAGAGGCTACCCAAACTTACACACAGCATCAAACTCAAAATCTTTCTGACGAATTATATAGTAAGGCCCCGACTCTTGCTTCTGCTGCAACTAGCACTACCACCACTATAGATCTTCCAGGTGATGACACAATTAATTCTTCTAATTCAGTGAAGCTTGCTAAGTGCAGTAGAAACCAGATAAAAAAAATACATCAAAATCAACAGATTTATAAAAAAAACTGAAAAAATTATCAAAAAGCAAAAAATATTTAGTAGAAATGTAAATTACTGCATTAAAGAAAAAACACACAGTTAGTGGAAAATCTAGGATTATGTAAGTTGCAATTAGAAAACAGTAGGCTACAACATAAAACTGACACACATTTACTAGTCTTGCAAATAAAAGATTTACATACATCCTTGCAGATGATGACCTGCAAGTATTAAGACTCTCTGAGAGAGTGTCAGGTCCACACGGGTGTACCTAAATAAATTTCAATTATGTAACAAATTAGTTATAACTTCGAGGTTTCAAAATATTTAAAACTTGTACATTTGCCTGGAATGCGTAGGTCAGGTACAATATTTTTTGTTGCGTTTGAACCTTTTGGGACGAGCGGACTTTCTTAGAAATTATTAATTAACAGATGGTCGGTACTGAGATGTTGTCGCTATGGCTTACGGCATGATGACGCGCCAAAAATTCAAGAGTGAGAAAGACGTACGAGTGCGTACGAGACAGATGATTCGCGTAAGGGATGGTTTTTCGCATGGTTATAAGAATAAGAGATTTATTGCAAAGGCGATAAGGCCGAATAACACTAACGTATTATTGAGAGTTACAGCTTTTCTCCGACACAAAGGTGCGCCAGCGCATTGCAGAAGGAAGGCGGGAATCGTGGCAGTCATTTTTTTGAACTTGAGTAAGGCTAACACGTAGGAGTCGTTTTGGAACCGGAGTAAGGCTAACACAAGGGACAGTCATTTTTTAATTAAAGGAAGGCTAACACGTGGCTAACAAGTGAACTGTGAGAGTGTTACGTGTTAACGTACGGAGACCTTTGTTCAAAGCTAAGTATAACTGCATAATCAATTTTCAGTAAAACTGTAAATATTCTAACAAACTAGTTCGAAATGTACTCAATCCTTAATTGTTTCTAATCGAGTTTCCAATAATAACGTAGATTTCGAATCTTGAGTAAAGATATATTTAAATTCATTAAAACTTGAACTTATTTGTGTTATAAAAGTAGATATTACTCAGAAGATCACTCTTTGGAAATATTGTGTGTATTAACCCGGTTTATTTCAGCAACACATTTTTTACTCCAGGCTCGGAGAGCCCATCCTAACCCGTAATTTAATTAACGTAAATAACTACTCGAGACTTATTGTAATTTTGTGAGAACTTTTGTTTGTTTCTAAGTGTCGTATTTTCATACTGTAACGTAGTTTGGTCTAGATAGTCCTTGTGTAAAAAAGGAAAGCGCTTTTCGGAAAGGCCTTTCTGGATTGAGGGTGATTGACCTTTTCCATCTTCGGTCAACCAAAGGGCAAGTCTTACTTTCTGATCTCTGAAGCCTAAACTTCGTGGAACAGAAATTACGACTTTGGAGACAAGGAAAGGACTATCTACTTTCCCAAAAGGGAGATTTTTCTTTTGCAGCAGACAACGTCTTTTATGTTCAAAATATATACACTTTATCTCGTCAATTCCAGGTCTTTAACGCATGGACAAGCGAAAGGAGTGACTAAGGCGGACAATACGCGACGCAACAACGGGACGAGGTATCTAATATTGTCGAACGTGCACGAGAACGAAAGCGTGTACAATGCCATGTTTGGTAATGTTTTTCATTATTTAATAGAATTAAATAAATGATCACGTCATATCACAAGTCTTTTACTAAGCGATAGGCTGGGGATGTAAGAGGGCGAGAGGGGGGACCTCACATTTGGTGCCATGGACCAGAATCTTTGTCTAAAATTCAAAATAGTAATTTTGAATCAAAGAAATAAAAAAAACTAAAGTTACTACATAACACAACGTAGAATTCATTCATTACTTCATTAATTAAAAGCTTAGTAATTGAGTAGGAGATTTAGCCAGAGGTAGTACATAGGTTAACTAGTGGTTCTAGATTTAACTTAAAAAAAGACGATCAAATGAGATATTTTAGAAACTAAGACACACTAATTCTATATTTGTCAGCATCAGAGATATGAACAAAAAACTTAATATTTTGTGGAAAAATAATTTTGTAAAGATAAATATGTAGGTATATATGTATTTATGTACATCTTAATGTATGTGCTGTCATAAACATAAAGAGTTCTCTCAAATAGAAATAAAACAACTAAATGAGAGAAAACTCTGACTATAAAAAGTAAATTATAGTCATTAATTGAAAGGTTTTCTGTCTTTGGAAAAATACCTATTCTGTAAAATAGAAATGATGTAGGTAAAAATATTAGATTACAGTGTTGAACTAGCGCATTGCACAATGAAAACGTCTGTAGTAAGCAGTGGAAATGTCCTACATAGGATATTGTAACCTTATAGGCTATTGTGAAAACGAATCATCAGGCAGGCCATATGCTTGTTTGCCACTTTTGTAGTATGAAATAGAAGCAACTTATTCACAACTACACAGTAAAGTTGTTACCTGTTAAGTCATCCGACATAGGTATATAAAAAGTCAAGGGATAAAAAGTATTGACTATGGAATAAAGTAAAGTGGTTTTACTTTGTAGAAACTCATATGAATATAAGAAGTAAGAAACAAGACATGTTGCGATGCTTTAAGTCTGTTTAAGGCAAAGTAGGATAAGCACAAATACCTATGTAATGTCGACTGTGAAATTCTAACGATAAATTAAACAATACTTGCATATAGAATTACTGTTAGATAGATATCAATATAAGGTAATATCAAGTAAGATAGTTAAAAACTCTAAAGTAAACCCTGTGCATAAGGCTTACTGTCTGTTTGTCTGTCTGTCTGTCTATCTATCCGTGGATCTGTCCGTCTGTCTATCTGTCCGTCTGTCAATTATTTAACCGATAAGCTAGATTGTCTATCCGTCTGTTTGTCTACGATTATTTGTATGAATGCTAAACTGTTTTATACGAAAGTGTTGAACGGAGTTATAAGACGAGGTTTAAGCTTAGGATTTATGACTAATTTTAAGGTTTATACAAAGGCAAAACATCGTAAGCAGGGCCAGGTCTGCTTTGAAGCTAAGCTATTTGATTTACAAATGACAAAGTTGATAGAGAGAAATGCATGTAGTGAAGTTGTCTGTCTTACGCACTACGCCTAACAAAATGAAATATAGTAGGTTGTTAGTGATATATATTGAGTGTCATGAGTGTAAGAGTTATAAAAGTAGTCATGATATATTTGTAAATTAAATGTAAGGAGTAATAGATATAGAATCTAGATTCTACTGTGTTGTAAACTTGGTTGAAAAATAACGATAATGAAAATTATAATCCTGACTACCGAGATTTTATTCAGATTTTTAAACTAGGATATTTTAAGAGAGGTTTATATTGTCTCAGTACGATTAAGGTATCAAATTAACTTTGTGGTTCAAAGTTCGACTAAACAAATCACAGCCAAAGCACAATAGGTAGGTATAGAGGGATACCGATATGAATAAAAGACTGGAGTGTTGACTCAATCCTTGAAAGATGAATAGTATTCTATGATTCACTTAATATCGTGAGCATAAATAATATCATACGAATGATAATTATAACGATAGGTCTGTTGATTTATTTCATATTCATAGTTAAGCTTTACAGTTGCTTGAAACTTAGACGAATAGAAAGGAAATACTGTTCGTGAGATTAGGTATTTCACTTGCCTAGATTCGATTTCTAGGATGATAAAACCGTTGTTCAATATATCTCAATGGATAAAATGTTTGTAGTTATTTATAGATAAATATAAAAGTACATACTCAGGTGAATGAAATATAAAACTCAGGGTTCGATTCCCGGTAATGAGAGATTTCACGTGATAAAATAAATACGCACCAATATAAGGATGCCATGGTTTTATCCTAATGTACTGTATACGATAAAGTAAAATAATTAACGTAATAAGGGTTGATCAAGAATGATGACTTATAAAGCTGGTACAGTAGTGACTTATTGTGTTGATAAGAAACATGCATTAGGATCATATTCACAGTGTTGAGCAAAATGATGAAGGGGTATGGACAATATGATTGATGTTAAACGGAAATGATTACCATCATGTATGTATATATGTATGTACCTACTACAAGCAATGTCATGTTTGTGCTACAGCAAACGACATGTACGTTTGTCTGTATAAAGAAAACTACTGAACTCCGAAGCGTATACTTACTTGCCTCTAATGAATTTAAGTTTAATAAATAGACGTAGTTTAGGTGATGAAGACCGAATTAGGGTCTGGGAGGGGTGTATATAAGGTACTTGTAAAATCGGTACTCTTATATCATAAATTTCAACATATGCTGATTTGATCAAAAATGGTGAAGAACTTCCTATATTCTTCAGTTTGTATGTATGTATGTAATAATCACTTAGACATAATGTAGATAATAGTTATTTTGTTTACATTAAAATTATAAAAGATTAGAAATATCAGCGAAAGTTTATTGAGTAACAGATGGTCGATGCAAGGAAAACATAGCTAAGGCTGTGTATTGTAAACCGCTAGTGGTGATATGTAAGGAATAACGTGATAAATGTTAACTATGTGACTAAGTTCGCAGAGTTTGGTACTGGTTGAGACATAGGTGTCAGCAGCAAATACCTATTCACGATATAACTAAGTGGTAAAGCTGGTTGATGGTGGATTCAACTACGCCTCCTATGGCATGTGTAATGGCTGATGTGATTATGAACAATGGTCATACTTAGATATTAAGAAACATTCTGTTTGATATATTTAGTTAGGTAACGGTGTTAATAACAGTAGTTTCCTTGGGATAAAATAAAATCATTTAAAGTTGGTATTGAAGTCGCTTTAGATAACTAAGATGCGAATTAAGCATATTAATAATTTAGATGAAATAAATGACTTTAACCTTATAAACATTCACACATGTATTCGAAATAGATGAGTACAAACTGGTACTTACAGTGGGCACGTAGACATATTATGAATGAAAGTGCAAGTAATATAGGATTGCGATAATTAGATTAAGTATTAGCAGTGGAATAAATAGATAAATAGGGTAACATGCTCTTGGTCTAATTGAAAACGATATATAAGTCATTCATGGCTAGAAAGAGTAATCGACGAGTCAGAGTTATTATTAATAACCACCAAATTTCAAATAACAGAATCGAGTTTCTGGTACAATTGTGGATTCTTATGTAAATTAAATGGTTGTAAAGTGGTTCTATCATATTAAAGAAGGCTTGTGGGCTAACGCTACTGATCTCTTTATTGTTCGAGGAACTATATGTTATCAGCACCGCACATAAAAATAATATAATACGCTATTGTTGATAAAGAAAAAAAAAATAAGAGGAAATTATGATGCAAGGCACATATCTAGGTATCATGGCACTATCATAAGCCGAGGACTAAAGTAGTTCCACTAAAATATTGTTTTAGGATAAAGGATAGATAGTGTAGTACCTGTCTATGTGGAGAAGTGTGTCCAGCCAAATAGCTCAATCTTGAAAGCATTAAGACGGGGCCCCGCACTAGGAAATTATATACATGTTATTATAACAAGTACGCTCAAGCATAATTACGCGAAGCCGCTACCGGCCTGTCTATTACGGCAGGACGGGGTTGAGATAATTATGGCTGGAAGGTACCAAGCTATAATACTAAAGAGCACGAGTGCATAGAAAAAAAAAAAGAGACGTACGCCGAGCGCACAGTTATAACTGTGGACTATTTGGAACTGGATAATATTTTTCCACATGCACAGACGTAAGGAAGGGCTAGAATAAAGTTTAAAGTTAAATAAAGTTGGATACTGGTAAAGGAACTTGTCACGATGATACAATTAGTTTGCTTGCAATGCGTAATATTTTATATTTCAGCTGTGTTCGAGAAGGAGCCGATAGAGTGTACGAGCTTGGTACGAGGAACGAGAACGCATGTTAGCATTAGAATTGATAGTATATGCAGTTAGGGAAAGCTTTGTTTCTCAACTTTGCATGAGGTTGATAGATGAATGTGCAATATTGTAACTTCAGTGTAGAGTTCCTGAACCTTTTAAATATGTTGTTAGATATCCGATGTAGTGAGATTAGGTTTCGGAGCGTGAAGTCCACAAAGCCTGGCAAGCAGCTTCATAGATTCCACGTGGAGGGGGATGTCAGGTCCACACGGGTGTACCTAAATAAATTTCAATTATGTAACAAATTAGTTATAACTTCGAGGTTTCAAAATATTTAAAACTTGTACATTTGCCTGGAATGCGTAGGTCAGGTACAATATTTTTTGTTGCGTTTGAACCTTTTGGGACGAGCGGACTTTCTTAGAAATTATTAATTAACAGATGGTCGGTACTGAGATGTTGTCGCTATGGCTTACGGCATGATGACGCGCCAAAAATTCAAGAGTGAGAAAGACGTACGAGTGCGTACGAGACAGATGATTCGCGTAAGGGATGGTTTTTCGCATGGTTATAAGAATAAGAGATTTATTGCAAAGGCGATAAGGCCGAATAACACTAACGTATTATTGAGAGTTACAGCTTTTCTCCGACACAAAGGTGCGCCAGCGCATTGCAGAAGGAAGGCGGGAATCGTGGCAGTCATTTTTTTGAACTTGAGTAAGGCTAACACGTAGGAGTCGTTTTGGAACCGGAGTAAGGCTAACACAAGGGACAGTCATTTTTTAATTAAAGGAAGGCTAACACGTGGCTAACAAGTGAACTGTGAGAGTGTTACGTGTTAACGTACGGAGACCTTTGTTCAAAGCTAAGTATAACTGCATAATCAATTTTCAGTAAAACTGTAAATATTCTAACAAACTAGTTCGAAATGTACTCAATCCTTAATTGTTTCTAATCGAGTTTCCAATAATAACGTAGATTTCGAATCTTGAGTAAAGATATATTTAAATTCATTAAAACTTGAACTTATTTGTGTTATAAAAGTAGATATTACTCAGAAGATCACTCTTTGGAAATATTGTGTGTATTAACCCGGTTTATTTCAGCAACACATTTTTTACTCCAGGCTCGGAGAGCCCATCCTAACCCGTAATTTAATTAACGTAAATAACTACTCGACACTTATTGTAATTTTGTGAGAACTTTTGTTTGTTTCTAAGTGTCGTATTTTCATACTGTAACGTAGTTTGGTCTAGATAGTCCTTGTGTAAAAAAGGAAAGCGCTTTTCGGAAAGGCCTTTCTGGATTGAGGGTGATTGACCTTTTCCATCTTCGGTCAACCAAAGGGCAAGTCTTACTTTCTGATCTCTGAAGCCTAAACTTCGTGGAACAGAAATTACGACTTTGGAGACAAGGAAAGGACTATCTACTTTCCCAAAAGGGAGATTTTTCTTTTGCAGCAGACAACGTCTTTTATGTTCAAAATATATACACTTTATCTCGTCAATTCCAGGTCTTTAACGCATGGACAAGCGAAAGGAGTGACTAAGGCGGACAATACGCGACGCAACAACGGGACGAGGTATCTAATATTGTCGAACGTGCACGAGAACGACAGCGTGTACAATGCCATGTTTGGTAATGTTTTTCATTATTTAATAGAATTAAATAAATGATCACGTCATATCACAAGTCTTTTACTAAGCGATAGGCTGGGGATGTAAGAGGGCGAGAGGGGGGACCTCACAAGAGATGGAGGCGCACGCACTGGCTATGAATGAGCTAATAGAATTTAGTAAATAAAATGCAGAACGTTTTGAGTCATTACAACTCAATCACAGTATGTGTGATTGTAAATGCCTCAGCGAGTCACATCCGGATTGTGCAGCTTTGTTACTACCTTCACCAACACCTCAGTCATCAATGTATGTCAGTTCGGAATCCGAGTAACAATCATATGCTCACAACAGCTAACTGAACTAGCGTTTCACAAAAATGCAATGTTGATGACAATTTAGTAATGTTTTTGCGATGAAATGGGAAAAGGTTTTGGACACTTTCTCAGCTCAAGTGTAGGATAATAATAAAGTAAATATTTGTACGCCAAATGCCAATTATGTTAATATAATGAGAAGTTTAATAAAGTCTGACAAAATCACACTATCCTCTACATAAGTAATATTTATCGGTAACAGGGGTAATGTAAATAAAAGTGAAATAAGACAATATTATAATAGAATAAGCGCACTTAAAGTAAAAAAAAACTGTAATGTTTACATTTCCCTATTGTAAGGGATTGCCACAGGAGGAAAACAACCTTAGATATGAGTTAAATTTAGCTTTGCATTCTATGTCTAGCAATAACAATAACTTTCATGTGATAGATACTAACAGTATTTTGAGACATAATTATATCAGGAAAAGACATAAATATTATCTCATACACCATTGTAATAGAGTGTCAGCCTTGTCGCTATATATATATAACGGATACAGATACATTTATAATACTTATTTTTGTAAAAACATACATATTATGTATACCTATAAATACACCGTGATTCAAAACAAACACAAATGTTTTTTATCACATTAAGGCGCATATAGCAGCTAACTAGCGCCGCCATTAGATATCCTCAATTTCCTCTTCGTAGAATACGAATTTCTAAAATCCAAATGTCACAAATATAAAGCTGGTCATAAGCTATTTTTAGAAAGTTTAATGTAGTTTCTACATAATATCTGTGAGTTGCAGTTAGCATTTCTGCTAAAAAGGCCACTTTTAGCTTTTTGTTTTCTGATAATGTTTTCAGTTTTTTTGGAATAATGTAAATATGCTCACAAATTATTCTAAGTAGAAAAAATTTGATATCAATACTGCTTAGGTATTTCGCATTAGACAAATTATCTAAGATTTCATTAATAAAAGGCAAATTATACGCATCTTTATTAGAAATTGAATTTAATTTCCTACTATCCAAACAAAATCTCCATTCGCCATTTTTTTAGGCGTAACTAAGACTGGAGATAACCATGGGCTCTCGCATGGTTCAATAATGCCTCAATTTATAATTTTATCTTCTTCTTCACTAAGTACCCGTTGTCTTTCCGGAGACAGCCTATAATTACGTTGTTTAATCGGTGGGTGGTCACCAGTATCAATTCTATGTGTAAATAGATTAGTTTCAACAATAAAGCCTGTTTCCTCAAATGAAATAGCTTTAAAATTACTAATAACTCTGTCCGCCGTCTCTTATTGAAAAGGGGAAAGGTTATTATAAAACTAAATCTTGTTTTCAACTTAAGAAAGTTCAGACATAATTAACCTCATTATTAACTTGAAAAAGATAAGTTGACAAATTAAAGGATTTCCAAAAATCTATCCCTAAAATTATAGAAGGAAAAAAATCTGGGAAAACAAATGTTTTAATTATCTTACTTTCTTTATTAAATTTCATTGGCAATAGAAAATTACCAATAGCTTGGTGTATTGCTTTGGCAACAGTCGAAACTTTTCTATTTTCATCCATAGAAAGCGTAAAACCTTGCTTTTGTATGGCTAGATGTGAATTATTGCCTAAAACGCTGATGCAAGAACCTGTGTCTGAAAGACCTATACATTCTGTATCTTTTATTTTTGTTTTTAAAAAGGACGAAAATTATCGTTTTCGTTTTTAAACAGGATCGAAGTATTACGATAGGAATTGAAAAAAATGTTGACTTTGTTAAGCCATGACGGTGTAGATCTTATCTACAACGATTATAATTTGTAGTATTTTTATAGTAATCATTATTAGTAGATTGATTACAATTAGGAAAATCTATCGCTCTTACATTTTCAAGACCACACTTATAAAAGACAATGTTGTTGGATGTGCATTTACTAAGTTCGTGTCTATGAACACGGCATCGAACACAAAATGGCGGATGATTTTCATGAACCGCCGCAATTTCCCTTGGCGATTCGTTATGCACCGGATTGAAATTTTGGTTCCTATGAGCCGTTGGTATACGTAGGGGATCTAGGTTCCAACCTGTTCGTAATTTTTGAACGATTTAAAATGATCAAGGGGTTTCGCTCGAAACTCCTTATGCCTTCAATTTTTATAATTATTACCTTTGTAATACGCAAAGAGCATTTTTAAAGAACTAATAGGTTTATTATAGTCAAAATCTGAAAAAATCAATTCACCGTTTTCTTGCTCTTTGAAATTCCTATTTTATTCAAGAAATTGGTCGTATTTCTTGCAAATGATAATTAAATTATCAATAGACACTATATTTGCTTGTATTACAAAAAAGGAATAACATGGTCTAATGTTTCGAAGCAATATTTCTAACTGATCACTTTCAGAAAGCGATTTCTTTAGCCTATTGAACATTTCAGCCATTAATGCTACATAAATAACGATATTTTCGTTCTCTCTTTGAGTACGTTTGTAAGTATAGTTCAATTGTTAAAATCGTAGTCGAAGCTACCGAAATCTTCAACTAATCTACTACAAAGTTCGTCCCAACTGTTTAATGTCGTTTTAAAAAATCTGAACCAGTGTAAAGCGTCGTCAGAAAAAAGTTCAAACGCTCTAGTTAACAGTAACTCTTTTTTAATATTCCTAGAAAGCCTAGATTTTTCTAGTTTTTGTTAAAGCGACCTAGGGCATGATTTTCCATTATAATTGAATCTTTTTAGCTCAAGTGCGGAGCTTCTATCACAAGAAATTGTGATAAATTTTTTTTAACGCCTGCATCTTCTAAATATTCCCTGGATATCTCTAACTTAATAAAATCCTCATTCAATTTTTGGGATACCTGATTAATTTCAGGTAAACTACCGACTTCAGACCTACTGTCATCAGGTAAATCAGAAATTTGAGACTGTATTCTATGCTGCAACTCTCCAGGTCAAAAATTTGAACCACTTCTTAATCTAGCAAGTACCGTCTCTAGAACCATCAAGATTCCAGAACCGCCAGTTAATAATAACACAATTAAAAAATATGGAAACTTTGCCACTAATTACTTGTGTACTAATTACAGTCTGCCTGTAAAAACAATATTAATATACTTATTTCCAAGATGTTGTACGTGTAAACCCACTTATGTCAAGTACTGTATTAGACATAATCGACGGAGATAATCTTGGAAACAACAAAAATAAAATAATTATTTGTAGGGACTTTTTATTTATTAGTTTTTTATTAATTATAACGTAATAAAAGAACCTCTAACTAAAGACAAACATTAATTGACACAGTTTTTTGCTGTCTCCTTTTGCAAACGTTTTTCTCCGTAGTATTTTTAACTGGTGGACCTATATTAATATTGAAAACAATTGATATTAGTAATTCGTTACTAATCCAACGATAACTATACTTTGTAGTAAATATATATGGTTTTTTAAAATTAAAATCTTTTATTTGTATAAACTAGAGAGAAAAAAAATTAATTGCCAAACGTGTCTGAAAATTTCACATGGGAGTTATAAGCTTTTTGAATTTTGAAAAATTACGAAATTCACATCAAAAATTATGTGTTTTTTAAAAAAACCTTTTGCGTGTTGTTATAATAAATTATATTCTTAACCCGATAGGCGCCATTTTTTCAAGACTTTTTCCTCAGGGCAAAATAAATGAAAAGATTCTGATGAGTCCGTTAGTAAAATTTATTACGCTTTTCAATACTACCACTTCTTTACAATGTAATATGATTTTCTGAATATCCGAAAGCATATTTAATTTTTCGGTAATTTTCCTAAATTACCGAACTTTTGTATTTTGTCGACGACTGTACCGCAAATGTCAATCCGGCGAAATTTACGATCCCGTCGTATAGAAGAAAATATCCTCACGATAATAAAATGTAAATCGGTACAGTCACGAGCTTTAATTTGGGACCCTTTTCCATTAAATGTTGTTAGAACATTCATAATGCAATAAGGTCGAAACTTCAGTTCAATAGTGTTAAAATGTCAAGTTAAGACATTTAAATATTTTATCGAATCTGAAATGATAACCTCTTTCCAAAAAGCTATCACCACGGTTTTCTAATTATGAACATGTGTTTTCAGTCAAAAAAATTATTTTGATCTTTTTAAAAATTTCACAAACTATAATTCACGGATATAAGGAGTGGGCATTCCCGAGATATCACGACAAACAAATGTGACAAGAAACACAGTTCGCCGTTAGGTTCGACGTTACGGGAACGAGGGAAATCTTATTGACTTACGGCGAAACAACCATCGGCCGCATGTTATAACTCAAGAGCAGAGCCGCCTGATGCAAAGGCAATACTTGATGGACGCATTTACGCCGACGAGTCATTTTGCGGAAACGTTTGATGTGCACCCTTCGACAGTTGGAAGGCATCTACACGTTATGGGACTGCATCACAGATGGCCTGCAAAAAAAATTGCTTTGACGGCCAACCATAAAGCTGCTCAACTTATTTTCGCACATCAGTTAGAAGGCATCTATCTATAATCTATGGGACTGCATCACAGGTGGCCTGCAAAAAAAATTGCTTTGACGGCCAACCATAAAGCGGCACGACTTATTTTCGCACATCAATATCTAAATTTTGATTGGACGATTACGGCTTTCATCGATGAAAAGACTTTTCAATCTTCCCAAACGGGCAGACTACATATGTGGCGGATTACCAACACGCGATACGCGGAAGACCACGTTATAGCTAACAATGTGTCTGGTCACATTACAGCTAACATGTCTGGCTGAATTAGTTCAGGAGGCACTGGAAAACTTGTAAATTTACCACCCAGAGCCACTGCTCAGGATTATGTTGATTTAGTGGACGAGAGTGTGCTCCCGAAATTGCGATTATAATATGCACAAGAAGTTGCTAGAATAAATTATGTTCAAGATAACGCAACCATTCATACAGCAGGAATCGTTATAAATTGTTTCAACACTAACAGCGTGAATTTAAATGTTATTCCGTGGCCTGCAAAGTTTGCCACTTTAAACCCAATGGAAAATTTATGGGGCTTAATGGTCCAAAAATGGTCAAATCGAAACGAAAGAACTAGAGAGGCACTTACAGATCACCGCCATACAGTCTGGGAAAGTTTTAGGGGTACTGACATATGTCTGAAATTGATTGGATCCATGCGTGACCGGCTCCAGGCCATTATTGACAACCAAGGTGGATATACGCGGTTTTAAATATTTCTGCACCGCTAATAACACTTTCTATATAGTTATTTTATGTCATAATAAAAATGAAAAATAAAAAAGTTTATTTTGCTCAACATTTTATTAATAAATAAAGTGGCTGGTATCGCCTAATTATAAGGTTAGGTAAGCTTTAATATATTTTAATAAAGGCAATAATTTTAGATTTTTATTTTATTTTATTTCCATATCACGACCAATAAAATTTATACTGCCAGATAGAAGACGGGCAAAAACCACATTTGATAAGAGACAATTACTTGGAAAAAATCGAAAATCATCATTTAGCCTTTGCTTCGCCCGGTTGACGTAATTAAGTGGTTGCCCCTAGAAACATACACGTCAGTTGTCGATGGTAAACATTATGACGTATGACACTGCGTTAGAATATTAGCACTAAATAACGCCAGTTTGCTACACCATATTCTACCTTAGATGGGTCCCAAATTAAAACTCGTGACTGTACCTGAAGATACGGGTTTGAACCCCTAAACCCGAACCATAAAATATAGGTATTGGTAATTTATTTCCTGAACTCCATTAATCCTTCACCATCAATAATATCTTGCTTCAGGAAATTAACATTATTTTTCTATTTTTTTGGTACGCTTCACACGTACTCTCTCATATTTTTCAGCTTCAAACTCCTTTTTAATCTTTACATTTTTTTATCTTCTCCGTTATTTAAAATCAAATTTTAAAGTCAAACGGTATAGAAATCACAATAAAATTTTGCAATTAATCACGCAGAAGGAAAACTAAAGTTATTTACAGACTAAACCAACTTGCTACAATCTCTTTCATGAACCTGTTTCATTTTTCGTTTCTAAGATGGATATTTTTAACTTTAAAGGTCTGAGCGTGGTCCTATTTTCTTTGACGGGTAGTCGTTGTACCGTCGAGTAGCCGCATTTTTAGCTCAATATCGACCTCACTTTCTCAGGCAGATTTTGACGGAGCATTTTTGGATTATAATCTGCTTAGAGCAACTTGCTACAGTGGATTCGAGGTGGTTACTAAGCTCTTTGACCGCCTAACATTAAGGAAAACACAGACACTAGTGGCGTACTAGATGCAGCTTCAACTTATTTTGAGGAGGGGTGGTGGTGGGGGGATGTTAGAGATACGCAGTGTGGAAGGGCGCTTTAACAACTGAAGCAGTAGGTTGTGACAAAGGACTTGGCAAGCAATACAGCTTTACTTCTTATACGAAAAAAATAATCGGTGAAATATTAAGCCATCAATACAATAATCTTAAAGTAATATTAAATTTTTTAATTCAATAAACTGAAAGCTACTACGGGTTTGAAATTAAAATGGCGTTCTGGCAACAAGAAACGGCAAAAAACTATTCAGCATTCGTTCTTTTAACACTAAAAGCACCAAAATTTGCGACCCCCTTGAATCGCCACCATGCCAAATCTGTCCCATTGTATTTGATAATAATAATAATAATAATACCAAAATTATTTATTGCACTAATTTTGTACATAGGCGAACTTAATGCCTTCAGACATTTTCTACCAGTAAACCATTGGTAATGTAGATATAAATAAGGGGTTGTGCTGTGTTTGTTGTAATAGATCGTAGTAGCTTTAATAATGATGATAGATTAAGTGATAAAAGATAGTATATAAGAATAATATCATAAAGTATAATATGTAAATAAGAAGGTGGATAAATTATATATAATTTTATACATGAACATACATATATGTATATATAATGCATATATATTTAGGCATAGTTCACTATAAAGCGCTAATACCTGACCTATGTATTTTGGATGTTGATATTGTACCGATGCAGTAAAGCTTTAAAGCTCTCTAGTGACTTTGCATTACGAATATGTACTGGTAAATTATTCCACAAACGAACTGTTGTGACCGTGAACGAATCCGAATAAAATGTCGTACTATGCGTAGGGGTACGGAGAAAATTGGAACGGCAAAACCGTATCTGTCGCTCTTGGGAACCCAAGAACTCAAATCGTTCTATTAAATAAGGAGGGGATAAAGGGTTATTAAGAATGCCATAAATACATGTTAGAAGAGGAGTATTTTGGCGGATATTGGGAAACATGATCATACTTACGCAAGCCAAAAATATAACGGATGCATAAGTTGAGAAGGCGGTCGAGTTTGTTAAATAGTTCTTCAGTTATGTCGGGATAGCATAAATCTGCATAGTCAATTATGGGAAGCAACAAGGAGTTAACTAGCGTAACCTTAGCTGATTGAGGTGAAAAGTGTTTCATTCTTTTTAGGGAATGCATCGTCGAAAAGAGTTTTTGACTTACCTCGGTGACATGATGTGACCAAGAAAGATCATTTGCCATTATAAGGCCAAGATTTTTTACCTGCTGGCAATAATTTAGTTGCACCTCGTTGAAACTTCAAGGTCGTACATTTCTTTGGTCATTTTTTTTAAGGAGTGCTTTATTACCTACCATTATGACTTGCGTTTTAGCAGGGTTAAGAGAAAGGCCATATTGTTCAGTCCACTTTATTATAGATTCAAGATCTTTATTATCATATTTATACACTCTATAACTTCGTCTACCCTAAAAGATCTGTAGAGCTGAAGATCATCAGCATAAAGATGGTAATGGCTGAAATTGATTACTTAAACAGAAGTTTTTATAAACACTGAGAAAAATAAAGGAGATAGCACGCCGCCTTGAAGTACGCCAGAATCAACATTGCACCAATCAGAGTAAAACACGTCTATTCGTACACGTTGTTGACGCCCCTAAAGATACGATTGGAACCATTGTGCCACTGATTGTGATATATTTAGGGAGCGAATGATAGACATGAGAATATCATGGTTGACGCAATTGAATGCATTACTGACATCTAAAAGAAAAAGTAGTGTCAGTTTTCGGTCGTCCGTAGCTCGTCGAATGTCATCAGTGATATTAATTAGGGTCGTGGACGTACTATGTGCTGGACGAAATCCAGACTGGAATCTATTTAAAAGATTGTTGCGATTTATGAAAATTGAGAACTGGTGATGTACTACTCGTTCTAAAACTTTGGACAAAAGGGGCAAAATTGATATAGGTCTATAATGTGCGTAGTCAGTAGGGTCAGTTTTTTTAGGGATGGGTATTATGTATGCCATTTTCCATGAAGTTGGAAAGCAACCAGTGTACAAAGAAAAGTTAATAATATGGGTAATTTGAGGCAAAATATTAAGTCCCGACCTAAGCCGTCATTACCCACTGCTTTAGTTTTTAGAGAAAGGATTATCTTTTTTATATTACAATCAGAGACAGGTTCAAATGTAAAGGAGGTATTATTTGGAAGCGGAATTAAAGAAATTTGGTTGATAGTAGATTCCCTGGTTTTTGGGTCGACAACATGTGTAGGTGATGAGAAGTGTTGGTTAAGCATATTTATGTCTATGTTATTGTTGAAGGTCACTCCTATACTTCTCAAGACCTAAAGATTGTAGAAATTTCCACAAATCGGGAGAAGAACAGTTTTCAATATTAGAATGTATAAAACGGCGCTTTGCGTTCCTTACCATCTAGTGCAGTCATTGAAACGTTATTGGTCCGATTTTTTTACTGTGAACCGATTTGCATGAAATTTTGGAATAAGGCTCATCTTACTCTTAACTTCAAAAGTGAAAATGATCTAAACTCCGCACTCACCGTGCAGATGGTTGCCACCCTTTATCGGTGGTGTAAATTTTTTTTTCAAAATAATCGGATACCGATAGAAGGGAAAAAAATGTTCTATAAAGTTTTTCAGAAAACCCAATATTTTGCAAGTTATTGGCAATTGAAAATTCGGATTTTTTTCACGTTTTTCATCGGTTTTTTGCAAATATCTCCAAAAATATGAATTTTAACGAAAATCTTATAATAAACAAAATTGTTGCAGGTAAAAAACTGAACAGTCGGTTTATATAGTGTTCTAAGTGCAATATTAAGCTAGATATTAAAGATCAAAGCCGTTTTTTATTTTGTCTGAAATTTCATCGATGTATTCAATGCCATCTAATCTACATTTAATGCATTCTAATGAAATAGGGTTTTGTAGTGCTTGAAATAAGCTTTAAAATAAACACTGTTAAAATGAGTGAGCTGTAATGCAAACAATAGGAACATCTAATGGTTTTTTTTTTTTCATAGGTTCCATTTCCACCAAAATTAAAATTAATCTTATTCCGTCTAGAAATTACTTTAATATAAAGAGTTTGATAGATTCTAGCAGTTTGGCTGCTTTAGGACACATATTTTTAAAAAAAATCACGACTTTAACTCTTTCAGTCACGCTTTTTTTCTAAAAGAGATAAAATAATTATTTTTAACAGAACTTGAATCAAAACTGAAATTGAAAAAGAAATTGAAATTGATTTTTTTTTTCTTATTTTTTCTGAAAATACAATTTATATCGAAAAAAATATAAATTATGCTGAAGCTGAACGGCATACACTATAAAATTTTTTAATTCCAAATAAAAAAACGCAAAAAAATATTTTTAACCAAAAAAACTCAATAAATAAGGTGGTTAGTTACGCTAAGACGAGAAAAAAAAATTTCGAAAACCACATTCTTTTCATAATATCTCAAAGATGATAAAAGATGTAGGTCTTTTTCTGACAAAAATTGGTTTTTTTGTTTTTTTTTGACAGTCTCTCTCGAGCCCTTTGACCCTTCACCGTTTTTTAATAAAAGGTTTTTACTATATATGAAAAAAGTTGTAGCTCTTTTAATTACCATTATAATGGTTTTTTATAAGTTGTGATAGCATCAAAATTAAAGGAGTTATGGTCCAAAAACTAATCGAATTTTTTTCTATTTAGTTAACTGAAAATTTCGGAGTGTGAATATTTGGAGCAAAGTGAAAGTACACAGTAATAAGACCCAAAACTATTGCCTTATGTATATATATATATTTATTATGAACATATATTTTGGAAACGTAGGCATGAATACATACCAACGTTCATATATGTATATAATTACATAAATATTTATTACTAATTAGTTCTGGCCTACATAAATAATATTTTAAGCAGTGGATCTCGTTTATTATATATTGACTGTTTTAATTTAGGGGTAGTTTTAAGGGTTGAAAAGCTTGAGAATATGATAATTATTTTCGAGAATGTGGGATAACATTAAGTCCTTTTCATTTCATCAAAAGAAATTTTTTAAACAATTTTTTATCAAGGGCTGAGTTTTAAGGGTCGAAAGGGGCGAAAGGGCGTTAAGAATTCGATTTTTAAGATAGCGAACATAAAATATTATTTACTCTATACTTAAATCTTTTTATGTCATACCAAAGTAATTTTTTGTGATTTTTTCAATTTAAAGGTTGTTTGCAAGGGTTGTAAGGTTTTCAAGGGGTTGAAAATGATTTTATTATGAGGTTAGTGTGTCAGAAAACACTTAACAATTTCACCCCTTAATATTAAACACGTTTTCCAGCGATAAAATGGCTCAATGTCAATTTTTCCATTAAGGGGTTGTTTACACCCCTTAAAATAATAGGCGGAGCTCAGATCATTTTCACTTTTGAAGTTATGGGTAAGATGAGCCTAATTCCAAAATTTCATGCAAATCGGTTCTCAGTAAAAAAAATCGGAGGTAATACCCTATTTTTCGCTTCAATGACTGTTGCAATGATTTCTAGCTGCTTTAAATTCTTGCCAATTCTATAGAGTAGGAATTTATTTATGCTTATGTTTGATCTCTACGAGCCATAATAGCTCGTATTTCATTTGTAAGCCATGGGGCAGGGGAAGTTATCATGAGTACTGGCTTTATTGGCGCGTGATTGTCATATAGTTCTGTGATATACCGATTGAATAATTCTAATTTGCTCTCAACAGAATCCAAAGACTCGATTTGTTTCCAGTCGATACAACTAGCATCAGAGACTAATTTGGTTTGATCAATAGAGCTAATAGGCCAGTCAAATAAGATACATTTTTGGGCTAAAAAAAACATTAATTGGTAGAGATTTGAATTTTAGTGTATTTGTTCATTAAGACCTTTCGTTGAACATACTAAAAATCCCCATCGATAGCTGTTGCGCTCGCGCCGCCATCTTGGAAAAAAGTACCCTTTTTTAGTTTTTTGCTTATATCTCGGCAATTTTTGCTGATACGAAGAAAATGTGTAGATAAACACTATAGATTATTAAATATCCTATAAAAAAGCTCATACATATTGCTATTGTATCTCTTGTATTTTAGCTGTAATCCGGCGTTAAAGAGAAAAATTATTTATTTTCTTGCTGCCGATATACTGTTTGTTTTATGTTTGGTTCAAATATATTTTTTAGATTTTTTCCGCGAAACTACCAAGAGAGAAGAAGTCTTTAGCTAGAGACGAGAGGGTGAGAAAAGGAGAAAAAAGGAGGGGAGGAAAGAGGCAAATGCATTATGTGACATGATGTGTATGGCTGGGTCGGAATGTATTTTGGGGCTACTTGGTGAATATAGGTACCACGAAATAGCCGCGACTGCCTATCAATGCCGTAAAGCCATGACCAGCCATCAGCTGATCATCGTCTCTTAGGTGTGCCTCACTCACTCATAAAGACTTAGGCAACTTATTCTGATTTATAGTACTGAAATACTACCAATAGTCATAGGCTGGAAATACTTGACGAAGCGCGTTCACATAACGTAAGCCTAGGTTTCTGTTAGCTAGACGCATTTTGCTGACTTTCTTTACGTTATTATATGACCATCTGACTCCTATCCGACAAAGGCGTATTAAAGAAAGAGCAGTCACGAAAACGCGATGGAAGGGATGTTGCCTGGCCTCCAGGTTAACTGGAGCTATAAAGCTATTGAAGTCGACATCCTGAGCGCCATGCCTTCCTTCCAAAGACTAAATTAATCCCTGTGACGACCACTAAAAGGCGGACTGCTTAAAAAAAACTTAGAGTCGTAATGCTTGCTTTTAGTACTAAACCTGCTATGACACCAATTATGATCGCGAGGAAGACAGTGAGGTCAAATGTAGATGCGCTCTCCCGCCGCTTACCTCTCTACCTCCTGTCATTACAGACGAAGTTCTGCAGACTATCAAAATTAAGTTTACTCCTGATTATTATATAAATAAGTATTTTTGACGGGGGGATGTCGAGCTACATTTTTTGCGATGTAGTTAGGGTAGAAATATCCTAAACCCTCGTCATATAGATAATTTAGGTTACTAAACGGTTTGAGTAAACTTTATTAATGTTTACTACTACCACTAGACACATAGTACATTTCATAGACACTAAGTATAACCATTTCGGATTTTGGACAACAGAACAGTGGCACTGCATCTCAGATTTCATGGAGCACATTTATACCAATAGGTGCGCCATTTTTCGACGTGGCGACAGCTTTCAATAAATTCTAACAGAACGGTTATTAAGCTGTTACATTTATAAGCTGTTCTACATACGCTGTGATCGCTCTTAACTGGTTTAATTTTATGCACTTGCTAATAGTAGCTTGCGAGTGAATGTTGGGTGACAGATTCGATGACCATATCAATATTAGAAATCTAATGAGAGCAGGAATGAGATCTAGCTGTGGTAAGTTGATTATTTTAAGAGCTTTCTTGAATTTGACCCCGTTTACCCCGTCGCAGTAGCTTCGTAGGCCTGAGGCCCAAGGGACATAATATCAAGAGATTGTTAAAGAAGAGTTCATTCAGTACTTCTATGGGGCGCAAACTTAGGCTAATGTTTTGTTGAAACGCTGTGTTGAGTATGTTCCAGCCTATGGTTGCCATTAACGGCGTAGTTAGTAGCAGTCATAATGTTAAAATTGAGTTTGTTTATAAGTCTGTCGAGAACCTTGCGTACGTTCTACTCAGGATAGGTGGTTTTTATCGGAATCTAACGCGACGATGATCAGCTGATGGTTGGTTAGTCTAGCCTAGTGGCTATTCTTATTCACCAAGCGGACTCCGCCCTGCTATACACATCATGTCGCATAATGCATCTGCCCCTGAATTTTCTCTCCCCTTCTCTCTCTCTCTCTCTCTCTCTCTCTCTCTCTCAATTTCTCATCATCTGTCGGTTTTTCTATCTCTAGGTAGTGTCATGGAACAAGTTAATGGAATATATATCTTATATATGAACATTTTAGGAGAAAACTGAAACAAAACTATATCGATAGCAAAAATATAAAAAAAAAACTTTTTGATGTAGGATTACAACTAAAGTATTAGAGATACATAAATAATCTATCTTAGCCTTTTTATAGGAAATTTAATAAGTTAAAGTTTTTGTTTACACGATTTCATCGTATTTATAATTATTGCCGAGATATAAGCAAAAAACTGAAAAAGGGTACCTTTTTTCCAAGATGGCGGCGCGAGTGCAACTGGTGTCGATGGGGACTGTTAGTATGCACAACGGGAGGTCTTAATGAACATGTACACCAAAATTCAAAACTCTACCAGTTAATGTTGTTTTATTTTTTAATTTGACTGGACTATAAGGTTACGCTGAAAATGAAAATGACTTTAGGTTTAAGTTTTGGTGTTTTGAGTTTGTATGAAGCAAATATTAGGTCATGGTGAGAGAAGCCAGGCGCAGCAATCTGTCCATGGGAAGAAATACGTTCGGGTTGGAGAGTGAGTATAAGATCTAGTAGAGTGTGAGAATCATTAACATGATAGGTGGGGCTTAGTTTGAGGATACTAGTGTTAGTTGAGTTACACAAGTTTTTCAGTTTATTAGACCTTGTGTCATTACGTAACAAGCAGGTATTAAAGTCACCCATCAATAAAAAGTGATCGTAACTAGGTAAATGTATTTCAAGTAATTGTTCTAGTTGGTCAAAATAGTTGATAGTGGGGGGTGCATATACCACACCAAGAAGGAATAGGGTGGAACGTATATTAATTTCTATGAAAATAAATTCTATTGAAGCAGAATAATTAGATGGGGATTGTTGAATTACTTTAAAGTTTAGATATGATCTTAGAAATATTGCCACACCACCTCCGCCTTTGTCTGTGCGGTCATTCCGGATTAACACGTAGCCCGGAAGTGCATACGAGGTAGACATCAGGGTGGGCCTTAAAAAGGCTGAAAGGCTGAGACAGGACACGCATGGATTCGATTGCTATTCAAAGTAGTAAGTAAATCTGAATAGTGGGCCGGAATGCTCTGAGCATTAATATTTTTTTTTTTTTTTTTATACCACTAAGGTGGCAAACAAGCCTACGGTCCGCCTGATGGTAAGCGGTCACCGTAGCCTATGGACGCTTGCAACACCAGGGGCATCACTCGCGCGTTGCCGACCCTTCAGAAATCTAATAACTTCTTTTTTGAAGAACCCCATACTGTAGTCCTTAGATAAAACCTTGGCAGGGAGCTCATTCCACAACCCAAGGGTTCGCGGGAGGAAGTTTCTCTGAAACCGCACTGTTCGCGACCATTTTGGTTCCAAAGTGTGAGAATGAATTCCCTGTCGATGGCGAGCGGTGCGATGGTAGAAAGTAGCCGTGGGCATCATTTCGAACAATTCCTCAGAACACAATCCATTGTACAAGCGGTAGAACACACACAGGGAGGCAAAGTCTCTCCTCAGACTTAAGGGTTCGATACCGCAAGTGAGTTTGGGATCGTCGACAATTCTCACAGCCCGTCGTTGAACCGAGTCAAAAAGGCCAAGCTGGTATCCGGGTGCACCCGCCCAGAGATGGCAGCAGTACTCCATATGAGGCCGGACTTGCGACTTGTAAAGTAGCAACCTTTGCCCCGACGTGAAGTACTGCTTCGCTCTGTTGAGTACACCAAGTTTTTTGGACGCCAGCTTTACCTTGCCTAGCAAATGATCTCGGAACTGAACATCGCTGGAGATGTCAACGCCAAGGATCCCAATGCTCTTGGAGATGGAGAGGGGAGTGTTCTGGAATTGTGGGACTACAGTGAATGGGGTTTTCTTAGCGGTGAACGCGCAGACTTGTGTCTTTGAAGGGTTGAATCGGACCAAGTTTTCCCGCCCCCAGTCAGAGACCTTGGACAGACCGATCTCGATTTGAGACACAAGTTCTTCACGCTTTTCCTCCACAACGGAACGTGGGATGCTTGCACGGCCCGTGTAATAAGCGTCTCCAGTACTGTCATCTGCATAGCAATGTATGTTGTTGATGTCCAACATATTATTGATGTGCAGTAGAAACAGCGTAGGAGACAGCACAGAGCCTTGCGGGACACCAGCATTAATGTCCATGCTATCAGAGCAACTACCGTCAACTACGGCTCGTATGCTTCTGCCGGACAAAAAGCTAGCCACCCATTTGCACAAACCCTCGGGCACTCCGTAAGAAGGCAACTTCGATAGAAGACCCCGGTGCCAGACCCGATCGAACGCCTTCGCTATGTCTAGGCTACATGCCAATGCCTCCCCCTGACTCTCAATGGCTAGTGCCCATCGGTGTGTGAGATACACTAGAAGGTCACCAGTTGAGCGACCGTGGCGAAAGCCATATTGACGGTCACTGATCAGGTCGTGTTTTTCTAGGTATCTCAAAAGCTGTGTGTTGATCACACGCTCCATCACCTTGGAGAGGAGAGAGGTTATAGCGATAGGCCTGTAATTCGATGGATCTGATCTATCGCCCTTTTTGGGCACCGGGTGCACATTTGCAGTCTTCCATGAAGACGGAAATTGCCTAGTGTGGTAGGAAAGCGTGAAGAGGCGCGTGAGTACAGGACATAACTCAGGAGCACACTGCTTAAGCACCACTGCTGGTATGCCGTCTGGCCCACTCGACTTATGAACGTCTAGGGAAAGCAACGCCCGCCGGACCTCGCGCTGTGTTATAGTGATTTCCGGCATGGTCTTACCGCACCACGGTAAAGTAGGTGGTACAGCGCCTTCGTCGTTCACATTCGAGTTAGAGGCAAAGAGACTGCCCAATAGATCGGCTTTCTCTTTTGCACTGTGGGCCAAGTCACCATCGGTCTTTCGCAGTGGTGGTAATGACGACTGGCATATATTCAGATTACGTTCACAGGAAGCAAAAGTATCTTAAAGAATATCACTTAAGTGTTCATCGGTAGAGAGAAACGAAAGATCTTCACTTGACTCTGCAGTAGAGAAGTATTCGGGCTCAGAACCCGATGAGTTATTCAATTGAAAAAACAAAAAATAAAATAAAAACTACATAAAGATATATTTAAATATGTGTGTATAGTGTGCGTATGTGTGTGCTCAATGCAAGTAACTTAGCAGTACAGTGCCATAGGAATTCCACAGATACTTCCGGTTAACTGAGAAAAACAAATGTACCTATTAAGTAGTAATAGGTTTAAGCAATTTTGTAAGTTTACAATATAAATGTGCCATATTTATGCATGTAGACAATATAGCAGATTTAATACAAAAACATAAACAAGAAATCAGGAATTTATAAAAAATATACATAACGTTTTACGGGTTTTACGATTTAACATTTGGAAGCTAATACCTTGCTACCAGAACCGTAAAAAAAAAAGAAAATAAGAAAAAGTAAACTGAATATTATGCTCTGTGGTCTGTCTGCCAAGTTTTATAACATATAACTTCAATCAAAATTGTTCATCTTAGGGTAATAACTAAATAAAGTAAAATTTTAATCAATAAGAGGGTAAACAATTAAGATTATAATGTATTATCTAAAATATGTAGGTAAATATCTCTGAATTGCAAAAGGATTTATCTTTAAGGTAAGCAAGCACTTAGTACTTAAATATGTGTATATGTACTGAACTAATGTATCTGATCTTTATGTTACCTATATTAACTGTAATTATTTCTTTTCAGTGCGCCGAGATCGGCTATTGTCAGTCTTCGGACGAGCAGCCGGCTTAACGACAGGGACCGGAATATTTCGTAACTGTTCTAACCACTAGGCTCGAACTTTGCTGCCATCAGACAGTTTGATGTAAATATTGCCGTTAAAGGTCCAGCTGTTGTGCATACCATGGATTTGTCGAGCTTCCTGGAAAATTTCTCTACGCCGGTCTGTCAAGAACTCAGCCAAGGAGATGATGCTGCCCTTCAACTCTTTTTTTGTAAACCATGTTTCTGTTCGCACACTATTGTTTGAAAACTGAATAGGCCGCGGACGGTCAGTGTTTAGCTTGCCGAGCCTGAAGCAAGACTTGATATTGTCAGTGCTGAGTGTCATTTTTTCCCTTGCGCCCCCTTTTAGTTACTCTGACCTGAAATTCTTTAGTTTCAACTTTGTGATGGCTAAGTCAACAACAACACTATTGAGACATTCATTAGAGCTTTCTTGTCCCCCCGGACTAGTAAAGACTTACAGCGGCTCCTGTTGTCTAGATCATCTACAATCTGTATAACTGATTGGAATTGGGCTTTTAAAGTTTCTAAAGCAGTTTTAGTAGCCTCCTTGAAGCTGTTGAAGATTGGGATTCTTGCTCTCTAGTTGAGTCTGAAATTTCTTCATGCTTTCCTCAAACTTCATCTCTAGTGCTTTTATTGAATCCTCACTGCTGGTTTTGGATGTATTTTTCTTGGCGGTAGACATCTTACAGTGACTTAATAAAAGTGAAGTGATGATGTAAGCAGAAAAGTGGAACAAATTGGCTAATGCACGTAACTTGATGCTGGGTTATTTGATTTTTGAAAATTGATCGTGAAAGTGACAGTTGAATGATACTGAGAATAACCCAGTAAAATTTATGTAACTTATGTTGATTTTCTATTTTTAATTAATAAAATTGATCAGCTGATACAAATGTATGTATTGACGTTTTTACTGCCTACCTTCTAAAAGTCTCATGCAACGTTCAAAAGCATAAGCCATGAAAGTTAATATTCAATATGTTTGTAAGATACTTAAAACATTTTTATTTATTTATTTTAAATTAAATCCAAGTAAAAAAAAGGAAATAAGTAAGAAAAAAAAAACAAAAACAAAACAAATAATTTGTTAAGAGTCTGATACATTTGGGTTCATATCAAAATCATTACAACAAACATTCTGCTGCTGCTTGCCAGCCTTCATACGTCCCCACTGCTGGGGCACGGCCTACCCTCTTAAGCGAGGGTGATCGGGCTATAGTCCACACGCGGGCACAGTGCGGATTGTGGACTTCACGTACGTCATTTTTTTTTCTTGTCGTATGCAGGTTTCCGCACGATGTTTTCCTTCACGGAAAAGCCAGTGGTGTGAATAAATTTATCAGTGTACTTGAGAAATTAAGAAAAGACTCATTGGTACACGCCGACCCCGGGGTTCAAACTTCCGCCACTTGGGACGTGAAGTGAAATTTAAACCCCTCGGCCACCACCGACTTCCTCGGCCACCAGCGACAAAAATTCTAACTGTACTAAATTATGAAAAACCTATAAACTAGTTGTTACTATTTGCAGAGCAAATATCGCACAAATAATATTCTTTATTAGTGCATTTATTACAGACAGTTTTTTTTGCACTTACGGCACTTAAAAATACTAATTAAGATAAAAATGATCCAGGGGCAGTTATAGGTAGATCGCTTTTTTGCCATTAACTATTCTTGTTACAAATTAACTAACATTTTACATTTTAATTTTTATAAAAACAACAAATTACTAAAAGTCAAAATGTTTTACGGGCCTTAATAAAAAGTTAGATACGATATACTTAATATGCCGGTAGGACAAAAATGGGACGGCGGAACTTCCAGTGTTGAATTTAAATTATGTAAAAAAAAGTAATTATACAAAGAAAAATTTATTTGTTATGCATTTTTATCATTTAGGCAGCCTTTAATCTTATAATATTAATATAATAAAGTGATGTGGGAGAGATAGGTCACGCACTGGCCAAACAATTTTGCCGAATATTCGGCTATTCGGCCAAAAAGCTCGCAAAATATTAAGTATTCAGTGTGTGGCCGAATATAATATTCGTTGCAAGTTAGTTTAAAATAGCTTAAGCATTAAAATTACACTGTATCCGTTTTTACAATAAAATTCCTGCAAAAGTATGTAAATTAAATTTAAAAAAAGTTTAAATTTGGAAAGAACTGAAACTTGTCCAAAAAGCCGTATTATATACTTTTATTATATAAATAATATTTTTATAGAATAGGCTTTTTGAAAAAGTTTCTGTTCTTCACAATTTTAAACTTTTATAAATTTTATTTCTCATACACAAAATTTATTTATATTATATACATTGTAATTTTTATGATTTATCCTTTTAAGACTAACTTGCAACGAATACTTTATTTAGCCATACGCCGAATACCGAATAGCCGAATATTCGGCAAAAGTATTTGGCCAGCGCGTCACCTCTCTCTCCCACATCGCGCCACCCGCGCGATAATCACATAGCCATCACATGTTTAGTTTGGTGCTCATAGTAAATACGAATATTTTTGTGTTCTCTAAAAGTAAAATTGCGTAAGCCTAATAAAATAGTAATCAATTACGGCCGCTAAAAAGAACTCGCCTATAGTACGGAAGATGATAATACATGATTATTTTATATAAAATATCTTTATTTCACCCTATCCTACTACAATAGAAAATCTTAAGTAGGTATTCGGTGCCTGGCCGAATACCGAATAGTTTCCGAATATGCGTTGCAAGCCTAATCTATTGTCCTTAATCGCATGTCGATCATAGCAATTTTGTGTCTATTGCATGTATTACAATTATGAATATCGCTATTCTTGTTAAAGCAATAACTAAAATAAATTATGTAATACTTTAGACTTAACACGTGTAGACTTTAAGATATACATTTTTTTATTTTAACCGAATGTATATGTAAATAAATATGTCTTTCATTAAATGTTTTAAAAACCTATAGGTATATACAACTTTTTCATAATTCCTCCTCTTTTTCATAAAAATCTCGAAAACACGTATGACATAAATTGTGTTTTAGAAAATATAACTAAGTTTCAATAAATTTTATTAATACCCATACATAACCCCATTCATCAGAAAAGTAGCTGAAGTATACTATCCCGGCGGTAGCTTTATCTACATAATAGCTGATCCGGCGAACGTTGTTTTGCTTTTTAATACAACTGTCGCACCAACCTATTGTGAATGGTTTGTACTAATTCAGAAACCTTCCCTGGCGTGATATGCTCACAACTTACCAAAATTTTCATTACAATCGGTTTACGCTTATTGCGCGAGTCCGACTCGCACTTGACCCTGTCTGACTCGCACTTCACCCTTTTTTCTTTTTTAAACATTCCCCGGCGTGTGATTAACAACTTAGCAAAATTTTTATTACAATCGGTTTACCCTTATTGCGCGAGTCCGACTCGCACTTGACCCTTTCGAAACCCTTTCTACCTCTTTTTAGCCCCGTTGAGGGATGAATGTCAATAAAATACGAAACGTGTCGTCCATCAATTCTGTTAAAAAAGGGTTATGCAATATTTTAAGTAGATTGGACCAAGGAATCGCGTTGTCCCATACAAACTTTGCCCCCCTTTTTCACCCCGATAGGGTTAGAATTTCGGGAAATACTTTCTTACCAGATGCCTACGGCATACAAAGAACACGCCCTCCAAGTTTCAGGTCTCTACGATCAGCGGTTTAGGCTGTGCGTTGATCATTCAAGCCAAAGCATTTTGTATATATAGATAAGTTGACAAATCTTTTGACCGCGAATGCTCCAGAACCAAGCCTATTCGCTTAACTAGCTATATGTGGACCTCAAGTGTCATGGTTAATACCTAAGAATATTGTGTTATATACAAGATCTAACTGTTACCTATACGGTTCTTACCTGACTGACATTTCCGCATGACAAAATTAACTGCATTTGGTTTGGTTAAGTAAATTATTCATATTGAACCAGTCAACAACTTTAGCCATAATTTAACGTTACTTTATTTTTTTACCAGACAGCTGTTTACATTTTAAATATAAAATCGTTGCATGTCCAAAATCAGTATGCGCAAATGAGTACTCGATTTGTGTCTGGCTTTCCGATAAAAAAACGAAACCTTTTTAGAAACCTTACTAGAGGCGACATGTTTGGATTAGAATAAAATATTATTTTTCAAGGCAATTTTCAAGTGGCTGGTATGTGGCTCGCAATTTTTAGGGTCTTTTGGCTTTTATATTTTCGTCACGTCTGTTTTGCAATCTGTATGACATAGCCTTATAGTTCCGCCGTCCTTGCATTTATTTCGATATATGTAACTAATATTGTAAGAATTGCACAATATTTATAATATACGTTTATACGTTAGTCTTTGTTTATTCAAGAAATATGCAAAATTTCATAATTGTATGTATGTATGTATTTATTTATACTATCCACGTTTTTCTCAGAAAAAAGTCATAGGATTTAAATAATTATTTTTGATTGAATTAGGTACCGTTTAACTTAGCGCTGTATGGATGCTTCTATGTATGCCTAAACTAAAACATAGACTTGTCTTAACTAAGATAGTCTTGGATGAAAATATTGAGTCATACTCTTTACTAAAGGCAATAAAACAATTATTATACTGAGTATTAGGGTGTCATTTTGGTAGAGGATTTCCTCTGTATTAAACGTTCCCGGAAAATTTTGGGGATATTTGAAGCCGCAAGGTCGAGCAAAAAGTCAATATGTTTTTTTGACAGCAGGTTGATTAGTTCCTCCCCCTGTGTTTTTAAGTTAACTAACGCTGCTATTCTAATTGTAACATATAAGGATTTAAAAGTTGTATTTCGTTGATTCTGATAAAAGTGCCAATAATTTTGTCCTTTATTCTACTGTCCGGCCATCTTCTCCAGCACTGAACGTATGTTGTGAATGCTCCCATCTAATCAAATAGTGAGAAATGTTATAAGCGTTACAATAATGTATAATATATAAAACTTGTACGAATTCTAACCGTCATCAAAGATGCGATCACTAGCAGAAGAAACCGACGAATACTCCATTGACCTCAGGTAAAAGTTGCGATAGTACAGTCGACTGGACAAGGGACTCCTCCTGGGAGAGTGCAAGCTCTGGTCACTCATCAAATTGGGTTTTCTTATGAGGGACTTTTCCCTCCTGGAAAATGCACGGCTAGAATACAAATACTGTAAAATTCAGTATCCCTAAGAGGGAACTTTCCCCTTTTGGAAGAGTGCAAGCTGTGATCACTCGACAAATTGAGCCTACCTAGGAGAGTCTTTAACCTCCTGGACGAACGAGCAGCTAGAGCACGAAATCGTAAAATTTAGTTTCCCTAGGAGAGTCTCCCTTTATCCTCCTAGAAGAATGTAGGGCCAGATCACAAAACTTTCTACAGTTAATTACCCTAGGAGGGACTTTACCGTCCTGGAAAATGCACGCCCCAGTCCATCAAACTCGTCTTATATATTTTTTTTATTAAATTCTATTCCTTTTAAAGTTTGCAACTCATTAAAATTCCAAAAACAAAATTCACTTCGATTTTCTTCTGTATATTAAGGACTTATTTAAATGGTCTTAGCTTAATTTACATGTTTAATATTAGAATTCTATAAAATAAACTACTTCTCGTTACATCTCGGATTCACTGAGATTCACTGTCCAACAATTTTATTGTCCTCGCAGACTATATTATTCTAATCTGCTACCAAATTGGTTAGTGAACCAAAGAATATAAATATCTTGAAAGGTAGGTCCTGTCATTTGGTACATTTTTGCCTATATACCAATTTTACTTTTCAAAAAAAAATTTCGGGCCGTCTGAGCAGAGCATAAGTTTAAAAGTGACTACGTTTGCCCTTCGTAGGGAAAAAAAAGAACACTTGGGGATTGTACGCATTAGCACGGGTTCCTAGCACCTTATAGGCTAATTCATTTTTATTTTGCAAGCACCTACTCAGTTGAGGGTAGTTTGTTTTTCTAGCATAATTGAAACAAATTTACAAGTGTTTATCGATTATGGCATTGCAACTTAAACTCAGTCATAGTCAGTGAAAAAAAAAACGGGTTGCACTCCGGGAGTGCCGGCAGAAGTGAAAACATACTCGCTATAAATATACCTCCCATCACTTCTTATCCATATTTATTTATTAAAAATAATAACTTTTGTTTATTTACTTTTTTGACGTTGTATATTTGACAGCTCAATCTGTCATAGAATTAAAATCCCATATCCAACCTCCCTGTACTACTCATAATCGCCATATACTAAAAACAAAAACTAACCTAATGTAAATAAAGGTCACGTGTCCTAACGCGAGTGACATCTTACGAATTTTCGATCAGGACACGTGACCTGACGCGAGTTTAACAGTTTTTACCCATCACAATAAAAGTGCACAGCGCCGCTAAAGAAGTTTTCACTTCAAAAAAACTTAATAAAATGATTGTCACTCATCATTACAGAAAACCCGTATTTTATCAGAATTTAAACAATTTTCGTTAGTGTAAATAGGTATTTCATTGCGATATCCAGTTAGTGTAATTAAAATTTCATTGCTGGGATTCGCTATAATATTGACTCATTTACAACATAAACTTGTAAGATCAATGGTTATTATTATACCAATAACCGGCTAACCTTAGATTTTGAGCTGAAAAATAAATATGCTCATATCTAAATATTGTGTAAGTTTACTATGATTACAAAACGGCATGTGTAAGCAAAGCTTAAAAAAAGCGATATTTCTTTAAAAATTAAGTCAAAGTTTACGAAATATCATGATCATCATAATATTTTGTGTCTAATTTCCTAAAACTTGGAGCGGCACATATGATTTTTTTAATTTTATTTCCATCAAGATAAGATAAATCTCACCATTTCTGCTATAGAAACTTAAAATTTAAATTGAATAGTAATGCTCATTTTAAATTTTTCTTGCTTTGCCAATTTTCTTATTCTAAAACAGTTCTAGGGTCAAATAACTATAGGCAAGGAATTGCCCACCGAAGACGAATCCTTAGAAAGTTTGAAAACCGGTAACTGAATCTACAGAATGACTGATGATAAATCGTGTTCTAGCCTTTTAAAGTTTATGTTACAAAAAAAATTAACCAAATATTTAGATACAAGCATTTTATTAGGTAAGTAATAGAATTGCCTAGTATGCAAAATAACCGATGTGTAGGGTTAAATAAAACTGTTCGCATAAGTGGTGAAATACTTAAAATACATGTGGACTTTCCATTAAATTTTTTTTATTGATATTGCACTAGCTTTTTACCGCGGTTCCACCCGCACTAAATAAGGTTTTCGGTGTAGGATTTCAACGGCAACTTGTTAATTATAGGAAAAAAACCGACTCACACTTGACATTTTCAAGAAGCTTATGACCTTCCACAACACTTAAACTATCTCTATGTCAAATTTTATCTCAATCGGGTCAGCGGTTTCGGCGTCAAGAGGTAACAAAAAACATACAAGAAATATACTTTTAATGAGCCAGAAGACATTAACCGCCAAACTTAAGCTTCCTCCATTCAGGTGGTCCTGAGCCGCATACGCCCACCGGCTTTTTTACGGCTCCAGGGCAACCAGGTACTGACGAGTTTTAAAAGGGTGTTTCATGGCAATAAAATTTAATGAAGTTAAAATTTAATTAAATGATAATTAATTTGTTAAAAATGGTAGTCTTAATTAATGTTCCATTTAAAAATACTGGCGTTATAATAGTCGGCGGTTTTGGCTGATGAAACTGTAGGTATACGGCTGCTAAACATTGGTGCTTAGTCGGACATTTTGCTTCAACGGATTCGATCCTGTAACACAATACAAAATGCCGTTACTTGATACTTATTTTATTTATAAAACAAAATATCCTAATTAAAATATGATATAATTTTAGATACAAGCATGATTTTAATGTCAATTATAATTTACCTTATTAGTTCATTAACATTAGCTAGGTACTATTTAGTAGCTCATGCTGAAATATCTCTTATGTATTATAGACTACTAGCTAGTAAACTAGCTTTTGCCAGCGGCTCCGCCCGCCCTAAAATTGGTTATTGGCGTGGGATTCTTTCGGCAACTCCTTGAATATACTAAAGAAGTTAGTAATAGCAAGCTATCGCCGCAGTTATGATTCGGTCTTGGAATTCGGTTAAAGGTACTCCTGTTGGAACTTTTGAATTTTCTGGAATAAAAAGTAGCCTTTGTCCATCTCTGTACCTTCAATTATCTTTGTGCAAATTTCAACTCAATTGGATGCTGATGCTACGTTGCGGCAGAACTGAGTAACAAACATACTACTTATTTCCGAAAAATAGCCTGTATCCTTTCCCTGGACTCAAAATATCTCTATAGCAAATTTTATAGGAATCTGTTTGGCGATTTCCGATCCATCACGTGGTTGAAGCGTGATTGAGTAACAAACCATCAAACATCCCAACTTTCGCATTTAAAATATTAATGGGATAGCTTATTTAGTAGGTTATTAATTCTGCCAGCGGCTTCACTTGCCCTAAATTTGGTCATTAGCGTGGGATTCTTACTTCAACTCCTTAATTATACTTATATATGTTTGCTATACCATGCTGTAGCTTGTTTAACTCGTTTTTAGTTGTTCCCGTGGGAATTTTTATTTTTTCGGGATAAAAACTGAAGGTAGTACCGGGACTTACACTATCTCCATGCCATATTTCATCTAAATCGGTTCAGCGGTTTAACCGTGAAGAGGTAATAGGCAGACAGATAGACAGACAGACAGTGTTACTTTTGCATTTATTTGTATTTGTGTTTATAATATTAGAATCGATAGTATAGATAATCGAATAAATCTTGAAGCAGTAAAAAAAAATACTTTAATTAAAATTGACAATTGGTTACAATCTTTTAAATCTAAACTAAACCAAACTTATGTATTTATTAATAATGTATTTATTAATATTAGCTAGTAAATCATCTTTCGCATTCTTAACTTAGGATGTTAATATCAGTTGTTGAATTCCAAATTGCATATCGAAAATCAGTTGACTTACCAATGGCTTTCTTTGGTTTTTTTTCTTTCATTGTACATGTGGTAAGATATGGAAACCCCTGTCATCAGCAGTATAAAAAACACTAATAATTTTGTCGCTTGTGTCTCTATATGAATAAAAGCCTTCAACAAAGGTAAATTGGTTATGCAAACCAATATTAACCAGACGTCCGATTTCATGCCGCTTAGATCCATTAGCTGTTTCAAAACTGCAATGAATAAAATAGCAATTTATGGACCTTGACCATATCTATCAATGTTTTTCGGTGTGAATTTCAAGGTATTTATTAGTGAATGCATTACATTTCAATCCATCGATTGCTATATGGTTAATAAGTAGACTCTCGGGTTAAACTAAATTGTAATAGGTATAGTTCGCGCCACGTAAGTTGAACTAAAATATCGGCCGTCTGCGCGGGTACAGTACGGACAAATATACTAACGAACCAAAAATGTGTTACTGCGCAGCGCCGCCGCGCCGGTTCAACTTGCGTGGCGCGATTTATATCTACAATTTGACATCAGATAGGTTAGATCCCCGTGCATGTCACCGAATTACTTTTACGGAAACCGAGTTGGTTATCAAGAGCATTGGCTACTAAAAAAATATATTATGCCTGTCTTAATAGCTTTTGCTAGCCGAATTTGGTCATCTCCTTGAGATTCATAACCATTTAGATATTCTTGAACGGAACTTGTTCTACCGTTGTTACTTGAGGAAAAGGTTAAAAACCTTTTCCTTGGGTAACTCTCGATCTGGACAAAAGTATTTTTTGCCTTTCTTTATCCTTCAAAGTTAGGTTAATGAGATCAACCCGTTGTGACTGTAAAGAATAGCCTAAGGAAGGCGTCAGTTTATCATCCGCAATGTACATATTTATATATTACCATGGGGACTCTCGACCGGGATTAAAAGTATCGAATGTCATTGTCCATTCAAATGATAATAATTATATTTATATTCAGCTTTGTTTTTAGTAGCTTTACTAACTTATTTGTATAACTAAATGTTCCAATACAGATTGTATAGGTACTTGTTAAAAGGCTGGTCAATGCCAAGTGACACTTCAGTATCTAAGGTTTAAAAATTTAACCCTATATAGAAGAACTTAAACCTAATGGATTTGCTACCAAAAAATGTGTAAGCATTAATTTGCCTCGACAGAAAAACAAATTTAAAGTTTCTATTTTTTTGTTTTTAACCGCTATTCGTTAACGTATAACAGTAAAATTCACATGAATGGCTATTTATGGTTGTTACTACTAAATTCTAAAAAATCCAGTTAGTTTTCAAGTAAATACCAAATAACCGATTTGACGCTAACGTTGACTTATACTGAAAGGACGACAGGTCCTTTGTCTCGCTTAAGTGCACGTGATATTAAATAGCTGGGTTTAAACTGTCATATTCGGTGGGCGGGTCAATCCTGAAATTTAAAGTCAGGGAACCGGGCCATTATTATTACTTTTAACAGTTCAGTTTCTTGCTGGCTCTTTCCAGAAAAAAATAACATTGTTAAAAAGATCGTACTGACAATTTAAAATTGTTCTTATAAACCTGTTTCAATAAAATATGATTTGGTTACAATTGATCCCTTTTTCCCGTGCCAAAATTAGGTCAATTGGATGCTCCGTTGCGTCACCAAGCAACAACAAATATGAAAATGAAAAAAAAGAAACAAAAGAATGGCATTGAAACAAATAAAAACAATACGGCAGGGAAAGATAATGGAATTACGTCAGAGCTTCTAAAAGCGGGTGAAACACCGATACTTAAAGTTCTTTGGAAGTTCTTAATTCCGTAATCCTTGATGGTATCACACCAGAAGCATATCCGGACCTAGGCAGTTTAACAGTTTCACCAGGGTGCCACAATGACCAGCGGTAGGTACATCGAATTCTCGGGAATTAAAAGGCTCTGGTAATTTCAGGCCTTTATTGACACGACCAAATATTATTTTTGAATCAATAATAAGTGTTAAAGCAGGAAGGAAATATTCAATGCCGTTACTGATAATTGATAATGGTCAAATATCATTGAGAAAAGACTTTAATTAATAACATTTAAACATAATTGACGTTAGTTAATATGTAAAGCATTTTTTTCTTAATTACACTTCTTAATGTTGAAATCATAACAAGGTCTTCTCTTACGTAAAGTGAGACGCACCTACGTCATCATAACCATAATGCCTTTCAGCGTAATCTATGTCAAAATGCGTTTGAGTTGCATATTCTGCTCTCGATTGTTGTCGGATGATAATGTAGTATCGTGTCAGCACGTGACCCCATTTTCTTTCGGAAGAGACCACCATTTCTATCAGAAAGTGACACAAACCTACGTCACTAACCACCCAAATCCTTTTTTAAGTATAAATATAACAGGTCGAAAGCGCTTAAATATCGGGTACAAATACCCTCTTATTTACCAATGCATCGACCGACTTGAATTGATCGTAGTCATGGGAGGACTATTGTCAGCTAGCCGACTTCGGGAAGCAAGGTATTTTGTTGGTATCCTCTTGGTCTTAACAATTTTGAATTTACTTAACACGAGACGACAACGTGTTGCGCGTTATCAGCTACTCGGTGCTACTTATGACGTTTACATACGAAATCCGTGTAGATATTAATACAAAATTTAACCTTTTGGTTAATAAACTATGAGTGGTGTTATTAATCATCGAGCTTGATAGATTTATAACAGTGTCCTTATGTTTAGCTGGTGTAGTTTTCCTCGCTCTATTTTGACTGGTGTAAAGTTTTTTTAAACTAAGCGTCATGCCAAGCACAGCAATATTCATAAATTCGACTTGCTTGGAAAACATTGCACTGGTTTGAATTACTAACCATTAACACCGTTTTGCATTCCGTATGCACTTTAAATAAGTCACAGTGCACACTATTTGAGTTATATCTACAGGTTCGTATTAATTGTCTCAAAGGACCAAAACTTGTATTTTTTAGAATTCCTTCTAAATGTGAAATGTCGTTACGTGGTTTTATACACACTCTCGAAAAAAACTAACCTGAATCGCGCTACTTTATTGAGAATGTTAAAGATGTCATTAAACGCGCACGTTTTTTACAAGCTTTTTTTATTTTTAGTTTCACCTATCCCGTTTTTTCTCTGTAATAAATCAAATCTTGTAAGTTAAATTTGACCCACTTTCTGACGTTCAAATAAGTTGAAATTTTGCATACACACGTAAATAGGATGACAATGCAATATAATGATATCATAGAGCTGGTTTGATGATAAAGCCGGAATGTAGCCATAGGATCTCTGTAACGAAACGACGCTGACCCATCGAGTTTGGGCTGCTTGATTTGTTTTTACAACTATTCTGGTCTTAAACGATAACCAGGGTCTTGTGAAAGCTTGTTTGTAAAAATTTTTTTACGAAGGAATCCCACTTGTTATATTTTTACTACAAACTGAAGCTTGTAGCGGTTTTCCGACGTTTTGACTGATTTGCGCCGATCGTGGTCACTGTAGGACTGTTCTCAGCTAGCGTCGTCTTGAGAAATTAGGGTATTTTGTAGGTACTTCTACACACAACACCGACTATGTCACGAAGCTTGTGTCCGTTGCTTCGAGAACGATTACACTAGGCGATGACAGGATTGCACGTTGTTGATAAATCTGATGCACGATAGGTGCAAGTCAGTCAAAACTTCGGGCTATTTATACCTGATACAATATTTACACAATTTCGACCCGTTATATATATTTCCTTTAAATGTGTACAAGTAGCAAAAGCTTTAAATCACTAACCATATCGCTGTTTATCGTCCATTTCTGCGAATAGGTTCGAATTGAATATTTTGCCCTTGCTCGGTGTTGTATAATGACGTAGTGTCGTGTCAGTCACATGATATTTTTCTCGGAAGAGACTGCCATCTTTTCCAGAATGTAAGGCGAGCCTTACTCACTAATCAGCGATATCTCTGTTTGTTGTCATCTTTGCCAAATGCGTTTGAATTGCATATCCTGATCTCGCTCAATGTTAGAAGATGAAGTCGTATTTTGTCAGTCACAGTCAAAAAACGATATGCGAAGCTAAGCAATATCAGGCGTACTCAGTATCGGACTGCCCTAAGGATGTGTGCAAAAGCGTGTCTAGTATTCTGTCCGGCAGGCGCATACGAGGCGTGTTTGACGGTAGTTGCTCTGATAGCATGGACATTAATGCTAGTGTACCGAAAGGTCTGTACTGTCTCCTACGCTGTTTCTACTCAAACTCAAACTCAAATCAAACTTTATTCAAGTAGGTTTCTAAGAACACTTTTGAATCGTCAATACAATGTATACAATGTTAATTTCTACCAAAAAGAGCTGGCAAGAAGTTCCATTTAAAGTAGTAATACAATACTTTGATAATTAGCTAAAGAGTATCCAATATGTTCCAATATAATAGGTTATAGAAAATAAGTAAGTATGCTACTAAAAACAAAGTCAAACATGTCAATTTTTTTTTGTTTTTATGTAGCATAGGGGGCGCACCATGTGAAGCGTCAAATATCGTTAATCGAGTGAAGGAATTTAGATATTTAAGATAATTCCGATATTTAATAGTACTAGTGTCATTAGCGCCATCATAATTATATTTTTCCACAATCATATGTACAAACATATATTTACATATACTTAAAATTATCTATACTATCCATGAATATAATATAATAATAAATATTATAAATGCGAATGTAAATCTGTCCGTTACCTTTTCACGGTGAAACTACTGCATATCAATGCCATGTTATCCATCAACAACATACATTGCTATTTGAGACCTAATTTGGTCCTGAAGAATTGTGGATTGCTTTTGGTATCGGGTAAAGTTGTAAGTATATACCTACTTATTAAGTGGTAGCCTCCATAAACTCAACATAGAAGATGAAAATGCCAATTTGCCACTATTTCACTGAATGTAACGCTGTGTCTTTTTTCATTGGCATAGGCAGGAGACTAATTGGGACATCGAAATAGACTACACAGGAATAGAGGTTTAGATAAACATCAGTCCATGCCTTGCGAAATCAGCTCAGAAACAATGTCAATGTTAATTGATGTTTTAATGTAAAATAGAATTCGAGTAATATTGTACGTGAATGAGGACATAAATCAGCTTTTCACTCAGTAATCTTTAGCAATAGAAAACTTTCTCCCTACCTGGCAGAACTTTTACAACAAATTAGGTGAGCTTGGTATTAAGGCTTCTACTTTTAGGTAAAAAATGCGTTATTGAGCTCCTAAGTTTGAGATGATAGTTGGCCTCCCTGTCTGAGTTCTACCTCTGTGCTTGTACAAGGTCTGAGGAATTGTTTAAAATGATGCCTACAGCTACTTTATACTATCGTACCGTTTACCACCTACAGGTAATTCATCCTGAAACCTTAGATTCAAAATAGTCACGGACAGTAAAGTTCAACAGGAATTTCTTCAAAATAAGACACGTGAGCATAAGAAACCAAAATCTGTCGAAACAAAAATCTATCAAAACGGAAAAAACTCAAAAATATGGTGTAAATCCCTTGGAGTTATATAAAATTAAACTTCTACGTCAACACAATACAAAAATACGGCCAATTATGTCTTATTTTGGCACTCGCAAATAAATCAAAACCATGGTCACACAGCAAAAGTACAGTATAAAATCAAAAGTCGTTAATTTGTAGTTGTTTTACACATTTTTGCGTTTAGAACCGTTAATTTGTAGTTGGAGAATTGACTGTAACGTTCTTTTGTTACATGTTACAAGTTAGTACCCACCCCGGTGTAAGCCGACTCGCACTTGTCCAGTTTTTATGTGCTGTTCATTGCAAAAAAAAAACAAAAATGGATGTTACAAATTATTACATGTATGGTCAAATAAGCAAAAAATGTAGTTTTTTGTAGGTTCGGTTGTTATTTTTTTTAAGTGATGCTTTAAGAGATATTTTTAAACTAATAGATTAACTTTCTAGTTAAGGAGTAAAGAAAGCAGTCTGAGACTTGCTATAAGACAGTGGAATCGATTTTAAAAACGAGCAAAAACTGCACATTAGAGCAGCCTTAAACAAAATTTGAGTATTTTCCAAGATTAAATTGTTTGACCTAATTTTATTTAGAGAAGTCCTAGTTTCCATATTTTCTCTCTATCTTCTTATTGGGTAAAACTTGAATTATGTACTAGGTTAGCACCTTACTTTCTATTATTTATTTATTACGGTAATGATAATATATTAATAAAAAGCATTATTTTACGTTTTATAATTACCTAAGTTTTATTAGTTTACAATACTTTTTTCAGTTTTCATTAAGCCCATTATAATGTGCTAATAATAAAATAGTTGTTTAAAATGTAAGGAAAACACAAATTCAGAAATTCCGATTTTCGGAGCCATTTAAGTGACTTCTCATCTCAAAGAAAAGGAATAAAATAATTAAAATAACAACTACTGCCAGCTTCATTGGCTAGGTTTTTAATTTTAAATCTTTAACTAACTAGCTTTAACACTTTTCTTACCTAAAATCATAATTGCCGGTCCCATCATTTTTGTAAATGTAACTTAAAATTTTATCATCAGTATCCATTGAAGTTGGTGTAGACTGCATTCCATGTGCGATAAACAAAATCACAAAAACCCAGACAAACATCTGAAAAAGACAAAAAATTTAAAAATCCTTACAAATCTTCAAAAATACTCTCACTCACATTCAATATATATATCCTCATATTGTAAGATTCTTTCTTAAACATCACGGCCATATTTTTTAATTAAAAAAATACAATATAAAAAAAATTAAATATTGTAATTTAAAGAAAATATTATAGAAGTTTTCGTAAAAAGCAATCTTAATTACACACCCTTTGTAAAACATAATACTAATAATCTACTATTATAAATAATAACACCAGAAAACAGAATTAAAAAAAATAAAAATAAATTACATAAAGTTGCTTACATTTATGAAGAAATAATAAATGTACGTGTGATAGACACGGGTAAGTGGCACAAAAACATTAAAATATCTTCTATATGCGCTTTATACACTTAAGTGGAAGAGCGTATAATTATGTTACGAATATGAATATTAAGTTACAAAATGTTACATAACACCATCGCGGTGTAATCATAACGGTTTTTTTTTTGTAGAATAAATAAACTGATAACAAATATATTTAAATATTATGAAATTTTAAGCTTTAAATTTATGAATAGAAAGACTGTAGAAAAAAAATTAAAAAATCTTGCTTTCATGGTAACGATTATTTTGTTTATTATAAATATAAATGCCTAGTAGATGCCTAAATTACTATACTAATTATTTTACAAAGAGTCATTTTGAAAATTAAAAGTTCTTATGTAATGGAGAAATTGCGTTAGTTCTTAGAGCACTTAAATTGTTATAAACATTTTAATTCCGTAGTAGTAATTCCATTCAATTGTTATCCATGTGTTAAAAAGTAAAACCAAATTAGAAAGTAAAACTATGAGGGCTTTTATTACCAGTTTATCTAATTTCACATAATGTTTTACAGGGTTCTTACAGTGATTAGCCGAGGAAATGAGCTTCCAACATTTCGATGCTGTTGAAGGACAATGATCACGGGATGATTGGCGTACTTGAGAGTTTGTACAAAGTCTATGGGTAAACATATCTATCTACCCTCTTTCTTTTTCGTTTTGTTACACAGCTAATAGAACTCACTCGAAATTCACCACGACAGTATATGCTCACTGTGTCACTGCGTTTTTCGGGACGTATACTAATTTTTGACTGTTTTTTTAACCCATCTCCCATATTGAAATTTCTATATTTATTAATTTCAATTGCCTTTTTGATTAGTCTAGGTACATAGTGGCGTTCTGTCTACAGTATTTGTGGATTGTGAAATTCGATCCAATGGGCTGGCTTCTCTTGGATCTGTGGTGCACACCTTTTACGTGGTGTCCGGTAATCACGGTAGGACCCCGTAAAATATTGTATTTAATAGTGATATTAACCATAAATCTTTAAAACAAGTTTATCTAATGTCAGGATGGGACTGACTTTTGTGACGGTCTTTGGTGAAAGAATGTATAACTTCGTGATTTAATTAGCTGGTGGTTGACTGATGGCTGAATACACTTTCACATCATAATTTGGGAGTTAGCCTCTTTTCACAAAGCACTATTAACAGTCCTGCGTGACTGATGATAAGCTCACCACCACAATACTTCTTCCAATACAATTATGCCTCTAGAATAAGGTGACTTTATGCCCTACAGTATATCGTAAAATTTGAAGCAATAGGTGGTATAATGAAAGACCAGGAAAGGAATTATATATCCATTGAACAAACATTTGACATATTTTGTTAAATTTGGATGCAGTCAAAAGCCTAACAAATAATTTAACCGTTTTAACGGTTTTTATATGAATGACTGCAATCTGCAAGTAAGATATAAATGTATTTGCCCAGAGGTGAAATACTACATTGCTCTATTGAGTACACCAAGTGGTGTTCGCAGTGGTGGTAACAACGAATGGCAAAAGATTCGTTCGGCAGCTTTAGAAGGTGACCAGAAAGCACGACTCCCAGAGGCATAGCTCGCAGTTACCTATTTTGCCGATGAATTGGTATTTAGCTTTGGCAGTTGCTTGCTCGCTATATATGAACCTAAGTAATTAAGGAGAATGTTGTGTAGTTACGAACAGCGGCATAAAAATGCATTCATGCTAATTATTTATAAAATTTCTCAAAACCAAACTATTTATATAATAAAAAATTATATTTTGCAAAAACATTTCACGGGCAGATTTAGGCCGAATAAGGCTTTTAGGTTAATAAAAATGGCACCTGCATACGTCAAAAGTCTTCCGCTTCGGATCCAAATCGCTTGTGTCCAAGATGAGGGTAGGCCGTGCCGCAATAGTAAGAAGTATTTGGCTGATAAGACTGAACTAAAAAGCTTCGGTTACATATGAAATCGCTAAAAAGATATAAATTATTAATGTCTGTTTAGCGTAAATCAAGTAATCAAAGACAGTCATTAGAAGTGTGTGCCGCCGCTGACTAAAATATGTACAAATTGAAACATATTTAAAACATGGTCATTCGTGTCTTAAGTTTTTAGTTTCGTGGCCTACTAAAAAATGGAACCCATATAGTTTCGTCGTGTGCGGCTGTCCGTGCGTATGTGATAGTGCTGCCGTAATTGCACCGATTTTGATATAATTTTATAAGTTAGTTTTTTTTTTGAGGGTATCTCTCTATACATTGAAGTGTGAGGTGACGTTGGAAAGGTTTTCCAGAGTAAAAAATTTGATTTCTAAGAATTTTGACCCATGATGAAAATTCTGTAAGTTATCAGCATCTGAAATTGAAAAATGATGTCCATCTCGATATGATAATAGAGCTTTATAAATACCTTCAAAATCAGTTTACAAGTTTTCGGATGTTAACAATACCTACTATTATATAGCAAGTAAATATAATACGGAACCATATCTTAATATGTCCATAACATGAACTTGGATGGTTTTACTGTATGTAACACAACACGACATGCTTCTTCTATGTTGATAATTTGCTTTATAATTACACGCAGGCATTTTAGATATAATAGGTTAAAAACAAATTTATATAAGTATTCTTTATTATGTTTGTTTATGATGTCATAAAGCTGTTAGTAGGGCATGATATGTAAAAAATATGGTATAAAAGAAAACTACTTAGCCTGTCTTAAACCTTGTATTTAAATTTTTGGTCTAAAGTAGTAAATATTTTTGGTTATAAAAGACCATAAAAAAAAAGAAAAAAAATTAGACCGACGCGCATTTCTTAAATAACTGACTCGTCTGGCACGAGATGACATAGTGAAGCAAACGTTCAAAAAAGCTTACTGGCAGGAACTCGAAGTTCCCCTTCTAGGACTTAAACACCTCATGATGGCAAATTAAAAAGTATTCCAGAGACTTCCAATCCAAATTGGACACTGTCCTGTCTACTTTTCCGGAAAATTTAACAGTTACTGCATAAATAATAAGCGAATTCCACGTGGACAAACTATACTACAGCAATAGCTTGCTATAGCAAACTTTTTTTATAATCAAATCGAATTTAGGGCGAGCGAGATATTAAAACCCGTTACAAACATATGCTCGTAACAGCTCGGTATTCCGGCCCACAAACGTGTTAGCTGGTGAAGCTATTACCGTACTGGTGCTGTTTAGTCGCGACAATTTTATAACTTAGAATTTAACAATATTCTGAATTCTTACCGGGAATCGAGCATGTGCCTGACGACATTGCATCCTAACGCTCTACCACTACGCTACTTGGTCTTTATCGGTATACTCAAGTACACACCCTGCCATAGGCAGAGAATATTGTTTTATGACGTAGGCACATATAATAAATTTATTAATAAAAAAGCAAAATATTATTTCTGTAACAATATATTATGGTAAAAATTTTTGTGAACTCAATTTATTGGTGATTTAAGTGTATAAATATATATATAATAGTGTTCACAGGTTTTTGTGGGTGCAATTGAAATATTTTTAAAAATGGCTCACATTTTTGCAAAGAATCTGCTAAATTTTTGAAGATGCCGCATTTAAATTGTTTAAACAGAGAGAACTTGCTTGTTTTTTTCGATTTCTGGACATTCCCTACAGCATTAAAAAAAAATGCCTGAAACCAATGTTTTCAACGAGAAAATTTGACTGAGGGTTTGCTATTTGTTGTTACCAAGAATTGTTTTATTATTTTGCATAATCTCGGGCAATATCTCAAAATACATTTAAAACTTACTGCAGATATTCCTCCAAAAACCGTTGAACCCCTCGGAAAATTATTAATTAGGTATAGTTTCTCGAAAATGTGCCAATATTTAAGTAAATTTGGATTCCTGACTTAGTTGTTATGGTTTGTTAGGAATTGCTAAGAGGATATATTATTCCCTTCCTGCTCTTATCTTTTACCATTTATTGCTTCAAAGCTAGCAAATAACTACTTATGGGACATAAAGCCACCAAAGTCTCAATACATTGTATTGGAAAAATTGTTGCGATGGTCGGCTCACCATCAGTGATACAGGACTAAAGTGCTTGGTGAAAAAGGCTCACTCCTTCGTAATAATGTAGAAGTTTATCTAGCCACCATTTAACATTCTAGCCTGCAAAGCTCTCATAGTGCGATGCACCAGGTGTATTTTAGAATCATTTTTCAACGATTTCTCTTTTCACCGAAGACCATCACAAAGGCCATCCTGACGTTAGAGCATTATAAGTCGAAGGTCTGGCCCCACGTAGAGTACTGTTGCCATCTTTGGGCAGGTGCACCTGGATAGCAGTTAAGGCTTTTTAACTTGCTTCAACAAAGAGCAGAGAGAATTGTTGAAGATCCCAAACTAGCAAGCCGTATTAAACCCTTGTGTGTGCACTACTGCTTGTGTAATGACCTGTGTTCGGAGTAATTGTTTGAAATGATGGCCCCGCCCCCTTCTATTCTGTATGCCATCGACAGGGAATTCATCCTCACATTTGGAACCTAAATGGTCTCGTACAGGAACTTTCTCCTGCGAAAGCTGAGGTTGTAAAATGATCTCCCTGTGAAGTTTTTCCCTACTATAATATGGGGTTCTTCAAGGTATAAGTTTAATTTTTAAGAGTCGGCAACTCGCGAGTAATGCCCTCGGTGTTGCAAGCGTCTATAGGTTGCGGAAACCACTTCGCATTAGGCGGGCTGCAATGTTGTTTGCGATCACCACAAAAAATATCATACGTACAATAAGTTGCTTTTATGTTTTCTGATTTTTTTTAAAATCTTGCATGCTGTCATTTGAACTTGCACTCTTTAGCGGTAGCTCTACGCTCTAACCAGAGCTAGCCATGCTGCAGAAGGTGAGCTTTGTGGCGAAATTACTTTTTTCTTTATTATTACTAGTATAAACAGAGAAGTTAATATAATTTCACACATCTTTTTTGACATGTTATTTTAAAACTGCGATATCTCCTAAGATATTCAATGAAATCGAAAGATGTACAGGAAAATTTTGTTTTAAATTAAAGACTTGTGAAGAATAACGTATTTATTTGGATAAGGATAAATATCATGTCTATAGAAACACCTTTGCAAATAATGCATTATTTTAGAACAAATATGGTTAGCATAAAAAAGGTTATAGTGAGCCGACCTTAAATGATAGACATATGCTGTCGCGGACTTTTTTTTAGAACTGTTAAAGGGGAATAATTCCATCATACATGATTTTTGCGAAACTTTAACCGTTTAAGCAGCGCACGGAGGGGAAGCTCTCAAAAGGAAAAAAAACTCCCGATTTTGAAACATTCTTCATGCTCCGCTCCTATTGGTTTTAGCGTAATGATATATATTAGCTTATAGCCTTCCTCGATAAATGGGCTATCTAACACTGAAATAATTTTTCAAATCGGACCAATAGTTTCTAAGATTAACATTAACGCGTTCAAACAAACAAACTCTTCAGCTTTATATATTAGTATAGATTTCTTTAAATTTTTTTTTATAATTTTAATAAATAAAAAAATATGATTTGTGACCAGACGGTGATGTGTGATTTGTCCAAAAAATAATCATAATAACAATTATTTAAGTATCTGCGCGACGAAGGCATTGATATTCTAACATTTAATAACAATAAATAGAAAATTCTACAAAATATAAAAAAAAATTGACACTTAAAAACAATAATGTAACGATGAAGATTCATCTGATAGCCACTTGAATAATTGACACTATCTCGTAAGAGTGAATTAAATATTATTCTTTCGAAGTCGACTTTGTACAACTGTAAGTATCCACATCCTCAAACATGTCAAAAAACAATAGACTTCTTCATACATTCTTTGTTCAATTTTATTAATAAAAACGGCATTATAAAAATATACAAAAACAGAACTTAGCCTAATCCTATATAGTAGTATAATTTGTCTTTGTCTACATGCCTGATACTGAGTATCGCCATAAGAATAAATGATCTGCGAATAATTATTTATTCTTATGGTATCACTCAATAATTTATTGAAATAATATATCGTCATTAACTGCGGTATGTTTGCAGTGCTTGAGGTTCCTGACTTTGCAACGGGATTAACTGTAAAGCTCGTGCGATGGCTTCGGGAATTGGTGGAGAAGTAGGAAGATGAGCACCCTCAGCGTGAAATCCTGTAAAATGAAATGGATTAATCATCCGATAATGCAACCATTGCCGCTAATGTCATAGTCCAAAAAAGGATAGTAAGTGATCTTTATAGAAGCCGTTTTATAGAAAATGCGCGCTCCATATCCACAACACAACACATATATCTAACTGCATTAAACATTTTATTGGAGTTGCGGCACAGACAAACATTATTGCGTGAGTGCAAGGGAAATGGTGAATCTAGTGCTTGCCCTGCCTTATTAGACTTAAAGTGACTTCTTGTTCAAGAGTTATCTTACTCTTTGTATCCTGCTAGTGCTAGGGGCGAGAATACAGAATTGTAATTAATTATATCCGCTTTTACCTATGCTATTTATTTAGTATTTATATATTATTATTTATTATATATATAACATAATGACATTCTATGAATGCATTGAGAGATTTATTACCAGTTTCGTCGGCATAGTATCTGTACTCGATAGGTATGCCCTCAGGGGAAGTGTAACTAACGAAACCCTGAACTACTTCAGCATCTTCATCTGGTACGGCAGGATTCTTTCGATAGCCCTGTTCCTGAGCAAAGATACCGTTTCCTGTTTGATAGCTAAAACAAAGGTAAAAATTATGTTGAAAAATTAGTTCGGTAGCAAGTACACGAGCAACTTCTCTTGATAATATTTTTTTTTATATTTCATAATTTAAACATAAAGATTATTAATGCGTCTTTAAAAAATCAATTTTTTAGCGATAAAAAAGAAACCACTGGACCGATTTTGCTGACACATTTTTAAGATCTATGTTATTACGTGGCGTATCGATTGATATGGTCACGAGACAAATTGGTCCATTGGTGGTTGAGATATCGAGGGCCAAAAAAGCTAATATACATGCGCACACACGCACATACATAAACATGCAATCGAACGATTCTCCAGGTCTCAAAACGTAAACAAAAATCACCTTTGCAGAACGCATCGAGGACGTTCATTGAAAAGTCTACAGCCCCGGGCGGTTATTACTATACCTACAGAAAATAAGTTGTTATATAAAAACTATAAAAGTTATTTTATTCAATATTAAAAACGGGGTTATTTAAATGGGCACATCTGAACTATTATACAGCAAAAATATACAGTTGAAAAGTAACGTTAAGTAGTATATACGTTTCTATTGTTTACCCTATACATTAAGGCAAAATTGTAAACAGTTATCAACGAAGTAAAATGTAAGTAAAAGATAACTAGGTATTATTTTTTCGTATTCAGTGGTGAATATCAGAGTGTACAACTCCTAAAAAAAGTTATCTTCGACCTTTGAATCACTCGCTCCATTAGGATCCTACTCTTGAACCGAGAACCTCGTGATTCAGCAGAATCCTTGGCTACTCGCGGGATTCAATTTAGGTCGTCGCATGAAGTTTGCCTTTTACAATTGTTTTTTTGTTTCCACTCTGTATACAGTGTAAACCCTAATATAATCAATTTACTTGTTGTACCTGAACAGATATGAACCATCAGGGTTACTTTCATGGCTTTGCGCGAGGATTGGTATGAATTGTTCTGGAATGGGCTGTGGTGGAATAGGACTGTACTGAGGTGCTGTCAGTACAACGGACACAAAAGCTGACAGTAATAGTATCTGAAAATAGAAAAAAAAAAACATTTTTAGAGAATGTTAGTAAAAACAGTAACTTTATGAAGTGTTTTGATATATTATTAGAAGTTATTGTGAATCTTCCAATGTATGTTTTTTGTTGTACTGTTTATTATTTACATTGCCTTACTTTTACCATTTTTTTTTTATTTATTGTATTTATTTTAATTTTCATTTCAAGAATCTTTTTTATAACCTATAAAAGTACTGGCATTCATTTTGTAAAACTATAGTTTAAGATTATACTCATCAATGTCATTTTCTTGTTTTAAAATCTATAGACAAAAATTACTTACCGATTTCATTTTGGAAATCTAAGTGTAATGACTAGCTGTGATCTTCGAAAGATGTGTGCCGTATGAATGATTTTTAAATTTTCTTCGTCTGCTTTTATATAAGTAGGCTACCGTTGATTTGTAAAACTGGAGTAACTTATGTACAAATGCAATGTAAGATGCATACATTATAGATAGGCATACTATTATGCCCACCCGGTACATATCTACTGTATAAATTACTCGTAAAACTTTCGTACTCATGAAGTGGATTAAAACAAATTATACTATTCTGACAGATAAAGATTAGAGAAAAGGCTAAAGACCGAGATCTACGTGTAATAGACTGTCTACAAAATATTGACACCTACACAAGACTGTGTAGTCTAAATATACGAACTGTTTTGTATTTTTTTGAATTATTCGCATAGTTTGTTGTTCACATACTAAATTACAGTTTTGCTCTATATTTTCTTATACAGGATGGAAACAAGTGAGTGAGTTTTTCTTAACCATACATGATATCGAAATACTGATTATTGATCCTAAAAGTGTTTTACGAGCTCTATCAAATTACTTACAATCTCTAGCTCTATCAAATGGTATTAATAATGGTTAAAGAATAAACTGTATCCATCCGAAAATTTGATGTATTCAGCTTCCTTACATTTAGTATAGCGACATAGCACTCATCGCATGATACTTACCTAATAACTTAGCAAGTTTAAAGTCCGCAAATAATTTTAAATAAGAAAGCATTTTACAAGCTTATGATTTTTATTCAATTGCATTTGTTAACAGTATTTTTAATGATGTTCTACATTTTCTGTGCATTTTCTCGCTCTTTCTACTATCTCTCTATGAATGTTTCGAAGCATCGCAGGAGTAATCAACGCTATAGCATGTATTATACAAATTTGTAGTTCATCTAAGTTGTTGGCTCGTGCACTGTTGACCTGGTAAAAAAATGGAAGCTGAAAACATCAAATTTTCAGATAGATTCAGTTTATTTTATAAAACATTATTGATACCATGTGAAGAATTCGTGAAGAATTCTCATCAGCAATAATCAGCATTTCTATATCATGTATGGTTTAGAAATAATCAAGCGAGATCACTTAGGGTTTTCACCCTGTATTCATTTTGATGTCTCAAAGGACGTGCTAAGATTTTGTAGACGCATACCTATCATGTGTTTGAAAAATTTACTAATAAATGTGACGATTATTTCAAAGTAACATATGATTAAGAGTTGTGTTTTATCATACGTTTGTTACTTTGAAACAGTTACCTGGCGACTGTGCAATCGCTAGTATTCCATTGCCCTGTCAATTTCAATGTCATGAAAAATTAGGAAAAATTTGATAATTGTCCGTCAACCAGAATTACATATAATGCCAACGCATAAGGTCGCATATACAATATACAAATTGTAATAATTAGGTTGCTCCACTGAAAAAAGAACTCAGCAACGTCAACAATGTCGCCCAATAATTTGCTACAGAACAAAATATTTTGTAATGTAACATTTTGAGGCTTAACAGAATGAATTACAAGTAACTAAATAGATTAAATTAGTCTAATCGTTTAAAATCTACAGCAAGTAAGCATTCAATCAAACACACATGTTACAAAAGTGGCTATCTGCTACCAATAAGTAAAAGGCCGTTAGGTGACATTTTGTCAGTCTTGAGTTATGTAAATAATGTCAAAGAGTCTAATTTTTTCATAGCGCTAGTGAAATTTTACTATCATTAATAGTCATTGGGACAGAAGGGTGCTTATTGAGAATAAATACTCTCGAGTAATCCGATTTGGTATTCCAGAGAAAAATGTATGCAAGTAGGTCTTACATCTCGAAATCCTTAAAAGTACTTGCATATATTTCTCTAGATTTCCAAAGTCTGGCTTACTCAATACTGTTTCCAATAATCTAACTGCTTACAATTGTAATTTACCACTAAGAACAAACAATTTTGAGATCTTTATAAGGAAAATCACATCATAAAAGTTTAGTCATAGAATTTTGTATAAATTTTCAGCTATGGTTATGCATTATTCGTGAGGAATGGCAATTTTTTTTTTTCGTGTTCATACTATGACTGCTATTGGGGTTAGAACAGGCTCTTACAAGGGGGATGGAGTTCATAGGTTTGTATAAATGGATATATTTATGCAATGGCTCCTAATAGGCATACGGACTTCCTAATAAAACTGTGGGGGGGGGGGGTCTATATATTTTGAACTGCGACGCTAAAGTTAAAATTTTTACTTCCCTAAACCTATCCCTCAGAGATATCCTAGATCCTAATTTATAAATAGCACGAATTGCCCTTTTTTGTAACAAAAATATTGTATTTACATCAGCAGCGCTACCCCACAATAAGATACCATATGTCATTAAACTATGGAAATAGCTAAAATATACTATTTTGCAGTGTCGACATCGGTCAATTGTCTTATTTTCTTGATCGCATACACAACAGAGCTAAGTTTTTTGGCTAGGTTATGAATATGAGGACCCCATTGAAGCTTGAAGTCCAGCGTTGTCCCAAGAAAGACTGTTGAATCAACAAGTTCTAATTGTTCGCCATTAACATTAATACATGTCTGTATCTGACTACCAATTGATTATGTAAATTTAACACATCTGGTTTTTTTTTTCATTAAGTAAGAAATTATTAACGTTAAACCAATTTACAATTTTGGAAAGGGCATTGTTTAATTTATCATAACATGTCTGTCGTCTCTTAACTTTAAAAAGTAAAGAGGTGTCATCAGCAAATAAGACAATTTCATAGTTTTTTACATGATATGGGAGATCGTTTATGTAAATTAGAAATAGAAAAGGACCTAAAATTGAGCCCTGAGGGACTCCCAAAGTGACTGCTGATCCCGGAGATATTTTACCGTTGACATCTATTTTCTGTACTCTCCTACTCATGTAGGAGGTCAAAAGATGGAGAGCTTTGCCTCTAATACCATAGTGATGTGGCTTCCTGATGAGATTTTCATTGTCAAATCACAAAACACTCCAAGAGCATCATGCGAATCCTCCGAAAGATTATTTTTTTGTTTCTGTTTGCATAAAAATTGAGTAGACATAGATTGCTTTATATTATCATTATTTATGTTGGTTATATTATATTTGCTAAAGTGGTACTTTGTTGTCTTAAAATTTAATTTAAATTAATACATGTCAAATGATTATAATGCTCAATAGAAGCAGGTTGTTTAGCTAAATACTTGACTGAAATGTTAAGAACACTATTATAATTACACTGCTCAATAAAAGCATATTGTTCAGCCAAATTATTGGCTGTGGTATTAATATAAAATGATAGCGAGAAGGCTAACACTCTGGTACAATGGTGTGTTACATAATATTTATGTCTTGTCCTTGTGTAATTATGTCTAAAAATACTGTAAGTATCTATCATATGAAAGTTTTTGTTATTGCTAGACATAGTATGCAAAGCTAAATTTAACTCACACCTAAGGTTGTTTTCCTCCTGTAGCAAACCCTTACAATAGGGAAATGTAGACATTACAATTTTTTTACTTTAAGTCGCTTATACTATTATAATATTGTCTCAATATACTTTTATTTACATTACCCCTGTTACCGATAAATATTACTAATGTAGAAGATGGAGTGATATTGTCAGACTTAATTAAACTTCTCATTATATTAACATAATTGGCATATACATATACATTGTCATCAACATTACATTTTTGTGAAACGCTAATTGAGTGAGAACTGTTGTGAGCATATGATTGTTGCTCGGATTCCAAACTGACACACATTGATGACTGAGGTGTTGGTGAAGGTAGTCATAAGTCTGCACAATCCGGCTGTGAATCGGTGAGGCATTTACAATGACCCATATTGTGATTGAGTTGTAATGACTCAAAACGCTCTACATTATTTACTCAATTCTATTAGCTCATTCACAGCTAGTGTGTGCCCCTCCATGTCTCTCAGAGACTCTTCATACTTGCAGGTCATCATCTGCAAAGATGTATGCAAATCTTTTATTTGCAAGTCTAGTAAATGTGTGTCAGTTTTCTGTTGTAGCCTACTGTTTTCTTATTGCAACTTACATACTTTCAGATTTTCCACTAACTGTATTTTTTCTTTGCAGTAATTTACATTTCTACTAAATATTTTTTGCTTTTTGATAATTTTTTCAGTAGTTTTTATAAATTTTATGTATTTTTTTATCTGGTTTCTACTGCACTTAGCAAGCTTCACTGATTTAGAAGAATTAATGGTGTCATCACCTGTAAGATCTATATATAGTAGTGGTATTGCTAGTTCCAGCAGAAACAAGAGTCGGGGCCTTAATACATAATTCGTCAAAAAGATTTTCAGTTTGATGCTGTGTGTAAGTATGGGTGGTCTCTACAAGTTGTGAGATCTGTTGATGGGCCTCTAGTAGTTCCTCTTCAAGATATGAGATCTTGTTAAGGGCCACCACATACTCCTCACTACAGCTGTCAAACATTTCTATAAGTTTTTGGAATTGGTCCCGCTCTTCTAGTACAGTATCATATTGAGTGTGCAACACTGACAACTCACTGCGGAGGCTACTATTTTTGTTTAATATTTTCTAAGAGTTCTCTTTCGTTATCATCCCTTTCACTGTATAGCTGATCACACTTTTCCTTGGAAATCTTAAGTTCCTGCAAAGCCAGTTGAAGTTTGGACTATTTTTGGCGAGCAGATGCCTTACGAGTCACCATTTTGAGGCTGGTTAAACTTAATAAATAAAATTAAAGAGGTTAAAACTTACCAAGGAATAGCTTTACAACTTAACGAAAGAGATTCTTTGTTAACAATTTATTTATTAATTGGTTACTTTACCTTAAGACTGGTTCTTTTACGAATAGAGTAATGATAAATAATAGTAACACTCACTATCACAACTAAATAATATACATATAATATAATATAAAATATAATAATGCAAATTTACTTAGTCCTTTGATCTTAAATCCTGGACAAAGGCAACACTGAACTTTGGAAGCACTAGGTTAGTGGTAGGTAGGTTCAGTTTCAGTAGTCAAAGGGTCGAAGTCATCCATATACTTATATACGTCGCAGCCATCTTGTTGCAGGCAAATTGTGATTATTATATAAGATTTGACTGGAACGCTCCGCTTTTCTTGTTTCACATCTACGTTGACACAAGAGAAACTCAACCTAACCCAACATACATGACTTATGAAGTGCGATTTCTGTTCCTTTTTATTTTCCATACTTTACGATCTGCCTGGGCATCCAGTTAACTGGCTAATTTAATAATAATGATGCCTGCGACATATACATAACTCTGCGTGACAAGTATATTTGAATCCGTAACTAGTGGAGCACATGGAAGGAGAGGATAGGTTGAGTCAGCTAATTTATAAGCTACCACAAGGGACAGTCACTTACACCGAACACTTGATGAATACAGAAACAAAACAAAGTTGCTTGGGGTCCATTGGACACTACGCGACCAGTTAAAGGCACCGACAAAACGGGAATAAACTTGTCTCCAAATTAAATAAGCACCATGGACTAGATCTCAATATCAGACATGTAATTTTTCACTCAAGTGACATATTTGTGTATTTTATTGTTCAACCTTTGATATGATTTTTGATTTTATACGTATCATATATTTTTCTTCTGTCTCTTAAATCCAATCCATACTTGTTTAATGTTATTATAATTTTTGTCAGTCTACTTGAAGCTTTTTTTATGTCTATGAATTCTATACGGGTAATTAATCCTACATCTGGTCTCGTATCATTTTTTTACTACCACTAAGGTGGCAATCGAGCTAACGGTCCGTCTGATAGCACCGCAGCCTAAAGTCGGAGTCTTAACACTAGGAGCATCACTTGTGGATTGAGGATCCTTTAAAAATTTAACCACTTTTTTCTTCTTGGAGAGCCCCATGTTGTAGACCTTAGAGAAAACCTGGCAGGGAACTCATTTCACAATCTAAGCGTTTGCGAGAGGAGGGTCCGCTTAAACCGCGCTGTACGTGATAATTTAGGTTCTAAGGTGTAGGATGAATTCCCTACCAATGGCAAGTGGTGCGATGGTAGAAAGTAGCCGTGGGCATCATTTCGAACAATTCCTCAGAACACAACCCATTGTACAAGCGGTAGAATACACACAGTGAGGCAAAGTCTCTCCTCAGACTTAAGGGCTCGATACCGCAAGTGAGTTTGGAATCGACGACAATTCTCACACCGAGTCAAAAGGGCCCGGCTGGTGTTCGGGTTTACCTGCCCAGAGATGACAGCAGTACTCCATATGGAGCCGGACTTGTGAATTGTAAAGCAGCAAACTTTACCCCAAGGTAAATTACTGCTACGCTCTATTGAGTGCTTCAAGTTTAAGATAATAGATAAGATTAATCTCAAGAACATTATTTTTTCTATTATTATTATTTTTTATTGTATAATATTGTTATTGTCCAATATTACGATGGAAATAATGATATATAGTAGTTCATGAAACTGTTGCACAATAGGGAATTTTTAACAAGAGCCCGCCTTCCAGCTTGGTTTTTAAAAGTATCTCACGAGTATTTAACTACCTAGTTATGTGCAGTTTCATACATTATTTAATCTACTCTCATACATTGGGATTCAAATAAAAGATCAAAGAGTAAGAAATAGTTTCCGAAAACGATGTAGCCTTTTTTTGCATTATCCATGCTATAAATTCGTGATAGCATTTATCATATACTAGTGGTAATTTAAAACTTAGAAAATCGGGACCTTGCCTGCGCAAAACAATATATACAATTCAAGATCCAGCTGAATTTTAAAGAAATCAAGACGTTGCTCTTTAATTGGTAGAAATGGTAGGTTTCTGAGTACAACAAAAGTATCTTATCGATAGGAAGTAGGTTGGTTGAAAATACTAAATACCCATCAGGTTTGGATGCAAAGATGACCCGGTTAAAGCTGTCGGAATTAGTAGGGCGCGTGCCATTAACATTACTATACTACACTGCACTGCACTGCACTCCACTACACTACACTACACTACACCATACAACACCACACTACACCATACAACACTTTACAACAAACATGTCATTCTTAGTTTTCAATCGAAAGGCCATGTACCAATTTTCATCCATTTTAATTGAAAAATAATGGATTTCCATACAAATGTTGCGATTAGGAACTCTTGATGAGTATAAAATGTTGTTAATATCCAATTCCAGTCTCTCCAACTAACCTTCTGCCAAATTTCAGCTCAATTGCATAATATTTATCATGGTTTTATTCCCACGGGAACTTCCGAATCGGGATAAAAAGGAGTTTCAATGCTTTTCCATATCTTCAACTATCCCTGTGACAATTTACCACCCAATTAAATCGTGTTTTCCCCAGCTAAGTTTGATTATCGCGATGGGATGTCATTCCTATAGGATCTCTTAATCGGGAAAATAGCCTTATCCTTCTTCGTTCTTTCAACTATCGATATGCCAAATTTCATCTGAATTCGATGAAGTGGGGCGACGTGAAAGAGTAACAAAAGTAATATTTAGTTATAATTATTTCCGTAGGAACTTGTGCGTTTTCCGGGATAAAATGACTACGTTATGATATAAGCTACCTGCAATTTAAATTTTAGCCAAATCAGTTCTGTTGTTTGAATTTTTTTAATACAAATTTACACTCCTATTTATCCCCTCAGGGGATGATTTTCCAAAAACAGTGAAACACGTCATTCTCAGTTTTTAACCGAAAAGCCATTTACGAATTTTCATCCATTTAACTTTAAAAATGACGGATTTTCATACAAACTTTGGATCCCCGTTTCACCCCTTTAGGGGGTGAATTTTGAAAAACCCTTTCTCAGTGCACCCCTATACCTGATAATGAACCTACTTGCCAAATTTGGAATCTCTAGACCCAGCGGTTTGGGCTTAGCGTTGATATGTCAGTCAGTCAGCTTCTTCTTTTATATATTTAGATTTTCTCCAACTTTACTGGTAATAGATAATTATGAGTCATTTACGTCTCCACCTCTAAAATAATCATCAAATCATCTTTTTTTCTGAAAAATTTGGTTACATGCAATTATCCGCAAAATACTTACGTAACTTGTTTTTGTAACCCTAGACATAAGTGTTTGAAACCAAAAACACAACGGAGCGCATTTTTTTGCGGAATAAAATTACAATAAAACATGAAAACAGTTACACTTTAGTGGACAGCAAAAAAAGCATAATAGTGCGGCTTAATTAAATAACCCTCCTGTATATAATGAATACTTTATTATTAAAAAAATCACAGCTACAATACTTAACCTACATCTATCAATACATTTTATTAAAGTTCACGAGTGATTCATTCAATTTGTTTAAGCTTTTTGTCATTATTGTCGGAATTATGTTAGCCTCGGAATGGTTGCTGTGGGTAGACTGGCTGTACTGGTTCCAAAGGCTGAGGGTTCAATGCAATGAACTGAAGGGCTCGTAAGATTGCTTCTGGGGTTGGTGGAGGTGTAGGTAGGTGAGCACCTTCGGCATGGAATCCTGTAATAATAAATAATAATATAGTTATTTGTTATAATAATAAATACAGAATAACTAATAAATTATCTGGGCGTTGTCACTCGTTTGATTTTATTTTATCCACAAAACTATATTTTAATATAATTTCCTTAAAAGAGGTTGAAGTGAAGAGCAACAAAACAAACAGAATGACTTAAATGAAAACCAATTGAAAACGACCAGTAAGTATATTTAACTTTATTGAAAGAGGAAACTTTTTCAATGCCAAGAGCGAATTAATGGCTTGACCATTAGTAAATTTTAACGTGAGAATTGTACCAAGAAGAATTAAATATATAGTGTTTACACTTTGATGATTTTTCCTATACACTCAGTTATTATGTTTCTACTAAACCCCTTAAGTAGACCCCGCACTTGCCACTGCTGTGTTAAACGTTTTTTGGGCTTCAGTTAATAGCAGTTAGATACTGGCTGGAACAGGCCTTTTAGCATGACGTGTTAGGTAGAATTCCCGTGACATTTGTTCATAGCATCTCCTTTAATGTAAACATTTTAGCTCAATGTAGGTATAGACTGTCTACAAAATCTTGGCGTCCTGCCACTTTGCCCCCGTCAGGAAAATTAAGAAAAAAAAACTCGCATTTAATAGAGTTTATCGACTTTTTCGGTAAAGCTTCTTTTTAATTTAGTCTTGGTCAGAAAGTGTGTGTACTAACGCTCTATATCCTTATAGTATCTTCAAAAAAAAAAAATATTTCAGCAGTTGCGCCGTTTTTTGATATATCGAAAAAAATGTCAGACGCGGGCTTTTACTAACAGGAGCAGCACGATACTCCATAAGATACTCCATGTGTAGTCTTAATAAAAAAAATCTGTTTTGTATGTGTTCGTAATATTCGCATAGTTTTTATTTTACTAACACATCATTTACTTACTAACAATTACAAATTCTAATGTTTTGTAGGACGTCACAAGATGTAGATACATTTTTCTTATGGTCACTTGTCTAATTGAATCATTTCGTGTTATGTGTAAAACTTAATTTATAAATTATAAATCAATTACCGTTTTCGTCAGAGTAGTACTTTGTTTCAATAGGAATGCCCTCAGGGGATGTGTAGGCGTAGAAACCCTGAATTACTTGCGCTTCTGCATCTTTTATACCAAGATTCTTGATAAAGCCCTGTTGCTGAGCTACTGTACCGTCTCCTCCCTCATAGCTGAAAAGAAAATAAGATGTATATTTAATGGTTTATTGTATCTAACTTTATAGGTTATATCTTAATATTTTGTTTTGTTAACAATGAAAATAAGTTAATTAAACAATAACAAAAGCCTGCTAAGTTAGGTTTGACCCTGCCAGCTGAACTTAGGCCGTGAGTTAGATCTACGCAGAGGACACACATACGGGAACATTTTTATTATTCTTGAGTATACTTATTTAATACATATATATGTTTAAGTTATTTGTATCAGTCATCTACAAAGTTAAAGCCTTTCTAAGCATGGGATCATAAGGAACTGAATAAAATGTAAGAAATGAATTTGAAATGTTATATTTGTGAAATATATGCCTACCTTTATGATAGTTAAAACATACAGTACTATATTTAATTGTGTACAACATCAGAAACATCTTAATTAACATTCTATCCAAACTTTTTATATTCATAACTATGAGCATAGACAACTTTTAATCTACTAAAACTAACAATATAATAATAGCTATATGTACACCTTTAATGACATCATAAAAATAAGTCTACAAACTACTGCAAGTTGGCTATTGTTGCCTAAAGCGCAAAAGTTCAAAGTTAATTTTGATATGAGACATTTCAAATAATAAATTGTATGCTGTCTTTAACCTTTAGATATAATAAGATGGATGAGATCATTAATAGCCATCACAAAACTAACCCTTACAGCCTCTAGCGTTTTCCACGCACTCAGAAAGTTCAAAATTAACGAGCTGACATAATTTCAGCAAACATTGTCTTTCGCAATAATGATGAATTGTTAAGTCACTTTAAATACATCAAAACTCGTTCAAGTGCGAGTCGGACTCGTACACCGTGGGTTTCCTACCACCATTGACGTAATTTACGGACACAAACAAAAACAAAAAGTCTCCCATCCCATGACTAACTAAGCCCTACGTAGCTTAACTTTGAATATCGTTTCAAACAAACAAATGTGTTACTGTTTAACTAAATCACGACAAGTTTTAAGTTTAAAATGTATTACTGTTTTTACAACAGTGCAAAAACAACTAAAACGTATTTCTCGTAAGGAGACCTCCTTAAATTTCTACTTTATTTACTTTGTTAGATACTTATCTGCGAAATGAACATGTGTTATCATGTTCATTTCAGTCTCTAAGATAAAGCCCTTTTATGGTCGGAAAGACAGAAGACAAACAGCGTAGGCTAAGTTAAAGGGCTCCGTTGGCACCCTTTGTATAAAATCATTCAAATTAATTTTAAACGGAATTGAGGGTAAATAAAAATTAAATTGTGTTGTTTCTCCAAAGAGTCAAAGTCAGTTAAACGATATTACAGTGCAACAATCTTTCTGACCTTCTGACCTAGTGTTTGGTCGCTAGTATCGTTGAAAGTTCGAACCATTTCAATAGTCACTGTAGTTTTGATTTTTGACCACCGGATCAGAAATAAAAATTGTAACGATATATTGTTTTGTTATTTTTAATCTGCAAACGTTACTAACACAAGCACTATTCAAGCGCGTAAGGTCAACAATATAACATTTGTTTTCACTTGAGAAGTAATATGCTACAATGTCGAATCAAGAGTTAATTAGTACAGAGACGTGCTCGAATGGTAATTATCAAATTAAGCTATTGTTGGTATTAAATAAAAAAAACCACCCAAGTACGTGTCGTAAACATTCCGTATAATTACAATTATTGAGGATTTCCGATTTTGTTCAAACCCCACGTCTGCCGATGCCTTATTTGATCGTAAACATTATTGATAATGTAGTAATTATTATTATCAATGATGTAATTATTTTATTTTTTCATAATTTTACATGGTTCATAAACTTATATTTACACGACTTACAACTTTGTCTCATTAATTTTTAATGAAATTTATACAAAAATTTTACGTCTCAAAGTACATTTTATGAGTTGGTCGACTATTACTCGTTAACTTGTAAAGCCTACTTAAGCTGTGGTAGATTTCCTTTTAACTTCTTTATACATACTACTTCCGTGATTAAAAAAACAATCAACCAACAACTATTTAGCTAGGAGGGGTAACTTGACTGTAACGAAATCAGCAATTTATAGTTTAATGTTTCGCAAACGGATGCCTGAATCAAAAAATTGCTATCACTCACTATGGGTCAGACGAGAAAAACGTGAAGGGTAAACATTTTCTTTGCGATTTCATTTTAACATTTTGTTGGTCTGATCAATAAATTGTATACCAATGCTAATTCTTTAAAAAATCTAGTACCAAGAGTCTCTGAGCTAAGCCGAGGACAGACAGATGGACTAACATGGTACAGCTATATATACATTTCTTGTTGACTACGAAACACTAAAAAAGCCTTTATTCATCTATTATATATATATAATATATATTATTTATATTGATAAAGAAGAAAACAAAATTTACCTTATAGATGTTAGTGTACCATCTGATTATAATATAACAAACAAAGAAACAGAAAAAATTACTAAATATCAAGATTTAAAAAATGAAATACAAAGATTGTGGAACAAACCAAATCTTATAATACCAATAGTTATTGGAACAACTGGAATGATATCGAAGAGATTTGAAAAAAATATCAAAACTTTAGATGCTGATATAAGAAATGAAATAATCCAAAAACAAGCAACAATTGATACTGTATTATTCTAACGCCTGATATCAGCCAAATCAACCGAGACGAAGAGGAGGAATACATTAATAGATAATTAAATAAGCAGTGAGAACTTTTTCCGTAATTGGAAAGTTTCTGAGCGGAAGAAGTATTTTCTTTTCGTAAACAACTACTAGAGAAAAATAATATATATAATATATATATAGGTATATATCATGTCTTTATCGACCGAGATAGAACTGCACATAAAAAATAAATAAATAAATTAAATTATGAATAAATTAATATTAGCCAGTTAACTATAACTTTAATTTTGTTTGTTGTTTTGCCAAATCTAAATAATACTAAACTGGTTTTTTTATTTAAGACACAAATGTTGCTCAAGCCCATGATAAAGTTACGAAAGACTTGTCCAAGTGAATCAGAAATTAATTTACATTATGTTGTGCCGTTGCCGATCTTATGTAATGATGTGTCTAAAGGCAAAGTAATCTCCTTATACTTTACTATTTAATAAAACTTGACGCCGAAGGAATTATTGTTAATAATACGAGTATCATAAACTGTACTGATAAAATCTTACCAGGTAATGTATTTTCCTTTTAATTGATCTTGTATTTAGAATTAATAGAAGATACGTCATTGTATGAAATTAGCTGATAATTTTAACGTATCAAGTGTATACACTTGTACAAGTGTAGACTAGAATATTAAAGATAATAATCGTCATAAACTGGTTATTGAGTGTTTTAGAATCGAAATTAAAGTTTTATTGATGAAGTTTATTGTTGTGGAACGCGTGACCTAATCAATAAAACTGATATGAATATTGATCATAGTTAAGGTGATATCCAACAGTCATTGGCTGAGCAATAAAAATTTGCTACAAGATTTATGGTTTTTCATGAAAATTAGTTGTATTTTATATTTTCTATGTTTAGTGCTTATCTTATATATTTTGACCAGAAATTCCTGTACAGGTATGTTTTGGTATCTCGAAAATGGCTTTGAGCTTTTTAAGTCAACCTATATAGTTGTATTTTTTATAAAAAAACGCGATTTTTAAGAAAAAAAAATAGATTTTTTCAAAAAATAGCGTCGCTTAGTTACTAACCCTCTCACACGTAAATTAATCTTTATATATATAATTTTACTGTACGTGTGTATGTCACTGTACTCCCCCTAAACGGCTGGACCGATTTCAACGATTTTGTTTTGTATGCGTTTGGGTGGCGCCCTGGATGTTGTAGATTCACAAATCAGCCCAGCAGATTGCGCTGCAGTCGGTATCATGCAGGATAACGTCTGCCCGGTCAGCTAGTATATTATATTTATTGCTCCAATTATATTATTGCACTATATTTTAAAAATAATATTTTCTATATGAAATAGATCTAGATCCTGGACTGATAAAATAATTTATTAACTTTTTATACCTACATATAGTTTTGAACCTTGAGTAATCGGAAAATATACATTTAAATATTATGCATACCTACCTATAGGAATTTCAAAATATAGGTTATTGTTGTAGTCATACATTCCATTTGATAATAAGATTTATAATTAAAAAATTCAGTAGAATAAATAAATTGTTACTGAAAACGAATCAAAATTGTACAGATTGGTAAAGAAGAGTTACCTGAACTGGAATGAACCATCAGGATTGATTTCTTGGGCCTGCTTGAGGATTGGTATGAATGGTGGAATTGGCTGTCCTGGATACGGGTTGTACTGAGGTGTTGCTAATAAAGACGACACAAACGCTAACAATAAAACTATCTGAAAACAGAGGAAAATATATATTTTAAGACACATATACCAAATACGTAAAGACTATAAAAACTGCTTATTCACATTAATTTCTTGTGTTTTTTTGTTATTTATTTCCATTTTAACTCAAATATGGTCAAGAGAATGTCACTGGAGCCGAATATTTCAATGAAAAAATATTGTGTTTTAAAAAAAATGTTTCTGTAGTAGGTATAATTTGCCTTTACATGTACCAAAGTCTCTGATATAGTGAAATAGCATTGTGGTAAATACTGATGGACGGTAACTGTTGAACTATAAGTGTAGTTTGAACTGTTACCCTAAAAACATAACTATTAACTACTACTAATAATAGCAATAGTAAGTCAAACATCAAGAAAACGCTTCTATTTTAATGTAACCGAAGTCATTTTTATAATTTTTGTGGTCTTAAAAACATAGAATGAAAATTTTATTCTTTGAAAATATAAGTAATTCGTCTATATTTGGTACCGACAATTCAACAAAGCTATTAAATCTATGTTCCCTGCTTTTTTGTCCTGAAAAAATGTCTTCGTGGGAATTTAATTACTCTCTCATCACTCTCTGTCTTAAAAATTAACTTGGTTGATTGCGCAGCAGCGAAGCTAGGCAGTAGGCAAACAAGAGGGCTAGCTTATTTCTTGCATAAGTATTTCGATTCAAAGGGGAAATGCAGCCAGCGTTCTTGGAACTCTACCAAGCTGGCACACACTTTTTTATAATTAGCTTTTAACTTTCTTTGTAGGTATATCGTTTCGTAATAACTGTATTATTAATTTTTTAATTAAATAAATAATTCTATCTATTAATTTAAACTATGAATATCGATAGCAACTTATAAATGTTAAAGCGTATTTTGTTGGTTTGCTGTTACTTCATGCTTAAGTAAATAGTACTACATTTCTGCCTCGGCCCGCAAACGCAGTATAACCGGGCGATCGAGAGTATGCGGGATAAGGCATAGCCGAGGCACGCATCACAGAGTTCGGTCATGCTCAGTTGTGGCCAAGGCTTGTATAGTGCTTTTCTCAAACATGAGTGTAAAAAAACTAATTATAATTACTGTATTGACAATAATAAAAATAGTTTAGGTAATTTGGCGGTAATTCGCCGCATTTAAATGTCGATGTCATTATTTACTTTAAAATTAATTTATTGGCACATTCTTTAAAACTTGATGGGTTACCTCTTTAGTTATCAATGGCTTAAAAGAGTTCTATATAAAATATTTTTATCACAAAGAATCTAGTGTTAGATATGGTCACATATGGTAGTATGTTTGAGAAAAATAATTTATATTTATTTGTATCACCGGAGCGAGTTGCCAATGGAATAGGTTTTTCTGCAGAGCAGTTAGTTATATTTCTTCTTTGTAATATTAGCGTTACTGCCTTCTTTTTAAAAGCAATTCTTTAACAGAGTAACAGAGTTACTGGGTTTTTTGCTTAGAAGTCCAGAAATCACGACTAAAACTGCCTGCCAAACAAAACTGTATGAAACCGTTAGATTAGATGATCCTGACACTTTTATAGGTGGTTTTTCAATGTTTTGGTTTCGGTTGAGTTTCCTTACTAGGAATGCTAACGTCAAAACAATAATTTTTATTGGCGCTTTTTCAGTTATCTAAAATTATTTTAATTATTTGATTGATTAATAAATAAATAAATTAATCAATTTCAATTCAAATCACTTAACTATTAGTAGTACAATTCACAATAGCTGTAATATTATTATACCGACTGGTCGGGTAAATTAGGCGGGTGATGTCAATCCTTCTTAATTTTTTTTATCAAATACAAGTGTTTTTTACATACTTTACAATTTCGCTATATTTTAATAGTAAAAAAGACACACATATATATAAAAATATGATCAAGGCAATTATTGTTTTTATTGATAGTTTTTGCAATATTTTTATAATTTATGATATATTTTTTTATGATATTTTTTCGTTTAAACATGGATTAATTAAATAAAAGTAAATAAAGATATAAAAATAATTTATTTTCAGTGTTATTGGCAAAAATGATACTCGTATATATAACTATTTATTCGGTAAGTTAAATTAATTGAATCGTACGATTCGATTTGACTTACCAATTGCATTTTGAATTGAATTTTTTTTTTATCTTAAGATTTTAGTAATATTTGGTGCCTGTGATCTTCGAAAGATTCGTGTGGAAGGAATGATTTTTCAGATCAAAACCGTCCGCTTTTATATGAGTTGAGTAGCGTGGCGTAGTGGTTGCCTCGTGAAATTGGAGTAACTTACATAGATAAAGATGCATGGACAGCCGTCGACATTTGCCGCCCATTCGTTACGTACATGTATGTTGCCTTGACTTGCTGCAATTTGTTGCTATTATTTCCATTTAAAATATGAAAATATTTTATTTTATATTTACCTATTTCATTGATGATTCCAACTTCTGCTTTACAGTAAAACTTATAATTCTTATAGTTAAAATTAAGCTACTAAAAACCAAAAAAAAACTATATATATTATTTTGAGCTGTTTCATCACATAATGGTAGGTCTAACATTGAATAAATTTTAGATTTAGTTCAGTCATGTAAACATCGCGGCCCGGGGCCCTCAATCCATCCTCCAATTTTAGGAATAACTTATATATGATGTTCTATGAGTGAAAAAGCTTTTTAAAAAACGTTTAATAGGGGCACTGTCTAGTTTTAATATTATTTATTTCGTATTCAAAATTAAAAATTAAAAATGCGTACTAGGAGTTCAGTAGGTACTGCGATGTATGCAATGAGTTTTCTATGGGGTTTGCGGCCGGCGGTTGCTTCAACCTTTATCTATTTGGTCCAACGATGACTTAAAGATTAACATGCCTGTTTGTTGACAAGGACGCTTTTGCCATTTCTTCGAAAATGGGGTGCGTTAAAATACCAGGTATAAATACAACAGACCTCATTGCAAACGAAATGTGGAAAGATATTAACAATTTAAGCTTAAAAAATACAGAGAAACAGTTGGATAGAACAAATAGTAAAAAGGAATAATTCATCAAATGTAAATGATGCTATAGCATCACCATGTGGCGAACTTTACAAAATACAAATTTAAACAAATAACAAATTTTATAAAAAAATGTAAGCAACAGATAGTTCAGAAGTTATTAGGTTTTTGAAGCGCCGGCAACGCGCGAGCTTTGGAGTTGCAAGCGTCCATAGGCTATGGTGACCGCTTACCATCAGGCGTTCCGTAAGCTTGTTTGCCACCTTAGTGGTATTAGAAAAAAATATTACAAATATAAATTAAAATTAAAAAAACAAGATTAAGATAAATAAGATTATTAAGATGGCCAAAAAAGGAAAAATTAAATAAAAATATACATAAAAATTTTAATAGATTAAACCGATATAGTATAGTAAACATAATGGATAGCGCACACCCGTGAAAATTACTGAACGAAGATACCGATGGGGCGATCTTGTTGCGTTATGTGGTTCCATAAGGTCACCTTCCGTCATTATTATCATCAGACCTTAAATATCACCTAGGGGTATATTGGAGACTATCGCAAAGAGCCCAAACATGATGAGGTTATCTGGTTACCTTCAGTAGTTCTTATGGCCACCTGCCGTCACTATTATTAGCCCTTGAAGACTTACTAGGGATATCATCCAAGTTACATAGGTGTACCAAATTTCAATTCAATTGAACGCCGGGAAGTGGGTCAAATTAGGCTTGCAAGACTTAACATAAATCCAAACATGTGAAGTTCTCTGTTTTAAAATAGAACAGAGGGTCACACGCTAAAATACATCAGTTGGACTACCCTTTGAAGATGACCAAATATTTTGTGTGATAGGGATATACATAGATTTCTCGCTTTTACGTTACACGATTCCTAGTGCACTGCACACACGTTAAAGTTGTGACGCGCACTGTCATAATATTATTATTTGTATTAAATTACATATAAGTTTTCGATTTTTGCATTTCTGTAATGAAGTTTATTCGTCTGTTGCTTTGAATCGCAATTTCAATGACCGTGACGCGTTCATCATAATCGTCGCTTTTATTACAATTTTGTCTACCAATAACATAAAAAACCGGCCAAGTGCAGTTTATAAAGTTTTCGATTAAGAATACTTAGATAATTAATCTTATGCAATTTATTTGCACTAAGGGTTCTTGAAATATTTTTGTATGTTATTTACTAGTATAGTATTATTTTATCTGTGATCTTGATCGAGAGTTCTTATAGTAAAATATTTTTTTTCTCTCCAGCACGAATTCACCATAAAAAAATATTTTTTTAAAATAAAGAAAAAAAAATAATGGAAAACTGATTCAGAAATAAATTTCAGCGCAAATAATTAAATATTTTTATTTTGATTACATACATACATTTAACGAATTTCCAAGAAACTACAAGGACTCAGTTCTTGTCATTTGTCCACAGGACCCTAGAAATTAAACGGGTTAAAATATTTTTTCTCTGCTTTTGACATTTTGTCATATCTTGCATTACTAAAGTCGCGCCATATAAGTTTGAATATGTTGAAAAGCGAAACTACATATTTACCAAAATATTTTGTTTTTCTCATTCACAGAAGTGCCTCACCCAGAAAAAATATAATGAAAATAAATAACAAACAGTGACAGGCGACATTTGCTCTAAGCAGGTGACAGATTGTCAAAAGTGATATAAAGCTATGAGTTTACAGAACTGCAGCGTTTTAAAATATTGAACTAAGTCATGTTGCTAAATAAAAAGATTATAAACAATTGCATGAACCTTCTCCTTTTTCTTCCGCGGATAAAAAGCATTATAAAGCCGCTGTATGCAGCAAAGAACGACTAAACTGCGGAGCACACTTTGCCAAAACTGATGCAAACTTACACATGCGGTGGTTGAAACACCGTTTTTGCGTAAAAGTGATTGGTTGGATATTAATAATATTAAACAATTCTGCCAATGGAAGTCCACATAGTTTTTCATGTTAATTTTTTGGCTAAGTGCCCCAAACTGACATGGTATATACTTTAGAGAGTGGCCCTCTGTACACTGTTAAGTCAAATCAAATCAAATCAAACAATATTTATTCAAATAGGTTTCTGAAAACACTTTTCAATCGTAGATAAATATGTAAACAATGTTAATTTCTTGCAAAAAGAACTGGAAAGAAGTTCTATTTAAAGTAACAATACATTACTTTAATAATCAGCTAACAAGTATACAATATGTATTGGAACACTTAGTAGATAGATTTTTTTATTGTTTTTATGTAGCATGTGACGATTCAAATAACGTCAATCGTGTGAAGGAATTCAGATATTTAGTACTACAATATTTAATAGTACTAGTGGCATTACAACAATCATATGTATACATGTACTTAAAACTATCCATACCATCTATAAATATAATATAATAAATATTATAAATGCGAAAGTAACTCATTTTGTTGCCTCTTCACGCTCAAACCGCTGTACCGATCAAGATGCAATTTAACATGGAGATATTTTGGGTTCCGGGGGAGGGCATCAGCTACTTGCAAATGTCAAGTATTAGTCGGTTTTTTTTATTCCATAATTGAGGAGTTGCCGTGGAAATCCTACACCGTTGACCGAATTTAGAGCGGGTGGAACGGCAGAAAAAAGCTATTATATTATAAATGCCATAGTATATCTGTTCCTTAATCCCTGCATCACGTCACAAAGGAGCATCCAGTTGAGCTAAAAACTTCGCACAGGGATAATTGAAGGACATAGGCTAGACTTTTATTCCGTAAAAATAGAAGTTTATGCAGGAATGACTAAATTCCAGTGCATTAACTATAGCCACGGGTAGAGCTTGCTATTGAACTTTCTTACTATAATAGGGAGTGGTAGTGGAATTTGGGAGTGATCGTAGTAATCCTACGCCAACAACAACAACTTGTAAATATATAAACACATACACAACGACACACATAAATATATATAAAACACAAACAGTATAAACTTACATAGGTACAAGTATAATAATATAATAAATATACTATTAATAACCCGCTGCAATCCACCATCGGCCGCCCGGCGACAGAGGGGCTCCAAATGCGAGAGGGCGCATCACACAAACGTGCACACATATCCATATGCATACACATACTCACAGACGTTATACATCATGAAGTAGCCCAGCTCCTACACGATAGTCCGAAAACAAATGCACATCATTTAACGTACTATCACTTCGGAAACACGAAAAAGAAGTGACAACAAACTTCCCTGTTGTACACCTTTTACTATCAATCGCGCAGGAACTAGGCCACGAAATACACAAAATCTATGCAAATATGTGTAAATACACATACATGTACACGTCTGTGCGTCACACCCACCCCCATCCAGTAGCAAATAATATAAGCTAAATAACGTTATACATAACAGGGGCTACAATTTATGATGATAGTAAAGTACTATAGATATACTTATCGTCTCTTATGATTTATCTTGCAAACTGTTTTGTTACGGATTTGGCTTTTTTATGTTCTTGGTTAATTTTTTTTAAAATATACTCTTCTCCTTATTTAAATAATAGAAAAAAGAAAATTAATTCAGAGTTTTTAATAAAATTTTAGATTTAGTAATTAAAAGAGGAGGAGAGGAAAAGAGTGTGTGGGTCAAATAGGTTTTAAGTTATAGTTATATACACTAAAAAGTTAACTTCGTTAAATGTTAAAGCGTAACAGTTTAGAATATTTCACGCAAGTCAACATTAATCGTTAACACGTTTAAAATAGTAATACGGGATTAAACGCGTTGTTATTTGGCAAAATACGTTTTTCCCGACGTTTCGGCTGGGTTACACCAGATAGACTGGCAGTGCGTGGAGTCGTCGGCTTCGAGTGGAGGCGTCCTGTTGAACTGCCCCCACTTTGTCTTTATATTTGTCATAATCACTACACACAACCCTAGAGGTGTCCTCGGGTGCGTTCGTTGGTGAAACTCGAGAGCAGTATTTTCCTATGACTGGATTCCATGCAGGCGACAGATTGTATCCATCCTCACGATTGAAGTTCTTATGCTTTTTTATTTGAATCGCTTCGCGTACCAATGTACGGTAATATTGGCGATCGGTGGACAAAACGTTAGGCTGGTGGAGCTCAATCCAGTGGTTGGAATTTGAGTTAGTCAGATGTTCTGCTATAGCTGATTTTGTCGTCTGGCAATTCTTAACAGCAGCAATATGTTCTTTGACCCTGTTCGCAATTGTGCGTTTGGTCTGGCCACTGTAAGAACTGCCACAGCTGCAGTCAATTTTGTAGACACCTGGTGTTTGATACGGGATTACATCCTTTGGCGTGCGCACCTGCTGTTCATTTTTGGAGTATGGAACATATACCGTCTTAATGGAGAACTTATTTAAAAGCGATCCGATTTTATCCGTTACTCCTTTGATATAGGGCATGTACGCTAGCTGTCTGCTAACCTCTGGATTCTTCGTACGTGCGTTACGGCGAACTGTACTTCTTCTACTCGTTTTGTACCCGTTTCTCTTAAGTGCCTCCTGAACGTGTGCCAGCTCAGTATCTAAATGTTCAGGGTCAAAAAGATCATAAGCTCGGTTAGTCAAAGACGTCACAACTGATTGTAGTTGACGTGGGTGATGATGCGAGGAGGAGTTCAGGTATCTGTCCGTGTGTGTGGGTTTCCGATATACAGTATGCCCCAGAGAGCCATCATCCCTTACATTCAATTTAACATCTAAGAATGCCAGTGAACGTTCACTTTCCATTTCATATGTAAAACGCTTTTTGTTCTACTTCCTGCCTAGTTCCTTTAATTTAGCAGCACACGTCATCAACATATCTCTTCCAAAGGCGAACGCTAGAAGGCCCTGAGCTCAAAGCTTTCTCCTCAAAATGTTCCATCCAGATGTTGGCTAGCGTCGGTGCTACCGGATTACCCATAGCTACTCCATCAATCTGAAGGTAGTGCTGAATTTGGTAAAGAAAATAGTTTCCTTCTAAACAGTGTTCAAGCAAAACTATATACCTATCAGGGATACCATTTAAAAACTAGTTTATTTTTGATAACGTCAAGGCATTCTTTAAGTGGAACATTAGTGAACAACGATTCAACATCAAAACTCACCATTATCTCATCATGTTCCAACTGGATGTCATTTAAGATGCTAACAAAATGTCGAGAATTTTTTACGTAAGACGGTGAATTACCTATTAGTGGTTGCAACACTTTAGTTATATGTTTCGGTTAGTCGTAAGTGGGAGAATTATTTTGACTTACAATTGGTCGTAGGAGCACATCTCTTTTGTGTATTTTTGGTAGTCCATAGAGTTTCGGTGACTGCGATAAATATATCTGCAGGGCTGTGCAACCATTGGTACTCGTCATCTGTGTTCTTGTATTAAGGAGCGTGTACGACGTGTTACTCTACGGGGGGATTATAGGACACTGGCTTGTAGGTATTATTGTCGGCGAGCAAGTTCCGAATCTTCAAATCGTAGTCTGCGACGTTGATCACAACTGTGGCATTACCCTTGTTGGCTTTCAGCACTAAATTGTTTTCATTTTTTCGAATATCATTTAAGGCTTGACGCTCTTCAGGAGTGATATTACTTTCCGGTAGCTTCGAGTGTCTAAAGATAACCGACACATCCTGTCTAAACATTTCTGCATCACCGGCTGGTACTTTATTCCGTAACACGGCTTCCTCCACACTACTAATAATATTTTCATACGGAACTCGCTTTGTCGTTGGCGCGAAATTTATACCCTTTGCCAGAACTGAAATCGAAGGCTGATCCAGAACAGTGTTTGAAATATGTATGACGTTAGTGTTTTGGGTAACTAGGTGTGATTTCGATTGTATTGAATTTAACTTATCAAATTTTTTATCAAACGCGTTTAATCCCGTATGAATATTTTAAATTTGAAATGGAACGCGTAAATTTAAATACTTATATCGTAAACACGTGATAAATATTGCATTTTTACATCTTTGCGTTGGGTTCTGAAAGGTTAGAAACAAATAAGAAGTGTATAATTCTATTAGAGTGTGTCATTCAAAGGCAGATTAAATGTCGAGACTGCCCTAGGCAAACAACTCATAAGCGCCCCTCTAGCGGCCATAGATTAGATATTATAACTAGTATACTAGTAGTAAGCAGTATGACGGAAATTAAAATGACGATGAATGTAGTTGGCGTTACTACATGATTCTGTCTTATATGTCGTAAAGTTAAGTAAGCGTTAGCAAAAAAGCGCCCAAATTCCTATGTTTTTAAGAAATGTTAAACTTTTTATGTTTTTTGTAAATATAAAATGTAAACATTACACCTATAAACCACCCGGGAAAAAAATATCTGAATAATAGTGAAAACACCATCAAAATCCGAAAAGAAAGTGAAAAACGACTTTGATTTATACTATGGTTTTCACAAATAAAACATCGTTATTTCACAGTAAATAAAACTGAAAATCCTAAATCGCATAAATCAAAATAATGCTATAGACAACTTAGTTAAAGGCTAGTATTGTAGTAGTCTCCACATTGTCTTCCTTTAACCTTTGTCTTCAATCATTTATAACGATGTTGTGGATACTAGAAAGTATTTCTTGGTTGTCCACTCTGAGAAGTCGGTTATGGAAATGAGTATACCTATAAATCAGTTTCAATTTCATGTTTACAGACAATTTACCCAAGTGCTTCTGAGCTGCTGTCTTCAACATACTTTTGTGGTCTAGTGCATTTTTAGCGCGGCGGCAGCGTATCGTGAATAAAATGTAACCTACATTAGGACCTACAAAGCTGGTGCCTGTTAAATTTGACTTTAGATTTGAAATAGTTTCGCAGTTATCGCTTTGTACTTTTGAATTTCGTATTTATCGCATATATAGGTATGCCCAATCACTATAGCAATCCCTTGATCACTGGTTTAGTTAGGAATCAGTCTATTGAATTTGCTTCTTTGCCTCAGCCATTATACATATATATATATATATATCATGCTTTTCAAAGTTCTTGTTTAAAAATAGGTTTTCTAACCCATTTTTTGGTTATGAAACAGTAAAGAAATTACCTTAATTGCTTTAAATACTTCAAACGGTTTGGGTTAAACTTTCTGAGGATTTGATTACGTATTTTAATTCTAATAATAAATTGATATTTTTTTGTTTTTTTAGCCCCATTGTCAACATTCCGGCAGCGGATTTAAAAAGTCAAATCATTTTGCTACGTAGTCGAAGTACCTTATTAATAACCAAGTATAATAATTAGTTTCACCATCACACAAAATATGTTATGTAATAGTAAAAAACTTATAGCAATTATATGGGTATCTCTCTGACTAATATGTTTTCTAGCCTCTTCGGTATTCTTCAATTTGCCCGTCGCTTTGTTTCCTGAGTAGTAGCGGTGGTTCGAACCCGGTGCTAACCAATGAGTCTTTTTCTTAATTTCTCAAGCACATTGATTTATCAACGATATCAGTAGATAAAATAAAAGTACAAACAGCAAAAAAGGAACACCTTTATTAAATGCATTTTTTTTTAATTTTTAAACAGTAACAGTACTTAGCCTACATTTATCATAACATTTTATTAAGGTACATGCGTGATTATGAGTGTCAATAATTTATTCAAGATTTTAGTGAAAATCGGTGGAATGATCTTAGCCTCGGAATGGTTGCTGTGGGTAGACTGGCTGTACTGGTTCCAAGGGTTGAGGGTTCAATGGGATGATCTGAAGGGCTCGTAAATGGCTTCTGGGGTTGGTGGAGGAGTAGGTATGTGAGCACCTTCAGCATGGAATCCTGTAATAATAAAGAATAACCATCTGATAACGCATTGATAGTCGGCAAAAGTAAAAAACTGGCCAATTGGCCAGTGATTAGATAGGTGACCACTTAGCACCACACTTTTTGTTTTTGTTTGTGTTCGTAAATTACATATAAATGGTAGTACAAAATCCACGGTGCGCTAGTCTGATTCACACATAACCTATTTTATTTACACGCATGTAAATTAACGAAAACAAACAAAAACAAAAAGTGTGTCGCTAAGATCCAATTACTGACCAAGCCCGACTTTGAATATCATTTGCTACAAACAAATGTGTTACTGTTTCTCTTAATAATAACTAGATGGCGTTGTAACGAAAATTTAAGATAGTAAAGGCTCGGGTCCGTCTCATACTTTGGACGTTTTTACTATTTGTTGTTATACTTTAGAGTTCACACATTTTTTTTTACAGCGGGTTTGTGGTTCGTATGTATTACTGTTTTTACGATACAGCAAAAGCAACGAAAATATTTTACTTGTATGGGGACTCTCTCAAATTTTTACTTTTTTATCATTTGTAAGATAATTCTCTTATATACCACAAATTCTGTGAATATTTCAGGCTTCTATCTATTTTGGTCTAAAAGATTGCTCTTTAATGGTTGGACAGACATACAGAGACAGACAGCGTTGGCTTAGTAATAGGGCTCCGTTAGCACCCTTTGGAACAGGATTTCAATATTAGCGGTGCACTGTCACTCGCTTGAAAAAATAAGAAAGTAGTTTTATTTAAGAAAAAAGAAAAAAAACAACCATTTAATTAATTTCACCCTAAAATCTTGTAACTTAAAAATAGTTACAAAATTACACTTATTTCAGTGTGGATACGTAATAATACTTAAACTCTTAGTCATTGTTTTACCCCTATATTCTTTAGTTAATTCTAGTTAATTTAAATGACTGTAATATGTTAAAAGCGTATTTCATAAATTATAAATAAATTACCGTTTTCGTCAGAGTAGTACTTTGTTTCAATAGGAATGCCCTCAGGGGAGGTGTAGGCATAGAAACCCTGAATTACTTGCGCTTCTGCATCCTTTATACCAAGATTCTTGATAAAGCCCTGTTGCTGAGATACTATACCGTTCCCTCCCTCAAAGCTGTAAGAATAATGAGATTGATATTATATATTGAACTTAATTTAACATAACATGGTGTGGAAGATACTAGAGTTTTTACTATGAAATAGTTGACCACAATGAAATAAAGGAGTATATTTTGGAAAGATATAAATTATATCTATAATAATGTTATACTATAACATTCTATTTCAAAAATAAAATTCTACACACCCAAGCTGTTTAAATGGAATATAGGTATAATCACACACGGAACTATGATTTAAAAAATATACCTACCTAAATTCCAAAATAAATTAATAGTTTTGTCTTTTTCAGCAAACATGTTATTTCACAATATTAATGAATTGCCACACAACTTATCACATTATAATATATTTTTTATAGCTCTTTCAATAAATTCAGATGATCATTTGTAATATTTAACCGGCTTTTTAGATTTATACCTTAAATGTTGCTCGAGCCCATGATAAAGTTACGAAAGACATGTCCAGGTGAATCAGAAATTATTTTCATTATGATGTGCCAACCGTTGCCGATCTTGTGTAATGTGTCTACGAGAATAGCAAGTTACTTACACTTAAGCGTTTAATAATACTTGACGCCAAAGTAATTCTCGGTAATGATGACTTAAACTTTACTAATAATTGTACTTTCTTTTCATTGATCTTTTGTACGTATTTAGAATTCATAGAAAAAATATCATTGCTTGAAATTTTGCTAATCAATTTAACGAAAAAGTGTACATAGATTTGGTTTTCATAAAAATGTATGTCACATGAAAATTAGTGATGATTATTGGTCTGGTATGCGTAATCTACTCAATAAAACTAATGCCTTTTTTTTCAAGTTATACAGTTTTATTATGAGACTATCTTTATCCCGCGGCTTAGTTATCTTAGTTGTCGGTTATAACGTTGGAATTTCTTGGCCTGCTTGACCACAAGGAATTCGTTTACAGTTATTCTTGTAGATATTTTTGGAAAATCATCAAATTTTGTGATTAAAAGTATGTCCTTCTCAGTCCCTTTCAATAACATCTGTACCAAATGGTTGATTTGTTGCAAAGCTAAGCAATAACAAACAGGTAAATTACAAACAAATATTAGTTAACATTTACTGTTTTTATAAAATGTATGTATTTTACTCATATCATATTTGTAAGTTACAACATCCCATCACACTTATAGTTTTTGCCTAACTTTAATAAGGAGAATGTTCTATTCAGGCTAAATGTTCCGATACTTTAGGGGTTTACTCTCAGAATAAGGAATGGTAAAATTTTTCTTTTCATTTGGCTTTTAAATTTGGTGTAATTTTTTCATTACTTTTTTAATGGTATTTACGATTAGTATAATTAATTATACTAATACACTCAAATATAATAATAAATAATGTAGCAGTAATATTTAACAGTAATGCTGGAATTGTAACGAAGAGTAGAATAAGTTGGTAAACAATTGATGTTAGCGCATTAAATATACAAATTAACTCAGTTTCAGATTAATAATATAAAGTATTACCTAGACTGGAATGACCCATCAGGATTGATTTCTTGGATCTGCTTGAGGATTGGTATGAACGGCAGAATTGGTTGTGGTAGGTTCGGGTTGTACTGAGGTGCTGCTAGTGCAAATGACACACACGAAGACAGTAAAACTATCTGAAAACGGAAGAAAAATATATAATTTAAGTTTTTATACTAATTAATAAAATTATATTTTTATAAATTTATAGAAATAGTTAAAAAACATATCTTATATATATAATCTTGTTATATTTAATGGTAAGGTTAGGTTCACAAAAATTAGCTTTTTAACTTGCTGGAAGAGTAATGGTATCATCAATAAAAGCGAATCTCTCGAGTAACTTTATTGACATAAATTGTCAATGTTTTTTTTTGATTATGATACAGGATAAAATCAATACCAAAACAAGCTTATGAGTTTTATTATAGATATTAATTAGATATAATACAATATTGGAATCTAAACAGTGAATAAAATTTTAAATAGCTTTAATAAATATGAATACCATTTAATCTTAATTTTTGCAAAATAGATTTTTTGGTCTCGTCAAACAGAAACATCATTCAAATTAACGACTCTTCGAAATGTGTTAACTATGGGACAGATTTTGTTATATTTTAGGCTAATTTGCCCATTCTCTTTTCGTGTGAGAAAAAGATGTAAAGTTGTACGTTTAGTAGGCTAATTTTATGAAACAATCATAACGTTTTTAACTAATAACCCAACAATTTATATAAGATAATTTTATAGTGTTAGAATCAACCAACGCATAGCGGTATAATTAAACCACTTTACATTTTTGTACCGAAATTTAAAAAAATATTTTTTTAAGGCTTTCCATACATTGAACTGATCATTGACTTTTCTCGCACACTATTTATTATAAGTAGTGTCATTATAGTTCTTGAAAAAATAATTTAGGGTTTAAAAAAATAACCTAATATTTGTAATGTTTTTAGAGTTCTATTGGCTTCCAAAAGCTAAAACACTTATCCCCCTCCCCTACTCTAAATTTTGTGCCTTGTGTTCAAAAATCTGAAAAAAACATGAATATAGCTGTATAAATACTTATAACGAAAATTGTTACAACCAAAATCAGTTTATAGGTTTTTCAGATATCCGCAATATTTCACATTCTACGAAAGTGTTCAAAACGAATTTCACCAGTTGTATCATTTCGTCATTATTTCCTTTTCCAAAGTGCACTACTTTGATGAAAGTATCTTGGATTTTTACTTGTGTGAAAATGTTGTCATTATTCCCATTGTCAATAGTAATGTGCTTTTATTACAGAATATGCGTGTAAAATAAGTGATATAGAAGAAGTATAAGTCAACGATAAACATATTTATAGCTCAGATAATGTACTGGAAATATTTTTGAAAAAGAAAAAAAACTCATCATTAAGTTAATCAAATTAATTTAATCCTTTGCTATAATTAGACTTACCGATTTCATTTTGAAGCTGTTTTTTTGTTGTTAGAGTCTAGTTTTAGTGGTTGTGATCTTCGGATGATGTGTGTGGAGGGAATGGTTTTTCAGATCAACTCAGTCTGCTTTTATACGAGTTCGCTAGCGTGTTGGCGTTGCCTCGTGAAATTGGAGTAATTTATGCATGTGCATCAGTAGACGCAGACATTAAAGCCCCGCCTTGCAGCCCGCCCGTTATATGTATGTCGCATTAATTAGTTTACTTGCAAATACGAAAATATTGAATTTATTTACTTTCGCTAAGACCATTAATGATGCAGTGTAAATATTAAAAATTTCCGCAAAGAAAAATCAATATTAAAAATAAATAGAAAATTAGCCTCTAGGGGTTAAAACGCATTTCTGACCACCTACGCCGTGCTATAATGACACACTTTGATAATGAGAAGTAAAATAGTACATTACTGACGAAGCCGCGAATGTAAGCGCATCCAGAAATGGCTTCACGGTCGAGACTTGTACAGAGCTTTATTCAAAAACGCGTGCAGGAAACAGAACATAGACTTATAATATGCGTATATTAAATGAATATAAACATAAAATAGAATAGTGGTTTTATGGTAAAAATGTTAAATATTAAAAATTTCGAAGATTATTTTATATTTAACGTTATGTTATTCATATTAGGGCATTTATTATAAGGAAATTAAATTACAGCATTAAATTTGAAAGCAAAAAATTTAACTTAAAAAATAAGACTAAGAACTTATGCCCGTCTGTGGCATTGGGATCCATCGATACTGGCCACTTTGATATTTCAAAAAAAGAAACAAAACTTGTCGTGCTATTTGTGCGCAACTGTGTGCTTTATAACAGGCCATGCAAATAAAATCTTATCTGTCCTAAAAAGTAATTTTTTTATAATTTTTTATTAGCAATCCAGCATCTATGTCCTTCCCGTGTGCTTTTTCCAAAGTAATTTGAACTCTTCGTAGCGTTTTTGAGTAAAAACTTAATTTAGCTTTACACACATTAAATTAAGGGTAAATATTTTTTTCGCACACTTTATTGAGTAGAGTATAATTTCATAGGTCTTGGAAAATGCAATAAAATAAATAAATGTTATTCTCCAGAACCCTAAATTGACATTACCTTAGCCAGTTTTAGTGTATCTTAAGAGGGCGAGATAGGCCAGAAAGCTAATTTCTGTAATACTAACGTTGTGTATATAAATGTACTTTGAATCATTATACAATGTCATATACATAACTATGAGATATATTGTTTATACACTTCCTACGTTATTTTTACCATAACGTTTTAACGTTTTTACGGTTTTGATGTTATATCATATTTTTCGAATTTTACTACAACTTAGAGTCAATGCACTATACAACAAACTATTCTTATTTTTTAAAAAAACTTTTATCAAGCAAATGCAATATACGCTTTATAAAAAATTTTAAAACAATGGTCGTTTCCAGATTTTTTATTGGAATTACCTACAATGAATGAAAATTATTCATTAAAAAATGCTATAGTTTAGCCACAAAATTTGCACAAAAATGACGTTTTTACGCGGTTTAGCCTTTATTGCAGTTTTAAATATATATCTTTTCACAGCACTACTCGAATAAGTTAGGGATTTTGTTGTAAAATTAGAAATTCTTGTGCTTCGAAATTGAAACTGTTCAGAAATTTTTACTTTCTGAACTTAAGCCGCGCCAAAGGTAATTGTTTTTTTTTTATTAACTGGCTAGGAGCTATCAATTAATATTGGTAAATAAATATAATATATATTTTTTTTATTTTAAATTATAAATTGAATAAATTGTAAATAATATTTGTTAACAAAACTGATTCCGGTCCTTATCGTGGATGGATTGTATTTCAAAATATTAAGGTGTTTTTAACCTAGCGCGCACTGTCCGATTTTTTAACTTGCCGATCGTTTTGTGTCTCGAAACAGTATGAACTATCAGCCGATAACTAATTGGTTGGTGCGCGTGGTCCTTCATTAAACAGTAGTCGTAACTTACCGATTATTTAATCGGCCGATTTACAATCAAATAAGTGCGCAGTGACTCCTATTTGAATCAAAAAACACTTTTAGTACCTACGTGCTACTACGTGAATGACTATGAAAGTTTTGTAATTAGAAATTCATTTAAAATTCGAATATAGAAAGCCATTTGATTGAATATCGAAACATAAAAAGTAACATTTTTTTTTATCACACTAACTCGTAAACGGTGTCATTACGTGCTGGTAAAGTTGGTGCATAGACATTAATTTCTTAATTTAAAATATAAAGTAAAATAACGAAACTTTGAAGCTTATGAAAAATTAATTTTTAATGAAAAAATTTACGGTATTTACCCTTAAGAGTGTGTCTTTATCCGTTTATGAATGCTGTGTGATTTTTATTAAATGTGTCTGTTTTCTAACATATATTTTTAAATTAATAATGAAAAAAATTAAGAACAGTCAAATTTATAAAATAATGATCGGTATATGAGAAAATAATATCCGAAAAACTTTATTTTCAATCCGCAGTATGTCAAACATAATGTAGGTATACTTATAGAAATATACATACACTCATTCATATTTATAGAAAACCCCGTTCGTGTCAAGGTTCCTAACCTAAATACCGATTTCCATTCTTATTAACTTCAAAAACATGGGTATTCCTAATACCACTATTAAGAATTTACACATTTTTTTTCCATATATATTTATTAACACATCTACATATTGTCGGTCCGAGACCTTAACGGAACATATCAAAAAGATCGCTTTCAAAATAATGAGACAATGAGATTGGCAAGTTCCAAAATTTTAACTAACTTAAAAACTAAACTGAAATGATGTATAGGTCATTTTACGAAATATTCCACTAAGGACTGAAAATATTAGTTCCAACTTAGAAAGCCCACTTTTAAAATATTCTGCGTTTTTATTCTAGAATGAGCTGATTAAGCAATTGCATGTATAGACATGTACCATCCACGTACTATAAACTGTCTTGATACAAAACTACATGTAGGTACCATTATGCCCATTACATTGAAAACAAAGGTCTTAACTATAACGTTCAATTACCTCTTCATCCTCTTAATCTATCCGTATCATAAATTTTTTTTTCTTAGTGACTGTCTGCATCACATACATGTCGAATTTCAGCTTCATACCTAGGTTAAGTATTTTTTAAATAAAATGTTTCAGTAATATGTAGATATTTCGCTAAATACATTCAAGCAATTGATATTTGTATTTCAGTAACATGTATGTAGGTCGATATAATGACATAAAATCTGTCATGCAAAAGTCAAAGATAAAAAAAAACTGGTTGCCTGTAAAGTCGGTATACGGGCGAAAGTTTTACGTGACAATGATTTTATGTCTGTCTCTCTCGCTCTTAGGCGGGCGCGTGCCTCTCACTCGCTCTCATTGTGAGCGCATAACGTGAGCGGAGCGTAACGCAGTTTCTTGAAGTGTCACCCGGCAAACCAATTTATAAGACGTTGTCACGTCAAAAATATTTGCTTCGTATCATAGTGAAAGCTACGCCTCTAGTTCTATGTTCACCGAAATTCAATTTGCGCATTCGTGTTCGCGCATAGGTACATTACTGTTTGACCAACGAGCGTTTTGGCGGACCTAACATTGAAAACAGCAATGGATGATATGGTGCAATCAAATCGGTTCCTCAGTTCTTCGACTCAATTGTATAGGATTCTATCTACTTAGACGGTCATTGATGAGAGCATTTTCATACGATGATTTGGGTTAAATTAATGTGAGTTCAGGTAAAGAACGATTAGTTTCAGCATTTGAAGACGAGGCACCGTCTCCTGTAACAGTTTTCCGATGGTTTGCTCAATTTAAACATAATTTCTGTGCTTGAATGATGATCAGGTTAAATTGTCACCCGTGACTTTAGTTACAGCAGAAAAAAACCCAGCTGTGAAAAAAAATTGTTAAGGAAGGCCCAAAAAATAAAAATATAAGAAGAGAACAGATTTTTAAGATTTCATTGAAGTAAGCTTATTATGTTTCCAATGCGAAACATAATATAATTATTTTATGCCCCTCATTAATTGCCTGCAGAACTAATATAAGGTCACGTGACGTGGTGTAAAAAAATGCTCGACAAATTTGATCAAGGAAAGATTCGCAGTATTTTAACATTATAACAGAACTGCATGTAAGATTTAGATTTAACAACATAATCGAGCGGCGGCAAACGTTTCGATGTTACCAAATGACGACCCTAACAAAGGTAAAAAGCGGGCGAAGTGCCAGGGGAAAATGGTGGTTGCATTTTTCTCTGCTAGTGGTCTTGTGTCAATAATTAATTTATATAGTCAAAAAACTGTAAATACTATATATGTATGTAAATACATACATATTTTATTAACTTAACGTACCTTTGTAGCTCGTGTTGTAAAAACGGTAGAAGATTTTCTGAAAAAAATAACTCTGGAATGCTGCAAATCATGGCTTTGGTGGATGAAGCTAGGCATTTATATGCTAAGGAAGAGTATTTTGTGAAACTGTAATATAAAATATTTTAATACCTTTAATGCTTTTTTCGTCTCTTGGTTGTAGTTACCCAAGGTACGAAAAATCGGGATACAAAATAAAAAAACTAAGGTCAGTAAATTAGCCCACTTATTTTTATTGCTGGGCAACATTATTTTTTGATATATCATAATTTTTATATCATTATTTATTATAATTATTTGTTGTTAAATATATTATTTAAATAATAAGAAAAAAATATGAATTTGCATGTTTTTATTATTGGGATTTAGTAGTTAGAAGAGTAGTGTCTTACTAGTCACGCAAAATTTGAAATATGTAGGTCAAATGGAATTTAAGTAATAGGAAACATGTGGCCCAAAACGGTTCTTGTCTTCGTCTTCTACGGCCTTACGGTATACATGATGGCCTTATTGCTTTTTGAATTTGTCTGACACACACTGCCGTGAGTCTACATCCTAGACAGCCGGATTGTTGAGATGCGCTAAATGACACCCTAATTGTTAAAATTAAAAGAGTAATTAGGACATATGAAGGAACAGATAAACCTACTAACATACATACATAGAGTGAAGTCGAGTGAATCTAAAAAAAAGGATACTCAAAGTTCCAGTTTTGTCACAGTACTCAAATTACAATAGATTTTTCAATAAAATTTTAAAGTAACCATTTCAATACTACATTGTTTTATTTCTTTACTATTTGTAGTTACTGGACAAACGCACACAGCAACAAAATCTACTAAGTAATTTAAATAGTCCTCCATAAGTATATGAAAGTATTCAGACAAATAAAAGAACAAAGCGCTAGCATTTAAATTAACCGACTAGATTTACATTCGATTTCACAACATTTTATGGAAGAAGAACTGCGTTCCGAGACTTGTGCGATTTTGTACATGTTATGTATTTGATGGGATATCATTTTACACTTTGAAATTACTCATCATGATTCTGATTTTTCTATGTAGTAAATATTAACGAATTGCCTGATTTTTTATTTAAAATTACTTTAAAATTAGTAATATCATAATTTTAGTTTGCCGATTTTTTGAAGTGAAAACTTCTTTAGCGGCGTTGTGCACTTTTTTTGGTATGGGTAAAAAATGATAAACTCGCGTCAGGTCACGTGTCCTAATCGTGGAAATTCGTAAGACGGAAACCGTAATGCCACGCCTATTATAATTTTTATTTTTAGTAGTCGCGATTATGAGTAGTACAGGGAGGTTGGATATGGAATTTTAATTCTATGACAGATTGCGATGTCAAATATACTACGTCAAAAAAGTAAATAAAGAAACATTATTATTTCTTGACAATGTCAAAGACATGTCTTGTGACATATTTGAGTGTTAAGCGCGAATCGTGTGTAAAGGTTTTTTTTACTATCACTATTATTGTAGTCTCTTGAGCACTGAATAAGTTATGAATCAGCTTCGGAATTATTTGCTTGTTTGCTTCCTTGCTTGCTAAACCCAGCCATTTAACGCCCCACAGCCCCGTAGTCTTGTATGCTTGTGTAGAATAGAAAAAGCGTACAGAGGACTCGCATTTGGCGTCGTTCTTTTAAAACACGCCAGTGAAGTTGAGTTCGAAAACAAGAGACATGGTCATATTTACGAAGACCAAATACAAAACGAATGTAGTTGTTAAGTAAACGATCCAATTTATTAAGAAGATCTTGTGTTAGATCACAGTAATATACATCTGCATAATCAATTATAGGCAATAATAGAGACTTTACAAGCAATAGCTTTGTGTTAGCAGGTAAAAAATGTTTAAGCCTGTAAAATGATCTAAGTGTACCAGTTGGTCCAACTTAAATCTTTGTCTATTATCAAACTAAGATCTTTTACCATCGAACTATAGGAAATGGTAGTATCTTCATATGAGACAGGATTTATATATACTTGATCTAGTTTCTGAAGTTAACGAGTACTCCCCAATAATATCGCCTGACATTTGGAGGGATTTACTTTAACACCAAATTTGGCAGACCAATCGCTTATACTTTTTAAGTCCCTGTTTAATTTAGAAACAGCAATATTAATATCACTAGCCGCAGCTTGGCTATATAGTTGGAAGTTATCAGCATACAAGTGAAAAGAACTGCAAATTTCTGTACAGACTGAATTTATAAAAAGTGAAAAAAATCAAAGTTTCTGTTTAAATAATAGTATAGGGTAAGTAAGTAACCCTATATTATATAATATAATAATACATTAAATGGTTTGGGCTTAACTTCTGAGGATTTAATTATATCATTCAATTCTAATGTAAAAGCTTTTTTTTCTACTCTTTAGCCTATTGCTTGTAACATTCCAGCCAAGTGTGGCCGCGGATTGGAAACGTCATTAGTCAAGTCAAATCTTTTTGCCACGTAGACCAAGTGCCTAATTATTATTTTCAACTAAAGTCACAAAAAATGTTATTTAAAGAAACAAAAATAAGAGCTTACGCAGCTACTATGCAAATTGATTTTAACATGTTTATACATGATATAGAAAAAATGAAAAATATAATGATGTTTTCCCTGTTGTCTTTATTTAACAATAACTGCTGATATTACAATCGGTGGTTTATTGCATTGTAACCCGAATACCAGTAGAACAAAAAAAAGTACACACAGCAGAAAAGGCAACACCTTTATTTATGCAAATTTTAAATTTTTTGAATCACAGTAAACAAGTCTTAGCCTACATTTATCAATACATTTTATTAAGGTACATGCGTGATTATGAGTATCAATAATTTATTTAAGTTCAATAATTTATTGAAGCTTTTCGTGAAAATCGGTGGAATGATCTTAGCCTCGGAAGGGTTGCTGTGGGTACACTGGCTGTACTGTTTCCAAAGGCTGAGGGTTCAATGGGATAAACTGAAGGGCTCGTAAGATGGCTTCTGGTGTTGGTGGAGGAGTAGGTAGGTGAGCACCTTCAGCATGGAATCCTGTAATAATAAATAACAATCATCTGATATCACATTGATAGTCGGCAATAATAAAAAAAGGATTCCAATATTAGCTGTGCACAAATATGGCAGTAGTTTTATAAGGAAAAGAAAAAAACAGACCTATGATCAATTTCACCCTCTAATCTTGTTTCTTTTGTGAGCATGGATTCCTACTCATAATACTTAAACATTTAGTTATTGTTTTAACTCTACATATTTTGAGATTTTACCCTAGTTTATTTAAATGCCTGCCATATGTTGAAAGTATATCATAAATTATAAATCAATTACCGTTTTCATCAGCAAAGAATTTTGTTTCAATAGGTATGCCCTCAGGGGAGGTGTAGGCATAGAAACCCTGAATTACTTGCGCTTCTGCATCCTTTATACCAAGATTCTTGATATAGCCCTGTTGCTGAGATACTATACCGTTCCCTCCCTCGAAGCTGTAAGAAAAATAAGATCGATATTAAATCAATTTATTATACTAAAAAATTAAATCTAAGCGTACTAAGGTTTCATCCACAGTTAAAAGTAACAAATAAAAAATTGAGCTTCAATAACGCATTTGAAAAATACTAAAAATAGTACTAGATTCATATTATTCTGTATGTTACAAAGCATGGTGTGAAAGATACTAGGGTTCTTACAAAATACAGCCCCCGGCGCCCAACCACACTTACCTAAGTACAAGAGTAATTTTTTGAACCAAAAGGGTAATTAGCGAAACCCTATTACTAAGACTCCACGTTCGTCCGTCCGTCCGTCCGTCCGTCCATCCGTGCGTCTGCCACCAGGCTGTATCTCATGAACCGTGATAGTAAGACAGTTGAAATTTTCACAGAAAATGTATTACTGTTGCCGCTATAACAACTTATATTAAAAAATGGAATAAAATAAATATTTAAGGGGGCTCCCATACAACAAACGCGATTTTTTTTGCTCGATATTGATAACCGCATCATGTAGACGCTTAAAATATTCAAAGAATATTTAGTTATATGGTCACTTTAAAAATAAATAATTAAATTTAAATGAAACAAATATTTAAGGGCGGCTCCCATACAACAAACGTGATTTTTATAGATAATTGTACGGAACCCTTCGTGCGCGAGTCCGATTTGCACTTGGCCGATTTTTATAATTATATTAAAAAAATGTGTTCTATGTTCAGAAACTAAATTTCAATATGCTACACACCCTGCTATATAAAATGGAATTTAGGAAAAATCACGCAAGGAACTTTACAAAATATACCTACCTTGCTGATTTAGATTATAGTTTCACATAAAACTGTTGTTGAGAAACGAACATCCTCAAATTACAAACGGTATTTTTTTTAACTATCAGTACAAATCAAATATTAAATAAACTACGAAATAATACAGTTAAATATGCAATATAGCAATTGTAAAACAAAATTATAGACAATATTTTGTCGTTCGAAGACTAAATTATAAAGTTAAATTTTGTGTGAGATTCTATACAGCATACTTCGGTCTTTTACTGCTTTAACTAATACAAAACGGATTAAAAACTATTTTATTGCTAACAAAAAGCTACAAGTCAGCTTACAGTCTACAACATTAATCATGAATTCGGAAAGTTCAAATTGATCCAGATGACATTTTAGCAAACATTTTCTTTCGCAATATTGATGCATTGTCACCCAATAAATCACATGATTATATAATATTTATTGCTCTTTTATAAATCCATATGACCATCAATAATATTTTACCGGCTTTTCAGATTTATACCTCAAATGTCCATGCCTATGATAAAGTTACGAAAGACATGTCCAGGTGAATCACAAATTAATTTCATTAAGCATTCAATATTCTAGACGCCAAAGTAATTCTTGATATTGATATCGTAAACTTTACTAATATTTTTTATTGTTCTTTTGTACTTATTAAGAATCCATAGAAGATACATTATTGTTTGAAATTCTGCTGAATAATTCAAACAGAAAGTGCATATAGACTGAAGACGTGTTTGTCATAAAAATTAACGTCAAATGAAAATTAGTGACGACTATTATTTGGTATGCGTGATCTACTTTACAAAGCTAATGCCAAATTCATCAGAATACCTAACAGTCATTTTATTTTAAGACTAGCTTTTGCCCGTGGCTCCACTCGCGTTTAAGTCAGTTATCCCGTTGGGATTTCTACAGCAAGTCCTTGATTGAATTTAATCCAATTTGCTTAGGCAAACTGTAACTGTAGTTACAGATTGTCGACGTGGAATCTGTTTACAGTTATTCCTGTAGGAAATTTTGGAATATCACCAAATTTTGGGACAAATAGTATGTCTTTCTCAGTCCCTTTCAACAACCTCTGTAACAAATTGTTGCTCTGCTGCCATGCTAAGCAATAACAAATAAACAAACTAACAAACAAATAGACTTTTACAAACAAATTAGTTACAATTTACGGGTTGTTATAAAAATTGCTGATTGTAGTATGTATGTCTGTATTTCAGTCATATAACCTACATCACCCATCACATTTATAGTTTTCGACCGACTTTTAAAATAAGAAGGATCCATTAAGGCAAATACTTGGCTCAATGTTTCAATACTTACGGGATTTAACCACAGAATAAGGAATGGTGTAGTTTTCACTCTTTAGTAGGCTGTTAAATTTGGTGTTAATTTTTATTACTTTTTTAATGACATTTACGATACTAATTGAATCATAACTGACGATAATAATATTTCATTAAGCTTTAGTTTATAAACCTATGAGTAAAAATTTGAATCAAAATTTACATTGTTATAAAATTGTCTATAATTGAGTGTGACACTATAAATAATAATAAGCCTAAATTTGTAACGGAAAGCAAAACAAGTAGGTAAATAAGTGATGTAAGCGCATCTAATATACAAATTAACTCATTTTCAGGTTAAAAATATAAAGTATTACCTGGACTGGAATGACCCATCAGGATTGATTTCATGGGCCTGCTTGAGGATTGGTATGAATGGTAGAATTGGCTGTGGTAGGTTCGGGTTGTACTGAGGCGCTGCTAGGCCAAATGACACGAACGCAAACAGTAAAACTATCTAAAAATAAAAGAAAAATAGATAATTTAGGTTTTTATACAAATTAATACTAATTTCATACAGTGGAAATCTGATAGAAATAGTTTGACAAACTTTATTATAATTGGTGAAATAAATCTACAAAAAATGAATTATGCTGCTGAATTTACCATAAAATATGGCAGGCAAAAAATATATAAAAATAAGGATATTTTATAAAAAAGGACCCATAATCTATTATATAATCAAGAATAACTATAAATAAGAAAGCCAAACTCGCGAGTTAATATTATAGCAAATCACCAATTAATATTTTTTATGCTATAGGCTAAAACCTATATCATAGCAAGCTGTTAGATGTTTATGAGATGAATCTTAACAGATAACTGAATAAAATTTTGAATAGCTTTATTAAATATGAACACTAGTATATTTCAATTTTTGCAGAATAGATTTTAAGGTCTCGTCAAACGAAAAATCATTCAATTAAATTACTCTTAAATTAACTACATGTTAACTCTGGGGCAGATTTTCTTATATTTTAGACTAATTTGCCCATTCTCTTTTCCTGTACATTGTGTATTGAGGGTGGTAAGGAGAGAATTACTTAACGAGAGGCAATTCAAAGCCTATGGCCGAATTAATGACTCGAGATAGTTATTTGTAATATCCGTACCGCCTGTGTTACGCACAATGTTTTTCATCACATTTGCGAGTAAATAAATAAAATATGCGGTGAATTAAAAATAAACTCATCAAAACACAATTTAAATAGCGGGAATAGAAGTAGAGAAAATATATTGGGTTAGATCAGATTCAGGTGGCGCTATCTAGAGAATTAAAGATTTAACAAGTTTTGGCTGAAGTAAAAATTGTAATTGCTTCTAGTGTGCACGTAGATAATATTTTGAACAGACAGCTTTTATATATACTTGATAGAATAGGCGCGTCATTACCCCCCGTGGGTTCTATGAACGCACGTTTTACTTTAAGAAAGTAAAATATACTCAGAAAAAGCCTGTTGGAGTAATTAAAATCTTAGCACCCGGTTTGCCTGCACGTAACGACACTGTTTATGAGTAATGTGATAAAAATTATATAAAGTTATATCTTATTATTTACTAGACTGTTTTTATGTCGCAAAAATAAAGTTTTCAACTATGATAACAACATAACAATTTACTAAAGATTATAAAGATTATAGCATTATAATTCCGCCTCCTTGGCATTATTCCTGATGCAATGTTACAGGAAGCTGTCTTATGAAAACCACTATACATTATGGTAATGAAATTGAGAAAATATTTCTTTAGGGCAGCTCTCCATACATTTTACTTAGAGTTTTTTTTTGCGCACACTATTATGAAGAGTGTTTATATTAGGTAGTAAGTGGAAAATTCATTTAAGAGTTTAAAAAAATATGAGTCTGAAAAAAATAAGTATTATAGCGCCCTATTAATACTTCTAATTTTTTCACTTAATTAAAAACGATTTATATGTATTTCACATATTATCCGCAATAATTCTCATTCTACGGCAGTGTACGACACGCTGCACTTGCCCAGTTTTTTTTACTTTTCCAAAAGTAGTGCAGGGAAGTAACTCGGTTTTTAATAAGTTTGTAAATGTTCTCGTTTATTTAATTGTAATTGTTATGCTCTTATACGTGTAGAGAAAGTAATAAAGAGCAAGTATGGAACTGGTACTGGAAAAAAATATACAAGTTTTTAAATTATATATAGGATATTATTACTGAATCCTGACTAGTATCATTTGTTGATTTTTTTACATCACTAAGGTGGCAATCAAGCTTGCCGTCCGGCTGATGGTAAGCGGTCACCGCAGCCTAAGGACGCTTGTAACACCAGGGGTATCACTCGCACGTTGCCAACTCTTCAAAAATCTAATTACTTCTACCTTGAAGATCCCCATACTGTAGTCCTTAGAGAAAACCTTGGCAGGGAGCTCATTCCACAACCCAAGTTTCGCTCAAACCGCACTGTATGCGACCATTTCGGTTATAAAGTGTAAGAATGAATTCTCTGCCGATGGTGAGCGGTGCGAGGGTAGAAAGTAGCCGTGGGCATCATTTCGAACAATTCCTTAGAATACATCTAATTGTAAAAGCGGTAGAACACACACAAGGAGGCAAAGTCTCTCCTCAGACTTAAGAGCTCGATACGGTAAGTGAGTTTGGGATCGTCGACAATTCTCACAGCTAGTCATTGAACCGAGTCAGAAGGGCAAAGCTATTATCCAGGTGCCCCTCCTATAGATGCCAGCAGTACTCTATTGATTAAAATGTACATTACAAAATTTACATTGCCATAAAATATTAACTACTGTAACCGATTAACATAAGCCAGGCCGTCTACTCGTTAGCCACCTTAGTGGTATAAAATTTGCTCACTGCCGGTAAAGTTATCAGCCAACATATACACCATAAGTTTCGCATTAGAGTGGCGTCGTTGAACTACACGACGTGATTTTATAGTCCTTGGTACACACAGTCCATATCTTGAAAACTACTTAACCGATTTTGATGATACTTGCAATGATCCCTAATTTGCATTATACCTAATTCAACAAAAGATATATAATTACTGAAATCTGATCACTAGTTTTTGAAACATACACTTATGAAACTCGTTACATCTGTTTAGAAGCCCGCATAGATAAATAATTAGTGTGCATTTTAACAATATTACATATGTATATGCGGGTCAAATTGATAACCCAATTTTTATTAAAGTCGCTTAAAAATTCCAAGGTTGGATTTTGTAGTGGTATACCTGGATACGCCTGGTCGTGTCTGACGCAACGAAAGGACTGAATTTATTAAATTTACAGGCATTTATAGACGTTGAAAAATATTTGGATACAGAAAAAACCTTAATTTGTTACGAAAAACGTTTGTTTTTGATCTAGTAAATTAATGCTTTTAACTTGATTTTTTTGATCAATACAACAGCTTTTAATATTTTTTTATATTAATATTATTAGATTCAAAATTAATGGTTTAAAAAAAAAATGTAGTAAAATGTATAAAACCGCATGACAAATAATTTTTGCATTTACTTTATTAATAGAATTTGTTTAGTAAAAGCTAAATGAATTTCGATAGTAAATTAATGATAAACGTAAAAAAATCTCTTTTAGATAAAATCATTAAGTTAATCCAATTAATTCAATCCTTTGTTCTAATTAGACTTACCGATTTCATTTTGAAGCTGTTTTTTTGTTGTTAGATTTTAGTTTTAGTGGTTGTGATCTTCGGATGATGTGTCTGGAGGGAATGATTTTTCAGATCAACTCAGTCAGCTTTTATACGAGTTTGCTAGCGTGTTGGCGTTGCCTCGTGAAATTGGAGTAATTTATGCATGTGCATCAGTAGACGCAGACATTAAAGCTCCGCCTTGTCGCCCGCTTGTTATACGGTTATTACAATCATTTGTTAAATTGGTTTTTTCGTTTAATTCAAAATATTTTTTGTTTTGCACCTTTGAAGTTTCGTCATTTGTTTCGTCATTACATCATAAGAAAAAAATTAAAATAAAACCTTTACTGTTTCAAATAAAAGAAGAAATGATACTAATAATAAAACAATATACACAACACTTTTAATAATTTATTTTATTTTTCTTATATTGTATTTATATCAGCTGCGCTACCCCACAATAAGATAACATTTGTCATTAAATTGTGAAAATAGCTGAACTATACTATTTTTGCAGTGACAACATTGGTCAATTGTCTAATTTTATTGATCGTTTACACAGCCTAGCTAAGTTTTTTAGCTAGATTATGAATATGAGGACACCATTGAAGTTTAAAGTCCAGCGTTTTGCTGAGAAAGACTGTTTAATCAACGAATTATAATTGCTCCGTATTGATATTAATACAGTTCTGGATCTGATTTGGTAAAACATTTGGTAAATTTTACAAATTTAGTTTTTTTGTCACTAAGTAATAAATTATTAGCGTTAAACCGATATACAATCTTATTAAGGGTATCTTTGGGAAAATTTGAGATTTCTTTGCCAAAACTTAAAAAAAAAACATTGAAAAGGGGTCACATTTTTTTATACTGTTTTTAAGTATTTGTTGTTATAGCGGCAACAGAAATACATCATCTGTGAAAAATTCAACTGTCTAACTATCACGGTTTATGAGGTACAGTCTGGTGACAGACGGACAGACAGACAGACAGCGGAGTCTTGTAATAGGGTACAGTCTTTACCCTTCGGGTACGGAACCCTAAAAACATTTGTTGTTTTATGTACAGTGCAACAAACTCTTCTGAACCTCTGACCTTGGGTCTTTGATCAATAGTGACGTAAGTTCACACAATTTCAATATGGACACTGTAGTTTTGATTGTTTGACCACCGGGTCAGAAAAGTATAAAATATATACAATAGTAGATTGTTAAACATGGGATGTAAGTCATCAATTACTCTATGAGATATTAAGACACACAAACGAGTTAAGCGAAGTGGTGCTTAGAGTTCGAGGAGGGAATTGATCACTTACACCTGAGTTAAACACTCTTCTTTTCATAACGTCTGCAAGGAAACCAGTGAAAACAAAACAGTACATTGTTCACCAAGGGTTGAAAGTGACTGATTACCGACGAGGGTGCAGTTTGTAGTTTAAAACAAACGAGGTGGGAATCGTCTTTCATCCCGAGTGATGCATTTACATCTACACTACAAATGCGAGGATAATAAAATATAATTCATTAAAGTTTTAATTTACTTAATAAATATTAATTCACTTTTATAAACATAGATGGCGCTGTACCGGATAATTACAAGCTATGGTTATGTTTTCTGTTGTTTATAAATAATGAGTTATTTTCATTAAAGTGAAATTGGTTCGCTTTTATAATCACAGATAACACTGTACCTAATAAAAAGAAGCTATTTAATTGTTACGTCAGCTTTTAAATAGAAAGTGCTTATTTTAAAATAAAATAAAAAAGATACTACACAATTTTTATTTTTATTTCGCGGGTTTTTTTGTCAACCCTCACTTTGATTTTCGTGAAATGATTTTTTACGACCATTTCGCTGGGTTAAATGAATGTGAGTGCAGAAAACGATTAGTTTAAGCATTTGGAGACTATGCACCGTCACGTGCAACAGTTTTCTGGTGGTTTACTCAATTCAAACAAAAGATCACCTTGAATGATGATGAAATAAGTGGTCGTCCCGCGACTTCAGTCCCAGCGGATGCATCCCAGCTGTAAAAAAAAATGTTAAGGAAGACCCAAAAATGACTTATTAACAAATATCCTTAAAATGTGATTTTATATTACCGGCTTGTTGCTAGGCAATTATTTTCCGAATGCGTTCTCTCCTCATTCACTGACTGCAAATCAGAACAAAGAAACAAATTTGAGAAACTGTATTAACTCCTTTTACTCGTTATCAGTGTCATTACGTTTAGGTAAAGCGAGTCCACAGGCTTTTTCTTTGTCACTTTTCTCAAAGCAGAGCGCGCGTTCATATAACTTACGGGCGGTATGCGCATATCCTAAGAAGTAAAAAGCTGTCTGTTCAAAATATGAAGTACGCGCACACTATAAGCGAGCAATAAAATAACAAGTCTTACCTAGGAGAAAAATACTGACGAGAGGCTATCTAGAAGCCAAAGCCTAAAGGCCAAAGTCTTTAAATTGAAATAGCAAAGATAGAAATAGAGAAAACAATGCCACCGTCAGATTGCTAAAAATATACAGAAAATTTATGCACAGCTTTTAAGTTTAGTATACTTGATAAAAAAGGCATGTTATTACCGCCCGTGAGATCTATGAATGCGCGCATTGATTTAAGAAAAGTAAATATAAAAAGAAAACCGACGTAGTAACACGTTTTGCGTGATGGGTTTTATGGATCAAAAGATAAAAAGAGCCCTTCAAAAGCTTAACAAAAGGACCCTGCTGACACCCTTTGGAAACGGAACTCAAAAACTTCCAATGTAACCTTAAAATATCGTTCCAACATGATTCTTTCTATAATAAAAGTTTGCATTTACATGCAAATGCAAAATAAATAATGGGAACAGTATGCAAGCAAATTGAATAGACAGAAATAAACCTCAAACTAGAACTAGTTTTATTGATAAACTTTTAATTTAATTTACTTCATTATTACTTCACATAATACAGGCGTGAGCATTTAAATGTTAATTAAATGAATTTGGAATTAGTTAAAATAGTTATTATCTTTCAAGGAATGTGATAACGATTTTACAGAAGCGTTTCTAAGATCTAAGACTATGTGAAAAAAATGGAGGTGAGCTGTATTGGAGCCAAGGCCACTTAACTTTGGAAATTCATGTATTAGGCAATAAATGTTTGTTAAAAAGAAACCAGCTTAGTGCGAGTCAAACTCACTCTCTGAGGGTTCCGCACAACCATCTGGTTGACTAATGCACAAAACCCATACTTTTATGGAAATAAGAAACGATGGACCGATTTTAAACACTACTTGCGAGACCTCCTTCGAAAGTCTCAATGTAGAGTCTCGGGTATCTCGTTTTCGCAAGTTGGAAGAACTAAATTTAAAGTGATATTTCTCACCTTTCTGTATCTCTTCCAGTGTTCGAGATAATTTTTGTAAAAAAACCCCTCAATCATTTAGACGTTTCATCAAATTCATGTTGAAGTATATATACATAATTAAATAAGTCAATAGCATCAAATTTAACCAAGTTATGATAAAAATAAATTTGTATCCTATTTTTTTCGGCAACAAAAAAACTAAAAATCACTACATTATTACCACCCCAATTTGTGGTAATAATCATTACTACTTCATATCAATTTATTTATGTACTTGTGACATGCTCTAGAAGTTTTAAAATTAAACTCGGAAGTGGTTAGATTTTTTGGAGCTTAAAGTAAAAAGGATATACGAACTCTGTCAGAGTTTTGTAGTTTTGCGAAACAGTGCCTTTACTTCAAAATAATTTAAAAACTGTTGATGATGAGTACAAATCATCAGCAACGGTTTCGCTTTTCTGAAAATTTTCTTTATTTTGCCTGTAGGGTAAAAATTTAACAACATAAAACCGTTCAAAGTTTGCATATTTTCGTAAATAGTAGCTTGTACAAGCTTTTTCAATAAAAACCCTTACAAAAATATGCTTCTATATAAAACTTGAAAACACACACAAACTTGAATCTATTTAGCACATATATATATCACACACACACATATATGTGTGTGTGATAAATATACGAGTCAAATAGGTTAAGGGAGTACAAAAAGAAAACGAAACTCAAAACTAAAACTAAACCATCTGTTGAACTTATGTTCATATATTGTTCCCATGATCAGTAGGGGTTGTTTTTTAAGGGCTTCAACCACTCTATGGATCGGGACGAAACTTGACACACATACGGCCGATCCTAATATGCGATCTTAATCTATTTTCAACAATCTAAGATTCAATTTGCGATCCATAAGTTGCTTAATGTGTGCTAATATTCAATCGATGGATTGAATCCTCAATCCGTTTTTGCAATCTATCCTCAGGAGGACGGATCGCCATTTTAGGATCGATGTTTGTTTGAAAACGACAACTAATGTGTTCACATATTCGATCTTTGGATTTTGACAGCTCTTTTTTAGTTATCTGTAATCTGTTTATCCGATCGCCCGAATTCGACGGCTACGAAGAGAGATTTCTGCATTTTAATTCAGGTTACTTGTTTTACATCGAAATTATGGCTGCAACAATATTTTCAAGTGATAGCGACAGTGATTTGGACGTAATAACACAAACTTTGGATTCAGAAAGTGATGAAGAGATGAACCAACGTAGAGCTTCTCGATCACGAAAATACAAAAGAGTAAATTATATGCACACCCAATGTCTCAATGATGCAGAATTTACTTTTAGATTTAGACTAAATAAACCTGCGGTAGAGTTACTTTTGACCGAAATAATTCCTTATGTAAAAGTAACCTCAAAACGGTAAGAACAACAGACACGAAATTCAAACTTAACTAAACCTACCAAAGATATATACATAATCTCTCAATATTGTTATTTTTTTTGCAGAAATGATGGAGTTTCACCTCTGCATCAATTGTTATTGTCACTCCGGTTTTATGCATTAGGAACAATGCTCGTTTCGGTAGCTGATTTTATTGGTGTGTCTTCGGCCAGCAAAATAGTCAGCCAAATTTCTTATGCTATTGCTAGACTTTATGATAAATATGTTTTCATGCTCCGAAACAGTGCAGAGGAATTTTATTTGATAGCACAAGTTTACCCGAGTTCTTGGTGCTATTGACTGCACTCATGTACGGATACAGTCTTCATGTATGTATAAATTACTTTGGGTTGCATAAAGTACTGTGTCTTCTCTGTGTTGACTAATGTATGCATTGCATTTTTTTAGGTCACACAATTGGAGAAGAATTCAGAAATCGGAAAGGATATTTTTCCCTCAATGTTCAAGAAGTCTGTGATGCGGACTCGAAACTTATGAATGTTGTAGCTCGTTGGCCTGGATCTGCACATGATGCTATCATATTTAATAATTCTGTTTTAAGAGGTAGGCAGTCCTTGGAACTGATGATTATAATATTTATATCTGAATTCATACAATATTTAATCTTCTCTTTTTTGTTACAATACAGTGTGATGGTGGTGCTTTTGGCAATCTTTGGTTACTCGGAGATAGTGCATATCCAAATAGACCTTATTTATTAACTCCACTACTAAATTCTGTTTCAAGAAGTGATCAGAGATATAATGAGGCACAAATTAAAACCAGAAATAGTATTGAACGGTAAGTTTTAAAGTTCCTTTCTTTAGGACCATTATATATACAAGGGATGATCAAAAAGTAATTATAATCAAATATTTCTAGTATTCACAAAAATCTATAAAAAATAGAGAGCTTGCTTAAACCTTTACTAGTAGGTACAGGTTAAAGGTATTTAAACCCACAGTCATATTTTGTAACTTCATTCATTTTATGTCAAGTCAGAGCCGTCATCAAAACTTCTGCATGAAAAATGTTCTAATGTTTTATATCGATCTACTACTACTTTTTGATCACCCCTCGTATTCATATATTATACATACAATCAAAACAGCATAAAATTAGAAAGAACATATTTTACGTTTATTTTATTTTATCTTACTGTTGGCACCTATGTTGCATTGCTCCATAGCAGTTTGAAGAACACTTAACCAGTTAGAAAGTACCTATGAAATACACACTAGACAGCATATTAGCATTGACTATTTTCTAATTGAAACAAATTTTTATTTTCAAAACTTTTGCAGTATGAATTTAGAAACAAATGATGTAAATGAAGTTCTTCAAAATATCGAAGATCAAGATATTGGACACAGAACATATCTAATTAATATTTATTTTTAAACTTATTTTGTTAATTGTAGTCAGTATTGTAGTTTAGTTATTTTTTTTAGTAGTCTTATAGTTGGTTTGGTTAAGAATTAGTATGTAGTAATTTGTAATTTAATAAAACATTTGAAATGAATATGTTTATTTTTGTTCCGAGCACAGCCAATCCTGGTGTAACCCTTACAACCTAAATGATTTGTATCATCATTGTATTGGATAGATTTAAAATAATAGCTCTTATTTTGATTACTTTTAAAATTTATAAAAATGGAATATAAACCTTATACATGTTAATAAAATTGAGCTGTCACATGTATAAAAGCTTTGGTGCGAGTAAACGACAAGTGAGTCAAGAAAGTTACATGTTAGTCTCCGGTATCTGATTGATATGGAAAACAGGCATGATTGTATTATTGCCTAAAGCTTTGTCATATAGAGAAAATAATGACTTCTATGTGTTAAATAGGTATCTGATATCTAATTATCTTCTTTGTATACATTGATACATCAACATTAACTTCTATGTAATATCACCTGAAACCAATATTTCTTAATAGCGAGATGTAGCAATAGATTTGATGCAAGTTTGATGTGTAACGAAAATAATATGAAGCTGATAAAGAAAAAACGGTAATCAACTCTTACTTATATATTATAATAATAAAAACACACAACCTGAATAAAACAATAAAATTTAATATCTAATGTTAACTTACATAATTAAAATTATAAATAAATTATCTATGCAGAAAAATAAAATTAATTTTAATAAAACTTTTATTAAAAAGAGAATTAAAAAAACTAATTTTCAATCAGTATTGTATTTTAATTCCCTAATTTCTAATTTTAATTTTTCATTTTCTAATAAAATGTTTTCTAACTTAGCATCTAAAATTTTCTTCTTGACATTATAATACTCAAGCTAGGTTCCTGGCTGTACGTCCATCATTAGGTTTGACAAATTTGCGTTTGAAACCTGAAAAATATAACCTTTATTGTAAAAATTAGAAAGGGACATCAAGTTAATATTTTCTTTCTTAGAAATATAATTTGATTTTTAAAAAACCCTAAATGACAAAAATATAACATAAATTAACAAAGAATCACAAGAATTTAAAAGTGGATATATTTTTACATATAAGAAAAAGTAGTCAAGCGCTAGTCTGCCTTGCACACACTGGGCCAAGTTCAAAAACTTATTCTACTGTGGAAGAGTTTAATACTGTCTCATTTGTTTGCTTTGGTAGAAAAGTGTAATTACTATTTAGTGTCAGTGATACCTAGATTGACAGCTTCATACTTTACTTTACTTTAAAGGATTTTTTGTTTATGATTCTAAACTTTTGCTACTTGTTAGAATTATTTAAAGAAATTACCACTAGCTCTAGGAGTATTCATTAGAAATTTTTCTCTTTGTATAGATTTTACTAATATAGTAACTCCACTACCACTAGCTGTTTCCACTGTGCCCTGAATTGGAAGAAGTTTTATATCGTCGACAGCCATTACACTGTCAACACCCAAATTTATGACCTGGGGATTGCACTCCACAAAAATCCCAGCACCACCTTCACCACCAACGCTACCATCACCATCATAATTCTTTATAGCTTTGGGTTCTGCATCACCTCCTAATTCAACAATGAATACATCCGCTGTACCCCCCAACAGAGTGGATACACGATCCAGAATATAATCTGGAGCTATGTAATCCTGAGGATCTCCACCAGTCTGAAATAAAATATATTGCTTACAACACTATCTTTTTTACCCGCAGTTATGCTCTGACATGTAATAACTTGTAGTTTTCAAAGATGATAAATGTCAACATGGCATGACACTTTGAGAATGTTTCAGTTAATCTATGATGTGTGACAAACTTTATGATTACATTATCTTTATGTCATATTATTGCAAACTGCTTGTAATATTTAAAAAAAATTTGGACAACTCTATCTGGTCTCCATCTAAGCAAGGCATATACCAGACAACTAATACAAATACTCATTTACTTAGGTAAAACCGACTCAAAACAAACACAAATTATCATTACATTAATGCTTGTCCTGTAAATGCATTGAATCTATGCTCCTCGGTTTAGCAGGCAGAATCACTTCAAATCTGCCAAGGCAGATATTGTCTGATCAAATATTTTAAAACATGTTTTTTCTTGCAATTCAACCAGGTACTTACACTAGTTTCATGTCACTGATAAGTGAGGAAACTAAGCACAACACAACATGTTGTATAACAGTACAGTAGTAACCGTTGCTAGGTACCTTATGCTGATCTAAATCACCTTTAGTCCAGGAGGAACTTGCGAGCGCGCGGAATTAACAATTAAAAAAAAGATATAAACAATGAAATTTTTTAAAATCTCTTTTAACAATATTATTAACAATTGTATAAATAATTAAAAAAAAATATTACTTAGACATTATGTTTTTTTTTTAATATATTTTTCATGGGTCGAAAGTACCCAAATTTGAGATTTTTCGAACCTTTAAAAATTCATATCTTTAAAAATTTAACTTTATCGTTAAAAGTCATAGGACCTTTTTTATTGGTATTTCAATAAAGAATATGAAAAAAATTTGTCCGGTTGAAAAATAACAATCCTTTGCAATTGTTTAAACAATTTCGGTTTAAACAATATGGCACCGGGTTGCGCCATGGCAGCATGCTTTTATATCATTAGAAGGGCAATTTGAAGAGGATCGCATAAAAAAATTGAGGTCGAATAGTTTTCGGTACTCATGCGCCGATTCCTCCTGGACTATTTACAAAAAAATGTATTTATTCTATGTAAAAGTACCTATCACTTTCAGCATTATGTAAGGTGTAGATAAATAAGCAATTTAGAAGACTGATACAAAGATACTTTATGCTAATCGTTAATTATTGCAGACTCAAAAGTTTATTATCACCGTGTACTTACTTTCAAATTATTCATGCGTATTGCAGTACTCCGTTTGTGAGAATTCTTTTTAAGATTTTCCCACTTAAGACGAAGTTGCTGTGGAGTACGATGACATGAAGTTGTAGCGTTAAAGCAATCAGAAATGCGAACCCATTCTTAGTTCTTGAATTTGTTAGATGTAGCGTTGGTGGTTTTGTTGTTTATAATCTTACCTTTTTCAATGAATTGAAGTAAAGTTTTCGTCTCATCTTTCGACAACGGCCTGAGTTTGATCTGAAATAAACAAACATCGTTAATATATGAAATATAGACGAAATAGAGGAAGTTAACTGAGAAAAACTAATTTTTTTGGCGCGAAGTCCGTGTAACCAGATAAGTTACATACAGTAATATATGATTGTATTAGATTAAATAATTGGGTAGGTACTCAAATTTTCTGCTTCCATCGTTAAATTTCGACTAAGAATTAAATTTCTGCAATTAACTAAAAAACGTTTGGAAAAAGTGGTTGTAGTTTGTAATTCAAACACAGCAAAAGAAATACAGACAACAAAAACAAACAAAAGTAAGCAACGTTCCGTTTCACGCCGTTAACCCAATTTAGGGCGGGCGGAGTTAGAGTCTACTAAATCATAAATTATGTTCCTAAGGGTCAGCTCAGACGCGACATTTATTAGGTAGCAACACATTATGGACCTTGTATACTAGACAAAAAGAAACAAATTATAGTGAGAGGTTACGTGTCAAAGTACACCAAGATGCGTGACGTTGGGATGCGTGTATTTTTTTCTGGTAAACAAGGTCCATAATGTGTTGCTATCTCAAAAATGCCGCGTCGCGTCGTGTCTCGGTCTGAGCTGACCCTAAGTGTCAATTGACATTTACTTATTTTATATAACGATAATTTCAATCGATTTCACGCTCGAATCTGTAATTCTAAAATTATTTTCAAATAATAGTTTCCATCCCTAAAAAATGAGAAGCAACCCCCGGCACAACTTTCAAGTAGCCCACTACTAAGTAGAACCTTAATTCAAATTTTTGTGCAAATTGGTGCTGTTTGGTGAAATCATACATCATAGGTATTTTACATTCAATGACTGGACTATGTAATCATTCAATGACTGGACTATGTAATCATTCACATTGGGGCTTCCGCCACTCAGAAGGTAAATAATGAAACTCTAAAAATTATACAACTGAAGACATTTGTAGGGTTCCGTACCTCAAAAGGCAAAAACGGAACCCTTATAAGATCACTTTCTTGTCCGTCCGTCCGTCTGTCTGTCCGTCTGTCAAGACCCTTTTTCTGAGAAACGCCTGGAGGTATCAAGCTAAAATTTATGTCAAATAGTCAAGTCTACTGTCCCTTAGAGCTGTGAAAAAATCAAACTTTCAGGCCAATGCAAAAAAAAATTCCCAAATTTTCGAAACTCGCAAGGGAATCAAAACCTATAGTGTACTTTCCGTGAACTCAGAATCTTGAAATTTGGTACGAAGCAACGCCTTATAGTACAGATAAAGGAAAAATTGCGAAAACAATAATTTTATTAGTTACATCATAAAACAAAATATTTTTAATAATGAACAACAACATATAACAAGTTTGCACGGAAGCCAAACTCGCGCCAAGTGGTTTTTTTTTTCACATAACTCTGGTGCTCTTGGGCCAATCTTTACTAAATTTTAATAGGATCAATTCGCGGATTAGTCGTTCTATCGGTTTATAAATGACAGTATTCTGAGGTAATAAACAATAAAAAAAACCTTATTACAATTTAGAAAATCAGAAACATTTAAACAACTAAGATATGTAGATTTACTTAGTGATTGATGGCTTTCAAAATGATTTAATTGAAAATATGCCTCCTAATATACCTTTGCTAACCCTAGAGATTACAATACAGTATAATGCACACTGGGTTGGGTAACCATGAAGCGTCAAATTGCCAATCATCCGTGAAGGTTCACTTGCCCGTAGGTATTAATTTACCGATTTTCAATTAGGTGCCTATCTTCACACGGTGCTGCACAAGCTGTGATGATGTTGTTATAAACAATTGTTATAAAATAATTCTATAAATGGCTTGCAAATTGGTACGAGAATTAATCATGATTCTTAATAAGGCATATATCAATTATTCAAACACTAGTTAGACACTAATTTTGTGAGGACAACACATACGTTGAAAAAAAGAAGTCCACAATCCGCACTTCAAAGGCTCAAATCACCCTTGTTGGAATAGGCCTTACAAATGGGGATGTAAGTGGCTGATCAGAAGGAAAAAGAGGGCTTTACTAATTTATCTATGTACTTTAGTAATTAATGACCTTCCTAATTCCTTCCTGAGAATGACATAGGTTACTTTAGAGCCTAAATTAATAGTTAAGACAGGAATATCTGTAACTGAATTCTACGAGAATAACTATAGTCCATGTCTATAGTCTTTGATAGCCAAACTTTTCTACTATAATTAAGGAGTTACCTAAGAAATCCTATACTGATACCCCAATCTAGCGCATGCGCAGCCACTGGCAAAAGCTAGTGTTCCTTTTTTGTTTTTTTTATTTTGTACATGCACAAAAATGAGAAGCAACCCCCGGCACAACTTTCAAGTAGCCCACTACTAAGTAGAACCTTAATTCAAATTTTTGTGCAAATTGGTGCTGTTTGGTGAAATCATACATCATAGGTATTTTACATTCAATGACTGGACTATGTAATCATTCAATGACTGGACTATGTAATCATTCACATTGGGGCTTCCGCCACTCAGAAGGTAAATAATGAAACTCTAAAAATTATACAACTGAAGACATTTGTAGGGTTCCGTACCTCAAAAGGCAAAAACGGAACCCTTATAAGATCACTTTCTTGTCCGTCCGTCCGTCTGTCTGTCCGTCTGTCAAGACCCTTTTTCTGAGAAACGCCTGGAGGTATCAAGCTAAAATTTATGTCAAATAGTCAAGTCTACTGTCCCTTAGAGCTGTGAAAAAATCAAACTTTCAGGCCAATGCAAAAAAAAATTCCCAAATTTTCGAAACTCGCAAGGGAATCAAAACCTATAGTGTACTTTCCGTAAACTCAGAATCTTGAAATTTGGTACGAAGCAACGCCTTATAGTACAGATAAAGGAAAAATTGCGAAAACAATAATTTTATTAGTTACATCATAAAACAAAATATTTTTAATAATGAACAACAACATATAACAAGTTTGCACGGAAGCCAAACTCGCGCCAAGTGGTTTTTTTTTTCACATAACTCTGGTGCTCTTGGGCCAATCTTTACTAAATTTTAATAGGATCAATTCGCGGATTAGTCGTTCTATCGGTTTATAAATGACAGTATTCTGAGGTAATAAAAGAATAACTATAGTCCATGTCTATAGTCTTTGATAGCCAAACTTTTCTACTATAATTAAGGAGTTACCTAAGAAATCCTATACTGATACCCCAATCTAGCGCATGCGCAGCCACTGGCAAAAGCTAGTGTTCCTTTTTTGTTTTTTTTATTTTGTACATACCACTAAGGTGGCAAACAAGCATGCTGTCCGCCTGATTGCGGTCACTGCAGCCTATGTACGTTTGTAACATCTCTCGCGCGTTGCCAAATCTTCAATCGCAGGAGGAAGTTTCTCTGAAATTGCACTGTGCATGATCATTTAGGTTCCAAGATGTGACGATGAATTCCCTGCCAATGGCGAGCGGTGCGATGGTAGGAAGTAGCCATGTGCATCGTTTTGAACAATTCCTCAGAACATTTTCCATTATACTAGCGGTAGAACACACACAGGGAGGCAAAGTCTCTCATCAGACTTAAGGGTTAAGACTTAAGTCAAAAGGGCCCAGCTGGTATCCGGGTGCACTTGACCAGATATGGCAGCACTATTCCATATGGGGACAGGGCAAAAAAAATATATCAAAAATACCTAACAAACAATGAAACACAATTAGATATCATTGAACAAAAATGAATTATGTTATTATGTAAGATAAACGCATTTTGTAACTGAAAGCGTACGTATTTAATTAATAGGTAATTTTATATGATTTAGTATAAATTCATTTGGCGATAACAAACTATTCCAACAAAAAATATTAGCTTAAACAAATTCATTTAAAATCAATGAAAATAAATAATTTGACATCAAAATGTAATTTGCTATTATTAAAAGTATAATTAATTACTACTAATTGCCAAATGTAATCAGTCATAACATCGCTAATTACCTACTTAATTTACCAATATAAACGATATGGACACAAAAAAATGGTAAATACATACATACACGCTGGAGTGATACCCCAGGTATTGTAAGCACCCATAGTCTAAGGTAACCGCTTTTTATCGGGATTAGGATCCAGTATAATTTAAGTTTTTGAAGTAAAATTTTTAAATTTTTTTCTTAAATTTACATATATTGAATGCAGTTTTCATTTTTTTTATTTACTTTCCATTCAAAATTTTTATTTGCTTTTTTTTCGATACACAATACAATATTATAAATGTCAAAGTGAATTTGTTAACATGTTTGTAGGAATCTTAACGTCTCAACGATACATCTAATTAAGCTGAAATTTGGCCTTGGAACCCTAAGAGCAAGTTATTTTAAGGTTGTTGTGTCTCGAATCGATTTGGTGCGAGTAAACGACAAGTGAGTCAAGAAAGTTACATGTTAGTCTCCGGTATCTGATTGATATGGAAAACAGGCATGATTGTATTATTGCCTAAAGCTTTGTCATATAGAGAAAATAATGACTTCTATGTGTTAAATAGGTATCTGATATCTAATTATCTTCTTTGTATACATTGATACATCAACATTAACTTCTATGTAATATCACCTGAAACCAATATTTCTTAATAGCGAGATGTAGCAATAGATTTGATGCAAGTTTGATGTGTAACGAAAATAATATGAAGCTGATAAAGAAAAAACGGTAATCAACTCTTACTTATATATTATAATAATAAAAACACACAACCTGAATAAAACAATAAAATTTAATATCTAATGTTAACTTACATAATTAAAATTATAAATAAATTATCTATGCAGAAAAATAAAATTAATTTTAATAAAACTTTTATTAAAAAGAGAATTAAAAAAACTAATTTTCAATCAGTATTGTATTTTAATTCCCTAATTTCTAATTTTAATTTTTCATTTTCTAATAAAATGTTTTCTAACTTAGCATCTAAAATTTTCTTCTTGACATTATAATACTCAAGCTAGGTTCCTGGCTGTACGTCCATCATTAGGTTTGACAAATTTGCGTTTGAAACCTGAAAAATATAACCTTTATTGTAAAAATTAGAAAGGGACATCAAGTTAATATTTTCTTTCTTAGAAATATAATTTGATTTTTAAAAAACCCTAAATGACAAAAATATAACATAAATTAACAAAGAATCACAAGAATTTAAAAGTGGATATATTTTTACATATAAGAAAAAGTAGTCAAGCGCTAGTCTGCCTTGCACACACTGGGCCAAGTTCAAAAACTTATTCTACTGTGGAAGAGTTTAATACTGTCTCATTTGTTTGCTTTGGTAGAAAAGTGTAATTACTATTTAGTGTCAGTGATACCTAGATTGACAGCTTCATACTTTACTTTACTTTAAAGGATTTTTTGTTTATGATTCTAAACTTTTGCTACTTGTTAGAATTATTTAAAGAAATTACCACTAGCTCTAGGAGTATTCATTAGAAATTTTTCTCTTTGTATAGATTTTACTAATATAGTAACTCCACTACCACTAGCTGTTTCCACTGTGCCCTGAATTGGAAGAAGTTTTATATCGTCGACAGCCATTACACTGTCAACACCCAAATTTATGACCTGGGGATTGCACTCCACAAAAATCCCAGCACCACCTTCACCACCAACGCTACCATCACCATCATAATTCTTTATAGCTTTGGGTTCTGCATCACCTCCTAATTCAACAATGAATACATCCGCTGTACCCCCCAACAGAGTGGATACACGATCCAGAATATAATCTGGAGCTATGTAATCCTGAGGATCTCCACCAGTCTGAAATAAAATATATTGCTTACAACACTATCTTTTTTACCCGCAGTTATGCTCTGACATGTAATAACTTGTAGTTTTCAAAGATGATAAATGTCAACATGGCATGACACTTTGAGAATGTTTCAGTTAATCTATGATGTGTGACAAACTTTATGATTACATTATCTTTATGTCATATTATTGCAAACTGCTTGTAATATTTAAAAAAAATTTGGACAACTCTATCTGGTCTCCATCTAAGCAAGGCATATACCAGACAACTAATACAAATACTCATTTACTTAGGTAAAACCGACTCAAAACAAACACAAATTATCATTACATTAATGCTTGTCCTGTAAATGCATTGAATCTATGCTCCTCGGTTTAGCAGGCAGAATCACTTCAAATCTGCCAAGGCAGATATTGTCTGATCAAATATTTTAAAACATGTTTTTTCTTGCAATTCAACCAGGTACTTACACTAGTTTCATGTCACTGATAAGTGAGGAAACTAAGCACAACACAACATGTTGTATAACAGTACAGTAGTAACCGTTGCTAGGTACCTTATGCTGATCTAAATCACCTTTAGTCCAGGAGGAACTTGCGAGCGCGCGGAATTAACAATTAAAAAAAAGATATAAACAATGAAATTTTTTAAAATCTCTTTTAACAATATTATTAACAATTGTATAAATAATTAAAAAAAAATATTACTTAGACATTATGTTTTTTTTTTAATATATTTTTCATGGGTCGAAAGTACCCAAATTTGAGATTTTTCGAACCTTTAAAAATTCATATCTTTAAAAATTTAACTTTATCGTTAAAAGTCATAGGACCTTTTTTATTGGTATTTCAATAAAGAATATGAAAAAAATTTGTCCGGTTGAAAAATAACAATCCTTTGCAATTGTTTAAACAATTTCGGTTTAAACAATATGGCACCGGGTTGCGCCATGGCAGCATGCTTTTATATCATTAGAAGGGCAATTTGAAGAGGATCGCATAAAAAAATTGAGGTCGAATAGTTTTCGGTACTCATGCGCCGATTCCTCCTGGACTATTTACAAAAAAATGTATTTATTCTATGTAAAAGTACCTATCACTTTCAGCATTATGTAAGGTGTAGATAAATAAGCAATTTAGAAGACTGATACAAAGATACTTTATGCTAATCGTTAATTATTGCAGACTCAAAAGTTTATTATCACCGTGTACTTACTTTCAAATTATTCATGCGTATTGCAGTACTCCGTTTGTGAGAATTCTTTTTAAGATTTTCCCACTTAAGACGAAGTTGCTGTGGAGTACGATGACATGAAGTTGTAGCGTTAAAGCAATCAGAAATGCGAACCCATTCTTAGTTCTTGAATTTGTTAGATGTAGCGTTGGTGGTTTTGTTGTTTATAATCTTACCTTTTTCAATGAATTGAAGTAAAGTTTTCGTCTCATCTTTCGACAACGGCCTGAGTTTGATCTGAAATAAACAAACATCGTTAATATATGAAATATAGACGAAATAGAGGAAGTTAACTGAGAAAAACTAATTTTTTTGGCGCGAAGTCCGTGTAACCAGATAAGTTACATACAGTAATATATGATTGTATTAGATTAAATAATTGGGTAGGTACTCAAATTTTCTGCTTCCATCGTTAAATTTCGACTAAGAATTAAATTTCTGCAATTAACTAAAAAACGTTTGGAAAAAGTGGTTGTAGTTTGTAATTCAAACACAGCAAAAGAAATACAGACAACAAAAACAAACAAAAGTAAGCAACGTTCCGTTTCACGCCGTTAACCCAATTTAGGGCGGGCGGAGTTAGAGTCTACTAAATCATAAATTATGTTCCTAAGGGTCAGCTCAGACGCGACATTTATTAGGTAGCAACACATTATGGACCTTGTATACTAGACAAAAAGAAACAAATTATAGTGAGAGGTTACGTGTCAAAGTACACCAAGATGCGTGACGTTGGGATGCGTGTATTTTTTTCTGGTAAACAAGGTCCATAATGTGTTGCTATCTCAAAAATGCCGCGTCGCGTCGTGTCTCGGTCTGAGCTGACCCTAAGTGTCAATTGACATTTACTTATTTTATATAACGATAATTTCAATCGATTTCACGCTCGAATCTGTAATTCTAAAATTATTTTCAAATAATAGTTTCCATCCCTAAAAAATGAGAAGCAACCCCCGGCACAACTTTCAAGTAGCCCACTACTAAGTAGAACCTTAATTCAAATTTTTGTGCAAATTGGTGCTGTTTGGTGAAATCATACATCATAGGTATTTTACATTCAATGACTGGACTATGTAATCATTCAATGACTGGACTATGTAATCATTCACATTGGGGCTTCCGCCACTCAGAAGGTAAATAATGAAACTCTAAAAATTATACAACTGAAGACATTTGTAGGGTTCCGTACCTCAAAAGGCAAAAACGGAACCCTTATAAGATCACTTTCTTGTCCGTCCGTCCGTCTGTCTGTCCGTCTGTCAAGACCCTTTTTCTGAGAAACGCCTGGAGGTATCAAGCTAAAATTTATGTCAAATAGTCAAGTCTACTGTCCCTTAGAGCTGTGAAAAAATCAAACTTTCAGGCCAATGCAAAAAAAAATTCCCAAATTTTCGAAACTCGCAAGGGAATCAAAACCTATAGTGTACTTTCCGTGAACTCAGAATCTTGAAATTTGGTACGAAGCAACGCCTTATAGTACAGATAAAGGAAAAATTGCGAAAACAATAATTTTATTAGTTACATCATAAAACAAAATATTTTTAATAATGAACAACAACATATAACAAGTTTGCACGGAAGCCAAACTCGCGCCAAGTGGTTTTTTTTTTCACATAACTCTGGTGCTCTTGGGCCAATCTTTACTAAATTTTAATAGGATCAATTCGCGGATTAGTCGTTCTATCGGTTTATAAATGACAGTATTCTGAGGTAATAAACAATAAAAAAAACCTTATTACAATTTAGAAAATCAGAAACATTTAAACAACTAAGATATGTAGATTTACTTAGTGATGGATGGCTTTCAAAATGATTTAATTGAAAATATGCCTCCTAATATACCTTTGCTAACCCTAGAGATTACAATACAGTATAATGCACACTGGGTTGGGTAACCATGAAGCGTCAAATTGCCAATCATCCGTGAAGGTTCACTTGCCCGTAGGTATTAATTTACCGATTTTCAATTAGGTGCCTATCTTCACACGGTGCTGCACAAGCTGTGATGATGTTGTTATAAACAATTGTTATAAAATAATTCTATAAATGGCTTGCAAATTGGTACGAGAATTAATCATGATTCTTAATAAGGCATATATCAATTATTCAAACACTAGTTAGACACTAATTTTGTGAGGACAACACATACGTTGAAAAAAAGAAGTCCACAATCCGCACTTCAAAGGCTCAAATCACCCTTGTTGGAATAGGCCTTACAAATGGGGATGTAAGTGGCTGATCAGAAGGAAAAAGAGGGCTTTACTAATTTATCTATGTACTTTAGTAATTAATGACCTTCCTAATTCCTTCCTGAGAATGACATAGGTTACTTTAGAGCCTAAATTAATAGTTAAGACAGGAATATCTGTAACTGAATTCTACGAGAATAACTATAGTCCATGTCTATAGTCTTTGATAGCCAAACTTTTCTACTATAATTAAGGAGTTACCTAAGAAATCCTATACTGATACCCCAATCTAGCGCATGCGCAGCCACTGGCAAAAGCTAGTGTTCCTTTTTTGTTTTTTTTATTTTGTACATGCACAAAAATGAGAAGCAACCCCCGGCACAACTTTCAAGTAGCCCACTACTAAGTAGAACCTTAATTCAAATTTTTGTGCAAATTGGTGCTGTTTGGTGAAATCATACATCATAGGTATTTTACATTCAATGACTGGACTATGTAATCATTCAATGACTGGACTATGTAATCATTCACATTGGGGCTTCCGCCACTCAGAAGGTAAATAATGAAACTCTAAAAATTATACAACTGAAGACATTTGTAGGGTTCCGTACCTCAAAAGGCAAAAACGGAACCCTTATAAGATCACTTTCTTGTCCGTCCGTCCGTCTGTCTGTCCGTCTGTCAAGACCCTTTTTCTGAGAAACGCCTGGAGGTATCAAGCTAAAATTTATGTCAAATAGTCAAGTCTACTGTCCCTTAGAGCTGTGAAAAAATCAAACTTTCAGGCCAATGCAAAAAAAAATTCCCAAATTTTCGAAACTCGCAAGGGAATCAAAACCTATAGTGTACTTTCCGTAAACTCAGAATCTTGAAATTTGGTACGAAGCAACGCCTTATAGTACAGATAAAGGAAAAATTGCGAAAACAATAATTTTATTAGTTACATCATAAAACAAAATATTTTTAATAATGAACAACAACATATAACAAGTTTGCACGGAAGCCAAACTCGCGCCAAGTGGTTTTTTTTTTCACATAACTCTGGTGCTCTTGGGCCAATCTTTACTAAATTTTAATAGGATCAATTCGCGGATTAGTCGTTCTATCGGTTTATAAATGACAGTATTCTGAGGTAATAAAAGAATAACTATAGTCCATGTCTATAGTCTTTGATAGCCAAACTTTTCTACTATAATTAAGGAGTTACCTAAGAAATCCTATACTGATACCCCAATCTAGCGCATGCGCAGCCACTGGCAAAAGCTAGTGTTCCTTTTTTGTTTTTTTTATTTTGTACATACCACTAAGGTGGCAAACAAGCATGCTGTCCGCCTGATTGCGGTCACTGCAGCCTATGTACGTTTGTAACATCTCTCGCGCGTTGCCAAATCTTCAATCGCAGGAGGAAGTTTCTCTGAAATTGCACTGTGCATGATCATTTAGGTTCCAAGATGTGACGATGAATTCCCTGCCAATGGCGAGCGGTGCGATGGTAGGAAGTAGCCATGTGCATCGTTTTGAACAATTCCTCAGAACATTTTCCATTATACTAGCGGTAGAACACACACAGGGAGGCAAAGTCTCTCATCAGACTTAAGGGTTAAGACTTAAGTCAAAAGGGCCCAGCTGGTATCCGGGTGCACTTGACCAGATATGGCAGCACTATTCCATATGGGGACAGGGCAAAAAAAATATATCAAAAATACCTAACAAACAATGAAACACAATTAGATATCATTGAACAAAAATGAATTATGTTATTATGTAAGATAAACGCATTTTGTAACTGAAAGCGTACGTATTTAATTAATAGGTAATTTTATATGATTTAGTATAAATTCATTTGGCGATAACAAACTATTCCAACAAAAAATATTAGCTTAAACAAATTCATTTAAAATCAATGAAAATAAATAATTTGACATCAAAATGTAATTTGCTATTATTAAAAGTATAATTAATTACTACTAATTGCCAAATGTAATCAGTCATAACATCGCTAATTACCTACTTAATTTACCAATATAAACGATATGGACACAAAAAAATGGTAAATACATACATACACGCTGGAGTGATACCCCAGGTATTGTAAGCACCCATAGTCTAAGGTAACCGCTTTTTATCGGGATTAGGATCCAGTATAATTTAAGTTTTTGAAGTAAAATTTTTAAATTTTTTTCTTAAATTTACATATATTGAATGCAGTTTTCATTTTTTTTATTTACTTTCCATTCAAAATTTTTATTTGCTTTTTTTTCGATACACAATACAATATTATAAATGTCAAAGTGAATTTGTTAACATGTTTGTAGGAATCTTAACGTCTCAACGATACATCTAATTAAGCTGAAATTTGGCCTTGGAACCCTAAGAGCAAGTTATTTTAAGGTTGTTGTGTCTCAAATCGAGATCGGTCTGTCCAAGATCTCTGACTGGGGGCGGGAAAACTTGGTCCGATTCAACCCTTCAAAGACACAAGTCTGCGCGTTCACCGCTAAGAAAACCCCATTCACTGTAGTCCCACAATTCCAGAACACTCCCCTCTCCATCTCTAAGAGCATTGGGATCCTTGGCGTTGACATCTCCAGCGATGTTCAGTTCCGAGATCATTTGCTAGACAAGGTAAAGCTGGCGTCCAAAAAACTTGGTGTACTCAACAGAGCGAAGCAGTACTTCACGTCGGGGCAAAGGTTGCTACTTTACAAGTCGCAAGTCCGGCCCCATATGGAGTACTGCTGCCATCTCTGGACCCGGATACCAGCTTGGACCTTTTGACTCGGTTCAACGACGGGCTGTGAGAATTGTCGACGATCCCAAACTCACTTGCGGTATCGAGCCCTTAAGTCTGAGGAGAGACTTTGCCTCCCTGTGTGTGTTCTACCGCTTGTACAATGGATTGTGTTCTGAGGAATTGTTCGAAATGATGCCCACGGCTACTTTCTACCATCGCACCGCTCGCCATCGACAGGGAATTCATTCTCACACTTTGGAACCAAAATGGTCGCGAACAGTGCGGTTTCAGAGAAACTTCCTCCCGCGAACCCTTGGGTTGTGGAATGAGCTCCCTGCCAAGGTTTTCTCTAAGGACTACAGTATGGGGTTCTTCAAAAAAGAAGTTATTAGATTTCTGAAGGGTCGGCAACGCGCGAGTGATGCCCCTGGTGTTGCAAGCGTCCATAGGCTACGGTGACCGCTTACCATCAGGCGGACCGTAGGCTTGTTTGCCACCTTAGTGGTATAAAAAAAAAAAAATATAATTAGTTCCAGTATTTTTTAGTTTTTATATTGTTAGTCATTGGTATGCTGAACCTACATGTAGACTAATTTGTGACCACAGTAAATAATACTTATAAATAAAATACTGTGGGAAGTTCTACTTGTAATTTTACCATTTTATAGGGTTTTTTTTAACAGATAAAGGTCACTTTATGGATTTTAATGGAACTTAAAAAAAAACCAAACACTTTGTCAGTCCTAATTAAGATGTTTGGGTATGTGTAGTTTATTTATAACACAAAATACTTTACTGTTTCTCCTAGTTATGATGTACGTTAATCACAGCTGTAAGTTTTCTAAAAATCATACTAATATTATAAATCTGAAAGTTTGTAAAAATGTCTGGATGGATGTTTGTAACTCAATAAACGCTTCAGCCACTGGACTGGATCGAGATGAAAATTGGCACAACCATAGATAAGGTTTTTATCCCAAAATAATCAAAAGTTCCCGCCGGAATAACTATAGCTGACCTTTAACGAACTATAGCTATAGCTGAAGCTTGCTAAAGCAAACGTCATAAGTATAATTAATATATTAATGAGTTAATTAAGGAGTTCCACGCCGATAACCAAATTTAGGGCGGGCGGAGGCGCTGGCAAAATCTAGTCATTAATAAAACTTACCCATTTTGAAATACATGCAAGCTAAGTCACAGACATCATATAGTTTTTAAATATTTTTGATTAATTAAATATTTGTCAAAATAATTAACATATTCAAAATTTGTTTTTCTGCAATTTCTTTTTTGCTATTCACTTAATTTGATTTGCGACATCCTTTTAGCTTTAACCTTGTTTGTGGGTTAAGTGAGCTTATAAAATAAAAGTCTAAAGTTAAGTGACCAATAAAAATTATAGATTAATCACCATTACTATTTTTGGGGCCTCAACTATATTGGTTTGTTGGTATAAGATTACTTAACCTGCTAATTGCTCTGATACCCTTTTGGAGCTCCAAACCATAAATTTACTTTTCTCTCCAGTATTTCATATACTTAATAAAGGTCATTCTAATATCAATCTGGCTATTTATTCAAAGTTATTCGAGGCAGAATTACACCATCCTTAATTATATAAATCATTTGATGTCCCTTAACGGCCTGCCATTAAGCCCAATTAAAAATATATAGATTAAATAAGTAAGTCGGTTAAGATCTATCATGGCGTAATTCACCTCTCTTAGTGAAATATCCTTCAGATAACACGTTTTGATTAATGTAAACGACTTTTATATAAGAGGAGATATCATATCCAATTTCGACTTGCTTTTTATAGTTTGTATAGAATTGGAAAAGGGGAATATTATTATTTCCCTGGTTTTTAATTTGAACGGTTATAACTATAGAGACGGTATTAATGACTATGGGTCATTAACAGGCTGAAAACGCTAGGTGATCTCACTCTATAATTTCTAAACCATACACGATATCGAAATACTGATTTTATTGATCCTGACAAGGTTACGAGCTCTATCCAATGGTATCAATATTGGTTCATGTAACCCTCAAGGCAAAATCGCATGGCGTTAGGTATTAGGTATCATGGAATGCGTAATAGGTCACCATACTAAATGTATGGAAGCTGAAAACATCAAATTTTCGGATAGATTCTTTTTATTTTATAAATTATTTTTGATACCTTCGAAAAGACTTTGTAAAGCACTTTCAGGATTCTTAATCAGTATTAATGATAATAATCTAAAATAGTAGAAATAATCAAGTGAGGTCACTTAGCGTTTTCATCGAGTATAAAAGATGTCACCTTAGTCCAGATACACTCTTTTTTTTTTATACCACTAAGGTTAAGGTTCGAACAATTCCTCAGAGCACAACCCATTGTACAAGCGGTAGAACACACACAGGGAGGCAAAGTCTCTCCTCAGACTTAAGGGTTCGATACGGCAAATGAGTTTGGGATCGTCGACAATTCTCAAAGCCCGTCGTTGAACCGAGTCAAAAGGGCCAAGCTGGTATCCGCGTGCACCTGCCCAGAGGTGGCAGCAGTATTCCATATGGGACCGAACTTGCGTCTTGTAAAGCAGCAACCTTTGCCCCGACGTCAAGTACTGCTTCGCTCAGTTAAGTACACAAAGTTTTTTGGGCGCCAGCTTCACTTTATCTTGCAAATAATCACGTAACTGAACATCGCTGGAGATGTCAACACCAAGGATCAATCAATCAACACTGCTATCAGTAGCAGAAGTGTTACGGCAATGGGCTCACAATCTGTCACGCAGGGCTTAAAGTGGTTAGTGAATAGAGTCTATCCCCCCACATAATGGTGTGGTAGTGTTTCCAGCCACTGGTAAACCTTTTCGGGGAATAATAATTACACAGTATCAAGGTATGTAATATCACTTCATAACATAGTATAAACACAAAATGTAGGTTTTAAAACATTCTTCTTTAATATACATGTATTTTAAACTGTGATATCTAGACTGGAAGACTATTCTGAAAATAGTGTCAGTGGTGGCCTTGCGGTTTCAGTGTGTCAATGAGACTTTGTCTTAATTTTTCAAATACATTGTTTGTACACACCACTGGCTTTTGGCTGAAAGATAGCATCGTAAGTAATCTTTTAAGCGTCCAAAAGACGTTCTCATATGTGAAGTCCCCAATCCGCACTGGATTGCGATCCCCAACATTAGCGACGTATAGAGGATGGTAAGGATTCTAAATATAATTATATTTTATGATTATTTTATTTGTGCTTCAGACAGCTGCCAGCTTTACTGTCAACCAGCGTGGTCATCACGGTCTATCTTGCACAAAGAGTATGGGCAGGATTTCTCGTCACCGAGTAGAATAGCCACCGAGCGCTTGTCACCGTCAACTGCGCGGCTGTTCTTAAACCGAATGGTGACAATGATTCCTTGGAGAATGGTACGGCCTCTAGTTTGGGACGCTACTTGCGTCGATACCCTTGCACCGTCACATCTTCAATAAACACAGAATAGGGTTGGTGCGGAATATTTGCAATAAAAAATCTGAAAGTGACCATGGTTTCAACACTAGTGCAAATTTTAAAAGCGTGTATTGTATTATATTGTAATGAAAGTTAATTAAATAATTTGAATAGCTTGTTATCTAGTGCATTGCTAAGTTATAGCAAAAATTAAAAAAATGTGACTACAAAACGATAAAAACGTTAAATCCCATACAAAAAAAAATAAGTTTTAATCATCGTCGTCATTATGGAATAATTAACTAAGGAAATATATAACAAATATATCTAATAATAATGTATATGAAATTTTGTAATGATTTTTAGTAAATTTACATACACAACGTTAGTATTACAGAAATTAGCTTTCTGACCTATATCGCCCTCTTAAACGCTTAACCGCGGAACGGTACACGAACGTCACAATAGTGAAACTGTGACATGATGTTTGACGCAGAAGTAGCTGAAAGGACAAAAAATAATATAAATCAGTTAATCCCGATTTATCGAGTTTCTACAGTAATCCAACGGTGATGACTGAACTCTGCGCAGAAAAAAGCCGCAGCAAAATTTAAAAACATGTCAAATATAAAATGACGCAGTTACTTTATTTATTAAAATCCCACTATTTATAAAAGACACAGCAAAATTCTTTATGGCTAAACAAAATATTATTAATTTCAGATTTTTGACAAAACAAAAATAATTTCAAAAAATTGATTGCTCAGTTTTTTTACTTTTTTATCTTTATTATTATATGAATACAATATAATTACACAACTAGTACATAAAATAACTTTGTTACATACAAAACAATACAAATCACACAATTCCACACACATAAGCGAAAACGCCATAACAAAAATATGTGCAGCATGCGTATATGGCAATGTTGATAAAAATCAGTCGTAGTTTCTTAGATATTTTCCATTAAAATCTTCCCCTTGGCTTAAATGGTGCTGGCTGGTATTGCGGTTGAATATTAGAAGCAGCGCCATTTTGAGGCAATGTCTTCAATAATTCAAGAGCTTTCTGAATCGCTGGTGGAATTGGTGGCGGAGTTGGCAAGTGATCGCCCTGAAATATTAAGTAATAATTTTAATAAATTTAATAACTGACTTGACTTGAAATAAAAGACTTGAATATTTTTTTTAATAAATAATAAATATTTTTGGACATTACACACAGCACCGTCTAGCCCCAAAGTAAGCAAAGCTTGTGTTATGGGTACCAGACAACGGATAGAAATACATATATATTACTTTTTTTTTTGTAAATACATACACATCATACATAAGTACACCCAGACTCAAGACCAACACAAATGTTTAACACATAAATGTTTATCCAGTGCGGGAATCGAACCCACACCTTCTGCACGGCAGTCCATAACACTACCAACTAGGCTGCGAGGGAGTATATGAGTTGTGTTTGGACAAGACATAGTAGTTATATCTGAACTCGCATTATTTTTGTTATTACATCGTATCCGATATGCAAATAAAAATGGTCCTCGAGCACCTTAATGCACTCGGGCGACTAGAGACCTAAGTCATCGCCCATATTTTATTCAAATTACTTTTTCAAATAATATTAGTCCGTCTTCTATATATGTAGATACCTATATTTACTTTACGATCGTTTATATGAAATCTAAAATGTTGATTACAAATAAAGATCATTTTTCAGTAACAAAAATATCTTTAAAATTGAAGGGATTTCTTTTTTTTTAGACATATTTTATATGAGTTATGGGAAATTTATAATAGTAATCTACTACTAGCGACATGGTTACTTTGCATTCTACGAATTTTAATCTATTTCCACTTCAAGTGTTAACGGGTTTTGGATTTAAAATAAAAAAATCGGCCAAGTGCAAGAAGGGTTCCGTTCCATTATCTATAAAAACGGTAAAAAAATAGTGACTATATAATTAATAATTCTGTAAATATTTTAAGCGTCTACTTGTTGTCGTTATCAATATCGAGTAAAAACGAGCAAAAAAATCACGTTTATTGTATGGAACCCCCCTTAAATATTTACTTTATTCTGTTTTTTAGTATTTGTTGTGATAGCGGCTACAGAAATACATATTCTGTGAAAATTAAAACTGTCTTACTATCACGGTGCATGAGATACAGCCTGGTGACAAACGGGCTGACGGACAGCGGAGTCTTAGTAATAGGGTCCAGCTAAATACCCTTTGGGTACGTTACCCTAAAAACGAAAGAGTCAGTAGTTATTTTTACCAAGCAAGTCTTATACAGACTGTAATTTTCTAGTAAAGGTATGTGTAAAGGTATATTTTTTATTCAGTTCAAAACTTGCAATAGGATAATAGAATCGAATTTAGTAACGAACAAAAAACTCTCGAGAAATCATGATGGATCAAATAAAAATAAATCGGATTTCAGTAAACAATTTGCACTTATATATTCTAATAGTCTGAGGAAAGCCCATGCCTACATTCGTCCATAGGCTGCGGTAACCGCTTACCATCAGGTGTACCGCAAGCTCAGGTTTTGTCTTACTTTTTACCTTTATGCGGATATTTGTAGTCAGATATTATTTTTGCCAAAAATTTTTTTGGAGTTTACTCCTTAAGAATCGATTTGCATATATAAGGAGCCCGGTATGAGAAAAATGTAAGGAGTAAAATCTATCGATGAATGACCTCGTTACGTTTTTGGTGCGCATCCTATGTCGCGCAACTTTCTAATTTGGTTGTGAGTGTAGGGTATAGGGACATGTGCATAGGGTATACTGCAAAGCGACTATACCTATATGTTATTGGGTTTGTTTTTTATGTTATTTGTATTTTATTTTTTTATTTATTAATAATTTAATTAATTAATAATATATTTTTATTTATTATTTAAGTTAAATAAACTCTTTTTGCGTCTGGTTAGACTATCGAACTTAAGGAGTAAACTCCAGTCGTGCGTCGGAGCTGACACACACAATGTTTTATTTGACTATATATTTTGATTAAAATATTGTTTTTATTAAATTTTTTAATGAACGGAACGGACAGCCATAACAAACCTAAAAGGATTCGGTTTTACCTAACATTTATGAATCCAATTTATTTTATTCGTCTATCTATCTATACGTTGCATTATGTGCAACGTTTAATATATTCTTCTCTTACCAGATTGATTATTATTTCGCTAAACAAGTTTTAAACAATATTCCTGAAATAACTTTTTTTTTTTTTTTGATTAATAGCTAGCTATAACAAACTTCATTAGTATAATTAAGGAGTTCCACGCCGATAACCGAATTCAGGGCGGGCGGAGTCGCTGGCAAAGTCTAGTAATGCTATAAATTCGAATAACGGCGATAGTAAAAGTTTGTTATAAATGGCCAAATTGTAGCTAAACATTGTCATTTTTACATTTTACTATAATAGGCACCTCATTTCATAATATATTGTCACTTCATCAAACTTCACTGCAAAATAGTTTCCTATTTCTTAAGAACAGGTCGAGGGTCGGCATTTGATATTTCGCACCGACATTTGCACACGTTGGCTAACTTAGTCACACTTGTACTCGTCCGCACCCATGTCCCTAGACATTTACATAATAGGTACATATTAATCATGTTTTTAAAGTCAAACAGGGTAACTATGTGTATGATGAAATAAAATTTTACTCAATGTTTAACTTTCCCTGTTAAACCTTACAATAACTTACAATTAGAAGCTCGTACAAGTTACTGTTAAGTTTATGTACAAAGTTTTAGCAAAAGCTCTTAGATATTATTTGAACTTTGGTATTATATCTTGGAACCATCATTTAAATGTTAAGAAATTGCTAAAACAGGGAGATATAGGCAAGAAAGCTTATTTCTGAAATAATAATGATTATGAATGAATATAATCTTATGAACATTGTGTATATTTGTAATATTATTTGTTATATTCTCTCTTACTCCTCAAGTAATTCATAGCATAATGACCCCGTAAAACTGTTGTTTTTTTTTGTATGGTCTTTAACGTTTTTACCGCTTTTTAGTTGCGTTTTTTACTTTTTGTTTAAATTCAAAGTCAACGCACTATATAAAACAGGTTCTAATGATTTAACTTTCACAACTACCAAATGCAATTTTTATTTTTTGTCTTTAATATACTAAAAGAAATTATCCAAGATATAAGTTATAATTGTGTTGTCTTTCATGTATTAAGAAAAGCTATTCCAAAAATACGTGAGTTAGGGTAAGAAACCCATAAATTTTATTAAAATTGGGCGCGGTTTCAAAGTAAATGTTTAGAAGGCGAAATATTGCGATTTGGCTTCGTCTTAAACGATAGAACAGATAAATAGCAGAGTATATCTAGTGTACGTTTAGCTCTACTTCAGATATTAGGCCATTGTTTTTGGGCCGTTGCAGCCAGGCCAAAAACATGTATTTTATATACATGCAAAGCATGCAACAGATAAACAAACAGACACCAAGGTGGTCTATTTACGTTTTAGATCAAAATAATACTTCACTCAAGAATACAAAGCCTCATATTTGGCATGATATAAACTAAATCACGATGTCAGACAAATCAATAAACATTTTTATATGTAGTCATAAATTGTGAAGTTGTAATTTATAGAAATAAAATATTCATAAACAAGTATTATTGTAACAAAAAGATGCCAAGGTCCATATCAGACTCAGGGGCGTGGTAAATTCTATAATATGTGCAGGTGTAAAACCTCATATAGTATGGTTACATAACACTGTAGATGCACTGCGGCGTAAGGTTAAAATAATCGACTTTTCTCACTGTTGTATTGTTTAGTAACTTTGTTAGTTAGTTAATGCTTCGAAGAAGCTAGGCTTTTGACATTTATTTAAGGCCATTTAATTTTTATTTCATTGACACTTACTCGTATTTTAATCTATAAAGTGTATTTTTATTACCCTAAAATATTCTTAGATTGTTCGTTTTTAGGTTACGTACGTTCGGATGAAATAAAAAACCCTGTACGGATCATTCGTGTTTCTGTCTGTTCGTCTGTCACAACCAATTTGATCTTAATCTTCTTTTGAAAGAACAATCGCATAGTAAATTTTACTTGAGTTAAAACGGATGCGTCTTAAAATCAAATCAAAGTTTTTATGACCTAAATACGTACGTGTAACGCAAATAAATGAATTTTGTAGACAGGGGTATACTTAGGGAGGGCAATAAAAATAAATAAAAATGGTTGAGCAACTGTATCGTGCGCCGGTTTCAATAGTATTTTTCCTTTTTTAGAAACAATGTAATTTGAAGCATTTTTTTCAATGTTGATTTCTAATTAATTGTTGAAATAAAATAACACAATTTTGAACACCGCTTGGTAATCCAGTAAATTATTTTAAATTATGATGATTCTATAACACTTAACAAACGGCTTAAACGGAGATCGTCAAGGTAATCCACAGTTACAAAATACGAAAATTTCAGTTTAATTTGACTTTAATACTCTCCATTAACCTGATAAAATTACTAAATGCAAATATACTTGACTATAAAACTGATAATATGTTAAACTATTAAGGGCAAAGTTAGAAATATTTTGATATGCAATGCGGGTGGAATCAAGTTTGCCCTTACAACGAAGCACTGCTCATCAAGTTACTTTTAAATACTACAATTACGAAGCGATACTACAATTACGAAGCGATACTACAATTACGAAGCGATACTACAATTACGAAGCGGTACTACGTGACAGAAAACTTGAGTAAATACAAGGAATACACCATATGTAACTAACCGTGCGTGAGTAGTGCAGCTACATCTCAAATTACTGAGATTTTCATTGATACATTAATTAATTAATAGTTTATTACACATAATTGTGATCAAAAAACAATTTTTGGAGGGGTCTTAAGCACTATTACGGCTATGCTTAAGCAAAGTTCTTAACTCATAGCACTTAGAACTTTGAACAGTGGAAAGGAGTTAGTTTATGAATTTTTGCTATCGAACAAAAGTTCACTAATCGTGTTTTACGTTTACCATATACCGAAGAGCACATTCATCAAATTTAAGTCAGATCTGCTTAGCGGATCTGGAGAAACATTTGCCAAAAAAAAAAAAATTCAGATAGTATAGCCTCTTACTGACTGATGGGCTGATATTTAAACAGCCTGAACTACCCAGTAGTCTTGAAACATGAAATTTTGTACAAAAGATTCTGTCATAACATAGGCAGGCACTAAGAAAAGATTTGCAAAATTTATTCTTCACCGACGTAAAGTGGGGTTTGGAAGTTTGTATGGAAATCCGTCATTTTTGAAGCGATATGCGTAAAATTGGTATTTGATTAGGTCTAATGTAATCAAACGTAGAAAATTAAAATTGACGTATTTTACCGTATTTAAAAACCCTTATATGACAAAGTGGAAAATGAGAATTCAGATATTTCTTTAAGTAAAAAAGGACACAGTTAAAAGCTTAGTTTTTTTTCAAAAGTCCACGCGGATTTACTTCGGTAATCGGTAGTATTAATTGCATTTAGATTATTTTTAAATACTTTATTTATTTTTTTATTATATTTAATTTGAGTAAGCTTTAAAAAACAGTAGACATACATATGTTTATAATTTATATTATTACATGATAAAGTTGATTTTTGTTTTCAACAGTATTTTGTTCATATCACTGGAAGTACAGTTCGTTGAATATAAATAAAATAAGTGTTCACTGTAAAAATATTCTGGGTCATCTCGGAGAAATAGCTAAGTTTAGCAACCCAGGTACTTATTATTTCATGAGTCCAGTATGTATATGAGGCCATCTAGCATCAAAATATATTGTTTTAACGTTATATAAAGGATCGCAAAAGAATATTTACACACAGAGAGAGAGAGATAGAGAGTGAGAGAGATGAACTCGCATACACACACACACACACATTATTAACGACTTTAAATATTAAAGTAATATGTAACTTTTGCATTTTTATTTTCATGTTTAATGATATTTTCGTTGGGCTGCGCCTAATTAAATATTTTCTCAAGTCCATGTACATGTTTTGAAGTGATTTCATATTACGGTGTTGTGTGAACATTTACTTGTCATTTCATAATATACTTATATCTTTATTATATACTTTTATACATAATATAATGTAAAATATCATAAATATAGCATGATCATATCCTTGTGTGTGTACTTATAAGTAATGATTATTATGAGACTAATTACGGGATATTACAAACAGAGGATATAATATACCCATGTCACAGAATCCTGTTGCCGTTAGTTAATCAAATCAACTTAGTGAATAGGAAACATATAGATAAGAAATAAAAATATTTTGTATCTTGGAGGCATTTTTCATTGTTAAATACACTTTTTTTTTCAACTGACAGTATTTTTATAGTTTAAAGCTGTAATAGATTTAAGCGTATGTTTAAGTAAATATTAGATTACTAAAAAATTTACCTAAAATTACCTTTTTGTTGATTTTGATGAGTATGATGAGTTCAAAAGACCAATAAAGCGTGGGAGCTAGAAATCCAAATTAAGTGCATGAGAAAATCAGATAGAAGAAAATGGCCGAATGTGACAATAATTACATAGATAATCGACGATATCGGCGGGTCTTTTTTAGCGATTGGAATTTTCTGTTTTCCTCCTTGAATCATTGATTTATATTTTAGAATATTTAAATTATAAATTTGGTATCTATTTTGTGAGCCAATGTGACGTTACATAATCCGAATAATCCGAATAAAAACACGTTTTACCGGTGATTTATGATTTACTGCTTTGTTGTTACTTATATTTTATCGAATTTATCCGAAAAATTAACGTAAAAAAGAATTTGAATTGTAGTTTATATACTATTCTCTTGATTTATAAATAGAAACACGTTCATTAAAATTATGATAAAAAAGTATAAAATTATATGACCACAAGAGGACATAGCGTTTTCTTAAGGCGAATGGATTTTTTTTTAAATAATCCTGGATTAACATACAAACTATTAATTTTAAAGGTAACTATGGTGTCTTGTGCTGTGAGTAAATGTGAAGTTACAACAGATATAATTCGAATAAGTAAACATTTTACAAAATAAAAAACAATTTAAATCATAGCTTGCATTTTTTTTGTCTAGATTTACTGAGTACCATTGTTTCGTTGTTAAATAAGGATTTGGAGAGTATTTTGCGTAAAATATGTAGACATTTAGTTACCATAGAGCTTGACAAGGTGGCGACCGACGGCTTCAGTATCGATATATGTAATTATACATGTATTATACATTATTCATAGCCATCCAAAGGTGATCGCACATTTGTCCGCATCGTACGCGCCGTTCGAGCCACATTTATAGAGTTAGTATGAAATGCAATATGTATTACGCGCACATGGGGGTGAATTGTAAGAGGTTGCATGATGAAAAATAATATAAAATACTTGGTTTTTATGACGGTGTTTTGTTCACCAGAAGTCTACTTACAAATAGTTTCTTTATTAAATGTTCTTATAGTTTTAGTATTATTACTAAATAATGTTAAATTTGTTAAATCTAGATACTTTCAATAAAAAAAATTGAGACGTATCAATTGAATTTGGTTTTTATTCTTTACAATTACTCAAACAAAATTCTCTCAACTGGTACTTTCTCCAACGAGCATACCTGATATAGAGGCTAGGAGTGCTAACTACACGTCCGAACTGATATTCCGTCTCAGTGGATGCGCCTCTTGGCTCCTTTGACCACTCTCTCGCCCGGAAATAAGTGTCATGCACACTAACCGTTTCCTCTGCGCCAATTAATTGGCATTTTGTGTGGCATTACAGTCAGCAGATTGTGATGGATTGCGGGATTTTTATGCATCGTACCCGTGGAGGCAGCTCTGCTTCAGCTCAGAAGATCCTGACATCTGCTCAGCCGCAGTCACTGAGACAATCTTTGCTGGCATGTAATGTTACATTTCTAACCCTCGAGTAGCTGCCGATGTCAAAAAAAGACCGTGGTTTAATAGGTCTTGTAAAGAAGCTAAAATTCTCAAGCAAACTGCATATGAGGCTCAGACCACGGTTCGATCAATAATGATCTGAATACGTCTGAGTTAAAACGAAAATTAAATGCTGCCTCTAGGTTCAGTAAGAAAGTAAGCTGCCAAGGGAAACTTTTGTCAGTGGTCGTTATCACCACAGCGAAAAACCGATGCTTCACATCAGGGCAAAGGTTGTTGCTTTACAAATCACAAGTCCAGCTTGCTGCCATCTCTAGGCGGGTACACCTGGATACCAGATAAGCCCTTTTAATTCGGTTCGACGACGAGCAGTAAGAATTGTCGACGATCCCAAACTCACAAGTCGTATTGAACCTTTAAGTCTGAGGAGAGATTTTGTCTCCCTGTGTGTTCTACCGCTTGTATAATATGTTCTGTGTTTTGAGGAATTGTTTGAAATAATTTCCACAGCTACTTTGTACCATCGCTCCGCTCGCCATCGACAGGGAATTCATTCTCACTCTTCGTAACCTAAATGGTCACAAACAGTGCGGTTTGAGAGGAACTTACTCCCGCGAACGCTTAAGTTGTGGAATAAGCTCCCTGCTGAGGTTTTCTCGAGGGACTACGATATGGGGTTTTTGAAGAAGAAAGTGATTCGATTTTTAAATTTCCTATAAGACGTGATTATAGTCCTAATAGTTTAGGTTCTAATGGTATGTTAACACTCTTGCATTCAACGTTATGTTATTGGGCACATGTACGAGCACAAGCGTGTAAACAGTTTGCTTTGTCCGACAACGCGTTCCGAGGCTGCGTGATGCGAGTGTAAACGTGACATAGGTAATTTTGAATTTCACCAGCGCGCTAGTTTGCAATAATTTTGTGCAGGTAAAATTGTCGATAGTGTTATTTGACAACACTATTCCACTCACACATTTGCAATTTTTCTTTCTGTTTCGTTTTTCATTTGGCATGGTTGATCTTGTACATTCTATATCTATGGTATCTACCATGCTGATAAATAATTGTCTTATCTATCACATTACTATATTAATAAATATTATTCTTATATTCCAAATTATAAACTAAATAAAAAATTAACCAAACCAGAGATTACGTGAACGCAATTAGTCGTCCACAAAAATCCTAAAGGATTCTTATCGAAAATCTTGTTATAAACCTTGTTTTGTTTCAACTAGCCAGTATTCATATTCTACTATCGAATTTTTAATAAAGGCCTTGTGCATTGCAATTTTTTAATGTTTTCTCTTTTTAATGGTACTGTCTAAGCAATTATACACAATGAATTTTCAGCTGGCCTTAAAATAAAAATGCTGTTTGCAACGAACAACAATTTACTATTATTTACGTCTACAACGCTTATATTTTTAGTCCATTGTATCTAATTGTAAGGCCAATCAGATTAGTAATAATATGGTTACTAACATTTTCAAGAATATAATAATAGTCAAAAAATAAATACATTTGGACAATCCACATAGTACCATCTGGTCCCAAACTAATCCAAGGTTGTACTATGTTACTACAGTCATATATACACTTTATATTTACTTTAAAATACATACATATTCAACTAAGAAAACACCCAGTCTCAAAACAAATACAAAGTTTGATCACATAAAATGTTTGTCTTGAGCGGGAATCGAACCCACGCCCATTGTTTCACCAGTGCCCACTGAACCACGGAGCCACCAAGATTTTTTAATTACCAAGCCAAAGATACGTCAGGTATATAACCAGCGTTATACAATTAATGGATACCGGTCTATTATAACAAATTATTTAAAACTAGTTGGAAGTATCTGAATAATATCTAATATATCAATCTGTTTATCTAGAAATAAATCTACCTCCTGCAGGGACGGATTCAGAATGAAAAAGTTCTCAAAAGAATGTTTAACAAAAAATATGAACTGCTCATAACAATAAAAAAAAGAAAGATCGCATATTTTAGTCATCTGCACAGACACACAAAATACAATTTACTTAAAACTATTATTGAATGGAAAATAGAAGGAAAGGGTAGAGGCAGAAGGAGTATAGCCTGGTGTGATAAATTGGGCCGGTACTGCTGACGCCGCTGTTCTAAGCAGAGCAGCTCAGAAAAGAGTCATGTTAAGACATCCGTTAGGATATGGCACAGGAAGAAGAAGGAAGTATCTGACATAAAACGTAGGTTAAACTTATGAATTCACAAATATTATGAATTTTACTTAAGATAGTGAGTGATTATTCAAAAGTACTTTATTGCAAAGGTCACATTATTTGTAGGTAATTGCAGGCCGAGTATAAATTTGAATGGCGGGCTGTAAAAGAGGACTTTAATGCGAGGCAGGCAATTGGCATTTTGGCCGAGGCATTACAGTTTCACTTCTCGAAAAATGCATTATCAAAAAAAAAGGCTTCTTATGTAAAAAAATAATTAATATTAAATGAAGACGGCCCAGCGAGACTGCAATGTTTTGTTTCGAATTAAAAAAAAAAACACTCCGACATTGGATCTAATTTTGCTGTGTTACATACAGTGCAACAATTTTTTCTGACCTTCCGGCCTTGGGTGTTTCGTCGCTAGTGTCGTTGTAAGTTAACAACATTTTAATATGACGAATGTAGTTTTGATTTTAACCACCAGAAAAGTTTGTTGCACAATACATATGGTATTTTGCGTGTTCTTTTTTCTAAATGTAGTAATGACAGAAAAATAATTAATGGCTTAGAACAGGATAAAAAAACGAGCCTTTACACTACGAGCCTTTAAACTAACACTACGGAACTTCCGTCGTGTCCAATTAATAAAATGTTATTTCTCTTATATTGAAATTTATATAAATACTTTGTAGCTGTCAAGACGCAGTGTTACGTGACAGTAAACTTGAGTAGAAACAAGGATGACGCGATGTGTAACGTAGCGTGCTTTTTATTGAAATACATCAAAAAAATTAGTATATTAATTAGTTAAACAATAGTTTATTAATTTTTGTCAAATTATGCTTTTTCTCAGGGTATAATGCTTTACCACGGATTATATACCGCGGATTTAATACTTTGATTTAGCAAAGTTGTAAACTAATAGCACTTAAAACTTTGAAGAAGATTAATTTGATAAAATAGATTTATAGATTTCTTTGGCAAATAAAAAAAAAGTGAAGCTGACCCCTTTTCACTTTTTTTTTTCAGGATCGAAAACGATCGAACAAATGTTCATTAATTGTGTGTTCACGTTTTTGTAGTTTTGTACCATATCCCGAAGAAACAGTCATTAAATTTAAGTCGGATCTGCTCAACGGATCTGGAAATAGGCCACAAAAATTAAATTTATTTAGTATAGCCACTTTATATGGCGCTTGACATTTATTTAGTATAGCCACTTTATATGGCTTGATATTTATGAATATATTTATGATATTTATATATTTCGCTAAATGCCGATAAAATGTTTCATTACTCTTTAAAGCAACACACCAAAAGCCCGAAATGACTAATGCATACGAGCCAACATACCTATTCAAAGAATCGGAGACAGTTTTAGTTGGTCAAAAATATGTTTGCCAATGGTATAGCAACGTCTCAACGATTTGGGTACAAGAAAAAAAAAAGGAAGTTAAACTTTACCTGTGGCTGGAAACCATTTTCATCTGCAATGTAAGTAAGTGCTATAAGAGAGCCGTCAGGAGCTTTGTAGCTAAACTTGCCTTCTGCTACTTGAACTTCCTCTCCTTCTCCTTTTCCGAAGTTTTTCACATGCCCCGATTCTTCTGCATTTATTTCATTTCCAGTTTCGTATCTGTAATGTGATTTGGTATAATTATGTCATATTAACGTTTTTGTTTTGCTTACGACGAGAGATTTTTTCCGCTGTATTGTTTTTAGGAACATTTAAATAGTATCTATACATACCTAATTATCTTTTCAGTTCTACAGTAAATATAATACCAAGTTTTTTTAGTTTAACAATTTTAGTTAATTTATTTTCCGTTCGTGCAATTCGCACATGACTGGTTATCTACAAGGTTTCAACTAAGTTTTTTAAAATAAAATTAAACTTACAGCCACTTATAAGTTCCATCGATATTGGGCCCATCAGTTTCAAACCTAATAATTGGAATTGGTTCGTTGGATTTTTGAGACTGTGCTCCTAATGTTGCAATTATCGCCGATATAATAATAAGAGAGATCTGAAACAATTTAAAGAAATAAATCTAAGTTTTTTTGTAAATAAATATGTTCATATCAAAGATACTGATAAAGTTTCAAACTCATGCCAGGACTTGAACCTGCGACTCTAAGATTCAGACTGGCCTTTACCCATAGATATGGCCTTTATGAAATCTTTTCCTTGAAGACTCCAACCTTCAGGGAATTTTAAACGAAGAATAGTTATTTTTTGTGCAAGGCTGGAAAGCAATGCGAGGGATTCTAAAGCACGAAACCCAAAAAAAATCCAGCTGTGCGAAACATACAATTTTTCATCTCACTACAGCAAAAAAAATCTATACAAGATACAAGAAAAACAATTGGTTCGGCAACAAGTACCGTACATGGTACTTCTCTTGAGAAAAATTCTTTTATAAAAAAAAAATTACGTCATATTGGATCCGCCATTTTGAATTTTAAAAAACTGATAAAAAATTCGAAATCAGCACCCTCGAAAACCCTTTACTACCCCTCGATACATGAAATTATACATGAAATTTCAGTTTTTTACGGATAAAAACGAACCGCTGGACCGATTTATTTCAGACTCCTTTCAGATCTAAGTCATGACGTGGCGTATCGATTGATATGTCATCAGAGCGATTCGGTCCAGTAGTTATTGAGGAATCGAAAGCCAAAATATGTCTACATACATACATACAGACGTACACACACACAGACATCACTCTAAAAATGATTGCAAATGATTCTCCAAGTCTTGAAACGTAAAGAAAACACAAAATTGTCGATTTCGATTTTCGGACCTATTCCAATAACTTCTCAAGAGAAGTTAAAATAATAAGTGTTTAATTACTTATCATGGGACAAGTACACTCAATTTAAATAGTTTAATTAGGTATTGATAACATGATACAAGCATTGTAATTCTCTGAAATAGGTTGGGCGCATTTTGTATGTCTGCATGTCATCAACAACTATCTCAGGAGTCGTATTCGAATATGATACTGCCGAAATCTGTGGTCTTACGTTACAATCTTATTCAATACCTATCGTTTTATTTAAAGTGATCACGGAATACACTTATTTGAGTTGATAAAACATTAAAACGATTACTATTTATATTTATTGTAAAACTAATTGTAAATATAACGCAACTTGCAACAATAAAAGCTTAATCACTATTCATGTTGTCTTAACAACAAGTAACAATATTTCCTAAGAATACCTCCAAGAACTGACTTTGCTACAGAAAATACCTAGACCCAGGACCAAATATCCACTCCCTTCTAAAATAGACGATCACGAAAATTATTTAGATTTTCAGGGCTGAACTCTGAATACGAGCGACGATCTTCAACGAGATTTTTGTCCTTTTAAATTAGCCTTACACTCGCAATATTTAGGTAAACAATTTAGCTAGACATCAAACCAAAGAATATTTTTTCTAGGTACGTCTAGGGTTCATCACATTACTTACCTATTTTTCGCGGGTAAACTTAATTTTTTTACGTCACTGATGGAGTAACTCGTATTTTTAATTATTAACTTTTAGTTTATTTAGTAAAAGTAATATATTTATTGTAAAAATAACCAAAATTATGTAGCTACTCTTTATTCCAAATAAATGTTTCTATGCTTTTTCTAATTTCAAAATGCGTTCCTTATTCTTAAACTTTTTATTCTTGTGTATTTAATAATTTAGCAAACAACAATGAATTATATATTAAATAGTGTTAAACAAAACATTATCTTTAATGCATCATATAGTATAAAGTAGTAAGTTCGAACCGCATTTCGTACGGTTTTATTATGTTTGTTTTTAAATTATTAAAAAAAAACCTTTTGCGCGCAAACGGATAAAGTCTTTCCACGCAGATTTTAAACGATAAAGTAATCTTTTCCAAACCAGTGAGATGAAACATCATTTCTATGTATGTATTATAGTATCAGTCATCATGAATCTCTTAATTCTATGAAGATTTGTATATTTAAAAATTGTTGTACTAGGATTTCATAAGTTCCTAGTATTTGTATGTTCATAAGAATTTAAGTATGTTATTGATAAAACTGAAAAAGTATATATATAATAAAAATACTGAAACTTAAAAACTATAAACAAAATATATGTATATAATAAAAATACTGAAACTTAAAAACGGTAAAATTAAAACAGTATATTTCGAGTATTCAATCTTTTATCCATCTTAATCGTGTCGGCAATGGAGAACACCAAAAATGTAAACAAAAACAAATTGGGATCATAACATAAAATTTTAACATTTAAAATAACATGGTAATGTTATATTGCTCGTAAAGTTTTCCTAGGCATATGCACAAATATAGTATTTGGAAATTGGCATTTCAGGAGGCCTACTTCTTAATAAACAAAACAAAACTATTGCTACGATGATTTAACTTTCACTTTAATTATTATTAGTTTCAGTATTATTTTTATATTTTGTGATTTGTAATTTCGAAATGTGTGCAATCGTAATTTCAATTCAATCGCAATTTGGTTTAGGAGTACCGATGGAGATCAATCTTAAGCTTGCCACGAAATTGGATTGAAACAGGATTGGGATTGAAACTGATATCAGTTATAGGCATCCTAATATTCTGAGATTTGCGATTCATTTGTACTAAGCTTGTAAGTGCTTCCTACCATTACTATAAGTAGCTACTCACCAAGACTTTCACTTCAGAGACAGTTAAGCATTTAACGCTTGTCTACCGATAAGCATTTACTACTTAATATGATTCATAACGATAAATAACGGTTATAGGAATAGTTTCTCTGAAGTCAAGAAAGAAATTAACACCCCTTGATCAAATGTTATAAAAAGTATTCTTTATCCCATCAGGATCCAGCCCTGTGCCAGAAATAAAATCACCCTGTTACTCGTACATTTTCCATGGAAACTTAAACTAGGCATAAAAAATGTCCTACGTCCTGCTCCATCCTATTAGGAAATAAAGAAATATTGCTTTATGGTTTCACTCGCGGAACAACTATTTCCTCCAGCTACCACTGCACCAAAAAATGGATGCAACGCTGAAAAATAACCAATCCTCCACTTTCTTGAAGGGTTGAATTTTGAATAAGCTAATATACGCTATGTATCAAACATTGTGTTGAAGAATGTATATTAAATTTTAAGTTAATTGGACAATAAAAAATTGTTCTATACATGCATGAGGAATCTTTCCCTTTCTACCTTTCCCCCCTCGGTTAAACCTGGCTCAAGGTTGATCTTTTGACTGCATCTTTTCTAAGAAATTATTTACATATAGTAATGTCGTAGCCATAGATATGTTTTCTTTGCAGAACAATAACTATTTCTATGTATGATTATTTATTATTAAATACATTATATATGAAGATTTATGTATTTGTAAGATTATTGTACTAGTACTTCATAAGTCTCTAGTAGTTGTGTGTTTAAAATGCGTTTAAGGTTTAAAAAACATTTTTTTCTCAGATGCATAATTTACAAGTGATTGACTTCCAAAGTCAGCTTGAAATGTCTGAGAAAATTGACAATAATAAAGCTAGGTAAGTAATCTAAAAAAAATGTTTAGAATAAAATCGGGTCATAAGATAATTATAACCGATATCTAAAAAACTTCTCAACCAATTTTGTTCTAAAATTCTTCTTCTACTAATATTATGAATATAAAAGTTTGTAAGTTTGTTTTTTTGTTACTCAATTACGCCGCAACAGCGCGTTTAATTGACCTGTAATTTGGCACAGAGATAGTTAAAAAAACGAAAAGCGGCTACTTTTATCCAGAGCAATTCAAAATATTAATAATTTATTAATAATAATAATTCAAATAATAACTGAATTCCACTCGATCGCACTATAGCTATAGCTATGGTTTCCTATAACAAACTTCTTTAGTATAATCAAGGAGTTGCCGTAAGAATCCCACAGAGATAACCTTTGGAGCAAGTGGAGCCACTGGTAAAAGCTTGTTATTTTTAAAGCTCTATTATCGTGACTGATTTCAGATATTTTAGGATATGATTTCAGATTACACAACGGGGTGCTCGAGATAGGTAACCGATTGTATGTAATGTGTTATCGTATCGATTCAAGATGTGTTGTTTACTAACTTTAAATCATATAATATTGCCAGCGCATAACAATGTGCACGGAAATGCGTAAGTAATGCACAGGCACGCAACCTGACGGAAGATAATTTATTTCATTGCACTTTCTTAACGAACAATGCAATGTCATGTTAATTGTCGATGACGACATTCTTTATTAAGCAATAATTATTAGGTGGTTGAAAATTCTCGTAGCTTCAGCCTGTTTTTCAAGAAAGTGTTCGAATTAGTTTAAGATAGTAAAAAATAATAACGATACTGTGGGTATCACTGAGTAAATATAGATTACATAGTGTGGTAAGTGTCGTCACATCTCCGCCGAAAGACGTGTGGCTTGCCCATTGCCACACCAGCTTGCTAGCTATTTGCGCTACATATGTGATGTGTCTTCGATGAGTTTTCTGACTTCCGGAATTTGTCGCTCACAGAATCCCCTAGCACAGCTTTTTCCATAGCATGATTAACAATTCTGATCTTATTTAGGAGATCAACAGTGAGAGACTTTATTTTTGTGCCGTACTTAAAAAAATATTACTGGTATCACAAAGGGGTTTGAATGTCTGTCCTATTGTATTTATTTTTTTACATGTATTTTTTTGTTTTTCAAGATGGCGCCCACTTTTTAGTGGACCTGCATATTTCGATAGCTTATGACTATTAGACTTATGACATCATTTTAAACAAAAAATTGGCCAAGTGCGAGTTTGACTCGCGCACGAAGGGTTCCGTACCATTATCTACAAAAACGAGCGAAAAAATCACGTATGTTGTATGGGAGCCCCCTTAAATTTTTTTTTTTTCTGTTTTTTAGTATTTGTTGTTATAGCGGCAACAGAAATACTTCTGTGAAAATTTCAACTGTCTAACTATAACGGTTCATGAGATACAGCCTGGTTACAGACGGACGGACAGCGAAGCCTTAGTAATAGGGTTCCTAATTATCTTTCAGGTACGGAACCCTTAAAAATCATACTAATTAATCTTTTTTTCTTAAATTTTTGAAGTCAATTTACAGTTGTCTTCGACCTATTCTAAGTTTTTCAAAAGCTTTTATCTTACAAATTGGACACTTTACGAGATTTATTTATATCACATGCTTTACTTATAATGACGTCAGCTATAAAAATATGCAGGTTTGCATTAGTGGCGGCTTTCAAAATAAAATAAAATAGAAAATCGACACCAAAAAACAAATTGCTGCAAAACTAAGCAAGGAAAGATAAAAAAAACTGGTTTGGCAGCAAGTACCGCACGAGCAACTTTTTTTATTTTTTTATTTATGTATATCAGAGAATTTATATATAAACATTATTATTTCGTCTTTAAAAAAATCAGTCTTTAGCGATAGAAAACAAACCGCTGGACCGATTTGCACCCAGCCTTAGAATGTTGAGTTGACAACTAGAATGCGTGTCATATAATTTTGAACGTATTAAAATGTGGAGCGATAATTTTATCGTATATTGTTTTGTTAATCTCATTCACAGTGGTGCCTCCGCCGCGCAGACACTTACATACATGGCCAGTCTAGACGAAGTGTCCGGTAGAAGCTCGTCTAAATAATCAAAATTTTACAACTTAAAAACATTTTCTCACATAAACCTGGTTTTTCTTGTACTAATCCATAATAAATTAATATAAGACCATATGTGGGTTATTCCTTCTCTATAAGTGAACATTTTCCAAATCGGTTAATAAATGACGGAGTTCTGAGGTAAAAAACGTTAGAAAAAAAAAACAGTTTTTTAGCGATAAAAAACAAACCGCTGCAAAGCTTTTCAGAGCTATGTCATTACGTGGCGTATCGATCGATATGGTCACGAGACAAATTGGACTATTGGTTCACATACATACATACATACATACATACATACATACATACATACACACACACACACTATCTGTCTCTCACACACACACACACACACACTCACACAGACATCAGACCAAACGATTCTCAAGGTCTCAAAACGTAAAGAAAACGCAAATATAGGGATTTCGTTTTTGGGACCACGGAAAATGGAACGGAAGTTAACTCAAGAGACGATAATAAAAATATATTTCCAAGAAAAGAAAATGTGCTTTAATTTGACAGTATTTTTAATATAAGTTTACAATCATAGGTATATTAAAAATACTATAAAGTCGGTTGTGACCTAGGGGTATCGGTTCCGCCTTGCATCCTGAATGGCGGAAATTCGAGCCTGGCGTGTTCCAATGAGCGTGTTTTCTTAATTTCTCAAGTACATTGATTTATTTACACCACTGTCTTTTCGGTGAAGGATAACATAGTGAGAAAACCTGCATATGCCAAAAAACAGACGTATGTAAAGTCCACAATCCGCACTGGGCCCGCGTGTGGTCTTTAGTGGGGACGTATGAGGCTGTGGACTCAGCAACTGATTGCTGCAACCATTAGTGTGAAGCAAAAATCTTAATTCTAAACAAATAGTGGTAATCTAGTTTTGTATTGGTTTGAAATATATTACAACTTGAATAATAAAATCGTTTAATTTATTTATGTAAAATTTTACAACACTATTTCTTGAAAATTATGTGTATACTAAATAGTACCGCAAAATCCTTGGAAGGATCTTGTCCCGGGATCAGTCAACACCTGACACCAAAAATCTACTAAAACAAAATCCCCAGCTTAAAATTTAGGTAGGAAAGTAGTAGGTTTTGAGGTATTTATGTAGGTATTCATAATTACATTGTAATATAACTGATAAAATGTGTCTGTTTAGTAAAAAGTCATTTTCCAAAAGAGATATTTTAGATATGGCGTTCAGGTTTTATTTTTTATTTCCATGTCTGTTTGCTTGTTTGTTTGAGGACTACACAAAAACTACTAAAATTATTTAATAGAATTCTTACCATCTGACAGCTAGTGATGCAACTTAAAATCTAAGCTACTTTTTACTCTAGTCCCTTCAATAAAATCGAAGATATTATGGTGCATAGTGTGACTGGCGTGTGTAAAATTATTTTGTTTGATAAAAAAAAACTAACCATTCTAATTTACCACGAACTAAGTCTCTTTTTAAGTAATATTACTCTCTATTGTTTTTCAAAGACGAAACAAATTGTCAAATACTTTAAGTCACGTACAATACGTGAAACTATTGCAAAAGCTTAACAAACGTAAAATGACACGTACATAAAAAACATCTACATGACAAATGCGCCTGAGTTCATCCCAAAAGGAAACATGTATCTGTCATCAAAGGTGCAGTCAAGTGAAACGTGATGTGCAATTTAAGTGGCGGTGAGAAGAAAGGACATCATGATCTGACAAGGATCTATAGAATTATGTAACGGTTGTATTTCCTGCTCAGTTCTGAAATATGTAAAACTATAGTAAAATATTAAAATTATGTATAACAAATACTAAAATTCCAAGCTTCTAGCCATTTCGGACTAGAAAAGAGAAGACAGACAGAAATATAGACCGATACATACAGAGACAGACAGCAAGGCATCGTAGTAGTACTTAGTAATAGGGCTCTGTTTGTACACTTTGGCTACGAATCCCTAAAAGCTATAAACTTCTGAGGTTTTTTTTTCATAATTTTAATAGTGAATCACGAAATAATACATATTCATAGACTCGTATTAACGTTTCTGTTTTAAGTATTCCATGGGTTAAAACCTAACATGGTATCTCAACGATTTCCTTGTAAGTGACTCTTTGTATAATAACATTTTTCGAGGTAAAAGTTTTTTTGTTTGTATCTAGGGGGTAAGCTCTGCAACTACTGAATTGAGAGGTGTTGTAACATACGTTTGAATTATTTTCAAAACCCTAAAGTGTAGTGTCACTTTTATATGTTGTGTGATAGACTTTTCATAAACGATTAAACTATATCTGTGTTACCCGCGACCAGTTACAGCACCAGTAATGAAACATTAAAAACTGAAAATGTTGTCAACAGTAGTTTTTACCAGCAGCTCCGCTCGCGTCTAATTCAATTCTTCTTGATTATAGAAAGAAAGTATACTAATAGCAAGCTTTTACTATAGCAACTAGCTGAATTTTGTCAACATGGAAAACTATTATAGGTATTATGTCCTTCTACGTCTCTTTAACAATCGATGTGCCAAATTTAACCTCGATTGGTTACTTCGTAGCGAAGTTAAGCCATGACAAACAAACAGTATTTTAAATATATATTTATATTAGTTAAGATTAGGTTATTTAAACAGTAAATCTAGTAAAGCTTGAAATAAGTAATCTATAAACCCATAACTTCTTATATAGATAGTAGTTAAATAAGGGATAAAAATTCGATATCTCAGAAAAAATTTTAAAGAAGCTTGTAAAGTATTGATTATACAACTTTTTAATTTAAAGTAAAAAGGATTTTAACAAAAATGTATAGTAGTCATTAATTTAAGGGAGCTATCTGTCGTGAACATTTTTTAAAGGACAATGTATCCGATTTTACAATATAACCACTGTAGAAATATGCAAATTAAACTTAAACGACTTAACAGTTCAACAATTTTGTAAAGCAGAATCTTGTCAAAAAAAAAACATATTACACAATTAAAGGCATGATAAGGCATGAGACTAAATATTCTTTTGTAAACATAATTTACTTGATAATCTGTATTAATTAAGTGACTGCTGGCAAGTTTCTTTCACTGTTTCTTCTCACCGAGACGCCATTTTGACTTCGAAACAGCAGTATACAGTAGGAGTAACTTATTTTTTAATGACTCAAAAAAGTTATATGATATATTTTGAAAAAAATGTCTGTGACAAAACTTTAGTTTTTCAACTTTAACATTTATTATTAGCTTTGTCTTATACATAATCTTATTCCATTCTTCATTTATTGTATTTAGTGCAAATAAAATCTGAAATTTGTCTAGTAATCTAACACTGATTTGATTTGTTTGAAATTAAAGTTATTAAAAACATTATTATTAGTTATTAACTAGTACATAACTTTAATTTTCAGAATATATAAATACAGAAAACTTGAAAAATTGCAAAAATCTAAAGATTTCATACAAACAACGAAAATTTTAAACCGTAAATTGTAAAGAGAAATAATAAAGCATAATATTTGTAAGATATGTATGACAATGTGGAATGTCTTTACATATATTTGTATAAATAATGATAGTATTACACAGTATAGGTTGCTAAATCTAAATTCCATATTACTTAGAGAAACTATAAAGTAAGAAAGACTTTATAGTTGAACTATTGATTTCATTGAAATGTCATTAAAGCTACTTTCTGTAAATAGTTTAAGGTTAATGTAAAAAAAAATACCTAGGGAGATAACCGGAATATACTTAAGCTAGGTAAATGTAATAATACATGTCTTTTAATCCTGAAATTAAGGAAAATTTTAAGATCTTACCATCATAATAATGTAGGGCACAGGTCAAAAAACACAGATGGTCTGGATGCAATGACTGGCAGCACAGGAGTGTTCTCGGTGACACAGCTTGAAGTTTATATACCAGTGCATTTACCTATGAACTTCGCGACTCGATGCAAGCGCATCCCTGCGATTCATCTCACCTCACAGAAACGCGCACGAACTCTAACTTATGTGCACTTTGCTTAAATAAACGTAGGCTTTTGCACTTTCAATTCGAATAAAACATATTTTAGGCTATAAACGAGAGAGTGAACTTAGAATGTTATAAGAAGAATTTAATTTTGTTATAAGGAATTATAAAACTTAATTTTTTTAAGAAGTTACCTATAGAATGACAAATAACAAGAACTCTATAAATTCTCTAACCTATACGCCATTAAAACTTGTGTATGGTAAACCTTTACGAATTTTGTATAAGTGCAATATGATTGTTGGCGTATAGGTATTGGTCCAGTCAATAATTACATCAAACATCGCAAATGCGCATGTAACCACGGATTTTTTTATTTTGTTAGGTCCTCTGGAAGTAGTTTATATCCAAGTTTGCAACCCTGGAAGCCCTGAAAATGGTGGTGAAAAACTGCGAAATTCTTATTTAAAAAAAGAAAAAAAAACCTAATAAATTTGCTACAATTCAAGCGTATTTGAACACTCTAGGTCCATTAATTGCGGAGATACAGCTAGTGAAAGATTAGTATGGTCATTTGCCACAAAATATACCAACTGAACAAATGGCAATATGGAAAATGTATAGATAAAAAATTGGTGGAAAATTAAATTAGCTTTAATTTAAATTCCAAAGTGGTACTTTTGCATTTCATAGTTTTCTCGAAACCAAAAAAATATAGAAATATCTGGTAATTCATGAAAGCATTCAACTGAATAATGTTGGCATGTATTTCTTTTGAAAACCGTGCGAGAATTCTAGCAATTGTTTCATTAAAAAAAAAAAAAAATTTTTACACTACACATGCTCTGAAAGATATGCATAGTCAAAAATAGGGTTGAAGGTACGTGTTTGCAGAGATTATTACTTTCTTGTTCGTTTGAAGGCAAGAAAGTACGGGCAAGAAAGTAATAATCAAAAAGCACTTTCTATTTGAAAGCTGACCTGAAAACTTTAGAGCTTCTTTTTATTCGGTACAGTGTCTTTAGTGACTATACAAGAGAACTAGTTTCATTTTGAACAAATAACTCAATATTTACAAACAACAGAAAACATAATCATAGCTTGTTATGTATCGGTACAACGGCAAAAAGTATTAAATATTTTTATAAAAGTGAATTATTATTTATTACAGCTATTAATATTGAATTATTATAGCTAGTCAAAGATATGTATGGTCATTTACCACGAAATGTAAGTCGGTGGTGGTCGAGGGGTTTAAATTTCACTTCACGTCCTAAGTGCGGAGGTGCGAACCCCGGGTCGGCGTGTACCAATGAGTCTTTTCTTAATTTCTCGAATACACTGAGTTATTTATTCACACCACTGGCTTTAAAAAAAAAAGACGTATGTGAAGTCCACAATCCGCACTGGGCCCGCGTGTGGACCATGGCCCAAATCACCCTCGCTTATGAGAAAGCCGTGCCCCAACAGTGGAGACGTATGAAGGCTGGAGAGTACCAGCTGAACAAATGGCCATATAGAAAATGTAAAGATAAAGAATTGTTGGAAAAATTAAATTAGCTCCTCCCTCTCCCCCCACTGATCCAGACTGTGTAAGATCCATCTGTCCCAAAGGGTGAAAGTCTAAACTGCGTTTCAGCTTGACCGTGTAAATAGTGTTTTATAATTAATTATTGTTAGTTGACGGTAGTTTCTCTGATAGAATGGACATTAATGCTGGTGTCCTGAAGGCTCTGTGCTGTCTTCTACGCTGTTTATACTGCATATCAATGTCATGTTGGACATCAACAACATACATTGTTATGCAGATAACTGTACTGGAGACGCTTATTACACGGGTCGTGCAAAGACCCACGTTCCGTTGTGGTGGGAAAGCGTGGAGAACTTGTGTCTCATATCGAGACCTCTCTGTGCAAGGTCTCTGACTAGGGACGGGAAAGCTTGGTCCGATTCAACCCTAAAAAGACACTTAAAAAGAAAACGCCAACATTATTCAGTAGAATGTTTTCATCCTTCACCTGATTATCTGAATTTTTTTGTTTTGAGGAAACTATGAGGCCTAGAAGTACCACTATAGAATTAAATTAAAGCTACATCAATTTCCTACAAATTCCTTTTTGTAAAAGTTTTCCATTCAGCTGGAACATTTCGTGGCAAATGAACCTAGTACAATCGAAGTTTTATTGGAGTTGCTTGAGTGTGTCATGCTCTCTCAAAGTGTCTCTGCGGTGGTGGCGTGTGTGTCGGGTCGTTACGTTCCCTAAAACATGGTTGAGCGAAGCGATGGCTGATTCATGTGTCATACTCGTGAACGGGTGCCGCCTGTGGAGGCTGGTCTGCTCTTGCAAACTTCTTTGTATTCTTAGTATAAGTCTTACTTTTTTGTTTTGTTTATTAATACTGTAAGACATTGATTATTTCTTAGTGATGAATACATAAACTGTCTTGTTTATATTAGATACTTTTTTATGTTTTGCTTGTGCTTTATATTTCATGTGTTTTTATGTTTGTAATGGAAAGTGTCCTTTTATGATAGGGAGGGCATTTTCCAATATTTTAATTGGACGCTGTAAAAGAAAGGGAGAAAAGAAATGCCCTTGCTGAGTTTCTTGCCGGTTCTTCTCAGTACAAGGTCTCCCGCCCTGTAGACTTACGAACCGATGGCGTAGTGACATTCATAAGTGCTCAATTATTGTAGCCTAATCTGAATAAAATTATATTGAATTGAATTGAACCTACCAATATTTTTTACTTTTTGGAAAAAAATGCCCATCTTTGACTAGCTGTATCTCTACAATGAATTAATCTGGAACATTTGCATGAGGACAAGTTGTAGCAAATTTAGTTTGCTTTACAAAAATAAATACAATGATACCTTAAAAACGCTTTGTCAAGGTATTTTTTCATAAAAACTGAAACAAGTGACAAAATTTCGAAGTTTTCGAACACTATAGGAGTAGCACAGGGTTTACAGGGTTACAAACTACTGTCATGGGACCAAGCAACATATGTAACTGCAAATACTATCGACTTGGTTGCAATCAATAAAATATAAGCGTTGTTAGCACATTTAAATTTTGTCATAGATTTTTTTTTACTAATGGCCAAAATAAGCGTTTTTCCTACTTTATATACATCTGAAATATTCATACGAAGTTCCAAAGTTTCTACAGGCAACAGTTTTCGAGAAATTAAAAACAAAAGAAGAAGGGAACTATGACATCAATACTCCAACAACAAAAAACGCACTGAGTAATAAAAACAACGAAAAATAAACAAGAAAAACATTAGTTTTCGACCAAGTATGTAAGTTGCACATTACTTGGCGCTGTTATACATTAAGATAACTTCTTTACTCGGTCGGGTATCAGCGTTTCTATGAACGCTATCGCTTTTGTGCACACATGGCTTAAGCCCCAGGTTTCTGTTTTAATATTATAATACCAAAGAAATTATTAGTTAAGTAGCTGACCTGGCAGACGTTATTCAGCCCTTTTCGTTACTGCAATCCCTCGTGGCATCGCTCGCCCGCGCACTGTCTTTGTTTTCGCTGAAGGTTATTTCTGCCCATTTTTCTTTTTTATTGGCTTTTAAGGGTCGCAGCGTGATTTTAAATAGCCTGTAACCTTTCTTAAGAATCGGACTATCAAATGCAAAAGATTTTTGAAATTCCACTGGTAGTCAGAGATTAGCGCGTTGTAAAAAAAACAAACTATAGATATTGCCGTGTTCAAGTTAATCTATACTAATATATAAAGCTGAAGAGTTTGTTTGTTTGAACGCGCTAATCTTAGAAACTTTTGGTCCGATTGAAAAACTCTTTCAGTTTTAGATAGCCCATTCATCGAGGAAGGCTATAGGCTATATACCATTACGATATAAGACCTATAGGAACGGAGCACCAAAAATAATGTTTCAAAATCGGGAGTTTTTTTTTCCTTTTGAGAGCTTCCGCTCCGTGCACTGCGTAAACGGTTAAAGTTTCGCAAAAATCATGTATGACAGAATTGTTCCCCTTTAAAAGTTCTAAAAAAGAGTCCGCGACAGCATATGTCTATCTTTTAAGGTTGGCTCTCCATAACCTTTTTGATGCTAACCAAATTTGTTCTAAAATATTGCATTGTTTGCGAAGGTGTTTCTATAAACATAATATTAATCCTTATCCAAATAAATACGTAATGCATCAAAAAAAAATTTTCCTTTACATCATTCGATTCCAATGAATATCTTAGGAGATATCGCAGTTTTAAAATAACATCGCAGCAAAATAATGATCAAGTACTGCGCGCGCAATTATGATGTGCAAGGGCAGTCATGAGGGGGAAAGACGGTACCTATTGTTTAAAAATATTTTCACCTTCTAAGTTTTTTTTTTCTATAATTGAGGAGTTCCCGTAAGAATCCTACGCCGATCATCAAATTTAGGGCTGGCGAAGCCGCTGGCAAAAGATAGTGATTAATATGACGATAACATACTTAGAACTGAAACTCAAACTCAACCCATTCGTGTGGGGTATTTATGGATAAGTCTTCACCAAATATTTCATATATTTATATAGTAAGGAGTTCCACGCCGATAACCGATTTAGGGCGGGAGGAGCCGCTGGCAAAATCAAGTATATATATATATATATATATATATATACATATATATACAAAAATATTACTTACTTAACTCATTAATTATTATACTTATGACGTTTGCATTGGAAAGTTGTAGCTATAGCTATAGTTCGTTTAAGCTCGGTTATAGTTATTCCCGCGGAAACTTTTGAATTTTTCGGGATAAAAAGTAGCCTATGTGCTATTCCAGAACTTAATCCATAGGTGTGCCATTTCGTGGTTTGCTAAAGTTTGACGAGCCAGTTAAGTTTAAGAATAGCTGACTATGAAACTTTTCATACAATCTCCCATTTCTGACGGCTAGTTAACGTCAAAGTTAGTTGGTGCAACGTAGCCTTATTGTTTCGTTGTATCCGTCATTACGTTCATTTCTCAATTTTAGGGTTAAGACCAATTGTCAACTAATTTCGTCATATCTGTTCGTCTTTCCGTATGAAGGTTCAAACGGGTACGTAGAGAATTTTTTAATAAGTAAATCTAATGCTTATAAATCCGTAATTTCCGCTCGTTCGTTCGTTTTCAGGGTTTCGTTTGCAAAAAGTAAAAACCGAGTCCTTGTAATTTCGTCATGTCTGTTCGTCTGGTTTAGGGTTCCGAAGCCGAATGGTTCTCACCGAACCTTTGTAGTTTCTTTATGTCTATCCGCTCGTTTGACTATTTTAGGTTTCCATAGACAATAGTTAGGAAATTGTAATCTAAGTATCCTTGACTATTGACTTCAAAGATCTAGTGAAATTTATTAATATAGTTGAATTATTAATACGGAGTAAAAAACTTTAAACCCTGTTCTCAAACCGCAATTATATCGTGAAATGACAAATTGAATACCACCCCCTTTTTTGAAGTAGGTTAAATTAGATGGAGATAAAAAATTGGTCAAGTACGGTGCAAGTTGAACTCATGAGTGGAGGATTCCGTACTAAATCAAAAAAAAATGACATGAAAATAAATCCGACTTGAATACATTACGAAAAAATAAGTAGTTACTAGAAATAGGGTTCTATTTATTACTAATAATAATTATTTTTATATTTATTATTCTGTAACCATACTATTTACCTTTATGCACCAAATATTAAAGTAACTTTAGTTTTAAGTTCAATAGTTTTTAAATAACACCTTGTTTATAAAAAGGGTTCTTTACGTGAGCTTTGTTTCTTTTTTTAATTCAAACAGTTCATACCTACTTTTATTAATACCTGGAATAGTCTTTTCATCAATGCTGACAAAATTCACAAAACTTACAGCAAATGGGTATAAATTGGGTTACCTTTATTGACTAAAAATGTTTAATTCTAAAAGTTTATGTTATAACATAATTAAGGCTGTTTAGCAGCAATTACTATTAATTTAACTTTCGTTTAAGTTAAACAGTTTTTTTTCTTTTAAACACCACTAACTACCCACAGTGAATTTAAAGATCAGTAATTTTGATTTATAAAAATGAAATTTTAAAAAAATATTAAAATTATATACAATTTTATAATAATATAAAATCGATTTCTAAATTTATTTTTGTACGAGTAAGTAAACATTAGAGTAAGGCAGGGTTTGAAAATCTTGTTAAGACGGGTTTCCACCTAGCATCCTGAATAGTAGCGGTTTGAGCCTGGCGTGTTACCAATCAGTCTTTTTTCTATTTTTTTTAATACATTGATTATTCACACCCCTGGCTTGGCCTGGGTGTGGGAACGTATGAGGCTGATAAGATTAAAAAGTATGACAAAAAACAGGAGCTCCGTACAGCCATATTCGTTTAACAGTTCAGCTAAGTCAAAGACCTTAGGAATGGCTTAAAAACTTTGACATTTGAATGGTTACTAGCTACGGTGATGGACCTACTAGAAAGCTTTTGTGTGGCAAGAACTATAAAAACAACTGGTTTTGGAAGTTGCTTTTCTCGTACTTTCATAGATGCTTACATATTTGAATAAATTATTGTCAAGTGAGTAAAGTTACTTCACTTGCATAAGGAGCATGGTAACTTAGAACCAAATACGTGTTTATAATTGGTATTTTCAGTTGAACTTCAGAACCTCGTGGACGGCCGGAGACCCAAGTTGTTAATGAGGAATTAAAGTGATCGTGGAATCGGATCCGTCTCAAACCACGTCAGAGTTAGCTGCAGGCTTCGGTGTGAGTGATAAAACCATTTTGACTCATTTAAAACAAACTGGGAAAGTGAAAAAGCTTGGAAAATGGGTACCGCGTGAACTAAGTGAAGCAAACCAACAAACATGCGTCGACTGCTGCGTCACGTTACTCAACCGTCACAAGAACGAGGGATTTTGGATCGTATCATTACTTGTAATGAAAAATGGATCATATACGAAAACCGGAAACGCTCATTACAGGGGTTGATTCCAGGAGAAACGGTTAAATCCTGCCCTAAGCTAAAGTTGAGTCAAAAAAAAGGATTTGGATGATTTCTAAATTGGAAAAAAAAACAGATTAGGAAATCCAAAACACCTACAAAGATTTTGTTGATTCTCGCACCCGCATTTTTTTCAGTAAAGGAATCAATGAACTCCCTATAAAATGGCAAAAGTGCATAGATCACAACGGTTTGATTTATTAAATAAAAAAAAATTATAAATAAATCGTTATGCTTTTTCCATATAAAACATCAATGTGTAAGGACCTAATATTAACTTATTGTAATTATGTATATCATTAATTTTTATTTTAAATGAGACTGTTATACTAAATTTATTTCTTTTGCAATCTAGAAACAAATCTATTTTGACTATTTAGATTTTAGACTCAAAATAATTGTAAATATTGATACACTAAAACACTACTTAACAAAGTCTTCGGAATAAGACAATATTATATCAACTTATTTATAAAAACTGTTCTAAAAAAATACTGTCCACCAAAGTTTGAAATTGTAACCTACATATTTATTTGAAATTGAAAATCATAAAATAAAAAAGCAGTTACTTTTTTTGAAAGAGAGAGGGAAAGAATAAAATGTGCGGGGTTTTGTACCGTAAAAAAAAATTAGTGTCGGACAACCGTCCGGAATCGTGACAACTTGTGCCTTTCACTTTTTATGTCTGTCTCTTTCGCTCTTAGGCGGGCTAACCATGCCGCGTGCCTCTCTCTCGCTCTCATTGTGAGCGCATAACGTGAGCGGAGCGTAACGCAGTTTCTTGAAGTGTCACCCGGCAAACCAATTTATAAGACGTTGTCACGTCAAAAAGTTATAAGATTATTGTCATTTTTTATTTAATTTTTTTCACGTGAAAAAAATTAAAGCTGCTTTATCGTAAATGTTGTGTCCCTAAGCGTAATGTTACGTCGTCATTAAACGCGTAAGGAGATGCTTAGGGCTGTGGGCAAAGTATATAGAGGTGTCTGCGGGCATGTTGGAAGCTGGGCCTACGCAACGCAAAACTACTACGCAGGACTTAGCGTAGTTTGCCGTTTATGGTGGGCAAGCCACAGTTTCCAAACTACACCGAGGTAGATACAAGGCCACTATCCAGAGACAAAACCATTTTTTGCAAAATGCTGCAGTGAGGCAATGCCAGATTCCAGCACGCCAGTTTATAGGAAGCCTCGGGGTCCGGCCGTTAAGTGCTCATCAGTAAACTAAGTGCTAGGAGAATGTTACATGAAGTAGTCTTCACGCTCGCAGACCGCATAGAGTTCCAGCTCTGTGACTTAGAAATCAAGGACGTCGTTTATTTTAATGCACATTTGCGATAGACCAATTATATCAATGGGCACGTCTTCTATATTCTCGCTAAGTCTCGCTTTGAATTTCATACTGATTCAAGAAGAGTACGTGTTGAGCTAGTTCTGGACCGCCAGATTCAACTTCATAGTGGCTTGCTCGGTTTGCCGATCTCAATTCCATTGAACATGCGTGGAATTTCCTTGGGAAATGAGCTTACAGGGTTCAATCGTAGAATTTGAATATAGAGGTGACCTTTTTTCACACCTTTCCAGAGTATGGAGCCCCATTCTTCAGGCGATGATTAAAAAATGTCATACTTATGCCGATGTAGAGCTGTACGCATTTTTATCATTTATTTTGGCTACAGAATACGTAATAGTTCTTTAGGAAGTATGGTCACTGTCCACAGCTCGCCAGTGCCGACCGCAAAATTTCCGGTTAAACTGCGAAAAGTAATAACTAATATCGGGGTTAGGAAGAATCCGTATGGATTTTATTGGACTATGAGACACCTAAAATATTCACCATCACCAAATATTGGTACGTGCTGCCACTCCAGTATATAAGCGCACTGCCATTTTCCCCTAGAAAATTCAGGTACAGCGCGCTGCTTGAGTGCCAGGGCCTCGACGCCGCCTGGACTCTTGCTCGTAAGGGCGACGGGCCTTAGATTGACGATGCGGCAGAGACCCCGACCTTAATAGTCCTACACGGAAAGACATATTGTCTACAGCAATGTTCTTAATTTCCCCTGGCTACGGATCAATAAAAAAATTTAAAAGTATAAATTTTAAAAGTTTGTTAATATGTTTGTTCTTTACACTAAAACGGCTACACAGATTTGGATAATATTAAGCAGAGTCAGTATATATATTCTCTGTGCCAAAAATCTAGTCAGATAAAACATTTTTGCATTTATATATTCGTCAGATTCAGGATAACGGAGGGACGTAAGGGACAAAAAGTACTTTCTATCTCGGATTATTGCACAAGGATAACAGGAAGTTGGTAAAATTACATAAAGTACTTTTTATAACCTATTTGCTCGTAAAGGGTCTCTTATTTCACCAATTTCAATATCGTATTGTATCTCATTACGTACTTGTGCGTTATTGTAATGTAAAACGCACGAGTTTCTTTGTAATAAGGTATAACGCACGGTTTATCAAGATGCTCCATCTAAAACGAACGGTACTTTTTTAAATCTTAGTAAAGAGTTTTATGTCAGAGAAGTGGTCAACATTTTATGAATAAAATTAACTTTGGGAGATAAAATATAATAAATAAACATTGAATTCTTTAATTTAATTAATTTTAACCATAAATAACAACCATTTATCTGTAATAAAACACAGAATATTAATTTACTTTATTAGTAATACTGGCTGTTTTGTGCCTTTGCCTTTTAAAAAAAAGCGCTGATGCGCGCGCATCACTAATTTGTGAACAAGTAAAAATTATTTCGCGCGCTTTTTCTTTTCGCTGTATTGTTTTTATTTGAAAATGTCGTCAAGTAATGATGAATGAATTTATTCAACACCGCCAGAAGTCACAGAAAGAAGGCAGCGAAAAAGGCTACTCTAAGCTTCTTGCCCGAAAAATCGACCGATAGATACTTACAAGCGCACCAAAATTTCATCTTATGGAAAGCAAGCAAAGATGCAAATTCATTTTCAGAAAGTGTGTTTTAGTCTATTTCATGGAACTTTCTCAAAAATATAAGTTAAGCTCATTGTGGTGCTACTATTCAATGCTAAAAAGCACTGTGAAAACAAAATATAGTATTGATATCAAGTCATACTCCTACTTGCTGGAATTACTAAAAAGACGCTCAAGTGGCCATGTGAGTAAAAAATCGAAAGTATTTTCGGCTGACAATGTCAAGAAGTTCCTAAAAGAAGCTCCGGATTGCCGATATTTGGCAACAAAGGTCAGTTGAAACTAAATTATTGTTATTAACTGCTTTCACTTTCGTATTTCTTTACAATATAGGTGTATTGAGCGCTGTTTTTATATCTTTTCAGGTTGTAATAATATTCGGCATAAATGGTGCATGTAGACGTCAATGAAATTCCAAGATCGTTCACAATTCAGGGGCCATTCACTACATAGTGAAGAAAAACAAAGCGCTTCGTTCAACAAAAGCGAAGTCTACCAGTTTTTTTCAAAATTACCAAAATGGAAAATGCACTAGCCAACCCATTGGCATAAATAAATTTGGAACAATGCCGATACAAATTGCCACTTTCTTAAATTTGGATGATCCACATGAATACACAGGGCACAGTTTCAGAAGATCCTTGGCTACATTGCTCGCTAATTCAGGTGCAAACTTATTGACACTAAACGCCATGGCCCTCCATGGCGGTCGAACAGTGTAGCCGAGGGCTACATAGATAACTCGATGAAAAATAAAGAAGAAATTAGCTCTCGCATTACAAGGAATATAAATTTGGAGCCAAGTGTTGACTCTCGACCATCTACAAGCACACACGCGTATATTCCACCATCGTCGCCGCCGCTGCAGCCGCCTCTGTCACCGCCACCGACTGCAGAACTCTGTAGTCTCGTTTCTCCTACTTTCACTCATGAGAGTGAGAGAGAGATACTAGTGAAATTGTTACATTAAAAATGCCAACTGGCAACGTAATAATCAATTTTACAAATTGTTCAAATTTTTCTAACTGCTTTAACAAGTGATTAAAGATGTATTCGTTTAAATAAGTCCGATTTTTATTTATTTCCTCGCAACCTCTCGTAATTTTCAACTTACCGCACTTATATCGTAATGTACTATTACGTTTCCGCTTCGCATATGGGGTTTACCTGAACCTCTTCACAGGTTTATTAGGGTGGGTCGTGCATGGATGGGGGAAAAAAAACTCGATTACTTTTTAATAGCGATATTTTGCTGTCTTACTTCAAGTAAAAAAAAAGTGAATTTTGAAAAAAATCACCATATAAATACTGAAATTTTCAACAAAGGAACCACAATAAAGCTTTCTTTTGATTTTTATGGCATAGTCTAGACGCATCTGTTACTATTTTAACTGAGCGTTTTACAACCTGTGTATGGCATGGTAGTTTAAATAAAGTGAGGCTTGCATATATGCCAGGCGTGATGACTATGTTTATCTCTTCAGTCGTAAATTTACTTAGGATTGGTGGATCAAATAGCTTTGTTTGTTACCAATGTATGAGATCAATGTATCTTTTAGCTTCAATATTAATGTCAGGCACTTAAAATACACGAAGTTAACTACGTAGAGGGTTTTTTCGACACAAGAACATGGAGTGAAGAAGCAAGAATCATATTATATGGATCATTTATATTTTAGATTTAAATTTAAGTAAGAATATTCAGTTACTATTCGAATATTATGTTTATGGGTGGCACAATCATTCAATTAAAATAAAAATTAAAGTTGCGTTTGGTTCACTGCCTCAATGCGTTTAATGTCATAATCCTGCCAAGTGAAAATGACATAAATTCTGTATAACGCAGTACAGATTTTGGTATATTCTCTTTGGTAGGATTACCGCATTATATACATTATGTCGGTCAACGGTCAACAAAACGCCACTATACTATGTCTATTAATGCAGTCTTCATGTATCTGAACGTGTGATGTTGTGTAACTTCTGCATTAGGCGCATCGTGACCACAGCTGACCCTTACTTACATACTCGTTTTGGTTCAGGCATTTGATTATGTTGACAAAGTTTCACCTCAATACAGAAATAAGCAAATATGCTGCCAATAAAAACGTAATTAAATTTGTAACCTACAAACGAATAGATTTAAAAACGAAAATAATATGGGAATTAAAATTTTGATTGTAAAAACAACCTAAAATTATACATGCGTCTGATTACACGCAGATTAAGGCACATTTTTAACGTCAATTACTAGTTTCAGACACACATATAGTGCAATAAACTTTTCTGACCCAGCTGTCACAGATCAAAACTATAGTCGCCATATTGAAATGGTGTAAACTTACAACGACACTAGCGACCAAACATCCAAGGTCAAAAGGACAGAAAAGTTTGTTGCATTGTAGTTCCCACAGCATTGATTCCACTTGGCTACACCCATAGACGTAGAGCATAGGACAACGCATTTCCTAGCCAGATTTGAAAAAATTTGGTCCCAAAAGTGTGACCGAGACGAAGCGAAACTCACCTCAGTTTATTTGTCCCTTTCTAAATGCTTTAATAAACATAAACAAACAAAATGGCGGGCGATATTAGAAAGAGAATAGGGGCCCCAGGTTCGCTTTGTCTCTTTCTAAAGGATAGTAAATTTTGTGAGGCTTTTTCGTAGTCTATAGGACAGATTACAGAACTCGAATTCTATGGTTACAACCAACACTTACTTTCATGCACCAGATGGATTGGAACCCATGAACAGCCAAACGAGCTATTTTAGACAAATTCCATCTGTTCATATAAGTGCGCAACGCCCTATTTACCTGATTTCCCGCATTTACTTCTTTTAGGGTTTCGTACCCGAAGGGGGCACATGGAGCTTTATTGCCATCACTCACGTGTCCGTCTGTCCGTCCGTTGTCCGTCAAACAGATTTTACAGCCAAACAGTTGGAGCTAATCTTCAAATTTTATATAATTATACAGTATAAGCATTTTGTTGACCCAAAGCCATTCAGATTGTTAAAACATATTTTCAGAGGTTTTAAGGAGGTATCCCATGGAGCTACAGGAGAGAGTACCGTTGTTTAGAGCTCGTTGAGTAGATAAGTACTGTATTTTTGTTTAAAATAATTTTGGAAAACAAAGAAATGAACAATAAAGAAGCCACTAAAGTCAGTTTTATACAAAATTTTATTCCGAAGATTTTTTTAACTTCCCAATTTCCTATGTATTTGAAATCTGGTGATTATGTTCATTATTACGTATACTTTACTAACTAATACCAATATAATGAAAATCAGATTATTGCTTTGAAATTCCCTCGTTGATTGATAGCACAACTTGATTTTGCGATCAAATATGTAGCACAGAAGGAATTCACTCACCTCCTAGTCATAAATAATGCTGCCATTCGGACGGCTTATTTTGTACCGAACCCTAACTGTTCAAAGTCCGCCACGCACTTGGCTGGTTTTTTATGTTGCTCTCATATTTTTTGTCTCTTGTGATTAAATACCCCAAATATTCAATTGCATATATTTTAAATAGACGCTAGGGATTTTCCTAGAATTTATTAAAATTCTTGCGTTTAGAAACTATATCTGTCGTTTAATTTGCATTAACATTTATTTTATTTCCTTGCAGCAGCATAACACGGACAGTTGATTAATAGCTCATTAATTATTAAACTTCATTATTTATATTTTACTGAGACAATTTGTGCATGCATAAGTTAAATAGCTAAATTCATGCTTGTGATTGAGTCATATCTTTTCTAATGTTAAACCATGTCATGAGTGGCCCATTTACCCTTATCCAAGTACTAGATACCAGGAGATTTCTAAACTAAGGTTAAGAAGTTACTGCTCATACAATACATGGAAATTGCTGACCACAACTTCTTCCTCCCTACTCTAATAGGTATTTTTAGACCAGCAAGAGCACAATAGACTTTTGCCTCATATTTCACAAATACGTAATACTGCAAAGAAAAAACCTAATCAATACACCATATTCCTTTCCTGAATCCTACTTGTAAATTCCATATTTTTCCTTTCATTACATAGGTACCTTACTCTTTTAATTAATAATTTCATGTGTGATTTGCCAGCAATGCAGAGAAGACATGTTCGCGGTAGCAATCTTGTTGCGACCTTTTTCCCGTATACTGGGTTATAACAATGACGTAACGCCAATCTTCAGGTACATTACCACTCCTCTAGCACATAATTAAAAGCGGCTCTCACCTTATCGCTGCCAAGCCTTTAGCATGAATCCTATAATGTGCCATTTCTAAATTTACGTAATTTTGCTAAATTTCATTACAAACCATATTTTCAATCGGTACAGTGTTTCTTAAGAATAAGAATTACAGCCCTATTTTTCCAAACCAAAATTTCTTGCTTCCCTTGCAACTATATACTAGAGTAGAGGTTATATTGAGTCTCAAAACCTTGCACCTTGTTTTATAACAAGAAGCTACCTCTACGACTGTAGGGCCCTGGAAATAGAATAACAGAATCACTCGTGCTCGACTGAATCAGGTAACAAGGAACAAACTTGCAATGGTAAACGCGACATAAGCCGATTCCCTAGAAACATGCATGTCTTTGCCAAAAAATACTGCATCCAACTCCATAAAGAAGATAATGTCAGCTCTGGCATTTACGATGTGATTAACATACACAGATGACTAAAATGCAAATGGCAGGAAAAGAAGCAGGAGTATTCTTTTTTGGAAAAACATTAGTATTAACGTGTGTCGGTTTACCCGGATTGCAACAACAATCTTGTGTAGAAACGTCATTATTTAATCGATGTATACGTATTATTATATTATATATCATGATTATATCTTTAACAGTGCCAATTTTTATAACTTATGTATTAATAGTGGACTCATCCGGGATAAGTTCCACGGACTTTAAAAAATCGGTTAATGGATGACTCTCTGCGACTCAGTTGGCATAAAGAAAATTAAAACCAATTCTGTTGATACCTCCCAGCCCACTTAAAACGTGATTATGCATGTAACCACACAACTACACGAAAAGCAGTAAGCAGAACTAAGGGAATGTAGACAAACCAAGGCTGCTGTTTTACGTTAAACAAACGTCTTGACTGAGAAAATGAACATAAAAAGAAATAGTTGACAAAAATGTTCTATTGATACCCGTCAAAGAGAAACACCCTCATTTAAAAAAAAAATTTGGACACAGTGGTCCGTGGAGGGGACACAGACAAAAGTGCTCCGTACTAAAGTTCCTGCCTACGATGTACTCTATCGATTCCCATCATCAAAATATATATTTATGGGGACACCACAAATTTTCAAACAAAATTTCTAATTTCTTCATAAAAATGTCTGAAAAAATAAAATTATAATTTTTTTCCGTGCCCTCATTTGTATACCTTAACCGTTACCAAAACAACGAAAAAAACATGAATATATATTTAAAAAAGTTATTCTCATCACTAAACATTTATTCACCACTTCAATAATAGTAGTTTCTGCAGTATTTGTATTCTCTGATCCTCGGGCCTTTTGGAACGGTTTCGGACCAAGGAATCCCTTTCCAAGGTTTGTTAATAGGCAAAACCACAAGGTAAAGTATGTATTTTATGGTTTTTATTTTCAACGTAATGATCTGATTTAACATAAAAATCGTGAAATGTAAATGATTTAAACTTATTGCTGTATTTTAGGTATCTTAATATGAATAATGATTCAGTCATTTTGGCTCTATTTGAGTCAAAATAAATATCAAACACAGTTTTATTATGTATAACAATTTTACTGAAAAAATCATAAATTACAAAAGTCTTAAGAGTATAAAAGTACAAAACAATCTTTAATGCTTATAAAAATGTCAAACATACTGTAAATAACCCACTCATAGCTGCTGCATCACAAATTAACTGTTATGAAGGTAAACTATAATATACACGTAAATAAACACGCTAGTATCAACCTATTAGGCAATACAATTATATCACAAAATCAATTAAAATAAAAATGTTTTAACGAAATTTCATTTTTATTACTGACACAGGCATGTATCCATTTAAGTCTGATAATATCGTAAAGAACCACCAATGTATAGATTTTTTTCAAGTTACTAACTAAGGTTTAAGAGTAACAAAGATAAATGATTAATGAATAATTCTTCAATATGAAGAATTTAATTGCAATAACACTTCTAAGTTGTATGTTTCTGGTATAATTTTCTCAGAGATATTTAGTAATAAATCTGCCAAATTGCGACTAACATTTAATGAACTAGTAATTGGACACTTGTATAAAATTGTTCACATATCTATAGGAATCTGTAACTTTAATTTTTTTTATTAAACTATTAATTAATATCTTGCCAAATCTTAGAATTATAGTTAAAAATTACTTTTGAGTAACGATATAATATTTGTAAGGCATCGAAAATAATATATGCTACCAATATTAAACGTAACCAAAATATGGCATATGTTGAGGAAACTTACAAATTACATTACTATACAATTTTACAGTAAGCTTTTACCATTTACAGCTTACTAGTTCCCTTGATTCATAATATTGTCCAAGTATTAATTTCGTTGTGTTCTATTGTTGATAATAAGTGCCTTGGTAATCGAGAGCTGCCCTTTCCTCTTGCTGTTTAGCTGCTTCTGGGTTGTTCTTCAATTCGATAGCACGGCGTTCCTAAAAATAAACATAATATGTAAGTTACAAGTCTAACTAATGTGTTTTATTTGTTTTCCTAATGCATTTTACATACTTGGCTTCAGCACAATTGATTAACCATAAATATTTCAAAAACTTCTTACATAATCATCAAGGCAAAAAATAAAAAAAATCCAACCCATAAACCACTTACTATAGAAAACATTAATCTATAGGAAAAAAAACATGAGGAATATCTTGGTTGAAGAATAGACAGTTGCCTGACGTGGAATACCCAACGAGAATATATAAAAAAAAAACTTATATCTCTCTTAGGCTCACTTTAAAACATTGCTCGCTGCATACCACACCAAATTCGCTACACCATCTACAATTCCCTAGTCAAACCTCATTTGATCGAAATCAAAATTATGAAAAATTCAAGTTCTGCTTAATAAAAAAATTAAATTACTTTTTCACTACCCCTTTCTTACTCCAACTAGCAAAATCTATAAAGAAACCAAAATTATGAACCTAAATCAACTTTTTACTCATCCATAAGATAATAAAGAACCGTATCCATACTAACATAGCCTTTGTCACGAAGAAACAGGTAATTAAGCGGTGTACTCGCCGAGCGAGCCACCTTATCCTACCTAAGATTCGTACTAATTAAGGTAAAAAAATTGTGAGTTTTGAAGAAGCACAGCTGTATAATAAACTACCTTCATGTATAAAAAGTGTGAAATTACTCAATGCATTCAAATCGAAATTAAAAAAGTATGTTATTGAATACAAAGAACCTTTACAAACATTGATAGAATGCGTTGAGTGAGAAATGTAAGTGATACTTGTGATAATTTATTGATAACGATGTATGTTTAATTTTCTTTTTATTTCTCTTCTTGTTCTCATGTAAGTGACTAATTGTAAATGTCTTAATGAGAATAAATTCTTTGAATAATAATATTGTGGTTTGCTACCCTTCCGCATGCAGGCAGTGACTGGATACACAGCGATATCATGTTGTGAAGGACAGCCCCTTATTACTACTTTAGTCTTGCGCGATAGGTAGTCAGTATTGCTGCAACACTGCTTCTGATGCCGTATATTTGGAATACTGTGATCGCCAACGGTGCAGAAATAAGTGCTATATTAAAAATAAAAAAATAGGGACATAACAACTTACCCTCTTTGACAGATCCTGACGAACTATAAATACTAGTCTGGAGGGTTTGTTAACTTTGTTCACTAAATTCTAAACCGAATACGTTTTCGATTTAATGTCTAATTTTATAAGTCCCTATAGCACGGACGTTAAGCGGGAAGAATTTCGTTCAATGACCGGACACTATTTGTCTCTGTTGCACGCGCATAATTATTGATGCAATGACCAACCGCTGTCATCAGAAATTACTACTATTTTGACAACTGACTAAGGCTAAAAAGTAAAAGTAATACGAAATTCTTCCTGCGTAGCGTCCGCTATACCTTAAATTGATTTAATTTACCTCATTAGCTTTAATTCCTGCGTAGATAAGATCAAGGCCTTTTTGGATTTCAGGAGACACTGGAGGTGGTGTAGGTAGGTGATCACCCTTAACTCTGAAGCCGTTTTCATCAGCAGTGTACTCTGCGTTTATTATTGCGCCATTGGGAGCGGTATAAGTGAAGAAACCATGTTGAACTAGTGCGTTGTGTTCATCATCTATTGACTTTAAGTAGCCTTCTTCCTCAGCTTGAATGTGGTTACCGGTCTCATAACTGCAAAATATATTTTGAAAGATTACTAAGTTGACCTGGTTAATAAAATCCATACTACGCTGACGAACAAAAATAACTGGTCACGTACATACACGACAATATTACGAGTCACTTAACAATTCATGATAGCTCTATGAAGTGAAAGGAACATTGAAGCGTATTTAATCACTTATTTAATTTTAATACAATTTTTGTTCCATGAAGCTATATTTTCTGGTTTATGAAATATCGTCGATTCTATAAGTGACTAGTTATTTTTGCTCGTCACTGTAATATATTTCCATTTCCTTTCTTCTCATCGCAGCAGGGCATCCAATGGAGATAAGAGATAGACAAAGAAGGGTATAATAATAATCAAATCTAACTTAATGAGCTACAGCTTCCTTGTTATAGGAGTTGCTTTAGGAATTCTATACCAAAAACCGAATTTGGCGCTGGCGGAGCCGCGGGAAATAGCTAGTATAGTACTAAATATGTAAATAGACGTTATTTCAGAATGATGCTGTACTGAATAGCTACAATATCAACAGGTAGACGAAACAATACCTTTATACTGCGGTTAAACTTAATTATCATCTGCAGGTACTGCAGCCAAGGCGAGTGAATCTTTACAAAAACAGCTAACAAAATTAATGGCTGCATTTTTTCTGTAACAATGTATATATTCAACAGAAATGCTTAATCGGTTAAGTAGTTTCAGATATTACCCCGCAATTGTGCCCCGTGCCTTTGTCAATATTTTGAATATCACATTGTTTTTTTTTATTTTGCCTTAGACAAGATGATCATTATAAAATATTTTATACAATGCTGCAATAAGTGGAGGTGAAGAAATAAAATGCAATCAATGTTTTAATTTCTTAAAATTTAGCTACTGTTTGAAACCGCGATTTTCTGATGTATATTTTGTTAAATAAAACCACCAAGGACGTGAATAAACGTGTCAATTAAACAAACATAGAATATCATTGGCTTTGTGTCATAATAGTTAGTTACCTCATTGTCTTTGACACTTAAGTGATAAATGTGTTAAATATTTGACATGAAACCTTTGCGTAAATATAAATTTATAACTGTGAGCTATGATTTTTTCGGCATTTTGTATTGTAAATACCATGTTATTATATTTTTGCGAATTACATCATTGATTTCTATAAATTTATTAGTAACTTCTATGATATCAGCTGTGAAACTCCTAGTAAATAATCGATTACGATTACAAACAAATATATACGTAATATGTAAAATGCCAGAGTTAAATCGAACTAATGGAATTGTAATAAATTAGTATTCCTTGTATGTAAAAGTAATGTTATAATTATAATAACCGTTACGCTCTCTTATGTAAAGTAGCATTTCTTTTACCGCTTTTAGGTTTATCATGCAGCTTATTAAACTTTACTTAACTTTACCACACTAGTGCAGTAATAACCCAAAAATAATAATTTGCTAATAATGTCTACTTTTGATTTATATGTTTACAGATACGCTCAATTTCGTTATTACCTACAAGATCAGCTATTATTTCTTGTAGATTTTTCATTTATTCTCAATATAAAATATCTTAATTTATTTTTTATCTACACACACACCCAAATTACAATTTCTATAGTCCATAGAAACCTAAAAAAAATCTATGATTTTTACATTTACAACATATAACATTATAACAACATATATTTTTACGTGTTCACTTATTCTTTTATAAATACTATGTTCTTACGTGTTCAATTATTTTTGAATCGTGCTCTAAAAATAATACAGTAATTTGGACGACAAACCTATGCATGATATAAAAAATACACATTATGACTACCATGATGATTAAAATGTATAGGTTTAAAGAAATTGTTATAATAATATAATTGACGTGATAACAGCTAAAATTTCTTTTGCCGTTTTTTTTGACAAATTACCATGTTGATCTCAAAATGCGACATCATACCTTATTTATAAAAAACAAAACATTTAAGTTTTTTTAAAAAAACTAGCTGTTTCCGCTCGGTTTTGAATCGCGTCATAAAAGTATATCGAGATAAAACTTTTCGGGTATAGATTTAGTAATTTTAATTTTAGTAAATCAAAATATAGAAAGTAAATGTAAGCCATTTTGGTCCATACCTGTACTTACTGAAGCGTCATCTATCAAATTTTAAATAGCTAAGCACTATTGTTTTAACAAAACAAATATATTATGTGAATATGACCTCATTGGTCAAGTCATATAGATGTTCGACGATATTTAACGAACGTTTCAACGATTTGTTGAAACGAAGAAGTAATTTGAAGAAAGTAAAGTTAAGTAAGTCTTAAATGAAGAGGAATTACCTTGCCTACTGTAAATGTCAAGAGAATGACCGTAAGTGTAAATATACAAAATACTCATAAAAAATACTCACGCAGTCTTATAACTTCCATCAGTGCCTTGTTCTTTATCAAAACGAATGATAGGTATGAATGTGGTGGTGTCAAGTTGTACTTTGGGTCTGAAGTCATCAATTTGTTTCGTCTTCTCGTACTCTTGTGCTTGCTGCCTGTAATCCTGATAGTTCTGTTCTGCTGTATTCTGATCACCTGGGTCTTCATTAAGGGATACCCTTCTTTGTGGAAGAGCTACTGCGACGGACAGCAGGACAGAAAATACAATCTGTAATAGAAACAGCCAAAGTGATCACAAGAGGTGCATTTGTAAATCACAAAAAATCATTATGTAAATTAGGTAACAAAGAGATGATGTCAGAGAAAACAGCTTAATCATATTCAATGTCGTAAGTTAAGATGGAAGGCATACAATAGCCGACATCATTGTGAAACAACCTCATTTAACACGCTGCTGGGGCGAAAGTGGGCCTTACCATTGGCACTTATGAACAACAATATACATATACGTATGTCTTCACCTAGAGTTTTGTATCCCTGACACTTAATTAATAGCTTTTTTGCTGACCTTGAAATTATAATTTCTTGATGACAATTTATCTGATTTCAACCTTGTTGAGACTTGCGACAGTCAATCTTTTTATTTGAAAATATTTTGGCCTTAAAAAGTTTTGTAGACAAAAAAAATAGGCTAGTAGGTACTAATACACGTTAAATATCAGTTTTTACAATTAGATGAGGATTTTGTGATTGATTATTATATACAAGTATGTAAAGTAATTCAGAGTTGTCGAGGAATCATATACGCATTAACTTGGTCAGCGAAATAATTCATCGTCATAGGTAGTCGAGATAATTTTTGTTGTGATTTATATGGAGTTGATAATATCAAACAACAAGATTCTGTAAAGTTTGCCAATTTATCAGATTTAGATTTAAATAAATGGTTTATATAGGTCCACTGGTCCTTATCATGTTTGAATAAAATGGTTGTGAGTTGAGACACACGTGCGAGAAAACACAAAGAGTAGGTCTACGAACACCTAAAGAGTTAAATATCTAATAAAATAATGACTCCAAAAAAATTATCAAATAAGAGAAACCTATTTACAAAATGAATTACTTTATATTAGTTGATATTTTGAAACCATTTTATGTTAGGTCTGAATCTTATGTAATTATTAAGTCATCATCACATGATTTCGTTTAACTCAAGTCTAATTAAGTACAATTGATCGATTTATAAAGTCTCAAATGTTTCCGTTCTCACTTGATTATCAATATTACGATTTGTTTGCTTCGTTAAGTTGTTACGTTCGTTACGCATCGCTTAGATTTACGATAATGTTACTTAATTTACCGATTGTTATTAGGATTATTAATACAGCTATCAGGATTTCCTATTTGGATCTCAACTTTAAAATATTATAACAAAACCTTTAAAGGCAAAAACTTTGGTATTTTATATTTTTGTTTATCTGTCGTCTATACTTGTTTGCTAGTGGTCCGCTTGCAACACCAGGAGCGTCACTCACACGTTGCCGGCCATCCAAAAATCTAATAACTTGTTTCTTAGCGAACCCCATACTGTAATTCTAAAAAAAAAACACTTGCAGGGAGATGTAGATATTAGAATAGGATATAAAGAATACAATTTAAATAGTTTTGATATATGTCTTATACTTGAAAATACGATTTATGTTTAAATTCCAGACAAAGCCGATGTTTGAGGCCAAGAAATATGTTAAAATTTTGAACCCGCTTGACCACAAATATAATAATGTTACGTCATCAATGCACGTAGAACAAGAACACTCTTATGTAACCGAACCTCACAAGAATGAGGTCGGCACAGTAAAAATCCAAGTAAGTTCATTTAAAGAACGGTACCTATAGTTGTAATCTTGTAAAATTAAACTGCATGGGACATTCAAATCTTAACACTATCTATGTACAATACATACTATCAGACATTATAGTCAATGGAAATTCGAGGTTGATGAAAAAATATCGTGGTTAGAAAATTTAAAAAAAATAAACCCACACTTATTACTTATTTTGTAAAATTAAAATCAAGAAAACTATGATTTAGGCTCAAATTAGAAATAGTTCAATCTTACTATTCTCATGTGATTGTTGCATTTCGCTCTTTTCAAATTTTGAGATTAAATTATAGTTGTCTATATTCGAGTTTACAAAATAAGAATATTAGTAAATAGTGTATAATAATATATAACCTCAAATAGTGTTTAAAAGACATTAGTTTTATTTAAAAAAAGAAACCATAACGCACAAAATATTTTGATAGAAAAAAATGTCATTATACTAAACAATCACATAAGTTTTATTACAACTATAAGTACTTGCTAGAGGATGAAACATTTGCTATTGTACAAAACACTTGTCAAGGTACGAAACTTCTGCAAATAGGTACGATAAACACTGTAAGAATGTGCAAGATACCAGTACTACAAATACAAAGAATGCCAAAGTTGAACAACCAGCTATGAATCCGCCCACCCTTTACGATGCGCTCGCTCTCGCAACACATCGATTCGTAAGATTGCAGTAATCAAATTCTGGGTTATTCTTTTCATTTGTAGATTTATCTTGCAAGTACTTAATGTAGATATTTTGTAATTTAATTCGGTTTTACGTGAGTTGACAAACGAAACATTATGAGATGTTGATGCTTTTAAAGAAGACGTGAATTAAATTAAAAATTATGTAAAGTATTTTGTTTTAAACAAATATTGGTATACTTATATTACATTTTTTGATTATTTTAAGCTGGTTACATGATAAGGAATACTGATAAATAAATAAAAAAACAAATACTTTACCTACTAGACTGTGTCAATATGCATTGGTTTGGAAGTTATCTACTTTGAAACCAAGGTAGATACGACTATGTATTCCAAAGGGTTTTGATAATTTTGTATGAAAAGTTGTCTTTACTGTTAATTTTTTTTAATAGTTTAAACCTTAAAAGGATAATAGTGTTTAAGGAAATACTAAGGTAAGAGCTTTACGAACTTACCTGGAGCTTCATAGTTCTTTTTTTATTTGTGCCTGAGAGGAACACGTGAAAGGTTGGTGAACTATGTTGGAGAGGTAGTAAGCGCTCGCTTATATAGTTAACCCCTGCCACTTACACGGCGATGAGCCATCACACTTTCATACCAGACTCACTGCTGCAATACACGACAACTACACCCAAAATTCTAAATTTTTGTTTCTTGATTTCATTACCGTAACCTATTTTTAAACTTTACAAAATTTTGTTGAACTACTCATTACAATTACTCATGACTGGGTTATTCCCGTAGCTCTGTTTGTCAATTTTTTAATTACGTCATGACGACTTTATTTGTTAATACTTTAGAATAACTAGTAATAATATTTTGGTAAATCAGAACCAACGTCCTTAATGATCGAATTTAATTTATTGAACTTATATCTTAATATAGGAATGATTCAATTAAAATTATGTATATGTTGGATGGTACGATAACCGTGCCATTGGAAAAAGGTGGCCACTATTATTATTATCCTTATATTACATTTATTAATAAATATATAAATAATTTCTTAATATATGTGACAATCCAATATTAGAAAACACGTAAGTATGTTTGTTACCTTAGAAGTATTAAAAATGACCCAGATGAAGATAGCTGTATCAAAATAAATTATTGAATCTGAACACAGACACACATAAATACGGTGCATTTTATAGATATGGAGATTCAAAATGAGTCCGTACAATAATTTATGTGAAAAATGTATATATTAACCTGAAGCACAAAATCGAAGACAAGAGGAAAGAAAATTTAATGCATTCAACGTTATGCAACTAATATGGACAAATTTATACTTAATATACATTTTTCTTATAAATAACCATAAAAAACATTATAAATAGTAATAAAAATAGTCTTTTACTCCTTAGAACTTAGAGAACTGTCTCAGTTTTTCCAACTTGACCATTTATTAACATGCAAATGCTATAAGTAACATTACATAAGCTTTAACTTGTATAAACTTGTCATTTAACCCGTTGTTTCTTGCTTATCAAATCAATAGTGTTGCGTAGTCTCTTTAATGAAATACAACAAGTGCTATTGTAGTGAATAGCAATGCTTATTTTTTATATTAGGCAGCAATCTGATTCTGTTATTGATAGAATGCTTTTTTTAATGTTTATTTTTCTTGTTTAATTTTTTTTATTATTAACTATATAACAATTAGCTTTGGTGTCACAGTCGGAATACAGTCACCTCTGAAAGTACGGCCAGGCTTCTTAGCGGTAGTAAAAAGTAAGGGGTGCTTGAGCACACATGAGTTTTTAAGAAGTTCTGTGTGTGTAGATACATGCCATTCCTTCCAATAAACTGCAGCTGCGATGCTCTCAGTGGGGTTCGTAGTAGTAATATTTCACCCAACGTGTCTTTGTCCGAGTTACACAGTTGTAGTTTCATGGACAAAAGACGCAACCCTTCCGGTAGGGACCCTTGAGGTTTATTAAAGGCCATGCACTCTTTCGTTACAGTCACGCACTTATTAACAGCTAAAACACATACGGAAAGAAATAAAAGTTCGTTCGGTATACGATCAGAAGTATTTAAGACCTGGACAGTTGACGGAGGAGGGGGGGGGGGAGAAATAGGCAGGCTGTAGTAGTGGCGGTGGCAAAACACTTCTGCCAAGTTTCATTGCTTAATCATTTAGTGCAAAGTCGTAAACAAAAGGAATAATAAACCCAAATTTCTCTTCCTACTAAAGCGGCGGTGCAGTTGCATTATATAAATATTTACTAGTCATATATATGTGATATTCAATTGTTAATTGCATTCTCTATTTAAATTTTTTTTATTGTTTCAATCGTTTGTTACACCGGAAGAAAATTCATCATTGAGTGTTGTGTACTGAATTAAGTATTGATTACTGAATTCTCGGACCAATTTGGTTTATCGGTGACAGAACGGTATTACGAATCCAAAAGATTTGATGATAACCTGATACGGAGAAGTAGATCTCAACAACAATAGATGACTAATGACTTAGATTTGGCGCACAATGAGCGGCACTTCTTAACTTCAAACCTAGCAAAGTTGTAATTGCAGAATAAAATAGTAGATCTCTGCTATAGGTACAGACAGAAGATTCATATTCAAGAAAACACCAATATAATTCAATACACTTCAATGTTCCTTTGACTTCATAGGGCTCATAAGAATGGAAATTATATGTGGTTTAGAAAATATTGTCGACTATGAAAGTGACTAGTCATTTTTGCTCGTGATATACTGATATTAAGTTTGTAGATGTTAATAAAATTTACTGCATTCAATTGACCTCATTATTGGACACAGAAAAATCATTGAAGCAGAAAAGAAAATAGCATTATTTTTATATTGATATTTCTGCAAGAGATACCGCGGGTAACTATTCCATCACGATGAAACTTCGGAACAGAGATGAAAAAATTAGAACGGGAAGTATATTGTAGTGGAATTAAATTAAATAATAGATGTTCTTAGCACCTACTCGACGACCTGAGGACAAATAAAGAACTAAATTTTTACAAAAATATAAAAGTGAAATGTAAAGATGAAAGTGATATGTGAAAAATAAAAGATCAATTATTTTTTATGTACCTATCTACTAAATATGTAAACTATAAAATGAATTTAGTTAATACCCGACTATTATATTTTATCCATTGCCGAGGTGAGAGCTATTACACAGAATCAACGATACTGTAAAACTCGCTCAATATAACTGCTAATGAATCCCCTTGGTTTATTTTCTGAGGGTGCTGGTGGAACGTTCCTAAGGGGACATAATACCGGCACAACCCGCCCTCTGACAAGGCAACTCTAGTAAAACCCTAATTGAAGTTAATATGTATCTGTGCGGTCATTCTAGTGGCATTACACAAACATCTTGGAACCTCAATATATCGCCAATCAACTTGGTATCGCTGCAAGGATTCCAGAACAGCCCAGATTTTGACAGCATCGATGGCTTTTTAGTAATCCACGAAGGCAAGACATAGTGGCAGATTAAACTCTTCGGTCTTTTATATAATCTGCTGCAGATTGTGAATGCGGTCTACGGCCTGTAGCTTGATTGAAATCTAGCCTGGTTAAGCAGTTGAAAGTTGTCAAGTTTACGGGCGAAACGATTTAAGACAACTCTTGAGAACAACTAATAAACGTGGCTCAGGATTGAGATCAGCCTGTGATTCTTAAAGAGAAATTTATCCCCTTCTTCGAAGAATAGAACCAAGACACTTGTACTCGATGCTTCGGGCGTAGTTCCGTTGTGCAGGATAGTATTGGAAAGCTCCTGCAATTCCGTCAGAACTGAGGTTCCATCGGATGTTAACAGCTCCACTTACCATTCGTCTATATATGCCTTCTTTACCTGGAGTTTGTTGTTCTAGAGTTGCTCAAGAACTATCCTACTAGTTGTTTTAAGATGAAAAGTATATTTTAAAATTTACATTGACCCTGAAATTAAGATGTTAACCATTAAAGGAATAACAAAAAAGAAATCTTTGCTTTTAATAATTGAATTTTTAAAGAAATATTAGAAAATTGATTTCAATGCTGAGACGAATGCAGCATTTTACTATAAGGCCATTTGCTATTCGTTTTTGTTTCAAATATAATATTTTCTTTGATTGCAACAGATACTCACATGTACACAGGCGTACCCATGACCGATATGTGTAAATCATTCTCTTTCTTCGTGAATGTTCTTGTCTAGTAAAACACTAAAATCCATCACAATTAAAATAATGTTGTCAATCTTCAGTGATTTCACTGTATTGTTATTCGACAAAATTATAAATACAAAAGTGAGTAACTTTGGATTGACAATAATTATTACCAAAGACTCAGGCATGAAGTTAAGCAAGTTGCGCGAAGTCAGTCATTGGATGACGCCTAGTGGCACATTTTTTGAGCTTTTCCGTGCTTTGAACCTTAAACCGTCTGTCCTTTCTTTTGTCACATTATTATGACAGCCGTCGTTAAGCTAGGGCAAAAGCTTTACGGAGTCTACGTTATTAAAATCGTTTACGGACATAATTATTTTGATACAAATTGATAATCAATAAGAGATGATTGCAAAGGGGATCACGTAAAGTGCAAACTAGGTGGACCTTCTGTATGTAGTCTGACGAAAAGCATAAGAGATATAATGTTGCAAAAATCATAATTAGCTGGTTCAGCAGCAGACATCAATGAGCTGAGATAATTATGATGAACATATTTTAAATTTATATATGTACATGTCACCTTTTTGCATTGTGGGTGTGAAGTGCGAAATATCTACATTTCCTGTCGTTAAGAATCTCGGCCACGCAAAATGACTAACACAAAGTTATCTGCTGTTATGCAATAGATGAAACCAAAATGTTAGACAAAGTTTAGTGATTTATTTTCAAATCTACTACATAATTTACAAATGTGCTTCAGTATAATTTTTTTGGATAAGGTTTTTTTTAATTCATCTTTCAATCATTCTTTTAAATCCTGACTAATATTCTTATTACACAAAATAAGTACTAGTAGCGACGCTTATTGTTAGTCAAGGACTAATAACAGTTCCATGGTCTTAAGTGTTGATAAAATGAGGTTGTTCCCCACATAACTATGTAATGTTGTATGGGTTTGATTATCCTCTTCTAAAGAGACATATATCAGTACCATATTATATCCTCTACAAAACTATTAAATCTGCGTGCACACACAACTTTGCAACCTTGAACTTCTAAGCTGTACTCATAACCCCTTTGCAATATTATTGTCGATAGCAGCTAAGTGAGACCTTGTGACTTTCCATGTTTATCCATTATTACATTCTTAAACTACCATTTACATCCTCTATTAAATTACGTCCAAAAGGGCATAAAAAGCAATAAATCAGCAAGTTTTATAGTACCTAATTATTGTCACAGAAGTTACGCCTTTTCATTTGATATCTACCCCATTTGGGCATATTTGCTTATATGCACCTTATAGATTCATCCACTAAAATCTCCATATTTCTGTAACTTTATGATCGATCCTGCTCATGTCTCAAACACTCCAAAATTCTATTAGTCTCAACTACTCATGTACCAAATCTAAAGCAAAGAAATACATTATAAATAATATTTTCTTTGGAAATACATACATATTTTACATAAAAAATACCCAGACCTAAAACAAATATCCATCACATTAATTGATGTTAATAAATGTTTGTCCTGTGCGGGAATAATTACTCACTAAGCCACTGCGCCGCCGCGTTGTTCTGTTTAGTAATCCGGGCAACAAATCATTGTGGATAAAAAGACTGAAAGCAGAAAGTTTGAGTTCGGAACTTCGTTAAGACTAGTTAGGAGATAACCATACTAAACGGGGTGAGACCACTCGGAGGTAATACCAACGAGTGATGGGCTCCTAACTAGTCCAACCAAAGTTCCAAAGTTTAACTTTCTGCTTTCGACCTTTCTATCCACAATCATTTGTTGCCCGTAAGCACTCATTTACAAAGTCTCTGTCTTAAGTAATGTTACCTTGTCTAAGCCACGACTATTAATCTGGGCCTTATAAGACTTCACAATTTAGCCAAAGAATTATATAATAACAAACTAAAGTTAGGTGATCAATATAAACAAATAGGTAGGTATTTTTATTTTCAAAGCAAGAATACAGTCAAAAGATTAACCTCGAGTCAAGACTTGAATCCTGCAATCCTAATATTTAGCGTTATACTCTACCACTATCTCTATCTCTCTCTACCATCAATGTACAATGCGGCTGGTAGAAAAATTACTACCTACTTATAAAAATGCACTTGTTACGAAAGTTATAAACACACAACTACTAGGAAGCTTATACGCTCCTAGTATATAATTCTTACAAATAACCAATTCGTTTAAGATAAAGTTTGCTACAAAAATAATTGTTTATATTGAAGCCATCTTGGTTTTTATGATATGTTTTCTACTTACCTCCAGGAGGTCTTTAGGCGTTGTCCTAATAGAACGCGACTTGGCGACCTTCGCAGGTTCGCGCGATTTTTGTTCTTACGAACTCGTGATCAGACATACTGTATGTAAAGAAATGTCCTAAACTGCTTTAGTGCGTTGCTGACGTGCTAAGTCCAAACTCCCTCCCAAAAAACCTGCTTATTATTTTTTTTATTTTATACAATTAAGGTGGCAAACAAGCTTACGGTCCGTCTGATGTTAAGCGGTCACCGTACCCTATGGACGCTTACAACGCCAGGGATATCACTGGAACGTTGCTGGCCCTTTAGAAATCTAATATTTTTTTTTCTTGAAGAACCCCCATACTGTAGTCCTTAGAGAAAACCTTGGCAGGAAGCTCATTCCACAACCCAAGCGTTCGCGCGCACTATACGCGACCATTTCGGTTCTAAAGTGTGAGAATGAATTTCCTGCCAATGGCGAGCGGTGCGATGGTAGAAAGTAGCCGTGGGCATCATTTCGAAAAAATCCTCAGAACACATCCTATTATTAAATAATTAAATGGTTACATTGGTCTAAGCCATGTCTCAGCCTTATAAAAACGGTCAAGTTCAAGTAGGACTAGTTCATTATATTTAGCAGTACGAAACTGTCGGTCCGCCAGTCCAACTTGTAATTAGCCAGTTTCTTTTTAATTTCGGCCTTCTCGTTCATGAATCTGGCATAAAATATGTTAGCGAAATATTTCCCGAACTTTCAACGTCCTTGGCCTCGTCCTATGCAATGCTACGATATTCCCTTGATACTTCGACCTTCAAATTAGGACACCTGATTGTTGGCATGATGATGATCGCATCGCTTGTTCATGCAATGATCGCGTTCTATTAATTAATTTATTTATTTGTAAGATTTATATAGTAGGACCCATGATTCGTGTGTTTACAACGATGTACAATTATTCGGTTTGACTGATTAAAGGCGTATTTTAGTGAATTAGGTGTAATTTACGTAGCTGCAATATTTTGAACATAAATCGTAGTACATTCATATTAACTATAGAAAATAATTCAATTTAGAATTTGCTTTGTTTTAAATAAATAGTATTATGACTGTCAAGGTCTTTAAAGTAAGCCATTGCTGAATGAGTAGAGTACGGCCAAAATTTGTACAGACGTTTAGTCAAAAACGCAGGAAAAATGAAACAGTCTTTTAATAGAAATACTTGTAAATGGCGAAACAGAAATTTAATCACAATATTAAATTAGACCTTTAAAACTATAAATAAGGCTGTGGCAGCATGGTTGGTCGGCAATAGTCAGTTGGATAATTGAAAAACTTTAGAATATTTTTGCACTTTCAAATGGATTAATGAGTATTGTGGCCTTTGTTTATTACAATAATATAAGATAAGAAGAGGTTTTTTGGATTTTACTGGACCCTTCTCGGTTCAGAAAATTTTGTTAAGTCGGTACTAATCCAAAATGCTTGTCCTTCCTATGTGTTCTTTTTTGGAATGTTATTTGAACTTTTTCTTGCGTTTTTTTGGTAAAATTCATTGTGTTTTACAAACTTGAATACAAAGTTGAATAAATGTAGAAAATCCTAATATATTTTAAAACAAAATCACTTGTCAAATGATGTAATAACACGTACACAAAAACTTAAAACACAGTAACATTCTATTGCACTGTATTTTCTAGTAAGTATTTCTAACAAACTGGACACTAGTTAATAATAATATTCCGGTGGTCAAATATCAAAACTACAGTAGCCATATAGAAATAGTGTGAACTTACAACGACACTAGCGACCAAATAACCAAGGTCAGAAAGTCAAAAAAAGTTTGTTGTACTATACTCACACGTACTGTTTGTACGGCAGCGTATGAAATTTACTCAGAATTTTAGATGACCAAACAATGTATTTTACACTCTTCATTGGTGTTAATAATACTAAGCAGATGTCAGGGTGCTATAAAATAGGATTTGATTAGTCTATAGCTCGAAGACACTATGTAATCTGATACTGACTAAAACCCGTCCAGTCGTTGTTGCGCAATGAACAAAGCTAGTGCGAGTCGCTTACTACTAATATCTACTTAACTAGCAAAAAGTTTTCTTCGTAATTCCTCAAAATTTAAAACAGTATTGAACTACATCTTACAGTACTAATTATTTAAAAATTATTGCATATGTAGAAGATAAATAGGCAAAGGAATAGTCAAATTTTAGTTATTTTTGACCATATGTCAAAGACTATTTCAAAATTTTTATTTTATACCTCTTTTTTATTCTAATAACCACTGATAAATTATTGACAATTTATTTGAAAGATGCGGGATTTTTTTTATACCACTAAGGTGGCAAACAAGTTTACGGTCCTCCTGGTGGTAAGCGGTCACTGTAGCCTATGGACGCTTGCAACACCAGCACTCACGCGTTGCCAACCCTTCAGAACTTATAACTTCTTTCTTGACGAAGCAAAAGGGTACGCAAGACCTAAAACTACCTTTGAAGACAAAATAATTTAAAGCCACTATAGCATACAGATAGATGGACACAAAATAATTTAAAGCTACTATAGCATACAGACAGATGGTCATACGGACACTGAAGTCTAACCATAAGGGTTCTCTTGGTATGCGTTCTGTATAAGTTTCAGCTTAATGTGATGCTCCGTAGCGACGTGAAGAAAGAACAAACAAACTAACTGTCACATTTATAATATTTGTATGGATTATTTTATTGGTTAAACAATCACAAGAGATTTTACTTTTTCTTTTATTTCTCTCTTCTTCTTTATTTCTATCTTTTATTCTACTCTCATATCGTAATTCGAATAATGAACTTCAAATAACTAGGTTTTTAAATACTAGTGTAATACTATTAACAACCTAACTTTACGGGTAGGTTTTTGACACACACTCTTGTTTAAAACCCCTTATTATGCAACAGTTTCATAACTTTTTAGAAATATAAAAAGATAGTTCATGTATTTGATGCAACAAAGAGGAACTAGTTAAACAAAATTGTAATAACTAATAACAAACAGATTAAACAAATCGATATTAATTGAGATGCCTTATAAAAATATGTCTATCACTAGACAAGATTTATGTTATAGTATTTATGGTATAGCCGATTCTTTAGATTGATATCCTGTTCAAAGTTACTTTCACTTTCACTGGACCAGATATAAATTGAGAATTATGATTCATGAAAACAATTTGCAAAACGTTTAATTAGCCTCTGATATTGCTAGCGGTTTACAATTCATTTTGGGGTATCATGTGGAAATTTGCGATAAAATTAATTCTAAATCGTTTTTTTTTTTTAACTTTATAATTTTCTTATAACAAAAATTTGCATTTACAGGCATACAATATTTCATTTATATGTATTTATGTATTACGGAAGTAGATATTAATTAACCTTTACTTTTGGTATAGAAAATTAAAAAATAATTTAAATAATGCTTACTACTACGGTTTCAATACGTTGATATATCCTTTGACGTAGTTCCGCCTGAATGATGAACTGAGTTCATTCAGTGAAACTGACCGTCTGGACCGTAGTAGTATCATACATTTACAAGATATATCAATTATTATAAATGCATAAGTGAGTTTAATTGTCGTTCCTTCACGTTGCGCAGCAACAGAGCATCCAATGAGCTAAAATTTGCCACAGAGGTGAATTTGATAAGGGGGGGATATTCTTCTGGATATAGAATGCTTTCAATTCCGGAAAATTTTTGAAGTTCCGCAAGAATTTAACCAAAATCTACATGAAAATATCTTGCTATAGCAAAATTCCTTACTATAATCAAGGAGAACGATTAGGAATTCTATGAAGCCGATGACAAAAGCTAGTTACGAAATAAATGTATATGTTAATAGCCAGGCTTCAAGAACACGTCTGAATGACGTCACACATAAAGAAAAAAATGGAAATTTTTTAAAATGGTTTTAAAACAACAGCTGCTAATATAGTTTGTAAAAAAAAAATATAAGTATTTAATGCAAAAGCATATTATTATAACGTCTTTAACATTGTATTGCCATATAAACCCAGACAATCAAAGCACGATCCAATAACTTGAAGTTGATTGAAATTGACTCTAAAGATTTGACTTAGAAGGACAGACAGCATGCAGCTTTAGTCAGGGCTAAATATACACATTTTAAACAGCACAGTTTTTATCTTTAGCTTTTGCAAATAACAAAACGATGTAGCATCCATCTCGATAAAACTATCAAATTACCCTATATGCACATTATAATGTTGAGGTTATATTTGCTTTTAAGATGATGGCATACCCAAACAAGTTAAGTTTGCAAGAATTCATTTTGATACAGCCCTGAGTACACTTTTTGACGTGAAAAAAATATATATTGTAATTCGAATCTTAATTAAGTAGATTTGGGAATATTATATTAATTTGGCTATTGAAACGGTTAGTAAAAACAAATTAATTCTGACACTGTGTTTTTGGACTTTAATTCAAATTGTTGGGAAAACAAAAAGTGATATTTTCTTGATTCTTACTTCATAAAATATACATTAATATGGCCAAGTGAATTTGCTAATTCCATTGTTCTAAATAAATATTTTAATTCCATGCCGACAAAAAAACCGAGAAAATTTAGACGCGCTTGTGTGGTCACGTTCTAGTGGCTATCGTACGTGGAACTGTGTCTCTTTGTATGCTTCAATAGTGTAATATGTCTTTGTACACTGGTTGAAACGGCACGTTTTTGCTAGGGTATGCCATAGCCTTTATAATTTTACGAGAATTTATTACCAATTTCATGTTCAACTGAATTTGTGTGCGGATCAATGTGTGTATGTGTGTTTTTATTGATATTGTCAGAGTAATAGCTAATAAAGAATTGTTAATAAGTTGCGCCTTCATATTAATCCTTTCTTTCTGGTTATTGCGTTTATTTTGTTTGAAGCAAACAATGCACTGACTTATTCCTTATTCGCATACTAACCCCATAATAGCAAGAACAGATATCCGCAATGTGGGTCAGTTTGAACGCATCTTAATTTTATATGCCTAAATGTTAACTGAAAAAAAACTAACTATTATTATAACTATAATAAAAAAAAGTATGAGTATTTAGAGCTCAGTGCTAACTAATTTAATGATTTTTTGTTTGAAAATTGTGTGAAATTAGCCCTAATTTAATTAATGTCATGCTGTTATCTGTCACTCTAAGTCAAATCTTTAAAGTCAGTTTTACTTTAAATTATTGGATCGTTCATTATCTGGGTAAACATTATATTATAAACCCTTTTTGCAAAGTCGGTATCAAGTGAAAAAAATATTCTCCAACAATTTGATAAATCGTACTTGCAGTAGAGTATCAGAGAGTGACCCGCAATGTTTTAGCCATCCGAGTGTTCGAGCGAAATATTAAATTTGAAACTGAAACGGCCTTTTTTAAACCTGAAACGAACTTAAAAGGTAAGTTAACGCATTTTGGCAATACTTAGATATTTATTAATTACCTTCAAGAAAGTGACTAATAGGAGTAGAAAAGTATCATAATTGTCAACACTTCCTTTGCTGTTTTGAAAAATTTAAAGTAAAATTTCTGTGACCGTGTTTGGGGTTTATGTAAGATCTAGACGGTTTTGCTAATGTTTGGATTTACTTAAACTTACTTTACAATCGTTTATCGATTTTACGAGCTAAAGAATAGAAAGGATCGACTTATATGGCCTGGCCTGCTATCAATTTAGCTTACTTGATTTTTCAGATACATATTTATGTAATTCACATTAGTACTTCTACGGATAGGTATCCTTATGTCGGATGCTTTCACTTTGACACACATTCATAGAGAACCTATTTATAAATAACCGCTTAGCGATAAAAAAGTAATCCAAATTCCAAACTCCACTTTAGACCTTAAAGCAGACATTTTGACATTTGAAACATAAGCTACGTGTTTTAGTCGCTTTGAAGCTTCGCTAAAAAAATTATGACTTTTAGTAGATTTTTCGGGTTGGATTTCATTTTTTCATTTTAAGTTGCCAGCAAAAATATTTCAGCATGTTGTCGAAGTAAAGTAATTAAATAAAAGTAAAAATCATATTTTATAGTATAAAAATATTCAAAAAGTTTTTTTTCTATTCACTGCGAAACTCTTATATTGTCATACGAACGGAATTTACGAAATATTGATACTATTTGCTAACCGCGTACAGTCCAGTTTCAGAGAAACTCCTCCCGCGGACGCTCTGGTTGTGAAATGAGCTCCCTGCCAAGGTTTTCTCTAAGGATTACAGTATGGGGTTCTTAAAGAAAGAAGTTATCAAAATTTTGAAGGTTCGGCGACGCAAGAGTGATCAAAGAAAAAGAGAAAAGAAAATTCTTCTAATGACTCTAAAGTCTAATATCGATGCACAGCACAGAATAATAGTGAGTACTTTTAGAGTACACTTTAATATATTAAATAATAGTTTAGCACAATAATGATCAAAAACAAATCGCGAAGCAAACATGAAGAAAGTGTTACTAACTCCTAAAAATAAATACCCTTAAGATCAAGATGAAATATCCCTAAATAACCCTAAATGCATTCAAAAGCCCCAAAAACTATGTATTGTGTTGTGTTACTATTCAAGAGTTATTTTAAATAAGGTTTCAGTTTTATTAAGGTGAAAAAATAAATGAATGTCTTCTGAGTAGGGACACGAAAAAGGTATCGATACTTTGTGGTATCGAGTACTTTTCCGTTCGATACCGATACTTTTGCACTCGATACTTTATGTTCAATACTTTTACTCAATGAGTACTTTTTGTCAGGTATCGTATCGAATAAATCTTAGAAATTACGCATTTTAAACCTGACTCATATGCTGAGCTCATATTTATGGCAACGCCATCTAGTTCAACCGTACCTTACGTTCTAAAACATTACATTTAGCTCACAATCGTTTCTCCGTTTACAGTTCAGTTCCTATTCTTTCATTCATTCACTTCACAAACCAATTAATTACTCGTGCCCCTCGTTCGCCGTTGTTCTAATATTGTTTCATTCAGCCAGGATTTCCAACTTAGGGCTTTTAACCTTAACTAAAGTTAAAAGTAAAAGGGCGGAAATAAGTATTTTGGGCTTTTTATAGGCCGAAAAAAATTAGGGCTATTTTTAGGGGTATAAAAAATATTTAATACATCACTAATTTTACTGACCCGAAACAATAAAAAGAAGCAACATTTTTATGATTGAAAGCTTTAATTGAATGCCAAGTCGGGAGTTAAGCGATTTATTAATCAAATAATTATAATAAATATTAAAACTAAGTTTTATTTTTTCACCTTAATAAAACTGAAACCTTATTTAAAATAACTCTTGAATAGTAACACATGGTTTTTGGGGCTTTTGAATGCATTAAGGGTTATTTAGGGATATTTCATCTTGATCTTAAGGGTATTTATTTTTAGGAGTTAGTAACACTTTCTTCATGTTTGCTTCGCGATTTGTTTTTGATCATTATTGTGCTAAACTATTATTTAATATATTAAAGTGTACTCTAAAAGTACTCACTATTATTCTGTGCTGTGCATCGATATTAGACTTTAGAGTCATTAGAAGAATGCTGCCTAAGATTGAACTTTGGCAATATTTTGTCAAGATCAACGACAAAGAAGTGAAATGCAAGACTTGTTTCAAAACGTCAAAAACGTCAGAGAATACGTCATTACAGCATTTGGCTCTAAGAAAGTACTCGATACTTTGAAGTATCGATACTTTTGTTCCGATACTTTAATGAGTACGTTACCTTTTTTTCGATACTACTTATGTGTACAGTATCGATAATTTCTATTCGATACCGTGTCCCTACTTCTGAGGCTTTAAGTAGATTTTCTGTCCTGTGGGTAGGAACCCGTCCCACCCTGGCTCTTACAATCCGTGGTCGCCACCAAAAAAAAAAACCTTTCTCCCCAATCAATTACCGATGCGACCAGCGATGTGGCCTGCCCACTACCACTTCAGCTTTTTAAGAATAATAAAGGATTAATTTTATTTTATTCTCTGGTTCTCATTAAATTTTGTCATGACAGTATACATGCTGAATTATTGCTAATTAGTGTTTCAAAATTAAATTTCGTTGTAAGAGTTTTAGTAGTTATTCGAATATTGGTCATCATAAAATTTGGAGTCTTGAGTGTGTAGTTATTTAAGAAGTTAAGAAATATTGAAATATGTATATTAATTTCTTAATTTTCGTAACCGTTTCTTAACCTTCACAAAATTATATTAATAAAAAAAAAACTTTGAAAGTTTGATGATATTTTGTCTATTTTATAGTCAACTAGATTTTACCCGCCGTTCCACCCACCCTAAATTCGGTTATCGGTGTAGGATTTCAACGGAAACTCCTCAATTATAGAATCAAAAAAACCCACTCACTTTCCCAGGGCTTAAACTATCTCCATGCCAAATTTTCCCGCGGTTCCACCTGCCGTAAATTCGGTTATCGGTTTAGGATTTCAAAGGCAACTCCTCAATTATGGAGAGGAAACCGACTTGAACTTGACGATTTCAAGTAGCCTATGTCCTTTCTCCTTGCCAAATTTCATTTAAATCGGTTCAGCGGTTTTAGCGTGAAGTGTTAAGAAAAAGACGGACAGGCAGAGTTACTTTCGCATTTATAATATTATTAGTATGGATATCGATGTTCACCCTAAATTAATACATAAGTATGTAAACAGGGTCTTATCAGCCAGCATTTCATTGCAAGGCCTCAAGGAACGAGTCACATAGAAAAGTAACACGGCAGATGGGCGGGTTCTGTAACCCGCTCAAAAGTGCAAGCTAGAACAACGCAAGCGTTCAAATAGGTGGTAATTGAAGGTATCGAGGCCGTTTACCGCTAAAAGGAGGGTGGGAAGTGATACTATAATTGGTAACCCATCTATGTCACAGGATTCCTATGGTGTACCTATTGCCTCTACCCAAGACACCGGTAAGACCACGTCAGAAAGGATAGGCCATGTCGTACTTTGCAGTATAGGAGTAGGGGAATAGAGCTGACAGCTTCCAGAACCCTTAAGCCAGCATGGCTTAGCACGTAGTCAGAGTTGCGGGCACAAAATAGTAGTTAAAGTACAAGTACCTGGAGGACCGGGCTTTGCTCGGGTTTTTTTTAACAACGCCATCTATTATAATAATAATAATAATAATTTCGTTTATTTAGTCTCAAAAAGTTTTAAATAATAAATACAATATAGCATGTACACTGAATTAAAATTTTTCTTTGTGAGACTCTGGAGTCCGAACTAGGTTTGCACCTGTAATTTCAGATCACCAGGCCTCTACCACCAATAGTACACAAAGTTAACAAAACTCAAATAATATATTTACAATAATAATAATACACCGATGTAGCTTAATATAACGTAAATATTTAGTTAATAAAATTTAATTTTTGAAAAGTAGGTATGAGTTGAGAATATGTTGGAGCAAATGGACGTATATGACATTGTGTGTGTGTGTGTGTGTGTGTGAGGGTGTGTGGGTATGTGGGTGTGTATGATGGTGTGAGGGTGTATAATTAAGATGAGGTACAGGTTATTGTAAGGTAATTGGGTTCTTAAAATCATTTATTTCACTATTATATCATTAGTAATAGCTTTTCAGTTTCATCATAGTTTAGGTTTTGCAACCATTTAGAAACAGCTTTCTTGCATTCATATTTTGTTAATGAGTAGATATTTAGGTTATAATTTAGTTTATTATAAAGAAATGGACCAAGAAAACAGAAGAATTTGTGTGAAAATTTTGTGCGGAAATTTCTAGAAGTGCATATTTTGAGTTTACGTCGCCGTAAATTTATAAGTAGCTCAGGGTTGAATGTTAAATTAGAGTGTTGTTTGAGTATGGTGTAAAGTATAAATAACTGGCGTACTGTTAATAAGTTGTAAGACTTATAAAGGTCGTGGGTAGGATAATAAAATGGTAGGAAGGCGCTTACTTTCAGTATAGCTCTTTGAGCACGCTCCAACCTTATCATAGCAGTTTTGGATGCACCGCCCCAGGATGTAATACAATAGATAAGTATAGATTGACATAGCGCAAAATAGACAGATCTAACAATTTTGGGTTGAGCCACACGACGAAGAGTGCTAAATATGTATATAAGTTTACGAACTCTAGCCGAAAGTAAATCTACGTGTGGCTGAAAGCTTAGTCTATGGTCTAGGGTAACTCCCAAGTATTTTATGTTATTTACATTTTCTAGGATATTGTCAAGTAGCTTTAATGTTGCTTGGTACTACTCGCCAATAGATGTCAGGAAGAGTCATATTTTTCAGTTTTTCACTGCCTAAAAACACCGATAAAACGACGTTTTCTAATAATGAAACCTAGCTAGATCGATTTATCGTCGCCGGAACCGTCGTCGTAATATATATATATACAATAATTGCTCGTTTAAAGGTATTATATTATATATACATATAGATAACGAATTAAAGTTACCGTAAAATCCCGAAATACGTTATGACACGTACTGACTAGTAATAAAGCGAAGTGTCCACGTGCGTGGGAAATTAGTTCCTACTTGTGTTATTAGTTATTATCCGAATTAAAAGTTTAACAATGATAAAAAGTATCCCAGATTCCGCTGTTTTCAGCTGATTAATTAATTTTGATTAGTTCACGATCATTTTAGCTATTATTTTATTAAAAAATAATGACAAAATGTATCAGTTAAGTACAAGTGATGGTATTATAACTCATTTATGACACACACACACACACATTTATGACAGAAGTTTCAAGCGTCTACCTGTTGCCGTTATCAATATCGAGCAAAAAAATTACGTTTGTTGCATGGGAGCCCCCTTAAATATTTATTTTATTCTGTTTGATCTTTGAAAACAAATCTAATTAACAAAATCGTTTCCAGTTTTTAGATATTCCCATTCCAAGGAACTTTAACATAATACGTGTACAATACTGGCTTAAACATACTGACAAAAACAATATTACGTTAAGACAACTTAATAAGCCTGAGTTACAAAAATCTTTGAAAAATATATTTAAATATGTACCTATTACTTACTTATACACTGACATAATAAAAGTTGTATATTAAGTTAAATAATCTTTATTTTATAATATGTTATAAAATAAAGATTATATGTAAACAAACCGTAATTAGGTAAATGAAAGAACTGTTTTTTTTAATAAGACTGCAATGTAAATAATATGTACTTTATCCTTCCGTGTATGCGTTAGTAGCCTAATAAAGTATTGTAAAATTAATTTGTTTCAAAACACGAGTGAATGGAGGAATGTACGCTTACTCGACTCACGACTTTGTCAGTTAACTAACTGATCTTGACATTACATTCGAACCGGTTCATCAATTTTTGTTGCGCTATCAGGCATGCGAGAGATGCACGAAATATAAAAAAACGGCCAATTGCGAGTATGACTTGCGCACAAAGAGTTCCGTACCATTATCTAAGAACGGCAAAAAAATTACGTTTGTTGTATCGGAGCCCCCCTTAAATATTTGTTTTATTAAAATTTCTTTTTTATTTTTAAAGTGAATATATAACTAAATATTTTGTGAATATTTCAAGCGTCTACCTGTGCAATAAAATCACGTTCGTTGCATGGGAGCCCCCTTAAATATTTATTTTATTTTGTTCGTTAGTATTTCTTGTTATAGCGGCAACAGAAATAAATCATCTGTGAAAATTTCAACTGTCTAACTATCACGGTTCATGAGATATATCCTGGTGACAGACTGACGGACAGCGAAGTCTTAGTAATGGGCTCCCATTTTGAACCCTATGGATACGGAAGTTAAAAATCAGAAGCAAATTAGTATTGGTAGGTAACAATGTTTTTATTTTTAACTAGAGTTGGAATATTTATTTATGTAACATACTAGCTGGCCCGGAAGATGCTATTCTGCCGTTAAACTTGATGTACTGCAGCGCCATCTACGCTACGTGACCTACGTGAATCCAACTGAGAGTTTTATATAGCCTTCAGATGCAAGCTATCACTTATTAACATTGGGTAAAATTGGCAAATTTTATTAACATTGGGTCCATCAAATTATTATTTGTAACAATAATCCGACTTACATGTCACGTGCTTTTAATAGCCTATAACCTTTAACCTTCCCCAAGGTACAATCTATAACGTTGCTTAATTAACAGTATGTCAGCGTTAACCCGACTATACTTGACGTTTTTTAAGTAGCCTATAACCTTTCCCAAGGTGCAAGCTACAACGTTACTAAATTTTATTGCAATCGGATAAACAGTATGGCAGCGCTTACCCGACTAATACTAGACGTTTTTTAAGTAGCCTATAATCGCCGATAGTAGTTCGTTAATTAGTAGAAAGTAGCCGATAAAAAGTATGGCAGTGCTAACCCAACTCATAGTTGAGGTTTTTTAAGAAGCCAATAAGCTTTCCAGAGGTGGAAGCTACAACGTCTCTTAGTTTCATCGCAATCGTATAAACAGTATGGCAGCGCTTACTCGATTCATACTTGACGTTTTTAAGGAGCCTATAACCTTCTCCAAGGTGCAAGCTATAACGCTGCTAAGTTTCATGGCAATCAGATAAACAGTATGGCAGCGCTTACACAATGTGCAGCCCTTAGAAAAAAGTCATCGCAGTTAGATAAACGGCATGGGATCGAATAAAATACGAACTAACATTGGTTTTGAGGTTTCTGTAACTAAATAGCAAACGCGAACCCTTATGAATTCGTCATGTCCGTTCATGCGTTCGTCCGTTTTTCATACATTAAACTGAAGAATGATTTTTTTTCGCTCGTAAGGCTTTAAAAATGCATTTAAAAATTTTAAAAAACTTTTACTATAAAATTTATATTTTACATGTTAAGTATTGGCTTCTGAAGTTAAAATTTTTTGTGGGGACCTCTAAGTTTTAAAAATCAAAAAAAAAATATAACAATAATAAGCGTTTATAAATACTATAATATATTAGGTGTATTAGTTTGATAACTAAAAGCTTAAAGTTATTCCTAGGAACAAACATTAAAACAAAACCTTAAAAGCAAAAAAAAAACAAAAATAAAAACTATTGTAGTGTATAAAAGCTGATAAAATAATGTATGAATAATTATTTTTAGAGATTCCCTGATTTGATTTTCTAAGGTACAAATCGCGCTCCAGTTACGTAGGCTATACCAATCCAGAATCTATGTAATTGTATGTGTTTAATGTCTGTAGTTCCTAAACTAATCTGGTATTTTAGGCTATAAATCCGCGTGTTTGATACGAGTATCTTACTAGACTGTTCAAAAAATTCGGCTTAAACTGGACTGTATGCAAATGAAGTAGGTATGTCTTCCGGATACTAAAAATATGCTTGTATTTTAGCCAAGCTACGCTTTTCGTTATTATTCTGCGACATTTACGAGTACACTACGCGTTATTTCGATAAAAAGTAATTGCGCTCTGTTGCTGTTACTCAACTATTATGTTAAAAACAAGTTGTGTCCCGTGGTTTTAGCCGCAGCAGACCTATTCTTGTGTAAACTTATAATTTAGATAAAAAGTATTTCTCGTAATGTTCCATCAATCAATCAAACGTCCATTGAGCCATCGATCCATATAAGTGATAGAGTATAACATCTAACAATCCTCATGAACTTTTTTTATGATATATTTTACAATTTGTAATACATTAACTATGCTCTACGATTTTGCCCCTGGTATTTTCTTTATTGTCTTGGGAACTCTCGATTGAGATAAAGCGTGCCAAGTATCAAGTTCTGGCTGTTCACCCTGTCCTTCCAAATTTCATTTGAACCCTTTCAGACGTTTTTGCGTGACTAAGTCACAAATATTGAAATATAGTAACATATATAAACATTTTCAGTAAATTCATCACAAGCTTTACAAACCCTAAACTAATCACCTTCTTACGAGCAACGTTTGTTTCAAATTTTATCAATATGTGCGTAACAATGGCGTATCGCAAAAATCAATAAAAAATAAACAAATCAAAACGCCATTGTACAAGAATCCTAAAAAGTATTTTTAACTGATCATGCAAAAACTAAAAAAAATGTTTGTTTGCAATAATTATTTCTAAGGAATTTTATTTAATAACACTAACAATAATAGAAAAGCATAGTTAGTAAAATACATTTGTTAACTTGATTGGGTATAGCATTGTAGGGGCAGGTGGTAGAAAAGAAATCTTACTGAAGTTCTTAATGATTATTATAAAAAAATAATTATGACATGAGTGAATAAGAACTCCATTAAAAGATCATTCTAGTAAAATTTCACACAGTCATTAGATATTTGGACAAAAAACTATCTCACGAGTGAGCAAAACTTTATTTGAAAACAGGATTTCTTAAAATATGTTTCATTACTTAAGATAAAAAAAAGAAAAACAAAAAAAAACTCCAAATGAAATCCATAAGATATATTTACAAAACTTAATAAACGCTATATAGTAAAACATTGATTCAGATACACCGATATCACACTTTGTGCAATATTTATATAATACGCATTACAATGCATATTTTTTGTCCACCCGTACCATTTTAGAGTAAATTTAAATTACTCGTGCATATATACATACTTCAATCGACATTGAAGTTTAGTAATTAGCAAATATAGCATTAAACAACTTTGCTCTAGGCATATAAAGGTGTCATTCACGTGTTGGCAGTCGTATAATGAGAATAATTATTCAACTTAAATTTAAGCTGACGCAGTAGCAGTACTTGGCTCCTCCTTTGCGCCTGCTTCTGTTGTGGTGGCCGCAATTGTGGTAGCTTCCGGCGAAGCAGCTTCGGAAGCTTTTGTTGTTGCATCACTATCAGAAGAAGCTGCGGAACTTACTTCATTAGCTGTTTCAGATGCTTTTGCAGCTTCTGTTTGTGGTGCAGTTTCTGTTGTGGTCGGAGTTGCAGCTTCTGTAGCACTTGGTGCAGCTTCAGTAGCACTTGAACTAGATTCAGTGGGAGGTGCTGCTGATTCAGTTGCTACTTTATCAGAATCATTGTTAGCTGATGCAATCTCAGTCGTAGCTGGCGCTGATTCACTGCCAGTTGAGTCTGATTTACTCGGCGTGGAGGCGCTATCTGTGTTAGCAGATGCAGCTTTTGTAGTAGGTGTTTCAGGTTCAGGAGAAGTCGATGGAATTGAAGACGACGAAGCAGCAATATTTGCTTCCGTTTTTGCTTCAGGTTTAGTAGCAGCAATTACTGGACTACTTGAAGCTGGAGTTTCAGATTCTTTTAAAGCACGCCCTGATTTTTCATTTGGTACGCCTCCAATTTGTTCTCCAGATGGTCCCTTAGGAAAATGATTACCAACAGGACGAAAACCATTTTCATCAGCTATGTATCTGTAAAGCAAAGTATTGTATGCAATATTTGAAAATAGAAATTAACTCTTTAACAGTTTTATTTTAAGTTTTATTGTATAAACTAATACTAAATAGTCACTAAATTAAGGTGAAGGTATCCAAAATATCAGTGCAAATATTTTAATATCCATGTGTTTTCTTGCAAGAATTTATTGCAAAAAGAGACGGAGACTAGAGAAATATTTAGAGGTTTTAATTGAATGCACTAGTGTCGACTGGCTTTAATTTTTTATTTTTTAAAACCACTAAGGTGGCAAACATGCTTACGGTCTATCTGATGGTAAGCGGTTTCCGCTTGGATGCTTGCAACACCTGGGGCGTCACTCGCGCGTTGTCGACCCTTTAAATATCTAAAAACTTCTTTCTTAAAAAACCCCATAGTGTAGTCCTAACAGAAAACCTTAGCGTTTGTGGGAGGAAGTTTCTCTGAAACCGCACTGTACACGACTATTTCAGTTCTAAAGTGTGAGAATGAATTTCCTGCCGATGACGAGCGTTGCAATGGTACAAAGTAGCCGTAAGCTTCATGTAAAAGCGGTAAAACACACACAGGAAGGCAGAGTCTCTCCTCAGACTCAAGGGATCGATACGGCAAGTGAGTTTGGGATCGTTGACAATTCTCAAAGCCCGTCGTTGAGCTGAGTCAAAAGGGCCAAGTTGGTATCCGGGTGTACCTGCCCAGAGATGGGAGCAGTACTCAATATTGAGCCGAAACTGCGTTTTGTAAAGCAGCAACTACTGCCCCGACGTGAAGTACTGCTGCGCTCTGTTGAGTACACCAAGTTTTTTGTACACCAGCTTTACCTCGTCTTGCAAATGATCTCGAAACTAAACATCGCTGAAGATGTCAAGGGCTCTTGGAGAAGAATAGAGGAGTGTTTTTCCGTGGCCAGACAGAGGCCTTGGGCAGTTGCTGATAGTCTGTCAAGATATTTCTGGACCTTATTTTCGAACTTAATTATTTTTTAACGCATACTGGACTTTTTTTTTCGTTTTGCCATTAGAACACTTGCACAACAAATTTCACTTAATTTAGAGTACGATAACCCATGCCGACTTGCATCGGTATTTAACATACAAATTACACTAGGTTATTGGGCGCGGGCGCAGTCACGTTGATTTAATTAATATACAATTAATTGTAATTTAATAATTAATTAAATCAGTATTTCATTTAAATAGAATTTTAGTCAAACAAAATAGTTAGAAATAGATTACTTTCTTAGTTGGACATGCAGGTCATTGAATAACAGGGTTGAATCTGCTAAGAAAATGACAATACCTTGCAGTGTTGTTTTTGGAACAAACATATTTTCAATTTGGCGTGGAGGTTGTAGAGAAAATTGGTGTGAATAATTTTGAACGGGTCAGGGTTAAAAATATATAACACATGAATTGTTTTTGAAATAACTTGATAAACAATTTGACAACATTTCATCGTTCGTTGTATTTTTACTCTTCTATGAGGGAACTCTATGCGCTGCCACTTTTAATTTGTAAAAACCGGAACAGTTTGTTTTTTCCGGATATCTAACCACTTAAAGGGATCTAACTTTTAATTTGTAAAAACCGGAACCGTTTGTTTTTTCCGGATATCTAAAAACAAATACAGAATTTTCAATACAGGCTTAAAGGGTCGTCGTCGCGCTTATTAACTGATTTATTGTGGACTTAACTTAACTCTTAATTTCTTTTTTACATGCCTGTACATTTTTTTTTGCAAATTCATTAAATAGGTCATTTAATTCACGTCTGTACTTTACTTTAATATTTTAAATTTCACTGTCAAAAATTTAAAAATAAACATACCTTTACACTTTCTTTATCTAGACAAATAAATGTTCAACATTTTTCTAATATATCTGTTAATATATCACTTTAAAAAACTATTTTCTAACTATTTCAGCTCTGTATTTGAGCCCTCAAACTTGCACCCTGCAGCCTCCATTCCCCCGCCTGACTCCAAAACCAATCACAACAATACCTTGTATAATATTGTTAGTAACAAAAAGGATATACTAGAAAAGCTTAAACGTCTAGATCCCAAGAAAGGCGCTGGCCATGACGGTATTCCTGCCTATTTTATCAAAAGGTATGCATTCCACTCCTGATCATATTAAACAGATCTATGCAGACTTCCCTCTTACTGGAAAATAGCTCACATTATCCCAATGTTCAAATCTGGGGATAAATCCCAGTGTGAGAATTACAGACTTATAAGTATTCTGTCATGCTTTGCCAAGTTGTTTGAATCACTCGTTTACGATGCTCTGTTTTATCATGTTAAATAACACTTGTCGCCGCATCAACATGGATTCATAAAAGGAAAATCAACATCCACAAATCTGTTAGAATATAAAAACTTTCTCTGTAGTGCATTTGCTAAAGTTGACTCAGTTTATACAGATTTTTCAAAGGCATTCGACAAAGTTAATGATAAAATTTTATGCGTTAAACTAAAAGGCCTCGGAATCCATGGAAATCTTCTTCGCTGGATCGAATGTTATCTATCAAAACGAAGTCAGCTAGTCTCAGTTAAAGGAGTTATTTCATCTCCTACGGTAGTCACGTCTGGTGTTCCTCAAGGTTCTCATTTAGGCCCGCTTTTCTTTATCGTGTTTATAAATGACCTTGTTGATTGTCTAAATAATCCTTGCCTATTATATGCCGATGATCTGAAATGTTATGCGAAAATAAAAAATGATAATGATTCCTCATCTTTACAAAATGACTTAGATTGAACGAGTACAGAAAAAGTTCTCAAGGATGCTGAGCTTCCGTTATAATCTGGATCGACATCTTACTACGTATGAAAGTAGACTTAAAAGATTCAACATCGACACACTTGAGAAGCGCCGCAAAATTAGCGTTTTTTCATATCTTCATAAAATTATACACTCCTCTATTGATTCTGCTAATCTTCTAGCGCGAATTAATTTTAATACTAACTTTAAGTCGCTACTCCAAATCCTTTACCCTCTGTGTATACAAAAACAATACGTCCTACTATAATCCCATTATAAGAATATGTCGTCAATACAATGATTTAATTAGAGATAAGAACAACAAAAACGTAGAGGTTTATCAAAGTAACCTAAAAATGTTCCTAAAAAATGTTAAGTTATCTTTTAAGTAGGTATACATTTTTTTGTAAATGTCTCTCTTTCTTGTGTGTGTGTGTGTGTGTGTTCGTGTGTGTGTGTATCTTTAGTAACTATATGTAAAATGAATGTTGTTTGAATATTTTTTTTTTTTTTTTTTTTTCTCTTTTTACACCTAATAACAATTATTTAGTCTAGATTAAGTTAACTTGACGTGTTTCTCAAACGTATTTTATTGTACTTATATTTTAGTAATGCGTATTATCTAATACGTTTTATAAAACATGCTGAAGGTTCAGTCTGTTTACTAAGTGTTTGTATAAATAAACTCTATATATTGTCTGTAACCTGTTATGTGTATAAATAAATAAATAAATAAATAAATTCATAACCTTCCAGTTCTTCAATTTTAACCCATAACTCCTTATTTACTGGTAGGTGAAATATGATATAGAATAAAAATTATTAATAAATCTAGAAAATAAATACATTTTCTATAACTTGTGCGATATATTTTTAGTAAATTAATGTTGGATTAAGCTGTCCTCCAATTGGTAAGATAGTTTTGTCACTATGAAATAAACCTTTTGAATTAAGATCAATATTGACAACATCAGCTTAACATCTATGGGGTAAATGTCCAGCAGATAGGATATCCTTTTAAAAGTTTACCTGACTGTTATCAGCGTTCCGTCAGGTGCTGTATAAGAATACGATCCTTCTTGAACATGGATCTCATCACTATCACTTTCACTGCTTTCATTACTGTCAGAGTGATCCGTGGCGCTTTTGCTCTTTGGTACTATTTTGTCATACTGAATCTCTTCCCGTTTGATACCATTGCCGGTTTCATAGCTGTAAAAAATGTCTTATTGAATTGACATAAAAGTTGGTGGTAGGGGGGTGTAACTAGCTACTGTTAAGCACTTTGGAAATAAAAAAAAATTAAACAAATTTCGACTTAAAAATTTAATAATGTACGGTCCAAAAATACAGCTGCCAGCTTTATGCAAATTCCTTTAAGGTTTCTTTGAAATCCTAAGAACAAAAAAATATCCTGTTATTGTTTCACTGAAGATTATTTATTCTTTTAAACTTTTAAGTTTTTGCTCATGATCGGTGAAGCAGATTGTTTTATCTTCTTTCTTTTTTTTGTACTAGCTATTGCCAGTGGCTCGACGTGAAATTTCTACAGCTCTTTGAACATAGTAAGAATGTTTACTATAGCAAGCTATAGATGTAGCTATACTTCGTCAACGTGTAATTTGGTTATAGTTATTCCTGTGGGAACCATGATTTCTTTATAGTATGCATATGCCCTTTTTACGTCTCTTCAACTATAACTGTGCCAAATTTTAGTTTAATTAGAAGCTCTGTTACGACATGAAAGAAGGATAAACATACAAACTAACTTTGGTATTATGTGGTTTATTCAGACTAATATGCTGATTTGCTTTACTTTTTTGCACTTTTATGAAACTTATTTTATTTTAGATTTTGATTCATAATTGAATTTTTGTATGATTTTTTAAAGCAATTATTATTTTAAAAAATTTTAGAGGTATAATTTTAGTATAACGTTATAACGTTTTAGTATACCTATACATATTTTAAGGTATGTTAAAACTTTTAAAATCATTGTATAAAAGTTCTTTTTAAGTTTTTTTTGGGTTCAAAACTAATCTTTTCCAACATATCAATAAAAAATATTTTACTAACATAATTTTATAACAGTTAAGTAAAACTAAGCAAAAGTTTCCTATTAGAAATTTTTAACTTAAAAAACCCACTATTAAAAAAATACGTAAATAAAAATACTAATAGTTTTTCAATTTGAATTTGAAGTGTTATATTAATTATATTTAAATTTATTAATTTATTCATAATGGTAAATAGATTGCAATATTTTATACTTCCTCATTTAAAATTATACTGATTTTTGTTTTTATCAAGTAACATTACATATATAACAATTTTTATCGTTTAGAATAAACAAAAAATAAATAAATCAGACTGTAACTATCCACTGTCGGACATACGCCTTTATACCTACCACACTTTAATAAAATATTAGTAATTTAAAAAATAATAGATAAAAAAATATTTGGAAAACTTAATCACAAAAAAAAGCACATTATCTCAATACTTTTCTGCAATTTCAAAAATACATTAATCTTGCTGCCATATAACCTAATCTTTTTGCACTAAATTCTGCTAAAATATTTTTGTTATAACACGACTAATACATATAATGTATGTATGTATATTTTGTGGTCATTTCAGTCAAAATTTAGTAATTTGTTTTACAGAAAAAAGTAGTTGTATTTTCATTACATCGGATTTCAGAAGTAAGGCTCATGAGTGGAAGAAAAATTTCAAAGCAATGCTCTCTACTAAGAAATCGAAAAAAAATATCAATTTAGCACATAAAAAGTACCACTACACCTTACTTATTTCAACTATCAATCCCTACCTGAACTTGTACGTTCCATTAGGTTCATATTCTTCAGATTGAGACACTATTGGTATAACAGTTGGCTGCCGTTTCTCTGGAGCATCATTAGGTGGCGGAGCAGCAAGGCAAACCGCTATCAAACACAAACCAATTAATTTCTGAATCATTTTACTACTAGGTCTACTCACACTAAATGTCACATGTAAATGATACTCCAGACGTCTTTACCACTTATATGTAAAGTCCATTTATTTACACTATACTCCCCCCGCCTTCCGGAGGATTGAACCTCAACGCTAAATACTTCAACCTTAGCGCTTGACTGATGTGTTCTTCGAAAAAATTGCATAATCACAGAGGTGTCAACAATGAGACATGACAGTGACGATCCGATGTGATTAAATTACTGGCCATCTCACCAAGGCCTGACGAGCTGAAGTCATCAAATGTTTGGGTTTTCAGCTATGCACAAGATCTGCAAATATTGTCATAAAATGCAAAAGAAAACATCTCCGCCGCTGAGTGTTTGTGCCACGGTACGTATCGTTTGACATTAATATTCGTATAGACATAGCATACATCCCAAGTAAAATAACTTACATCTACATAGTAGTCCCTGGACTTATTATTATGATTGTAGATTGATTCATGTTTTTGATCTATTTTTTTTTGTTTTTCTTGATATCATTATAATATAACACCACGACACTAATCCCTGAATGGATGGTCAGAGATATTTTAACCGTAAAGTTTGTAGCGCCAACGTTTCAACAATGGTAATCCAACCGACTAACGTGATAGGAAGCCGTACCGAGCACAAAACAAAGTAGAAACTACTAAATAACTGTTTAAACTTTTAACTAACTAACGTTTAACTAAATAACTAGTATCCATATAACTTTTTAATGATCAATAGAGCCTAGACTGTATTGAAAGCACTCACTCCCCACCTCAATTCAAAACTATTTAGCCGTCAACTAATATTACTAATTCTGACTGCTTTTCATTCCATTTTCCGTGCGACATCCCATCCCTACTAGTACCCACCACTCGATGCATGTCCACAGCTAGCGTACGACATATGCCTAAAGAGAGGTTCTAAAAATACGAAAAACTATTTGCAAACGATATCTACCATGTTTTTTCGACATATCTAGTTCAAACTAGTCGATTTATCGACTAAAACACTTACCGCGATTAACAAGCCATGAGTAAATCAATTAAACATATCTTGAATTCGAGATTATCTCTATCAGCACGAGAATTAGACCCCTGCTGATCAGAACCACCTCGTTTCATTGCCTTGTCCACCAGTTGTCGTCGTTTAACCGGCGCCGATAAGTGTGCGTTGCAGCATGGAGTTTAATACTGAACCGCTCAAGTTGTGACAGTGCCTATCTGGCGACAACGCCTTATCGCTCTGTCGTCTACCAGCCATCCATCATAAGCTGATCCCTGAGGTGAGACAGCTGATAAGTGTGCGTTTCGGTAGGGAGTTTCATACAATGAATACTAACTGCTCAAGTTGAAGCGGGGTGTTTTGGTACACCGCCTCATCGCCTTTTCATCATTAGCTCATCCCTAAGCATGTAGTGCTATTACCTATACTGTGCCCTGAGGTGAGGCGATGGTGATCCTGTGCTGATAAGGGGGGCGTTCTAGTATGGAGTTTCATAAAAAGAATGCTGAACCGCTAGAGTTGAGGCGGCGCTGATCGGGCGTTGCCGCCGCGCCGGGACGTTAAATGTACTTTGATATTTAGGCAATGCTAAATCAGTGTGACGTTTTTGTGACACGATTTAGTGGCCTTTACTCAGATAAATATATAATCGGTGGTCATTTAAGGTCCTTAGTCAAAGTTTGTATGTTCAGGGGTCCAAAAATGGATCCATTTGATACGCATTTTATTGATTTTTATGACTCTCCTGAAATAAGAGGGGCCAAAAAAACCACTCTTGTGCCCACTCCCTTTTTCAAAAAAGGGTGTTACCCTATAACTTCCCACTTCCAATGTTTGTACCGAACATTTATTTTGTAGCTGTATTCTTTATTTTTATTTTTTACAGACTGTAAAGGGGGTTGAAAGTACTCTCTCCCCCCACCGGTCAAAACCATTTAGCCGTTTTTTTTATACCACTAAGGTGGCAAACAAGCACACGGTTCGCCTGATGGTAAGCGGTCGCCGTGGCCTATGGACGCTTGCAACATCAGAAGTATAACTCGCGCGTTGCCGACCCTTCAAAAATCAATTAAAGATATCTTGAATTCGAGATTATCTGTATCAACAGTTGATGCATTTTTGACTGCTGCAAAAGATGATTTAAAATTTCTGGAAATGCTTACGCTTAGTTGCACCATCTATCTTTGACGTTAAGAGCCCTCTTACAGCCCACTGCTATATGCCCCTAAATCAACTGTTAAAAGTGGGATATTGTATGGAAATTTGCAGTCTATGCAGTCTATCAGCTATATCTTTAAACTTAACTAGCCGGCAAAGTTCAGCAAACCACTAGCTGGTTAACTTTAAAAATAGCTCCCATTTTTGGTAAAGTTTATTTTTTTAGTTAGTTAATGTTCTCCACAATAGAAAATAAATAAACAGGGTTTTTAAGAAACAACATAATATAAAGCTAGTAAGCCAAAAACAGTAAATTTTCTAACAATAACATAATAACGTTATGTTTATTTAAAAAAAAAAAATTATATTGACAAATGTATTGTCAATAATTACAAAGTTTAGGTAATTGCCGCCAATTCGCGTGTTAGATTAGATATAGTTATCAACTGTGAAATATATGATAATAAAGGTAAGGTATATGATAATAAGTAAATAATAATATTATTATATGTTGATATTGTAATAGTCATTGATTTAAAATAGTGCAGACACGCGGCTGCGTTAGCACGTGGTATTTTTGCCAAATAAAAAAGGACTGAAACGACACTCGCGTTGCTGGTGATGGTTGGGATGGACAGATAAGTCACCTATTTAAGGTACTGTCTCTCCCTCCAACGGCATTCTTGTTGAGCCCGCCGCACTGGTCGCATCAGGTCGTCACGCTGCCGAAACTGAATGGGAATTCAGTATTGAAAAACAGTTCGGTTAAGTACGATTGATTGTGTAACTTGTTTGTGGAAGATTATATTTTATTGTGTTTTAAATTATGTATAATTGTTATAATATAAATGTAAAATTAACATTACGTAAGTAATACCTGGCTGAGAGTTTTAGCTCTTTGTGGCATTTAGCTGGACCAGTCATGAAGGTCCTTAAGTACCTATAATTGTTGTTCTTGCAGTTTTTAAATAGCTTACGAATCTTAGAAATACTTAAAGGCGTAATTGTTGTTTTTACTCGAAAACTTGGATTTAGTAGATACCTTATATCTCGTAAAAGTTGTAATAATTTTGTTATTCTAATAAAACATTCAAAAGAGCGACTGCTAGAGAGTTTCTTTCGCCGTTTCTTCTCGCTAGAACGCCACTTTGATTCCGAAACGGTAGTAATTTATAGATATTTCATATTCATTTTTAAAACTGACTTCAGACTTTTATTTACATATCTGATCCTGTAAATACCTACCTACATTATCATATCTATATACCGTCAAATTTAACATCAGAAGTGGGATAGAAAAACCTTTCTCTGCCGATTTATTAATCATTATATTTTTTTTCAGCTAAATATTGTGTTACTCCAAAATGACTTAAGGCTCCGGGTTGACTTAAGGTAAAACAATACTGACTTGCAAAACGACGGAGTGATGACGTAAACTTGCCACTCTGACCAGAAAACTATTAGTATTGGTGATGATTCGGTAATTGGACATTTATCGAACGACAGGCGTCGAGTTTAGAAAACGACGCCGCATTCTGCAAAAGCTTGTAACACATTTCGTGATGGTGATTGAAACTTTGCAAGGTAAAGACCTAGTTAAGAATAAATATTTACGAAACAACTATGTATAACCAGTACCTATGCTAATCTGAGATCTTAATGGTGTCAGAAAGGCCGAACGGTCCTTCGCCATATTTTACTCTTCCGAGCATACAGATGTATAAAATTATAAAAATTTGAAATCTGTATCTTTTCAATCATAAATACATGTAGTTATGTCATAGTTGGTTTACAAAAATTACAATATTCGTTGACTGAGTAAAAACATTTGTCCAGTAGCCTTTGTTTTAAACCGCTGACCGCGGTAGAAAAAAAACATGGCCTTAAACAAAGATAAGGTTCTTGATGCTTTAAAAGCTGGCGAGATAGTTAAACTTGTGCTTTAAGCAATATTGTATACACACGTTCGTCGAATGAAATATCTAATCAGTGAATGATGAAACCATAGAAGTCTAATAAAAGTAGTAGCGTAAACATGGCTGTATCAAGTAAAGTGCTACGTCCTCTGATAGGAAAATAATATTGAAAATCTCATGGCATAACATTTCACAAGTAAGCAAGTAATAACAAAAACTTTATATTAATTTCTTGAAAAAAAAAATGGGGTTGCTCCGCAAGTAACAGTAAAATAGCAAACGAATAAATCATGTCAATAATACGCATTAAAATTGGTTTTTACATAATATTATAGTACCTACCCACATCTTGGGAACAAAATTTGCTAAATCTAATTGTTAACGTAACGCACAATTGATAGTTGACTTCTACACTTTAAAACGGGCGGGTAGCTAAAAAAGAAAGAAATAATTAAATGGAAATGAATAGGAATTCTAACTGTTGAGTTCATTTGTTCATTCTCAGTCAAACGACATTCTCATTTCATGACCCAAGATGCCATCTGTGTCTTGTTTAACCGTTAAAACGTGAAGGTTTTAAGTATTTATTTTTCTGATTTATTTCTATTATCAGTTTAAATTTTTTTTTTTTTTTACAGTTGTATGAATAGTACCGCTAAATTTTCTACACACCTCCGTGATAACATAAATTTAGGTGACCAATAAAGCATACTGACTGAAAACTTTATAATTTGATGTTTCTGATTTTAATTCATATTTTTAAAAATTTTAGTATTTCACCATTGAAAACGTAGCAGTTAATGTAGGTAATTATTTAATTTATATATAATAATATTAATGACGTTTGTTAATGAAATGATAAGCTACTGTATTATTTTGTTATAAAATTTGGCAAATGTATTTGTTCAGATAACTAAAAATATTATGAATAAGTGAGGGGTCATCTGCTTGATACTACTAGTAGTACTGTGAAGTAGTTGTCCCTTGATAGTCGAATACTATAAGTATGTAGATAAAGTTTGGGTGTATCCGTTGAGTGGCCAACTGCTGGGTACTGCCTGGGTTTCACTGACAGCGGGTGATGGGGCTAGAGACCTTGAAGCAGTTGACCACGACATGTAAATTAATAAATTATGTAAGTACTTCGTGGACAAAGTACAGTCACATAAAGTTTGATTCTATCCGTTGGGCGGCCAGCTGCTGGGGCTTGTCTGAACTTCACTGGCAACGGGTGATGGGGCAGATACCCTGAGGCAGTTGACCATGAAAATTGTATCCGTTGTGTGGCCGTCTGCTGGGTACTGCCTGGAATTCACTGACAATGGGTGATGGCGCTAGAGACCTTGAGGCAGTTGACCACGACATATAAAAGAATAATTTTAGAATAAATGAAGAATATATTGTGTGAGTACTTCGTGGACGAAGTAGTCAGTATGGCCGTGTTAGATTAGATATAGTTATCAACTGTGAAATATATGATAATAAAGGTAATAAGTAAATAATAATATTATTATATGTTGATATTGTGATTGTCATTGATTTTAAATAGTGCAGACTCGCGGCTGCGTTAGCACGTGGTATTTTTGTCAAATAAAAAAGGACTGAAACGACACCCGCGTTGCTGGTGATGGTTGGGATGGACAGATAAGTCACCTATTTAAAGTACTGTCTATCCCTCCAACGGCATTCTTGTTGAATTCCACGTTCAAACGTTCAAATGTGGATTTCTTTTTTCCTTTTTTAAATTAATTTAATGGCGCATATATTTGTTGTACCAGTCCGAAATTTAAATAAAACTTGTTTGTTTTTCCTGCTTTAACGTTGCCAAGCAGCATCTAATTAGGCTGAAATTTGGCACTAACATAGTAAAAAAGATAAAAAGGGACATCGGCAACTTTATATCCCAGAAAATTTAAAATAATTATCGAAAAACATAATGGCTGCCGAATATTATTAAACATAAATTTGACATTTATTCTTTGTTTGCCACCTTAGTGGTATAAAAAAAAATACATACAACAGTGAGTGTAAAATATAATATTAACATTGTAGAGATTAAAAAGATTTTCTGTCTTTGGTTACTAAAAATGAATCTCTATCAAGTCTAATCGTCAATTCAATCCATAAAAAAGCAAAAAGATAAAAAAATTATGAAAACGATTAAAGGGATTATGTATAAAATATCAATTTCTTTTTTTTATTAAATTTTATTATATTTATTAATTAATAATTCCTTACTGTAATTTTCGGTTACTTTCATATCTCTATCTTCCTGTTACAACCATATTTTACCACTTTGAGCTTAGATATTGCAACTTTAAGGGTCCTTTGTTATGTATGAATATATCGGAATGGTAGTAATCTCCAGACGGGGATAAGCACTTGCTGAAGATACACCCGCATCACAATGTGTTTTTTTTCGCCAAACATTTTAAGTGCCCTATAAAGTAGGATCATAAGGTAATCTTATTTATGTTAAGCTAATTTGTTCGCTATTGGGATCTGTTACGGAACGGCTCATATATCACTCACGCATGAGTGGCGAATTGACTTTTCTCATGCCATGACTTGTCATTCGCGGTCACAAAAATTATTTAAACCATGTCACTCACTGCCCCTTTTTTGTCATCATCCGATCTTTTGTGTATGTATGACAATGAATTATCATACCACTCACGCATGAGTGGTGAATTGACTTTTCTCATGCCATGACTTGTCATTCGCGGTCACAAAAATTATTTAAACAAAGTCACTCACTGCCCAATTTTGTCATCATCCGATCTTTTGTGTATGTAGGAATTGTATGTATGACAATGAATTATCGGGCGATAAGTAATTGAGCAGCGCGCGCTGTCCCATATAACGCTGTAGCCGTAACTCCCCCATCCTTTGATCGCCCGATTATAGGTTGGAGTGTAATGAAGACGAGTCAAGGAACGCGAGCCTTGTGTTGAAATTCGCACTCTGGTTTTGCTTAATAGGTTGTTATATAAAATATGTATTGATCCAGAGACGAATCAGCTTCTGAGAAATATTTCACAGGGTGAGTATTTTTATTTTTTTCCAATAATCATGAAAAATTAAAAAAATCAAGACGTTTTTGCCACTAGGATTTGTACGTCATCCAATAGACATTGCTTGTTCAAAGAATGCTAGCCTTTTTGTGTGCGAGACAAATCTCTTTTTAACGAGATTAAAGGCGAGATTCGCTACAAGGTACGAAGGCGGCACGTGCAACAGGAGTAAGCTTTACATATGCAACAAATTAACTACTTACGAGTACCTAATTTTAACATTAGAATTACTTTATACATTGAATACCTTTTTTCCAATTTAGAAGAAAATTATTATAGGCTTTTTGAAATATGAAAATTGTTAATACGAGACCTTGAAAATAGTGTTTTGTACATAATCCATAGTTATCAGTAAATATTTACATATCTTATAGACAGAAATACAGTTAGAGACACTTATCCTCGAAGGAAAGGTATGAGATGTTACGAGTATGCCCGTATCATCCTTGTTTCACCGATGGCATTTCCCGTCCCGCAAACGAGATAGTGAGCCTATTGCCATGTTATGTACAAACCAGAGTCGAGACAAATATAAAATAAATAGATTGTAATAATTTTGGTGGCCCTTTGCCAGGAATCAAACCTGAAATCTTTGATATGGCAGCCGCATGCTCTGCCACTGCGCCTCTTGGTCTTTATTCATAAAAACTCGTAAACAAAATAAATCGAATAAAATTCTTTGCTAAATCATTTTAAGTATGGTGTATTTTAAGTATGGTATATACTAAATCAGCAAACATGTTTTATTCCTATTGTTGTAAATTTGATGTGACCTTAAAGCAATTGCAATAAATCAAGTATTTGTTAAAAAATCGTTTAGTAGTATTTATGATTACGATGAATACATAGTTCTAGCCTTCAGTTAGATTTATTTTTTATAGGTTTCCGTATTATTAAATTTAATATTATCCATTTTTGCACGTTTAGATGGTAGATAGACGTCATTTCTTGTTTTTAATTTTTGCTTGCTTGCTATTGTAAAAACGGTATTACGCACAAGTTAAAATCTTTCAGTGATTGTAGTGAAAGCCTTTAAGTAAAACAACAGATTTTTCAATACTTACTTTATTTAATTTGAATAACATACTATAAAACTTCCCGTCTGCGGTTCCATCCGTCCTATATTCGGTTGTCGGTGTAGGATTTCAACGACAACTCAATTATAGAAAAAAAACCAATTTACACTTGAGGTTTTCAAGCACTCTATGTATGTCCTTTTTTGGGGCTCAAACTATTTTCATACCAAATTGCATCTTAATAAGTACAACAGCTCTAGCGTAAAGAGCATACAGACAGACAGAGTTGTTTTCGCATTTATAATATATATATAGAGATTAATATTCTTTTAATTAGAAAAAGATTCAAATTTAACTACGTAAACAATAAACGAAAGATATCGCATAAATCGATTTAAAACCTATTAATTTATATAGTTCTGTGGCACATTATTTGGATGGCCACCGTAAAAATCGAATTAAATTGTAATTGCATGAAAATGTTAATACGCGTCAGTCGTTATTTCTAAAATTAGTTTTGCAGAAGCTCAAAATTTATAAGTTTTTACAAGTAAATTTGTTGACCAAACGTACACTGAAAATCTTAAATTTCTCTATATCTAGAAAAAAGCCAAGTGAGAGTCAGACTTGCGTACTAAGGGTTCCGTAAGCACCACACTACAACAGAGTGATATAAGTCAGTAAAACTATCTGGTAATCCGAGATGACTGTGATATGCATTGTCTGTTTTCTTACGATTTAATGAAAAAATGTGTAGGATGTGATGGTTATGACCTACATTGTTTGCACCAATAACACAAATTTTGTATCAATTTCAGTATTATGCCTATAACGCTTTAATTGGCTATAACTTGTTGGGATATTGTAAGCTAAACATTGTGTTATGTGCATTTTCATAAATTTTGTATGGGCAACACCGTTCTATCTGTAATTTCTGTCAATTTGAGTGAATATTTTAGGGTATGTTAGAAAGTCAATACACAGGAAATTCTATGAAATAGATTAAAATAAAAATATATATTGTTTATTGGAAATTATTGAGAAAATAACAATAAAAAGAAACACTTGCAATTCAGATGTGAAAGGCACTTTCATAAAGGTGTGTTAGCCTTTTTGTCTATCCACACTGGATATTTCACAGAAATATGTTTACGGTGTACACAACAGAAAAGATCAACTGAGTGGAGCTGCTCCTCGAGACAAAAGAGGTAAACACATCCATAACAGATGCATTTCTAATAGTCAGAAAGAATTAGTACGAAAGCACATCGAATTAATTGCAACTGTTGATTCACGCTACTGTCGCGCAAGTAGCAGAAGGAAGTATCTTGATCCTCTGTTAAGCATTTCCAAAATGTATAATTTATAATTGGAATTTTGCAATGAGTTAGCTGATCATCCAGTCAAAAAATCTATGTATGCACAAATCTTAAATGAGGAATATAATATGTCACAAAAAGATAGATTTGATATTTCTGAAGGGTTTAAAATGGCTGACTGGGAAAGCACTTGAATTGAAACAGAGTTGTGAGAATCATATTATAGAAACAGCAGCTAAGCGCAGTGAGAGAAAAAAAGAGAGAGCACAAAATGAAACAAAGTTTTGACCTGCAAAATATTATCACATGCCCAAGAGATCAAAATAGTTGCTTTTCCAATCCAAGCGAACTACATGTTTAAATTTAACTTCTCATTTTAGTAGCAGTAAAGCTGCTGCTACTGCTTGTACAATGAGACTTTTGCTGGTTAATCAGGCAATGATGTAGCAATTGGTTTAGTCGAAAAACTGAAGTCAATAATCGCCAATTATCCCAATTTTAAGAAGCTCATATTCCACATTGAGTCAATTGAAATGAAATACTCCACTCCTGGACATTATGCAGTGCAAGAGGTAGACTCTACGCATTCTTGTATTGATCATGTCATGACAGCATCTGAATTTTATTCGCCTTTGTCTTTAGTAAGACTGCTAAAAGAACTGACTGGAAGAAACCTTATAACATAATACAATTGCAAAAAAATAATATTTATAACTATGATGACTATACTAAGTCACTGAACTATTTGATTGACCCCTGTAAAAAGTCACAGCTTTTAAATTCACACAGTGCTTCTTTACTATATTTTATAAAACAAGCCAAAAATGTCTGAATGGCTGGCAGCCAATATACAAACAAAATTCATCGACCTAAAAGAAAGTCAATCCATCATATTTCCTAAAGACATTCCAGAACCTCAGTCTGTTGCCGCAGATAAAGAGAAAGAAAATAAAAGCTACAGAAAAAATGATGAAACGGATGCCAACAAATTATCAGAAAGACTACTTTCGTGCCTTACTAAGAGAAGTGTGTGTGTGTGTGCGTGTGTTATTATATTATTTTTGGTTTATTTATTAGTTTTCCAGGCAAATAGTGTTAAATAAAATTGTTTTAAATTTAGACATGAGAGTAAGTAAATGCTTGCGAGTTTTAAGCCAGTTTCCGATCGTAATTTTGCAATATCGAAGTGTTCTAGGAAAAACATCTAAAATTTTTATTTACATATTTGCACAATATTGGAAAAAATCATAGTTATGTCGTTTGGATACATCTAACCTGCTAAATTCTATTTTGCAAACCTTGTGGCCTTTGCCTTCGGTAGAAAGTAAAGGGTTGAAAGGCAGTTGTGATTGTTTTCGAAGCAATTCGTGAAGAATGAACAGTTGTCTGACTGTTAAAAGGCCAGTTAATGTATAAACTTCTGTCGTAGGAAAACAGACACGCCTCAAAGTCATCACTTTTAGAACTATTCTTTGAGCTGTTTCCAAGCGTAAGAAGTGTTAGAGTGTTTGTTGAGTTACCTCACGCCGTTATGCAGTATGTCAGAACTGATTGACCTAGTGAGTAATTTACAGTCTTAGGGTAGGAAAGTCTATGACTGTTCTACGGTTTTTAAAAACATAAATAAGTTGTCTAACCCACAAAATGGCGACTTTGATGTGTTCATTTCAAGATAATTTGCTGTCTAACCAAACCCCTAGGTATTTCAAAATAAGTGTTTGTTCAATTTTAATACATAAAGTTATACTTTAACGTTTAACATAATACATGCGAGCGTGGATAATGTTAGAGGGTGGGGGCATTGAGGCCTGGTTCAGAGAAAAAGAGATAAATATAGTTTTACCGATGTGCAAGGTCAGCAAATAAGAATAAATTATTAGTAGACTGTGCTTTGGGTAAGGTACTCTAAATCATTCTGTACTTTCCACTTATTACGAGTGATTATTTTCCAGATAGTGACTGCGCAACAGGTAACTACCCTGGTAGTGGGTCACCGTGCTGTCATACGCAAAAAAATCGGTATTGGTATCCAATTAATCAATATAGTTTGTGACTGTCGTCCTAAATTATTAGAACAAACATGATTTAAATGTAAATAATAAGTTACACCCACTCGTCATAAATTTTGTTACTGGAGTCTTCAAAGTAAAATAACGACCAATTCAATGCAATAATAAAACCTAAACGATTGCTTAAATAAATTTTATGTTATAATATTTAACGTTGAATTTTCTTGCTTATTACAAAAACTGGTCAAGTGCAAGTCGGAATTTTTCTAGAATTTATTAATCTAACTTAATTTTATTTTTCTGTACAGACAAATAAAATTATCATTTTGAATTATTTTACATATTTCTGTTTGCAACCTCGGATATTCGGGCTAATTATTTCTTTGTTTTGACTACATAGGTACATAAAATGATAAATGAAAAAAAAAGTTTTTATAATTTCAAAACAATTGCTCAACTTTCTAAACAATCACTTGGAGTCTCTTATTTCAATTAAAGCCTATTTCCAACCAATTTCAAAAAAATAATAATTTATAATCATAAACTTAAATCTAAGGCTCAAGTCCCATTGGCACAGAGTCGACGCAAAGCGACAACGCGTCAAGTTTTTAAAATTTACGCGCGTCTTCGCGAGGTGCGTCCTTACCTTAGTGGTGGATGGCATAAGTTGATTTTGAGACTTTTGAACACTCGTGAAACTTGCTCGACAGTGGACAATGGTTGATCTTATTATGATTGCGCTAATATCTGAACCTGAAGAGGGTAATACAACGCTGTCTAAGGCCCGTCTCCTCAGCCGTATGGTAGGATGCGCCACTGCGCCCGAGTAGCGCACGGCGACAAGCCGCTAGAAACCAGTCCACGCGCGTTTTCATGTTTGCGTAACAAACATTTGTGAATAGGGTTGAGTATACTACAATGTTTGAAAACGTGACGCGTCGCTTCGCTTAGAGTCTGCGCCAATGTGACTTGAGTCTAAATAGATACGAGCAAGCAAGTCCTAAAACTGAGCCAAATTTAAAATCGATACCATTTGTAGTTGCTGGGAAAAACAACTGTGACCTACGGACTGATTGACAAATACTATGCAAGTCTCACTATTCTGGTACGGAATCCTAAAAATGTTATCTTGTCAAAGCCTAATGGAAATTCACTATTTCTTACCAGTCAAAATTGCAATGCTTCTACTTATTGACAACGAAGGTTAATGGCAGGGATTATCTTTACATAATATTAAACATAGACCTTGATTGATAGACGACATTTATTGCATCTGCCTTTATGTTTTGGGAGGCGAGTATATCTTGGTTAGCGCTCTCTAGTGCATAGACTAAATTTTGGCTTACTTTATCTACATACTATTCCAACACGTTTTAAAAGACATACAACTGTCAGCTGAGACAACTCAGCACTTGACTAAGTGATTATTATAACAATAGTAATAATTTTAACATTGCTTGACAATAATCAAAAAATAATAATCAAAACAAAAAAATTGAGGAATACTATAATATATCCTTCTAAAACTTCAGAATTATCAGCCGGCTGCAACCATTGGCTACCTGCAATTCTAACCAAGGGTGACACCTGGTAGGCCGTCTCTCGTTGCTTTTTTAATCTGTGGTTGCCACTCGCCATGAGAACCTATAGTTCAACGAGCGATGTGTCTTGCCAATTGCTATTTTAGTTTACTAAATATACTACTTAGTTATTACAAGTTAATTCACCGAAAACTGTATTTTATGTATTAAAGATTTCGTAACATCTTTTTGTCTAAAATACCTCAGTGCCTAAGTAGCCTTCACCAAGTGTTTGTAGCCAGTGTTTACTTACAGTACAAACATGTGGTTCCTAACCGTTATACTCCTAAACAAGCTCAGAGTCTTTCATAAAACTAAACCGCGTAACGGGGAACTCCTGGCGCTGACTCACCTTCGGGTTCGAGGCTCACGTTGGTCGTGTCCTTCGAGGCCTTCAGAGTCTCGCCTAAAAAGCCCGGTGTAATGAAAAAGTAATGGCTGCATCAGCCAACTGCATTGGCAGTTCAGATAAAAACAAAGAAAAAGCCATGGAAAGAGCATGCATGGTTATTTTTCTGCGCGATAAATCCGGAATGAGAAATGCATATTTTCATTTTGGTACAAAGTCAAACTTTTAGTAAAAAAATAGGACGTGATAGTAACTTAAAGCCATCCAAAGACTTATGACTCACTGGTAGTTGTTTGTGACTCAGGAAGAAATTTTATTTTCCTTCTTTAAATTCCTTTAGAATTCAAATTTTACGGCTTGAATTTCATAAACATTATTGTTATTGCTTACACATAAAAGAGACGACATCTGTTTTTTTATTAATTTGATTCCTAATTCAGAAACCCCACGCATGTTACGATATTTTTATTTATAGACCGTTTTCTTAAATTATGTTTTTGATAACATATTGTTGTAAGATTGCAATGCCCTTCGTGGAGACATCTTTTACCTATTATATTAACAGTGACAACATAATCTAAATATTTATTTCTACATCTTCTAATTATGCAAATGTTGATGTCATGGAACCAGTCAAGTGAGAGACGATAATCGTGCAGTAACGCTAACGTATCTACTCAAAAAACAAGTACCTGTTTTAAGCTGGTTATAATTGCTTGGTTTGAAGTAACATAGAAGGGTTCCGTCGTTAAAAAAGTCTATTCTACACTATCCTACTAATATTATAAATGTGAAAGTTTGAATGTTTGTTACTCTATCATGCTTCAACCTATGGACGGATAGGGATGAAACTTGGCATATTAGATTAGATCCCGAAATAGGACATAGACTATACTTTTTATCATGCAAATTGCAAAAATTCCCGCAGAAATAACTAAAACTGAGCTTAAACGTACTATAGCTTGCTATAGCAAACTTAATTAGTACAATTAAGGAGTTGACATAGTAATAGAGTTTAGGGCAGGTGGAGCCGCTGGCAAAATCTAGTTATATTTTAAATGTAAAAGGTAATTCGTTTGTTTTTCCTTCCTTTGAGTCGCAACAGAGAATACAATCAATCCGAAATTGGGCTAAGGGATAATTAAAGGCGGAATAGGAGATCGGTTATTATTCCAGAAAATCCAAAAGGCACTAACTATTTATAAGCAAACTTCTTTACGTTAATCAAGGACTTGCTAAAGTACATGCTGATAATAAAACTTGGCGCAGGCAGAGCCACGGGCAAAAGCTGGTATATTATATAAACAAAATACAAATTTGTATCGATTTTTAAATTCTATTTTAATTTTTTTTTTATTCTTACTAATAAGCTTTAAAGTTTGTTTTTAATATTTTTCAGCTATGAAATAGCACAATATGCTAGTTAGTATTTTACACTATATTACGAGATACCTAATATTTGTACTATTAACCTCTCTGCGAATAAGTTGCTATACCTGCATCAATATAGAAATTAAATACTACTGAATCAGTTTTAGTACCTAACTACAGAACCCCAAAAAACTATTAAATATAAATAGAATAAATTTATATAATCTTGTCATACTAGTGATTCGATTGCGAATACCTATTATAAACTAACTCAGCTTAGCAGAACAACTTGTGTTCATTCTGATCACACTCGTATGAGTGTTACGCTACAGATTTAATTAAATATTGTAAAATGAAGCATAAAAAAATAGTTTTTGCAATAGTTTTCATATTAGCACAAAGTGTTATTTGCAGTGATACACAGAATGTAAGATCTCATCGACGGAGCTTAAGACGTATAGGAGGAGGTCATAAATCAGGAGATGAGTCACCCTTGCGTGATAACATCAAAGAACAAAGAGAACAGTCATCAATTACAAATGAAGATAAAATAGAAGTAGCAGCTGAATCTTCTACGTCTAATAAAGAAGACATAAAAGCTAATTCTGTGTCACCAGTACCTTTAGACAGTGATAAAAGAGATGAAATCAAGTTATTGGAAAATATAAGTAATGAACCAAGTGGTAATAAAAAACGCAGATTAGTTGAAGTTAGAAAAACAAAGGTAAATGGTGATAAAAATGATTCAGAAAAGATTTACAACGGACGTGGACGTAATATTTATATAGCACCTGGAGACAATAAATCCTTGCCAAGTTGGGCCAAACCCAAAGAACGTCAGAAAAGTAAACCCGAGTTTCGGATACTTGACATGCAAAACTATGTATTTTCTGATAGAGGAGAATTTCATTACAGGTAAGATGTGTCAAATTAAAATAGGAATAAGTAAAAAATATTTTAATCAGGATTAACAGTAAGAGTTGATAATTATTTTTTTAGCTATGAAAGTGCAGACGGAACCAAAGCTTTTGAAAGAGGTGAATTAAGGCACCTTGATGACGATTCTAAAGGTACAGCAGTATTTGGAGGATTTTCTTATAAAGTAAGTAACACTATTTTTTATCTGTTTGTTATGCATTATAAACACTGTTAATACTGTTATTATCATATATAGTTTTAATATTTAAAGAAAAATCTTAAATTTGTTACTTTTTCTTAAGTAAGAAGCTCTTAAAGTACTGGATTGTTTACTAAGATCATTTTATTTGTAAAAAGCTACAAATATTAATCGAAGTAAATAAAATACTTTAATTTATTTATACAACCCTTCATAGGATACTAATACTACATGTGACAAATGCTAATAGAGTATAAAAAGTCTAATATACTGTTTTGTTAAATGCATAAGTTATTCTTCTAGTCCTATTGTTTATAAAACATATATTACTATAATTTAGTATAAAAGCCACACATTCATTAATTAGTTACAAAATTCTGTGTGTTTCTTAAGAACTTAAGTTGATTGAACTTGACAAAGTAGTAGATCATATCTCTAAATAAGACATTGACTGTATTCTTAATTATGAATATGTAAGAGAGGAAATTCATTATCTCAGGTTCACTTTAACTACGCTTCAGATTTACTGTTAATATGCAGACGGTAACATTTATCTCATCTATCAATACACAAGTTTTAAATTAAAGTGAAAGGGATTCAATTAGGTTTTCAGAACTTTATTACTTCAAATAACTAAATATTTTTTTTCGCTACTCAAAACTTCTAGTGACATATATCACTATTTACTATATGTGCAAAAGGCATAGATTATAAAATGCCAGCAAAATTAGCATTTAAAAAATAAAATATTAATTGAGTAAAAAATTATCAAACAACCAGAGTTTTTCAATAAATATTTCTGTTTATCTAAGACATAGCCTTTTATATACTAATAAATTTAGGCCTTCTCTTACGTCTCTACAACGGCCGGTCTTGGGCTGCTTGCATTTAGTAGCTTTCTGCGGCTCTAAACAACTCTAGAACCTGTTCACTTGGTGGAACTACTTCAAAATCATAATCGATGTGGCATCGCTAAAAAACTTTTCATCGATACCCAGGTATACTAAATCTACTGTATATCAATGACGTGTTGGATATCAACAACAATCATTGCTATGCAGATGACAGCACTGGAGACGCTTATTACATGGGCCGTGACGTTCCGATGTGGAGGAGAAGCGCGGAGAACTTGTATCACAAATTGAGATCACTCTGTTGAAGGTCTCTACTTCTTAGTCTTACTGGAGACAGGAAAACTTGGTCCGATTCAACCTCACAAAGTCACTAGTCTGCATATTCACTGCTAAGAAAACCCCCTTTATTGTGACCTCACAATTCTAGAACACTCTCCTCTCCAGCTCCAAGACCATTGGAATCCATGGTGTTAACATCTCCAGCGATGCTCATTTTCGAGATTATTTGCAAGAAAAGGTGAAGCTGGCGTCCAAAATACTTGGTGTACTCCATAGAACGAAGCAGTACTTTAGAACGAAGAGTACTGCTGCCATGTCTGGGCGGGTGCACCCAGATACCACCGTGGCCCTCTTGACTTGGCTCAAAGACGAGCTGTAAGATCCGTTGACGATCCCAGAGACTTTTTCTCCCTGTGTATGTTCTACCGCTTGTATAATGGTATGTGTGCTGAGGAATTGTTCGAAATCAAGCCCACGGCTAAATTCTAGCATCGACCCTCTCGCCATCGGCAGGGCATTCATCATCCCACCCCCCAAAAAGGTCTCAATTGAATCGATGGCCTTATCATAGTTGTTAAAGTTCGTCGTGGTTGTTATTTCAATATATTTCATTTCTGTTTATCCGTTCATCATTTGCAGCTTGAATTGCCTAATTGTTTCTACTACTCAGTTTAATAATCTTACTGGAATCTTTTACGATTTTTTGCGGACTTCCTTATTACGATTTATAATATTTACTTAATTAGAATTGTTCTCATACCTCGGGCAACTTAGGAGGAGCAAGATAGAAGTCCTACGCTATTCGGACTCTGCATTCTAACACAAATAGTTGAGTAAGGAGCTTGGTGAAAGAAGTAACTAACGAATTTGAATTCAAATTTAAATGCTCAATTTGTCAAAAAATAGAATTGCATATCACTTTTTTTAAAGTCTGTTAAATACAAGTTACTAGTTACTGCCATTTTAAAATGGAAATGTTGTCTGACGAGAACAAATGGCTAAAGAAATTCCCATGCAATCGCTCTTGTAAATTTTAATTAAGAAATACAAATTTTCAAGTTAATGATGTCATGTTAACAACAATTTATTTAACTCTATACAATTTTATTATCCAGGTAGTCTTTAATTCTATAATAATTTTTTTGACAAGTTTTTGTTTTTCAAAATTACTGAACTTTTTAAAATTTAATTTACATACTTCTGCAGGGATTAAATTGTACAAACGGATACATTGTCGTTTAAAGTTTGTGTTTATTTCGTGTGTTACTATTATGAATATCGTTATTCTTTCTAAAAAAATCATTAATTTTTGGAGCCATTCATTTTCAATTATTAATTTTATTATTCAATCAACATGAAGTGAGGATTGTGATCTTTTTGTATGTAATTTTTATAAAAAATATTGGTATCAGTTAGTCTTATTTTAGGCGATTGAATAAATTATGAAATTATTGTTGTTTTTTCATTACACATATTGAACGTCGCAACATTGAGAATTAAAAAAATAATGACGTAAAACAACTGTTTTTTTCTGATCATAAAGACGAGAAAAAATGACTACTTTATCAGAAGTAGGTAGTTTGGTGACAAATCAAAGAAAAAATTAATTAAAATTGTAGATAATAATACTGAATTTTGATCATCAAAATTATTTCCGTCTTTGTAAACGTATATATTAATATTACTTCTATTATTATTAGTATCTATTATGATCAGATACATTTAAGTTGTAAATTCTAACAGATTTATTAAATCAGTTTTAAACTATGACTTTTCAAAATGAAAACCTAACGGATAAGTTTCTAAAAAAAATCAATCATAAGTTTTTTTATTGTTCTAAGTATCAAAGATAGAAGAAAAAGAAGTAGGATGCTGTGATAAAATTATAATTATTAATTTAGAATTTAGGAGTGTATCACAACAGTACTCGCAAAGATAACTAGTTGTGTAGTAATGTAGTTGTTGATGAAATACATACAAGCAAAATGCAATATTTTCAGTCGATTACAACAGTACTTACATAGATAATAAGGTGTGTAGCAGTGCAGTTGTTCATAAAATACATATTAGCATATTTATGCAAAACTTTCAATCGATCACAACAGTACTTGTAGAGATAACTAGCCGTGTAGCAGTGTTGTTATTGATAAAATAAATGCAAGCATATTTATGTAAAACTTTCAATAATTCACAATAGTACTTGCAGAGATAGCTAACTGTGTAGCAGTGTAGTTATTCATAAACTACATGTAGGCATATTTGTAAATATAACAAAATAATTCAGTTCAATTAAATAGTTGATCTAATAGCACCTACTATCAATGTTGCCAATTTATCTGATGATGTTCTTGTAAATAATTTCAGGGAAAAGACGGTGAAAGTGTGAACTTACAGTACACAGCTGATGAAAACGGTTATCGACCAATAGGTGACCATCTGCCTACACCCCCGCCTATTCCTCCGGCTATAGCCCGAGCGTTGTTTCATCTTGCTACAAAATCTCCACCTACGGAATTATCTGCAGGCGAAGATCAACATAAATATGAGAAATATGACTACAACGATTATTACTAACCAGGTATTTTACAATGTTAAAAGCTGTGGATAGGTACGCTTTAATTATAGCAATAAATAATTATGTGATAAAATACGTGTTAAAATAAGTGAAGTAACGCTGTGCGTTGCTTTTCTTGTCTCTGAAACCAAATTTATTGTTTACAATCAATTCTAGTAACAAGAATGTTATGAAAAACAGTAAAAAAATCAAATACTAAGCTGATATTTAATTTTTATTACAAGAAATATTAACAAGGGCAAACAGGCGAAATTTTCAAAAAGACATGACTAGAAAATATGTAATAGTCTAAAAGAAGAAGGTGATGTTATTGCTAAGTTCCGCAATACTTTAGGATTGGTCAGATTTTTTCGACTGATAAAAACTATTGAGTTATTAGTTTACCACAATAAAATTAAATCCGTTTCTACATAAGCGACAAAAGAGAAACAACTTTTCGCATCTGGAATATTGTTAGTTTCAGTAATCCATACTTATATTATATATAAATTTGGCGTGGAGATAGTTTGAGGCCTTTTTTTTATATAATTGAGCAGTTGCCTGTGAAATCATACACCGATAACCAAATTTAGGGCGGGTGAAACCGCGGGCAAAAGCTAGTAACTTAATAAGTGATTTTTGATAGCTCCCTCTATGCAAATACAATTGATTTATGGGACTAAGCTAAAAATTCCTAAACAGTCCCAACTTAAGTTCATTTTTCTGTGATTATATTTTTATTAAGCGTAAATATTAAAATGAATTTACTAAAATTGTAACATGTATTAAACTATATAACTATTAGAAATAAATAAGAGGTTATGGATTAAAAATAAAAAGCAATAAGGTCAGAATTTTTTAAAAGCGACAATTTTACTGATATTCAAATATAAATACAGTAATATAATACGCTTTTCCCTCTTCACTTAAATAATAAGTAAATTATTAAGTTTTTATTTTTTTTATTCCTAAGATACGACGCAAAAATAGAAGTGTCACATGATATTAAGCATCCGTATTCGAATTCAATGAACTATCATCACTTTAAAATCTAGATGCATCATAGGTTAAAATTATCATTTTGTGTCTCATCACTGACCTTGAATCGACGTTCTCTTGCGACAAGTTCTCGACAAACTGGTTACGCGAGGAATGTATTGCTCGAAACTTTTGCTTTCTGTGGTGTCTTCTCGCTTTGTTTAATATCTCAGGCACCAACTTCACGACGTTACTTGTATACAACTTTTAGAAAGAAGTATTATTTAGTACCTACATTTAGAGGGCATCTATATTACTTGATAACCCATCAAAACGATAAGGTCTTCCTTTTGATTTCGTGACGGGGATGGGAGCTTTATCTTTCGAAACCCCTACTGGGGTACGTATAGAGATTATTAAAATGTATCGGGAAAATAATGTACTCAACTTGCAACAATTTATAAGTAAAATTCCAATGAAAACCAGTTCACTGAACATAGTTTTTGTGTTGTTTGTGCAACAAGCCGATCAACGACAAAAAGCACTTCTAATATTTCTGTTGAATTCTTCCACAATTTTATAAATCCTAAAATAGTACAGATTGATGAAGCATAATCTTAGTTTTAGTTCTAGCTTAGGTATGTATAATTACACTAATGATTCTAGCAACCAATTTTTTTTTAATTTAAAAATAAAATTACATTACATTTGCTCATCATTATTTTAATACAGCCAAGGTCACGTTAGCTTTGACAGGCTTAACGATAAATATTTATATTTAATGTGTACTTGATTGAAGATTTTTCACTTGTTGTGCCAGAATATATTTGTTAAACTGAAATAGTAATTGGCATGACAACTTGAATAATATGTTATTCAATATGACATTCGTGTTAAAATTCGTGGCCATTTAGCTTTATATTTGACAATTACGTACGTTCAGTTTCTTTTCGTACAAGCTTTTAATTAAAAAGCTATTTCATAATTATATAGTTGATTGGTAAATTTTAAAATGAAACGTATGTACGTTTAAGAGCTCTGAATATGGTAAACCATTTTAACTTCTTTTTTGGTTATTTTTATTTAATATTTTTACCTTCAGAGGTGTTTTTGAAGTGCCAAAATGCTTCTGCACTTAACCTGACTATACTCCACTCCAGTCGAGTCAACTATTGGGCTACTAGTTCACAGGGTAAAACTAAACTTTATTCACCAGTAGATTACGCCATATCCATGTTTATGGCTATAAAAAAAATCGGCTTGGCAACAATATGTTTCTTATCACCCAGCTGATTTGGCAGTGAGCTAGTCACGTCATCTGTCGAAGTATCGATAACCATTCGATAGCCAATGGAGCAAACACTTAAGACCACATACCCGACAGCAAAGCGTCGGCCGCCTCCCTCCTGATTGTATGGGAAAACTTAGCTCCTTGGATGAGGCTTATGTCTAACAAAAGATCAACAAAAGCCGATTTAACAATAATAGTATACCTTATTTTTAGATTTTACATTGTACAATTCTGACCTGCTTCTTTTAGTTTGTCAGGAACTATCAAATGAGGCATGTTTGCGCTTACATTATACCAATTATAACTTGTACATCCCTGTTACGTGCTAGCTCCCTGTCACCCAGGTCTGAAGTGTATTAAAATATAGGTATCCAACCACTGGTTACCACTATCGGAGTATCAAGACCTTGATGATGTACAACATTTTTAACAGTGACTTCGCTATAGTTTTATTTCGATTTAAATCTTTAACAGTTATTACAGTAACAGTTTTAGTACCTACATATAATTATAAATCCTGAAGTTAGGTCTTCTTCTTATCGCTAATTTGGCTAAACACGAATTGGCTAAAACAAGTTATATTGTGTGTTGCACCGTTTCTGTTTCAATTCTAGTCCAAGATCCCAGAGCAATCTGACATAATTTTTTTTCACATAGATTAAACCTTAGGTTCTCAGGAGCGTCTCATGATTTTTGAATACCTGCGTTCTTGTGGAGCTCCCCTTGTGACACCTGGACAGGTACCAGGTAAGAAAGGTAACTAAAAATAAGAGTTACTTAACTTAAATTTAAATGGCTGATTTTTATATATGTTTGTAAAATATTATTCTAAAATAGTATAATAAGTGTCAGACACTTTTCATGGGCCAAAACTTTTGTCAGACGCTTTAAAGCTCCACAAAAAATAAATGAACTTTATTTATTTTTATATGTCTGATTTCAGGCTGTTATTAAGGTACCTATTACAAAGTTATATTTCATGAGTCAGAGAAATTGTAGTGACCTAACATCCCCTAAACACATTTTTTTTTGTTTTGGTATAGAATTTTATAAATTAAGATGTATAAAATTGTATTCTATTATTTATTTCTAAGGTTAACGATAATGTATATTACTAAACTAGGTAGCGGTTTAATTTTATATACATTGGCCTGGCTTTGTCCTGTTATTTATGGTTCTGCATGCATTAAATTATCATAAGACATTACTGGGTTAACGGATATATTGTTATAAACATTGAGCGTGAGTAATATTTTTTTTAAATATTTACATATTCCAATGAACTATAAAATATTACTATAGGTAAGATTTTTGTTATCGTTATGCTGTTTAGCAACAACGAAAATATCAAAGTGACAGGTGCTGTTAATGTCATCCTTTACATTTATTATAACTTATAAGTGTTGAATCACGTAAAACGCTTATCGTTTTAGTTTTTATTAAGACAATTTAATATTATAACAAGAAACCTTTGAAAACATCACAAATAATAGGCAAGTTTCAATTTGCTCAAAACCTGTCGTTATATGTATTATAAAAACATACAGCAATATTAATTCTCTTGAGCGAAGGTATTATAATAGGTCAGGAAATCGAACTCGCTAAATTTGAGTTTTATATTATGGTTTGCCATCATTTTTAGAGTGATGACTGTGTGTGTGTATGTATGTATGTATGTATGTAGGTTTGTTTTTTCCCCTAGATATCGCAAGAACCAATGGACTTTTTACTCTCGTGACCATATCAATTCGCCACGTCATGACTTAGACCTAAAAAGATTTTGAGCAAAATCGGCTGAGCGGTTTGTTTTTTATCGCTAAAAATTGTTTTCCCAAAAAATATTTTTAAGAGAAGTAGCTCGTGCGGTACTTGCAACCGAACTATTTTTTTTTATAATAGGCAATTTAGTTTAGAGAATACCATCTTGAAGGTCGTGTGGTACTTGCTACCGAACTAATTTTTTTAATAATAGGCAATTTAGTTTAGAGAATACCATCTTGAAGGTCGCGCAGTACTTGCTACTTAACTAATTTCTGACTCTGGTCTTGAATTACCAATATTGTTATAAACTTGTCTCGAATCTAATTTTTGCTCAGTTTTACATCGGTGAAACATAGATGATACGTGCATACGTTCGTAATTCTTATACCACCTATTTGGGAATAAATATCATGACCATACATAAAGGTTTTAGTTCTGTGAAATAGTTAAAATGTAAATAAAAGCGACCAAGTGCATGTCAGGCCTAAACTAGTATAGCATTCCGGAGTTGTTCCATCACAGTATGTGGACTTAAAAGGGGGTTATTTGTTTGATATTAAGGATTAACATTCCTTTTTATTGTGTTCATGGTTTGACGGCTAATAAGTGTAAAAACAAGCCCATTTTCAAATACGAAATTTTCCTTTCTACTTCTTCAAGTACATAATGACGTGAAGTAATAGGCGACCAACTTAGAAAAAATTGGTTGAATCGAATCTATCCAACGCCACCACACTCATTAAATCGATGCTCACTCTACGTTAAATTATATTTTTCTATTTCAATACTTTGTCGGCGTGCTCAATAGGTATACCCGTGCCATGACACAGACACACAGAATCATAGTAATCCCATGCTAAATTACAGTTCTAGTACAAAGAATCTTTGAGCAAAGCTGGGGACAGACGAACGGACATTGCAAAACTATAATACGGAAGCCAAGAAGAATAAGATAGGTGTCCATAGATATAAACTTATTGTAGTTAGGTACCTGAAAAACTTGTGAACCGGCAAAAATGACAACAAACTTACAAAAAGTTATTAAACCTACGTAAGACGTAACCTCCCAACCAAGCGACTTCAGAAATAAGTATTTGAAAAACATTTGCTGTCAAGCTAGTACCCGGGCCAAGATACTGATGTGCGAAAGGGACAACTGCACCTCGGGCTGATTTTGCCTAGCCAAAATCATCAAAATCCCCGGTATCTGTTTATGTGTTTTTAGATCTCCAAAATAACACTCAAGTAACGGAACCCAAATTGCTAAATAAAATCCAAAATGAATTTGTCATAGATTAAATTCTGTCTCAGCTTACACCAACGTTCAATATGCAGATCTCTGCATATTATATTTGCAAATACAATACATGAAATCCAAATTTCAGTTTTACTATGGACGGAAGAACGTAAAATGCAAAACAAATAGCTAAAGGTTAAATTTCATCAACGTCCATTGCACTTATATTGAATATGTAGACTATTTAAATTTGCTGATATTGCGATATGGTTCCAATACTTTCGAACTTACTAACTAATCGAGAATAAAATTAAGTAAATCAGATTTTGTAATTAAATTATAATATTTGTATCGAAATTAAATATTTACTGAGCTCTGCGGCAAAAAATTGCGTTATGATTTATTTTTGTCCTAGAAATTAAAACAATAAAATAACCGTATGTATATATCAACGTTAATGCAAAATATCTAAAAAAAAAGATGTATGTCTATGTGAATCCAGTACTTTACATTTCGGATTTTGAGGTCACAAATCTTCTTCTTGCTTTGTAAGATACCTATGTTTGTGTTTACAAAAAGGTGTATCAGTTTTATATCCGTTGTCCCAAGGGCTTTGCTTACTTCGGAACCAGATCAAGTTTTGTGTAATGTCTGGAAAAAAACGTTTATTATTTATTATATAATAATTATATAATAATTATATAATAATATAAGCCATGTGAAGCCGAGTTTAAGGGAGCATTCAGCTCAATTTTTCAAAAAATTGTCTCCTCGCCTTATTTTCGCTATGCGTGACAAGAGGGCTGGAATATTTCTGGGTTGGATCAGCATCGCTATCCAGCGAGGTAATAATGCATATGGACAATCTTCATATTGGCTGTAGATTTTATTATAGGTTTTGACAAGATGATTTTATGAAATAAAAGAGAAACTAAAGTATGCAAATATCTGTCACAAAATTACGAGCCAAAGATGAATTTTAAAGAAAATTGCCTAAAAATTTAATAAAATGTTTCACCGTGACCATCTCATTTGAAACTGGTTGTGTTGACTCAACTATTTTAAGTATACAACAATGATAACTTAGTAGACTTTTCACCACATTTGCTCTAAAAGCAGCCTTTACTGCACCATTTGCAGGATGGTAATAGCGTGTATTACGCACTTGTGTAGTAATAGTCATTCCATTCCTTCTTAATTTCCTGAGACTAAGAAAATCGCACTTAATCGGTAAACTCCAGTCGCCCTTCGGATCTGCACGCATTTTTTTTTTAATTTTGAACCTATTTAATTCATATTTGCGCACTTGAAATGAAAAGCAAGGTGTTTACCTCGGGACTAAAACCCACTCATACTCTATTCTATAGTATCCTTCGTTGTCGCTTAGGAGCCCTATTCCAGGTTGTTTTAGTCCGCTGGTAGACACAGAACTATTTAAGTTTTGATGCGCCTTACGTTTATAAGTAGGAAAAAATAATTCCCACTTTTTAGTCTATTTATAAACTAATTGTAAACATCTTATTTTTCTACTTACAAACCCTGCATGTAAAAGACTTGAAATTATATATTAAACGTTTTCATTTGTTTGAGTTTTCTTTGCTGAAATATCCTTTCAAGCTCGATGAATGATGATAACCTATATTTAAACCTAAAAGTTTCATCAAGTTTGTAAATATATTTCAGCTTATTACAAACCTATAATAGCTATATTTAAAACTTCACGTGCAATTAGCTAGTAATTGAAATTGGATAAAAGCTGATTCCAAAATTTGTACCAGAGAAACAAGAAAGCAAGTTACATAAGAAAAACTTAGTAAAAATGAACTTTAGTTCCTCCTTTTTTAATTGGCTTGTCCTTGCGTTACCTTGGCTGTCAATAAAATTGACTCATTGTTTTGCAGTTTGGCAAATTATGAGATTTAAAGGAAATGACATCACTTTATTACCCAGTAATGTAAACACGGCATCGGTCAATTTACTGCTAATCAATAAACTAGTATTGAAACAATATTAGCGTTGACGTGGGCCTCGATAATAGGATGGTGTTAAATTATTTAATCGATTGTATGCCCTAAAGCTTATCATAGCTTAGCTTTTTTACAAATAATGAGTCATTGTTTTTATGCCTAAAATACGATATCTATACATAATGTACCACCAATTTTGACTTTAACTAGTTTCTCATCTTACCTTGCTTTTATTGATTCTTTTTACTCATTTTTTATACGGTAGGAATATGACACATGCTACAGCGCATAAATGCTAAGTTACAGCAGTCAGTGGACTTGAATCAAACAAAATTTTATGAAATTAGGTTTATAGATTATTATTTCATATAGTTAACAAGACATATTTTCCTATTTGTTAAATACATGGTTTTAATTATGATAAATGCTTGAAAGAGCAAAGCAAATGCAATGGATGACCCATTGGTAACGATTCTGCAATACCTTTCGGTACTACATTGAAACCTACAATTTTCTTTGATGATTAGCTAACGATTAAAATGATGGATGCTTCACGGAAGTATGTAAAGTATAGTATAGTAAATGACGTATGAAGTGAAGCTAGGAAGGAAAATTCTCTATAACTTCGTTTGTTACCTATCGTTTTTTTTTTCAGAACGTTTTAATGTGTTTTGTGCCTACTAAACATCTTGACGAATACATTGCAACTAAAGCTTGGACAAAGGATGTTGACATAAAACCGTGGCGAAATCGTTCGAAAGCCACAACTGAAAGCTCAAAATATACACACTGATTTTACCATCTTTTACCAAAATATTAGAGGGCTCAGATAAAAGCTGAGTACTTGTTGAAACAGTATATTAAATATGAATCCTGACATTTTAGTTTTAACAAAAAAATTTTAAGTGCGCAGCATTTTCAACTCCAAAGTAGTAAGTATCAGCCGGTTACACCGTTGTGCGAAGAGACCAATCGAGAGACGCTGGTTGGGGTGGGGTTCTCCTCGCTGTTCGAGACTGCTACAAAGTAAAAACTTTAGGGAGATATCGAGGGTTACCACGACAACATTGAAGCTGTATTTGCGATAATTTCTTATAATTCAATTTTTAGACGCCGCCATAAATAACAAAGACACTTTCTCATTTATTGAAAACGTTGTTTCTAAATATAGAAATAGTCATTATAGCCGTATAAATTCTCACTCCCAAGGTGTCAGGTCTCAATGCAACCGCATGACCCAATATTTTAAATTGAAACAGCACAATATGGTTTTAAATATATTAAATATAGTACATTGGATTTGGTTTTGAACAATCTAAGTGATGATCGAGTTTGTGTAAGTGGTAATGTCGAGCCTCTCTTAAGTCCAGATGCTTATCATATACCTCTTGAGGTAAGCGTTTCTTTTTCTTTCTCACGCTTTGACCGCCACTACTACTGCAGTCACCACAGACATCTACCGTTTTGAAATCCCGATTTTAGCATTCTTCATAGTGAAATATTTTCCTCAAAATGGAATGACATGTGACGCAATGACGTAAAAATTGCTGTTGAATTGTGTTACGATAAACTTTATTCTATTTAAGAAAAATGCGTTCCAAAAGTGCGGAAACTGAGTAAGAACATGTACTTATATCCAAATTGGTTTACGTCTGAAATAATATGCGGTATAAAGAATAAATATTTCCATATTAAGAAATACAACACATATGAAAAAGGTTTAACTATAAGATGTTCTGTTTTAGCTACTGCCTATTATCTATATTCAAGACAAACTGAACAGACTGACTCAAAGACCCGACCCGTTTTAGGAACTGTCTTAAAGAAAACCCAGAAAAACGCAAAACTTGTAATGATAATAAATAACTTGTAAACGACCTAAAACGACCTAAAACTTTACTTCAAAAGAAAAAACCCGCCTGGCTGTGAATCTCTGCAGCGAGACATTGAGGCTGTTACTCAATGGTTTGAATCAAATCACTAGGAATTTAACCTCTCCAAGTGTAAGGTTATGACATTTGCTCGTTCGCGTTCACCATACCGCCACCTCTTCTCAATTGGCGAGAAACTCTTACTCGAGTTTCGTAGATCCAGGACCTTGGTTTATTAGTGGATGCTGAGCTGACATTTAATGACCACAGTATAGATATTTGCCTCCAAGCATCGAAATCACTGGGATTTTTTTTGAGACAAAGTACTCAGTTAAGTTACGTGCGTGTTCTTCTCATCCTATATTACATATGTAAGAAGCATACTCGAATATAACTATTGTTTGAGACTCTCATTTCGATGTATTGTGGAATGGTACGCGACATTGAAGTTATTTAATAAATATATTTAAACTAATGACATGACCAAAATTTTAGAATCCAATTATTACTTTCCATATTTCTTAACAATTGCTATGATTTCAATTTAATGACATGCCTTTTATTTATTATTTATATTATTTGTCTCTTCTGATAATTGTAACTTGTATTATTAATACCTCAAAGTGCGTTTTAGTTCACGCTGTTAGCACTTTGAGTAATAAATGTAAATAAATAAAATGACAATTGTAGTTTTTTAATCCAAAAACGTAGCAATATACCATTGCCATTGCTTGGCATAGACGCGGCGTGCTGCTACGGCAGTCAAGGAGACCTCATAAAACGGCTGACCGCTGGCCGCCTGCAGGTTGAACGGGTTCCCGCACCCAGGGATTACTTAATCTTGGCCCTGGGAGGTAGAAGCGCCAACCTGCGTAAAGTCTCTAAGGTAGTAGGTAGTCGTGCTGGAGAAGGAGACCGCGGTGGACCCGGCTACTACAACAGAGGGGGATCAGGGGCCCTGCCAACCGCCATGCCAGCAACCGTATTATCTGTGCTGAGCTACAACATTTCAAGTACCGCACCTTTTGTCCTCTAAGCTGCAGTGAATTTTCATATTTAGACTTCATTTTTTTCCAAAATATATCGGGGGTATTCACGCTAATCTTAACGCAGTCCACCACCATCTCAAAACTGTGTAGCCGACCATTATATTTCTAACGGTGACGAAGTAATCCTGCCCTGCCGAAACATCATTCCTACATTATCCCGGCTATAAACTGAAGCACAGTTTTGTGAGTCGTGCCGGTGTATGTATTTTCGTCCGGGAGGATATCTGCTGTCGCCGCCTTTATAGCCTTCAAGACAGGAACCTGTCGATATTTTGGGTGAGCGTTAATCACGGAGGCCACACTCGTATCTATGCGCGCCTATAAAGTTCTCATAGCGGTGACATGGACGTAGCTCGACTCTTTACGCACCTGAGTTTGACAACTGATAAAGTTCTAAAGCAATATCCCACAGTAGAAAGTTATTTTGGAATACTTTAACGCCCACTATCGTATGTGGCTCAGTCCTCGAAACAATAACTACGCAGGGATATCTGCTCATAAATTTGCTCTGACCCATGGGTTCTACTAGATATACAGGACCATACGAGATCCTTACTGGACCCTCTGCTGACTCAAGTCCGGATAGATATTCCGTCTCAGTGGATGCGCCTCTTGGCTCCTTGGACCCGTTGACGCAGCTCTGCTTTACCTCAGAAGATCCTAACGTCTGCGTCGCTGCAGTCACTGAGACGAACCTCGCTGCTATAGCATGCATTATTCCTAACCCTTTTTTCATAATAACCCCTATTTTCTATTATTGATTACGCTGATGTGTGCTAACCCAACATTACATATACAAATTCTACGCCGTTTGGTAGATTATCAATTAATGCATCCGAAAATGTTGGTCAACCCACATGCCAAGCGTGGCGGTTTTACTAACATTAGTCTTTTTTTTTTTTTTTTTTTTATACCACTAAGGTGGCAAACAAGCCTACGGTCCGCCTGATGGTAAGCGGTCACCGTAGCCTATGGACGCTTGCAACACTAGGGGCATCACTCGCGCGTTGCCGACCCTTCAGAAATCTAATAACTTCTTTTTTGAAGAACCCCATACTGTAGTCCTTAGAGAAAACCTTGGCAGGGAGCTCATTCCACAACCCAAGGGTTCGCGGGAGGAAGTTTCTCTGAAACCGCACTGTACGCGACCATTTTGGTTCCAAAGTGTGAGAATGAATTCCCTGTCGATGGCGAGCGGTGCGATGGTAGAAAGTAGCCAAACGCATAACCCCATTCACAAAAAAACCTGTATCTCTCACTAGTTAATAATTGTGTTAAAGATTATAATTATAAAAAAATTACTTTATTATAGACATAATCATACGCCTATCGCGAAAAAAGTAAAATTTGTGCCTTAGGGATTCGTCCTAATAAATACATACGTAAAAAATATGTTATCGTTTATGGTGTGTGTTTCTTGCATCTATCAAAAATCTTTATTTGTGAAACACTAATATTAATACAATGCATTTTAAAGCTGTAGGTTACATTTATCTTATGATTAAAATGTATTTCACTTAAGTGGGGCTCTGTCCTACACTATGTAACGCCCCCCTATTTATAGAAATATAAATATATTATTAAATTGTTTTAGGAAACTTCGCAGCCTCAACCCTACTCACTTTACGAATGAGAAAAATTTAATCTAAATAAATATTTAATAGTGATGTAGATAATTATCTTATTTGGCCAAGCGTGATCGTCAAAAGTAGTAGGACCCGAAAACTGTTGTTAAATAAGTAGTGAACCCATTTGTTTTAGAGGTACGTCAGATTAATATAGCAAACAAAAGTATACAATTAAGCGTAAAAGAAAATAACAAAGAAATAAATATAGCTAAATCTACGATCATAAATAATATCCACTTTGATTTTTTCACCATTTCTAAAGTCAGTACAAAACCACCTAAACAAAGCAAATACGCGAATATTAGAGCTAAAGGGACACAAGTACTAATGAGTTATATGATTTTCTGTCATCCCTACACAAGGAACCCTAATTGATGCTACTGTCACATTTGAAAGTAAAATCCATACGGATGCTAAATCCATTCGATTTGTAGAGTGGGAAACAGTTAGCTAGTGTTCAGGACTCGCGACCTGAAAGTAGGTTCAAGGGGCGCCCCCTTACAATGTACATTAGAGCTCACCTACACTAGCTAACCAGTCAAAATAGTAAAACCCTACTAACGCCGCTAAGGATGGACATGGATTACACATAGTAATTACTGTATCTCGTGGCAGACCTAGTTCTTTAGTGGGCTATATAATTATTATGGCTGGTATAACCTTAGTTCCCACTTCTATTTTATAAAAGATTTATCTTTACCTAGCTGAAAAAGTCGTAGAAACAAGGTCCATCAATATAATCCTTCCTACTGAGGTGATTGAGATTTCTTTCAACCATAAATTTCTAACTGGCAAAAAAGGCGAACTCACTACGATGCTTTAACATTAATTTAGATATTTTTAAAACACAACCTAAAGAATTTCACAACGCACATACAATATAATAATTTGTAATATAAAGGTATTTACTACCCAGTAATGGTGGCTCAATCTAGCTGTAGTTTAACCCCACGTGGTTCCTAGGTTGTAGTGACCCACAAGCGTAGACTATGGACTATTGGTCGGGCAGCGTTTCAACAAATTAAACGACGTCAATTGAATGTTCTGTATGTAAAGGACCACGAACTTTTATCACCACTAACCCCTCCCTAATAACTTTCTCACCCCACATTTCAATCCCCTCCATCATTTTTTTTATTCCGGACGGATGTCCGGCCTACATTAATTTTAACAAAGAAAAAGAATATCTTTTAAGTATAATACTAGTATGTTGGTTGGGCTACTATTATAGAGTCCTAGATTGATATGAACGGTCTAGATAAAACGGCCTAATTACCCTAAATTAATACGATCCTAATATAATATTAATATTATGTTCTAAATGTTCGTAAAGTTCTAACAAACCCCGGGTAATTTCAAATAAACTAACAAGTCATACGGAATACGTGAAAACCAAGTCAACTACCTTTAATCATTTTTATTGTACGAGGCTACCCTAATGGTTGTTAAACGACTGACTCAGATAAGTCTCGCGGGCGTTTTCAACATTATAAAAGTTCTAAGTAACTTAAACTTTCGCGGTTATATTCAACATTATAAAACTCCCAATCAGCGCTCTTAAAACTATCACCAATCACAGTACGTTTGAACAAACCAATCAACGCTTGTTTTAAAACATTCTCTAATCACTTTAGTTCCAAACAAACACCCAATTACAGTTAGCTTTAAACCATTCATTCTCGCGCCGCAGGTTCAAAATTTCACGCAACTTTATTTTGTCTAGAGTTCGAATTCATAAATCGGAAGTTAGATTACTACCTACATTTTAATTAATTCCGTGTTGATGTCTATGATTCGTAAGTTAATATTTAATATATTATAACTTAATATTTTACATTTTAGTCATTTGTACTTATATTTTGTTAGCTTTAAACCTTTTATAAAATAAATCTGAATTTCTCACCTAATGTATAAAATTACTGAACTTGAATATTTGAACGCGCCATTCTAATTTAAAGATGCATTTTGCTATTGGTAGTACGTCCATTGAGAATTGTTTACTAATGAAAATCTTCGCGCTAAAACTTGAATAAACACATTCTATTACGAAAATGTTAAGGCATAAATATGATATCGTCACAACTAGGAATAACCTGTATAATTAGGGTTACAGTACAATCTCTTCAGTGATCTCAGATCTATGTATGTGTTTATTACATTGCAATATGTAGTTTGTTTATTAATACTCTCACAAAATTCACGAAATCATACAATCACTGAAAATAAGAATAGCTTAGGTGGTAGCTTCATAATATTATAAAAGATATCTAATTTTATTTTATTTAATTTCTAACTTATTTATTGTAGTAATTCAGGAGTGTGCGTGTTGTGTGTTCGCGTGTGTTACTACTCTAACATAGCAAATAATTTTTCGGTCTGTTCATAGTGTAACTTAAGTAGGTAACTGGTAATATTTTTTTGACAGTTAAAGTAATTTAAGTTTGCCATAGGTAGATCCTCGCTTATTCTAATGTACAAAATGGGTCCTGTGACACTTGGGATTCGTTTACAAAAATTAGAGAGCGGATAATAAGGTTCAAATATACGATCTTTTCTTACTTTTTTTGTTAATGTCAAAATCAAATCAAAATCAAAATCTTTTTATTCAAATGGGTTACTAAGAACAACTTTCGAATCGTCAAGTAAATTAACTACAAATAGCTTTACAAACTAATTACAATACTGTTTTATTGCATGCGTCCAATAGGTAATCTTTGTAGAATCACAAACGAAACATAAAATTATAGTGTATCAACTAATAAATACATCTTTTGTATTGAAACATTAAATAAACAAGATTTAAATGTAATGTTTCAATTGCCTATTGTTTTTCAGATTGCATAGGGGGGGGGGGGCGTCATTATTCTGTGACGGGATTAAAAATAACTCCCGAGAAAAATATATTCATATAACATATAATATTACATAGCAGACGTACATATATATATATAATAAGAATACAAAGAAGTTTGCAAGAGCAGACCAGCCTCCACAGGCGGCACCCGTTCACAAGTATGACACATGAATCAGCCATCGCTTCGCTCAACCATGTTTTAGGGAACGTTACGACTCGACGCACATGCCACCACCGCAGAGACTTTGAGAGAGCATGACATACTCAAGCAACTCCAATAAATGTGACCAATAAGTCCCATTTAACCTGTAAGTGTTGCCTTCATATTACACTTCGTAGGTATAGCTGTCTGATTGTGAGGACACCGGACTCTTTATATAGCAAGCTTGTGTGATACATTCTTGGTTTATGAAACATTACTTTCAGTAATGCTCTTTGGGCTCTTTCCAGTACCAGAAGGCAAGTTTTGGGCGCTGCCCCCCAGACTGAGATACACTACGTGAATATAGACTGCGCGAGAGCATGATATACCATCAGCAGAGTTTCACGGCTGCCAATGTGTCTTAGTTGCCTAAAAATGTAGATGAGTTTTCTTGTGCGTAATGTTAAGATGTCAATATGTTCGGTCCATGTTAGATTTTTGTCTATTACTACTAAGAGACTATTAGAGAGTAAACTAAGGATATTTCACCGAGCTGGCCATATCCTTTTATATACCGAAGCTGCAAAAAGGGTATTAACTCTATGCAAATAAGTAATTTAAAAAAATATTATTGCAATGCATCTTTGGCACTGAGTATGCTTTAATTCTATAAATTACATAAATAATACAAATGTACAAATCGTGTTTGATTAATATATCACAGTTCATTTTTATATTTTTTTTTTTTATATTTGCTTCGTAAATAAAGTTTACTTAAAACTAGTCAGTACCGTTTCATTAACATCACATTCCAGTCACAATGTTTTCAAAACATTCTGCGGCATTTTAGTTGCAGGTTCATAATAAAAAAAAGTTTCTCGTTTCAATTTTAAACATTGTCAAAATTTAAACATTTATCTAAACTCAATTATTCAGGACATACATATACATTTTCAAAAAGTGAACAAAATCTATTTTATTCTAATTAAACGGTACCAGCATCTTTGCGAGCATTTATCTTTGCAACAGTTATCTTCAGCAGGTTTTCCAGAAATTCGTGGTTTAGTCATCAAGTACTCACATTCTTCATTAGTTTCTTGGCGGCGGAAGTGTAGCTAGAAGTTCGAGTGCTTTTTGTATTGCTGGTGGTATTGGTGGCGGGGTGGGTAGGTGTGCTCCCTGGTATTAAAAACAAAATTTAGATAATATTCTTTGTTTTATTACTTTTATACATTTTTATAAACTCAGATAACCATAGTCAGGAGCGTAGTATTTTCTATACTATAAGCTACATGCCCATGTTTTATTTATGCAACTGTCGTACAATAAGGGGTCTTAAAACAGGAGTGTCGTTTTATGGAACAAACCGCACTAATTATGTATAGCTTTTAATCTATTTATGTTAAATTTTATCTATACCCACGACATAAATAAATAAAAATAAATAAATATATAAATATTTTTGGACATTACACACAGCGCCGTCTGGCCCCAAAGTAAGCAGAGCTTGTGTTATGGGTGACAACGGGTACAGATACATATATTACTTTTTTTTTTGTAAATACATATTATACATAAATACACCCAGACTCAAGACAAACACAAATGTTATTTATCACATTAATGTTTGTCTAAAGCGGGAATCGAACCTACACCCTCTGCGCAGCAGTCGGCAACACGGCAAGTACGAGTATGTAGTATATAAAAGAAAACAGCAGAATTTAATTATTTGTATTGACTTTTGCAATAATATGGTCAGCAATATTCGTTGCTACTGTAAAAATATCTAATGGCGTGTTGTCAACGCTTGTATTAGTATCATTTACTTTAAAGACCAAATTAAATAATTAATGTTTTGTAAGGAGCAAACAGAAAATCGATACATACAAACAGTGGTAGAAAAATAGTCCTTTAATCGCGCAAGAATACATATATTTTTTTTAATATACATAATGGAAAACATGAACGTATACTATAATTTAATACTACGAGGATGGTACGGAATTTATTTTCATAAAACGAATGGAAATGATGACTACTGAAGATTTCGCAGCATAGTTAAGTCCTAAGGGATGAGAAGATAAATAAAGCAACCGCTTGAGTAATATTATTAATTTGAATACCACATTAAACCACTTGTGCAGATGTGATAGTCGTTAGGATAAAATTGGGTGATTTAATGTAGGTTATAAAACTACGATATCTTAACCTATTACAGAATATTTACGACATGAGTGTGGATAAAAAATATTTCAATAATTAATTTGCTTAATCTACTAATACAAAATAATAATAACTTATTTAAAATAAAGAATAAAGAAAAGAAAATATATGGCTTATCGTATTCATAGCATATTTGGAGAAGTTAGACAAATAATATTATCTTTAATTATAAATTTATTGACTGAAACTGTTCACTGTACTGATATCCTAATAGTCAAAAAGTAGACTTATGGTGCGAAATTAGCACTCTGCATCATGTACAAATATCACCGAAACACAACAGAAAACCATTGCTTTGTACTTTATTTAAGAATCGTAAAAAAAAACCATTCCAATTAGGTATTTTTATGCAAAATTAGGAAACTAAAACTTCATTCATGTTGGTGCGGAACACGTGTCGAAAAAGTTAATTAGAATACTTTATTTAAGCAGGAACTGAAGCTCTACATTTAAAAAGAAAATCTTTATTAGAAAATGTTTGAATTTTGATACAAACAGACCTTCACCTTTTTACACTAATATAGGATTAGGATTATTTGAAAGGATCATCAACTATTTTAAAAACTCTACTGGTATTCAATAAAATCTACTTACGGTTGCCGTTTTTAACTATCTTACCTCAGGTCTAAAGCCTCCCTCATCATCAGCAACGTAGCTTACAGAAATGGGAGTCCCATCTGGTGCCGTGTAGCTGAACCCTCCCTGAGCAATTATCACGTCGTTACTGTCGGGGCTACTGGCTTTCTTCAATGTACCAGTCTCTTCTGCTTTTATACCATTTTCAGTTTCATAACTGTAATTTTAAAATAATTGTTACCAAAATGTTTTCAATATGATTGAATAAATCTTAACATTATCAAATTTGTATGCTATAGAGGTATCTATACGCTAGACACTCTCTTTTCAGAGGCATTTATTTGATTATGGACATCGAACGAAAAATACGACAGTAGGTAAATGTTTATGTAACTTTAATATATTAACATATTTTATTAGATGTTAAAGGTCAAAATAATAGAACAAAATCACAAAACCCAAAAATTTAGGCACTCTCTTTCCATGGGCGCTAAAATATGGCTTTACCTAAAGCAAACTGTCTTCTAAAATTCTAATTCTCAAATTCTCAGAAGGAGTAGAAACATCGAACGACAAATACGGCAGAAGGAAAATGGCTTTATAACTTAAACGTTTTGACAAATTTGGTATGATGTCAGGGTCAGAATATTAGAATAAAATTAAAAAAGATCTATAACCTAAAATTTAGGCACTCTCTTTCCAAAGGTTCTCAATTAATTTTAGTTATACCGTCAGCATACAATCTACGTCTTCTATACCTAATTCTAACTCTAAGATCTTCAAAATGAGTCGAAACATCGAACGAAAAATACGGCAGTAGGAAAATGGCTTTATAACTTAAACGTATTAACAAATTTGGTTTGAGGTCAAGGGCCAGAATATTAGAATAAAATTAAAAATGATCAATAACCTAAAATTTAGACACTCTCTTTCCATAGGCGCTAAAATATGACTATACATAAAGTATACTGTCTTCTAAAAGTCTAATTCTAAAATACTCAGAATGAGTAGAAACATAGGCTTTGTAACTCAAAAATATTATTAACAAATTTGGTTTGATGTCAAGGGTCAAAATAATACAACAATAAATAAAATTACAAAACAACACATTATAAAAGATTACTAAAGTTTTGTAACCTAAATATTATACAAATTGAATAAGGTTTTAATTAAGATAAGGTGACAGCGTTTGGTGATTGGTTTTTATTAGTTTTGAATAATGAACTACTCCCTTAACAATAAAAAATAATGTAGGTATGTATGTTTGTCCTCTGCAAAGAGATTCCTAAACCACAGAACCGTTCTCGATAAAATTTGTTAAGATGACACCTTGGGGAAGGACATAAGCTTAAAGGGGTTTTATACTGAATAAGAATATCAAAGCTTCTTAACCGAAATACAAAAAGAGAAGTTCTTGTACCTAAAAACGTCAAGTTTGAGTCAGATAAGCGCACTGAGTTGTTTTGTACTGAATAAAAATTTATAGCTTTTATAACCAACTTCAAAATAAAAGGATAATTTTCTTTTGTACTCAAGAAACGTCAAGTGCGAGTCATATTAGCACCATGAGTGGTTTCAATCTGAATAAAAAATTTAAATCTTTTTTAACATCAAAAAAAGGGTCGTCAAGTATGAGTCATATGAATCAGTAAGGGCTTAGTACTGAATAAGAATTTCATAGATTTATAATTGAATTTAAAAAGAAAAAATATTTGTCATCAAAATCATTAAGTTTGAATCGTAAAAGACCTCTAAGTGATATCGTACTGAACGAAAGTTCCTAACCAAAAATGTCACGTTTGAATCGGATTAGGGCCATTTAAGGACATTGGGGCCCCACTACATATTATTTGCCCTTAGTAAAACCATTTGTAATGTCCGAATCAAGAAATAGTAAGCCATGTGAACCGACTAGCACTCGGCGTCGAAGAGTGGCCAGGCTCGACAATGTTAAATTGGAGACTGGTGAAGATCCCAATGCCAAAAAAATGAGGATTAAAAAGAAGAAACAATAAGATATCATAAATTTGAGTACATGGAACGTCAGGGGACTAAATAAAAAGGGGAAATTAGAAAATGTCATAACAGAAATGGTAAGATTAAAGATAGATATAATGGGGATTAGTGAAACAAAACTAGCTGATAGCGGGAGGATTGAGGAAACCCAACCGATCAAAAATGTAACTACCACGGAGTTGGTATTATGGTGAGCAATAAACTTCGAAAGTACGTTTCGAATGTTCTTTAACTTTCTAATAGACGCATGATGCTAACAATCAGTGCCCATCCCTTCAACTTAAACATAGTTCAAGTCTATTCACCAACATGTGATGGTGATGACCAGGAATTGGAAGAATTTTATGAGGAAATAGACCAAATATTAAAGTCAGTTAAATCACAGGATATCAACATAATAATGGGGGACTTAAATGCAAAGGTGGAACAAGGAGAAGAAGGGAAAATTGTGGGGAAATTTGGCTTAGGGAAAAAGAATGATAGAGGAGACAGGCTCAGAGATTTTTGTTCAGGAAACAGCTTGGTCATTACAAATACCTGGTTTGAACATCCTGCAAGACGACTTTACACATGGCGCTCACCATCACATGTTGTAAGAAACCAGATCGATTATATTATAATAAAAGACCGGTTTAAAAACTTTATAATTCAAGTCAAAACCTATCCCGGGGCTGATATAAAATCTGACCATAACCCTGTTTTTGCCAAGATGATTTTAAAGTTAAAGAAATTGAAACCGCCATCAAATAAAATGAAAGTAGACTTAAACCTTCTTAAAGATGAGGCTGTCAAAACTTCAGTGAGTGTTAAACTTAATAACTGTATCAAACCTATATGTGAGAAGGGGAACAATCCATTAACTACATATAAAGATCTTGTGGCGGAAATAAGACACATAACATCGAAAGAACTAACTAGTAAAATGTTGGGAAAGCGACAAGATTGGATGACCGATGACATATTACTACTAATGAATGAAAGGCGGACTTATAAAAACATAAATGAGGATAAATATAATGAAATAGACATAAGAATTAACAGGGAAATTACAGTTGCAAGGGAACAATGGTTAACAAATAAATGTAGAGAAATAGAGAGATTACAACAGATACACGACAGTTTTAATTTACATAAGCAGGTAAAAAAGTTCACAAATATAAACAATAAGAGAATTCCAAAATGGAAATATTGTTTTTGATAAAAAAGAAGCCTGTGAAGTCTGGCAAAAATATGTGCAACATCTTTTTAAGGATCACAGGATACCGACTGAGCCTCTAAGTGATCTTATCTTGGAGAGTCCAGCAATACTGAAATCAGAGTTTATATCGGCCTTAAAACATATGAAGGGTAGAAAGGCATTGGGTCCCGATGGAATTGCGATAGAAATAATAAAATTGATACATGATTATAACATAGAAGATTTAGTTTCATTATTTAACAAATTTTATCAATCATACAATATGCTCCCTGAAGAATGGCTCTTATCAATATTCACACCAATATCTAAAAAAGCCAATGCCAAAAGCTGCTGCGATCATCGGATGATCAGCGTGATGAGTCATTTCCTGAAGGTATTTCTAAAAATCATACAAACAAGAATTTACAAGAAAATTGAAGAAAAAATAATTGACACACAATTTGGGTTTAGAGCCGGAATCGGTACTAGAGATGCTTTAGTAGCTGTCCTAGTTTTAGTACAAAGATGTCTAGATGTTCAAGTAGATGTTCATATGTGTTTCATCGACTTCGAAAAAGCATTTGACAACGTTAATCATGCTAAATTAATTAATATATTAAAATCAATTGGAATAGATGGAAATGACATTAAATTTATAGAGAACTTATACTGGAAACAAAAAGCTAAAATCAAAATCAATAACATTTTAACTGAAGAAGTCCAAATTGAGAAAGGCGTAAGGCAGGTCTGTATCTTGTCACCCTGCTTATTTAACTTGTAATCGGAGATGATTTTTAGAAATGCTTTTGACGAACTTGATACTTATACAGAACATTCGCTACGCTGATGATACCGTTTTATTAGCTATTAACCCTAAAGTCCTACAAATAATGCTGCAAAGACTCAATAACACACTTTTAGAATATGGACTAAAGATCAACACAAATAAAACAAAACACATGATTGTTACTAAAACCCCAATGTCAGAAGCAGTAAGACCCCTAGCCTTAGATAACAAAATAATAGACAGAGTAAAAAGCTATAAATACCTGGGTTGTTGGTTAAATGAAGAGAAGGAAATCCGGACGAGAATTGAAATAGCCAGAAATACCTTTCAGAAAATGAGGAAATTTCTAACTAACAGAAAAATAAACCTAAAACTGTGGTGGCGAATGGTTAAATGTTACATCATCCCAATTCTTATGTATGGTTGCGAAAGCTGGACCCTTAAAAAGAATTTGGTTAACAAACTTAGGGCTTTTGAAATGTGGATTTATCGAAGGATGCTCAAAATCAAGTGGACTGATAAAATAACTAACGTCAGAGTTTTGGAAATCATGAAAAAAGACCTAGAAGTAGTATCAACAATAAAGAAGAGAAAAGCAGCATACTTTGGACATATTTACAAAAACAAGAAATACAACCTATTGAATTTAATTATAGAGGGAAAAATTAAAGGGAAGCGTGGCCGTGGTAGAAGGCGCACATCATGGACCAAGAATTTAAGAGACTGGTTGGAAGTGAAGAGCATATACAGACTAATTCACTTGACTAAAGATAGAGAGACATATAAACATATGATCGCCAACCTCCTGGACTTGAAAACTGGGTCACTAGAGACCTATTTTATTTTATATCATATAATCAAAATTTTGTGGTATTTAATTAATAAGTGTCAAAATTAAGTGAGTAATTAATTTGTATTAAGCACACTGTGAGACGGTATAAATCGTCGTAATGGAGCACTACATTTTCCAATGTTTTGGCACAGTGATAGATGGTGGCAACGATAAGTTGATAGGGTACTTTTTATCCCAATTGAATGTTCCCTTAGTATTAGATGTTTTCGCGGAAGAAACTACGAAATACTATTTGTTTATGTTAAAATGAAGCAACGGGGTTTAGTTACCCTATCTTTGGCAGAGGTGCCTTTAGCTAGAAGAATGGAAAAGATCATAGGGTGGGATTTACCCCGTTGGATAGTTTCCACATTAATACGATTTTCACAGGTAATACCGTGGGAGACTGTTGCTTCACTTTTAACCGAAACAACGGGGTAACTTTATTTTATTTGGGGCACAAAATAACGAAAAGTAGGTACTTAAAATGAGAAATTCTGTATGTAATAAATAAACGAAATAAAATATTACTTCTTTAGTAGTAGCCTTTAGTTTTAGCAATTTCTTAAGCTACTTATTGTATAAAAATAAATGCATATGATTACATTTAATATTTTATAAAAAATAGTTCAAAAACGTTTACCACCTACCTATATCTATACGAACCATCCACTTGTTGGTCAAAATCTTGTTGGATGATTGCAATCACTTGTTCTGGCTTTTGTGGAGCAGAAACTGCTAGCGCCACCATGCCAAAAAGCAGCAATAACCTCTGTAAAAGTAACAAAACTATCATAATAATAAATTTAATAAACCAAAAAGTATTATTCATTTATTAGTATCGAGTTACTAATATATAACAATAACTACAACCATCGCAGGTTTTGGTTATTAGGTTTTGTACATTAGGAAGAAAGATCAAAACCCCTACAAAGTCGTTTCATATTCTATAATTCTGTCTGTCTGTCTAGCGAAGTCTGTCAAGGCCTTTTTACTTAGACACTAATTTATGTAAATACTTTGAAATTTGGTATAGACTCACGTTTTTCGTACAGTCATACGAATACTCGGCGCTCAATAAATATAAAGATATATAGATATACATATAATGCGTAATCAGTATACACATTTGTATATAATATTTATAACTAGTGTTAGTTACTTGCTTTAAGAATTTGTAAAAATGCCTGATTATTTACTATGAGCAAAAATATATACAACAAATTATATTGCTTACGACAAAATCTTATTAATGTAACAAGTAAATAATTCAACCCTTTTACAGAGTTTCGTGGTCAACTGGCGAATCGAAACCCTTACAGTTTTGTCATGTCCGTCCGTCCGTTCGTATGTCACAGTCTCATAATTTTTCACTATATTAAGTGCAAAAGTAATTTTACAGGAAGGTATTTATGTGAAGCTTTATATAGCTTTGTAATAAAATTAAGAAAAATATATTTTAAGGTCAGTTTTCTATACATTAAAATAGGTGTTGTATTTTGCGCAGCCTATTGTGCGAATAGGTCTTCAGAAATGCATTTAAGGTTCATCTGTAACTTTTCATATCAAGTGCATAGGTACTAGGTTTAAGTATCCACAATAATTCTCATTTAACGGAACCCTAACCACTTCGCCAGTATTTATATTGTTTTTGGTGGGATAGATGCTTATTATAGAAATGGAGTGTTGTATTAAGACACGAGTATTAATAAACCAAAAACTCATTAATTTATCATAAACTTAAAAAAAAACTTGTTTGAAATATGTTATTCGAATAGGACATTTGTGGAATATATTTCAACTTTAGTACTAAGTATTGTGCAGAAATAAATAATTAGCAATCAAAACTTCAAGAAAATCTTTGCTATAATATATAGGTAGATAATCCAATAACAAAAGTTGGAAGTAGTTGCTTGATAATTTATCAAACTACTCTTATAAAAAAAATTGTTTTTTGTTTAAAATTAAATTTTTCAATGTGACAAAACATTTTAAAGTTAGTGATATTTTCCGCATATTTACTTGTAGATACTCAAATTACCATTATTATGCTGATAGGTATATGATACAATAATAATATACTTTATTGCGCATACTTAAAGAATACATTATTAAAATAAGCAAAGAAATATCAAATTAGCGGATTTATCGCTAATGAGTTATCTGTCCCAAAAGACCATTTGGTATTATAAAATCGGGGAGTAATATGTACTAACAGAATAAATATCAATAACGAATCTAAACTTCACAATATTTTTGTTTTTTTTTTTGAATACTATTATTTAATATGTATTGATATGTGTTTAATTTAGCTTTTCTATAAATATAAAGACATCTCAACTCTTTAAGTAATGTTCAATTATCAGATTTTTACAAATTGTGCTGTGCTTGACGTCGAAAGGTAAAGCATTTCATAATCTTATGCCTGTGACAGTAAACGGGTCATCATAATTGTTGGAGTTTTTAACATCAAATTCGTTGTACCGCGATAAGCAGTAGACCACATATGATTGTACAGTACGTTGTAGAGAAGAAATATTCTATGCGTATTCCGGCGAAGATGAATTGGGAGCCACTTGTTTTAATCTCAATGCGGATAGGTAATCATAGTTACGTAAACAAATATGTATCTAATACATAAGTTTTAGAGACACTTAATCTTATTTAATTGCTTTTGTAACGTCAATATTATAAATTAATTAAAGAGTGTAAAAAATAAATACGACATGGTATAACTTTATATTATTATTTACTTCTTAGATAAATTATTTGTAGATAGACAATTAGGTACTCTAGATAAAGTTTAATTCCAACTTATTTATTAAACACACAAGAAATCATGGTTCTTAACAAACTACCTATAATTTCTCAGCATGTCATAAATGCACGTCCTATTGTAACAGAATGTACGACCAAGTCGGTCACTTGCACTTAGGCAAACATTAAAATGTCTACTTGCTAATTTTATGTCCACTAAACAAACACAATTAGCTGTAGTGGGTCAATGCGGTAAAGGCCGGTTGCTTCTAGCACGCGACCTTCGTGGTTATGTCATAAGCGAAAGATGTGCGTGTTTGAACAATAGGTATACTTACTCGAGCACTTACTTACTATTTGTACAAGCTCTGACTGAAGCTATTACATTCACAAAAACAATTAAACTTTCTTTTCATCACACTTTATCGTAAACAGTGTCATTATGTGCAGGTAAAGCGGGTGCTAAGACCTTAATTACTCCGGCGGGTTTTTTTCTGTAAATTTTCTTTTCTCTAACCAAATTCTATTAAGAGCTGTACCGTTGTACAATACATAAACTACGCGCACACTCAAACCAAAAACACGGGCGGTACGAACATTGCAAACTCAATTTATTAAAGTCTTCGGCCTTAGGCTTCTAAATAGCCTCACGTTAGTAAATTACCCCTTACCCTCTTAATACACAATGTACTTTTGTGGTTTGCGTTTGTTTGGAGTTCCCTAGGGCACGTTACAATTTACTATTTGAATATGAGACCGAAAAAAGTGTCCAACTATTTTTACGTCAAAGCAATGCATAGTACGTCACAGCCATGCATGTAGTACATTGCCGGTTTTTTTCTTATTTTGCAATGAATATTTTTATAACCCTTGACACTTTTGAAATTCTTATTACAAATGCGGAAATGTCTCTGTCTGTAACGTTTTCACGGATAAGGGTTCCGCTGAACTGATGACGGTGAAATTTGGAAACTTATTTGGCTTACAATTTGAGGAACAAAAACAGACAAGTGCGATACGAATTTTCACACAGAGCATTAAAAGATTGGGATTTAGGCTCTACTGCTAAGCCGACTTGAGGAGGAGGGAAGAGAAAATACAACTATACCTTAAAACGTAAAGTTTAGGTAAGTTGAATTAGTGTATACATGGTAAATTTAAAATGACGAAAACCTTGGGGAAGAACATGGCCATTAACATGGCCAAGTGTAAGTCTAATAAGGGTACTAAATGAAATTTCAAAGCTTTTTCAACCGATATCAGAAAGACAGGAATTTGATAGAATCACTGAGCAAGTTTTGATCAAATTTGGTATAGGATAGCTTATTGTAAAATTATATAGCAACTTAAAACTTAGTGTTAAAACTGAGAGTTTCGTATGTACTGACTTCCAAAAGAACATTAGAATATTAAAGGCGGCTTTGGTACTCGAAAACGACAAACGTGAGTTAAATAAGCACACAGTGTTTTATACTGAATGGAAATTGTAAAGCTTTTTTTTATTTAGTAATCAAATAAAAACAGTTTTTTTGTATCTAAAAATGTCAAGAATAAGACTAGCCATTGCATTTGCGGTTTATAACTCAGCTTTGACCTACATAATATAGAAAAAAGGATCTCGTTCCAACTGAGGGTTCCACAGCACCTATCGTTTATTTATTTTATTTTTTCATTTAGGTATGCAAAATTTCAGGTCCCCTTTTCCTGGGGCGGCCGTTTTGGGGCAGTATAATGTAGTTTTGGTGCACACTAAGCCATGGATGTGTATGCAAACGACTTCGGACAAATATTTTTACCATTTTTATTGTGTCACATGCAGCGTGCAGCTAAGCGCATACGCTTTGTGCGTATCTATAACAGATGTAAAAGTTGACTGTAGAAGTGTGGGCACTTTGTAGAACCATCAGCATTTTAAGAAAGTTAACTTTACAGGACACCAATTTACTTATATCTCTCCCGTATTCCTAATTAGTTCCACCTTCTAAAAGGATTTAATCTATATCTATATCTATACTAATATTATAAAGAGGAAATATTTGATTGTTTGTTTGTTTGTTTGTCTTGAATAGGCTCCGAAACTACTGGACCGATTTGAAAAATTCTTTTACCATTAGAAGCCGACATTATCCCTGATGAACATACACTACTTTTTACCGCGGGGAAATGCTTCATTCCTACGGGAAAACGGGAAATAGGACAACGGGTAGTAAGAATTATCCTTCCGTACATTCCTAATTACTTAATAACGTAATTTTACTAATATTATTAAATTTGATTGTTTGTTTGTTTGATTCAATAGGCTCCGAAACTACTGGATCGATTTAAAAAATTCTTTACCATTAGAAGCCGACATTCTCCCTGATGAACATAGACTACTTTTTACCGCGGGGAAATGCTTCATTCCTACGGGAAAACAGGAAATAGGACAACGGGTAGTAAGAATTACCCTTCCGCACATTCCTAATTACTTAATTACGTTATTACTTTCTTTTTCACATAACTTCTAAACGGCTGAACCGATTGGGTTGAAATTTAATATGGGTTTTATCGATGGTTTTCTGGATGATTCAAAAATACAATTGGACTCGGTAGGTGGCGCTGTGTTAACTATTAAACGGCTTGACCGGTTGGGTTGAAATTTTGTATGTGTATTTCCATGGTTTCACAGACACGAATGTATTATGCCATTAAAGAGGAAAGATTTGATTGTTTTTATTCTATAATTGAGGAGTTGCCGTAAGAACCTACGCCGATAACGAAATTTAGGGCGGGCGAAGCCGCTGGCAGAAGCTAGTGACCTATAAAATATAGATTCTGTCAGCTTCAATATTCTTGAAAAAAAATCTATATTATAAAATACTAACATTGTGGATAAGTAGATAGAATTGATGTTAAAACCAGTGTAAGCAACGGCAAAGCCTATTTTCACATATGTCTGTTATTTGTCACCATTGTTTCCTTACCTGTATTATAATTAAAGAATTCCGTCCGCTTAAGCACGATTACTGACAGGTTTTACACCTCATAAAAACGCCATAAAGCTACTCTAAAATATAGGCTACATAGGCTCGGTTTGCCGACCCATGGTTTTTATGACAACACTTTTGCGCTTTGCTGTAACGCATTGTACAATTCTAAAGGAGCTGCCTTAAAGAAGCACTAATTTATTAAATTTAACGACTTTAAAATTTCTGGCTAGAGTGATCACAGTTATATCTTAATTGTTTGTTAATAAGTCATTCGATTTGGTGTTTCTCATGTTTTATATGTAGGTAGACCTATACTGAAAGTTTTTATATCGAAGATAATATTAGAATATTTATTAGGTTTACTTTATTGTTAGTATTCTGTTAATATTTATACGCATCAGAAGTATTTCAACATCTTAAAGACTCTTGTTGTCAGTCTCAATATTCTATCGCACATTCAATGGTTCTAATTTGTAGTGGTGTGCAATTTTTTTGTTGATAGATGTATGTTACCTGCATTGTCTATTAATTATTTTGGGCTATTCATGTCACGCAAATACCAATATTCAAAAATAGAAACACTGAATATGATTGTTATATCAAGGTGTTATAAATTATCAACAAAAATTAAAAAATCTGTAAAATTACATATTTTAGTTAGTATATAACAAAGAAATAGAGAATTCAGCGCATTTCCTTACTAGATTTGAAAAAAATATTGGCTGCAAAAGTGTGACAAAGACGAAGCGAAACTGAGGAGTCTTGCCTTAGACAACCTTTGTCTTTTTCTAAAGTATGGCCTATTTTGTGAGGCTATTGCGCAGTCCATAAGCAAGATTACAGAACTCAAAGTCTGTGGTATATAAAATGTATTTTTGGAAATATTATGTTCGTATAAAATTATGAATCAACCCGGGGCTGTTGTCATCTGTCAGCAGTCGTTAATCAATTAAGTCAGAAGGCTTATTGGCGACTGATGTCGGTAACAGAATGTACCTACAAAATTTTCGTGGGTTTAACAGAAAATTTATAGACGTGATTAAAAGCCGCTTTGTTAAGTTACGTTAAGTTTTTATAGGTCATCAATAACACCATAACAAGTTAAAATGAGGACGTTCGTAGGTTGTAGTTAACCATTTTGGGTCTGCTATATGTTAGGTACATACCTTTGGATAGTGTTACGAAGGTTTGCCATGCAACATTACCAATGATATACCTTAATCAATTTATGTTTCTATTTCCGGCAGGCATTTTGTGGTAGGTATACCATTCGGCGTTGATAGTGCTTTGGTCTCGTTATGGAATTGAAACCAGATACCTCGTCAAAGTAAAGAAACTAGCGATCAAAAAGGTAATTACCACGGGTATGTACATGGGTGTAAGAAACTAACGTAAGATTGCATTTTATATTTATGGCTCATTTTGTTGATGGTTTGAATTTTGTTTTTTATTTAATGTATTTTATTCAGCCCTAGATTGAAATAGGCGCCAAGGGCCCAAATATAGGCATTTTCCCAAGTTTTTAGTCAAATGGTAGAAATTGTGGGGTAAAAGATCTAATTATTCTTATTTTGTAACACTCGTTAAATTTTTACATTTCAAAAAAACAAGAATATTAAACGTTATGCGGTACGCATCTTCTAAGGGACGATTTTGCGAAATTATCCCTATAATTAAATTAAATGTGGTTTGGAATTCGAATGAAAATCTGTCGATTTTTAGCACCGTCCATAAATAAATCGTTTTTGGCCTTTTGGTAAAAAATTAAGATTGATGTTTTATTCAGAATAAGTCTTAGAGAGTGAAATAGAAAATGAAGCTATAAAAGGATTTCAGTTATTAATGCAAATAATTATAACTAAGAGAATTAAATAGAAAATTAAAGTCTGTTCCACTGCTAAAAACCGACTGACTGAGTCCAGTAAAGTTATAACTAGAAATAATTGAGTTTCAACCCGATGTTGTTCAAAAACGAGTTGTTACCCTGGTGTTGACTCAAGTGGATGGTACTCGATATAAGTTCGACGGAGTTGGCGGCCATATTTGATTAGAAATATTACACAAAGTTTCCAAATTAAGAAAATTTTAATTATTGTGTTGTAAGTACTTAGTTTTGTTTTTAATACTTAAATATTCGGAGTATTTTAAACTTAAAAAAATATACAAAAGATTTTTTTAGTCTTTACTCCTCATTTAAGTTTTAGTTTATTCTTAGAAGCTTTAATACATCGTCCTAAATTCCTGAAAATAGTCTTCAGAGCGTTAAATTTAGCTGTGTAGGAACAACCTTATTTTTATTATTTTTTTCTGTCAAAATTAAAACAAAGAATAGCAATAAGAGCAATTTTAGTGTTTAAAAATAAAACATTCTACTCTACAAAAAGGTTAGCAATGCTATTAATGATAAATAATAGTATAATAATGATGAGTTTTATTCATTATAAATTAAAAAAATAATTCACCATGTGGTAGGCACAAGTTTATGAAAACTTAATTGAAAAAAAAAGATGGTATCCAATATCTTATTCATACTAAATAATTGTCAAGAAAGACTAAAACATTAATAAAAGGTTTAGTATTCCCTAGGCCTTAGGCTAAAATTAGGCCCTTAAAAAAAAATATTCAACTTGACAGATGCTACTCCGTTAGCTGTTCAAAAACATCCGGGTAGAGTTGGTGGAGGTGGGTTGGAATCCCATGACGTAATTTTCAACTCAAGTTACTCGTTTTCGAACGCAACATAGGTAAGACCACTGGCAAGCTTTACTTCATTTTACCAGAGATACCAGAGTTTTTACTGAATTGCAAGCCCTGATGACTACTGAATGGAATGACTATGTAGATCTGTCTGTTTTCTCTTCACGCTTCATCCGCTTTACCGATTTCGATAAAATTTAGCATGGAGATAGTTTGAATCCCAAAAAAGGACATAGGCTACTTAAAAACGTCAAGTGTGAGTAGGTTTTTTTTTCTATACTTAAGAAGTTGCCATTGAAATCCTTCACCGATAACTGAATTTGGGTCTGGTGGAACCTACATACCTCAGACTTATAAACTAATGCTATACACTTACATTATATTTTTAGAAAAATATTACAAAATGCTACGCACAGATGAAAAATAGTCAATCATAAATTTGTCTCATGAACGTAGTTTTTTAAATATTACGTGTCGCAAATATGTAAATCTTAATTCGTGAGTGCAAAACCAACCATTTTGCAAGTGTATTGAATTGGTTGTGGGAATAAAATATTACTTATTCTAGTGTTGCTTGTAAAGATAATTATTACACGGTTACAAAAACAAAAGGAGTGACGCTAATTAAATTTTCGCACGCTTGTAAACATAAAACAGGGCCGGATTCTATACAAAATTGCAAAAAAAAGCTTGCATATAGAATAGTAATATTTAAAATTTTGGCATGTATGTAAAGTAACTGACCTATTAAAGATGTCTATAAAGTCAAGCACTTATTATTAATTCACATGTAGAGTTCTACCAATCCATATACTAATTAAATAGTATAATATATAAAGTTATAAATAACTTCGTCTGTCTATCTGACTGTTATCTCTTCAAGCTTTCACCGCTATACCGATTAAGATGAAATTTTGCATGGAGATAGCTTGAGTCCCGAGGAAGGAGATAGGCTACTTGAAAACGTCAAGTATTAGTCGGTTTTATTTCTATAATTGAGGAGTTGTCGTTGAAATCCGACACCGATAACCGAATTTAAGGCGGATGGTACAGCGGGCAAAAGCTAGTATTTGTATGTACAAAAGACGAAACTGGCCAACTGACTGACAACCGTTAGGTCTAGAAACTTCTAAGGCATGTAAATTTCTTACTTGACGTAGGGCTCTACTAAGAAGAGATATTGCAAATTTTATCCCGTAAAGAAGTAAAATGGGGATGGAAGTTTGTATGAAAATCCGTCAATTTAAGAGCTATTGGTAATCAAACGGTATCCAAGCCATATTGTTGATACTTCTGCAGCGTGGAATTTGGAATAAGATTTCTAATTTTATCGCTGTTCGGCCAAATACTATTCGATAATCATCACGAGGCCACCATAATCTACGGATAATGAAGTCCGACACCCTTTTTCAATACCTGGCACTACAACCAGTAATTCTTAACTTTTAGCTACTTTTCAGAAAACCTTTTAGGTCTAATATGCAGTAGATACTTCACTCTACTTTGACTCTACTCTAAAAAAATCACTAATAATTTAGGTTATTTTGATTACGACAGATCCCCAACAAAGTGACTAATTCTGGATCACCACGAATCAACATTAATATCCGCCAACCATCCGACATTAAATTTATGTCATATGCATTAGGTCCGCAGAAAAACAGCGCATATTTTATTTTATTTTATCTTAAAGACTAGCTGTGCCCGAGGTTTAACCAGCGCTAAATTCAATTATCGAGCTATATCTGATTCCTTTCTCATCCCACGAAAACACCATAATTTATCAGAATAAAAAGTAGCATATTTGTTTATCTAGGGTGTCACCTGACTCCGTACCAAATTTCATCAAAATTGTAAAATCTAAGTAACAAACAACACAAATAGTAATTATTTACATCTACATACATAACTTTAGTTGGTTGTATTGTTATAATACCAAGTTAAACCAAATTTTAGGTCTGCTGAAAATGGCAAATTACCTTAACGTAAAATAAACACTTGGCCCATCTGCATAGGACCATTAAGAATTTAATGACTACTGAGCTGTATAATTTAGTATAATATAATTGAAAACTAGGTAAATGTTATTATTATTAAAGGTTAGGTATTGTACACGTAGGAAGAGTAAATGCAATAAGTGCATATTGCGTTAGTTGAGGTCACGATGAGCAAGATGCCCTATGCACCATCTATGGGCACACAGGTGACTCCTAGCAAACCGGCTCGTGCCAAATGTCTCAATATTTATATTAGATTCTAAATGTCACTCTATCAAGTACATCTTTCATTTAATTGATAGAGTCCTACATATACGAGTGTATTAGAGTTATTAATTATAAATATTTTGATGTCTTTTTTAACTTAACAAGTTTGCATCATTTAGTGAAGATTAAAATTGCAGCTTTAAGCGTTAATCTTTGTACTACTAGTTTTAATTTGTACACAGCTTCTTTAATTAATTATTTAATTATCTATCTATACTGAAGGCTATTTATGTTAAAAAGTGTTTGTTGATTGATCCTTTAAAGATTGAAAATCTTACTGAGATGCTAATTAGTTTGGTTGTTATTGGATTGCTTGCTTTTATTGCTCCTGAAAGATTATGTCTATTTTGAACTAAACTTTCAGGAATCATTTCTAGCAGTTATTAGGAAATAATTATTATCACTAAATGTCACGCTAGATTTTATATTTATGTGGTACCACAAAATACTGCTATCCATATGTTCGGCAAAATATACATTCAAATTTTATTTTTAAAATTCAATGTTCGGGTGTAGGCATAACATGTATGGTATATTCAAAAGGAATAAAAATCAGTAAATTTGAGGACTAGTCATAGCCCGGTACAAACAAAGTAAGTACAAAGGTAAACGTCCTGGAATAACAAAGAATACTTTAGTCTCTATGTCCTTATATTGTACTAAGAGTTTTTCTAGAAAAAGGTCCCACTGCGGGACACAGCTAGTTTTATCATTTTTATTAATCAGTAGGTAGTAAATTTTCTATTTAAAATTTTTAAATCTGATGTGGTAATACCAAATATCTTTTACTTTATTCACAGCATTTGAATTAAATTTATAAAATGTATAAACGTAACAAACAATCTAGTTATTTAATAATTTACTGGCATTTTATGAATGTATGTCATGATTTTTGCGACTATGGTAACTGATAATAAATTATGGTAAATAGTTAATTTTGAAAGGCGAGTTATACATACGTAGTGATAAACAGTTTGTATGAAAATAATTTAGGTCAGATTAACCTTAAATATATCCCTACATTTTACTTAAGTTTCAGGTGTATTTCTAAAAATCCCATGTGTAACGAGGTTACGAAAAACTTAAAGGGGAGACTATGTTTTTCCTTTTAGATTTTACAGTTCCTTTTAGAGTTAACAGTTTAATATTTCTCAATTGTTTTAATCCATTTATTTAGGTCATAAATAAACGTGATTTTTATACCATCCACTTTACCTTCGGATTAAAACAAACAGAAAAATATTTCTTCTAGTTTTATTAATTTAATTATAAAAACTGCTCTCTAACAAAAATTTATGTGATTTACCATACTTGATAAACTTTTTTGCCAATAGTAGTAAAGACTGTTTATTATTAATATGTGATTCCGTTTCATTTTTAAATACTAATCTAAAAAAATTTTAGAATTGATTTGTCAGATATGGGTTGTATATTAGGATCAGCTTAGTTTTCCAGTAAAAACTCTAAACTAGAGTATAGAATTTATACTTTTAACTTATTTAAATGATAAACTATTAAACAAGTGTAAATGAATAAAAAATCGGTAATGGCATATAAAAAAACAAAAAACAACTGAAGTTGATTACGGAATTGTTTTTAATGTCGGGAGTCTAATAAATAAGATAACATTAATTATTTTACACTATGTCTGTATTTTTAAGGATTCCGTAGTTCTTTATAGTGTAAAAAAACTGTAAAATAGAATTCTAATTTTAAAATCGTTTTCGTGTTTTTACCAAAATTAAAAATAAAAGAAAACTATAATTTTTAATATAAATTACTGAATTGGAAAATAATCAAAGTATTTATTATAAACGATGAAACATTTTGTTCCCTACATTTAAAACAAAAACTGTTTATTTTTTTATCATTAAGTAATAGCGTTTTATAATGTATTGTATATATTTATGTATTAAATATTGAAAAAGTACGTACTAAATACACCTATATCCCTACTGTATATTTTTTGCGACAGTAACTTTTTAGTAGTAAAGTTTTAATCGGGGGGGGGGGGGGGGGGTAAATAATCGATTCACTTACCATTTTGTTAATTTATACTGGCACTTTATTGCTGTAACTGTAATTACGATTTAACGTAGTTAAATTATCCCGTATAGCAGCGGTTTAGAGCGTGTGCGAAGAATTGTACTTAGACGTCTAATCACCAGTCCCTTTTATAGATACGCGGGTTTGCCTAGCAATTGCATATTGCAGGGGGTACTGCACAAGTTACAGTACAGGGCCAGATTCAGGGCTGTACAATGTGCGAGATTTTTTTTTATTATAATATGCTATTGTTTTTGTATTTTTTTTCACATTTCATTCTCAAAAGAAATAAAATAAATGACATCCTACATTATTTTATTTTATGTTTTTTTATTTATTTATACAGGTAACTTTGATACGTTAACATGTTTTCTGGAAGGTGTACAAAATCATTCGACATCTATAGATTGTAATAATAGGTCAATTATAGTCGAGTAGTTATTTAGTTATTTTAAGAAATAAGGAGTATAATAAAGTAAGTCGTTCTACCTATACTATATGAATGCTAACGAGACGTGGGCTTTGGCATGAAACTGGACAAGACAAAAGTCAATCAACCAACCGTCATGCCAAAACCAGTATACATATCTGGTAGCTTACTCGAGGTGGGTCAGGATTATGTTTACTTTGGACAGAAAGTCTAACTTGGCCAGAACAACTTTGAGAAGGAAGCCGATAGAAGCATATAGGTAGGGTGTGCAGCATTTGTTAAGCTTCATCAAATCTTCACGTTACATATACCGACGGGTCTGTGAGTCCTGCCGAATTGTGGACACCTGTCCACAAGTTCAAAGTCACATGACGCGCGAAAGAGCGAGCTATGGAGTGTCTCTGAGGGATTAAATATGCTATGAAGACATCCTAAAGCCATTTAAAGACATTAGAAATTTAAAGTACTGCTACTTCTTTGGAACATAACCTAGAGTGGGGACCGCGTAGGTATGGCAAGGCAATGAATAGAACACGCTCTACCCCGATACGCGACTGACTGACAAACTTAAAAAGTAGCCGGTAGTAGTGTGGAAGGTAGATAGGTATGAATACATTTGTCGCAGGTAAATTGGTGAGGTTTCTTCTCGATCACCCTATGGATGCTGAGGTGCGGGTGTCGGGGAAGGGGATTTACCTTCCTCCATGACCCGGGCAGAAGCTCAGTGGTAAAAACACCCCCGGTAAATAAGAGGGAACCTACTTATCCGGTAGTAGTACCTTTTTTTGTGAGGTGAACTAAAATAAAACCGTACGAAGTGTAAACGAAAAAACAAAATAAATACAAAGTAATAGCAAACTAAAAACGAAAATAAAAAGAAGAAAAATAAAACAAAAAGCGAAAATAAAACAATTTAATGCAGAGAATTAAGACAGCAAGTAATGTGGGGTAAATAAATAAAATTTTTCACCTACAGGGAGAGGACGCCCCTCCGGCGGACGGTCGTGTAATGCGACGGCGATGCCCCTAAGATGCACATGGTGACTATTATTTGCACGATCGAATGTGCGTTTGGACAAACCTGACATGAATTCTGCGAGTGATTCGGTGTTGGTGTCTCTAGCAATGGTGGTGTTACGGGCGTAGCGCCCTTCACCGGTTATTATACGGAGCGGTTTTTTTTGAACAACCTGGAGTTTGCGTTTGCTGGTAGAAGATAGAAGTCCGTACCAAACAGGACAGTAATCTTGATCGGATGTACAGTTTGTAGAGGCGAAGTTTGGTTCTGAGTGGCAAGTAAAAGGAAAGCATCGGCCTAAGAGCCGGCCGTGCTGCGACTGCGCGCGCTGTCACATGGTCTAGCATTTTAAGCATACGCAAGGGGCAGTCTATAATGCAGCCAAGATACTTTAAGCTGGGTTGCCACTCAATAACTTGGCAACGATACACAAGTTTAGGTGAAAGTAACCTTTGCAGGCCAGTTAAGATTGCAGTTGGTATACTGGCGTTAACGATTATTCTCCACTTGTCCAGCCAGCTGGGCAGAATGACCAATAGCCGCTGCATTTTGATGACTGCCAGTTTGGCTTTTCGGGAGGAGGACATATACGCGCTGTCGTCCGCGTGTAGAGCTAGGGTGACGTCTTCAACACCTTCAGCTAGACCGGAATCACTAAGAGTGGGGATGTAGTTGATGAAGAGCGCATAGAGCAGCGGCAATAGGCAGCTACCTTGAGGCCATGTGGTGAAGCACCCGTACAAGCTGCAGAGTGGTGCTGTGACTGTCTCTGAAGCCAAACTGTTCAGACCTAAGCTGGATATAGCAAGATATCCTATGTAGAAGCAGGCGTTCGAACGGCTTGGCTAGGTTTGGACGGTAATGTGCACAATATTCCTTTAAAGATTCGGGTGAGTGCCGCCAGACCCTTCCTAGGCAGCATTATAATCGCTGTGCTGCGGATCTCTTCGGGGCCTGGTAATTTGTGCTTGTTAAGTTTTGAGGCCTCCTTCCTGACCTATTATGGCGAGATAAAATAATCACCTTAAAGTGGTGGGACGGGGCCAGCGAGAAACTGCTCTACGCGTTCTATAGCTCGTTACGTGTGGTGGTGGTCTGTGATGGGGTTCGATTTAAATTGGTCCTCAAAGTGATCAGCCAGTAATTCGGCACGTTCGGCAAAGTGGTAGTGTCGGATGCCGGCGGTGTCAATAAGAAGGCAAACAGGAGTTGGGGTTTCAGTGACCTGGCGGGCCAAGCGGTATAGTGCCGTGTCATCCTCGCTGGCCTTGAAAATGGCGTTTTCTCATTAGTGGGCGTGAAATGAGCTATTTCAGTCCGTAGCTCTGCACTTATTTTATTAAGGACCCTCTTAAACACTGGGCAGCGTGAGTGGCACCAGAGCTTTCTTGTTTCGTTTTCCTTTGTAATTTGGCGCGGAGGTGCATAGGAAGGAGTTGTTTTCCGGAGTATATGGCCTCCCTTAGTGCCTGGGTTATGGCCGTTGTAAAGGAACTAACGGCCTTTTCGACTTCTAAAGGAGTAGGATGCCTCCAGCCGGGAGCTTGAAATTGAGCATACCTTTGTGTAAGCTAGCCCAGTCGGTGATTTTTGCTAGTTTAGGGAGAGGTTTCCCACTAGCTGATACTCCGAGAAACAAAAGAATTAGCAGATGCTGAGAGTCGGTGTCATGGAGGTAGCCATGGGCTAAGTAACTCCGGACAAAGATTGGATATGTCACATATCATTCCGATTAAAGATCCACTTCGCATATCCATAACCGCGGAAACATGCAATTTTCTAGCACACCGCGGTCAAACGAATCCTCGGATTGATTTCGTACCTTTCAATCACGAGTGCACAAATCGTTAGTGTATCCCTCGTTTGTTATAGATAGATACTATTTGATATCTCTTCATACGTGATAGGCTTAGGACTATCAATCAAATAACAAATAACTTAATTAATAAGCTGTTTTTACATTGGGTTTAGCAGGCGTGATTTTAACAAGCGCTGAGATCGTTTATTTATAAGCAATACACGACAACTTTACTATTTCGCTTTTAACTGCAGCTCTCTCTCTCTCTCACTTTCAGTGATATGCGTGCATCGCTATTCGGTCGCTCCGCGCCACCGACACGGGCGATACGCTCCGTTGTTAATTTGGATTAGTTCGTTCACTCACTCCCTAGATATATAGGACATGTTTATTTCATGCAAATTGAAGGAGTTGTAACATATGCGGAGTCGGATATATGTCCAAAGATATATGTCCGGAGTTACCCAAGGCTACATGGAGGACTTCTAGCGAAATTAGCCAGCTAATTTTGTGTGCTAAAGTTATGTAGAGTACATCTGGTGTCTGGTTGTCTGTGGTGGGGTAGTGCGTACGAGAGCCTGGACCGATGTCTTAATAGTTTTTATTCTCAGCATGGTTGCTGGTGGCTTGTATGCAGCGAATACTTTAAGCTCCGCATTACCGGCCTGTAGTTTTATACCTATAGACCGAGTGGATGTAAATTGGTGAAGGGGTAGTAATTCGTGGCAAATTGTATATTTTGCCGTTTTACAATATGACTAGGCAGTACCAGGTAGAGAAATCAATAAAATGGAATCTGCCTGATTTTAACAAAAGATACGTGAATATTTATTTTCAAGAAATATTGTTGAATACCTAAAAGGCCCTTACAATGTATACATGAACACAGAACAAGTTCTACCTTAAAAATTACTAAATTATATGATATGATACCATTTTCCTACGTCTTAAATACGTTATATTTTAATAAGAGACATTTCTCTTAATCTATGATTTGTAGTTTTAGGTAAAAAATACCTTATTAATAAAACCTAACAAATTGTGTATTAAAGCAAATGAGGTAATATTTTAATGAATAATTTGTCTACAAGTCGTTTCTGCAATCTGTATTTTATAAATAAGTAGGTAATTAACTGATATTTAGGAATCTTGTTAAAGACGAGTATTGATGTAGATATAGTTATGTTAAAACCATGTGCTTGTACGTAATTCTAATTTAAATTTAGTAGTATATTCTTTAACCTTTAGAGTTTTATGAAGCAAATCATGTTTTATGCAAAGAGGCCTGTTTCTAGTACATGAAGATATAAAACGTACGCAAACTCAATATTAAAAAGTTTGCACTTGACCATGTTGTTTGCGATCTAATTGCCTTTTTTCAGTTATTTTTGAAGTGAAAACTTCTTTAGCGGCGTTGTGCACTTTTTGTGATGGGTAAAGGATGTTAAACTCGCGTCAGGTCACGTGTCCTGATCGAAAAATCGTAAGATGTCACTCGCGTCCTGACACGCGACCTTTATTTACTTTAGGTTAGTTTTTATTTTTTGTATATGGCGATTATGAGTAGTACAGGGTGGTTGGATATGGGATTTTAATTCTATGACAGATTGCGATGTCAAATATACTACGTCAAAAAAATAAATAAACAAACATTATTATTTATAATATGTAGTATGGGAATTAAATAGCTAGTATAGTGAAAAATAAATAGTTAATATAAATATATATATATTCAAGTTTACACTTCTGCCAGCACTCCCGGAGTGCAACCCGTTTTTTTTACTTTGCAATCTTATTTACGCAACTTGCAATCTTATTTTAATGTAGAGAGCAGCATAAGTCCATGTTGGATTGGTAACGTGTCTTCAAGTAAATAATTTTAAATGAATCATAGATGAGGTCACGGGCCGCATTTCTTTTTACAAAAATTGTTTACGTCACTGGACTAATATGATAAAAACTCGCGATTACAAACATCAGGCCTGTGATATAGGTTACGTACGCTAGGGACGCTCCAAACTACATAGATGACTGTACCTGAGCCGATAGACATCCTCTGTTGACTGAGTTTTTACAAGGGCCGATTTTGTGCCGGAGCTTTCTGCGGCTCCAACCATAGATTAATAGTACATTGGGACCGAGGTTTGCTCGTTATTTTGACAACGCCATCTATTGTCAAGTAGCTTTAATGTTGCTTAACAACGCCATCTATTGTCAGATAGCTTCAGTGTTGCTGTGTCGGTAAAAATAATAGTTTTACTACTCGCCAATAGACGTCAGGAGGAGTCATATTTTTCAGTTTATCAGACTGAAAACACGGAAAAACGAACTTTTCGAAAAATAAAACCTAGCTAGATCGATTAACTGTCCCCGAAACCCCCTGCATACTAAATTTCATGAAAATCGTTACAGCCGTTTACAAAATTCAGATTATATATCTATATATACATAAATACAAGAATTGCTCGTTTAAAGGTATACTTGGCTCTTACCAGATCGTCTGCCTATTCCTGGCAGGAAGATGTACCACGCTGTGTCTTCCGATTCGTGGCGGCCCCTCAAAAATCTATCTTTCCCATCAATTTAACAAGATATAGGTATTTTCATTGCTTGATCATTGTTTGAGCTATTTCAGCAATCTTGGGTTTTTGGTGAATTTTTACATTCCTGATTATAACTGATTAGAAACACCAAGCACACCTATCTACATGGCTTGCTGAATCACTCGATCTCTCTCTTCTAATCTCGCTAAGCTAATCTAAAAGGCCAAATTTCTGTATCGTAAGAAAGCACAATATAAATATTATATAGTCAATAGTTAAAATATTGGAGAGTGAAATTTCCTTATGCTTCTAGTTATAAGATATCATATTTTAACGGATAAAAAAACAATCTGTCTCTTGCTGCTCCTCTGTACCATAAATGCTATAGAACAGTGTAAGTTTTACAGCGCAGAATAGATAGAAAAAATATAGCAAAGGTGCATTATTTTTTTGGGTTCTGTACCTCAAAAGGAAAAAGTAACTCTTATATGATCACTTTGTTGTCCGTCTGTCTGTGTGTCTGTTTTTCTGTCTATTTGTCTATCTGTCTGTCTGTAAAGGCCCTGTTTAAATGTAAACTGTGTGCGTAAAGTATCAATAGGCGTTAACATATTGAAATTAATATCAAATGCCAAAGTTCTACGGTCCCTTTTTGCTGTAAAAAAATCAAGCTTCTAAGTCAACGCAATAAATAAATACGGTCGAAAGCAGCTTTGCCGTATATTTTGGCATTTACAAATAAATCAAAACCTAAGAAATTTGACACAAAGCAAAGTCTTACATTACTTACATTCACAAAAAAGAAAATTTGTTGACTTGTAGTTATAACACATTAAAAAAAGTTTTTCTGTCTGTCTGTCAAGACCCTTTGTGCCAAGAACGCGTCAAGCTTCAAAGTCAATGCAAAAAAAATATGCCCAAAATACGGTGATTTTATTTGTTCCTACTCTATGGTGAATAAGTTGATAAGTCATTGGTAATTAAGTTGATAAGTCTATTATCATAAAGAATAATATAGTTTTTGATATAATCTGTTATACTTTGAAGAATGCATATTTTTATTTAATCAAGCTATATACTTTATGATTAGTTCACTTTTCTTTGGTGAATAAGTTGATAAGTCATTGGGGAACAAGTTGATAAGACTAAAATCATAAAGAATTTAGCAAAATTCTTATCATTATCTGAAAGATAGTATAAAATTACCCTTAAATTACCCTAGACATATACTTGAGTTTAACAAAAATTTATTTTGGACTTATCAAGTTATTTCCGCCATGCACGGATATGATATCATATACCTTATTTGTTTTCTTCAGTTACAAACTAACATTTGCAGTTGTGCATACAGTAATATATAGGCGAATGAATTAAAGATTTTTTTCAACAACAAAGTTAAGTTTGTCTGTAATTCGACTTACCTTTTCGTCATTTTGTTTTTTCTCTAACGTAAGCTTCAAACTTAAATTATTATAGTCTGTATCAAATTAACAATTTATATTAAACAAGCCAGGTGAAAGTTGAGCCAGTGCCATTCCGTGTTAGTACGGAACTCGAAAACCCTAACACCGACTTACACTTGACCGGTTTTTACAATTTAATTTATCCAATAATCCGGATCACCAAGTAATAATGATAAAACGTTTGGCATTCTCGTGTCGTGACAACTGAACCCTGTTTGCATTCATGACTTAAACGATTACCAATGTGATGTACATCCAGGTTCAGGCTAACATGTATGTTATGTTATTGCCAAGATCATTTAGCCATAATATTAACGTGCCTACTTACTTTATTACCACAATTTTAAATTGTGTTTTGCTACCACATTTCGCTGCACGTTGAGAAAGTGTTTAGTAGAAAATTGAGACACGAAAATAATTTCAATGGGAAAATTCTTTGTGAACTAGTCAAAGAAGTTAAAACTACTAGCTTTGTACCTCAGTCGGTACTTCTGACTGCTGAACCGAGGTGCGTGGGTTTGATCTCTGCACAGGACAAATATTATTGTAACTAACATTTATGTTTATCTTGAATTCTGATGTTTTCTTTATGTATATTGTATGTATAAACAAAAAAAAATTTTTTATTAGTTATTTGCCACCCGTAATAAAAGCCTTTCCTATGATTTATAAATTTCTAATGCTTTACTAAAAACATTTCAATTTGTATTTTTATTAACAAAGGTCAACTTTGTTGGATTCTAACAATGAACCATTGAAGTATTGTTTACGTGCACAAAAGGTAATTGCGAGGCATCTGTGCGAATATATGGAAGATCAGACAGATTAAGTAACATTTAAGTAATCTAATGGGAAATCCAATTTTGCATATCTGTATAGGCGAGTTACTGTTAAGTTGCAGTTTACTGCAGAGTATTGTTAATGGAACAAAGTATATTTATTGTTTAAAACTAGTATACAACGCCTAAACGCTATAAAACGTGACATCTTCCACTCGCGAAGGTAGTTATAAAGTGTGTTTTTTTTTATCTATAACATAGAAAAATATTAAATTCTTTTCTGTTATACTCTTTTATTGATTACAACTATCTTTTTCTCTCCATCCATATTAACAAATATTTTATTTTTTTAAGACACAGCCTCAATATTATTGTTCTCAAGATAAAATTTTTACCTGAAAGCAATTGAGCTAATGTTGATTCTGAATTTATTTTCTTATCAAACAATCAATATTTACATTTTTTCTTCTATATAATTCATTAACGTTAGGAATCGTTCGCACGAGCGCTTTCTCGACTTTTGACGCGCGTTCTCAAGCGCTAAACATCCTGGCTGCTGCAGCACCAGCTGGCGGTTAACAGCTGTAAAACAGCTGTATGACATCTACTTATATAATGCAAAGACCGTATCGGAATAGTTATATATGTTTAATAGTTTCCTATAAGCCCTTAAGCGCCAACCACCCTAGCTGCTGCAACGCCCCCTTATGGTCTACAGTTGTAATACATGTTTTAACAGCTGCTCTGAAATGACACCTCTATAATGAAAAAAAAACCGTATCAATTTTTAAAGATAAAAATTTTAGAGATATAAATTTAGTAGAGTAATTTTATGTTTAGTTTACTCATCATCATAAATAATCGCATTTTGCTCTCAAAATGAGTCACGCAAACCAACTTCTTATATAATCCAATAAAAAATCGTCCAAGTGTGAGGTGGACTATCGTACCACGGGCTCCGTACCACAGAATGCAAAAGCCCAACTCGTACTTGATCGGTTTAAATTATTTGTTGTTGTGCCATACAGCTTACAATATAAGTTTGAAGTTTGTATGTTGTAGCGTTTGGTTTATTAATTTTTACTTTATTTTTTTACTTTTAGCATTGTACTCAAATTTATTTTGTAGAACTTGGCATTAAATTGCGTGTCGCCGACTTTTAAAAAAATATACGAGACATTAAAGCAGTAAAAATTACCAAATAACATTAACTGACTTGAAAGAAAATAAAGTAACATTTTTTAAAGAAAGTCATTTTTTGAAATACAGAGTTTTTGATTTAGTCTGGAATGATATTTTTCCAAGATCGAACGGAAAAGAAAATGTAACAAAACTATTTTTTATTTAATTATTAATTGTGTTCTTCTTATATCAATACTGAAAAATCGAAATGCTAAGGCGTTTCGAAGATTTTGAAGCAACCGGTGCCGCAGGAGGCCACTAGTTGTAGTATTACCGAACGGATCTCTGCTGAAATTCAGAAACGTATACGATGCTTTTTTTATAATATCTTATCTTATTTTTTTTTGAAATGCTAGTTCGACAAAAATAAGATATGGCCAATACAGTTGACCTATTTGTAGTTATTTGTTGTTTTACTTTAAGGTTTACATTACAATAACTGTTTTGAGCTTGTATCTTATATTGTTTTCACAATAGAGCATTTTAATTGCCTTTTTTGTATCTCTTCTAAATTTCTACTTCTATTGTTTTTATAATTACTTCCAGACAAATATGGCATAATAAAACATATTTTGTCGCGTACTAACCTTTAAAATTAAAGTCCTATAAAGATCGGACAGATAGACAGACAGCTTTGGCTTAGAAAAAGAGTCCCGTTAAAATCCTTTAGGTGTAGTGTTTAGGTAGGTTCATGTACTCTTACCCAAAATATAAAGGGTGCGGCAAATATTTGATCAACATACTCAATTAGATAATCTTTTTAAAATGTTTTTCACACCTAATGTTATTTATTATTTGGAAGGTGATGTTGCCGGATGTAGTTTTAATGGGTGTGAATGAAATACATAAAAATTACCACACATAGGTTGTTGACATTTAGGGGCGACACCTATCTTCTTAAACAATTTAATATATGTCATGTCAAAGAGTCGACTGACATTTAAACTCTTATCAAACAAACCAAATATTTAAGTAAAATATTTGTGGAATATTTTAAAGACATAATGTGCCACGGGAATATGAGCATTTTTGTAAATGTACACAGAGAAAAAACTTTAATAGCTACAAGTAAATAATACTAATAATCACTAAAATATAAGTAATTCCGAGGACAAGTAAATTACACTGACGGTTACCAATGAGTTTTACTTATTGTATTTACCAACAGGAATAAAACTACTGCTGTTGGAATAACAGTGTTATTTACTAAAAACAAGTAAAATGTATTGGAATGCAAAAAAGTAATATGCTTACAATAAGTCTTAATACCACCGATAAGTCCTGATGATGCGGATACGGTTGATATAACTGGTCCGTGTACCAGGTAGATGAAGAAATGCGGAGGAAGGTGAGTCAAATTTGTTCAGCTCAGGGTTACCAATTGTGGAATTTATAGAGTGGCAGTAAAGGGGAATCCCCCGCCAGGTGAGAAGTAATGCCTGAAGAATGCCTTGTGCTATTTTACTTGCATGTCGGTATGCATGCACCGAAAAAACTTTGAAAGCGCGATTTAAGATGCGTGACGTCAACCTTAATTCTTAGCAGTACGATATGATGTTTGTTATTAGTAAACTTCACTAATTCTTAGAAAGGTGTTTGTAAACGTTAATAGGTCTCCACTGTTATGACAGGTAGTGTTTTATTTCCCACTTTAATAAACACTTTTTGTAATCTTAAGTGAGCTTTATATGTTGATATTAATTACTCTACTTATAAATTCGAGAAAAGTTTTATAGGATTTGTAAAATTCTGTAATCCGAAGTACAAATTATTAATTAAGGAAAATAATAAATCTTGTTGTTATTATTATATGAAATTAATAAAATATAATTAAATTTACATTTTTTTGTAATTTTCAGAAAAGAAATGTTGGTATTAATAAAATTTAGTATTAACGCATTTTAAAAAACAGGTTCTTAATTCGAACAATATTCTCTCCGTGTACAACTGCTCAAATTACCGTAACACACATATATTTAGCATTTGTAGGAACATGTGCACAAAAGATAAACACTCAAATACTAATATATATAATTAAATTGATCCGAATCAACAAAAATCTTTTTATTCAAATGGGTTACTATGAACACATTTGAATCGTCAAGTAAATTAGTTAATAAAAACTTATAACTACAGTCTGAAGGCTCAGAAAATACATTCGTGACAAAATGGTCATTGTAGCAATGAAATAGGGAAAAATTTACAAGAAAAAATACTTTTAGTCGTTTATATGTACTTTTACAGCAAATTAGATTAAATACTGTACTATTGCGTCATAAACAAAATTTTATTAGTTTAGCGTAAAATTTCATGTTGAATAAATGAAAAATACAGTATTTATGCTACGTTATTTTTTAATAGCTGTGCTGTGTCAAGCTTACGTCTACTATCAATTTTATTAGATAATATGTAAAAAAATACCGGGTAATTGTATCATATACGTTAGTAGGTACATTTGCTAAGTATTTTGAATAAAAATTGTACATTGTGAATATCCAGCAAATAAAATCATGGGTAAGGTCCAATATTTGAGAATGCTACAGACTACTGGTATATAACTTCGCCCGCTTCTAAAATTCAAAATCTCTACCTTTTATATTATTATGTTCTAGCTGACCTGGTAAACGTTGTTTTTTTTATAAAACTATTGGCATGCCACCTATTGTGAAAGGTTTGTGCACATTCAAAAACCTTCCCCTGCGTGTGCACAACAATTTATCAAAATTTTATTACAATTGGTTTAACCTTATTACGCAAGTCCGACTAGAACTTGAACAGTATTTTTCTTTCTCAGAAACTTTCCCCGAGGCGTGTGCACAACTACTTACCAAAATTTTATTCAAAGTTTGCCTTTAGTCAGTGAATCCGACTCGCACTTGACCATTTTTTTCTTACTCAGAAACTTTCCCCGGGGCGTGTGCACAACTACTTACCAAAATTTTATAACAATCAGTTTACCTCTAGTGCGCGAGTCCAACTCGCACTTGATCCTTTCTTTTACATATGAACCTTGCTCTAGCAATAATGAAAATTATCCAAATCGGTCTAGCTGTTGCCGAGTTTTTGCGAGATTTACAAACATCCACTGATTTTATATAAATATATAGATTATAAAAGTTAAGAGGTTTTGAATTTTTGAACATGTACTAATATTAGGTACTACCAAGTTAATTTAAGAAACTGCTGATGTGTAAGATACCTTATTTAGCAAGATATAGATATAACACGGTGTTGCTATGGCGTATTTAGTGAGGAGTAGATCAGTTAATTATCGTGTGTGAAACCGCTAGGAACAGCTAGTATTATATAAAACGCAATATAAAAACTTTTATTGTTGTCATTTGTATATAATTTCAATATATGATAACAACAAAGTCAATGGTAACTATGTTTAAATTTTCCGCATTTTTATCTAAATACGGTATACCTACATAAGAACGCGTATTTTTATCTAAATACGATATACCTACATACGAACGCGTATTTTTTATCTTATTACGGTACACCTACATACGAACGCGTATATTTGGCCTTTCTTACAGTTTTGGAGTGTTAAGGGTGTCAGTCAACATCCCATAAGAACGAAACATAGAATTCAAATACACACATCAAATACTGGTTTACTTAGGTATAAAAAATAAATATAAATCATGCTTCTTAAAAAAATATCTAATTGATGAGCACCAAAAAAGGCTTGAAACTGTCATATTACTACGAGAATACTCAAAACTTGATACCTAATAAAGAATAAAAGCTGTCGGTGTCGCGAAATATAAAGTAGATAATACCTGTATACATAACTTCAGTCAGATATTGTATAATACTATACAAGTACATCAGTTAATTAAATTGACAACATGCTGTATGCATTACTCCCGGTGCTCTACCTTACGCATACAGTCTCCACCACCGACTTAAAACATATAAATAACATATTTGATAAAGTAATCAGATTTTTAATAAACGCTGTTCTATTCGTTCTGTACAACCCACGTTATAATACGGTCAGTTCATAAGTGAATATTATGTTTGTTGCTTCTTCATGCTACAACGATCAAAATGATTTAGATAAAATTTGATATGGAGGTAGCTTATACCCTAAATTAACGCATAAACATTTTATTCCGAAAATTCAAAATTTCCCGCAGGAATAACTTTATCTGTATCATCATAGCTACCCGTAGCAATCTTACTGCAAAAATCAAGAAATTTCCGCAGTAGTTCACGCCGATAATCGATTTCAGCGAGGACGGAGCCGCAGGCAAAGTTTTTGTAATTAGGTATGTCGGTACCAAAATATTTTAGGCATAATATGAAAAGTTACAAGATAAGATTAAAAAGTTAAAGTTACAAAAAAATTTAAGGTAAACTTTGTTCCAGGAGTCAGTTATGTTTAAAAACCAAAGTCTTTTACAATTTTACAATAATTAAGAAGGAATTCACAATTATCTTTATAATGCGCCATTTATCTTTATTTCGTGTGTTTCAGTAGTAATTTACACAAATTTTCAAGACTTTTAGAAAATTATGTATAAGTTTTTGTGTCAATTTGGTTTAATATTACGTGAAGTACTTAAGAGAATACGATTCATTTGTTTGAAGCACACTGTGAGGCCCTGCGAATCGTATTCTCTTAATACTAAAAAATAATAAAGTCACCCAAAAGTGTGTGTGCTATGGAGATTTCAGAATTCAGAATAGCAATATAATCTGATCTCATCTCAATTAAGACTTTTTAGCCCATTAGATAGTTATCTTAATGTTTTTTTACTATCATTTATCAATCAATTATTTCCGTATTTATAAACTAAACTGCGTCAGTATTATGGTCAATTAAGCATCGTCTGGCAAGTTTTTCTAACAAGCTATTATTACCGTATCTCAAATGTGTCTATATATAAATGTCTAAATATTTCTGAATTCTTCTTTAAATATAGTATTTTTTATTACATTGTATGACGTATTTTTTAATAATATTTCGTCACAAATTCCGATTAGATTCCGACGTTTGATGTTTAAATATTTACTTATAACATGCCACGGTATTATGAATAATAATAATATATTGATATAAACACTCCCTTTAGTTTCCTATCTCTATGTTTAGAGTCAAAATGTTATGGTGTCCAATTAAAAAACGGAGCATTTGTTTGGTCTTAATGTATTCGATCATAAAAAAATTTTCGAGTATTTCTTACTTGAAGTATTACGAAAAGATTGATTTCGTAATACTTAATCGTAAATAAATATAATTTTAAGTATAAACTACTGGTGTTGCTAAGATCTAATGAGGAATACGGCTATCATACAAGTTCGTTACTAGATTGCGGTTTGATTCACATGGCTACCACTGGGCTGATCTCGGATTTCGGCTTGGCCAAGCCAGCACTTCTTACACGCGCGGCAGTCGACCGACCTACCTACGTCTGGCCGCGCACCTTGGCACATCTCCTTTGCAGGATAGTCGCGTTATCTGCCCTCTCGCAATCTGGACGACGCTCCTTTTCTGTCATACTGCGCGCTGGTACCGCAGATCTTGCTGCAACCTTCGTGACGCTACCTGAAAGGCGGAATCCGCAGCAGCCCACCGGATTCTGCCTGTAAGCTCTCGTCTGTTGACGCTACCGCGATAGCTTTGACCGTGCTTTAGCCCACTAAACATAGGTGTTGGATTCTGCAGCCTGGTCAGCGTCAGCGACGCAGCCTCTTCACTTTGTGAAGACGCCGTGCAAGCAAGCCTCCTCCTTCAAGATAGTAGATCCCATAGGCAAAAGAACAGACGCGAGTGTTCCATTTCCTCCTACTGAAATAAAGTCGACATCCCTATAGAGTCTAATAGGCAGGCTTGTGATAGTCCTTTCTATGAAATCGGCTAATAGGCTGTTTGTAAAATTATTGTTGTATAGAGATGTATGTAAGTGTTCCTAACACCTTATGTGTTTAGGTCCCTTGCTAAATATTAGACTGTATAATAAATAACGGTGACAAAAATTGAGCAGACTCCTGTGAATTAATAGACCCGTGAGATTGAATTTTCTTGTTTTCTTTCTATCACAGTTTGTCTTTTTTAAACTATTTTTGTGACTCCCACTGTGTCTCCAAACGCGTAAGGCAGTTTCAACGGCGTCAAGTAAGTCATAAATACCAGTGTTATAGTAATAAGCGGTGAAATGAAAGAACAGGAACAGAATAATACACCCCTTTTGCCAGTTCTAGACAAATTATAAGAAAAAAAAATGGAATGGATGCGGGGAATTTAATATAATTTTTTACTTATGGATAGCCATCTGCCGAAAGATCATACGGATATCAGCGATCAAAACTACCTAATATTAAAAATTGGTCAAAATGTCTTGAATATCGCCATATAATCAGGGTCCCGAGTAAAGAAACTGAATAAGGGACACACCGTTTGAACTAAGATCCGAACGACCAAAGACAACTTTGTGGCTAATGACCTGCCTGCTGAACTGAAGGCGTTGGCTCGAATCCCGCACAGGTTTGTGTTTGTTTTAGGTCTGGATATTTTCTATTTATATGTATGTATTTACAAAAAGAGTTAGTATGGAACAAAAAAGAAATGATATTCAGACGGCGCTGTATGTTTTATCCAAAATTTATTATTTTTATGTGAGCCCTTTGGTACCTTTTTCTTATAAAAAATTAGAAATTTAACATTTTTGTACACAGGGCCTTAATTTAACACATAACTTATATGTAAATGAATGTTAAATCGAATATAACAAAAAATTAGCGCACGCACGTGCATTGTGCTATGTGACAAAATTACAAATATCAATTCAGATTAGGGATCTCATTGCGAACAGTCTGGAGTTATCACGTCTCACGCACTTAGGGCAAATTACATTGTAAGTACATCTTGCCTCTCGAGACCTAGGTGTCAGGGTAATAATTTGGTTAATAAATGTGGTAATGTCTACATAACAGCTCCTCCTCATACGCTTATTACAAAATCTACGTATGTTAATGTTAAGAGCTGCATTTGTATCCTGTTTAAGTTGTTAATGGATATTAATGGTTATTAGAAAACATGTGTTTCGCCATTTGGTTTTCGATGCATTCATTTATTTTCAGAAAAATAATTTCAATCCATATTGTAGAACATACTTTTTTTGTTATTAAATCATAAGGAAATACACAAAAATACTTACTTAATCTCGTTTGTTTGAAAACCACACAGCTCTTTTTCATCTTGGACTATTTAATTTGTGTAAAGCTTTAAGTATTTCTTTATCATAACAATAAAAAAGGGATTACCCAAAATGTTTGAGATGAAAAGTTACTATAGGTACTGGATTTGAAAATTAAATTTGCTAAATTTGTGTTATGTGACCAGAAATCTTTTGCGACTATTATTAGAGTGATGTCTATGTGTGTTAGTGTGTATGAACTATATATCTTAAAATTTAACTGATCGATTTCCTTTTTCGATATTTAAATCGATTGCTCTTCACCCATAATCAAACCGATTAGTTCTTTAGAAATATCGAACTAGCAGCAGTTTATTTTATATCGATATAAAACATTTAATTTGTCCATATTTTATAAGTTTTTTTTTTAAAATTCAAAATGGAAGATCTTATGGCGTCAATAAAAAAAAATTTGGAAAAATAATTTCTAATGAGTTGTTGAAGAAGCTAGATTCACGTCTTTTATCAGATTTTAAAAACTCATGTTCGCGCGTCTAATGTCAGTACCACTTTTTTTTTCAAAATTTATTTGGGCTCTATTTAAAAATTACTATTATGTATTCTGATTTCTGAGGTGCGGAATTCAAATTTTTTCCAGTGTTTTAAATTTCAAGATTGTAGATCCGCCATCATGGCCATTTTTGACATAAATCCACAAAAAAAGATACTCATGTAGTAGATGCTGCCAGATGATTTTTTTTTTTTTTTTTATATCAGTAAGGTGACAGTCAAGCTTGCGATCCCCCCAGTGTTAAGTGGTCACTGTAGCTTATGGACGCTTGTAACACTGGGGCATTACGTTCGTGGGGAAAAGTTACTCTGTAACCGCACTTAGGTTAGAGGATGAATTCCTTGCTGATAGCGAGCGGTGAGATTTGATAGAAAGTACATGTAACGTGGGCATAATTTTTACTCTCTCGGAACATATTCTAATATATAAGAGGTATTTTTGTTATAAGGTGTTTTTATCTAACTTATAAAATCAAATCAATTGCTTTAAAGTTACAGTAGCAGTAACAAACAGAAACACTAAAAAACTAGGACATAAAAATTTGAATTTGTAACTGAATTTTTAATAGTTTTAAATTTTTTGTTATAAATACATATTTTTGTCTGTTTATTTACTACACTAAAGTTGCAAACAATCTTAGGGCCCACCTGATTTTAAGTGATCACCGTAGCCAATGCACGCTTGCATTCAACATCAGTGGTATCAATCATGCGTTGCCGATCCTGGAAAAAACTAATAACTGCCTTCTTATAAAACTCTCTATTACAGTCCCTAGAGAAAACCTTAGTCGGGAGCTTATTCCACAACCTACGCTTTCGCACATTTCTGTCTAGGTTCCACGGTGTAAGTATGGACTCTCTGCTACTGGCAAGTTGTGCCATAGCACAACAGTAGAAAGTAATCGGAGGCATCTCAAACAATATTTCAGCCCAAAACCCATATTACAAGCGGCAGACACACAGGCAGTTTTAACTATATTGTTTTCTACATTTTAATTCCGGAAAGTGCACGTTTTAAATTTTAATTAATTTTTACCGTTTTGTATTTTAACTGTGTCAATGTTACATATCTCTTAAACTAGAATTTTCTTTGACATATTGCTGTTGGTGCAGTAGGTAAATAGGTAAAATCAATACCATGTGTTTTTATTTTTATACCACTTAGGTAGCAAACAAGCATACAGCTTGTCTGATTTGTCATATTCAAAAAAAAATAGGAACTAATGGCAAAAAGGTAAAAATTATCCTAACTTTACTTAAGTCTCATCATATAATATAACATACGTCCAGTCTTTTAGTAAAGCTACTAAATTGTTACCAACTACATAATTTATTAGTAACATAATCCATCTGGCTCAAATATTAAAATGAACTGATAGTTTTATGGCGAGGAAGGTATACTTTAACTTTGACATTATTCAAATTAAGTTGAGTCATAAGCCTTTTTTGTTGGCTTGTGGAATGTGGTTCATTACAGGATATATGTCAAGCAAAGGTAGACCAAGTAATACAACTCCGCATTAATCATGGAATGATGGTGAACTATAGTTAGATAGGTACTAAAGTTAACTAGTGGTGTGCGCATCTCAAATGCTAAGGTCGAACTCGAACGCAGTCGACGCAACGTTACATCAAGATGACTTTTGGTCTAGGTACCTACCTACTTACGAGTTAAAGTCCATTAGTAGGTGCCAATGATATTCAAGTCATAAGTTTTATTTTCATGGAAATAAATATTTTACTCTTGTGATGAGAAGTTACTTAAATGGGCGTGAAAATAGAAATTGATGTATTTGTGTTTTCTTTATGTTTCAATACCATTTGGGACGATTATATATATATCTATACTTATTTATATATATATATATGTGTGCTGAATTTAAATGTTATCTTAAAATCTGTTTTTTAAAATCTTGAATTTTCTCATTTTTTGCATTGATTCTTCCATATTGATGAAACTAATTTTTATTAGGTTTTCGAGAACTTTAAAAATTTAAATCTTTTATCAGTTTTTTTTAATTCAAAATGCAGGATAGAATTTGATTTACTTTTTTGCTTTGGTTTTGCAAAAAAGAATATGATATAGAGAAAAGTTGCTCGTGCGGTATTTGCTGCCGGAGGAATTTTATTTGAATAGATAATAAATATGTAGGCTTTAAATAATAACCTACACCTAATTTAACAGTTTTACAATTCAAGCGCAGTCCTCTTTTGGCCGAGCGGACATTACGTGAAATTTCCGATTGAAAAATTCTCGCAAGCCGCGTACATTTTGTACTACAATCCGCGCACTGTAAAAAAATTTCTCGTAATAAAATGTACCGAAAATTTCTTGTAGTATGCGGCTGGCCTTAAACTGAAAATCAAGTCTCAAGTCAAAAATGAAAATGTTTAAATGATAAACATAATTTACGTTTGTTAAGTAACTACATATCAGTATCTGTTTTGTCTGTGAGCCGAAGATACTATCCACCATAAACCATTTTTAAATGGTCGAGGCCCGCCTGATGTTGAATTTTGATGAGGATTTATTATTTATAGATATTTCTTTGTGCTTTATTTTGGCTTTATTAATTTATTCATGCTTTATTTGCAGAATCCTAATGCGTCAATTGAAATTTATAAAATGGGTCATAAAGTATTAATTTTGAAGTTTGCTAAACACAGGAAATCTTATTTCTTACAACTAGGTAATACAAGTACAACAATAAACCTAAGCAGGTTTTCAGTCATGATGATGGAAGAGAATAAAGGGTAATAAGTCCGAGGATTTGTAACACTTGGGATCTTTGATCATAAAAAACGGGAAGTATGATCTGGACTCGCACACTAAAGGTTATAATCTCTATTGCACACTTTGAATTTTTCGAATGTGATAAAGCATTAGCACAACCACAGTAATATACTAGTCAAATATTAAAGGACAAAGTACCTATTTTTATAACTAAGGGTTGACATATTTATTGCACACTTTGAATTTTTTGAATTTCAAATTCGAATTCAGAAAAACATTAGCATAGCCACAGTAATAAATACGTCAAATATTTTTGGATAAAATTTAAGTACCTCTTTATGTTTATAAGCAGGAACTAAATTTTATGTTTCAATAACATATTTGTTTAGTTTATTGTTTTATATATAACATAAATTTAATACAAATACGAGTAGTGTCTGAACATCTAATGTTTTTCTACAAAATCTTCCAAAGTATTAGTCTTCAAACATACCTCCATCCATTATCCAAACAACGAATCATGTATAAAAGGCAGTTAAATTTTAATTCCAAAGTATAAATCTTGTAAACCTTGACAGGCTAGGTGTCGCGATTATAATTTGAAACGCTCCTGTGTCAAGATAATGGACCATTAAAATCATATTCTTTGTAACGGTCATAAATACATTTTCATACCATATTGCCGCCGAAATAATCAAAAACTATAAACGCCGAAATTATTAAAAAAAAATTAAATAAAAAAGTAATTTTATAGTAATTCATAAACGTCATATTTTATTACATGACAGTGTATTATTTTCAGGGTTTTGAGATAGGTAGTAAAAATATACTCTTGCCACTATTAACAGTAAAAAGCTAAGATATTTTTACATAAAAAAATACTATATTTATTTGCATTAAAGGTAACTACAAAAAAAGCGATATTTATATAGATTATTTTATTGCAGTGACTTCGACAAAAAACCGTTTAAGAACGTCAGTTACAGGGTTTCGTTAATTGAACATTATTGAGGGTATCTAGCTTCAAAACCCATTTTTTCTTGGAATTGGGTGTTTTACAAAGCTCTATGTGTAAATATACTTACTAGTTTATTCCTTCGACTTTGCTCTCGTAGCCTTTTAATTTTTTTAACTTTTTATGGTTATAAATAAAAATATCGAAGTTTTGATACAAAATGTCTCATATCCTATTTTGCCCTCTAGGGAATAATTTGACCAAAATCGGTGAAAAACGGTAATCTTAATATTCAACCTTATGGCCAAATACTTAATTTATTTTCACCATACAAACCTCTAACTCCCATTTTCCTTTAGGAGATTATTTTTGTAAAATATTTTTTTAATACTACGTTATAAGAGGATTTTTGTAGTCACAAAATGTCAAGTCTTTATCTGCAGTAATTTTTGCTAATATGGGCCGAAATATTATAAACTGTACATATTTTATTCTACTTATAGACTTACGACTATAGACTACTAGGCCGTAGTAAGTGCCTAGAACTTAAATAACCTAGGTGTGTAGTGTGTACCAACGCGCACCACAGTTTGACACTCCCACCTACATTGGCGGACGCCCAAAGTTCAAGCTCCGCGTGACTGACGTGGACAGGTCTTCAAGATTTGCCACACCGCCCAGCACGCAATAAGCTGTAGTGTTACTAATGTGCCAGTCCAGCTTCCCTGGCTCTTCTTTGGCGTGTTCTTGATGATGGGCGAGTTACTACTGTGGTTAGTGTTGTGACTTATGTGCAAGGAGCGGCGTAATAAACACCGAAGGCGGACATGCAGATCAGGGGCGCCGCAGGATGAGCACACGTGGAACTGCACGCTGCCCCTTAACAGTGTGTCTCGCGCACGTCTTGCAGCGTAAGTTTTTATCTGAAGTAGTCGGGGTGTACGAATACTGACAAAATTCGTACACAATCCGTACACAATAATCAAAGGTAAGTACAGAACCAAGTTTGCACCTCGACCGTCTGTGCAAACGAGAACTATAAAGGCTTGCTTGTTAAGGTCTAAATAATATTAAGAAAACCGACTCTGTCGTGTGTGGACGCATGATAAAAGCGAAACTACTGAAACCCTTCTGTTTGTGTATGTGTATATTATTTAAATCTCTCTTTCTCTGTCTTTCTCTCTTATAACTACATGAAGCCTATGTTAAATACTATTATTTCTATACAAACAAGGTAGTAGACAATTTAGATTACGGCCCGCCTGATGCTGAGTGGTCACCGTAGCTTATGGACGCTTGCAACACCTGAGAAATTATTCTCGAGTTGCCGACTCTTTGAAAATCGAATCACATTCTCCCGGTCTGTAATTTCTGGAGAAAACCTTGTAGGAGGAAGCACCTCTGAAACAGCAAAGCGTAATCAATTAGGTTCTAAGGTTTGAGGATGAAGACCTTACCAATGAAGCGGTGCACTGGTAGAATGTAGCTGTGAAGAATGTAGAATGTTGAGGTTCAATACTGTGGGTTTGTCATGTCAACTATTCACATCTCTTTCTGAACCGAGACAAAAAGTCAAAGTGTAGGCATATAGCGTAGCTGTACATGGGCGGCGTCACTTCCGTCTTGTTACGGTCAGGTTCTACATGGAGACTCTATTTTTGGCATATCACAAGAATCTACTTAATCTTACCTCCTTCAAACATAAAAATAAAATTTATCGTATTCTAAAATTTAACTTATAAGTAAACCAAAACAGATTATCAACTCAATAAATCTAAGCAATCCTTTCAAGGTCAGGAAGAGCATAAGTGAAAAACAAGTTGTATAAAATATGTACAAGTATGGAGTTGCGCAATCAACAGAGTTGGGATGAGCAGAGACTGTGTGGGTTCAAGAGTGTGGTGCGACCATAAATTGGTGTGACACCTATAAAAACAAAGACAATTTAAATTCCACTATAAAATTCAGCCATAGTAGTTTATAGGTCTATTAACACCAATGTGGTTTTGTGTACAGATTTAATTCATATTGATAAAATTTAAATATTAAAAAATATGATGTTTAATGAACTTTAACTCTTACACCTGGTAAATATTAATGGAATTATACTTAACTATTTTTCTTGTAATTTTTAAACGCCTTAAGTCTTCTGTCCTCATCAATGCGAATTGGCGGACATTTGTCGAGCCATCGGTCACTCGACTGTCAGAGTTTTTAAGCCGTATAAGACCTCTGAATTGGCCTAACGACTGCTGTCATACCAACCTTTGAAATACCCTCTGAAGCATAAAGGAGATCAAAAAATGTGCCACTGGGTGGTTACCTACCCAGGTACTGACTACGCCCGATGGTGCTTAAGGCGATATTCGACGATATACGAAAGCAGCTAAGCCACGAGCTCTTTTAGTAAGATTTGTTATGTTAACTGCCATACAGTGTTGTTATTTCTTCGTTTGCGTGTTTTTAGTTAGATAGGTCTTACTGTGTATATTTTGCGAGTTATTGGTTTCCAAAGTCAAAACTTTCAAAAGTTTAAACCACGTGTTATAAATAAACATCTGAAAAGAAGAAAGAAGAAACTATAACTTATACTTTCAACAAAAAACGTTGAAAACGACATTGGTTTTTAAGTTTTTTTGATTACAATTATTCTGATTCTTGCTTACTTGCCGCAGCTATTATGTATGTTGAAAAAAAGAAGCCTTTTCATGGCCTTAGGCCATAGTCCAAACCGCTTTCCCATTTTACGGAATCCTTACTTATTGCGTCTACGACACGCACTTGGCAGTATTTTACACTTGTTAATTCCAATAACATATATAAAGATTCTTCGATTGTATTTAAGCTTTTTCACAGTTTTTTTTATTCGAGCGAAACCGTTTATTTAAACAATAAAATGATTAAATTTAGTACTGGAATATATTCTCTTTTGATTGCTTTCAATGACACTGACTAAAATAGTTATTGCATTGGTATGTGTATACCACAGACCTAGAGAAGTAGACAACCTGCACATTTCCCAGCCAGGTATAAAAAAAATTGTCGCAAAATTGTGACAGAGACGAAGCGAAGCTGAGGTATGTTGTCTCTTTCTATAACGAGTTATAACAAACCAAACACAGACAATAACAAATATAAACAAACAAAAGGAAAGAGACAACAAATTTGCTTTGTCTCCACACAATAGTCAATTTTGTGTGGCTATTTCGTATTCCATAGGACAGTTATAAAACTGGAAGTGTATGGTGTATATACATTTAAATGTGTAGACACCATACAATTTGTATACACAAATAAAAATAATATATTTATTGCCTAAAAGTTTCTTTATGATACAAAATATATAATACCTGTTTATAACTTTACTAATTTAAATGTCATTAAATTAGTAAATAAAATGTCATTAAGTAGTTAACCTATACTTATGTTATAAACTCATAGAACAACGTCTGCCTGGTCAACTATAGTTTTGTCAAAAATGTAGCGCTGGAAAAATGTTATGAAGTTTATTGAAAATTTAAAGCCTTGCTCAGATACACAATATAAATTGCGCGATCCGACCACTGTATCCGTATCGCCGTATTATTATCACCTCATATCAAGCTTCGTATATTTATTTATTTAACACTTATAGCACATATAAAAACTATTCCAATATTATATTAAACTTTAAAATTGTATGCACTTAGGCGGATATACCTACAGTTGTGAACATCTCTTTTGATGACGTACACAAACCGACTTAACTGATGGAATGGGTCATTCCTATCAAAGCGGCGGGCGGCGGGCGAATATAAACCGCGTATTTTTATTGCGCCACACCATCCGTTCACGTATCTACGTGAACAGGATACGCGCAGTATTTATTTGTTTCCTCTATAGGATTCGCGTAAGCGACACGAATTCGGTGATCGGATCGAGATATTGATATGTACGTCGACATGGCCTTAGGAGACCTATTTACAATTATGATGGATAGAGACAGGTCTGAAAGGATTTTACATATTAACATCTTAAACATAATTATGAATTTTTCATGCCTTATCATACAGCTTGCCGGCTATGAATATATGGCTATTAATTGATAATAATTAATTAGCGTCAAGCAAAAAATGTGTTTGAGTGTGAGGACCAGTAAATTAGAATATTTAGTTAGTGGCAGTATTTGGTATTCGCTCGCTGTATGTATGTTTAATATTAGCTTTTAATAGGTTTGATGAACAATTTTAGCTTTGCAGTAAAAAAAGTATTCTATAAATCGATTTAGGTACCTACGTGACGGTAATTTCTTTAACAACGGATGTAAGTTTGTAACAAATTAATCATTTCCGCATTTTTTCTTTGTTTTATGTCATGAGTCCTGGCGCCATGCCAAAATAACCTTTAGTTTAGGTTTTTTCGAAAACTCCAAGGGACCGTAGACGTATGCGATAGTAATTTTCAACTTGACTTTACTTAACCTAAACGCTTTTCTGAGATAAGGGTCTTAAGAGATAAACAGACAAACAGCCAGAAAGATGAACAACGAACTGATCCTTTAAATTTTCGGTATTTTTCTTTTAAGGTATAGAACACCAAAAATTAATCAAGACATGAAAATAAGTAAGTTGAGATTAAATTTGTAACTTTAACAATTTCAATTAGGTATATTAACGATACCTTAATCTGAAAAATATGTGTATGTGATGACGGTATACATTTGAGGGTAGGTCCGTATTTATTTGTGTATATATATTTGTTTACGTAGTATCTACCTACATTTTAGGTGGAATCCTAAACATATAAAATAGCAAAAACTCGATTCGATGCCTGTAATAAATTTTACAGGACGTTAGCATTCATATATTTGGTCACAGCGTAATGCTGAGTGAGAAACCTATTTGGCGCACAACTCAAATTAAGTTAATAGTGTTAACATTTCGTTTTTTATGTTCCTGTTATTTGTAGGTTGTGTTTTCCAAATAAAATGTTTTTCTTTCTTTCTTCTTTCATATACCTACTCAGTAAATGGACATCACTTCCTGTACAGTACAGTTCCGGGCCAAATTATTACATGAACTGTATCATACCCAATTTTATATGTTTTTTGTGTCACGCTTCACGTAGTATTATATGTAGGCGTATGCTACATAAAATGAAAAGTAATAATTGTCATATGTGTGTATCACAACTTTCTTTTTAGTAGATTACTAACTTATATATATTATTACGTGTTTTAATACCGATTTTAAACTTGTTATTGATTAACAAAATACTGTATTATTACTTTAAATAGAACTGTTTACATAAATAAATACAGCTCTTTTTGGCAAAAAATTAACATTGTTAAGATTGTATTGACGATTTAAAAGTGTTTAATTAAACCTTCTCTAACAAATATTGTTTGATTTATCTCAATGACGGTACCATATTTTTCAATACGCTTGCTCATAAAGCTTACTTTAGATTCTTAATGCAGCAGTTTCAATTTACCAAGATTGCACAAATACGTGTTGGCACTTTTTTTTTAATCTCAGAAAGAGAACAGCACGGGCAGTGAGTTTAAAATTTTTTATGTGAAACCTGTTATTCTATGAATTTACACATTCGGCTTGTACTGTAAAACAAACTTACGGACCAGGTGGTCAAAAATCAAAACTACTAGCCATATTAAAATGGTGTGTACTTAAATCAACACTAGCTACCAAATCCAAGTTCATAGGGTCAGATAAGTTTATTGCCCTGCAACTATAAAAGTTACTTTTATATGTGATACTTATTGTGTTGTTTTATTTTGTTTCAACTGACTACCCCACTATCTAGAATCTAAAAAATCCATAGTCCGTTTAAATTTGGCCAGTGACCTTAGATAAAATTCTAAGTTGAGAAAACATGATCCTTTCTTATGGTAAACTGTTAACCAATCAATTCTGTCACGCTACTGTACAGACCTCCTGACTTATTTAAGATCTAGGGTTTTTTTGTGTGTTCTGTGATGCGATACTAAGTCGTTCGGTAACTCTTTTTGACATCATAAATACTAACCTCAATCAGAGCTAACTATTTGACATCACAAATGCCGCAGGAGCTTGCCTAGCATTCTTAATGATCTAGGAATGCCTTAAGCATGCTTGTTATGCATTCTGTCAATGCTTGACAAGCGTTTTTATTATATTGACAAGCAATGAGAAATGATCAAAATTGCTTGCCAAGCGATAAAAAGTCACGTGCATGTCAAACATTTTTGAACGCCGAGAAAGCCTTTTAGGATTGTTATTTTATATAGGAAACGTAACTTCGGCGTCATTAACGTCATGCGGATATTCTTGAGTTGTATGTATGGCGCCATAACAAAAAACGAAGTTACTGAAGTATTATTTATTACACAATATTGATTGTTCATTTTTTATTCGACATTAGCGTCACCATTCAGTTCTCAAATAAGTTGGTATGTTTTTGTCACACTATTTCTCACAACAGTGCAACGATATTAAATTAATTTTGACAGTGTTAATTTTATTATAAAAAAAATACTTTATAAATCATAGCCAAAAAAAAAATTATAAATAATGAATCAAATTAGAAACTGTTAATTGTTAGTTTTGTTAATATATTAACACGGTCTAGGTAATATTAATACTGCGGTAGAAGGTAGCTAGTGCTGGTAGCTAACAAATAAGCAATATTGAAGGTTATTGTTAAGTTTCGCCTTCTGTAAGGTTAAATTTATAAATTATATAATATATGCATAATGTTATTAACAATACAAGATTTGCTATGAGATAATAAGTATTACAGATTTAACGTAATACTGTTATGTTAAATAAAATAATAATCAAGAAGTTTGTCTTGAACACGCAGTAAGTTAGGGTTCCGTAAAATAGATGAAAACCTTCTAAACCTATTAATTCTATAGTTCGAAACAATTTTCATTAAATAAATTTATAAAGGGCTATTATCATATTTGTATTTTTTTGGATTCCTAGAACATGTAGTTAAAAAGTAAGAGGGGGGGACGGGGACATATATTTTGGATTTCCGCTGGACTGCTACCTTAAAATTATTACACCCCATAAAAACCTCTATTTAAAAGTAAAAAAAAAACCTTACACACGCACATAGAATATTGAGCTAGAGTTTTCTTTTCCATAAATTGGAATTTCTAAAATTTGTAGCTAAGAAACGAGACAATAATTTTTTGGTATTCAACTTCAAGGTAGAAGATCGCTTAGCTCAGTTCCATGTTTTTTTTGTAGGGTTTTTATTTTAATTCAGTTTATAGACTACGGCGACTGCTTAGCATAGGGTGAGCCACTTGCTTTTTTGCCTCCTTACTGGTATAAAATCGGCTTGCAGTCAATGAAGATATTGAGTATAAGGTACACACAGTAATTTCCTCGTTAGAATTGTTTCCAACGTTTTTTAATGATTGGTACATTGGCCACATTTAGCAGGGCATATTTCAAAAACTACTGATCCGATTCTGATAAAACTTGCACTGTTCCCTAAGATAAACAGTACTGAAAGGAATGAAAAATATTTGAAAAAATTCGTTTACTAGTATTTGAGAAAAAAGTAGACAAACATACATACCGTCGGAGTTGAAAGATTCTTTTTGCATTTGATAGCCAATTCTTCTTATACCGATTCTAATAAGAATAACTTATTAAATAAAATTCAAATAATTTCACGCTACAGCTTTTAAGAGCGGAGCAGTAAATAAACGTGGGCGGAAAATTAAAAAAAAAAAAAATTGTCACATCATTGTATCGTTTGAAAATTATATTTAAAAGCCGGAAGAGTATGCAAAATTATAACAAATGAGGTATTTCATGGCTAAGGCTTGTAATGTATGCAATTAATAACAGTGTTAGCCAAAAAAACATTGTAAATTGTTTTATTACTGTTTGTAAAGATGAATACAGTAAAATTATTGATAGGAATTATTGAGAATGATGATCCATCCTACTATTATGAATGCGAAAGTGAGTTTTTTCGCTCTTGTTTCAGGTCGTCGCTACAGATCATTTAATTGAGTTAAAAAGATAGTATAATTAATGAATAAGTCGAAGAAACGGAAAAGGACATTCGCTAATTTTTTATCATGGAAACCTCAATAGTTCCCGCAGGGAAACCAATAACTGAATCCCACGCGGACGAACTAGCTTGCTCGATCAAACTTGCTCACTATAACCAAAGAGTTGCCGTAAGTATCTCCAGCTAATAAACGAATTCTAACGCAGACGGAGCAGTGGGTAAAAGATAGCTTACACATAAATAAGCATTTTCATTCTGCTTGACGTTTATTTATGATATTATCTGTCTATAATATGATTAAATTTATTTAAATGTGGCCAACATGGAAATGGTTTTTCATTAGTAATTAGCATTGTTGATTATTATTTTGCTTATAGGATTATTTAATTACGAAAGCTGTATATTTAGAACCAATATGTTAATAAGATCGATGTTAGTAGTTTCGAGGTAATAAGGAAGGATACATTAGCCAGTTGGTGTTCCTGGAGCTAAACATAAAGTTTACAGTTTATATAGTTTTGATTCAACTACTATATACTTTTTTTAACATAAAATCAAGATAACAGTTATAGGTATGTTATATTGATTTGTAAAAAAGTAAGTGTGTTTTAATGAAGTATATAGTAATTGAATTAATTGCGAGTTTCCACTGGAAATTTTTTGTCTAATATTTCTAAATATATTATATCCCTAACGCCGTAATGCAGCAACTAATTAACTATATATTTGATACAGCGTATCTGGTAGAACAAAGATGGACATAGAATACTTTTATCATGATTAGGAGCTTCTATGGGAATAGTTTTTTCCACGGGTGACACGGAGCAGTACTAGTGGCAACAGAGCAATTAGTTGACCTGCTTTTTAGCACTAGTGACAGTCGAAGTGACCGAAAATCATATAAGTTAGGTACTTGCTTTTTATCTCGGTAAACAGTTCCAACGGGAATATTTTTAGAGGGTTTTATATTAACCCGCCATAGGTAACGTATACGTCTGTGAGACCAGGTACTTCTTTAAATTCTTCCCAAATTTCTTAAATTCTTCTTAAAATCTGAATAAATTTTTAGCCGCAATCGATTTGTGTTGAAATTTGTTTGTAGCTGCCCTGTTTTATTTATTATATAAAAGTTTTTTGTGACAAATAACTGACAGAGGCTGATTTCGTTTTAAAAATATATAATTATTAGGTGATTTTAACTTTTAAGTAACCTTTGTTTAATCGAGCTATGATTTATGAAAAACCTTTGTCTTATTGTCTAATAACATACATTTTGAAAAACCAACACAGCTGTACCTAAGTAAAATAATCCGGAAAATCCTGTGACGGGTTAAGGTTGTTAAGACAATCATATCGATTGGATCCTATATCTTATTAGACACACAAGAAGGACACATAAGGGTATAGAAAAGAAAAGAGAAAAGAAAAGAAAAGAGCTCCCACAGAAAAATTAGGGATTTCACATTATTAATGAAGTCACACACTGACAGAGTTGATGAAGTGACCCGATTTTTCGCACATATGTAGCCGGAAGATGATAGTTATTTGTTCGTTGGCGATGACGTAGATGGTAGTATAATACGTCTTAGACAAACGAGAGAACACACAGGAGACAGGAAAACGCGAAGAAACTGTGTTCTCGCTTGCCGTATCGAGCCTTTAAGTCTGAGGAGAGACTTTGCCTACCTATGTGCCTTGTACCGCTTGTACAATGGGATGTTTTTGAGGAATTGTTCGAAATGATGCCCGCGGCCACTTACTACCATCACACCGCTCCCCCATCGGCAGGGAATTTATTCTCTCACTTTAGAACCGAAATGGTCGCGTACAGTGCGGTTTCAGAGAAACTTCCTCCCGCGAACTCTTGGGTTTTGGAATGAGCTCCCTGCCAATGTTTTCTCTGAGGACTACAGTATGGGGTTCTCCAAGAAAAAAGTTAGTGGACTTTTTAAGGGTCGGGAACGCGTGATACCCCTGGTATTTTGAAACGTCCATAGGCTACGGTGACTGCTTACCATTAGGCGGACCGTAAGCTTGTTTGCCACCTTAGTGGTATATAAAAAAAAGTTTTACAGCGGCTGATTGCGAACTTTGTGTTTCCTTTATTCAATGTTGAAAAATCCCGCTTCTCCAAATTATTTTAGAGAACGTTTTGAACGTATTTTCCAAGAAGATAATTTTATTCGCCCCCTTTTACTGAAAACGATCAAATATAACACAATAACTTTTGTTAATTCTTTTACTGATAGTTTTTTTAAACTATGGAACGCTCTTCCAGATACGATGAACAATACAATACACTGCATTATTTCTTAACACTTAAACGGTACAACTAGGTTACTTAATTTGCGGAACTTTGTTGCTGGAGGGCCAGAAATAAAATACATTTCTTTATTAAATACAACTTATGAGGTGTTTGTAAAGAAATTCCAGAGATAACCGAATTTCACCAGAATAAAGCCACTTAAAACAAATTAATATACAAATGTATTGTAACTGTTGGTTTGTCCTTATTTTAGGCAACGAATCAACGGATCGACGATTTTTTTAGAGATTTTTTTGATTTAGATGAGATATTTTATGAGCCCGTGAGTCACATAGGTTTTATTTATTTCCACGAGCTACGAACTACGTATTTCCAATTGACTAGGTTTTTAGGACATCCATAGAGACTATAAAGGATATAGGATACTTTTAATTTTTGTTACAGTTCCCACAAGAATATTATTTTGTTCACAGATGAATATGATTTAATCCATAAGCACAATTTAGTTGACTGGGCTTTGAATGATTTCATTTTCGGCACAAACAAAGCTGAAAGGATGGCATGCTTTTCATGCTTATAAATAAAACCAGGTAAAAAGTTGGGCAGTAGGTAATGGGGTACTATGGGGGACGGTTGTTTCTTTTATGTAGCACTGAACCCACAAGGTGACCCGCTTTTCAGCAAAGAGATAGTTGTAAGAACTAAGAAGGTGAAGAATATTCGCCTTAAGGTTGGTCCGTATAAATCCGTAATGATTACCCATAAATAATAAAAATAATAATAAATAAATACATACATACATATTTAATTAAAATAATATAAAATATGTAACAGCATCATTAATAAAAAAAAACGACATTCATATTATACAAATATTTTTTTTTTCTTTTTTGTACTCATGGTAATATACCTACTTATAATCTTCAAAGACATTATCAAACATATCACAACATTTCTTTAAATCATTTAGACAGGACATTATTATCCTAAGTAATATAAACTAATGAAACATATTTTAGTCACAGCAATTTCGAATATTTAGATCGGATTTCTTCATTGTAAATTATTTTTTAGTCGGGTAGATTTTCTTGAGGTACTCCAAAGCGCGAGCAATTTGAGGAGGAATTGGAGGTGAAGTGGGAATAGCGTTGCTCTGAAACAAATAATATTGTTAAAATTTCTTTCTGTACTCTAAGATTGAAGATATATATATAAGATATATAGCATATATTTATTAAAGTTTGTAAAATGTGAATGTCCTAAATGCACTTTTTCATAATGCGATTGTAAATTTTCTAGAATAGATACATGCTCCGTTTTTTTGTATGTCCGCAGGTTTAAATAAGATCACGTAGGTTAGTTTATGATATTGGTTTTTCTATAATATTACAATATTAATATGCTATCACGAATATTCACGAAGGGAGAAATCGGAGGTGATAACGTATGATGGTGACCATCAGTACAAAACGATACTATCCATCCTAAAAAAACGACATAGGGTTGAGCCTATCGCCGTATCTGGTACAAACCAAGGTCGAGAGAACTTTACAATTCACAAATTGTAAATTTAAAAAACTAATATTGGTTGCTCCTACTAAGCATAGAACCCTACCCAATGTTTTACGATGTTTAGACAAATCAAATCAAATAATATTTATTTAAACACTTTTGAATCGTCAGTACAATCTAAACAATGTTAATTTCTGCTAAAAAGAGCCGACAAGAAGAAAAAGACGAAAACTAGCTTGACCAAAAAAAAAACAAAACATTACTCTTTTTCGATCTATGTACTGCTGCTACTACTACTTTTAATTTCATATCTGATCAAATATTGTAGGTACACTTAAAATTAACTATAATGATCTACCTACTTTATTTAGCTTAATGTACATCTATAAAAACTTAATATCAGAAATATTACTTCATCATAACATTAATTATATCCAAGAAAAAGAAAGAAAAGATGAAGCAATTCATTATTAGAAATGAAGGGTGTGAAAGCTTTTACTGTTGAAATATTAAATACAATGCTAAGTAAGATTTTTGAAGAACTTACCCTTGGGTGGTATCCATTCTCATCAGCTGTGTAAGTGAAATCGATCAATTCACCGTTAGGGGCGACCCATGAGAAAGCACCATCGACAACATCGGCATATAGGGGTGGGTTGCCACCAAAGTTTCTTGGGGTACCTTGAGCTTGGGCAGCAATTCCGCGATCAGTTTCGAAGCTGAAACATAAAAGACAACAACCTAAAATAAACTTTGAACAATTTTGTAAGTAATTTAATATTATTTTTGTTATATGTTATTAAGTAATTTATGACTAGGTTAGAAGAGAATAGATTTAGTAATAAATTTTACCAAATCCTAAAATTAAAAAAGTTGCAAGTAAATGACAAAAAATTGTTGGGATTTCACTATCTAATCCGTGACTTAATTTATATTAATGCTATGATAATCTTTCTAGTGAATATGTGTTTACTTACAACCACTGGTAGCTTCCATCGGGATTGATCTCGTTTCCAGACCTTACAATACTGGCAGAGCGTGCATCACCATTGTAGTACTTTGCGGTGGGAGGGACAAAGGTTGGAACTGTGTAGGGTGGGAGAGTAGTAGGAGGAAAAGTAGGAGGAGTAGTTACAGGGGCGTAGTATGGTTTACGGGTCGTAAAGGGCCTGTAAGGTTGGTAGTTTTGATTCTGAGGCCTGTAATTATTCCTAAAGCTAGCAAACGGATCCCGTGTGGTCTGAGCGTTGGCAACAACAGCCACTAAGGCTAACACAGCAACCTAAGGGCAATATAAATATTTTAAATACAAACACTGAAATACAAAAAAAAAGTGGTTCATTTTTTTTGAGATGTGAGGTGAACACACTCCAAAAAATGGGGCTGAGACTTTAGCATAAAAAACTTTTCTCTACTTTTAAAATTAAATACAATTAAAATAATTAGCACTTATCATTTGAATGTATTACTTCAGTAACTTAAATGGTAATCGATTAATTTAATTATTATCACATACTTAACATAACACATTTAACTAAAAAAATATTGTATTTCAATTTAGTATTTGAAACTTACTGCGAATTTCATTTTTCTGTTACAAGATTGCCTAACTTTGTTGAACTAGTTTGTTAGAATGATGTTTTAAAATCCGCGCAAGCTTTTATATTAAACAGAACCACCCACTTGAAAAGGCAAACTGCAATAACATTTAAATAATTTGTTACGAGGCTAGTAAATTGTTTTATTATTTAATATTGATATCGTTTGGGCTGTCCGTGACCACTGTCAAAATATTAATTATTAAAAAAAGAGAAGACTTATGATGACTTATAGGGTATTTCTTAAAGCAACTGTAATACTTTATTAAAATTCACGTAACATTTCCGTATACCTAAAATAAAACCATTACGTCATGAATAAGGTAAATTATTGGTTTTAGCCTAATTTGGTTTCATGTTCGATTTATTCATACCATAATCAGAACATTTAGTTAGTTTAACGTTTTTGCTAAATGTATATTTATTTATTTCTCATGGTCAACCTATCCGTAGAAAATTGGCGTAGAATTTTATAATTTAACTACTGAGGGCTATTTTTTTCTCACCAAAATATTCTATAGACATTTTCTTCTGATTTGCATGATTGTATTAAATTAAATATTTAATCTCATTTACACGTAGATTGCATATAATAAAGGCATGTTTAATCTTAAAATGCATAGTTACGTAACCTTCCACAAATTATTCACGTTTTTACTCAACTGTCTAAAGAAGAGTAGTATGTTTTTCGAGTGTTTGTATATATGTATGTAAGTATGTCGTTTCGTGGAGCCTAAACAGACTGATGGATCGTAAAAACTTTTTGACAAAAAAACAACCGGCTTCAAAAAGATGCACTAAAAAAGTTTTTTTTTTTTTCTTTTCATTGACTAATTGCTTTTTTTTTCTTGTACACTAAAAACATTCATACTCGTAACAAAGTTGTATACAATCATCTACATAAAGGCGTTTCACCAATTCCAAACATACATAACATTAATTTTTTTTTCTCCAAAACTTTAGTTTTTAATTCACTATAATAATATGGGACCACCTGGAAAGTATAATATTTTAAATAAAAAAAGGATTTCTCGAATCGGTCCAGGCGTCTTCGCGTTATGCATTGCGGTCGTGGACTATGAAAAAGTCTTCGATTCTATCGAGACCTGGACGGTGTCACAGTCTCTCCGGTTCTCTTACGGTGACTATCCGTACATCGAAGTGCTGATGTGTTTGTATAACTATATAAATATAAGATCAACAGTCTGGCTGTTTACTAAACCAGAACACGAAGCCAATTAATCCGCAAAAAGGTATTAGCTGTCTCATACAACACCACCTAAAACAGACGTTATTTCTTTGAAACTGTTCACAGTTGCGTTAAAAGATGTATTAAAGCTTCTGATGTGGAGGATATGGCATTAACATAAATGGCGTACATCACTCACCTTCAATTTGCGACGACATAGTCGGTCTGGCAGAAGAAAGACATGGCCTCGATGTTCGGTAATCTCAGAAGAGTTTCTTTTTAAATGAATATAGATGAAACGAAGGTAATGTTTAATGGCCATGTCGCGCTTACACCAGTTGTTGTTGAGAACGCTACTTTTGAAGTTGTTGACGTATACACATACCTAGGCAAGAAATTTGGTTAGCTAAGTCCAAATTTGAGAAAGAGGTTAATTGAAGAATCCAGTTGAGCAGCGGTCAGGATAGTGCGCGACATCTATTGTCCAAAATACCTCAATGCCTGAACACGAAAATCTACAATCAATGTGTGTTGCTAGTGATGACTTACGGTACAGAAAAGTGGCCCTTAACTGTTGGCTACCTTAATAAGATCAGAGTCGCTCAGCGCGCTGTAGAGAGTAATATTCTTTGGGCGATAAAAACCGGAGTTAGGAAATTTGCTGAAGAACTAAAATTATAGACATAGCTCAAACAGTTAGCAAGCAGAAGTGAAGTGGCAATGGTCAGGTCACATTGCTTATCAAACCAATAAACGATGGAGAAGAAAGGTTCTTGAGTGGCGACCACGAATCAAAAGACGCAGTGTAGGTCGGTCTCCTACCAGGTGGTCAGACGACCTAGTTAGAGATGCAGGACGGCATAGAAAAAAGCGGGTGGGCATGGGAGGCTCAGGACCGGCCATTGTGAAGACATATGAGGGAGGCCTACTTTCAGCAGTAGACGTCTTGCGGTTGACACGACGATGACGGCGACAACTTTAAATACTTACAATTGGGTCAAAATACATACCAGCAGTAGTGTTCAGTGTACAGTGCACTTCTCAATGTTGTGCTGAACTTATACGCCTCTTCAAGCTTTTGTTCGACATAAATTAAATTTTCATATTCGTAGAAGATCTCTCTGCAAGCACAGATTGTGATGTGTTGTGTATTAACTACATTTGTCGCTTAGTGGACGAGAACACTTTAGACGCTTATTACACGAGCGTCCGTTCAATTAGAACGCCACGGGAAATTCTTGCCAATCTGTTCAATTCAACAAACTTGCCCTATTTAACTGTCCAAGAAAGCAAATATTCGCCTTCACTGCTAAAGAAAACCCCGTTACCTGTCTGTAGTACCATAATTATAGAACATAGCCTTAACTATATCCAAGAGCATTAAAAACCTCGATGTTGAGATATCCAGCAACATTCAGTTCTGAGATTAGTAAGACGAAAATGTTAATCTGTCGTTCAAGAGACGGTTCAGTGCTTCACGCCGAGGCAAAGTTCCTGCTTAAGACGTCGCAACGATTGGCTTTTTGGCCTCGTTTAAAAATGGAGCCGTAAAACATAAGCGTGTAAACTCATTCGCGGTTCTCATTCTCTCATTCAACCCTTAAACTATGAGGAGAGACGTTCCCTCTTTGTGTTGGATCTTTTCCTAATTCATATTTGAAATAGGCTATTTTTAACCCTTGACCAAAACAGAGTGGTAATATATAAGTTTAACGTGTATTAAACGTTAATCTGTCTTAGACATCGTAGCGCCCAAATGGATGAATTTTGATTTATTTTTTGTTTGAAAGCTGCCTTGATCAAGAGTGTACTAAGATATGATTCATGAAAATCTATTTAGCCGTTTTAAGGTCATCAGCTCTTTTATAGTTGACTAGCAGTTTGTCGAGACTTCGTCCAGGTGGTACTCTCAACTTCATCAATCGTCATTCAGCCTATAACAATCCATTGCTGGACATAGGCCTTTTCTAATAAACGCCACCACACCCAGTCCTCCGCCTTCCGCAACCAGCCACTTCCAGCTACCTTTTTTCAGGCCAGGTCCTGCGTCAAACTTATCAAAATAAAACATACCAAACATAACAAAGAATACCCTCATATCATCTAGAAACTGCACGACACCAAACTCCTTAGCAACTTGCACTAAAACTTTAAATGTTAATTGGTGAGGGATTGTTAGCTACTCTCAGTATATATTTTTTTTTAATTGGGGTTTTTTAAAGTGTAGATAACTTCACTTGTCTAACATTGCACTGTTCGTTACTGGCTAGAAGTTTATATCTACCTTTAAGCCTAAATGCTACACACAATGCAAGAACAAGAGAAGCAAGGAGCTAACTTTTACAAACGCTTAAGGCTATAAAATATGCTCGTTTTAAAGTTTCCCTAGTAAGTACATTTGTTTGACAGCGGTTCGTATATTTGTTTGACATCTTAATACTAACATCACAAGACATTTTGTATGTTAATCAAAACTTAAACTAACATGGCAACAGATAACTAACATAAAGATATCGATGAACTTCTAATTGAAAATAAACATTAAAAAATAATAAATATTCGATCAATTAAGTAGCAGGGTGTTAGATACATTGATAATCTTAATTAAAAATACGAGTATTCACGAACAATCGATTACTTTATTTATGTAATAATTGAATATTTTTAAATTGAATTCCAACATCATCATAGGAATTTATGATTGGAGGTCGCGTGAATAATTAAATTCTAAATAAAAACGAAACAAGTCCAGCAAAGCGGTTCGTACAGTGCTTAGCAAATGGTTATTGTAAATAACACCGCAAATAGTATAAATATTTCATGTCAATGGTCTTCTATAATCCATACAAATATTATAAATGCGAAAGTTACTCTGTCTGTCTGTCTGTTACCTCTTCACGCTTAAACCACTGAACCGATTAAGATGAAATATGGCATGCAAATAGGTTGAGTCCCGTGAAAGAATATAGGCTACTTAAAAACGTCAAGTGTAAGTCGGTCTTTTCCTACGTACAATTCTTCTGTACGTGTCATTGTCATCTAAATCCTCCTTCCTAATCGGCTGAAACAAGTAATGTGAAATTTCGTCTGAATATCTCAATGGGTTTCTGAATGGTTTGACAACACAATTGGACCCGGTAGGTGGCGCTGCAGTCGACGTGTTACTGATCTTAAGACCAAGGATGATTTTAATGATATTTTTTTGTGCACGTTCAAGTGGTTTTAATTCAAATAAACACAATAGATGGCGCTGCTGTCGGTGTGTCAGTGCTCTCCTAAACGACATGGAAGATGTTATTGATATTCTTGTGTACGTTCAAGTGGGTCCCTGCAAGCTTTGAATTCACAAATGGACCTGGTAGGTGGCGCTGCATTCGGTGTGTCAGTAATCTCCTTAACGGCAGGGAAGATGTGAATGATATTTTTTGTATACGTTCGAGTGGGTGCATGGTTCCCTGCATGGTTTGATAACACAATTGGACTCGGTAGATGGCGCTGCAGTCGGTGGGCCACTGATCTTCTTTTAAAAGGCAAAAATCTGATGACTTAATTTAAAAATGACTTAACCGTATTTCGTTAGAAGTAAGAAGAAAGTAAAATTACAAAATTTAAAAAAATGTAAATGTATAATTTAAAATATATACTTAATATGGCGCTGCTTCTCAGGGCAGGACAACGTCTGCCGGGTCCGCTATCCATACTTATATTATAAATACGAAAGTTATTAGGTCTGTCCGTCCGTCTATCTGTCTGTCTGTCTGTCTGCGCTCTGAAAATAACGTAACTAAACCAAATATTCTATTCTTAAGAGTATACGATTCGCGGCGCCTCGCAGCGTTCTTCATACAAACGAATTTTCCACTTATTTTTGTCACATACTAATCAAACATCGTGACATTTTGAAGACGAATTAGGAATAAATATCTAGGTCTTCAGTGTGCCAGTTTTCTATTAAATTGTATAGGTTAAAAGTTACAGAGGATTCCTATTTTTCATACAAATGATATCAATTAAAACTTCAAAATAAAAAAAACATTTTTTAGGATTTCGGAAAATATTGGGCTTAAGATCATGTTTACAAAGCTATTTGATCTTTGAATGTCAAAAATAAGTGAAAAATTCGTTTGTATGAAGCACGTTGCGAGACACCGCGAATCGTATTCTCTTAAAATTATTTATGTCAACTATAGCCTCCTGCTAACCAGTCTTTTGTATAGGACTATCAAAATTCTGGCTGACATATAAACGCTGGCAACCCTTAAAGTTTTTATTGTATCATCTATTGAATCCGTGTACCTTACCATTAAAAAAATTGTTTGACAATTGTCTTTAGTTAGTTTTCGCAAAATGGTGTCGGATGGGACACGAAAGCGCATTTTTCCGCGCAAGGGTAAGTTGACTTCTAATTATTTTGGCCATACTAGTTAGTTTTTGAACCGGTGTGAAGTTAGCGGCCTAAGTTAGCGGCCTTTTATAATCCGACCAGATTAAAAAGTAAAGGATTTTAATGAAATAATTTACTGAATAAAACGGATATAACAATAAATAGACCAAAATAATGAGAAACCGGTCAAAAATTAAACAAATATATATATAATTTAAATAATAAAAAATTTAAGTAAAAGAAAATTTCACAATGTGATACTTATCGGCCTAAAAGGTCATCATAAAAATGCGGTAACACTTAGTGACGCATATCAAATTGAGCCTCTTTAAACCAGAAAGCATATGAAGTTTTCAAATCACACCTATCTCGGGGTTAACTGTGAGAAAAATGGTTAGCGGCCTAAAAATTATTTTCTTTCAGAATTTCAAACACACCGTAAATCTGTTGGTTAAGGAAAAAGTAACAATCAAAGGCTGTTGAAACAAGCATTTTGTATTGTTCTTATTAATAAATATTGCTACATGTGTAATACCTCTTCTATTTAAATAATGAAAAAATAAAAGTTGAAGAAAATTTCACAATGTGATACTAATTGGCCTAAAAAGTCATCATGAAAATTCAGTAACACTTAGTGACGCATATCAAATTGAGCCTCTTTAAACCAGGATCACATGAAGTTTTCAAATCACACCTATCTCGGGGTTAACTGTGAGTAAAATGGTTAGCGGCGTAAAAAAAGATTTTCTGACAAAATATCAAACACACCGTTAATCTGTTAGTTGAGGAAAAAGTTACAATCAAATGCTGTTGAAACAAGCATTTTGTATTGTTCTTATTGATAAATATTACTAAATGTGTAACACCTATTCAATTTAAATAATAAAAAATTAAAAGTTGAAGAAAATTTCACAATGTGATACTTATTGGCATAAAAAGTCATCGTGAAAATGCGGTAACATTTAGTGACGCATATCAAATTGAGCCTCTTTAAACCAGAAACCACATGTAGTTTTTAAATCACACCTATCTCGGGGATAACTGTGAGAAAAATGGTTAGCGGCCTAAAAATTATTTTCTTTCAAAATTTTAAGCACACCGTAAATCTGTTAGTTGAGGAAAAAGTTACAATCAAATGCTGAAGAAACAAACATTTTGTATTGTTCTTATTAATAAATATTTCTACATGTGTAATACCTCTTCTATTTTAATAATAAAAAAATAAAAGTTGAAGAAAATTTTACAATGTGATACTTATTGGCATAAAAAGTCATCATGAAAATGCGGTAACACTTAGTGACGCATATCAAATTGAGCCTCTTTAAACCAGAAAGCATATGAAGTTTTCAAATCACACCTATCTCGGGGATAACTGTAAGAATAATAAGTATCACATTGTGAAATTTTCTTCAACTTTTAATTTTTTATTATTTAAATTGAATAGGTGTTACACATGTAGTAATATTTATCAATAAGAACAATACAAAATGCTTGTTACAACAGCCTTTGATTGTTACTTTTTCCTTAACCAACAGATTTACGGTGTGTTTGAAATTTTGAAAGAAAATAATTTTTAGGCCGCTAACCATTTTTCTCACAGTTAACCCCGAGATAGGTGTGATTTGAAAACTTCATATGCTTTCTGGTTTAAAGAGGCTCAATTTGATATGCGTCACTAAGTGTTACCGCATTTTCATGATGACTTTTTATGCCAATAAGTATCACATTGCGAAATTTTCTTCAACTTTTATTTGTTTATTATTTTAATAGAAGAGGTATTACACGTGTAGCAATATTTATTAATAAGAACAATACAAAGTGCTTGTTAAAACAGCCTTTGATTGTTACTTTTTCCTTAACCAACAGATTTACGGTGTGTTTGAAATTTTGAAAGAAAATAATTTTTAGGCCGCTAACCATTTTTCTCACAGTTTACCCCAAGATAGGTGTGATTTGAAAACTTCATATGCTTGTTGGTTTAAAGAGGCTCAATTTGATATGCGTCACTAAGTGTTACCGCATTTTCATGATGACTTTTTATGCCAATAAGTATCACATTGTGAAATTTTCTTCAACTTTTATTTTTTTATTATTTAAATAGAAGAGGTATTACACATGTAAAAATATTTATTAATAAGAAAAATACAAAATGTTTTTTTCAACAGCATTTGATTGTAACTTTTTCCTCAACTAACAGATTTACGGTGTGTTTAAAATTTTGAAAGAAAATAATTTTTAGGCCGCTAACCATTTTTCTCACAGTTATCCCCGAGATAGGTGTGATTTGAAGACTTCATATGCTTTCTGGTTTAAAGAGGCTCAATTTGATATGCGTCACTAAGTGTTACTGAATTTTCATGATGACTTTTTAGGCCAATAAGTATCACATTGTGAAATTTTCTTCAACTTTTATTTTTTCATTATTTAAATAGAAGAGGTATTACACATGTAGCAATATTTATTAATAAGAACAATACAAAATCTTTGTTTCAACAGCATTTGATTGTAACTTTTTCCTCAACTAACAGATTTACGGTGTGTTTGAAATTTGGAAAGAAAATAATTTTTAGGCCGCTAACCATTTTTCTCAGTTAACCCCGAGATAGGTGTGATTTGAAAACTTCATATGCTTTTTGGTTTAAAGAGGCTCAATTTGATATGCGTCACTAAGTGTTACCGCATTTCCATGATGACTTTTTATGCCAATAATTATCACATTGTGAAATTTTCTTCAACTTTTATTTTTTTATTATTTAAATAGTAGAGGTATTACACATGTAGCAATATTTATTAATAAGAACAATACAAAATCTTTGTTTCAACAGCATTTGATTGTAACTTTTTCCTCAACTAACAGATTTACGGTGTGTTTGAAATTTGGAAAGAAAATAATTTTTAGGCCGCTAACCATTTTTCTCACAGTTATCCCCGAGATAGGTGTGATTTGAAAACTTCATGTGGTTTCTGGTTTAAAGAGGCTCAATTTGATATGCGTCACTAAGTGTTACCGCATTTTCATGATGACTTTTTATGCCAATAAGTATCACATTGTGAAATTTTCTTCAACTTTTAATTTTTTATTATTTAAATTGAATAGGTGTTACACATTTAGTAATATTTATCAATAAGAACAATACAAAATGCTTGTTACAACAGCCTTTAATTGTTACTTTTTCCTTAACCAACAGATTTACGGTGTATTTGAAAGAAAATAGTTTTTACGCCGCTAACCATTTTACACACAGTTAACCCCGATATAGGTATGTTTTGAAAACTTCATATGGTTTCTTGTTCAAAGAGGCTCAATTTGATATGTGTCACTAAGTGTTACCGCATTTTTATGATAACCCTTTAGGCCGATAAGTATCACATTGCGAAATTTTCTTCAACTTTTATTTTTTTATTATTTAAATTGAAGAGGTGTTACACATGTAGTAATATTTATTAATAAGAACAATACAAAGTGCTTGTTAAAACAGCCTTTGATTGTTACTTTTTCCTTAACCAACAGATTTACGGTGTGTTTGAAATTTTGAAAGAAAATAATTTTTAGGCCGCTAACCATTTTTCTCACAGTTTACCCCAAGATAGGTGTGATTTGAAAACTTCATATGCTTGTTGGTTTAAAGAGGCTCAATTTGATATGCGTCACTAAGTGTTACCGCATTTTCATGATGACTTTTTATGCCAATAAGTATCACATTGTGAAATTTTCTTCAACTTTTATTTTTTTATTATTTAAATAGAAGAGGTATTACACATGTAAAAATATTTATTAATAAGAAAAATACAAAATGTTTGTTTCAACAGCATTTGATTGTAACTTTTTCCTCAACTAACAGATTTACGGTGTGTTTAAAATTTTGAAAGAAAATAATTTTTAGGCCGCTAACCATTTTTCTCACAGTTATCCCCGAGATAGGTGTGATTTGAAGACTTCATATGCTTTCTGGTTTAAAGAGGCTCAATTTGATATGCGTCACTAAGTGTTACTGAATTTTCATGATGACTTTTTAGGCCAATAAGTATCACATTGTGAAATTTTCTTCAACTTTTATTTTTTCATTATTTAAATAGAAGAGGTATTACACATGTAGCAATATTTATTAATAAGAACAATACAAAATCTTTGTTTCAACAGCATTTGATTGTAACTTTTTCATTAACCAACAGATTTACGGTGTGTTTGAAATTTTGAAAGAAAATAATTTTTAGGCCGCTAACCATTTTTCTCAGTTAACCCCGAGATAGGTGTGATTTGAAAACTTCATATGCTTTTTGGTTTAAAGAGGCTCAATTTGATATGCGTCACTAAGTGTTACCGCATTTCCATGATGACTTTTTATGCCAATAATTATCACATTGTGAAATTTTCTTCAACTTTTATTTTTTTATTATTTAAATAGTAGAGGTATTACACATGTAGCAATATTTATTAATAAGAACAATACAAAATCTTTGTTTCAACAGCATTTGATTGTAACTTTTTCCTCAACTAACAGATTTACGGTGTGTTTGAAATTTGGAAAGAAAATAATTTTTAGGCCGCTAACCATTTTTCTCACAGTTATCCCCGAGATAGGTGTGATTTGAAAACTTCATGTGGTTTCTGGTTTAAAGAGGCTCAATTTGATATGCGTCACTAAGTGTTACCGCATTTTCATGATGACTTTTTATGCCAATAAGTATCACATTGTGAAATTTTCTTCAACTTTTATTTTTTTATTATTTAAATTGAAGAGGTGTTACACATGTAGTAATATTTATTAATAAGAACAATACAAAGTGCTTGTTAAAACAGCCTTTGATTGTTACTTTTTCCTTAACCAACAGATTTACGGTGTGTTTGAAATTTTGAAAGAAAATAATTTTTAGGCCGCTAACCATTTTTCTCACAGTTTACCCCAAGATAGGTGTGATTTGAAAACTTCATATGCTTGTTGGTTTAAAGAGGCTCAATTTGATATGCGTCACTAAGTGTTACCGCATTTTCATGATGACTTTTTATGCCAATAAGTATCACATTGTGAAATTTTCTTCAACTTTTATTTTTTTATTATTTAAATAGAAGAGGTATTACACATGTAAAAATATTTATTAATAAGAAAAATACAAAATGTTTGTTTCAACAGCATTTGATTGTAACTTTTTCCTCAACTAACAGATTTACGGTGTGTTTAAAATTTTGAAAGAAAATAATTTTTAGGCCGCTAACCATTTTTCTCACAGTTATCCCCGAGATAGGTGTGATTTGAAGACTTCAAATGCTTTCTGGTTTAAAGAGGCTCAATTTGATATGCGTCACTAAGTGTTACTGAATTTTCATGATGACTTTTTAGGCCAATAAGTATCACATTGTGAAATTTTCTTCAACTTTTATTTTTTCATTATTTAAATAGAAGAGGTATTACACATGTAGCAATATTTATTAATAAGAACAATACAAAATCTTTGTTTCAACAGCATTTGATTGTAACTTTTTCATTAACCAACAGATTTACGGTGTGTTTGAAATTTTGAAAGAAAATAATTTTTAGGCCGCTAACCATTTTTCTCAGTTAACCCCGAGATAGGTGTGATTTGAAAACTTCATATGCTTTTTGGTTTAAAGAGGCTCAATTTGATATGCGTCACTAAGTGTTACCGCATTTCCATGATGACTTTTTATGCCAATAATTATCACATTGTGAAATTTTCTTCAACTTTTATTTTTTTATTATTTAAATAGTAGAGGTATTACACATGTAGCAATATTTATTAATAAGAACAATACAAAATCTTTGTTTCAACAGCATTTGATTGTAACTTTTTCCTCAACTAACAGATTTACGGTGTGTTTGAAATTTGGAAAGAAAATAATTTTTAGGCCGCTAACCATTTTTCTCACAGTTATCCCCGAGATAGGTGTGATTTGAAAACTTCATGTGGTTTCTGGTTTAAAGAGGCTCAATTTGATATGCGTCACTAAGTGTTACCGCATTTTCATGATGACTTTTTATGCCAATAAGTATCACATTGTGAAATTTTCTTCAACTTTTAATTTTTTATTATTTAAATTGAATAGGTGTTACACATTTAGTAATATTTATCAATAAGAAAAATACAAAATGTTTGTTTCAACAGCCTTTAATTGTTACTTTTTCCTTAACCAACAGATTTACGGTGTGTTTGAAATTTTGAAAGAAAATTATTTTTAGGCCGCTAACCATTTTTCTTACACTTAACCCCGAGATAGGTGTAATTTGAAAACTTAATATGGTTTCTGGTTTAAAGAGGCTCAATTTGATATGCGTCACTAAGTGTTACCGCATTTTTATGATGACCTTTTAGGCCGATAAGTATCACATTGTGAAATTTTCTTTTACTTAAATTTTTTATTATTTAAATTATATATATATTTGTTTAATTTTTGACCGGTTTCTCATTATTTTGGTCTATTTATTGTTATATCCGTTTAATTCAGTAAATTATTTCATTAAAATCCTTTACTTTTTAATTTGGTCGGATTATAAAAGGCCGCTAACTTAGGCCGCTAACTTCACACCGGTAGTTTTTGATAGTTTTTTCCTTGAATCTTCTTGTAGTTCATTTCGTTTATTTAGAATCTGAATGATTTTGATAAACAGTTGATAGGTCCTATATTTCTTGATTTTCCTATGTCCTATGTGTAGTAGGTACATTCGTTACCAACTAAGATTGTGGGTGTATGACAACCAATGTCCTATGTATAGTACGTTTGATTTATTACGGATATATTGTAATTTTTCAAAAGAAGTGACGGTTAATGATATAGAGCAGATAAATGAATCAGATGAATCTAAAATTGATTGCATGCTTAACGATTCTGACAGAGAGCCCCTATTTGACTTATCCCATCAAAGCAAATTAATACCAGAATAGAGAATTCTGAAAGTTCAGATACCTCAGAGAATGATGATGGTACAGTCCATGACATGATTCCGTCACCATTTGTATTAGAAAATTCTTATATAATTCCAAATAGCACGCGTCCAAGAACAGTCCGAGGATACGGAAGAGGAATGAGACCTAGAGGAAGTAGAAGGTTAATCACAACTCAAAGCAATGCTGAATCGATTGTGAGTGAAGACAATTGGTTACGTGGAATGTTTGAGCCTGAATAGAGAAAACTGATACAATCAAATTATGTTCCCCAAGATATACGAAACTGGGATTTGTTTTACAGCCATTAGGTTGATGCTGAAATCCTTAATACTTTTGTGGTTCCCACTTATAGAACACACATATTAGACACATGTAGGTCATTAGGTCTGACGCTGAAGAAACTAAAGGTGTATATTGTTATCACAATGGTTATGTCAGCACTCCAATATTCTAAGATATACATTTTGTATTGTTTTGAAGAGTAGAGAGGCACTTTTACTGCGAAAGTAATGACACGTAGAACATTTGTATGAATCTGGACTCAATTGAAATGCATTTATGATCCTGATGTAACCCATCGCAACAAAGACGTCAACAAAAAACTGCACATCTTCCAGATTACGCTCTAAAGCAATCGCGTTGCAGAATGAAATCCTGCACTAAAAAAACAACCATGTTCTGCAAAATTAGTCCTACGCTTTTCCAGAATTTAGCACAAGTGGAGCCGCAGGCAAAAGCTAATAATGTAATATATTCTTTGTTGCAATAAATAAAAAAAAAACTGATGTTATATTCACAGCAAAAAAGTTTTCGAACACCGCGCCACTGCGCTGATGTCAATTTGAATTAGTTCATAAATACATATAAAATAATACGTTTTATAGTAACGATTTATCATTAATGTCAGAAATAACCTTACGCGTGACAAATACTAGAAGAATGATCATGTTTTAGCACGAAAAGGTCACACATTAATCTTGAAAACTGCTTCGCAAAGAGTCGTTGGCAGTCAAATAAATTTAATTGTTATTTTGAAAACATGCATGTCAAAAATTCTTTACATAAACTTGATTACTTTATTTATATTTAGATTTATTTAAAAGATTTAATTTTACAACTAGCTAACTAGCTATAACTGACAACAGCCATTATAAATTATAAAGTTTAAAATGTAAGTATGACATTTTAACCATTACTTTAAAATTTTCTACGTGAATCTGTAACTCCAAGCGTATTGCAAGTTTTTACGTACACTACGTGCCACAAAGGTCGTTCAGTAAATTATTCATAAATCTAATCAACGCAACTTTTCAAAGAATGACAATAAATTTTCATATTTTACAACCAAAACTTGGTATGCAGTATAATTTCAGAAATATTATGTAACTGTTAGTCAATTCTTATAATTAATATAAATAATTGTTAATTAATTAATTTTAACTTTTGTAACAGTTACATAACTTTAATGTTTATCAAAATAGCAAATTCGTTTAAACATTTAAAAAAATCCTTAGGTATATGTATATATCTAAAGACAAATCATCATGACTATTTGCAACACATCATAGTAAAATTTTCTTATATTGTAACTATCTACTTAATCATTTACATTTTTAGGGTTCCGTAGTTAAATAGCCAAAAACGGAACCCTTATAAATTGGTCATGTACGTCTGTTGGTCCGTAGGTCTCAGCCTCATAATTCCACCATTTATCAGCAGATATCAATGAAATGGTGAGATGTGTCATTAGTGAACCGTCGTATAAATATGTTAAGGAAGTTAAGTGATATTTTTAAAGCTCGTACCTTGAACTGGGGGATGAATTTTTTTTTGGCCGTTTATCTCGGTTTATGGAGTATCATTGGATAGGGCTTTAAAATGCATTTGAGTTTTTTTAGTTAAGTTAATTAAGTTAAGTTTTTTTAATAGCCTTTTTTCGAAAATCTATATTTTTAGTTAATGGCTTCAAACGAGGAAGCGAGAGAACGAGGATAAAACTTTAGACCGAGTAACTACCCAACATTATTACTCACACACACACTGTTTTTTTTTTTCCACGTGTAACCGATGTGCCTCTAATATAAATTAAATAAAATTACTGTCCTCACACATTGCCGTACGGACAGTTCCAGAATGCGTTGGAATCCGCCGTGAGGAGGTGCCCTTAGCATTTTCACTGTATTTTATTACTCGATATGACACATCTAGTGAAGGGAACGGGATTCGTACCCATACTACGTCGAAGTTCTTCTGTCGCCATTGATGACGACCACAAACAAATGTGTTTCCACTCTGTATAAAAGTTACTAGTTTAAATTAAACCTGGTGATGACTCGACCTCGGGTGTCTCAAACCCGCCAGGCACTGTTCTCTTCAGGCTGTTGTATTTCCTCACTACATAAAGACTCACTCAAAAACTATTTTTCACATTCATTTCCAGGATTTCATCCTCTGGCAAAATATAATGAAGACTTTTCATTTCTTTAAACGTCGAGCGTTTTTGCTTTAATATTTCAATTTTATACCAACCACCGCTTACACCACTAAGAGTTTTGTATTCAATTACTGACATGGAAGTACAAACTGACAGTAATTTTGTTATAAAATTAAAACGTAAGTATCAAAAATAAATTATAGTCTAGGATCTCCAACCCTAAATTCTAATCATTTTAACAGCAACCCAAAAACGTACATTAACAATAGTATTTAAAAATACTTCTCGCTTTCAATGTTGGCAAACTCATCTTCTCCTGTAACTTTTAAACGTTGTGATTTAAAAATCTGAAAAACTCACATCGGAAGGCTTTATAAAAAATACCAATGATAATTGTTTTGAGCAAAATCGGTTCATAAGTTTTTTTAGATATCTCCAATAATTCTCATTCTACGGAACTCTAACATAAATGTACAACACGCACTTGGCCATATTTTTATTTATAAATTTGAGTTTTAATAGGTTATAAATTGTAACGGATTGTCTTAAAATATGCACAATTAAAAAAACACAACATGTGGTATTTCTCTACGTGTACAGTTATATGCCGATTTTTTCATTTTATTGAATTTCCAAATACATTGGATAGGTTTTATTAGTTTATGCTAATGAATTATCGTCAAAACTGTAGATTTGCGACATAACAGCAATTATTTTATGTTTTTCTAATCAGTACAGTTTTGTATTATTGTACTAATTTGCTTAATTTTTATATTTAAGAAGATATAACACTATTTCCTTTAATTTTTTTTAGTAAGATCTTGGGTTTATTTTACACCTATTTTTTTTTTAAAATGAATATAAATCTAACATTTACCCACAGCTTTTCCCGCCCGATATTCAGTTATAAGCGCGTGAGTACTAAATACTACGTTCAACCTAAAATTTAATTCAAAATTGAATTCAACATTTGCAATACTCCGAACTGTGTGTAAACAACACGCAATTTTTGGTTCTCTGTATTACAAAATTGTATATTCTCTGTCTTCTGTATTATTTGGCCGAGAGTATGTGGTCCATAGAAATTAAGCCTTTTTGGATATCGGCTTATTCGGGAGGCTAGAATTCGTCAAACCTGTGTTCGAGATGATTCGTAATGACCCTGAAAAACAGCTTATAGATATGACTCAGAAGCGAAATAGGTCTTTAGTTCTTCACGAAGATGAAGTCTTCTTTTTTAAGAAAAGTATTACTGCGCTTCTGCTTCAAGCTTCTAGCGTGGTGCCTACGAGGATAACATAATTAAAGAGCCTCTGAAGGTCTTTAAGTATCGGTGTTCCACCCGCTATCAGCAGCTCTGGTGTAATTTCATCATCGCCCGCCGCCTTATTGTTCTTAACCTGTTTCTAAGCCATTCTAATCTCATACAAGCTGATGTCCGGGAGATTTTCGGACAAATGCCTGGAAAACACTTTCTAGCCTCTATTTAGCTCTATAGCCTCTTCTATACGTAATGTGTTAAAGTGGCGTTTATCGCGTCGTATGGCTCTTGACAATTGTCTATTGAGCCGCGTATATTCGGACGTTTCAGACGAAGACTGCAATTTCATTTTGTCCCGTAACATCATAAGATTGAGAGTCTGATCAGACAGTTTCTGTGTTCTATTTTTGCGGCAAGCTTTTTAAAACTTAGGTCCAACCTCTTGGACAGTTTCCACTAGCCTGTCATTTAAATCATCCACAACTTCGCAATCTGCTACTCACTGAGAGCGGTTTTGAAGTTCGAGCTGAAAATGTTTGGGCTTCTGTATAGAGGCAATAGTTGAACGGAGCTTACACTTTATCAAACAGCTTATCTCTATTTCGAGGTTAATACTCAGCGTGCCTCTTACCATGCAGTGATCGCTGCCAGTTTTCACTTCGTCGCTAAATATTTGCTTTTAAGAAGTCAGGATATAGTAAATCTCGTTTTTGATCAAACCGTCAGGACTCATCCAGGTCCATTTTCTATGAGGTGACTGTTTGAAAAAAGAATGCATTATTAAAGAGTCCTTCTTTCTCCATACAGTCAACCAACCGCTGGTCTCTAGGGTTCCGTTGCCCAACTCCAAATTTCCTCATTTTCAGCTCATCGCAAATTCCAGTGCCCAGTTTTGCGTTGAAGCTCCCCATGACGACAGTGAATCGTATTGGGAAGGTATGTATGGCTTTGTCAATATCCTCATACATAACCTCAACCTCATCATCTAGATGTGCTGAAGTCGGTGCGTAAACCTGTAAGTAATAGTACCCTGCGGAAAAGTACCCAATCCGTTGGTACTTTGCGACGATAAGTAATAACAAACAAAATAACTTTGCAACTAAATATTAGTATGTAGTAGGTACCTGTGGATGTGTTCAAGCTATCGTAACTTGGTTTTCGTAATGCTTTCAATAAAATGTATATAGATGACGACACTTAAGCAGCATATTTATAGCGTTAATCATACAGTAGATGATTTGTTTTTGTTTGATATTAGATGTTATTTTTAGTAAAATATTAGTCATTATTAGCTATTAAATCATAGCAATCATGTCATTAGCATTAAAATCAAAAACTTTGTTTTAAAATTATATTCTTTTTGCTAATCATATTACATTTTTATTGATAGTATTTTTAATTATTGGTGTAGGTTATTTGTTTGGTATGTGCAGTTATAAAAAAATGTGCCATTATTTAAAAAAATATATATACATACAGTTATTAAAACATATGATACAAAAACCGTATTTATTGAATTTTTTTTTACTAGGTTTTAGGCGTCCTCGGTAAAATAGAGGCATATCTATTATCGAAAAGATAATTTTTAATAACATTATAATAATTGTCTTATTGTCTTTAACACCCTATCAGAGCAACTAACATCAACTACGGCTCGTATGCGTCTGCCGGACAAAAAGCTAGGCACCCATTGACACAAACCCTTGGGCACTCCGCAAGATGGCAACTTTTAATAGAAGACCCCGCTGCCAAACCCGATTGAACGCCTTCAGGCCAATAGCTTCCCCTATCTCTCAAGTGCAGTTAGTGAAGATCAATGTGTGAGATACACTAGAAGGTCACCAGTCGAGCAACCGTGGCGAAAGCCATATTGACGGTGACTGACTAGGTCGCTGTGTGTTGATCACATGCTCCATAACCTTGGAGAGGAGGGAGGTAATAGCGGTTGGCCTATAATTTGATGGATCTAATCTATCGCTCTTTATGGGTAGATCAGCGCCTTTGTCGTTCATATTCGAGTTTGAGGCAAAGAGACTGCCCAGTAGATCTGCTTTCTCTTTTGCACTATGGGCCAAGTCACTATCGGTCTTCAGCTCTGGTCGTAGCGAAGACTGGCAGGAGTTCCCTTCAGCAGCTTTAGCAAGCGACCAGAATATCTGTCCAGACGTGTAGTCTGCAGAAAGTCCAGTATGGAGTTCGTATGGTCCTCTATATCTGGTATGCTCGTTAGAGAAAGTACGAGCTGAGAGTATCCACAGGTCAGAAAAAAGTCATGGGCAGATATCCCTGCGTAGTTATTGGTTCGAGAACTGAGCCACTAGAATAGAATATTGCTGTAGAACTTTATCAGTCGTCTTACTCAAGTGCGTGAAAAGTCGAGCTACGTCCGTGTCACTGCTATAGGTACGAGTATGGCCGCCGTGATCTACGCGCACCTACAATATCGACAGGTCCCTTTATTCAAGGTTGTGAAGGCGGTGACAGCAGATATCCTTCCAGAAGAACATACAAACACCGGCACTAAAGAAGATGGTCGGCTGCGTAGTATAAAGGTGGTGGTGGAATGCGTTAAGAGGATATATCACAACCAAGCGAATGCAGAAAAAGGTATTTGAAAAGCAGATGCTGTTGCTCTAGGACCCGATCCAAGATACGGAAGTGCGATAAGGACAACTGCACCTAGGGCTGTTTTACGTAGTCTTAATCATCAAAATCGGGGTATCGAATTTTTCTTTTTTATTTTCTTCTTATAAATCTCAACTAAATTTAATAAATATTAATCTTAAAAATCTTAAAGGTAATGTGTTATTCAGTGTCTGTGTGTTTCGGTTTTGTAAAAAATAGTGTTCATATTTGTATAGTCTAAAAATGTCATTAAAAACATTTTTTTCAACTTTTGCAGAGCCTCAGTTTTTCAGCGGAAAGGCATTTTAAAAAAAGCAAAACACACAAATATAGTGATTATGCATATCTATCATATGTTAAAAAATAATAGCTATAATACCAAAACCCAAGGAGGAAACAGGGCAAGACATAAGTATGGGGAAAAACAGCGAAATATTTCCTTTTAAGGTTGGTATCAATCAAATCAAATCAAACAATATTTACTCAAATATGTTTTCGAGAACACTTTTGAATCGTCTATAAAATGTAAACAATGTTTATTTATGCCAAAAAGAGATGGCAAGAAGTTCTATTTAAAGTAATAATAAAATACTTTGATAATCAGCTAACAACTATAGCATATGTATTGAAACACTTAGTAAGTAATAAAAATAACATAGTAAGCTACCAAAAGCAAAGTCAAACACATGTCATTCTCAATTTTTTTTTGTTTTTTTGTAGCATAAGGGGCGTACCATGTGGAGCGTCAAATATCGTCAATCGTGTTAAGGAATTCAGATATTTAAGAGTACTCCGATATTTAATAGAATGAATATAATAAATATTATAAATGCGAAAGTAACTCTGGCTGTTACCTTTTCATGCTCAAACCGCTGTACCTAACAAGATGAAATTTGGCATTACGGTAGTTTCAGTCCCGGGGAAGGACATAGGTTATTTGAAAACTTCAAGTATTAGTCGGTTTTTTTTTCCATAATTGAGGAATTGCCGTTGAAATCCTACACCGATGACCGAATTTAGGGCAGTTGGAACCGCGAACAAAAGCTAGTATATTATAAATGCCATAGTATGTCTGTTCGTTTTTGCCTGCATGACGTCACAATGGAGCAACCAATTAAAACTTCGCACAGGTATAATTGAAGAGACGGAGAAAGACATAGGCTTAACTTTTATTCCGTAGAAATAGAAGTTTATGCAGGAATGACTGAATTTCACGTGCATGAACTAAAGCCACATTTAGAGCTTGCTATTGCAACTTTCTTACTTTATATAATTTGGGAGTGGTTGCAGCTGTTGGCAACAACTATAGTACATATATAAATTTATACATAAAAACACACATAAATGCTTTTCCGGGCCAGCGCCATCTGCCGGGCTGATTAGTAAATCTAAACCATCCAGGGCGCCACCCAAACGCATACAAAAAAAACATTTAAATCGGTCCAGCCGTGTAGTAGGAGTACAGTGACATACAGACGTACAGTAGAATTACATAAATATATAAAGATATATATATATATAAACTTACATAGATACCAGTTTAATAATATAATAAATATAGTATTAAGTCAGTTGTTAGTCAGCCGTTTTACCGGGTCTCCCTGACCACCGCACTAGGACGCCGAGCAATTATAGCAACGAGCACTACCGGTCCACTGCTGGCCACGCAGCGAATACTCGTCAGCTCTGGCTACCTTTCTCACCACCAGGAACACAACAACTACTCACTACTAGTTACACAAATAACAACCAGTTATTTGGCCACGGTCTTCTGTAAGGTACTTTCCATGTTAGGGCTGCTTATTCGAGCGAGTAATCACTGGGCCTATCTTAATTGTTTAGGCGATTCAGTAGGGCGAGTTAAAAGGGATTTACTAGAGGTTACTAAGGACCTTCCCCCTTCTGCTATATGCGTTCTTCGGAGCGAATGTTTATAATAGGGCAATTTCCCCTTTTGGCGAAACGCTTATTCTACAAATACTATCCCTATCTTTAGTTACCCTGGTATACCTACTTTAAGATGATGGAGATTTCAGATATGGATAAAATAGCATCTTCTCACAGTTAAATAATTGCGGCCAATAAATTGCACCGTTTTCTGGACATCCGACCAAACTATCTCAATCAGTATAGGTTAGCTGCAAGCTATCTCAGTAATAACCCAAGTACAAAAATCGCATCTCTACGGCTTGAACTTAACGACCAATCAGTAACATCCCAATGTAAAAAATCTTTGCTGCGAAATACTGAACACTGCAGCGGATTCCAAGGCAGCATTCTGACTTCCTTCATCCTCAATCAATTAAAACAAGCCCCGGGCAAAAATTTTAAACTACCTCACATAATTTACTGATTTAAGTTACCATGGATTTCAGATTCACACAAGTTGAAATTCGGAGTTTTTAGCAAATTTTATACAAAAACCCGTTTTTAATATGACTCTATTTTATTTGATAAATATTAAGTTTATTGTAAAGCTACTGCATGCCATTAAGGTAGATTGTCTGTAACATTATAGAAGTCACAAATAGTATATAACTACAACATTTCTAATTATGTACCTTCTATAACCTTTGTATAAGTGTACAAATCTACACTAACTATATATAAACAGGAAAAAATTGTAATTTAGGAATAAGCTTTATTAAAGAAATTTATGACGATAACCAAATTCAGCGAAGGCGAAGCCGCAGGAAAAAGCTACTTTTATATATGAAAATCAAAATTTAGTTTTTGTACAAAACGAATAAAATACCTATATGGCTGTTAAAAGACATAATTTATTAAGTGTGGTATTCAAAATAGCTCAATTAATGCCACTCCTGTACATATTCAAATATTTATTTAGTTATGTATACTATCCTATCCTATCCTATCCTATCATAAGTAAGTGGGTGTTATAAATATTAAATGTCTTTTTGACATCTAAGTGATAAAACTGACACTTACGATTTAGTAGAATTTTAGATTAATATATGTAAATAACACAATCCGAAATCATATTTATAATTCCTACTGTAACAGCACAATCATAGGTAAAAGAAACCCCTTTAGATTTTTATGGATGTTATCAATAGTTGATGTTAATAATTAATAAATGTTAGTTTTGGTCCTAAGTTATAATTACGTTTTACTTTTCCTAGTAAATTATCGGCTTAATATTAATTTATATACGTTTTACTTTATATTACTCGTTAATAGTGTCATTACGTGCAGGAAAAGCGGGTGCTAAGACCTTGATTACTCCCACGGGCTATTTCTTAGTAAATTTTTTTTATATAAGTTTTTAGAACTCATGGACAGTTATGACCCACCTATTCTATCAAGCATGTATAAAAGCTATCTATTTTAAATTTGAACTACGCGCACACTATAAGTTTTAACGTCAGCTAAAACTTTTTAATGGGGTTAAAAATCCACAGATCTCAAATAAGGTACCAATCGTATGTGGCGCCAAATTAGCTGGTAAAAAAAGCCTAGCAGATCGTGTTGACGTCAGCTTTACTCTACCACTAAGATTCTTTTACATACTAATTTGGCGCAACTTACGATTGGTACCTAATAAGTAATCTGTGGATTTTCAACCCCATTCATAAATACTCTTGATATCTAACGCCATCTGACATTGGCGTTGTTTTCTCTACTTCTACTCCCGCTATTTCATAGAGTTCATAGAATCCAATGACACACTAACGCACCGCGCTACGTACGCGTCTATTCTGTCAAGTCTGTATAAAAGCGGCATCTGTGGTTCAAGACATGAACTACGCGCCAAGCGAACAATGAGAAGTTTTTATTAGCCAAAATGTTTTAATTCATAAATTTTATGAATCTATCTGGCGGTGGATTTGTTTTCTCTACATTTATTCCCGCCATTTCAATTGTGTTTTAGTTAGTTTATATTTTTGTTTATTTACTGAAATTACAAACCCGAGTCATCAAAGCCTTAGGCTTCTAAACAGCCTCTCGTTAGTAATTTTCTTCTTTTTGCCCTTAATACACAATGTAATTACTATATTCATCTCATAATATGATAAGTAGTGACCTAGCTTTTATTTTGCGTTGTATTGACTTTGTTAGTATTATTGTTTAGTCAGGCCTAAGGACATATTCCACTCGCTGGCCCGGAGTTAATTGGCAGACGTCGAGCTAGTGGCAAAATTGACTGTCAGAATGTCCAAGCCACCCATTAGGCTTCTAACTTGCCTTAACGACTGCTGTTATATGATAACATCCTAGACCGGCGATTTAACATGCTCTGTGATCCACAGATGAGCACAATTTAAATAGCATAAAAGATACATTCTATTACGCGTTCAATGGAGAGACACACTATGTCCTTTCGGTCTTAACACTATATTATTATTAACAATATTTACTGTTTTTTTTTCGAATAAAGGCAACGAACGCATTATGATTGGGGAATCTAAACATTAATTCATGTTCACTTAGCCAATGCTCAGTTACACACAACATATTTATATTATGCATTTGCAAAAATAGCTGTATTTCCAATTCCTTGCCAGACATGCCTTGTATATTTTGATGAACGAAGTTAAGAAAACATGCATTGTCTGTTGTTAAACGACTCAGTTTAAATTATGATTTCTAATAGGAACTGACAGGGTGCAACTAATAACATCAGTACTCTGAGACATAGCACTAATGCTGGAGGGGTCAATATACTTCTTATTTTTTCTTAATTATTTCTAAATCATGTATATTCAAAGCTAACAACATAGCTATTTTTCATCACCATTTCGTAAGCATGGACATACCAGCCAGTGTCAATCTAAGATTTTAAATAAATTTATTTATGTCAAAATATAAAATTGCATCGTAATGACGATGAGTCAAGTTATACAGATGTGCATTCATGTCAAAAATGTTAAATTGCAGTAGAGCTCGAAGAATATGGAAAACAGTTACACCTTGTTTTATTGTGTAACTCCAACAAGGTACCTACTCCCTGTATTATAAAATATAATAATAACATTGTTGTAGTACTATTTAGTTCACTAGCAGATATGTTTTTATCAACTTGACCAAAGGAGACACTTGGTGCAACAATGTTGTTGTACAAACAATATGGCATAACATGTGACTCGCGAAATATTTCTCCAAATGTAATAAGATGTGGTTATAAACATTTGAAACATCTAAATATCCAAATAAAGATTATGATTTATAAATATTGCTGTAGACGAGTCCATCAAATATTTCTTCAAGTTGAGATGAATAATAAAGTGGAAGCGTTTTGCAATATTTTAGTATAAGGTGATGACACCTACATATCTATGTAAACTTGAGAAATAAAACAGTATATATATACAATACTACTCAAAAGTGATAATTTAATAAAAGTATTGTTATTTTAGCTAGAAGCCAAATTTCGTTTAAAATTAAACTAATTAATTGTACCCCAAATAAATCCATGACTAGTTTATTTTGTTTAAAAAGCTTAAAGAGCTTATATGAAAAACTTTCATATCTAAGAGAAAAAAAAGAATGGAAATTAAAAAAATCCGTACCGCCCGTGTTACATTACAATGGTTTTTCATCACATTTTTGGGTAAATAAATTAAAATATGAGGCGAAAAAACCTAATACTTAAAAATTTAATTTACAATTTTTGAAATCACAATAGAAGTTTTTCAAGATACCTTATTGTGTAAGTATTAATCGTCAAGTGCTTCATAAATATTTTTTCTACATTTTTTCCCGAAAGTACCTTCGATTTTTTAACCACATATACATCTGACTTTCATTTCAGCAAAAAATCAAATTTTATATACCGCAAAATATTTATGGAAGTTTTGGACTTGAGAGTGCTCTTCAACATAGATTAAATTGCCCTTAGGGAAGACGGTTTGTAATTGGCAATTTCCCCAAAGTAAGCTAATAGGACATTCTCTGAAAATGAAATTGTTTTCTTCTTGTTTGTCTAAGGAATAAAACTAGCGTATGCGGTTAAGAACCTACTTGTCTTAAGGCTTTGGTGGAAATACGTTTAAATTTATTTCTTGAGCCTCATTAACAATATCTGACGGACGTCATTTATATTAAACTCATGTGACGACGAAGAGATTTTTCTTTTGTAAGTTGTAAATAAAGAAACTAAACAACATAAAAATGGTGGGAACACAAGTGAAGCCATCTAGCGATATCTAGAGAAATTATGAAATAAAAATTTTTGGCTAACGTTAAAACTTTTTGGTCGCTAGTGTCGTTAAAAGTTCACACCATTTAATATGACGACTGCAGTTTTGATTTTTGACCACCGGGTCATAAAAGTTTGTTGCATTATAATTCTATCTTAAACAACAGACGGCGTCTTGGTAAAGCCTACGTACTGTTTTACCGTACAAGTATAAGCGAGCACGGTGCGTTAAACGAAATAATGTGGGTTTTATAAACTCCCGCTTTGCCTTGAGGAAAGAAAAAAAAAAGAAAAAGCCTGTAAGAGTAATTAAGTTCTTAGCACCAACTTTACCAGCACGTAATGACACTATTGACGAGTAAGAGTGATGAAAAATATCTATTTGCACCCGGATACTAGCTTGGACCTCTTGACTCGGTTCAACGACAATCTGTGAGAATTGTCGACGATCAGACTCAAGAAAGAAGTTATTGGATTTTTGAAGGGTCGGCAACGCGCGAGTGATACTTCTGATGTTGCAAGCGTCCATAGGCCACGGTGACCGCTTACCATCAGGCGGGCCGTGTGATTGTTTGTCACCTTGGTGGTATAAAAAAATATTTGATTGTTTGTTATGAATAAGCTCAAAAACTAGTGCACCGATTTTAAAAAAATATTGTACCATTAGAAGCCGCCACTATCCCTCATGAACATAGGCTACTTTTTACCGCGGGAAAATGCTTGATTCCTACGGGAAAACGGGTAGTAAGAATTATCCTTCCGTACTTATCTTTTTCACATAACTTCTAAACGGCTGAACCGATTGGGTTGAAATTTTTAAGAGTATTTCGATGGTTTTCTGGATTATTTAAAAACCCAATTGGACTCGGTAGGTGACGCTGCTGTCGGTATGTCAACTACTTAACGGCTTGACCTTGGTTTTAAAGAAGAAAGATTTGTTTGTTTGTTTTTAGGGTTCCGTACCTGAAACGTAATTAGGAACCCTATTACTAAGGCTTCGCTGTCCGTCCGTCCGTCTGTCACCAGGCTGTATCTCATGAACCGTGATAGTTACACAGTTGAAATTTTCACAGAAGATGTATTTCTGGTGCCGCTATAACAGCAAATAATAAAAAACAGAAAAAAAAATATATTTAAGGGGGCTCCCATACAACAAACGTGATTTTTTTGCCATTTTTATAGATAATCGTACGGAACCCTTCGTGCGCGAGTCCAACTCGGACTTGGCCGATTTTTTTCTATAATTAAGGAGTTCCCATCAGAACCTACGCCGATAACAAAATTTAGGGCGGGTGAAGCCGCTGGCAGCAGCTAGTAGTCAATAAATATAATTAATTATTTCTTTATTAATAGTATTTACTATTAAGATAGATAAAATAAAATACAACTGCAATGGAACATATTTTAATTTTAAAACCCATGATATTTACTGCATATTTTAAGATAAAGATATCACAGAGGTATATCTATAAAACGTAGGTATCTAAAGATATATTTAAACAAAATGATGCAATGTCGTAACTATGTCTAGTTTCGGAATGTATTTTTGTAGTTATTATTGTTTATGCATTTTTATCTCTTTAGTAAAATGCTAAATTTTTCCGGTTCCGGTTAACTACAAATAAAACGAAACTACATAACATAAATATGGTAATAACGTAATAATATTTGTTTTCACCTTTCAGCGTAGAGACTATGGGATCATGAGGTTCACATTTCAACCGGTCTTATTAAGGTATCGAGTGATAGAAATGCTGTCTGATGCTTAAACAGAGGATAAGAATTGCTATTCAAAGAAGTAACACAGTTTCCTCGGTACAATTCCCGACGACAGCGATTTAGTAATTTTTTTTTGTAATATGTTAATGAACAAGTAGCCTTCATATTATTTAATCAAGTATTAGTTTATTATTTTTCTTCTTTTTACTTTTAGTTTAATCTTATTTTTTGTGTGTAAAAATAGTTTTAGTATTTGAGTTACAGTAGTATGACAGTACATGTCATATAATGTATGTTTTAGAATCAAACAATATTTAATAAACATAATTTATCACAAGTGCTAATTATTAAGTCTTGGCTTTATGATCAAAACTAAGTAGGTATATGTAAATATATTTGCAAGTAAACGATTTGGAAGAATATCGTCGAGAAATTTTTAATTTTTGTCCATATTGTAAATACTTAATAATCCATGACGTAACTTAAATGATCAAAGGTCTTCATCATATATTTAAGTAGCTAATAACACTATTTTTTGTAGGTACAAATGTTGTTTTTAGAAAGTGAATCAATATTATGTAGGCACCTATCTTTTTAAAATGTGCCATAAATTTAGACTGATTGACATTGGAGATTAAGGGCTTAAAAAAACTAGTAACGATGGGCTGTGGGAATCGTCGACTATCCCAAACTCACTAGGGGTATCAGACCCTTAGAAGAGTCTTTGTCTCCCTATGTGTGTTCTGCCGCTGGTTTAATAGGATCTGTTATGGGGGATTGTTCGCCATCGGCCTGTAATTCATTAGAACCTATATGGTCTCGTACAGTGCTATTTCACAGCAACTTTCTCTCACAAACACTTAGGTTGTGGCATGAGCCCACTGCCTAGGTTTTCTCTAATGACTACAGTATGGGGTTCTTGAAGAAAGAAGTTAGAATTTTTAAGGATTGACAACGCGCGAGTGACTGTTTACCATCAAATCAGGTGGACCATAAGCTTGTTTGCCACCTTAGTGGAAAAAAAAGAACATTACAACTTCCAAGTAGATTTTGCAGTTCCTTTGTTTATAGTTTCAAACTGCTACTGTGGTAGCATTACCTATTCTGTAGTCCTATTAGTACAAACGCTAGTCTTTATTTTATTTTTTTATACCCCACTAAGGTGGCAAACAAGCACACGGTCCGCCTGCCAGAAGTATCACTCGCACGTTGCCGTCCCTTTAAAAATCGAATAGCTTCTTTCTTGAAGAACCCCAAACTGTAGTCCTTAGACAAAACCTTGGCAGGAAGCTCATTTCACAGCCCAAGCATTCGCGGGAAGAAGTTCCTCTGAAACGGCACTGTACGGTGACGATTTCGGTTCTAAAGTGTGAGAATAAACTCCCTGCCAATAGCGAGCGGTGCGATGGTAGAAAGTAGCCGTGGGCATCATTTCGAACAATTCCTTAGAATACATCCCATTGCACAAGCGGTAGAACACACACAGAGAGGCAAAGTCTCTCCTCAGCCTTAAGGGTTAGACACGGCAAGTGAGTTTGGTATCGTCGACAATTCTCACAGCCCGTCGATGAACCAAGTCAAAAGGTCCAAGCTGGTATCCGGGTGCACCTGCCCAGAGATGGCAGCAGTACACCATATGGGGCTGAACTTGCGACTTGTAAAGCAGCAACCGCTGCCCCGACGTGAAGTACTGCCTCGCTCTGTTGAGTACACGCCAGCTTCACCTTATCTTGTAAATGATCTCGGAACTGAAGATCGCTGGAGATGTGAACACCAAGAATCCCAATGCTCTTGTATTCTGGAATTGTGGGACTACAGTGAATGGGATTTTCTTAGCGGTGAACGCGCAGACTTGTGTCTTTGTAGGGTTGAATCGGACCAAGTTTGCCCGTCCCCAGTCACAGACCTTGGACAGTGTGGTCTCGATTTGAGACACAAGTTCTCCGCAGTTTTTCTCCACAACGGAACGAGGTATGTTTGCACGACCCGTGTAATAAGCGTCTCCAGTACTAACTGCTATCTGCATAGCAATGTATGTTGTTGATGTCCAACATGTCATTGAAATGCAGTAGAAACAGCGTAGGAGTCAGCACAGAGCCTTGTGGGATACCAGCATTAATGTCCATGCTTTCAGAGCAACTACCGTCAACTACGGTTCATATGCGTCTGCCGGACAAAGAGCTAGCCACCCATCTGCACAAACCCTCGGGCACTCCGTAAGATGGAAACTTCGATAGAAGACCCCGGTGCCAGACCCGATCGAACGCCTTCGCTATGTCCAGGCTACATGCGAATGCCTCCCGCTGACTCTCAATGGCTAGTGCCCATCGGTGTGTCAGATAGACGAGAAGGTCACCAGTCGAGCGACCGTGGCGAAAGCCATATTGACGGTCACTGACTAGGTCGTGTTCTTCTAGCTATCTTAGAAGCTGTGTGTTGATCACACGCTCCATCACCTTGGAGAGGAGAGAGGTAATAGCGATAGGCCTGTAATTCGACTGACCTGATCTATTGCACTTTTTGGGCACCAGATGCACATTAGCAGTCTTCCACGAAGACGGAAATTGCCTAGTATAGAAGGAAAGCGCGAAGAGGCGCGTGAGTACAGGACATAACTCAGGAGCACACTGCTTAAGCACCACTGCTGGTATACCGTCTGGCCCACTCGACTTATGAACGTCTAGAGAAAGCAACGCCCGCCGGACCTCCTGCTGTGTTATGACTATTATCAGCATGGTCTTACCGCACCACGGTATAGTAGGCTACTCCTTGATCTTATCCTGGCTCAGCTGTGATATTTGAAATGAACTCAGTCACCTAATTAACACTTTGTATTTGATACATATACTACAGCCTAAGACTGTATGTGACTGTAAGAATCGCGAATACCTTAAATGGTTGCGAGTTCACTTACGCAGAAGCTTTAGGATTCTCTATGTCCTTGATTTAATTCTATATTTTTTTTTCTGTTTCTTTATTTATAAAAAAAGGCTTAATTACTAAACTTAGTGTTCTGCCATACTGCTGAGTAAAAATGGATAATTTGTTAGATTGGTACAATACAAATTAACAAATTTAGATCAAATACAGTTTTGTTTTTAGTTATGTATGTAATGCGAATTTCACAATGGACAAAAACATCGAACAAAGAGTTTGTCTTAAATTTTGCATCGTCAATGGAATTTCGTGTTTGGACTCACAGAAAAAGTTACAAAAGACTTACGGTGAAACGACTTAATTAAAAACACGTGCTTATGAGTGGTAAAAAGCTTTCAAAAGCGGTTGAGATGTGATGAAAGATTTGCCTCGCTCTGGTAAGCCATCAACGACTTCAACTGAAGTTATCGCAAAAGTGAAGGAAATAATAACTGAAAATCCTCATTCAAGTTTGAGAGAGATAGCCGCTGAACTTGTCTCACGATTCTATTCGTACCATTTTAAAATATGAATTGGGTATAAAAAATATTGCCGCTCGGCTGGTCCCAAAAGATCTGAATTTCCTCTAAAAACTCAATCGCATAAGAGTCACTGAGGATATGCTAGAACAAGTCAATTTCGACCCAACATTCATGAAACTTATTGTTACTGGTGAGGTGACGTAGGTTTACGAGTTTGATATGCCAACTGGTCAACAAGCTTTGGAGTGGCGCCTTCCAACTGAACAGACACCGAAAAAACCACGCAAAAGTCCATCCAAAGTCAAAGTCATATTGACTGGTTTCTTCGACTATCGCGGTGTTGGGCGCTCGGAATTCTTGCGGTAAATTAAAAAAAAAATGAGCTTTATGCGGCGTTTAAGAGAGCAAATTCGGCGAAAAAGGCCAGATTTGTGGAAAGAATATTTTTCGATTTTGCACCATGATAATGCGCTTTCGCACAAGGCCATCATTGTGAAAAATTTTTTGAATAAAAACTCAACAGATACCAGCGAGCAATCACCTTATTCACCAGATAGGGCTCCAGCCGACTTTTTTTTTTCCTTATCTCAAATTACCACTTCGTGGCACCCGTTTTCATTCGGTAGAAGACACAAAGGAGAATTCGCGTCAAAACATAACTCAATTCCGGAAAAAGCGTTTAACAAATATTTTGATGTTTGGATTATTAATTGGGGTAAGTATATCGTTTCTGAAGGAGCGTACTTTGAAGGCTATAAAGTAAATACGAATGAATAACTAACATTATGTATTATTGATCTTTCCTCGGTACTTTCTTGACAGAGTAGTATACTTATACTATCTGTATACTTATATCTATGCATATAAATATAAATATTTAAGAAAATACATAGAAATAAAAATTTAAATGAAAATATTCTTACAATGATATACTTAACTTGTGTGGGCACAAATAGTTTTCTGTATTAAAACATTATTTAGGTAGGTATTTAAAAATTACAAAACTTAAATCAATTAACTACTGAAACTCTTATGTTAGGTACTTTTTGTTTATTTGAACAAAGTTTCTGAAAATTCCTATGAAAAACAGATATCATTTTCTAGGTACAGACAATAAGGTTTCGCTTCTTTTTCCTACATGCTACTTCTTACTATCCCACGACATCGTACTGGGATAAGTAAGTTTATGTTTAAAATGAAAACATCTATAATGTAAATACATTTTAAAGCAGCTGTTTGAGCGAAATTATTTTTATATTTTTTTTTGGTTCCGTAGCCAAATGGCATATGACATAACGTACTAACCAGTTTTTTAAGTATTTAGTTTGAATAGATCCCAAAATCGAAATTGAAATTTGTGTTTTCCTTATTGTGAAATCATTTATAAGTCAAAAAGTCAAATTTACATTTAATATTTAAGTAATGATAGGAACATTTGACCAACCTATGACTCAGTGTATAATGGCCTTGTTAGTTTAGGTTCCGGTTTCAGATACCGGTATTAGTGATATTATTTTACCATGCTTACAAGAATGTTAAGGCCCTCAAGAAAAGTCCATCTAACTCCAATGAGAATTGATTATAAATTTAATGCTAACCTTGCATTATGTACCATTCAATTCTTACCCGGGTGTTGATGGCAATGGACTTGGGAACGATTACCACCAATTAAACAATCGCACTGGATTCGCTTGATTACTTAATACAAACAGTTGCCCATCAAAGGCGTCTAGACAGAGCATGTGGTAAGGTGCACGGAGAGATGAGGGGCGTTCGCACCTGACCTATGTCGTCACATATACTGTCGGATTTGTCAAAGGCAGTAACTGACTGTATGAATAAATTAATATTTAGGTTGTGCTATCAGTACCATTTTTCCATTAATAAAAACACGTTTCAACTAAAGATAAGTTCTCACTGCAACAGTTAGGACTAATTTATTTAATTTAACTTATTATTATTTAATATCATAATTTTATTTTGTTACTTATGGTCTAAAATTGAACCACTAGAATAATTTTTGGTTCGGAATTAAAAAATTCAAAAATTTCCAGAACAAATTGATACTTTTGAATCTTTTTCAAAACATTTTTTATATATCTTTTATATAAGCAACTACTCATTCTAAAATGAAACTTATTGTCTCATTAAGAATCTAATTGCTTACACAGCTTTTTGTACGAGTAAGAGAATGCCAGTATGCCACAGGGGCCCTAGTTATCTCTTACACTGTTTGTAACATATATATCAATATCATTTTAACCTTTTTAAATACTCATATTTATATGTTCAACTGATCTTATGCCATAAAGTGAATCGATTGTGGAACACAACAAATATTTCTTACTCAAGTTGAATAACAGTGCTCAGTTAAGTAAATACAATAAGGCGGATATGCGATTTTTCAACCATAAAATCTTTATTTTTTAATTCAGGTCTTCAGATATAATTGTTATCATTAATTCTTATCCTAAATTATACTGTTATACTAGTCAAGTCTGGTATCAAAACTTCAATGGTAACTAAAAATATATATTAAGGGCGCGTTCGATTTGGGATAAAAAGTTCCCACATTTGATACTTTTCACACTTTTGATAATCCTTTTGGCCAGTCTTGCCACCAACAACTATCGTTCGTGTAGTTTTGAAACGTTACTAGCAAAAGTTTTGGTTGCAAAACGAATGTTTGACGTACGCACACGACGATAACAACACACACACTACCATAAACAATGAATATGTATAGGCTCCTCCAAATATAGGTGTAAAGTTTCATCATCCGGCGGCAAAAGTGACAAAAATTACAAAAATATCGTAAATAAATGCATGACAGTTTATTAAAGATGATCCTCAAACATTGATATTTTTGATACCAATGCTGGTCGAACGGATGAAAGGTGACAAAATTAACAAAAATAGTGTTATATTATCCCAAATCGAACGCGCCCTAAATGAATTAAGTAAAACTAAAGTAAGGAAGCAAGGTGAAATGAGAACTGTTTGATCCGATGCGATACTAATCGCTATCTTATGATACGGTATAATCAGATTAGTGTCTAAAATTGATTAGAAACTTTTAATTTTAAATTACAGGTAGTTTAAATAATTTAAATATAGAGTAATCATTTAATTCAATTTTTAATTACTGATGTCATCGTTTAGGTTATAATTAGTAGCTCATTGACATAGTTGACTAATAAAATATTAAAAATTAGAAAAATTTGCACTTTGAGTTTAACGTATATGACTTAACATGTTTGGAACTAAATACAGCAAAAAATACACCTTATTAATCTAAAATAATAAAAAAGAAATAACGAAATTATTTATCGTTAGATATAGGTCCTAGGACTATTTAATATCTAATGTAAATTTCTAACACGAGCCTATCAAACACGGAAATTAGTTTTTAAAAGTTTTAAAATTATTATAATATCGAAATAAATTATCACGAAAAAATCTTTAAATTATTAATTACATAATTATTACTTAATCACATTCCTTATTGCATATACGTCAGACTAATAAATTTTTTAAATGTTTTTGTAATGCGTACTCTAGGAAGATTTAGTACTATAATATTAATAACAATTTTGCGAACCAACGCATGTTATTTGCATTTTTTTTGTTGGTAACACAAAAACATTTATAATTTATTCTATTATTTTTAATGTAAGTTCTTCAAATTATAGAAACTCCATGCCTAATTTCAGCTTAAGTTTATTATTATAATTGTTTTTCTATTTTTATAATCTTACACGCGAATTAAGCATTTATCTTTTCGGTTCCCGTCGTTTAAGGGTAAACGCCGCAGATTGTTTTAATACAAAAAAAAAATTGACATAAATTCCGAAGTTCCCTGAACATTACTTTTTTTTCTATTTTTTGATTTCAAAATGTTTGCAAAGGAATCAGAATTTCATGTATAACTTTAAAAAAATAATAGCTTATTAGAATCTCATAAAACCAAAAACCGCGAGTACTTAATTTTTTGTTCTTTTTTCTTAAATATTATGGCAAATCCATTTTGTATGAAAAACAATCTACGGCGTTTACCCTTAAAAGACGAGAACCAAAAAGGTAAATGCTTTCTTCGCGTGTAAGACTCGAAAAATATAAAAAACAATAAAAATTATAACTGTTCTTACCTATAGTATCTAATACTTACCTAATTAAAGTTACTATCTTACAAATATATGATCTGCTAAACTTAGGGGCGTCGGTTCAATTCTCAACAGGAGACAAACATTTATGTGATGAAAATTTGTTTTTTTCTTGAATCTTGGTGTATGTATTTAAAAAAAATGTATATTTTTTATTATTCATCAACGTCGTGGCCCAGCGGTATTGATATAATATCTAAAAATTTGGAAACAGTTTGGGTTCAAAGTACAATCAGAACGCCATATAGTCTGCATGTTATTTATTTATTTTCGATGAAACTAAGTGTTATTGAGTTTTCGAGGTTGTAAGATTCAAAAAAAAAATCGACTTTATAAAATTCAAAGTTTGATATTCTTTTTGGGCACCGGGTGCACATTCGCAGTCTTCCAAAAACACGAAAATTGCTTCGTGTGGTAGGAGAGCGCGAAGAGGCGCGTGAGTACAGAACACAACTGTTTAAGCACCACTGCTGGTATAACGTCTGGCCCACTCGACTCATGAACATTTAAAGAAAGCAATGACTGCCGGACCTCCCGTTGTGTTATGGAGATTTCCGGCATGGTCTTACCGCACCACGATATAGTAGTTTGTATAGCGCCTTCGTCGTTCATATTCGAGTTTGAGGTAAAGAGACTACCAAGTAGATCGGCTTTCTCTTTAAATTCAAATTCAAATTCAATATAATTTATTCAGTTTAGGCTACAATAATTGAGCACTTATGAATGTCACTACGCCATCAGTTCGTAAGTCTACAGGGCGGGAGACCTTGTAATGAGAAGAACCGGCAAGAAACTCAGCAAGGGCATTTCTTTTCTCCCTTTCTCTTACAGCGTCCAATTCAAATATTGGAAAATGCCCTCCCTATCATAAAAGGACACTTTCCATTACAGCAGCATTTTAGCACTATGGGCCAAGTCACCAGCGGTCTTACGCAGTGGAAGATGGTCATAAAAATGGATTATTAATTACAGGACATCGGTGTCAAATGTGTGCACTATCAACTTTTCAAATCCCAAATGTTTTACAATCTATACCATAAGGAACAAATCGTGTGTCAGCTTCCTCATGATAGGATTGCAAGTGGTCAATATTTCGATGGGGGTTCGTGCTCACGACTTTGGCTTCAAGAAAACCTGCAGAAGTCAGTAGTTCGTAATTCGCGTCAAGATTCAAGGCTTGTTTAGTAAATCCTATGGACCGAAACACAAAAGTAATGAAACGATCCCACTTCCTGGTCAATGAAATCTATTGAATGCCCTCGTTTTGAAAGAGTTCTAGATTTGATAGATACCTTGTTATATTGATCAAATAGGACAAAAATACTTCGACATTCAATTTATTGGAATCCTAAGTTAAATGCTCATAAGTATACGTCATTGAAATGACCAAAAGTGATTGTACTTTTTTGTTTTCCAATAGCTGGTATTAAAACAAATACACGTAAAGTTTACACAAGGCAAACACCTCCTTGAATCGCTGGATACCATTTTCTGTTTCTTTTCTTACATTTGCGCTATCTTCAGACTGGCAAATAAGGCAAAGATTCCAGTTTATTTCAGCTTTTTCTTTTCACTTAGGTAAACTAACCGAACCGACAGCACCTAATTCCATGTTTACTTGCTATCTGCTTTATACATCGGTATGTAACTTAAAGTGTAGGATAAGTATGTATTATTTATTAAGTTTCTAACACAACCAAATAAAAAACTTTTTAACACAAAAAAACAACCGGCTTCAAAAAGATGCACTAAAAAGGTAAAAATAATTACTAATTTCCAAAAATCCTTTTTAGTGCATCTCTTTGAAGCCGGTTGTTTTTTTTGTTAAAAAGTTTTTTATTTGGTTGTGTTAGAAAGTTCGCTTTGCCAGTTCCAAATTAACATTAATATTTTTTTTTTTCTCCAAAAGTTTTAGTTTTAAATTTACTATAATAATATGGGACCACCTGGAAAGTTTAACCTTTCAAATAAAAAAAGAATTGGTGTTGTAGTGTTTGAGTTACAGAGTGTGGACAACAGTAGTGAACTGCCCTAACAAGGCTATGCAACGGGACGCAGTCGTCGTAGTAAAAGAACGAGGGTAGTTAGAAAATACTGATCAGTATTATCTAAATCCAATTATGGTAAGCCCAAAACAAATATAATATAAACAATTAGAAAGTAGCCTTACTCAATTTCAGCTCATAAGATTTTTTTACAATTTTAACTTAGTACTAATTTTTTGGTTTTAATGAACAAACCAGACTGACAAGTTTTAATTTACCATGATAAGCAGACACTTGGTACTAATTTTTTGGTTTAAATAAAAAAAAACAAAAGGATAAGTTCGAGTCTGACTCGCACGCCGAGTGTTCCGTACAAATTTATAACAAAGTAAAGCTTGGACAGAAGGACAATATAAACCTTTTTTTAAAGAAATGTTCGTTGCGGTCAATACTACAATTGCAAATTTAGCCAACAGTAAAAACGGGGGAAATTAAAACATATTAGTAACATATAAGGTACTAAAACGAATAAAAGAATAAAACTTATATTATAAATGTAACCTTGACCAGATTAAAAGCAAATGAATCGTTTTCATAAATACATCTAGGTATTTTATATATGGCCTGTAGAAGCCTGAGTTTTTACAGAAAACCTGTAAATATGGCCACGTTTATGGTACGAGTACACAACAAACATTTAACAAGACAATGGAGAGCATCCCTTTACATGAAATTTTGTTATTTCTGCTTTATTTTAAAAACAGTAACACACAAGCGTCAAACTTAGTATTTTCTCCTGCGTTAGTATAAAACGATACAATAACAAAAAAACATTTTTTGCGGAAAGTTATTTCCTAGGCACTATCATTGTTTGTACCTTACTGAAGAATCTTACTGGTATTTATTCGGTTTTCATTCCTAAGGCAGCCCCTGCTTGCCAAACCGGGGGGTGTGGGTTCGATTCCCGCACAACATTCATGCGATGAACATTTGTGTTTATCTTGAGTCTGGGTATTGACTATTTATAATATTTATTTACAAAAAACACTCATCATCCTTTTCTTAGTTTTCTTAACTTTGCTTAGTTTGAGATCACAAATTTAACATAATTCTTACTACTAAACTATTAAAGTTTATATAGCACTTAAATAATTTTATTTTACCACGCTAGTGCATTTACATTAAATTGATAAATTATATATTTTATTAGATAATAGCTTATTCCCGCGACTTTGTATCACGTGGACTTTTTTTTTAAAAAAACGATGATTTTAACTGTGCATTTCTCATACTAGTTTTCATCCCCTAAGTGCCCTTTCGGGGATAATTTTCCAGAAACGATGAAACGCAGTAATCTTAATTTTTAACCTAAAGGCCAAATACCAATTCTTATGCATTTAGCATAAAAAACAGATTTTAATACAAAATTCGAACCTTAATTTTACCCCCTAACGGAACGAATTTTTTAAATCCTCTTTTATTGTCATCTAAGTCATAATAAAACCTTCTGTGCAAAATTACAAAATCGAAATTGTCATACCAATTTTCATCCCCTATTTTCTTGAAACGGTAAATCACGTCAGTCTTGATTGCCAACATGAAGGCTAAATACCCTACTATACCCAAGGAACCTTAAAGTATTACGATACAATAAAAAAAGAAACGTTTTTTTGCGGATAGATATTTCCTAGGCACTATCACTATTTGTACCTTGTTACTAAGAAGAAGTTTAAATTGTGTGGCGGTACACTTAGTGCTAGAATATAACTGGTATTTATTCGGTTTTCAAACTTAAAGCAGCTCCCGCTTGCCAAACCAGGGGTAGTGGTATTGATTTCCGCACAATATTGACGAGTATGTGATGAACATTTGTGTTTGTGTTGAGTCTGGACTTGAGTTGACAATTTATAATATGTATTTAAAAAAAAAATATTTATTTGTATCTGTTTCAGTATCTCTAGTGATACCAAGTATTTGCTGCTGTGTAATGTCACGTATATGAGAATAATTCTCATATCCGTGCTTATTTATTAGTATTTATTTATTATTTATTTATTAATTTTTGTTATAAAGTATTTATTTAATTAATATTTTCACACTTTCAAACTCCACAAACTCACACTTACCTACTATCCAAAATTACCCTTATTTTAAGCATAGCCTTTAGCTATTGCCACACTTTAGTTTACAAGTGATACTATGTCATCCACTCACACAACATTAATTTAATTCCTTTTTTAACTTCTTCATTACCTTATATGGTAGCGAGCGCCGCAAATCGTCTAAACTCGACTTTCTTCGGCACTCATAGTGTGAGACATATTTTTGAAGTGAAAACTTCTTTAGCGGCGTTGTGCACTTTTTTTGGTATGGGTAAAAAATGATAAACTCGCGTCAGGTCACGTGTCCTAATCGTGGAAATTCGTAAGACGGAAACCGTAATGCCACGCCTATTACAATTTTTATTTTTAGTATTCGCGATTATGAGTAGTACAGGGAGGTTGGATATAGAATTTTAATTCTATGACAGATTGCGATGTCAAATATACTACGTCAAAAAAGTAAATAAACAAACATTATTATTTCTTGACAATGTCAAAGACATGTCTTGTGACATATTTGAGTGTTAAGCGCGAATCGTGTGTAAAGGTTTTCACTTCTGTGGGCACTCCCGGAGTGCAACTCGTTTTTTTTTTTTTGCTACAAGGCGTCACGGGTTTAACAAAACCAGTTGCGCCCCCTGATTCGAGGTACTCGAAAATTAGTTGAAAGCGAGCACGTCGCTCCAAAATATTTTAATTTTATAAATTCGCGAACCCCAAATCCGGGTAAGTGCTACATACACACACACTCCGCCATTTTGCTTCTTATCCTTATTTTTATATATTTTTTGTGTGCAAATTTATTTTTTCAGCTTCCCTTTGTCTCAACCTTTGCTCACTTTCTGCTTTTCCTGGAGGCCAGTGTTTAAGGCAGGGCGATAGAAGTAAAGCAGATCGTGGCAAAGGTCGAGATTAGTTTCCTACGGGATTCTAATACCGACCTTTGTTCCAGGGTTCATATTGCAAGTTCATATTCCAAATTCTTTTATCACGTTCAAATTCCAAGTTCATATTCTACGTTCATATTCCACGTTCTTATTCTACGTGCTACGTTCTGGATCAACATTCTTCGTGCCTCGTCTACATTACTAAATATTCAAAAGTCTACGCCTTCACATCTGATACCCACGCCACGCATTCGCGCCGCGTGGACCACATCATCTACACCTGGATCATCCCCTTTCTGGTACCGACAACGGGTACACACGCACCGCTACGCCCCGGATCTGGACTTAAGTTAAGAAAAACTTTACTCTTTACCAGAAAGAAGAAGAAAAAAATTGACCAAACTTACTGATTTCTTCCTTTTCTTTGATTATCTCTTTTTTTATTTTATCTTAATTTTTACTTTGTTACAAATCTTTTTTTTCATTGTGCACAATATTTTATTTTATATAAAATTTAAATTAAATTAATTATTAAATATTTGTTGTTATGTAAAGTCGTGTCTTCATATTTATGTCCCCTTTTGTGACAGTAACTAAATAAAAAAATAAGTAAAAAGAAAGCTGCAAATATGTAAAATTTTCCAAAGTATCTATTTGAATGCTGCCTAATATCACATTACTTTCTGAAAAAAATTATAATAAAAAAGAATGCTGTAGATCCACAATGTTCTTTTAATAGCAACTAAATGCATGTACTTGCTCAAATAACATGACGAGAATTTTGTAAAAAATAACATGAGCTATATCAATATTTTGATTTAAGCTTGGTTACTTACAAGTCAACAAAACTAGAGGACAACAAATTTGGTTTAAGATTTTTTAGTTAATTACAATAATTCTTGTTAAGACTTGTTACACTGTAAAAAGCAATTTCTAGTAGTTTTCAGATAAATAAAAAATATTATAACATAGTTTATTGCGCACATAAAATCTTTTTTCATAAATATATAAAGAAATAATGCTTTGGCAGAGAACATTAAAGAAGAGCAGAGTGCATTAAAAAAAAAGTAAAAATCTAACTAACGATTTAAAGACATGACGTCATTTGAAGTCATGAAGACAGGAACCTAATTAGAAACTTAAAACTCATGTACTTGAATTAACATATAACGTAATTAATGCAAAATGAAAAAATTGTAGTCTTAATTAAAATAAATAAATAAATTTTATATTAATGACTTTCATTTGGTCTTTGTCTTAAATTATTAAAATAAATAAATTGATATATATCTATATCCTACTGATAATGAGTACCCAATAAGTAAATAAGCAAAAACATATCTATTGTATCAAATAAGTTGCAATTAAAATATAGCAAGGTTCCTGAGACTTTTAAGTAACGCTATTCTTTTTCCTTACAAAGGACTTTAACGCGCGCCATGGACGCGAATGTCGTTAGTATTTAGTGATCCCAAATAAAAACGTCATCTGAAATTAAGATCTTGATGAGATCTATCATTTCTGATAGGAAACTACTATTCTACGATTAATAGTACCGGAGATATAGCCCTTTGTAGTTTAATAGCTGTTATCTGAAATAAAGATGAGAGATGTGATCTATCCCCTATCTAAAAAAAAAGCAACTAGTCTACGACTGTAAGTTGTCAACTTAAAAAGTGCTATATCTACGAATGTATTAATCATATGCTATAGCACGGGCGCGAAGCACAAAGAATTTCGTACATTAACATTTTTAGCCTGTGTTCAGTGGTCAAATTGTAGTAATTTCCGATGACGACGGTCGGTCGTTGCATCTGTGCGAGCGTGCAACAGAGACAAACAGTGACCGGTTATTGAACGAAATTCTTCCTGCTTCGCGTCCGTGCTATAGTAGTTTCTTTACAGATGTAACAAATATCATCAAGATTTTAATTTCAGATGACCAATGTCAAACTAGAAAGGGATATAACTTCTAAAATATTGATCGTAAAGTAGTATTTTATTCACATAAGTGATACAAATGATTCAAGTTTTAATTTGAAATGACAGCTGTCAAACTTCAGAGGATTCCCGCTCCACTGACAAAATGCGTCACAATCCTTACTCAACGTAACGAATTCTTAGTTTTGTTAAAGAGTAGTGTGATTAAATTTTTGATGTAAGTAGATGATAGATATTGAGCTGCAACACCCAACTGTGTTCTCCGATTTTGTCACCACAAATTTTCTAAACAGTCTCTCACTACATTCAATTATTTTGGTATCATTTGTGAATAAAAAAAATTGTATAGCAAAATGACGCAATTGTTATAATTAGCTATTTAAAATTTTCAGGCACGTATAAAAATTTAAAATATTGTTTTTACATATGTATCCTAGTTTTCTGCTACTACGCCTTAAAAAGCGCGGAGTTCTGGTTGTTAATATTTTCCATAAAAATATTGACATAAAATTGATCTTGTTTCTGAATAACAAAACATGACATCAATACGCTTACAAATAAAAGTTACTGCGACAATTTTACAGATTTTTTAATTAATAAATTTTCAGAAAGATAATTTCTTTCGGCAGGTTTACCAAGTAACCTATTTTGTTAATGAATTCGAATTTAACAGTCGCTTTCTTACCAAACTTCGAGTCAGCTAAAAAACAAATTTGATTTCATTAATATCAGAACTATGGTTATTACCAACGGAGTTTGTTTGTCTGTCTGTAAGTCTGTCTGTGTGTCCGACCATTAAAGGGCTCTATCTTTAAGACTGAAATAGGTAGAAGACTAAAACTTTTACAGAGTATGTGTCTTAATAGGGGGATTATTTAATTTTTCTCCCTCCCTCCCTCGCAGCCTAGTTGGTAGTGTGGCCAGCTGCTGTGCAGTGGGTGTGGGTTCGATTCCCGCACTGAACAAACATTTATGTTTGTCTTGAGTCTGGGTGCGTATTTATGTATGATATGTATAATATGTATTTACAAAAAAAAGTATAATTTATGTATTTGTATCCGTTGTTTGGTACCCATAACACAAGCTTTGCTTACTTTGGGGCCAGACGGCGCTATGTGTAATGTCCAAAAATATTTATTTATTTAACAGATAATAAAAAGTCAAAATTTAAGGGGAGGCATACAAGAAAAACATTTTCGTTGTTTTTTTATTCTCTATCGTTAAAACAGTAATACATACAAACTTTAAACTTGCAGTGAACAATAGTACTCTAACTCTAAAGTAAAACAAGAAATAATAATACAAACCTGCCAAAAGACGGGCCTGAGCCATTACCATCTTGAGTTACCGTTACAGCGCCATCGATATATTATTAAGATAAAAAAGTAACACATTTGTTTGTTAGAAACGATATTCAAAGTTATGCAACGTCGGGCTAGGTCAGTTATTGTATGGATGACCGCTTAGCGAAACACTTTTCGTTTTAGTTTTTTCGTCAATTACGCAATGCGTAAGTTTTATTAAAATCGGGCAACTGCCAGTCGGTATACCGTAGGTTCCGTACTACCATTCAAGTAATTTACGAACACAATCCAATCACTGACCAAGCCCGACGTTCCCTAACTTTTAATATCGTTTTCAATAAACAAATGTGTAACTGTTTCTGTTAATATTATACTCGTAGTTGCTCTATCATAAAAATAGTAACTCACACAAGCTTTAATCTGGCAATGAATATAGTGTGTGTGAGTTCTAAAGTATAACAACAAATAATGAAAACCAGCCAAGTGTGAAATGGGCCTGAGCCATTTACCATCTTAAATTATCATTACAGCGTCATCTAGCTATTATTATGAGAAACAGTAACACATTTGGTTGTTGAAATTGATATTCAAAGTTAAACAACGTAGGGCTTGGTCAGTAATTGGAGGGGTGACCGCTTAGCGGCAGATATTTTGTTTTTGTTTGTATTTTTAATTAAGTAAATGATGGTAGGTGCGGAACTCTCGGTGTAAAAATCTAACTCGCACTTGACCAGTTGTTTAACAACGGCAGCTAATCGTGAGTTAGGAATAAAACATTTTATGTGCTGAAACAGAGCTGCCTCCCCGGGTACGATGCATACAATTCACGCAATCCACCCCAATCTGCCGACGTATAATACCACAAATGACGTTTACTTGTTGGACCTGATAAAATGGTTTGTGTGCATGATCCAAGGGGCGTATCCACTGAGATGGAAAATCTCTTCGGACATGTGGCCAGCAGAAGATACAGTAAGGAGCTCATATAGTCCTCTATATGAATCATGACTTGAAAAAAGAATACAAGTAACATTTGCTGATTTTCTACTTTTTTTCGTTTTACAGTGAATAATACAGAGATCTTGAATAACCGATTTTGACGTGCTTTGTAAAAAGGACATACGTTTTGAAAATGGGCCCCTTTTGCAGAACTTGTATTGGCAACATCTACCAGTTAATGTCAGACAGTCTCAGACCAAGTCAAGGCTTTGTATTGATAAAGCGTAAATTAAACACCTTTAACAGGCTGTACGCTATTGATACTTTGTGTATGTATTCACATACACGAAGGTATCATGACTGCTTCAGAAATACCACAAAAAATTACTGTTTTCCGACTGGATTCCTCACTTGTAGTGGACTCTCAAAATTGGTACATCCAGGAAATCAGAATCTTTATTCTAGCAAAAAAAAACAGAGCAGTTCACTACATCAAAATATCACCAGTTTTAATTTAGAAGTATGGAGCCAAATGTCGTAAGACAAGATATATTTTGGGAGGTTTAGTAAAAACTTACTTTCTTTTACGCAGAGAAAATGTGAAGGATATAGAACTGCCAACAGTGAGAATGTCAGAAAAGGTACCTTTATTATCGAGTATAATAAATGGCTTGAAGAATCTCTCTAACTACATACCAGAAGAGCATATTTATTTCTGGATAGACATTTATAGGCCAACACATGAACAATAAAATTTATTATAGCTTTTTGAATTACTAACAGGCATTTAATTCTTAAACAAATATTTTTCTATTCTTTCCTTTAATTTAAACTCTTTAATCTTATTGTATCCGTTGTGCATAAAGGGCACAGGCAATAGTTTTTTGTAAAAACTTTTTTGTCCATAAAAACTTAAATGAAAAAAAAAAACAAAATTAATATATAACAAAATGCCATCTACTAATACAAAGTAAAAAATTAAGTAGTTTTATAATACTTTAAATAACTTTATTATACACAGTTTTTCTTCTTTACAAATCATAACAATTTGCATTTGTCCTTTTTGCAAGTCGTGATTCATACGTGGTACTCTCGTCGAAAAAGTACCAGTCGAGAGAACCCATAGGCAGAGCAAATTCATGAGATATCCCTGTGTGGTTATTGGTTCGAGAACTGAACCACTCACGATGGGCGGTTAAGTCTCCCAAAATCACTAGTTCTGTTGTAGGATATTGCTAAAAAATTGAGTCAGTCACGTTCAGGTCGACAGTGGCATCGACTTTGAAAACGAGTAAAAAAACTGTACATATATACGGGTGCAGCCATAAAACATATTTATGCACCCTTATCAACTCTGAATCTCAATAAGTAAATTATATCTGAACATTTTCTACAAAAAAATTAAATCAGGTCATTTTTAAAATTTACCTTATTTGCTTATTTCTATATATAAAATATATTCATAACTAACTCTGGCTGTCAATCTTTTATTGACCAAATCGGTAAAAATTATACGGCATTGAAAGCTTAAGAATATTTCAGTTTTTTTTGTTTAATATTTTTCCACCTTTCTATTTTCTATGCAGTGCTTTACGTAGCGTCAAATTACAAATTATACAATCCACTGTTCATATCTAATGACTCAATTGTCATTGCAACTAGGGTAAAAATATAAAACAAAACGATAAAAAAATAGGGCGTAAAATAAAAATAGTAAAAAAAAAAAAAAAGCTTTTTTCTTTAAAAAAAACCTAATCGTTCAACGCCCTTTTCTTATAGATTACTAACTTAACTCTTAACACTAAAATTAATATTATCAATGTGCAATATAGCTTTTAATGTTAATATTAATGAAGTTTTAATAAGCTTTGAGATAGACTGCAAGTTTTGCAACGCAATAAATTATGTCCAAATGATTATATGAACTGTTCTTTAATAACTCGTCCTGAAGGTCAAATATTCAAAAATATTAGATTTTACCTCTCTCAACAATAAAACCTTGATTCAAAATTACATTTATCAAAACATAAATTGATAAAAGTTTTTCTTTTTAAATTTATGTAAAAAGTATGTATAGTAGACATGTATAGTTAAGGAAAATAATAACACTGTTCGGAATTAATTATTACTAAAATAGCTGCTATACAAATTCAGTCTACACTTTCATGTTTAAAAACCTTAAGCAATGTAATCATATGATTTTAATCGATAATTCAAAATTACTGATCGATCTTTCAGGAAAAACCTTTTTTAGTATCATTGTAAGTATTTACATTCCATTTTTTACAACCTGTCGTTCAGTAAAGAGACAGTGATGTTGTTTTTACCATTTCCAGTTTAAGCATATATATGTACTGTATGTAATATTAACAATATTCATAAAAATACAATTAAAATCTGCTTAAAAATTCGCAGTGAAAATCAAATGTAAAATAGATTTGAAAAGTAGAAAAGTGGTAGTAACAGATTCATATCGTGTTTCAAAATTATAATTCTATTTATATAATACTTTATACACATTGCTTTAATATATCTATATGTTACTATAAAATAAAATTAATATCATTTATAGCAAGGAATATTATATATGCATATATCATGGTATGTTTTTATGATAATTATAATCTACACAATTATTAAATATATATGTATTAATATAAATATAATCTTTAAATGACCACCATGCAACTATAATATTTATGTCATATATTTTGGCTTTCAATGGATTTAATTTGATTTATTAATAGGTATATCTTATGACTACGTGTGTTATTGGCTTCTGTATAAGTTATAACTGTAGAATTTACGGGTCTCAGTCATTACATCTCATCATATTGTGCACTTCATATACTACATACTATATATGTCTTTTTGACGTATGCAGGTTTCCTTGCTACTAGCGGAGTGGTGTAAATAGTCAATGAACTTGAAAAATTAAGATTAAGATAAAGACTCATTGAAACACCCCATCCGTCCTCTGCCCCTCAAAACGCGATGCAAACACCGACATCGCTGGGCCACCACCGACCCTGAATCCCGACAATGACAACTGAAGGTAATAAATAATCTGAAGTCAGATAGCTTGCCTCACATTTGCAATGATAAAAAGTCCCAAGTTTCTCTGCTTAAGCAAGTATCTGTGGTATGGAAGAGGAATTCTTTTTCAAAAAAGTTATTGTGTTTTTTTGTCTTAATAAACTTGCTTACGGGTCTCGTTGTTGATGTGTGTACAATATGCTCATGGTAGTTTTTTTACTGGTTATGCGGTGTAATATTATAGGGCCAGTAATTATTTAAAAAGGGTTCTTAATACGATAACTACTTTTATCGCAATCGATCGAATGATATATCGAGGAGAAGCAAAGAAAGCTTAGGTCACAGGCTACAGGAACGCCAGTTCAGTCTTAATTGGCCGACGCTCACAAAAATATGCCACTAGGCGGTTACCCATTCGGGAATTGTTTAATTTTCATCCTTATTTAATTGACAAATCTACTAACTCCTTTAAAAAGTATTAACTAAGAATTATCAAAACGATGAAGCCGTTTAAAATAACGCTGAAATTTAAAACTTTTATAAAGTGCACTAATTTTGTTGCACTCAACATGCATTTTTTGAGTACTTGGTGATATTTTTATTAAATTGTAAAGTAAACATGTTTCGATTAGGTATGAAATAAAATATAAGGCAAATGGCCCCCCACAGCTCTGATGACAGGCCATTGCTCTTTTAATGAAATTTTCGATGAATTTTTGACACAGATGTGGCTATATCTCACCGATGACGCGTTGGATCTTAGCCTTGAGCTAAAGAATTGATACGGATTTATTCGCATAAAGAATAGCCCTAAAGAAAAAAACTGCATGACATTAAATTGTATATTGTGGTAGCCAGTAAACATCAAAATTTTGTCTTTTGATCCTTTTTGAAGTTAAGCGTTTGATAATTTCGAAATTATTTGTATTTGTGCTATATCGTCCCATGACTTTTAACAAAATCTATATTTATAAAAATTACGTGTCACGTTGTTTGTCCGCGATGGACTCCTAAACTACTAAACCGATTTTGTTCAAACTTCGTAACTATCTGTTATTTGATCCAACTTAAAAGATAGGATAGTTTTTATCTCGATCTGTTAAGTGCGACTCGGGCACTTTAGGTAAAAACCAACTTTCGCCGGGTTACAGAGGGACGGCAGCGGAACAACGTTCGCCGGGACCGCTAGTAGTATATATTTCAATAAACCCATTGATGTTTTTGTAATACCATCATCTTATAATAAATAATCATTAATTTTACCTGCAAAGACGATGCGGGGTCATTTGACCCATGGTGTATTTATTCAGTTAAACAATATCCAATTAAATGTATGTCATAATATTTATATAATACTGCGGATAATGTGTATGAAAATAGTGTGGTATCATCAGGAGTAGTGTTTTGAAAAAGAGTATATTTTGAAACGAACCTAAACCTTATCTAGGTCGACCATGCAGCACGGTTACGGAACAATATTTTGACCGAATATCTCTGATAGGGATATGTACGAAGGGAAAATTTGAAAAAAGTTTTTTACTGCCTCGAAAGTGTTGATACAAATTAAATTAACGTTTAAATGTTTATCCCAACTTTTCTCAACATAACAAACAATTTTTTGTAATGTATAGAAAATTGCACATATTAAACAAAATGCTCTTACGACGACGTAATTTGACCATTCGCCATCTCTTTCGGTAAGAGTATTATTCCATCTTTCTAGTGTTAAGGAGTGTATTCTTATTGTATACACTTTAGTATACCCGCAATAGAAATGTGTAATTATGTTTAAGAAAAAAAAAGTACCGATGGCCCATAGATCAGAAGTAATACATATTTACTTTTCTTATCGACGAAAATTCAACTAGCCTATATTTTAACTACTTGAGGTAATTTGTTCCTACAAAGATTGTTTTTATTTTATTTATTTAACTTTCTAGAGCAAACACATTCATAAATTCGAAAAGCCTATTTGGATTATTTAGGTTTCCGTACAATGAGAATTGATGCGGATATCTGAGAAGCTTGTAAATTGATTTTGTTCAGACCGAATTTCTTCAAAAGCCTAAAAAAAAAATTAGAAGATATTTTGTTTAAAATAATGTTTATTGGAAGTATTTATAAATCTCTATTATTATGATTTAATTTATATTTTTACACCTCATTGCTTAAAGTTTTCATCTATTTTTATCGATCTAATTCGGTTCAATGTAAATCTATCCTCAAAAAGATGTTTGTATAAAAACATATAACATACAACTTTATATCGGTTTACATAGGACACCTTTGTATTAAATATTATCAATATGGATGCAACGGAAACGGACGTACAGGCAAACCTAACGAAACTATACGGGTAACATTTTTGCTATTTGGGTATTGAACCCTAATAACTTTAGCAATGGCACCATTCTTTTAGCTAGTTATTAATTTTGCAACGCCAAAATGAGAAAATGATAAGGAGGTATTATTAAAAGAAATAATATTTTTAATAACTTGATTTTTAATTTCGAAGTAAAAAAGTATAGTGCTATTATTCGAGTCTTTGATCAGAGTTTATTTAACTAATTTTTTTATTCTTTAGACGGTAACAGTTGCCGTGATTTTCTTTCTTCAGTTACTTTACGAACCCATTCGAGAGCTCTGGCAATTTGATCAGGTATAGGTGGTGGAGTAGGCAGAGAATCACCCTGAAACAATAATTTAGTTATTAAAACTAATTAAAGTAAGAGTGTTAGAAGATATTTTTTTATTTTGTTACTGATTTTATAATGTGATGATTGTAGTACACAACGTGAAAGAAAATAATAATACAAAGGGCCTGTTTCTTTAGCAAGTTAGCAAATTTGGCAACTGACAGCAGGATAGCAAATAGATTTTTCACCAAAACAGTAAGAGACAGCACGAAATCAAGTGCAATTGTAATAGCTAAAAAATCATGCCCTAAGTAGACACCCTTGCAATTATTATAAGTTTGTAAGCATTGAGCTTAGGTTTGAATTCCAAATTTAAAAAATATAAAAAACATTATTTTACGAAACAAAGACTCTAAAATAAGCTATTGGGTCCATGAGATTAATGACCTCTGTCTTAAATTCTGTTAGATACCCTTTTCTAAATGATTACATACTTTTTTAACTGTGTAATGCTGTATTAGGTTCTATTCTGTGACAACCTGTAAAATTAGTGTCCAAATACGAACAAATCTACATATTTCCTACACAACTACAGCTTCTTTTCACCAACTACTTTAGTCCTATATGATTTTGTTTAAAAATCATTTTGTTAAAGTTTATCGAAACTAAGGTTGGTTTGTTTGTATATGTCTAATAAATATGGTAAAGTATAAGTTAAAAAGTTGTAAAAATCAGCACCTTTTGGGTAATAAGTAGTAAAATTTAAGACAAGGGACAGAATACTATATCCCTTTTTTTGCCAGTTCTTGATAAACTGTAGGAAATAAGTCAGGATTAAGTAGGGGGTCTTGAGAAAATCTAAAGCTCGTCTGGTTGTCTTTGGTTGGCGAAATCTACATACAAATTACAACTTAAAAATCAAAGAAACAGACTTTTAGAAGTTCAAAATATATTATGTCCTTTAAAGACTTCAGTGACCCGTATAAAGAGAATTACTGGTACAAGTATTTTTCCCCAAATTAGCTTTACCCAAATTTCCGTAATTATGGACTAACCCTCTCCCAAGTTAGTGTTTTTCTCATTTTTGTGCATCAATTTACTTTAATACACTTTGCACTTAGACCCCTAAATGAGTGACGTAATTATACACGTATGACCCTTTATTACTTCACATCTAGGTACCTTTGTTTATTTTGATAAAAAGAAATGTATCTACAAAATAATCTTACCTCAGGATGGTATCCATTTTCGTCAGCAGTGTATTTAACATATATTTTCTTTCCATCAGGGTAAAGCCAAGAAAAGGCACCGGAAGCTACTATGTCTGTGTATGGTGGCTCGCCATCATAGGTGCGCGGGGTACCTTCGGCTTGAGCAGCAATACCATTACTCGTCTCAAACCTGTAGAAATGGCACTGTTAGATAGCTAAGCTTTCAATTAATCGCTTTCAAAGAACCTTAACAAATACAAGAACAGTTACAAATTAATTGCCACATATTTATTCAAAAAATTTAAACTTTAAAATGGCAATTTCACAGACATCACAGTAGAAATTCTTAATTTACTAAATAAGCGAAAAGAGGTGACAAATTAAATATCTAAAAAACACATGGAATCCTAGACTTTCACGTAAGTTACAACAATACTACAGGTGTCTAAAATGATAAAAACAGTTAAAGTCAAGGATTTTTCTCTTCTTAGAATCTCTATACGCTAGAATGTCAAGGTATAAAGACACATCCGATTTCCAATTTTGCGCGCAATTCATGTTGTTCCCGCGTCTTGTGTTGTCGTGCAAAAGTATGTAGCATCTTGTTAAACAATTTAGCTAGATTTTTTCACAATATCAAAATATTCAATAAAAAAAGTTAAGTTATAAAAGGGCAAATTAAATGAGTTCTTGAAAAAAAAAACAATGCCGTGAGTTGCTTTGAGAAAAAGTTGCTACGGCCGTGCCGTGATCTAACGTGTTCTAATTGTCGTTTGATCGACTTAGCTGAAGGACACTATAATGATCCCAGATCAATTGACGTCGGTAACCCAATAAATTTGTACAGCATTTTTTTTGTGAACCACGTTTATATTACAGCACATTATACTCTATGATTTCATAAATATATTAAAACTTAGGCAGAAGTTAAACAAGAAGTTAAAGTTGTCAAAAAAAAAAAAATTATCTCCAAACTTGTAACTCAAAACTTAAATATTAAATATAAATTGTATGAAATAGTAGTCAGTCATCTTTGATTAATATTCTTGTGGGTTAATCAGTATCTTTTATTGACTGAATTAAGTATATCTTTTGTTGTGATTAGTTAAATGAAGTAAAATTATTTTAAACAAAATATAAATGATATGACTAAATTTCAAATAAATTATTTATGCCTAAAACATTAAATACCATAGGTAACTTTCGTGAGCAGAAAATAACTTCGGCATACGGCTTTTCTGTAGTTATTCAGTAGTATTTTTTTTTTTTTAATGTTGAACTGTACTACAGGCGAAAGGATATTAACACTGTAGAAAATTAAATTTACACAATGGATCATTTTTTTTAATCAACGTTGTTCGAACGTCAACCCAAATTTTTCTAGCCTACTTAAAACAAAATATTTAGACAAATGTTTTAAATGATTTTAATTTTAAATGAAAACTTAATATGTACTAAATTTATTTTGTAAGCCAGTCTATTTTTTTTATCCTGTCAGATAATGTAGTTTTTGAGTAGTCTTGATTAGCCAGGGAGTGAGTGCTCCTTGGCCTTTATATATTTACATTAGGTTACCACACGAACCACTGAACACGCTACCTTACTTAGGTAGAAAGCTAGGTCCTTTTAGGTATATTGAAGCGAACCATTCGTAAATAAGATTCGTACGAAAAATCGGCAAAGATATGGATTCGGACAACTGAAAAGTCAAAAAGTGATACTTTTTGTTCACATTCTTCTGATGATAATTTGATAGTTTTGACCTGCAAATTGTCGTCTTGCAATTTTAATGTAAAGTAAAATATAAGGCATCAACATTCGGGGGTGCACTATTTGAGTGCATTTACGTATATAAAATTAGAATATCCACGTCTGGATTTTGAGGTTGGATGTTACGTTCCGGAAGGAAGACGTCAGTGCTCCCACGAGCTTTAGAATATCTCCGTGTGAATGTTAGGAGTTTCAGGTGTCGCGTCTGGAGCTTCGCCCTAGTTCTCGGATTAACGAGCGTTGAGGCTGGCTGCTCGGGCTCCAGACTCAACAACAAATTGAGTAGATTCGCAAGGAGCGAACTGGCTTACAGTCACTTACCCCGTTTAGTTATATGCGGCTCTCTCGTCATAAAGAAATGGATATCGTAATAATCCATGTAAAACGAATGAGCGGGAAATGCTCAGCACCTTGAAGAGCATATAATGCCAGTTATGTTGGGATTTTGTATAAACTGGATAAGACTTACCCTTTCGTATTCGCCATACCTAAATATATATAAGAAGATTTACAATTTACCTATTAACAAAATCCATGCATTTCTGTTGTAAGATTTCTAAATCAGAACCCTCCGGAGGTGATGTTACAGTACCCTGTCATACAGGTACTATTAAACATTTTCATTTTATTTACCTCTGACTGGGCTTTACGGGTTTCGTTCGCGCAATATGAAGTGTACAGCTTTTTGGAAAAAAAAATAGTCAAATTTAGCAGTTGGTCATTCTAAGGCGATAACCGTTCTTTGATATGCCTAATGTTAATTTATATTTTGAAAAGAATTTGATTTTATTTTTAATCTTACTTTTATATTTTATATTATTCTTGATCTATATTTTTATTTGATTTTATATAATTCTTGATCCAAATTCTCGCCAAAAAAAGCCGAAAACATAAGTTACGCGAACTATATACACAAAAATTTAAATCAGTGGATAGTTAAAAAGGAATATTTAAATGCACTACAAAATTATACAAAAAGTATTACAATAACTTTACTATAATAGTTGAATACTTCTATTTAAGTTTTTAAAAAATATGCATTTTGCCAGTATGTAAAGCGTTAAGTTTTTTGCTATTCTGGAACCTATAAAATTCAGTTAATTGCAAAACAGCGATTCTAGGAAAGTGGTTTTCGCATAGTCACTGAAATAATATTGGTTTCAATCCATATCACTATAAAACAAAAGATTTAAAATTTTTGTTTTGGTGTAAAAAAACAATTAAAATTAGCAAGTAAATTAGACAAAGATTTGAACCAAAAACCAATTTTGTTAAAACTATTACTATCTACTGACAGATCATGATCAAGCTTTGAAAACGTAATTTGGCAATTGTCCAGGAAATTTAATACAGTAAGTACTTACGCGTATTTGTAACTGCCGTCAGGCCTGATTTCATTTTCATAGTACAGAGTCTTTGCATTTTGGTCTTCAGAAGAGATGTGATTCACTATTGGAGTATAAGGTCTGGATGTAGTTGTAGAGAAACGTGGTGCTTGAGTAGTAGGTTGTGATGTTGTGGGTGGTGCACGAGAAGTTAAGTATCTCGCAAAAGATGATCTCTGTAAAAATGATGGCGGTGGGCGTTTAGTTGTAGAAGCGTCAATATCGAACGGACGATATTCTGCTACTTTGGGAGAAGATGGAAGTAAGGTAGTAACTTCTGTCTTAACGATAGTTACTGGGGGTATTTCTGAACTTGGTGCAGATTTCTCTGCCTCCGATTGTACAGAAGAAGAATCATAACGTTCCTCTATAATTGGTTCCTCACTGTGTGTCTTAGTGGAAGGCTCTTGAGAGTTGATTTCTTCTAAACTTGCAGGTCTAACAGTTTCAAGCTCAACGGATTTATTAGGCTGATCTTCTGGTACAGCGCTTCTTGAATCTAATAAAGGCAATTCAAAACTAGACTGTGGTGTATAAGAAGATTCCGGTTCTGCAAAAGACTCCTGTGATAGATCAGAGATTGATTGTGATTGATTAGGTGGTCTGGATTCAACAGAAGATTCCGTGGGTTCAGCAGAGTTTTGTTGAGATGGAGTTAAAGATTCTTGTGATATTTCAGAACCTTCAGAGCCTTGGTTTGTTGCGACTACAGGTTCGGGTTCTACTGAAGCTTCTTGCGGTAATATACTTTCAGATTGAGATAAAGTTTGAGATGGAGTGGTGGGCTCAGGTTCATCAAGTATCTTTTGAGGTATTTCAAAACTTGATTGTGATGAAGGCTCAGTTTCTGATTGCCCGGCAGATACTTGAGGTTCTTCTGAACTTGGTATTAAAATTTCTGCAACCTGTGGTTCTTCTGTTATATGGTCTGAAGAAACAACAACTTCAGATTCCCCCGAAGATTCATTGGCTTGACTGTTCTGATCCTGGGTTTCAGGGTTTCCAGCAAGTACTAGTGACCCATCAACTTGTGGAGAAGAATTGCTTTCATCACTTGAAGAACTGTCTATAATTTCTGTTGGACTCGGGTTGGCTGAAGATTCTAAAGGTGCTTCATTATTTGTGGGTGTTAAAATATCAGGATTGACTTCTGGGGTTGTGGCTTCCTGATCAAATAAAGATAATGTAGTTTCATCCTGTTGGGCGAAGGTAACAGCCAAAAAAACTGCAAAAAGAACCTAGAAAAAAAAAAGCAATACATGTAATTTATTTTTAATTATATTTTTTTAAATTTATTCGATAATTTTATTTTGCCAGATCACTAACCACACGCTTCATTTTCTGCAGATTACTGATAACTGATATAGATTGATGACTTTCTTTCAGTTTTATACTATTGAATCGTATGGGATTACGCAACATGACATTGGTATTGTAATATAATTTGCATTTTAATTTTTATTAATTATCGGAAATGCGACATTTTACTAATCGAGCTATACCACAAGATAGGTTTTTAAATAATCTTCATGTGTGGTAGATATTTTTTATGACAAGAAACTGTACCTTTAATTTTTTTGACTACTTTTAATAACCGTAAAGTTTTAATATGATTATTGGAGACATTTATTAGAAATAAAATAAGTTTTCAAACTTGTTTATTTTCGAATCGTGTTGTTAAGACAGTTTAAAGCCAATTTTGAATTTTGAAATATTTGTCCAGATAAGTAGGTAAGATTTTTTTACTTGTCTCATTAATTAAAAAATATTATAAATCATTTATTTAAAAAGAAGGTTTTAATTTAGCTCGACAAATCGTAAAATATTATCTGGCATGGACAATGTCATAAAATTTGGTGCAGTAGTGCAGTATCAGAGGGCGACCCGCAATATTTTATCCGTCCGCTCAAGTGATCAAATATGAAAATAGAACAAACCTTTTTTAAACCCAAACATTGATAACAAAAGAGATAACTCATCAAATTTATTTGTATTTTGGAATGGTACAACAAAACGAATGCGCCATTAAATAATTTTAAAAAATTAAAAAAAGAAATCGACATATAAATGCGGAGAATTGGCGGCAAAACTACCTTATCTATTTTTATTATCGTCAATACAGTTGTCAATATAATTAGTTTATTTACACGCATGTTTGAGAAAAGCACTATACATGCCTTGGCCACACCTGAGCATAACTCGGCTATGCCTCGACCTGCATACTCACGATTATGCCGCGTTTTGCGGACCACGGTAGGAATGTACTATTTCCCATTGATTAAAAGTTGAATTTCAAAAATCTCTTTAAATATTCACATTTAAGGGGTGATTCCCCTGAATACTAAAGATAATCAATTTCTTTGCCAACTATTCCACTTGACAATCTATAAATGATGTTACTTCTTTAGAGTTTGACATATTAAGAAATATTAACATAGTTTTGTTTCTAAGTTTAAGGATTAAGGATATGTTTTTATATGTATTTGTCTTGCAAAGGTCAATGTTAAGAGTCCATTTAGGTTCAGTAATGTTTTTATTTTATTTTTTCAATCAATCAACGTTGTTTTTAAATAGATTTTATCAAAAAAATTAATCTTCAGGAAGTGATTACCTTTAGGTACTAGTTAATATTATTGACGGAATCAGTAGGCAATATTTTATAGCATGTGCGCAAATCATCAAAGCAAGATAAGAAAATGATGTGAAAAATGGAATATTAATTGGTGATAGACGGAAGTGCGGCAGATACTCACAATATTTTTTATGTTTAATATATTCATAAATACGCGCGAAGTCATTTTTTCAATCAATATTTTTTAGTAAAAATATGTTGCTTGAATAGACATAAACACATAACATCACGACTGTTTTCTAGGGACCTTATACAGAGACCAAGACTAAATTTGATTCATCTACTAGCATCAATGTTTTCATGTACGTTCGATGGTTTAGATTACTGACAGAATTATTGTTCTGTGTGAGGGTAAAATGCCCCTTCATCGGTCTACCTATGATTCTATCCAATGTGCTACTTCGTATAGGCAGAAATACTTTGGTATAAGTTTGTAGCGAGTAGGGTTTGGTTAATTATATTTTATATTGCGTCTCCTTAAAATTAACAAAGATAATTATTGTATTAGTTCTTTTCACTAAAACTGTAGCATTATTTATACTTCCATGTCCTTTGATAAGAAAATTATTTATATATGCCTACGGCTTTGAGGGCACAACCAACACTTATTTATAACCGATGAGTATTTCTCTTATTCTTAATAAACCTGATTTAGAACTATATTTTCATGATGTGATTTTTGACGTGCATCAAGAAGTTCGGGTTCGATTCCCATAGTGTAAATACCACACTACGATGTTTAGAAATGTCAGACTACGTAAACAAAACACGCGTATACGTACTCTTAAGAAAAACTGTAGTCATTATTTTGAACAGTTATTCGACAAGTGAGTATAAATATATAATAAAATATACATAACTATGAGATATATATGTTATATACTTCTTAAGTAATTAATACCGTAATGACGCCTTGAAACTTTTATTTTTTTGTATGGAATTTAACGTTATTACCGTTTTGTAGTCACATTTATTGACTTTTTGCTACAACTTAGAGTCCAGGCACTAGATAATAAGCTATTCTAATTATTTAACCAACTTTCATAACAAACAAATGCAAAACAAGCTTTAAAAATTTGCACAAGTGTTGAAACAATGGTCACTTCCAGATTTTTTATTGCATTAAATACAATAAATGAAAATCATTCAGTAAGGTAATGCACTAGACAAATCTAGTTTTATAACATATATTTTTTTTCAATCCTTTAGATGCAATAGTTTATCCACAAAATTTGCACAAAAACGGCATATTTTCGCGCTGTAGCATATACCGCAGCCTTAACCATGAGAAACATGGAATGGAGGAATACTCCTGTTTTGATTCACTAAACGGAAGTTATTTTTCTGAAAAGTCTGTTCCTGAAATTCTGACAAAACTGAGTTGTATTGGGTTTGTTAGGGTGTAGATATAAATCTTTTATTAAGTTTTTAAAATTACAGATGACGGATTTAATATGGCAGTCGTTTAAATAATTTTTTAATATTAATATAATTTTAATAATTTTAATTAATATACCTCAATTTTAATAAAACACGTTCTATTGGGTATTTCAGGTTGCTGAATATTTGGGTTCTAAAATTCAAGATTCCCACATTGGGCGCGCATTTTTTTTTTAAGATTTTAAGACAAAGAGAAATTACTCGTGTGGTAGTTGCTGCGGGACAATTTTATATCAAGACAATTTGCTGGATACTCAAAAAATGTAGAGCAATTTTAGTTCCTGGTTCGTGAGTGCGTTTACAACATCACTTGTGCATCAGAAGCGGTGCCAACAGTCGCTTTGTAAGTTTTCTGATACAAAATTGATTCGCCTTAATCTTTGAAGTCCTTGAACTACAATTTGTATTTTGATTTTAGAAGATTTTTTTAAGCAGCTTTTTTATGATTTATTTATTTTCAAGATACAATAAGATCCGGCAACTAAACTGCAAACAAATTGAAAAATAATAATTTACTCTGCGCCATATTGGATCCGCCTTTTGTAATATAAAAATAAAATTGGTAAAAGATTTGATTCAAGCGCCCTCGAAACCACAACGGACCTTAGTTTCATCGAAATCACAGGTTTTTTTCAATGGACGATATATTGGATCCACCATCTTAATAAGTTGTAGGATTTGATCGAATGTTGATGAAACAAATCAGCCAATTAGCTCTCAAGATATCTGATTCCAAAAACAACATTACTCTGAAAATAGTCGCAAATGATTTCCCAAGCCTAAAAACTAAACTAACGTACGTACTTCATTACGTAATTCATCATTTTCGAGTTACGGACCCATTATAGTACTCTACTCATCTCAAAGCGAAGTTAATTATTTTTTGTCTTTCCTAAAACATAACACGCCTAAAGCTTTTAAATTTTTGTTCTGGTTTTAAAATTAATATATTGAGCAAAATTTAGTGATCTTCGGAGATTATGGCAAAGTTGATAAGAAAAGAATTGACGGCGTTTAACTTAAACAATTTGGATTCGTGAATCAACCGTTGACAAGCAGATAGTTATAGCAGTGTTTTGTTGAGAATATTACGATGGGATAGAAAGCTATCACATACAATATACATACAATAAGGCCGTTCACTATTTTGACAATGCATCCACGGCTTTATCTTTTGACCATGTACATACAGTCCAACGAACTTTTCTGACCTTCTGATCTTGGGTGGTTAGTTGTCAGTGTCGTTGTTAGTTTACACCATTTCAATATGGCGACTGTATTTTTGATTTTTGACTTATATCGATATTTTATCAAAGTCAAATAATATATCAAAGTCAATGTGACGATCTTGATGTGAGATACATGTATCTTGACTGAGCGTACAATTTATAATCTAAAACTTCGAGAAATAAATAAATCTAAATGTTATTTATTTACTGTGCAACTAAAGTTTCAAAGTAATCTTGATTACTTTTTCTAGATGATGAAACGGTACCCCGTGGCAGCAGACACGATGAACGTCACAACAATAGTTTAAAGGAGGTAAACTATCATAGAAAGTAAACAAGAAACTTCAAACTCACGGGTCTATTAATTCACAGAAGTTAGCTTAGTAGAATTCATGTCAGAGATATTTAATACTAGACTTTGCCAGCGGATCCACCCGCCCTAAATTGGGTTATCGGCGTGCAACTCCTTAATTATATTAATAAAATTTGCCATAGCAAGCTATAGGTGTAGCTATAGTTCGTTCAACTCTGTTATAGTTATTCCCGCGGATATTTTTCAGGCTTAAAAGTAGCCTATGTGCTATGCCAGGACCTAACCTATGTGTATGCCAAGTTTCATCCCGATTCGTCCAGTGGTTGAAGCATGATTGAGTAACAAACATCCATGCAGACATACAATCTTTCAAATTTATAATATTAGTAGGATCTTTCATACGTCCCCTCTGTTGGGGCACGACCTACCTTCAGGGAGGGTGATTATGGCCATTGGCCACACGCGGACCCAGTGCGGATTGTGGACTTCACATACTTTTTTTTCTTACGTATTCAGGTTTCCTCAAGATGTTTTCCTTCACCGAAATCCCCACTGGCTGTGAATATCAATGTACTAAAGTAATAAAAAAGACACATTGGTACACGATGGCTTTGAAACTCCGCCACCACCAACCTACAATATACAATTAAATAATTAGCACGAGACCTAAACACACAAGGTGTTCTTAGTCTTATATATAGCTCTATAAAACATTTTACAAACAGGCCCTGCCTAGCTATCATAAAGAACTATATACCATAAGCCTGCCTATTCGACTCTGTAGGTACACCGCGTCGTCTTTATTCCATAGGAGGTTCCGGGAAACTCGCGTTCTTTCTTCAGTTTAAGGCTTAAGCTAGACGCCATAATGAAAATAGCGGCTCGCTTTTACGGCGTCTTCACGATGTAAAGACGCTACGTCGCTAACGCCGACCAAGCTGCATACACCAGCACCGAATTCTACCTAGCTGCTCTATACCATGGTAGAGTGGAATGTTTTGGAATTGGGATGTGGATGATGGATGACTCCCTGCCAAGGTTTTGTCTAAGGACTACAGTATGGGGTTCTTCAAGAAAAAAGTTATTAGGTTTTTGAAGGGTCGGTAACGTGCGAGTAATACCCATGGTGTTGCAAGCGTTCATTGGATACGGTGACTGCTTGCCATCAGGCGGACCGCAAGCTTGTTTGCCACCTTAGTTGTATAAAGAAATAAAAAGTTCCGCACCCGAATCCGAACGTATATATTGTCATTTATTTAGCAAGGATTATAATAATAATAATAATAATAACGTTTATTTCTCACCATAAGTGTTACATTACGAATCACAAATTTCAAATCACAAATTACAAATTTAATACAGTAGAATGTAATTCTAAAATTAAATCTAGGATCGATCAGAATTATGGCGGGTTGGTACCTGAACTAGGAGAATCCTGTGTCTCAGGTTACCAACCCTCCACCCCTGGCCAGTATCTAATATTATTAATCAAACGGGATGTGTGAAAATACGTGTGAGCATGTGTATGTGTGTGTGTGTGTGTGTGAGTGTGTGAGTGTGAGTGTGTGTGTGTGTGTGTGAGTGTGTGTGTGTGTTTGTGTATGTGTGTGTGGGTGTGTGAGAGAGAGTGTGTGTGAGCTATGAATATGTTCGTATGTGTCTTGTTTGTATATTGGTGTATGTTGTGTGCCTATGTGTTTGTGTGTGCTGCGTCTGAGTCATGAGTGAGTGTCAGGCGTTTATGGCTACTTGAGTGTCGTGTGGGTGAGTGTATGCGGTGGTACATGTTGATATTGAAGGATACAAGTTCCTAGTGGTTTTTGCTTTATACTCGTAGAATTTTTTCTGTGCTAGGGTAATCAAGGGCCGTTAAGTATTTTTTAAGTGTTGCTTTTAAACGAAACTTAGGCATTTTGTAGATTTGGTACGTGTCATTAACTAACCGATAAATGAATGGCCCCATGTAATATAGCTGACGTCGAGCGAACATTGAGTTAAAGGAGGGGACAGGAGTTCGAATTCTTCTTTTGCTCTGTGAAAATATCAATGGGTCGACAGATTTATGATGACGTAAGACTGTTAAGAAGATGTATAATTGGCGAACTGTGAGGAAGCGTGATTCTTCATAAAGTTTCTGGGTAGGGTATTTCCTGGGCTTATGGAACATGACCTTGATGACTGCACGTTGGGCTCTTTCCAGCTCAAGCAGATGAGTTGGAGCAGCTCCACCCCAGATAGGGCAGCAGTAAGACAGGACGCATTGGCAAAGGGCATAATATACGTTGGTCAATAGATTGCAGTCAGCAGCATCGCGAAGGTTTTTAAAAATTGGAAGTAATTTACGTACTCTTTTGCTAAGTGAAGATATATGTGGTTTCCAGTTTAAATGGCAATCTATGATAACGCCCAGGTATTTATGGGTATCGGTTTGGGCAATGGCAATGCAGTCACAATAGCCACAATTTTCAAGTTTGCATTGGGAAGTATGGGCTTTAATTGAAAAATTTAACCCTGGACTTGTAGCTTCCGTTATTCTAAAACAGATGTATTTTGTTTTAGTTACGTTAATAGTTAGTAAATGCTCATCGAGCCAGTGCATAACTCGTCTGAGGCCCATTTCGGCAGATTTTTGAACTTGTGACCAAGTTTTCCCACGGCAAATCAATACAGTATCGTCTGCAAAAGCCAGTACTTCCACGTTATCTATTTGAAGTTTACAAAGGCTATTCACGTAAGCCAAAAATAACGTCGGACCGAGGGTACTACCCTGCGGTATTCCATACGTGACCGGAAAGCTGGAGCTACAAGAGTTTTTTACTTTAACCACCTGACTTCTACCGTTCAAATAGTCTCGGAGCCACTCCAGGACCATACCTCTTATGCCCATGCACTCTAAAGTACGCAACAAAATTGGTAATGAGACAGTATCGAATGCTTTTTGCAGGTCCAAAAATATAGCAACACATTTTTCACCCTTGTCTACTGCCTTTGTAACGATATCCGAGAGCCTAGCTACCGCATCCTCAGTATTTCTACCCGAGCGGAAACCGTATTGGGTACATGCCAGTATGGTTTTGCTTTCGAGGAATTTAATTAGACGAGTGTTAACTACTTTTTCCATGATTTTACTAATTGCGCTCAGTAGTGATATAGGTCTGTAATTAGCAATTGAATCTGCGTCACCACTCTTAAACACGGGCACGACAGCCGCTTCTTTGAAAATTTTTGGGAAATTTAGTATTGAAAATCTTATAATTTTATTATTTTATAGTGGCAACATGGTTCATTAGCTTATATTTAATACCTGTTTTACATAAGTACTGACTTCATCTAAGTACCTTTTAATGGAATTTCTACCATTTTTTTCGTTTCTGACTACATTTTTAAATTGCTCAACAATTTTTCATTAAATTGTAAAGCCTGCTTAGCTATGACAGTTTTTTTTTTTACACACCCAAGAACAACCATTTAGCTGGCAGTGGGAGGGACACAAAGTGGGAGACTGTAACAAAAAATTGCACTTTAAAGCCTAATATTTCAAAAACGCGTCACTAGATCTAAAAATGGTTTTCACACATCCACAATATTTTTAAACAAGCTATCCAACGACACCCCAAACTATCAGATAGACGAGAAAAAAATATTCATCCCAATTATCCCAAAAATTTTTTTTTTTTTTTATTTTAAAAAAACAGTTTAAAGTTGGTGTCATCAGGTGAAGTATTTTATAAACTGCTAGGTACATAGACACCAACTTCAGACTGTAATTCAAATCAGATTTTTGGAAATAAATAGTTATTTTTAGTTTTAGTGCATATTTTTGAAAACAATTGTTTTTTTTTTTAAGATTTTATTTTTTTCTTTTAAGTGACGAATTCCTTTTTTTTGTTGTACACTAAAAACATCCATACTCGTAACATAATTTTATACAACCATCAACATAAAAGGCGTTTCACCAGTTCCAAATTAACATAAATATTTTTTTGTCTCCAAAACATTTAGGTCTTAAATTACTATGGGAATATTACTATATGACTAAACTATATTATTATGGGATCACCTGGGAATCATAAGTACCCTTTTAAATAAAAAAAATAATTTCTCTTTCGGTCCAGGCATCTTCGAGTAATCGGGGAACATATATAAAAAAAAAACCGACAAATTGACAATCTCTTCCTTTTTTGAAATCGGTAAAAAAATCATATTTCTTGTGTTCGGACTTTCTTTGAATATTATACTCGCATCTGACATAATAACTCATGCAGTAGCATTAGCAGTCAGCGATAACGTTGGCTCAGTAATAGGGTTCTGTTAGTACTATTGAGTACGGAATCCAAAAAATCGGCCAAGTGCGAGTCGGACTTGCGCACGAAGGGTTCCGTACCATTATCTACAAAAACGAGCAAAAAAATCACGTATGTTGTATGGGATCCCACTTAAATAGTTTTTTTTTCTGTTTTTTAGTATTTGTTGTTATAGCGGTAACAGAAATACATCTTCTGTGAAAATTTCAACTGTCTTACTATAACGGTTCATGAGTTACAGCCTGGTGACAGACGGACGGACGGACGGACGCCTTAGTTATAGGGTTCCCAATTACCTTTCAGGTACGGAACCCTAAAAACGAAAGTAGTAGCTGAAAGAGTCTGCATGTGCGAATGTATGCCAGAATTAACGTCTTGCGTCTTAGTTGACAATTATAAATTCGTTCATTATTATCTCTTTCGTATCTTAATTATAATAATACATTACTATGTTCAAGCAAAACTAATTATTCAAAATTTTATCCTAACCTTGAAGCGTGCTTGATCGTTAACTAATGGGCCTCCAAGAAGCTGAAACATTATTTATTATTTATGCGGCTATTTAAATTTTTCGCCTATGAATTCATAACAAACATTTATAAATAAATGATTTATTTAAATTATGTCTATAATCACCTTATGATCCATGCGGCTTCTGTGCTTGTTCAGAATGCGGAACATAGTTTTTATTCTTATACGTGAATATTGGAAAAGGATTTCAAATGTCCTACCCATCGATATGTCCTACCTAGCTGCTCTATATCATCTTTTTTTTACATTGTTTCGCGAAATACAGTGTTAACATTGTAATTATTATACCTGCTCTAATCAAAACATGCCATTCGTACACTACGGGGAACTCCTCTTCTGGTGCCGACTTACCGAGGTTTCGGGTTCGAGGCTCATGCCGGTTAAAGGGACGATCCCAAATGCGACAACCAAAGCCGAGGCTGCACCCGCGGGGTGCCCTTGAGCGTTGGGCTCTATATGGGCTGAGACATCTTAAGAGTCTCGACCCAAAAGCCCGGTGGAACAGTAATGGCTGCATCAGCCAACTGTAGTTGTCATACAAAAAAGACCGTATAAAACTTTTTACTGAGTACTCCAGAGTGTAATCTAATGATCAACAGCGCAATTAAATATCGTGACTCGATAAAGCGTTCTTTCATAAGCTGTGCGCTTTTCACTATCTTTGCTGATAGATGATCAGTCGTCATCACTACTTGATACCTTATTACCCAGTGAGGTGGTAATAGTAAGGTAACACCTATGACAGTCTTAATAAAACCACTGACAATCGTTATTGAAAACTAAACCAAGATCTGGCGCCAGTTTTTTTCATTGACAACAGTTCAGCAGACATATAATTTCCTATATTGAAGGATCAATTATCACCATTGCAGTGCTTGTGCAACCGAGGCCATATGCAATTTACTAGACCAACGTATTTTTACACCTGTTGACTTGCAAAACTAGTTTTACAATAAGTAGGGTGCAAAAGGCATTTTGATTCAACCAAAAATAATAAATAATTACCCTAAATAAAGACAAGTCGATAGTCATTTCACCGTAATTCAATTTGACATCGTTTATAGCTCAAACTTTTATAACTATTGTTCTAATTTTTGTGTATTGTCATCTAAAAAGTTTGAATTTATCTAAGTTTGCAGAATTAATTTCAATATTATGACCAATTTACGATTAAGACTAAAAAGATTTTGAGGCCAAAAAAATAAATAAAGAGTTATATTGGTTTGTATATATATTTTATTGGTAATATTTATGACGGTTGTTTGCAATAAAAATAAATAAGATCTTTTGTAAAGGAAGGGGATAAAAACAGCTCAGGTGCTATTTTATGAACTGCGCCGGAGCGCTTCTTGCCCCCACTCAATCGGAATTCCCCGCGTAATGGGGAACCTGGCGCTGACTCACCTTCGGGTTCGAGGCACACGCTGGTCGAAGGGACACCCCCCGAGGGCGACAACCCAAGCCGAGGCTCCCCCCCCCCAAAATCCCGGTGAAGCAGTAATGGCTGCATCAGCCAACTGCATTGTCAGTTCAGAAAACAAAAAAATATATAATATTTGGCAGTATCCCGTAATATTGAGATGGCAGAGTTAATTTATGAACCTTAAAAATATTTTAGGCACTTTAAGTCCCCGGAAATTTAGCTGAGATATGAAATGTGTAGTAATTGATCGCTGGTGAATGTATCTATTTTCGCACACTATAGCCTTTTGCATTTATAAACTCTAATAATTCAACCAAAGTTTTGCTTTTAATTTTCCTCCATCTACTCTACCTTTATATTTTTCAATTTAGTCAGGTGACAGGGACAGTCTCGATGATTATCAAACGATTTAAAGAAATTAAAAAAAACAATAACTATTTGTAATGGCGTCTAAATGTCTGGCCACATCTTCAATCGATAACCAATATATATATATATATATTTACTTACAATCATTATGTAAGTAAATATTTCAGTGATAACCTCACTTACAAAATCAGTGAATTTAAAGTTGTTACCATTAATATGACAACCATGACCATGACCACTTTGCACGAAATATTAATAAAATTAACAAACTATGAAAATAAATGCAAAATGCTAAATCAATCTAATTATTGCCCAATAAGATCAACAAACTTCCGATTACTTAGATACACAAAGGTTCGATGTTAAGAGGATACACTTCGCGGCGTCTCGCAGCGGACTTCATACAAACGAATTTCTCACTTATTTTTGACACTTGCTGATCATACACCACGAAATTTTGAAAACATGTTTTCAACCTAAAATGACCAAAATGTAGCTTAATACATTAATCAACACATTTATACAATTAATAAAATTTATCAATTTATTTCACTTTAAAGTAGCCATTGGAATTGGCAATAGTCGGAAGACATTTTTGAATTTATAAAATAGAAAACGCCAGCTCCACACTTACAGGCTTAGTAGTAAAAAATCTGAAACTAAGGACCATCACCGTAGAAAAGGTAAGCAATCGATTTAACTTTGAATTACACATAAGGTTTTTAAGAAATCCGTCCTGCATTTGAAAGACGTCATGAGTAGCCAAATCCATAAATAATGTATCCAAAATTATTCGCTTTATTTAGTATCACTGGCAATTACAACACTTTACACTTGTTGAAAAAGTAGAGACAACAATTAATTAGTATAATTCAATTAAATAATATGTTTCGAGTAAAGTCTTTATGCTAGTTATTATTTTCTATCAAATAGGATTCAAAACATTTAATGTTGCAAAACAATTGACCTCCAATGATATTTCGTAGAAGCAATCAAATATATTTTAAGCGAATTATTCTTTCACATTAAATAAATTAACAAAATAAACAATTTCATTAAGATTGCCTTTTCTGACAAGGGGCACTCCTAAAAATTGTATTCAATTCGGTTAAAAATAACTACTTAACAAAATCTTCATCTATTAATTTTTAACAGTGAAAGAAATTGTAATGAGTCTATATGTTACCGGTAATATATATAACCTGGTATTTTATAGAATACCTGGGTTTTTTACAGATTGCCTCAAAAGTTCAGGAGATGTAGGAAAAGAACTCTTTTTTATATTTGACTTAGGTATTGTATGAAATGATAAACGCAGAGCCGGCAATGGGTGTAAACTGGAGTCTGGATATATCTTGAAACATTAGAACGTGCACTTATTTCACACTTGAGCGCGTTCGTTCTGGGATGCAGAATCATTATTTTCATTACTTTTGCCACCTGTCATCCGTTCGTTTAGCATTGGTATCAAAAGTATCAAAATTTTAGTATCATCTGTGACAAACTGTCATGCGTTCGTTTACGATATTTTTGTTATTTTTGTCACTTTTGCCACCGAAAAATGTAACTTTAGACCCATGTCTGGAGGTGGGGTTTTTGTGTTAATCTGTCAAACTGCCTATACATATTCATTGTTTATGATAGTGTGTGTGTGTTTTATCGTAGTGTGTGTACGTCAAGCGTTCGTTTTGCAGGTTTTGTAACCAAAAATTTTGTTAGTAACGTTTCAAAGCTAAACGAACGGTAGGTGTCGGTGGCAAAACTGTCGTTATCAAAGGTGTGAAAAGTATCATTCGTCGGAAATCTTAATCCCAAAACGAACGCGCCCCTTGTCTTCAAATATCGACATGTGCGGCATGGCGCGTTCCGTGTGTGAAACAAAGCTACGTGGGTATGTCTTACCGGTGGCGCGTGTAAGTGAGAAAACTGCGAAGAAATTTGATTCCCATGATTCGTTTGATCGTTTCATTACTTAGCGCCGCTAGAAAGAGATAGTGTAGTGTGCAAATGAAAATCATATCATAAAATCAGATTCCAGTTTCACTACAGATAAAAATCCGTGGCTACATTTGAGTGACTATGTTAATTTGTATCCATGTAGGAAGAACAAAAATTTACCCAAACAAAGAAGAATAAAATCTAATATATCGAGCCCTAAAAATCTTGAAAACACATAAGAAGAGTGCATGAGTCCCAATACCTAGGTACTATTTTAAGAGACTACGCCACTTAAACGATATTTTAGTTTTTACACGCGACAACTAAGAGCCACAAATCTTTATAGAGTAAAGCTCAAAATGTCGTCAAAATGTGGCTGACATGAAATCAAAAAAACTTGTTCAACAATGAGGCATTCCTCGGGGAACAGATATTATTATATCCATACTAATACTCGTATAAGTAACTCTATCTGTCTGTCCGTCTATCGGTCTGTCTGTTTGTCTGTTACCTCTTCACGCTTAAACTGCTGAACCAATTTAGATGAAATTTGGTACGGTGGTAGATAGATGCCCGGGGAAGGACATAGAATAGTATTTGTCCCGAAAAATTCAAGAGTTCCCGCGGGATTAACTATAACCAAGCTTAAACGAAGTGTAAGTAGTGTGTTAGTATAATTAAGCTGTTGACGTAAGAATCCCACGCCGAGAACCAAACTTAGGGCAGGTGCAGACACTGTCAAACTTCATTAATTACTAGCTATCCCATAAATATTTTAATGCGAAAGTTTGGATGTTTGGTTGTTTGTTACTCAATCACGCTTTAACCACTGGATGGATCGGGAACACATCCCAGAAAATTCCAATGTTCCCGCAGGAGTTTCTTTAACTGAATTTCATGAACGAACCATAGCTGCAGTATTTTAGTGTTATCAAGGAGTTGTAAGAAACCAAGCTTAAACGAAGTGTAGCTTGTTTTAGCAAACTCATTAGTATAATTAAGCTGTTGACGAAAGAATCCCACACCGATAACCAAATTTAGGAGCCTGAGGCTAGTGACTTGTTCTAAAATAATAAAGGGGATTTACTAAGCTATGGGCACATTTACTAAGCTATGGGCACATTTACTAAGCTATGGGCACATTTAACTAAAAACCGTCTGGACTAGGGCCTCTGTTGGCGTCTACACTACCTAACTACTAAAGATGAGAAACACTCTCCGCAGGTATGTATACGTATAGAATTAGATGTATCGGATGTAAAAACTTTGCGAATAAATTACAGATTTCTGTACCATTGCTTGAAGTAACCTCTCCGTTTGTCATTGAGACTGGGTAAGAAATTGTTGCACCTCTTTTAGATTTAACGAATGTCCAGAATTTTTTAGAATTTTTAGCTATATTAGCTTCTGTATTATTAATATAAGTATCATAGTAACATTTAGAAGTTAGTTTGTTACACCTTTTACGTAGCAGCTTAAACTTTATTTCATCCATAGGATTTCTATTTATTTTAAATCTTTTGTGAGAGCACAAATTTGTACTGCTTAAAATTATTTAAGTGTAAAAAAATCTAAAAGCATTTGTGCATTCGGCGATACTTTGTAAATAGAGCTTTGAGACGACGGATTTATTATTTCCCAATTAATATTGCTTAAATTAAAATCTCCTAAAATACTCAAGTGCGAATCCTTGCAATCTAATACAGCATTACATTTCGTAATAAATTCGTCTAAACTAGAGCTTTGTACCGGTGGCTGCACTTGAACGTCTTTCTTTCACGGACAAACTCTACTTAAAAAAAGCCGTTGGTTTGGGTTACGCAACGATAAAAGAAATGCAACTTAGGCAAGAAATTAGGACGCGAGACGAAATCAAAACCCCTAAGCCATCACCGACCACATTAAATCTATTTATAATGCGGGGAAGCCAGCTTTCTGCCCTACTCAGTCACATCGTGTCGATTCCGAAAGTGTGGTGGAGTAGCCCCAGCCAGTTCGGCTTTTTCAGCCGCTTGCTTTTCAACGCACCTGAGCAATGCCACTTCCCCTTTAAACAACACAACGCAACACTTCTAGCGGTATAAAAAGCCTAAAAGCCTAGCCTAAGCCAGCCTACGGCAAGAGTGGGTTAGACCTCGGTTTTTACATTGCATTTTATACTTTACCTAAAATCGTTTTGGCATTCTATCGAATACTTTGGTACAGTATATAAAAGACAATGACAAATTAAACAATTTATACATTGACTAACCAATAGTATAGAATGCCTAGAATTTCTATAGAATGCCTGAATTTTATACTTTGCTGATAACTTAATATATTCACATAATTTTATTGTGACTGTGATTAGAAACTTTATTGTAAATTCAAATGACGATATTTTAGTGTTTTCCGCTGTGTTCGAATCCCGGCTTAGGTATGAATATTTTTCTGTATTTGCCGGATTTGTTTTTTTGGTTACAATAACCAACAGCAGGTTTCCTAGTTTGGAACTAATTTGTCGTAATAATTGGTTAGTTAGTTAGTTGGACTTATGTTTTCCGCACTTACCCTCAAAATAATTAGTTGTTATTAAGATTTATACACCCACACTGCTGGGCGACCAGTAGGTCATCTCAAGCGAGGGTGATTTGGGACAACGGTAAGTCTATCACGCGCGAGCTTTTAACTTATGCAGGTTTTCTCGCAGTGTTTCTTTTGCCAAAATAAACCAGTTATTTGAAGGACACAACGTATTTCAGAATTTTAGAAATAGACTCATTAAGGCGTCCACGAAGGTTCCGACCAGGAACATCATACTAATGCGTGGTGACACAGTATATAATTAGTAGTTACTAGGGTCTGAATTTGATCTTATGGACTTACGACTACTTTTAACAACAATGGTATTCCAACTCTGATCTTATCTATTTTATATTAAATCTTAAATAAATACTACGAAAATGTACACACTTTTTCTTATGTGAATTGAGAAAAATGAGAATTTTTCTTATGTCTTACTATCTCTCAGAGATATTCTAGATCCTAATTTGGAAATTTGCACCAATTGCCCATTTTTATTACAAAAACATTGTATTTACATCCGCAGCGCTAACCTACAATAAGACACTATATATGTCATTAAACTATTTATATACTATTTTTGCAGTGTCGACATCGGTCAATTGTGTTATTTTCTTGATCGCTACACAGCAGAGCTAAGTTTTTTGGCTAGGTTTTGAATATGAGGTTTGGAGTCCAACGCTTTGCCAAGAAAGACTGTTGAATTAACAAGTACTAATTGCTCACCAATAATATTAATACATGTCTACTAACGTTTGGTAATGTAAATTTAACACGTTTGGTTTTTTCTCACTAAGCAACAAATTATTAGCGTTAAACCAATTTACAATCTTAGAAATGGCGTTATTTCATTTATCAATATCATAGCTCCGGACCACACTAGGTTAATACAACAGTGTCCTCAAAATTATACCTCCTACGGAACCCAAAATCAATGCGTGTATGATACACACTTTGGCAGTTTTTTTTAATATTTTGTACTATTATATATTAAAATTTTACATTCTAGTTAAACTGGAAACTGAGATGTACTAACCTAAATAACTTACGCTTTTTAAAAAAACATATATGAAGAACATAACCCACACTGGGCCCGCATGTGGACAATGGCCCCAATTCCCCTCGGTACCCTTGTACCCCTATAGTGGGGACGTATAAGGCTGATAAGGGATTATATTTGACATTCGTAATCTTTACACTTATATTTTGTTGAAGTCTTATTCTGTCCCTTCTGTCTGTTTATCAAGACCCTTATTGTCAGGCACATGGTGAGGTATCAAGTTGAAATTAATATCAAATTCTCAGGTCTGCAATCCCTTGGAGCAGTGAAAACATCAAACTACTAAGTCAACGCAATAAAAAGATACGGCCGCTTATGCCTTGTTTATGCCGTAGGGAATCAAAATTTATAGGGTTCTTCCTATAGGCAATGTCATGTAGCACAAGTTAAGGGAAAGAACCCGAAAACCGTAACTTTGTAGCAACACCACTAAAAAATTTTGCGATTACAAACTTATTTTCAGTTAGTAAACTAACCGCGACCTATGTCGATGTATAGACATCGGTTTTCCACTGGCAAAATTAAGTTTGCCCCTAAATACTTCTCATAAGAGCAATGTTCGGTACTTTTATTGTTAATTTTCTTCATATTTTATTTGTTATGTTAGTTTTTAGACATCGATACGCGATTCCCATAATAACCGAACTATTTACATACCTACAAGTTTGTACGGAACCCAGGTAAAATATAGTTGATCGTCTACCCATTTTGGGTTATTTGTTTGATGAGCGATGTGGCCTGTGCCACGATTTTATGTTCTTATGGGCCCCCGTCGCTCTTGCAGCACTTTGCGTGCCCAAAAGTCAACCCGACAAATACGGGCATGCAAGTAGCTGGCAAGCCATTATGCAAGTTACTAGCATGTATTGTGGAAGCTTAACAGTTTATAGTTTTAGCACTTACCTTACCTTGACCTTTATGTACTCCTTATCTTGATTTATTTTAGTATTATAATTATTTTTGTGTTTATTTGGATAAAAAAGCTTAAAGCTGGGGCATGACAAATATGAAAATGCATGTCACTTCTTTACCTTGAATAGGTATGTACTAGTGTAACTATTCTTATACCTGATGAAATATAGTGAATCAATGACGACTTGATATTTATTTTATTACTTCCGCCGTAAAATTAGTTTTGGCATTGCACCTTTTTCATAAAAAAAAAACAAGTTTGTCGAAGTATTAATATGTCTATTGTTTAACTAGTTTTTTTTTATGCCTTCATATTTATTTTTGAAGACTTTGGAGACAGGAGATTTTTGCCACGAAATATTGATAATTAAATAAACAGTGTCAATATTATATTTACCATGCCATGATGTTATTAAAAAATATTCCCAGCACTCTGCGCCATACAAATGGTTTTAGTATGATTTTATTTTCTGTAGCAGTTTCGAATCGATCGATCGAATCGATGTTATTGTAATTTCATTGAAATTATTAAGGAATAATTGTATACCAATAGGTATATTTTTTTTTTATACCACTAAGGTGGCAAACAATTACACGGTCCGCCTGATGGTAAGCGGTCACCGTAGCCTATGGACGCTTGCAACACCAGGGGTATCACTTACGCATTGCCGACCCTTCAGAAATCTAATAACTTCTTTCTTGAAGAACTCCATACTGTAGTCCTTGCAGAAAACCTTGGCAGGGAGCTCATTCCACAACTTCAGCGTTCGCGGGAGGAAGTTTCTCTGAAACCGCACTGTACGCGACCATTTCGGTTCTAAAGTGTGAGAATGAATTCCCTGCCGATGGCGAGCGGTGCGATGGTAGAAAGTAGCCGTGGGCATCATTTCGAACAATTCCTTAGAACACAACCCATTGTACAAGCGGTAGAACACACACAGTGAAGCAAAGTCTCTCCTCAGACTTAAGGGCTCGATACCGCAAGTGAGTTTGATATATGCAGGTTAAAAATACAAAAAAGTGGTCGATAGAAATAAAATTTTAGTAAGTGAAACCATTTCCGAGTATTTTGGAAAACCAGATATACCAACATGTTCGACTTTAGAACATGTCTACAAAATTTCGTGGTGTTTGATTTTATTTTTTATTTTTAAATACTTAAAAAAAAATATATTTAGACATTGCATACACCGCCATCTGGTCCCAAATATTTTCTATAAATACCAGACAACGGATGCAAATAAATATATGCATATGCATTTTGTTTTTGTAAATACATACATATATATACAAACACCTCAAGACAAACACAAATTTTAATCACATAAATATTTGTTCTGTTCCGGAATTGAATTCAGTTTAGCAGGCAGGTTATTACCCGCTGTTATACCCGCTGAGCCATGAAGCCGCCGGAAATGTAGTGTATGTAGTAAAATGGAGTCAAACTTCTTTCGTATGAAACGCTACGTCGCGCGTCGCACCGCAGGCAGTAGGTAAAATATGACTAAAAAAATTTTACTACCGTTTCGTGCTACTAACCTGGCAACATTAGGTATAAGATCAAGGCCATGGCACCGCTGGCATTTTATTATTGACTCTTAAGCCTACAAAATGAGCCTACTGCCATAGGTTGTATAATCGCTATGTTTAACAATTTTCCCATTAAATTAATTAATTCAATACATTACTTACGTGAAGAAATAGGCATTGTTTACCTAATGCAACTGCGTCGAAATGATTCAAAAGATGTAGAAACGAAATAGTTGAAGACTTAATTTATAGTGTTTTGCATTATTTTAGATATAAATTTAGATATTTCCATTTTTTAAGAGTATAACCTATACCTATTTTACACTATATTACATTAGGTAGTAGTAAAGATGACTATTAATTGCTCAAAGAAAAATTACGAAAAAAAAATACACCGACTTCAAAAACGCACTAAACATAAAATAAACCTTGCGCACGCACATTCTACTACAAGTCGAATGCCAAAAACTCATTGTCTCGTAACAAAAGATACGTACAAGACAAGATACGAGACACAAAGGCGATGTAATTTTCTTATAAAATTTTTATTATTTTATATTATTAGTACGACGACGTAGAAGTACCACTTCGACATACAAATATCAATAGGGGATTACCTTTATTATTTAAAAAAAATGAGTGACTAGCTTTTGCCTGCGGTTTCACCAGACCTAAATTTGGTTATTGATGTAGGGTTACAACGTATATTTCCTCAATTATAGAAATAAAAACAACTCACACTTGACGTTTTCAACTAGCCTATGTCCTGCCTCTTAAACTATTTCCATGTCAAATTTCATCTTCATCGGCACAGCGGTTAAAGCATAAGAGGTATTCTTAACCGACTTAAAAAAAGAGTAGGTTCTATGTTCGACTGGTACATTTTTTTATGTATAAAATATTTAATTGGGAACCGATTTCAAAATTTTTTTTATTCGTAAGAGTATGCTTCTAAGGTAGCCCCATATTAATGAAGTGGAGTGGAAACTTAAACTTTTAAAGAAAATAAATAAATAATTGATATTAATTTGAAACTGGTAAAACACGCCTTTTATGTTGATGATTGTATACAATTTTGCTACGAGTTTTTTTGATGTTTATAGTGTAATAGTGTAAAAGAAAAAAAAGCGATTCGTTACTCAAACCAAAAAATATTAACGCTACTGTTGTTAGTTTTAAAATACGGATTATTTATTATTTTACTTACTAATTAAATTCACGTCAAGTATAAAATAAGTAGTTTTACTGCTTGTTTTGGGAAAAAAAAAATATTATAGTAAGTAGGGTAAAATTAAATGTTTAATAGCTTTTTATCTTCCTTTTTCTTTTTGTTTATTAATAAATCGTAAATACTTTCGCATTTATGATATTATTACTCGTATATAGATTTAAGTTTCAATGGATAACCAATGTCTAAATAATGACCTTGGACAACGTTGCAAACGTCCATTGGCAATGATGACCGCTTAGTATCAGCCTGTCTCCTTGTTTGCCACCTTAGTGTTATAAAATTGGCGAAGGTATCGAGTAACTAACATACACACAGTAACTTCTGTATTAAAATAGCGCCGTTAAACCAATGCAATTAACCGTCGTCGTGTTTTTTTCTAGTGATTGGTACAAATTAAACAGTCCATATCTTAAAAACTAATTAACTAATATTCATGAAACTTGCACTGCAAAGGTACCTGACAAAATTTAAAAAAAATTATTAAAATCTGATAACTAGTTCCTGAGAAATACGTGAACAAACATAAGTATAAAAAATATATTCATAGATACGCTTGGCATAAATTTGGCACATTTGTTTAGGAACCCACATACTAACTACCACATATAAAACACTAATATTCTAACAATAAGTATTACCTATCCTAGTTGGTAATGTGGCCGGCTGCTGTGCAGAGGGTGTGGGTTTAATTCCCGCACTGGACAAACATTTATGTGATAAGCATTTGTGTCACACACACACAACACAAAAAAAAGTAATAGATATCCGTTGATTGCTATTCATTAAACAAGCTTTGCTTACTTTGGGGCCAGACAACGCTGTGAGTAATGTCCAAAAATATTTATATATAAAATAATGTCTATAGAATAATATCTTTGCTAGAATATCTGACAACTTGATAATGGACGTGTAAATTGCTACAATAAGTTATATGCGTCGTTAGTAATTATTTATTGCCATAATGAACTTTTAGTAATTAAAAACTTTAAGCTACTGTTGTTAGTTTTGAAATACGGATTATTTATTATTTTTCTTACTAGGTAATTAGGTTCACATCAAGTATAAAATAAGTAGTTTTATGGCTTGTTTTTGGGAAAAAGATAAATTAATGTAATGAGTAGGGTAAATCTTTTAAAGCTTTTTAATTTTCATTTGGTAAATTACTTATAATTATAACAGTCTTGTATTAAATAGATAGGTACTTAACTTAATTATATTCTAACGATTTATGAGTTATTATTTATTTTATATTTTTTTCAGAAAGAACTTTGCGAATCCACGCGACTGCTCGAGCAATCTCAGGAGGCGTTGGTGGAGTTGTTGGTATTGCATCGCTCTGAAATGAGAAAAATAAGATTATTTACATATCTTCTTAGTTACTACAAAAACTATCAACGTTTTTTTAACTTAAACATGTTACTTTAAAACATGTTTAAAAAGTATGGAGATCTTTAAAAGGAAACATATCGCTGTTTTTCCCGATACAAACGTATTCCCCTGTTTTTACTCCTGCAGAAGTCAAAAAATTGCCTCGTTATCTTTAGACGTGTGTTTTTCAAATATGAAAACTAATGTTTAAGGAAACAAAACGTACATACACGGAATAATTTATTACCTTTACGTAATTGACGAAGTAAATTTTATTAAATTTGGTTAAGATTTGGAAGAGAAAAGTGAGGAATACGATACTCTTTTTACTTTTGATAATTACGACTGCGTAAAACAGCCCGACGTACTGTATCGTGTGCCTATTTCCCAACTCAGTTGGATAAAAAAATCTGGGTTACTTGGATCTCAGATTTGATCATAACTTATATATAAAACAAAGTTCAACCGAATTCTATTCAAATTTTTACGCATTTTTTAGTAATTTGTGACATAACAACATCACATTCACAAATAATTAATATTTAATTTATAAATTATAGGTATATAGAAATAAGAGTAATCCATACTAATATTATAACGGGGTATAACTTGTTGCAGAAAGTAAAACTTTGAAAATACTGAACTGTGAAACTTCTTTCACTAATAGAAAGCTATCAGCTTATTACTATTATTCTTGGGTTTTATAGGTACCTATTATATATTTTGTTTTAATGAATGCGAAATATTAATATGTGGAACCAAGTTGAAGAAAAAATCACTATACCACCACGTTGCTTCTTTTATTACATACCTCAGGGTGATATCCATTTTCATCGGCAGTGTACTTCACATCAATTTTTTTTCCATTTGGATCAACCCAGGAAAAGGCACCAGAAGCCACAATTGCCCTAGCTGGTGGGTTGCCGTCGTATGTGCGAGATGTACCTTGTGCTTGAATTGATATACCATTGCTGCTTTCAAAGCTGTAAAAATATAAGTTGTTATAACTTCCACTCATCATAATATATAAATAAAGGAAATCGGAAATTAAACTAGTTGTTTATTAAAAAAAATCACTTAGATCACTTAAAAATAAAATATTTATGAAATAAACATAACTAGGGCACAATTTTAAAACAAAAGTACAAAATATATTTGTACCTGTGTTTATAGGAACCGTCTCCACTAATTATATTATCCTGATGGATAATTACCGCATTACGATCAGAAGAAATGCTCTTGGTTGGTGCTGTATACGTAGATACAGTGGCTCTTATTGGTGGATTTATTGATGCGTAAGGTAATGCTGTTGTAATATGACTTGAGACAGGTGGCAGGGTTGTTACAGTAAACAAAGCAGTTATTGGTTCTGGAGACTGGATATTTGGACTTGAAATATATAAAGGCCGACTTGCAGGTATTAATGTGGAAGCTGGATTCCCAGTGGTTGATTGTAAACTATATTCTTTATTTGTGATTCCTTTTGGTATTGTGATTAATTTTTCAAGTCTTCTTCCGTCTTCGGTTGATGGCTGATTTAAATATTCTTGACCTATTCCAGAAGTTATCAGTGATGATGTTACTGTTTTTGATTCCTCTAAAACATTGTCATTGATTTGATTTGAAATAAGTGGTATTTCGGTATTAATAGTGTTTTTTTTTCCATCGTAGCTTGCAAACCTGTTTAAAATAGGAGTTACATTTGTTTCAATACTTTCCGAAGATATCCCAACACTGGCTTGCGAAGACGAATCCAACTTGTTTTCAGTAAAGTATCCAGAAACTGAATTTGTACGTTCTAATTTTGCAGGTTCTTCAGAAGTTGTAACTAAAATATCCAGTTTGTTCAAATTTGTTAAAGACAATTCAGGTGCATTAGAAGATTTATCTTCGAAACTAGTATCTAGAAGGTTCACATGGAACGAAGTATCCTGAGTCGTGTCAATGTTTAAAGAAGTAGAATCAGATGACTCTGTGAATTCTGAAATTTGTGAAACCGGCGAAACGAAATTCGTTACACTTTCCAGTTGTGCATAAGATACTGTTAAACATGCTGCTAGAATGCCCTGGAAATAAAATAATAATAAGGAAAACATTGTATTTTTATTTATTTTATGATTATATTTAAAGTATATACTCACCAACCACTTCATATTTGTAGATTACAAACCACTGCTCTACTAATACACTGCTACAAATCAATGATCTTCTTTTACTTTTATATACGGCGACTAGTTTATTTACGTAATGCGATTTTGTCACATGATTAACATTTGTGTTTAAGTTAATGAACTACATAAATTTATATTTAAGAAACCAACCTTATTGTTACTATTAAGGTCTTTTATATCAGAATGTGGAATACCTAGTTGCTTTATACAATTGCTTATTTTTAATGGCCTCCTAGATGATCAGTGGTTAATGTAACCAATGGGCGCTTTTTACTCGCATGTTGCTGACTCGTTAAAATATAATAACTCTCTTCCTGAGTAACCCCTTGCTGTAGTCCCTAAGAAAAACAGAGACAGGGGTTTTATTCTGCATCTTTTTATTATATTCCAATTGATATAATATGTATTTTAATAGCCTTATCTTGATAGCCACTGAAGTACGAAACTTGGATTTTGTAATAGAATGAATTCCTTCTTTAGTAAGTCTGTAGAAAGAAAATTGGAATTCTGTATTGAAATCCGTCCTTGATTGAAGTTAAATACATACAAATTTGTATAAGCCTTTTGGTGTAAAATGAGAATTGTATTTTTTACCATTTTTGGTAAAAAAGGATAGGATATACTAGGGGTAAAAAAGGAAATGAAACTTTGTAAAGAAATACAATTATTTTTATAAATTATTAATAAATGAGATGTTCTTTCTTTTTGGAATATTATGTGGATAATATTGAAAAAAAGCTTGAAGATAATATGAGAGGGTTAAGTAGGGAAAGAAAGGTAAACCAGCTAGTATAATATATATAAATATGACATAGTTGAGTTTTATAATGAGTGCAATGACTACGTCCTTAAATAAAATATAAAAACTAAAACTGTTTTTTATAGCATTCGGGGTTCTACAAATAAAAAGACACAATAAAACAACCTATAATAATATTACAATATAATATATTTATATGTATTTATAATAAGTTTGTTTGTTTATCCTTCATTCATGTCGCAACACAGCATCCAATTAATTTGGGTACTGAGATTGATAAAGCAATCAATAAAGAAAATTCGAAGGTTTCTGAAGGAATAACTATAACTTAATTTTACGTGAACAAACTATAGCTACAGCTATAGAAAATAATCAAGAAGTTGCCGTAGTAATCCCATGCTGATAATCAAATTTAACATGATGGTTTCGAATATATGTATGTATATAGTTTTGGAGCCTCTTTAAAACAAAGGGTAGTTGTATACACAATACAGATCTTCTATCAGCCAGAAACTCGGGTATCCACTTTTAGACATTTTTTGTTTGCAAGCAATGCAATTGCGTTGACGCCGTTCATTAAATTGTTCGCCAATTGGAGACAAGTTACGTTTTTTTTTGGTTAAATCCCTTAATTGAATAAACATTAATAATATATATACGATAAAATAATTGGTTGACCTAAACAATTTGAAAACCCTGCTGAAAAGGACATCGGTCACTGCAAGCCAATTTCATTTTTAAGGTGGATACTTAGATTTCGGGCTGATACTACTTGGACTTTTTTTTTCAAAGTCAAAGTCGAAGTCACAATGTTTTATTCAAATAAGGATTTTACAATCACTTTTGAATCGTCAAAGTTATGAAATATTATTTTTTGAAATCCGGTTTACAACATTGTATGTTGTTGATTTCTACGGAGAAGAATCCGGCAAGAAACTCGATAGTTACTCTTTTAAAAAAATCATAAAAACTAAAAATACAATCAATGTTTTAAACAAAAATTTTAAGCTGTACAATTTTATATTATTTCAATTTTAATTTGGTTTACCTATGCATCCTGTAATTGAGCATCTTCAGTCCCAAGGATTTTTATCATTAACATAGTCTGAAATATTGTAGTATACTTTTTTACAAAGTACTTGTTTGATAAAAGATTTAAATTTACTTATTGATACCTTTTGAATATTATTGGGAATTTTGTTGTAAAAGTGTATACATTGCCCCTTAAAAGAGTTACTTATTTTGTGTAGACGTGTATCATGCACCAACAGCTTATTTTTACTTCTAGTATTTACTTTTCTTGCTGAAACTATTGATATTTTTATGTACTTATAAAAGATTTTCATATATGTACTGCGACGCTAAAGTTAAAATATTCACTTCCCTAAACCTATCTCTCAGAGATATCCTAGATCCTAATTAATAAATAGCACGAATTTCCCTTTTTTGTAACAAAAATATTGTATTTACATCAGCATTTAAAGGTTAAATATAAGTGTGTCCCCCTGCCCAATTCTAACTAATCTTTTATAGTTCGTAAGGTACCGGCATGAGGGTATATTTTAAAACTCACTGATCATCCTCTTCTTGGGATAAAAGCCGTAAAGGAGCACACATACATATTACAAATATGGTATCAAAGGTTACAGTCATAAGAATTGTTTGTGTTGAACCTTTATTAACCTCTGTATCTGTTCGAAGTTCGTTAGCTCATTGGGTCACTCCACTGTATATTAATTAATATTATGAATATAGTACATAATATGTTACGTAAGTTAGCTAACACAGCTTCGCAATAGTCACTCAGATATAAAGAATCGGACATAATTTTTTAAGAACCTTAGTATGGAAACGCTTTATAAAAGCCCAACTTTTACAGCCTACTCAAGTCTACATTAACTGTAAAACCTGTCATGACAGCGATAATATATTGTCAGGACCCAAAAATATCACCAACTGTCAATACTAAAAGTATACTTTTTTATTCTAGTTAAGTAATATACTAAAGGACCTTAGTATGGAAACATTTTATAAGAGCCCAATCTCTACAGCCTACTTTAGTCTTCATTTGCTCTAAAACCTGTAATGATAAGGACAAAATATTGTTAGGATAAAAAAAACATTAAATGTCAATACTAAAAGAATCCCTTTTTAATCAAGCTAAACAATATAACAGTGTTTGAAAATTCTAAATAATAAAAAAAAAAGGAAGTAGAGCGTTGAACAAAGATACGTCTGTTGTATAGACTGGTTGAAATAATCACACTAATATTATAAAGGCGAAAGGTTGTGAGTGTGTATGTTTGTTACTTCTCCACGCTTTAACAACTGTACCGATTTGGCTGAAATTTGGAATAGAAATAGCTTATACCTTGAATTAACACAAAGGCTACATTTTGTCCTGGAAAACATACAAGTTCCCACGGGACTAAATATAAATGAATGTGACTTTTGTTACTCTTTCGCGTTGCAACGGGGCATCCAATGAAGCTGAAATTTGGCAAAGGGATAGTTGAAGACACAGAGAAGGACATAGGACACTTTCATCATCCCGATAGAGTGTTCCCACAGGAATATTTTTTTCTGAGATTTTTACTCTTTCACGTCGCAACGAAGCATCTAATTGAGCTGAAATTTGGCTCAGGGTTAGTTGTTAAGACAGAGTAATACACTGAATTTTTATCGCGATCAAGAGTTCCCACGGGAATATTCTTAAGTGTGTGGCTAATACTCTTTCACGTCACAACGGAGCATCCAATTGACCTGAATATTGGCACCGAGTTCCCACGGGAATAATTTTTTTATCGAGATATTTCGGTTTTTTATTGCTTTTTTGGAGAGCACCAATTGGCGCTCTGCAGAGCCAGCGGGATTCAGCAGGCTTCGTTGGCTGTACCATGTCTATATGACTTCAATATGTAAGTTTACTATTACTTGACAGATTTTACGTACACTCTTCGACCAATATTGAAGAGTACAGCGTCAAGAAAATGCACAGCGTATGTCCACTCAGCGATCCACTCAACCACCTGATGAAGCAACTTCTCGCCGGCGAAAGCATGCCCAGCTTACGGCTAATCAGCGTGCATTAGAGACACCTAAAGGAGCAGCTACTAGGCTTCAAAAAACGCACAGCTTATGGCTACTCAGCGATCCACTCAAACACCCTATGAAGCAACTTCTCGACGGCGAGAGCATGCCCTGCTTATGGCTAATCAGCGTGCATTAGAGGCACCTGAAGAAGCAGCTACTCGGCGTCAAGAAAACGCACAGCGTATGTCCACTCAGCGATCCACTCAAACACCTGATGAAGCAATTTCTCGGCGGCGAGAGCATGCCCAGCTAATGGCTAATCAGCGTGCTTCTGAGATAGAAGATGAGATAAATGCTGTCGCTGAGCGTCAAGCAGAGCGCCGGCAACTATTTACGAGAAATGCTTGAAAGGCCAGGGGCATTTGAAAAATGTGGTTTTGAATATGTCGCGACATTGGATTACAGTAGCCACAGGCTCATTAAAATTTTCCGTATGTAAAATGTGTGTCGCCATTGTGGGGCATTAAAATGGAGTGAGGAAAGAGCGGGAATGTGTTGCTCTGGGGGCAAAGTAGCCATCCCTATTTTAGAAGAGCCTGTGGAACCCTTAAAAACATTATTTACAGGTGAAACTGGTGTATCTCGACGGTTCCTAAGCCGCGTAAAAAAATACAACTCATGCTTTCACATGACGTCATTCGGGGCGGACAAAATTCTCGCTATATGAAAGGCACCCAACAGTGACCCATCTTGTTGTGCACCTCCCAAACGGCGAGTGCGTGTATTTTATAGAGGCAAACCTGCAAGACCGAGTTGCAACACCGCCTATTACCACCGCCTGTGCCAGGGAGACGAGTTTGCTCGGACGCTGTTCTATGTAGAAGTGCCAAGGTATTACACGTGGAATGCGTCACGAAAAGAATGGAAACGTCGCGTGTCGGGCGCACCCGTCGACGATTGGCCTGGTGTAAAAGCCTCAGATGCCTTGGGTAGAATTTATACCGTACACAGAACACACTTTGAGTGTTATTGTGTACAGTTGCTGCTGACTAGAATCCGAGGCCCCACCAGTTTTCAAGCGCTCAAAATCGTCGATGGGCAGGAAAAGGCCACTTTCCAAGAAGCATGTGAGGCGATGGGGCTGCTTGAAGACGACAGCCACTGGGACGCAACGATGGAGGACGCCATGTAGTGCCGGTCAGCGACTACGTTGAGAGAGCTCTTTACGATTATGATAAGCACCTGCGGACTCTCCAACCCCCGGCAATTGTGGGACAAGTATAAAAACGCTTGGTCAGAAGACATTGCTCGCCGATACCAAGGGATAACAGTAGCTAAAGATGACATAATTTTTAACGAAGCGCTTAAAATTATCGAGGATAAAGTTTTTGCGATGGTTGGAAAATTACTACCGGATTTCAGTATGCCTGCCCCACAAAGAACGTAAGAGCTGTCCACTGATTTGGACAGAGAGCTTGGTTATGATACTGTTGCTTTGGGGGTTCAAGTCACCCAAACAGAGTTAACATTTGTTACTACCGAAGCAAAGGCAAATTTACAAATTAATAACAAACCGCGTAGCTAGCGGACAAGGGGTTCTTTTTTTTCTTGGACGCACCAGGGGGCACCGGTAAAACTTTTTTACTGAACTTGCTGCTGGCACAGTTGCGCAAAGACAAAGTGGTTGCGCTGGCTGTTGCATCCTCCGAAATAGCCGCAACCTTGCTGAATGGTGGCAGAACCGCACACTCATTATTCAAGCTCCCGCTGAACCTTGCAAGTGAAGAAACGCCCATTTGCAACATTAGCAAAAGTAGTAGTCGCGGTGCTCTATTGCAATGGTGCAGATTGATCGTGGGGGACGAATGCACAATGTCGCACAAGCACAAACACAAGATTGAAGCACTAGATCGCACCTTGCAAGACATTCGGGGAAATCGAATCTTGATGGGTGGAGTGGTCGTATTGCTGGCTGGTGATTTCCGGCAGACGTTGCCGGTTATCGAGCGAGGTACCGCGGCAGACGAGATAAACGCATGCCTCAAGGCTTCGCCGTTGTGGGCTAGGGTAGAGCAGTTACAGCTAAATACCAACATGAGGGCCCAGCTCTTCAATGACCAGGAGTCTGGACTCTTCACACAAACGCTTTTCGATGTCGGTGAAGGTCGCATGTCGGCGGATACTACCGGCCAAATAACCTTTGATAGCCTATTTAGCAATGTTGTTAGATCGGAAGATAACCTTATTAATGTGGTATTTCCAAATTTACAAGAAAACCTGGGTAGCGAGGAGTGGTTGTGCGAAAGAGCTATCATGGCGCTCAAAAACGAATTGGTAGGAAAAATACTCAAAGAATCCCTTTTTAATCCAGCTAAACAATATAACAGTGTTTGAAAAATCTAAATAATTAAAAAAAAAGGAAGTAGAGCGTTGAACAAAGATACGTCTGTTGTATAGACTGGTTGAAATAATTATAAATAAAACTCATCCGTAATCCATAATATTAGCGGTGATTACGCATTAGCTGGTTGGAATAGGAAAAAGTTTCTCCAATCCGTAGATAGCGGGCACACTAGTGTTATTGTCCAAGTTATAGAAGATACGGCAGGTTTTTTTTTTATACCACTAAGGTGGCAAACAATTACACGGTCCGCCTGATGGTAAGCGGTCACCGTGGCCTATGGACGCTCGCAACACCAGAAGTATTACTCGCGCGTTGCCGACCCTTCAAAAATCCAATAACTTCTTTCTTGAAGACTGTAGTCCTTAGAGAAAAGGCAGGGAGCTCATTCCACAACCCAAGCGTTTGCGGGAGGAGGTTTCTCTGAAACTGCACTGTACGCGACCATACTGGTTCTAAAATGTGAGAATGAATTCCCTGCCGATGGCGAGCGGTGCGATGGTAGGAAGTAGCCGTGGACATAATTTCGAAGAATTCCTCAGAACACATCCCATTTACAAGCGGTAGAACACACACAGGGAGGCAAAGTCTTTCCTCAGACTTAAGGAGTCGATACGGCAAGTGAGTTTGGGTACCTCGACAATTCTCACAGCCCGTCGTTGAACCGAGTCAAAAGGTCCAAGCTGGTATCCGGGTTGTATGCATTCAGAAAACAGACAGTTAACTGAGTGTGATTTTAATAAGTTAATTGAAAATGTTTTTTCATTAGACTTACACGTAAACAGTGTCATTACGTTTAGGCAAAGCGGGTGCTAAGACCTTCATTACTTTCACGGGCTTTTCTTTGTAAATTTTACTTTTCTCTTAGCAAAGCAGGCGTTAATAGAACCCACGGTCGAGAATGACGCGTTTATTCTATCAAGTATAAATAAAAGCTATCTGTTCAAAATATGAACCTCGCGCATGCTTTAACTTTCAAGTTTTTACTTCAGTCAAAACTTTTTAATTCATAAATTCTCTAGATGTCAAACGCCATCTGGCGGTGAAGTTGTTTTTTCTACTTATATTTTTGCCATTTCAATTGTGTTTAGGTAAGTTTAGTTATTTATTGACCTTATGTTATTATTTATTTACTCGCAAATGTGATGAAAAACATTGTGTATGACACGGACGGTACGTAAATTAAAAACTTGAGACAATAAAGACTTCGGGCCTTTGGCCTTAGGCTTTTAAATAGCCTCTCGTTTGTAATTTCCTTCTTACCACACTTGATACACAATGTACGGTTATTTTATATTTTTCAGTTATAGACCACATAACTCATTGTATGCCGCAATTGTTTTAATTTGTTTAAAAACGGGTTGGTACTTTAGCGGTTGCTCGTTTGATTTTAACTATTAAGTATATTTAAATTAACTGTTTTACCAAAAGCAGAATATTGATGGGCAATTTCCATGTTTACTCCAAAAAAATACAATTAATAAGCTATTTTCAAAACGTTTCGTATGCGAATTTAATACATGTTTTAGCTACAATTTTCATTTGTGCTAAGAGCAGCCCTCTTAGGATAAAGGAAAATTTCAGCAAACTTATATAAATAAATAATTTCCTCCCTTTTCCAAAAATTTCTAAGCTTACTTTTTTGTACTTAATTATTTTTGAACACTTAATTATATTAAAAGTAGCGCTAGTTATGAAAAAGTATATTTCATTACGAGTGCGGAAAGCATGTCATTGCAAAGTGTTGCGACAAATGTCTACCCGAGCCGAGGCGCAGCCGAAGGTGATGGATGACAGTCGGAACAAGTTGCAATGACGGTTCCACACGTGTACTGAACAACTATTTTTAATACAGTTGCGAAAAAATGAAAAAATTTTACTCTTACTCATTTTGTGCGACAAACAACTAAACTCGCAAAGAAAATTTAGGCGCCAACCGTAAAAGAATATAAGCTGAGATTTTTTTTTGTTTTCTTCACCCATTCTGGGTAGGCAAAGGGAACTATGCTCATACAGCCAAGTCTTCAGTAGAATTTTTTGATTGATATGAAATGAAAATGAAATTTAATAAGATGAAATGAAATGAAACCTAACCTAACTCATTGAATAAAATCATTAAAGCTGATATTGAAACAATTAGTAGCTTTTTTAGAAATATTTGAAGTAATCATAAAAACTTCTATGATTTTTTTTTAGTAAAAACTTCGAGATTGGTTTTTTCTTTTTAATCGACATTATTTTGACAGTTGGGAAAGAGAACGCACGAGTTCGGAAAAGGTAAAGACAAAGCTCGAGTATGTAATAGCCCACATCCCGAACGCTATACATCCCTGCAATACGCCACTTTTTGAGCAACTGTAAAACATTTTTCAGCTTCTTAGTTAGATTTTGGCTCACGAGGGGTTGTGAAGTCGTCGTCCATGTTTTCAAAACATTTTTGATTTAAAAAAATTTGAAGATCTGCTGCTGAAAATAGGCATAAATAATTCCTTTAATCGACACAAGTTAAAGACTTAGGTGACAAACAAGCTAACGGACCACATGATGATAAGCGGTCATCGCGGCGTATGGATGCTATGGTTTATTATGTAGTTAATTTGTAGTTTTTATTCTAATTAAGAAGTTTATTTTAGAATAGTTTATATTTTTTTAAGATAGTTCGTATTTTACAGTTTGTTCATTGAATTAACGTTTTTTGATATTATCGAACAGTTATCGATAAAATGCTGTTGTTTTTTAATTAACCATTAACTAAGCGCATGGGGTCAACATAATTTCAAATTGAAAAAATAGAGTGGTTGAAGTGAGCCAGCGGTCCTTCTAGCTTCCAAACTTCCCGCAGGGTTCGCAATATAATAGCGACCAGATTTGATTTTTTTTCAGTTTTTGGATTTTTATTTATTTTTTTATTTTATTTATTCTTTTTTTTTTATTTATTTTTTAGTTATTATAATACACTATCTTGATATATTTCATAATAAATAGTTTGTTTTATTTAGTTCTTATTATATCATATTTTAATTTTGTTTGGGGTCACTAGAGACCCCATGGGACTAATTGTGTAATGTTCTTAATGCGCCTAATTTAGGGGTAAAAAATGGAACTATGGAAATTTCAGTATTATATTTAATTCAAATTCATATTGAAACAATCTAGTAGATGCTTATTACATTGTTCAGAATAACTTAAACACATATTATGCAACTAAGTACAATAAAGTTATGAAAAAATCAGATGATACCAATATTGTGGATTGGTTTTTTAAATAGTGTTTTGGTTAAAAAAAAAGTAAGAGAAGCCCATACATAGTCTTTGAATTCTGCAATATGTTCTATGGACAGCGCAATAGCCTCACAAAATTGTCCATCCTTTAGACAGAGACAAAGCGAACCTGCAGTCTCTTTTCTCTTTCTATTAACGTCCGCCATATTGTATGCTTATGTTTTTTTTGTTACACCAAGTTAGAAACAGACAAAAGACCGCAGCTTCACATCATCTTGTAACACTTTTGCAAACATTTTTTTTACAATTGGCTAGGAAATATCAAGTTCGCTATGTATGTTTTAACATTGGCTAGGAAATATCAAGTTCGCTATGTATATTTTTACAATTGGCTAGGAAATATCAAGTTCGCTATGTATATTTTTACAATTGGCTAGGAAATATCAAGTTCGCTATGTATATTTTTACAATTGGCTAGGAAATATCAAGTTCGCTATGTATTTGGAGAAGCCTTATTTCTAATCTTCTATACTACATGAAAAAATATTTTTTTTCCCTTGGTCACACCCTTACCTCCGAAAGACTGCTCCAAATTGGCTAATTCTTTTTTTGTTGTGTTAAAGCAAATGTGTAAGGGCAAGTTTTTATGAAATAAACGAGTTGCACTCCGGGAGTGCCGGCAGAAGTGAAAACCTTTACACACGATTCGCGCTTAACACTCAAATATGTCACAAGACATGTCTTTGACATTGTCAAGAAATAATAATGTTTGTTTATTTAATTTTTTGACGTAGTATATTTGACATCGCAATCTGTCATAGAATTAAAATTCCATATCCAACCTCCCTGTACTACTCATAATCGCGAATACTAAAAATAAAAATATACACAAAATACGGTCATTTTCATCGCATATTGTGACACAAATAAATGAAAACCTTTCACATAGAAGACTCGATCTCATGATGAAAGAGTTATCTACGTATTATAACGTTTTTTATTTGTAAAAAAGTTTACGCGGACAAAGCCCCTGGCGGGAGCTAAACGTGTAAATAGATAAATACGAGTATTAAATGTACACACATGTTTGTTTTCAATTTTCTTTACGGACGAACGGACGGACAGACCATTAAATACATGTGTATTTAATGGTCTGTCCGTCCGTTTGGACAATAAAGAAAAGTAAATCACTTACAAACTTACCCAACCACGAAAGAATCATAGGAAAGAAAAAAAAAAAAAAGGGGCGGGGGACGTTAAGCCATCGAAATATGTAAGCGGTAAGGCAAACCCACGAGAAAAACACATATAATAGAAAAAAAAAAATATAATAGGCGTGGCATTACGGTTTCCGTCTTACGTATTTCCACGATTAGGACACGTGACCTGACGCGAGTTTATCATTTTTTACCCATACCAAAACGCCGCTAAAGAAGTTTTCACTTCAAAAAAAGGGCCAAGTGCAAGTCGGACTCGCGCACTAAGGGTAAACCGATTGTAATAAAATTTGGAAAGTGGTAAGGCACACGCTGGGTTCAGGTTTCTGAATAAGTACAACCCTTTCAGAATGGGTGGCGCACCAGTTGTTTTAAAAAAGAGAAACAACGTTCACGGGTTAGCTAGTGAATTAAATACAACATTATACAACAATCTAGCCGCGGTCAATTATTAGGTATTCAGATATTTATCTATATGTTATGCTAAAATAAACATTTCCCTTTGTTTAAGGCTAAATTTATTTTATAGTCTAATATTATTTATTTTTATTACGTATCCAGAAAAAAACTTGTGAAACATAATATATGCGCGATATATTATGACATAACGTTAAATTTTAAATAAACGAATTAATTTTTGACGCGTTGTTTAAACATATTTGAGACCCAGCAGAACGGCGTTTATTATGCATATTATATGTATATGTTACGGGTAATGCTACAAGATTGTGTATACTTAGGTTTACCCGGGTTTACTTAGAATCACCCAAATATTTTGTGTTATGTCCGCATATCAAATGAAATAAATTTTAATTCGGGATCTATCCAGACTCACCTGGGTCTTTCCAATGCTGCCTGGGTAATTTCGGGTGTTGTGTCATATTTAAGCACGTGACACAAAGCAAGTCAAGGTATTTGTAAGTGTAAGATTTAAATACTAGAAACTTATCAGAGGGGTTTTTAATTTTTAGTATGCACCTTATGTTATGTTAGGACATATTGTTTGTAGTTACGATACGGTTTTGTAAGTGTAATGTTTATATTTGAAACTTTTGAAAGGGGATTTTTAGGTTTTAGTGGACGCCTTTGTGTTACGTTAGTACATATTGTTTGTAGTTTTGAGTCAAGGTGTTTGTGAGTAGATTTTTAAGTTTTAGTGGGCACTATTTTGTTACCTTAAGTTATGATATGACATTGCTTGTAGAGTCAAGTCAAAGTATTTGGAAGTATAAGGTTAAAATATATTTAAAACTTTTAAGAGACGATTTTTAAGTTTTAGTGGGCATCATTGTGCTACCTACTTTGAGTTATGTTATGACATTGCTTGTAGTGTCAATTCAAGGTATTTGGAAGTACAATATTTAAATACATTTAAAATTTTTCGAGGGAATTTAAGTTTTATTGAGCACAATTAGATTATCTTAAGTTATGTTATGATATTGCTTGTAGTGTCAAGTCAAAGTATTTACAATAAGAAGGTTTAAATATGTTTTCAATATATTTAAACCTTTTAGAAAGCATTTTTAAGATTTAGTGTGCACCATTCTGTCACCTTTAGATATGTTGTGACATATTATTTGTAATTTTAAGTCAAGATATTTGTAAGAGCATAATGTTAGAATATATTAAAACTTTTAGAGGGGATTTTATGTTTTAGTGGACACTTATAAAATACCTTGTAGTTTCTACAACCTGTAGTGACAAACAGCTAGTAACGATTGGAAAGTTTTGGCATTATTGTAGAGATATAAAAATGACGTTCTCGAGATACGTTATTTATGACGTCAGCTTAGTGACGACTACAGACGTCCTAATAACGTCACGCAACGCTCGCTCGCTGTCAAGTTAATTTAATTGAAACTCGTTCTAACCCTGACAGCGACCACAGATTTATCATGATCTTTTAAGACCATCTGACATTGACGTTTGTACAGCTACACGCGTTGACATCCAAACGAGCTGTTGAACTCACTCATAAGCTTTTGGTTTTTTTTTGTATTTTTGATGCTCCTTGAATTCTTCGATAAAACGAAGGGCGTGAGTTTGGAATAGTTGTGCTCGATGTAGAATGATCTAAAAATAGTTAGCAAAGCAATAGTAAACCTCGCCACAGTCAGTCTCAATGAACTAATTAAGATATTGCAAACGATATGGTCAAACGGTCTACGGTTTGTTGAATTGATGAATAACGGGCTTTTCACGATGGCATGAAACGAGCACCTTACATAGCCATGTTTGGCAATGATGTCAAAATTAGTATATTGTAGTCTTCTCTCCCAAACGAAGTTATTGACAACATTCACACTAAAGAAGAGTTCGAAAAAATGTTGAATGAATTAAGTACCGCACCATAATCTAGTGAAGAACCCCAAGAACGTAGATCTGGAATCACAGGATCGCCACTTACAGAACAAGGAGATGATATGAGAATTTGAATCCGAACTTTTGAAAAGAAAAGGAGCTGACAAAGAAGTTTTTCTGCAAGAAGTACTACTGAGATAAAAAACCAAAAGTTGATACGGAAAGCTGTTGTATTATTTATTAAACAAAGGCTATCAATGCAGTTGGTTTTTAATTTCCCTAATTATTCTACCATTACCCAGGTAGCATTGGGCAGACCTTGAAATGTTTTTCGTTTGTTAATCGGAGATTACTTATATATTTTTCTTTAGCCTCTCGAGTTGGGGGTACCTGAGTTACTAGGCCGCTAGGATACAAATACATTTTAAAAACTTTTTCAATATTATGCCCGTAAAAACAACAAAGATTGTATTTATTGCAGTAGTTTTATTCCAAAGTTTTAAGAGACGTAGGGCACTGCAAGTACTCACTCAAATAGGCTGCCCCAACAAATAAAGCGGGGCATACCGAGTACTCGCTCGAATGAGCGGCCCGAACTGGGGAAGTACCTCCACCTTACAGAAAACCGCGGCCACAATAACACTAACATTGAGTAGTGCTGTGTTCCTGGCGGTGAGTAAGGTTGCCAGAGCTCTCTTTGAGGATTCGCTGCGCGGACAGCGGAGGACCGGCGGTGCTTATCGCTGTCATTGCTCGGCGTAGACGCGGCGTGCTGGTTCGGCGGTTAGGGAGACCTGATGAAACGGCTGACCACTGGCCGCCCGCAGGTTGAACGGGTTCCCGAACCCAGGGATCACTTAATCTTCGCCCTGGGAGGCTGATCCACCAGCCTGTGTAAAGTCTGTGAAGCGGTAGTCGTGCCGGGGAAGGACACCGGAGTGGACCCGGCTACTACAACAGAAGGGGATCAGGGGCCCTTCCGCCCGCCGTGCCAGCAACCGTCTGTGTTGAGCTTCGGCAGTCTTAGTACCGCACATTTTTGTCTTCTAAGCTGTCTGTGCAGTGAATCCCCATCCCTAGTCTAAGTAAATTTATTTAAAATGGCCAGAAATAGAAAAAGGAAAAGAGTTTTTACAGCGGCTACTCCATCCACATACAATGTGGATTTTTGCAATATCAGGGGTATTCACGCAAATCTTAATGCAGTCCATCATCACCACGAAACTGCGCAGCCGACCATCCTCTTTCTAACGGAGACGCAGATATCCTGCCCGGCCGACACATCATACCTTCATGATCCCGGCTACAAACTCGAGCACAATTTTTTGAGTCGTGCCGGTGTATGTATGTTCGTCCGCGAGGATATCTGCTGTCGCCGACTTCATAGCCTTGAAAACAGGGACCTGTCGATATTGTGGGTGCGCGTAGATCACGGCGGCCACACTCGTATCTATGCGTGTCTATACAGGTCTCATAGCGGTGACACGGACGTAACTCGACTCTTCAAGCACCTGATTTTGACGACTGACAAAGTTCTAGAGCAATATCCCACAGCAGAACTAGTTATTTTGGGAAACTTTAACGCCCACCATCGTGAGTGGCTCAGTTCTCGAACCAATAACTATGCAGGGATATCTGCTCATGAATTTGCTGTGACCTATGGATTCTCTCAGCTGGTACTTTCTCCAACGAGAATACCAGATATAGAGGACCATATGAGCTCCTTACTGGACCTTCTGCTGACTACACGTCCGGACGGATACTCCGTCTCAGTGGATGCGCCTCTTGGCTCCTCGGACCACTGTCTCGTTCGGACTCAAATGTCATGCACACAACCCGATCCTTCTGGGCCAACTAATTGGCGTCGTGTGTGGCACTATAGGTCGACAGACTGGGACGGATTGCGAGAATTTTGTGCATCGTACCCGTGGAGGTAGCTCTGCTTTAGCTCATATGATCCTGACGTCTGCGCAGCCGCAGTCACTGAGACAATCATCGCTGGTATGGAATGTTTCATTCCTTTGCTGCGAGTAGCTGCCAGCGTCAAACAACGACCGTGGTTTAATAAGTCTTGCAGAGAAGCTAAAATTCTTAAACAAACTGCGTATGAGGCTTGGACCACGGCTCGTAATAATAATTATTCGAATATAATAGTTATAACGCAAATTAAATGCTGCCTCGAAGTTCAGTAAGAAAGCAACTGCCAGAGCAAAATTCCAATTCATCGGCAAAATAGGTGGGCGACTTGCGAGCTATCCTTCTGGGAGTCGTGCTTTCTGTTCGCTTGCCGAGGGACCAGCTGCCGAGGGGAACTTTTGCCAGTCGTCGTTACCAACACTGCGAAAGTCCGATGGTGACTTGGCCCATAGTGCAAAAGAGAAAGCCGATCTATTGGGCAGCCTCTTTGCCTCCAACTCGAATATGAACGACGAAGACGCTGTACCACCTACTTAACTGTGGTGCGGTAAGACCATGCCGGAAATCTCTATAACACAGCGAGAGGTCCGGCGGGCGTTGCTTTCCCTAGACGTTCATAAGTCGTATACCCGCAGTGGTGCTTTAGCAGTGCGCTCCTGAGTTATGTCCTGTACTCACGCGCCTCTTTGCGCTTTCCTACCATACTAGGCAATTTTAGTCCTCATGGAAGACTGCGAATGTGCACCCGGTGCCCAAAAACGCCGGTAGATCAGATCCATCGAATTACAGGCCTATCGCTATTACCTCTCTCCTCTCCAAGGTGACGGAGCGTGTGATCAACACACAGGTTTTGAGATACATAGAAAAACACGACCTGATCAGCGACCGTCAATATGGCTTTCGCCACGGTCGCTCCACTGGTGACCTTCTAGTGTACCTCACACACCGATGGGCACTAGCCATTGAGCTTCAGGGGAGGCATTGACATGTAGCCTAGATATAGCGAAGGCGTTCGATCGGGTCTGGCACCGGGGTCTTCTATCGAAGTTGCCATCTTACGGAGTGCCCATGGGTTTGTGCAAATGGGTAGCTAGCATTATTTCCGGCAGACGCACACGAGCCGTAGTTAACGGTAGTTGCTCTGATAGCATTGACATTAATGCTGGTGTCCCGCAAGGCTCTGTGCTGTCTCCTACGCTGTTTCTACTGCACATCAATGATATGTTGGAGATCAACAACATACATAGCTATGCAGATGACAGTACTGGAGACGCTTATTACACGGGCCGTGCAAGCATCCCTCGTTCTGTTGTGAAGGAAAAACGTGAAGAACTTGTGTCTCAAATCGAGATCGGTCTGTCCAAGGTCTCTGACTGGGGCGGGAAAACTTGGTCCGATTCAACCCTTCAAAGATACAAGTCTGCGCGTTCACCGCTAAGAAAACCCCATTCACTGTAGTCCCACAATTCCAGAACACTCCCCTCTCTATCTCCAAGAGCAGTAGGATCCTTGGAGATCACATCTCCAGCGATGTTCAGTTCCGAGATCACTTGCTTGAAAAACTTGTGTACTCAACGGAGCGAAGCAGTACTTCACGTCGGGGCAAAGGTTGCTGGTTTACAAGTCGCAAGTCCGGCCCCATATGGAGTACTGCTGCCATCTCTGGGTGGGTGCACCCGGATACTTGGCCCTTGTGACTCGGTTCAACGCAGGGCTGTGAGAATTATCGACGATCCTAAACTCACTTGCGGTATCGAGCCCCTATGTCTGAGGAGAGACTTTGCCCCCCTGTGTGTGTTCTACCGCTTGTACAATGGGTTGTGTTCTGAGGAATTGTTCGAAATGATGCCCACGGCTACTTTCTACCATCGCACCGCTTGCCATCGGCAGGGAATTCATTTTCACACTTTAGAACCGAAATGGTCGTGTACAGTGCGGTTTCAGAGAAACTTCCTCCCGCGAACGCTTAGGTTGTGGAATGAGCTCCCTGCCAAGGTTTTCTCTAAGGACTACAGTAAGGGGTTCTTCAAAAAAGAAGTTATTAGAATTCTGAAGGGTCGACAACGCACGAGTGATGCCCTTGTTCGAAGTAAACGCAATATGGGCCTTTTTTGTCGCATATTTCGGCATTTACAAATAAATCTAAACCTATGGGGTACTTCCCGTTGTCCTAGAATAAATGAATTTGACACGAAGCAAGGTCTTACATCACAAGAGCATTAGGATCCTTGGTGTTGACATCTCCTGCGATGTTCAGTTCTGAGATGATCTGCAGGACAAGGTAAAGCTGGCGTCCAAAAAACTTGGTGTACTCAACAGAGCAAAGCAGTACTTCACGTCGTGGCAAAGGTTTTATTTATTTATTTAACTCTAACAGTACATTTAATAAAACTATATTACAATTTATAAATTTCATGCACTAAGGCGGACTCATCGCATGATGCGATTTCTTCCAGCCAATCTTAGGGTGTTTCTGAGAGCTGATAAATTTCTCATTTATCTAGGTAGAGTACAAACAAAATTTAATAATACTAGTTTGATAAATAAACTAATATAAAAATATACATATACAAATAATATACCTATATAAATATAGACATCATATACATACATATACATAAACACAATAAATACGTTAGCATATTTATACATAGTTATGAACAGAATAAACATATATATCTTTATGAGTAAAACTTCTTCAGTTATAAATATATGAGTATCAGTTTTGCAACGATTGAAGAAAAAAGGTTTTAGTTTAGTTTTAAAAATAGTTATTGATGGTGACAAACGAATATCAGATGGTATGTTGTTCCACAGTAAAGCTGCTTTCACAGCAAATGATTTACCATAGAATGTAGTAGAGTGAGAGGGTATAGTTAGAGTTCTTTCTACCTTTGATCTTAATGACATACTTTGCAGTGGATTATACTTGTAGTTAAAGAACTTTTGTAAGTAATAGGGTGCAGAAGGATTGTTAAGGACGTTATACAGAAGAGTAAGAATGTGAGTATTCCTGCGAACTCAGAAATATGATCATATTTACGCAATCCGAAAATAAATCGGATGCAAAGATTTTGGAGACGATCAAGTTTGTCGAGTAGCTCCTCGTTGAGGTCAATATAGCTTACGCCTGCGTAATCGATGAGAGGAAGCAGTAGTGACTGCGCCAGCATAACCTTTGTTTGGAATGGTAGAAAGTTTTTCGAACATTTCAGTGAGTGTAACAAAGCAAATATTTTTTTACTTAGTGCATTTACCTGTGGGCGCCAGGACAACGTGTTATCTATTAGTAGCCCGAGGATTTTTGACTTTTTCAAGAAAAGTTATTGGTACACCATTGTAAGTAATATGAGGTACTATATTCATTTCTAGGTTTGCCAGCTGACGTTTACTGCCTACAGTTATTGCCTGAGATTTACTAGGGTTAAGAAGAAGCCCAAAGGACTTTGCCCAGTCGAATATGATTTCGAGGTTATAATTAATGGTAGCGACAGCATTCTGAATTTGGTCTACTGTTGAACCTGTATATAACTGGAGATCATCGGCGTATAAATGAAACTGTGTAGTTAGTCTATTCGTCAGGGAATTGATAAAAAGTGAGAACAACAAAGGTGACAAAACTCCACCTTGCGGAACTCCGGCAGGTACAACATACCAGTCCGAGCAGCCAGCATAGTACGTACGCATTGTTGCCGACCTTTTAAATAAGATTCAAACCACATGGCTACTGCTGGAGATATGTTGAGCGGACGTAGTATGCAGAGCAGAATATCAAAGTCAACAATATTGAATGCTTTGCTGAAGTCGAGCAGAGTTAACACAGTAATGTGTTGACTTTCCATATTGTGTCTAATGTCGTTTGTTATTTTCAAGAACGCACTGACAGTGCTGTGGCCTGGACGAAAACCTGATTGGAAAGGGCCTAAAAGGTTGTTTGAAAAAAGAAATTGACTAAATTCTTCATGAACTAGACGTTCAATCACTTTGGAAAGTAAGGGTAGAATAGATATAGGAAGGTAATGGCTAAGTATAGAAGGTTTGAAATTTTAGGTAGAGGGATGACCAAAGCTTTCTTTCAACTATCAGGAAAACGACTGGATAGAAGATTTAAGATATTGGTAATATGAGGCAGGAGTATATCAATTACAGGAAGGATCATCATCAGGCTTACGCTGTCGCTACCAGTTGCTTTACTACCCAACCCGCACACAACGCGCTTAACATCACAGCCAGTAACCATTTTGAAATTAAACTTATCAAAGTCAGGACATGGCAGACCGGACTCGTCTATTGTAAGAGGTGGAGACGAAAAATGTTTATTAAGTGAGTTGAGATCAAAATTGATTGAAACGTGGTCTGAAGATTTGCCAATGTCCAATGTCTTGAGAAATCCCCATATAATAGAGGAATCACACTTATTAATAGAGCGGTAAATGTACCGGCGTTTCACGTCTCTACACAGCCTATTACACTGATTTCTCAGTTTTTTATACAGGTCCAAGTTGCAGTCAGTCGGATTACGTTTAAATTTGTCATTTGTCGCAAGTCCGGTCTCATATAGAGCACTGCTGCTATCTCTGGGCGGGTGCACCCGGATACCAGCTAAGCCCTTTTAACTCGGTTCAATGACGGGCTGTGAGCATTGTCGACGATTCCAAACTCAGTTGCGATATTGCCTCCATGTGTGTGTTCTGTACAATGGGTTGTGTTCTAAAGAATCGTTCGAAATTATGCCCACGGCTACTTTCTACCATCGCACCGCTCGCCATCGGCAGGGAATTCATTCTCACACTTTAGAACCGAAATGGTCGCGTACAGTGCTGTTTCAGAGAAACTTCCTTCCGCGAACGCTTAAGTTGTGGAAAGAGGTCCCTGCCAAGGTTTTCTTCAAGGCCTGAACTGAAGTTTTCTCTCTCTCTCTTTCCCTGTCTATCCCGGTCTGTTTTTTATGTAAACAGTTTCAGAGATATAGCCTTTTTTAGATTAACGGCTATCATCCGAAATAAAGGTATTGATGACATCTAACATGTCTTTAAAAAAACTGCTAGTCCACGATCAATAGTTACGGAGACAAATAAAGCAATTTCTAGTTTGATATTTGTCATCCGAAATAAAGACCTTTATGAGATCTATCACTTCTGTTAAGAATCTACTAGTCTACAATCAATATTTTACGAGACATAACCTTTTCTAGTTTGACAGCTGTCATCCCAAATAAAAATCTTGATGAGATCTATCACTTCTGTAAAGAAACTACTAGTCTACGATCAATATATAACAAGATTTAGTCCTTCCTATTTTTAAATTTGTCATCCGAAATAAAGATCTTAATAAGGTTTATCACTACTGTCAAGAAACTACTAGTCTACGATTAATATATAACGAGATATAGCCCTTGTTTATCTTAATAAGGTTTATCACTACTGTCAAGAAACTTCTAGCTTACGATCAATATTTTACGAGATATAACCTTTTCTAGTTTGACAGCTATCATTCGTAATAAAGATATTGATGATCTATCAATTCTGTAAAGAAACTACTAGTCTACTATTAATATTTTCGGAGATATCACCATTTCCAGTTTGATAACTCTCTCTCGCTGTTTCTAAAATAAATAATATACAAGATAGGTGGGGAAAGCATTAAGAAGGGGCAGCGTTACTCTTTCATTAAAGAGTAACGCTCAATTTCACTATTTTTTTTTTCATTCCACGGGCCTTAAAGTATCGTTTAAACAGTAAACTCCAAAAAAGTTAGTCCGTCTGTATGTCAAGACCCTTTTACTCAAGTACGCGTGGAGGTATCAAATTGAAATTGATATTTTTCAGTGTCTAATTATTCTGATAAAAAGTTTATAGTTGAACTAAAGAAAAATTCGGACTGGTGAATATTTAAACTTAATATTTTGTGGTTTTCTGTTCCAAGTGTCGCACATAAGTCAACAATATTTGTGATAAAAATATAGTGTACTTGCCTGTTTAAAAAATTATAGGCAATTTAAAAATTATACTTATGTATAGAATGTTTATTATGTACTTCCATGAATATCGAAATGTTTAAGTACTTCAAAATACTAAAATACTTTATAGTAAAAAAACAGCTATATTAAATTACACTAAATTAGTTCAGCTGTTTTTTTAAACCAAATAAAATTATGGATTTTATAACACAATAATTTTATAGTAATATAACGTATAATGTATAAATTGTTATTTTTATTTCCTGAACTAACTGCCTGCCCCAGCTTTGCCCGATTAATGAAGAGAAAAAAAGCTGAACCCACGAACGTTATTTCGCTTAAGCTCCTTCTCTCTTTTCACCCATCTCTACTTTCTTCCCTCTTTGCCTATTCCGTGCTTTAGTTACAACGAAAATATGAACTGCTGCTAATTCATTATTATGCATATAGAATAATTCTTAAATAACTTGACCACAGAGCCACCTTTCGTTTGTAAAACGACGTGCCACGTATTGTAAAATAGTTGTAATAATTCGGAAACTTTCCCTGGCATGTGCACAACAACTTACCAACATTTTATAACAATTTACCCTAAGTTCGCGATTCAAACTCACACATTCAGAAACTTTCCCTGGTGCGTGCACAACAACGTACAAAGCTTTTAATAACATGACCACAGCGCCGCCTATCGCGTCCACGTCGTAATAGTTTAGACACTTTTCCTGGCATGTGCACAACAACTAACCAAAATTTCATTACAATCGGATGGTTTACCCTAAGTTCGCGACTCTGAGTTGCACTTGACCGGTCTTTTTCACCTATTGTCAATGGGTTATGGCTCGCGTAAGCGGCGGCCCCAACATACTAGGAGTGTGGGCCGACAGGTGGGACTCTACTGCTGGGGCACTGGACGTGCCTTCATGCTGGTGCTCGAAGTGTAGTAGTCTTGGTGGTGGGCTAACTATTCAGAAATCTTCCTCGGCGTGTGCTAACTTACCAAAATTTCATTACAATTGCACTTAACGCGCGAGTCCGACTCAAAAACAAATTATCCAATTGAATGGAGTTGTTCGGATGTTATTCTTTTTGCGCGACTCTGAGTTGATTCTTGTTTATTTTCTTTTCACATTATATTAACAATAACGAACACAATAAAAAAAATCTTCCTGTCCCGGATATATGTGAATATCCTATAAAAACAGAGTAATCGGATGTAAATTACTGAACCTTCAGTTTTATAAAGTTCGATTTATCTTAACACCCTGTTAACGATCTCTAATCAGAATCAGAATCTAGTTTTTCTTAAAAATTAGACCACCTAAGGCAAAACTAAGAAACCTTTTCCAGGAAAATGATAAAGATTTCAACCACTTCTGGTGTATAAAGAATTGCCCTAACTATCGAAAAATACTTATTGAGTCTATATTACAATTTGCCTTTTGTTGTAAGTACATTGTTTATTTACAATTTTCGGTGAAGTCCACAATCCGCCCTGGGCCTCGTGATATACTATATAAACCCAAATAGCTTTCTGCTAAGGTGAGCGTAGGCCGTACCCCAACAGTAGGGACGTATGGGGCTGGTAATAATAGGTACTCTGCCAGTGTTTTGAAAGTCTGAAATAACTTTACTAGGGAAATTTTGATGCAATGGACAATATTTATATTGCAATAGTTACACCTTCAGAGTAAGATAATTGCTTCAGTGTGCCAATTGTAAAAGATTATTCGTCGGATATAACAGGACTTCACTAGGATTCTATAATGATGCTTGCATCATGTCATTCATTGTTAGCTAATGCAAAGTAGACTAAGAAATTTAAATAAATGCCTGCTGCATGCGTCACAGCAACATACTGTAAACATAAAGTTAAAATTATGTATAGTCACGTAATAAGTATATTCAAGAATCAAGCTATATTTTACAAGCGATATATTTTAAAGAACAAGCGTTATTTGTCATTAATTTCATAACTATGCTAAAAACTCAGAACACAACCCAATGTACAAACGGTAAAACACACAGAGGGAGGCAAAGTCTCTCCTCAGACTAAATCGATCGATACGGCAAGTGAGTTTGGGATTGTTTTCAATTCTCACAGCCCGTCGTTAAAGCCCTTGCGACTTGGAAACAGCAACCTCTGCCCCGACGTGAAGTGCTGCTTTGCTCTGTTGAGTACACCAAGTTTTTTGTACGCCAGCTTCACTTTGTCTAGCAAATGACCTCGGGACTGAACATCGCTGGAGATGTCAACAGCAAGGATCCCAATGCTCTTGGAGATGGAGATCGAATTGTGGGACCACAGTAAATGGGGTTTTCTTAGCGGTGAACGTGCAGACTTGTGTCTTTGTAGGGTTGAATTGGACCAAGTTTTCTCGTCCCCGGTCAGAGACCTCGAACGGTGTGGTCTTCATTTGAGACACAAGTTTTCCGCGGTTTTCCTCCACAACGGAACGAGAAATGTTTGCACGACCCGAGTAATAAGCGTCTCCAGTGCGTGACCTGCCGCAACACTGCTTATGATGCACTGTATCTCCTGTGACTCCCTCGCAGCCTAGTTGGTAGTGTGATGGACTGCCGTGCAGAGGGTGTGGGTTCGATTCCCGCACTGGACAAACATTTATGTGTTAAACATTTGTGTTTGTCTTGAGTCTGGGTGTACTTATGTATGATGTGTATGTATTTACAAAAAAAAAGTAATATATATGTATTTATATCCGTTGTCTGGTACCCATAACACAAGCTTTGCTTACTTTGGGGCTAGACGGCGCTGTGTGTAATGTCCAAAAATATTTATTATTATTTATTTATTATTTATTATAATATTTATTATTATTATTATTATTATATCTGGACTAATGTGGCTTTGTATCTGTCCCATACGACTCCCTCGTAGCCTAGTTGGTAGTGTGTCCGGCTGCTATGTCTTAAATCTCGGTGTGTTTATTTATCATAGGTATGTTTTTATAGAAAATAAGTAATATATATGTATTTGTATCCGGTGTTTGGTATCCATAAGACCAGCTTTGCTTACTTTGGGGCCAGACGGCGCTGTGTGTAATGTCCAAAAATATTTATTAAACGTCGTAATTTAACGTAATAAGCGGTTAAATAAACGAACTGGGACAGAACAATGAGCCCCAGATGAACTTTAAGAAGAAAGTCAGGATTTTCAAGGGGCAACGTGATGAAGCAAATCAGTTAATTAGTTCTCAAGATATCGGAACCCAAAAACAAGCTTTACGTAAGCTAGTGTTTTGTGTTAATACACGCACACATATACAAAGATATCACTCTTAAAATAGTCGCAAATGATTTCGCAGGCCTCAAGATACAAAGAAAATTAAGCAATTTCGATTTTCGAAAAGAGCAGTTACTAACTATCAAATCCCTAAAACATTAAAATAAACTTAAATGTTTCTGCTTAAAGCAGATACGCAAGCTGCGTTTTAAAATATTTGCTTTTAAGATTTTATTATTTGTTACAAATTTATTATCCTATTCATGTTTCAGTTTTTGGATTCTTAAACAGTTAAACTGCTTTAAATATCCTTTTACATCAACTTTTCCGGAGATTACTAAAAGATATCAAATAAATACATATGTGAAAACTAATAAACCAACAAACGTCAAAAATACTAAGAAATATTTAAATTTCCTGCATCAAATATAAACCTACATACTCATTTTTAAAAGCTTTGCTCAAATGTTTTGAAGTATGTGATCTACGAGCTTTTATGCAATTACTTTTACAGGGCTCGAGAGTTACACGTGGTGTGTTTGAAAAGGTTTGCAATAAGCTTTCTTACCTATAGTTTTATCATTTTATCGCCGTTAAAAAATAAATTGTGTTTATATTATTTCCCGGATAGTTGCAATACTTTAAAAACGTGATAATTTGTTTTCGAATTTAGCTATTTAGTTGATGATTATCATTTTGTTTTCATTTGAATATACATCTTAATAACTTCCTCCTTTATTATCCTCCTTGATTTTTGGATGGAACTGGGAGGGTATGAGTAACCAATGACATGTATTGGTTACCTACGTACAATTTTGTATATTGTATGTGTACAATCATGAGGCTAAGTGCGGAAAACATAAGTCCAACCAACTAACTAACCTCCTAAGATGTGCGTCACAGATCAATTTGTGTAGATCTCAATGAATTTATGTTAACGATATTCATACATTTAAATACCCTTAAGGAGCTAACCAACGGCTGGACACACAGCCACATCTTAATGCGGGAAACAGCCTTTTTCCACAAAACTCTTTAGCTGTACATTATAGATGGTAAGACCATCGCCGCAACAATGTTTCTGATACAGTATCTCTGAGTAAGATGGGTTTAAATCGGCGTAATTTCATTGTTGTAAACCACCATACTTAGAAAAAATAATTGTAAAATGTCAGAAAAGAGAAAGAATAACCCCCTTTGCCTGCTCTTGATCAACTATTAAAATTCACTCAGATTTTTGTTCAGCGCACAAGATTTTAGGGTTGTGGTGTCTAAGTATCAACAGTTTCCATGTCGTTTCATAGTAGTCTGTTTAAACATAGATAGGTTGTAAGTCGATCAGCGTCGCCGGATAGTTGCCCCTTTAAATTCCTTAAGGATACTGAGAAGTTTGTTGTTATAGATTATTTCTAAATATATAATATAGGGCATAATGTGAAGGTAGTTATCAGTCAGTCAGTTTGTTATGTCAATTGTTGAAGGTGGGCAGTGGTTTCGAGTGTGAGATGCAGCGCATATATTTTTTGTATATACGGGGTATAAAACTCATGTTTGCACCGTATGTTTGAATCTTGAAGAAAGTTGTCAATTGCCTAATACAAGGCGTCGAGTATAGTTCAGTTTGTAAGTTACGTAATTCATCTTTCAAAAAAATACAGATACCCATCTGTATCTCAACAACTTTGTTGTAAAAACAAACCTTGTTACGTGAACAATGTTAACTTTGAGAGCACATTAAATTTGCAAAAGATAGACAACGGTAAAATTGTTGCATTTATACACATTGTTGTCACAATAACTATATACTCTGGTTGGCTCCACAATAACGAAGGTATTGTGTCGATATAAAATATTTTTTTCCTGTGTATTTGTCGACAGAAAGCACTAAAGTGGGTTTGTTGTAGATATAGTAATTTGGCTACCTAATACTGAGACAGATCTGTGATATTGTGATTAGAACACAGGGATACCATCTTAATCCAATAGGGAAGCCAGTTAATTGATTTGCAACAGTACAAAGTCCACGAAGGACAAAAACAGTTTGTAGTTCAGGTGAACGGCGGTTGTGATCATGGTGGCTACTTAATGCATATTAGTACAGTAAATGACGGTTTTTGGGTCGCAATTCTTTCAAGAAAGATGGATTTTGCTGAAATTTTGACAGAAAGTAGGAAATAACCCAAGAAGCCAAATCTACCCTGTGCCAAGGTGTGCTTTTTCGCGGGGGGTGAAAACCACCCCAGCTAGAAGGATGGATTTTAATCTAAAAATATTCAACAGAAGTTTTGCGATAAATCGATACTTTTCGAGATATTCGTGATCGAAAATGTTAATTTTTTTTGAAAATAACCTCATTTTTTGACGATTTTTCACATATAACTCATAAACTATTGATTTAATCAAAAAATCTATGATTATCAAAATGGTAGGTTATAAAAAATCAAAGAATTTCTTTTTTTGTTTTTTAATGTAGACCCAGTACAAACAAAGTTATAGCTCAGTGAAGATAAGCCTTATATTTTTGAACGACAAATTAACAGATTTCAACATTGAATTACAAAAAAACGGTACGTTTTACTATGAAAGTGCTCAGAATTTATTTAAAGTACATTAAAACTATACATATGTGGCGTTCCCCCCCCTTCACAAACTCAACGCGCGGCACGACCAACATCTACCAGCAGAGCCCAAAGGATATAACATTGTAAATTTTTTTTACTCCCTTCTTCCTGGTGATATGTAATTTTTAAGGGTTGAAAATTTGGAAATACATGTTCTTAGATAATGAACTCAAAAAAATTTATAATCTGTTTTAATGAAGCATCATATCTTAAGAAAAAAACGTTTTTTAGATATTTTTTATATTTCAAGGTGGTGAGGTGTTTTTTAGGTGATGAAAACTAATTACAACAATAAACTTTAAATGTCAACGATTTAAATATAATAATTTATCAAAACAAGAAATAAAATATATCGAAAAATGTTTTTTTTTTTAATTTTATTTCAAAAAGGGTGTTTTAAAAGGGCGTAAGGAACAAAATAGGGGTTGAAAAATTACAAATAGTTTTTAAAACTATATAACTATCATTAATCAAAAGCTTTATAAGTTTTTTTATTTGTTAAATGCCTACATTTGTGAATTTATAAATTTTTGTCAATTAGGGGTAGTTTTTAGATTTTGAAGTGGATGGTAAGTAGAGCTCAATCCCTAATTTTGAAGAAAATCCATCTTTCTTAAAAGAATTGCGAGGTTGTACCATCTTTTTACCGTCATTTACTGGACTATATAAGAGTTCTTTGATTCTGCCGCATCAGTTGTAGATTGTTGGTTGCCTTCTTGTTGTCCTAGATAACTCCTTAATCTTCCGAATGGACAAACGCTATCATGTGGTTATGCAATAGAAAACTTAAACCTACTTTTTAACCCCTACGATAACAGAGGGGTTTTATAAGTTTAACATGTGTATGTATGTGTATAGGTACGTGTTTAATTGTTGCGTCGTAGCGCTTAAATGGATAAACCTAATTTGATTTCGTTTCTTTTAGCTTGGAAGGTGACATGATCAAGAGTGTTCCTAGCTATTTTCAATGGAAATCCGTTCACCTGTTTGAAGATATATATATATATATATAGATTTTGCCAGCGGCTCTGCCCGTCCTAAATTTGGTTATCAGCGTGGAAGTTCTAAATTATACTAATAAAGTTTGCTGTAGTAAGCTATAGCTGTAGCTATGGAACGTTTAAGCTCGGTTATAGTTATTTCTGCGGGAAATGTCCGATACCTAATTCTATATGTATGACAAGTTTTGTCCCGATCCGTCCAGTGGTTGAATCGTGATTAACAAACACCCACTTTCACATTTATGATATTAGTTAGATAAGTATAATATTTATATATATATATATATATATATATATATATATATATATATATATATATATATATATATATATATACGTATAGTGATGTAAGCATGAGCAAATTATCTTTCTACATAGGTCGCGTAGATAAATGTAGAGTTTAGTAGGTTGTGCTCTTTGTAGTCCATTAATCATTACTACATTCAATTTGTATGGGGCTAAAAATCTGTATGGGGCTAGCAAATACATTTCAGCACAAAATGAAATGAAATTTTCCCATAAGAAAATTTCATTTCATTTTCAAAGCTGTTTCTTTTGATGAAGGACTTCGAGTTCTGTAATCTGTCCTATGGACTGCGAAATAGAATCAGAAAATTGGCTGCACTTTAGAAAGACACACAGTGAAACTGTGGTCTCCTTTCTCTTTCTATCAACGATCGCCATTTTGTTTGTTGATGTTTATTAAAACAAGTTAGAAAGAGTCAAGTGACACCACAGTTTCGTTTTTTTTTTTCGCATCTGGCTAGGAAATGCGCTGACCTTTTATCTATGTCTATGGTTTTAAACTAACTTGGTCCAGCTCAAAGTCCAGTTTAAAATTTTAAGTCCTTAGCCCATTGGCAATATTTGCACAGAACAAACAGGGCGAAAAGAAAAAAAAAGAAAAAAATAATACGATTTAGGTAAAATATTTTTTGGATTTTTAAGGTAGATTTAATAAATAGGTTTTGTTTCGACATCGCTGTTAATACGTTTTAGTTTCTTTACCTACATTAAACAAGCATTGCTTCCAGCCACCGCCTAAAAGTGCCTAACTGATATAAATTTAGATACGTTGACTACACGAAATTAAAACTATTTGCTAATATCCAAATTATACAGTCAAGTTGAAGATTCACCGGTCATTCACTCTAGTTTTGATTACCTTGACATTCACTTTCGTGTTTTTAGTTTTAAAATTATTTAATGACTTTTTATTTTTAAGGCACGAGAAGAGATTTCAGATACAAAACCACATAACAATAAATTATGCGTTTCGTATAGGTGTAAGTGGTTTTTAACCGAATTCAAAAAATCGGCCAAGTGCGAGTCGGACTCGTTGTACCATTATCTATAAAAACGGCAAAAAAATTACGTTTGTTGTATGGGAGCCCCTCTTCAATATTTATTTTTAAAGTGACTATATAACTAAATATTCTGTGAATATTTTAAGCGTCTACCTGTCGCCGTTATCAATATTGAGCAAAATCGAAGAAAAAAAATCACGTTTGTTGTACCCTTAAATATTTATTTTCTTCTGCTTTTTAGTATTTGCTGTTATAGCGGCAACAGATATACATCTTCTGTAAAAATTTCAACTGTCTTACCATCGCGGTTCATTAGATACAGCCTTGTGACAGATCGACGGACGGACAGCGAAGTCTTAGTCATAAGGAGTGGTTTCCAATTGCGATTTTTTATCTCAGAACTCCGTCATTTGAAAAACAACTTGGATTTTTTTTTTATATTTGAAAGGAGTAAGTATCCTACGGATTTGTATCTGTTTTTCGTTCAAATTAGCACAAAATACCGTCTGTAAAATTAATATAATTACGAGAATGTTATGAACATAGTAACTGTTTTTCGAGCGTAAGTATCGTGATGGTTTGGATTCTTCTTAAACCGACTTCAAGAACAGACGATTTAACACCTATGTTTGTCATATTTTTAGTATTTTAGTCTATGTGTGTGTGTTAATACCAAGAATTAAGCTAGGTCTAAACTTCGGCACAAATTATAGACATTGGTTCCAGAACTATGCACACTCAGAGTTTTGAATCTTCATATGGTCTGTTTATACATTTACTAAACTGATGTCTGATATGTTTACCACTCAAAAAAATTAAAAATTAAATTATTTTTCAATGCAGTTGCTTGTAAAGTCTTCTCTATTATGTGTACAAATCATGCGGAAAGATACTCTTTAGAGCACGAGTTATATAAAACACTACTGAAATCCATTACTTCACGCGTGCAATAATAGTTTTTTTTTAATTTTTTAGGGCTTGCACCTAACACCATAGAGTCGGATGCAAGGAGATTTTAACTATCGCTCTGTTAGTAATTAGTAGATAATAAACACCACACGACATAATTTAATATAAAATTTTTGAATATATTATCTTAAAAGACGTATTTTAAATTATTTTCGTATACAAAAACATATATTGAACATTATTTGACTGTACGTAGGGCAGACCTTTGCCTCTTGGAAAAAAAATTCGTCAATAAAGCGCACCATTTAATTTCAAAACTGCTTTGTTTTTAGGTAATACAACTTTATAAAGTTTATATTTATGACCAACTTTTACTGTATTTAACTTTTTTATATTAAATTTTAAAAACTTAATACAGTAATTAAATTAACTAAGAAGTGATTGCATTCTAAGGGGTCGGTAACGCGTAAGTGCCCCTGTTGTTGCAAGCATTCATAGGTTACGGTGACAGCTAAGTATTAGTCAGGAAGAAAACATTGCAAAAGATTAATATATTTATATAAGTATTAATATTTTGTTTATTTTTGATTTAAAATTATAAGTAATAAATAAAATAATACTTTAATAAACCTACGAAACATAAATATCTAATATATACGTTTATAATGTTTCGTTATATTAATTTTCAATTGCTTTTGATAAATAAACTACTGCGAATAATACAATTACAATATTTTTTTTTTATACTAGATAAATATTTTATATTATTATATATACATAAAAACAAATATTAGTAGTTGATATATTTTACATGTAAGGTCGTCTTCTTTTTGTTGATATTCAACTGCCTACGCCATTAAGTCGAAATATTATAATTATGTATCTATTTGTTCTTATGTATTTATTAGTGATTTATTATAATAAAATGTATATATCTACCATACATGCAACAATACTTTTTACTTACTAATTGATACAAAATTTGAACTCTTAATCTGACCGAGATTAAATAATATAATAATTATTTTTCAACATATCACATAGCGCTATCTGCTTTCAAACTAAACAAAGCTTGTTTTATGAAAACCAAACACCGGATACAAATAATAGATATATAAATACACTCAGGCTCAAGACAAATACAAATGTTTATCACATAAATGTTTGTCCAGTACGAGAACGATGTAGTAAAAAAGGCACTATTTGAATACGAACGAGAACATGTAGTGTCCGTCAGCATTCATTTCATTTTTTTCCTCAAGGACTTCGACATTTTTGTCAGCGGCCGATTTCATCTCAACACGCTTGAATTCAGGCACAGGATTGATTAGAGCACGAGCGGCAGGATACCTGGCTACAACTGGGATAACGGATGATGAGGGTTCTCTAACAAGAGCTGTCCTGACTTCGGGCACAAATTTTGCGGGCTTGACATCCAAAATAGTCTTTGCAACTTCATATTTTCCGAAGTAAGTCCTCGTGGTTTAACGTCAGAAACCTGAACAGTTTCAACAACGGGTGAAACCTCTACTTTGCGTAAAACGAATGCAGTAGATGGCTCTAAAACAACAGTTTCAGTTTTTTCGAAGGTTTTAACAACGGGGACTTTGCTCAGTCTTTGTAAATGTAACATCAACAGTCTTGGGTTCTGAGATTAATGGTTCTTGTACACCGATAACAACGCTTTCTTTGAAGTCTTTCTGTGCCAGTGCAAAGGAAACAGCCAGTAAGCGATCTGAAAAAAAAAAGGTAATTAATAGTTATATGAGTACATAAGGAAATTTAAGCAGTTTCGGAAATGATATAGACTATACAACAGGAGTGCTTTATGTCTTACTCTAACTGACTAGACTAGATATACTACTACTGATTCTAATATTTTTTTTATCTCAGCAAACTCTCAGCACTTACGTGGCGTGCCCAACAAAAATACACGCGCTATTATATATAAATACTTATTTGTGAACTAAATACTTTGGTAACAAAATAGGGTTAATAAATTTGTTTTATTGTCCCTCGCAAGTGTGTTGGAAAATTCGTATAACATACATGAACACAGTTATAGTACATTGTTCACCGAGAGGTGAAAGTGAGCGATTACCGATAAGGGTGTAGTTCCTTAATACACAGGAAGCGGGAATTGTATTTTCACTCGAGTGATAACATTGTTATTTACACTACAAATACGGGGATAATAAAATATAATTAAAGTTTTAATTTACTAAACAAATAATAATTCACTTTTTTAAACATAGATGGCGCTGTACCGAATAATTACAAGCTATGATTATGTTTACTGTGATTGTAAATAATGAGTTATTTTTTTTTTAATTGAAACTGGTTCGCTGTTATAATCACAGATGGCGCTGTACCTAATAAAAAGAAGCTATTATGTTTTCGTCAGGTTTCAAATAGAAATTGCTTTTTGTTATTATATTCTTGCCTCTAAACGGGCAAGAAAGTTATAATATCTGCAAACACGACCTTCAACCCTATTTTTGACTATACATTTCAGAGCATTTGTAGTGTAAACTCCATTACGACTTCGCCTTCGGGCTTTGGCTGAAATCTAGCCTCGTGCGTTATGACCAATTCAGCTCCCTCGTGTCATAACGCATTATACTCGTGTGAAATTATGGATCATTCTCAGTAGATCCATTGCCTAGATCCATCATGGATCTAGTGAGATATTTTTTTCTCAGTAGATCTGTTTTCTAATAAACTGGATCTGATGAGAATTTTCATTGCCAATAGATCTATTTTAAAAATAATGTTAAAATAAATTAGATCTAATGATAATATATTGTCTCACTAAATAGTAATTTAAAAAAAAATTAGGTTTGAAAAAATATGTAATTATAGAAAATGATACCTAATTATTAACGAAAATTATACTTAATTATTAACGAAAATTTTTAATTTGAATAAATATAAATTATTAAACATTTTGATTGCTGTAAACATTTCGAGCTGTAAATATCTAAATAACTTTAAGTTAATAGCAATTCGTTTAATTTTTCTCCATTATTATTAAGTAACCAAGATTTTTTGACAGCACGTCATAGGTACAGTAGTATTTTTTTTTATAAAAAAGGCATATTCATCAATAAAGGTTCGCCATCCCTGCCCTAGGGTTTGTTTGTCAAACTAGAAAGGACTATATATCCGTACCTATTGATCGTAGACTAGTAGATTCTTGACAGAAATGATACGTCTCATACGATCTTTATTTGAGAATGACAGCTGTCAAACTATAAATATATCTCGGTAACTTAAAACTTACTCGAGTACCTAAAATTTATCGTAGACTAGTAGTTTCTCTACAGAAATGACACGTCAAAAATAGAAAGGTTTCATGATCAATAGTTAGAGATATAGACCTTTCTAGTTTGACAGCTGTCATTTGAAATAAAGATCTTGATGAGATCTATAACTTTTGTAAAATAACTACACGTGTAAGAGCAATAGTTTAATTTTTTTTAATATATAAAATAAAATAAAAAATATATTAAGAAAAACAGTATTTTTCTTGTCTTTTGCGGTTCGAACTACTTCATATTGAATTTATCACAATTGGTCCAACCGTAAAATTTAACGGATTGATAGACAGACAGACACCGACACTTTTGAATTTATAATATAAGTATTGGTACGGATCCTCCTTTTATAAAGTCGGTTAATTTTTAGTTTTGAATTAATAATATCTCTTATATGGGTACCTACAGACCATTCGCGAACTTTTTAAAGTTGGTAAAAATAAGAATATGACAGGGGAAATACGAGTACCTGAAATAGTATTAGAAAGCAAGTTCCGTTATATCCCCAGCCTAGGGGACAACAAGCCTAGCCGACCACAATTTTTTTTATCAGATCCACAACTGAATCTAGTGAGAAAGAAATTCCTTAGTAGACCCACACTTTTAAATCTGGTTCTGGTTAACGGATCTAGCGAGACAAATACTTCTCAGTAGATACACACTTTTAAAAATGGATCTATTGAGAAAATAATATCTCACTAGAAATCCATTATGGATCTGGACAATGGATCTAGTGAGAATGATCCGAAATTATGTTATTGATTACGATTTAAAAAGTTCATTTTTCGCTAAAGTGCTTGTCTTAATAGAGTTTTTGAGTTTAAACTACAACATTTAACGACTGACTTCAGTCGTAGTCGCATTTCTTTCGATGATAAGATTAACTGAAGAGAATGTGGCTGCTGACAGACAACTCATTGAAGAAAATTAGTGTATCACCTACGATTCATTTAACGCAATACTTTATGATTTGCAAGGAGTTTGAACGATAGGTGACAAGTTGCGTATATTGGAAATGGAAATCAGTATTTTTAGTTTTTCGTATTTTTAATGTAAAGGTATTTTTTTTTTATTTATATAAAACTTTACTTCAAGAGGAAGAAAATGAGCCGTCAAAGAAGTCAAAAATCGAAAATCTTTAATATCTCAGAAAATATTTAACTTACAGAGTTCGGGCACATGAGAAAAGTAGAAGCACTCAACAGTGTACATTCAGTCCAAATTTTGAATATATTGAACATTTTTTTGGGGCAAAAAACGAAAAAAAAAAATTTTTCCTTTTTCGAACCCCTTTTGTCGTCCATTCCGCCTACTTTTATCCTGTAACTAATTTTTCCGTTTTTTGGCTAAAAAAAAGTGCTATTATCCCTGGGCTACATTGCAAAAAAGAAGAAAAAAAGTTAATAAAATGTGATTAAAATTTAACTGAGCAGATTTCAAAAAAACAATAGATATATTAATTTTGTCATGATTTTTTTATTTTTGAAGTGCCCAAAACTTTTATCTAGATTGATAATTTATGAAATTTGCAATCAATGGATATCTGGCCATTCTTACACAGTGGCAGATTCAGATCATAGAGCCATAGAGCGAATTTGAAGAATCCATTTTGTTAATACTGTTAAAGAATATGCTTTAACTATACAAGTAAACCCAATTTTATAGTACCTATATCAAACATAATTGCCACCTATTATACGTGTTTTCACAGTTTTTTTTTTATGACTACAATAGTTTTGGTATATTATTTGACATATTATTAGTGGCCTAGTAACAGCGTTCGGTCCAAAAACGCTAAGTGCAAGATTAGGTGAAAATCTCTGCATAATTATTATAATTGCAAGACACATGACTTGTGTTATTGAATGACTTAGATTCTCTTTATTTGTACAAAACCCTGTGCAACAGTTAGCTAGATTATTTATTTCTAACACACAGAAAAAACTAAGACAAAACATTATAAGATTTTAGTGATATATTACGATGAACTTTCAAAATGCACTCCTTTTACCAAAATTGCTCTTAAAACAAATCCGCTCTATGGTATCGTTATAAAGTTTCACTCACCACACACTTCATGTTTGCTGACAAAGGATATGTTACTGGTAGCGTTATTGGTTGTTCCCTAACTTTTATACTAATGCTCTGAATATATTTTTAGAAAAGTATCATCGATATGGCTATGAATAATGAAAATTGGTATTTTACGACACAAAACTAAGAATTTGATACTATTTTACTTGCTTTGAGAATAACGTACATTTTAGAAATGCATTAAGTTGCTTGCTGTTATAAGTTTATTTTCTATCTCATTTACAAACGACGTGATTGAAGGGTTTCTAAATGTATGCTTACTTAAAAATTCGTTTAAGCTATAGTAAGAGCCTATAATTACAATTTACACAAACCCTTAATCGACTACTATTTTTTTTAAATCCTTAAAACGACAGTTTTTAAGTATTTTTAGAGAATTTAATTACATCTGGTCTTTAATTTTTGCTACCTTAACGCTAGTGGTTAGCGACGTACGGGGGCCGTCCATAAAGCCACGTTAGGCCAGATTCTCACGAGAGATATGCTAAATCGCCACTTTTCACACCAGTTTAAATTGGTTGGAGAAAAAAGCCAATTGGCGGTAGGTAAACACGTTATGATGTAGCAACTTTTACTCACAATCAAAATTCTCTTTACTTATGCATACCAAAGACGCGGTACTATACACGTAGTTCATCTTGGCCTAAATTTATACGTTTTATTTCGGTTTTTATGTACTAAGTGTAAAAGATAGACAAATTGTTCCTTCTTTAATATAATTAATGCTAAATAGGTGACAAGGCATATTTTCTATCTCGAGCCAAATATCAGACACTAAACTTTTACACTAAATCAAGACATTAGTATTTTACATAAGTTGAAAATGTGAATCCTGGCCCATTAACGTTAAATCGACATCCTTTCAACTTTTATTTTGAAGTATAGATAATATGTATACTAATATTATAAAGAGGAAAACTTTGTTCCTTTGTTTGCAATAGGTAATCTTTGGAACTATATACCAGTCCGATTTCAAAAAATCTTTTTAACTTAGATTGTTTATTTATCTGAGAGATAGGCTATTTAGGCGCACTACTACATTTACATCTCGATAGTGTAGTTTTTGAAATTATGGGGTTAATAATTTATATAATGCAACTTGTTCGGCGCGACTTAAGTGCAAAATTAAAAAACCTACTCTTATCATTTTATTATAGTTTATTATTTCATAAATATGATGCAGACGAAGTTGCGCGGGTCAATTAGTGGGTAATAAAATGATGCTAGTTTGTGTGGCACACTGCCGCAGGGGCCTAGTTTTATAAAATATTTTCAGCTAGCTTTTGCCCGCGGTTTCACCCGCTAAATACGGTCATTGGTGTTTCCAACGCCAACTCCTCAATTATATAAAAAAAAACTGACTTACACTTGACGTTCTCAAGTATCCTATGTCCTTACCCAGTTGTAAAATGGTGTTTGGAAGTTTGAAAAACCATCATTTTTAAGGCTAGCTAACAAAAAGAATATTTGGTAGTTTAGTTAAAAATCAAGATTTTTGTTTCACCGTTTTTAGAAAGATATCCCATAGAAGGCAATATAGGAGATGAATATATGTGTACGACTTTCAAACCATAAAAAGTTAAATGCTTTCTTTTTACACAAGTCCAGGCGGACCAGGTGACGTGGTCAAACTAGTCATGATATCAAATAATTACTTACCTGAAAAAAATATTTTTTACTGATTATTATTAAGTAGAAGGACCTCGTCATCCAGTTGCATTCGCCTGTCGAATACGATAACCGAAGTTAAGCAACATCGGGCTTGGTTAGTAGCAACTTGGATGGCTGACCGCTTAATAACATATTTTTTTAGTTCCTTCGTGCTTCAGAGGGCATAATTAATAAACCATTGGGCCTGGCTTTATTGACATATGACAGCAGTAGTTAAGCCAAGTCAAAAGCCTTATGGGCGGCTTAAAAATGCTGAGAATTGAGTACCCACCACCATCACAAAATTCTGCAGATTTTCACTAGAGCAGTTCGGTGATCTGTGGCCTATGTATCCTCTCTCTAACAAGAGGTATGTAACTACAGAACATTAAAGCCTCCCCAGCTTACAATGGACAACAGGCAACTTAAAGGTACAGGCAACAACATTAATAATTAAAAAAAGGGCTAGTATTTGTAATGGAATATCACATTTATTAACACATTTAGATGTAGTTCAAATCTTAGATTCAATTCAAATTCTTAGATTCTGATCCCCTCAACACGAGTAACTTCTTTTTGGGAAAGTTTTTCGGCAACCCACTTAAGTGCGGCTGCGATTTCTTTAGGAACTGGCGGAGATGTGGGAATGGCGTCACTCTGAGAAAGAAAAATGAGTAATATTAAAATCATTCTATACGTAAAAGAAATAAATGTTTTCAAGAGAATAATACAAAAAAAAATCTTAGTTGTTCCCAATTTTATTCTAAAACTCAGCTGAATTGTTTGTTTTAGTTGTAAATGCTTGTTGATATACGTTAGTTATTGATATTTATTGATTATGTACTTGTTATCTGAACGTTTTCAGGCTGGTACATACCAGAATTAAGCTAGGTCTAAACTTCGGCACAAATTATAGACATTGGTTACTGAACTATTGACACTCAGATTTTTGAATCTTCATATGGTCTGTTTATACATTTACTAAACTGATGTCTGATATGTAAACCCCTCAAAAAAATTAGAAATTAAATTATTTTTCAATGCAGTTGCTTACAAAGTCTTCTCTATTTTGTGTGCAATTTATGCGGAAAGATACTCTTTTGAGCACGAGTTATATAAAACACTACTGAAATCCATTACTTCAAGCGTGCAATAATAGTTTTTTTTTTAAATTTTTTGAGGCTTGTTCCATACATCATAGAGCAAAGAGATTTTAATTTCTAAAAAAATTGACTACTCATAAGTATACCACACGGTATAATTTAATAATAAATTTCTGAATATGTCATTTATAACATATATTGAACATTATTTGGCTGTACGTAGGGCAGACCTTTACCTCGTGGAAAAAAAATGCCAAATAAACGCGCCATTTAATTGCAAAACTGCTTTGTCTTTAATAAATATTACTTTTTAAAAATGAGTTTTGACATAATTTATATTTATGTCTAACTTTTACTGTATCGCAAAAAGCATCAAAACGTTGTTCGAAAATTGAGCTCAAAGGGTTATTCCAAATGCGTGCCCCTATATTGTTACTAAACAACAATTAAAGAAAGATATGTCTACATAGGATATATTTTACACAAGCTTTTTTTATTTTTTTATATGTACGTTAGAAAAGGTTAATCAGTAGCTGGACACACTATACTATGGGGCATGTTTTCACTAACTTTAGTCCTTGCGTGACAGGAGGTGACCCTATCACCAGAACACTGCTTCTGACGCAGTGTTTCTCTTGACTAAGATGGCTATGAATGCTTCCCTTACGTCGTTAATTACCAGCTTTAAAGTACTTAGCGGTAAAATAAAAGACCAAAGACAATAAAATAAACCCCATTGCCAGACAGGCAGACAGGTGGATTTTAACCTAACTATATGTTATTGAAATGTAGCATATAAATTTGAATTAATAGTTAATTGAAAAAATTTAAGATTATTTTAAGCATGGATGATACCTTTGGATGATATCCGTCTTTGTCAGCGACAAAAGTGAAGTCGACGATTTGGCCGTCATTGCTGGTCCAGCCAAAATCGCCCTTGGCAGCAAGTCCGGCGGTTTCGGGGTCGTAACTTACAACAGATCCTTCTTGGTTGTAGTGAATACCGTTGCTGAGACGGCCCCTATAAAGTTAAAGTGAACATCCGTTAATACAATAATTAAATTAACTAAGAAGTGATTGCATTCTTAAGGGGTCGGTAACGCGTGAGTTATGCCCCTGGTACCGCTTATCATCAGTCAGGACCGTAAGCTTGGTTTAAAAAACATATTGCAATAGATTAATATGTTAATATTTAATTTATTTTGAATAATTTATTTTTGATTTAAATTTATTAGTAAAAAATAAAATAATACTTTAATAAACCTACGAAACATAAACATCTAATATATACGTTTATAATTTTTCTTTATATTTATTTTCAATTGTTTTTATAAATGAACTACTGGGAGTTATACGATAAACATATTTTTTTATTTATTTAGATAAATATTTTGTATTATTATAAATACATAAAAACAAATAGAAGTAGTTGATACATTGCACATGTAAGGTCGTCGTCTTTTTGTTTATATTCATCTGCCTACGCCATTGAAGCGAAATATTATAACTATGTATCTTTTAGTTCTTATGTATTTATTAGTGATTTATTATAATAAAATGTATATATCTACCACAGATACAAAAAAACATTGCCTTACTAATTGATAAAAAATTTGAACACTTAATCTGACTGAGATTACATAATATAATAATAATAATTTTTCAAAATATCACACAGCGCCATCTGCTCCCAAACTAAGCAAAGCTTGTTTTATGAAAACCAAACAACGGATACAAATAATAAGATACTGTTCTTTCATAAAAACAAAGCATACATAACTACACCCAGGTTTAAGACAAACACAAATGTTTATCACATAAATGTTTGTCCAGTACGAGAATCTAACCCACACCCTATCCACAGCAGCCGGCCACACCACCAACTAGGCTGCGAGGAAGTCAAAACTAAAATGTAGTATAAAAAGCACTATTTGAATACTAACGAGAACATGTAGTGTCCATCAGGATTCATTTCATTTTTTTCCTCAAGAACTTCGACATTTTTGTCATCGACCGATTTCATCTCAACACGCTTGAATTCAGGCTTAGGTTCGACAAAAGCACGAGCAGCAGGAGACCTGGCTACAACTGGGACAACGGATGGTGAGGGTTCTCTAACAAGAGCTGACCTGACTTCGGGCACAAATGCTGCGGGCTTCAAAACATTCTTGGCAACTTCAAATGGAGTAATTTCCAAAGAACGTCCACGTGGTTTAACTTCAGAAATCTGAACAGTTTCAACAACGGGTGAAACCTCTACTTTGCGTAGAACGGATTCAGTAGATGGCTGTAGAACAACAGTTTCAACAACGGGTGAAACCTCTTCTTTGCGTAACACGGATTCAGTAGATGGCTTTAAAACAACAGTTTCTGTTTTTTCGAAGGTTTTAACAACGGGGACTTGCTCAGTCTTTGTAAATGTAACATCAACAGTCTTGGGTTCTGAGATTAATGGTTCTTGTACACCGATAACAACGCTTTCTTTGAAGTCTTTCTCTGCCAGTGCAAATGAAACAGCCAGTAAGGCCGCGAATACGATCTGAAAAAAAAAGGTTATTAATAGGTTTATGAGGAATACATAAGAAAATTAAAACAGTTTCAGAAATAATACAGACTAATGCAACAGGTGTTCTTTATACCTCACCATAACTGATACACTGATACTAATAGTAGTGCAAAGAATGGTTACCTAACTTCAACCGATGGCGTTCAAGCCTTGTTTATGACATAGTTTAAGAAGACACAACATTCGTGGGTTTACGAGTCGAGAATAGATCGAATGTTTGTGACCATAATTGATTGCAATTTTTATTTAAAATATGTCTGCCCCTATAGCAACAAATAAGATAAAAAGTTAATTAAAAGTGATTAAAATTTAACTGAGAATATTTCAAAAAAACAAAAGATATATTAATTTGGTCATGAACTATATCATATTTGAATTGCCCAAAACTTTTAAGTGTTACTTTTCTAGATTGGAAGTTTATGAAATTTGCTATCAATGGGTATCTGGCCATTCTTACACAATGGCAGATTCTGATCATGAAGCTATAGAGCGAATTTGAAGAAACTATAGTGTTAATACTATCAAAGAATATGCTTAAACTATACAAGTAAACCTAATTTAATAGTATATCAAATACAATTGCCACTTTTTATGTGTTTTAACAGTTTATTTTATGACTACAATAGTTTTGGAGTATTATTTGACAGACTATAAGTGGACTAGTTACAGCGTTCGTACCAAAAACGCTAAGTGCTTAATATGAGGCGGACCGTAAGCTTGCTTGCCACCTTAGTAAAGGTTAGGTGAAATTCTCTGCACAATTATTATAAGTGCAGGACAGATATCTTGTCTTATAGTATTACTTAGATTTTCTTAATTTGAACACAACCCGGTGCAACAGTTAACTAGATAATTTATTTCTAACACACAGAAAAAACTAAGACGAAACTTTAAAAGATTTTAGTGATATAAATTTTAAAACTCTCCTATAACCAAAATTGCTTTTAAAACAAGTCTGCTCTATGGTATTGTTCTAAAGTTTCACTCACCACACACTTCATGTTTGCTGACAGAGGATATGTTACTGGTAGCGTTATGGGTTGTTCCCTAACTTTTATACTATTGCTCTGAATATATTTCAAGCAAAGTGCCATCGATATGGCTATGAATATAAATTTGCATTTCAATTAATTAATGAAAATTGGTATGTTTATGAATTTAACGACACTAAACTAAGAATTTGATACTATTTTACTTGCTTTGAAAATAACGTACCTACATTCTAACAATGCATTAAATTATCTTGCTGTTTTGTATATCTTTCACAAAAGACGTGATTGAAGGGTTTCTAAATTTATGCTTACTTAATGTTTCGTTAAAGCTATAGTAAAAGCCTATAATTAACAATTTACACCAATTTTATGTTTACTCAAACCCTTAAATTGCCTACAGAAGAATGTATGCGAATCCTTAAAACGACAGTTTTAAAGTATTTTTAGAGAATTTGACTACATCTGGTTTTTCATTTTGGTAGTTGCTGCCACAACACTGGTGGTTAACGACGTATGGACTGTCCATAAAGCCACGTTAGGCCAGATTCTCACGATAGATATGCTCAATTACCACTTTTCACACCAGTCTAAATTGGTTGGTGAAAAACCCTATCGGTAGTAGGTGAAAACGTTATGATGTCGGTGCGGTTCTAGCCACTAGTTTTACCCCTTTCTGAGCATTAAAGTCGTGATGTTCTACATTTAGTTTAGCAACTTTGAAAATCTCCCTTTCAAGTACTTTTGCATATACACAAAGACGCTGGACCTAGTTCATCTTGGCTTTAATCTGTAGGTTTTTTATTTTTATGTACAAAGTGTAAAAGACAGACAAATTGTTCTATCTCTAATATAATTAATGCTAAATAGGTAACAAGGCATATTTTCTATCTTGAGCCAGAAATCGAACACTAAACTTGTACAGTAGGTACCTAAATCAAGACATTAATATTTTACATAAGTTGAAAATGTCAACCCTGGCCCATTAACGTTAAATCGACATCCTTTCAACTTTTATCTGTAAATATAGGTAATATCTATACTAATATTATAAAGAGGAAAACTTTGTTCTTTTGTTCGTAATCGGTAATCTTTAGAACTATATTCCAGTCGGATTTCAAAAAATCTTTTTAACTTATATAGTTTATTTATTTTAAAGATAGGTTATGTAGGCGCGCTACCACATTAACATCTCCATAGTGTAGTTTTTTTAAATTATAGGGGCTAATAATTTATATAATGCAACTTGTTCGGCGCGACTAAGGTGCAAAATTAAAAACTTACTTAAAAATATTTTTTTAATATTTCATGAATATGATGCAGACGAAGTTGCGCAGGTCAACTAGTGAGTGATAAAATGATGCTAGTGTCTTTGGCACACTGCCGCAGGGGCATAGTTTTATAAAATATTTTTAACTAGCTTTTGCCCGCGGTTTCACCCACCCTAAATACGGCCATCGGTGTAGGGTTTTTAATTATAGAAAAACAAAACTGACACACTTGACGTTTTCAAGTACCCTTTGTTCTTTCCCAGAATTTAATCTATCTCCATGCCAAATTTCAACTTAATCGGTGCAGCGCTTCAAACGCGAAGAGGTAACAGACAGACAGACAAAGTTACTTTCGCATTTTTAATATTAGTATGGATTAATTTATAAGATCTATATTTAAGATAGTTTATGTATATATTAAATGTTATATTAAGAGTAAAAAAGTTTTTAACGTATATGTATAAAGCTGATGAGTTTCTACCTATATAGGTATATGTGTGTGTGTAAATGACTAGTTTTTTTATACTGAATAAGATTTTTTAGAAATAAACATGGAAATATTTTTGTTATTGTTAGACATACAAAGTCCATAGATAGTCGTCACATGAATTTGGAAGGTTTTCAACTAGCAATAATCGCACCTCGGATTAACCTCATTGGTTACGATATTGCCTCTGGACAAAGTCCTCCGTATCGTAGTATTAGGTAAGCTCCGTCACACAGGCGCTATCTTTTTACGATGTAGCGAAAGCCTTCGACAAAGTCGGGTACAAAAGTTTAATTTATAAACTGTACAACCATCAGACCTGACCGGCTCGTACTCATCATACGAGACTATTTGTCGAACCGCAACTTTTGCTATTGAGTCGAAGGCGCCCTCTCTTCCCCTCCTCCTATACAAGCAGGAGTCCCGCAAGGGTCCGTGCTCTCCCCTATCTTGTACCTTCTGTTCACCAACGACATCCCTAAAATTACCTAATACCCAACTAGCCCTCTTCGCGGACGATACCACTATTTACACCACCGACAGGCAAGTGAGTCGAATCTCTAAGAGACTCCAATCCGCAATTACCATTCTAGACGAATGGTTTCGGTAATGGGGAATCGAGGTGAATCCCGACAAAAGCTCTGCCGTTCTCTTTACCATTAGCCGTGCCATTCCTTGGCAAAACAAGGCCAAATATCTGGGCGTGACCCTGAATAGGCGTTTGAACTTCGGCAATCACACCAATAGTTAAAGACCTAGCCGCTTTTGTCCTCAGTCGGCTATATCCCATGATAAGCAAGTACAGTAAGATGTCGCTTAGGAATAAGCTGACTCTTTACACCTCTTGCATCCGCCCCATACTAGCATACGCTAGTGTCGTCTGTGCGTTGTCTAAATGCAAGCTCCATTGACTCCAGACCGTCCAAAACCGCTTTCTCAGAGCGGCCTCCAGAGCCCCCTGGTCCTGTCGGTATGCGGACATTCAGAGGGACTTTGAGCTCCTCACGATTCCCCAATTCCTCAAAGACCTGGCAGTCCGCTTTTTCGAGCGTACACCCAATCACCCGAACCGATTAATTGTGTAACCCACAAACTACCATCCCCCCACCGACCGCGGCACGGTCGAAAAACCATTGTTAGGCGGCCCCGGCACGCACTTACGGCCTCTGACGTCTAGTCTCGACGACCTTCCCATGTCTCGCCCCCAATCACTCGCAATCGCAACCGCGTAATGAGGAACTCCTCTCTTGGCGCCGACTCACCTTCGGGTTCGAGGCTCACGCTGGTCGAAGGGACGACCCAAAGAGCGACAGTCCAAGCTTTTACAAAGTACCTGCTCGATAAAAGGTTTTAATTTACTTATTGATAGCTTTTGAATATTATTGGGAACTTTGTTGTAAAAGTGTATACATTGCCCCATAAAATAGTCACTTATTTTGTGTACACGTGTATCATGCACCAACAGCTTATTTTTACTTCTGGTATTTATTTTGTGAACGTCACTTTTCTTGCTGAAACTATTGATATTTTTATGTACATATAAAAGATTTACATATATGTACTGCGACGCTAAAGTTGAAATTTTTACTTCCCTATACCTATCCCTCAGAGATATCCTAGATCCTTATTTATAAATAGCAAGAATTTCCCTTCTTTGTGACAAAAATATTGTATTTACATCAGCAGCGCTACCCCACAATAGGATACCATATGTCATTAAACTATGTAAATAGCTAAAATATACTATTTTTGCAGTGTCTTATTTTCTTGATCGCATACACAGCAGAGCTAAGTTTTTTGGCTAGGTTATGAATATGAGGACCCCACTGAAGTTTGGAGTCCAGCATTATGCCAAGAAAGACTGTTGAATTAACAAGTTCTAATTGCTCGCCATTAATATTTATACATGTCTGTATCTGCTAACATTTGGTAATGTAAATTTAACACATTTAGTTTTTTTCATTAAGTAACAAATTATTAGCGTTAAACCAATTAACAATTATATGTCTATCGTCTCTTAACTTTAAAAAACAAAGAGGTGTCATCAGCAAATAAGACAATGTCATGTTTTTTACATGAAATGGGAGGTCATTAATGTAAATAAGAAATAGAAAAGGACCTAAAATTGAGCCCTGAGGGACTCCCATAGAGACTGCTGATCCCGGAGATATTTTACCGTTGACATCTATTTTCTGTACTTTCCCCTCATATAGGAGGTCAAAAGGTCGAGAGCTTTGCCTCTAATACCATAGTGATGTAGCTTCCTGATGAGATTTTCATGTTGAACACAGTCAAATGCCTTACGTAAATCACAAAACACTCCAAGAGCATCATCCTCCCAGGCGTTAAATATATTTTATAATAGTGCCACGCCTGCATCGATTGTGGAACGGCCTTTCATAATACCAAACTGTTTACTACTAAGTAGGTCATTAATACAGAAATGGCTTAACATTTGACAAAGTATGATTTTTCAAAAACTTTACGGAGTACAGGTATGATTGTAATAGGCCGAAAATTATTAGGATCTGTTGAACTACCAGATTTAAAAAGAGGTATAACTAATAAAAGAGGAGTAACTTTGCTAAGTTTCATCTCATCAGGAAACACACTACTATCAACACAACTATTAAAAATTATGGCTAAGGGTTGTGCTATAACATGAATTATTTCATTTATAGTTTTTACAGAAAGTCCCCATAGGTCTGTGGTATTTTTTATTTCTAATTTTTTAAATGTATTTATGATATCCGTAGGACTAATGTTTTTAAATACAAAGGGAACTTTACATTCAGGAACACTAGTTTTTAATATTTTTTCTGCTCAAATTGGACTTGAGTTTAGATGTTCAGTTGTTTTGAATGGAATATTGCTAAAAAATGTTCAAGGGCAACTGCTACCTTAGAATTTGTTTAAAAACTAGTATCATCTACAATCAACTCAAAGTCCTGACAAGAATTCCTAGCTTTACCAGTTACATTATTTGTTATGTTCCATATAGTTTTTATTTTATTTGTTGAATTTTTTAATTTATGTCTGAGGTGAATTGATTTTGCAACAAGACAGACCTTTTTAAAGGTTTTAGAGTATTTTTTGAAATATTCTCTAAATATTTGGCTAATATTATATATTTTTTCTTTTTATAATTCATACAGTTTACGCCTACCTTTATAAATACCTGGTGTAGCCCATTCACTAAAACTAAAGCGACTGGAAATAAGTTTCTTTTTTGTAGTAAATATTTTATTATACTCTGTAGTAATAGTATCAAGAACAGTATTGTACATATCATTTGGGTTGCCATAATTAAGAAAATCTGAAAGTTTATGCAATAACTTAGATATAAATGATTCAACCCGTTTAGTTGTTATTGGTATACATTTTATTTCATTTTTAGTAATACTATTCTTTGTTTCTAAAACCACTAACTGTCCACAATGATCTGACTCTAGATTGCTTATAATTGTTTTTTGAATTGGTTTTATGTCAGTAAATATATTGTCGATACAAGTGGCACTAGATACAGCAATTCTAGTTGGTTCACAAAACAAATTATTTAAATTAAAAGACCAAAATAAGGCAAGCAATCTGGTGCTTAATGAGCTATTTTCTAAAATGTTTATATTAAAGTCTCCACAAACAATGATTTGTTTTTGGGAATTGCTGATTTTATTCAGCACTTCTTCCATAACTAATTCAAAATTATCATACATTGCACAAGGTGGCTTGTATACACTCACAACAATGATGCTCAACTTCTATACAGGATAGCTCGACAGTTCGCTCAACTGAGAGGCTCACAATGTCTTTACGATCCTTAAACTTTAGCTGTTTATTAACTAAAATTAAAGAGCCACCATAGATTGCATTTACTCGACTGAATTAACTTCCCACCTGGTGATTAGTGAAATTGAACATAAACTGATGGCTGTGTAGCCAGTGTTCAGTGATACATAAAATGTCAATCTTTTGGCAGTTTATGAACATTTCAATTTCTAGTTCTTTATGAGACATTCCTTGTATATTCTGATGCACCAGGTTCAATGGAATATTATTTTTAGTATGACAAAGTTTATTTTTTTGTTTCTGTTTGCATAAAACTTGAGTAGACATAGATTGTTTAATGTAATCATTATTAATGTTGGAATTATATAATATGCCAAAGTGGTCTTTTGCTGTCTGAAAATTTAATTTTAAATTATTGAATGTTAAATTTTTATACTGCTCAATAGAAGCAGGTTGTTTAGTTAAATGATTAGCTGAAATGTCAATTACACTATTATAATTGCACTGCTCAATAGAAGCAGATTGTTTAGCCAAATTATTGGCTGTGGTATTAATATAAAATGATAGCGACAAGGCTAACACTCTGGTACAATGGTGTGTGAGATAATATTTATGTCTTGTCCTTGTATAATTATGTCTAAAAATACTGTTAGTATCTATAACATGAAAGTTATTGCTATTGCTAGACATAGTATGCAAAGCTGAATTTAACTCACATCTAAGGTTGTTTTCCTCCTGTGGCAAACCTTTATAATAGGGAAATGTAAACATTACAATTTTTTTACGTTAAGTGCGCTTATACTATTATAATATTGTCTCAATTAACTTTTATTTACATTACCCCTGTAACCGCTAAATATTACTAACGTAGAGGATGGAGTGATTTTGTCAGACTTTATCAAACTTCTCATTATATTAACATTGGCATTTAGCATACAATTATTTAAAACCGGTTTTCCTACACTTGAGCTGAGAAAGTGTCCAAAACCTTTTCCCATTCCATCGCAAAACATTACTACATTGCCATCACCATTACATTTTTGTGAAACACTAGTTGAGTGAGAACTGTTGTGAACATATGATTGTTGCTCGGATTCCAAACTGACACACATTGATGACTGAGGTGTTGGTAAAGGTAACAGGGATGCACAATCCGGCTGTGAATCGCTGAGGCGTTTACAATCACACATACTGTGATTGAGTTGTAATGATTCAAAACGCTCTGCATTATATTTACTCAATTCTATTAGCTCATTCCTGGCCAGTGTCTTCTCCTCCATCTCTCTCAGAGACTCTTCATACTTGCTGGTCATCATCTGCAAGGATGTATGTAAATCTTTTATTAATCTTTTCTATTATTCTTAAAATGTGAAACCTCAGTGAATGGGGTTTTTTGGCGGTGAACGCGCAGCCTTGTGTTTTTATGAAGTTAAAGGAAAAGTTGCGATATGAATATAAATTATAAAATCTCAGTTGGTATTAAGATTCTCTTAGGCTTCTGAACACTCTTCACAGTATTTTGTATCTTGACCATAATAATTGTATCGTCAGCAAATCTATAGTTAGTAAATTAAATAAGTTAAACTGCGATTATCCAAAACCTTATTTAGCGGTGGAACTTTAATACAAACTTATCGTATGAGACGCTCTTGGGGATGATTTTCGAAAGAATGTTGAAACATGTAATTCTTTTTTTACAACTTCTGGTCTATCTATAATACTTACACTACCGATTTGCATGGTTTTATTTCCAAAAGATAACCGGATTCCCATACAAAGTTTCAATCTCTTTCTACCCCTTACAGGTTGATTTTTAGGGTTCCGTACCCAAAGAGTATAAAACGGGACCCTCTTACTAAGACTCCGCTGTCCGTCCGTCCTTTCGTCTGTCTGTCACCAGGCTATATTTCATGAACCGTGACAGTTAGAAAGTTGAAATTTTCACAGAAGATGTATGTCTGTTGCCACTGTAACAACAAATACTATAAAACAGAATAAAATAAATAAGTCCCCTTAAATATCCCATACAACAAACGTGATTTTTTTGCTCGTTTTTGCTTGATATTGATAACGGCAACAGGCAGACGTTAAAATATTTACAGAAAATTTAGTTATATATTTACTTTAAAAATAAATAATTAAATTAGAATAAAATAAATACATCAACGGGCTCCCATACATCAAACGTGATATTTTGCCGTTTTTATAGATAATGGTACGGAACCCTTAGTGCAACTCGCATTTAAACAATTTGTTTTTTGATAACTGAGTGAAACACGTCGTTTTTTATTTTTGACCAAAATGCTAAATACCAATTTTTATACGTTTACCTTCATTTTCTTATCAACGATAGGAACTGTAGTAGCTATAGAAATGTAATAATATTATTACTATACTTAAAGATATTAAAATGAGGTGGACCATGAGTACTGATTTGATACCTAAAAGATAAAGTCTGGTCAACGATTTATGCTAAAGAGATATTACAGTGACGGTTCAAAGACCGTTTGATAGTATTTTTTCTAAAAGTCAAGGTTGCTCACACACGGCAACCAAAAGATAGCCATAAGTTACGTTCAACGAAGTAGTAGGTAAAATACCAATTTCTAGCACTTAATTTAGTACCTATAGGTATTATTTTGGTATCTTTTGCATTTTAATTCATTGTTCCTGTAAATATATAATCTTATATATTTTAGATTTTTGAACGCATATAATTATCAGTTTTTTTTACTACACAGTACGGTGTGATTTTATATAATAAAAAATACTAAAAACCAAAATTAAATCGCTATTATCGTTATTGCTTTTTAAAAAACGCGCGAGCATTTATTTAATATTATTATTTTCGAATTCAATCACAGTCTTGAAAACACAAATAAAACTACTGGCAACCGTAACATCCAGCGTAATTAAAGTTGCAGCGTAAGTAATGTTTTTTAAAAGAGTAACTATCGAGTTTCTTGCCGGATTCTTTTTGGTACAAATCAACAACATTGTGAACCGGAGGGAAGTTGGAAGGGTTCAAAAAATAATATTTCATAACTTTGACGATTCAAAAGTGATTGTAGAATCCTAATTTGAATAAACCATTTTGACTTTGACTTTGTTTTTATTGATTTATTTAAACTTTTACTTATGAATTCCCAATTTATTAAATTAAAAAGTGTTTTATAGGTATTTTATTTTAATTAGTATGCAATCAAATAGTTGTACAAATTTTAAAACCACTTAGAAATGGCAATTATAAAATTCATCCTAAATAATAAAAATACTTCTACTTTCTTTTTCTATTTCCCATCAAGTCGAGCAAAAGGGCATAAAAAAAGGTACGGCTACCACCCTTTTCTCGAAGACATTCGGGCCATTTTCGACACTGTAGACGTTGTAGAAAAAAAAAACGGGTTGCACTCTTGGAGTGCCTGCAGAAGTGAAAACATACTCGCTATTTAGTTCCCATCACTTCTTATCCATATTTATTTATTAAAAATAATAACTTTTGTTTATTTACTTTTTTGACGTTGTATATTTGACAGCTCAATCTGTCATAGAATTAAAATCCCATATCCAACCTCCCTGTACTACTCATAATCGCCATATACTAAAAATAAAAACTAACGTAATGTAAATAAAGGTCACGTGTCCTAACGCGAGTGACATCTTACGACTTTTCGATCAGGACACGTGACCTGACGTAAGTTTAACAGTCGTTACCCATCACAAAAAAGTGCTCGCCACGGCCCCACAGTGTGATCAATTTATAAACAAACGAACGAACGAACGAACGAAAGTACGAACGAACGAACGAACGAACGAACGAACGAACAAACAAACAAACAAACAAACAAACAAACAAACAAACAATCAAAAAACCTCCCTGTACTACTCATAATCGCCATATACTAAAAATAAAATAATAATGATTGTTTATTTACTTTTTTGACGTAGTATATTTGACATCGCAATCTGTCATAGAATTAAAATTCCATATCCAACCTCCCTGTACTACTCATAATCGCGAATACTAAAAATAAAAATTATAATAGGCGTGGCATTACGGTTTCCGTCTTACGCATTCCACGCTTAGGACACGTGACCTGACGCGAGTTTATCATTTTTTACCCATACCAAAAAAAGTGCACAACGCCGCTAAAGAAGTTTTCACTTCAAAAACTAAAGCCCTTAATTTTCAGTTACCAAGAGGGAATAACATAGCAAATTATTTTATATTTCCAAAATACAATAAATTTGGTTATTGCATGTCAAATTTCCTCAATTTTATCACTAGCTGGCTCATCGATCATCAAAATTTCTTAGGTACTTCCAGCAGACCCACAAGCCCCAAATTTTTAACTCAGTTATTGTTTAGCCTATACATAAAGCAAACTCTGATATTCCCAATTTTTAGTCCCGTTTTCTAGATACACAGTCTAAATTAGTAACTTTTATATCTGGCGTACGCACCCTAATCATTTTCCGTGAAAGTGAATGTTGCAATGAAATCTGAAATACTGTATGTAAATGAAGATTCTTGTAGACACGGGGTTGATCCTATTCCTGGAGATGAATTGGTGTTCGTTCCATTCTGTATGTAATATGTATATGACATCAGACAAATATTGAAAACTACCCTAAAAAAGGAAAAAGCTAAACGAGGATGGCCTGAAAACTAAAAAACTAACCTATTCTCAACAAATCAAAGAAGCAGCACTTCGGAATCCCCCCCAAATCTTAAAAGAAAAAAGGAGTACTGCCTACATGTACAAAAATGCACAAGTCTTGCAACGCCATGCCATACAAAGCTGTGAAATCGAATGTAAATCAAGTAGGTTAATTTAGTACCTACCTATCTATGGAAGCAGCTATCCAACCACATTGTCATAAATTGATACCTTGTTAGTTAGCTAACAAAATTTTGTCATCTGTAATAAGAATTAATGTATCCACCATTAAGATAAACAAAAAAGGGAGATACGGCATGTGATCAAAGACTTTGAGCGGTGCAAACTACGTACAATATTCGTTAGTCGCAACTAGTCGCAAGCCAATCTATCTGCTGGTGTACACGTGTTGTGAAACACTTTTTCACGTAAAGTAAATAATAAAAACGACACAAAGTTATCGCCAAAATGTTGTGTTGTTCATTTATTAAGCGAACTAATCATTCCGGAAAGAAACGAAGTCCACAGGAATCACTTTTCATACGAAAGGTTATAAAATATGATATTTTTCCATATAAATGCCATTTTTTTTAAATATTATATATGTTTGTGATAACGAGATAGATTTTTGAAATCCAGCAAGTGTGAGTGCAACGCATAATTATTTTTATCATTCGCTTTGTTCCCATTCGTCGGTACCGTCAACATTTTTGTAATCACAAAATTTTTGTACATTTGTTTTATAGTGTTCAAGTTCTAATTTAGTTCATAGTCAAGTGTTGTAAAGTTAGGTTCCATCACTTTCATAAAATTAAAACAGCAATATCAAGAACGACGAAACGACAGAAACTAAACAAATTGTCATTATTTAAAGGATGTAAATAAATAAGAATTGTATAATTGATAATACTTTTGGTAGATATAATCTTAGCATAAGTAAAGTTTACAGTAAGTTACTGACTACTTTAACTTTTGTACATATATTTTTTTATTTACTTAGTTTATTAATACTGGCATTTTTTTTTGCATTTAAGTAAATGATGTAAAAAGACTCTATTTATGTTATTTTTGCATAATTTATCAACAAGAGTTATCCCATGAGATTTTAATATTTTTACCTAATCACGTATTAATTAAGTCGAGAAATATTCAATGATCAAATAAGTTTATGATAAAAATTTTAGTTTCACTGTGGATAGGTATGCCATAAACGTTTTTTAAGCTTGATTTTGCGAAAAATTGAAGTTAAATATTAAATATAATTTTTGTGTTTCTATTTATTTGGACTTATTTTTTTGTTGATGGTACCTTACGATTAATCAGTTCGGGGAATACCCAAAAATATTATAATAAAAACAACGATAACGTTTAACGATAAACTCACAAAGAATATTTGCTATTGTGACGTATATATCAAAATGTAGATTATATAGTAACGTATGTCACACATCTTTTTAAATTTGGACTTAAGTTGTTATATGTATATCAAAGGATGAACATATTTATTTTTTGATACTACGGCTCAAATAAGCAAAAAAAAAACGAGTTGCACTCCAGGAGTGCCGGCAGAAGTGAAAACCTTTACACACGATTCGCGCTTAACACTCAAATATGTCACAAGACATGTCTTTGACATTGTCAAGAAATAATAATGTTTGTTTATTTACTTTTTTGACGTAGTATATTTGACATCGCAATCTGTCGTAGAATTAAAATTCCATATCCAACCTCCCTGTACTACTCATAATCGCGAATACTAAAAATAAAAATTATAATAGGCGTAGCATTACGGTTTCCGTCTTACGAATTTTTTACGATTAGGACACGTGACCTGACGCGAGTTTATCATTTTTTACCCATACCAAAAAAAGTGCACAACGCCGCTAAAGAAGTTTTCACTTCAAAAAAATGTTTGTCAGCTCTGACACACGAATGGAGTTAGTTCGCCAGCTGTCATCTGAAGTGAAGATTTTGATGAGATCTATAACTTTTGTAATAAAACTACTAATCTACGATCTTTAGTCACGGAGATATAGCCTTTTTATATGTTGACAGCTGTCATCTGAAATATATTAGAAAGATTTCATTCTTTCATGAAAGAGTAACGCTCGATTTTACTACCCATTATTTTTTCATACCACGGGCCTTATATTGCTTCTTAGGTCTAATAGGTCATCGTTTCTACGATATTAAATAGTAAAGACTTCGTTAAGTACAATTACATCAGTTTATAGCGCTTTGCTTAGCATTCCATGAATTTACCGTGCGGAAACCGGGTCCATCGTGTTTGCCACTTTTGTAGCATAGATTAAAGGCTAATCTAGTCTGCACCGGCCGTTAAGGAGTCCCTTGCTTGCAATATGCATAACGCTCACCTACACTTACTAATTAACTCAGTCTTGCCTAGCCAAATTTGGAAAGATCCATGTAAGGCTGCTTTGGGTACTAGTTATACTTACCGTATTTTCTTTCAGAACCTGTTCTTTCAATAGGATATATACAGAGTTTTTACTGGTCTATCTTCAGCTATTACTTCTTCTGTATAAAAAAAAAACTGGTTGCCTGTAAAGTCGGTATACGGGCGAAAGTTTTACGTGACAATGATTTTATGTCTGTCTCTCTCGCTCTTAGGCGGGCGCGTGCCTCTCACTCGCTCTCATTGTGAGCGCATAACGTGAGCGGAGCGTAACGCAGTTTTCTGAAGTGTCACCCGGCAAACCAATTTATAAGACGTTGTCACGTCAAAATTACTTAGGTTCATCCTATTCAGGTTATTTCTGAAAAAGTCGTCATAGGTATTTTACGCAGTCTGTGTTCTTTAGGGATATTTCATTCCAACTGAAAATTGAATTATATCGGCAGCATATGTTTAAATTGAGTGTAAGTATAGGTAGGTTTTATATGTCTTGTCTGAATGATGAGATGACAGTTATCATTTTATAGAGTTTGCAGTATTGCTCTCTTTTACCAAGCTAATGTCTTTTGTTTGTGCTACTGATAGATTTACGAATTTGTGTTTGATTTCCAGGACTCTAACGTGGTGATATATGGAATTGTGTAGTAGGGGCCCATATCAAGGAGTACCTTGCATGCAATCAATATGTAAGCTATCTGTATATAAGCTCTTCCTATTGATTCAATACAAATAAAAAGTTGATTCAATGACTTTAATAATAACTAAGTTGGTTTGGTCAGGGAGAGTCATCTGGTAGGCTTAAGGTAAACTTCAATACACCAACAAATAACTTTTTATGTATTTATTCTATTTTAGCATAATTTTCTCGCATCCTTGTTGGTAGTGTGGCCAGGTGCTGTGCAGAGGGTGTGGTTCCGATTCCCGCACTGGACAAACATTTATTTCATAATGTAAACATTAGTGTTTGTCTTGAGTCTGAGTATATTTATGTATGATACATATGAATTTACAAAAAAAAGTAATATTTATGTATTTGTCTCCATTTTCTGGTACCCATAACACAAGATTTACTAACTTTCGGCCCAGACGGTGACATAACATAAATGCCAAAAATATTTATTTATTTATAATTTTCGTACTCATTAATGAAATTTACAGCAACATTAGATAAAATTCCTGTTACCATCTTACTTTAAAATACAGTTAAATAATCCTGCTGTGTATTCGCTGACCAACAAAAAGTTTTTACGGGCCTGGCATTTCGTTTCAGAAATCGAAAGCATTTGTTTTATAAAGTTTTTGCAGCATATTTTGAAATTGTTATGATTAATATTCCGTTTGTTTGACCTGCCATTACTTTTTTTCTCCCCTTTAACACGTGTCTGCTTTTCATTAGTGGTATTTTGTACATACAAAAGTTGCAGTTGGTCATGAGTAACTTAAGAGTAATTTTTATTTATATGTTGGTGATAAATTTAACATAATAGTCTGACAATGACAATGGGTAAATAAAATAAATAGTGTAAGAGTCATTTCACTCAATATGCGCTGATAAATGAAAAACATCCTGTCGTTACATCAACCTAAAAATTGTACTTGTCATAAAATGTACCAAACATAACATTTTTTGGTAACGTAAGTGTCTTTTTTTCAAGGCAAAGTTGTTTTAATGACCATATAGTCGATGGATCGGAAGATTTACAGTCAAAATGCATATATAACTCAGTTTTGCCATTTTGGCGGTTACATTTACATTCATTCATATTACAGATACCATATCAATATAACTTTTTTTTTCTTTAATGGAGTGACTTGGCAAACGCATACAGCAACATAATCTACTAAGTAATTTAAGGAGTCCTCCATAAAATATATGTACAGAGACAAATGATATATTATTTAAATTTATATTATTTCTTTAATAAAGTAATTCGCTTCTAATATAATTTTCACGGAACATCTGCAGATCTTAAATAAATGAACAAATGCATATAATTTTGGTTTACATAATACTATTATAGAAACGGAAATACAATAGGCGAATTTATTTTTAAGTAGTAATCTCTACCAAACAACGTTAGAGACGCACGAAATTCAAAGTTAAGCAACGTCGGGCTTGGTCAGTGATAAGATGGGTGACCGCTTAGCGGCACACTTTTTGTTTTTGTTGGTTTTCGTAAATTACGTACGTAAATTTACATGCGTGTTATTAACATCGGTTGAGTGCAAGTCGTACTAGCGCACTGCGGGTTGCGTACCACGATTTACGTAATTCACGTTTTTTTCTCTCAATAATAAGCTAGATGGCGCTGTACCGGTAATTAAAAATAGGCCTATTTTTATAATTTGTTGTTATACTTTAGAGTTCACACTATTTTTCATTGCAATTTCAAAGTTTGTATGTATTACTTTTTTTATGATAAAGCAAAAACAACGAAAATGTGTTTCTTGTATGGGACCCACTTAAATTTTAACTTTTAATTATTTGTTAGATAAACCCCCATTATAACACATATTCTGTAAAAAATAAAAATAAGTAGAAGTACCTATTTCTGTCTAAAAGAGTCTTTTAATGGTTGGACTGACAGACAGACGAACAGATAGACACTGAAGGCTTAGCAATAGGGTTCCGTTGGCACCCTTAAGGCACAGAACCCTAAAAAGGAAAAAAAGATTAAAAAAATAGTAGGATATGGTAAGTGAACTAAAAAGGTCTTTTAATAAATAAAATTTACTTTTATTATGTTATCGAAGCGCAAAAATACGCCGTTTTTGTGCAAATTTTGTGGCTAAACTATAGCATCTAAAGAATTAAAAAAAATATATGTTATAAAACTTGCTTTCGTCTAGTGCATTACCTTACTGAATGATTTTCATTTATTGTATTTAATGCAATAAAAAATCTGGAAGTGACCGTTGTTTCAACACTTGTGCAATTTTTTAAAGCGTGTTTTGTTTTTGTTTGTAATGAAAGTTGGTAAAATAATGAAATTATCTGGCTATCTAGTGCATTAAATCTAAGTTGTAGCAAAAAGTCAAAAAATGTGACTACTAACCGGTAATAACTTTAAATTCCTTACAAAAAATTAACAGTTTCAAGGCGTCATTATGGTATAAATAACTTAAGAAGTATATAAGTAGTAGTATAGTATATATCTCATAGTAATGTATTTGACATTATCTAATGATTTTTAGTACATTTACATGCACAAGGTTAGAATTACAAAAATTAGCTTTCTGGCCTATATCGCCCTCTTAAACTAAAAATACGTTCCATACACAAATACTTATATCTATAACATAAAACCACAAATTGATGAAATATTTCACTTTATTTTTGTAGAGTATTATCAGTCATAATAAAATTTTTACATATATGTCAATAATCTATACTAATATAATAAAGAGGAAAGATTTGGTTGTTTGTTTGTTTGTATTGAATAGGCTCCGAAACTACTGAACCGATCTGGAAAATTCTTTTACCATGAGAGGCCTAAATTATCCCTGATGAACATAGGCTACTTTTTATCGCGGGAAAATGCTTCATTCCTACGGGAAAATGGGTAATAGGACAACGGGTAGTAAAAATTATCCTTCCGTACTTATCTTTTTTACATAACTTCTAAACTTTCTCTTGTTTTTCTATAATTGAGGAGTTGCCGTAAGAATCTACGCCGATAACGAAATTTAGCGCGGGCAAAGCCGCTGGCAGAAGCTAGTATAATATATATCGGCGGTGATGCATCAAGAGTACAGAAGCTACACAGAGCATAAGTGCGTCACGTAGACAACGATACTAGCGACAACTACTCATCGATTGTGGTGCCACGTAGTGAACAAGTGCCACGAAACTGTTGAATGCCTTTGTTAGTTTGGTATAGTGAAATAGTGATAAAATGTGATTATAGTGCGATACTTGTATAATTGCCGAATGTTATAATTATAACCTCAATTGGGGCAGTATTCCCAAGTTGCCCGACACGCAATAAACGCCCAAGTAATCTCCTGACCCTTGCCCTACCTCGGTTGCGCCGGCATGTATATACCACTACTACACCACATCAAAAATAAAAAGTGTGCTGCTAAGCGGTCACCGATCCAATTTCTAACCAAGCAAGACGTTGATTAACTTTGAATATCGTTTTCAACAAACATATGCACCTGCCCAAAGATGGTAGCAGTACTCCATATGGCGCCGAACTTGCGACTTGTAAAGCAGCAACCGCTGCCCCGATGTGAAGTACTGCCTCACTCTGTTGAGTACACCTAGTTTTTTGGACGCCAGCTTCATTTTATCTTGTAAATGATCTCGGAACTGAATATCGCTGGAGATATCAACACCAAGGATCCCAATGCTCTTGGAGATGGAAAGGGGAGTGTTCCGGAATTGTGGGACTACAGTGCATGGGGTTTTCTTAGCGGTGAATGCGCCGACTTGTGAACTGAACTAAACCCATCCCCAGTCAGAGACCTTGGACAGTGTGGTCTCGATCTGAGACACAAGTTCTCGGTGGTTTTTTTCCTCAACGGAATGAGGGATGTTTGCACGACCCGTGTCGACTCCAGTACTTTCATCTGCATAGCAATACATGTTGATGTCCAACATATCATTGATATGCAGTAGAAACAGCTTAGGAGACAGCACAGAGCCTTAATGTCCATGCCATCAGAGCAACTACCGTCGGGCACTCCGTAAGATGGCAACTTCGATAGAAGACCTCGGTGCCAGACCCGATCCAACACCTTCGCTTTGTTCAGGCTACATGCCAATGCCTCCCCCTGACTCTCAATGGCTAGTGCCCATCGGTGTGTGAGATACACTAACAGGTCACTAGTCGAGCGACCGTGGCGAAAGTAATATTGACGGTCAATGACCAGGTCGTGTTCTTCTAGGTATCTTAGAAGCTGTGTGTTGATCACACGCTCCATCGCCTTATAGAGGAGAGAGGTAATAGCGATAGGCCTTTAATTCGATGGATCTGATCTATCGCCCTTTTTGGGCACTGGGTGCACATTTGCAGTCTTGCATGAAGACGGAAATTGCCTTGTGTGGTAGGAAAGCGCGAAGAGGTGTGTGAGTACAGGACATAACTCAGGAGTACACTAAGCACCACTGCTGGTATACCGTCTGGCCCACTCGTATTTTGAACGTCTAGAAATCAACGCCCGCCGGACCTCTCGCTGTGTTATGGAGATTTCCGGTATGGTCTTACCGCACCACGGTATAGTAGGTGGTACCGCTGTACCGCCTTCATCGTTCACATTCGAGTTTGAGGCAAAGAGACTGCCCAGTATGTCGGCTTTCTCTTTAGCACTATGGGCCAAGTCACCATCGGTCTTTCGCAGTGGTGGTAACGACGACTGGCAAATTTCTCTTCGGCAGCTTTGGCAAGCGACCAGAAAGCACGACTCCCTAGAAGGATAGCTCGCAAGTCGCCCACTTATTTTGCCGATGAATTGGAATTTTGCTCTGGCAGATGCTTTCTTACTGAACCTCGAGGCAGCATGTATTTTGCGTTTTAACTCAGAAATATTCGGGTCCTTATTATTACGAGCCGTGGTTCAAGCTTCATATGCAGTTTGTTTAAGAATTTTAGCTTCTCTGCAAGACCTGTCAAATAACGGTCGTTTTTTGACGCCGGCAGCTACTCGGTTTAGGAATATAACATTCCATACCAGCGAGGATTGTGACTGCGGCGGTAACCTACGGTCAGGATCTTAGCTTAAGCAGATCTGCCTCCACGGTTACGATGCAAAAAATTCTCGCAATCCATCCCACTCTGCCGACTTATAATGCCACACACGACGCCAATTAGTTGGCCCAGATGGATCGGATTGTGTGCATAACACTTGAGTCTAAACGAGACAGTAGTTCACTGAGATGGAATATCCGTCCGGACTTGTAGTCAGCTGAAGGTCCAGAAAGAGGTCGTATGGTCCTGTATATCTGGTATTCTCGTTGAAAAAGTGCCAGCTGAGAGAATTCATAGGTCAGAGCAAATTCATGAGCAGATATCGCTGCATAGTTATTTATTCGAGAATTGAGCCACCCACAATGCTACCATCGTGTTAAAGTCTCCCAAAATAACTAGTTCTGCTGTGGGATATGGCTCTAGAACTTTGTCAGTCGTCAAACTCAGGTGCGTAAAGAGTCGAGTTACGTCCGTGTCACCGCTATGAGACCTGTATAGGCACGCATAGATATGAGTGTGGCCGTCCTACGTTGTCTGCGCAGGGATTCCTCAAAGAGCTCTGGCAACCTTACTCACCGCCAGGAACACAACAAATGTAAGTGTTATTATGGCTGCAGTTTTCTGTAAGGTAGGTACTTTCCCAGTTTAGGCTGCTCATTCGAGCAAGTACTCGCTATGGCCCGCTTTAAATGTGCGGGCAGTTTGTTCGAGCGAGTACATGCTGTGCCCTACCTCTGTTTTATTATTATATTCAGTCGAATTGTTCAACTTATATACGAGGTGTCAAAGAGTGTCGCGGCGCTTCTCACCCCCACTCATTCGCAATCGCAACCGCGTAACGAGGATCTCCCCTTCTGGCACTGACTCACTTTCGGATTATCACGCTGGTCGAATGGACGACCCCAAGAGCGACAGCCCTCCTTCAGAGTCTTGCCCCAAAAGCCCGGTGGAGCAGTAATGGCTGTATCAGCCAAACTGTTGTAGTCGTACAGAAAAAACAAAATGTTTCATGGTTCATCAACTTATATTTTATACCTGTTTTACACAAGTACTGTACTTTACGCTGTATTGTTTTTATTTGAAAATGTCGTCAAGTTATGATGAATTTATTAATTCTACACCACCAGAAGTCTCAGAGGCAGCGAAAAAGGCTAATCTAAGCCTCTTGCCCGAAAAATCGACCATTAGATACTTACAAGCGTATCAAAATTTTATCTTATGGAAAACAAGCAAAGATGCAAATTCATTTTCAGGAAGTGTGTTTTTAGCCTATTTCATGGAACTTTCTCAAATATATAAGTCAAGCTCATTGTGGCGCTACTATTCAATGCCAAAAAGCACTGTGAAAACAAAACATGGTATTGATATCAAGTCATACTCCAACTAGCATTTCTAAAAAGACGCTCAAGTGGCCATGTAAGTAAAAAGTCGAAACTATTTTCGGCTGACAATGTCAAGAAGTTCCTAAAAAACGCTCTGGATTGCCGATTTTGGTATATAATTTTTTTACAATATAGGTGTTTTGTACGCTGTTTTTATCTTTTTTCAGGGTGTATTAATATTCGGCATAAATGGTGCATGTAGACGTGAAGAGTTGGCAAACATCACAACTAATGATGTCAAGTACCATGGGCGGGTTTTTTCTTGTCCAGGTCAAAAACACAAAAAAAAAAATCCAAGATCGTTCACAATACAGGGGCCTTTCCTCAAGAGAGTGAGAGAGAGACTGGTGAAATTGTAACTAATAATAATAAATTGACAACCTTAAAAATGCCAACTGGCAACGTAAAAATCAATTTTACAACTTGTTCAAATTTTTGTAACTGCTTTAAGAAGTGATTAAAGATTTATTTGTTTAAGAAAGTCCGAGTTTTATTTATTTCCGCGCAAATATGTTATAAAACGTCGTATGAAATACGTGCGCTTTGATAATTACAAAATTTTCAACTGACCGCACTTATATCATAATGTACTTTTACACACTCGCAATATTTTTGAACGAGCTATCCAACAACACCCACACTATGTGATAGACAAAAAAATATAACATCTACACTTTACGTGTAGGGGAGGGTACTTGATGTTATGTTACCACTTTGTCGGCCTATTTAATATCTAAACCCATGCCAAATTACAGCTTTTTAGAACTTATTGTCTCTGACCTAAGCCGCGAGTAGACAGACAAACGGACGGTCGGACGGACATAGCGAAACTGTAAGGGTATCTTGTTGGCTACGGAACCTTTAAAATGAATCCCTGTTTCCCTAAGTCACGCTATAATTTACGAACGACTGCACCAAATTGGATTATTCTTTTTTTGTTGTATTCGGTATTGTTAGGGCAAGACTTTTGTGTAAAAAAGTGCGAGCACTAAGGGCAAGTTGTTAAGCACACGCCGGAGAAAGAAGGTTTCTGACTAAGTACAACCCCTTTACAATAGCGAAACAACGTTCGCGTGGTCAGCTAGTAAATTATAATAAAGACCTACTGGTAATCATTGACATCGAAAAATAAAAGTTTTTATATGTTAATAATTGTCAGGTTACTTGTAATGACAATTACCGCACAAGTGCCTTTTTACTTTACAGCTTTTTTAGCAAGAAGAAATTATGCCTGTGAACGAAGGAACTGTACTTGAAGTTCTATCATAATCATGCAAGCTGCTCAATTAATAGGGCCACCCTCCCTAGAATCCCTCCCAAAATAAATTCACGACGTAAGCTTTGTATGTTACCTAGAAAAGCTGGCATCAACCCTGCTTCTGCGTAGCACGTCTTTACTACTACTTTTATACTTAATATACAAAGATACTCTGTAGATATAATAAATAAATGTAAAGGTTCCTGGACATGGGTAATAAAGACTTTGCGCCTAGAAAATAGTGTATGGAGTTGGTTGTTTCCTATATTCATGGAAAGTCTGTGTTGCTTATAGTCAGTAGCCACTGTTCCGTTCTTCACGCATTATCTAAGGCACTGTTATTCTTACCATTATTTCAGATTCCTCATAGCACCTAAGGATGCGACACTTTTTTGTAATTAGTGTAGGTTGAATTGGTAGTTTTCTGGAAAGTGGATAAATATTGCTGGAGCCGTTAGCTAAGTAATTCAAATGGCTACCAACCAGTTAATAATGACTAGGGAACTTTTAAATTCTTTAGTTTGGCATACAATATCTGATCGTTTGTTTTGTGTAACATTTTAGTGTATGAAGTACAAAGCCCAGTTTTGGTGTTGTAACGACGCATTTATATGAACTTTTTATTTTTTCTTAAAATGTTGGGTGTGAAATATCATTTCACAGTATGATTTGATATGTGTGCCTTTATCTTTTATAAGGCAATGTCATTAATTCAATCGTTAAACAGATGTTTCTCAGTTTTGGTGTCCCCACGACGCATATAGTACATGAAGTTTAAAAAATTAGATATTTTTTTAACACTAGAATTGCCGTAGTCCCATTTTTGTACCAACAAAAAATTTGATCGGGTCTAACTTTTTGGAGTTTATTCCTTAAGAAACGATATAAGGCCCGTTGTATGAAAAAAATATGGGTAGTGAATCGAGCGTTAGTCTTTCATGAAAAATAAAAATGTAACGCTGCCCCTTCAAAACGCTTTTCCCACCTATCTTTTATATTTTAGATTTGCTTTATATAGCTGTTAAAAGGCTGAAGCTATAAAAGGCTATATCTCCGTAACTATCGATCGTACAATTGCAGTTTCATTACAAAAGTTATATATCTCATCAAGATTTTCATTTCAGATGACAGCTGTCAAATTATAAAAGGCTATATCTCCGTAACTATACATCGTAGACTAGTAGTTTTATTACAAAATTAATAAGTCTCATCAAGATCTTCATTTCAGATGAAAGCTGTCAAACTGTCAAGCTGTCCAAAAAAACTTAGTGTACTCAACAGAGCGAAGCAGTACTTCACGTCGGGGCAAAGGTTGTTACTTTACAAGTCGTAAGTTCGGTCCCATATGGAGTACTGCTGCAATCTTTGGGCGGGTGCACCCAGATACCAGCTTGGCCCTTTTGACTCGGTTCAACGACGGGCTGTAAGAATTGTTGACGATTCCAAATTCACTTGCGGTATCGAGTCCTTAAGTCTGAGGAGAGACTTTGCCTCCCTGTGTGTGTTCTACCGCTTGTACAATGGGTTGTGTTCTGAGGAATTGTTCGAAATGATGCCCACGGCTACTTTCTGCCTTCGCACCGCTCGCCATCGCCAGGGAATTCATTGTCACACTTTAGAGGTCCGTAAAACTTTTTGTCTTTTACTAATGTGTCGTATTTATGAAATTTAAAATAATTTCAGTTTTTAACAAGAAGAGTGAATGAAAAAAAAAAACGATCTACCTAGTACTGCCGTTGGGTCATTTTTGTCCCGTCAGTATTCTATAGTGACATATGCAGAGGCGGCTCGTCCTAAGGAGCGCTGGTGCAGCGCACTTCCATAAATAATTATCTACTTAAGAAACAATATGTTTTATATTTTACTTAAACTAATTAATTATAATACTTCTATTTCTCTTTATGTTAAAATAGCATTTCACTAAAACATCCTGTACACACACAGTTAACTAAAGATTGAGTATGGAATTGCACTGCGGAGACTCTATCACTAAGTGGAGCGCTAGCAATTGCGCTCCTATGAAACGAATTTCAGCACAGAGACTTAAAGCTAAACTTCACAAGTGTAAAAGAGAAAACATGAGACTGTTTCGAACTTTTTTTCGTGAAACAGAAGATTTTGTATAAAAAATTAGCAAAATGTGGAGCACCGCTCCTAGCCCGCTGCTAGCTCGACCCAACTCGACGTGCGCGCTGTTGTCGCTCTTACCTATCACGACAAATGTTTTAGTTTGTGCACGCGTTTTTGATTTACAAATTAAATAAGTACAAACCTACATAAAGTTTGTTTATTGTCTAATAAGTAACCATAGCAAAAAAAAATGTGATTATTGTGATGTGATTAAAAAGTGCTAAAAGATTGTAGTAACTCAGCTTCAAATAAAGACAAAGGGTCACAAAATGTTCACGAAAGCATACACGCTCGACGCGCGTTTGTAAATGCAAATATGCGAATGCATTTAAGCTATAAATAGCATAATAAAATGTCTCTGGACATAAGTGCAAAAAAAAACGTGTGTAATAAATGCAAGAATTAAGACTATTATTTGTGCTATATTTTGCAATTAAAATAGCAAATTTTAAAAATGATTAATAGGCTTTTCATAATTTAGTACATCTAGTATTACTATAAAAGTTGTAATATTTTGTTATTAACCTAAACATATCAGACTCAACAAATTATTTGTTTCGTTTTTTTTTCTTCCTATTTTATTTTTTGGATTTTAATTCAAATAAATAAATCAACGTGATTTAAGTATCTTACAAACAGTTTTATTCACAACTTTTATTCCATACACTTTTGAACGTTGCATCAAATACAATAGAATAAATTGGACACGGCGGGGCTTCGAATGTTAAAATTTTAGGTGTGTAATATCATTCATAACACAGTACGATAAAATATGTGTGCCTTAATCTTTTATAACGCAATATTAATTCAAGCGTTAAAACAGATTTTTTAACAGAAGTGCAGGAATTAAATACGATGTTTAACACGCTGTTTGGGTTCTTCAGTCAGGGTGATAGTGTAAGGATTTACACTCTCGAACTATCTATCCTCAATGAACGAATTATCTGAAGCAAAAAGCATTATGTTGTGTTTGTAGTTCCTGAGTATGGCCCGTTTAAACATGCAAAGTCAATAAAATTAACGTATAAAATACAAACTTGTTACCGCAAATTCTTCCGCATGAACTTGAGAAAAAAGAAAGCTCTTAACTGTCGAATTTGTAATTCTCATACAAATTTTCAACCCCTATTCTGACCCCTAGGGGGTGATATTCCGAAAACAGTGTAACACATCAATCTTTTGATTGCAACCTTAAAGTCAAATACCATTATCAAATACCAAAGTTAAGGAGTTTCACGCAAACTCCCAAGCCCCATTTTACTCCCTTAGGGGATGAAATTTAGGAAATACTTTAGTAGTGCTCTCCAACATTTCTTAAGTTATAAGTTACAAGTCTCTAGATCTAATACTTTGGGCTGCGCATTGATGTTCCATCAGACAGTCAGTCACTTTATTCTAACATATCTACTTTCTATATAAAAGAAGAAACTGACATATCAACACACATCTCAATTCGTTGGGTTTAGAAACTTAAAATTTGCCATGCAAGTTGTTTGTGTAACGGAGAGCTTCATTAAGATAGGAATTTGCAAAGTTCACCCTCTAAAGGGGTTAAATAAGTGTTGGAAGTTTGTATGGAAATCCGTCGTTTGCTAAAATGCATGAAGCTTGGCACTTGGCTATTAGGTTTAAATTAAGTATGACATGTTTTACCGTTTTTAAAAATCTCGATGATTAGGAGCAAAATAGAGGTTGAGATTACGACAAGGTTTGTAAAAAAAGCCGTATGGAACCCCTTGAGTCTGAGGAGAGACTTTGCCTCCCTGTGTGTGTTCGACCACTCATATAATTGGATGTGTTCCTTCTAAGGAATTGTTTGTTATGATGCCCACGGCTACTTTCTACCATCGCACCGCTCGCCATCGGCAGGGAATTCATCCCCTCACCTTGGAACCTAAATGGTCACGTGCAGTTAGGTTTTTGGGAAACGTGATGAATTGAATGAGTTCCCTGCCCAGATTTTCCCTGAAAACTACAGTATGGGGTTCTTCAAGAAAGAAGTTATTATATTTTTGAAGAGTCGGCTGGTCGCGAGTGATGCTCCTGGCGTTGCAAGCGTATATAGGCTGCAGTAACCGCTTATCATTAGGCGGACCGTGAGCTAGTTTGCCACCTTAGGGGTATAAACTTCTCCAGAATGTAACAAATACTTATCTGAAAAGCGGGAAAAAATGGGTTCAGTCAAACGCGAGATAATCGCGGACAAAAATACAAACATACCGGTCAAACTGAGAACCTCCTTTTTTTAAGTCGGTAAAAAATAAAATTATTTTTGAAATATCACTATAATTTATTGCTCCACTAAAATTTGTTCAGGTTTGCAAAGATGAACAGTATTGAAAATACTTCTTAGACTCTTAATCTAGGCTTGCTTGCTAAGCCGTGCAGCCACATATTCAAGAGCTCTTTGGATTTCTACTGGGATCGCAGGAGGAGTTGGAATGGCGTCACCCTGAAAAAAAGAAAAAAATAAGTAACGCAAGCCACATTTTTGTCTAATCCTTATATCAACACTAGAAGCGCCAAAGTGTGCGACCCCCCTTGAACTTACGCCATGACAAATTTGTCCCATTATATTTGATGCAACGTTCGAAAGTATCAGGGATAAAAGTTATATCAAAACTGTTTGTTAGATACTTGAAACATGTATGTTTTAAATCTAATCCAAGTAATAAGAAGGAAAACAGTAAAAAAAAAAGTAACAAACAATTTATCAAGATTGTGATATTTTTGGGTTCATATCAAAATCATCATAACTGTTATAGTAATTCTAACTGTACTAAATTATAAAAAACATATAATCTAGTTATACTTTTTGAAGAGCAAATATAGCACAAATAATTTTCTTTATTAGTGCATTTATTACAAACAGTTTTTTACACTTACAGGCACTTAAGAATACTGACTGGAACAAAAATTGCCTAATGGCACCTTTCTTCCATTAACTATTCTTGTTACAAAATTGAAAATATTTAAATTTTTATAAATACAATAAATTAATAAAAGTCAGCAGACAGTGGGGGACAGACAGATGGCGCTTACTTTGACTTTAAAAAAGCTTTTGACTTAGTCAATAATGACGAGTTGTTTAGAAAGTTGGCTGCATTTGGTTTTACCCCCCATTTACTTAGTTTCTTGGCGAGTTACATGCAGGATAGGCAGCAGTATGTTGAATACGCTGGACATACGTCGGATAAGTCTTTTACTAGGTCCAGGGTAAGTCAGGGTAGTAACCTTGGACCTTTAGAATTCATTAAGATGATTAACGGTTTGCCGAAAGTCATAAAGGATGCAAAATGTTTACTTTTTGCTGATGACCTCAAACTGACACACACTATAGCAAGTATAGACGATTACAAAAAACTGCAAAACGATATTAACAGGGTAGTAACTTGGAGTAAAGAAAATCGCTTACAATTTTACATTTCTAAGTGCATGGTAATAACTTTATGTCGCGCGCATACTCCATTATTGTATAATTACCACATTGACGGAGTCCCGATCAAATGGGAAACAGAAGTAAAGGATTTAGGAGTTATTTTCACCTCAAAACTAACATTTCGTGAGTACGTAACGAATATTTGCAAAAAAGCTTAGAGGAACTTGGGCTTTATGCTCCGCGTGGTGAGGGGTTTTACTAATGGTAAAGCTGTAGTGGCGTTATACAACGCTTTGGTTAGAAGCCAGTTAGAAAGTAACGCACTCATTTGGACTCCTAATGAAGCGAAATATAATCTTATGCTTGAGCGAGTGCAAAATAAGTTTATCAGGTATCTATACAAAAAAACTATATGGTGTATATCCGTTGTATCCAAATATGTATCCTACTTTGTTCATTTTGGGTATAGTTGGGTACAACGAACTCAAGGTTAGCAGAGATTTAGCGCTAGCCTCGTACATATTTAAAATCATAAGGGGAAAAGTATTTTTTTTATTGTTACTAAATAAACCATGGTACATAAGTACTGTATTGTACCTAAATGTAAGAAAACAATAAGCTGACATATACAATATAGAACTTATTTAATGGTTATTGGTATTTTACTATGGTTTATTTAGTTACAATTACAAAATTTAGTATAGGACCTAAAAAAGGTTATATTGCTACACAGACTTTTGCGTTACAAAATGCGCGCCACAGTGGCGGCGTTTAACCCGCCTGATCAGTTTGATATTTTAAATATTTACTTCTATCAAAAGAATGCTTTGCTGATTTATATTTCTGCCGTTATATAAAAATGTTGGCAATCGAGTTGACCATTTCACTATTTTGAATTTCGTACTTTCTTTATACTTTTCAAAAAATCAAATTTACAATTATAAACGGATTAAATAAAAAGGACTGTTGTTAGTAGGTATTTTATAGCAATACAGATTTTAGAAAATAATATCTAGTCTATATTTGAATAATAAGCATATCCTATTGCATAGTATTGGAAATATTAAATAGTGGATATAAGATTAAATTGATTTAATGAAGCCTAGCAATTAAGATATACAGAAATAGGTAAAGATGGGCAAAGTTGCAATTTACTGCTGTTTAGGAAATAAAAAAATAGAGAGATAAGTTGTGCAAATTACTTACGCGTGGATGGTAACCATCTTTGTCAGCAGTGTATTCAATGGCAATTGGGACTCCTTCAATCGACTTCCAGGCAAAGCCCCCCTGAACAGCAATAGAAGGTTCCGCTTCACCATTATAACTGACTAATTGTCCTTCTTCAGCAGCTTGGATACCATTGCTTGTCCGCACTCTGTCACAATCGATGTAAAAAAGGCATCTTATTTTATAATTCATTTAGTATTAAACCAAGCAAAGCTTGTACTATGAATACCAGACAACAAAAATATATACATATTATAGATAGAAAACACCGTACAAACAAACACAATAGTTCATCACATAAATGTTTGTCCTGTACAGGAATCGAATATCTATTGTTGATTTAATGTCATATATGTCAAGTCATTATATAAATGTATTTAAAATTTATTAAATTTGTATTGCATGTTACTTATTAATGATACAAAAAGTCTTTTAAAACTTTTATTTAAGAGAATATTCCCCGCTAATAAAAAATAATATAAACTACAACAGAATCCCCGTAGCAAACTTCTTTACTATAATCAAAAAGTTTAGCGCAAACAAGGATTAACATACAGAAAAGACACTAAAAACAAACTTCAAAGCTTATCTAAGCAATAATGCACAATTCCGTTTAAATGCACGGCTCGTATACCTACATTTTGTTGCTTATTCATATGACTCTGACTAGGCGACCGTTTTCATGAACCAACATTAACCCTGTCGCTTTCGAAACGATACCGCCGGATAGATTGTTACCTGGTTTATGAAAGCTCGTGTTCGCAGAAATTTATCGAACAGGGTGGAAAAAATGATACCGCTGCTTACAGACAAAAGCTAGCTTATGAATAATTTAAAGGGTTACTTACGAGTACTTAAAACTGCCGTCTGGGTTAATTTCATTTTCATATTGTTCGATCTTAGCGTCCCGGTCTTCTGAATAATACTTCGGAGTTATGATATCGAAAACTGTGGTACGTCTAGTAGGAGCAGCAGTAGTACTAGTCCAGAAACGAGAAGCCCATTCTGTAGAAGTGGAAGGAGGAGTGTAGTACTTAAAAGGTTTGTAGTTGTTAAGTGCACGACCTTCAGGCCTTAATGGAGAACCTTCTTCAGCAACTTCTGATGATCGAACTAAAGCTTTTGGACTTTCATCGACTTTCTCGTCTACAACTCCTATCACATCGCTGGGAGCTGTAACGTCCTCAGATTCTGCTAAAGTAATAGCCAAGAAGGCTGCCAAAAGTATCTGAAAAATAAAGTGTTTTAAAATGAATTTTTAAACTGATGTTACATTATAAAATATATTAAATCATTAAGGTTTTCGTCTTTTCGTCTTAGCACTTACCACACACTTCATTTTTACAGACGAGTAATATCTCACTAGTGTCTGTATTAAGATTTGTCTGAACTTTTATAGTATTGCTCCGTATTAATTCTTATAAATACGACATTGATACTGTGATTAATTTGCATTTTGATTTTTAATTAATTGACGAATCTGTGAAGGTATGGTATTTTTAATAAATACAACTAGGCAATTTATCTAGGTTTTCTTTCGTATGAAATGGAATCCAATTTTCGGAAAAGTGTAATAAAGATTTTTTTATATTACTAAGGTGGCAAACAAGCTAACGGTCCACCTGGTGGTAAGCGGTCACCGCAGCCTATGGACGCTTGCAACACTCTTCCAAAATCTAATTACTGTATTCTTGAATAACCCAATACTGTCCTTAGAGAAAACTGAGTTTGCGAGAGGAAATTCCTCTGAAGTGGCCATCTAAGTTCTATGGTGTGAGAAAACATTCCTATGCATACGAACATCATTTCAAACAATTCCTCAGAACACGTCCCATTATACAAGCGGTAGAATAGACATAGGGAGGCCTACTCTGTCCTCAGACTTAAGGGTTCGATACAGCTTGTGAGTTTGGAATCGTCGACGATTCTCACAGCTCATCGTTGAACCGAGTCAAAAAGGACAAGTTGGCATCCAGGTGCACCTGCCCAGAGATGGCAACAGTACTCCATATGGGGCCCGAAAGAAAGTTTGCCCAAATGTAAATTACTGATTTGCTCTGTTGAGTACTCCAAGTATTTTGAACGCCAGTTTGACCTGGTCCTGACGCAAATGATTTTGGAACTGAACATCGCTAAAGATGTTTACACCAAGGATCCCCATGGTCTTGTAAATGGTGAGGGGTGTGTTTTGGAATTATTCGAACGGAGTTTTCTCAACAGTGGACGCAGTCTTGTGTCCTCATGGGAGTTTAATTGGACCAAGTTTTCCCGTACCGAGTCAGAAACAGAGTGGTCTCAATTTTAGACATAAGTTCTCCGCAGTTGTCCTCCACCTCGGACCGAGGAATGTTTGCACAACCTGTGTTATAAACTTCTCCACTACTGTCATCTGCATAGCAATATATGTTGTTGATTTAAAACATGTCATTAAAATGCAGTAGTGATAGGAGGATAGGAGAGATTAAAGAGCCTTGCGAGAACTAGCATTAACACATTACAAATTTATTAAATATAATTAAAGACAATTAGCGTCAACTACTGCTCTTATGCGTCTGCCGGAAAAAAGCTAGCCACCCATTTACACTAACGCTCAGACAGTCTTCTGTCACTCAGATGCCTTCGCTATGTCTACATGCTAATGCCTCCCCCTGTCTCTCGGTGGCTAGTATCTATTGGTGTGTGAGTAACACTAGCAAGTCACCAGATGAGTGATCGCGAAAGCCATATTGACGGCTCAGCGGATCAGATCATGTTTTTCTAGCTATTTTTGTTGTTGATCCATCATCTCGGAAAGGTTACAGCAAATGACCGTAATTCGATGGTCCTGATCTACTGCCATTTTGTGCATGGGGTGCACATTTGCAGTTTTCCATGACGAAGGAAATTGACTTATGCGGTAGAAATGCGCTAAAAGGTGCGTGAATACACGACACAACTCAGGAGCACAATGTTTAAGTACCACTGCTGGTTGACCGTCTGGCCCACTCGACTAATAAATATCTATGGAAAGTAACGTCCACAAGACCACTTGCTGTGTTTAACAGCTTTCTGGCACGTTCTAACCGCACCACGGTATTGATAATCGCGGGTTAGGAATAAAATATTACATACTACCGAGGATTGTCACAGTGACTACCGCTGCGCAAACGTCAGGATCTTCTGACCTAAACAAGAGCTTCCTGAACATGTAAAATGCATAAGATTCATGCAATCCATCCCAATATGCTGACATATAAAGCCACACACTGTGCCAATTAGTTGGACTGGATAGATCGGGTTGAGTGCATGACACAGTAAGTCCCAACAAGACAGTGATCAAAGGAGCCACTAAGCGCATCCACTGAGATGGAAAACTCTTCGGACGTATAGTCAGCAGAATATCCAGTAAAGAGCTCGAATGTTCCTCTATATCAGGGATTTTCGTTAGAGAAAGTACCAGCTGAAGGAATCCATAGGTCACAGCAAATTCATGAGCAGATACACCTGCGTAGTTATTAATTTGATAACTGAGGTACTCACGATGGTGGGCGTTAAAATCTCCCAAAATAACTAGTTCTGATGTGGGATATTGCCATTGTCAAAATCAGGTGCTTGAAAAATCGAGCTACATTATATTTTTTTCAAAAAGATTTCTCAGGATCCCCTGAGTATCTATGAATTAAATTTAATGACTTTGTTTTTCAGTTATGCTCGTATTTCGTTCAAATCCTGACAAATGTGAAAACACGAATAATGAAGTTTTGTTCGATATAAAAATTTTTAACTGAACCTTTTTTATTCTTTTTCTTAATGTTTTAGCAAAGGAATCTTGAAAGTACTATAGTATAGCTGTGATGGTGCTTTAAGCTCTGACAAAAAACATTTTTGATAACAATAATGTTTAATAAACTATTAATTCATTGAGTTTAGATGTAGCTGCACTATTCACGCACGCTCGGTTACATATTTTCTGTCACATAATACAGCCTCTTAAGGAATTATTTTCATTTATTGCGAACAATATACAAACAGATAATTATTATATCTTTACATCAAATATGCTATAACTTTATCATAAATAACTGGTCCGGTAGACGTTAAAGCGTCAATCAAATGTTATCACTAACTAATCGACGAATGGTGAATATATTTATTCATATATTTACGTAAATCTTAATATAATAATTATAACTTTGACCTTTGCTATTATAAAGTATGTGATACCTACGGCCTCTAGCAAATCTTAAAATATCTTTTAATGTACAAAGGCCTTTGAGTTACTATTTATGTTGGAGCCACGTTATTCAGTCTTTTGTCAATAAGTACTTTATCTTTTAAAATAATATATTATTTTACATTTTATAGAACTAATAATATAAGGAGGAATGGTTTGTGTATTTGTTTGCAGTGTATCTTTTTGTATTTTTTGAGCATAAACTACAATAAATGATTGATATAACATTCCCAATTTAATAGTAACCAATAATTTAAAAACTTACTACTATATTATTTTTTTAACTATACCACCTGTGTCACAATGATTGCCTCAAACGAAAATCTCTGCTTCAGTTCATCATTGGTAACGTCAGGAAAATAGTTTCGTAAATTTAATTAACAAAAAAAAAAAGTTCCATACAAAGTGTAACCCTTAGTATTTATTTTGTATGGAACTTTTTTTTTTTGTTACTAAAATTTACGAAACTAGTTTTATTTAATTTTAAATTATTGGTTGGTAGAAAAATAGTTTCGTAAATTTTATTAACAAAAAAAAAAAGTTCCATACAAAGTGTAACCCTTAGTATTCATTTTGGATGGTTTTTTTTTTTTTCGTTAATAAAATTTACGAAACTATTTTTCTGACGTTACCAATGATGAACTGAAGCAGAGGCTTGCGTTTGAGGCAATCATTGTGACACAGGTGGTATAGTATTGATAATGTTAACTTAGAGAGAAAACTTAGTCTTAATATTTGGACAGATCATGTATATACAGTATTATGTCCTACTGCTAACGCGACGGGTCTATCGCGGCGAAACGCGGGGTCGCATACCTCTACCTACACGTCATATACACATAAGATACAAGTGAAATTATCTTATTTTAAAAAAAAAACCGGGCGAAAAAAAATATCGATAGAACAAGCTTTTTCCGGCTAAGATTTTTTTTTTATTTATTAGGGTCAGCAAACCATAACATAGTATAATTATTAAACAATGTAGTCTTGAATATTTACGTAACTGCGCTACCCATAATTTTAACCAAAAATTACAATTATCATATTTTGATAAAATAAATGACGTTGAGAGAACGTAGTTGAGAATAAAATCATGGTAAGAAATAAAAAAAAATTAGGTGCTAAGCTAAAAAATTTAAATAAATTAAAATTAAAACTAAAATAATCCTTTACCTAGGTTTTGTGCTATTACATTATGATATCACTAATACATACTATTTTAAAATATCCATATAAGAAAGGCGACTGTCATCATCATCAACTCAGCCGCAGGAAGTCCACTGCTGAACATAGGCCTCCCCCATAGATTTCCGAAGAAAACGGTCGGAAGCGAGGCAAGGCTAGTAGTATACTTATTGTAAAATGGATTTCAAACAGTTGTAGCATATTGTAATCGTGATTGGATTATGCTTTTATCTAAGTACAAATAAGTAAAAGGTCTTTTGAAGTCGACCGCACCAAGTGATCATTTTGGTCACGTATAATGTGGAAAATGTGTAGATCATCTGCATACAATTAAAACATGTATTTATATCATTTAAGTAGATAATATAGAATCTAAAATTGAGCCCTGGTGTCCCCAGAAGTACTTAGTGTAGTGTCAGATTCATATCCTTTGAAAACCACTTTTTGTGTGCGATTGGTGATGTATGATCTAAAACTAGCTGAGGTTACCATGTTTATAACTTATTATTTTATAACTTTGACGATTCAAAAGTGATTGTATAATCCTTATTTGAATAAACCATTTTGACTTTGACTTTGACTTTATCGTTAGAAGCAATTTTCTCTGGGAGGCGTTCATAATCCACTCTGTCTAATGGCTTTTTGAAATTATTATAACTACTGTCAATTTGTGGGTTTATGTCTAGATTTCCAAAAAGATGTGTTGTGTTAACACGTAAGCTTGTTACGGTTGCACGACGTTGACGAAGCCATGTTGTTGTGATATGATTCTTTTATGTAGGCACGGGTACATAGCATTATATATAAACCTTTCCAGTAATTTTGACTAAGCAGATAAATAGAAATTGGGCGGTAATTTTCTACATTTATCTTTGTGCCTCCTTTGTAAACCCCAAACAATGCGCGCTGATTTCCAAACAGTTGGACAAACTCCTTCACTTAAGCAATCATCGTAAAGGTAATGTAACATATATTTATATATAATGTGTTCGCAGTATTTTTTAAAAAAATATTGGGGATATTGTCAATACCGGCTTCTTCACTAGGGTCCAAATTATTTAATTATTTTAGGACTTCTTCAGAAAATATAATATTATTTAATACACTGTCGTTATTAGTACTCGATTCAGCTAAAACATCTTCAATTTTTTTACTCCTTCTAAACAGCAGATTTAACGAAGATCGATACCTTTTGGTTAGAAGGTATATAAGCGGCACATATACATGTATTAACTCAACTGCTGCCGGGAAGCTCAACAATCACATGATCAACTATAGGCGCTGGAAATACGGGGTCTAGGTAGAATGTACCCTAATTTCTCTGTCCTGCTCCATCATCAGACCTTGATTACCCAATCTTTAATCTATTCATTGAGAACATTCCAATAAGCCCAAACATGATACATCTCCTTTTAGTTGGTAATTAGTGGGGTATTTGAGGTTATGCTGCCTCATTAATTCAAGGTAACTATGTTCTTGCAATGTCATTGAAGTAATAGGATAGCCAATTTTGAATTGATTGGACTTGTAGTATTTGCTCATATCCCTTTATCAACTAGAAACAAGTAAGATATAGAAAATCTATTTCAGTAATTATGTTATGTTCCTAGCTTATGTTCCCGATACTAGTTGATAAGGAGTTATAGACGTATGGATTAAAAATAGAATACAAGAGGGTCAACCATTATTTTTTTAAGCGATGTTTTAACAGATATCTTAACAATTTTAGTAAGCTTTAGTTATGAAATTATATTTTTTTAGACTGAAACTTACAGAGGACAGAGGTAATAGAACAGGGGAATCAATTTTAAAAACGAGCAGACAACTGCACATTTGAGTTTTTTTATACCAATAAAGTGGCAACAAAACGAAGATCATCGGATGACAGTGAGATAAAGGCGGCCGTAGAAAACCATTTTCAATAGAAATCCAAAGGATAATTTTTCAGTGCCATAAAGGCATTATATTCACAATGTGAAAAGTGAGGAGTTGAGGAGAATAAAAAAAAAAATCTTTATTTTTATTCATTACTTACTTGAGGTCTCAAACTTATCAGAAGGCTCTCGTAGGTTGACTTTATGCTCTGTTTTGCATCGGAAAGATGTTCCTCCAATATAAAAATACTGTGAAACCTCGATGTCCCTACCAACATGTGGCACCATATAAAAACTTGCTATTCTCTCACAAGGCCACGGTCAAAAAATCAATGCTGATTAACACGGATAGCACTGACAATAAGATATCCAATACATTTTTCTACAGGACAAAAAATAGCCCCAAATATCTATGCCAGGAAATGATAGAACCGAAAGCCTTTTTATTATCTCTTTCTTCTGTCATATCCGTCATCTGTGTAATCTAGTGGTGTGAATTTTTATATTTATGGTGACTTTTTTTAAAGAATAGTCTGGCGAAGAAATTTCTAGGATGACAGAATTAAAAATACTTTGAGGGATATAAAGTTGCTTTAAAAAGAAACTGTGGTGACTCCACCGTTACCCACCACGCCGTTTTTTGTCAGCTATTTTAAGCCCATCCTAATCTTGTACATGCTGGCGTCCAGGATAATCCAATTTTCAGTAGAGCTTAAAGTTAATTTGTCTCTTAGATTTTTGCAATGAAGGACATGTCAACATTGACAGGATCATTAGCTAAGTTGTAAAATTGATTGCATCAAAATGTCAAATGTAAATGCCTCGTATCGCAACCAACTGCAATGTGAAAAGTTGTCAGACAGATCGTATGGTGAGCCTAATGTGTCATTTTCTTATTTCTTAAAATCGTAAATTCAATAATCTATACAAATATATGTTAAAAAGGCTGAAGTGTTTGTTTGTTTGAACGCGATAATCTCTAAATCTACCAATCGCATTTAAAGAATTCTATTTACATTTACTAGCCTGATTTAGCCAGGTAATATATTTTCCCTGTGCGATTGTCAAATGTCAATATTGTCAAAAAACAAACTTTTTAATGATAGATTCACAAAATATTGGTTATTAGTTAAGAAATGCAAGTACTTAATTTAAGGCAAAACTAGCTGTTCCCAGTAGTTTGACCCGCGTTAATTTACTGCCCCGCTATTTAGGGCAATAGCGTGAATATATATATATATATATATATATATATATATATATATATATATATATATATAGCGTAAAAGCAACGGAAAGGGCACGTGTCCCAGATAGTGTATCTAGTATAAAATGATAAAGCTAATGAGTTTGTTGTTTGTTTTGTTTGATAGCCCAATTCTTTTAAAAGGTTATAGGTAATATTACTTTACACTATAGCCCTTAGAAGTGGAGCACTAAATTATCGCGGGTGAAACCACTGGGAATAGCTAGTTTTCTAATAAATTAAGAATCTAAGTTTCCTAAATAATTTACCTAATATATAATAAAGCTTAAGATTTTTTTGTTTTTAACCAACTTCAAAAATGAGGAGGTTATATGTTCGACTGTATTTTTTTTTGTACATTTACCGATTTACCCGTCAATTGTGGACCGATTTTAATTATTTTTTTAATATTTTTCCATTTTAGAAAAAAAACTTAAAATGTAAAAGTTTATCGTCAGAATAATTCTGTCCGACCGACGTAGAACGTAGTTCAATGTTTTGTCTAAATGGCAGTTTAAGGCCCTTATTTTTCATTTGAGTTGGTTTTATATTTTTTTTTTTTAGCACTTGATAGCCCAATTCTGGAGAAAGGTTTTTGGCTATTTGTGATGTTACGACCTCGGGAACTAAATGGGGAGTGGTAACCTATACCGGAAACTAAGAGCTAATATTAAAAAAGTCAGAAAGAACCCTAAAAAAAACTTTTATTAGCGCGGGCGATCGATGCAACGGGTAATGGCAGCAATAGAATAGTACGACTGCCAGGTCAGCTTGTAACCAGTATTTTGTTGTTCTATCAATACATAAGTTTTTTTTAACAATATTGAGACCTCACAGTCGCACAGCAAATGTATGCCTTGCTAAATTCGGTTAGTAAATGCAAAAGGTTCGTTTTAAAATCTAACTTGTATTTCCATTAGATTATTGCGTTCAAAAAAAAACTTTTTAGATTTTTGAAACGGAAGTAAAATATAACTTAAAACTCTAAATTAAAAAAAACAGGTTTTTTCTAGAATTCTCTATCCTGTCTTATGTAACAGATATTAAGCTCGCTCAGATCTCAAAAGTATTGTACAATACTTATATACTTATCTACAGATTTTGTATATATTCATGATTGATACAAATTATGTCACCAACACCGGAAATCAAACCCGGATTCTTTTGTTCAGCAAACTCAACGTGGGCTGGGCCAGTGGTTAGTACGGGAGGTAAGTATGTCGTACCATTGAATACACAATTGTTATCAAGTAAAACAAACATGTCTTTTGTGTATAAAAAGTCTAAAATTTAGGGAATAATCAAATGAAGGAATTAAAAAATTAAATTATAAGGATTTTAATTAAAAAATAATTGGTCATAGAATCGTGACTTTTCATAAAATATAATTATAATGTTAATGATTTTAAATTATAGTCATAATTAATTTTGAATAAGTTTTAATGAATTGTATTCGCAAATTATTATTGTTTGTACACGAGATGTACTACTGACATGTGTATAATATATATATGTTATAACGCATGGGAATAACTTAAATGTTGCTATCTTAGTACTTGTATTTAGAAATGTAACAATCGTTATATAATTAAAATTGAAAAGAGCGAAAGCTGGAGAGTTTCTTTCGCCGTTTCTTCTTCCCAGAACGCCATCTTGATTCCTAAACGGTAGTTGTTTATAAATTCCTTGCATATGTGATATTGTATCCTATTTTTGAGAAATAAACTATTTGAATTTATTGTCCCTTGGATTCACATCAAACAAACATAATTTTCAAACATTAAACATCATTTAATGCTTTTGAAATGCGTCTTGTACATCCATAACAAAATAATTGGTATTATTGGTTTCAACTTCTGAAGACGTTGTATTGCTCAGACTGATAACGAAACCCTACATTTTCCACAAACCAGACCGTCCCTCTGTCTGTCCTTTTGTCACATACTTTCTTACAATACTGCCATCTACAGATGCATCGCTTCTAATGACAGAAAAAAATTATAAGCATGTTTTTTATACAACTATAATGGCAAATAAGCTTAAGGTCCGCCTGATGCTAAGCGGTTACCGTAGCATAGTTAGGTGTACTTGAATTTTCCTCTTACTTATACCACTATGCCATTAAATTAACAATTGTCAGTCTCCAACTGGCTGCAATTGAAGTTCCTATTAATTCATAAATCCTCTTAATACCAGGTGGCGTTGTTTTCTATTTTCCCGCCTTTTCAAATGTTTTTGATAAGTTTATTTATTTTTCGCCTTATATATTTATTTATTTACTCGTAAATTTGATGAAAAACATTGCGTGTAACATGGTAGGTACAGAATTTACAAACTCGAGTCATTAAAACTTTCAGCCTTAGTGTTCTCAATGGCCAATCGTAAGTAATTTTTTGCCTTACCTTGTACACAATTTAGTATTATTAGTCATTATAAAAACACAGGATCTTGAGCAAATAATCTCTATAAATAAATGAATAAAAATTAAATAAATAAATATTTGTACACATTACATACAGCGTCATCTGACCCTAAAATGGACAAAGCTTGTGGGATGGACCAGACAACCGATTCAAATACAAATATATTACTTTTTTTTTGTAAATACAAACATAACTCATATTTTGACCAATTTGAAGCCCTGCAAAAGACTATGTTTTATGAAGAAATTGTGAACCCAGAATAATATTATGTGAATGTATTATTAGGTCTATTAAAAGATTTGTATTTTTGCTACATCCATAATATTGAAATAAACGCCTAACAGATTCTTGTTAAAAACAAAATAAAATCAAAGTTGCAAGTTGAGTTTCTGATCGCATCATGAAACATATTATTATTTGATATAAGACAATCCTGACATTTAAGTATTTATATTTAAGTACCTTCCGGATACAATCTGGTTTTAAAAGCCTATTAAATAGTTGTTTAGCGTTAATAATATTTAGAACGTGAAAATCGTGTCAGAAGTAGGCTTGACAGCAAAAACAAATGTAAATTTGACTATCTGATCCAAGACTATTCCATGCTTGCATGAATAAAAACGGAGTCCAGAATCTTTTCATCCGCCCGTATTTAAAAGTAATTTAATTTGTATGATTATCTTCACGATTTTAATCCTGAAAAGGGTGTAACCTCTGCCTGGACACACACCCACACCTTAATGTAGGAGACAGCCTCGTTTTACCACCCACTTTAGTCCTGCGTTACAGGGGGGTGAGACTATCGCGCCGATCAATTGCGAATCAAGTTGCAAAAAAAATACTATTGTAAAAACTATTCCAAAAATATAATGTGAAAAACCATTGCAAAGTACCAATGTGAAAAACTATACATTAATAAAATTTGTACATTTTGCTTTAACTTCTTTGTGTTGTGTATTATTTACTAGCTTTGGTGTGCAGTTTCATCTGAGCCAAATTTGGTTATCTTTGGCTACAGAAACTAATTGTATTAAAGTATGAAAATTTTGCTGTAGTACCTAGTTTAAAATTCGGTTATATTCCTGTGGTTTCGGGGTAATATGTGTTAATTCTGGGTATAAGTTATTGCTATTCTCAAAGCACTCTTAAGTGGGTACTCTCCATTTAACATTGGACTAAATTTACTTCCTTAAGTAGTAATATCTTATTTTTTCACCTAAAACTATTGAAAAAAATACTGAGGTATTTAACTGTAATCAACATGCAAAGTAAGAAGAATATTAGTTAAAAAAAAATACAATTGAAGAATTAGCGATAGATAAATTTATTGGTTATAATTTTGTTCGTGGTTTAAACAGGTAAATGTGCTCCTCTGGGATGGAAACCGTATTTATCAGCAGTGTAGTCAACACGGTAGGTGACACCATTAGCAGCCACAAATTCGTAGAATCCAACTACAACATTGCCTTCACCGTTGCCTGAATCAGCTCTTCCAGATTCTTCTGCAGTTATTCCATTATCAGTTTTATACAAGTAGTGATAAGTGTTAGCTTTTGTATCAACATCATAAACGTCCTGGATGAGTCTAGCATTTGCATCAGAGCTTTTGTATTGGATTCTAGTTTGTGGAGGAGGTGGCGGCGGTGGTGGCACTGATGGTTTTGGTGTAGTGGAAAATACAACAGGACGGTATGTTATAGGTACAGTAGGTGCCGTTGCTGGAGCTAGAGTTGTGGATATTTCATTGACACTGTAATAGAATTAAAAAAATGTCAGATAATTATTGTGTTTTTACATTTATATGTTTTCAATAGCTGTATGGTATAGTAAAAGCGTAAACTAAACGTACATTTCATTTAAACAGTTGGCCATCGCTTTTGATGTTGAAGAAAATTTCAATAACTTTTAGTCATTGGCTGGCTGGGCAGCTCCCGAATAGCTTTGAGTGAAGACAGAGACTAGTCGGGAGTACCGGACCTCACAATTGCTCTGTGCCCTTTGGATGGCCTACTGTTTGAATGAAATGATATTTTGGAATGTGATCTATGGTAATAGCGAGTTCTAGGTATACAGTTTCATTTTGGACCGTGACGGAATGGGAATTAACAGAAATATTATTCATCCTGCATAAATATTTACATGTACACATTACCCTTGTCTTTAACCAAAGAAATAAGAAGAATGTACTTGTTATTAACACCCAAATATGACAAGGTTAGACCAGTCGTATTTTGTGTTATGAATTGCAAATAGAAATAGTAGCGAACATCTGCTTTACTTAATAAATTAACATTTTAAAATCTTAATAAGTGTATGTTTCACGCTATAGGTCTAAATATGTATGAAGGTATTATGAAAATACAGTAAAAACATGATGGAGGCAATTTTATTAAGCTTAGGCCTAATAGCAGAACAACTTCACAATAAAATTATTATTAAAAACAACCTTTTTTGTATTTTTCTCAGGAAACCCTGTTATTTGATACCCATATATGATACTAGACAAGAAATTTTTACATTAATTATATATTTATAATTATTTTCACGTTATTTAACTTGTGACCCTATTGACCCCCGACATTTGTTTATTTTCCTTGAGTTTTACGTTTATTATTATATTATGTTAAGATTAAATCATAAGTTTCCTAATTAAAGTTTTAAACTTTAATCAGTTTCATTGCCGATATTAATTAATGAGATAATATTGTTATATGGTTATGTGTTTATTATTTAATATAAAAATAGTATATGTATTAATTTGATATTATAAAGAAAATCTAACTTATATCATTAAGAAATAATTTAAGATTTTTTTTAGAATATAAGTTTCTATGTAAATGAAGTCTGCAATTTTTTTGTACCACTGATGGTAAACGATCACTGCAGCTTTTTTCCTTGACAAATATTTTTTTAAGAACCCTATATTGGAGTCCTTTAAGAGAACTTTGGCGGGAGGAAATCCCTCTGAAACCGTACTGTACGTGACCATTTAGGTGAGGATGAATTCCGTGCCGATGGCCAGCGGTGCGATAATAGAAAGTAACCGAGGGCATAACTTTGTACTATTCTTTAGAACACACCCCATAAACAAGCGGTAGAAGACATACAGGGCGGTTCGTAATTTTCAGGACAAGTATCGTATGAAAAAAATTTTTGGATATCCAAATGAAAAATTCGCCCGGGCGATGCCAGGTCCAAACAGCTAGTATATCATAAAAAATTAAATACCTATCTAAAAGTAAATATTATAAAATTAATATTAATTTTAAAAGTGTTTATCCGTGTGGTAGTTTCAAAAATTCAGGATGAATAGAATACTGATTCTTTGAGCTAAGAAAAAGTCAGCATTCATAAGCAAGAAACAAGCTCTCAAAAAATTTTCAGGTGCGAGGTCCTTACGTTTCCCGACGGCACAAAGAAGTAACTTTACAATAAACTATTGTATTTGCGTTCTGCAACTTTGACACCCACTGCAACTCTGACACTTGATTTTCTACGAGGTGGAGCCTAGGTGTCAACGCAAGTGGCACCCTACATCAAGTAACGAGCGTCAGGCTATCCGGTTTCCTTCCATCGTTACGTATCACCCCATAGAACCAAGAACAGTTGTTACAAATTTTCTATCGCTATTCTGAAACTATCGTTGTCATGCAGTATCCTAATGGTAAGGCATGAAGCAAATAAGACAGTTCAACTACTATATACTCAAGGGGTTTGAGTATTTGAAAATGTAAAATAATTTATGTTTATTTATTTTTTTAAAGAAAAAAAATTAAGGTTACTGCCAACCGGTACGTGTTGACCGACAACCTTAAAAGGGTGGCCCATGATGGCTGGATGCGGAAGGCAGAGGACCGGGAGAAATGACGCGCCATATGAGGATTATGTCCAGCAATGGACTAGTATGGGCCCATATGACGATCTTTACGATTCATATTTTAAAGAAAAAAACTAAAGAAATTTTAACTTTACGCTACTTAATTCTTAAACAGTAAGCCATTTTATTAAACATTTACCTTCGAAAGTTCAAGTTTTCCTCGCGATTGACCCGATATTAACTTTAATTAGACTTTTACTTAGACTTTGAGAGTTTAGTAGTTAAATTAGACTTTTCATACAAACGAATTTGCCATTGATTTTTGCCATTTACTGATCAAGCACTGTGAAATGTTGTAGGCATGATCTCAAACCGAATGTCTATGTCTATGGTTTTCAAAAATCCTAAAAAATGTTTTAACTAACTCAAAATCTTAATTGAGACCATTTGTATGAAAAACTAGAATTCTCTATTACTATTAACGTAGACAATTTAATAGGAAAATGGCATACTGCAGACAATTTCTTCAAAATTTCGTAATGTTTGATTAGTAAGTGTCAAATATAAGTGGAAAATTATTTTGTATAAAATACGCTGCGAGGCGCTGCGAATCGTATTCTCTTGAGCAATGACATAACTAACCTAAAATGCTATTCGCTGTCGAACAGTTTGAAAAGCATAATTATTTGTACGATATGATATATATTTTTTTTTATTTTGTATTCGGTTGCTAATTCCTAATTAATTAAAAGTTTTAAAAGAAATCATATTTTATTTCATTTAATGCCTTCCTGAAATTTAACACTGTAATTTTGTGGCTTGATGATAGATAAATAACACCTACAGTGTCAACTTTTTCGACAGTAAAACCTGTTATACTACTATTAAATATAGAAATACGATAATTCACAAAGATTTATGGTTATGAGATATCGTAAGTTTATTATTTAGTAAATTATCCGTCATAGTTGTGTCTAAATCCATTAATCTGCAACTAATCCACAGGTTTTTAATCTATTCTGATCTTTGTTTAACCATTTTAGAGTTCTGTACCTCAAAAGGAAAAAGGAACCCTTAGAGGATTACTTTGATATCCGTCTGTCTGTCTCTCTTTTTCTTAGGAAGGCGTAAAGGTATCAAGTTGAACTTAATATCAAATCCTAAAATCTACGGTCTCTTGAAGCAGTAAAAGATTCAAGCTTCTAAGTTCACGCAATAAAAATACCATCGAAATACGGCCATTTTTGTCGCATATTTTGGCATTTACAAATACATCAAAACCTATAGGGTACTTCCCGTTGTCCTAGAATCATGAAATTTGACAAGAAGCAAAATAGGAATATAGGAAAAAATTCAAATACTGATCATAAACTAGTGAAACAAGATCTCATGATGAAAGAATTTGTACGATGATTGATTGCGACATAAAGATTTCTGTTTTTAAAAAGAATAAAAGTATAAGCTTCTACGAAACTACGTTAGTTGTAGTACCTAATATTACTTGCTATTACTAATGCTGTGGGTACGAGAGGCAATATACTCAAATTCTATCACTTTTAGTATAAAATAAACTAAATATTTGTAAATACTCTGACGAAAAAGTTTACCTACGACTTCTTTTCCCGACACATACAAGTATTTACATCCCTTTTATTGCTTTACCAGTGAAATTACAAAATTACCGGTTCCAACGTTGGGACAGTCACCTAGAAATAATGAAATTCCTTAACAATTTTTTATTATGTGTTGTACAATCTAATAGACAATTTTTTAACAAAAAACAACTTGGATAAGAGCATAGGAGACCATGCTTAGAATTAACTGTAACAGTTACTACTATCGTGGAGTCTGCAAAAGCCGAACTTCGCTGGGTTATGTCTCCCAGGGTATTTGATTTTCGTAAGTCATGTTTTAATCCCTGACGAAAACAGAGGAGTGTTATAAGCTAAACGTGTGTGTGTATCTTTCTAAAACCCGGTGAAGCAGTAATGGCTGCAACAGCCAACTGCATAGTCAGTTCAGAAAAAAAAATATCTGCGGTTTTATAGCACCCAAAGGGATGAACCGAGTTTTAATTAGTTTTCTTCCAGATCTAAGCTGTTCTTAGCTCTGATTCATGAAACGAAACATAACATATAACCATCTGGAACAATATACATAGCTTTTTTTTTTGATATCGGTCAAGTGGTTTTGGCTATTAGCCTCCAGATATAAAAAAAACCTATTTATAATGTATTTTACAACATTATTATAGATGCAATTCATCAATTTGCATATTTTTTGTGGTATTAAGCTGCTTCAATGTAATTTCACCTATTATAGATAATAATAGTAATGATAATCTAGATCAAAAGTGCAATTAAAAAGAAATTGTTCCTTTTTTTAATTATTTAGAATAAAATATAAGAAATCACGAGAAAACTGTTTCACTTCTGTTAAGTTGGAGATATTTAATATTTTGAACTACGAACCGATCACAAGACAACAAAAAAAACTTTTTTTTTGTGTTTGTTATTTCATGACTATTGTCTGATTTTTTACTTTGAAAAATAACAGAAAACTCAATTTACAAAAAAAATTTGCTTTTGTACTTTATACGATGATGAATAAAATACACGATTTTTGCTAAATGCTTGGAGATTGCCATTATTAATAAGCAAACTTTATGAGATAAAATTATTATCACTTTTATAAATTTGGTATAAGAAATCCAAATCGGGTACACAGAGCTCAGGCAATTAATTCGTGTTGACTTCTGTAATTTATGTTATTTCATAAATATGATATTATATATGACATTATAAGTGATCTTAATTTGTTATTTTTCCAAAACAAGATCTTATTCAGTATTGATGCATTTTACTAACTATTTAATGAAGACTGCTTTTTTGATATATGTATATTTTATACTGTTTAATATTACTTGCTACTAATATGATAAATGTGAAAGTTTGTGAGTGTATGTTATAAAATATAAGATGTTTAATAACTGAACTGATTTGGCTGAAATTCGGTATGGACATAGATTATTTTGACTGAACACAAAGGCTACATACATCTTATCACAGGAAATTCAAAAGTTCCTGCGGGAATAACTATAACCAAATTACTATAGCTGAAGCTTTAGATTGCTATAGCAAATTTTGATAATTTAATATATTCTTTAATATATTTAGCGCGAAAAAAGCCACGGGCAGACGCAGGTTAATTATATTTAAGGAATATGAGACATTACTGAATGAATTACTGAGATATTACTGAAAAAATTTGCATGCATTTAGTAGAAAAAAACATACAAAATAAACGACATTAATTAACATAATTTAAATCAATCATTGTATAGAAGTAATATTTTGTGTAATTCAACCACACATAAGTAGAATATTGAGATGCGCTTAAATGCTGTTCGAATAAATGAATTTTTAAATTGAATTGACTTGTCTTAAATTATGTATATTAATATTTCTGCTATTGATATATTGTATTATATATCAAATATATAATACTATGCATATAATATAATTTTACGACAATTGTTTTACAGAACGTTGCATATGGTATGATTTAAATAGTAACAGTCATTTTAATGATATTTTTAATTGAATTTAAAATAGTCAAGAAATTCTATGTTCGTCACGTATGTTTTTTCTTATGTATGTACACGAGTTTTTTGGCAACTGTTTAAAAAAACCATTGTACCTGAATTATAGCTTTTTTGACAAGAATTGTTTGGATCTGCTCCGTCGATTCATCGTGTTTAACGGCATATATACCGTGAACCCCGACAAACCGGCGAGAAAGGTAATAATTAATATACTTTTGTTTCTCAACAAAATCTACCTTTATAATGAAAAACACTTCAAAATTTTCTCCTGTGAACTAATTATGTTAAAATTTGGCACACATATGTATGTAGATTTAACGACACTAGAACACAGTGGAGATCTGGAGTTTATCTGGTGACAGATATGGAACATAGTCGAGGAACTCGAGTTAGGACTTATTCGTCTTAACTTTAGACCTAGTTATTAGATTTTTATTTATATATTTTTGTTATTTGACCAGCATTGTTCACAGACCCACTCATTGCTGGTACAAAATTAAACAAAAACAAAAACTTTTTAATTATAATTACTTGAAGTTTTAATAACTTAAAGAAGTTAAAGAATGTTTAGGGATTGTTAATAATATGACATTATTTAAAAAAAAAAACGGGATAATAGGTGATTTCTGAGCTATTTTATTTTAGAATTCTTAATTCTTATATTGCCCTATAGCAATACAATATCAACAAACTACGTAATAATTTAGCGTATTATGCACGGTTTACAAAAAAAATATATCAATTTTCCACTGGTTATCATTCTCTGTCTAACGACTTTGTATTAAAGCTTACGTAAAGTTTAAAGGATTTCCGTGAGAAATCAAAAATATCTCGGCATTTAACAAACTATACGCGGATGTAACTATAAGCAGTTCTAACTACAAAATTATATTCAAGGTTAAATAACATAGACTTCCCAACATGGCACACTAAGTCAATCTATGTATCGAATAAAAAAGTGCAATCATTCAACATTTGTATTTGTAATAATACTACACTATTAAATTTAACATAAATGCATAAAATCTTTTATTAAGGAAGTTATAGTAAATTAAAAACGATCTCGAGAAACTCACTATTTTTCCCAATAGCAAAAAATAGAGAGGATAACATTTAACTTATGAATTAAATTAAGCACTTAACAATAGTAAATTTGTATAATATGTGTGGTAAAAAATGCATAATATGTTTTATTAAGGAAATTATAGTAAAGTACTAACTTTACACTGTTTTTACTAATAGAAAAAAATAGGAAGTAAATTGTTTAAATTGCATTGTTGTAGCCTAAACTGTTAAATACCTTATTACTGATAAAATGCTGTTGATTACGTAAATAAATGAAAAAAACAAAAAAGCTACGTTTTTTATTAAAAATTCCACCTAATATTTTTAACTATAGCTATTTTGCTACTCAAAACGTGTCATTATTATCATATAGCGTTATCACTAAACGCAAATTCATCCATAAAATGCCCGTGAATTATTAACAACGTTTTTATTAAATTAGTTAAATATATGAAATCAACAAAAACTTAAGTTATTTCATAATTCATTAGCATTTTATGATTAAATGTGCATTTTGTGACAATCATAAATATCAATAAATGATAAAAATGTATTTTAAGCCACAAATATTTATAGTTATGTATATTTAGTACGTTTATATACCTGAGTCAGAATCTTTTTCAATTCGTGTAAACATAACCTAACTTTACTTAATGTTCACTTTTTCTAGTAATTTAATCATAAATCATTAAAATATTTACATGATTACCTTAATTGTCACATTCTTTATATGATTTTCAAATCACGACACTGATTAAATCTAAATGCTACAAAATTCCAAATTTACGTAACGTATATGTTGCATCACAGAGTACATTGTTGTGTTGCATAGTAGCCTTGGGTAACTCCGGACATAACTATATCTTTGGATATATATCCGAGGCCGGATATGTTACAACTCCTTCGATTTGCGTGAAATAAACATGTAGTTTTTAGTATCACTTCTGCTTTGTGACGGGCGCGTGAATATCTGTTAGAAAAATATAATATAGATAACAAATAGTATCTATTTATAACAAACGAGGGATTTATTAAGCTGATATGGATATGCGAAGCGGATACATATCTTTAATCGGAATAATATGTGGCATATCCAATCTTTGTCCGGAGTTACTTAGCCCATGGCTATTGCATAGACTTTAAAGCGAAAGACGCGGATCAAAGTCATTTTTGTTTACACGAATTGCAAATAGATTCTGAGTCAGGTATAGTTTTATAAAGGAAAAATTTGATTCGGATTCACCTTAAGGATATTTAAAACTAAAAAACGGAAGACAAACTCTAAAAAGGCCTACTTCTATGTAATTTTCTCCGAGGTGCTTAAAATAACTTTTAGAAGTCAACTGGAATCCTGCCTGCAATACAACTCAAGTTTCGCAATCGCCCTTTAGCGTAACAAAAGTGGTTGACTTGACAACCAGATGTGATAGGTACAGCGCAACCAGCTACAAAATTTTCTGACCGCATCACCTTTGCGGTTTAGTCGCTAATGCCATCGTAAGTTTACAGCCTTTTAATTACAGTAATTTTTTTTACAATTCAACGAATAAGTACAGTCCAACATTTTTTCTGACCCGGTGGTCAAACATTACAACTATAGTCGCCATATTAAAAGGTTGTCAACTAACGAGACACTAGCGTGTCTGTCGCTGTCAGTGGTCAGAAAAGTTTACTCTGTAAGTATTTGTTGTATAAATATTGTATTTTAATAGAGCGTTTATTTTTTTATTGATTCAGTAATTGTCGTTACGTGTTAGAATAAGGCCGTAAGCAAGCAAACGTAAACTAAGTATAAATAACTGATTTTTAACATTGCTTATTAAATAATCAAAATCAAGCAGTAGGTAATAAACTTTTTATAGAAAACTAGCTGACCGGGCAAACGTTGTTCTGCATGATATCGACTACAGCGGCATCTGCCGGCCTGATTTGTGAATCTAAACCATCAAGGGCGCCACCCAAACGCATACAAAAAAAGTCATTCAAATCGGTCCAGCCTTTTAGGAGGAGTACAGTGACATGTACAAGTACAGTAGAATTATATATGTAAAAAAGATATGAAGTTGCACTTAATGCTGTGATACAGAGAAATTTAGTAGATAGGTATAAAAGTCAGAAGTTACGTTCCTTGAACAACTGAGAACATCTTAAACTGTGATAGCATCTTGTTAAGATAGCTTCATATAATAGGATAAATATTTTTAGTAATATTAGTAATAGTTTTTATTTATTTTTCAACACACTTGCTCATAAAGTAGCCTTTACTGCACCGATTCTTAGCCTTTTACTTTGATGCATAGGTAAACCAAACTTAAAATGGAAATAATACAAAATTGTACGGCTTAAATTTTTTATTAAAAACATCGTTTGTACTGTAGTTTTTACGGTTTTTTTTAAAAAGCGTAACTATCGAGTTTCTTGCCGGCTTCTTCTCGGTAGAAATCAACAACATTGTGAACCGGATTTCAAAAAATAGTATTTCATAACATTGACGATTCAAAAGTGTTTGTAAGGTCCTAATTTTAATAGAAACATTTGATTTTTTACTAATAAGATCTTTGTTACAAACATATCAAAACAATTAGGTTAATATAAACTTTTTAAAACATTTAAACACTAATAAAAGTATTATCTGCCCGTCAAGTGTATTGAAAACGGTTGTAAGACTCTCCTGAGCTCTACTTAATACACATTTGGCTGAATTACGCCCTCCCCTTGCAACATGTACTTTGTATTAATTAATTAATTTGTTGCCTATAGGCCGCGGACCTACAAGCTGAAGCTTTTTTTAGGGTTCCATACCCAAAGGGTACTAACAGGACCCTATTACTAAGACTTTGCTGTCTGTCTGTCCGTCTGTCACCGGGCTGTATCTCATGAACCGTGATCGTTAGACAGTTACAATTTTCACAGATGATTTATTTCTGTTGCGGCTATGACAACAAATACTAAAAAACACAATAAAATAAATATTAAACATGGGATTCCCATACACAACAGTGAATTTTTTGCTCGTTTTTAATCGATATTGGTAGCGGCAACAGGTAGACGCTTGAAATATTCACAGAAAATTTAGTTATATATTCACTTTAAAAATGATAATTAAATTAAAATAAAAAAAATATTAAAGGGGGGCTTCCATACAACAAACGTGATTTTTTTGTCGTTTTTATAGATAAAGGTATGGTAACCTTCGTACGCGAGTCCGACTCGCACTTGGCCGATTTTTACTAAGCTTTGCGTCGCAAAGCCGTGTGGGGCACGCGCACCCTAGATTAGTGATAGTGCTTTTAATATATATTTTTTTTAATGCCACTAAGGTGGCAAACATGCTTGCGGTCCGCCTAATAGTAAGCGGTCACCGCAGCCCTGGACGCTTGCAACACTCGCGCGTTTTCGACCCTTCACACACTTTTGGCTATTCATGAATACGCTTTTTTGGCTATGATAAATAATAGTGGACAAAAGTTCAAATATCATGCCTAATGCATCTTATCTATCATATAAAATAAATTAGGCTTAATTTTTTACGTGTTCTACTTTGTTAAGATAATATTCGTGTGCAACAGAAATCAATAAGTAAAATATGGGGCCTTAAAGATTTGAACAGCCGACCGTACCTTAGTTTTTATTATCTACAGTGCTAACTGTTCTGATCAATTGCCAACATTTAAATTTCAGAATAAATAATGTTTTAAGCTTTTTGCTAACAAAATTATTCAGGCATTGTTTATAATACGTCAATTTTACAAAATATTTAAATCAAAACCTTTCCGAAAAAAAAATGACAATAAATAAAATGTGATAGCGTTTATAATATAAGAATAGAGGAACTTACCCTTGACGGTTGTCATAAGAAACAAATGGTGCTAAAAGGTCTTGAGCTGGCTGAGCTTCCCTATAGTACGGCTGGTATGGATTGTATGTTGGAGCAATATTATTATTCCATCCTGAAACGTCCCTGTAATAGTTTGGGTAGTTATTGTGCCCCCTCCGATAATCATTGTAAGGATAAGGACGATTGCCACTATAGTAACCACTGTTAACTTCTGGATGGTACTGACCATCATCATCAGCGAGGCTGAGGTTGAGGACAGCACAGGCTGTTAAAGTTATCTGTAATAAAAAGCTTTAATCAAAATGATGCAGCATAAGTTTGAAATATGCTAGTCTTAATATCACGTTGAAAATAGGTAAAGTAAATCCGCACTTGTGAGACTGTTTTTAAGGGTTCCGTACCTAAAGGGTAAAAAACGGGACCCTATTACTAAGACTCCGCTGTCGGTCCGTCCGTACATCCGTCCGTCCGTCCGTCTCATGAATCGTGTTAGTAAGAAAGTTCAAAATTTTCACAGCAAATGTATTTCTGTTGCCGCTATAACAACAAATACTAAAAAACAGAAAAACATAAATATTAAAGGGAGCCCCCATACAACAAACGTGAATTTTTTTGCTCGATTTTACTCGATATTTATAACGGCAACAGGTAGACGCTTGTAATATTCACAGAATATTTAGTTATATATTCATTTCAAAAATAAAAAATTAAAATAAAATAAAACAAATACTTAAGGGGGGCTCCCGTACATCAAACGTGATTTTGTTGCCGTTTTTATAGAAAATGGTACCTTCGTGCGCGAGTCTCCTTTGCACTTGGCCGATTTTACAGTTTATAGTGTACTTAATAAACATTTATAAATGTATTTCTGTAGATATTTTAACGTAAAATCAACATTTTTAAATCCAAACGTTTAAATGATTGAGTGAATTCATAATTTTATGCCTGACAACTCTCGATGTTTTGGTTTGTGTTCATTCGAGTTTGTATATTCGGTATCTTTAGGATGGCTTAAACTTAAAGAAATGCCTGTGGAAAAAGTAGTAAATTAATTTGATTTTAAAATTCAGCTCAACGCTAAATTAGCTATTCATAAATAATGCTAATTAGCAGACTATGCTTTGAAATAGGAATATTTTCACTCAAACCAAGTTTCTTAAACACAGATTTTTCTAAAATTTACAAACCTATGTAAATTTGATTATTTAAAAAAGTAGCTATGCAGACATTTATAGAATAAAAATGTCTACGTTTAGGTTTAACTTACCACAAGTAACTTCATTTTGATAAACCCACAAAATATCGAATGTGTAAATTTAACATCCACCGATGCTTTTTATACAATCGTCAAAATCGTAAATGGAAATCAACAGATAAATGTCTGTTCTATGTGGGAGCATTTAAATTGGTTAGTCCTAAGATACTACAATATATTAAACCAATGGCCATGTCTGATATATGAATTAGATCATTCCATTCTCCTTAACAACAACAGACACTGTCCTTCCGTTCTCATCATAAATCAGATAAATGGCTTTCAAATATGTGGCGTAAAGATTTGGATTATATGTTTTATGATTAATTCAGAAAATCAATGTTAGTCACAAAGTAAAATGGTAGTGGAAGATTGTATACCATTGCCGTCTGCTCTACTTGGTATATTTCGGCTCGTAACTTATTTTATCGATATTCTTACGAAAACCTTAGTGCTTTTAAAATGAATGATTATGACAATACGTAAGTATGCATTTTTATACTAATAGTCTTAAAGACTTCCACAAAGCTACATAATGCCCGCACCATCCTTAAACACTTTTAAAGAAACGTTAACGTTTTTATTCAAAAAAAGTTAAATTTTTTGCCTAGTTTCATTACAAAACGTATAACTGTGGAAATAAGACTCCTTTTAGTAAAATTTCATTAGTATCGATGCAAAGACGGCGGAGTCATAAGGCTATTAACGACGACGAAGGGACGCACGGACATAACGAAACTAATAAGGTTTCATTATTGCCAATTGCCTAAGGAATTTAAAAAATGGTAAGATTCCAATTCCATTATTTTTATAGTTTAGGACTTTGAAAACTTGATTATTCGGTGAAGATTGACTAAAATCGAACATACCTAGGTACCAATGCAGAGCAGACACCTGCAACTTGAAGAAGCTACGAACGTTTTCGAGATGACTCGGGAATTAGGTGATTGGTCAGTAACCCATGTTACTTTCGGCCATAGTCCGGAACCCTAAATTAATGCTTGTACGTTACCCACTTGCGCCAACGTTCAATAGATAATATGTAGCTGCATCATCGACTTACTACCTCATAATATTCTTAATGCTTCTTTAAACGGATTACATCTTAAAAAATATAATGCCTCATTGGATGTGATAAAATCTTTTATGTAAATCTTTTAGCCCTATTTGTCTCCCACGCTCGTTTGTAAGTCTCTTGATATTTTTTGTCCACTTACTATAAAACTGGCGGAAATGAAGAGTTATTGTCGTTTAGTTGAACCAAAATGATCATACATAAGTACATACATGATGTTTTTTTTGGATATATCCGTATCTTCGGAACTCACATAGATTATTTGATATATAGATTAGTTAAGTTTGTTTTTGTTCTATTTTGCTATAGGTAAATACATTTTAAAAGGTTATGTTGATTTATATAAATCATTTATATGTTGATTGATTATTTTTTAACTGATTATGAAATAAAATAATTGGTTTTATAATTTAGGCATATTTTTATTTAGTTTATTGCTCCTCAAAACAACAGACTAACGAATTTTGATACGGGAAAATAAAATTAAACCTATTTATTTTCTGTCTCAGGTATCAACTGACAGACAGTACTTTAATTCACTTACGCTTTTCTTTTTACCCACTCTTAGAAGAAAAAATCAAAGCTTGGTCAAAATTGGTGTATGGAAGTCATATGTATATGAACCTACTGATGTATGTATGGAAGTCATATGTTTATGAACCTACTGATGTATGTATGGAAGTCATATGTTTATGAACCTACTGATGTATGTATGGAATTCATATGTTTATGTACCTACTGATGTATGTATGGAAGTCATATGTTTATGAACCTACTGATGTATGTATGGAATTCATATGTTTATGAACCTACTGATGTATGTATGGAAGTCATATGTTTATGTACCTACTGATGTATGTATGGAAGTCATATGTTTATGAACCTACTGATGTATGTATGGAAGTCATATGTTTATTAACCTACTGATGTATGTATGGAAGTCATATGTTTATGAACCTACTGATGTATGTATGGAAGTCATATGTTTATGAACCTACTGATGTATGTATGGAAGTCATATGTTTATGAACCTACTGATGTATGTATGGAAGTCATATGTTTATGTACCTACTGATGTATGTATGGAAGTCATATGTTTATGAACCTACTGATGTATGTATGGAAGTCATATGTTTATGAACCTACTGATGTATGTATGGAAGTCATATGTTTATGAACCTACTGATTATAATGTATGAAACGAAGCTTTTTTAAAAGTATAAACAAACTTCATATAAAAACTTTTTTTACAAAATTATCAAAGTGACGGAAAAGAAACTAAAAAGCAAAAATGCATCTGTTTGTTGTTAATTTTTTTTACTTTGGAGTGATGAATTGCTTTCGAGTGCACAGGCGTGATGCCATGTGATGCAAATTTATGCCATAGCGGTTGATTTGCTGTAATTTTTGAACAGTTCCGTTATCTGTCTCCGAAATTCATCATCAGATCAATATGAAGTTTAAATGGGATAATTTGACAATAAGTCCCCTTCAAACAATTAAAAAATTTGGAAATCCGGCTATATATGACGGAGTTATGCACGGAAATACATAATAAGAATATAAACATCCGAATTAAGAACCCCCTTCTTGTTTAATGTCGGTTAAAATATTAACAAATTGTGATATTTTTGATTAGCAAAAGACTTAAAGCTGGTCCAATCATGTATGGAGAGTGACCATTGTTCTTTCCTTGTCGGTAACTTAACTTAACGGTAAAACGGGCTTGTTTTGATTTTTCTATACTTAAAGGACAAAGCTCAACCACTGTCACTCTGTTTGGTCTGTCTGCATTTAAATGAGCAAAAGCTTTCAATTTAGATAGATTTTGTAAATATTGGCTAAAACCGAATCACGGTATAGGTAATCAAGCACATCATTCAGTAATGATCTGCTTTATTACCTACACTATGATTGTGCGGAGGGCCACGCTCCGCCACCGCTCTCTAGTGACGACCTCGCCTCTCCTATATTACGATCCTGTTGCCGCTTGCATTTGAGGCTCACGCCAGTCGAAGGGACGCCCCCAAGAGCGACAACCTAAGCCGAGGCTACCCCCGCGGGGAGCCCTTGAGCGTTGGGCGCTATATGGGCTGTCACCCCAAAAAGCCCGGTGAAGCAGTAATGGCTGCAACAGCCAACTGCATTGTCAGTTCAGAAAAAAAAAAACGAGTTGCACTCCGGGAGTGCCGGCAGAAGGGAAAACCTTTACACACGATTCGCGCTTAACACTCAATTATGTCACAAGACATGTCTTTGACATTGTCAAGAAATAATAATGTTTGTTTTTTTACTTTTTTGACGTAGTATATTTGACATCGCAATCTGTCATAGAATTAAAATTCCATATCCAACCTCCCTGTACTACTCATAATCGCGAATACTAAAAATAAAAATTATAATAGGCGTGGCATTACGGTATCCGTCTTACGAATTTCCACGATTAGGACACGTGACCTGACGCGAGTTTATCATTTTTTACCAATACCATAAAAAGTGCACAACGCCGCTTAAGAAGTTTTCACTTCAAAAAGCTGCTAGCATAGAACACGCACACATTTGCTCGTGTACTCACGTGATTTTTGTTTTTGTACTAATATTTGTCACGAATAACGCGTTACATGTAAGTGTCCAAGGGACCTAATATTGAAATACGTTGTCTAGAGCTTATTTAGTAGTGTATAAATATGTTTTTATCTGTAAATGACAAAATGGAGGACTATGCGACAGTTTCAATTGTAGTCAATTTCGGAAAATTTTTGCAACGGATCTAGAACAACTACTATTTTTACTATTTTTAAACAAGAAATACAAATGCCGATTTATAATGTAGTTTGTTAGCTGTGAACTAAACAAACTTTTGCGTACAACTTTGACTCGAACTTGACCAGCTAATTTGTTATGTAGGCATCCATAATCTTTAATTTATAGCTCAAAAATTATCAAAATACTCAAGCTTACATCCTTCACGCTATTATAAAGTTATGCACCATTAAGGTCCAAATGATCTGTTAAAACACAAACTTCCGCATGGTTCTCTAAAAGGATTTATAGCTAATTATCTAATACCACTCACCAAGTTCGTATTTTGTGCCCACGTATTTTAACAACTATTTATCAAGTAGGATCATAAGATAATTTTTTTCTTCTGTCTAAAAAAATATTTAAGAATGTAAGTGAATCGTACACCTACATGTGCAAAATTTAATATTTGCCCCGGGATGACTAGATAAAATTTATTCTATGTTGTCTTGCACAAAAATCAAATTCCTACTTTCAAAAATAGTAATAGGCTGTATTGTAGTTTACCACTTGAATAGTGCTCTGTAGTTTCATCCACGCAAAATTCTGTTCCCCAGATATTTTATATCCGTCCGTCGTTTAAGCCTAAACCTGTGCCCAAAACAAGCGTAACTACGATTCCTTGCGACGTGAAAAAATAGCACCACATGGAAACTCTTGATTGGCACAAAAATTACCCTATGTTATATATTTTATATTTTATTTCTTTAGCTATCTTTGGGCCAAAACTAGGTCAAATCATTGTTCTGTTAGAAATAAATATTAAACCACTTATATGTATAGGAGATACCCCTAAGATAACTTTTGCACCGGCTAGGTGTTCAAAGAGAGGGTTCAGAAAAGAAATAAGAGTTAGCAAAGACAAGTTTCAGTTATAATAATTATACTCAATCAAGCTCACTCAACGAGTAATTTATTGATTAAGAACTAATCACGTAAGATGATTCCTAGCCCTAACAATAGAAAAATGGATAAAATATAAAACAATCTGACCGTCGTATTTCCGGAAAATTCGGTTCTTCCTGGTAATTACCGAAAATTATAATCTGAGACAAAAATTATAATAAATTGAAATTTACGAACTCACGAAAATCTTTTATTTTATTTTCCCCTGGGAAAAAGACTTTGACATAGGGACGAAAATTGTTAGTAGCGTTTTTCAGCCTAAGGCTTAAATTATCGTAGAGTCTTGCACTTGTCCTTTACAATTAGTTTCGCGACTCCCTGGCAAGTTTCTTAGACAAGTAACAAAAGCCTACGGGCGGATATGTGGTGTATAATGATAGGTAGCGATAAACACCGGCGATCCGCCGAGTCTATGAACACAGACACGATTGCTATGAGGCTCAGTGTAGTAGTTGCAGCTCACTCCGAGATATCGGTGAGCAGTGCAGACTGTGCCGAGGATCTGGAGTGGAGTCAGCACACTCCAAGAAACCTCGCAACGCAATAATTAACGTGCAGTTGGCGCACGCAGTAAGTCACGCAAGAGCGTGCGGCGGTAAGCAGTCGGTTGGAAATGGGCAGTTTCAATTGCATCAAACCGGAACCAGACGGCCTTCAGCAGCCAAGAGATCGTCAGATTTGCGATAGGTACTGACGTTTCACCCGATCTTGAGATCTAAAGATTTCTCAGACTATAGAACATAAGAATATCATGATTACTTACTTGTTTATTGAAAAACACTTTTACAAAACCATTAAATATAACAATAATAATAAATTTAAAATTATTAAATTTAATTCAAAATAAATAAAGAGTATAATAATAATATTTTGGACATATCACACAGTGTCACCTGGTCTCGAACTAAGCAAAACTTGTATTATGAAAGCCAGACATCGGATACAAATACTTATTTACTTTTTATTTGTAAATACAAACACATTATGAAATCCACCCATAATCAAGATAAACACGAATGTTTATGACATAAATGTTTTTCCAGTTTGGGAATCGTACCCACACCCTCGGCACCTCAGCTGGCCGCACTACCAACTTGGCTGCGAGGTATATATAAACGTATAAAAGAAGCTATGGGTACCTGAACCTAGTAGGTTGGTTTTTTTATCATTATGATCTTAATCTTGTTATTTAATGGCTATTGTATATTCAGTACATTTAGCCAGTAAATCATTATATATTATCGCCTAGTGTACTCAGAACGTAAAGTATTGCCTGACAAGAGGTGTCAGTAGAAAATTTGATCTTTAGGGTTCGCTATTCGAATGTATGAAAACGACCATGACAGTATGCCTGGGTGTCAAGAAACTTCTAGGGTTTCTCGTATTCCTGGTCAATCTTCCTACGGCTAAAACCAGAACAGGATCTTTATCCTGTTATAAAATTAGTGCTAGAAGTGCGTGAAATAATTTATTCTTGAGGTATCTCTTGGTCATGATAAAAAGTATAAAATGTCCTTTTCTGCCTTTTCAACAATCTCGGTCCCAAAAATAAGTTTAAGAATAACAAAACAAACAAACAGGTTTTTCATTTATATATGAATATTAGATTTTGATTATGTACGCCTTAAAACTTTCTATTTTTAGTAAGTTAAATTAAAAGATATCAGTTTTGTTTTCTTTTATTTTATATTTAGCGCCAGCTATTTGTAAAGGTTTTTTTTTCATTAATTCATTCGTTTTTCATTTCGTAATTGCATTAATTAAAAAATAGTATATTTCGCACCGATGACCTTCGATCATTGTTTCCTACCGAGAAAAAATTATGTTTTTTAAAAATTTAAAATTAAAAATTAATTAGGGTAAGAAAAGCCATTTTGAATTCATTACGGACGCGAAGCACGAAGAATTTCATACTATGACCGGTCACTATTTGTCTCTGTTCACATAATTATTTGCCGTCGCGCTCGCACAAAAGCTATGGCCGCCATCTTCAGAAATTTTAAACCTTTTAACCAATTCCACATTGGTATGCGCGCGTATAACTTTTTTTCACATTTCACATTACGGTGACGTTTAATGATTTCCAATTTACGCATGGTGTAGTTTTCGAAAATTAAAAACAGGGAATACACAAAAGTAGCCAAAATTTATTACTAAACGATAAATCTGTATTAATTCACATTTATAAAAATGAAATATTTATAATACACCGTAATTATTCAGACATAAAATAGAAATGTGTACTTACGCTGCACTTGATGCGTAAAATGAAACGGTAGTGTATAAACTGTGTTTAAAGACTGAGACTATAAAATTGTTTTTATATTTTATTCAATGTAACTATTGTACGATGTTGATGTAACTACTGGAACTTTGTTGATGAATGCATTACTGTTGTAACAATTATAATTAATTATTACAATATTTTTTATTTACATTTATTTTCATTATAATTTTAGTTAACTTAAATTTTTCGTACTACATATAAAAATAAAATAAAATTGAAACGTCACCGTGCCGTATAGGCCCCATCAAGAGAAGCTTTTGAATTAAAGAAAATATTGTAAATAAGGGAATTCTACTAAGTTACGTAGCGACAATTCAATCAACAACAAATAATCCCAAATTCAATTAACTTAAAGTAACATACGTGTCTGTAATACGAACGGTCTTCGTTGGGTTATATTTTAGCGATATAAGGCGCTGTCGTCTAATGTTTCATGCAACGTAAATATTTAGACCGCCATTTTGAAGTAAGTACACGCTGACGCTCTCAATGCCGTCATTCGAGTTTCAGTCAGTTTATTTGTGTTTTCGTTTTTTGTATTTAATTTTTTTGAAGTGAAAACTTCTTTAGCGGCGCTGTGCACTTTTTTTGTGATGGGTAAAAACTGTTAAACTCGTGTCAGGTCACGTGTCCTGATCGAAAATTCGTAAGATGTCACCCGCGTTAGGACACGTGACCTTAATTTACATTAAGTTAGTTTTTATTTTTAGTATATGGCGATTATGAGTAGTACAGGGAGGTTGGATATGGGGTTTTAATTCTATGACAGATTGAGCTGTCAAATATACAACGTCAAAAAAGTAAATAAACAAAAGTTATTATTTTTAATAAATAACTATGGATAAGAAGTGATGGAAAGTAAATAGCGAGTATTTTTCACTTCTGCCGGCACTCCCGGAGTGCAACCCGTTTTTTATTCAATTCAAGGGTTGCGAAATCATGACTCATGGAACGTCAATATTTAGACCGCCATTTTGAAGTAAGTGCACGCTTATTCTGTCAATGCTGTCAATCACCCTCCAAAACCGTTTTCTCAGAGCGGCCTCTGGGGCCTCTTGGTACGTTCGCAATGCGGACCTACACAGAGACTTCGAACTCCCCACGATTCCCCAATACTTTAAAGACTTGGCAGTCCGCTTTTTCGAGCGTACGCAAAATCACCCGAATCGATTAATTGTGCAATCCACGATTTTTTTTATTCAATTTGAAGGTTGCGAAATCATGCATGTGTTTACTTACACTCTCGTCACAGGGCCTATAGATTGTTTTATAAGGGACCAAAATAATATGTTGAGGGTAAGAGAGATTGTTAAAATCCAGAGGATTCTAGAGTAAAATCGTAAGCATAGCGAGGGATTGAAAGTACGTCACTCGACGTTTAAAAATTTTGGACCTGTTGCCCTGTTTTCGTCCCGTCTATGAAAAAAATAAATAAGCGATGCTTTTAGCAGTGACGAATAACATAACCAAATTTCAAATTTATATTTCTCTCGATTTGTTTGGTAGTGAATTTAAAATACTCGATATAAATCATCTTCCGTAATGAGATAAAATTAATGATTAATAACATATTTGGTACTTAATTTAATGGTACTTATGAAGTTTTATAAAAACTTTATAAAAAAAAATCAAATATGACGTTTTGCAATTATTGAATGTATGTTACATATATGTATATATTTATGTGAAATAAATTTTGATTTTAGAAATAGTAAATTGGCAGAAAATAAAAACAATTTTTTGAATCAAATCAAATAGGTATATTTCTTTATTTAAATTCAAATAATTGTTTTTATATTCTGCCAATTTAATATTTCTAAAATCAAAATTTATTTGACATAAATATATGTACCATACATTTAGTAAAATGTCATGTTGCAGAAACCATTTTAAAAGGAATTCTTTACGTGAAAGACATTGACGTTGAAATAGGTTCAGGTCGATAATTATCTAGATAAAGAACATTGCTATAATTATGTATATTTTGGAACCCCTAACTAAATTTAAATAATAATGATGTAATAGATACCGCTTCCTAACATGGTTCAATGTTCCAAAAATTGTTTGACCCGATATCCACAATCAATTTTTATGGTAACCGCTTATCATCGGACGGGTTGTATATTTTTTTGACACCTTTGTGAAAAAAAATCACGCATACCCTTTTTATTGAATATACTCAAATTTTACAAACAAAATAGAATAAATACGTTGCTATTTATATTACTCAGAAGCGTATATTGAGATACGCTACTGATTTTTATTCTTCGTAATGATTAAAACCTAATCAAGATAAGTAATATATAATAAATAAATGTACTTAAATTCCCATAACTTATGCAACATTCTGAACAATAAATATATTAACACTTTTATTTTCTTTCCCGACAACTTCGCAATATTTCCGTCGGACAGAGAAAAACTGAATGATTAGAATATTAAAAGTAGGTGCAGCAAGAATTTAATCATTTAAATATATATTCTATTAAAATAAATATGATTTTAAATAATACTGTATCGAATGTATAAATAATTTATTAACTAAATACTATAATGCAACAAATATATAAAGATATAGATAGCTACAGATATGCATAGGAATAATGTTATACATACAATATAATATAATACAAATGAAATACATAAACATGTGATATGCCATAACTTATGCAGTTCCAGTGACACATAGGTGGGACACAATGAGTCCTTAGAAAATAAAAAACAGAATTATTAGGTTGCTATCTAACCTTTACTGTTTTCCGAAATATTCTCCATTTTCTCATAGGCAACGCTCATTCGATGGAACCACTGAGAGATGCAGTGGACCTACCCATTTAGGTTTCTCTTCCACGACAGTTTCGAATGCAGTTACTGCATCTTCTCGTGTTGAGAAGCGAATACCTCAAAGTTCATCTTTGATTTTTAAAGTTGCCAAGAGTGTGTGGTGGATGACTCAATATCACAACACCCACCGTAGTCAAATATTCGTCTGTCCATTTGGCGGAAGGCGCTGAAGCGTTGTCATGGTTAAGTAGTATCCTGCTTCGAGCGCACTGCTGTCAAATGAAGACAACGGGCAAAAAGTTAATATTTTTTGTCTACTAGCATAACTGGCGTGAAATGACCAACTCGTACTAAGAATGAAGCAATCATTTTTTTCCTTTTTATTTCTTTTTTACTTTTAATAGCAAATACTCAAAAGGAAACATCCACTTTTAGTTTCAAGTTCCTTTTACATAAATCCATCGTTCGTGACCTGTGACGATGTGAAATACAGCCGTGTATTTCTGTTGCCGCTATAATAACAAACACTAAAAAACAGAATAAAATAAATATTTAAGGGGCTCCCATACAACAAACGTGATATTTTTGCCGTTTTTATAGATAACGTAACCGTTCGTGCGCGAGGCTGACTCGCACTTGGTTGTTTTTTTTTTATTAGTTAAAAGTTTTATTTATGAGTTGCGTACCATTGTAATATTACTTGTAAAACCTAAAGATATAATGATAAATGGATATGTAGAAACACACTAGTGTAACTAATTACATGCACGTATGATGTAATTTGCATCATAGCGCTACATAATAGCAACCTTGGGATGTTCCTAGGCAGTCGTTAATTGGAACACGCGAGTACGGACTAGAGGAGTAATAAATCTTATACCTTTAAACGAGCCATTCTTGTATATATATGTATATAATCTGAATCTCGGGAAACGGCTTCAACAATTTTCATGAAATTTATTATGCATGGGTTTCGGGGGCGATATATCGATCTAGCTAGGTTTCATTTTTAGAAAACGTCGTTTTCAGGCAGTGATAAACTGGAAAATATGACTCTTCCTGACATCTACTAGCGAGTAGTATTACTATTATTTTTACCGACACAGCAATACTAAAGCTACTTGACAAAAGATGGCGTTGTTAAAAAAAAACGCTAAGCTCGGACCTCTAGGTACTATTGTATAAACTTATGTGAACTGCTGTGTAATCTAATGTGAAAATATATACCACTATTTAAAACTGTGATTTTTATTTTACTAAGTTCTTGAACACTGCAGATAATAGACAGTGATAAAAATAACCTATAGACAGTCACAGATAGATAGGAAAGAACCCCGTTTTTTACCCTTTGGGTACAGAACCCTAAACAAGACCAAACAGATTCGTTAATATTTGCTAATATATAACAGGTGGAATTAATTAAAAATTAAAAATTTTATTTTATTATTTTACTATTATTGAAACCTCCAATTTAATTCATATGATTTAAAATGATTTTGACATTTGGCAAAATAATAAGGGAATGAAACCTACATCCTATTCTAAAATGTAGGTATCTTATAAATATATTAATATCGAGCAAACACGAGCAAAAAAATCACGTTTGTTGTATGGGAGCCCCCTTAAAAATTTATTTTATTTCATTCTTTAGTATTTTTGTTATAGCGGCAACAGAAATACATTTTCCGTGAAAATTTCAACTGTCTAACTATCACGGTTACAAGGTTAGATACAGCCTGGTGACATCGGACAGACGGACGGACAGCGAAGTCTTAGTTTTATGGTCTCGTTTTGTGCCCCTTGGGTACGGAAACCTAAAAAGGGATAAAGATTTAAAAATTATATTAATTGTAAATTTGTGCCTACAAAATAAAATTGGCAAACTTTCATTATTAATACCAATATATTTCAATGCATTATAGGCATCTATACAAAAATAAAATAAAAAAGATGGTAGAGATATTTAAGCATTTTCTAATATTAATACACAACAGGTGGAGTGAAATATTAATTTATGATTAATATTATAATTTACTATATTTGAAATTCCAATTTAATTTAATTTTATTCAAAAGGCCACACGATTTTTTTAAGATTTAACTTACATATTCATTCATAAAAACGTTGAACCCCTAATTTATTATTCTCTCGAATGATCAATTTCGCAAAACCTCTTGCAAAATATTCTATCCTAAGGTGTTCCTACATCACAATAGAAAACAACTGTCAAAATTTTATGTTCTTAGTTTAAGAGGCAGTTCTACGTGACTGAAAACTTGAGTAAAACAGGGATGATACGATATGTATGATATAGCTTTACAATCTTTACACCTTAGTCAAAATATTTGGCTTGGCCGTTTCGTTACTACAAGAACTATTGTAAAATAGACAAGTAATGAACAGTGACTAAGTTTTTCACTTTAGTAGCGAAACGGCCAAGCCACATATTTTGTGAAGTTAGGGTTTGTAGAGTCAAGGCGTGTAGAGTGAAAAGCATAGCTCTGCATGAGATCTGATAACTTTTTGACAGTTCGCGTCCACTGTCATACCATTGGGTCACGTGAAAATATTTTTGGTGAGATTTCACTTCTTTCTGTAAGTTGTTTATATGTTTTTATTTTGTTCATATTTTCTTTCTTTTTTTTAGGGTGTATTTCTTGCACATCACAGGTGCCATTTTTCACAGCCCACTCTCTATCTTTGTTTAATTTAAATATTAAACACTAATTGTGTTTTTTTCGTTGACTATAAATGGTTACATCATAAATAACTATATTCGCATAAGTCTATTGGTTTACTTTGTCATCAGATTATTAAGTCCAACCTCTGATGCAGCTTATTACGATTTTTTTCGTACATTATTTATATTTTCCGTCACCATAGAAGTTTTATTTTGTAAATACTTGTGACCACAATTTAATTTTTAACGTAGTTGTAAGTACAGTAATATTATTTGTAAAATATCCCCTAATTTAAGGGATAAAGAGATAATATTTTTTTTTAAACCTAAAACACATACATTTTTTTAGATATCAATAAAATCAAAATTATAAGATCTTTGCAATTGAAACTTTCTGTGTTAAATAAGTATACTATTTATGTTATATTCCGAGAATTTTGTTTATCTGGTGTAATCTAAACACAAGTTAAGTTCAAAAACACGACGAAGCACTTCGAGAAAATGTAGGTAGTACCCTTCAGCTTCGCTTGGCTCGTCGTGGCGGAGGAACTACTGTGCCCCCAGATCTGCGCCAGTTGTCAGTAGATACGTAAGAGGGCAATTCGGATCTGTTTTCGATTGTATCTGATGAAATCCAAAACATTTGATATACAGATTCAGTTGTAATTGTTTTTAAACAAGGAATATTTGTTTGAACATTGTTCATTGAAGTCTTATTTTGAAAAGTATCTTAATTTGAAAAGATATCTTTGAAATAAAAACAAAATGATAGTTACATAACGAAACTTAATTACTTCCAAGAGTCGTCTAAAAGGCTCTTTGACATTGTTGCTTATAAATGAAGTTCGTTTGAATCTTGTTCCTGCTCAAAACTCCTGAAAAAGAGGAGGAGGTTTTTGCTGGATTAGAGAAGAGATAGAAAAATTATAATAAGTGGTGACAATAAGAAATAGATTGACAAATCAATAGCAGAGACAAGATCAAGAGTAATTTCAGTTAGTTAGGGCACAAAAAAAAACAAATCGTCAAAAAAATTCGCCTCAAACTAGCTTCACTGAATTAAAAGTCGAAAACCACCGTAAGAAATGCCCTCGACTTCTTCGGGAATTTGATTCTCCTTACCTTTGCCAATAGTCGCAAAAGTTTGTAATAGATACGGTCTATCAATGCGATCTGCTGCCGCAGTTGCTTCTGCTGTTTTGGCTAACGTTGAGCTGGTTTCCTCTAATGACCGAAGCCTGGTAATAGATAAAAATAAGCCGAAGCTGTATCCAAAGCCCGAACAAAAGCTTATGATGGTATTGAATGTATTGTAATTGAAAGCATATACACCGTTAAATTTTAATTGTTTTACTGCCGTGGACAGGTTATCAGGTGCATGAAAGACTCTCGATCTGTAAAGATAAAAATAAAAAATAAAATAACATTTTTTTTAAAACTCGAATCAATTCTTGCTTGAGTGACAAAATGACGCGAGCCATTAGCAGGTAGGTCAATATTCAAAAAAACTTACCCTATTATGACACATGACTCATTTCACCAATGACGCGTAGCGCAGACCATGTGGACTTCGATAAATTAACCAATGCTAGACTAATTACCGCCCCTACATCTTGTTTGATTGGCAATTCGCAAGGCGTGTGCCCCCCCGCGCCCAGCGGGCTACGGTCAAAACATATCAAAAACATCAGTTTTCTCTGAGACGTGTGCGGTGCTCGGTGCACCGCTGTAAACGATTCTTGTCGAGCGAAAGTATGGCGTCTCGAAATAACGCGTAACATGGAGTACCTTTATATGGTGCAATTAGGTCCCGGGATCTAGGTACAAAGTATTTACGACGGTCCTAAGCCCGTAAAATTATAAAGGAAAATGTGCAATCATTGAATTTCTTAAATGGAAAAAAAATAAGTTTGGAGCAACACATTTCAATAACAGAACCTGGATCAACTTATTTGGCACACAACGCCAAGCTGTGGTACTACAGTGGGTATTTTGACTTCCATCACTACTTTTTAAAGAAGAAAAGGTTTAAATTTGGAACGTGATTTGTGTTGAGTATGATGGAAGTGCAACTAGCACAGGCTGGAAAGGTGGTGTCATTCAAAATTTAGAGAAATATATGAAGAGTAGTAGTAGTAGTAGAGAAAAGTAGTCTGTTTGTTTACTTTATGCCAATAAGTTACCTCTTCGACATTTATTTATGACTGTTTTGTCCCACCCGTTTCTATATGCAACATGCTACAAGACAAACTTAGCGTTTTCTGGCAACACTAGTTGTTACGTCTTTGTCGTTGTTTATGCGAAAAATAACCTAACGCAAAAATAATTAATTTGAGCCATTCAAACTAATTAAAAGCATTTTTCTTCGTATTACGCTTATATTGTAGTATTGCATTAGCGGCTAATAAAAATTGTTTCATATTGTTGAAAGTGAATTGTTTTGGACCACGATGAAAGGAAAATACTTAGTTTGTACCTTTTCTTTATATCAATTTAAAGTTTTGGATCTTGTTCTTATTTTTATGTTTCTCTTATGCTCATTAGCTGTGATTTAGGGCTCCCTTAGGTCCCCTTAGAGGACATTAGGACATACAGACGTGGTGCATGTTAGTGCAACAAACCTACATATTTTAGGTAAGTAATAGCCATTCCTTTTAATGTTAAAACCTTAGTTAGGTTTCAGTTTACCCGCCATTAAGACGAAACAATGACCTTTGATGGCAGTGCCTCAGGTTCTAACGAATATTCAGGTTCTATTGATAAATAATAAGCTATTTGTGATATTCAGTCTACTGTTTGTTTTCTTGCCGTAGCTGGTAATATGTCCGACTAACCTAAACATGTTGTCAAATGATGAATTGAGTACCGACCAAAATTATGTTTTTGAGATATTTCAAGCTATTATTACAAGTTTCTGTGCTCCTGAGCTAGCAAACCGTAAGCGGGAAAAAATGGCTTACTCAATACGGCTTTACGTGAGTTCTATTAACCCTTCAGAACACCTGGTACTCCTGGTAAACTATGAGGTGAAAGTTTACCTGTTTGTTTTTTAATAAAGCAAAAGTCGTCGTTTAAAGATAGTGCCAAACATGTTTACAAATTGATCAAATTATTTTCCTGATATTTCCCTGAGAGTTTGAGATTTTTTTACAAGTCGCAAGTTCGGCCCATATGGAGTGCTGCTACCATCTCTGGGCGGGTGCACCCGGATACCATCTTGGCCCTTTTGACTCGGTTCAACGACGGGCTGTGAGTATTGTCGACGATTCCAAACCACTTGCCGTATAGAGCCCTTAAGTATGAGGAAAGACTTTGCCTTCCTGTGTGTGTTCTACCACTTGTACAATGGGATGTGTTCTGAGGAATTGTTCGAAACGGCTGCTTTCTACCATCGCACCGCTTCCTCTGCCGCACGACGGAGCACGAGACATACTACGCGTTTTGCTGCCTAAAGTGTCTGGAACCATTAAAACAGCTTTACCTGTTTTTATTATGTCTAACAAAATACGCCTGTATTTAATAGGCACACGCTGTGGCGCGCAAAAAGAGAAGCCACTTTGAAAAACTTGTAGCGTCAGCAACACCTGGAGTTTTAAAACGCTCCGTTTGATGAGTGACAGTGATTAAAAATATTTACAACTTTTAACCCCTTAGTGTTTTATTATATTATTATTTTTTAACTGTTAAATTTCATTATACCTAACGAGTAACAAACCATACCACTGTTGTTCAAGAAGTACAATAACTGGAAAGATGATCCAATATTGAAGATGAAGATGAAACGTATATATGCCAATTAAACAGCTTGTATTTATTAAAAAATTAATGGATTCACTTCATAAAATATAATTACTGGGTGTATGAGACTGGGTACGTAATAAGTTAATAACTCAGGAAAAAAAATATGAGAAATTACGGCCACGCACGAAACATATGTTAGTACTATTGTCTGTAACTGTAAATGCGCGGCGAACGCCATTTTGGTTCAACTTACGCGATTTATACCTGCCCGGACGACAGCCATTTTGGTTCAACTTACGTGCCGCGATGTATATCTAGTTGTCCGGAATTTTAGTAAAACAAAATATGGTTCACATCTCAAGCTTCATAAGACACACAGAGCGCACTATTGCGGTAAAATTTTAATTTCCTTGTTGCATTCACTCTCATAAAATCGTGTTTCTACATACATATATATTTGAATACATGGAAGAAAGCAAAGGGGTTAAACAACTTTGTTATTATTTTAAATTTTAAGTATTCTCTATGGGTCCAAAACATCGAACCCATAATGTGTGAAAAACGACGAAGCTTTTGATGCTAATTGTGATACTGTTGCATCATTTTTTTTCCATATGTATACGGGATACCCTATTGTACGTGTAAGATCGAGCACCGATGACCGACTATTACGGCCATAGACCATAGACTTTTATTGGATTTCCAGTATGTGTATTTTTTTTTTATTTTAGGCCCGAAGATAGTCAACTTCCCAATCAAATCCTCAATCCTCAATCTTTAAATAAATAAAATAAAAACTATGAAATTATAGAAAAGTTTGTAGGTGTGTGAGCGCCTCACAACAGGACTTTTTATTTGATATCTCACACGCAACACCATGCGTAACTTTTTTTATATTTTCAGACTGAGAGGCAGACACGAGTTATCCTAAAAAAGTGTTCCGCCAGTTTTTTTTCATTCAGAGGCACGAAACCCTAAAATTCATCAGCAACGGACTACCCTGTAAAAAGTTATATTCGGTCATAGTTAAACCAAAAAATATAATAAGAACTTACGAGACAACTGAAAAAAAAAATATTCGCTTAAAAAAACTCTCTAATTTCGTTACGTTACGTACTAATAATTAAAATTAATACGCTCGCGACTTGAGAATGTCCTCCTCTGTTTTGTCAGTTAAAAATTGTTACATTTTTATTGATGTCAGAATTGATTTCGATTTAATGTTTAAGTCAAAGTCGTCATCCGTTTTATATTATTGAAAAATAGTAGGTATTAAATTTGTTGACATACTAAACAGTACAGTATCGTAAACACAATAATATATTGGCGTAATTATGAAAATAAATATTTCTATGATATAATCACCAAAACTGTTACGATACAATCTGATAACGTAAGGTATGAATTAATTACGACGCTAAGAAGGTTAAATAATAGAAGATGATCAATCATTTATAAAAGGTCACATATTAGTCCAGTGAAATAAGTCATTTGAATTGAAAAAGACGTAATCCAGCTATAATTAATGGATTTAATTAATTGTTTTTATATTTTTGACGAAATATGTTATTTGGGAAAAAAATATATTGTTTTTTAAAATGTTTTTACTCTAACGTATTTGTAACCAAATTGTATTATCTACTCACGTGCCTCTTCGCATTTACGTGAATGTGGACCCGGTGCCCGAACAGGGCAATAGATCAGATCCATCAAATTACAGACCAATCGCTATTACCTCTCTTGTCTCCAAGGTGATGGAGCGTGTGATAAACACACAGCTTCTAAGATACCTAGAAAAATATGACCTGGTCAGCGACCGTCAATATGGCTTTCGCAATGGTCGCTCGACTGGTGACCTTCTAGTGTATCTCACATACCTATAGGCACAAACCATTAAGAGTCAGGGGAGGCATTGGCATATAGCCTAGACATAGCGAAGGTATTCGATCGAATCTGGCACAGAGGTCTTCTACGTTGCTATACTCAATAGGCCATACATAGTAATCAACAAGCTATAAAATGGTTTTACTTAAAATCCTTTTTAATTTGCAGAAAAGAAGAGAATAACCTCTAAGCTCTCTTTTTTTCCAGTTACTTCTACATTTTTATTTAAAACACTATAAAAATATATTTTCACGTCTCCAGTACCAAAAGGGTGGTTTTGCTGCTCAAAAACAGTGGGCAAAATCGATGAAAAAAAAAAAAACAACTTGATAATTAGTTTAGAAACAATTTTTTTTAATGTAAAGCATAACTACGTAGCATTTTTATTGTTGACGTACTTAATATTTATGATCAACAATACCTAATAATAATTAATACCGTTTATTTAAAAAAAATATGCTTTGTATTTGATAAAAGTGTCATAGAGTTAATTTCTGAACGCACATCTACAAAAAAAGCGAAATGGTGCGAAACTTATCAGTTATTTTCACTTTAAATTATTACTTTTATTTATATTTAAATTATTTACGTATATATTGTATTTTTTTTGATAAATAATAGACTTGAGTAACAAGGATATTTCTGTAACAACAGAAGAGCTAAGACAACAAGTATCAAATTCTGAACTAAGCTTTTTACCAGAGAAGTCACGTGAAAAATATCTTAAAGCACACAAATTGTTCAATAATTGGCGACTTTCAAAAGGTGCTAATGTTAAAAAGAATAGTTAGTACCTACCTATTGTTTATTTTAGGGTAGACGAAGTTATAGAGTGTATAAATATGATGAATAAAGATCTTGAATCTATAATAAACTAGACTGAACAGTATGGCCTTTCTCTTAACCCTGCTAAAACACAAGTCATAATGGTAGGTAATAAAGCTTTCCTAAAAAAAGTTGACCAAAAAAAATGTAGGACCTTTAAGTTTCAACGGGGTGCAACTAAATTATTGCCAGCAAGTAAAAAATCTAGGCCTTATAATAGCAAATGATCTTTCTTGGTCGCATCATGTCACCGAGGTAAGTAAAAAAATCTTTTTGACGATGCATTCCCTAAAGAGAATGAAACACTTTTTACCTGAATCAGCTAAGGTTACGCTAGTTAACTCCCTGTTGCTTCCCATAATTGACTATGCAGTTTTATGCTATCCCGACATAACTGAAGAACTACTTAACAAACTCGACCGCCTTCTCAACTTATGCATCCGTTATATTTTCGGCTTGCGTTAGTTACATGATCACCATGTCTCCCAATATCGTACACAGTTAAATTGGCTCAATATCCGTTTTCGCCGAAATACTCATCTTCTGACATGTATTTATGGCATTCTTAATAATCCTTTATCCCCTCCTTATTTAATAGAACGATTTGAGTTCTTGAGTTCCCAAGAGCGACAGATACGGTTTTGCCGTTCCAATCTCCTCTGCACCCCTGCGCATAGTACGACATTTTATTCGGATTCGTTCACGGTGGAATAATTTACCAGTAAAAATTCGTAATGCAAAGTCACTAGAGAGCTTTAAAGCTTTATTGCATCGGTACTATATCGACATCCAAAATACATAGGTCAGGTATTAGTCCGTTTTAGTGAACTGTGCCTTAATATATATGCATTGTATATACATATATGTATGTTTATGTATAAAATTATATATAATTTATCCACCTTCTTATATACATATTATACTTTATGATATTATTCTTATATACTATCTTTTATCACTAAATCTATTATAATTATTGAAACTACCACGATCTATTATAACAAACAATGCACAACCCCTTATTTATATCTACATTACCAATAGTTAACTGGTAGAAAATGCCTGAAGGCATTAAGTTCGCCTATGTACAAACTTAGTGCAATAAAGAATTTCATTATTATTATTATTATCTCTTTATTCATTTTTATTCTTAATTTTAAAGTTTTTTACAATATCGTATTAAAAAAAGACAAAAAAACAAACATATATTATAAAAACTAGAGTGCCGCCGGCAGCGAGGCAAGGCCCAAACTACCGGTGGTCAGGGCTGCAGACTAAGTAACCTCCTGACAATACGTGCCGTGTCTAAGATCACTGCCTTCTGCATCCTACCCTTGAGCCAACTTTCCAGCGAGAGCTTCTTGAGATGTTGGTCAAAGCTCTTCGCTATCAAGCCGTTCGCCGAAACGACCATCGGGACAATGATCGTCGAATCAACATCCCACATGGCGGTTACCTCGTGAGCCAGATCAAGGCAGTTGTTGAGCTTTTCCTTTTCCGTCTTCACGATGTTCTCGTCATGGGGTATGGTGATATCGACGAGCATCGCCTTGCGCTGGGATCGGTCGACCAACACGATATCAGGCTTATTGCAAACAATAGTCCTGTCCGTGATGATAGAGTGATCCCAGTAGAGCAATGCACGACCATTTTCGAGAACTGGCACTGGCGTGTACTGATAGTACGGCACCTCAGATTTGACAAGTCCATACTGAAGCGCAAGTTGCTGGTGAATGATCCTGGCCACTTGGTTGTGCCTATCCAAATACTCGCGTAAGCAAGATGAGAACAACCAGAAATGATATGCCTGAGTGACTCTCCGGGACGGTGGCATGCTCGACAAATGTCAACCGTACCGTCCTTCAGGATATATTTCCGATAATTGTTCGTCATCATTACCTCATCTGCAATTGCACAGGCAAAACCCTCGGTTTCCTCAAAGAGGTCTCCGAAACGTAGCCAGTTCACTGAAGCAAGTAGGTCCACATCAGGCCTTGTTAAGGCGCGATAGAACCTCCCGTGCAGCTCCTTGTTCTTCCATACATCCCTGCGTTCCTCGGTGCTCAGTACCGCAGGTTTGTGCCATTTGTCATTCGCCAAGGAGAGCGGTGTCAGTTTCCTGTCAACTGTCACATTATCGCAATGTATCCCGCACTCGTTTTTAAGGAAATAATCCCTAAGATTGCACACCTCACGGTTATGTAGGTTCTTGGCATTTCAAAAGCCTCGATCCCCCAACTTCCGCGGAATGTACAGCCTCATAACTGACGAGCGCAGATGTAGCATGCCATGCAATTTAAGCTGTTGACGGACCCTCTTATCCAGGGCGTCTTGCTCAGTCTGAGTCCACCTCAGTATGCCAAAGGAGTATATCAGCAGTGGCATTACCCAACCGTTGAAAGCACGCACCTTATTGCCGCCCGACAAAAGACTGTTAAGTACTTTTGACAGTCGACAAAAAAGTGCTCCTTCACCGATTTTCTGATGTCCTCTGCCATAATACCCAATGACTTACCAAGGTCTCGGTCTCAGAGAGGGATATAATTGTCACTTTCTCAGAAAGCTGCAAATCCGGAGAATTTACAAATTTCCCCTGCTCTACATGCAAGATCGCACACTTATCTACACCGAACTCCATCTTGATGGCGTTGCTAAATACATTTGTAATATTGAGTAGCTCGTGGGCGTGCGTGTAGTCCTGCTTTCTTACTTTGTAGCCGTGTCATCATTTTTAGATTTTTGTACAGTAGTTTGATATTTTTCTGGGCTATAGATTGTTGTTGTCATTTGACATCTGTCATTTCTTCCATATTTTTATATGTATAGCCGCGGTCAGAAAATGTTTACCACCTTAAGGGTCACAATTGCATGCACACATTTAAGTCACAAGTTCTAAATGTCTATTTCATAATAATTTGATTGACCATAAATTATCTTTTTTGTAATATGACAATCAATCGCTCTAGGACAGGAATGGCGAACCTTTATTAATGAATGTGCCATTTTCTATGAAAAAAACAATACTGTACCTATGAAAAACTCTGAGTTACTTAATAATAATGGAGAAAAATTAAACGAATTACTGTTAACTTAAAGCTATTTAGATACTTGCAGCTCGAAATGTTTACAGCAATCGAAATGTTTAATATTTATATTCAAATAAAAATTAGTGTGATTTCTGCTGTTGCAAATTAGGTGCTAAAAATCTCACATTAGGGCAGGCTCGTACTTTGTAGGTGAAAAAAGAAATTTCATAAATGATTGGCGTTCCCGAATTGCCATGGGTTCGCCATCTCTGCTCTAGGAGATGGACTGACTACTATCAAGTTTTAATATATAGAAAACCTTCTTTGAAAAAACTAATATCTTAGTTTTTTAAGTAAGAATATGAAGAAATAATAAAATAGACACTTCAAAAATCTTTATTTAATATCTAGTAATACCTCTCTCTGCAGCTATGACGGCAGTATATTACGCAGAGTAGTCTATCTCGCATAGATGCAACAAGACGCGTGCATAGATCAGTACCTCTGATATCATCCCATACTTGAGCACAGTGTGATCTAAGAGCTTGAGGGTTTCTTTCATTTTGACAGTCCCAGCGTTGAACCATAAGCCCCCATAAATTTTCAATAGGGTTTAAATCAGCAGACCGAGCGGGCCATTGAATGGGACGAATGTCACGGTGCAGGTTGAACCACGCCATAGTAGCACGGGCTGTATGTATCCGTGCATTATCTTGAACGTAAGTAATGTTTGGGAATTCCGATACACTACGCGCACAGTAGGCAGCATCACTTCTTGCAAAAGCGACACATAATTAATGGCCGGAACCCCTTTTCTCTAACGACGCCAGTTCTCCGACGCCGTCAAGGCTCATACACTCCCATAAGCTTACTGTAATGCGACCTAACTCGTTTTGAGGCACAATATGACCTTCATCATACCGAGTTCGATTGTAGCGCCATAAAGTTAATCTTCCGATTTGGCTTGATTTAAAAGTTTTTTCATCTGTAAATTAAATTAAATAGTATTCGACCAATCAAAATCGAGATGTCGTCGCGCAAAGTTAAGCCGGGCTGTTTTGTGGTGAGGTTTCAGCTCCACTTTAATAGCATGGTGTCTGTAGTGTAGTCCAACATTGTGCAAAGCTCGTCGGATCGTTCGAGCACTCACACCATATAAAGCAGCAAAATAACTAGTTGGTGTGAAACCATTCTCTTCGTAACGACGAATCATTTCTGTTATTTGCGCGGCGGTTAGTATCGGTCGGCGTCCTGAATTATTTCTATGATCTGTTATTTGCCCTTCTTCGTCGTGACGCCTTATCCAAAACCTCACAGTGAATCGCTATATATTGAGTTCACGTGATATAGCACTAATACTATGTCCATCTTCGAAGAGAAATATTATTTCAGCCCTTTGCTCCAGGGTTAAACTTGCCATTTTATTTCGTTATGAAAAAATCTTTTGTAAAATTTTACTCTTGTTAAAACGACGTTCAAACAATATTTTTTGATAAATGTCATTTCAACAAATAAAGATATTAGTTCCATTATCAAAGAGTGATCAATAGTTTTTGTTGTTTTTCTCGATGCGTCATTTTGCATAATAGCTTTTGAAAAATAATAAGTAACTTGATATGGCATTTTAGACTTAGTGAAAAAGTGTGATATAGAATCTAATTTCAAAACTGGTAAACATTTTCTGACCGCGACCGTACATAATAAAATTGTATTTGCAGTCGGCGTTGAATAAATCTTGAAAATATTGTATCTTTATAATTCGTAACTGTAGTTAAATATGTATAAAATGGTTATAAATAACGGAAAATATATTTATGAAAAACACGGTTATAAAAGTGACTGCTGTCAGCTATTTTATTATTATTATTGTTATTTTTTGATAGGAGCAGAGTATAGTAGGTAGTATTTGTAAATAGAATAAACTTATTGCTTAATATGGCCTTCAATGTGTTTCTGGCCTAAGACCTATTTTTTGCATGTTTCACGCGAGAGCAAATTACTTTAGATCTCGTGCCTTTAAATCCCTCGCTGTGCCCAGTAGTCTATATAAGGAAGTTTGTCTAAAATTGCACTGTACGTGACCATTTAGGTTCGAAGGCGTTTCTGTAAGGACTACAATATGTGGTTCTTCAAGAAAGAAGTTATTAGATTTTTGAAGGGACGGCAACGCGTGAGTGATGCCCGAGATGTTGCAAGCGTTCATTGGCTGTGGTAACCGCTTACGATCAGGTGGGCCGCAATCTTGTTTGCCACCTTAGTGGTTTAAAACCAAAATTTTATGCTTACAATAGCTGCAGACAGCGAATTGAATATGTGGAAAGTTTATTAATCAAATTTCTATTTCTTTTTTAAAAAATAGCTTGTCAAAAGCTTAGGCTACCTAATGATTCTAAAAAAAACGAGTTGCACTCCAGGAGTGCCGGCAGAAGTGAAATCCTTTACACAAGATTCGCGCTTAACACTCAAATATTTCACAAGACATGTCTTTGACATTGTCAAGAAATAATAATGTTTGTTTATTTACATTTTTGACGTAGTATATTTGACATCGCAATCTGGCATAGAATTAAAATTCCATATCCAACCTCCCTTTACTACTCATAATCGCGAATACTAAAAATAAAAATTATAATAGGCGTGGCATTACGGTTTCCGTCTTACGAATTTCTACGATTAGGACACGTGACCTGACGCGAGTTTATCATTTTTTACCAATACCAAAAAAAGTGCACAACGCCGCTAAAGAAGTTTTCACTTCAAAAATAATGACATAAATGTTAAGTTAGTACCTGGGCAACCGAGCTTCTCTCTGTATTTTTTCCCTTTTTTTTAAACTCGCGTTTTTACTAAAAATATAGCCAACCCGTTTACACAGTAGACGTGCTATAGAACAATATAATACAGCTTTCCCGGAACCACAAGTAGTTTTTTTTAGGTTATTTTGTTGTTGCACTCATGCACCGTCTTATTTGTAGGTATTTCATAATTGGAATAATAATAGCGAATCTTCTTTAATATTTAATATGACTTCCTAGGTTATTCTTTTTACTACACAATAGTAGTCATATGTGATTTTTCCTACCTAATAAAATATTTTAATATGTCATAGTTAATTTACTTGCATTCATATTTCTAAAGACATTGAATTTCCCTTGTCATTGTATTAATTTATTTACCGCGCTTGCGTTGTCATCGTTTATTGTCTAAAATATATACTAATATTATAAATGCAAAGGTATGTTTATTTGTTTCTCCTTTTTTCACGTCGCAACTGAGCAAAAAATTGAGCAGAATTTTGCTTATGTAAATCTAGGAGTTATCCGAATAACAGTAACCAGTATTATATACCTAGATACAAATTTGGTTAGAAATTTTATTTGAAATGCCCGTAAATTTTCCAGCTCTGCTGTTTCCTTCTTGTAAAGATTTTGCCCGTCAAAACTCTCAATTGATATTAAAATATTCATTGTCCTTCTCTAACCCTACATGTTTGTGTTGAAAATTAGTCAATCGCTAACGAAAGAATGAGGTAAACTGATTTTGGCGCAGAATCTTGCGAAATTTCAAAAGATATCAAATACTTTTAACCCCGATCGATAGCTTCCATGGGAATAATTTTTTGTAAAGTACTTTTTTCACGTAATAACAGTGCATACAATTGGTTTTATTTCTGGAACTCATATAGGATTATGGTCAGCGAAAGACAAAGCGTTTTATCCTAATCGAATGCTTCCACGGGAATATGTTTTTCCACGGGGTCACTAGATAGTAAATTAAGCATTAGGTGTACAGCATTAAATAAATTGCAAAAAGAGCATTCTTAAATTAATAAACCAAGATTAAACAAACATCACTTTCAATACACATATAATGATTTTCATAGAAAAGACATAAACGCGTTACTGTTTCTGCTATGTATCTCTTCCCCTCCTCTGCCTCCTAGTAGCGATCTTCAACGCTGCTATCGAAAATTGCACCTTTCCTTCTCAATGGAAAGATGCAATTGTTATAGGTATCCACAAGCCAGGCAAAGCTCGTACAGAGCCGTCCTCCTACCGCCCCATAAGTTTACTAAAGGCTCTTGGTAAACTCTACGAATGCCCCCTCCTCGCTCGCCTACGGAACGCTATAGTCTCTCGAGGCATTTTAATAGACGAGCAGGTCAGTTTCCGTGCCAAACACTCATGCGTCCATTAAGTCCTCCGCATCATGGAACATATGCTCACTGGTTAAACCAGTAGAAGGTAAGCCCCGGCACACGGGCGCTGTCTTCTTCGATATAGCGAAAGCCTTCGACAAAGTCTGGCAGAACGGTTTAATTTATAAACTGTACAACTTTCAGTTGCCAGATGCCTCGTGCTTATCATACGAGACTATTTGTCGAATCGTAGCTTTCGCTACAAAGTAGAAGGCACTCTCTCTTCCCCCCGTCTCATAGAGGCAGGAGTCCCGCAAGGGTCCGTGCTCGCCCCTATCTTGTACCTTCTGTACACTAAGGACATCCCTTAAACGATAGGTACCCGATTAGCCCTCTTTGCGGACGATACCGCTATCTATACCACCGATAGGCAAGTGAGTCGAATCACTAAGAGACTCCAACCCGCTATCACCGCTCTAGGCGAATGGTTTCGGAAATGGAGAAGCGAAGTGAATCCCTACTAAAGCTCTGCCGTTCTCTTTACCTCAGGCCGCCCTCTGCGGCCATCTCCCCTCTCACTCTTCGGTCGTGCCATTCCATGGCAAAACAAAACCAAATATCTCGGTGTGACCCTGGATAGGCATTTGAACTTCCGCGATCACACCAAAATAGTTAGAGACCGAGCCGCTTTTGTCCTCGGTCGTCTTTATCCCATGATAGGCAAGTACTATACAATGTCGCTTAGAAATAAGCTAAATCTTTACAAAACTTTCATCCACCCCATACTAGCTTATGCTAGCGTTGTCTTTGCGTTATCCAAGCGCAATCTTCACAAACTTCAGACCCTCCAAAACCGCTTTCTCAGAGCGGCCTCTGGAGCCTCCTGGTACGTCCGCAATGCCAGACCTTCAAAGGAACTTACAGCTCCCTACGATCCCCCAATATTTCTAAGACCTGGCAGTTCGCTTTTTCGAGAGTACACAAAATCACCCGAATCGATTAATTGTACAATCTACAACGTATCATCCCCCGACTGACCTTGGCACGGTCGTACAACAATCGTTAGGCGGCCTTGGCACGTACTAACGGCCCTAGATAACGATCTCGCTGTCCGGATAGCGAGATTAGCCTCTACGACCTCCCCGAATAGGGCCTCCCTCCAAACACGACGCCGACGTCCCCGGGTTCGTCGGCGCCCGCAAGGCTACACGAGGTATCAAAGAGTGCCGGGGCGCTTCTGGCCCCCACTCAATCGCAACCGCACCCGAGTAACGGGGAACTCCCCTCCTGGCGGTGACTCACCTTCGGGTTCGAGACTCACGCCCGTCGAAGGGACGCCCCCGAGAGCGACAACCCAAGCCGAGGCTCCCCCCGCGGGGAGCCCTTGAGCGTTGTGCGCTATATGGGCTGAGGCTCCTTCAGGGGCCCAAAAAAGACCGGTGAAGCAGTAATGGCTGCAACAACCAACTGCATAGTATTTATCATCTGTAATATAAGTTAGGGGCGAAAGTCTGTAATTAAAAGATATTTGTAATTAATATGTTTGGTAGGATTAAAATCAATAACAGAACAAATTCTAATTTTTTTTTTTTAATTTTTGTCGGGGTATCTGTATGATGTCCGTTCAAGCTTCACGCAAAAACTATTGGTCTGATTTTCTTGAAATTTAATCTTTCCAATCAAATATAATCCCTGAAGTCCAGAACAAGACATATGCTAGAAACTATCACGCTATTTGCCATGGGGGTGAGCAGTAAAGTATAATGTCTGTATGTACAACCACAATTTACATAAATTTTTGACACTATTCGCTATTACGAATTAGCACTAAAGCTTAATTTCTATGTATGTCCAATCTTCAAACAAAAACTACTTAATAGATTTAATTAAAATTGTAGCCCAAGGGCTAAGTCAACGTATAGGTTATAAAATTTAATGCTAGTAACGCATAATACTTGCATGTATATCCAAGCCTCACGCAAAAACTATTGGACGGATTCTGTTGAAACTTTGCACACATAATGCCTATCCGCTGAGCCAACGCGTACGTAGCTTATAAAATTTGATGCAATTATAGCCAGAAAAACCTCAAATGTAAGTCCAATAAGTGCAAACGGGATAAAGAAAACTGCAGGGAATTTTCTGACTATAATGATAGCGTACAAGCAAAGGCGCGGGAAAAAGTTTATGTAAAATTTGTCCGTATTCCTAACCAGAAATAAAATATAAATTATATTCAATAAAAGGTGAAAATATGAATTAATAAAAAGAGATTACAAATTGTTACCGCTTGCTTTTGAAACACTTCTTAGTCTATTTTTTCAAAGTTTCGCCATGTTGTCTATTGTAAGTGGCACTGAAAATATAATATACTTTATATATTATATAAAAGTGTCAACGTAATAAAAGTCTTTAAGGAGAAACATGAAGTAAAACATTAAAATACTTGTCAAATAAAATATTTAATTATTTCAAAGTTCACTGAATTCACTTATTTGATCTTGACTAATAGATATTTCTTTCTTGATATTTAATCTAAAAATCTTGTTTCATAAAAATATTACTCAAATCTTTTCATCATAGTATTGGTTAACTTGGTTCTAACTTCTGTTTTTAGGATATTTTTTTCTGTTTTAACTATAATCTGTTTTTTTTTTGGAAGTGAGGAGCAATAGTAGCGTACTGTAAGTATATGGAATTGCACTCTCTTCTTATTATTACTAGAATACCAGACTCTCCAAATTTCTAGAGACTTTTTTTAGATAAACTTAAACTAATTGGTTGTAAAATCTTTAGTAAATAGGTAACTACATACATTAATCACATGTTTTCTTATTGTGTTTTAATGTAAATTACTTTTATTACATATAAATATATATTTATCTGTCTTATCTATTTAGGCTAACATTTTACGAAGTTTTAGAACATGTCATGAAGTTAGAGGCGACACTCACGTATTGCGTTGTGAGTGCTTTGGTTCTATTTTGTAGCAGTTTCTTAAGTTGTAAAGTAAGTTTCCTTCCGTTAGAGGAGGCCTCTCTAGATTACATTAGCACAAGCTGAGGCCTAGGTTCCTAGTTCCATCGCGACGCCCCCGACCAGTAGCGCTATAAAGTGAGTAATAAAATTTAGTATACGGATTATACAACACTACTTTTATCCTGGAACATTCAAAAGTTCTCACAGGAATAACTATAAACAAATTTCTATTCAGTCACAGATAAACGTACATATTATAATCAAGGACTTGCCGTAAAAATCCCACGTTAATAACTGGATTTAGAGTAGGTGAACGCACGTGAATAAGCTAGTTTTGTCATAAATATTTTAATAGTCTAAGATAACATTATATGCCTGTTCCTGACACCCACTACTGCCGCAAATTTTCCTATTCGAACAAAGAAAATTTTCTACAAAATGTGCTTTGAAAGAAAAATAATCTATTTCGTATAAGCTATTACTTTTAAGCTATTTTTAATTTAATTAAAAAAAATATAATTTAATTAAAAATAGCTTATAAAAGTGACTGTATTTAGCAGAAATGCTATCTACTACTCAAAGATTTATCCTAGGAATTGATTCTAGGATTATGATTAGTTAGAAAAACGTTTTAAAAATAGCTTATGACTAGTTATTATGACAAAGAGGAAATTTAAAATATTAATAATCGGCTCTAGTTAGCAGAGCTAACGCTTTCAATCGTTTCTCCCCTTGAAAAAATAGTAACTGATAAGAATATTGTAATTAATTTACATAAGAATTTTATAATTGAATTTATGTACATAAATTCTTTGTCATTTATTTCTGAGTAGTAAATATATAGTGTAAATAGTTGTAGACGGAGAACGTTATGAGGTAACAAACGACTCACTTTCGCTTTAATATTATTAGATGGACTAAATAAATAGGAAAATAAGCTTAAATGCTATTTATTGACATTTAAAAGGATGTTACTTTTAAAGATCACATCTAAGACACCAATATTTTAATTCAATTTCAATATTTATATCCGTATGAAAAATTCATAGAGCAAACCGGACTGTCTAGAATAGAAGATAAGTAACAAATTATATCATTATCAGAACGCAATATATTATGTAAAAGTCTTTTTCAATGAATGCTAATTTATCAGTTTTAGCAACTAGTTCGATACACAAATTAATTTTACCAAGGACTGATTATGCTTAATATTGTCATGAATATTTTTTTTATACCACTGAGGAGGCAAACAAGTGGCCTGATGGAAAGCGGTCACCGTGGCCTATGGACGCTTGCAACACCAGAAGTATCATTCGCGTGTTGCCGACCCTTCAAAAATCCAATAACTTCTTTCTTAAAGAACCCCATACTGCAGTCCTTGGCGAAAACCTTGGCAGGGAGCTCATTCCACAACCCAAGCATTATTATATTATTATGTAGGCTGACTTGGTTGGTAGTTCTGACCATCCTACTAATATTATAAATATGAAAGTATGTCTGGATGGATATTTGTTATTTAATCACCCTTTAACCACTGGACGGATCAGGTTGAAACTTGGCACACATATAGGATATAGCTTAAACAAACTATAGTTATAGTTAAAGCTTGCTATAGCAAACTTTATTAGTATAATTAAGAAGTTCTACGCCGATAACCGAATTTAGAGTGGGTGGAGTTAAAAACTAGGTTAAAATAAATTAAGGTACCAATATGACTTTTACCACGCTCGGCCTTTTACGTAAGTAATTATATTATATTATATATTACTTATTTTTTATAGATTTCCGTAAATAAAAGGTAAAATGGGACCCAGAAAAAGTCACTTCAGTTTTTGTTTATCTGGTGGCAACAGTGGATTACTTTAAGTCCCACTGAAGCGTCCCCTTTTGAAATTTTATGGTATTAGTACATCACATTATGTATGTAACAAGCCAAATTTAACTAATTAATTAACTTTACTTATTCTTAAATAAAAGTTATAGCAATTATCAATATTCGATTATTACCTTGTGTATGTAATACATGTTTCTTCACATTTTAACATTTAGGCATTTTTTTTTACCACTTCTGTAGCAAACAAGCTTACGGTCAGCCTGATGGTAAGCGGTCACCGTAGCCTATGGACGCTTGCAACACCAGGGGTATCACTCGTACGTTGTTGACTCTTTTAAAATCTAATGACTTATTTCTTGAAGAATCCCATACTGTAGTCCTTAGGGAAAACCTTGGCTCCCTGATTCCACGACGCGTTTTTTCTTAAACAAAAAAGGTTTTCAATTTGGCGTTGACTCTATTTCATGAATATGTTTGATACATATACAGCGCATTTCCTAGGCAGCTGTAAAAATGATGCAAAAGTGTGACAGAGACGAAGCGAACTTGAAATCTCTTGTCTCTTTCTAGCTAGTTTAATAAACAAAAAAAATTGGTGGACATTGATAGAAAGACAAAATAAACCACTAGGTTGCTTTGTCTCTTTCTAAAGGACGCCAATTTTGTTAGGTCCGTTCATAGGACAGATTACTACTTACTAATAAGCCAATGGTTTTATGTAAATACATACACACATACATTATGTTAAGATAAGTTTAAGGACTTACGTAGTCCACATTTAAGTGGTGTAAAATAAATAAAAAAAAATATTCTCAATGAGGGGCTGGAGAAGTTTCAGAAGTAAGATAAAGTAAAAATATGAGTGAGAGTAAGAGAGTTGCCTTAAGAAATTTGCTTACACTTAAGGAAAATATCAACGTTAATTTATCGACCTATGCACACAAATAAACAATTATTCCTCCGCCATACTGAAACAAAGTTAGATAATATATTAACATAAATATGAAATAAATTAAGTTAAGTTGTTTATATATTAGCTTCTAATTTTCTTAGTAGGTATATCGTTTCGTAATAACTGTTTTATAGCAGTTTATGAATCTGTCATAACTCATAACATAAAGGGTATCAAAACTCGAGTGTTATTTTAAAATCCGTAGGTTTTAGGTTTCAGGCAAAAAGTTGCAGGTTATTTTTGTTGCTGCATCTAATATATCCGGGGAGTTAATTTGCATGTGCATCACTGCTATATCAGTTTACACTTGTTGTTTTCATACCTTTTAATTATACAAAAAAATCCTTAGCGTTGCGTCAAAAAAAAGTCCATATTTATTTTAGCGCGAAATCTAGATGTATTTACTTCCTGCGCTTGCACCGAGGATCAACTTATCAACGCCCAAAACAGAAACGTCAAAATTATATACGAATATCGTTCCACTGTCTGTAATTGAAAAAAAGTTCAAAGCATATAACACGAAAAACAATGCTTTCAAATAATTTCTTAATTGCTCGATATTGGTTTACTCTAAGCAATATTTGCGAACCCTTTTAAGAAATGTCTCCTTAAACTACCTACTTGTATTCTTAAAACTAAACTACCTAAACCTATTTTTAAATGTTGTATCTCTACTATAGAAGATGACCAAAATAGTATTATTAATCTACAAATGGATATATATTATATCATTATTGCAAAAAACACTAAAATGGACCTTTAATCTTAATAAAACACTCATTTTTGATGTTTAATTGCATTAATAAGGTCATTCATCCTCAACTCATAATAAAAACGTAGGCAGCAAATATCCTTATGCAACAAAGTTGATTATTTCTTCTGCAGGAGTTTCACCTAGTTTAGGCCCACATAGTCCTTTTAAGTCTTATGTACCGTTAACAATTTCCTAAAAACACATTGCCCAATCAAAAATTACAAACTTATCGTTAAACTACCATACATAGTTATTATACCCAAGTTAGTTTCTTCGGTGGGTGCTTATTACTTCCAACTTGTTTTTGGCTTTGCACATGACCGGACACGTTTATATGCATGAAGAGTTTTAGTAGTCGGTATGTGGTATTGTCTATGGTCATAGTATAGGCAACAGGCGAACAAGGTGTTGGTGGCCCCTCTTGTAAGTGAAGTACTGGTCACATTTATTACCAGTGTAATATTTTGGTGTCGTGAAATCATCGGCATGCTTTGTTTTGGGGTTTGAACTGCATAAATAAATATACTCTAACTATTTTTGTAGCCCATTTACCTCACCTTCTGTGGCCGCTGAACTGGTATGGCTCTGCAATCGCTGCCATGACTTAATTTAATGGGCCCATTCCTGGCGTAGCTATTTATCTGTTCCTCATCGGTAACAGATGTAAAAAGTTATGTAAACGATTTGCACCCAATATATAGTAGGCATAGTTTTACACAATGCTGCCCAACGATACCTTTGAATCGACCTATTTTAGTTTGTGACGCTTGGCGTAGTTATTAAACGATAAACTCCAATCGTAACGGATGCAAAGTATTTTGGTTTAACCCGAACCGATTAATTGTGCAATCCACAAACTACCATCCCCCCGACCTACCACGGCACGGTCGAAAAACCATTGTTAGGCGGCACGTACCAACTATACGGGTAGCGAGACTAGTCTTAACGACCTCCCCTAGTAGCCCCCCTCCCCCCTCACACGACGCCTACTGACCTTAAGTCCACTCGTTCACCTCATTTACGGGGTATCAAAGAGGGCCGGGGCGCTTCTCGCCCCCACTCACTCGCAACCTCCTTCAGAGTCCCGCCCCAAGAGTCCGGTGGAGCAGTAATGGCTGCATCAGCCACACTGTGCTAGCCATATAGAAAAAAAGTATTTTGGAAAAGACTCATCTATATGACTGCAGCAGCACCTGATTTATTAAGAGGATACACATCGCGGCACCTCGCAGCGGGCTTCAGACAAAAGAATTTCTTAAGGCCAGAGTTCTTCACCACAATTCTGCCCAACGTATAATCTTAATAGTTCAGTATCACATCACAGCTAATGTTATAGCACCATTTAAAAGTAATATCATTAATAAAATGATTCTTCATTTATTCTTGATATGATGAGGACGATAAAAGGTTTTTCTAGGTATAGTAGTAGTATACATATATTATTATAGTAGTCATTAAATTGAGAACAAAAATATAAAAACAACAATTTCAAAGTGCAACGTTTTATTTTAGATCCCTGTAGCTAACTTGAGACGTAAGTAAAACAATTTTTCTAAAGTCGTAAGGAAAAATAAAAAAAAAAAAATATGAAATAAAGCACAATTGCTAAAACATTACCTATTTATTTGTAACTCTCTTATAAAGGTATTTTTTATAACTATAAAATCTGTAGAAATGTTATGATAGAAGTATGAGGCAGAAACATAAGACATTTTTTTCAGTTTTCATTGGATTGACTAGTTTTTTATTCATCTGAGACTTGTAGAATAAGTTCATAAACTAATTTTTTGTCCTTAAGTTCCTCGTCCTGGCTTGACAGTTGACCCTTGAAACTGAAGTACGATCCCAACCTTTGCTTCTCCTTTAGCTGCTTCGGTGGGTAGCTATAAATAATAAATATTGTTACTCAAACAGTAATTAAAAGCAATAAAAACATGTATACCTACATATATATTTAAATAGTACATGTTTGAACTGAAGGTTGATATTGAAGGATCTTAAACTAAAGTTAATAAATGTAAAGAGTGTGTAAGTTTTTTGTTTGAACGTGCTTATCTCTAGAACAAGCAGCCGTATTTGACATATTATATCCTTGCATTTATTAGCCCAATTCTCGAGTTAGGTTATAGGCTGTTGACCACTACGCTATTACCCTTACGGGGAAAGTAAAAAGAAATAAAAGCAGAATAATTTTAAGAGGGCCCCCAATGCACATATACATTTGCTTTACGGGTGTTAAGCTGAAATCAACATTGTTAAGCTCAATAGAGCTCATTTTTCAGTGGCAAAAATATATTATAGATAGGCGTACAACTTAGCGTAAAAAGTGGAAAATAAATAATAACAGTTACATCACATAATTCTATTACAGTAACTTACTAGCTTGATAGTTACTTAACATTTCATGAAATAAATTATGTTGCCGCTACTAGTTGATAATTAGTTATGAATTAAAATTAGAAAAACCAGAGGTTTACCCGTTTTAACAGATATCTTAAAACAAATGTTGCTAGTTAAAGAATGTAGAAAGCCATGTTATTTTTTTCCAGTCTGAAACTTGCAATAGGACAGTGGAATTGATTTTTAAAAACGAGCAGAAAACTGCACATTCAAGTAGGGCGCAGCTTTAAGCGAAAACGAAGCAATACCGCGGGCGATTCATGCGACGGGGGATAGCCGTAAGGGGAAGGGAAGTTCAATATCTGTTAGGTTTTCTTGTTTATAAATCTCTTTTTGCGTTTTAATTAATATATAAAAAAAAAAAATATTTTACTCACAACAATAAGGAAATAGAATTTTTAAAAAAAGGTTAAAAAAATTGACATTTAAATATTTAAAACTATATGTAATAGTAGGTTTATTCTTTTAGTAATTTTATTTTTACAAGTTTTAAATATTTAATTTCGCAAAATGTGTTAAATTTAATACCCGGAATATCAATAAAGACGAACAATTATTTATAAGATTCTAATATCTACTAAATAGCAATATAATTATAAACTAACTACCTACTAATATTTTAAATGTGTAAGTTTGTTCGTTTGTTTGTTAAACCTTTATTAATAATAATACCTTATGATTATTTAAAAAGTACAAAGGTGATTGATGCAATACTTACAACTTTCCTAATTCAGAATTATTGAGAATGGGTGAATAGTAACGGCATTTGAGTCCAGACTCATCAGCGATCAATGTGTCTCCAATAGGTTTCTCACAGGCGTGGGTGCTGAAATAGTCTTCACCAATGTATTTTCCGACCAAAGCACCAACAACCCTTTCAACGTAGTCAGGTTCTGGACCAGGTGGGCCAGGAGGTCCAGTTGGGCCGGGGGGTCCAGTTGGGCCAGGAGGTCCAGTTGGGCCAGGGGGTCCAGTAGGTCCAACGCCGCCACCGTCACCGTTTCCTCCAAAACCTCCGTTTCCTCCGTTTCCTCCTACTCCACCATCAGGACCAACTACGTGAACATATCCGGGGTCATTATGAATGTATCCCGGATCAACGTGAACGTATCCAGGGTCATTGTGAATGTATTTTCCTTGATCTGGGTCGTGAATGTATCTTCCATCATTGGCATTGCCACCGGTGTATTTCTGAGGAATGTACCGTCCATCATCGTATGGATCGGGTTCCGGTTCTGATTTGACAATGGCACATAATGTGACTAATAAGATCTAGAATAAAAAAGCTATATTAAATAAATAAATTGTAATAATAAATATTTTTAAACATTAAACACAGCGCCGTCTGACTCCAAATTAAGCAAAACTTGTATTATGGATACCAGACAACGGATACTTGTACATATTTCTGTTTTTTATTTTGAACATACATAAATATTATACATAAATACATCCAGGCTCAAGACAAACACAAATGTTTTTTTATCACACAAATATTTTTCCAGTACGGAAATCGAACCCACTCCTTCTGTGCAGCAGTCGGCCACACTGCCAACAAGGCTGCGAGGGAATATATTCAATGTAAAATACTCAGTAAAATCGCCCAACGTGAGGATATGCCGTGTTTCAACAGTGGGTACGTATGAAGCAGTTTAGAAAATAAACTCGTATGTTGAGTAAGGATGCATAGTTACAGTATGAAATTAAAAAAAAATAAGCTCAACCTTAAAGTGTAACTTAAATTGTATGACAGCAAAATTTACTCTGCATTAAGAAAAAAATTGCACTTTGTATAGTAAAAAATATAAAACAAATAGTACTAGAATTGACATTAATTAAAATTAAGAATAGACAGATTTTGTTTTTATTTTTTGCGCACTGATTTTTTGAACTGAACCTTTTTAAAGCATAATAAAAATTCACGAAAAAAACTCTTATGACAAATCTATGACTTTAACAATAAAAAATCTAAAGGTTGTGCTGCACGTTACCTAATATTATAGGTAAAAGTATTATACGCCTCGAGTTATGTCGGCCTTGTCATGGTGAGGGCGCTGAGTAGCGCCGAATAATCTAGTCTGGGTAAGGAACCAAAAGACACCTACGGACGACAAGATCAATGTTTACGTTGACCTATAGTGGGGGTCGTAAGGAGTGGAGCCTTAGAGGTCTCAAGGTGGTCTACTCCGGTGAGTTGCTCCAAATAGGCTCAGTTCGAAGAGTTCATCAGCGAATTCAGAGGTGGGCGTGCTTGGTGGGAACTTTACTGTGCAGCTGGGCAGGCACTTCAACCCACCATCATAAATCGTAACCCCGTACGCTTGGCGGCGATTTGGTACTACGAACAGGCCAAGTTAGGCTTAGTCAGACGGGGGCGATGGCCTTGGCTTAAGCGCCCAGACTTCAAAGAGTAAACCTCTATAATAAAATATCGGTGGAGGAAGGTTGTTGGGTGTAAGGGAATCCTATCCTGCCACTCCATAGGGGTTTCAGATGGTGAAGGTTGGTGGGGCCTGCAGTCGCAGCACTAAAAAGAAGCTCCCGTGGGCTAGAGAGATAGCCGACGTGTACCCCGTGCATCTCTCCTGCAGGAGAGGGGACGGAGTTACATTCTCCTTTATTCCTCCAAATCTAGGAGGAGGGGTGGGGTAGATGGAACACTGCCCCGATTCTCCGATGGGACCTATGACTTTGCCGCGGGCAAACACCTTGGGGGCCGTGGAAGAATTCTAAACCGGGCCTGTAGCCCCTGCACATGGCAACTCGTGGGCACCGCTGGGTTTTAACCGGTAAAAGACCAGCATAATGAGGATTTCCGTGTGACAAAAAAAGTATCATAGTAAAGGTAAGCAGCACGAGGTTATTTTTTTACAATACAGTTTTAAAACCTTGAGTATATTTTTTATCATGTAAGAGATGTGCTTGACCTTGATAGTACCTCCTATAACGCATTTATTTACTGTATAATATACATATGAAAATTATGATCATACTTAATCAGTTAAATATACTGCACAGTTAAATAAAATGAAATAAATAAAAAAACCTAACTGAAAAAACATTAAGAACTAAACAGAAATTAAAACATACTAAATATTAAACTATAAGCAGACGGGACTCATTTTGAGATAACTACTATAGTGTTAGAAATCTGTACACTATTTGAACTTGCATTGAAATGACTCCCGCCAGGTTATAGTTAAATATTTGGTATGTTTTTAATTTCTGTTTATTTCTTAGTGTTTTATCAGTCGGTTTTTAAATATTTAATATTTTTTTTTGTTAACAGCTTTTTAGTGTTATTTTCTTTCCATCTTGCGCTTGACTATTTTACTATAATTAATTCATATTTTCGTGCTCGCCTTTAAAAACCCTTTATTAATACACAATTCGAGGGTTTTGAAAAAAAGAGCCTGTTAGATTTTTTAATCATATTAAGTACTCCGTGTCACTCTCACAATTGAGACGAATCTAACGACACTTCTAAGGCTTCAGAGCGTGCCCAAGAAATATACATACAGATATACATATATACATACATTCGAAAAACATAACCCTTCTTCTGGCGCAATCGGCTTATAAATAAAGCTCAATGATTCTAAAAATTATGAATTTTTCAATTGAAGTTAAGTTGCTTATAACTTAAACTGATATCAACATATTCTATTTAGATTTATTTTTAAAATCGAGTACAGTTACCTTTTTTGTTACTCTGTAACTTTATAGAGATAAAACAAATCAGTTATCTACATCTTACTACCTAAAACTGGAATTTTATCAAGAAGATAGTTTCTATTTTACAAAATTGTTCATTTAATCTAAACTTCTGGCAATTAGGATTTTTATTTTATTTTTATTTGTTTTTTTTAAATATCCAAGACTAGCTTTTGCCCACGGTTTCACCCATCCTAAATTCTGCTTTAGGTGTAGGAGTTTAATAGCAACTTCTTAATTATAAACAAAAACCTACTCACACTTGACATTTTTAAACAGCCTATGTCCTTCTTACAACAGAAAAACATTTACCTGTCGCATATATAAGTATAGATTTGTGCCATAACCGACATGTTTGTTTTGTAGAAAAATATATCAGAAATACACACCGTAAATGTAAATGACAAACAAAAACAGACTACGAATGTAATGACACCTTATTTATCAAAATCCATCCTGTCGTTTGAACTTTACTAGTAAATAAAGAATCAACATAATTATTTAGATATATATGCGGAAAAAAATATTTTACAAAACATAATCGACATTATAATTAAACGATTCTATAAATTTTGAGATATGTTTAATGGTCCGTCAGTATGTGAATTTTGATACGATTCTAATGAAAAAGCACAGTAAATAAGAATCATAGTGAATTATTTATTTACGCTAATAAGGTAGTCATTTGATTAAGCATAGCGTCACCTTAACCTTTTCAAATGTGATCGAATATAAAATGCCCATTTGTTTAACTTTGACCTTGGCCTAACAGCTGTAGGGTCAATTTTCTTTTTATACATTAATCACTGTGTAAATTATGCCATTTTCAACAGTTTTTATCTAATATGTTTATTTTATAAGTTATAAAATCAAAATGCAACGGGACCACGAGTTACTTAATCAAAATAAAATATGACATAATAAAAATATATCTGAAAACCAAACATTTTGTGATCTCAAATTGTATTTTCTATATCTTTAGTCCAAAATTACCCCATTTCCAATAGAACTTACTTACTTACTTATTTATACACATTATTACAGTTCGTTTAGATCATATAGCTGTACCTAATTTAAGCTTTTTGTAAATGAATTTTGAAGGAAAAGGAAAGAAAGCCCACACCGACTGGTTACTAAATAAGAAAAAAAATGTTATCAATATAAGCTATAAAAGAAACTTACAGAAAAGCAATACGTCTCATTTTTCTGCACTATAATTACAATAAATTAAACTGCAAACCACCACCCCGAACATATTTAGTAAAATTATCTAAACAGCATATATGTATGAGCAATTGAAAATAGAGAAAGAATGTAACACTGACCGTTTATGTAAGAGAAAATTTATAAATATTCCAAATTGTTTAATTGCTAAAAGGTACATAAATAGAAAAACTTACAGAAAAAGCAATACGTGACAATTTGTGGCACTTTAATTTCAGTAAATTAAACTTTACCTACCACCCTTATACGATAGAGAATAGAGAATATATAAGCAATTAAAAATGAGGGATGAAATCTAACCTAACCAAAGAATTTTCAATCATTCCTGTTTTTTAAATTTATAAAAGCTATATAAATAAAAGAAACTTACAGAAAAGGCAATACGTATCATTTTGTAGTACTAAAATTGAAAATAAAAATAGAAAAGTAATCCAATACCGACCGATTTATAATGAAATTAAAAATATTTCTTATTATTTAATTAATAAAAGCTATATAAATAAAAGGAAAACTTACAGAAAAAGCAATGACTCTCATTTTGTTGCACTATAACTACAATAAATTAAACTAAAATCCACTCTCCTGACCCGATAGAGTAGACTGCTCTAGTCAGTTAACTCTACAGATCTGAAACTAGATCACTCCGTACACCAGTGTTTTTAAGAAGCAACAAAGTACGAATAGTTTCATTAAATATGCAATAAGATGCTTAATTTAAACATGAAAAGCAAACGGCCCCCAAATATCGGTCTAGAAACATTTTACTCTTTATATAACTGTTCAATATGAATTTAGAAACATATTCTTCTGCATTAACATATTTTCGAGTAAAATCATAAAAACCTACTTCCCCGCCCCGTAAATATTTGAGATGGTGAGCAATTGGTATTATACTAATACCACCTACGAGGTAAATAAGTACTGTAAATTCAATAAGTTTTATTCGTTTTGGTAACCAATAGGTATCATAAGAAAGAGACATATAGATGATGCTGTTTCAAGCTGCCAGAGATCTACCAGAATATTAATTATTGTGTTTTTTTTTCATAAAATATCCTTGAAGTGTACATATTAATTTAGTAATTAGATTTCTTATCCGGTTGTGGAAAGCAACAGGTTTTTCTAGCAATATTTGTGGAATAAGTTTGTATGAAATATATGTTGTCGTAAATTAATATAAATAGGCTATTAACTGATTTGTTTCAATCTTAAAAAGTAAGTAATCTTCAAAATAATCTGCGGTCTTTTTCTGTTTTTAGCTGAAATGTCCATTTTTTTTAAAGAGAAAGGTATTAATGAAATTCTCAAATTACGAAAATTACATTAAAGATGGCCTCTGGTAAAATCAGGAGGTTTAACATGAACTCTAATAGCGATCTTTTTTAAGCCTTATCCAACATTGCACTGCTTATTCGTACCATCAGCGTATGAACAGACGGACGGCAAAACTAAGACTTACTTGTTAACTATAGAAAAGAATATTTTTAGGGAAAAAGAGATAAATAACAGATTTTTTTTTTTTAATTTCATTTATTTATTTTATACACTCATTAACTACTAATGCAAATATAATTTGTCAATATATGTTATTCGTTGTCAATATATGAAGTGAGATGCATAGCAGGAACATTGACAACGGAGAGCCGAGAGCTTGTCAAGAGAAGCCCTTATTTGTTGACTGGATAAAACATATACCTAGAATAAAAAAAGTATGTAAATGTAGTAAATTATGCAATTTTTTTTTTTTTTTTTATTAAGATATAGACAGTATAGGATTTGTGAAACTTTGCTTCATTGGTTCTTTGCCTAATTCCTATGTTTTTGAATTTGTATTTGTTTTAACTAAATGGTAAATAAAAAATATATGTTTTCTTTCTGTATTATGTGATTTTATTTTTTCATGCAGTCATAACCTTGTGGGCCTTGTCAGTCTTAGATGAGAATAACTTGAATTTAGCACTGTAGTAGTGGGCCGAGCGGTGGGCTGTTGCCTTAGACTAAAGAAGCAATGGAGACCCCGACCTCGTATCTGTAGCTTTAGGTATGTCTTAATCTAGGTGAATCTAGGCATTAAGCTCGCCACTGTACACTTTTGTTTGTGCAAAAAAATTAATAAATAAAAATAAATAAATAAACACTTCTGAATGTAGGTAATGTAAGCTTTCTGCAATCTACTTTAAAGTTAGAGAATTTTTTTACACAAACCTACTTAACATCATGCATGTTTTCCTAAGGGGTAGGCGAAGACCAAAGACTTCCACTTGCTACTATTGAGGCACACCTCTTTTGTTTTATTGATTCGTATCAATAATCTTAACATGTAACAGTTAAGATTACTTTTATCCTCACCTTTCCTGAGAACAGACTCAATGTGATGAAGACAAGTTTAGCAAGCTCAACCTATACTTACTAACCTTCTTATTAACACTCCTTCTCTCCACATTCCCAAACCATCTTAACATGACTTACTCAATGTTCGTCAACTCATTCCGCAATGCTCCCATTTCACACTATTATTCTGTCATTTAGGGTAAATTTGCAATACTTTTCCACTATATTAATGCTAGTTTCGTGTTTCTTATACTTAATATATAACGGTATCATTTCATACATTAGTTTCATAATGTAATGCTAGTGTTTGTTAATTCACCTTTACCAACCATTAAATTCTTGTTTACTATGATCCCTTTACTGAATAAGCATAGTATCTTCTTTATATTTCGTACTTTGCAGCAAACGTCTGCATCTTCGCTGGACTTTAAAATAATATTGAGTTAAAATCATTATAATACTAACAACGAACTTTAAATTACTAGTGTATCGGATATTAAGTATGTATTGTTTACCTACACAGTCATATTACTAATTAGCAGTAACCGCGCTTAAATAAAACGGTTTTTTCCCTTGCGCCCCCTTTTAGTTACTCTGACCAATAAAACTAAAAACACTATGTACACTCACGACATTAATTTATAACTCGAATCTTTAATGGATTTTATAAAAAAAGTAGGTTGTGTTTATTGTTTTGATTTTGAAAGTAACTCCACAGATTAATGTATGCAAATCACCATATTGTAGTGTAGCACGTTCGATAGCATAATTTAGTTTTAAGACTTAAATTGCTAATATTTCTATTTATTGCGTAAAAACTTAAAATAAAATTATCCATACTCAAATTTCAATAGGTATTTATAAACATTAATGAAAAATAAAGATAAAATTATACTATAAATGTGTTTAAATTAATTTCAATACATTATTAATGTTAAGGCCGCTTATGCGTTGAATCCGTCCTAAAAATGGTCGTTGGTCCGGAACGTATAACATTGTTAGACGGAGATATGCTAATGCACACGATATAGCAGCATCTCGCGAGTCAGAGACAATTACGAGTTTCTAAGCAGGCTGTATACCGTTCAACAAAATTGACTTCATTGTACGAATCAGAGCAATTTAAGTACTTAAATTGACTTGCCGGTAAAAGCGGTGGTTGTTTTAAAGTTCATAGTAGGTCTGCAGGACGCTTTAGAATTATTAACCACCCTTCCTTCCCACCCCTGCGGTCGGAACTGGTGGGACCGGGCTTAATCTGCTAATTTTCATCTAGGCTTTTGGGTTACACAGTTCGCTTCAGTCGGAAGACATCCACCGTTAAACGTGGGCCTCCTCCACAAATCTCCACAACCCAAAACTTCGTTCGTAGTCATTCAGACTACACTTGAATAAATCAAATAATATATTGACTCAAATAAATATTAAGCAGAATAACAATTCTGAACTCAACCAGAGGGGGATCCGCCCGCCGAGCCAGCAACCGTTTTATCTGTGCCGAATTTCGGCAGTACTGCACCTTTTGTCCTCTAAGCAGTCTGTGCAGTGAATCCTCATATTTAGACTAAATTACTTTAATTTAGAAAAAAAATGGCAAGAAGTAAAAAAAAGAGTTTTTTCAGCGGCACATATAATGTAGAAGTTTTTTGGAACATTAAGGGTATTTACGCCAATCTTTACGCAGACCACCACCACCTTGAGACTGCGCAGCTGATCATTCTTTTTCTAACGGAGACGCAGATATCCTGCCCGGCCGATACATCATACCTACATTATCCTAACTACAAACTTGAGCACAATATTGTGTGTCGTGCCGGTGTATGTATGTTCGTCAGGGAGGATATCTGCTGTCGCCGCCTTCATAGACTTGAAGACATGGACTTATTGATAAAAGGGTGCGTAAAGATCACTCTCGAGCTACACTTGTATCTATGCGTGCCTTTACAGGTCTCATAGCGGTGACATGGACGTAGTTTGACTCTTCGCGCACCTGAGTTTGACGACTGCCAAAGTTCCAGAGCAATATCCTATAGCAGAACTAGTTATTTTGGGAGACAAACGGGAGTTTAACGCCCACCATCGTGAGTGGCTCACTTTTCGAACAAATAACTACGCGGGAATATCTGATCATTAATTTGATCTGACCGATGGTTTCTCTCAGCTGGTACTTTCTCCAACGAGAATACCTGATAAAGAGGACCATATGAGCTCCTCACTGGACCTTCTGCTGAATACACGTCCCGACATCCGGTAACGTAGGATATTTTTTTAAGTCCCGGGGAAGGACATATTTTACATTTTTATCTCACTGCTGAGCACGGGTCTCTGCCCACGTAATATAAAGTGTCGTCCACGCGGACTGATTTATATTAAATTTAGTATAAAGATAGTTAAAGTCCTGGAGAAGAACATATGCTACCTTTCTTTTCACTGCTAAGCACGGGTGTCCACCCAAACGATATAAGGTGTAGTCCATGCGGGCGAAGCACGGGCGAAAAGCTAGTCAAAATCAAAATCAATCAAAATCTTTTTATTCAAATTGGTTACTAAGAACACTTTCGACTCGTCAAGTAAATTAACTACAACTAGCTTTACAAACTAATTACATACTGTTTTATTGCGTGCGTCCAATAGGTAATCTTTGTAAAATCACAAACGAAACATAAAATTATAGTGTATCAACTAATAAATACATGTTTTGTATTGAAAAATTAAATAAATAAGATTTACAATGTAAATAGCTTGATTTAAAAAAAAACAATCAATATTTATGTAATATTTCAATTGCCTATTGTTTGTCAGATTGCATAGGAGGGGTCACCATGTGATACGTTAAAAGTTTTCAATTATTCTGTGACGGGATTTAAAGCAACTCCCGAGAAAAATATATTCATATAACATATAATATTACATAGCATATATATATAATAAGAATAAAAAGAAGTTTGCAAGAGCAGACCAGCCTCCACAGGCGGCACCCGTTTACAAGTATGACACATGAATCAGCCATCGCTTCGCTCAACCATGTTTTAGGGAACGTAACCCGACACACACGCCACCACCGCAGAGACGCTTTGAGAGACCATGACACACTCAAGCAACTCCAATAAAACTTCGATTGTACTATATTCATATAACATATAATATTACACAGCAGACATACATATACACAAATATATATATATACACATACATACATATTTACATTTTACAAAAATGCAAATAAATAAATAAATAGGTATTCATAACATATTAAGGACAATATAAGATACACATACATGCACATATTCATATATACACATACAGACTAATATTAATACATATATTTAAATATACAAATATATATAAAAGATAGAAAATAAAACTATACGTAAAAGAACTTATAGGTCCTATCTGATTCAATCCTCGTTCGGCCGCCCGATAGCGGCTGGGCTCCGAACACGAGCGGGTGCTACACACAAACACGCACATATACATAAATGCACACACATATTCAAACAGACGTTGCACACCCGAAAGGGGCCCAGCCCCTACACAACAGCCCGGCAACAAATGCACATCATTTAAACTACCATCACTTCGGAAACTAGCCTAAAGGGAGAAGAAGTGACAAGAAACTTCCGGATGTGCACCTGTTACCAATCAGTCTTGCAGGAACCCATACACGGAAATACACACATACACGTACGTACTCGTGCGCCACAACCCCACACATCCAAAGCCCCACCAAAACCAGGCCAACCAAAGGCGGATTGCACATGGTGCATCCCCTGGTAGCCACCAACCACTATAAAGTAAACAACAGAGACATAACATCGTTACTTAGCTTGGTCTTTAGAGTGCTCCTTTAACTTATCAAACCTAAATTATTTAAGTTTGAATACAAAAACCTAACATTAATTTTGTGTGATACTAGGCCATAAAATTTTGTCATTCAAATATTCATCTACATTATAATATGCTTTCTTACATAGCAGATGTTTAATATAAAATTTAAACTGTTTATTACCTAAGTTAAGAATTTCTACAGTTAACTTATTATAAAATTTTACACCGTTTCCCATAAATGATTTGTTTTTTTTTTTTTTTTATACCACTAAGGTGGCAAACAAGCCTACGGTCGCCTGATGGTAAGCGGTCACCGTAGCCTATGGACGCTTGCAACACCAGGGGCATCACTCGCGCGTTGCCGACCCTTCAGAAATCTAATAACTTCTTTTTTGAAGAACGCCATACTGTAGTCCTTAGAGAAAACCTTGGCAGGGAGCTCATTCCACAACCCAAGGGTTCGCGGGAGGAAGTTTCTCTGAAACCGCACTGTTCGCGACCATTTTGGTTCCAAAGTGTGAGAATGAATTCCCTGTCGATGGCGAGCGGTGCGATGGTAGAAAGTAGCCGTGGGCATCATTTCGAACAATTCCTCAGAACACAATCCATTGTACAAGCGGTAGAACACACACAGGGAGGCAAAGTCTCTCCTCAGACTTAAGGGCTCGATACCGCAAGTGAGTTTGGGATCGTCGACAATTCTCACAGCCCGTCGTTGAACCGAGTCAAAAGGTCCAAGCTGGTATCCGGGTGCACCCGCCCAGAGATGGCAGCAGTACTCCATATGGGGCCGGACTTGCGACTTGTAAAGTAGCAACCTTTGCCCCGACGTGAAGTACTGCTTCGCTCTGTTGAGTACACCAAGTTTTTTGGACGCCAGCTTTACCTTGTCTAGCAAATGATCTCGGAACTGAACATCGCTGGAGATGTCAACGCCAAGGATCCCAATGCTCTTAGAGATGGAGAGGGGAGTGTTCTGGAATTGTGGGACTACAGTGAATGGGGTTTTCTTAGCGGTGAACGCGCAGACTTGTGTCTTTGAAGGGTTGAATCGGACCAAGTTTTCCCGCCCCCAGTCAGAGATCTTGGACAGACCGATCTCGATTTGAGACACAAGTTCTTCACGCTTTTCCTCCACAACGGAACGTGGGATGCTTGCACGGCCCGTGTAATAAGCGTCTCCAGTACTGTCATCTGCATAGCAATGTATGTTGTTGATGTCCAACATATCATTGATGTGCAGTAGAAACAGCGTAGGAGACAGCACAGAGCCTTGCGGGACACCAGCATTAATGTCCATGCTATCAGAGCAACTACCGTCAACTACGGCTTGTATGCTTCTGCCGGACAAAAAGCTAGCCACCCATTTGCACAAACCCTCGGGCACTCCGTAAGAAGGCAACTTCGATAGAAGACCCCGGTGCCAGACCCGATCGAACGCCTTCGCTATGTCTAGGCTACATGCCAATGCCTCCCCCTGACTCTCAATGGCTAGTGCCCATCGGTGTGTGAGATACACTAGAAGGTCACCAGTTGAGCGACCGTGGCGAAAGCCATATTGACGGTCACTGATCAGGTCGTGTTTTTCTAGGTATCTCAAAAGCTGTGTGTTGATCACACGCTCCATCACCTTGGAGAGGAGAGAGGTTATAGCGATAGGCCTGTAATTCGATGGATCTGATCTATCGCCCTTTTTGGGCACCGGGTGCACATTTGCAGTCTTCCATGAAGACGGAAATTGCCTAGTGTGGTAGGAAAGCGTGAAGAGGCGCGTGAGTACAAGACATAACTCAGGAGCACACTGCTTAAGCACCACTGCTGGTATGCCGTCTGGCTCACTCGACTTATGAACGTCTAGGGAAAGCAACGCCCGCCGGACCTCGCGCTGTGTTATAGTGATTTCCGGCATGGTCTTACCGCACCACGGTAAAGTAGGTGGTACAGCGCCTTCGTCATTCACATTCGAGTTAGAGGCAAAGAGACTGCCCAATATATCGGCTTTCTCTTTTGCACTGTGGGCCAAGTCACCATCGGTCTTTCGCAGTGGTGGTAATGACGACTGGCAGAAGTTCCCCTCGTTTGTTGGCTTTAGTAAGCCTAAACTTTGGCGTAGCAAGTTTATTTTTATTTCTCGTATTTAAGTTGTGCTTATCACTGTTGCTCGGAAATTGGGATATATTTTTACGGACAAACATAATATTTTCATAGATATATTGACAATTAGTTAGTAAAATTAGTAGTAGTTAATATTATGTACATACGCATATCAAGATGTTGCGCGACTTATGTAAAGAAGTGGCAACAACGCACAATAAAAAACAACCAATCGTAGAGAAGGTAGCCCTCTGATTGGCCAATTTGAATATGATCAATAATTGAAGGAGTGAAATTGTATAAAAAATCCTGAGTATAGTTTGTGTTTTGCCACCAGAGGGCCAGAAATTATTGATCTATTTAGAGCGACATTTGTATGTCGAAATAAAAAACGAGATCAACAAAAGCTGTTTTGATCAACTATTGCCAACGGATCAACAAATAACTGATGCCAAAACCCGTCAGATCAACATTTGCCGAGTGAAGATATCTATATATATATATTTGTGGTTCACTATCCCGTGCACTAAGACTTAATATTACTTTTCTTTCTACGCATATTCAATGTAAATGTGACGCGTGTAATTTGTCAATTTTATCACTAGATTGCAAATATTGTGTATACTAGCTTAAGGTATAGCTCTCTATTTCATTAGGTTAAGAGTCAATTTTCAACCAGCCAACAAGAAACAAAAATGAATAAAAGAAAGTAGTAGCAAGTAACTTGTAAATATGTTTAGAGATATGACTTTTGACCTGAGTTTCTGAGACCTAGTAAATTTATAGCGCAAAGAAAAAACAAAAAATCTGTCAAAAAATGGCAAATCGTATACCGGTTCGCGTTAAAGTACTGTTCCTTTATGTTTGGTTAAAACATCGTTAACGACCTATAAATGGCATGTATGTATATGCATGAACTAAAGAGTTTATTGTATTTGAAGCGCAGCTGAAGCTCAACGGACGCGTGAAATGGAAGGCGATAAAAATACAAAAATGTATTATACTGATGTGCTAAAGAACTAAATAGAAATCTATACAGGAAATGGCAGCCTATGAATGTAAAATATAAACAAACGTCATACTAGTGACGCATAGTTCCTGCAGAATTTCAGCAAGATCCCATAAATAAGAAATGGTCGAAATTGACCTCAAAAACTTGAGGCAGGCGGATAAGATGCACAGACGTATTTTTGTGTGAACGTTCAGACAATTCTTTCAACATTGCATTGTTACTCAAACCCAAATTAAGTCAAAATTGGCGTCTAAGATAACAAGACAATTAAAACAATTTCAGGTTATTTGTCACAAAATTGAGAGAATTAATAATTAGGTGGCGTGAGACGGAAGGGGACAAGTATTTAGATTTAATAAAAATATAATGTCAAGGATCAGAATATATTGTAAGCACAAGTATATGTAAAACTAGTAACCAATAAATAAATAATAGGAGAAAGTAAGACTATATGGTAATAAAGCAGAAGATTTGACATTCTTGGAACAATTTTTAGGATCAACTAATGTTCAAATGTCAAGTATAAAATAGTTTTGGAACCAGTTTACAATATAGTTTCACTTTCGATTGCTTACTTTTTATGACTAAAAGTAATATATTAAAATTTATTATCCAAAACATGTAACTTAAGCTTATGCACAGTTTACCTTGACCTCTTAAGTACGAATCTTTATATTAAATAGTATAATAAAAATGCAGAGAAATCAGTTGGACCCATGAAAAAGGCATGTATCATGTAACATAATGATCTGATTTAAATTTGTCGTATCTTAAGGTAAATCCGAATGAGATTTAAAAAAAATGCATACATAGGTACACTAAATATCTTTAAGATTATTGATTACGATTTATGCCAATGCTTGACTGAGGTAGCGCGTTGAATGAATACAAAATCAATTACGCAAGAAAAGGACAATTAAAGTTATTATTTCTTTCTATCATACAAGAGTATCGAAAAATTATTGGTTATAAATTAAAAGTAAAAGTATTTATAAATATCTCTCTTTCACAACCTCAACTGACGTCTAAAGTGGGTGACAGACGTACGAGTAAGTATGCATACTTGTGGCTGGACGACCTTTTTCAACAGTTTGTCAGTCTAAGTAAGCGAATTTAAAATCCGCCGAGTATTTTTGTCAGATATCCAATCAGTTTAAAAAACTTTACTCGTAACCTCGACTTTCTGTGACCCACGCCCGCGAGCCATGAGCTGGCACTGGTTGGCATATTACGTCACGTCTCCTGTGTTTTTTTAAGTAATTATACCAGGATAATCGTTGCAAAATAATTTACATGTTCAAACATAGCTATTACATTATCGAAATTACTTTCCATTGTTATTTAAACAAGTTCTACACAATACAATGCTTCCTTTATTGACAACATAATGAGCTTGTATTAACGTGTAGCACTACTGCAAGCCAAGTTATATCGTCGTATCTTAACCTACGGTATTTAGTGCGTACGTCTATCACCCTTTTAAAACATGTTTTCGATTTCGATTCATTATCATTTAACCCACTGCTTAAAAAGAGATTTTTTGTTTACGTCCTCTTAACTACATATGTATAAGCTTATCACCAAAAAGCATTATTATCTTGTATCGATTCCCTACTGACTATAGTTACAAAAAAATCATACACATAGTACAGTCCAATCAACTTAAAAAAACCCAATATTTTTTTCCGTTAAGGGATAGTTAAAATAAGATTTGGTCTGATTAAAGTTTGAAAATCTGAAGTGAAATTGCTAAAGATTTTCTTAACTTTTAAGACCTGGAGAATCATTTGCGTTATTTAGAGTAATGTCTGTGTGATTTATTTTTTGGGATCGGATATCTTGAGAACTAATAGACGATAAAGCAAATTTTATCGATATCTCAATCGATTCCCCTTCACATGAAATCGAACTAATTACTTTTCCAGAAGTATTTTATTTACCCCGTGGTTAAATTTAGCTAAATAAATTACGGATTAGCAAGAATGAGCAATGACTTTCAAAAATGTAAATAATAAACATAATTAGTCTAGTATGAGGCTGATACGGAAGGAAGCCCAGGTGACAGTTTTTTTTTTTTTTTATGCCACTAAGGTGGCAAACAAGCTTACGGTCCGCCTGATGGTAAGCGGTCACCGTAGTCTAAGGACGCTTGCAACACCAGGGGCATCACGTTAAAGTTGATGTACAATACTAATATAATCATTATCCTGAAATATAAGATCGTAACTCTACATATTTTAGTAAATAAAAACTGCAATTGAATAAAAACATGGCTATGCAACTTACAAATGACACATGATATTAAAATTTCTGAAATAGAATTACATAATAACAGAAATGGAAGTTTGAAAACTAAAACCCGACTACCCAAGTCTTATCACGAACGACATAATGTGTTAAATATTTAGTTAAATATCAGACGTGCTCGTCAAGACCGTTCATTCAATAGGGGAGAGTCTCCTAGTACCGAACACTTAAGCTTAAATTACAATTAAAAACAAAGTTATGGTTTCAAAGTTTTTAATAAGCATTAATCAATACACATTTATTATACACATTGTATGAATAAAACATAAATCAACATTAAAACAAATCTCACGAAAAATCAGAAGCTAATCTTTGCTTTAATTTTTTAGGTAATCATACTATGACACCTAGTACCGAACATGGTTTTTTAAAACACTTTAAAACACTTTCGTATTCTGACGAAAATGTGACCGCAAATCTGCCTTATATAGGTTTCAATGCTACTTCCTTCCCTTGCCTAATCAGCTTCAACTTATCATGTAAAGTAGTGGTTGGAATACCGTAACTTGAAGCAGCTTCCCTTAGTGACATCTTTTTGGTTTTCAATAGCTATTTTAAAAATTTCTGATTTCCAGAGACCTTTTCGTGCTCTCTCCATTACTAAAGATATGCACTTATCTGTAACAATGAAAGACATACTTTAATATTTATGATAACAAAATTATCACGGAAATATATATGTTCGGTCATAGGGGAAAACACAGCGTTCGGTACTAGGGACTCGTACAAGCAACTCACTATGGAAATGGATTTAAAGATACAAATTAAATGTGTGTTATAGGCATTATTATTAAAAATGTACTCACCGAAGGTCAATAAAACACTCTTAAAAGTATCTCCACACGTAAGCTTTAGCACAACTATCACTTTCGGAATGCCGGTGACGAAAAATTCCCGCGTAAAATCGAAACATCTGCCCTTGCTCCAGTAATGAGCGCGACTGACGATTATCGCGCCGCTCTTTCTCTTTCTACTCGAGATCAAATGACCATCTCATTTCTCTTATTATTACGCATACACTACTCGTTCGGTCGTACCAGCCGTTCGGCGTTACGGGACTTCCCTCTACCCAACATTAAACTTTTTTCGGTTTGTGTAGATTATTTCACATATTTAGTGAGAAATCTATTTATATTAGCCTCTAAAATTTTGGATATTAATGGTAAAATTAAAATTGACCTGAACTGGCTTAAAAGAACAGGGCTGGAAGTCTTAAAAACAGGAAGAACATATTTTTTTCTCCAAAACAGACAAAAACTATTTACAGAGTAAGGAGAAATTGATGATGTGAGTGAAAAATGGTAACACGTGATCTTATATTTATAGTATCAAAATACGACTTATATTATCATCAGCAGGTCATATAATAAGTGCTTATAAGTACTTTATATTACTAAGTAGTTGCATATTGGCTTCTACCATATACCTCATGGCCACCATGATTTAAAAGAAATTGTTACTAGTGATTGTAAATAAGTTCCATGTAGTACTTATATAGCATCAGTAGTGACAAACAGGGCCTTCAAATATCTTATAATGAATTTTAAGAAATAAATTAGATTAAATCCCGATATGGCCCTTATAGTTCTAAATATGTTGTAGTATATTGTATTGTTCCGTAACCTTTAATGGCAAACTGCATCATATTCCAGCTAGTTTTGGAACCTATAATTTGTGTACCTTAAGTTCTAGTGTTCAGTGATACACTAACGCATAAATGATTTTCAATAGGAGGCCTTTGGTTCTACCAAAAGAGGCTGTTCCTTTATTTTTGTTTTTTATATTTATTCCATCTCTGAAGGCTCTAAGTGCAAGGTAAACTGGTTCTCAACAATCGCAGCTGATGGCAGGCAAGGGGTGAGTGGATATCTTACTTAATCTTTTGTGGACGGGGATCGTATGCTATTTACCACAGTTTGTTATAAGGTCCTTTAATTTTAAAAAGCTTACGGCGAGATTAAATACATCAAACCATTACTGCCAGCCCTTGCTGCAATCACAATTTTAGGATTCCTATGGAAACCTCAATGCGTGGGTCCAACTCGCATTCAACTGGTTTTTTTCTAAAGCATATAAAATGAAGCAAAAATGGCAGATCTAAAAAAAAAACAAAAAATACGTTTGGCATATACTTGATTGTAACTTACTGTATACAACGGCTTTTAAACCTCACGGCTCCAGATAGGACGTCAAAATATTAGAATTAGAACTATAAGATATAGACTATGTTTTTGAAATGGAGTCTTAAAAAATGTTATGGGTCTGATAGTTTTTTTCTTATTGACGCATTATTACAACTCTAAATATATCAGTATAATCTATCCGTAATCAACAAATTACATTTTTTCATAGTAAATATGAAATTGATGTTATGATCATTCGTTCATTCGTTTGTTTGAGCTGGAAGACGTCCAATGATAAATGTAGGTCACCCCCATATGTCTCCACAGGACAGGTCGTCTGTCCACCAGGTAGGAGTCCAACGCTGCGTCTCCTGATACGTAATTGCCACCTGAGAACCTTTCGTCCCCATAGGGTATTGGCGCGACGAACGATATAGACTGCCATTGTCCCTTTAACTTGCTAACTGTTTGAGCTATGTCGGTAACTTTAGTTCGTTCGTTCGTTAATTAGTTTTATCGAATATCCTCGTTTTGGATAAGAAACATTAAGCATAGCTGTTTCCATAGCTCGTTAGTTATGATCATTCTATCATCGATCGATCGTTCAAGTTATGATTAGTAAGAATTTTTTTTTTTTATACTACTAAGATGGCAAACAAGCTTACGGTCCATCTGTAGGGAAGCGGTCACCATAGCCTATGGACGCTCGCAGCACCAGGGGTATCACTCACGCGTTGCCGACTATTCAGAAATCTAATAACTTCTTTCTTAAAGAATCCTTTTCTTTCTTGAGATCCCCATACTGTAGTCCTAAGAGAAAATCTTGGCAGGGAACTCATTCCACAACCCAAGCGTTCGTGGGAGGAAGTTTCTCTGAAACCGCACTGTACGCGATCATTTCAGGAATTAAATATTTTTTTTTAAATTAAATTTAAATTTTTCATTGTGGGAATAAATTCTCATCGTGGGCATTATTTTGAACAATTCCTCAGAACACAACCCGTTGTAAAAGTGTTTTAAGTGTTCTATTTGCTAAAACAGAACTAGGTTTTGTTACATAATTATACCTGTATCACATTCTACGATAACTAATTATGATACGCTACTAGTATGTGTATTCAGCCACTGCTTACCATTTCTGACAATAAAAACCTAAAGATATACATACATACGTACTTAGATGTAATTTTAAAGTATATGATTTTTCACTCTATATTCTAGTGATGTCTTTATCACCTGTTACTTTAATATATTAGATAGATAGATAGATGTATTCTTTATTGCACACCAAATATTTACTTAAAACTAAATATTTTACATTATATTTGAAAGAACGCAATAACGCGGCCTTATCGCTTTCTGCCAAGTAACCTTTGGGTAGAGAAAACATCGATCTTAAAAATAAGCAGTATAATTTGTAACAGCAGTATTGTGGTGTAGGATAGAATGGAATTTTTATTTTCTTTGGTAAAATTTGTAAAGATGGAGCCTTCTGAATGGACAAAGGAAGTGCATTCCAAAATTATTTTAAAAATTGGTGAAGTGCGCTGGTGTATTCAGAAGAAGATTGGTCGATGGTCGGAGATTAGGATTGAAGATACCTACTAATTGGAAACGCACTTTAATATATGTTAGTGTTGACGGATTGAACCAAATTCTATACAGAGAAGAAAGAATATGAATATTTGAATGAGAATATATATATAATATATCAAGTTGATACGGACCCACAGTTCTGATTGCCACTACTGAGTTTAATTAAAACTCTTATAGAGCGCATTAAAGCTAAAAATAGGCCTCAAATTTGTCTTCTTTTGGTTATATTTGGGTTGCATATGGGTTGTCTTCACATATGAGCTTGAGCATGGCTGTTTTTTTCACCTTAAGTAATACTTAATACTTATATCTAACCTATATTGTGCTAGTTGGGTAATTTTTGTACCTAGTTACCTCCCTTTTTTTGAAAATATCTTACATCTACGAGTATAGCAGAGCTCTGCTTTCGGTAATCGTGAACAATTACCAGTATTTGAGGTATCAGCTGTATCCTATATAAAAAATAATTATAGAATTTCATTGGCATACAGATCGTATCAGCTAAAAACTAACTAGGAACTAATTTGTTTATAAACATTGAGAATAGAAATGGAGATTCGACGCAGTCTTGAGAAATACCAGCAGCAATGACACAAAAGTCTATGAAGACTTTGTCAACCCGAATCTGCTGCCGTTATCATAGGCTGCAGTGACAACTTACCATCAGGTGGACTATAAGCTTATTTGTCACCTTAGTAGTATAAAGAAAGCCACTGACTGCGATTTATTTGGTTGACAAAGGGTAAGTAGTATAATGTCATGGATATTGTGTTAAAATAATTCTAATTATGTAACAGTTGCATCAGCTTTAACTTGATTCGATTTTAACCTCTACAATGAACCTCAAGCTTATTATAGCTTTAAGTTAAAAAAGATTTAAAAAGTTCTTAGTAAAAATTTACTTTGCGTGTTTGACGCAGACAAACATTTACAGGACGTATATATAGTGCATGAAAAATTACAGCTCAATCTGATAACTAGAAATTGGCCAAAATTTAATTCAAAGATTCAACGCTGAAAGACAGACTACGATGCAAGTTAAGTAAACGATTCTGAAAAGCAAAATGCCCATAAATTTCCGTCTTCGCTTGAAATTGTTAGTGATATCCTACGTCGAATATTTTGAGAAAGAATATCGTTAAAGACGGACATTGACACCATAAATGTTCTGTTTTTCAAATAAAATATTAATACGGAACACTGTACTCATTTTATATAAGGAATAGTTGAATACTAACGAGCATATTAAATATAAGTCATAAAAGTTCAAGGACAAAAAATAATACATTAAATTTTTTTCAACTCATTTAAAATTCGAGCAAACTAGAACTTTCCATTACGAGATTGAATATACAAGCAGGATCTTCAGTGAAACCGGTTACTGAGATAGTAGATAATTTGATTCAGAACATTTGGGTATTTTCAGACCACTAATGTTGATGTCATTAGGTATTCTTAGTAGTTTCGCTACATCAAATTATTGGCCAAAGTATCTTCATGTTACAAAGTTGTATCGAAACAAAATGTATACATTACATACAAAATCCTAGTAATTGAGAACTTGAGGTATATCTGAGAGCCAAAGGTTTCAGTCCAGCGTGTAGCCAATAATGAGTATTTTAATTAATTTCTCAGGTAAATTGATTGTTCAGACTACTGGCTTTTCGATTAAGATAAACATAGTTAGGAAACCTGCATAACCAAAAAGACGTAGGTGAAATCTACAATACGCACTGCACCAGCGTTATGGACTGTGGCACAAATCGACCTCGCCTAAGATGAGGGTAAGGCAAGGTAAGGCAATCTGAACCAGGGCCTCTTTTACTTTGGACATAGGTACTAATAATTCAGAATGTAAACCAAGTGAGTGTGGAAGCAAAACAAACCAGCTCCATAAAATAAAGTACTGTTGAAGCATCTGAGGTTGAGAGGAAATTAAATAACAGATTTCTAAAACTAATCTATTTAATATGATACAACCGATTTTATACCCATTCTATCCGATATGTTGCCCACTTAAAATCTTATATCAAAAAAAGAAAAAAAAAATAGCCTCTAATGAAGAAGTGGTGGTAATCTTCAAATGCCGACAACTTGGATAATTAGCTCATAGGCGAGTTTCTTGGTCTTTAGGATCTTAGCCGTGTTAGCTACTTCACCCTTTAAACTGAAGTAGGAACCCAATTGATCACTGTTCGTAAGAGGGCGAGGTGGGTATCTGTAAAAAATACATGAAAATAAATAATATTTTTTTTTATATAAAAACCAATTTTTATGGATATACACGGAAATTTAATTAGTTTTAAACCCTGAAGACGGTGAAAGTGCTCGTGAAACTGTACAACTTTTCCCAGGGAACGTAGGCCGAAATATGAAAAAAAAAATTGGACCTTCCATACAAAATTGACGATTAGCTGATTGATTTACTATGGGAGCTCCAATTTTTTTTATTCGCTTTTCGTCCTATGTTCCCTGGGGAAAGTTGTTTAGTTTCACAAGCACTTTCACCGTCTTCAGGGTTTAAAACTAATTAAATTTTACCGTGTATATCCATAAAAATTTTTATGAAGTCTCACACATATTTTTTTATATTTGCCACTAGATAGCATTGCATGGCATCAACTATAAAACACATGAACACACGCAGGTCAGCAAGCCTATACTAAATATACTTATGTAATAGTTATTTTTATATGTATATTAACATAATTCATAAGACTATATTAAAAACCGACTATAGAGACTGTTCCCAATAAGGTACCTTGGCGATTGGAAAACTCAAAGACGGACGTCCTACATTCATTCAGTCATTCATTCATTCATTCAAATTTTAAATCATTCGTTTAGTTGCATTAGACCGCACCTACCGTATGTTTGTTTACTACATCTGCCAGCTAATCTACTCTTTTCACACAACCGTTTCGAATTCTTGTTTAATTTGAATATCTCGACCTTTAAATGTAGATCCTCATCAATAATTAAATTATATAAAGCGGATTTTGCAAGTTCTTTTATACGTGGAGGTAAAAGGTAAAGGCAACTAGACACATTTAAATCATCCATGTGAATACTTTCAGATTCCATATTCGATACTAGCTCCCTGAGTTTTGCAGTACCTAGATAACGTTAACTTTGCGGCAGAAACTAGTACAAAACTTTGGCGGAAATTTTTATGTAATAAATAATTATTGGAGAGGAAACCTTACAAGAACTATGACCGTGCTTTATTCGCATATTTCATAACGTTTTTTTTATAATTGTACGTGACACGGTTTTATGAGGAGATAAGGTTTTAAGGTTGCGTCACACTCGTACTTGTCCGGTTTTTCAAAATGATTTGTCTCAAATGCTATTGAGTGCGCCAATGTCAAGTTTATCTGGCTCGGAAAACACGTAGAATCTGTTGATGTACCTATTTGAGGGATTCTTTCGCTATTTCAGAATGTACATTATTCCAGAATAAAGATAAAATGCTTTTATGAAACTTGCCTGTTCTGAGGCAGTTTTCCTGAAAGCTTCCCATTGGACCAAAATTCTCGCCATTTTGGAACCGTTAATTTATTTTTTCGTTTAAATAACATTTTTTTTCGTTGGAAATATTAAGTACCTACCTAAATTTTAACATAAGGTGCGTTTTGTTCACTGCTTTAATGCGTTTAATGTCATAATCCAGCCCAGTTAAAACGGCATAAATTTTGTGTGACACACTGTACAAATGTTGGCTCATTCTCTTTGGTTGGATTATTGATATTAAACGAATAATGTCTGTCAACAAAACGCCACTATTATACATAACGCTACTAACACAACAAGGTAATATAATACCTGTAAAACATAAAAAACAAAATGAGAGGAAAATACGGCGTCTTTGTTTGGCGGCTTTTTATCAAAGGGATTAACGCGTCTCTCTTAGTTTACAATATCTTCAATTGCTTTATTTATACGTAAAATAATATTTTTTGAAACTTTCATTATTGCTTATATTCTTGGAAATATTCCATTAATTTACAATTGCAAACATACACTGTAGCATAAACTTTTGTGTAAAATGTAAAGTCTCTAGACCCTTAACAGTGTTTGGGCTAGACCTTAATACATCAGTCAGTTTATGCTATCCATACTAATATTAAACCATAATAATATAGAAAGTAGCCCTGTCTGTCTGTTTTCTCTTCACGCTTAAACCGCTGTACCAATTAAGATGAAATTTTCCATGGAGATAGTTTGAGTCCCGAGAAAAAGTGTCAAGCGTGAGTCGTTTTTTTTTATAATTGTGGAGTGGCCGTTGAAATCCTAGACCGATAATCGAATTTGGGGCGGGTGGAACCGCGGGCAGATTTGGCATGGAGATATTTTTAGTCTCGGGAAAGGTTTTTAAGGCTACTTAAAAACCTCAAGTGTGAGTCGGTTTTTTTTTCTATAATATTTAAACAAACACCTTTTGTTATAAAACTAACTTACACCGCTGTCTGATAGAAATGTATGGAATAAGCTCCCAGTTGGCATGATTTTTTCCGACATTTTTAACAAAAACGCCTTCTGTTAGGAAACTAACTAACACCTCTACTTGTCAGAAATGTATGGAAATAGCTCCAAGTTGGCATGATTTCTCTGACATCTTTAACAATTATCGTCATGTTTTAACAAATTAACACAAAACAATATTAAACTATACGTATAAATCATCCTCTTGAATCCTTTCCTTATGGATGAAAACCCCATTAAAATACGTTTCATAGTTTAAAAGATCTAAGCGTACAACGATTCAGGTAGCGGGAACTGACTTTGCTTTATACTATGTATAGATAAATAATTGTTCAACCTGGAGAAAGGGGTCGCTAGTAAATTATAAATAAAAATAACATAAATTTTCTATACGTACACAGAGATAAATTCACTAGAGTTGAAATTGGGTGACAGATATCGGCACTTGACAGCTACTTCAGCATCAATTTGGAGCTTTTTCACAGGATTTTCACAAGCGTGGTTCGTGAAATAGTCCTCTCCAATGTATTTATTTACCAAGGCACCGATCACTTCCTTAATGTTGTCAGGGTTGGGTCCAAAGGGTCCAGTAGGTCCGGAGGGTCCGGTAAGTCCAGTATATCCACCAGGCCCTTGAGGTCCATCATGACCTTTGCCGCCACCGGAACCATACCCATTGATTCCTCCTGCTCCCCCCGTCGCACCAACGACATGCTTATATGGGGGGACATTGTGCTCATATGGGGGAACATTGTGCTCATATGGGGGGACATTATGCTTATATGGGGGGACATTGTGCTCATATGGGGGAACATTGTGCTTATATGGGGGGTCATTGTGCTCATATGGGGGGACATTATGCTTATATGGGGGGACATTGTGCTCATATGGGTTGTCATCGTGCTTGTATGATCCGGGATCGTAATCGGCACCGTGGTGTTTCTTAGGATCGTACATTCCACTATTATAAGAATCGGGTTCAGACTCTGATTTAACAATGGTCAGCAATGTGACCAATAAAATCTATAATAAAAAAGATATTATATTATATATTTAATATAACGAATAAAGGGTATAATGACACTAAAATTACACTATAATTACATTAAAAAACAATAACCGATTTAAAACAATTTGCACTAAATCGGTAAAAACAATTATTTCTAAATCTGATCTGAATTACAGTTTAAAGTTGGTGTCGTGCAAGTGAAGTGTGTTAAAAACTTTTAAAGTGATAGACTTTGAACTGTAATTTTGAAGTTGGTTGTTATTTTTTTTTAAAAAGTTTTATAGTTTTAACTTTTAAGTGACCTTTTGGCTTAATTTTTCATACACTAAAAAAATTACCCAAGTCGTTTTAAGTGTGCCTATAAAAATTAATGCTTTAATTTATCCAGGATCCCATCATTATATTCTGACCTGATGACCATTGGATAATGGGTATCCATTTGTTGTATACCAAAACCTTCTCCAAATATAACGAATATTTTTCCAAAAACCACATCAAAATCGGTTAAGCCAAACGTGAGATGATCGCGGACAAACATTCATACATACAAACATACGGGTCAAACCGAAATTGAAAAACGGCGAAAATTGCGAGTTCTTTTATTGAGAGCAGCGGGGCGATTTTAGTCAGTAAAAAGCGGCCAAGTGCGAGTCGGACTCGCGTACCAAAGGTTCCGTACCTACCACCATTTATGTAATTTACAAACACAAAATAAAAAACAAAAAATGTGCAGCTAAGCGATCGTCCATCCAATTAATCCTACGTTGCTTAACTTATCGTTTCCAGCAAACAAATAGATAGAAGATGGCGCTGTAACGGTGATTTAAGATGATAAGTGGCTTAGGCCCGTCTCACACTTGGCCGGTTTTTATTATTTGTTGCCATACTTTAAAACTCACACACATTATGATCACTGCAAGATTAAAACTGGCTTGTGTTACTGTTTTCAGGATAGAGCAACTTGATTATTAAAACCCTGTACCGCCAAGCGCCGCGCCCGAATTCGAACGTAAATATTGTTATTAATTTAGTAAGTGTTAGTATTTAGAGTGTTATCATTTCATTTTTTTATAATGTTACATAATTTGAACTTATATTTAATATGGGTTTTACATAAGTAACACTTCCATGTAAGGTACTTACTGGTAAGGTAGTTTTAATGGATTTTGTACGATTTTTTTACTTTTTTAAGGTGGTCGACTATTACTCATTAAGTTGTAAAGCCTACTTAACTATGATAGTATTACTTTTATTTGGTTATATATGTAACTTCCACGATTTTCCCACACACCCAAGAACAGCCATTTAGCTGGCAGTGGGTGGGACGACTCTGGGCTATAACAAAAATTGGCACTATAAGCTTAATATTTAATATTTAACAAACGCATAGCTAACTTGAAAAAAATATTTTCGCACACCCTCAATGTTCTAAATAAGCTATCCAATGACACCCCACACTATGGGTTAGACTTTGTCGGTCTAATTAATATGTATATCCATGCCAAATTACAGGTTTCGAGTAATAATGGTTGCTTCGTACTAAATTTCAAGATTCTGAGTTCACGGGAAGTACCCTTTAGATTTTGATTCCCTTGCGAGTTTCGAAAATTTGCGGCATAAACGGCTGTACCTTTTGATTTCGTTGGCTAAGAAGTTTGATTTTTTCACAGCTCCAAGGGAAAATAGACCTGAGTATTTGATATAAAGTTTGATACCTTTACGCGATCCTGAGAAAAATGGTCTTGACAGACGGACAGACGGACGTAGTGATCCTATAAGAGTTCCGTTTTTTTCCTTTTGAGGTAGGGAACCGTAAAAACATAGATTCAGATGCTGAAATACCTCTTAAGCATTTTTACTGGATGCTTATGTCGTCTGATTTTAGGATTCCGTAGCCAAATGAGAAAGGTCTTAGAGGAGGCTTCAGGGAAGGTGTAGGTGACAGAAGTGAGAAGGGGCTGGAGAAGATCGCACTACTCACTTTAGAGACACACAGACAGGAGAAGGGAGAGAGTGGCAAGGGTATGGGTGGAGGGGAAGACAAGAAAGAGGAGGGGTAAGGTCGGTAGAGAAAGAATCCATGGGAGATAGGTGTGAGATGGAAAAAGCGGAAAGAGGGAAGAGAAAGTTATAGGTAGAGGAAGAATTGATCATAAGAGGGGAGGGGGGAAAGTACTATAGAAACCTCTCCCTCCCCTTTCCGTGTCCTAGTGACTATAGTTGTATCACCTTTTTGATTATATTATGATCAATACAAAGCATCCATTGTATCAATCATAGATTTTTGGAAGGACTACATCTTTGTTTGTGTTGTATCAGATCATAGCTTTTAGTTAACAGGAGATAACTATTGCTGGTAGGTAGAATTAACTACAGCACCATGATATGTTATGATAAATACATATAGAGTTCAAAAGGTAACTATTTGAAATTACACTAATATTATAAAGGTATTTTGTGAGTGTGTTTGATACTTCTTCACGCTCAAACGGCTTGACAAATTTTGATGATATTTGGTGTGGAGGTAGCTGATACCCTGGATTAACACATAAGCTACTTTTACACAACTTTTACCGATATAACCGAATAACTATAACCGAGCTTAAACGAACTATAGCTTTCTATAGCAAACTTCGTTAGTGTAATTAGGGAGTCATTAGTATAATTCAGGAGGTGACGTAAGAACCCCAAGCCGTTAACGAAATTCAGGGCGGGTGGAGCCGCTGGCAAAATAAATAATCACCAGCTATCCCTAATTATCAGCTATCCTATTAAAATTTGGATGTTTGGTTGTTTGTTACTCAATCACGCTTTAACCACTGGATGGATCGGGATAAAATTTTGCACGCATATAGGTTAGATCCTGGAATAGGCACACATATAGGTAAGATTCTAGAATAGGACATATACTATTTTCCATTCCGGAAAATTCAAAAATTCAAAAAAAGTAACTATTAACGAATTCCACGAACGAACCATAGCTACGGCTAGAGCTTGTTATAACAAATTTCTTTAATATAATCAAGGAGAATCCCACGCCAAATGAAGGGCGGTCAGAACTGCGGGAAAATACTAGTATATGTCTAAAGATTCAGCTAAAAAGTTTGATGGTAACTTTTAATCGTATTTCTGATTAAGTAATCACCGGATTTGGATGCTAAGTATAATGTCACTCTGCAACTTAAAGACACGGACTTACAAAATACTGTTTCGCAAGTGTAAGGTAAATTAGGTTACATTATTAGTAAATTTTAATCATTTGAGAATTAAGTTTTGGCAGTCGAGATGTTTATTTTTTGATTGATATTTTTGATGATTTTTTTTTTATATTTTGTGTATTCAAGGCGCATATATTTAATGACGTTTTTTATTTATCGTATATTCGTTTTCGTCATGCCTACAATAAATCGTAACAGGTACAGTTATACACGTAGGGCAAAGACAAATGTAAAACTATATTACCTACTATTAAAAATTAAAAAAAAAATATATATATATTTTGGACATTACACACAGCGCCGTCTGACCCAAAAGTAAGCAGAGCTTGTGTTATGGATACTAACTAGACAACGGATACAAATACATATATATTTTTTTTTTGTAAATACATACATAAATACACCCAGACTCAAGATAAACACAAATGTTGTCCAGTGCAGGAATTGAACCCACATCCTCTGCACAGCAACCGGCCACACTAGCAACTAGGCTGCGAGGGAGTCAAACATATATAATGTAAGAAAAACATTATTAAAATACGTAATGAAGCGGTGTTATTTCTTTATGGATCACCAATATATACCTTTTGGTTACATCTTTTTTACTAAAAAGCTTAGAAAATTAAGATTAAAATTTTATTTACCCTAATAAGATATTAATTTGAATAAAGTAAAGATATCAAGTCAATCAAGAACCTAAGTCAACGCAATAAATAAATTGGCAGAAATACAGCCGTTTTTGACGCATATTTTGGCATTCACAAGTGAATAAAAACCTATGGGGTACTTTCCCGTGGCCAAGAATCATGAAATTTGACACGAAGCAGGGTTGACATCACAAATATAGGAAATCTGAAATTCGTTTAATCGAATAAAAAAAGTTTGTCCGTATGTTTTCAAGACCCTTTTACTCAAGAATGCGTGGAGGTATTAAGTTTGGAATTAATATTAAATACTAAAATCATTGTTCACTTAAAGCTGTATACAATCAAGCTTCTAAGTCAATGCAAAAAAAAATATACCCAAAATACAGTGATTTTTGTCGCATATTGAGACTCAAATAAATCAAAACCTTTCGGGTACTTTTCGTTTTTTCTCCTTCAAAATCATAACTACTCTATTCGCCTTAATTTTATACTGTGACTTCTATTTCATTGCACACAATTAAACAAAAAGATACTTACGCAAACACCAAGGCGTGCCATTTTGATACCACTTTTTAATTTAATTAAACTTTATAATTAATTAATTAATTTTATTTAACGAGCCAGACGTCAGACCTTTCCGAATAGACTGCACTCTTTAGTATATTATGCAGATCTGAAACTGCATCACTTTTATTAACGGTGCAGCGCTCTTTCCAATATATATATTTTGTTACATAATTAACATTTAAGTTTAGGGTAGTAATATATAATATATTCAAAAAATTGCAACAGAAATTCGTGATTTCAAGGTATGTTTAGACGAAGATTTAATCGTTTGCATAATAAATTTCACTGCGATGCTATTCTAATTAGTATTAATATATTTAATCTGTCAAGTTCTTTACTGGTTTGTTGCTATGATATAGTTTATAGTCTCTTCTGTTCCACTGCATTTTTATAGACAAGTACCAAACACAGTTTTTGAGATGATGTCATTATTATAATTCGTCAAACACAAACCAGAGAAAAGGAATCTTTAACTTTGTTTGCATGTAACTAAATCTATCCAAAACAATAATTGGGTTGTCAAATACCATCCAACAATAATCTATTCTTAGTTTATATTTGGTTAATTTATTAAAGATATTTGTTACTTAGGCCCTAATTGCTTTATAGATGATTAGAAAAAATGCCATTTATTTTAGTTTTTGAAGCTTTTCGTAGCTTTGAAGTAGTTTTTATTCGTATATATTAAAAATATAATAACTGTTTTTGCTAATGTTAATATGTTTAAGGAATTTTGTTTTGTTTCCTTATTTATTTGCCGCTGCAAGACTCATTAAATAATGAGTTATTCCAGAATTAATTTGTTATTCAGTATTAAAATTTTAGATACTATTTGTTTCCTTTTTATTTATTCTGACACAAGCACTGAAAACCCGAATAAAATCACCGAACTCCCGACAGTAATTTAAACCCTAATTAATTAGTCAAAGACTCCATTTTGACACTTTGTGTCTTACATTGTTTAGTCGGTCACTGCAAGGAAAATAAGTATTTTTCTAATACCCCTTATAATATAAACCTTATTGATATTTTTTTTCTCTTATTATGGTTTAGTAGCCAAATAGCTAGTACCCTTTTAGTATCAATGTCCATCCGTCCGTCCGTCCTTTCGTTCATCCGCACTTATGTCACAGCCTTCCCGCAAAGTCATGGAATTGATTTTGATGAAATAATTGTCTTATGTACAATGCTATGCAGCTTTGTATTGATATTAGAAAAAAACATTCAAAAGTGAATTCTTCATACATTGAACTAAGCAAAAACATTATTTGCTAACGCAACCTATTGTTAAAAATATTTTCTGCTTTTATCTTTATTAATGAATAAAGATATTTTTTTATTTATAAATAAAGATAAACGAATATAGATAAATTTTACTTTTTTTTGTTTTAGGGTCCTTTATTCCAACAGATAATTCTTTTAAAATCGTCCACTCTATCCGTTCATCACAGCTTGTCACATCATCATAACTTCTACATTTATTATTACAGATAAATAAAGTCTAGAATTTGGAGATGTTTTTTTTAGAAAATTTGATTGAAAGAGGAAATTAAATAACATTTACCTATAAATACATTTAATATGATAGAGACACAACAGTTTTTAAACCTATTTGGAATATTTTGACTCGCACTTAATCTATTGTTTAAAGACTATTACATTTATTATAGGTAAAAATATAGGTCGTAACAAGAACAAGAAGAATTTTAGCCCCTAATGAAGAAGTGGATTTGTAGTTCTTAAGTCGTATTCAAATTATAATATTATCTTTAAGCATCGACAACTTGGATAATAAGCTCGTAGGACAGTTTCTTGTTCCTTAGGATCTTAGCGGTGTTGGCTACTTCACCCTTGAAACTGAAGTAGGAACCTAATTTCTCACTGGTCTTCAGAGGGCGGGGTGGGTATCTGTAAAGATAAATAATAATAAAATATTAATAACAACTATCTAACAACCCATTACTCTAACCTAGTAAAATAACAATTTCGTATCAGTTAAATTTAAATAAGTGACGTTTAATATTTACTTTTTTATATTGAACACCAAAAGTATACAAAAGGTGGACTTAATGCTAACATCACTTTCTACCTACAAATGTTCAAGGGAAAGTGTCGGTAGGTGGAAAAGATATTTACGTATATACCTACGTATTATTTACATTATATACTTAACTACAAAAATTCATATATACATATTATACATATATCTATAAGAATACATGCATAAATTTTAGTGTAACAGGATGATAATAAATATTGTACGAAATGTCAGGCGAATCGGGGAAACGATTTGGTAAGAACAAGTGTTACAGATTGTACTAAATAATTAGAAAGAAAAGTTATGATGAGGATAAAAGGAAGTAATTTCGAACAAGTCGTTTGAAAGAATCGCGTGATGAAGCCTTTCTGATTCAGGAAGATTATTCCAAAGTCTAACAGCTGTAATAACAAAATAATTATTCAAAAAGCCACTATGATGTAATGGGGTACTAAGTAGTAAGTTAGAGTAGGAGCGAAGATGGGTTCTGTATCTAAATGGCAAAAATTATAAATTCGTCAAGTTCATCCGTATATCACAGATTTTTTTGGGAAAGATTGTTTGGGAAGATTATGTTTAAATTATAAAGAGGTAGGTAGAGGTTTAGTAGAGGTAGCTCTGTCCATAAATTTGACCGAGGATAAAAAAGTTTTTTTTTCACAGAATATGTGTTATAATAGAGGATTATCTAACAAATAAAAAAAATGATCAAATTTAAGGGTCAACATACAAAACTTCAAACTTGCAGTGCAAAATAGTGTGAACACTAAAGTATATCAACAAATAATAACAACCGGCCAAGTGTGAGACGGGCCCAAACCATTACTATTTTTAATGAACGGTACAGCGCCATCTAGATTACAGTTAAAAGACACAGTAAAATATTTGTTTGTTGGATACGATATTCAAAGTTAAGCAACGTTGGGCTTGGTCAGTACTTGGATGGGCTTAACGGCACACTTTTTTTGTTTGTTATTTTTAAATAACGCATAACTGGCACTTGGCCGGTTTTTAACCATCTGAGTCCATAACTTCTGACGCACAGGAAACTAAATTTGAATGGTGAAATATATTTTTGAAATAAATAAATTCAGACTTCAACACCTGTGATAAATTTTGTCGTTGTACGTTATTTATTTCCAATGAGGTACATTAGAAAAATGTTTTTGGGATACCGGAAATTCTGATATAAGAAGTACAACGCCAATTGCTGCTATAAACGAGAAGGTAAAAATATCGGAAACCACCAAAAATACTGAAAACTAACAGAAATAGATGCATGAATGTTTTTTTTTTCTTTGAATATACATTGTAAAGCTTGTTTGTTAAGTTTTTCAACACAAAATATGTTTTCATTAGTTTTTCATGTTTCGTTTGAAGTCTTACAAAGAATAACTATTGGATGCTGGAAATAAACCAGTATTGTAATTTGTTTGTAAAGGAAATTGTTTTTAATTCTCTTGATGGTACAAAATTTCCCAGAAACCCACTTAAATAAAAGGATTTTAAATTTAAATTTATTATTGGCTTTGCTTTGGGGTTTTTGAGTACAGGAAAGGATATGATATAATTAAACGATATCATAAATATTGTGTACTTACACAGAGGTGAATTCAGTGGTGTTGAAAATGGGTGAAAGGTAACGGCACTTGACGGCTACCTCGGCATCAATTTCGAGCTTTCCCGCGGGAGATTCACAAGCGTGGTTCGTGAAATAGTCCTCTCCGACGTATTTGTTTACCAAGGCTCCGATCACTTTCTCAATGTAGTCAGGGTCAGGTCCAGGGGGTCCGGGAGGTCCGGGAGGTCCAGTAGGTCCAGGGGGTCCATCAGGTCCGTCAGGTCCTTTTGGTCCACCAGGGCCGCCAGGTCCAACGCCACCACCGTCTCCATTTCCTCCAAAACCTCCGTTTCCTCCTACTCCACCATCAGGACCAACTACGTGAACATATCCGGGGTCATTATGAATGTATCCCGGATCAACGTGAACGTATCCAGGGTCATTGTGAACGTATTTTCCTTGATCTGGGTCGTGAATGTATCTTCCATCATTGGCATTGCCACCGGTGTATTTCTGAGGAATGTACCGTCCATCATCGTATGGATCGGGTTCCGGTTCTGATTTGACAATGGCACATAATGTGACCAATAAAATCTAGAATAAAAAATATATTTTAAAATTTATATAATATAAATGTACCTGTATGTAGGATAATGGTAATATAGTAAAAATCCATTACTAATATTGTAAATGCGAAAGTAACTCTATCTATGTGGTCTGTCCGTCTGTTACTTCTTTACTCTTATAACCTCTGTATCTATTGAAATGACATTTCGCATGGAGATAGTTTTATACTTGATATAGGACATAGGCTACATGAAAACGTCAAGAGTAGCCTTTGAAATCCTATACCGATAACCGTAATTTGTAGTAAAACATTAATAGACTTCTTTTCATTGAAAATGCTAAGCGCAGCTAAATTTGAATTTGAATTAAAAAATATGAATTAATGTAAATGTGTTTGGCTAAACAAATGATAAAACGATAGAGAACTAAAAAGACAGAAGCGCGAAGAATTTTCAAAGTGTAACTCGTTAACCACTTAAAAGCTCATTTTAAAATATTAAACGTATCTCAAATCTACAATTGCAATAAAAACATCAGTAACGGTTGTACGTGATACCTACCCATATTTAAAACTAAAATAATAATATTTTTAAAAAAACTTTTAGTAATATTTATAGGTATTTATATTTACAAAATATAAAAATGACAAGACGCAACCTAAACATATACATGTAATAACTGATGACACATATACATATACAAAACTCCTTTATCTAAATCCTGTAGTAAATAACAGTAGTACTAGAAATGTATATAGAGTCAGTTATGTATGACATTTTTATTAACTTCTCTGCGATTTGAAGTCATTAAAATGGATCTGAAAATCGAATTTTCTAAAATCATGTGTTCTCTATGTTCTGAGACATAGGTATCACAAAATGTTTTCTGTGTGTGAATGTTTGATGTTTTACTGCATCACCATTCCAGGCCACACCAGAAAATGAACTAACAAGCTTTCTAGAAATATTATCCTCAATATAATTACCAAAATTACCAGCGGTTCGTTTTTTATCGATAGAAAAGATTTTTTAGTACCGCTTTTGTTTTAAAAAAAGTCAATATCGATAACAATAAGTTCTGCTTGGTATATGAGGATGTTATTTTTTTTTTTTTTATCAGGTTTTAAAATTGCAAGGCGGCTGATGAACTTAGCAACTACTTTTGCCATTCCATTATTTCATATCAGAACAAAGAGAAGTTACTCGTGCGTTAGTTGCTGCTGGCCCAATTATATATTACCAAGTTCAGTTGTCTATTTCAGAATATGGCATACTAGCTTTTTCCTGTTGTTTCACAAGCCCTTAATTATAGAAAAAAAACCTGCTCACACGTAATGGTTTCAAGTAGCCTATAGCCTTCCTTGTGACTTAAATTATATCCATGCCAAATTCGTCCGCGGTTTCACCCACTCTAAGTTCGGTTATCCGTGTAAGATTTCAACGACCATTCCTCACTATAAAAAAAACCGACTCACACTTAACGTTTTCAAATAGCCTATGTTGTTTCTCGAACTATCTTCATGCCAAATTTTATCTTAATCGGTACAACGGCTTAAGCGTGAAGAGGAAACAGACATACAGGCAGGAAAAGTTACCTTCACATTTATAATATTAGTACGGATAGTAATTTTTACGATTGAAAAGAGTTTTTAAAAACACTTTTTGACCTATGAACTTGTAATTTCAATTTACAACATTTTTTTAACAATGTAAAAGTTGTATATGCTTGGATAGGTTCAAGTGTATGTAAATTGCAATAATTTTTAAGATTTATATATTTTGTATAGTCGTTACTGTTAAAATAAAAATAAAACTGCTGATAACATAATACTAAAAAGAAGTAAACAACATTTACTCGCAGACACAAAAAGTTGCTTTTTATACTCTGTCCTTTTAGTTTTTGGCAGCAACGTTTTTTGCTTGCTATGACGCTTTTCAAATACCGTGTATTTGTAGATTTATGTATCTTAAGAGGGCCCCCAATGCGCATATACATTTATATGTCATATTAGTCATGTTTATCAATCTAGATCTCAGTTTGTATTTTTGTTATGAGTTTAATATTTTGACACAGGTAACTTGAACTCGTAATCTTTAATCACTCGAACCCCGAAATACGATTTTTGACATTTTACTTGATACATTTTTTTTTGTCATTTTACTTGATACATTTATTTTTGAAAAAACCTGCTTTCGCACACATTTTTTGTTGAACCTTTAAAACGAAAGGCTTTTAAAATTATTGATAGGCAATAACAATATCTTAATATGCTCAAACCAGTTTTTTTATAACTCTTGTAGTTTTTTAAACGACTTTTTATTGAATTTTCGCAAGATTAGGCGTTGGCTGTCGCCGTCACACTAGGCAGCTATTAAATAGTCTCTTTCTCTCTCTCTCTCTCTCTCTCTCTCTTTGCTTGTGTCTCTGTATAGGCGCATTCTCAATCTCCAATAGTGTTAATTATTTTTTCTTTGACAAAAATATCCCACAAATTAGCGAAAAGCATCACGTAAGATGTGGAGATGTTATTAGTGTGATTCCCTAGCTTAATAGCAAATAATTAATGGAATAAATTATGTTCCCGCTACCAGTTGATAAGGAGTTATTGATTAAAAATAGAAAAACGAGATTGTCGTCCGTTTTTTTAAAGCGAAGTTTTAACACTTATCTTAAAACACTTTCAAAAAGATGCTCTAAAAAGGTAAAAATAATTACTTATTTCCAAAAAAAATATCTGAATCACAGTTTGAAGTTGGTTCATATCAAAACTCTAAAAAGTAAGTTTTAAATCTATTTTTTTAATATAGGACCACCTCAGGAGCGTACTCTTTCGAATAAAAAAGAATTTTCGAAATTGATTCACAATTGACGGTCAAATCAATTGACATACTTAAAAAAATATCCCCTTTGAGGTAGAACCTCCTCCTTTTTTTGAAGTCGGATAAAACAACAGAGTAAGTTTAAAGTTAAAAATGTCTTCAGGCATGTAATTTTTTCCAGTCTTATACTTGCAATAGGACAGTGGAATCGATTTTAAAAACAAGCAGAAAACTGCACATTTAAGTAGGGCGCAGCCTTAAACGAAAATTATCAAAACACGTCATTAAATGTCATAATGATTTGTTTACCTTAATAAGGTGGTCATTTAACCTTAACCTTTTTAAATGTGATTGAATATAAAAAGCCCATTTGTTATAGGCAACTACTTTGACTTACGCTTTCCAACTCTAGGGTCAAGGATTAATAACCAATTTTCATTTTGCATAACAGTCCCTAACTTTTATGTTATTTTTGTAAATAATTGCAATTTTCCTCTTTTTTCTCCAATGATTTCCAAAATTAAATTTATTATTTTAGTATTCACAGTATTTAAAAGCTAATTTTTGAAATTTTTACAAAAAAATTGAGTTAAGACAAATACCGCACTGCTGTTATAAAACTGTACTTATCTATTAATTATCGAAACAAACTATCTTTCACAATTATAAAAAAAATATTATTTTTTAATAAAAGTAAATAAAAATTAAAAACACTATGTGATAGAAGAGCTTACCTAAATGAAAACAAAAAAATAACGTTTGAGAACAAGTGACAGTATATGAAATTTATATTCTTGTTGTCAATTTTAGTAATTGTAATAATAGTGCGATATATTTAAAATCAGAAAAATCATAAACGTTATAGAAAATCGTGCATACTGTAAATTAAATAAATGCAAGTAATGGTAAAATATTAAAAAATATATAGGTATCTAAATCTAACAAATAAACCAACAAACAAACATACTTTATGAGATTTCCAGATTTTTATTTAAAGATTTTATTTGCTTTTTTCTAACTTTAAAATTAAAAAAAAAAACTCGATACGTTTACTAATATTTATTCGTTTAAAAAAATAATAAAGAAAAAATATTTAAAAATCAATAAGTATCTTAATTTTCACTTCACACCATTAAATAATTAAAAAATACTTACACAGACAGCAAACCGCGCCATTTTTACACCACTACCTAATTTAATTAATACAAAATCACCGTCCGACCGTCAGAATAGACTGTACTCCTCAGTATACTCTGCAGATCTGAAACTGGATCAGCCTATGTCACTTATTTTAAGAAGCAGCATATTTATCATTTAAATATTATCAATTGATTAACATTTAAATGTAGGTATAAAAAATAGTTTAAACATACCGAAAAGTGGAACAGAATCCGTAATTTCAAGGTACGAGTGTATTTAGATGAAGTGTTAGATATTTGCATAATGAATTTAATATTAACAAAGAAGTGAGTTCTAATTCGAGTTCGACTTCTAATTATTCAATAATACGTATTATTCAATTATTTTATAGAAAAGTGGTTTGAAGACAACGACGTCTAGCGAGATGATGTCGTGATTTTAAGTTGTCAAAAACTAACTATAAGAAATGAATTTTAACCGAGTTTGCATGTAACTTAACTTTGTCTAAGAGCTGTAGACTTTTTTTAAAACTAGTGTCAAATATATCATTGAACGTTTTATTTATAGCATTATAGGTTTGTATTTACGTATATTTCACCGTAGCGGCTTAGCTACTGAGCTGATTTTGTGAATGAGTTCACAATCGATTCGTTTTCATAGTCCGGATGACATACATTGGTTTTGTGACGTAATATTAAATTCAATAAGGCAGATATAACTTGCTTAATACGCTGCCCAGTAACACAAATATTCAAAAATATACCGTGTTTGATATTGATTATTCTTGTTAACCCACGTTGTACGGTTTAATAAAACATTGTTTTTTTAATGCTCAAACATAAATTAATTTGTAAATAAATTTTTAAACGAATGTAAATACATGCAGAAATGAAAAATAATGATTCTAAGGAAAAACTAAAACCACCACGATTCAACAATTCAAAACATATAAAATTGCCTTGCTTTAATCCTATAGAAAGTCAAACATTCTAACTATAAATCTGTACAAGAAATACTTAACTATTTCCTTTTTTGACTTACAATACATACAAACTACAATTTCTTCCCTATGTACTTTGTCATAGACTTTATCCTAATCCACATTTCCGTCCTTTTTTAGGTAATCTTATACTACCTATATATTTTTTATTAGTTTTCTCCTTACCACCGTAGTTTTTTTCGCAGTTTACTCACTCATATAATTAAAGAGGTTTTGGTCAGCTCTGAAATGTATTTTGTAAGCAAACAAAGTGAATGAAGCTGCTTCTCGTAGTGGTCAGTAAAATCAACTAAATTTATCAGCAAGTAATGTGATATTGGGTGGGCTTAAACCGATGTCATTAGAAAATTATATCTGCAGCATTATAAGCAACAGAGCTGCAAATAGTTAGAGAGCTGCAAATATTATCCAATTCTGGCAAGGTGTAAAATTAATTTAAATTTTATACAAAAAGTACCGAGATTTGGCTTTTTTTTTTATACCACTAAGGTGGCTAACAAGCAAGGTTTTCTGTAAGGTGGAGGTACTTCCCCAGTTCGGGCCGCTTAATCGAGCAAGTACTTGCAGTGCACTACCTGTCTAAGGACTACAGTCTGGAGTTCTTCAAGATGAAAGTTATTAGACTTCTGAAGGCTCGGCAACGCGCGTAATACCCCTGGTGTTGCAAGCGTCCATAGGCTACGGTGACCGACCGCTTACCATCAGGCGGGCCGTAAGCTTGTTTGCCACCTTAGTGGTATTAAAAAATAATTAAATAAAAAAAAGAAAATCTTGTCAGGGAGCTCATTTTACAACCCAAGCGTTCGCGGGAGGAAATTTCTCTGAAACCGCAATGTACGCGACATTTTCGGTTCTAAAGTACATTGTATAAGCGGTAGAACACACACATGGAGGCAAAGTCTCTCATCAGACTTAAGGATTCGATACGGCAAGTGAGTTTGGGATCGTCGACAATTTTATACTCCATATGGGGCGATTTTATACTTGCGACTTGTAAAGCAGCAACCGCTACCCCACTTGAAGTACTGCCTCGCTCTGTTGAGTACACCTAGTTTTTTGGACGCCAGCTTCAACTTATCTTGTAAATAATCTCGGAACTAAACATCGCTAGAGATGTCAACACTAAGGATCCCAATACTCTAGGAGATGGAGAGGAGAGTGTTCTGGAATTGTGGGACTACAGTGAATGGGTTTTTCTTAGCGGTGAACGCGCAGACTTGTATCTTTGTAGGGTTGAATCGGACCAAGTTTACCCGTCCCCAGTCAAAGACCTTGGACAGTGTGGTCTCGATTTGAGACACAATTTCTTCGCAGTTTTCCTCCACAACGAAACGAGGGATGTTTACACGACCCGTGTAATAAGTGTCTCCAGTACTGTCATCTGAATAGCAATGCATGTTGTTGATGTCCAACATGTCATTGATATGCAGTAGAAAGAGCATAGGAGACAGCACAGAGCCTAGCGGGACACCAGTATTAATGTCCATGCTATCAGAGCAACTACCGTCAACTACAGTTCGTATGCGTCTGCCGGACAAAAAGCTAACCACCCATTTGCACAAACCCTTAACAGTTACCTACTCCAACACCAACCGCAACTTCGATAGAAGACCCCGGTGCCAGACCCGTTCGAATGCCTTCGTTTTGTCCAGGCTACATGCCAATGCCTCCCCTGACTCTAAATGGCTAGTGCCCTTCGCAATCTTCCACAAAAATGGAAATTGCCTAGTATGGTAGGTAAGCGAGAAGAGGCGCGTGCTTCGGGACATAACTCAGGAGCACACAGCTTAAGTATACCGTCTAGCCCACTCGACATATGAACGTCTAGAGAAAGCAACGCCCGCCGGACCTCCCGCTGTTTTATGGAGATTTCTGGCATGATCTTACCGCACCACGGTATAGTAGGTGGTACAGCGCCTTCATCGTTCATATTCGAGTTTGAGGCAAAGAGACTGCCCAGTAGTTCGGCCTTTTCTTTAGAACTATGGGCCAAATCACCATCGGTCTTTCGCAGTGGTGGAAACGACGACTGGCAAAAGTTCCCTTCGGCAGCTTTGGCAAGCGACCAGAAAGCACGACTCCCAGAAGGATACGTCGCAAGTCGCCCACCTATTTTGCCGATGAATTAGAATTTTGCTCTTGCAGTTGCTTTCTTACTGAACCTCGAGGCAGCATTTAATTTGCCTTTTAACTCAGAAATATTCGGATCCTTATTATCCCGAGCCGTGGTCCAAGCCTCATATATATAGCTGTTTATACTCCATCATCTGCAAGGAAATTTACTAATTAAATACCAGTTTATCCATTCGTGTATTTTTGTTTTTTACAATGCTACTAGTTTTTATCAAATCGGACCTTATAAACATTTCTTGTTCGTCTAGAAATCTTTATTAATTAATATTAACTTTGTGTTATGCTTTTTTGTGTAAGAGACCCGTGTTTCAATAATTAACTCTTATAGAATCTTGCAGTTCATTTTTTATACCACTAAGATGGCAAACAGGCTTACGATCCGCCTGATGGTAAGCGGTCACTGCAGCCTATGGACGATTGCAACACCTGGGGCGACACTCGCACGTTGCTAAATTTTGCAAAAATCTAATGACTTCTTTCTTGAAGAACCCCATACTGTAGTTCTTAGAGAAAACCTTGTCAGGGAGCACATTCAGTAACCTAAGTGTTCGCGAGCAGGAAGTTGATCTGATACTGCACTGTACGCGACCATTAAGATTTTAAGGTGTCAGTCAGAATTAATTCCCTTGCGATGGCACTGGTGGAAAGTAGCTGTGGGCATTATTTTGATTAATTTCTCAGAACACATACCATTATACAGAAAAGCAAAGTCTCTCCTCAGACTAAAAGCAAGGTAAGTCCTCTTTCGTAAGTCACAGCTTTTCACAGAATCATAACTTCTACATTTACTCACAGAAATTTGTTAGGTATTTTATGACTAAAGACGATTTTTTAGAAGGCAGTTAGGCAGGCGATTTTTAAACGATAACTTTAGTAAAAAAAAAATGATTCATGAGTTATATGTTATTTACTTAGAACTATATCCGCCATTTCTAAATCTTAGAGCTTATAATAATAATAATAATACGCCCCACTGTTCGTGTACTGACCTGCGCCTGGGCTACCGACCTACATCTTTTTAACCTATGTTTCTTTCACCGATAGGCCAGTAGTTTGAATAAATCAAGTGCTTCAAAACATAAAAGAAAAAAGAATGATTGGTTTACACCAGAATCGAACACCCGCCTGATATATATCTATATATATATACTCCACTTCACTGCGTGGCATTTTTTTTATACCACTAAAGTGGTATTATGACAAAGTCCTTTTAAGACAAAACAAAAACGTTACCTTGTTATTATATAAGAGCTTTTATTACATTTTTATTAGGTGTTTACAATACTAAAATTTATAAATATCCAAGATTTTAACAAATCTACCCAAATATGATTCCATATTCTAACAAATAAGGTGAAAATGTAACTCTATTCTGTTATGTTGGCTCTTAGACTATAACCGGTGACACTAAACCTACATAAAGCGTGTAATAATTTTATGTTTTGACTTTTGACATTTCTGACACGTGTAGGCAGGTACGTTTTAGAGAAGGCTGATATTTTAGGATAAGTCAAAGTAGGTCTTTTATGTACGACATGTGATATTTTCTTTGCTTACGAAATTGTTAGCCTAGAGAGAAAGAGAGAGCCAGAGTTCTGGGGGCCGAGCTTTGAGCTCAGCATGTACCAATGTTTTTTTCCCTAATTTATCAATTACATCGTCCGTTCACACCACTCTATTTTTGGTGAAGGAAAAAATTGCAAGGATAGCTGCAAATGTTTTAGAAAGACCACAATCCGTATTAAGCCTGCCTGATGATGATCAATGACATTTAAGTAAAGATACGGTACCTTCATATTGTTCGTAATCTTTATTTGATCCGCTGTAACTGACATGTACTAACTTTAGCAAATACATAAGTCTTAACAACGAATAAAATATTTAGAGAGTGACATGTGACTGAATCAAATTAAGATAATCGTCTTAATTTTGCTGAGCCTTAGTTTTGCGAGGTAGTACCTCTTTTATACATACACTATCATTGCCTAGTTCCCATATCACCCTTACCCAAGAAGAGGGTGGGGACGTATGAGACTGGTAAGATCATATCTATTTTGCCAACAAAAGTTCGTAGGTTATGTTTGAAGTTTTAAAAAACCGTCCAAGTTCAACTATTTTTGTAAAAATAGAATGTTTTACAAAGTAAATTTAATTACGACTGTCGCGTCGTTAGACAAAAAATATTGTAAAATGCCCAGTTTTGTAAAGCTAACGACGTACACATACTAAATATCTCTATGCTGTATCATACAAATTACAAAATTACGTATTATTATACTATGCTAGCTGATTCCCAATGGTGTTACCCGCACAGATTAACTTTTTTCCTGTACCACACCTGCTATCCCGTCATTATAAACTCAAATCACCTTAGGAAATTATTTTCTAAAAATGAGTTCGGTAGCAAGTACCACACTAGCAACTTCTCTTGAGAATGTATTCCGCGTCTTTAATAAAATCAGTTTTTTAGCTACAGAAAAACAAACCGCTAGACCGATTTTGTTTTAAACTCTTGTCAGATCTGAGTCATGACGTGGCGTATCGATTCATTTGGTCACGAGACAAAATGGTCTATTGGTTCTTGAGATATCGAAGGGCCAAAAAAACCTAATGCTAGCTAGTGTTTAGGACACCACAGACACACACATAGGCATCACTCTAAAAATGAAGTCGCTTATGACCATATTTTGACGTGACAACGTCTTATAAATTGGTTTGCCGGGTGACACTTCAAGAAACTGCGTTACGCTCCGCTCACGTTATGCGCTCACAATGAGAGCGAGTGAGAGGCACGCGCCCGCCTAAGAGCGAGAGAGACAGACATAAAATCATTGTCACGTAAAACTTTCGCCCGTATACCGACTTTACAGGCAACCAGTTTTTTTTCATATTTACTTTCTTTTAAAGGGTAACATTATAAAACATTTTTATCTTACAACGACTGGGGTCTACACCATTGTTATTTCTCACCTCCATAGAAGTTTTCTTTTGTAAATATTTGTCACCACATTTTAATTTTTAAAGAAGTATGTAAGTATTTTAAAAATATTCGTATAATATAAGTAAAATGATGTTGTCCCTTTTTTCCTTTTTAATTTAAGGGGTTGAGGGATGATTTTTTTAAAAACCTAAACATGTATTTTTTTTAATTTGTAGTAGGAAATCTGTGTACTTGTACAATTTTCTGATCTCTAGCATAAAATTAAATTTATAGGAAAACCCATACAAACTTCCATTCCCTCATTTAACGGGTGGGCGTTGATTTCATAAAAATTTTGAAATATGTATTTTATTATTTATAACAAAGAGTCCTTATATCAATTTCAGACCTCTAGTATCAAAATTTTCGGAAGTATAATACAAACTTCCATCCCCTAGTTTAAGGGATTAGAGGATCAAAGTTCCAAGTTTTAGAGTTTTTTTATTGTTCGTATACTAATACTAGCTTACGTACTAAATTTAAGCTTTCGTGGACTTCAAGAAGTACCCTAAGAATTTTTATGATAATCAGTGAGTGAGTGACGAAATCGGGGTTCTTCTAAATCTAAGTTAGTATATTCTAAACCTACTATTTACATCAAATCCCAAGAATTTTGTTTATCTGGTATAATCAAAACAGCAGTTCTGAGGGTTATGAAAGTTATGAGAAAAGGTAGGTAGTGCCCTTGTGCTTCGCTTGGCTCATCTTTGCCAGATCGGATGAAATGGTGAAATACGGGTTGTTTGTACGGAAATTTGTCACTTGTGAAGTAAAATCCCTCAGTGAAGTATTATGTATTTAAACTTTCGGTAGCAATTAAAGATGTAAATACGCGTTTAAGCATTTTTGGACGAAAGTTAGTAAGGGGTTTCCATGACATGAAAGTTCAATCGCGCGGGTAACACCATGGATTAGTGTTATGTAAACCATATATAAAACAAAAACCATGATATCCTTTTGCCTCTTGCTGTACATCATATATACCTATATTATTTATATAATATATAAAAAGAAGGTATAACAGTTTTTAAATTGAATTTCCTCCTAAACTATTAAACTCAGAGACTTAAAATAAAAACAACATTAAGAAAAGTTAAAAAAGATTTTAATAACATAAATTTATTTAACTTTTTTAACATAAATCAAACATAAAAACAAAAAGTAGCCATTTTCACTGAAAGGCAAAAACTTAAAAAACCCTGAAAAAGGGGGTTTGTAGTCTTAAAAATTAAAAATTAACTAAAAATTAAGTGTTGCCTCCTCTGGCTCTGATTACAGCTCCGAGTCTGTTTGGCATACTAAAGACAAGGTTTCGGAGACGATGTTAGGGGAAATTCTCCCATTCTTCCATCAGGGCCTGTTTAAGATCATTGAGGGTGACACGAGGTCTTCTGCGTCGTCTGACCTGTCTTCCGAGCTCATCCGAAGCGTGTTCGATCGGGTTCAGGTCAGGACTTCTTGATGGCCAGGCCATCAAGTTGATACCAACATTCTTAACGTACTTTTGTACCACCTGAGCGGTGTATGGCCGGGCGTTATCTTGCATTAGAATTGATTCATCACCCATATTTACCAGATATGGTCCTGCATACTCATTAAGGATCTCATGAGCATATCTCTCCACGGTCAGAGTGCCATTTCTATGGCCACTAACTGTGTGCGACATTCAGAAGAGATACCAGCCCATACGTGTACAGAGCCCCCGCCGTATTGGACTCTTTTTACAAAGCAGGCTTGAGCGTATCGCTCACCAGGCCGCCTGTAGAATTTTAGCCTTCCGTCATGAGTAAATAATGAGAAACGTGACTCATCCGTAAACAAGGCTTTTGCCCATTCTTCTTCACGCCACAGTACGTGGTCACGAGCATACCTCAATCTGTTAACCCGATGCCCTGCCTCAAGTTTGGAACCATTTGCTTGAAAACAGGCATGATAATTAATGTTTACGTGTTGAAGATACCTTGGCTTATGTATTAAATGTAAATTATCAAAAATCAAATGCGAAAACAAAAGCAGAAAGCTAAAAGTAAAAAATTACAGCATTTGAAAAGCGAGCTTTTTTCTTTCTAGTTTATTTTTTTTAGCCATCATTTAAAAGGAGGTGGTCAAAAAGGAGTTTTTATATAATAAAAAACTGGTTGCCTGTAAAGTCGGTATACGGGCGAAAGTTTTACGTGACAATGATTTTATGTCTGTCTCTCTCGCTCTTAGGCGGGCGCGTGCCTCTCACTCGCTCTCATTGTGAGCGCATAACGTGAGCGGAGCGTAACGCAGTTTCTTGAAGTGTCACCCGGCAAACCAATTTATAAGACGTTGTCACGTCAAAACTAAAATTTCTACATGATGCTTTTATTTCAAGTTTCTAATTTTAATAGTACATAAGTAATCGTCACATTTATGAGTGTTATACCTTCTTTTGCAGACCAGTGTATCTGAATATAAATTAATTTTTAAACAAAATAATTTTTGATAAGCCTACGGAAATTAAGTTAATATTTATTTCTTTGCTACACTTTAAAATTTAAATGTCAAGTTTGAAATAGAAATGTTTAATCCGGATCTCAATAAAATGTACCAAAAGGTCAAGTCTCCTATTTAAAATAATTTCTGACACATCAGATTGTTAGGTCACTTTTATTACCGATGCGCATTTTTACTCGATTTAGCACCACACCTAGTTAATTCATATGTACATACTTGCCCACAGTTACGGATATTGTTTTTTGGATGTTGGATACTAGTATTATGAATAACAATCGATTTTGCTTGTGCGTCTGTTTGTGATAGCTATGTTTAAGAAGTTTAAGCCGAAATTGGGCACTACAATAACTATCGTCTGCTTAGTTTTGAATGCAGTCTATCCTCAAATTTTTACCGTTAATCAATGATTCTTTCATTGAGCCGTGTTTGCGATATAAAAAATTGTCTCACACCTGTCAACTGTGAACCGTCGATACTTTTATGTATGCAGCAGGTAGAAGAGAGACCCAAAAATAAAAAGAGATGAAAAGTTCGCCATGACATAGGTAGATAGGATCCGTTTTGACCCGCCAATAGGCACGTCATCAAGTTCTTTATATAAAAAATGTACCTAGGGACCGAGCTTTGCTCGTTTCTTCTAACAACGCCATCTATTGTCAAGTAGCTTTAGTGTTGCTGTGTCGGTAAAAATAATAGTATTACCTACTACTCGCCTATTATTACCTACTACTACTACTGTAAGGAAGAGACATATTTTTCAGTTTACCATTACCTTAAACAAGGATAAAATGACGTTAATGACGACGAGAATGAAACCTAGCTCGATCGATTTATGTCCCCGAAACCCCCTGCATACAAAATTTCATTAAAATCGTTCCAGCCGTTCCTGAGATTCAGATTATATATTAAAATACTTATATACATATATACAAGAATTGCTCGTTTAAACGTATTATATACTAAGCAAAGCCACTGGCGAATGTGAGGCGAAAACCTGAGACCTTCAGCCTTAATCGTCTCATTATTTTTACGATGGCGTCAAAACATATTTTTCTTTCTAAAATTTATTAGTAACATTGAGGTAATTCTAATAATTATAATTTATTTTGACAAAAACAATTAGAAGATATGCAATAAATTATGTTTATAACACGTCATACTGGTACCGGTAGTAATTAAAACAGGACTTAGGTCAAGGAAAATGGTTTCTCTCTTATATGAAAATAATACAAATACTCATAAGAGATAAATATTAACACATTTCACATACAATAAACATGTGTACCTCCCTACATAAAAACATACATTTTTATATCTGTTAAGTATATTACTTATTTTTCTATTTTCAAATGAATAATAACATGTGTTCAAAACAATTACATAAATCATCATCATTTGTACGGTATTTTTTGAAGTGAAAACTTCTTTAGCGGCGCTGTGCACTTTTTTTGTGATGGGTAAAAACTGTTAAACTCGCGTCAGGTCACGTGTCCTGATCGAAAATTCGTAAGATGTCACTGTCACGTGACCTTTATTTACATTAGGTTAGTTTTTATTTTTAGTTTATGGCGATTATGAGTAGTACAGGGAGGTTGGATATGGGATTTTAATTCTATGACAGATTGAGCTGTCAAATATACAGTGCAACCCGTTTTTTTTTTATAATATTTCCTATCTCCGAAGACGCAGGAATTTATTAAATTATAAGAGTTTTGTTACAAGATAAGTGAAGAGGATTTAGAACAATAATATTCATCGTTATTTGTTTATAAGAAACTAAAAATAAGCAGTTATTCACTGCAAGTAAGTGAATACCTTGTCCTAAGGATGGATCTGCTTTGCAGTCAGACATTCTAGCAGCATTGCCGTCACCGAAAGCATTTTGCACAAAATAATAATCCCCTGAGGGGGTAAACTGGGAGTTGGAGGTTTGTGTGGAAATCCTTTATTTTAATAAAATTTAAATGGTATTTGATCTTTAATAACAACAGCTAACAAAGGTTAACATTATGAACGTTTTGATAAATCATTGCCTATAACGGGGGTCAATTTAGAATGGAATCTTTTATTTTGAAAGCTAAATGCATACAAGTTGGTTTGGGCCTTTAAACTGTGTTACATAAAATACTCTTAGCTGTTAATCAACATTTTGCTACTTCAAAAGTTTTATTATCAAATTTCACTATGCTATTCTCCATGTTATTATACCTATTATTTATATAAAATATAAAATGTTATTATATAAAATGTTTTAAATTTTAGCATTTTTTAAGGAAAATATTTCTTGCGCTTTGGCTTTTACGTATAATTATAAATCACTTTTTTTTTTTTTTAAATACTAGTAAGGTGGCAAACAAGCTTACGGTCCACCTGACAGCCGGCATCACACGTGCGTAAGGGAGCTCATTCCACATCCTTAACGTTCGCGGGAGGAAGTTTCTCTGAAACGGCACTGTACGTTTTTTTTTTTACTGTTTCCCATCGGTAGGCAAGGATCAAAGATTACCACTTGCTTAAAAACCGTTATACTTCTTTTGCTTCATCTACATGCATCAATGCTTCCATACACGTTCAACGGTCTTGACCTCACTTTTCTAAGAACGTACCTAATTTGATCGAGATACCCTTACCGAAGTCAACCTCAACGGCCTCCTTTTTATAATTTTAACGTCATGATTTTGTTTTGTGCTTCTACTTTAACACATCTTTCTTTGTCATCGTTACCACAGTTTTTTTCACACCGTGACGCTTCCGTATTACACTATTCTTATTGGTTCCACATTCATGATTCGTTTGCCATACCCAACATTCAGTTCCATACATCAGTGTTGGAACTAACTTACTCTATATGAACAGCTATGTCTCTCTTTCCAGACAGATTTCTGACTGCTCATAAAGGCTTGCAGCAACCCGTTGACCTGATTTCCCGCATTCACTCTTCTTCCAATGGCACTCTCAAACTTTCCGCTTCTTGTGAACAAAAATCCTCAGTATATACAAATTCTCACGATTTTACTTTAGTTCCTTGCACAATAACGTTGAATTCCGTTACAGTTTCATTGCTTGCAAGAACCATACCTTTCTTATTATTTACCTTTACGATGATTCCTACTTAATTTTTTGTTACTCTGTTTTTTGCTAGTGCAAGAATGACCTGGTTATCGGCATAGGGAGCTAGTTCTTTGAAACTACACTGGACGCGACCATTCAGGTTCTCCAGTGTAAGAATCAATTCCCTGCCGATGGCGAGCGGTGCGATGGTAAAAGTTGGGTATCATTTTGAACAATTTATCAAAACACATCTCATTGTAAAAGTGGTAGAATACAAACAGGGCGGCAAAGTCTCAAGGCAAATGAATTTGGGATCTTCGACAATTCACACAGCCCTTAGTTGAACCGAGTCAAAATTGCCAAGCTGGTATCCGGGTACACCCGGTCAAAGATGGCAGAAGTACTTCATATAGGGCCGGACTTGCGACTTGTAAAGCAGCAACTTTTGCCCCGAGGTGTAGTACTGCTTCGCTCTGTTGATTAAACCAAGTTTTTATACGCCCGGTTCACCTTGTCTTGCAAATGATTTTGGAATTGAACATTGCTGGAGACGTCAACACCAAGGATTCCAATGCTCTTGGAGATGGAGAGGGGAGTGTTCTGGAATTGTGGGACCACAGTGAATTGGGTGAACGCGCAGACTTGTGTCTTCGTAGGGTTGAATCGGACCAACTTTTCTTATCCCCAGTCAGAGAGAGACCTTTGACAGAGTGGACACAAGTTTTCAACGCTTTTACTTTACAACGGAACGGGGTATGTTTGCATAGCAATTTTGTTAATGTTCAACATGTCATTGATATGCAGTAGAAACAGCGCAGGAGACAACAAAGTCCCTTTCGGGACACCAGCATTCAGGTACATGCTATCAGAGCAAGTCAACTACGGCTCGTATGCGTCTGCCGGACAAAAAGCTAGCCACCTATTTGCATAAACCCTCGGGCACTCTGTAAGATGGCAACTTCGATAGAAGATCTCGGAGCCCGACCCGATCGAACGCCTTCGCTATTTCCAGGCTACACGCCAATGCCTACCCCTGACTCTCAATAGGTAGTGCCCATCGGTATGTGAGATACACTAGAAGGTCGTGGCGAAAGCCATATTGACGGTCGCTGACTAGGTCGTGTTTTTCTAGCTATTTTAGAATCTGTGTGTTGACGATACGCTCCACCACCTTGGAGAGGAGAGAAGTAATAGAGACTAATGGAGTAATAGTTGTTTTATTTATACAAGCACCACTGGCGCTTATTTATCCTATAAACAAGTAAAATAAAAGGCCAGGGACTTTTATACACCATATGGTTTTTTATTTATTTTTAGCCCTGGTTACATTTAACAAAAAATCATTATTAAAATATGTTAGTTATTTAATATGACAATGCCTTACAGCAGCTATCAATCATTGTATATAATGTGCAATAATGCCATCCATAAGTGTACAGCTTGTATCAAAATGGTCCAGAGTTCATTGGTGGTCTATTAACCTTATTCAATTGATCTGACTAGAACTATATTATAAATAAAATTTACGACGTGTTTTTTGCGGAGTAAGGTATTGACTGAGTGATGAATTCTACATGTTTTAATTTACTATGAACTCCTCAATACTGTGGCTTATTGTGAGAGGCTTTTGACTCGCATATCAATAAAATATCCAAATGATCTCATTTTCTTTATGAATGTGTTACATATCAAATTGGCCTCTAGGCATCAATGAAAAAAATGGTTGGACCATTCAGTTGTTAAAATTGGCCAATAGGAAAAGGCTATTATGCATATTGCATCATTTAAAAAATTGACTATTAAATTTCACAAACTCACTCATTTTTTTAAGGGTTCGGTACCTTAATAGAAAAAATTGAATAGGTTGACCTATATACTAATATTGAGGTTAACGTTACTTGAAGACATTGACCAGGATTCCTTCATACATTGTTGCAATACTTAATCTAATAAGATTCCTATTTTAATGCAATTGCGTCATTTTAAACGTTTTCCTACATCTAAGGGTACTGCACCTATGACAATTAAACAAATTATTAATACAATATTTACTTCCTATAATTCACAATCACCGAGCTGCCAAATTAATTCCTTGACTCACTTATAACTGTGCATATGTGTGCCTTGTGTGAGTTTCTGTCTCTTATCTTATATTGCGTTTAGATCAACGGAATAAATCTATAAAAATTAACAGCACCCTAGTGGACACTAAAAAAATTCTCGTAACACTTCTGTCGAATACGCGCATGCTATTATAGAGTTTAACCCACACAAATAATTGATTTTCTTGTTAAAAAGTTTTATGTTTTAATTTTTTGCGGGTAGGGTTGCAAAAATGCATTTCTTTTATCAATATTTTTTTAGAAGCAGGCACATAAATAAACAAAACAGGTTTCTTTTACTTCATCCAAATATGTATAACGTAACATTCTTATATCCCCAATCTTATTCTAGATTCTACGATCAAATCTAAGTTATTACTATTTGGAAATAAGCTGTTTTAGTTAGAGAGCCCGTGGCTAGACGACTTACTGTATTTTATAAAACCCTATATTTTCGTAATTTGCTTTCCTGTACCTACCGTACACACAAATACACACACAACAAAATAGAAGCTCGTTATTCTGAACTTGGGTTCTTATAGAAATATTTACACCTTTCAAACAGGTGTAAAAATTTTGTGTAAACTTATGTCATAGTATTAAGGTTTAAAGTTTTATATTTTTAAAGAATTTATTATTTTCATTGACAAATACAATAGTAGATAGCTTGGCCGGTTTCAAGGTCACGGCAGACATCTTTGGAAATATCTAAAAAAAATGATAAATTACATTTTTTTATAAATGCTGAAATTAACATTTCATATTGTACGCCTATAGTTTTAAACCTTTAAACAATCTCACTTACTCGTATGGAATGACTAGCTAAGGTGGCAAATAAGCTTGTGGTCCGCCTAATGGTAAGTGGTCACCGCAGCTTATGGATGCTTGAAACACCCGCACGTTGCCGACCCTTCAAAAATATAATAGCTTCATTCTTTCTCGCAGATGTTTCATTGTTCAGAATAACATGTCAGGTATATAACCTAATAACGAATAGTAGTCGTTCCATATGAGTGAGAGAGATTGTATAAATGTCTGTCGTGTTGGTTAGAGGCGCACAATATTATAATTAATATTATATGGAAATTTCAGCTTTTATTAAAAAAAATATTTTTTTTTGATTTTTTCTAACAAGATCTGCTGTTAAAACCAGCCAAGCTGTCTGCCAATATTTTACAATTATAATAATAAATGACTTCAAAATATTAAACTTTAACCTCTATACTATAAGTTGGCATAAAATTGTAATACTTGTGTGACTCTTTAAGAACCCAAGTTCGGACTAACATTCGCTCGGCTACGGGCTCTAAATACTTCATTTCTACAAAAAAAAACATAAGCACGACTAACTCATATATCGTGTCTTGTCTCACCTTTTACAGTGAAATAACATACAGTGTCAGACTTATGTGTCTTATAACAGTTACCATAAGCCAATAAAATTGTGCAAAGCCTGGAGCCAAAAAAACACAATTTTTGAAATAAAATAATTGAAAATAAATAAAACGAAACAGGTTCTTAAAGATATTTCGACATTTAACTGTCGTAACCAATGCTTACAAAATTAAATAAAGTTATTATAATGCATATAATTAACACATTTTATCAACAATTTATAATGACAGTTATGTTGATGTGAAATGTATGTGTTTATTTTGAATGACAGATGATGCGATATGTAGTACATGCGTATAAGAAATTAACCTAAGAAGTTCTATTTTAAATTTATGTTTTTTTTTTTATTTAATGTTCTTATTCAGTCCCGTATTAAAGTAGGCACCGACTTAAATACAGGCACTTTCCCAAGTCATTGAAGAAATAGAAGAAATCGGGGAATTGAAAAAATTTGATTACTTTTAAAAAAAAATTACCATGGAAACGCGCATGGGTGGTATCAGGTAGATTTGAGCTGATAATGGAATCTTCATTAGAATCTGCATTAACTTTTATTATTTACATTTAAAAGACAATATCTCAAGTTTCGTTAAAAAGTGGTAGGAAATTAGAAGAATAAACTATACTCCATTTTACATAACATGGTGCGGGAGATACGAAAGTTTAATTAATTGTAGCTCCTGGTGACTAGGAAGTTAAAATGTTTTTAATATTCATGATTTATTTAATAATATACAATTATATTCTATTGTCAGAAACAAAAATACTACGCACCATGCTACGTGAAATGATATATTCCTGAGAAGAATTGGATAGTGATTATAAAAATAAACGTTCTTTTCCAAGATACCAAAGTGTCTTGCAAATCTTTTTTTTAAAACTTTTCTAATTTGCAAATTTCATCTAGACCTTGGAGTGTGTTTTTAGTGCGCAACATTCAATTCTAATTTTGATTTTTCTTTGTTTCAATTCTTATTGTGATATACTTTTCTTCATTCAATACTTCCTGACTTGTTATACACTTTTTACTATGCTTTCTGTAACTTTCTTTAGATTTTAGCTTTTCGTGGTGCCGTTTCCAAATTAATAGTTCGTTAGTTCTATTCAATGCAGCATTTTAAAATAAAACTACTTGTTGCCGTGGCTTCATTAATTAGGCACATTGGTAATTAATATATGTTTATACGTTGTTACATAATAAAGATAAACAATGTTAGTGTCGTGGGTCATTGATGACGTCATCGTATGATACTTTTTTTTTTTTTTACCATCGTGTCTGCGTAAGCTTTTTCTTAGGATATACATTGTTGTCACAAAGTTCTGCCAGAGCTAGAGGAAGAGGAAAAGGTAGGTTGTACGTGGCGTCACACTTTTGGTCACTCGCCATCATACAGTAGGTAAGTAAGATCTTTTCCTGTCTGTCAAGAGATACAAGAGAAATCGACTAAAATTCACAAATAAAAGAATAACTTTCTATTTTACAAGCATGACTAATACAGGAAGTGAATATAAGAAAATCATAACATTTAGTTTTGTACAGATCCAAGATAATAGTTCGTCGATGAAACGTGTTTTATATTTCGCAACAGTTTATTTGAATAACTTATTCAGAACATAAGACACTTTATACAGAATTAATCTCACATTATGGTCTAATACCAAATCGAGTCTAGCGTCACCGTCGTAATTGTCGTCAGCGAGTTTAATTATAAATAAATGTTTTTGGACATTACACACAGCGCCGTCTGGCCCCAAAGTAAGCAAAGCTTGTGTTATAGATACCAGACAACGGATACAGATACATATATGTAACTTTTCTTTTTTTTGGAGTTTACTCCTTAAGAATCGATTTGCATATATAAGGAGCCCGGTATGAGAAAAATGTGAGGAGTAAAATCTATCGATGAATGACCTCGTTACGTTTTTGGTGCGCATCCTATGTCGCGCAACTTTCTAATTTGGTTGTGAGTGTAGGGTATAGGGACATGTGCATAGGGTATACTGCAAAGCGACTATACCTATATGTTTAGTATAATTACATAATTTATCAACATTCTTAATGATATATTTATGCACATCTGAAATTGACTATTGTAAAAAGTTTAATGTAAAATATTTCGTCGATTAGTTATAATAAATGTATATGAAATGAATAAATATATATTTATATATGTATATTATTTTCATTAATTTGTTAATTTACCCTTTCATGCAGTATCAATCTTTTTTAAGTTAAATAAACTCTTTTTGCGTCTGGTTAGACTATCGAACTTAAGGAGTAAACTCCAGTCGTGCGTCGGAGCTGACACACACAATTTCTTTTTTTTTGTAAATACATACATATTATACATAAATACACCCAGACTCAAGACAAACACAAATGTTTTTTAACACATAAATGTTTGTCCAATGCGGGCATCGAACCCACACCCTGTGCGCAGCAGTCGGCCACACTACCAACTAGGTTGCGAGGGAGTCACTACCAACTAGGCTGCGAGGGAGTCATTGATATGATTCTTCGGCAATGATAAAATCTTATTTTCTCAACCATGCTACTATATGCGACCATATCTTGCACAAGCTTCTTTGGGATAAATTGTACTTGCAGTACAGTATCAGAGAGCGGCCCGCAATGTTTTAGGCGTTTGCTCAAGTGGTCGAACGGACCAACGTGGGTGGTCCTTCTCTATCGATAGTCCGATAGTTCAGCTATATTGGCTTCCGCTTCCTGACTCAAACGCAGCTGCTTGCTGTATATTACGAGTATATGACATGACCAAACAACTTGGACAGACGAACTGATTAGAGACGCATGAAGGCGATGGGTGCAGATATGGGTGAGGCCGACTTTCAGTAGTAGTGACGACAACGCGCCATATTATTTATTTTGATTAGAAAAGAAAAAAAGCAAAAATTAAAGATTAGTTTCGCTGTCTTTATCACGGATATCCTGTAATCAAACTAAGATATTAATAAAACGTGTTTGTATCCTTTTAGATAACTTTCGAGACAATTTAAATGTTTTACTATCCTTTGACAGAATAATTGCGAAAACTTATAGCATACCTAGGTGTGATAAAACCTTTTTAAATATTGAGTTTAATTTTGCCGCTTGGCTTTGGCAGACAACGATGAGATACGGTTTAAAGGAGTGAGCAGCGAATTTCTTTTGAAATTACCACGTTGGAACCCTGGATCAGAATTAAAAGTATTATATGTTCTTTACTTTCCCTTCATCTATCCCTGTGCCAAATATCAGATAATACCTTTGCTTCGTTAAATGGAAGAGTGCATTCTTTCTTTCGACTTTACAAATATTGATATTTTCTACTAAAAATTTATGTTATTCATAACTAAATATAGCCTATCTGAAATCTACCCTGAAAGTTCAGCTTAAATATCGGTATAAGGTTTTTTGAAACCACTAAATACCTTCGAAAGCTATCTCCTACATCCAAACCTACAAATTATACCTCTTCATAATACTAAAGTCGATTGCTCGTATTTTTTTTTAAGTGCATAACATTAATACCTTATTACACAACACCGCAGTACTACTCTACTTTATGATTAGTTACTATCTTTACTTGCCGAAAAGTAAAGTTTCCTGCCAAGGTTTGCTCTAAGAACTACAGTATGGGGTTCTTCAAGAAAGAAGTTATTGGATTTTTGAGGAGTCGGCAACCCGTAAGTACGTAAGTAAGTAACACCCCTGGTGTTACAAGCGTCCATAGGCTACGGTGACCACTTACCATCAGGCGGACCGTAAGCTTGTTTGCCACCTTAGTCGTATAAGAAAAAACTTGTATGCTAGAATTATGTCAAAATATATTCATCCTTGTCAGCCTTATAATGTCCCCACTGTTGAAGCACGACCTACCCTCACCGAGGGTACACGCCCAGTGCGAATTTTGGACTTTACATAAGTCTACGTTGACACAAAGTTTGGAATAAATAATACATAATATATATTATACTAACTAATTTATAATTCTTTATTTTTACAGACTTAAATTTCAATAAAAGTTGTCCCTGTTAATATATGTATATTATATTTAAACATAACTATACATAAATATGTATATATAGAAATGAGTCTGGCTAAGTTCAAGGTTTATAATTCAGTTCGTAGTCGTTTTCATAAAGGTTGTTCTTAAATATCATTCTTTAATTAAATATGTTTTGCAGCTAATGTCATCAAAAAGGCAGCATAATTTAATCATAACCTTATGATTCATTCATATGGCAAAAGTAAAAAAAGGGTACGCTTTCATGACATTGGCCATTTGACTAAGTAATAAATTAATCTAAATAAAACAGATAAATGTGACGCCCCGTTTCAGATACCAGCTATTTAGTGTATTTTAATTAAATAGCTTATCCCATCTTTTCAATTAACAGTAAGTGGTCTTGTAATCTGTCTTATGTTCTAAGGGGCAGGTTTTTTCAACACGGCGTGAATCAGTGAGTCTTTTTCTAGTTCTTTGTTAAGTGCACTATTTTTGAGTTCCACAGGCTTTTCAGTAAAGGAAAACATCATGATAATAAACCATACGTAGATTCGTAGGTGAAGTTCAAACTCCGGCACTGGTACGTCATAGAATTACCAAGATGAGTGTTGGCCGTTTGGACGTTTATAAAAAAGTGATACATAATTTTATATCAACCCAACCCCCAACCCAACCCATGTAGACAATTCAGGAGTTTGAAAAGTACAACATCGTCATCGTTGAGATAAAAAGTGCTTAAGAATTCAAAAGTCTCAATATCGCCATGGTGACTAACAAGCTCACGGTCCGTCTTATGTTAAGTAGTTATCACAGCCTATGAACTTTTGCGACACTATCTGCATAATATTTTGGAGTTTTGGCTGTACCTTAAAAAATTTTCGATATCAGGAAACTTACTATAATTTTTATGATGGTTTTAGTGCACTTGATGCAAGAAAAATCAAGGTACTTTTAAGTATGATACAATAGTTAAACTCAGATGCAGTAATAGGATTGATTGATATATACTTAGTTAGCCTATAACTGTGTGGTTATTTAGTAAATAAATAGATATGGCATATAGACAGACATTAACTTTTAACTAAATTCCTCTTTTTTTACTTTTTTCGAAAAGCGAATACAAGGGGAATTGCCTTGATCTACTGTGCTATTTATTAGTTTTTAAGTTTTGTGCTTTTTCCCGGAAGTCTACCCGAGCTAAATTCGGTTATCGGCATCCTACGTTATTCCTGCGGGAAGTTTTGAATGTCTCGGGATAAAGAGTATGTCCTCCTTCATCTTTTCGAAAATCCCCTGTGCCCAATTTCAGTTCAATTGGATGCTGCATGAGCGACGACTCGTACTGAGTGCAAGAAAAAAAACAAACGGACTTACTTTTGCATTTATAATACTACTAGTAATATGTTTTTTTTTATTGTACGGGAGACCTCCAAGTTTTAATTTTTTTTTTATAAATATACATATATTCGTGAAAATATTTATACGTATATTATACATACCTGCTTACTACTTAGTCAGCACAGAAACAGCTGTAAATTCTTAAGTCAGTGGTCGTTGCTAATACAATGTAGTTTCATTGACCTACTGACCTGTTTACGTTGATAAGCATAATTATTTTACACTACACATGCTCTGAAAGAACCTTCATGCATAGTCAAAAATAGGATTGAAAGTACGTGTTTGCAGATATTATAACTTTCTTGCCCGTTTAGAGGGAAGAACGTAAAATTTAAAAAAGCACTTTCTATTTAAAAGCTGACGAAACAATAAAATAACTTCTTTTTATTTGTTACAGTGCCATCTGTGATTATAAAAACGAACCAATTTCACTTTGAAAATTAACTCACTATTTATAAACAACAAAAAACATAACCATAGCTTGTAATTATTCGGTACAGCGCCATCTATGTTTATAAAAGTGAATTAATATTTTTTAAGTAAATTAAAACTTTAATTAATTATATTTTATTATCCTCGCATTTGTAGTGTAAAGCACTATGTTTCACTCGGGATGAAAGACGATTCCCACCTCGTGTGTTTTAAGGCCCTCAGCTGCGCTTCGGGCCTCGAACTACACCCTCGTCGGTTATCAGCCACTTTCACCCCTTGGTGAACAATGTACTATTTCAGTATAACAAAAATAAAAGCGGCATTTTGTTGACAGGATTGAAAGCTATGACATCGTATAGGCATTGAAATCTTTATGTTCACCAAATGTTAGCAAACAATATGGCCATGCATCTACTGCTTTACCTCCCCAGAATGTGAAGCCATTTCGTTAAAATTCGCACTCGTAACGACACCATAGCATAGAGCACATTTATTTTTGTTAAACAGAATGAACGAATGTGCGCATAGAAATGCATTCAATGTATATGATGTTTATCACGAAAACGCCTCTAAATAGGTATACTCTTCTAACTTGTGCTGACCTCAATATTTCTACAGATAATCTGTAATAATAAATTTACAGTAACATTATGCATATGCATTGCTAATAAGTGTTGCCTCAAGTTTGGACGAATTATAAACATTTAAATAGATTATTTTGAACATTTGAATATTTTAATATACAGACGTTACTTCCTTTTAATTATAAATACGAATCTAATTTCACACTTTACTCAACCTTCAACAATCCAATCCGTATTAATAAACAAAAAAAATACAATATATTTGTATACAAAAAAATAAAATATACAAAAAATCTGTTAAACAATTTTTATTTTTTATATAGGCTCACTCATTCACTTGACCTAACGAAGCTGAATTTTGGAATGTAAATTATTTATGAGTAAAGAATAATCAATAACTCTTATTTCAAACATTTTAATCCACGGACGCTTACAGTTTTACTTACTTATCTATATTTAAACTTTAGCAATTTGATGATCGGTCGGGAATTTTGACTTGATATATTTTGTAAACTGTATTAGATACAAATTTGTAATTAAGTGGTAGAGATAAGTTCGGTTACTATTCTTAGTTCCTTAAATTTCACAATTCTAGCTTCATGCACGATGACAATATACGGGGTAAGCCCCTGCTGGTGCTGTGAGTTGCTACAAGGAAGGGATGTCATAGAGATTTGCTCAACTTGGCTTTGGGCCACTACCGTGCCCCCAGATGTTACAGCTGCTACCTGTGTTGTTTGCTTACATGCTCATTTTTTTTTTCCTTTTTTTTTTGTATGACTACTGCAGTTGGCTGATGCAGCCATTACTGCTCCACCGGGCTTTTGGGGCGAGACTCTGAAGGAGCCCTGCGGGAGGAGCCTTGGCATTGGTTTTCGCTCTTGGGATCATCCCTTTGAGCGGCGTGAGCCTCGAACCCGAAGGTGAGTCAGCACCAGGAGGGGAGTGTTCCATTACGCGGTTGCGATTGCGAGTGAGTGGGGGCGAGAAGGCTACAAGGGAGGTGGTCGAGAATAGTCTAGTTATCCGAATAGCGAGGTCGTCGTCAGGGGCCTTTAGTACGTGCCGGGGTCGGTCGGGGGGTGGTAGCTTGTGGATTGCACAATAAATCGGTTCGATTCTCTCTTTTTCCAACTCTCCTTTCACAGCTTGACCCAAAGGACACCCTGAAACGCTTCCAATTTGGACAGGATTGCTAATTACTCTAGATACTTAAATGCTCGGTTTTGTGTTTAATTTACCGGTTTCCTTTTCAAATTTACTGATTTTTTATTTTTATGTCTTTATTTTATCAGTTTATTTTGATTTTAATTTAGATTATTTATGAAGTCAAACATATGATTAATAGTTTATATGTAAAGTCCTATGTCTGATTTGTTAAAGGTTTGATATTCGGTGCTGAGGTCAAAGATATATTATAAGTACTGCGATAGATTTTTTATTTCAAGGGCGGATCGAGAAAATGTGGTTGAAAATACATATGCAGGGTAAAAACGTTTAGTCACTCACGCGATTATTCCTAAGCTATTCCCGATATCGATATACTGATTATTGATCCTAAAAGTGCTTCACGAGCTCTAGCCAATGGTTTCAATAATGGTGTATAACATAAGCTGGATCTATCCGAAAATTTAATGTTTTCAACTTCTATAATTTTAGTATACCGACATGGCGCTCATCGCCCTAATAACTTAGCAAGTTTAACATCCAATAAACGTAAATTATTTCCGTAAATAATTTTAAAATGTACATAATTTACGAGCTATAATTTTTATTTAATTACATTTTTAACAGTTTTTTTAATAATATTCGAAGTGGCGTACTCCATTTTCTGTGCATTTTCTCGCTCTATTCACTGTCTCTCTATGAACGTTTCGTAGCATCGCTGGAATAATCATCCCTATAGCATGTCTTTTTATATTTCTACTGCATATATATATATATATATATATCGTGTGCTGTAGACCGGTCTTTAAGTAACCTCAAAGGAAAAATCACACAAGCCATGTAGCCATACTAAATGTATGGAAGCTGAAAACATCAGATTTTTGGATAGATCCAGTTTATTTTATAAATCATTATTGATGCCATTGGATTAAGTCTTATGTTTAATTTATTAGCATTAGAACGACGGAGTTTTAAGTTTTGATCTATTTTTATACTGCATGTAATATTGATAAGTTAATAATATTTTAAGATTTTTACGTTAGATATGGATTAAAATTATTGAAATTTGTTATGAAAGTTCTGTGTTTTTCGATGTTGGGTGCATAAAATTTTGTATTGTGGTTAAAGAACCTAATCTTAACTGGTGTTCGTGTTCGTACAAACGTAAATATTTTTGCTATTGTGTTGTCGCGACGGTGCATCCATTGACCTGATTTCTGATAATGAGCTGTTAGGGCATACGTAGAATACTTTTATCCCGATCGAGAGTTCCCATAGGAATAATCTTTTCTATGCTTTACACAGCAGCGTATTATAATTATTTCTTTATGTACCAAAACAGCAAAACCATATTCCGATGTTTGATAAAGGAACTGTTAAGGGGATTATAAGAACCTAGAATACTTTTTAACCTAGAATACAACGTGGTGCTTTCTCTTTATTTGGCAAAAGTGCTTTAAAAATTAAACAATATACTTTTCATGACAGTAATGCAATGGAGAGGAATCACAAGGAGCTGAACAAATTCTGCGCAGGCGAAGCTGCAGGAGAACGCTATTAAAACATAGAGTATCTTAAATCCTGGAACATGTAAAAGTTTCCGCAGGAATTGCTATACCCGAAATTATATAGCTTCAGCTAGAGCTTGCTATAGCAAACTGCTTACTCTCTTATCGAAGCGTTGGTGTAGAATTCCGTCCATAACCTAATCTAGCACGCATGGTGCCGAAGGCAAAATTTAATATAATACAATAATGAACGACGTTTTTTTGTATATGTATAAGATTAATGTTATTCTAGTTATAACATTAAAATAAACCAAAATCAAAATATAATAATTTATTAGTAAAATATCATAAATTATGTAAATCTAATGACTATTTATTTAGGCAAATGATCTCCAATAGGTACAAAGCCGTTTTTACCAGCAGTATATTCTACTCTGTATGTGACACCATCTTCACCGACGTATTCGTAGAATCCTCTTACTTCAATACCTTCATCATCGGTGCCAGCGTTCTCAATTTGACCATTTTCTTCAGCTTGAATCCTGTTTTCAGTTTCGTATGAGTAATGGTATCCATCAGGAATCACATCACTTTCTTGGCGCACAATTGCATAATTTTGTCCTTCACCGGTGACAGTGATAACTGGTGGTCTGGTTGGAGCTGGAGAAGTACTAACAAATGTACTCACAGCAGGTTTACGATATCCTTGGTTTTGACTAAAAAAACGCAAGATTTAGTTCCTTTTTTAAGTAATAAGAAAAAATATCTGAAACAAGCTTATTTTAAAATTTTTACTCAAAATTTATTTCAGATACTTCAATATTTCAATTAGATGATTTTATGTAACACTTGTCAAGCAAGAAAAAAAAGTAAGAAGTTAAGGAGTTTGGTAGTATGCAAGCTAGCCTGACTGCATATTTAGATCAAAATTACCGTATTATTCAATTATTATCAAATAACGAATGTGTCACAAAGGCAAAAAAAACAGTCAGTCATGACATAGTAAGGGACAGTTGCAAAACCACATTTAACAATTTTTTTTTATTGTTTACCGTTCTGTTACGGAACCCAAATAACTATTTTTGTGGATATTATTTTAGGGGTGTATAGCAGCTTACTAGCGCCACTAGTAGATATTTCTAATTTTCTCTTCGAATTAAGCGAATTTTGACAATTCAAATGTTGAGAACATAAAGCTAGTCATAAGTTATTTTAAAACGTTTTCTATTACTCTAAAATACATCTGTCAGTTTTGACCATCCACATGTGTAGGTGTATATATGTACGTGAGTGCTACTGAATTGTTATTAGCGGATTTGCAAGGGAATAATATTTCAATCATAATAATGAATATCCGCAAAGCAACGCCTGATTCTATCAATAAGTAAAGTTTATATTTTTAATATTAAAATTTTTTGTAATGCGTTTTCTTTGAAGAGGACATTTAAAATATTTAATAGCGGTGCTAGACAGCAAACTCAAACTTAAACACAAATCAAACTTTATTCAAGTAGGTTTCTAAGAACATTTTTGAATCATCAATAAAATGTAAACAATGTTAATTTCTGCCAAAAAGAGCTGGCAAGAAGTTCCATTTAAAGTAGTAATACAATACTTTGATAATTAGCTATAGAGAATACAATATGTACCAATACAATAGGTAATAAAAAATAAGTAAGTAAGCTACTAAACACAAAGTCAAACATGTAATTTTTGTTTTGTTTTTATGTAGCATAGGGGGCGCACCATGTGAAGCGTCAAATATCGTTAAAAGAATTTAGATATTTAATCTGCTGCTGCTGCTTTGTACCCCTTAAAATATACAAACACTACCGCGAGTTTTTAAATTAATTTCACAGCTTTAAATATTATTTTTTGATACTTACTTGTTTGATACTGCATCACTTGGTTTGTATCTGCCACTATTGTCAGAAAATGGACGACCTGCGTTGCTAAACCCAGAGTAGGCGCCACCAGCTCCTCCAATGCTTCCACGATCACCACTGAAAAACATATGAATATGTTCTTGTTTATTATCTTATAACATTATCTATACGTTCTTTTATGAACCTATATTTTTAGTATTTTTTAAACTGACAAATAGTAATAATTTTAAGCTTCTGATGCGAAAACTACGTAACATAAATAATATAATATACGGAGATATTGTTTTTCATTTAAGGAAGTTAACGGGCAAATATTAGGTTGTAAAATCATTTTGAACATTTGCTGATATGACAGGTTATTATCCAACTAAAAAACGCGCCTGCTTTTTACTTTACCATAAATACACTCGTACGTGTTGGCACATTTTAAAGTGCGCCATGTTCGTTTGTTTGCCCACGGCTTAGCTCATAAGTTTCTAGTACTCTAGAAAGCTGTACTTTGGCATAAGTATTCATATTAACCACACCGACAAAGGGGTAAAATAAAATCTTGAAATTTGTAATGGTGCCTAGGGTGGGACATGTAACGTGGAGACTTTTTTTCTCGTCTATTTCACAGTGTAGAGTGTCGTTAGAAAGGTAGTCCAAGAATTGTTTTGCTTAAAATCTTAAAGCACTTGGACTGTAAAGTTAAATTAAGTTAAGGATTCTAAATATAGACTATGCACAACACGAAACAAAAAAATGTATCTATTAAGTATGTACATACATATATGTACATATAATGCCATATTGTGTGTGTGAGTGAGTTTTGAGCAAAGTAAAGTATATTTAGTGTTAAAGGCTAAACTAACAATCAAATAAACAAAAGGCCTCCAAGAAATTTTATTTTATATGCTACGTTTTAGTGCACTTATATTACTATATACTAATATATATATATTACTGCTAGCTGCTGCCCGCGACGTCGTCTGCGTGAACGCTATAATATAACATCACTTTTTGTGAACGAACCATAGCGCGATCTAATTCGACGCCAACGCTATCTAGTCAGCAAATAGGAAACATTTTTATATGGTGAAAAATTTATAACACATTTTTTATACTTTATATCATATAAAATATTTAGATCATAGTTATGACTTTACACGATTTTTTAACATAAAATAAATGGCTATAGTAGAATAATTAATAATTAAGAAGCAAGTCAAATATGCGTCGTTAGATTACACGTTGTTACAGAATGCGTCAAAGAAATAAAGGTTCACTGCTCGTTCCCCGTAGGTGATAGCGTAATAATATGTAGCCTATATGTTGACCCGACTTCTTAATAATATTCAAGCCAAATTTGAAGTAAATCCATACAGTACTTTTTGAGTTTATCCCGAACATACATACAGACAAACAAACAAACAGACACAAATTCTAAAAACTATATTTTTGGCTTCGGTATCGATTGCAGATCACACCCCAAGTATTCTTTAAAAAAAAAATTCAATGTACAGTTTTGACTTTCCTACCATTTTATTATATGTATAGATATTAATTAAAACGTTTAAAATTGTATGCGTCTAAGGTAGCTTTATTGCAATAAAGCTACCTTAGACGCATAAAATGCGATATCTTGCAGCCAACCTTAGGCAGTTACCTAATACATATAAGTTTGAAATCATATAGGTAGAAGCAAAAACAGAAAGCATTATAATGCATAGTATAATTAATAAGCAATAGTACAATGTGTATTATGGGTAGTAAGGAAAATATCACTAACAAGAGGCTATGTAGAAGCCTAAGGCTTTAATAACTCGAGTTTGTAATTTCCATACCGCCTCTGTTACATACAATGTTTTTCATCACATTTGCAGGTAAATAAATAACAATATAAGATAAATGAATAAATAAACTCACCAAAACACAATGAAAATGGCGTAAATAGTAAAAATATATCTAGAGGAATTATCAATCAAAAAGTTTTGGCTAAAGTTAAAGCATACAAAGCATTTTTAGAACCACAGTACAGCTTTAATACATATTTGATAAAACAAGTGCTTCATCATCACCCGTGGGTTCTATAAACCAGCGCTTTGCTTAGAGAAATGTAAAATTTACAAAGAAAAAGCCCGGGGGAGTAATTATTGTCTTAGCACCCGCTTTACCTGGACTTAATGACACTGTTTACGACTCAGTATGATGAAAAGAAATTAAACATACATATATACTTTTTAGTTTGGCTTTAAAAACGTTAATAGACGATGAAAATTGAATATCAGATGGTATATAGTTCCACAGTGAAGTTTCTTTCACAGCAAATGTTTACGTTGAAACAGTATATTTCCTTTGACCTTAATGACATACAGTGTGACGAATTATACAAATAATTAAAGAACTGTTGTAGGTGATGGAGTGCAGAAGATTTGTAAAGTACATTATACAGAAGGTTGAAAATGTGAGCATTCCTGCAAAGTCGAATTGGGAGCAACTTAGATGGTATTGAGCACGAAACTCAGAAATATTATAATATTTTGTAATCCGGAAATAAATAAGATGCATAAACTTTGGAGACATTCAAGATTGTTTAATAGCTCCTTCGTAAGGTCAAAATAGATTACGTCCGTGTAATCAAGGAGAGGAAGCAGAAGGATTATATTAGTTTCTTAAGCATTTTACTGAAACAAGACAGGAAATTGTATGAAGTAGAAAGTAATTCTAAAAAAATAATTTTATGGTAAATTTTGCTATGTGGTTAAATATTTTTATTTGGCTTTATTAAACCACAAACCTAATCGAATCTGATGTTCGAATTTGTCAAAAAATATTTAACGTCGAGATCCTTTAACTTCACTTTAAACTATGATCTAAAGAAGTCTACAGACCACATGGTATCTAAAGTTATTGTGCTCACTTGTAAGATCCTGAGCCGTCGGGATAGTAGCGTCCTGGGTTACTGCCGCTGCCCCCATTGTAACGTCCGTCTACAATAGCCGACGCTGATGCTCTGGCTGAACCTGCATTATACTGTGGCGTATCCGATCTGTATGGATGTTTAGAAGTAAAATTGTAAGAGAATGCACAAATATACAAATCTGTAATATGCTCATCAAAGCACGGGCAAGCCAAAAAAAATGTGCCATTAGGGGGTAGTTACCCATTGAATGACTGACCACGATAATATAATTTCCGATTGACGAATGAGCTTTTACTGCTACAACATCCTAAAGATAAATATAGTGAGCGGTTTTAGGTAGTACTCCTTCATCAAACTCTTAATTATACTATGCTCATAGCTTAAAGATTTACAACTCACAGGTATATTCAAGACACAATATATTACGACCTAAAAGTAGCTTATAGCTGGTTCTGAATAATTGATTTGTAACATTTTTGATATGTCTTTTTTACGAAGAGGAAATAAAGAATTTTGGCGGCGCTAATTACGTAGACACTGCGTCTTAAGACTTCGACATACCCTAATATCACAAAACATTACTTATTTGTCCTAGATTGGGACATACTAAATATCAAAAAAAATACAGAATTTAGAGAAAGATATAATTTAAAAAAAAATTAAGAAAATAAATCATAAATAATGAATTGAAAAATGCTTAATTGGGTCATTGTTAAACAAATATTGAAATTTTAATAAGACTCAAAAAGATTCACACTGAAAACTTATAAGCACATATGAAGCTCGCTATTTTACGCTTGATTTGTTTTTTATTTCATATTTCATTGCCTTGGATATGTAAAACAGACAACTATGTTTCCGTCCCTGTTGATTCTGCTCTAATACCAATAACAACTGTTACTCATAAGAGAAGGAATACAGAAGGAAACATAGTTACAGGTACACCATTCAAATATGTCTAAACTGTATATTGATAAAAATCATTTGAAGAATTACATCATTAGTTTTATTTTTCATCTGGGACAAGTTAACCTGAGCAAAATTTAACAATGACCCAAACTGGGAACCTAATATTTTTTTAAATACATGAATTAGGTATGGTTTCCTATTAACAAAAAAGGAAAAAAATTCAATGTTCAATCTTATGTAAGCACGCTTAACATTATTTTAGCTTGCTTTATACTTGAGCAAGGTCACTGGCGTTTATCATCCCCTTAACAACACCGATTTCTTTACTCAGTAGGTACGACAAGAACACTGTGCATAGTATTTCTTCAATCATTTGTTAACAATCAGATACAAAAGTCTGTAAGTTTTTAAGAAAATTTAAGTTCATAACAAATTACCTTCCAATTTCCGCTGAAAGAGCAACGGCAAATAAACCAAGTACCTGAAATAAAAATTTACATGCATATTAAACGTTGAACAACCATTAAGATTCACGTTACTTCTCTGTCTGTGTTCTACCGCTTGTTCTGAGGAATTGTATGAAATGATGCCCACGGCTACCTTCTACCATCGCACCGCTCGCCATTGGCAGGGAATCCATTCTCACACTTTAAAACCGAAATGGTCGCGTACAGTGCAGTTTCAGAGAAAAATCCTCCCGCGAAAGCTTGGGTTGTGGAATGAGTCCCTGCCAAGGTTTTGGACTACAGTATGGGGTTCTTCAGGAAAGAAGTTTTTGGATTTTTGATGGGTCGGTAATGCGCGATTAATACCCCAAGTGTTATAAGCGTCCATAGACTTCGGTGGCCGCTTACCATTACACGGACCATAAGCTTGTTTGCCATATTAGTGGTATTCAAAAAAAAACATAATCTAAATAATAAGAATGAACTGATATTAACGCCCAGCTCAAAATACTGAGTTTAGAGACTTGAAAATGTGCACCGAGATTTTGTTACAATGTACGCGAGCACTAAGAAAGTATTTTGCAAAATTTATCCCCTAAGAAGGTAAAACCGGGGTAAGAAGTTTGAAGGGAATGACAATGTGTAAACAAATTCGAAATTTTTATGGATAAAGATCTTTAAAAAAGTATCTTTTTTACATTATCACTTACCAATAAAACACGCATTTTCGTTATAATCAACGCAGTATTGATGGTTAAATGTGGCATCTTAACCATGAAAGCCTATTTATACCTTTAAGCATATTTATAGAACATTATTTACTTAACTTACTGTTTATTCATAAAACAGTGTTTCTCAATCTTGTGACTAAGATGATAAATACTTGCAATGACAAGCAAGGCAACAATGAATTATGACATACATACAAATTTATTGGAAGATTTAAAATGACATAAGTACTAATAAAATGCTATTAAAAACAAAAAAAACAAGAATGATTTGATCATGATATCATCAAATGTCCAACATATTTTTATCATTTAAAGGACATGACTATCGGTAATTGAAACGCAATCGTAATACATTCATTATTTGCATAAAATTCGATTCAATCGATTCAATCGATTTGAAATGAAAGCTTCAAAAACCTAACACGGATAGCAAATATGTTTTTCATTAACTTATGTAGGTGCCAAGGGCACGAAAACAAGTAAAACATAAGGATATTAGTAAGCGGCGGCCATTTTGGAAATCATTTAGTCAACAATCTTAATCCAATGTATGTTCGCGACCATATGAACTTACGCCATTTTAAAGATATGAGTGAAATAAATACAATAATTATTCAATCAACGTTTTGTTATTTTAACATGCATCTCGATCAGAGAACAATAAACTAGAAAAATCATACTTTAAAAATGGGTTTCAGTTCAGTTCGACAGTTTATATTCAAATATTTTTTTTTTGATGTAGCTATGTACGGCTATTGTCCCGGGTTCCGGTGATTTAAATGCCATGCGGGTTGGTCCCATATAATTTTAGTAAGATGCTCATAATAAAAAAGAGCTAGTCTAGAGAATGTATTAGGTAGATTTAATATTTAGCGGATGATCTGCTAAAATACAGTTGCAGTTTTTGTCATTCGACTTAGGAAAAGAGAATAAATAAACTTAATGTTTTGGTTAATATGAAAACTTTTATGTTAGTTTATTTTTACATTAAACTTCTATCTATTATAAAGGAAGATAGTCAGGTAATATAATTAGGCTAGAACAAAAACTCAACACCCAATTTTTTAAAAGTGTTTTTTTGATTATTAATCGAATAGTGTAATAAAAAGAATTTGAAAGAATATCGATGCTCATACCTATAGCCTGAACCATAATAAAATGTATTTTAAAATATCAGTTTACTGAGTTCCTTGATTACCTCTTACAAGCAAGCAAACGTTACTCTTTATGTCAGGTTTTCTCATCAAAACTGACTTCGTCCTTTTCTCTTATATAGCCATTAATTTAGCTATCCGCAATGATTTTTGCTATGGGTCTCATACTTCCGTCGTTCTTAAACAGATACAAACTACACTCTTTATTTAAAATCTTTAATTTAATTAAAGTAACTAGTGTGTGATTTTATTTTGTATTTTTTTGTTTATGTTTACATAATATTCGTTTTTACTAGCTGGGAAAATATAAAAGATTATTTCAAAATGAGGAAATCTTAACAGATAATTATAAGATTTGCTTTCGTTACCAATAAAATCAATTTTTTCAGGGTTTATTTTACATAAGTTAACAATTTATCTTTAATTAATATTTACATCAGAAACCATAAAAAGAAGGATGTAATTACTCTAAACTTGATTCAATTACATTAAATCTAGTTTTTTTAAAAAAAAAATATTACTTTGAGAGACACTATAAAATGTTATATCTATTACTACTTGTAGTAATTAATATCATCAAGAGACACGGTAATTTTCATTATAGGATTATTGTGATAATAGCTTCTAGTTGGATTGCATACTATTATTATTCTTATTATAAATTTATAAATGTATTATTAATAATGACGGTGACTTTCATTTATTGACGTTTTACTATTATAAATAAAGGTCACATTAGGTCATCATTATTTAAGCTAAGTATCCAGGGGAACAAATTCATTATTACTTATCCAGACAACATATAACAGAATTTGTTCTATTATGGGGCTAGACTATGGGATACAATAACCAAAAAGAAACTAAACTTTGAAAAATATACCTAACAGTTAAAATAAGCCTCTAAAACAGTCAACCTACAGCCTATAGCCTATAGCCCTATAGCTATTATTCTATCTCATGGCCTCATCTTTACTGTAAAACTTATTAGTATTCGACTGCAAAGTGAAAAAAAAATTACTCAGCTTTCAAAACGCTACTAATTAGTAAAAAAACCCTTCGCACGCTTGTAGAACATTGTGTTAAGTTGTTTGTACTCGCTCAAGATACACGACAATTTTTTGACATTCGACTTCACGAAGGAAAAACACTTACTCGTAGCTCAATGTTCCATGTGCGTAAGTTTTATTTTAACCAACTTCAAAAAAGTAGGTTAACAATTCGATCCGTACATATGTTATATTGTTAGAATTGCACAGTATTCATTTACGTTAGTCTATGTAGGCTTCTTAACAGATCTGCTAAATTCTATGAGTGTAAGTATTTATTTATTTATGAACATAGGTCTGTATGAAAGCATATTGATTGACGTGTGTGCGACTAATGCCCCTGATTGGCTAAGTTGGCTAAGGCTGTCAAAAGCACAGGGGAGCTCAGAAACATGTGCCAATATTTTTGATAGATATACGGTATTTTTGTGTTTTTTAACACGGTTCCAACTTACGCTTGACCAGTTTTAATTATTTGTTGACATAAAATAACACTTACACTTTAATCTTTTTACATTGGAAGCTTGTATGTGTATTCATATGTATGTATAGCCGTTTTACAATAAAAAAAACTACAAAAACATGTTTCTTGCTTGGGGAGCCTACTTAAATTTTTACTCTATGTTTTTTTTTAAATATTTTCTATGACAAGACATATCTTGTGAAAATTTCAGGCTTCTACCTACTTTGGTCTAAAAGATAGTATCCATTAGAGGTCGGACTGACAGAGAGACAGCGTAGGGTCCGTTGATACCCTTTGGGTGAGAAACCCTAAAAACAGCCCAGTGCATGTCGTGCAACAACCTACTCCAAAGTACAATAATATCACATGACTGTGGATATTAATTAAACTGATAGTTTTTTTTCAAACGGTTTTATTAGTTTCACCTGTTTCAGTCAAATCTTGCAATCGTAACTTCTATCACTTCGCGACTAGCTAGAACGGTCAAATATCTGAGATCTGATATAATCAGCGAAGCTCAAAACTCTGTGACAATAAAATAATCAAATGTGAACATCAATATTTAACACTATTTTGAAACTTTTCATTTCGTATAGAGAAGTCGTATTTCCCACAAAGACTAAAAAGTATAAATTAAAAAATATTAATAAAAAACATTTAAAAAAATATAAACAATAACTAGACGTGACTAAATTAATGTGATCTAGTAAAATAAATTTGCAAACTAGACCGTAAACTGCCTTGGACTTTGCCCTATGACAAAGCGGATGTAGAAATAAAAAATGTTTGCGAATTCTAATATATATTTCTATTGATTGCTAGAAAAGTAATGACGTTAATAACACAGTGATTCAGTTAAAGTATGATATATTACCTACCATTTGGAAAAATACAAGGAAGTGCCAATAAAAACACTGACATGAAAATATTAGGTACATATAAGTACAAAAACTCGATTTCGGTATCTGTGCACTTTAATATTTCTTCTGACAATATAAAAGTATACCACTCCTTTGAAGTATAGGTGAATAGCATTCAAAACTATAAGTGATACCTACAGACTATACAACAAAGACAGTTCTAAAAATCTGCTAAAATCTACAGTAGTAAAATGCCAAAAAGTTATCAACTGCCGTAAAATGCCAATGCGATAATTTGAATATGTATTTAAATTGTCGCATTAAAAGATGAAACTGACTGACTTACTAATACTATACATTTCAACATACAGCTGAGTCTAGAAACTTGAAATTTGGCGTATCCGTTTTTTACATTACGGCATATTACTATTTTATATACTATTCTAAGAAAGGGGCTGAAAGTTCCGTCATTTTTGAAAAGCATGAAAATTTGTATTTGGGATACCCAGAGGGCAAAATGGGGGACAAAATTTTGTATGAGAAATCTGTTATTTTTGTAAGTTTAAACAAGAAGTTGGTAGAAAATTTCTTTTTAAACCGACTTCAAAAACAGGAGGTTATCAATTCAACTCATATGTTTGTATTACTGTTAGAATTGCACAATACATGTCCTTGATGTGGTTTGTCTTTTCATAACGCAATGGAGTAACGACCAGACAAAAAATTTTACACGAAGATAGTTTTATGGATCTGAGAGTAAAATAGGCTTCTTATCCCATTTAAGTTTTTCCACATTTTTTTGCAGATTTTACGCAAGTTTCGAATATTTAACTTATTAGTGCCGTACCGAAGCACCCAAATAGCAAAATTTTCAGCATAAATAGCTAAAAGGATAAAGGTTGATTTAGAATAATTTTTGTCCAGATTAAGAGCTCCCACGGAAATAGGTTTTTTTGCGGACAATTACGAAGGGCACTATTCCTTAAAGTTGAAGCAGAGGAGTAGTTTTTATTCTGATTTATGGCACACAGATAAGATTATAGAATACTTTTTATCTCGATTGTGTGTTTCCACGAGAATGGATTTTTTCTCCTGTAATACTATTGGAAATTATACATAACGGCGGAAAAGGATCACTTGGATTTTAGCACAGAGATATCTGAAGGAACGCATATTGGCATAGAATACTTTGAACCCCATCGTGTGGTCTCACAGCAATACATTTTTTCGCAATTTAAAACGCGGGGCACTATTCCTTGACGTTGCAACGATATAACGGGGCGACAACAGTTTTGGGGGATAGAGAAAGACATAAAATACTTTTATGTTTTGCACCGCGTCCATTTATGTATATATTATACTTATAACGCTGCGACTTACAGTTTTGTGACCTATATATTTCTCCATATTATAAAAGTTTAATACAATATTAAAATATTTTGTAAATTTATACCACAGAGTAGGTATAAATTGGGACTAAAGCGACAAATAGACTAAATATATTTTCGTCACCATAAGCTTCACAATTTATGGGTCAAAACACAATACTGCGAATCGATGCGATGCGAATTCACAACGCAGAAAACTACGACGCAAATTGCTGCGATGCGATTTCGTAGGGCAAGGCGTCTTCATTCTACGACTCGTGTAACCATACCATCGACGATCATCAACCGTACTCAACGTATTTTGTTTTTTTTTTAGTTAAGTAGCTTTTAAGTTTATTGGCACCATATCTACAGAAACAATCGTACAAGGATAGAAATAAAATTAGACTTATTAAATTTTCACATACGCTCCTCCAAGTATTTTGTTTAGTAAATATATTGTTAAAATGCTGGTTACTAGTGTTCCAAAGAATGGGGGAATCAATCAAGGATAATACAGAAATCTACTACGATTTCAGAAATATTTTTTTTCTCACGTCTTGCAGCGCACTGTCTCTCACTTGACTTAAAATTGATTCAACAAGTGTGACGTAACATCACAAGAATGCGCGATGCTAATCAGTTCTTGCGATGCGTTCGTGCGAATTTGCGTATTTTTACGATGCGACGACGAATTGCTATTTTGTTTTTTGACCCTATCTTCAAGTTTTACTAATTTATTTATAATACGCCATAGCAGTAATAGAATATTTAAAAAAATTTTTATGAAAAATCCTAGTTATTAAAAAATCTAAAAACCGATAAAATCCATACTACAAAGATGTATCCTAATTTGCACAATCCAGTATGTTTTACTAGAACATTAAACTCGGCTGCGTAATTAGCCTTAATTATTACAGGTAAATAATAAAAAAAAAAAACAATTATTACGCGCGAATTTATTTTAATTTGGTAGGTTGTGTATTTTTGGTGAGTTTTTAACGGTTTATATAATGACATATTTGTTGGTTTAGCTTAATAGTTACTGGTCATTGTAATACAAATAGTAATTCTAATCGATATCTCAATTATTTTATTCTTGAAAATATTTTATGACGTAGTGAAAAGCTGAATGACAACTCAGTAATAAGGAAATGGAATTATCGTTTTTTTTAAAACGCTACACTATGACTTTTATAACTTAATAAAAATAATATTATTATTTTATTTTGGTTGGCTTTTGTACAAAGAGTTTATCGGCCCAAGAATACGGTGACCAAAACATATGTTACTATGTTACTCAAACTAAACCGACTTGGAAAATAAGCAAAAAAATTTTAGAAAAGGAAAGGCAACATTTTGCAGGAATATTCAAAAGTTCTCGTAGGTTATGTAAGTTTTTCTAAAGCTATATTCTTATAGCTTTAGCATAGCTAAACAATACAATAAACAAATTTTCTTTTTAATCAAGAAGTTGCCGTGAGAATCCCACGCCAATAACCAAATAGCGCAAAAAACCTGAGACACTTGATCTTATGATCGAACTATCTACCTAAATATAATATGTTTGTAAGGAACCCTCGGTGCGCGAACCACGTGACTGATCTGATTTTGATAAAACTTGCACTGTTTCCTGCGTTGAATGAAAACTAATCCAATAAAAAAACAATTATTGTAATTCTATTCTAGTTATTGACAAACACATGGACAAACACACATACATACAAACATACTTACACTTGTGTGTGAAATTTAGTACTTTTGCTAAGAACATAAAAATATTATGCAATTCCAAAAAAATAATTTAAATTTTTTTTTTAGGTAATTTTACGCGGCTTACACGCCAAAAAAATAATCGTACCTGCATTTTAATTTTTTGCATGTTTTTTAAGTCGATGCCGACAAAACCGCGAAAAAAAGCTTACGATCTATACGCAGGTTATTACGGACCAAAAGTACATAAAGTTATACTGCAAAGCTTTGGATACTCAAAACGAACTCCCCACAGCTTGCGCCCGATAACAATATGAGTACATATTATAAAACAAAGTCTCCCCGCTGTCTGTCTATCTGAACACCATAAACTTAAAAAATACTGAAACTATTTTCATACAAATTTCGCCAAAGGACGGAATGATTCATGAAGACGATTTGGGTGATGCAAAGGTGATGATAAGGTTATCTGAAAATTGACTGAAATATAACATTTAATTATATTAAGTTAAATTTATATAATTTTTATATTGAATGAATACGATGAAGAGAGCTTTACTGGCGTGCGCCGTGTAAACCAATAGTTATATGTAAACAATGTATTACAGAAATACACCAAACTGTAGTAAAGCTATATCACTATCTTCTAAATAACAAGCAATCACAAAAAACATTGCTAAAGCGTCTCCCGACATGCTTTTGGTTATATATTAATAACATATAAAAAAAATTAGGTATATATAGAGATATTGCACCTATGCAAAGCTAGAGCGGGTCGCTAGTCTTCTGTATATATAAAAATTAAATACTGTTCGTTGGTAGGCGAATCTCTTGGAAACGGCTAGACATATTTGGTATTCAAAATAAACGTTCTATTACAAAAGTTTGTTTTAAAACTGAAACAGAAAAAAAACTTTAGAAAAGACGCTCGGAAAATTAGAAAATTTAGGTAAGTGAATGTTTAATTTGAAATGATGATATTTTTATGCAACTCTGTACGAACGTAAAGTGTCAAAAAATACTTTAGTTGTTTATTTTCAGTTAAATTGTGATTGTATTGTATGTGAATCTCAATATTCAAAAGGACAATGTCAGTCGAGTTAACTAGTCTAATAAATATAGTACTTAAAGTGTCTGTTCTTGTAACTGTCTTTTGCATTTAACATTTTGGCATACCTAACAAAACAGCATACATTACATAATAATGATTAAAAACTTTCAGGCATTAAGGTTATGAAATATCTAAAGTACAGCTTCCTTTAGTGTTTTAAATAATTAACTAAATATTTATATACATACTTTCTAATTTAACCTTCCAAGGATTTATAGGTATTGAATTAATGATGCAATATTAAAATACAAATATTCAATTACCTGTCAACTTATTGGAATTTTAATACCGTAGGTACTTAAAATTAGGGCACTCCAAAATAAGGTTAGTTTTGTTATAACTGTCAATAATTTAAATAAATTGTCTAAGATTTATAATGCATCCATATTTGTCTAGTTGTTTTCAATGTTTGCTATTTACCTTAAAGAAATTCTTGCTTTCGCTAAGTCTTTTTATGAATCTGTCTGTTAACAGTGTCTTTTATGAGTCTGTCTGTCAACACTTTCTTTTTCGGAAAATTTGTACTATCAACATCAAAAGCACTGAAACTTTTAACATTACAAGAACTGCTGATAAAAACCATCCGTCATCTTCCATACTCGTCGAACCTTGCACCAAGCAGTACAAAATGCCTTCACACAGTTTGTGGAGTCCATGTCCACAGAGTTTCATCGGCAAGTTTTAAATGATCTCCCTATAAGATAAATACAATGTATATATAAACAACTAGGGTAACTAAATTATTTTCACTAGTTCCATTGTGTTTTGGTGAGTTTATTTTTTTTCACCTTACATGTTCATGTCAAGCACTAAGGAAAACTCGAAAACGGCTGGACCAATTCGGGTAATTTCTTTTTGTTGTCTTTGTTAGTGTTAGGACAAGGTTTTTATGAAAGACAAAACGGTCAAGTGCGAGTCGGACTCGCGCACTACGGAAAACTCGAAGACGGCTGTACCAATTCGGGTATTTTTTTTGTTGTGTTTTTTAGTGTTAGGGCAAGGTTTTTATGAAAGAAAAAACGGTCAAGTGCGAGTCGGACTCGCGCACTAAGGAAAACTCGAAGACAGCTGTACCAATTCGGGTATTTTTTTGTTGTGTTTTTTAGTGTTAAGGCAAGGTTAAAAAAAGGGTCAAGTGCGAGTCGGACTCGCGCAATAAGGGTAAACCGATTTGAATGATATTTTGGTAAGTTGTTATGCACATTCCGGGTAATGTTTGTGAGAAAGAGTCGGAGTCGCGCAATAAGGGTTAACCGATTTTAATGAAATTTTGGTAAGTTGTTATGCAAATGCCGCGGAAGGTTTCTGAATTAATACAACCCTTTCACAATAGGTTGGTGCGGAGAAACAAAGTTTGCCGGGTCAGCTAGTAATAAATAAATATTATTAAAGTCTATTTAGAAGATTAATAAGTTAAATTCAAAGATAATCATCTAATTCAAATAATGTTTTGTTACAAACATCTTTTAATCGGCAAAATTATTGTTCCACATTTTTACTCACACTTTCTCAGGTTTACAATATAGATTTCTACCGAATTACTACTTGATAGTTACTCTTTAAAAATACATAGTGTAAATTACTAAAAATTAACAAAAGTAGGTTTTCAATATTTCAATTTGAGACACTAAAACGAATCCTTGGTACGCAGGGTACAGTCAAGCTCTGAAATCGTCCTAACGATGATTGCTGCCAGCATAGGCACGATTGTAAAAAACATGCGAAATACATTACAGGACCAGGACAATATATAATTGTTATTACTAATAATTGTATTTATAATATGTATGACGAAGCCGCGGGCAAAAGCTAGGTTCAGTATATTTTAAGCTTACCATGCATCATGCATTATAAGTCGATTCTAACAATACGTATGTAGGTAAATGTGACAAATAGTGATATTTTTATTTCATGAACCAGAATTCTCCGGAATACAAAATCTTTACGGCCAACGGCATTAAGGTGGTAGGTAATAAGATTCTGACTATATGAAACGGCACTTTAATAAACAATATTTCAACATTGAGTGCAGATATTAATAAATTAAAATATTCAATCTGCACGAAATATTGAAATGTTTTATAATCACGCACGACTGCACCTTTAACTGTCATTTACATAACTTTAGTTGACCCCATTGACTTAAGTCTTAATTTAAATTTGAAAGCAATCAAGATTTTTTTATAAAATAGCTTAATAAAAAATATACCTACTTTTTCCTGCGACTGCGTCTAAGCGAAAGTATTATAGCTTCAAAATTTTGTGGTTAACAGAAAAAAATTAACTTAAATCTAATAATTAATCGAGAAGAATCGTAAATTACAATTCGGATGTTTATATTTTTTTTTTATGTATGTTCGGGCATAACTTCGTCATATAGAATTTTCAAATCCACCTAGGATTTGAAAATTCTTTTTTCCTTCAAAGGGTATATTCCCAAGGTGATTCCATATTAATGTAGTGCATTTAAAACTAAAACTATTGGTCAAAAAAACAATTGGTGTTAATTTGGAACTGGTGAAACGACTTTTATGTTGATGATTGTATAACATTTTGTTACTAGTATGGAATTGTTTAGTGTATGAATAAAGCAATTCGTCATTCGGCTTCAAAAAGATGCACTAAAAAGGTAAAAATAACTTATTTCCAAAAATCTGATCTGAATTACAGTTTGAAGTTGGTTTATAAATAATACCGTATTATTCTAGTAAAAATGGGTGTAATGGCACGTTTTTTTCAGTTTGGGTCTTTAAATAGGACATTGGAATTGTTTTTAAAAACGAGCAGACAACTGCAGGTTGGCATAGGGCGCAGCTTTAAATATTTTCTATAAAAAGATACTGGTTCAGGTAAAAGATTTATTTATCAATATATAAATATAATTAGTTGTTGCTAAAAACAACTAAATGGGGGTTATTTGCACTTTTTAATAAAATTGATAAATTGAATTAAATATCTTATTTCAGGCATAATTTATTTACTTTCATTGAGTTAAGTTGCATTTGGAGTATTGTATTTGGAAACTACAGCTACAACAAGTTACAACCAATTTGCATTCTGTTTCACCTTTTATAAAAAAACTGCTTTAAAAAACTAGATTGACGGTATTATATTTCAAAGTCGATTTTTATAAAAAAACTAGCTTTTGCCCGCTTTTTCTTCCATGTGTACACCATACCTTTTATAATGACAAACAGAGTTAAATAAAGCTAACAAAGATAAAAAAATAAAAATAAGGCTAACAAATGGAGCAAACCACACATTTATTTTGACGTGAATACGTCTTGAAATTTTCTATAGCGGGAGGCAGTTTATAAAACTGATAATGACAAAATTATGTGATATAGTTTGGTATTGCAGCTCCATGTAAATTTATAACTTTACTACCTACACCGCTAAATAGTTTATTTGTTCCGTTAACTGAGGACTGTAACCGATCGCGCACGGAATGTGGATTACAGCTGTCAAACTAGAAAGGGCTAAATATAATTCCGAAAACATTGATCGTAGACATAGACTAGTAGTTTCTTTACAAAAGCGATAGATCTTATCAAGATCTTCATTTCGAATGACAGCTGTCAAATCATAAAGGGCTATTTATATCATTATTATATCTGCAAAATTATTAATTGTAGACTTTGGATTAGTAGTACTTTACTTAACTGTTGCATCTCATCAAAACCTTTATTTCGTATGGCACCTTCAAACTCTAAAGGGCGATATCTCCAAAACTATTGATTGTAGACTAGCAGTTTCTACACTAGATCTTCATTTCGGATAACAGCTGTCAAACTATAAAGGGCTATAATATTATTTAACTAACGATAGACTAGTAGTTTTTTTCTGTAATTTATTCAAATAATAGATCTCATTCATTTCGGATGACAGTTGTCAAACAATTAATCAGCAGATTAACAATATTTCCAAAAGTATTTATCGTAATCTAGTAATTTCTTTACAGAAGTGATATGTAGATCTCATTTTAGTTAATTACCTGAAATAAAGCTAAAGTGCAAGGTGAAGTGAAGTGGCAAAGTGCAGGACATCTATTGGCTTGTAGAACCGATGTCCGATGGCAAGGAAAGGTTCTCGAGTGGCAACTATGGAATGGTAAACGCAGCAGGGCACGGCCATAAAATTAATAAAGTTATAATAATAATTTTATTAATTTATAAATAAACTAGTATAATATACTATGTATTTGTTTACTTGATATATTTTCTTAAACTTTGAAAGGAAAATTTAATGCTTTTTAAACTATTGCGCTTTGTATACATTATTTTTATATGTTTCCGGTCTTATGTTGTGTTCCTTACGGTAAATATGTTATCTATCATTTTTTATTAAGAGATATATCAGAGTGTTTTAGGGCCATACCTAGACTTCTTATAGGTTTTCCTTCCCTGCAATCTATAAATTAGGAATTATATTTAACAATAATTTTTATTCGTCCTTATTTTATTACTAAATTTCAAGTTATTAAGTTCAATAGACTCGGACAATATTGGCTATGCGAGAAGAACAGAAAAACACACGAGAGCTGCTATATTATTTGAATTTGCCTTCGTATGTAAAAAACCCTAAAACAGATGCCAATATCACGGCGGAGTATTTTAAATAGAACCTACTAATTTGATTATTTACCTAATTTATTTACTTTATCTAATTTATTTGCTAAGCTTTATTGTTTGTTTATATGGTCCAGTAAGTTGGAACGTATGACCCCTTACTTCACGCTTCTACTCGCATTCAGCCAGTTTTTTCTGTGTCAAACATAGCAACTTATGTAATTTTATTTTTAAAAACAGTTTTTATTACCTATGTAACTTTATTCATTCAAAATAAAATGATGTCATACAGAAGGTCTTTCCACGTACAAAAGTATTAATGTGATTAATAGGCCTGATTTACTTATATATTTGTTTTTTTACCATTAATGTATATTGCGTTTCATATTTTATCTCATGTGTATTTTGTAGATGTTAAGGATGTTGCTCAAATATCTGGCGTTATTTATGACGGTACAGGCGGTTTTTACGTAATTGCACAACTATGACAAATCAATACAGGCGACTTAAATATCTTATTTAAACAATAACCAGAGAAGAAAATTCTAAATATGCTAGTATTAAGAATGTCTGGGTGACCTGTGTCTCGGAAACATGGCTGGATGTAATGTCACAAATAATAAAGTTAAAATAGAAACTGGCTAACTGTGGGTTGGACATGCGAACTGAAGGTCTCGTAACACTTAGCTAATTCCTTTTTTTCCTGATTTATAACCCGTTTTGGCTTAATAAGAACGACAAATCGTTTTTAGACACATTTTGCAACCCTTTGAAGTTTTTTGAATGATAATGTGTAATGTGAGCTTAAAGACATTTCATTAACACAGCTCGATTCGGTTTATGCCACATTATTTTAAAGTTAAAAATTGTGAATAGAACTTTAAATGCAAATTAAAATAGAAGAAAGATTTTTTAATAATTATAAGTTAATTTTCCTGTTGATTTTTAATAAATATTGATTGCAACTCCGTCAGTACGCAAGTTTGTCACCGCCTTATAATTCCTACGTCTTAGTATTAGTTCTGGTAAAATTTTATAGGTGAACGCCCCATACATTTTGACGTGACAACGTCTTATAAATTGGTTTGCCGGGTGACACTTCAAGAAACTGCGTTACGCTCCGCTCACGTTATGCGCTCACAATGAGAGCGAGTGAGAGGCACGCGCCCGCCTAAGAGCGAGAGAGACAGACATAAAATCATTGTCACGTAAAACTTTCGCCCGTATACCGACTTTACAGGCAACCAGTTTTTTTTTATAAAATGAAAAAAAAATTAACGGTAGCTTTCATACATTAAACTCAGATAGGTTTTTTTTAATAATATACAAGCAACACCGCGAAAAACAGAAGTCAATTCTAATACAAATCAGAAGTGAACAAATGTTATAACAGCAATTACCCACATTATTTTCATATGTTTATTCAAGTAATAACGTTTCGATTATTTACTGTCAATGCCTCATGCACTTTACTGAGAGTACTTGGTAATCGTTAATAGGGTTCACTTTTTTAAGGTGATGGCATACCCAAACGAGATAAGTTTGCAAGAATTTGATTAATTTTGTTAAATTCCTTAGTACACTTTTTGACGTGAAAAAAATTTATGTTATAGTTTAAACTTTATTTAGTTAATTAGCTAATATTATGATAATTTGCTTATTAAAACTGTAAGAAAAAAAAAATCGTTAAATAAAATTGTTTGAAAAACTAAGAGCGATATTCTCCTTATTCTTGTTTCATCAAACATATATTAATATGACCATGTGTGTTTGCTAATTTCATAGTTCTAAATAAATATTTGAATCTTATACCGACAAAAAACCAAAAAAATGTCTTTGTAAACTGATCGAAACGGCATGCCTTTGTTAGGGTATGCCATAGCCTTAAATTTTTTTAACCAGTATTACAATTTACGTTGGTGCGTTACGTGGGTTTCGTTTGTTTTTTTCATATAATCTAAACGGTTTGTCAGACGCGAAAACTTTCGTTAATTATGCATACATTTTTATTTGTTAAGTCTATTTACTATTTTTCACTGAAGATCAACAACTTACAAACAATTGATCCAACGTAAAAGAATGTTAACTTTGATCCTTGAAAGCGAGTTTTCAAGCCATTTTTTTTACTCCATAATTATATGGAACCATTTTTTCTTCTGAACTGACTATGCAGCCATTACTGCTCCACCAGGATTTTGGGGCGAGACTCTGAAGGAGGTTCAGCCCGTATAGTCTCCAACGCTCAAGGGCTCTCCGCGGGGGAGCCTCGGCTTGGGTTGTCGCTCTTGGGGGCGTGAGCCTAAAACCCGAAGGTCAGTCAGCGCCAGGATAGGCACTCTTTGATACCTCGTGTATCCGTGCGGTTGCCGAAGAACAAGGGGACGTTAGAGGGGAGGCCTTATACGGGGAGGTCGTTGAGACTAATCTCACTATCCGGATAGCGGTACGTGCCGAGATCGCCTAACAATAGTTTTTCGACCGTGCCGAGGTCGGTCAAGGGGATGATAGGTTGTGGATTGCACAATTAATCGATTCGGGTGATTTTGTTTACTGAAGGGGAGATTGTCTCGGAGGAGAGGTAAAGAGAACGGCAGAGATTTTTTCGGGATTCACTTCAATTCTCCATTTCCGAAACCATTCGCCTAGGGCTTTGATTGTGGATTGGAGTCTCTTAGTGATTTAACTCACTTACATATAAATGTAAATAGCGGTATCGTACGCGAAGAGGGCTCATTGGGTACCTATCGTTTTAGGGATGTCGTTTGTGTACAGAAGGTACGCGATAGGGGTGAGCACGGATCCTTGCGGGACTCCTACTTGTATGGAACGAGGAGAATAGAGAGTGCCTTCGACTCTATAGCGAAAGCTGCGGTTTGACAAATAGTCGTATGATGAGTACGAGACGGTCTGGCAACTGATAGTTATACAATTTATAAATTAAACTTTGTGCCAAACTCTGTCGAAGGCTTTCGCTACATCGAAGAAGACAGCGCCCGTGTGATGGGGCTTACCTAATACTGGTTGGAAGCCAGTTGGAATGTGTTTCGTGATATGGAGGAATATGGAACCATAACAATCAGAGTCTGTCTAGCATCTGAAATGACGAAAGTGAGTCTATCTGTTTTTTTTTTCTGTTTGCCACTTTGAGTGATTTGTTTGTTTTTGTTGTTGTAAGTTAGTTAGTTATCTTCATATGTAGTGCATCTCTTTGATCAATATAACAATTACAGTAAAGTTAACAATGTTAAATTGAATAATAAAGTAACTATATCAACATACAAAATTGAGCATTTAAATTTCAACATTTAGTTATTAGTATCATATACATATATGTATGTGTTTTATGGTTGATATGTAAATGGTAATAACATAGTCCTCTAGACGCATCTATATTTGTTTGTATATTTGTTTATCAATACTGTAAGACATTGGTTATTAGTGATGAATACATAAACTGTCTTTTTTTGTATATTTTGCAATTAGATAATTTTTTATGTTGTGCTTGTGCAATTCATGTTTTTTTGTGTTTGTAATCGAAAGTGTCCTTCTATGATAGGGAGGGTATTTTCCAACATTTTAAGTGGACGATGTAAGAGAAAGGGAGAAAAGAAATGCCCTTGCTGAGTTTCTTGACGGTTCTTCTCAGTACAAGGTCTCCCGCCCTATAGACTTACGAACCGATAGCGTAGTGACATTCATAAATGCTCAATTATTGTAGCCTTAATTGAATAAATGATATTGATTTGATTTGATTTATACCTGTTTATTATTTATTATTTATTTATTTATACCTTTTAACATAATTATAAAAATATAGCTTTTTAAAACTGATGTACATAAACTGATTGTATTCTATCTGACATGGTGTTCGACAGAATAGACCTATAATTGCAAAATATTTGCTTAATTTAATAATAATACTGAGTAACTAGGGATTTCGATTTTACCTTCCGAGTTGGAGCGCGGTGAGTCTTTTTCTTAAATTCTCAAATACTTTGAATATTCACTCCATTGGCTTTTAGGTGAAGAAAAACTTTCTATTTCCTATTCGCATTGGGCCCGCGTGATGGACGTGCCCCAACAGATGCTGGTAGGCATAATAATATAAGCACCTGCACATAAATTACTATATTTTAATTGATATATTTTAAGTAATCGTGAAATATTAGTGTTTTGTCTCCTTCAACCTCCATTATGCTAGTAAACTGCAGTTTGGGTAAAGTAATATAATCAGTAAAGTAACATTCAAATAAGACATTATTTGGTTTTAGTTTACGCTATAACGTTGGCTAATAAGGTTCGGTAGGATTTGCCGTACTAGTTACATCAGTCAGCCATTTTCTCTTATATAACTTTTTCTTTATAGTACTAAGGTGGTAAATAAGCTTAATCGTAGTTTGCCTGATGGTAAGTGTTCACTGCAGCCTATGAACGCTTGCAACACCCCAATGCCCCAAACACTCGCACGTTGCCGACCCTCCAAAAATCTAAGTACTTCGTTTCTTAAAGAATCCCATACTGTAAGTATTTTGCAAACTTTTCTTTAAACTAAGTAACCTTAAAAACATAGCACAAGCTCGCACTTAACCGATGTGTACCTACATAACATATCGTTTGAATCTAATCAAAGCCAAAGCCTCATTTCAATATGATTCTGCGCCCATAATCATAACTCACAGTAAAATATTTTTATAGCATCATATACGCTATGATGACTTTATTTACTATAAGAAATTAACTCCTTATTTAATTTGTTTAATCTTCGTTTAGGTACCTATGTAAATCTGTAGTAAGTAAACAAATATTTCGTTAGTTTTATGACCCTTGAGCTAATAATTTGACACTGTAGTTGTCTGCTACTTGAACGTTTACATCTATCTGACAAAAAACTGTGGGAAAATTTGTGTGTATGGATGGATGTTTGTTACTCAATCACGCTTCGACCACTGGACAGATCGGGATAAAATTTGGCATACATATAGGTGAGATCCTGAAATAGCATATAGGCTATTATTTTTATGCCTTAAAATTCAAAAGTTGCTGCGGGAATAACTATAACAGAGTTAAACGAACTATTGCTGTACCTATAGCATGCTATAGCAATTCATAAGTATAACTAATTTATTAATTAATTGGAGTACCTAAATTAAGGAGTTCCACGCCGATAACCGAATTTAGGGCAGGCGGAGCCGCTGTCAAAGTCTAGTATGGCATAATTTTACCTACCTACCTTTTACATTAAGCATTAAGATAGACAATCACACAGATCGTCAAAATAATCGTCAAAAGTTGATGTTTGAAATAGATATAGGTGGTGTATTTTTATAATGGGCCATTTAAATATATAACTCGGTGACAATTAAAAAGTTAATTACGGGCATCACCATAACATCATTTACCGCCATTTTGAATTGACTTAGGCTCACAATAAAAACTCAATAAGAAATGCGAATATTCGAATATGAACACAGATTCCACGTTCATGAACAAGATTATTGATTTAGATATCGGATTTCATTCTTTTTATTGTTCTGTAGCTTAATGTCAAAAACGAAATCCTTATACTTCATAACGACTGTCTAAGGTAAGTAATAATGCATTTTCTTAAGTGCATACTTTGCGAGTCATAAGCCACCAATGTTGAAAAATATGGGTTCTTCTTCTAACTTATTAACCATGTGATCTGAATACCCGATAAAATCACAATATTAGAATTTAAGAAATACTTTGTACGACTATTGGTTGGTTTCCATATTAAAATTTGTTTATTTTATTCCATTTATTCGTTACATCAACCAACAAGAAAATAATTCGCACGACTACTGATTGGTTGGTTTCCATATTAAAATTTGTTCCTTTTATTCCATTTGTTCGTTCCATCAACCAACTCTTTTAGGAGTGATGTAACCAAAATTTTTTTGTTGTAGGTAAATACCTACTTGAATTGAACTTTATCCGTACATTTAAAGTTAGTGCGATGTCAGTTAAAAAGTAATAACAATAGTTCCGACCGAGTAACACAGCGCCATCTAGTGGCTTACAAAGCAAGGCTTGTACTATTGGTACGGCCATATACCCCAAAAGCATCACTTCTCGTTGCACCATAGATTAAGAGTAAACATCAGGCTGCTTTTCCCCATACAAACGTATTCCTCTGTTTCCTCAATGGATTTTGGCATTAGACCAATATTTTTTTTGTATGTGATAGGTATAAATAGCCAATATGTCTGTATGTTTTCCTTTTTTTAAATACCAATCGTATATATAACTGGGGCCCTTCTTTAAAATTGCGTACTCTGTACGAATATATAAACTAATTTTTAAGACGGCAAAACATGTTTGGGCACCCTCTAGTTTGAGACGTTACTTGCGAAGATAACCCTTGCGCCATCACATCTTCAAGGGCTGGTGCGGAAGCTAATTTTGCGATGGCAAGAAAAAGCTCCAATATACTACCTTAGACAGTGGATATATAATTGAGCCTTTTGGAGTCGAAACATTAGGACCGTGAGGACAGAGTGTAAAAAAAATGTATGAGGCTTTAGCTTCGCATCTGGTTGCAGTTTCTCGTAACAAAAATGCTGGTCTTTACCTTGCCCAAAGAATTTTCATTCCAATACAATTTGGATTCCTGCGGTGTTATCCGAGTAATTTAACTTTTCTCGCCTCATAAAATTGTTACACATCCTTTTAAATCGTGGCGTATCAAGCGATGGAACTTCAATATAATCCTTTTTCCGTCTCTAGGAAAATCCATACTAATATTATAAATGCGAAAGTAGCTCTTTCTGTTACCTCTTCACGCTTAAACCGCTGACCCGAGTTAGATGGGTATGGAGATACTTTGAGTCCCGGGGAAGAACATACGATAGTTTTTATCCCGAAGAATTTAAAAGCTCCCGCAGAAATAACTATAGCCGAGCCACAAAGAACCATAGCTACAGCTAAAGCTTGCTAATAGTAAACGTCATTAGTTTTATAAAGGATTGAATTCCACGCCTATAACTGAATTCAGGGCGGGCGGGGCCGCTAGTAAAATCTAAAAATCTTATACCTTTAAACGAGAAATGCTTGTATATATGTCTATTTATATGTAGATATATAATCTGAATGTCGAAAACGGCTCCAACGATTTTCATGATATTTAGTATGCGGGGGATTTCGGGAACGATAAATCGATCTAGCTAGGTTTCATTTTTAGAAAACGTCGTTTTATTCGTGTTTTCAGGCAATGATAAACTGAAAAAATATGACACTTCCTGACATCTATTGGTGAGTAGTGATAAGCAACACTAAAGCTACTTGACAACAAATGACGATATTAAGCAACGCTTAAGCTACTTGACAATAGATGGCGTAGTTAAAAAAAACCGAGCAAAGCTTGTTCCCCAGATACTGTGTCATTATTTATTTACAGCAGAAAATCTACATACTAATGTTTGTGGTTTCAATTACAACAATAAATGTTTTCTAATTCAAAACTTCATTCTCTATTAGTAATACCCATTAGAGGTTAATATACTCGTATCTATATTATTCTCAATGTTAAACTAAAAGGCCACATACCAATTATATATTCATATTATATTATATAGTATAATTATTATATCTTATCTTTATGATAAAATATTACATTATATAGTATAAATCTTATTTTTTCTGTAAGAGGATGAATTTTGAAAAAATATTTTTGTACCCCTTCGTCGTAACCTAATTAATTTTAAGTTTATATCACCATTGGTTTGATCCGCGCAATAGTAAACATTTCTTAGACATCGCACCTTTATACCTATACAATTTATATACCTACCTATACATTTGATTTTTGTTAAAAAAATTATGCTGAAAAGAAAAGGTGATGGGAAAGAACCTTAAATTTAATGATAGCAAATTTTATTAAAAGGAAACAATTCTTTGGAAAAGTTATTGAACCACCAAGGCTGTTCCCTACCAGCCTCATACGTCCTCACTGTTGGGGCACGGCCTAAGCGAGAATGATTTGGGCCTATCACGCGGGCCAAGTGCGGGTAGTGGACTTCTTTGTATACTGATTGACTGATAAAACAGCGGTGTAAATAATCAAAATACTTCAGAAATTCAGAAAAAGATCCATGGTACACACTGGGTTTGAACTATCCACCCCTGGAAACACTAGGCAGACATTAACAGCAGACAGAAACCACTAGACGACCTACAACTACCGCTAGGCGTTCAGGTAGGTAATAAGGGAAGCACTCAGTATTACTTCATGGAATCAGCCATCTCTGATCCCCAATCAAGGTTGCTAATGAAGATTTAAGAAAAGAGAAAGTATGGCTTGTGGTACCTAAATCCTAATTACATTATTTTTGATACAATAACTGTAACCACAGATTACTGATTTCTCGCAAATTAACAATTGTGTGCTGATTTTGTACATATTTACATATTATTTAAATGTTTTTATAACCTTTAATTGATAAAAACCACTTCCATTATCCTTATGAACTATAAAAATTTAATGAAACAAGACAGGTACGACTTTACATAACTGATTTATAATGGTGCTAAAAGCTGTAGAAGTTTATCCGTCTTTTTTGTCGTTATAACTTTTGTGAATTTTGCATTCTTACAAATTATACAAAAACATGACTGAAAGTCAAAAGGTTATCTAACTATTATTATAACTATTTATAAAACATTAAATCAAAACTAATTAAAAAACAAAAAAGTTAATTGACGTGAAGTATCGTTACTACTTAATTTGATAATACTAATGATAATTCAAATATATACAAAATTTGATATTACAATCTTGTTTTAGCAGATATGCATTAGTCGCTTCCTCAATTTGTTAAAATGTGGTTGTTAATTAATCTTATCTATTTTATTAGTTGCAAGCTTCAGCTGAAAATCTAAAAGGATAAACTAAAGGAGACCATTCACGTTTTATACTAAATTCAGCCCAAATATATTAGTGCCTGCCAACAAAATAATGTATCACTTCTTATTGGAACATATATATATATATATATAGCAGTTATTTAAAAAAGGCCTATAGACTTGTTTGAGGAGGTGTGTGAACTTCTGTGAGCAATTCATTGCCTGTTGATGGGATTTGATTTATTTTATTCTAAGATATAGATATTATTCTAAGATAGGTTTTTTTTCTATTTTTTAGTATTTGTTGTTATAGCGGCAACAGAAATACATCTGTGAAAATTTCAACTGTCTCACTATAACGGTTCATGAGATACAGCCTGGTGTCAGATGGACGGACGGACGGACAGCGAAGCCTTAGTAATAGGGTTCCGTACCTGAAAACTATGTGAACTATGTATGTAAACACTTACACTAGACGTAAGACTGTCCTACATGACATTAAACTTTTTTTCCTATTTTGATTTATTTATTAAGAAATGGTAGATATAAAAAAAAGAGAACGCTTCAGTCGAGGCTTTTTGCCTTTATTTAGTTTAGTTTTATTTTTTGGGTTCGTTACTAAAATATTAAAAAAAATGTTTGTGATGACGTCTTTTTCCATCGGTAAAAGCTGTTTTTCCCAGCAACTTCAAATGTTACCAACTTAAGATTTGGCTCTGTAGTAGAAATTACTTGCCCGCAGAGATCAAATATATCAGAAACAACAAGAAAACACATTTGTAGATATTTAAATCGGGTCTTTAATAGGGAGTAAATTGGAACGCTATCAAATGGAGTGACATACAAAGGGCTCTATTTGGACATTTTAAAACTGTTTAAAAAGTTGGTGTCATACCTTTTGTGTAGTTATTATATAGTCTGTGAAACAGCTAAAAAATGTAAAACTTTGAACAAGGCAAGTGCCAGTTAGACATACGCATAGTGTTCTGTATAATACTTAACCTTATATAACAAAAATTCGGGTTCGAGGCTCACAAAGGTACGCCCCCGAGCGCGACAACCCCAGCCGAGGCTCCCCGCGTTGGGAGCCCTTGAGCTTTGGGCGCTATATGGGCTGAGGCCCCTTCAGTGAAGCAATAATGGCTGCATCAGCCACCTGCATAGTCAGTCAGAAAATAAAATATATAACAAAATTGATACATTAGTCAGCGATCATTTTGTGATAGAAAATTTTAGACGCGAGTTATATTTTTTTTAAAAAAGAAACTACTACAGTTGACTTATTTGTAATTATTTGTTGTTTCAGAGTTAACTCTAAAATAATATATAAAGAAAGGAGTGTGTGAGTTATGGTTAAAGTGGTATGGTTAAAGGTTTGGTTCTTACAACTTTTGTATACGAAACCCTTAAGAAAGCTAAACAAACAAAATATTATCACCAAAGCAGCAAATAAAACAAGAAAACACACATAACACAAATGAAAGTGGATTCTAAAATCTTGTCTTCAAGGTATACGACATATTAATACAGTAATTAGCGTTAATATGAAATTGAGTGTATCAAAAAACAAGAGTTCAAGGTCAAAATATGTTAATGTTCGCGAATTAATATTTATGGAACACAAAATATCTAAAGATATAGATAGAAAAATAGGTAACTAACAGTAAGAAAATTGAGAAAAAAAAACCTGTTCCGATAAAATATAAATAACAATTAATTACATTGTTCCACGACGCTTCCCCACCAGTGGTTGTTGGGATTGCAAGTTTTAAAGTAGCTGACAAACGTACCTAGCGTAAATAGTACAGTTAGGTATGTAATTCGAAATTGGAGAACGAGGATACTCAAGGAAGCCAGCTCAGTGTGGCTGGGCAATTGCGCAACGTGTTTCCCTCCAAAATAAGTCAGTACCTGTAGGCAAAATTGGAGAATCAATGTGTGTGGTCCCAGTGATATCTAATGTATCAAAGTTGCATGTAGCTTTCCTAGCAGTTATTGTTTGGATTGCTAGGTTTGAAGTTACTGACAAATGTAGGTACTTGCCAAGAACAAGAAGTGCAGTAACGTATGTAAGGCCAACTTGGAGACAGAGATCAATCGAAGAAACAAATTTGGTTGGGAAACTGAGAGAGGAAAGAGTGTATATAGTAATGTAGTCTTTTTTTAAATTTGGCGTTTTAAGTTCAAAGTGGAGCTATGCTAGGGTGTGGTTTTTCATTTTATGTTTTTATACCTTTTCATTCATGGGCTGTGCGTTCTAATAAACATATATCGGTCAGTCATTAAGACAACTTTTTTTGTATATACTATACTGCATCCTAACGTCAGTAAGCATTGTGCAATCTGTGGATACGAGATGTATAAATGTACAAGAAAGTAGGAAAAATATTATCTTAAGAATATATCAAAGGTGGTCTGAAAATATCGAAAGCTAAATTGCTTAAGAATTAGTAGCAAGCAAGCATTTTTTCTATAGAGATGTTATATTATATATCAAAGAAAATGGTCTTGAGTGAGAGACAACGTAGTGGTACCTGGTTACCGTAAAAAGAGACTTAAATAAGATAATGTTTTGTAATCAAGAATACTAAAATACATTTTCAATTACAATTTTTTAAAAGTAAACCTACAAAAACATGTATCGTATACTAAACAATCCCCACAGCGTACCCTGTGGAAAAAAACGTATTCCTGTGGGACTCTCGATGGAGATAAAAGTATTCTTCGTTTTTTTCAGTCTCTACTGCTATGTCTAGGCATAAAACCAAGTAAATTCTAAGCACTATTACGACGTTAGGAACTCTTTACAAGAAAATCCGTAAGAACTCTTGATCAGGACCAAAAGTATTAAATAGTAAATTGTTGGAATCCAATGTAGATTTTTAAAAAAATACCTCTTAAATCCAAACTTCCAAACTTCACTCATTTATAATAATACAAGACTTTGCCAGTGGCTCCGCCCGCCCTGAATTCGGTTGTCGGTGTGGAACTCCTTAATTATACTAAAGAAGTTTGCTATAGCAAGCTACAGCTACATCTATTGTTCTTTAAACTATGTTATAGTTATAAGATAAAAAGTAACCTATATGCTATTCCAGGACCTAACGTATATGTATGCCAAATTTCACCGCGATGCGTCCGGTGATTAAAGCGTGATTGAGTAACAAACATCCATCCAGACGTACAAACTTTCACATAAAGTATGAAAAATGATTGGCAAATACTACTTATAACCTTATATATCTTTTACTTCTTTAATAACTTCAAGGTCTCATATTATTGAAAAATAACAGTAACTAGTAACATTAAGCTAAAATTTTTATAAATATTCATAACTATCGGCCCGTCCTGACTTCGCACTTTTACTTTTATTTTTTAAAAATTTTGGGATAAATATAGACTAAATGTATCTTAATGCATGACATAAGTAGTTTTTATTTTTATTATAATTAATATTTTTATGCATAAACCTATTTTTATTATTAATGTTTTTTTTTTCCTCGAAAAATTTCAAAATATTCAATGTCGTTTGCGTCAGCTGCGTAGGGAGGGAGGGAGCCGACCACGCGTATGAGCCGATCACAGCGGCGCGGCGCGGTTTTCTATTAGTATTTTGTTTAGATTGACATTATTAAATTCGTAATATCTTTGGAATAAAATGTCCGATTTTAATAATTTAAAAAATGTACAGGTATTGAAACAGTATTGAATACGAAATGATTTATTAAGATGAGTATAAATACAAAGGTATGAATAACATGGTCTGATTTTTGTCGGCATGTCTATTAACTTTGTATATGTAAAAAAATAATTAAAGTGACATAACTACAATAGTTAGACATATGGTATCCCGAAGTTTTTTGTATATATTGATATGTTCTTTAATATTGTACTCTACTTTTTTATTCTAACGTCAATAGTTTCCGCAGCACATGCAATGAAAGACATTTTATGGCTAATTTATTTACACCTTAGGTTACATTATTGAAGTTTTATCAGGGATCCCTAATTTTTCCTAGTTTTAAATATAGCCCATGTTTCTCAGGGATAATAAAACATTAAAATACTGAAAGAATTTTTGAAATCGGTTTAGTACTTTATGAGTTTATTTGTTACAAACAACAAATCTTTCCTCTTTATAATATAAGTGTAGACGTAGATGACGAAAATTATTCAATCAACATAGGTACCTATTTGTTTTATTTAATGCAGTGACTGATATACAACCAAATATATTAAGGTGCATAATAAGTATTCTGTCTAATGCATGTTAGTAAACTACTTCATTTAAATAAATTAAGAGTGATCTTAAGAACAAAATCCGGTCAAGTGCGAAGCGGACTCATGGTGACATGCCTCCTTGTGTATTATTTCACTTGTTTAATAGGTTATGTTTTAAGAAATTGTTTAAAATAATACCTGCGGTTAAGTTTTATCATGGCGCCACTCACGATCCGCAGGGAATTCATTCACACACCAAACCTAACTACATTTATAAGGAGTTTTTTTCTATAGGGATATAATATTTTGTTTTTAAATACATTATGCGCCATCAAACTTTTTACTGAACTGTATATTATGGTAAAATGTCGATAAAGGCTAACATTATTATCATAGCAAAGGATCACGAACGAGCAAATATTAATTCCTTGCGAAATTATGCGCTCACGTCAATTTTCGGTCATCAAATGGTCTGGTCGCATGGCTCGCTAATGCGATATAACACCGTCTGATTTCGTTTTATGCGGTCACGTTAAGTGTTTTGTTTAATGTCAATAAACCGACAACGTCAGAGACTCAGGAACAATATTAAACGCAAAGTTATGGCCGATATGTGTGAAAGAGTGGTGGAAAGTTAGCTCCAAAGTATCGACCGCTGCCTTCGTGCTTCGGTGGTCCTATGAACGAGATCAAATTGTCATACTTAAATGTTGTATGTGAACTATATTTGGAACAATTTAAGCCTGGTATCTCAATTATTCTGTTTTATTAAAAGACGACATTGTTATGTTTTATTAAAAATCCCTTTAGTTACGCAAAGGGCGGTTTCAGAAGACCACAAACGCCTAGATTGCGGAATAAGCTTTCTGCTAAGATTTTCCCTGGTAGTGTGCGTGTGATGCCTTCGTTAATATTGTTATAATCTCTGAGGGATAGGTTTAGGGAAGTAAAAATTTTAACTTTAGTGTCGCAGTACATATATATGAAAATCTTTTATATGTACATAAAAATATCAATAGTTTCAGCAAGAAAAGTGACGTTCACAAAGTAAATACTAGAAGTAAAAATAAGCTGTTGGTGCATGATACACGTCAACACAAAATAAGTCACTCTTTTATGGGGCAATGTATACACTTTTACAACAAAGTTCCCAATAAAATTCAAAATCTATCAATTAGTAAATTTAAATCTTTTATCAAGCAGGTACTTTGTAAAAAGGCATACTACAATATTTCAGACTATGTAAATGATAAAAATCCTTAGGACTGATGATGCTCAATTACAGGATGCATACGGTAAACCAAATTAAAATGGAAATAACATAAAATTGTACGACTAAAATTTTTTTATTTAAAACATTAATTGTATTTTAGTTTATTTGTATTATTGATAGTGTTTTTAAAAGAGTAACTATCGAGTTTCTTGCCGGATTCTTCTCGGTAGAAATCAACAACATTGTAAACCGGCGGGAAGGTGGGAGGGTTCAAAAAATAATATTTTATAACTTTGACGATTCAAAAGTGATTGTAAAATCCTTATTTGAATAAACAACTTTGAATACAAATGTCCAAAGGCTACGGTGACAGCTGAACATGGGCGACTCGTGCGCTTCTTTGCCACTTTAAAAGTACCTAAATGGAAGTAATAACTACGGAACCCTGTTTTTTCCCTAACATGTTTTTTTTTTTTTAATTAACTTTATTATGTATCATTATCATTAGTATCATGATTCGAAACACTAATAATAACTTCTTTAGTCTTCTGTAATAAATAACTTTAACATTAAATGGTTGGAACCACGGGGTTCACTTGAATAATAAATAAGTAATTATGGTTGATTATTAAAAATAAATGATTTTTGTAGTTAGTAGATATACTATTGCATATAAACAAAAATAACAAACTATACATTTATTTTATTTTATTTTATTGCATTTATTCAAAAAAAGAGGTTCGCAATTCGTCTGCATGTTTTTTGTTTTGTGTTTGTTACGCGATATATAATATGATTGTGAACAAAGTTTGACAGCTTTACCATAAATAGGAGGGTTCAACTTTTTAGTGGTTCTATTTAAATTAGAAAAGGAAGGAAAGAAGAGTAAGGTTAGAAAATGTATTTAATTTTATCATTTGTAGCTTCTTAGACCTGAGTAGTTATCAAATAATCTACTTAAATATATTTGCTTACACTGCGCGCTACATACGTTTCTGCGTGGGAGAGGAGCTACTGTAAATGATATTAACAAAATAATATACCATAAAAATATAGTTTTTATATTTTTCTGAGCTCTAGTAATTCAAGAAGAACAAGCTGACCACTATACTTGTTTCTATACGCTACTAGAAACCACGTGGTGAGAGCTAAAAAACAATTAGTACTGCTGATAGATATAAACTACTAAAGGGTTTCTCACCCTACAGAAGAATGTATAGTTTATAAGGGATTGGGATACAGTTAATGCTGACGTACAGACAATAAGGACATATACCTATTAGATCGGAATAGCTTCCTTTCAAAGGGCTACTTAACGCGGGTGGAGATAGGGGCCTACTAAAATCTTGCAGAGCTGATGTAAGCCTCTCACCTCGATGCTGTTCTTTGAGGATGAGGTTTGACCAAGGCAGCTCGATAGCGGAGGAACGTCGGTGCAGCAGGTAAGGAAGCCTAAAACAGCACGAGGGCGGCGGAAGGTTGACCGCGCCGTAGAGCAGTGGCATTATTCAGCACACAGCACGCGGGCAGCAGATGGCTGGCAAACAAGTTTACGGTACCTGATGGGAAGCGGTAACACTAGGGATATCCCCTTCAGAAATCTTATTACTTCATTCTTGAAGTAATGCCTGATTTAATGCCTGCGGACGCTCTTCAATAAGTAGCATGTGTGTGTAGCCTCCGTACAAACGAAAAGATCGAAGGATAACGCTTAGGAGGTGTGTCAAAATACTTCATGCTCCGACAAGTTTTCAGTCTATCGGTAAAAAGGCTATTGTTGATTTCCGAGTTTTAGAGAATTAACATTTCAGAAGGCCGGCAGCTTATTTTATTAATACCTAAAGGCTAGGCCATAGTATTAAAAACTTCATCGTTTGAATCCAAAACAAAAAGAATATTCTGAGATTGTATACTTAAAGTGAATATTGATATTCAGAGAATATAAATATGCAATACTAAAACTACAGTTTTTTTAGAATATAATATATTTAGTCAATAAAATTCGTGCAACCTTTACTATGAACCTTGATTTATTTTATAATCAGTACAACAAATTAAAATAGAGTGATCATGATCAAAACCTGTTAAATTAAAAATAGAAATGAAGATTTTAGCTTTATTAATTTACTAGCTTTTGACAGCAGCCCCGCCTGCGTTTAATTCGGTTATCGGCATGGGATCCTAAGGGTAATTCTTTGATACATGATTATAATAAGAAAGTTTGTTATAGCAGGCTATAGTTCGTTCACGTGGAATGCGGTTATAATTATTCCTTTGGCAACTTTGGATTTCCATAAAACGTCTATGACCTTTTCCTCCTCTTCAACTATCCCTGTGTCAAATTTCAGCTCTATTGGATGCTTTGTTGCGACGTGAAGTGACTGCAAACAAACAAACATATTCACTTTCAAATGTATGATATAATATACTATCTTACAGCTATCTTCGTGCCAAAAATAAGATTACCCTATTACTCCCTTGAGAGACTTTATGATAAGTAGTAGTGGATATGTCTTTTCTTGTGGTAACTCTTGATCTGAAAATCTTCGTCACTTCAACTAATTTTATTTTTAGCACAAAATAAGGTTAACCTGTCTCGGACAAAGTTAATTCACTCTCTGCAGTTTCACTCGTGAAATTCTTCTACAAACTTTTCATCGGCTTAAAAAAATTGCCTTATGTCCTCTTTGTCCTATTTTATTGCGACAATGTATAATATATAAATATAAATATAGTGATTTTTTGTTTCATTATGACCATAAAACAGCACGGCTCCATAAAGGTCCGGGTCAGGTCACCGAGTGGCTCTATGGTTGCAAGTAGGTACTACAACACGTGACAAAATCAAACTTCAAATAAATTAGTTTCGACTATGATAAGGATTAATTAATCAGAAAATAAATATTATTAAAAAAACGCGTTGCACTCCGGCAAGAGGAACTCGGAGAGCCGGCAGAAGTGAAAACATACAACCTGGATATAACATTTTATCATTTATAATCCGCACTTTCAACTTTTCATCAACTCATTTTCCTCTAACTTTTTATTCGTCCTACAGAGTATAATATTTTTTACCAATCACAAAAAAAGTGCACAACGCCGCTAAAAATCAACCTTTTTTTGCCCATCATCCTATTATGTCGTGGCATTATGGTTTTCGTCTTACGAATTTTCGATCAGCCTGACACGAGTTTATCATTTTTACCCATCACAAAAAAAGTGCACAAGCCGCTAAAGAAGTTTTCACTTCAAAAATATTAAATAAAAAATTACACTTATTTATGATTGACTATATGCACTAAATTCACCCGTGTGTTTTTAGTTCATGAAATATTTTACATACGAGTAATACTCGAAGTCGTTTGAACAACGCCTTCTATTAGGTTGCTTGCCATCTTCTCGGTAAAAATAATAGTATTACTACTCGCTAATAGATGTCAGGAAGAGGTATATTTTTCAGTTTATCGTTGCCTGAAAACATGGGTAAAACTTTCTAAAAATGAAACATAGCTAGATCGATTTATCGCCTCCGAAACCCTTTGCATACTAAATTTCATGAAAATCGTTCAAGCCGTTTCCGAGATTTAGATGATAAATATATATACAAGATACATATATAAAAGAATTTCTCGTTGAAAGGTATTAGATTTATCAATATACACGCCTATCAGACCTTATTAACACAGTGAAATAGAACTTAAACTGAAAATCCATATACTCGTACCAATTTTTATGCATTCAGCTTCGAAAATGACGGATCTCCATACGAACTTCCAACCCCCAATTAACTCCCTTAGGAGATAAATTTTGTTAAGTGTTTTTAGTGCTCGCAAATATTCTATAAATACTTTAAACGTTAAATTGTAATTGCCCCCTATGGGATGATTATACAAAACAGAAAATACGTAAACCTTTTCTTTTAATTAAAGGCCAAATAAACATTTTTTATGTATTAACCTTTAAAAATGGCTGTACGTCGATCACTTTACTCTTTTATTTATAAGTTATTATCGGATATAAATGTACGACCTGGGGATTTTTTGCCTAATTACAAATTTTTCTTTTATTTTTATTTATTATATTATGTCTTGTAATAATTTAATTTATTTCTCTTATTAGGTACATATTCATATTAAGCTTTAGCTTTTAGTTAGAATAAAAACCATGTAACTACATGGTTTTTAGTTTTTGAGTTTATATCGAACAGTATTTCTACTACTACTACTGAATTACAGTAGGCGAAAAGTAAGTAATACAAACTGAAGGTGTTCTATACTGTAAAAGATTTACTCGACAATCTGTTTTCTGACTACTTGTTTAGGATTTTTTTTTCTATCCGTACCTAGCGGAGAATACCTCGGACTTAAAGATAAGTTAAAGTTAACTCGAAACCCCATTCTTAAGGATTTTCTTTACTTTATTTGAAACAACGAGTACATTAGACTACAGGCCCATGTCCAAAAAATGGATGGGTCATATGAACCACCAGGTGACGTATATAGGACGATATAAGAGCATAAAATAATAAGATTCAGCACTATGCCGTCACTTGTAAGCTGTCCAACTGAGTGCTGGTGAGAATTCAAAAGCGCAGGTAGAGTGAGTACATTTTGGTCAAACATTTTTGTACGGCAGTTTTACCATCATTAGATCCATGAAAAATAATAAGAAAGCGCGCAGTGCCGTAAAAAAATGGTGCGCCAAAAAGTCGGTAATTTTTTTTGATTTTCTGACAATTTCCAGGGTAAATTTGGTCATTTTATTCTGTACGGCATCAGTTTCATACTGTTTTAATACAGCTTCTAATCTATTGTTCCGCAACGCCGTACAAAAATCATGCGACAAGGGGAAAAAAACGAGGGTTGCAACCCCTTCTCTTTCCGTGGTCCGGGGGGTGATTTGAAAAAGTACGGCTTCGGTTCCAAAACATTATCTAGCACTCAAAAGTACTATTAAAAATAATGCCGTCAAAAAATTATTGTTCATTTGAATGTATATTAATAATTATCTTAATTTCATGGTTTACTTGATTTATAAAGCTGTAAAATCATTTGACTCTGTACGGCAACTTTTTTTTTAACATGATATTGTAAAATACAATTGTTATGTAGTATTGCCGTTCAAAAGAAACTGTTCTAAAAAAAATTATAGAGAAATACAAAAACTGAAAGTTTAAATATATGTAGATTATAGATAATAATCATAGATTAATAAAATAAAGCAATTTTCTAAGTTATTCCCTTGTTTTAAATAGTATTAAGATAAATAAATTAGGAAAAAATAATGCCGTACATTTTAATGCAGACCTTATTTTTCTTACATTTCGTTCTATGGATTTTTCCTTGAGTTTTTTTTCCCCCTCAAACCTTTGGACCAACGAAAATGTACGGCATGTAAAAAAATATTATCTGTGCATTAAATACTTTCAAAATAAATTAATTTTATGTTGTTTCAAATCAACCCCCGGACCACGGAAAGAGAGGAGGTTGCAACTCTCGATTTTTTCCCCTTGTCGCATAATTTTTGTACGGTTTTTCGGAATAATGGATTAGAAGCTGTATTGAAACAGTATGAAATTGATGCCGTACAGAATTAAATGACCAAATTTACCCTGGAAATCGTCAGAAAATCAAAAAAAAAACCGACTTTGTGGCGCATCATTTTTTTACGGCACTGCGCGCTTTCTTATTTATTTTTCATGAATTTATCGATGGTAAAAATGCCATATAAAAATATATGACCAAAATGTTATACTCTACCTGCACTTTTGAATTCTCACCAGCACTCAGTTGGACAGCTTACAAGTGACGGCATAGTGCTGAATTTTATTATTTTATGCTCTTATATCGTCCTATATACGTCACCTGGTGGTTCAAATGACCCATCCATTTTTGGACATGGGCCTGTAGTCTACATAATCAGCGACTTACTCAGATGTAATACAGCAGTTACAGAAAGTTTCTAAAAACTAATTTTTTATAGTTTATTTATTAAGTTATTACAGTTTTACTATTTATTGATATAAATAGTAAATGTATAGCCATTTAGAGATATAATCAAATATTATGAAATAACATTTAATTATTAGATCCATATCAATTCATATTTCAGAAGATGGTCCCTTGTGTTTTTTTTTAATAACAATAAGATAACCAAATTTATTATCGACTAAGAAATCACATTTATGTTTATTATAAAAATTTCAACATTTATCAACATCTTTAATGTTTTCAGGCCAACGATTTTTATAATACTGAATTAACATTGATAATTCTACGTCTTTATTCGTGTATGAAATAAATTTATGTATCTGTTTCTCGGTACACTGTGAGTAATTGGATAGTCCGATACAGTGAATCACTTCATACATGTAATGTATTTTATGTAAGAGTGAGATAGTAAATCAGCAAATTACATAAATTTGCCACATTTAAAATCCAATATCATACTTCAAAAATTTTAACTTCAGTCTTAGCAAAGAATTTGATGGAATTTCGCGTATGCTCTCTTTTACTAAAGTTTCTAATCTGTATATATATATAAATAAATAAATAAATAATTATTTTTGGACATTACACACAGCGCCGTCTGGCCCCAAAGTAAGCAGAGCTTGTGTTATGGGTGTCAGACAACGGATACAGATACATATATGTATATTACTTTTTTTTTGTAAATACATACATATTATACATAAATACACCCAGACTCAAGACAAACACAAATGTAATTTATCACATAAATGTTTGTCCAATGCGGGAATCGAACCCACACCCTCTGCGCAGCAGTCGGCAACACTACCAACAAGGCAAACGTTACTGACTGACTGACTGATCTATCAACCCTGAGCTCCAACCACTGGACTGATCGAGCTGAAAATTGGCATAGATATATCTATAATGATTTAGGCTTGTGCTAAGAAAGGTTTTTCCAAAACTCACCCCCTAAAGGTGAAACGGGGATTCAAAGTTTGTATCGAGCACCAAGATTGCGAGGTTAAGTTATTTATAGTAGTTAGTGAGTTAGTTATTTAATATTTTTGAGAGAGACGGAGAGGGAAAACGTCAAGTGTGAGTGCTGTGTGTGTTTTTCTATAATTGAGGAGTTGCCGTAAGAATCCTACGCCGATAATCAAATTTAGGGTGGGCGAAGGCGCTGGCAGAAGCTAATGGTTTATAATCATTTATAATAGTATATTTTTGACCTTAAAAATTTTAATGTAACTTTTTTGTAGCACAGCAACTTACTTTTAATCGATGCTATATCCACTAATTTGGAAATCAATTTTCTTAAATAATGAACTATGTCTAAGAGTATTTGTAATTCCTTTTTTATTTTCTAGGCTTTTAACATGTAAAATGGCATCGATTGTACAAGGATCTATTTGCAAGCAATTTTTTTGGAAAAAATGTGCCAGAAGCATTTTATTTCTGTTAGCTTGTACTGAAATTTACTAACGTTTAAAAAAAGTTAGGTTGTTCTTCGATTTCGGCACAGATAAGAATATCAACACCGTATATTATTACACCAGATATATTACATTTATTTATGAGTTTGAAAAATCTTTGGGGCCACATAGAGGCCAAAGGGTAATCTAGTACTTAAATCTTTAACAATTAAAGTGACTTAAACTTACAAAGATGACTGGACTCTTCATCAAGTTTAATTTCATAAAATTATCCTGCTGATAAATGAAGTTCTGAGAAAAAAAATTTTTTTTAGCTTACTTAGGAGTAATTTCTCCTAATGTAGAAATAAGCTTAAATTCTCCTACGGTTATTTATTAGATGCTTTGGATTTAGGCATATTCTAAGTGATTCATCTTTTTTTTTCTATTATCACTAAATTGGTAAGAGAAATTTTAGGGTGTTACACCACATCCCCCGTGGCGCTCCTCCAATTTCTTTAGTTTTTCCTTAAGAAGCCGGTCCAGCAGTGAGTTTGATATACGATATACGGGAGCTACAACGGCTTCTAAAAGTCTGTTATAATTCGCAATATCTATTAAAAATGGTATTTCATTAATATATTTATGTATTCGGTTGATATTTTTATTTAAATTTTATAAAATAACTCAATTAAGGAATTGAATCCAAGAATAGCTTGGACATTTTGTTTTACAATTATAAATTCTGTTTTGTAAGTTACATTATTTTTATAAATTTATAGGCGTTTTTTAATGGTACAATTTTGTTCCTCCAAAAACTTCTTGAATTATTGTTGTCTCAGATAAAATTATATTTTTTTCATCATTAACTTTTTTTCAATCGTTGAGCCTCATCACATCAATTTGTGTCCTTTTATAACATTTAAAACGTTTTTGTTTTCACTCCAAGGGACTCAGTCCACTTTTAGCTGTTGCTACCAAACAAACGTTGGCAGAGTACAGAGATTCTCTTGAGAGAGTCCCTTGACACCCAGAGTACAGAGATTCTTTTCAGAGATTATTTTGAGAGAGTCCCTTGACAGAGTTTAAGTATAACAATCAGTAACAGAGTGTATATTTTTAAGTCTTCAACAAGGATCAACGTGGTTGCAGTTTTACAGAAGCAACACTCCATACCGAAGGCAGGGCAAACTTTGTGACCCATTTGAAACTTGAAAATAATGCTAAGCTTAACGCTTCTTAGTCTGGGTGACTGCTGCGGTTGGAAAGTATCCAAACGCTTTTTATGACTTGATCGTTACAAAGAAAGCACGTTCTGGGAGTCCAGGCGCTGACGTGAACTCACATTGCCTGAAATGACATCCCGCTCACTTATTTTCTCTATTTAGCTCCTGTGCATGGCTCTGGCAAGAATCTATTGATCTGCAGATATATATTTAAGTACAACAAGCTCTAATGCTCTAGGTCCTTTGTAGACATACATTTTTCATGGCCTTGTCGATCTCTTACTTCTACCGTAATGCGGTCGTGTAACATCGTATGTTTGTGATCACCGAATTGACAATTTGGCTAACTTTCGCAGATCTCTGTGTAATATTTCGAATTTATCTTGTTAATCTTGTGTCCTCATGTTACAGTTGAAAATATTGACCACCTCATTTGTTTTTGGTTCGAAATACTTCTTAAAAAAAGGTTCTAAATTCGGATGTTTATATTTTCCTTTTTTCTTCGGTTTAGGCATTTCTCCATCATATAGATTCTTTTTTTATTGACAAGGGTATACTTCCGAGGTTGCCCATAATAATGTAGTGAATTTAAAACTTAAACTTTTGGTCAAAAAAAAATGGTGTTAATATGGAACTAGTGAAACGCCTTTAATGTTGATGATTGTATCAAATTTTTAAACGAGTATGGGCGTTTTTAGTGTAGGAAAAAGTATCTCGTCAATCAAAAGTAAAACAAACAACCGGCTTCAAAAAGATGCACTAAAAAGGTAAAAAAAATATACTAACGACTAGAAAATAATAGAAACCTTGAATCAGAAGCTTTTTGAAATTTTGTAACTGTGGATTTTAGTAAATATAAATTATACGTTTAATTTTTAAAAACCAGACTGATTGAACAAAATAAAACATTATTATCTTTGAAAAACATATCTTGTTATATCAAGTTAATTTATTATAATATTTGTAATTGATGCCTGATAAGTGCTTAGCAGCAAACTTGTTAAAATGCGGATTTACTAAACTGGCTCTGCTTAAATTTAATTTGTGTTGAAATATATTTTTATCACACTGGTAAAAGCTTGCTACTTTTTTTACCAAATTAAGATTTTATTATTGTTTATTTATTTTACTCTGCAATAGTTTTCATAACTTTTCTGGTTTTAATTTTACTTTATTTATGGCATAGGTTAAAAATAGTTGGTTTAAACAATTATATCTTTAGCATTTAAAAGTAATTTATGCAGTAAATTAGAATAATATATTAATAATAAATGATAACAATGAATATATTTATTTCCTTTAATGATATAATGCAATATATTGTAATCCAGATCTAGTAATAATTTGTAATCAAATACTTGAATACCTTTTTCATAATTGTGATCAACAATTTTATCTCGAATATTACTAAGGTGCCAAACAAGCTTGCGGTCCGTCTGATGGTAAGCGGTCACCGCTGCCTATGAATGCTTGCAACACCTGAGTCATTACTCTCGTGTTACCGACCTTTTAAAAATCTAATAGCTTCTTTCTTGAAGAACCCTATAATTTTGCACTGGCAGTTGCTTTCTTACTGATCCACAAGGCAGAATAAAACATTCCATACCACCGAGGATTTTCTCATTGATTGCTGACAACTGCTGTCACTGCTGCGTAGACGTCAGGATCTCTAAGCTAAAACAGAGCTGCCGTTACTGGTACGATGCATAAAATTCACGCAATCCATCCCAGTCTGCCGACTTAAAATGCCACACACGACGACAATAAGTTGGCCCAGGTGGATCGCATTGTGTGCATGACACTTAAGACTGAACGAGCAACTAGTCCAAGGAGCCAAGAAACTCATCCACTGAGACAGAATATCCGTCCGGACGAGTAGTCAGCTGAAGAAAGGTACTTGTATTTCTGATATTATCGTTGGAGAAAGTACCAGGTGAGAGACTCCATAGGTCAGAGCAAATTCATAAACTATAAATTGCCATCTATCATGATGTCAAAAAAACGATGCATGATGATTCTTACGTTAAATTTATATAAAAATAATATATAAGCAAATTGCAAATAAGGTAACTAATTTATACCTTTAAATAAATTTGACATCAATATTAAATAAAAATGAGTAATTTCAAAACAGAATGTATTCCAGGTTTTAATTTCAAATTGATACTAGGTCTGAATAACAATTTAATGCATAAATTACTTTTAAATCTCAAAGATATAATTATTTTTACCTACTATGAATCTAACCAAAAAATGAGAAAATGTGACAGAACTACATATATGCATACACTTGTGTTTTCACACTTGTGCTTGTGTATACAATTTAAGTTATAAATAATATTAAATTGGATCAATAAAAGTTATGAAATCTATTGCAAAATAAAATAAATGAATAATTATAAATTTTTATTTGGTCAAAACATTTAGCAAATAGTTTATCTTTAATCAGTGCCAATTTAGTATTTCCGCACTTTAGCAAGTTTGCTACTAAGCACTCATCAGGCATTAACTAAATTCTTAATTTATTAATTTAAATATATAAAATAAAGATTCTGAGTGACTGATTAACTGACTTATAATATATCAACGTACAGCCCAAACAGCTGGTGTTAGAGACTTAAAATATTGCACAGAGATTTTTGTTATTACGTAGGCGAGCGCTAAAAAAAGGGTTGTTTAAAACTCCACCACTAAGAGGATGAAATGTGGGTTGGAAGTTTGTATGAAAAGTCGTCATTTTTTAAGCTTTATGCGTGAAAATTAGTGTTTAGCCTTTTGATTAAATATTAAGATTGACGTGTTTCAGCGTTTTTGGAAAATCATTCGCTAGACGGCAAAATATGATATAATGAATATATAATGAAGGCCGAAGTTAACGCGAATACGATTCAGCTGAAATTTCACACAAGCATTTTTAAAGAGACGGAGAATGACATAGGATACTTTTATTCCCGACCATGAGTTCCCACGGGAATATTTTTTCTGCTACTTTTACTTCTTCAGGTCGCAATGGAGCATCCAATTGGCCTGAATTTTAGAACATCCCTGTCCTGTTTGTACCGGTTGTACCCATTAATATAAAATGAGCTTCTTGATTTTAAAAGGCTCCAGTTTCCACTTAAGGTCTGTTTTGCCATGACTATATAAACAAGTCGCTGGGGTAAACTCTCAAATTTGCCGGAGTAAACCCACGACAGTACTGTTTCTCCCACCACGGTCAGTTCTATGTGGCGTGTTCCCGTGTAAGTTCACCTCAAAGTTTGGTTCTATTGCTCCCATTTATTTATCCTCCCATTGCTATAAATTTTAGCTTGATACCTCCACGCGTTACTAAGAAAAAGGGTCTTGACAGACGGACAGACGGACCGACAGCAAAGTGATCCTATAAGGGTTCCGTTTTTTCTTTTTGAGGTACGTAACCCTAAAAATGGCAAAAACTGTTATTTATCAGGAAGTACTTCAACCAGTATAAAGTTATTGAATGAAAACTTCATCTATTTAATTTTCATCTTCTACCTTACACCTTCTGTTTAATACTTAGACTGATCTGACTTATAATGACAAATTCACAACCAAGTTTGATTTTAGGTAAACATGGAAAAAGTTTGTGATATATTAGACCAGTTGCGTTATATTCAAAGTGTGTAAGAATTCTACTGGACGATTTACCTAATGCATCGTCAGTACTTACCACCGTATTTCTGTCCTTCTAAGGACTTAAGCGTTTATAACCACTGTCTAGTCGTTATTAAACCTTCTACTGTAGTTACTGTATTGCACAGATACTTTTACTGAGGGCCATTTAAGTCACGGTTTTATCTCATCGGCACGTTACGCAAGTTTTTTTTAGGGCGACTTTTACTCCTTCAGGTCGAAACGGAGCATTCAATTGGGCTGAATACTAGCACGGAGATAGTTGAAGAGACGGAGAAGGACATAGGATATACTTTTTATCCCGATTAAGAATTCTCACGGGAATATTTTTTATCCGCGAGATTTACTCCTTTAGGTCGTGACGAAGCATCCAATTGGGGTAAATAAGAGCACCGGGATAGTTAAAGAGACGAATAAGGACATAGGATATATATACTTCTTATCCCGATCGAGAGGTCCCTCTGGATTTTTTTATATCCGCGAGCTTAACATCTTCCGGTCGCAACGAAGCATTCATTAGAATACTTTTTATCCTTGAGTTTTCTTCTTCAGGTCGCAATAAAGCATTCTGCAATTCAAAATTGGTCTGAATTTTGGCACTGGGATAGTAGAAGAGACGGGAAAGGAAATAGGGCACTTTTTATCTCGGAAAATTCAGAGTACCCACGGGAAATACTATAAGCCGAAAACCAAATTTAGTGCAGGCACGCGTCAAAAGCTAGTGATATTACAAGTGCTTTGTTATTATTAAATTATTTCAAGTGAATTAGACTTAAATAATTTAAGAATTTAAAGAATTTGAATGTACAATTTACATAACAAAAATTCAAAATCAGCCAAGTGCGAGTTGGATTCGCGCACGAAGGGTTCCGTACCATTATCTATAAAACGGCAAAACATAAAACGTTTTTTTTTGTTTTATTTTAATTTAATTATTTAATTTTTAAAGTGTATATATAACTAAATATTTTGTGAATATTTCAAGCGTCTACCTGTTGCCGTTATCAATATCGAGCAAAAAAAATCACGTTTGTTGTATGGAAGCCCCCTTAAATATTTATTTTATTCTATTTCTTAGTATTTGTTGTGATAGCGGCAACAGAAATATATCATCTGTGAAAATTTCAACTGTCTAACTATCACGGTTCAAGAGATACAGCCTGGTGACAGATGGACGAAATGATGGACAGCGGAGTCTTAGTAATCCCCTCCCCTTTCCCTCCCTTTCTTTACCTTTCCTTTTTTTACGCTTTGGGTACGGAACCCTAAAAAAGCTTCAGATTGGTGTTTTTATTATTTTCTAGTTGTTATATCAACTAATATTATAAATCCGAAAGTGCTTTTGTAACAAATATAATCTTATTTAGAATAAGAAATTGTATCTCTTTTTCAATTTTTATGAACTCAAATGATTTTCAGACTAGAATTCTATTTAGTTGTCAGTTTAGTCAAACTTAAAAAGTAATATTTACTAATGACAAAGCAGTTTTGCAATGAAATGGCGCGCTTTTTTGCAGAGGCGCGCATACAGGTTTTTCAAGAGGCAGAGGTCTGCCCTGCGTACAGTGAAGTAATGTTTAATATTTTTTGAAGTGAAAACTTCTTTAGCGGCGTTGTGCACTTTTTTTGGTATGGGTGAAAAATAATAAACTCGCGTCAGGTCACGTGTCCTAATCGTGGAAATTCATGAGACGGAAACCGTAATGCCGCGCCTATTATAATTTTTATTTTTAGTATTCGCGATTATGAGTAGTACAGGGAGGTTGGATATGGAATTTTAATTCTATGACAGATTGCGATGTCAAATATACTACGTCAAAAAAGTAAATAAACAAACATTATTATTTCTTGACAGTGTCAATATTTGACATATTTGAGTGTTAAGCGCGAATCGTGTGTAAAGGTTTTCACTTCTGCCGGCACTCCCGGAGTGCAACTCGTTTTTTTGTTTGTGAAAACAATTTAAAAAACGTATTTTTAAAAGACCTATATAAGAATGTAATATTAAATTATGTCGTGTTGTGTTTATTATCTACTAATAATTTAAAGAGCGCGCATAATTATGAATAGCTGATTTTTTCAAACATCAAAACCTCCTTGCATCCTATTGTACGGTGTAAGGTGCAAGTCTTAAAAAAGCAATACTGCACACGTGTAATAATGGTTTCATAATGATTTATTTAACGCGTGCTCTAAAGAGTATCTTTCCGCATTGTTCACATAATAAAAATGACTTTATAAGCAACTGCATTGAAAAACCTACATATTCGTATTCAACAATCACCGTCATGTCTCAAATTCCGTAAGTCACAACACACAACCTGTACACAATGTAAACTTACACACAATAAAAAAAAAATTATGAATTTTTAATCGGTTGCTTCTATCCATTCCTGAAATTGAACTTCGAACATGGGAGACTTCTCCTATTATGGCTTCAGAATCGTAGTATGGACCGGGTTAAAATAACACGCGTAAATTCTACAATTTAAAGATTCCTCATAGTACAGCAGCCCTCGTCTTTTTTTTTTAGTGATTAATAACAGGCTGAATCTTCGTGAGTAGGTTCGGTTCGATGAGACGCCCAGATTTTCCTCTGTGAAAATTCTCGATAGAGGTATAAATTAAGTGCGCAGGTGTAAAACATGTCAATTTGGTTGTGGGTAGAAATTGTCTGACTAACAATAAGTTTTTTATTGAAATGTTAAGATAATTGGACAATAAACCGACTGGACAGTCCTTCGATCCGAAAAAGTGCGAGTATGTCTAAATAACGAGGATCAGCAAATTATTTTAATGCAGCGTAGTAAATATTTATATAATGAAATAGCCATGTAGTCCTACAAATTTAGAAGTACGTCTACCCAGTCCTCGGCTTGAAAGTGGTCGATTCCACGGTAACGCTTTTTTCATGTATAACAACCTAGTACGAACTTTTTCCTGTCGGTAATAAAGTGTAGAAAACAATTATACCACTGTGCTACACAAAAAGTGGTATATAGTTCAGGTATAGATATATTTCGTTTCCAAATTTATCACGGTAAATTTTGATAAAAACTTTAATGCGTAAATAATCCCGAGTAAATCATAGTCGTCGTTTAACATTGAAAATGATCACAGCAGATACTTTGGGTGACTAGGAAAGTTAATTCCAGTTTTCGACCTCAATCGGATATAGGTACCAAGCAAATTGACAATGAAAATTCCTTTTTTTTTTAATACCATTGAGGTATTGTGTTCAACAGACTTCGATGACGTGTTCGTAATTGTAGGTGATTCTTTTATATGTGGTAAAATGTCATTGTGTTGTGTGAAATTTGCACAGGTAGGTACCTACTTAACACCTGTAGTTACAATATTTATTATTCTACAGAAGAGATTTGAAGAGACGGCAACGCGCGCGGCGCGACTGATTCCACAGGTGTTGCAAGCTTCCATAGCCTGCGGTGACCGCTTACCATCAGGTGGACCTTAAGCTTGTTTGCCATCTCAATTGTATGAAAAAAAAGACTCACTCCACTTGTGCCACCACGCTTTTTGAACTTAATTGCTATATATGTAGCATACATATTATGTTATTTTCAACATTCTTGTAGGACGTAAAGTAAATGTATTGTATTGTATGTATTAAATGCATGGCATAAGAAGTTTTTCTTTTTAAATAACAGTTTATATTTTTATATATAAATCTATTTTTATTCTCAATGTTTTTTTTTCTTGAAAATGAATAAATATTCAATATCGGTTGCGTCCGCTGCGTAGGAAGGGAGCAGGAATTCGACTGAGCTGATCACGGCGCGGTGGCGTTTATTTTTCTTTAGTATTTTGTTTAGATTGACATTTTTAAATTCTTAATATCTTTTGAATGGAATGTCCGATTTTAATAATTAAAAAAGATATCTACAGGTATTGAAACAGTCTTAAATACGAAAAGATTGGATAAAAGTTATGAATAACATGGTCTGATTTTGGTCGGCATTTCTATAAACTTTTAAAATGTAAAAAAGTAGTTATAGTGACATAACTACAATAGCTGGACATATGATATTTCGAAATGTTTTATAGATATTAATATGTTCTTCAATATTGTAAAACATTTTTTTGTTCTGTCATCAATAGTTTCCGCAGCGCATGCGATGAAAGTGAACATTTTATGGCATTTTTTTTACACTTTGGGTTACATAATTAAGTTTCAGTAGGGATCCCTACTAATAATCCCGTGTTCATAGTAATAAACATAGCCTATGTTACTCAGGGGTAATGCAGCATTCTAACGGTGAAAGAATGTTTGAAATCGGTCCAGTAGTTTTTGAGTTTATTCGTTACAAACATACAAAAATACAAATATTTCCTCTTTATAATATTAGTGCAGCTTTCTATGTCCTCGTCATTTGGACATATTCGAGCAGAAGACGCTCGAGTCAAAACATCCATTTTGTAGAACATTATTATTTTTCGAGTTTAAATTTGTCAATTTACGTCTTTTTACGTTATTGCTATTGTACGTCTTTGGTCTCTGCCTACCCCTCTGGGAAACAGGCGTGATATTATGTATGTATGTATGTATGTTTTTATCACTGAAACAAAACAAACGGGGGCCGCTGGACTATCACTTTTAATTTTCACTTACAACGATATCACACTAAAACATACGCACACATGCAAATACTGTCTAATATTAATGGCTCATATAATGTATGTAGGTCATAATTGACCTTATAGCATAACATTGTGTCTGTCTGTCTGTCAGTTCTCAGAAACTCGTACAAGTATAAAGTCGAAATTAGCATCAAATACTAAGATTTACGATCACTTGAAGCTTCAAAAAAAAATGAGCTTCTAAGTCAACGCAATGAAAATTACAGCCATTTTTGTCGCATATTCTGAAATTGCAAACAAATAAATCAAAACCTGATCGGGTACTTCCCGTTGTCCTAGAACCATGAAATTTGACACAAAGCAAGGTCTTACATCACAAATAAAGGGAAAAAATCCGAAATTTGTTTATTTGTAGTTGTAATATATGAAAAAAAGTTAGACTGTCAAGAAGCAAGATGTGCATCACAAATATAGGAAAAAAAACCAAAAAATTATAGGCATAAACCTATAAGACTTAATCTTATGATAGAAGAACTACCTACATATAATAAATTTGTACGGAATCGTCTGTGCGCGAGCCGACTCACACTTGGCGGTTTTCTTTCTATTGTTTTATAATTTTTTTGAAATGAGTTGTAAACTGTGTCTTTAAACACTTTTTAAAACACATTGTTTTATTTTAAAAACTTTGTAAAAGACGTGTATTAAAACAACTTCTTTTAATTAAGCCTTGTCTGCTCTGTCGTAAATACGGTAGTATATATAAGCTTCAAACAAAAGAAATCAATTAGAGTGTAAGCTTTATAGTAAAACAACAAATAATTAATTAATACCAGTAAGGTTGGAGTCAGGCTCGAACATCAGTGGTGGTACTGCAGCGTGCGGGGGTGTAAAGAAGCTGCTTCTATTTATTTCTTATTAGGTATCGGGATCTCTGCTAATAAAAAGACGACATCGGGAGTTCTTTTATGTATTCAGATGTTCTTTTCAATCGCCACAAGAGTATACATCCTTTAGACTCATCTACTACCTAGGAGATTTATTTTAAAATTTTAAACTTATCTGCAGTACGTCTTCTTTCATTAGGCCATCCTTCAATAGGCCTCGGGTCGTCGTGTCGGTACATTGGGTAATATCTACATTTAATCGCAATGGTGGCGATGCTTAGTGCGTTTTGGATACTGGAGTATCTTACTTTAAGTCTACTGGCAATATAAGGCCATTCTACAAATTCTAGGGCTCCCTGATAGAGACAGGAATCGACCCTCCAAGTTTATATAGACTTGTCCGATCTATAATTTTCACTGGAATGTCAATCCATGTAAAAATACTGACAAACTCTAAATTCCAATTGTTTTTATTTAAAACAGCACTGACACCATCTTTTATATTTTCATAAAACCACTACCAAGTATTTGCTGCGTGAAAAACGTTCGCTAGCATATTTACTTCCTTTACACTTAACAAGTGGTCGTAACCTCTACAGTACCCTTCTTGGAGCGCGAGTCTGACTCATACTTGCCGGTTTTTTATTATCTATACTAATATAATGAACCTAAATAGTTTGTTTTTTGTTTCTTTTTTTTTTGTTTGAACGCTCTAATCTTTGGGACTACCTGTCGGATTAAAAAAAATCTTTTTCCTTTTATAGCCAAATTCTTTAGAAAGGACACTAGCGAACGTATACCTAAGGTTAGAAAGTCAGAAAAGTTTGTTGCACTGTAATAGGCTATTTTACATCACGATGCGACCAACTATAGTGAAACAAAATTTTCTGTCCCGGTGGTCAAAAACCAGAACCACAGTCTTCATATTAAAATGGAGTGAAGTTACAACAATACTACCTACCCCCCAAGATCAGGTCAGAAAAGTTTATTGTACTGTATATTAAATATAAAAGCATTTGTTTAAAAATATTTTTGACTTACACTTATAAGAAAACAATAAGTATGATGGCACTTTTTAGTTATCATTTATTTTTTATTCTTATATACACACTATTCCACAACTCTTATGCAGTTCATTTTAAACATTTATTTAACTTTTTTCCGTGACCAATGTTCCATCATGTAAAGCGTATTTTTATTATATTCCAAAATAATGGAATGTTAGTATTGGCTGGTGCTAGATTCTGGTTTGTAGTGCTCAGACAAGTATTGAAGGAGCTTCACGATTTCTTTGGGCATTGGAGGAGGTGTGGGCAAGATATCACTCTGAAACAGAAACAGAAATTAATGAGTCTTTTATAAATGAGGAAAGGAGATCGTGGTCCTGAGACATTCATCTATAGGAAACAATAAATGAAGTTGAGCAACGTCGGATGTGGTCAGTACCTTAAAGGGTGACGGCCTAGTGGCACATGTTTCTTCTTCTCCGTGTTTCGAAGGGCACGTTAAAATGATGTTTTAGATATGATTTCAAGAAGTCGTTGAGCCAAATAAAAGGCCATAGGGCGGCTTGAAAACTCTTACATAAATATGGCCTAAGCGTTCTTTTTTAAGGAAGAGGCCCTTTCCCTTGTGACATTCAATGGCATCACCAAAACACGGTGCCAAATTTCTTTAAAAATCCATAAAATTTACCACAGTAGTTACGATCAAGTTGTTCTTCGCTTACAAATCTTTTTAGACTTGTATGATTCTCGTTGAATCAAGGTTCGTTGCTGCCTCAGCCGTTTGTACGTCCCTACTGAGACAAGAGGCTTAGGCCATCGTTTGGTCTAGTTCTTTTTAGCAAATATGGTTGAGGTAGTTGCCTCTCATCTGTCAGAGTTTTCAAGTCGTCCATTAGGTCTCCGACTTGACTTAACGACTGCTGTCATACTGTCACAATGGAGACTGACAGCGACAACTTAATGTGCTTTTTGAATCACGAAGCAGCCCGGAAAATGGGCTACTCGGTGGTCACTGGTCACCCATCCAATGACTGACGCCTACGTTGCTTCACTTTGCATATAGTTTCCTATATATACAAAATTAACAACGTTAATTTGCATATAGTTTCCTATATACAAACCAATTGTACCAAATTGATACCAAATAGGGATTACAATTTAATTTATTAATTAAATTAATTTGATACCATTGTAGGTATTACAAAATATGGATCATATAGGGTAACAAACACAAAACAAAACACCTAGTAATAAAAAAAAATTATGATTAAATACAGCTTTCATTGAATCAAATTATGCGTAAGTAGTAACATAGTTCTTTTATTATCTTTAGAGTAATAATAAAATAAATTAATCGGACTTAGTTTGAACTAACCTGAGGGTGGTATCCGTTCTCATCAGCAGTGTAGGTAAGTACAACAGATTTTCCATCTACTGGATACTGGAATCCTCCTTGCACAGACTGATGAAAAAAAAAGATTAAATCACAAATAATATATATTCCTATTAATAAAAAACCCACGGAACTCTCTACTTACAAGGACATCTACGTTGTTGACTCTCTTCATGGTTCCAACAGATTGAGCAGAAATACCGTTATTTGTTTTGTAGCTGTAAATTAAAAACTATTATTAGTAAAGAAAGAAACTTTTTTTGGTAGTGAAACATTAATAGGACAATTATATTCCACTGTCTTTAATAAATAAGAATTTTTAGAATAAATCACGCGATAATTTATTTTAAACTTTTGTTTATTGGTTACCTAGTTGACCACAGATGTTAATTATACATATGTTTTTATCCATTGGCTGAGTGATATATGTAGGCGTTTCATTATGCTAAGCAAGTTTCTATGTCACTGGCTTTTTGAGAAATACCTCGGAAACAAGCAGACTGACAGATTTGGGAGTGTTCTCATAAGGGCTTCGCTTTTATATTTAAAGAACGGGACCCAAAATTATAACCAATTTCAAATTAGGGGTAACAATTTACTATGAGATGGAGCATTTAACTTACATATACTTCTAGTACTTGCGTGAAAAAAAACGAAGAGATATTTGTGTTTGCTCAGGAAGTTTTTTGTGCTAACTTTTGCTGTTAAACAAAGAATTTAAATTTTTGTACAAAATGTTTCTACAAAAAAATCTCCCATCATCACATTTGCTGACATAATTTTACATTAGATGGTTAGATAAATACCTTTGCGTAGAATTGTTCTAATTCTTTTTTATTATTCCAAATATTAAAAAGTTATGCATTTAAGGGCCCTATTACAGCTAACTAGCGCCGCCATTAGATATCCTCAATTTTCGCTACGTTGAAAACGAATGTCTAAAATCCAAATGTTGGAAATATAAAACGAGTCATAAGCTATTTATTGCAGAAATGCCTACTGCAACTCTCACATATTATCTAGAAACTATATATAAAACTAAAAACATAGCTAATGTCAATGCAATAGTATAACAACCGGAGGCCTAGCAGCTTTCTATGGATCAGCTTGGCGATCCAAATAGGTAACGCTGCCAGCATTCTTGGCACTGCTATGCCACATGATTTTTTGAAAGACATTTTTCATTTATTTAGGTTATAGTTTTAGTTTTAAATTTTATTGTATACGTTTACCTCGTAATCATGTAAGAAACAATCTTGTTACGTTAATATCAATAAAACTTTAAGTATAGATTATCAGTAATACAAATTATCATTAGCATTAAAACAGGCCGTTTTAAGCGGTAATACAAATCACAGATATTATATAAAACAATATAAAACGGTTTTAAAATAATACTATTATATTTCCAACATTTGGATTTTAGAAATTGATTTTATACGAAGAGAAAATCGAGGATATTTAATGGTCGCGCTAATTAACTGCTATATACCCCTTAAGGGACTCCCAAAATATTGTGTAACGGCCTTACAAATAAAATAGTTCTATTTTCTTCCGAAAAATAATCATTAAAAGCCACTTACTTATAAGCGAATCCATCAGGCTTGACTTCAGAGTCCATTTGTTCAATTTGAGCTTCAGCATCCTTGGAGTAGCTTTGTCTTCTCGTTTCTGGTTCGAATGAAGAATAACTCTTAGTGACATATTCTTCTACGGCTTCCTCAGGTTGGACTGTAGAATAGTATTTAACAGCGGGTTTTTCGTATACCATCTCTTTTTTCTCCACAGTCGGGTATGAGTATGTCTTGTAATTAGGCTTGTAGGTTTCTTCAGTTTTGAAGTTGTAATTCTTGAAGTAAGGCTTTGAGGTTGATGAAATGTAAAGGTCGACTGGTTTTTCCTCTGCTTGGACTGTAGTGTAGTACTTAGGTACAGCCGTGGACGTTACGATAGGCTCCACAGAAGAGAAAGTCTTGAATGTGGGTTGGTAACCAAAGTTGGAGGTTGAAACAGATGATTCGGCAACTGCTGGTTTTTGCCATGGGCTGTAACCGCGGAAGCTGCTAGTAGCTGCACTAGCAGCATACACGCACAAAGCTAGTACCTGGAAAAATATTTTTGAAATAGAAAACAGTAAAAAAAACTTTTATCCTACTAAAAGCGAAATTCTGTGACTATGTGTGTAAATATGTTTACTTTACGCCACAACAACTCAACCGATTTGGCTGAATGGAGATAGCTTCTACTCTGAGTTAATAAAAAGGCTATCCCAAAAAATCAAAAATGAATATTCGAACTCTTATAGTTACGGCTAAAACATAGTTCCTTATTATAATTAAGGATTTGCAGCCGTCGGTCTAAGCTGGTCTTCAATATTAAGTAATTTAACTCACCAAAAACTTCATACTGCTACGATCTGTGTCTGTACGAATTCAAGATACAACTGCGGCATACAAAAAGGATTTCCTATATATATTGATATAAAAGTTATAAAAAAAATCTAACCAGAATCCATAATTAGGATATTGACCCGTAGGAGCGTGGCCTTGCAAAAATTTACTTGCCAATTTTGTTAAATAACTCCAGGACGAACTATAAACTAACCGGTATTTTCAATGTGTTAACTCTTTTTAATAGATTTTATCTTAATAATGGTACTAAAAGATGTTAGTATATCCTTCGTGGTCATGTTCAATAATAATATATTAGTCAGACCGACAAACATTTGACATGCGGAAACAGGTTTCGTTCATTATTATGGGGTAATAAAATATCACATTCTTATATATTCATAGTTTTTAACTTAAACAAACTGAAATAAAATACTAATTATGTAAATAAAAAAAAATTATATAACTTAAAAGCTGATTATTGAACTTAAATATGTAAAGTATAAATTACATAGTTTTGTAATACAAAAAATTGTAAGAAAAAACAAAATATATCCTTTTAAAATTGTGAATAAATCAGTCGTTAAACACATAGGCAACATAGTTATGTAAAATACTTTTTTTACTTCAAAAGTATTCATTCATATCTAACAAAATACCAATATTTTTTATTTAAAAATATAGATACCTTGAAATAAAACACAACCCAACCCATCTAGGCCAACTAATTCGCGTCGGGCGTGGCACTATAAGTCGGCAGACTTGGATGGATTGATAAATTTATGCATTGTACGCGTGCAGGCAGCTCTGGTTTAGCTCAGAAGATCCTGACGTCTGCGCAGCCGCAGTCACTGAGACAATCCTTGCTGGTATGGAATGTTTTATTCCTAAATTGCTGAGTTAAAACGCAAATTAAATGCTGCCTCGAGGTTCCCTAAAACATGGTTGAGCGAAGCGATGGCTGATTCATGTGTCATACTCGTGAACGGGTGCCGCCTGTGGAGGCTGGTCTGCTCTTGCAAACTTCTTTGTATTCTTAGTATTTAGTCTTACTTTTTTTTTTTTTTATTAATTCTGTAAGACATTGATTATTTCTTAGTGAGGAATACATAAACTGTCTTTTGTTTATATTGGATACTTTTTTATGTTGTGCTTGTGCTTTATATTTCATGTTTTTTTTATGTTTGTAATGGAAAGTGTCCTTTTATGATTTTCCAATATTTTAATTGGACGCTGTAAGAGAAAGGGAGAAATAATTGCCCTTGCTGAGTTTCTTGCCGGTTCTTCTCAGTACAAGGTCTCCCGCCCTGTAGACTTACGAACCGATGTCGTAGTGACATTCATAAGTGCTCAATTATTGTAGCCTAAACTGAATAAATTATATTGAATTTGAATTTGAATCAGTAAGAAAGCAACTGCCAGAGCAAAACTCCAATTCATTGGCAAAATAGGTGGGCGACTTGTGAGCTACAGCTGCCGAAGCGAATTTCAGCCAGGCATCGTTACCACCACTTAAGCATGCGAAAGGCCGATAGTGACCATGCCTTCAGTGCAAAAGAGAAAGCCTATTGGGCAGTCTCTTTGCCTCCAACTCCAATATGACCGACGAAGGCGCCGTACCACCTACTACACCATAGTGCGGTAAGACCATGCCGGAATGCTCCATAACACAACGTTCATAAGTCGAGTGGGCAAGACGGTATACCACCAGTGGTTCTGAAACAGTGTGCTCCTGAGTTATGTCCTGTACTCACATGCCTCTTCGCGCTTTCCTACCATACTAGGCAATTTCCAATGTGAATCCGGTGCCCAAAAAGGGTGATAGGTTAGATCCTTTGAATTACAGGCCTATCGCTATTACCTCTCTCCTCTCCAAGGTGATGGAGCGTGTGATCAACACACAACTTCTAAGATACCTAGAAAAATATGACCTGGTCAGCGACCGTCAATATGGCTTTCGCTACAGCCGCTCGACGGGTGACCGTCTAGTATGTCTCACACACTGATGGGCACTAGCCATTGAGAGTCAGGGGGAGGCATTGGCATGTACCCTAGATATAGCGAAGGTGTTCGATCGGGTCTGGCACCGCGGTCTTCTGTCGAAGTTACCATCTTACGTAGTGCCCGAGGGTTTGCTCAAATGGGTGGCTAGCTTTTTGTCCGGCAGACGCATACGAGCCGTAGTTGACAGTAGTTGCTCTGATATCATGGACATTAATGCTGGGGTCCCGCAAGGCCCTGTCCTGTCTCCTACGCTGTTTCTGCTGCGTATCAATGAGAGGTTGGACATCAACAACATAGATTACTACGCAGATGACGGTACTGGAGACGCTTATTACACGAGTCGTACAAGCATCCCTCGTTCGATTGTGGAGGAAACACGTGAAGAACTTGTATCTCCAATCGAGACCACTCTGTCGATGGTCTCTGGCTGGGGAAGGAAAAACTTGGTCCGGTTTAACCCTACAAAGACATAAGTCTGCGCGTTCACTGCTAAGAAAACCCAATTCACTGTGGTCCCACAATTTCAGAACACTGCCCTCTCCATCTCGTAGAGCATTCAGATCCTTGGTGTTGATATCTCCAGCGATGTTCAATTCTGAGATCATCTGCAAGACAAGGTAAAGCTGGTGTTCACAAAACTTGGTGTACTTAACAGAGCGCAGCAGTACTTCACGTCGGGACAAAGGTTGCTGCTTTATAACACGCAAGTTCAGCCCCATATGGGGTACTGCTGCCAAACTCACTTGCCGTATCCAGCCCTTACTCTGAGGAGGCTTTGCCTCCCTGTGTATGTTCTACCGCTAGTACAATGGGAAGTGTTCTGAGAATAGTTTTAAATGATGCCCACGGCTAATTTCTACTATCGCACCGCTCGCCATTGGCAGGGAATTTATTCCCACACTTTAGAACCAAAATGGTCGTATACAATGCGTTTTCAGAGAAACTTCCTCTCGCGAACGCTTTGGTTGTGGAATGAGCTCTTTGCTAAAGGGGCTAGATTTCCGAAGGGTCGGCAACGCGCAAGTGATACCCCGGGTGTTGCAAGCGTCCATAGGCTTCGGTGACCGCTTAGCATTAGGCAAGCCGTAAGCTTATTTGTTACCTTAGTGGTTTAAGAAAAGAAATAAATTAAAAACTCATGCTCCGTGACAGCTCAGCTCATTGCAGATTATAATCATGTACCGTGTTTACAATCATTGAGTTGATTGCAATGTTTATGTGTAGAAATAACCCAATGAGTTTTGAACAAAAACATCGTAAATGATATGTCCTCATATATGTCAACCGAACTTTTTAATTCAATCTTCAATAATAAAAAGCTTTATACTTATTCAAATTCTCATTCATAATTTTGGTCCAAAGTTTTATTTATGCGATTTTTTACTGTCATTTTCATAAGTGCTGACGGGCGGTGCAATAATGCACTTTTTCAAGACAAAAAATGTATGTGTATATTTAGTAACAAAAATTAAAAGATTACCTATAAATTTTATAATCGGTTTCATTTTAAAATCATTTTAAGAAAATATAGAACTTTTTACATAAATTTCTTCAAATCAACTTATGTGCACCCCCTTGACAATCATCTGGCTGGCGCCCATGGTTGTTTAATGATTTATGAAAAACCATAGTAAGTACCATTTTCAAAACTTATGCAAATAATTTAATATCAGACCCAAGCGAATACACACATAGGTAGTTAGTGATACAATTGCTGTACCGATGTGCAATAGGGACAACTGCGCTTCAGGCTAATTATACCTAATAACAATCATCAAAAACGGGCTTTTGTATCCCCCACTTTCCTGCTCCAAATCTCAACCGAATTGTATATCAATACTTATCCTGTAAAAAAAATAATTATTCTATGACTATATGTTTTGGTTTCCTAAAAATTAATTTAAAAATTTAATAAAAAAATTAATTAAAAAAAAACAGACAGAGTGACTGTGTATATCTATCACATATACGAAAATGATAGGTAGGATTGGCATTAGCCAAAATAGAGGGAGAAAACGTTTGTATGAGGAAAAACAGCCTGTTAAAGTGGTAAATTATTTAATAATTCTGTGCACATAGGTTTAACAACCTGATAAAGGTCAGTAACACTTCAGTGTTACGTATTTAGATTCAAATCAAAACAAAATTCCTATCTAAACTGGTTAATCGAATATAAAAAAAAGGATATATATGCAGTAGGTTGTAAAAGTTTGAATAATATATATACAATAAAAGACAAATCTTTATTTATGTATAACATATTTTATATTTTTTAATTATATATTGTCTATAGTACATTACTGCCGCGGCGCGCATCACAGAGTCCGGTTATGCTCAGTTGTGGCCAAGGCTTGTATAGTGCTTTTCGCAAAAATGTATTTAAAAAAAATAATTATATTGACAACTATATTAACCATCGGCGTTTTTGTTAGTAGTTCCCAACAAAGTGGCCGATAGTCTATAAACACCTAAAAACAAAGTGACACCCTTGAATTTTTATTACTGTCATCAAAATACTCTTAGGACGGCTACCGGTGTAGAAATTTTCAACCAGACGGTAAGAAATAGGTTGATGGAAGCTAATTTGAGATCACGACCACCGGTTCGGGATGTGCGTCTGACTGTTTAGCATAGACAAGCTCGCATTTGCAACTTCGTCGTTGGAGGCCAGTGCTTTTTCACGATTCCGTCTAACACTTTGCGTTGGTCGTCTCCGTATTTACAGACGTCCAGGCAGGCGACACAGTTCAGCGGCAGTCCAGAAATATGACAAATTTTGATGTAACTCTGCGATGGTTACATAGAAAACGAGCTCGAAGATCATGTTTTGGCCGCAGCAAATGGTATCGGCCCAGGTTTTTTGCTGATTATGCTAGGCCACATGCTGCCGACATCACGTCAAATTCTGATCCAAATCTAATTTAATACACTTAAAACTTGCTTGACAGGCATATCAAGAAACGTCCTATTGCAAACACTAAAGCAGCTCACTGAAGCGTTGATTAAAGAATAGGAGCGAATTCCCAAAGGAGATATTGGGAGGATCATACGAAGCATGCCGCGTCGTTGTCAAGCTCTGGTTAGGGCTTACTAGGTCACACACGTAATAAAAATCACTGAACAGGATTTACGGGGGCCACACACGTTACTATAGACAAATATTTAATTAGTTTTTCGCCAACAATTAACATTATTATTTATTTTTTAATGAAAAATAAATACAAAATGATTTTTTTTATTAATTATAGTATTCAAAAATATAAAATTTATTTTAAACCAAACTAACTATAGTTTAAACAATGGAAAACACCAACATCTTTTTGCTGTAATTGTTTTGAGCTGTATATAAATAAAAATCAATTCCCATATGTATTATGGAGCGACACTCTTAGGCAGGACAAGGTGTGTATGAAACATTATTTTTATAGAGAGAGCAATTTAATACCAGCTTTGAAGGACTAGCCTTTTGAATAGCTCTTTTATAAAGGCCTTGGTGTTTGACGACCGTAGACCCAACATTTCTACAGCAAGCGCAACAAACCCGTAAACTAACACTTCAAAAAATATCTGATCACAAATGATTACTAATTAATGAGGTATATTTGCGATGTTTGCATAACTGTGCTTGTTCGGATGCAGCGCCGGCCCTAATGGAGGTACTCTGAACGTCAGAAGGAGCTAGTGTGTCAGCACACGTAGCATCTCATACCAGAGTACGTTCCATACTCCACGGGACTATTGTTGCGACATCTGGACTTCTTCCATTAATTCCTAAAATGACAGTTGATTCTAAAATTGCAGGAATGGAGGTCGTGCTGAAAGAGCTGCAGATCAAATCATTAATCCCTCTTTGTACAAGAAAGTCCATGATGTCCTACTCATAGCTAATTTACGCATATTAACCACAAACACAATAGTAAGAGTAACACATTTTAATGCCAAATAGTAGAGGATATCAGTAAAGCATTGGCATCTATTAGGGTAATTAAATTAGGAGATGAAAGGGCGTTGAAATGACCAATTTTTTCCCGAAATAATTGATAAGCATGCTCTGTCTTTAGCCTTTTTACCTACAAAGCATTAAGAACTAATTTCAATTTGGGCAAATCCCAGAAGGTTTTTGCTTGTTTAAATTAGAGGTAGAATTCTTACCAGAGCAAATGACATTGTAAGCCAATCTAGCCTCAGCCAAAAACGTAACCACTTCACAGTAGAAATTGAATTGATTTACTTTTTATAAGAAAACTGCAAGGGCGGCGCCTAAGGTTGTGCAAATGACGATACCTCCAAACGTGACAGACAAAGTAGCTTGAGCCCAAGATCGATTTTCGAATATCGAATTTAAGTCTATTTAAAGCTCAAAATCAATTAAACTAAATATTGCTGGAATAACGTGGTTGAAAATAGAATATTTTCATCTATTCCGATGTGTTAATAGTACATTGTTTACCGAGCGGTGAAAGTGAGCGATTACCGATGAGGGTGTAGTTTGATTTGAATTGTATTTTTACTCGAGTGATAACATAGTTCTCTATACTACAAATGCGAGGATAATAAAATATAATTAATTAAAGTTTTAATTTACTTAATACATAATGATTCACTTTTATAAACTTAGGTGGCGCTGTACCGAATAATTACAAACTATGATTATGTTTTCTGTTGTTTGTAAATAGTGACTTATTTTTTCAAATCGAACCTGGTTCGCTTTTATAATCACAGATAACACTGTACCAAATAAAAAGAAGCCATTAAGTTTTTTCGTCACCTTTCAACCAGAAAGTGCTTTCTTGCCTAACAATCTCTGCAAACACGTACCTTCAACCCTATTTTTAACTATGCATGAAGGTCCTTTCAGAGCATGTGTAGTGTAAAAAATTATACCACCAAGGTGTTGAACAAGATTGTGGTCTGCCTAATGCGAAGCAGTCATCATAGTCTATGGACGCTTGCAAACCGGGAGAATTAATCACTACTTTCTTGAATATCTCATATTGTAGTCCAAAGAGAAAACCTTAGCAAGAAGAATACTCCACAACTTAAGGGTTCGCGGGAAGAAGTTTCTATCAAATCGCACCATACGTGACCGTTTAGGTTCCAAAGTGTGACGATAAATTCCCTGGTGATAGCGAACGGTGCCGACTTCAGATTTCTACTATAGCTGAGGAAAGGTTTGAAATGAGCAACGGCTAGTTTCTCCTACCGCCAAGAAGTTCAACTTCACATGCGAGTAATACTGTATAACACAGTGTAGGCTACGGTCACGTCAGGCAGGCCATATGCTTTTTTATTCTATCAAGGTCCCCCACATTTTATATTTAAAAAAAATACTCAAGCAATACTTCGAGTGGCAACAAACCATTATTCTACTCTTACAAAAAATCGCATGAACGTCACAAAACAATTTAGATAAAACTAAAATCATTAATGGTTCCTTTTTTTATCAATTAAGATATTTAATTATCTTAATTACTTTTATCTTAATTATCAGTTTTATGTAAGCAGCCCATCGAAATTCCTAGACAAAAAAAAATAAAAATAAATAAATATAATCAAATGTTAATTAAAGGTTGTACCTACTAGTTTTTAGTTTAAAAGGAAATATCAGGTTAAAGCGAATATACACATAGGTTGTGGAAATAAAATTGCGCCTCGGGCTCCCAATTTTCCTCCTCCAAATCTTAACCGATTTGTATAGAATGAAAAACTTATCCTGGAAGTTAAAGAAGTATTCTGTCTATATGTTTTGTTTTCTTAGAAATTAGTTTACATATTTGTAAAGAGGGCGTCTAAAAATATTAGCAGGGCCCCAGTTATTATACAAATGGTATTTAAAAACAAAAAACAAAGACATAGTAACTGTATGTCTTTTAGATTTTACTTTAAAAATCTGTTGCACAATTGTCTATAATTATAAAATACTCCTAAGGACTGTAGCGTCCATAGTGGCGAATCCTCTATTGGCGAAGCGAAATTGATAAAAAAATATTTTGCCAAGTTCAATATGATTGGTCTAACGGTAACGAAGTAGTATTTAGCTTTCATGCGATGAGTGGCATGTCACCATACTAAATATAGGGAAGCTGAAAAAGTCAAATTTTGGGATAAATCCAGTTTATTATATAAACCATTATTAATACCATTGGATAGAGCTACAATTTGTATAGAAAATAATAACTGCTATATAAATTATGTTTGAGATCAGTTTTAACGCTCTACATCACAATTATTAATCTCAATTCAAACTTCAAAATTTTGCCCTTTTCTTCTATATGGACAGATAGAAATTTAAAAAAGACCGAAATACGATTTTTTTTACTGTGTTAAAGAGCTTCCAATTTTCCCTGATATTTCACCGTAACAATATTATTTCCCATATAAACCTTGCCACCGCTTTTCCACACCCCATCGCTTTGGGGTTTAATTTTTAGAAACTCCGAAAGATATCGTTGATTTATAGTAAAGAAAATCATAGACGTTAAGTTTCAAATAAATCGGACCATTAACGATATTTAAATTTAAGCTTTGTACCCACATTTTCCTCTTAGGGGCTTGATTTTTGGAACACTGAAGTCGTTAACTGTGTTAAAGAATATGTATTCAAAGTAATAAGTAATTTTTATATGAAAAATAAATATTTCTTACTTTGCCACCCCTTTTCTCTCCATTAGAAATTAAATATTTAAAAAAATCTGAAATGTGTGTTCCGTTATCGGTACTGAAGGTCATTTTGCTAATACATATAATATATTATTCCTCATAAAAACTTTGCAACGCTTTTTTACCCACTTAGTGGTTGAATTTTGGAAAATGTTGGAACCCGTAACTCTTTGTTTGCTACCCAATATGTAAATATTAATTTTCTTGGCTTTATTTAGAAAAATAGCGGGATTCCCATACAAAGTTTTATCACCCATTTTACCCCCTGTGGCATGATTTTGCAAAAACAGTGAAATGTATCATTCTTGAATTTTAGTCAAAAGGGTGAATATTAATTTTCATACATTTGACTTAAGAACTGACGGATTTTCATAGAAACTTCCAACCCTGTTTCACCCCCTTAGGAGTCGAAGTTTGCAAAATCTGTTCTTAAACGACGTATTCAATATATAACAAAAATTTCAAGTTCATAGGTCAATGGGAAGTTAAAAATTCTTTTTCAATTTCTACCTACATTTGAAGACAAAGTATTTTACTAACACAACACACAATTCAATTGTACTCGTTAAATACTCTTGCATATCTTCAAATATTTGTGCAAATGTTTGAACCTATATGAAAAAGCCTAGACATTCATTTCTGTGCTATAACTATTCAACTATGTACATCAATTCAATCAAAAGACGAAAATGATAAAATAATATCATATGTCAACTGAATTTGGAATCCCTAAAATTAAATTTACATACCATGTGACCTTAACCCTTGATAAGGCGCACCCATACGTGATAATTTACAACATAAGTTCACACAATAATTTATTACCGTAAAAATAATTGGTTGCTTGCCTATTATTCTCTATAATAAAATCCGTGATGGATTACATAGAAACACCAATAAATTATATAAAGTAATTTCATTAAATTAGAATAATAATGTTATTTTTAATCGTGCCATTTTCAATCTTGTAAGTAAAAAATTCTTAGACGAGTAATTTTGAAAGCGTTCGTTTCAGCGATGATTCATCCCAAGCACGTAGGCTGAGTAAAGATCTTCATGTCGAGATTTTCCCTATGGACTGCAGTGAAGGGTTCTTTACGAGAGCATATATTTTAAAAAACAATTTTTGCAAGGTAATTTTTCATAACTATTGAACGTTTGCTTGAAAAATTTACAATAAAATAGAGAATATATTACTGAAGGTCGTGACGGTGCCCAAAACATGAATGCGTATACTGTAATCGATAGATTGAAAAGTGCTTTATAAAGTTTATTTAGCAGGTTTTACTCAAAATATATTAAAGTATGTAAGCTTTAAATTATTGACTAACATAGTTAAGGAGTCAGTCATCACGACCTTGTGATGGAGAGATATTTATAAAAACTCTCGCTAATCCTTAAAAAATATTTTTTCAATATTTTTGCATTATGTTGAAAATGAGAACCTTGCTTGTTCTTATCTTGCACCCTCGACTCTGTATTTCGCTCACCGATTGATTAGATAGATTTTTTAAGGTTTTTTTTATACCACTAAGGTGGCAAACAAGCTTACGGTCCTCCTAATGGTAAGCGGTCACTGTAGCCTTTAGACGCTAGCAACGCCAGGATAATCACTCGCGCATTGCCAACCCTTCAAAAATCTAATAACTTATTTCTTGAAGAACCCCATACTATAGAAAAGCAAGCAAGCAAGTTAACAAGTAAAAGTAACCCTCCTGGTGTTACGAAAGCTGTGGTGACAACTCAACATCAGGCAGTTCGTAAGCTTGTTTGCCACCTTGGTAGTACAAAAAAATCTAGATTATCTAGATCTTTCTCCGTTATTCACGCAAATGTTGCAAACGTTAACATTCCTACTTGATTGAAATAACTATATGCTGGTTACTAGAACCGACGGAATCAAATTATTAGGTTTTGCGGGATATAACTCGAATCCTCACAATTTAAAAAAAATATTTTACATGTTTTTGTTCGATAAAAAAATATTATATTTAGCTCTCTCTCTCTTTGCCTCAAACTCGAATATAAACGACGAAGGTGCTAACCATTACTCGGGGCAAAGGTTGCCACTTTACTATATAGAGTACTGCTGTCATCACTGAGCGGGTGCACCCGGATACCAGCTTGGCCGTTTTAACTCTTTCTTTTTCTTTTTTTTCTGCCACGGTTTTATCTAAGAACTACAGGATGGGGTCTTCAAGAATGAAGTAATTAGATTTTTGAAGGTTCGGCGACACGCGAGTGATGCCTCTGGTGTTGCAAGCGTCCATAGGCTACGGTAACCGCTTAAAATAGGACGCTTTGCCTCCCTGAGTGTGTTTTGCCGCTTGTATAATAGATGTTTAGAAGTTATAAGACTTTTGAAGGTTTGGTAACGCGCGAGTGATGCCCAAGGTGTTGCAAGCGTTCAGTGACCGCTTACCAAAAGGCGGAAAGTAAGCTGGTTTGCCAGTTGTATAAAAAAAAACTTTTTAACTAAAACAAAAACCGACTTCAAAAAGATGCACTACAAAGGTAAAAATAATTATTCCAAAAAATCTGATTCAAATTACAGTTTGGAGTTGCTGTCGTCATTACTTTTTCCTTACAGCCAATTCACTCCGAAACTACTCACTAGCTTCACAGCATATGACGTGATGTATTTTATGTTGAAATAAAATTATAAAAAATCTCATTTTCCTGAAGTTAAACCATTTCTGATTATATTTTAGATCTGCTAAAAGGCGGAGTACACGCATCAGTTCTTGAAATTCGGAAGTCTTGAAACTTTATAATTTATGTTATTAAATAAGTTTTAAAATTCAGATATTTTGGATTAGGTAGGTATTTTTTTTCTAACTACTGGCTACTGTTGTTGGCCGCAGATGGCCTTAACAATTCCTACACGCGGACTAACTTTTGCTGCGGTGCTGCTTGCACTCTGCTGCAAAAAATTGGAGCGGTTTGCACAAGGGTATCCTGGACACGAACCTCGGCTTAGGCAACCGCTCTTCAAACTAAATCTGACTAAATTTACCGCCGATTTGGAAAAGCAAAAGCGTTCTGGAGAGAAGAAACGGCAAGAGACCCTTTAGCCGTCGACTTTTATAATTATTAAATCAAACTAGCCAAAGCGCCCAGGTATAAGTGAATCTAGTATCACGCTTGTGTGATCTTTCTAAAGCTCCGTCGCCGCCGCTGGCTGTGTTCGCGTGTAAGCCGAGTGGCGATATCATCATCTGAGTCGATTTTTTTTTATACCACTAAGGTGACAAACAAGCTTATGGTCTACCTGATGGTAAGCGGTCACCGTAGCCTATGGACGCTTTCCAGGGGTATCACTCACGCGTTGCCGACCCTTCAAAAATCCAATAACTTATTTCTGGAAAAACCCTATACTGTTGTCCTTACTTTGAAAATGAATGAATGAAAATTCAGCTACTCATTACAATGTAGCTCTTTTCAACTAAATTTAATGCGGTCTCATAGCTTAAGTCTGTGCTCGTCTTTAAACAGAATATTTCTGGAAATTATCAAAAAACAAAGTACAATTAACCATGAGTATCCATTTGTTGTATACTAAGACCTTCTTCAGAATTTAGCAAATACTTTTCTGAAAACCGTAACAAAATCGGTTTAGCCAAACCCGGACGAACATACATACATACAGACCAACATACGCGTCAAACTGAGAACCTCCTTTTTTTGAAATCGGTTAAAAACCTTTTTAATTGCTTTTAGTCCTAGCTCTATTTTAAAACAAATGATATTACGAATAAATAAGTATGTATAAATCAAATATATCCTATATAAATTCTTTCGAAAAAAAAACAATTTACATCGAAAATGACTAAGATACCGAGAATGTAAATGTTTAATATAATTTTGAGTAGTTTCAAGACTGGTTCTTGAACAAGTTTATGAATGATTTAATTAATTATATGTTTAAGCACAGATTAAAAACAACATCATAATAATAACGTGTTATTATGTTCAAAGCCTTCATCAAAGACGCGTCAAAACGCTACTTTGAGAAAGCAGCCCTCTACCCCAATCCCCTTGTTAGGCACGCTTGCGATAACGCCCTCAATAGGAGGGCCTTAGGACCCTTAAGATGCCCTGGGCACTTAATAATCGACTCAGATGATGATAACGCCACTAGCCTTACAGCTTAACAGCCGTCCGCTCGCGCGCCTGCGAACACAGCTTACACAATATACACAGAATACGTTGCCGCCGGCGTCTAAGGAGCTTTTGACAGATCACATAAGCGCGATACTAGATTAACTTATACCTGGGCGCTTTTACTTGTTAGATTTAATAATTGTAAAAGGCGATGGCTAAAAAGTTTTTTGCCGTTTCTTCTCTTCAGAACGCCTTTGCTTTTCCGAAACGACGGTAAATTTAGTCAGATTTAGTTTCAAGAACGGTTGCTTAAGTCAAGGTTCGTGCCCAGGACACCAATGTGCAAACCACCCCAATTTTTCAAAACAGAATGCAAGTAGCACCGCGGCAAAAGTTAGTCCACGTGTAGTTGTCAAAGCCATCTGCAGCCAACAACAGTAGCCAGAGATTAAAAAAAAAACATAATCCAAAAATTCTAAATTCGAAATTAAATTACAATATTGTAGTAACATGTTTCAGGACTTGCGAACATAGATATGCAAGTTCAGTACTATATACATTGCTTCCGAATTTCAAGAACCGATGTGCACTTCGCCATTTTTAGCAGATGTATAATATAATTAGACATGGTTTAACTTAGTCAGAAAAATGGGGTTTTTTTTAATTTATTAATTTACTTCTCAACATAAAATAAATAACGTATTCTAAATAGTTTCGGAGTAAATTAGCTGTTACAGACAGATGCATATGTGATCCTATCAGGGTTCCGTGTTTTGATGGACGTAAAAACGAAATGACATTTATGCCTTTAAATTTCGTATTGCAATATCTTTCATTTGAGCTTTGGCTAATCAGTACTAAAGTGTATTAAGGGTGTATAATATGTGTGTATAGTATTAAGTGTATAATATTGTGTATTAAGGGTAGTAGGAAGAAAATTATTAACAGGAGGTTACTTAGGAGCCTAAGGCCCAAAGCCGAAGGCTATAATGACTAGAGTTTATAATTTCCGTACTGCCTGTGTTACACACAACGTTTTTGATCACATTTACAAGTAAGTATATAAATAAAAAAAATCGCAAAAACACAATTAAAATGGCGAAAATGGCGCTTCATATCCGAAGAATTTATGAATTAAAAAGTTTTAGCTGAAGTTAAAACTTTTAATTCTTCCTTGTAGTGTGCGCGTAGTTCAAATTTTGAACAGACAGCTTTTACACGTATATTTGATAAAATAGGCGCGTCATTACTGCCCGTGAGTTCTATGAACGTACGCTTTGCTTAGACAAAAGATAGGTTTACAGAGAAATAGCCCGTGGGAGTAATTAAGGTCGTAACACACGCGGTGCCTGCACGTATCACACTGTTTACATTTACAGTTTACGAGAAGTGTGATAAAAAAGTCGGTATGTCACTGAGCTTCTCCTAAATGACAGGGAAGATTACAATGATATTTTTTGTGTACGTGCCCTAATTAGACTTGGTAGGAGGACCTGCAGTCAGTTTGTCACTCATCTTCTCCTAAACGGCATCAACGATTTTAATGATATTTTTTGTGTACGTTCGAGTGCGTCCCTACAAGGTTTGAATTTGCAAATTGACCCGGTAGGTGGCGCTGCAGTCGGTGTGTCGTAGATCTCCTAAACGGCAGGGAAGGTGTTAATGATATTTTTTGTATACGTTGAAGTGAGTCCCTGCAAGGTTTGAAAATACAATTGGACCCAGTCGGTGGCGCTGCAGTTGGTTTGTCACGGATCTTCTCCTAAACGGCAAACATTGAATGTGCGACAATAATTTTAACATTAGCTGCATTGAATGCGACTCCATTATTATCATATATTGTGATACTAACTAAAATTACTATGGGGTTATTTAAGTAAGAAGTAATTAAATTTTTGGAGGGCCGAGAATAATACCCCTGAGTGTTGCAAGCGTCCATAGGCTGCGGTGACTGCTTCCCATCAGGCGGGCCGAAAGCTTGTTTGCCACCTTAGTGGTATAAAAAAATTATCCCACAACAACATCACATCATTGTGAAATTTGTGGCTTAGAACGACACATTACATAAAAGAACTTAAAAAGCGCATCGTAAGGGCCAGCATAAAATCAAAAGGATTTAAAGAAAGGCTACCCCGCTAATACTTCTACGATAAAAGATTTGAAAAAAAATAAAGGATTGAATAATTTAGACATAGAGGCCATAGTTAACAGTGAGATATCCAAAAATGATGACTCAACCGTAGATTCGTAAGAAGTAATTATGAATTAAAAAAATGTGAATGTTAAATTTAAAATATCCTATTTAATGTGGCGCTCCCTTTTCCAGGCAGGACAACGTCTGCCGGTTCCGCTATTATAAATGCGATAATAACTCTGTCTGTCTGAAACTGCTGTACAAATAAAGATCAAATTTGGCATGTAGATAGTTTGAGTCCCGAGAAAGGACATAGGCTACTTGAAAACGTCAAGTGTGAGTTTGTTTCTTTCTATAATTGAGAAGTTGCTCTTTAAATCCTACACCGACAACCGAATTTAGGGCTGTGGAACCGCAGGCAAAAGCTAGTAAATATCATAAATGTGACAGTAACTGTCTTTGTCGGTCTGGTACCTCTTCACGCTAAATTTGCTATGACGATTAAGATAAAATTTGACATGGAGCTAATTTGAGTCCAGGGAAAAGACAAAGGCTACTTGAAAAAGTCAAGTGTGAGTCGATTTTATTTTTCATTTTATTTTTGAATTGTAGTTGAAATCCTACTCTATTAACCGAATTTAGGGCGACTGGAACCGTGGGCAAAGGATGTGAGGCTTTCTCTATGGAGATCTGGGCAGTAAGTTCGACAGTCATGAAATCGCTAGCAATAGGTAGAGAAATGTTTTAAGTGACTAATGGCATCGAATATAAACTTGTAAAACATTTCCGACTATTTAAAAAAAAAAATTGTTAAAATTATTTGAGGTTATTTTTTGTCTTTACAAAGTCACAGTTTACGAGCAGTTTGTAGGGATTGGATATGTATGGTAACTATCTGCATCAAAACAAAGGGACAAACGAACGATTTTCTGGGCCTCTAGCTAAGAAAAACAACGAACGAAACGATAATAAACGTTAGTTTTCGATCAAGTATATAAGTTGCACATTACTTGGCGAAGTAATACATTAAAGATAGCTTCTTTAATCGGTCGGGTGTCAGCGTTTCTATTAACGCTATCGCTTTTGTGCACACATAGCTAAAACCCCTGGTAGTCACACATCGATAAATCGTTCTTTAACCACCTCAAGTATCCAAGCTTTTCTAGGGAGTTATGGACTCGCTCGATAATGGCTTTGTTCAGCAGTGGTTGGCTTACTCTAGTGACTCTATCGAGGAGGTATAGTTTCGGCAGTGGTTTTAATTACTTCAGCTTAATGGAAACGAGCTGGTTTTAAACTGGTTTTACAAATAATATATATTAATAATAAAATTAAACATATTGAAGGTAGCATACACGAATTTTCTATATACCCAACAGAAAGTAGCCGTGGATATAATTTCGAACACTTCCTCAGAACCCATCCCACTATACAAGCGGTAGAACACACACAGGGAAGCAAAGCCTCTTCTCAGACTTAAGGAATCGATACGGCTTGAGAGTTTGGAATAGTCGAAGATTCTCATAGCCCGTCGCTGAACCGAGTCAAACGGACCAAGCTGGTAACCTTTGCCAACAATATTCCCCCTTTACTGGACATCATTATTTTATCATCTTCTGACAAAGTTACTAGATAAGGCCAACTTTCCTTACCTTTTTTTGTCATATAAGGCACCACATCCGAATAAAATACCCAAATGCATTTGTCGCCGTAGTTTCAGGTTTATTTTTGAAAGGTTTGAGAAATGATCCAGATTCTCTTATTTTAACAGCTCATAACATTAACACCAAAGTGGAGCTATTGAATAATAAATTTATTAAAAATACTTTACTCATATTTTGTGTATTTTGTATATTATCCTGAACAACACCTTGAGTTGGAAATTATCTAAGTGAATAGTTTTTTCGATCTCATACTATTCTTCTCTTAAAAACATACCTCTGCTGTTTACAGTAAATCTTTTACATCCATGCAATTTCAGTCTGGAATTCATCGTATCACACCATTCGTGATAATAGTTAATCAATCTTTAAAAAAATTTTTTTTTTTTTTTTGTCAGTTTTTAAATTTTAAATGCATATTTCCTTTTGCATAGTTATATATAAACACGGCATTTGTTTTATATATTAAATAGACTTTGCTAGCGGCTCCGCCCGCCCTAAAGTCAGTTATCGGTGTGAAACTCCGTCATTAACTCCTTAATTATACTAATGAAGTTTGCTATAGCAAACTATAGCAGTAGCTTTAGTTTGTTTAAACTCAGTTATAGTTATTCCCGTGGAAAATTTTGGAATTTTTCGGAATAAAAAGTAGTTTATGTACTATCTCAGGTCCTTACCTAATATGTGTGCCAAGTTTTATACCGATCCTTCAAGCGTGATTTAGTTACAAACATCCAAACTTTCGCATGCATTATAGGAAGGATAGGTTTAATAAATTATAATAATTAATATATTTGAACTTACACGCAGCGCCGTCTGGCCCCAAAGTAAGCAAAACTTGTGTTAGGGATACCAGACAACGGATACAAATACATTATAATTTTTTTTTTTTGTAAATATACATATCGTACATAAATACACCCAGACTCAAGGCAAACACAAATGTTTATCTCATAAATGTTTGTCCAGTGCGGGAATCAAACCCATAACCTCTGCACAGCAACCGTTCACACTACCAACTAGGCTGCGTGGGAGTAGTTAATTAGTGCATAATTTAATTAGTTAATTCATGAGATTTTGCCAGCGGCTCCGCCCGCCCTAACTTCGGTTATCGTCGTAGAATTCCATAATTAACTACTTATTTATAGTAATGAAGTTTACTATAGCCGTAGCTATTGTTCGTTTAAGCTGGGTTATAGTTATACCAGCGAGAATTTTTTTTTTTTTGTAAATATACATATCGTACATAAATACACCCAGACTCAAGGCAAACACAAATGTTTATCTCATAAATGTTTGTCCAGTGCGGGAATCAAACCCATAACCTCTGCACAGCAACCGTTCACACTACCAACTAGGCTGCGTGGTAGTAGTTAATTAGTGCATAATTTAATTAGTTAATTCATGAGATTTTGCCAGCGGCTCCGCCCGCCCTAACTTCGGTTATCGTCGTAGAATTCCATAATTAACTACTTATTTATAGTAATGAAGTTTACTATAGCCGTAGCTATTGTTCGTTTAAGCTGGGTTATAGTTATACCAGCGAGAAATTTTGTTTTTTTCGGGATAAGGATTTAACCTATATGTGTGCCAAGTTTTATCCTGATCCGTCCAATTGTTGAAGCGTGATTGAATAGCAAACATCCAGACATACTTTCACATTTATAATATTAGTAGGACTAGCTTTTCCAGCGGCTCCACCCGCCATAAATTTGGTGATCTACTTACGGGCTTTCTACGGAATTCCTACGGGAACTCCTTTATTATACTTAAGGAGACTATAATCTATCTATATGCCAAATTTCATCCCGATCCGTTTAGCCGTTCTAGTGTGATTTAGTAACAAACATCCATGCGACCAAACATTTACATTTAAAATATTAGTAAGAAGTAGGATTATATAGAAAATTAAAACGATCCATACAGTCAGATACTTATTTATTATATTGACTGATTTTGCTAAGTATTAATATAATTCGTTTTAACCATGTCCTTTTATACTATGCTTTCGATGATTCATTTGATTATTTTCGATTTAAAAACGTCTTTGTTCTTCAGTTGTTGGCTTGGTCGTAGCATGTTGGACCAGGTACTCCAAAAGACGAACAATTTCACTCGGTGTAGGAGGAGGTGTAGGCAAAAGATCACTCTGAAAATAATCACATTTAAATAAACATTCTGATAAACTAAACGAAGCAAGTCAATTTTGAGCCCCTGCACAGGTTTTTTCAGGGGTAACGTATCTTAAGAAAATCTAGTTTCTAAGTAGTACTTGAATATAGTAATTTATAGGTCTTATTTATTCCTTTGAATTGCACCCGTCATAAAAAAACTTTATATTTTATTAAAATAATAGAGAAATACGTCTTTATAGAAATAGATGTATAAACACAGAGAGAGGGAGGGATAGTGAAAAATACACTAAATTTGAACTTTAAAACGCATTTTAGTTTTTTTGTTCCATTGTTACTTTAATGGGAAAACACTGACTCCTTCTCCCCTGACTCCCCTGAGAATACCCCTTGGCACTCAGGCTACCAGATGTGAAATATATAAATTTTTTCATATTGTCTAAGAAAATTTGACATTGTTATATATTGTTTCTTAGATTATTTGTATATTTATAATTTTGATATGCCTTTTATAGTGTGAAATTGCGGTTAAAACGTCAACGTAAAATTTTCTGTTTTTTGTTCTGCTGATGATTAAAAATTTTCTAAAAATTAAAACAACTCCTAGTGACTTAAGAAGTCCTAGTATATCGATCTTATAGTCACTCAAAATCTTCATAGTAGTAAGAAAGACATAGAGTAATCTTAACATTATTTCTAAAAATCAAAAGAAACACTTGGCTTTACTATAATATTAAAATAGGACAGCACTTTCCAAAATAATATTAAACGTTTGTAAACGTTATGTACCTTTGGTTGATATCCGTTTTCGTCAGCGATGTACGTTAACAGTGATTGTTCACCATTGGGTCCTCCCGGGTATTGGAACTGTCCTTCCATGGTCTGTTCAAATTATATTAATATTATTAATAAAAAGTAATAGCCGATTTTTTTCTAACTGCTGCTGTAAGCTGTCTGTGACTTACCTTCACAGTGAAACAAAGGACGTTGGAACCGTTAATAGGGTTCATATCACCATCTCCGTTTTATGAGTTTTATTAATGTATGAAAATTTGATAATTTCGTTCATCTAGAATCTAGACAAACGAAATTATCACATTTCATTGCATTGCATTGCATGGCGGCATTGCATCATCTAGATTCTAGACCGCCATGTTTCGACCAACAATAGAGAGCCCTCACGTTAAACTGACAACGACCATGCTTAAAAATAGTACAAAGTCTAGTAAAAAGTATATTTTTTTACAGTTGCATGTACAAGAAACAGCACATTTCACATTTGCAAAATTACTAAAAACTAATGGCTTATAAGATTCTTATGAAACCAAAAACCGGAAGCACTAAATTTTTTTTTTTTTTTGAACTCAACATGTAAAGTAAAATTTAGGGAACCTCGGACATTATGGGAAAATTTATTATGTATGAAAACAATCTGTGGCATTTACCCTTAATAAGGTTTTATTTTCTTGTTACCTACATATTAAAACAATCAACTATACTCACTATGACATCCACATCATTCACTTTCTTCAAATGCCCTGTGGCTTCAGCTGAGATGCCGTTTCCAGTCTCATATCTGATAGTGTAAACATAAACAATTAATTATTTACCTATTATTTTAAAATATTTATTTCAATTAATATTTACATATTTAAATGCCAGTTAATATATCATTAGTAAGTGGTGTCAGACAAATAAATTAAATAAAAACGGTCATAAATTAATCCGTAGATTTTTTGAATTGAAAAACTTGATTAATTGAATAATCTATATACTTGTATTTATAACATATAAGATAATTTACTGACTGCCTGATATATCTATGTACAGCCCAATCGGTTGGGTCTAGAGACTTGAAATCTTGCACAGAGGTACCTGCTATAACATAGACTAAGAATAGAAAAGGATTTTGCAAAATTCATCGCCTAAGAGGGTTAAATGGAGGTTTAAAATTTGTATGGAAATTCATCAATTTTGAAGTTAAATGCATAAAAAATGTTATTTGGCCTTTGTAGCCGTCACCAATAGCTATATATTTCGGTCGCTTTGAAGATTCTGCAGCAGTTGCTGCAGCTCCAGTTCCTTTTTGTTGACTTTGGAAGATGGGTAGACGCAAAGGTATCGACGAATTTAGTATCCCATACCAATTGTTGACCCACCCTCCAAGGGATGAGAGTCAGGCTGTCGGGACTTTCATTGAATTTAAAGTTTAAGCTTCATACAATAAAGTCTCAGCCCATTGGTAGTGTCTCAGTCCATGGACCAGGACTCGCTAACGAGTGTTGTTATGTCTTCTATGAAAAATGTTAGATATAGAGTAAGTACAACCATCCTCTACAAATCTTAAGAAAAAATAGGAAAACTGCATATTTCTACGCTCACCCGAGAAATAAACTTAAAGACTTCATATCTTTAATTATTATTCTGGTTAGAATTCAATGTAAGTTTTTGCAAGTCTCACTGATGAATGATTACTTATTTTTGGTAATAAATTAAACCTTTTGATGAGTGCAAAAACAGTCACCATTCTAAATGTCCAAGACAAAACCAAGAATCCTGTATAAATTTTAACCTGCACAATTAAATAACAGTCTGGCAAACTGCAGATTGGTCTTAAATTGGTCTATAAAGTTAAATAAAATCGATGAAGAGGTAAGGAAAATAAAAGCAAACTACCTTTATATGGAGAAACATCTTCAGAGATATATACACAATACGTTCTGGTAAAACTTCAGCACTCATGTGTTATTTTGTTATATTTTTAAGAGGTTACTAACAACAGCCTACGTAATGGACTCGCTTTTTTTCCACTTCATGAAAAGTATACGCCGCAATAAACTTACACAACAAAATACGTTGTATTTAAAATATTTTATTTAATATTAAAACTAGGGTTCGAAGTGTATAGTTAGAAGTGGTCCACGTAGTATATTTTTTTATACAACTAAGGTGGCAAACAAGCTAAAAAGCTAATGATTTTTATCATTAAATGTTATTACATTTCATTCATGGTAAACAAAAATAGTAATCTAGGGATGCAGAAATTTTTTGCTATATTCTTCCAAATTTTTGCATTTGTTATTTATTTTACAACAAAAACAATAAAAAACACTATTTTGGCAAGATCAGCTAGCTACCTGGGTCAGCAACCCATTTTGCCCGACGCACTCTTGGGGAAAATAAATTAATTCGCTCTTTTTATGATGATTGATATTGCTGATAATGGCATTACTTATGTTTACATTCAACGCATTGACTGCACGCGCTCAGGAAATAGAGCAGCGGATGCGCTGTGATAATACCTAGTGATCGACCATTTAGTTTGTTTACAGAATGATTTCAATACGTATGCGAACTCTCAATGCCGTTAACATAACACAGTTTTACTCTGTACCGTGACTTTTATAAAAAACAAACAGTTTTTTGGGCTAACTTTTGCCAACGTATAAGGTATCAATTTCTATCCAGAAAAGCCATAAATTTCAGATTAACTTGCAAACCTTCTTTGATTGAATTTAACTTTTGTTCTATATAGAATCATACTTAAACAATTGAAGCCTTTTATTTTATTTCACGTGTCCACATAGAAGGTAGCTATTTGAAATAAAAAGGCGCCTGCCTTCGCCGGAAACATATCTATCATCCATTGACATATAAAACCTAGTATCATCTATAGAGAATATTATATCTACTCTCTTTTCTATATCTATACTAATATATAAAGCTGAAGAGTTTGTTTGTTTAAACGTGTTAATCTTAGACACTATTGGTCCAATTTGAAAAATATTTCAGTGTTAGATAGCCTATTTATCGAGGAAGGCTATTAGCTTATATATATCATTACGCTAAAACCAATAGGAGCGGAGCATGAATGTTTCAAAATCGGGAGTTTTTTTTCCTTTTGAGAGCTTCCCCTCCATGCGCTGCTTAAACGGTTAAAGTTTCGCAAAAATCATGTATGACAGATTTATTTCCCTTTAAAAGTTCTAAAAAAAAAATCCGCTACAGCACATGTCTATCATGATGAAGGTTGGCTCACTATAACCTTTTTTATGCTAACCAAATTTGTTCTAAAATAATGCATTATTTGCAAGGTGTTTCTATAGACATGATATTAATCCTTATCCAAAAAAACGTTATTCGTTATAGTATATAACGTACCTTATTCTTCACAAGTCTTTAATTTAAAACAAAATTTCCCTTTACATCATTCGATTTCATTGAATATCTTAGGAGATAGAGCAGTTTTAAAATAACATGTCAACAAAAATGTGACATGTGAGAAATGATGATCAAGTACTGCGCGCGCATTTATGATGTGCAAGGCCGGCAGGCAGTCATGAGGGGGAAAGGCGGTACCTATTATTTGAAAATATTTGCACCTTCTAAGTTTTTAGAATATTCGAGGAGTTGAAGAATCCTACGCCGATAGCCAAATTTAAGGCGGGCGAAGCCGCTGGCAAAAACTAGTATTTAGATAAATGAATTCCTATTACCCTTGGTTACACCATAATTTCCGAACGACTGCAACCAATACCAGCTCGGCCCGTTTGACTCGATTCAACGACGGGAAGTGAGAATGGTTGACGATTCCAAACTCGCAAGCCGTATCGAACCCTTAAGTCTGAGGAGAAACTTTACCTCCCAGTGTGTGTTCTGAGGAATTGATCAAAATGATGCTCTTGGCTACTTTCTACCATCGCACTGCTCGCCATCGGCAGGGAATTGATCCTCACACCTTAGAACCTAAATGGTCGCGTACAGTGCGGTTTCAGAGAAACTTCCTCCCGCGAATGCTTGGGTTGTGGAATGAGCTCCCTGCCAAGGTTTTTCTAAGGTCTACAGTATGGGGTTCTTCAAGAAAGAAGTTGAGTGAATGCCCTAGGTGTTGCAAGCCTCCATGGGCTGCGGTAACCGTTTACTATCAGGCGGAATGCAAGCTTGTTTGCCACCTTCGTCGTATTTAAAAAAAAAATGGAAAATTCTTTTTTGTAGTAATTGTAGTGATTGTTATTGATAGGGCAAGGTTTTTATAAAAGAATAAATGGGTGAAGTGTGAATCGGACTCGCGGACTAAGGGTTAACCGATTGCAATAAAATTTTGGTAAATTGCTGTGCACAAGCCAGGGAAGGTTTCTAAAATAGTACAACCCTTTATCAATAGGTTTTGCACCAATTGTTTTAAAAAAGAGAAATAACGTTTGTGGGGTCAGCTTGTATTTCACATAAGTCGTATTATAACTTAATTACACTCGTAAGCGAGCACCGATTAAGCAAACATTTAGTTAGAGGGCATTGTACTAAATTTCTCAGTTTTCCTATTAGAATTGACGAAATGTTTGATTTGCACTTTATTCTATAAGGAATAAATTTTAAAATGTAGAATTATTCATTTATAACTTTTAGTAAGAACAACTTAATAGAAAACTTGAATAAAAGCACGAATGACGCGATATGTAACTAAGCGTGTGTTAGTTGTGCAGCTTCAACTCACTGATATGTTCACTATAATACAATTAATAAATTCATAGTTTACATATATATCATATCATCATCACTTTCTTTTTTCATCAGTAAGAAATAATAAGTATATTGAAATATATAAATACATATAAATACTTTCCTATATAATTTTTTTCTTCACCAACATGGTTTTATTCAGCTGATTTTTGTTTTTAGCCAGAATCTTTTTGATCTAATGCATACATTTTATTTGAAACTTAATGGGAGAAATTTAACCCCTGTGGTAAATTTAATCTAAATAAAGAATAAAAAACAGTGCAACCATGAAATTTTATATAACATTTCTACACTGTTTTGGTAATAAGCAAAAAATACGTCTTTTGTGATCGGTTTTGTAGTAATTAATGATCACATTACTACGTAGTTAAAAAAAAAAACTTTTTTAGGGGATATTAAGGCTAAGTTGTGAACTAATAGCACTTAGAATTTTAAAGATTTTTTTGCCAAAATATTAATTTAAAAAAGGTGAAAAGGGGATCAGTTAAGGATTTTTTATATCGAAGAAATGTTTATTAATCGCGTTTGTCATGATTTATCATATCCCAAAGTATACAGTCATTAAATTTTAGGCAGATCTACTCAGTGAATCCGTAGAAATAAAAAATTTAATTTAGGTAGTTTGGACTACTAAGGGGAGCTTTTCTTTCATACTCAAAGAAATCGACTACTCTAAGCAGATAAAGGTAAAACAAAATACTTACAAGTATTTGAATCCGTCAATATCGATTGTATTTTCAGAACGCAGAATAGGTGCTTCTGCATCTTGCGTATAACTGCCCTTAACCGCAGGTTGTCTTTCAGTCATGGGCTTTGTAATTGGCTGATAAGTAGGTTTTACAATGCCTTTTGTAGTAGGCTGGAGTGTTGATCCAAAAGATGCCTGTCCAGATACCTTCCATGGCTTAACAGTTGCCTTGGCATTGATATAAGAAGCGCTGGCAGCACACACACATAAGGCCAAAATCTGAAATTTTTTGTGACTTCTGTCCTTTATTGATAATAAAAATATAGATTTTAATTTTATAAAAGCTACGATAATATTCTATGTAAAAAATACATTTACGTGTAAAATCACGATTATTTTCGGTGTTTATAGCACTTACCAGAAATTTCATCTTGCTTAATTACGACAGTTAACCTGTGTGGAGCAGAATACAACAAGTGACTTGCAGTCAAGATTTCGCCTTATATCTAAAATGTTAACAAAAAAAAAATTAAAAATTTACCTTGTTTTTAGGGTGTTACTCGCCATGTAACCATAAACTGGTTAAATATAACTACTACGTTATAGCTACATATCAAATGGTTCGACGGGACATATTAACATATTATGATAAACTGTAACTTTATGTTTCTTTTTACATTAAGGAGTGGTAACAGCAGTTTTATTTTAAAATTATAAAGGTCCGCATAGATTTAGTGAGTGAAGGTCAAACTAACCGACTTAATTATAGTTGCTCCCTCGTGTTTCGCGTTTTTGTTGGTAAGTTCTATTAATAAAAGGATAAGATAATCAAAACTATGTAATCCTGAGGAATAGTCTTGGTTTTAATCTTTTTGTTTATGTTTCCTTACCTGACTTGTTGTCCGTCCTTTTGTGTCACATGTTTGAAATCAATTCTGACCCGCTTCTCGTCATTGGATTGTGTTGCAATTTGAGATGTATTTGGGTTTAAAATCAAATTTTACCTAATATAAATTATTCTTAAGAGTTGCGGTCCCAAAAGGCAGAACGGAGAAGGTGAAACGGAATCTAGTGGATGTTATCTATGGATACGTGCGCTAGGACTCGTGACATATGCCTGTCCATATGTCACGAGTCCTAGCGCACTTACGGCCGCACTCAAAAATGTTTACTAACTTAGGGCTTACAACTTACAGGCTGGCAACCTCTAAGTATGGAACTCTAAAAAGTGACATCAATTTTTGACAGATCCCACCAGGCCATTTGGTCCCCGAATATTTGTAATTTTTAACACGCTTTTATTTTCTTCATCTGTATTACCATTTTTTTAAAACGTAATCGAGTATTAAAAAGAATTTAGCTAAATTCATACTTTAAGGGAGTGAAATGTGGGTTGGATGTTTGTATGGTCCGTCATTTTTAGTGTTCCGTAACCTGACAAAAACTAACTAATTGGCAAAAAACGGAACCATTATAAATTCGTCATATCCATTCATCCATCCGTATGTCACAGCCTTATAATTTTCTCCATATTTGAGTAAATGTTAGTGAAATTTTTCAGAAATGTGTCCTTTGGAACTGCCATATTTTTCTGTAGTTATGGAAATTAAAAAAAAAAAATTTTAGGGGTAGCTCTGCATACATTGAAACTGAGAGATATTTTTGTTTTAATGCACCCCGCTTTTATAGGGCTTTAAGAATGCATTAAAATTCTTAAAAAGGTTTTTCTCTAAAAAAAAGTATTTATAATTTGCGAGTTATTGGCTTCCAAGGTTAAAAAATGATCACCTCCTAACCTCTAACTTTTAAACAAAATGATCTAAAAATCAAAATAATAGAAAACTAATGGAAATACTTTTAGAAAAAATCAGGTCATAAGTTTCTTAGATATATGCGAGTAGGTACTACACGCACTGAGCCAGTTTTCTGTAGACTAAATGCATGGTACTTGGCCTTTTGGTGGCCTTTTTTGGCCTTAATTAAAATTGATTGGTTTCAGAGTTTTTAGAAAATCATCGCCTAAAGGGATGAAAATTTGTATACTAATAATATCAATATTTTTTTGTGTTCAGAGACTTAAATTTTGGCAGAGATTTTCATTATAACGCAAGAGAACATTGAGAGATAGAAGTAAAATCCGACGCTTTTGAAGACAAATACACAAACCTGTTATTTGGCCTTTAGGTTCGAAATTAGAGGATAAACTAGGGGATAAAAATGTGTGAGAATTAGTTAAAACACTAAATAGTTAAAAACTTCCTTTTTCTCAAAAGCACAAGCAAATGAAGTCGCGGAAATAAGCTAGTCTGGTGACAGTTGGTACTATACCGGGCAATTTTTGGATGAAGTATATATTACTATGTCATTCAAAATTTCTACAGTTTATGCAGTTTATCATTCTTTATTCAGCAAGCCTGTAGTACAATATGGGCTTTTCCGTTAAATAATTATTATGCCAATACTAGACAATATTCTTTCATATTAAACCTACATTATCAACCATTCAGTTTTCAACGGTATTTTCTCAAATTTGTCCAAAAGAGCCCTTTTCGGTTCCATTCCTAAAAAAAGTGACCCTACCCTTTACAGGCCTACGTCTATTTTACCATTTCAGTCAAAAATATTAGACCATATTGTCAAAATACAACTACAGTCATCTCAGATTCACTTCAGTTTGGTTTCCGCCCGTTTGCTATCCAGTCTACGATTCGTGAACGGTTGTCAGCCGCTGATTAGTTCAAATCATACTGTTGCTCATTCGCCAGCAACAAGTACGCGTTAATGATACAAAATGTTTCAAGGGAACTAAAAAATAATAATATACTTAAATATAGTAACTTAAATACCTATAATAATGCGGACAATTAGGTCAAACTTATTTACATTATTAAATGCGTTACAGTATTTAATGTCGTCCGTATGTCTGGGATGTTTTTTATTTTTAATTTCTATTTGTAATCTATTTTTCAAGCATTGAATACGATTCTATTGAGCTGAAACTGGCGTTCTTAAATGTAGAGCTGATCTTATGGCCTTTGAAGGCGATCATAGAAACTTTTTAATGATTTGTTGGCATTGGACCTGCTTTCATAAAACTAAAGATCCATATAGGTGATGACCCTGGGTCACAATGGAAGTCATAGGTCATAATGGACCCTAAAGGTGGCAGAAGAACTATTTAACTAGACAAAATAGTACCACGTTGCTAAGGCTAGTCAGATTTGTCTCGACAAGTATAACATACCTAAGTGGTGGACACTGGACAGGGTCAGATGATGAAGCCGGAATTCATTGAAACTCCTTAACTATAGTTATTTGTATATGAAGAACATAATCTTGGCGTGCTAATCATTAGATCAGTAACCAACAATGGGCTTCTTTTGTAGCTTTATTAATAAACTTTATGCACCAAAATATTAAATAGTCAAGCTTTAGTATTTAGTTCAATAGTTAATAAATAAAAGATTGTTTTTTTACGTTTGTTTTATTTGTTCTATAACTCTGCGCACTTGCAGTACTGTACTCTAAGTATAAAATAATCCTTGTTGTTGTATGTTCCTTAAATCTCATTTGAATTATATTTAGGCTTAGCGTGCGTAGCTAGGTATACCAGGAGACGTGAAATGGCAGGTGGCATAGGAGGAGGTGTAGGCAGAATGTCACCCTGAAAGACAGAAAAATTATTTGTTATGAACTATTATGTACTACCTACTAGAGGAAACACCACACTTATCGCCTCTGTTTTCTCGGAAATTGAAGTAAGTAAGTCTCCTTTAGTGTAAATATAGGTAATAGCTTAATGCTATTTAATAATTTAAAATAATGTATATAGATTTGTATTTGTATTATATTTAAATGTATTTCCTATGTGTCCTTGTATATTATGTTTCTTTTTTGGAAGCTAATATAAAAATACATTTAAATTAAATATTTACACCGCCAACAGTTTCTCTGTTTACTCCTATGGTTGGCTGGTAGAAAATACTATGTAACATTAAGCCTGCCATGTACACCAATGTGTTTAAAAGTGTAAAATAAATAATAAATAAATCAAAACTTTAAACATTTTTATTTGTTCCACCCAATTTGCAGTTTGCCCGCACGAATTTCTTTAAGAGCTGGAGATTCTGTTATTCGAGAAATAATGTATACAAATATTTTAAAATAACTTTTCAAGAAATTTTATTTATTCAAATATCTAGTTCCTAACGAACTGTATTAGCAACTTATATAAAAACAAAATATGTTGTTTGTGAAAATGAGTCTTTCATTTCACAATTTTTTTTAGTCTTGTAATTTTATTATCATGTTCACTTTATCCTTTATGAAAGAAAAGGAACAGAAGGAAGCGTTGAATTATTTTATTACCCACCAATCTTTGTAAAAAAAAGAAACCATTATGAAAAAAAAAAAATATGTTCCACTAATAATCAGGATACGTTTTTAAGATACTTACGAAATTGGTACTCTGATTATGTACTGCAAGTAGGATTTAACCTAAAAAAGATTGTACAAGATATGGTCGCATATCGTAGCATGTTTGAGTAAAAGTTATTTATTTACCTCTGGATGATACCCGTTCTCATCGGCAGTGTAGGTAACCAAAGCTCTGTGACCTTTGCTTTCTGGGTATTCGTACTGCCCGGTCATAGTCTGTTAGTTATAAAATGATTTCTTTGTTAATATTAATCCATTCTTTTACTATAAATGAGGAACTGGGTTTGTTAGTTTATCATTACGTTACAACTTATGGATGTAAAATTCTGAAGAAATGTAAGTGATCTTAAATTTGGCACAGAGTTAGTCAAAAGGACTGAGAAGCATATATGTAAGTTATCTTATATAGATTTGGTTAAGAAATTTTAAATAGTCTAATTGTAGATCCAGCTATAGCTTGCCATAGAAAGCTTTTGTGTTTATAATCTACTACCTTTAGCCCACGGTGCCACCCGCCCTTTATTCGGTCATCGGTGTAGAATTTCAACGGCAAAAACTGACTCACACTTGGCGTTTTCAAGTAGCCTATGTCCTTCCCGGGACTCAAAGTTTCTCCATGCCAAATTTGCCCATGGTTCCACCGCGGTAAATTTGGTTATCGCTATAGGATTTCAACGGCAAATTTCCAATTATAGAAAAAAAATCGACTCTTGTTGACGACATTTTTAAGTAGCCACTGTCCTTTTTCAGGACTCAAACTATCTCCATGCTGAATTTCATCTTAATCGGTACAGCGGTTTAAGCCTGAAGAGGTAACAGACAGACATAAAGAGTTACTTTCGCTTTTATAATATTAGCATAGATAATTAAGAACCACGCCGATAACCTTATTTAATCGGAGAACTGCGGGTAAAAGCTAGTATTTAATTACACTCAGACCAATATGCACTGTTCGAGATATATTTTATACTTAAGGTATTGTATATAATTTATGTCTTGCCTTTATTATGCAGTATAGTTGTTTTATTTGTCTTTTCCAAATATGTATTGAAATAACTAAATGTGTACTTTATTATATATTAAAACACCTCAATTGTTTTAAAAAGTAACACACTGTATAATAGTAAAGTTGTATAGTACCTAACGAAAATGTATGTAGCAAAAACAGTGATTGTAGTGAAGATATTTTTACAGCATATGCCTTCGGAGCTGCCGATTTCAGGTATCCAAAATAATTTTCACTCATTGGAACCCAAACTTAATGCGTGTCTGACACTGATTAAATTTTAATTGGTTTTAAATAAACATGTTCTTTATGCTTTGCAATAAACAGATTTTTTTTTACTTTACTTTTAAATACGTACCATGACTTTAACACCATTAACTTTCTTCAGTCGTCCAATGGCTTCGGCTGAAATACCATTTTCAGTTTTATACCTGTCAATAATATGTAGAATAATATTAAAAATACTTAAACAAAATATGTTACACTCACAATAAACAAATAATATTGTTGTTGGGTATAGTATAGTATATGAGTAGTGTGAAGTGGGCGCGTGGGGAGCATTTTGCTGGTCCTTTTCATTGACAGGTAGGTAGCTGTACAGCAATTAAATTTTTTATTTTCTCAGAATTTAAGTAAGACACAAATAAGTTATGACAAACTTACATATTTATTGAACACTGTTTTAAGATATTTGGTATTATAAAAGATTTTAGAAACAACAAAACATTTTATTTGACTTTTTTTAACTTATCCTATATTATTCTATATAATACTTATAAAAGTGGTAAAAAATTAACAAAATTATAAATATTCTATATCTGCAGGATATGCCTTGCCGAAACAGTTTTCACATAGGTATGTGCGATGTTCGTTGCACAGTAATTTTGAGCATAAGCAACATCCTTTTTTCATGCGGCTATAAGGGGCAGCTACTTAAAAGCGCAAACTTAACGTGCAAATGTTTTACGAATTATTAACGTTTTTTTAGTAAGTGCAGCAAAATGCTCATAGCGCGCTTACTATCAGGTTAAAAACGATACAGACGTTGCCACTGAAGTAGGTGTGTGGAGTTGCTAGAATAACAATTATGAAAAATAATTTGTAATGAGAAAATAAAGAGCAACAGGCAGTACGTAAGTTGAAAGAAAAAAATATGAACGTTTATCTATAAAAACGAACCAAAGAAATCCAAAAGCAATAGATGAGGAAGTGAAAGTGGCTAGAAAGTATAATTAGAACCTGAATGATATAGTAAAATAATTTGATAACTGAAAGGGTATGATAAGTTTAATAGAAGACTATCTTATGACTTACAGTAATAAGTTTTTCAGAAAATTTGAATTTCAAGGAAAATCCTGAACCTTAGAGCTCAGCTTAATCTGAGGCAGTATTGTAAAATTAAAATTATGTTTCTTGAAAGTATATTATTTTTTCTGAAATTTCTTTTAAATTACAATGAGACCTGAGATAAACGGGTCACGGTGACGGTTATCGGGTTCTGAGCTTTATTTAAAAATTTCAAATCTCTAGCTCATCGGGATGTTTGTTAAAAACGATTGCAATATTTGTGCCGGTCAGACAAACAAGAAGGTAGACATAACAAAAAGATAGAAAAAAGGAAATATTTTAGGAATATATTTACAGTCAAAATTAGGTAAAAAAAATAAACATTTGTTTGTACAAAACCAATTCAAAGACCATACAACCGGCCCTTACACGCTGCAAAAGCAGAGACAAGAACGAGGTGCCAGCATATTGAAGTAAATAGAAATATGAATTATTTGTTCCAATCTAAAACAATAACACAAGCGTAAATTTAAAAATGTTATTATCTAAAAACTTTGTGTTTATTAGAATTTTACAAACATCTTTTTTTCAAACGATAAATATTACATCACTAGGGTAGCGTCATTTTGTAAAGAAATATGGTATTTTGTAGTATGATAATCATCATCATATCAGCCTACAGCTAGTCATAGTCCTCATTAACTTTTTCACGTTCTTGCAAATGGCTCTCCCTGACTTTTGGAAGGTCATTCGTCTGTCTGGTAAGGAGCCTGTGATCATCCTCTGTGAGGGTAGCCTGTGCCTCAACCAGTGGGGTCGTATGAGGCTGATAAAGAAAGGTATAAAGTAAAGTAAAGTATATAATATGTTTGACTTAAAAAATCCAGTTGATCAGCAAATATTGTGTAACTGTGTGTAGGCACAAACAGAAAATCGTCTTTTTACAACAAAAAACGGTCAAGTGTAAGCCGCCTCTCGCACTGAGGGTTTCAGACCTATCACCACAGAATGCATGAGCTGGACTCGCACTTGGCCGATTTTTATTATTTGTTGTTTGACTAATGGCTTACACTATAATCATTTTGGGTTTGAAACTTGTATGTGTGATCTTTTTTTTGAATAGAACAAAAAATAATGTGTTTCTTGTTATTTTTTATTGTTTGTTAAAAATCATAGACTGAGTTTTGGAATCTGTTTTATGGACTGCCCAACAGCCTCACAAAATTTACCATCCTTTAGAAAGAGACAATGTGAATCTCTGATCTCTTTTCCCTTTACATCAACGTCTACCATTTAGTTTGTTTATAGTTTACTAAGACAATTAAGTGAGAAAGAGAAAAGAGACCTTAGATTCGCTTTGTCTGTGTTATATTTTTGCAACCATTTTTTTACAGTTGTCTAGGAAATACGCTATCAAGTTTTCTATGTCAACTCTGTGAAAATTTAAACAAAGTAGGTATTACTTTGACCTAAAGGGTCGTACTTTTTGGGTAGGTTGCCCCTAAACATAAAACTGTGACTAAGACATACATACGTACATGTAGTGGTATCTATCTGGGTGAACTGCATTTTCAGAACGCATTATAGATGCATCCGCCTCTTTTCCGGTGTAACTGGTCCTTGCCTCAATCTCAGGCTGAATTACAGATCTGGGTCTGACCACTTGGGCAGACGCTAGGCCTCCTTTATGTAAATTTTAAAATAAATATGGTATATAAAAGAACAAATTAAGTCAATACACAGGTGTATATTAATTAAATGATTTTTATAGATTAGTAAAAATCTTCCCCAATAGCTCCATTTTTATATATTTGATTTAAAAGTGGCCATTTCCAGGTCGTTTGATTCGCTTAAGATATTATCATGAATGCGTAGTCAAAAAAAATAAACAAATCCAGAGTACTATCACGAAGACTGAAATAAGAAAAAAAAATCGTGCAGCACGGCGCGGGCTACCTTTGCTCTGATACCTTATTCCACTGCTCAGGACTACCTTCCTCTAAAGCCGGTAATATGTACGTATAAGATTTACCTTGTCCAGTAAACAAATCAATAAAGTACCCTGGTGGCAAGGAAATTGCGCTGGCAGCGCTTGCACAAAAGACCAAAATCTGAAATAAATTAGTACATTATTTAAAATATTTCGTTATTTCTTCCCTCGCAGCCTAGTTGGTAGTGTGGCCGGCTGCTGTGCAAAGGGTGTGGGTTTGATTTCCGCACTGGACAAACATTTTTGTTTGTCTCGAATCTGGGTGTATTTATATATGATATGTTTGTATTTACAAAAAAAAGTAATATATGTATTTGTATCAGTTGTTTGGTATCCATAACACAAGCTTTGCTTGGCGCCAGACGGCGCTGTGTGTCATGTCCGAAAACATTTATTATTATAATTTGTTTTTTTTATGAAGAGGTTGAACAAATTCTACTCTTTACTTTTTAGTATCTATGATTATTTATTTTATCATAAAGTACAGACAAACCACTTTTCAGTCTAAGCATACTTAATTAAAATAAATTATCGTAAGCAAAAAAACTTTTCTGGGAGGTCACTCTGAATATCAATGTCAATACTACCTTATATAAATCTTAAATTATTAATGGATGGGAATTACTAATTTTGAAGAACAAACCCGATACGTCGCCTAGTCAATAAGGTACCTGGGATTAAAACGGGGTGGGATGCAAGAGATTTTCGTTTTAGGAATAGCGTCCAAAATCGAGATTATTCAGTACCTAGACGGATGAACGCCTAGTAGCACATTTTTCTTAACACCTCCGTGCTGTTAAACTGTCGATCCTGGCTGCGTTTGTAATAATATGACATCAGTCGCTATGCCAAGGAAGAGAGCCTTATGAACGGCTTAAAGATTCCGATAGTTGATTGGCTACGGCTCAAGCCTCTTTCTCCAAAAAGAGTCCTAAGACCCTGCGGCGGGGCGTTTAATAACTGAGGCAAAAAACAATAAACGGAAAGTTTCCTTGCAGCTGGTCCTTAGTTGTGTTGTAATGATTTTAATTTCACTATTTATTGTGTCTCAAAATGTGTTGAAGAAAAGTAAATTAATGTAAATCAAAACTTACCAAAATCTTCATTTTACTGAATCTTAAGTACATGTAGCACCAAAAACAACAGACACACACAGTCAGTACACTGTAAATGTATAGACTTTTATATCAAAGATAATGTTAATACAAAATAGAAATTCAGTTTCTTAGTAGCCCTGCCCACATTATGTATAAAAGCAAATGTTTGTTGTTTAACCAGTTTTTATGCAAAGTACTTGAAAAGATAATTAATAGATAGCAAAAACGAATTCAATATTTTACTTTTCAGACACATCCTGCACATTCATTGAAATCCTGTCCTGCATATACTACGAGTTTTGTGATCTGTCCTATGGACTGCGCAATAGCTTCACAAAATTGGTCACACTTTAGAAAATGATAAAGTAATACAGAGGTCTCTTTCTATCAACGTCCCCCATTTCATTGGTTGTTGTGTATTATAATATAAGTTAAAAAGAGACAAAGGACACCACAGTTTCGCTTTATCTCTGTCACACCTTTGCAACTATTATCTTCACCTCTGGCTAGAAAATACGCGGTTCTTTTCTCTATGTCTATGGAGTTCTGATCGAACTGCCTCCTTATTTATTAAGTTGATCAATAATTTATGCAACTTTGATTGATTTTACTGAAAAATAATGCTAACACCAACATGATTCAGTACTTAGTTAGTAGCTAAGAAATGTATCGTTTGACTCGTACTTGAATTATGGCCGCCAATTAAAATATTAAAATATTAATATGAGATTTGAATTGAGTACTTCTAAAACTTTATAGCCCTTCGTTTCATGGCAACGAAAGGATGTTTAAAAAAACTACTACTGGATTTTAGTGGATTTACCACTAAAATTCAAAAAATAAGGTCTTAAAGCAGACTTGTGACAGAAAATTAAGCTACATGTTTAATTGCCCTTGAAATTGATTGCTAAAAAATTAAGACAAGTAAAGATAGGTTAAAAGGTTCTATTGGCATTCGACATTAAGGTGTAGCTTAATGTTCTGTCAGTATGTCGGTTTTAGGGGCAGTAGCGATCGACTTTAAGGTGATTAAAACATGAAGCAGCAAGTTTTATCAATAAGTCTGCTTTAGGCGCTTATTTTTGACTTTTTAGTGGATTTGCAGCGGTTTATGTTTTTGAAAAAAAAAAAAAAAATTTCATTTTTAGTTGCCCTATTAAACAAAATTCATTTTTCAGTTGGTCGTCAAAGTCAATATTAACTTAGAACTTCCTTTCATTTTTCTTCGAACCCCTAATTAGTCAAACAGAAGAATGATAAGTAGTTATGGATAGATAACTACAATAGTTCAAAAATACAAAATTTTCTCAGGACTTTTAGTTGATCATAAATAATACTAGTTTTAAAACAAATCTTATGGTAGCTTTTACTTCTTAGTGAAAGTTAAGTGTAGTTAAAGTTTTTTTAGTAGCATTTCATTCAAAACAACCGAACATCATAACTCAAGTCCAATGACTGCAGAACAATTAATAAAAACTAATGTTCCTGAATGTAAAGTTCCTCTCCATAAAATCTTGGTAACGTTTTTCGTATATTTCTTTTGACTTTTGTGGCAACAATGTCTTGGTGGCGTCATTGGCTATTTGTATAATATCAGGGAGCGTTAGAATAACCCTCTTGGTACACTCACTCGGTTGTAACAATGAAATCTATGTTAGTAAGTAATTCTATCAATATGAATTTCTGCTCAAATAAATTACGCGGCAAAAATGTGCGATTTATTTCTAATACAACGCCATCTAGCCGAAGCGCGCCGCACCTGTGGCTCGTATTCTTTATTCTGTGCCGTACAGTTTACTTAAGATCGCTCTTTGCTCGTGCTTTAATGTTACAAGTACATACTTTATGCAACGAGTTGGTGAAAAGACTACTAATATGATACTACTACTAGTTTCGATTTCATAATTTCCAACATTAAAGTACAAGAGTAGGTATACAAAAGAATTTATATTACATAAACATAAATTGTAATTGTCTTGTCAATTTTTTTTTATTTATAAAATTATATAGCATATAAAAACAGCTTGAAAGCGTTGCGTAAATAATGTTTATAGGATTCCGTAGTCAACAAGTAATCCTTATAGTTTCGCCATGTCCGTCCGTCCGTCTGTCTGTCCCTGGCTCATCTCAGAGACCATTATTATTAGGTAGCTGTAATTTGGCATGGGTATACATATATATTAGGACGACTATCATATCTAAGTAGGGTTCACAAATTAATGGGCAGACGACCAACTTAAAAAATGTAGTTGGAAAAGTAATAATTTCGTACAAATTTCATTAAAAGGTACTTAAATGAATTTGGTACCTGTGTAAAACAAAATATATGTTTATGAACCATGTAGCATTATTGAAAATTATGGCATTCTGAATACTAATACTAACTAAATTTATAACAATATTTACGTTCGAATAACGCATTGGACTAGGTGGCGCCGGCGGCGGAGCGCGGCGCTTGTGGGTATAGGGTCCAAACTTAATAATCAAGTTGCTTTATCGTAAAAGAGTAACACATGCAAGCTTTAATTTTGCATTGGTCATAGTGTGTCTGAGGTCTAAAGAATAAAAACAAATAATAAAAACCGGTAAAGTATGAGACCCACAGGCCTGAGCCATTTACCATTCAACATTACAGCACCATCTAGCTATAATTTAGTAAAACAGTAACATATTTTTTTTTTTGGTAACGGTATTCAAAGGTAAGCAACGTTGGGCTTGGTCAGTAATCGGATGGTTAACTGCTTAGCAAACTTTTTATTTTTGTTTGTTTTTGTAAATTACGTTATTGGTGGTAGGTACGGAACCATCGGTGCGCGAAATTTTTATGGAAATATTTATGATTTGACTTGTTTTTTTTAAAGTGTTGTTAACCAATTGAATTTTTAAAAAGAGTAACTATCGAGTTCCTTGCCGAATTCCTAGAGGTAGAAATCTATATTGTAAACCGGAAGTTGGGTGGATAGATAAAACACAACATATTTTTCGACGATTTAGAAGAGAAAAAACCCTATTTTTTACTTTGACCTTATCATTTGGTAATATTATAGTGGCCAATTAAAATAAACAATTACATTAAGTCGACGTAAATATGTTATATAAAGTTTAAAATAAACTCGATTTTTTCCCTAAGGACTACAGTATGGGGTTGTTTAAGAAAGAAGGTATGAGATTTATGAAGGGTCGGCAACGCGCGAGTGATACCCCTGGTGTTGCAAGCGTCTATAGACTTCGGGGACCGCTTACCATCGGTCGGACTGTAAGCTTGTTTGCTACCTTAGTGGTATAAAAAATTCATAACATCAGCTAGAATGATCAATAAATTAACCTAGGTACCTAAACTGTAGATTTCTAAGCCCAGTACATCTAAACTAATTGTATTCATCGACTAACCGTGCTTCTTATTGGCCCCTGTACAAGTGTGTGAAAAGTGTGAGTTGTGAGAATATTTAAATCCATGACTAGATAATAAATTAAAATAAGTATAAAAAAAATCGATACAAGTCTTAATCAACAATATATTCAACAACTTTTAACATTATGTATTTAAAACAAGATAGTGGAGAACAATATAAAAACACATTTTCTTAAGTATATCGCTATTTACGCATAATTTTTAATATATTTACAAAATGCTCGAACTTACAAAAAAATATACTCTCAGTCTAGTCACTTTGACTTTTATTGTTTAATAAATAAACTTTTCGAATACGCTTGACTATATTATGTCCTTGAACATAACTTTCGGTAAAATTATCTGGAAAACAAGCCCATAAATGAGCTTGAATCATAAATTTGTTTCTCAGACACTCGTGTCAAAACGAGTTGGGTTCATGGTAATACCAACAGGTATTATTATTTCGCGACTAGTTAGGTCATCAGGGTCAGACAGGCCATTGGAATGAAACCATCTTTCTCAAACATAATAATTTAGACCAATATGATTGTTTAATATTAACTATGAAGATTCATTACACTAAATGGTTAACGCCTACATCTTTATGCATATCAATAGGTACTTAACAAATTTTTATTTATTGATATAGTTACACAAATCTGTATTTGAGGTTTGGTAGTCAAATGATAAAAACGACACCAGCCGGCCGGGACATGTCATGAAAGAAAAATTTAAGCGTATTTCTCCCTCTGCTTAAATGCAATTGAGGGATACAGCGTTTTGTTACAGTCACAAAATAAGGCACCTTTGAAGTACTATCCTTGTCAAAATAAATCAAGTAGCAATATTTTGGGCCATGGACAATTGAAATTTATAATGCAAATCAACATTGGTTATGTAAAGTAGCAACTAATATTCTCCAATATTTTCCAATAGTTCCTAAAAAGGAAAACGTACTAATCTAGTTATTTATAATATCTATCTGTATAATTTCATCAGACGCGATGCAAAGACGGACGGACATACACGTCTTTGCTTGAAATCTAAAATCCGGATTGCAATAATTTAATTAAGTATCACATAACTTAAGAAACAGTGCAAGAATAATCAAAATTGGTTCAATAGTTTTCAAGATACTCATAGAGGCTGTTATGTCTGTACTGATCACAAGAAAAACACGTCATCGGTTTAGCGCCGCAAATTTAAAAATCAGAATTTGTGACATTGTATTTGTATTTAATACACTCCCGGACACATCCATCGGCCCAGCTTGTGTTTTAGTGTTTATCGCCCACAGCTAAAATTAAATCTTAGGACTAGCAAAAAGTTTTATGCAGTTATGCTGGTGACTCATTTTATTATCTTTTTCATATGATATTGTTTCAAAATCAAATTTAGAATACTGAAGATGAAACAGTTGCGGCAATAAAGTCATGCAGTCGAGTATCCGTCTTGATAAATAAGTCTAGTGCTGGATTGTTGAAGAAAACAAATGATTTGTCTTAATAAGATATTAGTTCTGTAACTTGTGTTGCATCCAAAGGGATGTACGACAGCTTTCATGCGATAAGGCACAAAATTACAATTTCGGTATGAAACTTTGTGATATCATATCCCATGTCTCTTCTATGGTTGTTTTTAGTTGTTGATTGTCTGGACGGCGACTCCGAACACGACTCCTTAACTCGTCCCATAAGTGTTCAATGGGATTCATGGTTTCTTGCTGGCTAGTCCATAATTACGATACCCACATCTCGCAGATATTTTCGAATAATACTGGCAATGGAATAATAATAATATTTGGGCCAACATATTCAGCGTATGACATCATTTGAGGTTCTAAGCACTGGCGTATGTAACTGTCACTATCTACTAATCGCAGTTGTGGCCCACTAACCATATTATTATCAAGCTTAGTTTTTTCATTTGTGGATATTCCTCAATTTAAAAGATATTACATAGCTTTATCTTTTGTCAGTATGTATGCTGTAGGGAGTTTTTTTTTACTTTTTAATTGATTTTTAAAATATTTTTTATAATTGTATATAATTTTGTAAATAAAAACGAACATTGGCAAACTAATGTTTCGATATTAGTAAGTAATGTCTTTTTCAATTGCTAAACTTATAAAATATTCTGGTAGGCATTTATTAGCTTCAATCATTTTGATATTTCATATGATTTTACAAAAATGGCTCTGCTACTGCTTAGGAAACTTACAACATCTGTAATTACTGTTATGACTCTTAGTCACTGATAAGTGGTAACTGCCATTCTACCTTCACCTACTTACTGCACACAAAGAGAAGCTGACGACCATCTTTCAACCTACACAAAATACTTAAAGTAACTTCCAATAACAATATCCTAATATATGTTAATTTATTATACAGCTTAGATAAAGTCAGACAACTGAGTATTAAATATCACTTTGAGCCAACAAACGAAAGAAGTTTTTATACGAAACATATTATTTTATGAAAATATATTGAAGATCACTTGTTCTGAAATATTTCAACGAAGATAATAACAAAATGAGGGAGAAGCTCGTAGCTAAGTAACATTACTTAACATTCATTTATAGGAATCGACGTCGATTCGTGATCGATCGACGATTCAGTCTTTAGATGTATAGCACATTTTTCTGAACTTCTTTCACTCATTTTGGAGGTTTCTAGGAAACCACAGTCAAATCTGGCGAGACATTCACGTAGGATTTTAGCGAACACACATCTTACTTAAAAAAAAAAACTATCTACTTTACTTGCACAAGTGGAAACTGTCCAAAGTGTCCTCAGTCCTAGCAAATGGCATCCAGTGCAAAGTTCTTAACAATCTGTTTCTCCTAATCCGAACCCTGATGATCAAGCATCCTAAAATTTACATCTGGAGGCAAGAGGATGTCTACGTCACATTATTTGTCACTTGGCAACTATCATATCTATACGCATGCTAGTATTGTATGAACCTTCTACACACTAATCAGAACTTATATATGAGCGACACGCTACATACGTCCAAATCATAAAACAATAACTCATCAAAAGCAGTCATATAAATCTTACTTGAATGATACTGATGTTTAAGAAAATTTCGACAACTTTATGGCGCCGCAACCAAAGGTACTGGCTAGCTGGAGAGCTCCCAAATGGCCATAATAATGTGAAGTTATAGGTTAATGACATACGCTAGGTTGGCCCTCCATCTCAGCAGGCTCCGCCCTTCGCTATGTAGAAGGACAAAGTTGCCTATGTAGCCTATAATATGAATAATGCCATGCACGTTTTTAATCTTTGAACAACTTGTTCCTTTCAATTCATTTTAATATTCACACAACCAGTGTAGCCTGTGGCTATAAGTTTTTTTTTTTTCTGAATTGCTATGCAGTTGGCTGTTGCATCCATTACTGCTTCACCGGGCTTTTGGGGCGAGACTCTGCAGGAGCCTCAGCCCATATAGCGCCCAACGCTCAATGGCTACCCGCGGGGGAAGCCTCGGCTTGGGTTGTCGCTCTCGGGGGCGTCCCTTCGAACGGCGTGAGTCTCGAACCCGAAGGTGAGTCACCGCCAGGAGGGGAGTTCCCCGTTACGCAGGTACGGTTGCGATTGAGTGGGGGCGAGAAGCGCCCCGGCACTCTTTGATACCTCGTGTATCCTTGTGGGCGCCGACAAACCCGGGGACGTCGGCGTCGTGTTTGGAGGGAGGCCCTATTCGGGGAGGTCGTAGAGACTAATCTCTCGCTATCCGGACAGCGAGATCGTCATCTGGGGTCGTTAGTACGTACCGAGGCCGCCTAACTATAGTTTTACGACCGTGTCCGGTTCGATCGGGGGGATGATACGTTGTGGATTGCACAATTAATCGATTCGGGTGATTTTGCGTACGCTCGAAAAAGCGGACTGCCAAGTCTTTGAAATATTGGGGAATCGTGGAAGTCTCTGTGTAGGTCCGCGTTGCGGACGTACCAAGAGGCCCCGGAGGCCGCTCTGTGAAAGCGGTTTTCAAGGGTCTGAAGTTTGTGGAGATTGCGCTTGGATAACGCGAAGACTACGCTAGCATAAGCTAGTATGGGGCGGATGCAAGTTGTGTAAAGATTTAGCTTATTTCTAAGCGACATCTTACTGTACTTGCCTATCATGGGATAGAGACGACCGAGGACAAAAGCGGCTCGGTCTCTGACTATTTTGGTGTGAGCGTGGAAGTTCAAACGACTATCCATGGTCACACCGAGATATTTGGTCTTATTTTGCCAGGGAATGGCACGACCGAAGAGAGAGAGGGTACTACGGTAAAGAGGACGGCAGAGCTTTTGTCGGGATTCACCTCGATTCTCCATTTCCGAAACCATTCGGATATCCACCTAAGGCGGTGATAGCGGGTTAGAGTCTCTTAGTGATTCTACTCACTTGCCTATCGGTGGTATAGAGAGCGGTATCGTCCGCAGAGAGGTTTCGAAGACCGTTGGCGTTAAAATAGCCTAAGGAGACGGACCGGGGTTTTTCGCGCGCGGTTGTGTAATCCATTTTGGTTTTTAAGGTTTTGGGGCCACCCTGCGGAGGACGGCAAAGAAGTCGCGATGCTTAGCCATGAAGCTGAGCATTTGATTGAGATCGGTGATCTGTACGTATTCGGCGTACACGACCTCGAAATAGGCTAGGTCGCAGGCCCAAAAAATCTCGGCGAGAATGCCGAAGTGCTGCTGCTCGGCCGTCTGAGTGGCGTTGCGGGGCAGCGCGAGAGAGGGGCGCGGGGGGGGCAAGGCGCGTTTGCGCGAGAGATGCGGGAGCACTTCGCATAGGCGCTGGACGCGGGATGTCCCGGGACATGAGAGGGGCGGGGTAGAGAATACCCATGACTGTGACGGGCCCAGGGAGAGCAGACAAAAGTTTGTCTGTCTCTTTGAATTTGGTTGCGTCAATTAGCGCTGGAGGACGGCTCCAGGCGTTGACAGCAGGGAGGGGAGCAGGCACGAGCGAAGCCTGTTGCGATTTACCCTGTTTGGGTTTACGCGAGTTCTGTTTGGGAGCTATGGGGCACCCGCGGTAATTCGCAGGGTGGCCTTCGCTCCCACAGAGTACGCAAGCAACCGGGTCGGATGCGTTAACGCGATCGCGATCACAGTCCGGAGTAGCGTGATCGCGCAGACATTTCACGCAGCGTGGTCTGCGTCTGCAGTTGCGCTGTGCGTGGCCATACAACTGGCATCGGTGGCATTGTCCTGGATTCGACCGCTTGTGCGGAGTCTCGACCCGGACGCCCTTGAGGCTGCACACATCTTTAATATTAAAGATGGCTTTGCCCTCTTTGGTGAGGTCTAGCACTACGAGCACCATGTCATAGCACTCAGATCGGTTGCGGCCGTTGTACATGCGATGTACTTCCCTTACAGGGAGGCCTTGGACGATTAAGTCGTCCTAGACAGTTTTTGCGGAGAATTCCTTAGGGACTCCCCGTATAACTGCCCTGAGCACGCGTTCTTCGGCCAGCGAGTACGTATGGTACTCGTATTTCTGAGTCGTAAGAAAGGCCGTCAGATTTCGGAAATCTTACGGCGTCGGGACCTGGACTTTGATGCCGCGCTCGGCATCATTGCGGGCGTGCGTATAGTTTATACGCTTGGCCTTCATAGCGTTAGCTATGTTTCGCCAGGCCCCTTTGTCTTTGATGACAACAGGGGACGGAGTTTTTTCCTTCCGTCCCGAAGTGGGACAGTCGGCCTGCGAAGAGGTGGCGGCGGGGGTTGTGTCCATGGCGGCTGGCTCAGGGCTGGCCGCCGAGGTGGACGGGGAAGGGGAAGCGCTAGGCGTTTTGAGGCGGTTAGCCTCAGAATCGGAGGGAGGAGGAGAAGACTCCTGAGCGGATGCCGCCGAAGCCTTTTTTGACTTGGCGGTCTTCTTCCGCTTTTTCCCCTTTTTTGACCCCAGGCCAACCACTTTGAAGCCACCTTTTACTTTGGGTAAATTGCCGAAAAATACGAACCATCTTTGCTATGGATAATTTATCCTTTATTACCCTTAGTCCCTTTGTATGTTAAATGGCACTCTCAAGTCCAAATATTCCATCAATATTGATCAGTATATAAAATTAACAGCATTTTTAAAAGAAAGTTAGGAAAACAGATGGGATAAAATTAATTGGTGTTTAATATGTTTTTGATAATAATTCAAATCATAATTGCACGCCTCATAAGCGGAGCGGTGAGGTAGTGCTCTACTCTCGACATGTCAAAAAACCCAGTCTTTCGAAACTTAAATGACGTTTTTTTTTTAATATAACACTTACAGGATAATATGAGTGCACTAATATGAAGTTAAATAATCTGTCTAGCACATATGGTACATTTTATAAACAATTAATTTGTTTAATATAATAAATAATAACATTAAAACTAATCATTCTTGGACGTCCGTGAGTCTGTGTTTATGTGACCATGTATGTGGCAGAGAAATTGGTCGAAAAATTCATCTTACCGGAATACTTTTGTTTTTAATATATAAAGTATTACACTGTGCTGATTCCTAGTTAATATTAGCGTTCTAAGTACTGTCGTTTAATTATAATTTATAAAAAACTAATATACCACTGTATACTGTATATCAATATATATATTTTTTATTTTTATTTTATAGTATACTTTTTCCTCACCTTATTTGTTATTTTATTTTAAAAAACTTGAGTTTTTGTTTTAGAATTTTTTTTTAAATGTGAATGACCGCTATGAGGCGTGCATTATTGGATTTTTAAAATTTAAAACAGCTGGAGAGTTAATTTTGATGTTTCTTCTTGCCAGAACACCATTTTGAATTTGCAACCGAAGTAACTTGTAGTCTATTGACTTAGATAATGTAATATGATATCCTATTGTTGAAAAAAAAGCATTATATGGAAGATATTATATTGGATATATGAAAGAATATACTACGTGCTTACCTAAATATCGTTTTGCTTTTGTTTTTTCTTTAATGTCTAATTTTAAGAATATTTTAATAGATCTTTACAACCTCTATTTAGATTCCATTTTCTACGACAATCATAGCAAATAAGTTTCTTGTAGCGAACTTTTTCCGTTTCATAATTATTTTTTTGGGATCATGTAATCCTTTCAAAACATAATAATTTTAAAATAAAAGTGTTCTTTAATCAATAATTTTAGTATAAATCAACTATGCCTAAATAAATTTAAATTTCACTACCCACACGATGACCTTCAAATAATGATGATGTAATTATAGCTGGCGTCAAGGTCATGGCCTCACATTACTAAGTCTGAATATTTATGACTCTATTGCAACAGAATTATAAATTGTTGGATTTAATTTTCTACTTTTACATTATAAGTCCTTAAGTATTATAATTTTAAAATTCTCAAATAAAATAACGGTAAAAATAAAAAAATAAGTATATTAAATTCACAACCTCGTTGTAATTATTTTCTTTGTTACACAACATATAATTAATGCGCTAAATATAGTAATGAGTATTATTTCTCAAAATACCTCTTCACATAGTGAACATCTTTTTATGCAATTAAATTGCGCTACATAACAGTCTCTACACAAGCTCAAGGGGTTTCTGTTCCTTGTTCCCCAGGCTGAGGTGAAGCAGTGGCAAGAAAGTCAAGGGCAAGTTGAATCGCTTTAGGAATTGGGGGTGGGGTAGGTATATGCGAACCTTGAGGTTGGAAACCGTTCTCGTTAGCTATGTATGCCGTATCTATTCTTTCACCATTGTCACTAGTGTAATGGAATTCACCTTGAACTTGTAAAACTGGTTTTTCCGTGCCATTAGCTTTTAGCTGACCTTCTTCTTTTGCTGCGATACCATTTGAAGTTTCGTATAGATAGCTATATGAACCATTAGCGTTGCTAGAAAATTCCTGACGAACGATTTCTATTTGTGATTTTGATGAACTATCAGGTGCAGCGAAAGCTGCTCCAAATATTCCTATTAAAACCTAAAAATAAAAAATAAAATTAAGTATTACAGCATAAGTATTACTAGGATTTTTAGGGTTCCTCCACTTGATAAAATTAAAAAAGGAGAGATCTGTGCGTAGAATAAATAAAAAGGCTGACATAAAAACTCAAGTGTTTATATATACATAAGCTGGTCATGTAGCTCGTAGAATGGATTATGAATTATAAACAATGGAAAAAGAGTGTTCCATAGCCATAGAGCACATTTTATTTGAAAAACATAGTGTATAACTGCACTGTAAGGTGGACTGTTAACCCAAATGTTACCACAAAGTAGTTGAGGCGTTTATTTTGAAACTCTTAGGAGGATACGTATGACCAGACGTCGAACTTTCGATATGGTGATGTTTCTGGCTGTTAAATAAGTGTTTCCTCAGCCGTTATACGTCCTTACTTCAGGATGATAGGCCTCTGCTTAAAGAAAAGATATGTATCCCATAGTCCACTATGCTGACCCAGTGCAGATTGTCGAAATTTTTAAGCTACTACCCGCTCGACGGTCAAATTTTTCAAGCCATCTACTAACCCCTTGGACTTAGTTAAACGACTGCTGTGATGATTATGATAAACAGCCCTGCATGATGATAAATAGCCATTCAGCATTCACCGACTTTATTAACTTTATTAATTAACTACTCATATCGTTCTCAATAGACAAAGATACCTGGGTCCTTATTTAAATTTTCTTAAATATTGATAATACAAGTTATTTATTATTATTAACGAACTAATGATAAATTTTTACTTCTAAATTTTTAATATGTTTCGTTATAGTTTAATCAAATCGGAGTTTATAAGTAGATACTAGAGACTAATGAGAGCAACAATGTCTTTAATTCACAAAATACAAAGCGACGAGTATTTTCTCAAGTGTTGGACCCCATTTCACTATTATCCCTAATTATTTCTTGGTATTCAAAACAAATCACTTTCACTATCACTTACAATGGTCTTCATCTTTGTTTGTTTGTCGGTGATCTCTGATTATGATGTCAATTTTACATTGTATGATATGTTGGTATTTATATAAACGTTAGATGTGCCTACCACTTGTATTGCACCATAACATACGTCAGAATGAATTCTATGAGTTATAACTTATTAAGGAGTCAACTGCAGATATTAGCTTGCGTAATTTTAATAATATGACATTTCAATCCTTTGTTCCGATGTAAATTTTTGGGTGTTATTATTTTAACGACATCAATATTGGTATTTCTTTTCAAAGTCACATTTTGTTACTTGTTTAATTTAACCAACGTATTCGGAGTTGAATATGATTATCTTTTAAGCTTTCATTCTAATAATTTGTTTATTTGTAAAATAGTAAATAAATCCATAACAATCTAAGAGTTATAAAAATAATAAATAAATTATTTTGACTCCTTATTTATTTAAAATATATTAAATAATAATAATTAATAATTTGAAACCTATATTTCAGGCGCCGTAGTTGCGTTAACAAGTTAAACGTTAAAGGATCAGCAGCAGGGGAGGTTGCGAAGCAGCAGTTCAAACATTTTTGATTATGCTCTTTATTTGAATTGATCTTTTTAAATGTATTTATTACTTAAAGTCGATGTCAGATAGGCATTCAATTCAATGGTCATGGCTTATTTGCTGCACGTAGTCCGTAAACATACAGCCAACATCTATTTATATGTCTGGCAAAACTCCTCTTTAGGAACATATTTTAATATTTTCAGAAGCAGGCGCTTAGGAGCGTAACTGATTAGGATCAGCTCTATTCAGCTCAGCTATTTATAATAATGGTATAAAATAATGGTTTCCGCAGTTTCAGTTTCAGTTTCAGCCCAAAACGGATCCATTTGCTTATATTAAATAATAAATACATTTCTTCCAACATTGTGGACATTGCAATAAACTAAACAGTATTATATTTTTGAGAGAGCTGCTCCAAGAAAGTAGTTTAGTTCATAAGTTTCTACACTCAGGGCGCGTTTGTTTTGGGATGCAGAATCAGTATTTTTATTACTTTTCGGTACCCGGTTAGCATTGATGTCAAAAATATCAAAATTTTAATATCACCTGTAACAAAACTGTTATGCGTTCGTTTGCGATATTTTTGTTATTTTTGTCCCTTTTACCACCGAAAAATGAAACTGTCAAACTGCCAATACATATTCTTTGTTTATGGTAGTATGTGTATGTGTGTTATTATCGTAGTGTGTATACGCCAACCGTTTGTTTTGAAAGTTTCGCAATTAAAAATTTTGTTAGTAACGTTTCAAAGCTACACAAACGATAGGTGTCGGTAGCAAAACTGGCATTATCAAAAATGTGAATAGTATCACTCGTGGGAACGCTTAATCTCAAAACGAACGCGCCCTCATTCCTACTGTGTAAATATGCATAACCTTTGCACCAATTTATACACAAAATCGATGAAAATGCAAATAAACTTATTGTGTTAACTTGCAATGTTAGACCTTTTAATTATGGTTACTATAGCTAAATATATTCCTTCCGTGTGTCACATGTATTTTAAGTGTATTTTTATTATATTTCTATTTTTAATACTTTTTTTGTATCTCATTTAAATGAGTCCAGTCTCGGTACCGGTCAGGATATTCCAATGGAATATAATCTTTGGGATATTCTGCTGATCTCGTTGACTAACAATAATTTATCTTTTATTAAATTCTTATTGTACACAGGATTTATAAAACAATAAAAAACACAGTAATGTATAAAAGGTGAGCTCTAACAGAGATTTTTTTTAACATTTTCATTATATATAATCGTATAATGTGTATGTTTGTGTATATAACCGAACAGAATATGTATATTCAGTGACTTGATTGAAAAAAAAACTTCTAGTACGAAGATAGCTAATGTTTTGTAAGCGCTTTTTGAAGACAGCAATTGATGCAGTATCACGAATGGTGTGAGGCAATGAATTCCAACGTGGAATTGCATGGACGGTAAAAGATTTACTATATAGACAGCAGAAGTATGTTTAGGTGTATTTTAGAGAAGAGAAGTATGAGATCTAACAGGCTTATCATTAGAGAAGTGGAGGTGAAACCGTTCACGTAGATAATTAGTACTCGAGAGGTTGTACGAAAGGCGGAAAGAAAGCCACTTGAGTTGGATCTATGTATATTTTAAAACGTGATCGTATTCACGCAAACCGAAAATGAATCGGATGCCCAAGTTTTAAAGAATCTGAAGCTTATCTAAAATCTAAAAGATTGGGAAAGGTTTATTTCAGTCAATGGAAGAAAGTTTTGTTTTTTTTTATACCACTAAGGTAAGCAACCTCACGGTCCGCCTGATGGTTAGCGGTCACCGTGGCCTATGGACGCTTGTAACACCAGGGGTATTACTCGCGCGTTGCTGACCCTTCAAAAATTCAATAACTTCTTTCTTGAAGAACCCCATACTGTAGTCCTTAGAAAAATCCTTGGCAGGGAGCTCATTGCACAACCCAAGCGTTCGTGGGAGGAAGTTACTCTGAAACCGCACTGTACGCGACCATTTTGGTTCTAGAGTGTGAGATGAATTCCCTGCCGATGGCGAGCGGTGCGATGGTAGAAAGTAGCCGTGGGCATCATTTCGAACAATTCCTCAGAACATAACCCATTATACAAGCGGTAAAACGCACACGTATGTAACCGTTTAAGTGAGTGAAATTTATTGCTCACTTCATGAACATGTTCGGACCAAGAAAAGGTATTGTTAATCATGATTCCCAAGTTTTAAGCAACATTTGTAAGAGCAATAGGTGTAACATTATATTGGGCTAGCTGTTGCCCGCGACTTCTTGCGTGTAGACTTTTGTAGAAAAAGAGACAGCTTTTGGCAGTTTACGAATTTACTTGCAACAATGGCTGAATCTTGAATCTGAATATTGAAGAAAAAAAGGTTTAAATATATGTTACCTAAAAAAATATCGACATTTTCATACAAATTTTTAATCCCCTATTTTACCCTCTTGGTGATTATTTTGCAAAACACGATGAAATACTTAAATCTTTATTAGAAACCCTAAGAACAAATACCTTCCAATTATTTTGCAGTTTGCTTAAATAATGATGGATTTCAATCCAACGTTTCTGCACCCATTTTACCCTTTTAGGCAAAATTCTTTCAAAGTGCTCACTTAGGTTGTAATAGAAACCTCTGTGCAAAATTCCAGAAGTCTTATACAATTCTTAAACGACTATATTGTAGCTTTCTTAGCTAAAAAGCTTTTTAAAATAGTCACTCTTAATTTAACTTAGAGACTAAACACCAGTTTTTAGCATTTTGCTTCAAATCCGACAGATTTTTACACAAACCTCCAACACCTATTTTAATTATCTCATAACTTGAATTTTTCTGCAAAATTTCCAGTTTCTAGACATAAAGTTCTTATACAAAATTTTCCATATTTCGACTCCTAGAAATTGATTTTTAAGATCAGAAATCACGTCAATCTTTATTATTAGACTCAAAGGCCAAATACCAATTTTTATAAATTAAGCTTAAAAATTAACCCCCATTTTACCCCCATTGGAAATCCTTTTGTGAAATTCATTCTTACTGCTTGCCTTTGGTTTACCCCGATCTTCGTTGCAAGATTAACAACTCATATCTCTAATTTACAAGTAAAAAAAATTAAATAGAGTTACAACAAGCAGGTATAGTTCGCGGCACGTAAGTTGAACCAAAACGGCTGTCATCTGTGCAGGTTTAGTACAGACAAATGTACTAACAAACCGAAAATGTGTTGCTTCAACTTACGTGCTGCGATTTATACAAGAAACGCATTACAATATTAGTAATCTGAATTGCTGTAGGTGCCTAAGTAACTACAAAACAAAACTTTTTTGTAATTAGAATATCCTGGGAAGGATCCTTGTTAGCTATAGTTGTTCTTGACATATTTTTTTTATTCTCACACTTCTCTTAGCGAGCCCGTTTGACCTTGGGTATAAAGGTGAACTAAATACCCATGATTTTGCAAAATTCCTGAATTCTTCAAAGACATATGACCCTGCATTGTCTGATTTTAATTCATCTGGTATGCTAAATCTAGCAAACATAGATTTCAAATGTAGTATAACTATAGAACTTTTAGTTGAGATATTTCAACAAACTTTGAATAGTAATCTACTACTAATAAATACTGTTTTCCTAATATTTCAAAAATATCAGACCTGCCACGGTCTTTCATGGTGTGGTGCAAGGGGTTCGCGACGGTTATTGTCTTGTCTCCATTGACAGGTCTCACATTCGTTCACCCTGTTACATTTTTACATTTTTCTTACATTTTTCTATGCCGAGATGTCCTTCATGGATGCAGTCAAGCATATATTTTCGCAATGAAAGGGTTACGACTACTCTCCCGTTTCTGAGTATACTAGCTTTCTGCCCGCGGCTTCGCTCACATATGTTTTAAGATTTGTACATTGTAGAGAGAGTTCAGAGGTCAGTGAACAATAAATCCTAAACACTTAGGGTGATTCTTATCCCTTAAAATAGTTACACAGCAGCTACAATCATATAAGACTACCTTAATAAGAAGAAAGACAGAAAAGAAGTTTTTATTTTCATTAAAGTATGTTATGGTAAAAAGTGAAAGAGAATACTAATATAACCAGCCTTACCCTTAAAAAGTGTTTCTTTACCGACCTCTGAACTCTCTCTACCTAACTTTTACTCCTGAGCACCTAGCCAGTGCATTCGGTAACAGGGCACTACTACTATAACCTGTCCTGTTATATCTGTACAGTGTACTCCTTATTGTCACCTTCTTAGGGTTTGAAATACAAAAGTTAAAAGTTGTAATGAAGAGCGTTAATATTGAGTTACTTACAATTTAATTTGACTATAGAAATATTAATTACATTACAAACTCTGTCATCCCTTTTTTTCCGTTGTGGGTTAAATTTTGATAAACGCCGAAATAAGAATATTAATAATTGTGATGTATAGCGTTAATACTGATTTTAAAGATAATTTATCTAGAATTTATTATTTTCTATACAAATTTTCCCATCCTTTTTTCATCTTATTAAGGATCGAATTTAGAAAAACATGAAAAAATATATTTTATAAATTGTATAAAAGAACATCAATAAAAAGTCCGAAGTAAATTTTACCGATAAAATGTTATTTCCTACACAAGTTTTGTCGCCATTTTACTCTATTACCCTCTTTCAATATAAAAAAAAACGAAATATGTTTTTCATGAATTGTATTGTGTTGGCAAGCATAAAATACCAAATTTTTTGCAAATTTTACTTTTTTACTATAATAAATTTACGTTCTCTTCTTATTGTTATTTTTATTATAATATTTCACACGAAATCTCTTACCTCAACCACTTGTATGCAGACGATTTTCACATGTCTCACTCAATGACCTCAATAAGGCTATTGATATTATTACCACTGATTTAAATATTATAAATGAATGGAGTAAATATCACGGTCTAAAAATAAATCCTACTATGACCCAAGCTATTATTATTGGAACCCCTTAGCTTATATCTAAAATAAATTTTAATCAGCTGCCTCCTGTTAGGGTCAACAGTAACCACATTCCTTTTAGTGAAAGTATCAAAAATTAGGGATAATTATTGAAATTGACAGCAAGAATTAAGTCGTAAATTATACGCATCCGTAAGTTCGTTACAACGCTTACGTAATTTTCTTCCTATCTCTACCAAAATGGCACTTGCGCAGTCATTACTCCATTATATTCTCGATTATGCTGACGCCTGCTATTTTATCTATGAGGACCAATTAAATAAACTTAAGCGTCTTTAAAACTTGTGTATACGTTTCATATTTGGACTCCGTAAATATGATTATGTTTCCTATTTTCGAAAACAGCTCAAGTGGCCGCCGACTCGCATTCGCAGGAATATTTATATTGTATGTCTTCTGTACAGCATTTTGTTCAATCCGTCATTTCATTTCTAATCCACACCTTCGACCTTCTACCCATCTCCTACTTAAATTACCAATCCACGTTACAAATTTTTATGCAAATACATTTACGATCCATGCAACGAAACTGTAAAATAAGCTGCCTGTATCCATAAAAAAACCTCAATCTATTGATATTTTCAGGAACCAAATTAAATCATATTACAACAATCTTGTTCAATAAACTTAATTTATGTATTTTAGTAAATATATGTTAATATGTGTATTTATATATTATACTAGCTTTTACAAACGGCTTCGCCCTCTCTAAATTTGGTTATTGGCATAGGATTCTTACGGCAACTCCTCAATTATAAAAAAACACAGAAGGTAAAATATTTTTAAATTATACGTACCGCCCTTCCCCCTCATGACTGTTCGCCGGCCTCGCACATCATAAATGCGCGCGCAATACTTGATAATTGTTTGCTGCCACGTTATTTAAAACTGCGATATCTCCTAAGATATTCATTGAAATCGAATGATGAACAGGGCAATTTTGTTTTAATTAAATGCTTGTGATAAATAACGTATTTATTTGGATAAAGATTAATATCATGTTTATATAAACACCTTCACAAATAATGCATTATTTTAGAACAAATATGGTTAGCATAAAAAAGGTTATAGTGAGCCAACCTTAAAATATAGACATATGCTGTCGCGGACTTTTTTTAAGAACTTTGTCATACATGATTTTAGTGAAACTTTAACCGTTTGCGCAGCGCACGCAGCGCGGAAGCTCTCAAAAGGATAAAAAAACCCCGATTTTGAAACATTTTTCAATAGTGCTCCGCTCCTATTTATGATAGCGTGAGGATATATAGCCTATAGCCTTTCTCGAAAAATGGGCTTACCAACACTGAAAGTTTTTTTTAAATCCGACCAGTAGTTCCTGAGATAAGCGCGTTCAAACAAACAAACTCTTCAGCTATATATATTAGTATAGAAAAAAACCCCGATTTGAAACATTTTTCATTAGTGCTCCGCTCCTATTTGTGTTAGCGAGATGATATATAGCCTATAGCCTTCCTCGATAAATGGGCTATCCAACACTGAAATATTTTTTTAAATCCGACCAGTAGTTCCTGAGATTAGCGCGTTCAAACAAACAAACTCTTCAGCTTTATATATTAGTATAGATATTAATAAATACGATATATTTAATGTATCTGTAGATATATATGTTTTATTTTACTTGACTATTATCTACAGTTTAAAATATTATATATAATATAGTATGTTCTATGTTAATGTTAATACCTAAGTATTAATTTAATTATGCATCACCTAACTTTTCTGTATATTTTTCTCTTTCTATCTACCCAAAGGTTGTCTGGTAGAGATCGCTTATAAGCAATAAGACCTGATTGTATACTTAAAGTTTATTTTAAATTTTATTTCTTCATAATTAATTTTTGGTGTACTATAAAGTAAATATCTATCTATCTATGTATTATTAATATCTCACACACTTTACACACATTTTATACTTGCTGTTGCCTTTCTGCCCTTTGAGGTTGAATTTTTGAAACTTCTCCAAAACACGTTCTTCAATACTTCTATTGTGAAGCATATATGTAAGTATCTCAAATCTCAAGTCGAGTATTTCATTCCATTCAAACTACAAAATTTCTTGTCCTTTTCTTTCTTTATGGATAGATTGAATTTAAAAAAAGGCCGAAATAAGTATTTTATTGATTGTGTTAAAGAGCAAAGATACCAAGTTTCACGAAAATTTTATCGTAACAATATTATTTTTCATATAAACTCTGCCACCCCTTTTCACCGCTATGGGGTTGAATTTTTAAAAACTCCGAAAGATATCGTTCATTAATTGTGAAGATAATCATATTTGTTAAGTTTTAAGTAAATTGGACTATTCACAATATTTAAATTCAAGCTTTGTCAACCCTCCATAAGTGCCTGACTTTTGGAAAACACTTCTGTCAATAACGGTGTTGAAGAATATGTATACAAAGTAACTAGTAATTTTTACATTAAAAATAAATATTTCTTGTAACAACTTTGCCACCCCTTTCTCTCCCTTAGAAATTGAATTGAAAAAAACGCTGAAATGTGTCTTCCGTTAACACCACTGAAGAGCATTCTGCTAAGAAATATATTATTCCCCATACAAACTTTGCCATGCTTTTTACCCACTTAATGGTTGAACTTCGAAAAACGCTGAAACACGTCACTATTATAAATATAGATAGCGGGAGGGGTTCGCTTTTGTTATCAATAAGATGTTTTATATCAGGTCAGCCATTGAATATATAGTTCATCACTTTATTCGTGGAAGAATCTATTTTATTCTTCGCTCTAATCGTTTCTAATTATTTGTAGAAACATTACTGTTCTCACAGATATAGTTAACGTGAACTTCTGTTCTGTGTAAAATATCTATTTCAACGTGTTTTTCTGTTACGATAAGGTGTCGATAATAAACATATATTTACTAGGAATATATTAAACGTTTAAGGAATATCTTTGTAATTAAAATACCATACGTATTTCCATGGATTCAACTGCGCTAATTTCAGAATTATTAAGTTTCATGCCCGATTCACTGAAAATATGACCGAGATATGACACACTATTTTTATAAAACTCGCACTTATCCTAATTAAACTTTACTCAGAATTCCATCGCTTTGTCTAAGACCTTTTGCAATATTTTGTTGTGTTACCCTGCTTTTTTTCCCAAATTACCACCTCATCTATGAAAATTTCAACCTCCTCCATTCTGAATAATTTAACCATTTCATTATAAAATATTTAAGAGGCACACGATACCCCAAATAGGACCCTTAAAAAACGATACCTACCATAACATGTAGAAAACGTACAAAGCTTTAAACTGGATTCGTTTAAACAAAGCATCTAAAGACCTTAATTGCATCTAATTTTGTAAAATGACGTATGTGAACAAAGATTGGGCTCACGTGTGGACTATGGCCCAATCACACTCGCTTAAGAGGGTAGGCCGTGCCCCAGCAGTGGGGACGTATGAAGGCTGGCAAACTAGAAGAAATTTCATTAAGAGTGGGATACTAAACATTACTCCTTTCGATTATCTAATTTAAGTTCAAGGGAACCAGGCATAGACGCAAGCTCCCGCCTGGTTTGACAACAAGCACAATGCTAAACACCCGATCTGTCGGTCCCTCTTGATGAACTATAACACCTAAACTTTCCATTCCACTCAATTCTTTCTGTAATTTGGTTTAAGTTTTACCGGTTTTTTGTCGTAGCGCTTACCATAAATTGAATCGATTTATCTCTAGGTATATAATATTCGTCTGGCAGACGACCTATGCCATCATAAAAAACACTCATGTTATTTAAAAAAGCTTTGTCAAGGTAATGTTCTACTGAAAGCATTCTTTTCACATGCTGATCTACTCAGTAGGCTGTTGAGGAAATTTGTAGTATTTGCAATAATATTATATTATAATAGTATATACGTTATAGATTGTGTAACAACCATTTTCCGTCTACTTTTTGATGTCACCCACTGCATCGATTGTGAATTTGTCACATTCATTGTATAAATTATCACTAGCGGAATGAAATTCAACTTCACACATACTTTAATATCTAACCAAATTACAACAGCGGGCAAAATGCTTCTTTTTATTACAACGATAATGCTGAGACTCAAATTCGGGAAACTTGTTTTTCATATGTACATGATTACTACCGTAAACACTTTGAGTTTCTTTTTTTTATAATAGCGGGGTCCCGTTGTCTGAAGCGGTGCCGGCGGACAAAGAGAATATAAGACATTTCCGCCGTTGCGCGTAGCCAAATTCACATGTTTTGCTTATAATTCTTAGATTCGAGATGAACTTATGCAAATAATTTTCATTTTGCAATGTTTTAAAAATATTGTGACGTTCATAGTTGATATTTTTCTCAGGATTACACCTTTTATCGAATATCTTTACTAACTCTGTATGATCATCTTTTTCCCTAGAAGAAAAATCGAATTCTTCGTATACCTCTCTTCCAAATTTTTCACACACACTTTTCTTTGTCTGTTGTCTGCCCGACGCTATTAAATAGAAATCCAATCCAGTCTACATTCCTTCCAGTTGCTCGCCATATTGCTCTCACGCAACAATTCCATGGGCTGGTGCAATGCCGAGAAAATCGTGATACTTTTTTCACTTTCTACTGCCATTTTAATGCACAACTTGTTGAAAAATATTTCTATACTGAATCACACTTATATTTCGTCGCAGAATCCAAACCTGACACCATGTTGTGTTTAATTATGTAGTACATGTATTGCAACGACCATATCTGCTAAAAGACTGTTTTGTTTATAACATGAGAGTTGTTACACAATGTGATCATTGATCCACCTACGATCAAATATTATTACAATTACTACAATGCCTTCTTAGTGCACACTTACGTCATTACGGGAATATTTGTGCAAAACGTCATGCTGTGCTGCTGTCATGCACTGAGTAGTTTCAGCTGTGCGTTGATTGATCGGTCAGTCAGCCAGTTAGTTTCTTCTTTAACATATATAGACGGTAGTTTTGTAAAAGTTAATTGGTTGTGCAAGTGCATGCTGCCAATTATTAAATATTATGATTTTTAGGGTTGACAGTTAGTCCGTAAGAATTTGTCCACTCACTGATGTTAAATAGGTCTTTATCATACCTTCAATGGCGCTTATAACACCGCTGAAATCAAAATGTCGATGTAATTGCAAATCGTCTGCATAGAGATGGTAGAAAGAAGGAATTGCTTTGGAAATTGAATCTATAAATATTGAAAATAAAATAAGACAAAGTACGCCACCTTGAGGCACGCTTGCAGCGATGTCAAGCCAACTGGACGAAGAGACATCAGATTTGACCCAATCAATAACTGAAGGGGAAACATTAAGTGATCGTACACGAAGTACACCAAGAAGTTTATTGTAATCTACAGAATTAAATGCACTGCTGAAATCCAACATTATCAAAACATTTTTTTTTTATTATCAAGCTTTTTACAGTCCATAGGATACCGAACATTATCAGTGACTTTTGGAAAAGCAGTGACTGTGCTGTGCCCATTGCCCAGTGCGGTGGCCTAATTAGAAAAAAATAAATAGATTTTTGTGTAATAATTAATTTGTCAGTTGGTTCTGAACAACAAGCTCCAGAATCTTGGAGAGGAAAGACAATATTGAAATGAATTGCCACTTTGAGTGGCAATGCTGATTCGCTGTCCCAGGTAATCGCCGGCTCTCCGATTGTGTGAAGTGGACATCAAGAGCTTTGTTAGCTCTTTATGTAAACTATGAGCCTTTGGCCCCAAGAAACCATGGTCTCAATTTCGAAATCTAGAAAAAAAAATTAAAAAACTAGCTTTTCGCCTGCGGCTTCGCTCGCGTAGACTATAAGATTTGCATAGTTTTCTAATCAAAATTCTGTTAAGTGTACACCTAGAGTTGAACTTTTTAAAGTTTGAATGTCGAAAGTGACTTATAAAACGATGCCTCTTGCCGGAAAACTAAAATATTGTAATTACTTTTATGCCAACTTTTTATATGGTGGTAAGTGGCGGCCGAAAAGCGGTGACAATTGTAGGTTCTCGAAGTCGAAAATGCAGATGTAATATCAAATTAAAATAATTACTAAAAGAACAGTAAAATACATACATCACTCCCACTGCGACGTGCTGTGGACTGAAAATAATAAACCAAAAATAATCTTAGTAATAAAAAGAAAATAAAGATATATGATGAAATATTTTACTTTTGAGAGAGAATAAACACTGTTTTTCTACTAATATTTTTTTAAATTAATATATCTTCACATACATTTATAAAAAATCAATGTTTTTAAAATAGATTTATTCATTACAAGCATAATATAAAAAAAGGGATTGAGGTCTGTATTGATAAATATGACTTTTTAATTGATAGCTGGCTTGTATGTATTGCCGTTTTGCCGTATGATTTAGTTGTTAAAGTAAAAGAGGCCGACAAGAGATGGCCAGTAAACCGGCTTATTTACCATATCAACGTTACGTTGGCGTAATCAATTACCTACCTACACCGCAGTAATTAGGGTCAATGCCCTGGTTCTGCGGTCTACGCCATTTGGCGGCCGTTTGACTAGTTAACCGACTTTGGAAGTATGCGGTTCAAAATTTCAATCTAAATGATATTTTCATCTCAAATATCTACTTCAATAAATCGATAAAGATCATAAGCAGAATGGAATTAAATCGGCCAAGCGCGAGTTTGACTCGCGCACGAAGGGTTCCGTACCATTATCTATGAAAACGGCAAAAATCACGTTTGTTGTATGGGAGCCCCCCTTAAATATTTATTTTATTTTGATTTCATTATTTATTTTTAAAGTGACTATACATCTCAATATTCTGTGAATATTTTAAGCGTCTACCTGTTGCCGTTATCAATATCGAGCAAAAACGAGCAAAAAAATCACGTCTATTTTATGGGAATACTTAAATACTTACTTTATTCTATTTTTTAGTATATGTTGTTATAGAGGCAACAGAAATACATCTTTTGTAAAAAATTCAACTGTCTTACTATCACGGTACAGCATGGTGGTAGACAGATGGACGGACGGACGGACACAGGAAAGCGGAGTCTCAGTAATAGGGTTTCTCTAATTACCCTTTGGGTACGGAACCCTAAAAAAAACTGTGGTTGGAGGGAAAGTCACCTTAATTTTGATAATGGCATTTTTCTTTGAAAAAAAACCTTTATTTTACAAAATAAATAAAACTGCATTCAAATACTTTTGGATAAAGTTTATTTATAAATTTATAGATAGGAAAAAAAGATCTTTTCTGTTCATATTTAAAAGTTTCTATTCTCAACTAGAACTGGTAATTTATTTGAAAAAAAAACACATAGTAATGACAAAAACTAATGTTTCCTTTGAGTAAAATTTGCTATCATAAGTAATAAGGGTACTTTCTATGCAGCTTCAGCCTTTCCATTCCACCATAATATATCAATTATGACAGAAGTTACAGCATCTTTTATTGTAGGTATCGAAATCACTTAGAACGGATTCACAGAGTTGTGTTGTGTATTGTGTAAATTATTACAAAAAAAATAAGATTACACACGGTTAAATTATTTCAATAATTGTATGTAGATAGCTCTTCCATCATGAGATCAAGTTCCCTAGGTCAACGGGAACTACCCCATGGGTTTTGATTTATTTGTGTCAGATTATGCGATAAAAACGATCATATTTTGGACATACTTCTTTTTCACATTGACTTAGAAGCCAATTTTTTTCACAACATAAAGTGACCGTAGACTTTTATCTTGATATTTCTACGCGTTCCTGAGTTATTGTGTCTTGACAGACATACAGACATACTTTTTATTAAATGTGTTACAACTACAAATTTAAAAAAAAATTGGATTCTTTCCTATTTTTGTGATGTAACCTTGCTTCGCGTCAAATTTCATGATTCTAGGACAACGGGAAGTACCCTGTAGATTTTGATCAATTTGTGAATAACGGAATACCTAATTTTGCGTCAAAAATGGCGGTGTTTTTATTTCGTTAACAAAGAAGATTGATTTTTTTACAGCTTTAACGGATTGTAGACTTTTGTATTTGATATTAATTTCAACTTTGTAACTCCAGGCGTTGTTAAGTAAGAGGGTCTTGACAGATGGACGGACAAACTTTTTTTTCATCATCATCATCATATCAGCCCATTGACGTCCATTGCTGGACATAGGCCTCACCTAACTTTCTCCACAGCGTGCGACTCTGTGCTGCCTGTAACCAATGGCTCCCCGCTTTACAAGGTCATCTGTCCATCTAGCGGGGGGCCGTCCCACGCTGCGCTTTCCGGTTCGTGGTCGCCACTCGACAACCTTCTTCCCCCATCGGCCATCGGTTCTTCGAGCTATGTGGCCTGCCCATTGCCTTTTTTCGGTGATTGCGATTCGGTGAACTATGTCGGCGACTTTAGTTCTCCTACGGATTTCCTCATTCCTGATTCGATCACGTAGGGAAACTCCGAGCATAGCTCTTTCTATCGCCCGCTGAGCGACCTTGAGCTTTCGTATAAGGCCCATAGTTAGCGGCCACGTCTCAGTGCCGTAAGTCATCATTGGCAACACACACTGGTTGAAGACTTTTGTCGTCAAACACCGGGGTATTAAGGACGAGAAAATAGTACGCAGTTTTCCGAACGCTGCCCAACCGATTTGGATTCGGCGATTAACCTCTTTCTCGAAATTGGACCTACCTAATCGAACAGTTTGTCCTAGGTATACGTATTCGTCAACAACTTTGAGTGTAGAGTTCCCATCAGTTATTGGAGTGGGGGCTACATGGCCATTCGACATGATTTTCGTCTTGTCCATGTTCATCTTGAGGCCCACTCGTTGGGAAGCTCTACTGAGGCTTTCGAGCATTGTGCTATGGTCCTCCATCAATTTTGCCATGACTACAATATCGTCGGTAAACCGAAGGTGGGTAATGTACTCGCCATTAACATGGATGCCAAGCCCGTCCCAGTCCAGAAGCTTAAAGACATCTTCCAACGCATTTGTGGACAGTTTCGGAGATATGACATCTCCCTGTCTCACACCTCTCTGCCGTTGGATCGGTTTCGAGTTCTGATCCTGAAGACGGACTGACATAGTTGCGTTATCGTACAATTTTAGCACCTCGATATACCGATGATCATTGCGGCATCTCTGTAGAGCCTGTAGCACTGCCCATGTTTCCATTGAATCGAAGGCTTTCTCATAGTCCACAAACGCTAAGCAAAGGGGCCGATTATACTCTTCTGACTTATGTATAATCTGCCGCAGCCTATGTATGTGGTCTACGGTACTATAGCCTCTTCGGAAACCGGTTTGTTCGGGAGGCTGGAAGTCGTCGAACTTGTGAGCGAGACGGTTCGTAATTACTCTTGAAACAGCTTATAAACATGACTCAGAAGCGTAATGGTTCTGTAATTCTTAAGAAGTGCAATGTCACCTTTTTTTAAGAAAAGCACCATCACGCCTCTATACAATGCATGCAGTGACGTACCTTCGAGTATGACGGTGTTAAAGAGCTTCTGAAGGACTTTTAGTACCGGTTTTCCACCCGCTTTCAGAAGCTCAGTCGTAACTCCATCATCGCCCGGTGCCTTATTGTTTTTAAACTACAAATTAACGAATTTCGGTTTTTTTCCTATATCTCTGATGTAAGACCTTGCTTCATGTCAAATTGCATGATTCTTAGACAGCGGGAAGTATCCCATAAGTTTTATTTGTCAATGCCAAAATATGCGGCAAATCTGGTTTATGGTTTTGCCGACGTATTTTTTTACTGAGTTGACTTAAAAGCTTGATTCTTTTACAGCTTCAAGAAACTATAGATCTTAGTATTTGATATTAATTTTAACTTGATACCTTCACGAGTTCCTGGGAAAAAGGGTCATGACAAACAGACAGACGGACAATAAAGTGATCCTATAAGGGTTCCTTTTTTTCCTTTTGAGGTACAGAACCCTAAAAAAGAAGACAAAAATTGACAAAAGGTTTGCTTCTTTTGCACGAGAACGTGCTAGTACACACGAGAAATGTTGCGACGGCTGCCATTTACCGATATGGGTTTGATTTACTGCGTCACTCACCCTACAGTCCAGAGCTTCATGGGATGTTTAGGTTAATGGAGTATATATTTAAAAGAAAAAATAATTGTGCTCTTAATTTGCTCCTCCTTTTCGTTCCGCAAACCTTTTGACCTCTACGCGTAAATGGATATCCTAAATATGAAAAAACCGGTCAAGTGCGAGTCGGACTCATGCACCGAGGGTTTCGTAAGAATTCAATTGTATTAAAGGATAAACTTAACATTGCCGTTGGACAACTGTTGTCCCAATACATCGACATGGGTCGCGGTTAGTTTGCCAACTGCAAATAAGTTAATAATCAAAAAGATTTTTTTTTTTTACGGTGTTCAGGTTTATTCCTTTATAGGTTCACATAATGGCTACATGGCATTGCTTTTTGCCAAATTTTATGATTCTAGGTCAACGGAAAGTTATATGTTTTGATTTATTTGTGTCACAATATGCAACAAAAAAAACTGTATTTTTTGCATATTTTTTTATTGCATTGGCTTAAAAAGCTTGCTTACAGCTTTAATGGACCGTAGACCTTAGTATTTAATACTAATTTTAACTTGATACCTCCACACGTTCCTGAAAAAAAGAGTCTTGACAGACAGGTGGACAACAAAGTGATCGTATAAGGGTTCCTTATTCTTTTTGAACCCAAAAAATCTGAAAAAAAACACAATACCAGAAAATTAACTGCTAACTGATCAAATAGTTTAAGTTAAGTAGAAGTAGTGAAGTATTAAGTTAATTAGTAAATTTTCGGACCTAAACATGGAACGCTATACTAAGCATGACCTAACCTGGTCATGACCGGTTTTAAGGATTCCGTGCCCAAATCGCCAAAACGTTTTTTAAGCTACTAAATTTTATTTAACAGGGCGGGGTACAATAAAAAGTTTTTTTTTTAATTTAAGTAAGGATCGTAAGGTTCGCAAGAATTTTTGTCCCAGGTGTATATTTTGCGAGATGTTGGCTTCCAAAGTTGAAGTTCAGTTCACTCACAACTAAAAAAAACTCTGTAATAACTTAAAAACGCAAACTCAAAGGCTTTTCAGATGCCCACAATAATTTTTATTCTACGGTACCTTAACCTAATGTCTCATTAAGTCATTAGCGTCTCACACGAACTTGAAAGCTTTTTATTTCTTTGATATACAAGATTTGCTTTGGGTTTAGGGTTTTTACCGAAAAATTTCAGCGAAATCATTAAAATATGATTAAGTACTAACACATACATAAAGGTGTAAACAAAAATAGATAAAAAATATTTTTAAGTACCGTAAGGAACAATTGAAATAAAAACATGAATTAATTTAGTGATACATGTTATATTTTCAAAAGAAATAAAAAATCACAGTACAGCCAACTTAACAGTTACTTACATATTCAATTATTGTACAAATTTAAAGTAAACTTTGGATTTCTAACCATTAGTTACTTTTATAACAATTTTATCCTTGATAATTACTTGGGTAATTCTGATTATTATATTGAGAACCTTCATTTTGAACTTCAGGTTGGGGTGATGCTGTTGCCAAAACTTCTAGAAGTCGTACCACGTGTTCCGGGGTCGGAGGTGGTGTAGGTAGATGTGATCCTTCTGGATGGTAGCCATTTTCATCGGCAGTGAAGGTTAACGCGATATTTTCTCCTTCCTTGCTGGTATAACTAACCTGACCCGAAATTTGCTGAGCAGGTTCTTCAGCGCCAATATTTTTCAATTCCCCTTGTCGTTCTTCAAAAATGCCATTGCTAGTTTCATATAAAAAATGAAATGATCCATCAGGATTAATACTAGATTCCTGACGAAGGATTTGATCTTGTTGCTGCTGTTGGGGTTGCCTTTGTTGGTATTCTTCACCTAGGGAAGCTGCAAATGATACAGCAAGCATCGACAGGGTAATCTGTAAAGAAATATTATATAAGAATACACCAGCAACAATGGATACCCTAGTGCAGTGATGTGAAATATTATATTTACAAGAGAAAGACAACATTTTATTGGTCGGTTAAAATAACTACTTTTAAGCCTTAAACTGGTTTGCGAACTCGTTCTACGGTAACAAAAAGTAATTTTTACTATTTTTCTGCACATATCTAATGTTATCACAAAAAACTATTTGGTCACTTTTGCACATATTTTAAAAACTTCTTCTTTCTTCTTTTCACTAAAACACTTGAGTGGCACTTACAATCATTATCTTCATTTTTGTATTTGTTGTCTCAACGGAGGCAGCTGATTTGATGCAACACTGCTTAGCTTGTTGGTATTTATACGAGAGAACCAAAGCGCCTACCACTAGTGTTGCACCATAATTAAACTCATGAATTATGGGTGAACCTCCTGCAGTTATGAGATATCGTGAAATATACGTAACTGTGAAATAATTTGTTAATATATTATTTTATGAAATGTCCATTATACTCGTCACATGTCGTAAGTCTTAACATTTGGCCGCGGGTGGGACCCACTTCACTAGTCATTTCTTTTCTATTATAACATAATTCGTTTTGAATAGAGCGTTAATCACGCAGTTGATTTATATTAAAGCTACATGTAAATTAACAGTTCTATTAAAAGTTTAAAAAATTACCTGAAGCCTCTAAACTTGATTTGAACAAGGGTTTGCTATCACATATATTCACTGAACTCAGTTGATAGTTTTTTTTATTGTTTATATGTATGTTTTCTAGTCTACACTTATAATAAAAAATCCGGCAAATTGTGCGTCAGGCTCTTGCACCGAGGGCTCACCCCCCTGTTTCTAACTAACCCCCACACAGGACTAAAATGGTTGGTATAACAAAACTGCTCCCCACGATATGATGTGGGTGGGTGTGTGTTTAGCCATAGCTTTGGGCATAAAAACTGTGAACTTATACATACATACTTACATCGAAACTAAGCAACGGTACGCTTATACTAACGACACCAGACAACCGAAACCTGTATTCTTGTTTTGTAATTATACATATACCTACATTTTATACATAGGATAATCTATACTATAATATTATAAAGCTGAAGAGTTAGCTTGTTTGTTTGCTTGAACGCGCTAATCTCAGGAACTAATGGTCCGATTTGAAAAAATCTTTCATTGTTAGATAGCCTATTCATCGAGAAAGGCTATTGGCTATATATGATCGCGCTAAGACCGATAGGAGCGGATTACCAATGGAAAATGATTCAAAATCGGGGTTTCTTTTTGAGAGCTTCCACTGCGTGCGCTGCGGTTAAAGTTTCGCAAAAATCATGTGCGACAGAATTGTTCCCGTTTGAAAGCTTAAAAAAAAGTCCACTACAATATATGTCTGTCTTTTATGATTGGCTCACTATAACCTTTTTTATGCTAACCAAATTTGTTCTAAAATAATGCATGTTTTGCGAAAGTGTTTTTATAAACACGAGATTAATCCTTATCCAAATAAATACGTTATTCATCACAAATATTTCATTTAAAAGAAAACTTCCCTGTACATCAATTGATTTCAATGAATATCTTAGGAGATATCGCAGCGGAAATATGGCCGCTAGTCATAACATAAATGTTGGTCCTGTGCGGGGATTGAACCCGCGCCCCTCAGTTTGGCAGGTAGTCATTATAAAATATATAGGCTAATAATTGCCCTATCTAGACGCCTTTTGTCAGACCTCTATATCTAATCCTTACTTTGTGGTCTTATTTTGCATACCACGATGGCAATATAATCCATGGCCTGTTAATACTGCCAACTGACCCTAGCATACGACACAACCAAATCAGGGACTAACTACTAATAGGGCTCATATACGTTGGGCGTTGACTATGAATAGTTTCTAGTATTTAGAGCTAACCTTATGGGGCTTGTTATTACGTAAGGGCGGAACCCTAGTGATCCTGTTAAAACAGTCATTAGTGTAATTTTACACTGGCTTGAATTTTTAACCAGCCATTTTGAAGCGTGAATTATGGATATTGTCATCTAGACGAGCCATTTACATAGCCTGTAGTGATTGTATACTGTCTAGAATTCTGTAGTATCGATATTACAAAATTTTTTTTTCTATGACTATCGATATTTGTTATTTTATATTATATGGGGAAACTCCTCAGAAATAAATAGGGTTTTTATTTTACAGAAGAAATGAGTTCGAGCTATATGTGGTATAGTGCCTTTGCAGACATGTTTGTTAAATTAAAAACACTGGGCTACCTAGCCTGTATATATTTGAAGGCTGCGTATTTGTTAAGCTTAATTTATGCTTATTTAAAAAGAAAATCAATAAGTGTCCTTTCTTAACCAGATATCCAAATAAGGTAAATATGTCATTGTGTTCTACGACGTCATTTCTAAAAAACAGTGGCTCAATTTCTATAACTTTATTTAATAAACAACCCAGTACTCTTACAGAACTGTCTAAACGTATTTAAAATAAAATTACAAAATTGGCTAGTCCAAAAATGTTTTTATTCCGTAAATGAGTTTATAAATTTAAAAAAAATATTGAGATAACAAAATAAGATTGATGATTGATGATTATTATTCTATAAATGAACTTATAAATTTAAAATTATTGACATACTATAATGATAAGATTGAAATTTCGAAATGATATTTACAGTTAATTTGTTAGTACCTGGAGGACTGAGCTTCGTTGGTTTTTTTACAACGCCATCTATCGTCACGTAGCTTTAGTGTCGCTGTGTCGGTAAAAAATAATAGTATTACTACTCGCCAATAGATGTCAGGACGAGTTATATTTTTCAGTTTATAACTGCCTGAAAACACGGATAAAACGACGTTTTCTAAAAATGAAACATCGGTTTATTGTCCCCGAAACCCCCCGCATACTACATTTACATATATACAATAATTGCTCGTTTTAAGGTAAGGTAGGTAATTACATGGATAAATATAATCTAAGATTTTGCATCCTGAGATTTCAGTAAAATGTGAATTGTGCCATAAATATTATTAAGACCTTACTGTAACACGTTCACAACACAATAAATAAATATGAGTATGACTGCAATATTAACGTGAGAGGTTTTTAAACGTATCAAAGGGCCTACTGTAAGTTTTCAACTCACAAAAACTCATATTAAGCACACGTTGCCTAGAACCGCAACTCGATATTTTAATTTTGCCTTATTTAAGCATAGACCTGCTCTAGCTTGTAGGCCGTGACACCATTGATTGACACATTCTCAGTTGTATTTGATGGTTTAATTTCTATACCTTTTTGCGGCTGAGCAAATGTCTTAACCTTTTTACTTCCCCATTTCAGAGGCACATAGTGTTGCACATTGGCCCAGTGCGCAATGGCGAACTTTCGTTAAGCTTGCTGAGCTGAGTGGCCATACTTAACTGTCAGAACCCTTAAGCCGCCTCAAGGTCGCTTCGTTTGCCGATTGTTTAACTTCACTGATTGCCTTCCTTTTTAAAAACAATATCTACCTACTTTTTAATAATTTCATTGCTTTAGTTTTATTTTAATTGTAGATTACCTAGGAGAATAAAATATTTGTTATTTGTCCGACGCAATAAAAATAATTTTTAACATATGTTAATTAAGTTAAAAGGTTTCTGAAATAAATTACTTTATTAAACTAGATTTTCTTTGAATGTCGTATCGACTATTTCGATATTTTTTTAAAACTATCGATACCTATCAATAGTCTCCAATTACCGCAGTATCTGACCACTAATAGACTTCAAATTTTAATGGCTTGTTTTGTTATTAACGTGTGCCATTCTACTTACATAAGTACCGGTGCGGTGTGTGGACTTACAGACCACTAGTTATTACATCATATTTTTGTACTTTTATTTTATGTATATTTTCTTATATGGGATACTAGTACATATCAATTTGTTTATATAAGCGTATTAAATAAAATTGTTGTAAACGCTTTTTAAACAATTACAAGTCTCACCTTACACTAGACAAGCTGAGCTGACGACAATTTTTCTGTGACAACAATCGCTGCAATTCGGTCGAAACGTCGGGTATCAAAAAGGTATTTAAACCTTAATTTAGACCCTTCATATATATGAAGAATTCATATTATGTACGTATATTTGTACGGGATTTTCCCAGAAGGGGGTAACCAGTGGCTGTATACACACCCGCATCATAATATGGGGGATAACCTCTGTTCACCAATGACATTAATATTGCGTGACAGGTGGTGAGCCTATCGTCGCAACACTGCTTCTATCGCAGTGTATCTGGGCTAAGATGACTTTATATAGGTACTCATATGTCACATATTAATTACCAGCTTTAATGAAATAAGCGGTAAAATAAAAGAAGAAGAAGGTAAAAAAACTAATTATATTGACAACTGTATTGACAATAATAAAAATAGTTTAGGTAATTTTTCCGCCAATTCGCCGTATTCAAATGTCGATTTTTTTTCCTTTTTTAAATGAATTTAATGGAAATCCGAAATTTTATTAAACTTTATAAGTTATCTTTTTTAGTTATTAATGTTCGGGTGTAAAAACATTTGTTCCATTTTCAAATTTCATATTTCATCGCTCGAGCGCTCGATCGGTCAAATATAAAATATTGCAGGTCGCTCTGGATACTGTACTGCAAGTACGATTTATCCCACGGAAGCTTTTGAACAATATGGTCGCATTTCGTAGCATTTTTTAAAAAAGACATTGCCCGAAAAATAAACGGATTGAAAGAACTTATCAATATGAACGACTTATTCTATTGGACCAACTTTTAAAACGCGAAATAAATAGCAGCTGTTTCATACATTATGATCGAGTCTACCTGACTCCACTTGCATGGAACAAAAAATAAATTATTTTTCCACCGTCTTTAGATTGGACCCAAAGTCAAAGTTGTTTGTTTTGATTAGTTCTTTTGTAGTCCAGTCACTGAGGAGTTTGACACTAGCAAAAATATTTTTTTTACATGGTGATAAAGGAAGTATAACGATTACGGATAGCAATTTATCTATGACTAGCTGTCCCAGTGAACGTTGTTTTTTTTTTTAAACAACTGCCGCACCAACCTATTGTGAAAGGGTTGTACCACTCATTCAGGAACCTTGCCCAGTGTGTGCCCAATTTCATTACAATCAGTTTACCCTTATTGCTCGAGTCCGATTCGCTCATCGATATGAAAAAACAATAGATATGGTAACATGACACTGTGGTTCGGAAACCGGCGTAGCCGTTGATAGGGGGGGTGGAGTAGGTGAAGTGGGGCAAGAAAGTCACATTTTTTTTTCCAATTTAAACCTTATGTTCATTACATAAGGCTTACACGTTGACACTAGTGACATCTTGTGATGAGTAGGAGTACTTTAACTTTACATTAGACCCAGTGTTGTTCCTGTGGCGATATGAATAAAATTATCGATAGATTACTATGATGCTTGATGATCAAAAATATCTTTGGAAAATTCAAAGTCCTAACTAACTATCAACACATATTTTTATACTATCGGTAGTAAAATCATTCTGAATCTATAAAATCGTTAATTAAACTGGCGATTTTAGGCTTTTTAAAAGTCTAATTTAATGAAATATACTTAAATTATGAATGAACCTAAATAATTTAATTCTAATTAGCAGTGGACATATAAAACAGCAAATAATATTGTGATTTAGATAGTACATAGTTGGAATATAGATATACTTTACCTTACCTTACTTGTACCTTTATTCTTTAACTTAACTTTGTATGAACACGCATTACGTTAAGACGGCTAAATTAGTTCAAAATTTAAACTTTACCCTCGGCTTGTTTTATAGAATTTGATTCATGGCATGAAAATATATAGATGAACGCTAAAAGTTTTATCATAAAAATAATAAATAATATGAGTTTTAATTTAATTTAATTTAATAATATGATTTGAAATTTGAAAAGTAATCTATACTTACTATACTATTATAAAATAAATGTAAAAGTTTGTTTGTTCTTCCTTTACAACGCCCTGGAGCATCATATAAACCTAAAATTTGGCCCAGAGATAGTATAAAATACCGAGAGTCCAAAGTACCCGTAAAAATAACTATAACTAAATTACACGCGGACGAATTATAGCTTCAGCTGTAGCTTGCTATTGCAAACTTTCTTTCTAAAAACAAGAAGTTTCCGTAGAAATTTAACACTGATAACCAAATTTAGTGCAGTCAGAGCAGCAGGCAAAAGCTAGTTATAGGTTTTACTCCACATACACTACTCGTTGTATTATTTTCCAGACATTAAGAAGTCTCGCAAAAGAATGCAAAAGTTAACGATCACATAATATAAAGCTTAACAAATAAGCGAAATAAAAACATTATCCAAGTCTATCATTCTGTATATTAAATAAAACAACGAAACACTTCTATAAATCACAGGAAAGCTTGGGGCTAGACAAATTCTCTTAAACTATATGTACTTTGACACAATATTATACAACAGTTTCTTACTGACTAGATTTTGCCCAGCGGCTCCACCCGCCCTAAATTAACTAGTTATCGGCGGGAAATTTTTACGGAAACTACTTGATGGTACTATGAAAGTTGTAAAGCTGTAGTTCGTACAAGTGGAATTTGTGAAAAGTGGGGAACTTGTGAATTTTCCGGGATAAAAAAATAGCCTATTTTCTTTCTATTTCAGGACTAAACCTAAATGTGTGCCAAGTTTCATCCCGCTCCGTCCAGTGGTTGACGCGTGATTGAGTAACAAACATCCAAACTTTCGCATTAAAATATTAGTCGGATGAAAAGCAGTATTTTTAGATGTATTTTGCATTAAATAAGCGCGTTAAAATGTATAATTAAATCTTCATTTAACTGATTGTACCCACAGGTTGACAGAATTATTTAACTTTTTAAAAATAATTCAATTATTCCAACGCTTTTGAAATTTGAACGCAACCCTAAAACATTCCATTGACTACAAGCATCAATTCACTTCATTTCCACAGGTGTAAATTGACCACAACGGGTAAAAAACATCGATATCTTTATCTCATGCGTACAACACTAAGCAAATTAAGCTATTTCGCTAAGCGATATAGATATTAGTTTAGCTACTCACGGGTAGATGGCGCATCACATATTTAATTTATTCTTTATGTCATTGTAATACGGTTTAGCTTAGGTCAATAATTTTTCGAAATAAAGACTCCACAACAATTTCTACTCAAATAGAGGTGAGGTACTTTATTGCCTTCGATTTATTTTCGTTGTGAATTTATGAAACGATATCCTAATAATCTTGAAAAACAGTCACAGTTCAAGTGTAATTTATTCTTTTTATCACAAATAAAAAGAAAGGTTTAAAATTATGCCATGAAATTGAAAAAATAACACTTTTTATGAACAAGATTACAGTGATGACTAACATGATTTCGATAAAAATAGTGCACCTCTATTAAAGTAATTTATTATAAATTAAATTAAATCGGTTATTTATGAAAAAATAATACTAAAGTGTGATAAGTTACGTCGCTGGAACTCTTATTTACCTTTTTTTTATAGTTTTTACAACTTTTTACAGCACAATACGACATTATTCAAATAAAACAAACAAAATATCTTTAGATGTTCACTCGCCGAGGGTGACCTTGTGTTTGTTGCGTCAAATCGATGCGCTACTCAACATAGTCTAAAAATTAGACTATGGGCGGCTAGCCTGCCGGTGCTTTTTGGACATATCTATTGTTTTTTCATATCGATGGATTCGCTCTTAATATTCGCCTTTCGCATAATTCTTTCTTATCGGATGCCTACGTCATACAAAGAACGCACCCTCCAAGTTTCAGGTCTCTACGATCAGTGGTTTAGGCTGTGCGGTAATCCGTCAGTCAGTCATTCAAAACAAAGCCTTTTTTTTTATATACCACTAAAGTGTTATACAAGCACACTGCCTTTTTATGTATATGTATATAGGTAGAAAAAGAAAACTATAAGTATTATTATACACAAAAAAATAAACACCTAAAAAGTGCATAACCTCTTTAAGCTTAGAAACCTTCAAATGAGGTACTAATATAGTACGGTGACTTTCGAGACATTCAAATTTTAAAAAGTATTTGCTTGTTTTTAAGTGTGTTCAACCATTTTTAAATAAAATTGGATTGAGTTGTCAAAATAAAATATAATTTAAATCAAAAGAAGTAAGGAGTATTGATGTCGCAAGGAGTAATATGCCTAGGCAAATCGTAAAGTATGGAAACGAAAGGAACAGAAATTGCACTGTATAAGTCATGTATGTTAGGTTAGGTTCAGTTTTTCTTTTGAAAACGTAGATGCGGAGCGAACGAAACGAGCGGAGCGTTCCAGCCAAGCTTCATACAATAATCTGTTCAGTTATATGATAGTTTCTATTCCATACTTTACGATCTGCCTATGCATATGATGAAACGGCGGATTATACGATTGGCCTGCGACATTGATATCAACTTCGAAGCAAATCACCGCCAAAATAACTTTCTACCGCTTATTAACCCCGTTAGGGGTTGAATTTCAAACAAGTTTCCTATCAATTCTGTTCAAAAGGTTTATGCAAAAGTTGAAGTAGATTGGCCCAAGGAGTCACGTTATCTCATACAAACTTTGCCCCCTTTTTCAACTCCTTAGGGGGAGAATTTCGAGACAAACTTTCTTATTAGATGCCTAAGTCATACAAAGAACACAACCTCCAAGTTTCAGGTCTCTACGATCAGCGGTTTAGGCTGTGCTTTGTCATTCAGGACAAAGCATTTTATATTTATCTATGATTATTTTGTAACATTGTTATCGGAGCCGCGCCTTACGCACATAACGCTAGGTTCCGAACGCAACCTGTTCCCTGTTTCTGGCAACACTCTATGGTTGTCATCCGTACTCGACAAAAATAACCTATTTTCTCAGAAAAGTGTTTTGTTTTTATATTATATAGCGCTTTATGCCAGTTACATTGCAGTAAGGACAAACTTGTGGACTCAGGGAAGTTAATTTACATTTAAACCTTTAATTTCTGTTTTAAGTTAGATCTTATCCCTACCTTTTATGTCCTCTCTTAGTATTAACTGTAATTTAGGGCTCCCTTAAGTCCCCTATGAAGACAAAGAACAGACAGACGTTGTCCAATTAGGTACAACACACATGGAAGTAAGTTAAGTCGCGTAATAAATAAATTTGGGTTAGCTTGTACCCGTCATCATTGACAAAATAAGAAGTTCGGAAGCAAGCGGGGTTATCGATTTAGCTTATGTCTGTACAATTTTTGCACCTATCTACATTTGATTTTTGCACTTTCCCAACCCAGACTACCATTTTGATATTGTTCTTAACCAGTCTTGCTACTGAGTTGGCATACATAAAAACATAACACATTATTTCTTTAATTGGTTTTGGGTCAAATTAGTTTCCTTTTGTTATTAATAGCGTTTTGTTTTCACTGTTCATACTTTGTTTTTAATTATTTATATTTAGGTTTGTTTAGTTAAATAGTTTATTTATCTCTTGTTTATTTACATAAAATGACCACACCTATAACTGTTTTGGCTGGAGACTTGCGTTGGTTAGCTGCAGCCTTGATCACAAGGCCGGACAAAAATGATGCCCTACTGCAAAGGTATGATCAGCTAATTAGTATGATGAACGCTATTCAGATACATATGAGCAAGTCATTGTAGGCTTGCAGGAGGAAGATGTAGCCTAGCTTACCTCAGACTTGGACCAGGCTGAGGACATTTATGACCATGTTGTCATTAGAGTTGACTGTTTACTAAAGGTTCCTCTTTTCAGCCAAATTTGGACCTGCCAAAGTTTTATGAAGATTGGCAGAGTGGCGGTCATTTATTAACAGGTTCAATAGCTTAGTTCACAATCGATCTGATCTGACCTGTTCTCAAAAGTTCTTCTATTTGTTGATATGATCCGGCATTTGTCACAGACAATGACGATTATAAAACTGCTCAGGAATTATTGTTTAGACGGTATGACAATATTAGGCAAATTGCTCATACTTTTGTTGGCGCGTTATTGCAGTTGCCAACCATTTCAGAGGTAGGATCTTCCGCCGCCAAAATCAGGTTCACCGCCTACTAGTTTATCACAGTGATGACTAGCTGTAGCGAGTACAGCTTCCTTTTTCAATACCAAATTAGCACCACTGATCAAACAATTACATTCAGTGATCGATAACTCTCTCAAGCTATATTTAAAAAGCATTTTTGTTTGATAACACCTGTAAGCTTATTTTAATTCAAAATCAATAGATCTAAAATACTTTTACTATTAACTGACGGGACTAGCCATTTATTATTTATTGATCAAAACATAAAAATGTTTGTGTAATTTTGAACATGAGACATAATATTCATATATAAAAAATTAAATATATAATAAATAAAATCTTAGTTACGTAAATTATGTGAAACTTTATAAATGTATATTCAACGCCTTTGATATGAAATACGCACAGCAGTAGGAACAAATATTTTTTAAGTTGTTTTTTTTTTATTTATTTAGGAAAACGTAATGAATTGGGAATACAATTGTATAGTATTTAATCGATTATTTGATGAATTATTTACAGAAACTTACTTCAGATTGGTCAGAAGTGTAAAATATGACGTTTATAATATTCAAGTATTTTCTTTGAAAATTTTTTTTTTTTGTAAAAAATCCTATTGTTTTCAGCTTATAAGTATTTATGTAAAAGTGATGCGGAAAAAGCTATTGTTGCAGTTTATAGGCAACCGTCCTTTCCTGATATTAATACTTTTAACAATAGTATGCATGAAATCTAAGTGTCGGTATTCCACCTCAAAACTATTGCTCTTATTGAAGATGTCAGTATCAATATTCGTTCGGATATTATGGACTTGCATGCTGAGAAACATTTAACTGTTGCTGCCTCACATGCACAATGCTGCTTGGAGTTCATACTTAACAGCAGTATATTCGCTTTGCAAAATATCGCGCAGTAGAACGGTTGGACCTTATATATTAATTTAAAAACATATTAGTAGAAAAACAGTGTTTATCGAAATATTTCGTTTTTAAGACGCTCTGAAAAGCGAATTATTTCAATAAACACTGTTTTGCTACTAATATGTTTTTTTATAATTATATCTACACAAGAATTTATAAATAAAAACAATGTCTTAAAGATAAATATATTCATTACAACCTTTATTTAAAGAAAGTGGATTGAGATCTGTATCTGCGCATATAGCGCCCAACGCTCAAGGGCTCCCCGAAGGGGGAATCTTCGGCGTGGGTTTTCGCTCTCGGGGGCGTCCCTTCGACTGGCGTGAGCCTCGAACCCGAAGCTGCGTCAACGCCAGGAGGGGAGTTCCCCGTTACGCGGTTGCGGTTGCGAGTGAATGCCCCGGCACTCTTTGATACCTCGTGTATCCTTGCGGTCGCCGACGAACCCGGAGACTTCGGCGTCGTGTTAGGGGAGGGAGGCCCTATTAGGGAAGGGTAGTTGAGACTAATCTCGCTATCTAGATAGCGAGATCGTAATCTGAGGCCGTCAGTACGTGCCGAGGCCGTCTTACAATAATTTACGACCGTGCCGAGGTCGGTCGGGGGGATGATAAGTTGTGGATTACACAATAATTCGATTCGGGTGATTTTGAGTACGCTCGAAAGGTCTCTAACTATTTAAGTGTGATCGCGGAAGTTCAAACGCCTATTCAGGGTCACACCGAAATATTTGGCCTTGTTTTGCCAAGGAATGGTACGGCCGAAGAGTGAGAGGGGAGATGGCCGCGCAGGGCGGCCTACGGTAAAGAGAACGGCAGAGCTTTTGTCGGGACTCATTTTGATTCTCCCTTTCCGAAACCATTCGCCTAGGGCGGTGATAGCGGATTGGGGGCTCTTAGTGATTCGACTCACTTGCCTAACGGTGGTATAAATAGCGGTATCGTCCGCGAAGAGGGTTAACCTACCAATCGTTTTAAGGATGTCGTTTGTGTACAGAAGGTACATGATAGGGGCTTACCTAATTCCATTGAGAAGGAAAAGCGCAAATGTGGATAGTAGCGTTGAAGATCGCTACTCGAAGGCAGAGAAGGGGAAGAGTGAGGCGCTTTAGGATATCGTTAGAAATACCGTCCACGCCGGGGGCTTTACGGGGGCGTAGGTCTTTGATGACCTGTTTGACTTCGTCGGTAGTGACAGGGGGCAGAGAAGTTCTATGCTCTTCTTCGCCGTCTACCTCACGCACGTGATCGGGATCGAACGGCTGTGTGCTTGAGGCACATTGGGCTAGACGCCAGGCAATCCGCTTTTTCATCATCATCGAACTTGGGAACGTTGTTGGGACGAGATAACGGAGGGAGGGAGTTGGTAGTGTCTGATTTCAAAGCTCTGGCTAGATTCCAATAAGCTTGATGAGAAGGAGAAAAGTTCTCCATCAGATCACCGAAACGTTGGGCGGGAAGCTCAGCTACAGCGGTTCTTACAAGCGTTGTAAGTCGTTGAAGCGAGGTTTGTTTTCGATAGTGGGAGCGCGATGGCGACGGCGGCGGGCCGCGTTACGCTCAGTCATTAGCAACCTGATGTGCAGAGGCAGGATTAGGTGGTGGTAATCACGAACCGGCACTTGTCTTCAGCACTCGCCAACGGTGGCGGTCAGGTGGCTAGTGAGTGTGTCGATAGCTACGTTTAAGTCGGTCGCGGAAGAGATTATATAGGGAACGCGATCTAGATGTGGCGAGCTGGGGTTTCCGAGCAATTGCCCGAAGTTATCGCAGTCCGTCACGATCCTAGTGACAGGAAGAGTGTCCGAAAGGGAACCTAATCAGAGGTGGTCCGAGTCAAGTTCGTCAAGCACCTCTATATAGCGAAAGCTTAGCCTAACATTCCTTAGAAGTGCTATGTCGAGCACATCAGGGCTGTTGCGGGTATTACGGTAAAAGTAATTGAATGTCATGGGAGCGATGATGTCGAAGTTTAGTCTGTCAACTAATTCGTTTTGGAGTCTGCGTCTCCGTGAAGTTAATGAAGAGTTCCAAAGACGGTGTTTGCAATTTAGTTCGCTTTAAGAGTGACTGAAGGTCGCTTTCCAGCAACTCTTTTAAGGGAGACAGATAAACCGATGCAATGATGATTGACTGATGGCCAGTCATCGCTAAGTGGCAGACGGATGCTTCTAAATTCGTAAGTGGCGGAGGATCGATAGGGGAGCAATGCAGGGAGCGTCTGTAATAGATGAGAGTGCCCTCGAGACGGGAGGCAGTTCTATCATTATGGACAGTGCGATAGTTCGTGATCGAAGGGGCTTGAGAAACGTTTCCTTAATGAGGAACACGTCCTGTTTATGGGACGACAGGAATTCTGACAATTGCTCTCTTTGGCTGCGGAGACCGTTGGCGTTATAATACCCGATGGAGACGGAGCGGGCTTTTTCGCGTGCGGTTGTGCAATCCATTTTGCATTTTATGGTCTGGGGCCCACCTGACGGAGGGCGGCAAAGAACTGGTGATGCTTATAGATGAAATTAAGCATCTGTTGAGGAGTGGTGACCTTGTCGTATTCCGCAAACACGGCCTCAAAGTAGGTTGGATCTAATGCCCAAGACATCTCAAGGAGAACATTGAGATGTTGTTGCTCGGCCGGCTGAGTGGCTTTGCGGGGCGATGCAAGGGGGGCAAGGCGCGTGTGCGCAAGAAGTGCGGGAGCGCTTGGCGCAGGCGCTGGGCGTGGGGGTCGCAGGATGTCCCGGGATATGAGGGGGGCTTTTACTAGATTCCACTTTACTAGTCGTTTCTTTTCTATTATAACATAATTCGTTTTGAATAGGGCGTTAATCACGCAGTTGCTTTTATTAAAGCTACATCTGAATTAACAGTTCTATTAAAAGTTTAAAAATTGCCCAAAAGGCCCCTAAAATTTGATTTGAACAAGGGTTTGCTATCACATATATTCACTTAACTTAGTTGATAGTTTTTTTAATTGTTTATAGGTATGTATGTTTTCTTGTCTACACTTATAATAAAAAAGCCGGCAAATTGTGCGTCAGGCTCTTGCACCGAGGGCTCACCCCCCTGTCTCTAACTAACCCCCACACAGGACTAAAATGGTTGGTAAAACAAAACTGCTCCCCACGATATGATGTGGGTGGGTGTGTGTTCAGCGACAGTTTTGGGCATAAAACTGTGAACATATACATACATACTTACATACATATAGCACAATCTGGTTTCAAACTAAGCAACGGTACGCTTAAACTACGGGCACCAGACAACCGGAACCTGTTTTCTTGTTATATAAATATACATATACCTTCATTTCATATATAGAATAATCATAACATAAATGTCTGTCTTGTGCGAGGATTGAACCTGCGCCACTCAGTTTGGCAGGCAGTTATTATAAAATATATAGAATAACTACGGGGTCCAAATTATAGCGAGCCACGGCTAAATTGACTTCCTTTATTCTTTTATTAATAAACTTTATCCTTATTCCCGCTCGTGCTAGAGTTGGGGCTACAGAAATCCAAACTATGTTAAGTCCGTCCAAAGGAACAATCAATTGATTTTTGGCACAAAGATAAGGAGGGTATACGGGCTATTTTATAATTCTAAGACAAGTTGGGGTTGCCTTGTAATACTGAGGCTAGTTAGGGTAGGGTAGGCTGCCCCACACTTACCGCACGATTGCCCTGTACTTCGTGGTATTATTTTACAAACTACCATGGTAGTATAAACCGTGGCCTGTAAATCCCGACAACTGACCCTAACATACAACACATAACCATACCTATCAGAGACCAAAAAAAATCACATTTCTGTAGAATAGCCATACCTGGCATTTTATTGTGCCATGGATAATACTAATAGTGGTCATATACGTTGAGTGTTGACTAAGAAAAATTTCTAGTATTTAGAGCTTATAGGGGTTGTTATTGCATATGGGTGGAACCCTAGTGAACCTTTTATAGCAGTCATTGGTGTAATTTTTACACTGGCTTGAATTATTAATCAGCCATTTTGAAGCGTGAATTATGGATATTGTCATCTAGACGAGCCATTTACAAGGCCTGTAGCGATTAGATACTATCTAGAATTATATTACACTATCGTATCGATATTACACTATTTTTTTGCTCACTCACTATCGATATTTGTTATTTTATATGGCGAAACTCCTCAAAAATTAATAGGGTTTTCATTTTACAGAAAAAATGAGTTCGAGCTATACGTGGTGTAGTGCCGTTGCAGACATGTAACCCACTGTTTGTTATACATAAAAATACTGAGTCTATCTAGCATGTACATATTTGAAGCTTAATTTATGCAAAAAAATCAATAATTGTCCTTTCTTAACCAGATATCCAAATAAGTAAAGATGTCATTATGTTCTACGACGAAATTTCTAAAAATCAGTTACCCAATGTCTGTAACTCTATTTAATAAACTGCCCAGTACTCTTACAGAACTTCCTATATACGTATTTAAAATAAAATTACGAAACTGGCTAGTCCAAAAATGTTTTATTCCGTAATTTCAAAATAAGATTGATTTTGATAATTATTATTCTATAAATGAACTTGTAAATTTAAAAATATTGACATAACATAATGATAAGATTGAAATTTTGAAATAATATTTACAGTTAATTTGTTAGTACCTGGAGGACCGAGCTTCGCTCGTTTTTTTACTACACCATCTATTGTCAAGTAGCTTTAGTGTTACCGTATCATTAAAAAATAATAGTATTATTACTCGCCAATAGATGTCAGAACGAGTCATATCTTTCAGTTTATCATTGCCTGAAAATCTATGTATATACATTTATACAAGAATTGCTCGTTTTTTAGATCGTTATTACATATAATAGAATCTATTAAATTAAATGTGAAACCAATATGATCTTAAATTTAATATTGTTAAAATTAACTTAGTAAGTTATATGTATTTGTTAAATTGTGTTTAAATTTTATGTTATTATAATATTCCTAAAAAAAGATGTAAATTATATCAATTACATGGATAAATATGATCTAAGATTTTGCATGCTGAGATTTCAGTTAATGTGCATTGTGCCATAATTATTATTATGACCTTACTGTACCACGTTAACAAAAAAATAAATAAATATGAATATGACTGCAATTTTTAAACGTATCAAAGGTAAGTTTTTAACTCACCAAAACTCATTTTAAGCACACGTTTTTCTTATATGGGATACGCGTACATATCAATAGTGTGTATATAAGCGTATTAAATAAAATATTGTTTTAAAATCTTTTTATTCAATTACAAGTCTCACCTCACACTAGACAAGCTGAGCTGACGCCAATCTTTCCGTGACAACGCTCGCTGCAATGCGGTCGAAAGGTCGGGTTACGAAAAGGTATTCAAACCTAATCATACCTAAATATTTACGCGATTAAGACCCCTCATATATGTGTGCACGTATATCTTAACGGGGTTTTTGCCCAGAAGGGGGTAACCAGTGGCTGAACACAAATCCACACTATAATGTTGGGAACAGCATCATTAAACCAACCACTTTAGCCCTGCGTGACAGGGGATGAGCCTATCGCTGCAACTGCTTCTTTGACGAAGGTGGCTTTACATACTCGTATGTCCCATATTATTTACTCGATTTTTTTTAAAAAAACGGTAAAACAAAAGACCAGTTACCATAATATACCCCATTTCCAGTTCCTGACGAACTATAAGAAGCATGTCAGCATTGAGCAAGAGGATTTCTTATAAAATTATCAAAAGTTAGAGGCTTCGTTTGCTGACGTAAAATTTAATTTAAAATGAACGTAAATATTAAATTAAAAAATAAAACAAAAACAAACCATAGACTAAGTTTAATATTAAGGGTGGGAATATTACATTACTGCCGCAGCTCTCCAGCGGTTAATCCCAGCAAATAGGAGAACTTTTGAGAACAGGTAAGATCATACCTATCATACCTAAGTGATTGAACCTGTTAATAAATGAACGCCACTCTACTACATCGCCATAAATCTTTGGCAGGTCCAAATTCAACAAAGAAGAGGTAGCCCCCTGAGTTGCCAATACAGAGTTGTCTCGAGTGAATACCGGACTCGATCAAAATGTATGAAACAGCTTCTGCTTACCTCGCGTTTTAAAAGTTGGTTCGATAGAATAAGTCGTTCATATTGACGAGTTTCTTCACTCCGTTTAGTTTTTGGGCAATGTTTTTTTCTTAAACATGCTACGATATGCGACCATATCTTGCACAAAGTTCTCTCTTCTTTTGGATAAATCGTACTTCGGGTGGAGGTCACCCTCGAATGCACTTCGCCCCTCTCCCCTCTTAGTATGCAGAAAGTAACTTGCACCCCTCACTGACTCTTGAGAGTCCTTATCCTTTGGGCAGGAAGTGCACACCGGATACAGGAGGTATGCGCCACCTATTGGAGAGTAACCGAGATTGGGGTATTATACGTCTCAATTTAAAAGGTCGAGACCCCTTCAGGCCCCTTATTGGGACCCTACTTCAGCGCTTGTGAAGCGGCCGCCGTATTTTTCCAATTACATCTTCTTATATCCGTACTTGACAAAAATAACCTATTTTCTCAGAAAAGTGGTGTTTAGGGTTCCGTACCCGTTTTTAGGGTAATTAGCGGAACCCTATTACTAAGAATTTGATGTCCGTCCGTCCGTCTGTCACCAGGCTGTATCTCATGAACCGTGATTACAAACGGTCATCGTAACTTACCGTAAATAAGTCAACTTACTGAAAGGACTTGACAATAAACCATGTCAACAAACATTTAAAAAGTCTGTGTATTTGATATGATAAAATAATCACATTCAGTGATCGATAACACTTTCAAGCTATATTTTTAAGCATTTTTGTTCGATAACACTTGTAAGCTTATTTTAATTCAAAATTAATAGATCTTTAATACTTTTCTATTACCTGACGGGACTAGGCATTTATTATTTATCGTCCAAAACATATAAATGTTTGTGTAATTTTGAATATGAGACATAATACAAAGAGAATATAATACTACGTACATAATATTCGTATGAAGAAAATGAAAAATATGCTATTTTAAAAGAAAACACCGCAACAGTAGGTACAAATATTTTTTTTAAAACGTAAGTAATTGGGAATACAATTGTATACTATTAAATCGCTAATTTTATGTTTTATTACCAGAAACTTAATTCAACTTGGTCAGATTACATTTACTACTTAATTTTTACTGCAAACTTCACATAGGTGTAAAATATGACGTTTAAAATATCCAAGTCTTTCCTTTGAAAATTAAAAATTTTCCTATTGTATTAAGCTTTCAAGTGTGTATGTAAAATAGATATGGAAATAGCTGTTGTTGCAATTTATAGGCGACCGCCCTTTACAGATATAATTCTTTTAATCTTAATGTTGTTATTCCACTTCAAAACTATTGCTTTATGTTGGGGTGTAAATATCATGGACTTGCATGCTGAAGAATATTTAACTGTTGCTGCCTTACAGGGAATGCGCCTGCCCCAGCCCATAGATATCCCACTAGAGCAGAGAACTGCTTAGATCATATGCTTCTAAAATCCAATTGCGATGCTATTACTGCTATCTTCGACTGTCAAATCATTGATCATTCTCCAATTTTGGTTAGCTTGCAGAAAGAGCCTGTCAGAATTTTGACAAAAATTGATAAAAATTGAATTCTCAGCAGTAGCTTCCGATATTGAAAAATTTAATTTAAGTGACATTGTCAGCAATGAAAATGGCAACCATGCTGCTAAGGAGTTTGTAACTTCTGTGGCTGCAATCATTGAATCACACTTCTTTACTGCCAAAACATAATCTAAATGCTTTATAAGTAAACCATGGATAACACCTAGTATATTATGGTGCATAAGTTGTCGCGATTAGAGACATAAGCGACACAAAAGCCTGCCCAATAACACTCTGCTAAAATTAACATACACTAGATACAGAAACTTCTGTAAGTCTGTTCTTCTTAACCCGTAAACTAAAAACAAATTATAAACGGGAACAGTTAATTCTAGCAGACAAGAACACTAAAGCCACATGGAATGCTGGTAAACGCATAGCTGATAGCATAGCGGTTCCTCCTCTTCCTCTTATCTTATCAATAACAGCTCAAATCCTTAACCTTACAGTTACAGTTAATAAAATCAACTGCTTTTTTGGCACTGTTGGATCCAATTTAACGTCTCAGATCAAGATCCTCCCGTCACCCAGCACCCAAGTTTTTCAATGCACACTTAATTAAATAGGGTAAATTAGTAATAGGGACAAACACAATAACAACAATTACAGACCCATATCTGTTTTACATTCTCTGTTAAAAATATTTAAAAGATTTTAATATTTTAAAAGGCTAAAAAAAATCTTAGAAAAATACAACACACTGGCTGATAATCAATTCGGTTTTAGGAAAGGTATTTCTGCAGTAGATGTAGGTACTGACTAGCCTCACTGATCATATTGTTCACAATCTTGACAGTAAGGAAAATGTTCTGGTATATTCCTTGACTTGTCCAAGATTTCTGAGACCGTGTCTGTCCCACTTCTCTTAACCAAACTGGAGAAAATTGGAGTGAAAGGCGTGGGTCTTAAATTACTCCAAAGTTATCTTAAGCATCGTTGTCAGATTGTTAAAATAGAAAACTGGGTGAGCAATGAAAAAGGTTGCGTGTCGAAGTACACCAAGATGCGTCGCGCGACGTTGGATTAAGCCGCGCGGCGCATCCCGGAGCCTCCACAGCGTATTTTCTGTGCCATTCCAGGAGGCCTACAACTGATATCTGTTTCAATCCTAATCCAGTTTCAATCCAATTTCGTCGCAAGCTTAAACTCGATATCCATCGGTACTCCTAAACCTAATTGCGATTGGATTGAAATTGGGATTGCACACATTTCGAAATCACACGATATAAAAACAATACTGAAACTAATAAAAATTAAAGTGAAAGTTAAATCTTTGTAGCGATAGTTTTGTTTTGTTTATTTAGAATTTTGAAATATTTTTTTCACAGATCATCATACCTTATTTCACTCTCGATCCGATGACTAAAAGAGTACCGATTCTTAATATTTGTATAGGATTTTAGTTCCGAAATTGGCCACCAAATTCCGTTCTCTATTGAGCGCTATAATAACGTTCAAGAGTACCAATTTAGTAGATTTCTCGATCGCCGCAGGATTTTACGATTGAAACTGATATCAGTTGTAGGCCTCCAGAACAGACACAAATTCAGATTTGATACGCAGGTTAAATAAAATTAAATATTCTCATCTGAAATTAATATGTACAAACTATTCAATATTTACTCTCTAACAACTTACACGCAATAGATTTTAATGTATTTTATAATGTTTTTGTTTTATTTTAGAAACTAAGTCGACCAGTGTTACGGTGTAAAAAGCGGACTTAGAATATTTTTACGTTTCTTTGCTTGATTTGGTTAAGGTTAGGGTGTACAAATGGGGGCGTTAAAAAAATTCAAATTTGTTTTCAAAAGGAGGTGTGTCTTCATTATAGACCATTTTTTTACGGGTATAGACAGAACATTTTTTTCTGTGATCATGCTCTCAGTTGCTATGAATGGAAAGCTAAATAAAAATAAAAATTTCAGGGTTCCGTAGCGACGCAACTAGGGACCCCAGAAAAGTGTCGCTAACAAACATTGCTCGTAGAGACACCTTCTATCGATCACAGTCGAAAAAAAGGGTGTTATAGGGACACCACTATGGGCTTCTCTGCGCCATTCCAGTCCAGACACAGATTCTGATTTGACGTGTTATAGAAATTAAAATGACAGTTTGGGAACTTGTTATAATTGCACTTCTACTACTACCGTGTTAAAAATGGTCTACCATTCTTTGGAGCAATCGATTTTAACAAACGTTATCTGTCCATGGGGTAGAGCAGCAAAAAACGCTTTATAAGACTTAAAAGAGCCCAGAAAGCTGTCCTCAAAGTTATGTTTCGTAAGCCAATTAGATATCCTACTACTAATTTGTATTCAAAAAGCAATTTACTTAGTGTAAGACAATCTTATATTCTGAGAATTGTCATCAGAAAACATAAGTCCATACTCCCTGAACATAAAATATTATCTATCTATTGTCAATATTTCCTCACTGTAGAACCCGTAGCACTTCATTTGGGTAACAACATTTTATTTTAAGTACAAATATATACCATAAAATCTATTAAATTTTACCAAATGTAAAAACTTCAAACTTTTGGTAACAAATTGGTTGTCAAATCCTGGATTACCTTGAAACAGAAATTTACTTATTTCGTATTTTGACAAATCTCCTAGCATTTAGTTATACCTATCCAACTCACACACACACACACACACACACACACGCGCACACACACACACACACACACACACACACACAAACAAACAAATACAGACACAGAATATACTAGCACTCATCTGTAACTAACGTTTTATTTTTATTTATTTTTATGGAATATGTCTTATCATAAAAGCCAAAGGTATCTTAGCTGAAAAGTTAATTAACAACAAATGAGTGTTTTTTAAGGAAATGCTAGTTATTCTTGATGTATTTAATATATTTATACCCATTTTTGTTTTGTAGCGTGCCCTGTCATTTGTATAAGGGTTAGGTCAACAATCTATTTTTATCCCTCTAATTTCTAAAATAGTATTTGCCCGAAAAATTAACACAGTAAAATAAAGTAAAAACTGGAGGCAGGGACGTTATTTAGATATGTTTCCATATAGATACCTAATATAATTTTATTCGAAAGAAACATATTTTTATTTAATATGCCCTACAAAGTTACTGTAGCCAAGGATCATCTAAAAACTATTATCAATGTATTTAAGCTTTAAATTGTAAAAAAATATAGTTCTGACGTTTTCAAGTTCGTGAAGTTAATATATATTTATTTATAAAAACCATAGTTTAAAATTTATTAAACTTTTATAAAACTATTATTTCCTAATCTTAGTGAATAGGAAATATAATTGTCTCTTTCTTGTGCAATCATTACTGTATTTACTTATCTCGCTTCCTCAGTACTGCATTGGTACTTTAAAACGTTTTGTGGAGATACCTACTAAAAGGGGATTGCTTTAAGAATTAAAGGTGTTTATTGGGTTGTTTTTTTTTTAGTTGCGTTATATTTAATTTCATATTTGCACTTTTTCTAATATCTGGAAACTGTAAAATTTTAAGATCACTCATCAATCTACTTACGTCGTAAAATAAAAAATAAACTGTTTTTATTTTTCTTCTCGTCGTTATCAAATATATTTCTGTTTCGTGATATTTTTATATATATATATATATATTAGTATATAATATTATTTATAAAAGTACTTATAATTTGTTATTATTATGCAAGTATTTCATGTAACATATTGTTATCGTGTGTGTGTTTTTTTTATACCACTGAGGTGGCAAACAAGCTCACGGTCCGCCTGATGGTAAGCAGTCCACGTGGCCTATGGACGCCTGTAGCACCAAGGGTATAACTCGCGCGTTGCTGACCCTTCAAAAATCCAAAAATGTGTGTACTATATTTAACTATATATATCGTATAAGTTCCGGTATATTTATTTAAATACACTACTGAAATGTGTAAATGTAAAATAAAATTTAAATAAGTCTTTAAGACTAAGTATGTACGTACTACTTATGTTCAGAGGCGGCTCGTCTTAAAGACCGCTGGTGCAGCGCACTTCCATAAATAATTATCTATTTAATAAACAATATGTTTTCAGATTATACTTAAAATTATATTATGTTAACATAGCATTTCACTAAAAAAATTTAGTTACACACAGTTAACTCAAAATTTAGTATGGAATTGCACTGAGGAGACTATGTCACTAAGTGGAGCGCTAGCAATTGCGCTCCTATAAAACGAATTTCAGTACAGAGTCTTTCGACAGAGTCTTTTCAGTTCGACTTAGTCTCAGACGATTTTGAAACAGAGGATTTTGTATGAAAAATTAGCAAAATGTGGAGTGCCGCTCCTGGGCTATGTAGTAAAATATTGTTGCTAGCTTGGCCCCCGCCTTCGGTCCGGCCGGCAGGCGCACTGAAGCCGCTCTTATCACAAAAAATATTTTATTCGTGCGCGCGAGTTTTTAATTAATAGATTAAATAAGTACATACTTACATAAAAAGTTTTTTAAAAGTCAAAGTCAGTAACAAGTAATTATAGCAAAATAAAATTTGATAATTGTGATGTGATCAAATAGTGTAAAAAGATTTTAGTAATTGAGCTTGAAATAAAGATGACGTTCGTTAATCTAAATAGGCGAATTAATTTTGGTTACAAATAGAATAATAAAAGGTTAGCATTTAAGCAATTCCTCTTTTGTTTTTAGTGGAAAACACATTAAAATTATCACGAGCCGCCTCTGCATGTTGTTAATTTTACAACCACTTTCTCGCATAATTTTTATTTTCGTCATCACCATGTTCTCGGTTGAATGGTAGAAAATGTTTATAGTTTATAGTATTAAGGCTACCATTTGTATACTTTTTTTCCTAATTTGTGAAATAAATAAAAATTAATAAAATAAAAATCAAATTTATATTAAATTCTTGTATAAAAATATAAAACAATGCTTTAAATAAAGCAGACTATTTAAAATTAATGAGTTTTTTTATAGGTACGACTATTGACTATTGTTGTCAGTTTGAGGGGGGGCAGTAGCGAGATAGTCAAGAGCTCGCTGAATGGCCTCGGGCACTGGTGGAGCAGTCGGCAAATGGGCACCTTGTGGCTGGAAACCGTTCTCATCAGCCTTATATATCAGCTGAATGACATTTCCATCTTCACTAGGATACTGATATTGACCTTGCACTTCTAGAGCTTCAACATCTCCAACCTTCTTCAAGTCACCTTTCTGGTCAGCACTTATACCATTACCAGTTTCGAAAGAATATTGATAGGAACCGTCTCCATTTATTTCACTATCTTGACGAACGATCGGGACAGGCTCCGTGGGTCCTTGAGGGGCAGCTAATGCCACTGCTATCAGAACTGATACTAAAATCTGAAAAGATAGATTAATTTAAAAACTAGTAAAAACCTTAGAATTCGAATCAGATTTTTTCCACAGAAGCTGAAGTGCACTAAATATCTTTTACTATAAATATTTATTACTGAAAATACGTAATCATATTTTATCGCCTTTTACTATAGTAGTCGCAAAAAGAATTTACATCCATTAAATTATTATTTAATAATAAGAGTTTTTGTCGGTTTCACACATTTAACTAATTTGAAGAAGTTTAATTATTCACTGCCATTTTATAGATGAAAATACTTTCGGCGACTAAAGTCAATAACGATACATGGTAAAAAAAAATTTTTAAGTTGCGAATTGTTCTTAGTTAAGGATATTTAGTATAACGCAGTATGTATGAAAAAATCTGATTCGAATTCACCTTAAACCTTTTGACTTAACTATTAATTTATTAATAATAAACTCTTGTTATTTTGTATGATAACATATGTGATCAGAAAGACGTCACATTTCACTATAACATACTAAACTTAACAATCACTGAACTTTGTAACCACTGCATGACATGTTACGTTTACACTTCAAATAATATTCTGCATGAATTTCTAAAGACACTTACAATAGATTTCATTTTATTTGATTTGTTGAATGACAATTGAATTTGATTGTTCAATACGCAATTGCTTGCCGACTGATGCTAGTACATCCTGACAATTTTACTATTTATACTAGGTCCCCTCACTGTACTTCTAATTTCACAATTCATCAAGATGTCGCAAAATCTATGAAATAAGTAAACAGTAAGTACATACATTACCTCGACAAGTTTATGTCAACTAGGCGGGGTAACGTAATAGTTGTCAACAAACCTAACGGATTTCCAATTGTTCAGTATAAGCCTGAATGGCTAGTGCATGTTTTGTGTGTGGCCTATTTAAAAAAAAATATCATAAGTTTTTAGTAATAGTAAATGTACGAGTGTTAAGTGAGTTAGAGATTAAAGTATTGTAGTTCTTATTTAGGTGGCAAACAAGCTTGCAACACTAGCGGCATGACTCGCACGTTGCCAACCCTTTTAAAATCTAATTACTTTTCTTGAAGAATCTCATACAGTAGTTCGTAGAGGATAACTTTGGCAGGGAGCTTATTTCGCAGCCTAATCATTCACGGAATGAAGATCCTCTGAAAACAACAGTTAAATGGATCCTTGTTTACAACTTTTTGATCCCAAACCTAGAACATTTATCACACTGGCATTTCCCGTGTCATATATTTGAAATATTCCAGTTTTAACAAAGTAAATAGTACCAAGTAAGAGCATGAAATTAAGTATTTAAAAATTTAATCAATTAGGAATCTATAATTATACTTTTTCGGAAAGTTCACCCATAGTTCATACCAAATACTACTGCGTTAACACACAAATAAATAATTCGCTCGATAAATAACGTAACATTTTTCTTTTTCTCCATCACGAACATTCGATAACCACTGATATAAATGATCTATCTTTAGATCACAATGATATAATACGTGTCTCTTACTTTTCCCTGGCATGATACATATCACAATGATACATATCTTTTATTTGACACATAGAGCACACGTTTGGAATGCATACAAACAAATTGTAGTAGATACTTAGAAGTACAGTGTAACTAACTTTTTTGGCCCTTTGACCTTGGGTGTTTGGTTAGCTACCATTTTTTCGTTGTATGTTCACACCATTTTAACCCCCGTTACTGAATAATCAATTTGACGACTTACCAAAAATACTCAAGCACGTAATTTACCTGAAAGTCTGTATTACGTTTTGTAGTTATTCACCAAAATAACCGGATTTTAAAGTTTTCTCCCTATTTTAACACAATCACTTAGATTTTCAGCCAATACTTGTTCATAAACTAAATCTCGTCGTATCGTTAAATCTTATCAAGCGATAAAACACCCATACACAGTTTCTTCCCTAGCTGTCCACCCTTATGGGATGATATTCTAATAAAATCTCACACATAATTCCTTATTTGCTACCATAACACTACGCACTAAGGTTTATTTTCATTTACTAAAATAGCCATTCAAAGTTTTCAAATTCATATCGCTAATTTTAATCCCAAAAAATGCTAAAAGACGCCATATGAGCTTTATTTACTTAATTGAGTTTTCCTAGATCTTGTACTTACATTCCGTCGCAGCAACAAGGCCTTAGTAGCATCATCATGGCTGGAGCCCTAGACCCTGTTACAAAGTGTGTTGCAGGTGATAGTCGACAGTCGTTACTCCTGTCACTGCGCCTTGTTCGTTGTGATTCTGACTTGACTGCTTTGACCATAGATTTCCTGTCTAAGCGGGGATGACTTTATGGGACCAAAAAATTTAAAAAAGTGTATTACGGCCCTTTAAAATAGGGATTATTTTTTAATAAATAAAAAATATTGAAAGTAAATGTAATTTTAATAATAATAAATAAATATTTTTGGAAATTACACACAGCGCCATCCGGTCCTAAACTAAATAAAGCTTGTAAATTGGATTCCAGACAACTGATACAATTACAAATATCCTTTGACTTTGTAAATACATACATATTATGCATAGAAAACACCCAGTCTCAAGACAAACACAAAAGTTCATCACATAAAAAGTTTGTATTGTGCGTGAATCGAACCCACGCCTCTCAATTTAGCAGTCGGACCATTATCCATTGAGTCACAGAGCCTGCAACTTAACTTTCTAGTGGCTATTTAAAATACTTTTTAACTTGTCGCTCGCTCTTTTCTCACTAAATTGATGATATTATAGGGTACTTTTTGAGGTCGGTTTATAGTAAAATTTGAAGTTATATACATTTTAGATCAGACCTCCGTGTCCATATTTTACATTAAAAATAAAACACACTCAAAATCAAATTCTACTTTTAAGGCAAGCTTTATTTTCTATTTTTTCATTGTAACTTGTGTGCGGGTCGATTCCGTAAAATGACAGCTAACAATTCTCGTTTGAAATCCATAGAAATAAGATATGCATTGCGCATTTGAAATGACGTATGAAATTCATCAATTGTCGCGACACCGCAATGTATATCTTATTTCTTTCAAAAAGGTTAGCAATCTTTTTACGGAATCGACCCGCAGGTCACTTTAGTCTCAAGCTCGAACTACATGCATCCAGAATCTCTCCGTCCGGAAAAAAATACGGCTCCTGATTAGCCCGGGTCAAATCCGTGTCGCTCAAACAAACATTTGAATTTTCCCTACATCGACTACATAAGATCCGGAATCAGTCGATTCTGAAGTTTACCCAGAAGCAACCAGAGCATGCTATTGTTTCTCCGGACGCCCTGTCCGTTATTTTTCAGCATGAATGGGCGGAGCCTATCAAAAACGTATGCAGTTGTATGAAGCTAATAAAGCCAAGCTTGCAAAGTTAAGTTTGACTCATTTGTTACAGTCCTGAGTACACAATTTTTGTCAAAAATAAAAAAACATGTTATAATTCAAATCTTTATGAAGTTTATTAATTAATATTACAATAAATTGCTTATTAAAACAGAAAAAAATATCTGACACTCTATTTTTGGGCTTTAAATGAAATTGTTTGGAAAACTAAGATTGATATTCTTTTGATTCTTATTTCATAAAATATTGTTATGACCAAGTAAACTTGCTAATTTCATATTTAATAATAAATATTTGAATTTTATACCGACACAACGTGCGGTCACGTGCTAGCGCGTATCGTACGCGTAGCGGAACTGTATCTCTTTGTATGCTGACACTCTATTTTTGGACTTAAATTAAAATTGTTTGGAAAACTAAGACTGATATTCTTTTGATTCTTATTTCATAAAATATATATTGCTATAACCAAGTAAACTTGCTAATTTCATATTTCGAAATAAATATTTGAATTTTATACCGACACAACGTGCGGTCTCGTGCTAGCGCTTATCAAACGCGGAGCTGTGTCTCTTTGTATGCTTCAACAGTGTATTATGTCTTTATACATTGGTCGAAACGGCACATTTTGGCTAGGGTATGACATAGCCTTAACAGTCGTTAAGTTACCTATATACCTATATACCTACTCTTAGTACAGACTAAAATACAATAATACAACAGAATATTTATAATTTTTAACAGAATTCCAGACAATTTTTGCCAGACAAAACAGAAAAACTATTTTTTTTGTTAGGTTATGTATTATAGTGAACTATAATATGTCACCTGTGGTGTAGGTATTTGATGCCTATATTAATTTTTTTAGTCCTCTTTTTAGGGTTCCGTAGCCAGAGGGTGCCAACGGACCCCTATTACTTAGACTACGCTGTCTGTCTATCTATCCGTCAGACAGTCCGTTTGTGGCTTTATCTTTTAAATCGAAATAGGTAGAAGCCTGAATTTTTACACGTGTTATATCATAGATCACCTAACAAATAATTAAACGTTTAAAAGGTAAAAATTTAAGGGGGCCCCATACAAGAAATACATTTTCGTTGTTTTTTTCTTTATCGTAAAAAGAGTAATGCATACAAACTTCAATCTGGCAATAAAAACAGAGTGAACGTCAAAAAATAACAAAAAATAATAAAAAACCGGCCAAGTGCGAGGCGGCCACAAGCCATTACCATTTTAAATTACTAGTACAACTCCATCTAGCAATATTATTTAGAGAAAGAGTAGCACATTTCTTATTGGGGCTCTCCATACAAGGAACACATTTTAGTTTTTTACAAGGCATACATTTGCTCCATCCTAAAAACAGTAATATGCATGCAAACTTCAAACTTGCAGTGAAAAATAGTGTGCACTCTAAAGTTTAACAACAAGTAATAAAAACCGGCGAAGTGTGAAACGGACTCAAACCATTAACATTTTAATTTATGTTTTTGACACCACTAAGGTGGCAAACAAGCTTGCGGTCCGCCTGATAGTAAGCAGTCACCTCAGCCTATGGTATCTTGCAACAGCTGTAGTCCTTAGAGAAAACCTTGGCAGATATCTCATTCTACAACCTTAGCGTTCGCGGGACTAAGTTTCTCTGAACAATGTCAGTTTAGTGATAACACCAAAAAAAAATTGCGTAAGTGTTAGTAACTGTCTTTGTGTGGGTTGAGAATAGTGGTGTCTGCGTACACTATCGACATTGTGCATTATCGATATATTTTTGCTTATAGTTAGCGATGTGATTTGACGGTGAAAATATTTCTGCAAACATTGAAAATGTTAAGTGAAAGTTCCCAAGTAAACAAAATACTTAAGCAGTTATATTAAATTAATGCTTTACGATTTGAGGAGAATCCAAGAACTGAAATATTGACAATAGTGGATTGTATTGGAATTCATTTTGGTAAGCACCTGTCTTGAGTGTAATGCTTCAGATCTAACACTTGTCTAGGCAAAAATAGGCCAAGTGCATGTCGTATTAAGTTAGGGTTTTGTAGAATGAAAATTATTGCGAATTTCTATCACGGTTCTATTACCGTGATTTATATTTTTTTTAGTATTTGTAGTTATAGCGGCAATAGAAATTAATCTTCTGTGAAAATTTCAACTGTCTAACTATTACGGTTCATGAGATACAGTCTGGTGACAGATAGACGGACGGACGGACAGCGGAGTCTTCGTAATCGGGTTCCGCTAATTACCCTTTGGGTACGAAACCCTAAAAAGCAACACAATCCATCAAGCTATTTGGCGACATCCCGCAAAAAGTGACAAACATAAAAATGGTTTCTTTCGTCTTTTGAAAACCCCTTTTATTTTTTCCTATCTTTCTTTAATGTACATTTTTTTTAATTTTACTGTATTTTATTGAAGATAACATTAGACAGAGTCAAAATTTTTGAATAATGATAAGCCTATGAAACGATATTATTATCATTTATTACTTTACGGTAATAACAGGCAATCCGCATAACGCAGGTAACTATACCCATATGAAAATAGTTACTTTTAGTTGTGGCGTAACATATTTGTCAAAAATCAAAAACATATTATAAGTTAAAGAATAAAAACCGGCCAACTGCGTGTTGTACACGCATTAGTTACGGTTCCGTGGAATCGGAATTACTGCAAACATCTTAAAAACTCATGAACTGATTTGGTTTTAGCCAATTTTAATTGAATTAAAAAGACCTATTATCGTGTTTTTTTCCACATTTAAATAATCTGAAGTTTAAAAGTTAAAAGAAGAGCGTGAACGAAAATGTTCAACATTTAGAGCTTGTAATTTGCGAATTATATTAATAAACCTTAATTGCATTTTTGAAGCCCTATCTAACTTATAATCCTCAATTGCATTTTTTGAAGCCCTATCAAACGATACCCCAGAAGTCGGGGTGCGTGAAAAAGCTTTTTTCTCCATTTTTATGTTACAAGAAGGTATCCTGTAAAATTCTATTAGAACCGATGCAAATGCGGCGAAATTATAAAGCTATGACATACGGACGGACATGACGAATTTAAAAGGGTCCGCTTTTGCCATATGGCTACAAAACCCGTGCGCTCAAGTTATATTTGAAAGAAACATTAAATTTGAATTACTCTGGATGTTGAAAAATTATTACGGGAAAAAGTGTCGATATACTGATACTTATGACGTCATCGTTTTGTCAAGCCCTAGCGTCACCAAACATTTTACAATTTTACTTAAAATAACATTAATTAGACCCTTTCTATATGAAATAATTCCACGTTTTACAAAGAAAGGCAATATAATTACGTAAAAAAATTTTCTGAGCCAATTTTTAACAGAAATTCGACAAAATTCGGTTTGAAAAAATACATGGAAACTTAGTATTTACGTTTGAAACGTATGATTATCTTGTTTATTTCTTCCTATGACGTAACAATTAGCTAAACAACAAAACACCATGGCTGAGCACTCCTGTGTTATCAGGATTCTTGTGATAATTATATAAACACGTAATGTCACAAAACAAGCTGGTTGCTATGGGTTTCTACTCGAAAAATAATGGACATATTAGATATTGTTATCAGTCTATTTTTCTCTTGTGCAGCATTCATGTAATAAGTATATCTCTTTTCCTCGCTGTGTGGGTCTTTAGCGTTGCGAAAAAATCCTAGGTCTGTGCGTTCATCCGATTGTAATGAAATTTTTGTAAGTGGTCGAGTTATTATTATATGATAACAATAAATAAATTAGCAGCAGTTTATGTTGTCGGAGTGAATAAGTAGTGGGAGAAAGGACAGGATAGGGGTAGACAAAGGAAATAAGATGAGGGCTAAAGTGACACAACGTTCGCAGGTTCACCTAGTACTTCAACTGTTGCTACATAAAAACAATAAAAAATTGACATGTTTGACTTTGTTTGTGGTAGCTTACTTACTTATTTTTTATTACCTATTGTATTGGTACATATTGTATACTCCTTAGCTAATTATCAAAGTATTATATTACTACTTTAAATGGAACTTCTTCCCAGCTCTTTTTGGCAGAAATAAACATTGTTTACATTGTATGACGATTCAAAAGTGATCTAAGAGACCTACTTGAATAAAGTTTGATTTGAGTTTGAGTTTGAGTTCTAAATATTTCTAATCTTTTTTAGGGTTCCATTCATACGAATCGTAGGATCTGTGGCAGAAGTGTAACGTAAATAAATGGATTTTTAAATTTGGGGTAAATTAGGGGTAAAAAGTTTTGCAAACTCTACCTTGTTACAGTTCAAATAAAAGGGCTAGTAAGTTGTAAAATATTTTTTTACAATGACCATCCACCCTTACTTTAACCCAAAATAAAAAAAATACAGTAAGTAGTTCTGTATCAATATATTAGAGAAAAACAAAAACTAATAAGAAGTCTAAAGTCTTAAAACATGAGGCAAATCCCTTAATTTTGTGCGTAGAAACAAACTTATAAAGTAAACACATAACATATCAAATGAAAGGAATTGTTCTCAAATATATATTTTTATAACTTTCAAATAAATAGCTTATAATTCTTTAAGAAAATAGATGAAGATTGAACATCCCCCCTTATCTCCGAAACTACTGAGCCTAAAATTAAAAAAAAAATACAGAAAATAGTTCTTTATTAATAAACTACAGTATAACCTATAAAAAGTCTAGTGTCTAAAAAAATACGAAAATCCCTTAATAATAGGTATGGGCACAAACTTACAAAATCAACAGTTTTTGGGTTATTAAAAACCTTTAAGAATTCTATTAAATGCGGAGCCCTCGTTGCGCGATTATAGACCGCACTTAACTTTGAGTTACAATTTTGGTAATCTGCTGTGGGACATTTATATTTTGACAATCGAACAATTCAATTTGTCATAAGTTTTCATTTGATTCCTCACATAATTACAGTGTAGTAAACTTTTCTGACCTTGACCTTGGGTATTTAGGCGCTAGTGTCGCTGTAAGATTACACTATTTTAATATGGCACCTGTAGGTTAGATTTTTGACTACTGGATATGAAAAGTTTGTTTGCACTATACATTACAATACTTTTATCAGTTATTCAGTCGCCAAAAATAGAAGCTTATATGAAAACTCTGTCGTCAACTATTTTTAAAGTTAACCAGCTAGTGGTTTGATAAACATTGACGAGCCGGTTAATTTTAAAAATAGCCGACTGCAAATTTTCATACAATCTCTCATTTTGATGGCTGATTAACGTTAAAGTTAGTTGGTGCTACTTATCTTTTTTTTAACAAGTGTTGAAGGAAATCATTTGCGGCAGTAGACAAACGAATACCAATAAGTATTCTGTTTTATAAGTTTTTTTTGCGTAAATGCGGCAATAAATTTTGTTATATGCAAACTATTAATGTTATCCAAAAGAGACGCTAAAAATTATAAAATCACGAATATGGCATTTGAAAATGCTATATTAATTTAAATTTATTGCTTAGGCGTTTCAAGTAAATCACCATGATGGTGAGCTGGTAGCATAAGCTGTGAGGCTTCTTGATGACGCACGCCCACGACTTCGTCTGGGAGCCTGAGCAAGCTTTGTGTGAAAGTAATACGTGGAATCGCGGTGAATGTCACGAAAGATATTTACATACTAATTGACGCCTGTGACTCCATCAGCAAACCTTTTTTATTTAAAAGATGTTTGAGAGTAAAAGATTCGACCCTGAATTATTAACTTACCTAAATTGAATGTGTGTTTGATGTTATGAGTTTAAAACATATGGTTTCTTTTTTTTCTAAGTTGTTACAAAAATAATTACATTATTTTTGGACTAGATTAAGGCGTAATGCCGTTAATTATCGAGTTACTAAAAACTTAAATATGGTTAATTAGCGCGCAATTTAGTAATGACGTTAGGCGTTAGCACGCTAAGTTGTGGCTAATCCTGTTTTTAGTTTATTGTTACATAGTAGTTCACAATTAAAAAACATGTAGACGCAAGGAGTAATAATTTCAGTCAGGTAATTTAAATAAAATTAGATGACGCTCATGCAAAAGTTTTACAAATAATCGTGTAATCAAAAAACCAACAACACTCACTTTCTTGGATATCGATGACACCATCTATTATAGTTGAAGATAAAATACTTTTTTTTTTTTTATACCACTAAGGTGGCAAACAAGACTACGGTCCGCCTGATGGTAAGCGGTCACCGTACCTTATGGACGCCTGCAACACCAAGGGCATCACTCGCGCGTTGCTGACCCTTCAGAAATCTAATAACTTCTTTTTTGAAGAACCCCATACTGTAGTCCTTAGAGAAAACCTTGGCAGGGAGCTCATTCCACAACCTAGGCGTTCGCGGGAGGAAGTTTCTCTGAAACCGCACTGTTCGCAACCGTGTGAGAATGAATTCCCTGCCGATGGCGAGCGGTGCGATGGTAGTAAGCAGCCGTGGGCATCATTTCGAACAATTCCTCAGAATACAACCCATTGTACAAGCGGTAGAACACACACAGGGAGGCAAAGTCTCTCCTCAGACTTAGGGGCTCGATACCGCAAGTGAGTTTGGGATAGGCGACAATTCTCACAGCCCGTCGTTGAACCGAGTCAAAAGGGCCAAGCTGGTATCCGGGTGCACCCGCCCATAGATGGCAGCAGTACTCCATATGGGGCCGGACTTGCGACTTGTAAAGCAGCAACCTTTGCCCCGACGTGAAGTACTGCTTCGCGCTGTTGAGTACACCAAGTTATTTGGACGCCAGCTTTACCTACTAGTTAACCACAACCAGTTAACAAAAAATATGATGAATGTAACCTTAGCTACCAGTTATACAAATCATCTAGTTAGTTAAATCGAACATATTAAGCAATATTAGGTAGGTACAGTCCTATCACAACCGCTGTACCTGGCGAACAATAATTTTTACTCTTTTACAAACGATAGATCATCTAATCGGTTACATCGAACTTATTTACAACTAGCCTTTGCCAGCGGCTCTACCCGCCCTAAATTTCGTAATCAGCGTGGGATTCTGACAGCAACTCCTTGATTATACTAAAGAAGTTTGCTATAGCAAACTATAGTTCGTTTAAGCTCAGTTATAGTTAGTTCCGCGAGAACTTTTGAAGTTTTCGGGATAAAAACTATCCTATGTTCTTTCCCGAGACACAAACTATCTCCATACCAAATTTCATCTAAATCGGTGCAGCGGTTTAAGCGTGAAGAGGTAACAGACAGATAGACAGATTTACTTTCGCATTTATAATACTAGACTTTGCCCGCGGCTCCGCCCGCCCTAAATTTGATTAACGGCGTAGGATTCGAAAGAAGTTTGTTATAGCAAGATATAGCTGCAGCTATGGTTCGCTCGTGGAATTAGGTTGTAGTTACTCCCGCGGGAACTTTTGTATTTCCAGGGATAAAAAGTAGCCTTTGTCCTTTTCCGTATCTTTAACTATATCTGTGTGCAAAATTTCAGCTTATTTAAAAGCTTCCAGTGCAGCAGGATTTAGTAACAAACGTTACAGCTATTCCCGCGGGAACCTTTGAATTTTCCGGAATGAAAAATAGCCTATGTCCTTCGCCGGGCCTCAGACAAATTTCATCTAAATCAGTTGAGCGGTTCCCGATCCATCCAGTGGTTGAAGCGTGACAAACAACCAAACATCCAAACTTTCGCATTTACAATATTAATGGGATAGCTGGTAATTAATGAATTTTGCTAGCGGTCGTTCTGCCCTAAATTTGGTTATCGGCGACTGTGAATTACACTACTGAAGTTTGCTATATAAAGCTGTAGCTTTAGCTATAGTTCGTTTAAGCTCTATATATATAGTTATTCCTGCGGGAATTTCGGGATAAAATAGCCTATATGCTATTCCAGGACCTAACCTACATGTATGCCAAGTTTCATCCCGATCCGTCCAGTGTTTGCAGCGTGAAGAAGTAACAAACATACACACTCACACAGTCACACACTCACAAACTTTTGCCTTTATAATATTATATAATAATATAATATTTATAATATAATAGGAAATAGGATATTAGGTAGGTACAGACCTACCGCAATCGCTGTACCGGGTAAGCAATATTTTTTACTCTTTTACAAATGACAGCTCATCTAATTAGTTACACCGAACATATTTACAATATTGATAGGTACAGTCCTACCGCGACCGCTGTACCGGGCGAGCAATATTTTTATTTAGGTATATATAGGTAATAAATGTATAATACAATATTGTAACCAATTTTGTACAGAACTTAACTCCGTGGTTCCATGGTACAGCAACGGTCTCGGTAATATTGTAAATCTATCATAAATGTAATTCATTTGGTGATATGTTACCGCATTTTTTACAGAAAATTTTCTCGATACCATTCATTTAATCAGTTTAAGACACCGATTTGTCATTACAAAATCCGATATTTGTCATTTTTCCTTCTCAGATATAGTTCTCACAATAACGATCAAACAATCTTAGTTTATTTAGTAACATGATATTCGTCTACATGAATAGGTATTCAGACAGCAAAGAATTTCACTCATAACTGTTATGTAAACGATTCTAGTCAATAGAATGTCTTCAGGCATGTTTTCGGTTACCGCATACAGCTTTAGAAGTTGCTACGAAAAACTAGTAAACTGCTCTTTCTTTGCTTAAACCTAATATTTTATATTTTATATCTGTTCTTTTGTTTGGTCATTCTCTATATAGTATTTCATTGGGGTGTATAATCTGGGGATTAACAAAAGTGGCGTTTTGTTGACCGACAAAATGTACATAATTCGGTAATCCTACCAAAGAGAAAGGACCAAGATTTTTACTGTGTCATACAGAATTTATGACTTTTAAACTTGGCAGGATTGAACGCATTGAAGCAGTCAACAAAACGCACCTAAAATAAGCCATTTTGACATGAGGTGTCTGATCTTTGTAACTCGCAAGCGAAAGTATATCGTCTGAGTAATACTTTAGATTTCGGTTGAGATAAATGGCCAAGCCATTTAAAACTTTAAACTGCTCTAAAAATATCCTAAGCACTAAAAGGCTCTAGAGTCTAAAAAGCCCAATCCTTACAAAATTTTCAGGCTGCCCTAAAAATTTTCTAATCCCTAAGAGGCTCTAAAGTGTAGAAAGTCCAACTGTTACAAAACTTTTAAACTGTACTAAAAATGACCTAAATACTTAAAGGCTCTAGAGTCTAAAATTCCAACTCTTACAAAATTTTCAGACTGCTCTAAAGATTTCCTAATCCCTAAAAGGCTGTAGAGTCTAAACACAGGAGGTTTACCCTACCTTTTGTTAAATAAGTTTACAAAATATTAGATTAAATATTAGTTGTAGCAAAATTGCTAAGTGTAATTACGTAACAACCAACCAAGCTGAATTTTAGCACACAGATTGATGAGGAAACTGAGAACAGCATAGGCTCTTTTTATCCCAGAAAAGGTCTCGCTTAAAAAACTTTACTACTTTACTCATATTTTACGTGGGCTAACTATACCTAAAGCAAAATTACTATAATAAACCTAAATTTGTCGTAGAAATTGCACGCCGATGACCGAATTAAGCACATGCGAAGCTGTTGGCAAAAGCTAGTAGTTTTTATATGAGCTGTCTTAGCTCATACCTGTTCTTTTATTACTACAAAAGCTAGTATATTTTATAGTAATAAAAGAACAGGTATGAGCTAAGACAGCAAGTCATCTGACATTTCAAAATAATGAGTTTTTTTTAATTCCACTTGATTATTTATATTTCAACTCTAATATTAAAACAATAAATCTTCGTATAAATCCAATAAAATTTAATTATTATCAAACAAAATAGAATTTTATTACATTACTTAACACAATAATACATTTGTTGACAAGTGACATAATCCAATCAATTGCGAGTCGGCTAAATGAAAAGAAACAAAAAAAATCCAAAAAATCTTGATTTTTTATCAAATGTCGGTGATATTTAAATCAAAGTCATTTCTACTGCTGAACCGACGGCGCAAGTTCAAACAAAGAAGTACCCGCGGGAGTAAATATATATTCGAATTCCACTTTAACGAACTATAGCTGCATCTATAGCTTGCTGTAACAAACTTGTTTAGTATAATCAAGGAGTAGCTATGATAATACCACGCCTATAACTAAATTTAGGGTAGACGGAGCCGCTGGAAAAAGCTAGTATCCTTCAAAATAATAGCGTCAATTTTCATAACAAACAGACGTGTATGTTATCTGAGCATATTTCATTTATTACATACAGCAAGTAGTACTAAAACTAATTGCCCGGTTTAGTTTACGATCTCGTTACATACTCAAGCGGCTTATGGGTTTTCACTTTCTGCTGAGTGGGTTTTGGGAAGAATAGCTTTAGTTTTTTGCTATTTTACAAATGCAATTATATAAAAACACTTCTTCCCTGTTTCAAAATGATCCAAATATAGACACCGGCACAATTAGCGGAACACAAAAAAAGGATTTGAACGAATGGCAGCAGGTTCTCTTTACTGATGAGTGCAGAGTTCTTTTAAAACAGATCGATGGGAGACAGCGAATATGGAGACGCAAAGGAGAACGCTACATACAGTCTAATTTTGAACACACAGTGGCTTATGGTAGCGGCTCTATTATGGTTTGGGGAGGGATATGTTTGGGAGTTCGCACGGAGTTAGTGATAGTCACAGGAGGGACCATGACAGCAGATCGATACATCAGAGACATTTTAGAAGAACATGTTGTACCATTTGCCCCATTTATTGGTGACGACTTTATTCTAATGCAAGCTAATGCTCGTGCTCATAGTGCACAATCGTTACAGGCATATCTGAGCCACGTAGGTATACCGGTGATGCAGTGGCCAGCAAATTCCCCCGATATGAATCCGATAGAGCATGTCTGGGACTTGCTAAAAAAAAGGGTTAAATCCAGAATGCCACCCCCCAACAATCTGAATGATTTCGTCAAATATATGCGTTATTATCTCATAGTCTCACTTTTTTCTGTTCCGCTAATTGTGCCGGTGTGTATATAAAGTGATAACTGCATCGAAATATTGATAAAGGGCAAACATGGCAAAAACATTCACCCGTACAGCCAAAATATTTACATTCATTAAGAAATACTACATAAAAAATGCTGTGATCCAATATACCAATTGACAAATACTTTCTAAAAAATGAAAGTATAATTTTCAGCTGTAGTAAGAGTTAAAAAACTGAAATCGATTACGTTAAATAACACCCACGCCTTATTTTCAGTGCGTGGCAATAGATGGCAAACAAATATCTTGTAAACGTTTATGCAAGGAATTGTTTTTATTTTCAATTGTTATCAAAATTTCCACGTCAAATGAATAACAAAGAATGGAATATGCTTCTCCAAATGTTACGGATACAGGTTTTATAGCAAGTCATATTCTGCTTAGCGTAAAGTCCCGGTATGTTTTGACGTGACAACGTCTTATAAATTGGTTTGCCGGGTGACACTTCAAGAAACTGCGTTACGCTCCGCTCACGTTATGCGCTCACAATGAGAGCGAGTGAGAGGCACGCGCCCGCCTAAGAGCGAGAGAGACAGACATAAAATCATTGTCACGTAAAACTTTCGCCCGTATACCGACTTTACAGGCAACCAGTTTTTTTTTTTATGAAAAATAAAGCGACGCGCGACAGGAATCTAGCAATGTGCTTAAAGCATTATTCTTGTCGAATGTATTATAGGTTTTTCCTCAGTCATAGATAAAATCTTATATGCACCTGCACAAAATTGTCATTTTAATACTCGTTCTATGCGCAAAAAGGACTCTCTTATTTCAAAATACATTGATTTCGTTTCAGTCTCATAAATACCTATTTTACATGCTAATCGGTGACTTAAAGTAGATACTTTTCCGAGTAGGAGTGGTAAAAAAAGATATAATACGCAATGGTTTTTTTTTTTTTTCAAGATTTTTAAACAAACGGCAAAAAACGGAATCCTTATAAATTCGTCATGTCAATCCGTCCGTCCATCCATATTTCCATCCGTTCGTCCGCCCATATTTCCATCCGTTCGTACGTCCGTGCATCTCTCCGTCCGTCCATATATCATAGCCTTATTATTCCGCCGTCTTTATGTAGATTTTAATTAAATTTTGTAGAAATGTGTGTTGCCTGAACCGCTATACAGATATGATACTAAAATTGAGAAATAATTTGTAGTCATAGCTCGTCATACTTTGAACCAAGGGATAAATTTTGCGCATCTCCAGGAAACCATTAGATGGGACTTTGAAAATGCATTTGAGTTTCAGCAAATTTTATTTCTTAAATTTGGTTTGGCTTCCAAAGTGTGTTTTAAAAATGTGTGCCGCCTCCCTCTAACTTTAAAATGGCGTCATCCAAAAATATTAAAAACATCACGATTTTGCGTAGTTATAAAACCCTTTGCTTTATAAATACAACCGATGAAAAAAATCCGCAATAATTCTCATTCAAAGGAAACCTATCTTAATGCGTCTAAAAAACTTGGTCGGTTTTTTTTTACTAGGCAGTTAGTTGGTAGTTAGAAATTATGCGTTTATCAATTTTAAGAATAAAAGTATAATAGACGATACTCTAAAATACGCTGCATTTTTAGTGATTAAAAAAATTTAAGCCTATAGATATATATATATCGAATTTTACACAATCTCAAGCGCTAAAATAAGCTTTACAGCGCAATGTGTGTTGGACAGAAGCAATGCCATCAACGTCAGTAGGTCAGCGATTTACCAATACGCGATCTTTCTAAATATTATCAAGGTTCTTATAACTCATCGCTTTTTATATGTAAACTTGTAGATCCTTTCCCATACATTTAAAAGGTCAAACGATAATAAAAAATGTGTTGGTTTTATGTTTTACACACGATTTTTTGTCATTTAACGCTTTATTTCTGTTACGATATTTTATTAGATAGGTACTTAAAGCATTGAGTACAGTCATACTAATATTATAAATGCGAAATTGTGTTTGTTTGTTAGTCCTTCTTTGAAAAGGAGCAACGGATTTACGTGTGTTTTTTTAGAGAGAGAGAGAGATTGTTGACCCTAAAGTGACATTGGCTTTTTATCCCGATCCAGAATTCCCGCAGGAATCGAAGTGGTAGAAACCTCGGATCATAGCTAGTGCTGAATAATTTTTGCTTTTAAGGTATATTATAATGGGCATTGATGGTGTTAAAAAGACTTTACGACACTGAACTAACTATGTAGATATGTTGGTGTATCCTTTGTTCAAAATCGAGATAAGACCTCGTATACAATAATTAGCCTCATTGCAATTATATTTGATAAACCTATTAAAATTTTCGAAAACAACCTTCTTATATATTTTCAGACAACCAAGGTTAAGTAAGCTTAAATTTACCGTAGCTTATGGCCACTTGTAATAATACTATTGCCGGTTCAGAATCACAAACGCGACGCATCTAGTCGACATACTAGAGCGGTCATAAAGCGCAAATGGAATTCCGACGAACATGCTGCAGTTCCGGACAAGCAAGCCTACAACTGATATCAGTTTCAATCGTAAAATCCTACGGTAATTGAGAAACCCACTAATTTGGTACTCTTGAACGTCGTTGTAGCACTCAATCGAGCACGAAATTTGGTGGCCAATTTCGGAACTAAAATCCTTCACAAACATTAAGAATCGGTACTCTTAACGCCATCTATTCGAGATTGAAATTAGGTACGATGATCTGTGAAAAGAAATGTCAATATTCTTAATCAACAAAACAAAACTATCGCTACGAAGATTTAACTTTCACTTTAATTATTATTAGTTTCAGTATTATTTTTATATTTTGTGATTTGTGATTCCGAAATGTCTGCAATCCTAATTTCAATTCAATCGCAATTAGGTTTAGGAGTACCGATAGAGATCGAGTTTAACCTTGCCACGAAAGTAGATTGACTGGACTGGACTGGATTAGGATTTAAATTGATATCAGTTGTAAAGGTCTATGAGACATTACTCGCGTGTTGCTAACCCTTTAAAAAACTCGTCATATTGGTCAATTTGTCTGTATTTCACTGTCATATAATTTACAAGCGTATGTGTTGAGTAAACCGCTATTCACATAGTTTTTATTTCGTGTACCCCAACTTCAAGATTTTGGATAAAAATTAGTGCAAATTTTTTTCAGATATTCGCAATAATTCTTATTACACAAAACCCTGAGTTGATGAATTTAGAATTTTCGATGTCATTAGCTAGACAGGCATTTAACTAAAAATAGTTTTCTCGCTGCGTCTGTCAGTCGTTTTGTGCACGATTTTCTTTTTGTTTCCGTCATTAATGAACGGATTTTATGTAGGAATTAGTAGAGTTGATGTAGGAATTAGCGTAGCCAGGTGTACCAATTTGCGCGGGACGTCCCGATTTCCAGGAGTCTATGGACACGATTGATTGATTGTCTCTCGATCAGCACTACTATCCCGATTTTGGATTATTCAGAAACTAAATTATAAACTGGCCCTATCTCGCAAATAAAGTTTTGTTAATAAAACAATGGACGTTACGTCATGCCACTATTACTCAATAGCCAAAAGTTGTTCTTTTTTAGGGTTCCGTACCCAAAGGGTAATTAGCGGAACCCTATTACTAAGACTTCACTGTCCGTCCGTCCGTCCGTCCGTCTGTCACCAAGCTGTATCTCATGAACCGTGATAGTAAAACAATTGAAATTTTCACAGAAGATGTATTTCTGTTGCCGCTATAACAACAAATACTAAAAAACAGAACAGACAGAATTTTTTTGCTCGATTTTGCTCGATATTGATAACGGCATCAGGTAGACGCTTCAAATAATCACAGAATATTTATTTATTTAGTCACTATAATAATTACAAATAATTGAATTAAAATAAAACAAATATTTAAGGGGGACTTCCATACAAAAAAACGTGATTTTTTAGATAATGGTAGATAGTCCGACTTGCACTTGGCCAATTTTTAATTTGACTTGAATTTGAGTACATATTATCACTTAAAAAAGTACTTACCGTATGTTGTACATCTATCTACAATCTCCAAACTAATATTCCTGTACCAAAAGGCAGGTCACTCCTTACTACTTTGCCATATCAAGGAATAGTTCACCGTGGTAGCACCCGCAGAAAAATATAATCCTGCGGGAATCCCTTATCGGGAAACAAAGTTTTTGTTTTCCGCGTCCCTGCAACTATCCCTTTGCTTAAAATCAGGTCAATCCGTTGTACTTTTGCGACTTGAATGTATAGCTTCCCGTGGAGCAACCAATTTCCATGGAAACTTTGGATCGGGATATATTTTATTTGACACTTCTGCGTTCCTTCATCTACACTTGTACTAAAAATTAGGTAACCTCGTTGCTCTGTTGCTACGTGAAAAAAAGTGCCCTATGGAATAACTCGCAAAAAATATGTATTACCGTGGGAATTTTCGATCGGGATAATAGTTCTCATCCTATATATACGTCTTTTTTCGTTCCTCTAACTTTGATTGTTAATCAATAACAAACAAACAGACTTTATCATTTGTATATTAGATTAGTTAGTAAACAGTTATCAAAACATTATGGACCTCTGACTTTAATTTAATTAATTAAATATCAAAAATAAAAAAAATCATTCCAATCAAAACCTATTTTTTGTTACAGTGTAAATTAAAATTAAATTTAAGTAATTTTATACACTATAATTATCAATAGCGAATGTCTCTTAAACTGTGGTAAATACAAAAAGATATTTATATTTAAATTAAAGATATTTTTTTTTATTTCTCCAATGGTTATTACCAGAAACATCTCCTTAGGCGTGAAAATAAGTCACTACACAGGTATCACATCACTCCACTTATTTGTAAAGAAATAATCCGAATAACCTTTCTGGTACCTATACGTTTTTAATAATAACTAAACTACATAGGTACTGCCAATTTATTGTCTATACCCTGCAATTATTTTTACCAATCAGAAATAGAAATAATAGTTAATAGAATTGATGTTTTGTTTTAGTTGTTTTTGTAAGTGGCCCAGATCTCGAAACCAAAACCCCGATTGTTTTTATGTCCGTCCCTAAATTTGGCTCATTGCACCTGGCAGGCAACACCCAAGTGAAGGCTATCGTAAGTTTATTTTTTTTTTATTTTTTTTTTTTTTTTTTTATACCACTAAGGTGGCAAACAAGCTTACGGCCCGCCTGATGGTAAGCGGTCACCGTAGCCTATGGATATTGTGGTTATCATAAGACATAATTCTCAAGCTACGTTCGCTTGCTTAAGTTCTTCTGTTAAACCGTTAGTTCTACTTAGCTGTCGTAGACAGCAGCCATTAAACTATGCAAGTGGCTTAAAGTAGCTTAAAAATATTAACAGGCAGGTTTGCTATATTAATCTGACAAAGCACAATTAGATATTAGGACCGGTTTCAACTCTTAGTTGTTAAGGTCAAATGGCGGACTTTAAAACGCACCTGCTCATAGCTATTGCTGTCACGCCTGCCACGGACCTGACGGTGGAGCAAGCACAGCAGCTCGAACTCTCCATCGAAGAGAGGATTATTGAAGCAGCGCTTGCTTCACCAACAGACAACGAGCCACCATTCGCACCCGCATTTAGAGGGAAACCTATCATAGCAGAAGGCGTACTCAAAATGTGGTGTGAGAATGATGAGTCGCTAACTTGGCTCAAAAACACTGTAGCCACCCTACAGTCACCAATCTCGGACAGCAAACTGACCGTCATCCGACAGTCAGATATAGCGAAGCGAGTCCGCGCATCGCTGTGGCTTCCGAAATCAATTGGTGTCGACCTAACGAGGACCCATCGCCTGCTGACCGCGCAGAACCCATGGTACAACGTAAAATCATGGCAGTTGTACGGCGCGACCATGCAGGAGAAGGGTATCTTCCTGACCCTGGGCATTCCAGAATCCGAGGTGGCGAAGATTCTGGGAAGGGATAGACGAGTCGCCTTCATCTCCGGCAGTGTGTACATCAAATTCAGCACTGTCGGGGGTGGAGATGATTCGGCGGACACAGAATCCCCAGTTGAACCCAACACAAACGGAGCTAAGGCTACTGGCACACTACCACCTAGCAACCCAACTACCTCAGCCTTAGCTTCCACAGAACACGCACCTATGGACACACACGTAGCTCCCACACCGAACACAGGTGCCTACGACCATACGTCGTCTGATGGGGAGTCGTTGTATAGTAAAATTCTCGGGTCCCTATCAGATTAGCGTGATCCAAACAAACCTCCAGCACAAGCAAATTGCAGCGGCTACCCTGCGCAGACTGCTGGAAGTTGACAAGAAGACCATAGCCCTAATCCAGGAGCCGTGGATTAGAGGAAATAACATATGCGGTCTTAACAACATCGGGGGTAAGTTACTACACAAAATCTCGGCTAATCAACCGAGAACATGCATATACATACCCAGATCAATACTAGCCTTGCTACTAACCAATTTCTGTTCCAGAGACCTTACAGCTGTAAGGCTTGACACAGGAACAAACAAACAAACGCTAGTGCTAGCCTCAGTCTACATGCCCGGGGATGAGGTGATACCGTCTAAGGAGCTGACTGAACTAGTGCAACACTGCGAAGATCATGGCTGGGACATTATAATATCAGCTGACTCAAATGCCCACCACCCTCTTTGGGGGAGCCTAACACCGAACCAACGAGGTGAGTCTCTAACAGAGTATATATTCTCAACTAACCTTTCTATAATTAACAACGGCTCGGAGCCCACTTTTGTTAATTCCAGATATCAGACAATAGTAGATGTAACTCTCGCATCCGATGGGGCAACGGATCTTGTGTCAAACTGGCACGTCTCCGCTGAACCATCCTTTGCAGACCACAGAAGAATCTGCTATACCATACAAGTGCATGAGAGGGACGAGCAACCAAAACGTAACCCTCGTAAGACGGACGTTGCAAGGTACACGACCCTTCTTCAAAATGAGGTAGACACAATCACCTTTAAAGACATGACCAACATCACTGACAACATAGAACATAATATAAACACACTAACCACGTGTATCCAACACAGCTACCAGCAAGCCTGCACCCCTACAACACCAATCATAGGGGGAAAGTCTCACTGGTGGGGGCCAGAACTAGAGAGACTCAAACTCAATCTGAAAAGACTCTTTAATCGAGCCAAAAACACAAGAACTGAAATAGACTGGGAACGATATAAACAAGCCCAGTATCACTACAAGAAACGCATAAGATATCGCAAAGGTGAATCCTGGCGGCGGTTCTGCGACAACATCAATTCCACCAATGAAGCAGCTAGAGTGAAAAAAATTTTATCACAAGATAATAACAGAACTCTGGGCTCAATAAAAAAACTAGATGGTACATATGCGACCTCCGATAGTGAGATAAGCGAGGTGCTTATCGAAACACACTTTCCAGGATGTGTAGTCACTAACAACCCAAACTGGGAAAATGTGGAACACAGAGAACCAACCCCTACAGACTGGAATATAGCCAAATCCATAGTCACTGCAGACCGAGTTGTGTGGGCAATCGAAAGCTTCCAACCCTTCAAATCTGCTGGCCTGGACAACATATTTCCAGCACTCCTGAAATGGGGACAAACAACACTTGTGCCACATCTAGTTGATATATTTAGAGCTTCTATAGCTCACAACTATATACCTCGCCAGTGGAGAGAAGTCAAGGTCATATTTTTACCAAAACCAGGTAAATCTGACTACACACAAGCGAAATCTTACAGGCCAATTAGTCTGACCTCCTTCATGCTGAAGACTCTGGAGAGGCTAACAGACAGATATCTAAGGGAGGGTGCACTAACGCGCATGCCAATGCACCGCCAACAACATGCTTATAGAAAGGGTAGATCGACAGAATCAGCCTTACACGCTGTCGTAGGAACTATAGAAGCAGCCCTCTCTGATAAGCTGATGACACTAGGCGCTTTCATTGACATCGAAGGAGCGTTCGACAAAACGAAATTCAATAGCATCAGCCGCTCTCTTAGTAGATTTGGAGTCGAACAAACCATCAGTGGGTGGATTGATCAACTCCTGAAGCTAAGAGCAGTGCAATTTACAGTTAACACCACCACGAGAGGCATTGTAGCCAAAGGCTGCCCACAAGGAGGAGTACTCTCTCCTTTACTATGGAACATCGTGGTGGATGATCTGCTGAAACGTCTTAACGATAGATGCTACTACACAGTAGGTTACGCGGATGACATTACCATTCTGATTAAAGGCAACTCAGAAAATATTATCTGTACCCGCATGCAACTAGCCCTCAGAATCTTGGAAGAGTGGTGTCACCACCATGAACTGACGGTAAACCCCAACAAAACAGAATTAGTCCTTTTCACAAATAAAAGGAAAATTCAAATAACTACCATGCCAAAGCTATTTGACATTGAGCTTACCCTTTCAAGTGAAGTCAAATACCTTGGGGTAATTTTAGACAACAAACTAAATTGGAGTAAGCATCTAAGCACAAAAATAACCAGGGCATGTACAACCTTCTGGCAATGCAGAAGACTAATAGGCAAGAAATGGGGCCTTAAGCCATCCATAACCCTATGGCTCTATACAGCCATAATACGACCCATGATAACATATGGTGCAGTAGTTTGGTGGCCTCGAACTCAGTTAAGCACGGTAAAAAACAAACTACAAAGCCTGCAGCGTCTTGCCTGCCTAGCAACCACAGGCAGTATGAAAACGACTCCCACAACAGCATTAGAAGTCATCCTCAACCTCAGACCCCTTCATCTTGTTATACAACAAGAAGCTGCCGCTGCAGCCATACGACTTGAGAAAGTAGGGCTCTGGAAACGGGACGGCAGAATCACTCATGCACGGCTCAAGGAGGCGGTGGGAAACGAGCTTCCGATGATAGAGGCGACATGTGATATCATCCCAAAAACCTTTGTCTTTGACAAAAAATACCGTATCCAGCTTCATGAGGAAGAAAAAGATAGCTCCGGCATCCATGAAGTCAGGATCTACACCGATGGCTCCAAAACGGAATCAGGAACGGGCGCAGGAGTATTCTCCCATGACCTGAACATCAACATGTCAACGAGCTTGGGTGCACTCAACACCATCTTCCAAGCAGAATGTGTTGGGATTACCCGAGCTGCAACAGCGGTCTTGTCTAAAGGCATAAGTAATGCATCGATACGCATCATCTCCGACAGTGCCGCTGTGCTACAAGCTCTCAACAACAACCGCATCAACAGTGGACTAATCCTGGAGTGTCACTGTGAACTGCAAAAAATTGCATTGAAGAACCGGGTTACTCTTCAATGGATACGTGGTCATAGTGGGTCTCTAGGCAATGATGCGGCAGATGAATTGGCAAAGAGAGGATCGGGCACTAAAATAATGGGACCTGAACCAATTGTACCGATACCATTTATCCAACTCAAAACATGGTTACGTGACAGAACCTTACAACAACACAACAAACAGTGGGCAGAACAGACAGATTGCAAACAAACCAAGAATGTTCTTACATCCGTGGACGCTAATCTGTCGCACAAACTGTTAAAACTCAGCAGGAAAAACCTACGCTACATAGTTGGCATAATAACAGGTCACTGCCCTCTAAACAGGCACTTTTTCAATATCGGCGTAACTGACAGTCCTCTATGCAGGGGCTGTATGGAAGCCGAGGAGACACCGTCTCACGTGGTTCTTCATTGCAAAAGCGTGAGCGACCAACGGACAAAGCTCCTTAAGAATCCACAAACCATGAGAGAGGCACTGAATAACATCAGATGCCTCCTTAACTTTTGGACGGAGCTGGGATGGTATGGGTAACCAATGACAGGTATTGGTTACCTACGTACAATGGCCCTATTATGAGGCTAAGTGCGGAAAACATAAGTCCAACTAACTAACTAACTATGGCGGACTTTTGTCAATTTATTGGAATAGGGAACCGGTCCCGATAAAACTATCGACTATTATTAGTTTGTTAGTACAACTATTATAAGTTTAACATCGTAAGAGATTAGATAGGTATGCATCATCATGGTTGTCCAGTCCAACCTATTAGTGGACAAATTTTAAACAATAATAAAAAAAAATGTGTTTTAGGAATAATTAATTAAGTCCTCAGTGACTCAACGGGTAATTACTTGCTTGCTGAACTGAGAGGTGTGATTTCGATTCCCGCACAAGACAAACATTGATGTGATGAACATTTGTGTTTGTAAAATATGTATCTATTTACAAATATGCATATATTATATATCAGACATATTATATACATATAATACATATATAATACATACTATACCTAGAAAATAATCAGTCTCAAACATAAATGTTCATCACACAAAGAATTGTTCTGAATCAAACCCACGCCCCTCAGATAGGCAGGAATTTTAATAATATTGTATCGTTAGTGATTGTGTTCTGGTACCATAATACGTGAACTTTATGGTAAGTTTCGACCTTGACATGATGCTGCAGGGAAAGTGAACTGACCGGTTATTGCCCAACAACTGCGTGTCGAGATGCTGCGGCCACAGAGTAGTAAAGTCCAGTGTGTATGATCACCCGAAAATATTGTAACCTTTGTACTATCCTTGATTTTATAAAAATCTAGTAAAAATGTACCTGGGAAGTATTTGGTTATAGGCTACTTATAATCCCAAAATACATTATTTATAATAACCGGTTTTTATAAGTACTTATCAAACAGATATAAATTGTTCACGGAATAAAAATGTTCAACTTACAACATAAGTTCATAGGTACTTATAACTATTATTACAAATAACATTTTCTTTGCCAACCAATAACAATAATTCTTTTTTTTTTCACTTGCTAACAAACAAAGTTTTTACATGTAAGTTATGATTTTAAAATATCTACATAAAAGGAAGATTATTGAAAAAAGCGTTCAGGAAGGACAAACACATTTTTCCCAGTTAAAGTAACGAAGTTATAATTTCCTGAAACGCACAGAAGTAGGCTTTAATTTGTACAATACTTTTTACCGAAAAACAGGAGTTTATTCATGTAACAGTTTTTCCAATTTTGTCGGCGATCTTCATAATTTTGGAACTAATTTTTATATACACAGATATAATTTTCATTAAATACAAGTATACCTCCAATATAGACTCGGATAAATATGTGAGGAACTAATCATGAAAACCAAAAAAAATACAATTCAATACGACATTCAAATTTTTCTTTATTTGATAATGTTATGTATTTTTTTTATTTGCTACAGTTGTAATAATAAAAAGTTAGTATTAAAGAAAGAATGTACCTAATACATACCTTAAATATAATAAATAACCCCTAAAGTAGATTGAAAATATTTGATCTTATAGTCTACTTTAAAAAAATATTTCCACGCACGTAAACTTTTTCAAATTTAACTTATATTTTTGGTGTGTCTACTCTTATTTTTAATAGACTGTGTCGTACAGACTGTCGTCGCACTCTCTCATCTGTTCAGACAACTTTGTTACAGACAATTGGGTAAAACGTTATAGTGACAGTTATTCAATTAGGTATAACAGTTATACAATTCCATAAAAAGGCAACTTCTAGAATGTCGATATTCTTACTTCTTCTTAACGGGTGGGGCCGCATTTAATAGTAAGTTTTTAATAATGAACTAACCAAGGTCATTTTATTAAATTTTATTACGTATCAATTTTTATTACATATATAAAAATCTTCACAATGTTTTTTACTAAACTGATTGATTATGAATTTTATATAATTTAAAATTTATTTAGAATTAATATTAGTCAAGGTCATACCGCACATCATAAATCTGCCCGTTTATGGTTCCCAATATTCATAATCTCTTTATTCTACAAGTTTCTACCAGTTTTAATATGCTCAGAGTTTCTTTACAAAGAAATCCGTTTTAGAAAAACGAGTTATAACTAACGTTTACTACCAAATATTAATTCATATTAAAAAAAACTTCTTATTCACAGTATATAGGTATATGTTAATAGTAATGGTTTTGTTCCACAGAAGGTTGTAACCAGTGGCTAAATACAATTCCACATGATAATGTGGGAGGCAGTCTCTTCTCACCAACCATTTTAGTCCCGCGTAACAGGGGGTAACCTGATCGTTACAACACTGTTTCTGATGGAATGTATCTGTACTAAGGTGGCTTTTATATATTTTGTCCCATAGATTACCAGCTTTAAAGTAATTAGCCGTAAAATAGAAGACCAGGGCTCTTGACAAACTATAAGAAGTATTTCTAAGTGTTCTAAGAACACTTTTTAATACAAATAAATACCTAAACCTACATATTATTTGTCTCAAACATAATTCGATATGCGACCATATCTTGCACAAACTTCTTTGGGATAGATCGTACTTGAATACAGTATCAAAGAGCGACCTGCAATATTTTATCCGCCCGTTCGAGAGCTCGAGCGGTCAAATACGAAATTTGAAAATTGAACAAACTTTTTTAAACCCTCAACTGAAGATACTCATCAAGTTTAATTTAAATTTTGGATTGGCACAACAAAAAGAATACGTCATTAAGTTAATGTAAGAAAGAACAACAAAGAAACGACGCGGCGAATTGGCGGCAAAATTACCGAAATTATTTTTATTATGTCAACACAGTTGGCAACATAATTAGTTTTTTTACCCGCATGTTTGAAAAAAGCACTTACAAGCCTTGGTCACAAGTGAGTATAACCGGACACTGTGATGCGTGCCTCGGCTATGCCTCGTTCCGCATACTCACCTATTGCTAGTTTCTGACGAACTATAAGTAGTACTTTGGGATTGGGGAGGGTTTCTAAAAACTTTGGAATAAAAATACCTAAGCTTAACAACTATTAAACAAAACAACCTCGGTACTCTTTAAGCGTTGGCAAGTTGCTTACATTTTCATACCAATTTCATCAAGAGAAATAAATGAAATTTCAGTTGGTCAGTTCGTCTGACTAAATATCGATTTTAAAAAAAAAATCAAAAAGCCTAAGAAATGTTTTAAATTTCAATAATTCAGAAGTATTTATGCAGTAACTGAATTAGGTGCCTTTCCCCAATTTAAAACGTGGCTCTATTTACTGTACTCTATCTGACCACTTGACTGTTAGTGCTTAGCCTCTGACTTCCCTTAAAGATTACTATCATAATAATATGACAGATGAAAAACATGAAAAAACGACGCCAAAGTGCAACGTAAGGGGTTCAGAAACATGAACTAAATCTGGTTTTGATGTCACTTACACCCCGTATACTCAATGTAAATATTCAGAAAAAAAAATCGGTTATGAAGTTGTTCAGAAAAGTGCTATCTATCGTCCTACGGAGCTCTAACTAACGAACTTGGCCATTTTTTTTAGGCTTTTAGAAGCTTTTATTTAACATGCGGACACTCCGTTTGTTTTATTTTTTAAATTTGAACCACTTTCCGGTGTTTGATTGACTGAAATTTTGCATACACACGTAAATCAGATGACAATGATGGAGCCGGGAGATGGCCATAGGACTTCTATAACAAAACGACGCTACCCCATCGATTTTGGGCTTGTTTGATTTGTCTTGACAAATACTCTGGTTTTAAATGGTAACTAGGGTCTATTAGAAGCTTGTTTGTAAAAATATATTTTGTATATAACCACAGTCTTACAATTTTTTTATGGATCCAGTCACTATTGCAAGACAATTAGACAAGATTCTTACTGTAATTTAGTAATTACACCTTTGCATTTTTGTTACATATTGGGTATTTTGGAACTATAAATTACAACAGATAGATCAATCCTTAGAGGTTATTGCGAAACGTAAGTCTAGGCGAACGCAAGTTCAACGACTGTTAAAAACGAATAGGCTTATAAAGTTACAATATGGCTACTTAGTGTACAGATGACTTCCGTTTCGGCCCTTCACAGTGGCTTGGCGTTGGTTCCGATAGCATAGAAAAATAAAAAGTCTATGATTTTTTGTTGATCGATAGCAAGTTATGTCATAAACTCTATGTTCATACATTTTGTTCGATTCCATTATTTTTTATGACGCTAAATTTAAGAAGTCTAAGCCCCAAGATTAGATAAATTGTAAATTTTGTAAAACATAATGCTTTGAAACCTTCAAGGGCAGCTTTAGAACTTTCTACTTCTTCTACCTTAATACCTGCATTGATCTGGCGTTTCAATAATGAAACAAAAAAACGAACTCTCCACTTAATTATATAGTGCAACAAACTTTTTTGACCCGGTGATAAAAAATCAAACTACAATCGCCATATAGAAATAATGTGAAATAACAACATTAGCGACCAAACACCAAGAGTGAAGGTCAGAAAAGAGAAGTTTGTTACACTGTAGATATGATGTGAATAAAGGGTAACCTACACTTGTTAGACGAATACAACATCCACAGACCAATAATTTGTTGCCAATCGTAAGGTTTTCCCAAAGGACTACAGTATGGGGTTCTTCAAAAAAGAAGTTATTAGATTTCTGAAGGGTCGACAACGCGCGAGTGATGCCCCTGGTGTTGCAAGCTTCCATAGGCTACGGTGACCGCTTACCATCAGGCGGACCGTAGGCTTGTTTGCCATCTTAGTGGTTTAAAAAAAAAAAGTAATCTGTGGATTTTTGAACCAAATCTGCAAATTTAAACAGAAGATAGTATAGAAGAAGGATAGTAGAAGTACCTAAGGATTTATCGACAAACGGTATTGAAACCATTCAGCTCGCTTAAGCTCCATTTAACCTATTCAATCGACTGTCGTTTACAAATTAAGTAAATAACTAAAAATGAAATGCAAAGACAAAAAAAAAAGTTAACCAGCAGTATATATTTATTTCATTAAATTTAATCTTATTTCGAGAACTAGCTTAGATTAAACATAAATATTTTTTTGGACTTTTTTAATGATAATTATCACAATTTGCTAAACATCAGTTCATTATCCTCTTACAATAGACCTTCTAAACGTATTTTCTTTCATTTTCTGGATTTTGTGGAGGTAATGTAGCGAGATACTGCAGAGCTTTCTGTATTTCTTCTGGGATTGGTGGTGGAGTCGGCAAATGAGTTCCTTGGGGCTGGAAACCATTCTCGTCAGCTATATACTGAAGTTGAATTACCTAAAATAGAGAAATATTAGGAGTAAATGTCAAAGAAATTAACCAACTAGGCAACTTCTGGCTCAGATATATAATTTAGTACTGGTATTAATGTAATAGTCAGAGACTCTACATACGAAAACTTAAGATTCAGTCAGAAAATTGCGTCACTATAACAATTGCAGTAGTTAAGGTATCATACCTGGCCATCAGGTGCGGTATACTGGTACTGTCCTTGAGCTGTTTGTGCTTCTTGATCAGGAACTCCCAGGTTCTTCACATAGCCTTGTTCTTCAGCACTTATGCCATTTCCAGTCTCGTAACTGTAATGACAATTGGACTTAGTTGTTGTTGTTTAGTTATTTACGAAAACTAACTTTTGATTGATGGCTTTACTCGTAAGAATAATCTGTTCAATGACAGCTGCTGAAATGGGACACACATAGAGCAATACGTCACGTCCATACTGTACTGACATCATAGATGTCAAAGTGATGTTTACTTGGGTGAATTGACAGTTCTAACACCGGTTATCGTTCGGATATTCTCAGGCTAGCGTAAAAGGTTGGTTGTAACACGAAGATTTTGAACGTAGCCCTGATGCGGCCGGAGGCCATGTTGGTCTATGGTTACATCTACACTCTATAATAATATAATGAGTTTGTTGGTTTTGGTTTTAACGCGCTAATCTTTAAAACTACCAGTCCGATTTAAAAAAACCTTGAGAGAGGTTATAGGCTATTTAACATCACGCTTTGACCTTAGGAGCCGCGTAAAAAGAAAAGCAGTCAAAAATATCACTACGAAAATGAAGTATTATAAGTAATAAAGTGGAGGATTGTCCAACTCGTACTGCGCAAAAGCAACAAAAAGTGACAGTTATCATCATCAGGTTCCTTTCGAAGCAAGGAGTAGCTCAGGATGTATCACTAACTGTCACCTGTTATGCCTGATTAGGAGATTTATTGTTTGATATCGAGGACATTCTGCAACCAGCAGGTGGGACTTAGAAGGGTTAAACAAAATATCTCCTTATTTGTTTAGGTCACAACGTTTCTACAATCGCTATCGCCATTGTGCACACTCGTCTAAAGCCCCTGCCCTGGATGCATCACCGTATCATAACTGATACAGTTACGGTGCACAGTATTCATTTGATCACCAAATCCAGCATTCGAGTTTAATGTAGAGTTGTAGTTCAAAATGTAAGATGAGAGCCACTTAATAAAAAACAATATTACCTCCACTTATATGAACCATCGGGATTAATAATCTGCTCTTGTCTGATGATGGGGATTGGTTCAGTGGTGTAGCCTGGTTGCTGTTGTTGTTGTTGCTGCTGCTGTGCTTGGTAAGGTCGAAAGATCCCGACGTCAGCCAGCACCAGATTAGTCAAAGCCAAAAATATTAACTGTAAGGAAAAAATATTATTAATCAACACCATGGAACCGAAGGGAACGTTGGGATCGACAGAGGACAAAAATGGTCAAGTACGGGTCTGCTTTTTAGTATTTGTTTTCTAATAATAAATATAATAATTATAAAAATACTATCACGACACTAATCCCCGAGCGGTGGTCAAAGATGTTACGAACGTATGGCCGTAAAATCCACGTTTCAAATATAGTATACCGTTCCACAAACTTAATAGGTGTAAAGCTTATCGCCGTGCCAGGCACAAACGAGTCAAGACAACTTTCCAATTAACAAACTGTAACAATATCGTTCCCCTTGCGAATAATAATAATCGAACCCAGAACCTTTGACATGGTAGCCACACGCTCTACTACTGCGCCACTCTTTTTAATTGGTCTGAATAATTACAGATTTCTCGTCTCGGAACTTCAAAGATAACCATTTCGTCGAAAAACGGATAAATAATAAATTAAAGGTTATTTCTAGCCACAATTCGAATTCTTCTTTAAATAACACCCTATCTGTTGTAGTAACCCAGCGTTCATATTTCGACCCCCATTTTCAAAAACTGTAAAATATTTTTTAGTTATTATTCCACGAAATAAACGTAAGCAAGTAAGTTATAAGGCTACAAAATTTCTAAGACATTAGTATTTGTAAAGAAATAGCCGTTTCTCTAGCCTTCTCTAGAGAACCTATGTACTAAGTTGTAAAGTTTCAACTGACGCTACGTTCAAGTTGTGATAATTTTTATCCTACAACCATTTAAGATTGCTACAGTAAAAGTTGAATTACATGAAAATAGCTTTCTAATGACATATCGCTTATCGTTATTAGTAATTTAGACCATAATGTCCATCCTTTTTTATAATTCAAACGGTTACTATACTGTTACGTTCCTGCCTAGAGCATGGTTTTAAAAAAATGTTCGGTTGCAAGTACTAACTATCTAAGTCATGACGTGGCGCATCGATTGATATGGTCACCAAATTGGTCTAATGGGTTCTTGAGATATCGAAGAGCACAAAAAAGGCTAATCTACATACATATATACATACACACACACACACATACACACAGGTATTCCTCTAAAAATAATGGCAAACGATTTTCCAGGTCTCAAAACGTTAAGAAAACGCAAATTTAGCTACTTCAATTTTCATACCTATTATATAACTTCTCTTAAGAAAAGTTAATAAGTTAACCTATTGATGCTATTATATTTTGGATACGTATTAAAAATATTGTCCTACTGTGTAAGTTAAGTTGTCCCTCAAAAATCTTGGAAGAGAGGTACTATATGCAAGTTTCGTAAATACAAGTATGCTACTCTTACGAGTTTGACGGTAAAAACAGACAGACAGAGTATTAATCGTATTGCCACATCTCTTTAAAAAAAAAATATTCTCATTATACACAACACTAATGCTTGCTATAAAAAATAAAATGTTAGCTGACACAATGAAAGGTAAGAAAGAAATTCAACTTAAACCAGTTCTTTGTCGCTTTTCCTTTAATAAAAAAGGTAATACATACAATTATGCACTTCATGTTTAATCCACTGCAAATTGCACAAAGAATGGTTACGAAAAACGTATGCGTTGTGATGCACTCTGGGCCTACCCCTTGTATTTATATGAGAAATTTCGTGGCAATTACGTGTCTCCGAAGATTCTCAGTACCTCCATTATAAGTGAAATTTATGATAGGCCTCTGCCCAATCTAAAGTTACCTTATTTGCAACTACGGAGTTATTTTTATTTGTTTAGTGTTGCTTGAATAATTGAATAAATATTAAAACCGAGTTCTAGTTATGATCGGTATTAATAGGGTTCCTTTTTAAATTGATTTTATTAACCTGCTTCGTTCGTGTGTCCATGAGGTTATAAATTGTGATCCATTTCTCAAACGCTTGCATGGCATGCTATTGAGCTGAAACATAGGTATGTTATCTCGATGACAATACAATAATATGGTATCATGAAGCTGGTCTTTTAATGTAGCACAAAGGACCTGTAATAACTTCTCAACACTGAGGAAACTGGAGTTAACTAAGTGGTTAATATATAGATGGAGCCTGCAATTAATTAAAACAGCAATCAAAATCTGCTGTAGCAATTAAGAAAATGAGTTCAGAATATTAACTCGGAAAATATAATAGTTTTATTTTTCAGTTTATTAGTTTATAGATAAAAGCTTGCCTTTAAATATTTTTTTTCAGCATTCGTCCCTCGCACAGACTGACTTCTTACTTCATACGTATTTTTAGAACCCGAGTGTTTATCTACTTTTATTATTTATTTTGTTTTCGGGCCTTAAATCAGTGACCGCAATATGAATGACCGTTCTCTTTTTTTTGCATCTGGCAAATTTATCAGCATAAATCATCTGATACTTTTCGATATCTTCGATTTTTATGTTAAATAGTTTATTTCCACGACAAGCGCCAATCACTCTAAAAATCAAGGCCACCTTGTAACAAAAAAAAAGCAGATAGGTGAGTAACTAAGGTAAGGTAAGTATTATAATATATATAATTATTATAATATATTGATATGTAGATATTTCTTAATGCAATATTATAAAATAAAGCAGATATCGGCGTCTCTCTGTTTATCCACTTCGTTGTACCAAACTATGCAACAGATTTTGATATAGTTTTCAATATTACTTAGTAATGTCTATAATACATTCTAATTAAATTTATAAATAGTTAAGGCATGTTTTGTAATCAAGTGAAAATCTAAATGACAAATGATTTTTAGTTTATAATTAAATTGACACATATAATTTGAATAATCTTTTACAATTTAATTGAATATATATTTTTTTTTATTTTTTTTATACTACTGACATGTTGGTTAAACATTATTGCATTTTATTTTGCTATATTTAAAGAATCGAACGGAATAGAAAGGTCATGTTTAGGTAAATACCTATCTTTCTAACAATGTATATTGGCAAGATGTTTGTATGTTGACGTTATATACTAAATATTACCAATAAATGATGTCTATGTCTATGCCTTTGTCAAAACGAAACGTACAAATCCGAGGCGGATCGCTAGTATAGTATTTGTCGCTATTTTATGTACTAAAAGAATTAATAGGTATGTAGATAACTTACTTATAGGGCAAGAAAGCAGTGGTCAGGAGCTTTATTTAGAAAAGTTTTAACATTTTAAGCTGTAAATAATTTTGATTTCTTTTCTCGATGACTTTCCGCTTTAAAGGGTATACTTTTTTGTACACGCTGGATAGACTAAAAGTAAAGCACCCTGACACAGAATTGTCGCTTTTTGTAATTTTTAATAAGTAGGAATCGTCGTAGGCCGTAATGTACGTTTTCTTGGACTTTCGTGGAACTAGGTTGTTTACAATTTTAACGTGAACTCAGGTGTCAACTATTTTCACTTGACATTTTTATAAAAAAAATGTGGTTTGTAATGTATTAAACGGCACTCAACAGCACGGAGATTTCGAGTATTCGCACCAATATTTTTTCTTCTTTTTTCGTTTTCTACTCGTTGTAGCCAGTTTGATTCCTAAATAAGTAGTTCTCAGTGTTTATACAAAGTTTTAGTTGTTATATTATTGTTGTTGTTCTTATGTCGAGGTTCTGAATTTAAATCACATTAAATCCCTAGAGATTTAAAGAAATACAGTACAATATTAGGTAGGTCCCTAGGAATCTAATGACTTGCTAGATTTGCATGACACATAATTGAACATTGTTGAGCAGGTTTTGTAAAAAGTAATTATCTAGAGACGCTGCTACAAACTTTTAATTTCTTCTTTATACAGAGTGTACCTATCACTAAAACTAGTACCAAGGTGTTTCAAAAACTTTTTTTATTGTTTATAGGATGCATCAGTAAGTTGTAGTAGGCATACTAGCTACTGCATTAATAAATGAATATGTAAATCTTTTTTCGCATAACATGGTAAATATATTAGATGTTCATATCACATAATTGGTTTCACCCATTTTGTTATCTTAGACAAATCGGTATTTTTATTCTATTATTTATCTAGTGACTTTACATTATAATATTGCTTGAGGAGTTTTCGAGTGGCGACCACAGGTAGAAAGATCCATTTCGGTTAAAGCCTACGACATAGAGCTGGACAGCGGATTTCCATTTTTAATTAAAAGCTTATATTTAACTTGCACTGTCCGTATGTTTGTAAGTTGTCCGTCAAAATTTACAAACCATTTTTCAACCATTTATTGATATCCGATTTAGCTTAAATTTTGCATATACAATGTGCAATACTCAATATAATACTTGCAATATGGCCGCCGCTGAAAGATGGCGGATTACATATTTTTCTCAACCACCTTAATATAGGTATCAAATGAAAGGCCTTGAAGAGTAGAAAACAAGAAAGTTAGTAACAGCACACTAAATTCAATATGGCCGCCGCTCCAAGACGGCAGATTACAAATTTCGTAACTACCCTCTTAATATGGGTATTAAATGAAAGGGCTTGAAGAGTAGAAATCGATAAAGTTAGGAACATCACACTAAAATCAATATGGTCACCACTACAATGTGATGAATTACATATTTTTTCCAATCGCCTTAATATGGGTATTAAATGAAAAGGCTTAAAGAGTAAAAAAACTATAAAGTTAATATCATCACCTTAAATTCAATATGGCCGCCAATTCAAGACGGCGGATTAAATTTTTTTTTTGATCCCTTTTAATATGGAAATCAAATGAAAGGGCTTAAGTGTAAAAAACGATAAAGTTTATATCACCTTAAATTCAATATGGCCGCCGCTCCCAGACAGCGTATAAAATTTTTTATTCATCCGCTTAAATATGCTGCTGTCATAAGAAAAAAAGACGTTTCTAACAAAAGCCAAAAAAGGAGAAAAAAATGTTTGTGTATTTTTTAAACTAAAAAGTTTTGTGTGCATAAGAGCAAGAATAACAAAATTATGATATAAACTTTAATCTATCAGAATATACACGTTAATTGTAATAAAATTAAATTCATATATTAAATAAATTATATTTTCTTTTTCTTTTTAGTAAAAAAAAAACCCAAAAAAATACGTGATACTGCAATGAAAAGATGTTTCTGGCTAGATACGTTTATTTAACATTTAACTCAGTAATTTATAAAACGTCTATTTTGTTTAGTGATAACGAATTACTAGGTTCTTGTTTTCTAAATTAAATAGACGTTTTTAACCATTTGCTGCTTTTCAACTTAGAAGTGTTTAGGAACCTAAAATATTACCTGCAGAACCGCCCATGTCCCCAAAAACCTTATTTAAAATGAAGAATATTTTAACAAAATAATCACCTTAGATATCTATCTTCTAAGACTATTATAAAATTGTAAAAAAGCCGGGATATGATTTTGGGACGTTACTATGTCTCAAATATTTTTTTAGAATTTCTGTCTGTGTGTCGCGCATCATGCAAAAACTCCTGAATGGATTTTGATGACATTTATACAGTTTAGTAGTTTAAATTTCAACTGAATCCCACAGCTTTGAGATCTTATAAATCAGTCTTCATAAACTTGATATGGATCAATGCTATTTTTATCAGTCGGTAAATTATACCAAAATGATCTTCTATTATCTTCCATTAAGGGTGTCAGTGTTTGAATGATTGCCGACTTACGCTCTTGAGTAATGACTCTTTACTCTTCGTTTAATTTTGGAGGTGGTTTCTCAGATTTAATATTTTTTTTAATCTTAGAAAATCAAGTGAGTGCTCCTGTTCGTTATAGAAGTCAGTCTTATAATGTATGGCGTGGGTACTTCTGAGGAATGTTACTTCACACAACAAATAAGCTTGAGGAGAAGAATTTTGTAGTTTCTACGTCGAAACACAAGTGACAAGCTAAGGGATAGAATAACTTTTCATTCTGTCACACTGAAACAAAACATAAAAAGTAGGTTGACAATTCAAACTTCAATCATCGTTGTCTTATGATGAATATAACTGTAAAATATATATTATTATCAAGTAACTATATTTAGCCCTAAAAAATTCTCCCCAGCCATTCATATTCGCAACTGAGTTTCGTAACCAGTTTCTGTAGAAGAACTAATGTTCTTATTATTCAAAACAAGTTTATTGATTAGGGATACAAAATATACTCACAACCGAATTGACAACCTCATCCTTTTGTTGAAGTTAGTTAAAAAGGCACTCACCACTACCTGACACAGAAACAAACTTTGTCCTCGTCACACTAGCGCTGTCTTCTTCGATGTAGCGAAAGCCTTCGACAAAGTCTGGCACAACGGTTTAATTTATAAACTGTACAACTTTCAGTTGCCAGACCGTCTCGTGCTCATCATACGCGACTATTTGTCGAACCGTAGCTTTCACTATAGAGTTGGAGGCACTCTCTCTTCCCCCCGTCCTCGCAAGGGTCCGTGCTTGCCCCTATCTTGTACCTTCTGTACACAAATGACATCCCTAAAACGATAGGTACCCAATTAGCCCTCTTCGCAGACGAAACCGCTATTAATAGCACCGATAGGCAAGTGCGTCGAATCACTAAAAGACTCCAATCCGCTATCACCGCCCTAGGCGAATGGTTTCGGAAATGGAGAATCAAAGTGAATCCCGACAAAAGCTCTGCCGTTCTCTTTCTTTTTTCTCACTCTTTGGCTGTGCCATTCTTTGGCAAAACAAAGCTAAATATCTCGGTGTGACCCTGGATATGCGTTTGAACTTCCGCGATCACATCAAAATAGTTAGAGACCTGGCCGCTTTTGTCCTCGGTCGCCTATATCCCATGATAGGCAAGAACAGTAAGATGTCGCTTAGAAATAAGCTGACTCTGTACACCACTTGCATCCGTCCCATACTAGCTTATGCTAGTGTCGTCTATGCGTTATCTAAACGCAATCTCCATAAACTCCAGACCCTCCAAAACCGCTTCCTTAGAGCGGCCTCCGGAGCCTCCAGGTACGTCCGTAATGCGGACCTACACAGGGATTTCGAGCTCCCCACGATTTCCCAATATCTCAAAGACGTGGCAGTCTGCTTTTTCAAGCGTACACAAAATCACTCAAATCGATTAATTGTGCAATCTACAACTTATCATCCCCCCGACCGACCTCGGCACGGTCGTAAAACTATTGTTAGGCAGCCTCAGCACGTACTAACGGCCCTAGATGACAATCTTGCTATCCGGATAGCGAGATTAGTCTCAACGTCCTCCCCTAATAGGGCCTCCTCCCTAACACGACGCCGACGTCCCCGGGTTCTTCGGCGATCGCAAGGTACACGAGGTATCAAAGAGTGCCGGGGTGCTTCTCGCCCCCACACAATCGCAACCGCACCCACGTAACGGGGAATTCCCCTCCTGGCGCCGACTCACCTTCGGGTTCGAGGCTCACGCTGGTCGAAGGGACGCCCCCGAGAGCGATAACCCAAGCCGAGGCGCCCCGCGCGGGGAGCTCCTGAGCGTTATGTGCTATATGGGCTGAGACTCCTTCAGAGTCTCGCCCCAAAAAGCCCGGCAAAGAAGTACTGGCTGCATCAGGCAACTGCATAGTCAGCTCAGAAAAAAAAAACATAAACTTGCCTCTTTCATTATAATGAATGAAATCTGTGTTTATTTAGCAAGTGTTACTTGATACGGTATTTGCAGTTTGTAAAAATATCACTACCTAATGTGTATGCGCAAATATACATAAATTAATTACCTAAACACCTTATTTGGTTGCAGTTATAGCCTGAAAAACCGCGCGCGCGTATTTTTGTCCTGTCTGCCTGCCTGGGCGCAACTAATTGTACAGTACATCCAACCACAATTCTTTCACCCCGCACAACTAGCAATACTAAGTAAAAAAGACGGTACTGGTACTTGCGCCCGCATTTTTTTCCTAATATTAAGATGAAAAGGCACATCTACGAAGTACCGTCTTTTCTCCTTATGACCGTGTAGTAATGTCTGCTCATTTTATGATCAAGAACATATTTTGCAAATTAATAAGACGTATCTACTTAAATGCGTCTTTTTAACTTATTAAACGTCTTTCCTACTTGTTAAATATAACATTATTTAGCAGAAGCGTCTTATTTAAAAGTATGATTTGTGGTGTTATAATTGTTTAAGGCTAATAAAAAAAATACTGGTAGATGCGTCTTTTTTTACTGATGACGAATATGTAAATAACTCTTTTTTGAAAAATATGTCAGGTACGTCTTTTTTTCTTATGACGGCAGTATGGGTATCAAATGAAAGGGATTGAAGAGTAGTAAACGATAAAGTTAATATAATCACCTTAAATTTACATTTTTCTGTTCAACCTCAACTGTGGGCATCAACGGTACCTACCCAGAATTAGGGTAACACCGTAGATAAAGCAGTGGTATATTTAGGACTGAAACTCTTTGTGGCCGGTCAAGCATACGTAACACTGAGTAAAGTGACTTAATAAGACAACCTTATAATTAATAAATTAGATTGCAATAAAATATTAAGGCAAACACAATGTAACACCCGCGCACTAGCTGAAATGAATAGAATCAGAAATATTACTAAACACGGTAACAATCATAACGAATAATTCAATTAAAATATAAAACAAACAAATAGTAATATATATAGAAACTAAATAACATTAGTGTAATAAAATTAATGTAAATGGTGTAAATAATGTCAAAATAGTAAATAATGTTAATAGGGTAAATAACGGCCTAAAACCTACCTATCCACGTACGCCTATATTGTGATGACAAATTACTAAGAGGGGTTATTCTGAACCTATATAGTTTAGGAATAAACTATAAATAAACATGGTGTATCATTAAACGTTAATGCTCCATACGCATACTCTATACGTCACCTGAACAATATTTCTTCGACGACTTGTCAATATAGAATTAAATTTTTAACTTTACATACAAAATTTGGTCAGCTGTTTGGTCATGAGAAGTCGAAAAATTTAATGTATATTGGAAAAGTCAGGCTGATGTAAACAGCTTGTGGGCGAAGGGATTTAAATGTTCAACGATATACCCTGTGTATAAAAAATGTCACTTAAATTTATTTATTTTCTATTTAGTTCGCGTTATTTTTTCTGTCGTAGGTTACCATTGGTTTAAAAAAAGCTTGTTTTAAATATAAGTATTATTTTATTGTATAATATTTTTCAGATACAGATACGAAGCGAATCTGTGACCTGCTGTTTGAACTGGTGTTAAACAATATTAACAAATTTAAGCGGAAGTTGATAGAAAGAGAAAAGAAACTACTGGTTTCTTTGTCTTTTTTTAAGGGTTTGTTTAATTTTGTGAGGCTATTGCGCAGTTCTCAGGGTAAGATTTCAGAACTCTAAGTCTGTTCTTAGAGCCGCAAGAAGCCACTTTATGAAGGTGGAATAAGACCGGCCATTGTGAAAACATAATTTTTCCTATAAGTACTAATATTAAAAAAAGTTTTAAAAAGAATTTTGTTTGTTCGTACCCAATTATTATGAGGGGGCTTGTGATTTTACAAGTCTTCGTATGTATGTTAGCGTATTCATCTGTTCCTATGTAGCTCCTTATATATGAGTCGTTAGCTCATCTTAGCACAGAATAAAGAATAGTCAGTATTATCACTTAAACTTAACAAGAACCTTGTAGCTCACAACGCAATATGGCTGGAGACCGCTTGTGGTCTGGTTGGACTTATCATATCAGCCATATTGGCAAACTTCTCTGACCTTGTGGCAAACATCACAACAACACTTGCCATATTTAAATTGCTGTGAACTTCATAAGTTTTCAACTAGTCATGTGACACAGCCCAGTGGTTTTCTTACCAAGGGTCAAAAAAATTATACATCCACTGCTGAGTGACAGAGGTCTGGTCTTAGTGAGACGCATGTCATAAAAAAAAATCAAATTTATGCTAAGTGAAGTCTCATAAAATCAAATATGGCGCATAAAAATAGATGAAACAACTCGAAAAAAGTATTTAGGGGTCGTGTTGGCGTATCTGATAAATAAAAAAAGAATTGACATACATTTTTTATCACACTTACTCAATAACATGTTTTTATATACAAGCAAAGAGGGTGCTAAGGCCTCAATTACTCCCACAGGCTTTTACTTTGTGGATTTTATTTTTCTCAAAGTAAAGCGCGCGTTCTTAGAACTCACTAACGTGTCGGCCGGCTTTTAGATAATTAGCTCTCGTTGGTATTTTGTTAACACCTTTTTTTCTTTCCTAAACACCCTTAGTACACAATGTATTATTATTTAGTCGGGCTTAAGTTTTTAAACTAGCACTTGTTTATTGAAATACTTGTAGTCAAATGCAGTTGATAGATTGGTATAAATAATCGTTATATATAGAAATTTAGCTTACATATGTTTGTGTCTGCAATACTCAAAAAAGTCGATGGATTAACTTGAAATGTTTATATAAATATTTTTTATGCCGAAGTCCCACGTGAATGGGCGTTTCGTGAGATTTAAATAAAAAACAATTATATCTAACAAATAAAATGAATGCGTTTTTTCAGTTAATCTATGTAGGTACATAATATGTTTATACTATGTGACTACTTTTAAGAGTATATACATTTGCTTTATGGACATTAAGCTGAAATCAACAATGTTGATATCAAATAGAACTCATTTTTCAGTGGCAATAATATATTGTAAATAGGCGAAAAGATTAGCGTAAAAAGTGGTAAACAATTAATTAAAATTATATCACATAAGATATAAAAATTCTATTACAGTAATTTTCTAGCTTCATACTTGCCTAGCATTTCATGAAATTTATTATGTTCCCACACTACTAGTTGAAAAGGAGTTACGAATTAAAAACGAGAGGTTCGGCCGTTTTTTTTTTAAAGCGATGGTTAAACAGATATCTAAAAACAAATACAGTAACTTACTAGTCAAATAATGTGAAAAGCCATGTTATTTTATTACAGTCTGAAACTTGCAATAGGACAGTGGAATCGATTTTAAAAACGAGCAATAAGGGCACATTCGAGTAGGGCTTAATGATTATTATCAGACTGTTCTATAGCTAAGCGTAATCGTTAGAACAAAACTGTTACATTTGAAATATTTGTTTTAACTAAAGTTACTTTTGGATAAGGTTTTTTTTATGGTTCCGTACCAAAAGAGTAAAACACCTATTACTAAGACTCCGCTGTTCGTCCGTCTGTCCGTTTGTCACCAGGCTGTATATCATGAACCGTGAAAGTAAGACAGTTGAAATTTTTACAGAAGATGTATTTCTGTTGCCGCTGTAACAACAAATATTAAAAAACAAAATAAAATATTAAAGGGGGCTCCCATACAACAAACTTCATTTTTTTGCTCGTTTTTGCTCGATATTGATAGCAGGTAGACGCTTGAAATATTCACAGAATATTAAGTTATATATTCACTTTAAAAATAAATAGGTAATTAAATCGAAATAAAACAAATATTTAAGGAGGGCTCCCATACAACAAATGTGATTTTTTTCCCCGTCTTTATAGATAATGGTACGGAACCCCTTCGTGCGCGAGTCCGACTCGCACATGGCCGATTTTCTTTTTTTTTGAGTTAGTGGAGAAATTATTGTGTGAGTGATTTATTACGATAGCAATAACTGGCAGGTTCGTAGAAAACTACAGTAAAGGCTTTTGTTTAAATATAAGAAAAATTTTTGAAAATGATTGGTGTTGTTTTTAGTCTATTTACTGCGATTGATTTACATTACGATAAAAATACTACTATGATAAAACTAATAACTGTTAAATAATTGTGTTATAAAGGAATGTATAGATGTTTAAAATAGTATTGCCGGTTTCTTTGGATAGTTATCATTGGAAGAGACTCATCTAAAATACAGATTTAAATCACTTTTTATAATAGTAATCACCTGGAATGATGAGAAAAAACGTACTTTTTGATGCAATTCAATTTATTGCTAATGTGTTTTTATTCTCATAATTAATGGTAAAAAGTAAAATTTATTTCAGGCAGATACTTAAAGACATGTATGTTTATATACCTAATATTTTTAATGATTTTATCTTTAATATATTTTAAGGAAATTTGCAAAAGAGGTAAAGTTTAAGGTCACAATGTTGCTGTCGTACATTATGTAATATAAAACTTCGTAGTTAACCTTAACACGTATAAACATCATTGCAGACGCATCTCCATAAACCAGTTGCATATGTTGTAGGAATAATGGAAACCTGAATTTTTGGAATTGTTTTCAAGCTGGCGTTATAAATTAAAAAGTTAGGTTGTACAGTTAATGCAAATAAAAATAACTTTCAAAATCTTTCATCAACATTGGTCGAGACGTTAAGGAGGAGTGCGGTTTTTTTTTCTGCAGTTGGCTGTTGCAGCCATTACTGCTCCACCGGGCTTTAAGGGCGAGACTCTGAAGGAGACCGGCGTGAGCCTCGAACCTGAAGGTTTGAAACATGTACAGAAGAATGGCATATATAACTGGCATTAAACCGACACATCATCTGCGTGGATTTTTTTAAAAAAAAGCTTGTTAAAAGCTTTTTACTTATAAAAATATCGAGGAATTCCTTATACATTTTATCCCCTGTTAAGCCCCCTAAGCGATTATTTACGAGTTCTTAATTTAATTTTAATCTAAATTTCCAACCTAAAGGCTAAATTTTTATGGCTTTAGCTTAAAAACAAAATGGGGGTTGGAAGATTTTCATACAAAATTTCCAACCACCAGTTTACCCCTATAGCTAATGAATTCCACAAAATTCTTTCTTAATCCAAATAAGAAAACTATGGGCCAAATAACAAGTTTCTAGGCCCAGCGGTTTGGGCTCTGCGTTGATATATCATTGAATCAGTCAATCAGTCAGTTTCTTCTGATGAACATAAGCCACGATTTGCAATCATACAACATATCCGCAGGGTCTAGTTCAACGAATATAAGAAAGAGATCCTTTAAGAAAGAGAGACTTTACTCCACGTGAGCTTATCGATGCTACCGATAGAGTAGAAAAGTTGCAAGTCAATGATTTATTTTTGGTTGATTAATAGATTATTTATTCGATAGAAAGACGTTCCTACGTTGCAAACTTTATTGTCATACAATTCGTTCAATGATATTGTTTTTTTCGTGCCGTGAAATTGAAAAGTCTAAGCCGCCATGTAAAAAAAACACAAATTTAGCAATTTCAATTTTTGGACCCATTTAGGTAACAAAAAATTCTTATTGATTGAACATTGAAATATCATGCACTTGGACACGTTAATAAAAAACCTAGCTAGGTATAAACGATACTAGTAATTAAATTATAATTTCAAGTTGTGGCGCACCCGTTTGAAATTGGTGATGTGTTTTAAAATTTATTAACATTATTAATGTTCAGTATATTTAGGTTTGATTGTTGAATAATTGCATAAATTATATTTTATGTTCTAAAATCTTAAGTTTTGTGTTACAAACTAAATAGTACAGGTTTCTAAACAATTCCATACCTATAGTTTTTCTGTTGTATCATAATGTTTTGTTTAAAAGAATAAACGGACTTTTAATATTTCCGCAGCATGCGCTTACAGAGAATTTATTAAAATTGCCTCAAAAATCTTTATTGACTGTTACAAGAAAACTGTCTTTTTTCCAACATTTTAGTTATTTTATTGTGACATCATGACCTTTTTAAAGTTAACAAAATTATGCACCTTTTGGTGTTCCATAGCCAAATGGCAAAAAAAGTAACCCGTCCGTAGCTTATCATAAATTGACTTGAATATTAAACTTGAAAAGTGGACACATGTCACACGTTCTTATCTTGTCTTGCACCGAACGCAAGTATTTGCACCACTACCATTGCTATGACAACTTCCTAAACTACCTACTACACACTACACTACACATCAATTACGCGTTTTTGTCAGACATCGTAAATACATACTTTGGTAACAAACCGATTTGTTGATTTTTTTTTTCGTACACATTTCTTTTGCATTCTTAATCTGTTATTTACGCACCACCTTGTTACCTAGTACTTCCTTACTCGTATTAAGTATTTTAGATATTATACTTATATGTATTAAGTATTTAAGTACGTATACGTATATGTATTTAATGACCTGTGTATATGTAAATGTCTTTAATTGTTTTGGGAAATAAATTTCTCAAACCTAAATATAGCTGTGTTGAAGCAGCTTTACTAAATTATGTAGCTGTATCATTGATTGTATACTGATTAGTTATTTACGTTTCTAGATTTACAGACAAAGGGCGGTTTTGGTTAAAAACTCACAGGATAATCCATTTTTGCTGCAAGCATGAGGGAAAGTGATTTAAATAAATGGTAGTAAGAATTACAATTGCGTACTTTCATGTTAAACTTATTTGTATAAAAGAATAAACTAATTGTATGTTTGTGTTTCTTACCTAAACGTCATCCTTGACGTCACTGTCTTATGTTTAATCAAGTTTAATATTTCCTTCAACAAGATTTTATCTAGGCCATTCGGTTGCACATATCATTTTCAATCTCTAAATATATATGCTACGTAATTAATGTGCGAACTCAGTTTGATTATAGTAAAAAGTAGTTTACTTTATCTGTAACTTCTATCACTGCCAACCTGAAAAATTTTAAGAAAAAAAAGCATAACAAAACGAGTAGAGAAAAATATAGAAATTTTTTGTTTTTTTTTTTTCTTGAATTGTATGTGGTTCTAATACTGAAACGCGTCTAGAGGTACAGCCCCGACGTGTTACCAACGGGACTTTTTCTTAATTTCTCAAGTACATTGATTATACACTCCCCTGGCTTTCCGGCACGGAAAACATTGTGAGGAAACCTACAAATGTGCAAAAAAAAGACTTATGTTAAGTTTACAGTCCGCAACTGGGCCCGGCCTAAAGTGGCTGTTGCCAAACAATGGGGACGTATGAGGCTTGTAAGGGAGACTACTGAAAAATAGTTACCTACGATTCCTTTTTTCTTATTCTTACACTGACTAGTTTTAAAAGATATTTCACACATAGTTCTTAATAACCAATTGTTACATGTTAAATATATTGTTTTAATTGATGACTGAACCATGCTTTGATCATCTTTTAACAGTTTCTTGTCAATAATACATCTTACGGCTATTTATCTTAAGTGCCATATTGATTAATAATGGCCCTGCGGGTATAGGACGCCGTGTATGTCGCGATGCTTGCTCAACTTTGGATCTCAGTCGACGCAACACTGACGCCTTTCCAAGGACATGAATATTTGTAATAATTTATTTTAAAATTGAGGAGCATTGTTACAAAAATATCGTTATTACGTTATTTTATATGTTACTCTTGACACAAACTAAAAGCCCGTTCACAGATATTTATCTGATAGCTAAATCAGTCGAAAAGTTAATTTAGACGACTTTTGGATATATTACAATTATATGTGGCCTTTTAAATATAGACTAAACTAAAACACGTTTCTGTGTTGAAAAGCTTTTCTAAACTATTTTATTTAAAAAAAACAAAATATCAATATTTATATCGCGTTTTTAATAACTTCGATATTAAATATACCACATATAACTCTAACATAGCCAAGAATCATTTGAAATAACTTTAAAACTGATTTAGCTAGAGGTTAAATAACTAAACAGATTTTATGTGTATACATACGTTTTGAGATAGATCCTTTTTGATGCAAATAGTTTATAAAATGGCTTATTTTTTATTTGGATCGACTTTGAAACTGCTGAGTTCTGAAGAAACGTCAGTAAAATTATAGTAAATTTTGTAATTTTAATTTTTTAGAACAACCAATTTTATATTGTTAAAATCAGTCATGTTAGTTCAATAATGAAGACTTAATAGTAACTTGACTACAACACCACGTATCGGATTTAAATATAGTTGAAACAAATGTTTTTGGAAATATGAGCACAAACGGTCAAGTTTTAAGCATAATGATAAGAAACTTTTAGGTTTATAATCGTTAACAAATATGTCGGCTTATCTGTAATTTATAAAATATTTTAAACTGCATACTTAAAATATGTATCTATCATAAGCTTCACTTCAAAAGAAATTTATTATATTTAAACATTTGTATCAATCAAATCATCAAATCAAATCAAAATCTTTTTATTCAAATGGGTTACTAAGAACACTTCCGAATCGTCAAGTAAATTAACTACAACTAGCTTTACAAACTAATTACAATACTGTTTTATTGCGTGCGTCCAATAGGTAATCTTTGTAAAATCACAAACGAAACATAATATTATAGGGTATCAACTAATAAATACATGTTTTGTATTAAAACACTTAATAAACAAAATTTACAATGTAAATAGTTTGATGTAAAAAAAAAAACAAAATTTAGCTAATATTTCAATTGTCTATTGTTTTTCAGATTGCATAGGGGGGCACCATGTGATACGTATTTTAATAGCTATATAAAAAAGGTCACTGACCTGGCAGAAGTTGTGCCTTTTTATTGCTGCCATCCGCTGTCACATATTACAATTACTTCTCCATTATAACCATAAAAGGTTATTTATGACCTTTTTCTTTTTACTTGGCGCCTAAGTAAGTAAGTAGCAGATGTTAATAACTTGCAAAAGTTCGTATGTACTATAACAATCGAGATAACGTTTTCAGAAACACTTATTAGTCGTTCATACAGGTCCTATTATAATAATGTAAATATTTAATATACGAAATGGTAGATCTAGTGCACCAAACTGTGATCTTTTATCATCGATTGTTAATGATATTTCTAGCGCTTGTGTGGTGTCATCTTGGAAAATCAAAATTTGGATATGAAGATTATCCGCTTCCTGGGTGCCGTGTGATAATGATAAAACCATGGTACACCACGAAACTTCTGAGACCTAAAACCAGTCAATACAGTATTTTGTTTTTAAAAGCCCAGAAACTTATCAAATGACCCTCGTATACACTGTATGCAGTTGCTCAGCAGTGCGTTTAAAATGTACATATTGTAGAAGGGTCAAAGCAAAGTGCTAATTTAACACCCACAAAGTTTAGTGGTATCGTATTTTATTTAAATTATAAATATTAATTTGCGTTATTGTAATTGGTGTGGTAATTGGTATTCACAGTGTTCAAAAATTACGAACTTGAACTTTTTAACTATTTTATTGCTAAAGTATCATGCAAATAAGGAACTTAATTTAATTTTCTAACTTCTCTTGAGAAAAGTTATTATAATAGGCCAGAAATCGCGAAATTTGCGTTTCTTTACGTTTTGAGACCTTTGAAGTGACGTCTCTCTCTCTCTGTGTGTGTGTGTGTGTGTGTGTGTGTGTGTATTTTGCGTTTCTTGCATTTATTGATAAAATAAAATACATACACCAAATATCATTCATTACGTAGGCACATAAAATAAATAAAACCAAAATTTAATTAAACCGTTTACCAAACAATAATTAACAATGGGTTTCTTAAGATATTCTTGATATCTATCTATATTAATATAATAAAGAATAGTTTGTTTATTTTTTCCATTTAAGCGCATTAATCGCTAGAAACACCATTTGGATTTGAAAAATCTTTTTGAAATTGATAGCGCAATTTTCGAGGAGGGTTATAGGCTCTTTCACATTACGCTTCAATCCTTAGGAACCTACGAGCGAAAAGGGAAAAAGTCAGAAAGAACAGTAAGCGAAAACGGAGTTATAGCGTAGGCAAGCGATGCGACGGAGAATGTTATCAGGACCAAGTCAGTAAATATAAGAGTAACGTTTTACCATTAATTCGAAAAACTTTGATTGGTTCGCCATTAGGCGGGAGCAAAGAGCGTGTTTGCTCCCGATCCCCAAGTGGGAAGTAATAAATTTTGATCAATTGCTGATAAAAAAACGAACTGCGTCCTTGTTCTCTACCCTTTTCAACAACTGTTCATTAAAAATTAGATTTCAAAACTGTCCAAATGTTTTAAAAGTTAATTTACATATTTTTTGAATAAATTCTTTTACTTTAAACATTGATTTTACACATTTTTATTATTCTTTTCATGAGTTGTGTCTAAAAGCACCTTTTATTTCCTTTTTTCATACAGTGGGATAAAAAGTAAGTGAATCACTCAGTCACAAAAGATTTTTTAGCTCGGGTGACGTATAAGGAATCCCTGACTACACTCAGGAGTCTACTTTAGAATCCTTCGATAAGTGCTGGATCCAAAGTTGCGCCCTCATCATAAAAATACTAATTATAAATAACTCTAAAAGTACTAAGCTTCCTTGTACAATCTAACATTGTATAGCTACTGAATATTTCAAAAAATTGTCCTTTTATATGTATATTGTTATATCAGATGTGACTAGTTAAAACATGATAAATGTCACGCAGTAGTATTTATACAAAGTTGAAATGCTTTAACATTTAAAAGGATCAAGTCGTTTATAGATACACAAGTACAGGATATATATCATTTATTTTCATCTAAATAGAAGTCAAATAACATGAGTTGGTAATAAACATTGCCGTTTTACTTTTTCTTCTAATTTTTCACACTATTGTTTAACCAGGAATTGTGATGTGGTTTGCGATTGTAGGATTGATTGTATGGATCATTCAAATTGTATTTTGATGAGTCGTATGGAGCACGGAATCCATGGAAACCATGAGGCTTTTGATATTTGTCGTGTTTGTACTGGTTGTGTGGGTCAGAGTTAAAAGAATTACGGTCACTAAAATGATCGTACCTATTATAATGTGGATCAAGTATGTTGTTAATATCTCTTCTGATGTTTGAAGCTACTGGGACGGCTATATTTCCATCTGACGAAATTTGTACCCCTGAAGTTCTAAACCCTGTAAAAGAAAAAAAAAGTTTTGGAGAACTTTGTATTGCAAAATTATGTAAACACCATGCTTTCAAAAGTACTTATATTCTTACTTGCCATTCTATTCCATTATATTCTTGTTTACCATTCTATACATTCTAATATTCGTCCAAAAAGTACTTACTATATGCCAAGGCATACAAAGTATAATAAGATGCCTAGACTGGCAACACAACCAAGTAATTTTGCATGAAAATATAATGATCCCCCATAGTGTTTTAAAGAAAATATATTTTAATATTCTAAATCATAAACGAGATTTTGATTTATTTTTAAATACTTATACAAACTAAATTATATATTAGCAGTGCTTTACTATTCCAAATTTAAAGTTTTCCAAATCTGTGTGTAGAGTTTTATTCTAATTAATTTAAATAACAAACATCGAAATATGGAGTCTCTAATTATTAGGAATTTAGAAGCTTATTCATGCGACTTTACCCGCGTAAACTTTTGAAAAAAGAAAGCTTAAAACTGTTTACGGTTTACCTACAATATATCTAAAGTGTTAGTTAAAAACATTGCAACACTATTATTTTATTAAATATTAACGTTTCACAATATTTTAACACTAACAAAAGTATGTGCTGTCCTCCAAGTGTATTGAAACAGTCTTGTGTCACTCGTGAGCTTTGCTCAATACACACTCGGTTGAATTAGGCCCTCGGCTTCGGCTCGGGCTGCAACCCACTACCTTGTCTATAATAAGAAGCCTACCTCACTTCTATCACAATGTTCTATTAAAAACGTATCGCAGAATTAACAAATTTTTTATAAAGAGAATTTTGACATTACTGCTGGATTTGATATTTGTGTTTATTATTCTCACAATACACAGCTTTACATGATTATTTTCTTATTTACCATTTTCATCAGCAGTATAGGACACTTGGACTGGAGTTCCATCTGGTGAAAAGTAGGAGTAACTTCCCTGCACCACCTAAATATCAAAATAAAAATATTTGTATACTAGACTTTGCTCGGCGTAGAACTCCTTAATTAACTCCAATTAATTAATGTATAGGTGCAGGAATAGTTCGTTTAACTTTGCTATAGTTATTCCCGCAGTAACTTTTAAATTTTTAGGGATAAAAGTAGCATTTATGCTATTCCAGGACCTAACATATATGTATGCCAAGTTTTGTCCCGATCCGTCCAGTGGTTGAAGCGTGATTGAGTAACAAACATCCATCCAGACATACAAACTTTCACATTTAAAATATTTGTAGAAAGTAGGATGATTAAAATATAGCATACTTATTCACTACAATAAAGGCCGTATTCCGATCACGTTCTATTAGATCTTTGAAATCAAAGGCTTTTTCGCAATGTTTTCCTACTGATATTATAAATGTGAAAGTTTGTTTGTTGATTACTCAATAACGCCACAACAGAACATCCAATTGAGCTGAAATTAACAGAGGTAGTTGAAGAGATAGAGAAGGAGATTCGCCTTTCTGGAAAATTTTAAAATTCGTACATGAATAACTATAACCAAATTCCACGTAAACAAAATAAAGCAACAACTATAGCATTATCTCGGATTGCTGTTAATGGAATTCCACGCCGATAACCAAATTGAAGGCAGGTGGAGCCACTTTCAAAAGCTAGTTAAAAAATATTGATAAGTAATAACAATGTCTCTTATATTTCTTTTGATATGATAAGACACGTGTGAATTTAGCAATCTTTTCTTTAAGTTGTAGAAACATATACGCACCTGTGTTCCTTGAGGTTCACCCAAGTGGTCAATATACTCATCCTTTACAAATCCACTTTCCTCGACTTGTTTGCCATCAGCTGTTGTAAAGCTAAAACCAATCAAATTGTTAAAGTAATCAAACCTTGACTTCCGTTAGATATTTACTAAAATAATTATAATAGAATAATAAAACAAACGCTCATAGAAAGAAAAAAAGCTGGTTTAAATTTAGCTAATTATGTTTACGCTTGAGGAGAAGCTATAAACAAAAGCCAAAAATGCCTCAAATGTCCCGATAGTTGCGCAGGCCCAAAAGAAAAGCAGACACGTAGTTTACATTGCAGGCCGGTTCGGCAAGGTCCTTTTCGCTTGAATTTGAAATATACTTTCAATGATTGCTGAACAGTCGTAGTTAAAGCTAAATAGGTACTCTTTTTACAACCTGTATGAATAAGAACCATCTCCAGGATGATCATTCGAGTATGATACAATGGGAATGGCTGGACCCACTGGATTATAGTATGGTTTATTATGCCCTGGATAGTGCAGCCCACGAGAAAATAGATTACCAGCCAGCGTTCTAGGTACTCCTACAGCGCTGTGGGGAAATCCTGCTTTTGCAGCTGTTGACCCCAAAGCAAATTGTTGACGGTTTGCCACTAGCACGCAAAGAAATATGAAAAAGTTTGAATTAAACATCTGAAATAGTAAACTTATGTTAAAGGTAGTGATTTCATTCCGTAAAAGTAAAAATGTGTGAATGTAGAAATTTTTATTTAAAAAATCCGGCTCAGTGCGTGTCTGACTACGCAAATTAAGGATTCCGTACCCAATGTATAACATAAGCCGTCTGTTTGGCAGAATTATTCATAAGCGTACATGAGTGAATCCTTTCTGTGCTACGCATTTGACCGCAAAATCAACTTGGTTGTAACAGGAAAAATAAGGGTATTTTAAAGAAGAAATCTGATTTAGCAATATTTTGGTATTTGTTACTAAAATATACGTTATAAGAGACATTATCACCAAATAAAAAATTCATAGCTCAATCGGAAGTTAAAAATTTGTTGTAACGAAAGCTAACGTTGGAGGCTTCTCATTCCTTTGTTTTTCAATATCATTGAAATATAAACCAACAAGTTTAAAGAACGATTATGGCGACTCAACGGGATTGGTCAAAATTTATTTTCGCGACGCCCTTTTGCTGTAAAATTAAAAATATTTTTTAAAAATTTGTATTGTTGACCCAATCAACAATATGCTTATACTGTGAAAATTTAAAGACTGTAGCTGCAACCGTTTGGCTGTCAAACCTGTGTGACAGACGGCGTACAGACGGACACGTGAGTGACAGCAACAGGGTTCCGATTTGACTCTTCGAGTACCTAACCCTAAAAAGGCTGTCGATAACTTATTTTATTTTTTCTTATTTACTTTGTGTACAGATCTACTAAAATGATAGGTGAATTCACTGTATTAGTATTAAAAAAAATTTTATTGTTTACGAAGTCATCGACAGTAAAATAAAAAATTTGAAAAATTACTGTTAGTTTTTATTCCATTCGAAATCTTGTTTGACTATTTTTAAAATAAACAAAAAATTAAGTATGAATCCTAATACGACTGACATTCATAAAAACCAACTCAGGGACGGTAGTTGGAATTCAATATACGTATTACAACACAAATAAGAAGACATTTCATGATCCTGTTAATTGATTATAAAGCGTCACTATTAATCTCAGTATTTTTATCTTTTAATCTTTTGAACTTCTAAGTATTTTTTGTTCAGTTTGCACTGTTGAATAGTACCTGCATATACCCACAAGCAGAGTAATAAAAAACTTGATAGTAACTTATAATACAAGTGCGGTAAATAGGTTATTACGAATACCTAAGTGCCAAATTTAAAACACGAGCACAGCGAGTTTACGCTCATGTATCATAAACCATTTCAATGCATTTTGCGAGAAAGTTAAACTTCATCAGAACCCCTTTTTTAAAAAGTAATATTTACAAAGAAGTTTTGCAATTAAATGGCGCCCTTTTTTGCAGAGGCATACAGTTTTTTTTTTCACGAGGTAAAGGTCTGCCCTACGTACAGTCAAATAATGTTATATATATATTTTTGTTTGCGCAAACAATTTAAAATACGTATTTTTAATGACACATTCAAGAATTTAATATTTAATTATGTCGTGTGGTGTTTATTATCTACTAATTACTTTCAGATCGCGCATACTTATGAATAGTTGATTTTTTTTTTTAATTAAAACCTCCTTAAAGCGTATTCTATGGTGTAAGGTGCAAGTCATAAAAAAAAAAAAAAACATAACTGCACACTTGAGTAATGGATTTTAGTAGATTTTTTTTTAAAGCGTGCCTCAAAGAGTATCTTTCCGCATAAGTTTTACACATAATTAAGAAGACTTTACGAGCAACTGCATTGAACTTTATATTAGAATACCTTAGTACAATTTTACGAAAATAAATCAATCCTCAGCAAAATACTTTCTGGCTAATAGATGCATAAAATATACATAGTTATTTAACCTGCATAGAAAATACATAGTTTACCTTTTTAAAACGCTTTATAAAATATATCTCCTAATACAACTGTAGACGCTGATTCTAAACTTCGTATGTTACGGTAAACTTCTATACCCCATTTATATTTGCTCTTTATGTAGGAGGGTTGCTTTGTAGTTATATTTTTTGTTTAATCATCACAAAAACGTGAGGTCAATACACGTATTTCTTACCTTTTAGCTGTTATTCAAACTATTTATATCTACCAAAGCTCGCAATGCACGATCCTGGGTTGAAATCGTTTAGCAATTTTAGTTTAGTCCGAAATTACTGTTACTAAAATACTTGGAATTATCCACTCAAATGTTGCATAAATATTGCCAGTGATCTTTTACAATTTTGTAAAGGTAAGTAAGTACTTAGATCCTTTCCACACAAATGCATGTTTTAGGACTACTTGAAAAAGGCGTCAGTTATTTGCTTAATAATTTTATAAACTTTATTTGACCATAAACAATCCTCATCCTAACTAATATAAATATAATTGAAAAAGTCTGTTGGTTTATTTGTTGATTTATAACTTTTGCCAGAGGCTCCGCACATCCTAAATTTGGTTATCGGCGTAGGATTTTTACGGCAACTCCTTAATTATACTATAAAAGTTTGCTATAGCAAGCTAAAGCTGCAGCTATAGTTTGTTTAAGTGTAATTCGGGTAAAATAACTTCCGCGGGAACTTTTGAATTTTCCGGGATAAAAAGTCTAACCTGTGCCCTTCTCCGTATCTTGCTTGGTGAAAATGAAGCGAAATACAATCTTTTGCTTGAGCGAGTACAAAATAGGTTTACTAGGTACACAAAATCGCTATACGGTGTCTATCAATTGTATACAACTAATTTAATTGTATCCTACTTTGTTTATATTGGGTATGGTTGAGTACAACGAACTCAAAGTTAGGAGAGATTTCGCGCTAGCCTCGTATATATTGAAAATTATTAGGGGAAAAGTACAAAATGAGGATATTCTATTGCGGCTAAGTTTGTGCGTTACGGACAACTGTGTGCGGCCGTTCTGGCTCTTCCCACTCTTCTTTGGGCAGAAGTCTGGGAACACTGTTTCGGAAACTGTGTCCTTTTATTGGGGTTCTTCGCCGACCGTTGTTACGACCAGGTCACTAGGTTGCAATGATTTTGGCAATGATTTTTTGGTTTGCGGTCAACTTATCTGGGCATCAGTTTCGTTTTGCCGACCCTGCTATTAAGTCGCGGGGAATCCTCAGTTTTCGACAATCTTGCAGCCTCGCGTGCAGTAGGGCCAAGTTTCTTATATGGGTGAAGTGGGACTCTTCTGCCTTTACAAACGTGCTCTCATCCAGTCGTGGAATGAAGTGGTTTAGGCTTCCCATTTTGAGGTCCCTCAAGATCGTTGCATTCCTAACCATACGTAGGGCGTTGACGATGTCCCGAAGTCTGAGGTTTTCTTGGGTGTGGAGTCTTTTTCTGGTTGCCTCTGTGACAGATGCGTACCACGCTGGTGCTGAATATGTAAGCTTGGATCTTAAATATGTTTATTAGATACCAAGCTTTGATCGAAGAGAGAGCCGTGACGAGAGGAGCGTTCGCAATTTTGCCCGGGCTGGTTAAATTTTTACGGTTTTTTTTTGTAGACGTGTGGCTTCATTGTTAGTCCGTGGTCAATCGTGATACCTAAGTAAGTGATTTTCTTGTGCTAGTCGATGACTTGACCTTCAACATAGAGCCTCTGTGTGGGTTCATGCACACTTCTCATTATAATGGCCTGCGTTTTCCCGACGTTTACCGTCAAACGCCATTTTGCCAGCCAGTCAGGGTGCGCTGCATCTTCTCTACAGCATGGTTTTTGCTTACAACAATTGGTGGTTACAACTGGTGGTTGGTTACAACATGGTTTTGACAATTTCATGTTATACGCTGTATCTTCAGCAGGCTAGGGATAAGCAGCTTTGTAGGACACCGGCTTTCACACGGCAATTGCACTGCAATCGCGTACTCCTTTTTATTTTGGCAGACAGAAAAAGGTTCAGTACTCTTGAGAGCTGCAGGGTTGTCGACTATCCTGGACGAAACAACAACTGTTTGGATCTAGGTTGCAAATTTGAGATGAATATTCACTTGAAAACCTCGGAGAGATTGCTGAGTAAAGTGATGGTCCGATAGCTCTCCGGTTTTAGAACATTTTTGCCCGGTGTGGGGAACATAATTATGTGGCCCAGTTTCCAGTCTGACAAGAACTAGCCAGTCCACATAATTCCGTTAAAAAACCGGGTTATTGCGGCTATGTACTACATTGGGGGATGTCACAAGGCCGCATTGGTGATGCGGTCCGCTCCTGGGGCTTTTCGTGATTTGCATCTTCTTACTTCCCGTCCTGCTTGCCCAGGCGTGAAGAAGATTAGTTATTTATTTTGAGCTATCGGCAAGGCGAAGTACTCCCTAAGGTATCTCTTCGTTGTGGGCCAGATCCGCTATCGGGTTGGTCTTAAATTGGTTTTCTAGACACTCGGCAAATATTTCAGCTCAATCTGCTACCTGAAACTTGAGCTGTCCATCTTGGCCCTCCAAAGGTCAGGTGGGGTTAGAATTATTTCCTAGCTGTTGACATAAGCGATGAATGAAGGCGACTTTATCGCCTTTTGATTGGAGATGTTCATCCCTGGTCCCAGCTGCATCTCTCAGTTTTCAGACTATTGATTGAAGACGGTTTAATTGCGTTTTCAGCAAAGGGCATCTGATTTGTTGCCCACGTCTCCTGGTAGTTGTTTTCGCTTCGATAGTGTCCCTGATCACAGCCGAGAGGGGTAGACGCTGCTTTCGGTTTGTGATGGTTTTCGAGCAGGGGTCCATGGCGTTTGAATAGCGGTGATGAGCTCCTTTGCAAAAATGTTTTCAGGTGGTTACAGTAATTTCGATGGGGTGGTGGACTGTAGAGTCTCTGCGTATGTCTCCCAGTTGTAGCGGCGGCTATGTGTAGGCACTATCACTCTAGTAGGTGCTTCCTATAGAGACATTAGGACTAAACGATGATCGGAGGGAAGGTCAGGTAGTACTGCCAGTTCCGGTGCTTTTTCGTAGCCTGCTGTACACTATGTCCAACCCGTCGTCGCAGCCCTGATTTACAAAATTGTTGTTTCGTCAGGGCCGAGTGCTTCGTATTTGTGCACCAAGGAATTATCAAAAAGGCAGCGTCCTTGTTTGCAGGTCCTTGAGACGAGTAGAGACACAGATACGAGTATGTCCGACGTGATCCGTGATCTACGCGCACCTTTGATATCGACAAGTCTCTGTTTTCAAGGCTATGAAGGCGGCGACAGCAGATATCCTCTCAGACAAACAAACATACACCACCGCTACGAGTCACGAAATTGTGCTCGAATTTGTTACCTATGTAGCTGTATTTTTATGTAGCGATCACTACCTGAGTGACTCAGCTTAGCTCAGTGAGCTAGCTTTTTAATACGTTCTAGTAGCTTTTGTGATCCTTAATTTTTATACTAGGAAACCATAAGTTACTATAAGACATTTACTTGGCTGGTTTTTTATTACATTTTTGACAGACACGTTTACCACCTAACCTGCCTCATGACATCATCCAGATAGACAAAAATACCACATTTGCATTTTAATTACTACTTCAACTATTACACCGACTGTAGTTCATCATTCAGATACTTTTAATTCAATTTTATATCTATTCCGGATTTAATAACGTGATCCTGAGCCATTTTTATGGCAGCTTTTATGTGATTTAATATTAGTTTTCGTTCAATCATGATTACCGTTACAATACGATTTGGCCACACAAAAATTGTTAGTTACACAAAGCAAATGACACTGTGTCACTTTTAAAAATGGGTTTTGTGGCATATACACGCAACAAAAACGTACGGTTACCAACCTTAGAAGCTTTAAGGTTGACTAAATTACGTTTAAGGATAGCATACCCAGACAAAAGAGCAGTTGCATCGTCAGAAAAATACTGGACAAGTATAATTTTCAAAGTTTGTTTTGGTCATAGCTAAGAAAATTTCTTCATAAATTTTATGAGTATTTTTTGTTTCAATTCATTAAATTTATGATCACACTAATATTATTGAGGCAAGAGTTTGTGAGTATGTTTATTACTTCTTCTACTAGACTACCTATGGAGATATATATACATTGGCCACTTTTATCCCGAGAAATTCAAAAATTCTCGCGGGCATAACTATAACTGAACTTAAACGAACTATAGCTGCAGCTACATCTTGCTATAGCAAACTTAATTAGTGTAATTAAGGAGTTCATTCAGGAGTTCCACGCCGATAACTTTTAGGGCGGGTGCAGCCGCTGGCAAAATTCATTTACCAGCTATTCCATTCGTTTTATAAATGCGAAAGTTGAGTTGTTTGGATTTTTGGTTGTTTGTTACTCAATCACGCTTCAACCACGGAATGGATCGGGATGAAGCTTGGCACACATATAGGTTAGGTCCTGAAATAGGACATGAGCTATTTTTCTTCCCGAAAAATTTAAAAGTTCCCGCGGGTAAAACTATAACGTTCCTTTCGTAATCCTGCCGCAACGGAGCATCCAATTGAGCTGAAATGTGCACAGAGATAGTTGAAAATACGGAAAATAACAAAGGCTACTTTTAATCCCGGAAAATTCAAAAGTTCCACGAACGAATCATAACTGCGGCTATAGCTTGCTATAACAAAGTTTCTTTAGTATAATCAAGGACTTGCCGCAAGAATCCCACGCCGATTACCAAATTTAGGGCGGGCGGACTTGCGGGCAAAAGCTAGTTAATGATTATTATAGATCGACAAATTTCAAAGTTCTAACTATCTCGTTTAGTTTTTGAGTTAGACCCCGTATTTTTTGTCTAAAATTCAAAACTTTGACGAATATAAAAAAATAGATAAATGCGAGCCAGACTCGCAAAACAAGGCTTGGATGAATAGTAAATCCTAAGCATAGTACGATAAAATACTAACCAGGTAACCGTTATGGCACTCCTGCAAAATTGTGGCAGCCGTGGCTCGTGCGTACATCAGAAATGCTAAGACTTCGGTTGTACTCCAAAACTGTTCTAACTGAACGCATTTTTTATAGTTAGGTAATGAGTTGGCGTGGCGTATTTTAAATTAAGCAATATTATTGTCAGCATATCTTCCGAGATATTGCCCGGCATTTATTTTGAGCTTAAAACCCCTCTTATTACATTTAATTTGTCAGTGAGTAATATTAATTATTGTCGCGCGTATTCGTAAATCGTTATTGTCATGGAATTCTCCTTATTAAAACGGGTAATTCGTGCTAGAGTAGAATAAGATCTAGTATATCTCTAATGGGTAGATGTAGGGATGTAAATAATTCATATTTACTTATAACTTCAACGTCGCAGTATATATATGAAAATCTGTTATATGTTCATAAAAATATCAATAGTTTCAGGAAGAAAAGTGACGTTCACAAAGTAAATACTTAAAGTAAAAATAAGCTCTTGGTGCGTGATACACGTTTACACAAAAATCACCAAAAAATAGTATTTCATAACTTTCACGATTCAAATTTGAATAAAATAAATTGACTTTGAATTTGACTTAGGTAACAGGGCAAAATAACCTTATTATAGAGCCAAATTTTAATTTTATTTAAAAATTACTTAACTATAAAAACAAGTTTTAAATTTAGTGTTTTACTGTGATATGATATGCATATAACATTTAAAAGTTTAGTTTCGTTAAAACAACAAATATATAAGTCAAAAGTAAATTGTAAAACTATGGAAAAAATAATATACCTGCTTTGCCAGATCTTAACGAACTATAATAAAAATTTCATTATCGTACAAGTGCGTAATCGTTCATCATTATTATTAGCAAATATGTTGAAAAAGATATTATAGTTTTCTCATGTTATAAATTAGTATTTTTATTTTATTGTTTTTGCTTTTATAAATTAAATTGATTATTGTACATACAATTTGTGTTTATCAATGTTTTTAATTGAAACATCCAAAAAGTTTTTTCAACAAAAAAAAATATTTAAGTTTTCGTTATTACCCTACATACTTTCTTTAAAATATGGTAATAAGTAACTGGCCATGTTTAGTTTAAGTCTGTTGTAAGTACCCACACCTAATTTATCTTTTAGATAAGTGAACACATACATTTTATCTAAATATAAAAATGAAGGACTACCTCGCAGCCTAGTTGGTAGTGTACTCGGCTGCTGTGCAGTGGGTGTGCGTTCGATTCCCGCACTGTACAAACATTTGTGTATGTCTTGGGTCTGGGTGTATTTATGTATGATATGTATGTATTTACAAAGTTATTTGTTGTCTGGTTTTCATAATACAAGCTGTGCTTAGTTTAGGACCAGATTGCGCTGTGTGATAAGTGCAAAATTATTATTATTAATAATTAAATTAACACACACACCGATTATACACCAAAAAATTATAAATAATATAAAGTTCGAAGTTGGACAATTTTATAACAGGTTAGAATTTTTTTAACTGAAGCAAATAAACTATATATACTATATTTTAAACTCATATTTAACCCCAAATTTTTTCATAGAAACCTCTTTATACATGGAACTGAGCAAATATTTAATTTATTTAAGTCATAATTCTTTGTTTAACCAAATATAATGTAAATCTAAAAAAAAATGTTTTGCACCTTTTCTGTATGTGAACAAATTCCACAATAACTAATTATCATACAACAGAAACGTACCTAAGTTGAGGCATGTACGAAACCCACTAGTATTTCGTTTTTTTTTTTTTCACCTTTTATTTCATTTTTTTTTTTTTTTATTTATGAACAGGTATGCAAGTAATCAATCAAAATACCTGCTGCAACATTGAAATAGGCAGCAAAGTCTTTATCTAAATCAACGCACAGGTAAGTTATTAATATTATATTATTTTGAACAAAATATCCGATTGTAAAAAATATGTTAATTCAGAGAGACACTATAAAAGACTCGATTTCAAAGTCAATGCATCAGTCTTCGAGTTGTAGACGCCGCTTCAAATCAAAACCCAGCCATGAAATTGGTATTTATATTATATTTTTTACACAATATAGTATATGATTTTTTATACAGTAAGTGTGCGTTTATCGACTTCCTCGTGGTTCAGTTATTAAAGAGGCTGCCTGGGGTGCAGCTGGCGCGGGTTCAATTCCCGTACAGAACAATCATTTATGTGATGAAGTTTTGTGTCTGGACTAAGTGTATTCTATGTATATTTTAAATTAGTAAAAGGATGTGAATTGTGTCAGTTTTCCGCTTCATAATACAATCTTTGCTTAGTTTGGGAACAAATGGTGCTATGTGAGAAGTGCAGAAATATTTATTTATTGATAGTATTTTCTTTTTTTGCAGATCATTGTAGCTTTAGCTGTAGTGGCAGTGGTTGCCGCCGCTCCACCTGCCTACGAGGCAAAGCCGCAAGTTGAAATTGTATCACAAGAATATGAACAGAACCCTGATGGCAGCTACCATGCAAGGTGATTTGCACTTTATATTTTTAGCCATAGCATAGACAGATGGTAGATACAGAAACCTTGTGATTTCGTCACGTTGGTTCAACCGTCTGTTCATTTTTGTATGACAACCTTGTAATTCCGCCTCCATCCGTCTTTTCATTTAGTCTGATCAAATTTGACAAAATAAGTGTTATACAAATCACGATAATAGAGCTTTGTAAAAAAATTAGTTAAATATTTTTTTTAATATAATCGTTTCACAAGGTTTTTTAGTTATATCCGCAATAATTTTAAGAAACCTTAACTTAATGGTTGTACGACACACACGCACACACACACACACTTTTTTTGATTTATTGTATAACCTGGTGTTAATATAAATTTACCACTGTCGAATTATTACTTATTTCTTATAGTTCGTCTGGATCTATTAAATGGGCTTATTGGGCATAAGAGGCCCCCTACATATTCATTTTATTACTTATTACTATAATACGTGATAAACGATTTATAGGCCATATATAAATCAAATCAAATTTCATAGGTTTCATTGGTAATCAATTACAATTGAATATGTCAAATTTCATTATTCAATATAATATTGCAGCCTGGCATTAGCTGAACAGATCAGTCCCTTCGGTTTTTTCATTTAGGTGCTAGACATGCTTTACATACAAGCTTAAAAGTGCCATATAAGTGCCGTCTTTTTGCTTTTTGTGTTCGTAAATTACGTAAATGGTGGTACGGAACCCACGGTACGCGATTCCGACTTTTTTTAACACATTGTAATGTACTACACCTTCCTTTCAACCAGTGGATAGACACACTACCACATAGTAATGTAAAAGACATCCTCTTTTTAGTCACTACTCTAGTCGTAACAGGTGATGAGCTCATTGTCGTAACACGGGTTCTGATGCAAATCTGGACTTCACTGGCGTTATATATGTGCTATACGTCAAAACCAGGGAGCGGATAAAATACCCCCTATATCCCAGTTTTTTACAAGTTATAATAAATGAGTCAAAATTGACGTATTTTACGCTAATATTCGTCTATTTCCAGTTACAAATCCGCAGACGGCAGCACTCGGGAAGAATTTGGTGAACTTAAACAAGTTACAGGTGAAGATGGTAAGCCCGCGACGATTCTTGCAGTTCGTGGTTTCTTCTCATATGTAGACCCTGATGGCAAGTCCACAGACACTAAATACACCGCTGATGAAAATGGATTCCAAGCAGAAGGAGACTCCATCCCAAAAAGCGCATAAAAGAACTAAGAATACTCTATTGATGAATTACTCTATTGGACTTAGCCTGGTACCGTGGAACATGGAATAAATAAATGTTATACTTTGTGTTAGATTCAGTTTTTGTTGTTTTTATTTAGTCGCATAATGAAATTGTAAATAAATTTGACAAGGAACTTTTTTTTCTTTTCCTTTACAATTTCGTAAACGGCCAAATTTTTTTTATTTAAAAGCTCTTGAAGAGCATCGTTTTATTCTATATATTAATCACTTGCACGTATTGTCTTATATATAAATAAACTACTAAATTAAGAATAAAGAGATGGTCATTCAAAGTTAAGCACAGCCTTAAAGCAAAATAGACCTTAATAGTTTAAATAATTAAATACATTCCAAATAAATAATAAAAAAACATGTAGATAAAACATTATAATTCCAATGCAATTACCAAAAACAAAATGCATCAAAAAAAAATTGATAGAAATTTGTGTATTGTTATTATAACGGTACATATAATTTAGCTGAAATCCTAAAAATCTAAAATATCTCTTAATCTTAAACATAGGGCTGTTATTAGTAAATTTTAAATACAAGTGATAATATTTAAGTTATTAATATTTAATATTATTCGTCTACACTACGTTAATATTTCGCGTTGTATACAAAATGTGCCTGACTTTACCAATTCATTCGGTTTGCATGATATAAATGTGTCAACATTGTTACTAGTTTCGTGGGACATGGCAAGAGGAAGCATTGCAGACTGATGTATCACAAGTTTTCAATTTTTGTTAGGAGATAAATTTTTTTATACCACTAAGGCAAACAAGCCTGCGGTAGACCTGAAGGTAAGCGGTCACCGCAGCCTATAAACGCTTGGAACACCTGGGACATTACTCGCGCGTTCCGAACACTACAAAAATCTAATAACTGCTTTCTTGAAGAACCTTATACTGTAGTCTTTAGAGTAAACCTTGGCAGGGAGCTCATTCCACAACCTAACCGTTCGCGTGATTGAAACTGCACTGTACGTGTCTATTAAGGTTCTAAGGTATGAGGATAAATTCCCTGCCGAAAGCGAGCGGTGCGATGGTAGAAAGTAGCCGTGGGCATCATTTAAAACAATTTCTTAGAACACATCCTATCATACAAGCAGTAGAACTCACATAGTGAGGCAAAGTCTCTTCTCAGGCTTAAGGGTCCCATATGGCTTGTGAGTTTGGGATTCCTCACAGCCCGGCGTTGAATCGAGTCCAAAGGGTTAAGCTGTTATCCGGGTGCACTCGCCCAAAGCAGTAATCCATACGGAGCCGGAATTGCGATTTGTAAAGCAGCAACCTTTTCCCGAGGAGCAGTACTGCTTCGCTCTGTTCAGACAACAAGTATTTTGGACGCCAGCTTCACCTTGTCTTGTAAATGGTTTTGGAACTGAACATCGCTAGAGGTGTCAACACCAAGGATCCCAAAGCTCTTGAAGATGGTGGTCTGGAATTGTGGGAACTCAGTGAATGGGGTTTTCTTAGCGGTGAACGCACAGGCTTGTGTCTTTGTACGGTTGAATCGAACCAAGTTTTCTCGACCCCAGTCAGCGAAGCTTATTACACTGTCTTCAGTACTGTCATCTTCATAGCAATGTATGATATTCTTGGTCAACATGTCATTAATATGCAAGAGAAACAGAGTAGGAGATAGCACAGAGCCTTATGGGTCACCAGCATTAATGTCCATGCTATCAGAGCAACAACCGTCAACTACGGCTCGTATGCGTCTGCCGGACTAATATCTAGCCACAGATTTGCCCTCGGGCACTGCATAAAATGGCAACTTCGACAGAAGACCCCGGTGCCGGACCCAATCGAACGCTTTTGCTATGTCCAGGCTAAATGCCAATGCCTCCCCCTGACCTCAATGGCTAGTTTCCATCGGTGTGAGATACACTAGACGGTCACCAGTCGAGCGACCGTGGTGACAGCTATATTGATGGTCGCGGACCAGGTCGTATTTTGCTAGGTATAGCTGAGTATTGATCACACGTTCTGTCACCATGGAGAGGAGATGGATCTGATCTATCGTCCTTTTTGGGCACCGGATGCAAATTCGCAGTCTTCCATGAAGACGGAAATTGCCTAGTGTGGTAGAAAAGCGTGAAGCGCTTAAGCACCACTGCTGGGATACCGTCTGACCCAGTTGGCTTACGAACGTTTAGAGAAACCAACGCCTGCCGGACCTCTCGCTTTGTTATGGAAATTTTGCGCATGGTCTCACCGCACCACGGTATAGAGGATGATACACCTTCGTTATTCATATTCAAGTTTGAGGCAAAAAGACTGCCCAATTAATCGGCTTTCTCTTTAGCACTATGGACCAATTCCAAATGGAAGTGGTGGTAACAACGACTGGCAAACTTTAGCAAGCGACCAAAAATTCGCGACTCACTGATGGATAGCTCGCAAGCCACCTACCTATTTTGCCGATTATTTGGAATTTAGCTCTGGCAGTTACTTTTTTACTGAACTTCGAAGCAGCATTTATTTTTTTTATTATTGCAAGCCGTGATCCAAGCCTCATACGCGGTTTCCTTGAGAATTTTAGCTTCTCTGCAAGACCGATTAAACCAAGGTCATTTTTTGACACCGGCAGTTATTCGCGGGTAAGGAATAAAACAATTCATACCAGCGAGGATCGTCTCAGTGACTGAGTCTGCGCAGTCGCAAGAATTTTCTGAGCTAAAGCGGTGCTGCCTCCACGTGTACGATGCAAAAAATTTACGCAATCCCAGTCTGCCGACTTATAATGCCACGCACGACGCCAATTAGTTGGCCCTGATGGATCAGGTTGACTGCATGACACTTGAGTCTGAATGAGACAGTGGTCCGAGGAGCCAAGATGCACATCTACTGAGACGGAATATCCGTCCAGACGTGTAGTTGGCAGAAGGTCCAGTAAGAAGCTTGGGTGGTCCTCTATATCTGATATTCTCGTTAGAGAAAGTACCAACTGAGAGCGTCCATAGGTCAGAGCAAATTCACAAGCAGCTATCTCTGCGTTGTTATTGGTTCGACAACTGTGCCACTTACGATGTTGGGCGTAAAGGGCTCCTAAAATAATTAGTTCTGCTAAACTCAGGTGTGTGAAGAGTCGAGCTTCGTCCGTGTCACCGCTATGAGACCAGTAAAGGCACGCATAGATACGAGTGTGGCCACCGTGTTCTACGCGCACCCTTAATATCGACAGGTCCCTATGAAGCTATGAGGCTATGAAGGCAGCGACAGCAGATATCCTCCCGGACGAACATACATACATCGGCACGACTCACAAAATTGTGCTCGAGGTTGTAGCCGAGAAAATGTAGGTAAGATATATCGGTGCAAATATCAGTAATGTAGGTAAGGTATCAGATATATGTAGGTAAATAAAAAAAAAATTTGATTGTCATAACAGCGTATATTTTTTTTCCTTCTAAAGACTCCTGCGTACAACGTGTAAGCGATGCCCGTGTTGTTGCAAGACTCCATCGACTACTGTGACTATAAGATTGTTTGCCACCTCAGTGGTGTTAAAAAAAGTAAGTTATGTAGTGTTCTGAAAAATGAAGGTGTTACAAAAATTTAGTTATTAATTTGTTGTTTTCAGTGTTTTTCAGGGAGAATTTACAAATAAAAAGCTTAACAACAAACTTTATTTTGAGGCAATAGGCAATATTATTATTGTATTTAATAAATGTCATTTAGCAGAACTATTTGTGATTCAAAATATCAAATATATAAGTTATCTCGTGATTGTATTTTGATTTATGTAAGCTCATATTTTACATCAGGATTTTTGTGAAAAATAGCTCTCCATAAGCTTTTCCGCTGTCGCTTTTTACCGTTGTTTAAGGTGTCGTCGGATAAATCTTCGTTAAGGCTTGTAAACGACATCAACTTCCTCTCATGCGTTTATTTTGCGAATTATTTCAAAATAATATTTTTTTTCTTTTAACTAACTTTTAAATTATCTGATTTGAAAAAGGTCTAAAACAATAAAACGGTAGGTAAATTAAAGTTGAAAAAAATCTGTTCATAAGTTTTTCAAGTACCTGCAATATTTATCATACAATACTCGTATGTTAATAGAATTACTAAACTCTTTTTATTTAAATCTTTTATTTTATTTGTAAATTCTTTAAAGCCAACATTTTAAACTAGGTGTACTCAACAGAGCGAGGCAGTACTGCATGTCGGGGCAGAGGTTGCTGCTTTACAAGGCGCAAGTTCGGCCCCATATGGAGTACTGCTGCCATCGCTGGGCAGGTGCACCCGGATACTAGCTTGGACCTTTTGACTCGGTTCAATGACGGGCTATGAGAATGTCGACGATCCCAAACTCACTTGCCATATCGAACCCTTAAGTCTGAGGAGAGACTTTTCCTCCCTGTGTGTGTTCTACCGCTTGTACAATGGGATGTGTTCTGGAATTGTTCGGAATAATGCCCACGGCTACTTTCTACCATCGCACCGCTCGCCATCGGCAGGGAATTCATTCTCACACTTTAGAACCGAAATGGTCGCGAACAGTGCGGTTTCAGAGAAACTTCCTGCCGCGAACGCTTGGGTTGTGGAATAAGCTCCCTGCCAAGGTTTTTCTAAGTACTTCAGTATGGGGTTCTTCAAGAAAGAAGTTATTGGATTTTTGAAGAGTCGCAACACGTGAGTGATACGTCTGGTGTTGCAAGCGTCCATAGGCCACGGTGACCGCTTACCATCAGGCGGACTGTGTGCTTGTTTGCCACCTTAGTGGTAAAAAAAAAAAGCCATGTTGCTATAATATTTGTTCGTATGTTAAAATATGTTGCTTATTACAGATTTATACTATTTATATATTTAAAAAAGCATAGCAGTGTATATATGCTTTTTTAAATGTTATTTTTTTTTGTTTAGTTTTGTTAGTATGCTTTCGCACTGCGGTTTTTAAGGGAGTGGTTTATAATCCGCACATGATGTGATATATGGAACACAATAAAAAACGATTAAATTGCTGGTTTTTTTCAGCCGCGCATTTTTAGCGGAAATAAAACCGCTTACAAAAAAACGCAGTTCGGTACCACACTTAGTTTATAACTCCACACGTGCACGTAACTTTAAGCAATTAGTTTTATCCAAGCTATTTTTTTGTGCAACCTCATTTTTACTTGCGTACATTTGCGATGTTTGTAGGTAGATGCAACTACATGCAAGGCAAAAATCAAAACTACATTCGCCTTATTGAAATGGTGTGAATTAACAACGACACTAGCGACCAATTTGTAACACTGTTCTTGCTTAATTCCTGTTCAAGATGCTTTTATAGCAGTCGTTTCATTTATCACTCTTCTAAGGCTCCGGGTGCACATTCGCAGTCTTTCATGAAGACGGAAATTGCCTAATGAGGTAGGAAAGCGCGAAAATGCGCGTGAGTCTAGGACTCAACTCAGAAGCACACTGTATTAGCACCACTACTTTTTCTATTGGTATAAAATCTGGCTCAATCGACTTACGAACTTCTAGAGAAAGCAACGCCCGCTGGACCTCCCGCTATATTATGGAGGTTTCCGGCATGGTCTTACCGTCCCACGGTACAGTAGGTGATGCAGCGTCTTTCTGTCGTTCATATTCGAGTTGAAGGCAAACAGGCGGCCCAGTAGATCGGCTTTTTCTATAGCACTCCTAAGTCAAGTCACCATCGATCTTCCGCAGTGGTGGTTTCTTAAATTATTTTTAATCACAACTATCTTTGAGCTGGAACTCTATGGAGCATCCCTGAACAAACGAATCGGTTACGCACAGAGAGCAACGCATAGAAGTATACCACGGTAATAGGTGTTGCTGTAGGAACCCACAATCAGGAGAAAAGTATTCTGTCTTTTTCAATATCTAGATGAGTCAAAAAATATGTTACTTGGTTAAGATATTAAGGAATTGTGCCCCGCAGCCTTAAAATCTGTAAGAACACTTGATTAAAAAAAAATTGTTTCTTATGTACTTTTCTTTCTTTAACTCCCTTTTGATGTTAAGGAACAAAAAAAAATTATAATACGGACACTTCGATTTTTCACTTTTATTTAACTATTCCAATTCTTAATCTTGGTTACTTCATTATACTTCTGAAAATCACATTAAATTCAAAGTTAAATATGATCTATCTATTAATAAATTTGCATTGTTTTGGGACTTAATTCTTTGCAGGAAGCTTTTCTTTTTCAAGAACTTCTGGCTCATCGGCAGCAATAGGAAGAACTTCGTTTTTATCTTCTGTAGGTACAACAGACCCTCTGTAATCAAAATTAAAATGACTCAAGTAAACATAACAATAATTTCAAAATAATTGTTACAAATATTCTACTCTTTTTGATTATAGACAGTACAAAGGCTTTAAATAGCAAAAGTGAATTTCTAAAAGCAAAAAAAACACTCATTTTGTAAACCATCATACAGATGTATAATAAAACTAGCAGCCTGTCCCGATTTCGTTCCCGTGTATCTTATAACTGTGTAATCTTATAGGAAAAAAACAGCCTTTAACAGGCCGTCAGACCCAAAAGGCTGAAACCATCTTAAGCCTCTTATAAGGTTGAATTTCGCACGTCACGTTTTATGGCGCGTACAAGTAGAGCGCTTACGTTTCGGCTGTTTTTTTTTATGTATTTAATTATTTTAAAAACTAGCCTGTATATAGAAATTCTAGCCAATTTTTCTTTTAATATGAAACAATATCCAATTGGTAAATTGAAAAAATAATTAGGTTCCCTGACAAAATATCAAGATCTCAGACAAGTAAACTTCGACAGTTTTTTAAGAATTATTTCCATAATTTATGATTTTTTTTAAATTCTGTTCGATTTTTCTTGTAACTTAGTTCTATTCGTAACCTCTGTATTCTTCAGTGATTTCTAGTATGTACCACTTCTTCAATCTAGAACAAGTACGATGGACTGTTTTGCGATATTAGGGTATACCGTTGTCTTAAATGAATGATTTTTTCAAATCGGTCCAGTGGTTCCGGAGATAACTCTTTACCTATTAACAAACAAACAAAACCCGCTCTCTCTATTTATAATGTTTTAGTTATAGTATATATAGATATAGATTTCGATTATTTATAACTGTGTTTTAGTTTTACGAAATAATTTTTTGAGCTTTCAAATTACAAAATTTCAAAAAAAAGGTAGATCACATGTCAACTTTGGAAGCCTATAAACTCGCAGACTATTATTTTTAAAAATAAGCTTCTAAGTAACCTCAAACGAATTTAAACGCAATAGCCATTGATACTCCATATTATAAACTAGACTTTGCCAGCGGCTCCGCCCGCCCTAAATTCGGTTATCGGTGAGGAACTCCTTAATTAGGTATACTAATGAAGTTTGCTATAGCAAGCTATAGGTGCATCTATTGTTTGTTTAACTCTGTTATAGTTATTCCTGCGGGAACTTTGGAATTTTTCGGGATAAAAAGCCTATATGCTATTCCAGGACCCAACCTATATGTATGCTAAGTTTCATCCTGATCCGCCCAGTGGTTGAAGCGTGAAAGAGTTACAAACATCCATCCATCCCGACAAACTTTTACATTTATAATATTAGTAGGATAAGTGATTTTTTCCCTCTGTCAAGGTATGAATTTGGCTACAATTTTTTTTTATCTACTATCATAACATCTTTACTGGCGATTCCTGAAAAAAAATTTCGGTAAAATTTCATAAGAATCTATTTAGCATATCAGCAGGCAGCGGAATCATAAGGACAGACGGTGACACTACATAAATTAAATAAAAAATTAGTTTGGTAGCAAGTACCGCACGAGCAACCTCTTAAGACTGCGATAAGGGCTAGATCGCTCTTTTGTGCAAATTTGGTTATAAAACATGCTTTTATCTAGTGCATTACCTAAATGAGTAATTTTCATTTATAATGCAATTTCATTTACAAATATTAGAATGCAATAAAAAATCTGGAAGTGACCATTGTTTCAACACTTGTGCAAATTTTTAAAGCGTGTATAGCATTTCATTGTAATGAAAGTTGATTAAATAATTATAATAGCTTGTTATTTAGTATATTGACTCTAGGTTGAAGCAAAAACTAAAAAACTACAAAACCGTAAAAACGTTAAATCCCATACAAAAAAAATTAAGTTTCATGGCGTCATTATGGAATAATTTACTAAGGAAGTATATAACAAATATTTCTAATAGTAATGTATATGACATTGTGTAATGATTTTAAGTTATATTTACATACACAACGTTAGTATTACAAAAATTGGCTTTCTGGCCTATATCGCCCTCTTAAAAATTTGGCGTCTTTGAAAAAAATAGTTTTTGAGCGATAAAAACAAACCGCTGGACTGATTTTGCTTCAACTTTTCAGAGCTAACTCATGACGTGGCGTAAATCACTTAACCTTATTAGTTATTATCTCTATCAGCACACGAATCAGGCCCCAGGTCTCAAAACGTAAGGAAAACGCAAATTGAGCGATTTCGATTTTCGGACCTATTATAATTACTTCGCTTAAAGAGAAGTTAATTAAAACCTGACTTTTTTGATTACCCGGGTTTTTGATTATTTTAATATTTAGCAAAAAAAAACTCTTTTAGATTTACCTTTACCTCGTTTTTACATAGTATGACTATAAAATAAAAGGTATTTTTTTTCAAACGTATACCATACGTACGCCCGACGTTGTTGTATAGATTTTTTTAGTCAATTATAAAAACATGGTATAATATATCTAGAGTTTGTTTCTTTTTGTAATCTATTGTAAACTAATTTGTACATACTCTGCCTGTCCTTCTTCAGTTTCTGGGTTTCTGCTGAAGATTCCGAAAAGTGGCTTCTTGTCTGTTGAACTGTAAGGCGGGATTGATATTAGTATAAAAATTTGAATAAGTGTTGTATGTTTGCTGGCTTGGTTGTAACTAATCAGCCATTCAGGAACCAGAGAAGGTGTTTCTTGCCTCTTTTCCCCCCTTAGGCTTGTTTTTGAGGTGATGGAAGTTTAAAATGGTGAGCATTTGTGGGACCTGGGCCACTTCCAGAGATGCCTGTCTGAATGTGTGTATGCATATGTGTATTTGTGCGTATTTCTCGCGATGAGTGATAGAACTAATTACGTACAGTTCTATATGTTTATAGTATAGGTCAACATAGTAAAGTACAAAAGGCGGTCTTATTACTAAAAAGTTATCTCTTCAAGACAACTTTAAGGTAGGGGGATAGATAAAAGTAACATTAAATACTGAAATTATTTGGGCGTCTTTTGTGTTGTTTTATGAATTTTCTAATTTAAAGATATAAATAGATAATTTTAAGTTTTAAATAGTATGATAAGACTAAATATATATACCTATAAATATTTATACACACATATATCCCGCATATCTACAACAATATATTATGCAAATATGACTAAGTAAGCTTTGATATAATGATAGTTCCTTACTGCAATTATATTTTATGTCATATTTCGCTTATGCGTCATAGAAATGTCACATTGTATGTGTTGAGAGATTGTGCACGTATCTAATATATATATAAAGCATTCCATAAATGTATAGTTTTCACTGTGAAGTAGTCAAGGAGTAATAGACTTTTGTTGTTGTTGAATCACGGAGGAAGGAAGTTCCAATGAATACGTGGTTTTTGTTTTCTTTTTGTATATATATATATATATATATATATATATATATATATATATATGTTTATATAAATTTATTGTGTGTAGTATATGTATGAATGGATATGTAGGAATATACATATCTATCTCGGTAGTTCTTACTGAATATTTAAATCCCGTCACAGAACATAGGATTTTTGTTTCTTCACATGTTGGTACTCCCTATACAATTTGTATGTACATGTGGATTAATTAGTTAAGTTACTCCAAGGATATGTTTTATTTTTAGTTTAATAAAGAATATTTATTGTAGCTTGCTGGCGATAATTTTTTTGAGATATTAAAAAAAAAATCTTTAGAAAAACGGCCAAGTGTGAGTCAAACTAGTGCAGATGAATTAATTAGACTATTTTTACTGTAAATAATAAAAAAAAATGTTTTGGAATGTGCAAATACAGCTCGTTAATATGACTTCCCACCTTACTTACCTACCATACCTCACTTTCAGATTTCAATTTCCCATTTTTAACAAATATTTGGTATTCTTTGATACCATTTTAATTTACATATTTGTACTTAGTTGTGATGAAAAACAACCGTAACATACATACAGACAAACAGACAAACACCAAAAAAGTTCTGCTATTTAAGATGCACATTATACATACATACCTACAACTGTAAAAGGGTTTATTTGTATAAGAGTAACGTCTAGTGCATAACACATAAAAGTTCCAGATTAAGTAAAAATCATTGGTTAAGAGTAGGAACGCTATAAATACAATAATAGACACAAGCAAGGTAAACATACCTGGATTCTTTTTTGTCACCTACGTTGAAAACTTCTTTTGCTTTGTCTATGAAACCCAGAGGATCCACTACTTTTCTGATTGTAGTCAGGAATTATGTAAAAAAGAAAATCAAATACTAAAACAAGTTTATCATGAAAAAAATATAGACAAAAATCTAAGGTGACAAACAAACTTTTGGCCCCTGATTTAGTGCAATTATCGTAGCCTATAGACGCTTGCAACAACGTATCAGATGGGATATTATTTAGGGTGAGTATGGACAAAATGCTCAATTTAATTATACATAGGTACCAATATATGCTTGTAGGTGATTCACATCCAGACCAGATAATTATATTCTTAAGATTTTATGCTATGGATTATATTCATACAAAAATCGTATAACTCGTGACTACTAAAGAAATTACGAGTGTACGTATACGTGCAAATACTTGTATGCTCCATATGGGTAGTAACAGGAACGTAATAGAGAGAAGGTGAGGTCGACACTAGAGAGAGATGGGCAGTGGCCATAATACATAAAGTGATATTACCTATATTTAGATTTATTTATCATCCACCACCAGATTTATTATCCACCACCAGATTACAACGATCTAGTTAGGTTTGCGAGAAATAACTTGTTTCAAATGGCCCTAGGGTACGGGTAAAGCGCCTTGCGAATCCACAAACCATGAGAGAGGTACTGAAAAACATCAGATGCCTGATGTATGAGAGTAACCAATATCATGTGAATTAGTTACCTATGCACAATCGCTCTAAAATGAGGCTAAGTACGGAAAACATTATGTCCAACTACCTAACTATGGCCTTAAGGTATGGATATCATTGAAAAGGCTCAGTTAACCAGTGGATACCAAATAACCTTAATACGGTCTCCGGGTAAATTTTAACCCATTTTTAAGATATAAATTCTTAGAAAACAAGCGTTTGAAGAGTTTGCTGTTAATGACTTTTAATTAATAGCTTCAATATTATTATTTTTCGAATAATTTTGACAAAAACGTTCATACTATTCTATTTCTGAACTTTTTACTCAACGGTCTTCGGGTCAGTTGTGATGCGAAATAAATATACAGCGTTTTACAGCAACGAACTTAGGCGCAAAATTTAGATTTAGCGTAGTAGGACTGGTGCTAAAAAATGTATCAGATGCATAAGACAGTTGTCTTATTCTGAATTAGGAATTAGGTCATAAAAATCGGCCAAGTGCGAGTCGGATTCGCGCACGAAGGGTTCCGTACCATTATCTATAAAACCGGCAAAAACATCACTTTTGTTGTATGGGAGCCCCCTAAAATATTTATTTTATTCTATTTTTTAGTATTTATTGTTATAGCGGCAACAGAAACACATCTTCTGTGAAACTTTCAACTGTCTTACTATCACGATTCATGAGATATAGTCTGGTGACAGGCGCACGGACGGACGAACGGACGAACAGCAACAAAATTGCATAAAATAACATTCTTTAACTTTTTAACACTATTATACGAAACAATTTTATGCCACGGTCAAATTTGACCAAATTTCTTTAATAAAATTCAGGATCCCATGAAGGTTAGAAAGGTTTTTAATTAATGAAAGTTATTTTTGTATACATACTTGATTCCTCCATCTTTGTTGAAAAAGTTCTGTGCCACTTCTTTACCCTTCTCCACTAGTCCCAATGGGTCCAGCGGGTTCTTTGGTACACTGTCCACGCATGTAAAAAAGAATGACATATCAATTTTTTTTTACAAGGAAGAAATAATTATAATAAAATACTAATGAATTTATATTAGGTCGTGACAAAGTTTTAAATGCCTATAAGTCAGTGTCGTATACGCAACGCATTAGCAAAATAATCCCGGGATTCGGGATTCCGGCATCCCGGACGCTTTTCTCTTGGAGCGGGAAACCAAAGTTTCTTGGATTTTCGGGTCTGACACAAAATTATGTAAAAGACAGAACAGTGGCTCGTGAATCTCAAAATTACTACTATGTGCCGATCTGGGAGCGTTTACTTTCACTTACATCTAGTAAGAGTTTGCCGACAACGTTCAAATAAGTTAATTTTAATGTCCTTAAAACTGTACACCTTTAATAATATTCAGTTTTTAGGTCACTGTAGCTTTTAGGCTAGTCCCGTGATCAAATTAAAAAATAGAACGGGATCATATTCGCATTAACTCCGTTCCGTTGCATAGTATGAGAAATTATTACGGACATCTCAAAAACTGGCCGCGCTAAATTCGCGAGATTTATATGAAATCTCCTCGATAATAAGTGATTATAGTATGAGAGTTCGGCAAATCAACCTACATATAGTCATATAGCTTTATTTAGTTCAAATGGAATGCGGTTAGTAATGCTGAGGGAACTTTCAATTTCCCGGGATATCCCTTTGACTTTCTCCGTCTCTTCAACTATCCCTGTGCTATTAAAGTTTCAGCACAATTAAATACTCCATTGCGATGTAAATGAATGACAAACAAACTCATTTTCACATTTAAAATATTAGTGTAGATCATCATCAGTTAATAAAGTGGTGCGTGGACGGCTCGACTCCGCGTTTTCATACATATTTTTCAATAACTTGAATTCGTGCGATATAAGCTTTAAATTACTTACCCTAGAACATCCTTCGCCGTATCGACGAATCCAAGGGGGTCCAGCACACTCGCAGCATGGGCAATAGCCAAGAAGGCAAGACTGAATGCAATAACCTTAATGGAAACAAAGTTTTATATTACATAAAAGTCGGTATCTTAAAAATAAACGAACTGTTGCTATGTTGAACAAAGAATCGAAATCAGCGAGCAGAATCAACTCCTGCATTATTATTTCACATTCATGTTACACGTAGTATACTGTGATGAAGTCTGATTTCTAACTACTAAGGGCCTCTACTAACACGCCACAACTTTCTGCCACGTATGCCTTTAACACCTAACAACATGGCCAACTTGTACATTTTCATAAAACTACTTTTGTAAATTCTGTAAACAATACAAAACTTTCTAAAAATATCATTGTTCCCTCTTTTTGTTCAGCTCTTAAGGGTCGTGATGTTAAATAGCCTTTAAACCTTTCTCAAGAACTGACTGTCAAATGGAAAAAGGCTTTTTCGTATCCGACTGTCATAATCCATTATGTATCCTAACGTATACCCCTTTGGGGATTAAAAAACATGTCACTTTCATACTTTTCTCTGTTAAAAATATTAAAAGTGCACAGAGTGACACCCTGATTCCAGTCTGAAGTACTTTGCAACGTTAAAAAGTTTTGATCCACTATGAAATATGTAGGTATATCTGGCTTTGTCGGCCATCATTCCTTTAGCAGACATGACTGCCACAAGCACTATTTTATATTATGAATTAAATATGAGCTTCGTGTTTTTGACTTAAATTTGATGAAACGTCTTTAAACAAACGCCAAACAAAGAGAAAATGGATATGTATCGTACTTCCGTACATTATGTTCTTTACGTTGAATGACGGTTTATTTTATTTGCAGTTGAGGTTTGAAAAAAGAACTAAATGGCAATAGTAGATAAACTTAGGTACTACAGTTTTTAAGGCACTCATGACACATCAACATATTTAGTGGTACATTTGAAAGAAAAGTTAATGCAACGTTTTAAGGCTCTTCGTGTTTTACAAAAAGTTGCGACTTAAAAATTATGTACTTTCCTTTCTCTAAAACTAGAAGAAATATAGCAAAGTATAGTTAGTTTGTCCAATTTGCCATATTAAGATACTAAAGAGACGTACAGTGAGACCTTGTAAGGAAAAGGAGAAGAAGGAGTGTAAAAGTGGAATCGGTCCGTCGTAATCTAAATAGGTTTCAAACAATAAAGGAGGTTTTGCTTCTAACCATAACAGTGTATAACAAAATACTGAATTATTTATAAATATATTACAGCAATTTAAAAACTGGGAAAAGTGTATGAGGGTATTTTGTGCAGGAATTAACAATATAATAGAAACTTATAAAACAAATACTAGCGCATGTGGACCAAAAGAAAGCCTCATCAGATTTTACAACATACATTTGAATGCGGCATCAAATTCACGAATTTCATGCCAAGACCCACCCTACGAGTAAGTTGTAAGGATGTTTCACACCGAACTTTCAGATACTGCACTATTATGACCTGTCGTCGCAAATACAATGAAAGAGATTCAGGATTATCACATTTGTCTTGTGACTTTACATAGTCTGTGGTTGGGCCGTAGTCTATTTACCTACTATGGTTCGATTTTTTTCGGGTATACTAATTTCATAAAAAAAATGTTTTCAGGTCGAAACAGAAATCCGTATTTGCCAGTTTTCCAGCCACAAAGCTACCATTCTATACACTGTTTTGTCTTACGTGTCATATTTTGCGAACTTAAAATCAAGAAAAATATGATTTAGGCTAAAAATATTAAAAAGGGAAATGGATAATTACAGAGAGATTCAAGTCGAAATAAGTCGAATTAAGTCGAAATCATACTTTTATTGACTTTAAGTTTAGAAAATAAGTTAAAACTTTTAGTATTTACTTAGTGTAAAAACTTATATGTAATGAACACTAACTTACCGCTTTCATATTTCTCCTTTCGAAGCTAGCCGAAACTAACGACTTTTCAGTTGGACAACCTTTTATACATTTCTTCTATTTAAAACTAGTTTAAAAATTACTGCTATATTAAGTAATTTGTTTTTTATTCGTATTTTATATGGAAATAAGATTCAACCACTTAAATTGTCCACTTTGTCTATTAGTCCTCTTATCAATACATGTTGTTTTTTAATACGTTGAACTATACATACCTACTACGAGCACATGCCCGCGGGTCCACCCGCGCTTAATTCAATTATCGGCATGGGATTTCTACAGTAACTCCTCGATTAGTACTGTACTCCTCGTATAGTAAGAAGATTTTCAGCTATAGCTAGGTACTAGGTTATAGGAATTCCTTCCAAAAAAGTATCTTACGTCCTTCTCCCTATCTTCTACTACATCCTTTGTGCCGAATTTCACTAAGTTGGATGCTTCGTTATGACGTGAAGCAAAGACAAACAAACAAATAAAAAACTCACTTTTGCGTTTATTATATTAGTATGAAAGTATATGGATGTACTTATACATTTTTCTAGTTTGAAGTTCTAAATAGCCTGTGCTTGTAGCTCTGCTTGCGTTGATTTCCAAGTGAACAGATATAAAGTTTCTGTTTGCATTATAAAAGGTACATAGTACATTAATTTTATATGGAAATAATATTCAAACCACTTTATATGTCTATTAGGTCTTTTATTAATAAATGTTGTTTTTTAATTCGTTTTACTGTATGTACCTACTACTTGGCACTTGCCCGCGAGTCCGCCCGCGCTTAATTTGATTATACGCATGGTGTTTCTACGGCAACTTCTCGATTAGTAGTACTATTCTCCTCGATTAGTAGTACTATTCTCCTCGATTAGTAGTACTATTCTCCTCGTATAGTAAGTTTATTTAGCAACCTATAGCTAAAGATATATAATTCGTTTAAGTACAATTAGTTTACAAGCATTCCTGTTAAAACTTTTGAATTTCCCGGGATAAAAAGTAGCTTGTGTGCTTCTTCTTCTCTTCAGTGTTGTATAGTAACACACGTACAGAAGGTGCAAAATTGTAGCTCAGTTGGATACTTCGTTATGACGTGGAAGAAAGAGAAACCAACCAATAATTAAATTCCCTTTCACATTTATAATATTAGTATGGAAGTGTTTTTCCAGTTCAAAATTTTAAATTGCTGTTTGAACGTTAGCACACACGGAGAAAAAAAATATTGTTCGAAATAAATTACTGTTCATTAAAATGCGTTAATACAAAATTTTATTAATTTCAAATTTTTTTTTGGAAATTACAAAAAAATATAAATTTAAGTACATTTTATTAATTCCTTAAATAGTTTTATTCTTTTCCGTAATTAATTATTTGTAATTTAGATTACAGAATTTTACAAATCCTATAAAACTTTCCTCGAATTTATGAGTAGGGTAATTAATATCAACATATAAAGCTTACTAAATATTGTAAAAAGTTTTATTAAAGTGGGCAGATAAAACACTACTTGTCATTGCAATGAAGGGTAATTAACGTTTATAAACATCTTTCTAGGAATAAGTGAAGTTTACTAATAACAAACATCATATCGTACTGCTACGAATTCATGTTGACGTCACGCTTCTTACATCGCGCTATCGAAGTTTTTCCAGTAGTTCGCATATATTCCGACACGGCGTCCTCCAGGTATAACTCCTCACCTGGCGGGAGATTCTCCTTTACCCCTGCACATTTGTTATCCCTGAGCTGAACAAATTTGACGCACTATCTGCCACAGCCCTTCCTTCATCTACCTGGTACACTGACCAGTTATTATCAACCGTAGGCTTCGCATCACAGAGCTTCATCCAGGACATGTCGGTGTAATTAAACGCTGATTGTTATACGTTATTTGCATTCCATTAAATTTTACTTGTTTAAATTAAACAACATTGTTATTTCAACAAGATTAGTTTTATTTCTGTTACTAAATAAAATAAGTAAAACTCATTGGTAACCGTCACTGTAATTTACTTGACCTCGGAATTACTAATATTTTAGTGGTTATTAGTATTATTTACTTGTAGCCACTAAAGTTTTTTCTCCGTGCACATTGTAAAGCTCGAGTTTTTCAACAAAATAAAATATGAAATAGGATTAAAATTATGATTTTAATTACCTTTGTCATAAAATTTTAATAATTTTTTTGATATGAATTTATTTGTTTTATTAGCATTGGTTCCGTTGCGGAGGAAAAGCGTGGAGAACTTGTGTCTCAAATCGAGACCAAACTCAAAAAGCCCAAAGTCACTGACTAGGGACGGGAAAACGTCAACCCTACAGAGACACAAGTCTGGGCGTTAGCTGCTGAAAAACCCCATCTATTTTGCTCCCAAAACTCTAGAACACTCACCTCTCCATCTCCAAGGGCATTGGGAGCCTTGGTGTTTACATCTCCAGCGATGTTTAGTTCCGAGATCATTTGCAAGACAAGGTGAAGCTGGCGTCTAAAAAACTTGGTGTACTCAACAGAGCGAAGCAGTTCTTCACGTTGGGGCAGAGGTTGCAAGCCTCCATATGCTACAGTGACCGCTTACCACCACGCTTGTTTGCCACCTTAGGAGTATAAAAATAAATATAATACAAAGAAAAATAAATAATAGTATAGAATTAGAAGTGGTCCGATTCAAAAAATTAGATATCAAACTAAAATCACATAATTTTTATACCTCGATTTGAATCACATCCTTAGAAACGAATGTAACACGTTTTATAGATTGTGATACGGAATCGAATCGAAATAAAGAATACATTGAACTACAGTGCCCATTGGGTAGGTATTTCCAATAAACCAAAATATATGAGAACAGTTTTAATAAACCCGTTCTGATATATCCGTTAATAAAAAATGAAATTTGAACCTAATTTATCTAATGTTAAAGTTGAAATTGATAGGACGTGAACCACAGAATTGCCTGCACGCGCAATTAGCATTAAATAAATGCAAACATATTGTCTACGGAATGTACATGAGTCGGCTATCATGTCTCTACCGGTGACACAGAATATATTATACAGCAGTTAGTTAGCAATTTGTTGCAACGGGATGTCTGCTTGTGTTTCTACACAGGCACTTGCATCATAGGTTCTGGTCAAGGAGTGGAGCTTTTTGTTGCTTCAGATTGTTCTTCAAACTACCTTCCGACCTGAAATTCCACTTTGAACAGCGCTATGGAGGAGACGCATCTTCGTACCTTCCCTTTCTTATTTGCTTCTTTCTATCTCCAGTGCAGACTCGCAGACAACGATGGTCCCACTCTTACTTTTGACGATCTGCCTCGCCGTCCGGCTAGGTCGGACATGAATCCTATTTCACACATTCCAATTCAACTTTTTCTTACCTACTCTTTCTGTCTTAGTGTGGGTCCCAAAGGGGTAAAATTTTCTGGGCGAGTACTTTTGGTTTCTGGTTCTCACGGATGTATAGCTTTTGTAGACTTGATGACCCGGCTGGGGTTTAAAGTCTATCCTCTGAAGTCCTTCATAAGAAGTATGGGTAATACTAAAATTTCTCAAATAACCTTCTTTTTCTGTTAATGCCATCGTTTTTGACACCATCCCAGGGTGCAAGCCTATATATGTCTTATAATAATATCTGACCATTTAGGCAGCTATCTTTTAGGATCCCTGCACCACCTACAGCCTGGTGGACTGTCAGCTATCTCTACTTTCTTTGGATATGCGATCTTTGGATCTGGTATCTTACAGTATCGTTATCTTGCCGTAGCGCATATACAATTATGGCCGGATGTAGCTTATCTAAAGCGGTTAACAGTTTAAGGAGGTTGAGGAGCCCCTGAGTACCCTTATTCTAATCTCCTTTATGACATCTGTCGGGACGGTACTAAAAGGCTAAAATCTGAACGCTTATTCACATCCCTTCCATTCTTACCTGCCCGATCTAAGCCCTGATAATCTAAAAGCATTTGCTTACACATGAAACGCTTCTCAAACTTTCGCCAGAAGTACATCGATTTCATGCATACATATAATACAATTATTAAGGTCACGTGACCATTTTTACTCTGAATTGGACCACAGTGGAACATAACTACTCGCCTCACCACGCCAGGCTTAAAAAGCCAGACGCGAAGATTCTAATTGCAGTACCAGTACCTCTGAACCAATGTCTTCACGCTGCTCAATCAAACTGACAAAAGTCTAACCAATATAATAAATATCACAGTATTGACTTTCAAAATAAATGTCCAATGTATAAAACTATTGTGTATGTAGGTAAGAACAAAAATATAGATTTTTAAGTAAGAAAGCAATCTGCTTTGTGTATTCTACCTTATAAGTCGCAATCATAAAATTGTCATACAAGTTCAACGAGTTTTTGTTAGCAATTTCATCTGAATGGAATATTTTTGATCGATTAAAATAGTATGTACGAATAATTTAATCTAATAAAACAAAGGAAAAGGATTAACAATGTTTACAAAATATTTGGCTTTTTAGAATTGGAAAATTTAGAATACACGAGAATATAAACAGAAATAACTTTTAACAAGTAAAAAACATAAAAACTTAAATCTTTTTAAATTTATGATGAATATGACTTCTCATTAGGATCGTGTTTGGAATTAGTTTTCCATTGAAGAAAAAGTCTAATTCCAAAAGTGTGTATGTCATTTATATATACTTATATATGCAGGATGGAAATTTTAGAGGAGTTAGTAAGGGCAGTAAGCTACCATATTTGTTACAGTGAATTTTTTCGTACATGTACTCCGTTTAAATCAAGTCCAAGTATTTGAGAAATTTTTCATTACTTTTGCAAGATTAAAAATAAACTTGGCTCTTGAAAACTAACATAGGAAACTATTTCATAAATTATTTTTATTATTCTTTAGTGACTATATTATTAGGTAACATCTTGATACTACTGGTTTTATTGCTTCATGAAAATCAAAATGTACATAACCCACATTTCTTTGCGTTTATGTACCTACATAATATGGAGATATATTCTTAGTGTATTGCTAGTATTGATGTGACAAATAAAGCTGACTATTTTAATGTAGTCGGATCCAGTTTCCGGCTCCAGCTGTAGTTTTTATTACCACTAAGTTGGCAAAGAAGCAAACGGTCCACCTGAAGATTCACTGCAGTGGATTTTTGCAATACCAGAAGCATCACTCACACGTTGCCAATCCTTAAAGAATATAAAAACTTCTTTTTTGAAGAACCCCATATTTTAATCCTTAAAAAAAAACCTTGACTAGAGAAAAACTTCAGAATAGTCAATAATCGTTTCACATACAGCTTAAATGCTAATAATAAAGCAAAAATAACTTTTATTTTGTCGTTTCTGCCGAAGATCAAAATTATATATTTCGTAACAGAAGCAGTAAAATATGATCATAAACAAAAGTAATACAGTAAACGTAGAAATTACTAAAATAAAACTAAAATTCTGTAATCCGCACTGAACGGTATATCAAGAACGTAGTAACTACTTCTTTCATTTAATTTGTGAAAATGTAAATGACACAGAAAGGAATGTATTTTGTTATTTACAGCAAATGTTCGTGGGGTCCAGGCCAGGCCAGGTCAGTAGGGCAAATGCCTACACTGTAGGTACAAAATGTTCTGTAAACCGTTGCACATAGAAATAGAGACCGTTCGAAGTAATTTTTCTGATTTTCTCGACGCAATAAAAAAAATGTGTCGATATGGATAATCTGAGATCTGGGCTGAAAGGAAAATTAAATTGTATATATTTTTAGCTTAATAACAATTCATACGTCTTTTTTGTTGATTGCGTCCAGTTCTATCATAGAGTTCAAAATCACTGGAGGAATCTGCCAAAGTACACACTCAAAGTAGGTACGTATTTTCAAAATAAAATATTTTTTTTATTCCATAGAAAAAGAAAGAAAAGTAGAATTTGATAGTATATGAGTAAATTTGATAATAGTTGTTTGTTCTTTTTTTTTAACATCGCCATTGTCAAGTAGCCTACGTGTTGCTTAACAACGCGATCTATAGTTAAGTAGCTGTATCAGTAAAAATATTAGTATTACTACTCGCCAACAGATGTCAGGAAGACTCATATTTTTTTCAGTTTATCACTGCTGCCATTCTGCTGGTGTCTGCAAATATGTTCCCAGTTTTGGATAGTCGGCTCAGTGGGTAATGGCCCGAATGCTGATTTAAGGAGCTTGGGTTCGATTCCAACCTAAGTCAAACATTTATGTAATAAATAAACATTTGTGTTTATCTTGAGACTGGGTGATTTCTATGTATTTACAAAAAAAACTTATATTTATGTATTTGTATCCATTGTCTGGTATCCATAGTGGAAGCTTTGGTGATTTTAAACATGTGTTATGTCCAAAAAAATGTTTTATTTACATGTTTTTATATTTACCTATGTCACGTTCCGTTTCAATAACAGCTTACATTAATTAATTACTCCATGGGTACTTGGTTACCTTGTTTCTGATATTTCATAAAATATGACAACAACACAGTCTCCTTTTATAAGTCGCCAATTGTTTAATGCGCTTTGATATTTGTATCCAAAATCTTTCTTTCTTTATAAAAAAAACACTCTTTAGTCCGGCGTAAGAGAATAGTGTAAATATTATTTGAAATATATTATTTAACAGAAATAGCATTTTATTGTGTTTTGTAATATTAAGTTCAATATAAAACACTTTCCTGTTCGTCATATGAAATAACGTTATGATTACTAGCACTATTGCTACGATAAAAATAATAGGCAATAAATAAAAAAGAAAATAGCTTTTAAACCCTCACTGCGCTAAACTGACTTATACCTACTTGACGTTTTTTCAGTTTCTATCCTTCTCCAATAAACTATCCCCATAATAAATTGTATCAAACTCATCTTTAAATGTTCCGTAGAAAAGGACAAGAATATAAAATTTGATTATAAAATTTAATATAGCGATACAATAAATAACCACTAACTGTGTGCGACCATTTGCTTCTTAAGAGCGTATTTTCAAAAGTTATCATCATAGGTTAATATCATAGTAATAAAATATTATCTAAGAGAAAGTTGTGATTTGATTATTATTAGTCATTATATCAATAAGACTGAATTAAAAATATAAATCTGATGTTAGGAGTAAGGATAAAATTAAATAAAACTAATTAAATATGCCAAAAATTTAAAGATGAATCTAGGAAAACAGATTACTAATTACTTATATTTAATAAATAGAAAAGAAATATTTTCTTTTGCTTAATGTTAGAAATCTTAATATATATAAATCTCTAAAACTACTGAACCGATTTTGATCAAACTTCGTAAATATCTGTTATTTGATCCAACTTAAAAGATAGGATAGTTTTTATCTCGATATGTTAAGTGCGAGCCGGACTCGGGCACTATAGGTAAAAACCAACTTTCGCCGGGTACAGAGGGACGGCAGCGGAACAACGTTCGCCGGGACAGCTAGTATTTAATAAAACTTGATTTTTACACAAAAATCTGTAGTTTAAATTTGATTTTATACCATAATTTCAAAGATGCGGGATCTTGCGCGGGACTGCAATCCCTAAAGATAATAAAACAGATTATAAATGTACATACGTACTACTTGTATTTAGTTTTCAAATATATATATTTTACACTGGCCTGCAAAAGAAGGTTTAACAGTTCTTAAATTGAATTTTCTCCTAAACTATTAACCTTAGACTAAAAATGAAAACAACATTTAGAACAGTTAAATAAGATTTTTTTGAACGTTAGTTTATTTTACTTATCTAAATGTTTTTAACATAAAAACAAATAGTAGCCATTTTCACTGACTGGCAAAAACTTAAAAAACCCTGAAAAAGGTGTTTGTGGTCTTAAAATCACCTTTTTAATAACTGCCGTCCTCTTCTGGCTCTGATCGCAGCTTCGAGTCCGTTTGACATACTGGAGACGAGGTTTCGGAGACGATGTTGGGAGATATTCTCCCATTCTTCCATCAGGGCTTGTTTAAGATCATTGAGGGTGACAGGCGGTCGTCTAGGTCATCTGATTAGCCTTCTGAGCTCATCCCAAGCGTGTTTGATCGGGTTCAGGTCAGGACTTCTTTATGGCCAAGCCATCAAGTTGATTATCAACCTCCTGAATGTACTCTTGTACGACCTGAGCGGTGTGTGGCCGGGCGACAACTTGCATTAGAATTGATTCATCACCCATAGTTACCAGATATGGTCCTACATACTCATTAAGGATCTCTTGAGCATATCTCACCCCGATCAGAGTGCCATTTTCTATGGCCACTAACTGTGTGCGACCTTCTGAAGAGTTGCCAGCCCATACGTGTACAGAGCCCCCGCCACATTGGACTCTTTCTGCAAAGCAGGCTTGAGCGTATCGCTCACCAGGCCGCCTGTAGACTTTTCGCCTTCCGTCATGAGTGAATAATGAAAAACGTGACTCATCCGTGAACGAGACTTTTGCCCATTCTTCTTCACCCCACTGTACGTGGTCACGAGCATAACTCAATCTGTTAATCCGATGCCCTGCCTCAAATTTGGGACCATTTGCTGGCCTGTAGGGCTTCAGGTTTACCTCAGCAAGTCTTCTTCTTACCATGTCTTAGCTGATGTAACAATCCCGATTGACGATTTCTCAAAATAGAGCTGGCAATATATCGGTCTTCTCTAGCTGTAGTGCATCTGGGACGGCCATTACAGGGTCTTCTGAGATGGTATCCGGTTTTTTCGTACCTTTTTTTCACCTTGAAGATTGTTCTCCATGTCACACCCACCATTCTTAATAATAATAATAATTAATGTTTACGTGCTGAAATTTTCCTGAATAGAAAAGTTCAAAACTTTGTTTGGAAAATTTGCTCACAAAACGCATAAAGGTTAGACTTACTTGGTAATTAAGTTATACATACAAATATCTGGAACAAATAATTATTAAAACGCTTTTCTGTGTGAGCAGTACAAATTTTGCCCAAGTTAACTAGAATATTTCCACAGCGATAGCGTGAGATGAAATTTTGCTTAGGAAGCAGGACCAGAAGTCATGGCAGTCAACCGCGAGCTTTCGTCCGGGAACGTGCCTGCCAATATTAAATTTAATAAAGTGTACTTACGTGTTTGGAACTTACAAATAATACAACGTACTTACTTATATATAAATTAAAGTTTAGATGCAGATCCAGTATACGACAAGGTATAGATTTTTTTAAGCTTCCTGCATTTTGTCTCCATCGTTTCTTTATTCTTAATGGGTTATACGATCTAGGAGTTAAGGCACTGAGATGAATCCTAAAAGTCTCAAGTAGGGTTTTTTCTTCTTATACAAGTGAAGCAGTGGACATCGGGCAATGGCAATGTCTTCCAACTTGTTATTTTAGTTGGATTAGAGGCAAAACTAATTTAATTTAGCTACCATACATAAATGTCGTGTGAGAGATGGGATGTATGTAAATTTATTTTTTATGTTATTTTGTTGGATGTTTACAACTTTAAAATTATTTATCTGAAATGATAAGTAATTAAAGTTTTCTTTTTCAAAGGTAATGTTTTCGAGACCACACACATTTAGGAACTTAAAACACTCTTAGTATTCGGTAAAAGTCTCGAGGAATTTGTCGAACGGGAGTGGAACGATTACCCGTATACACTGGAATGTATTACGCGCGTCAGTGTGTGGGGATCCAGCTTTTACTAGACTGCAGACATAGGAAAGAAGTATGATTGATTGAATAGGTATTAGTTAAGAAGGAGAATGAACGTCCTACATCTGTGTCGGTATCCATGAGATGATCTGGAAAATAGATCAATGGTTTGAAAACACATAGTTTAGAAAATGGGGGACGTAGTATAGACAGGACGGATTGCTTGGTGACACGTATAATATTATTCAGTGTCTATGGTCTCTGGGAGGCGAGATTGGTTGGCCAGAGTTGTAGATTCGTAGGGTACAAAAGGCTTATCTTTTTCAGGAACTTACTTTTAGTAGGTCGTGTTTGGCATTTCTCCTACGTTGAAAGTCATATCTATTACTTAATCTTGTTCTATTCTTCATTGTATATTATAAATATAAATATATTATTTATACCAATAAAGACAATCATACATACACATAACAATGCATGATACATCTCACAGCACACATACATGTATTACATAAAAAACTGTTTTTTTTTAAAGACAAAAAATATTTTCAAGAGAAGTGGCTCGTGCAGTACTTACTACCGAACTATTTTTTCTCAGAATTTCAGATGGTTTAAAAGTTACAGGGCGCGGGGAGACGACAATTATTTAACTTTGAAAACCAAATGGTCGCAAAAAATATATCTTAGAGCAAAAGTCGAGTAAAAGCCGGCCAAGTACCATTATTTATAAAAACGACATTAAAATCACGTTTGTTGTATCAGAGCCACCTTAAATATTTATTTTATTCTCTTTTTTTAGTATTTGTGGTTATAGCGGCAACAGAAACACATCATCTGTGAAAATTTTAACTGTCTTACTATCACGGCTCATGAGATAAAGCCTGGTGACAGATGGACGGACAGTGAAGTCTTAGTTACCCTTTGGGTACGGAACCCTAAAAAGTGGTAGTGATTATTACGTAGGAAGTGTAAAAAATAAAAGTAAAGTGATAAAGACTGTCAAATTGGATTGTGACCTTACCTTGAGTTCTCGTAGGATGGTAAGAATGTTAATAAATTAAAATTTTATGTTAATGTCGAAAATTATTTTAGATTAAATCTTATGTAATGCATATTTCACATTATTAAAAGATAATCAAATTACAGAATTAAATTTAACAGAAAAAAATAGATGAAAAACTTATGAGTTCCTGCGTTCCTGACTTTATTTCTTATTTATCCATCGCCCGCAGCATGAACTATTAATTATTCTGAGCCGCCTGCGTCTTTGCGTCTGAAGGGGAAAAGAGACCTTACACAAATTAACACTATTTCGTTTTCTGTCTCCAATTAAATATTTGAGGGGGTATAAGTACATTCCATGTTATTATCTGTCGCGGTAATTTTTATTATAACTGAACTGAAAATTACACTTTGGGTAAATTTATATGTATTGTTGGCCGCCTTTTGCCGTGCACTAAAAATTTCATTTTTTGAGACAGGGCCTATGGAAGTTGTTTTCGTGGTGCATATCGCGCCTTTTCTCTATGCAGCTTTTTTTTACAACTAAGGCTGAAGTTCTGACTGTGCAAGCAGTGACCGCAGCGTATGGACGGGGCATCACTCGCGCGTTGATGACCCTTCAAAAACCTAATCACTTCTTTCTTGATGAACCTCATACTGTTGTCCTTAGGAATCTTGTCCCCTGCCAATTCCAGAGATTATATGACAACCTAAGCGTTTGCGACAGGAAGTTTTTCTGAAACCGCACTGTACGTGACCATTTAGTTTCTTAGGTACGTGGGTCGTATGCGTCTGTTGGACAAAAAACTAGACACCCATTTACACAAACTCTCGGGCAGTCCGTTATATGGCAACTTCGATAGAAGACCTTGATGCCAAACGCTTGCTTCGCTATTCTACATGCAAATGCCTCCCCTGGCTCTTAATGGCTATTGCATATGGATGTGTGAGATACACTAGAAAGTGGCGAAAGCCATATAGTCGGCGCTGACCAGTTCGTGATTTTCTAGGTATCTTAGAAGCTGTGTGTTGATCTCACGCTCCATCACCTTGGAAAGGAGAGTGGTAATAGCGATTGGAATGTAATTAATAATAATAATAATAATTTTGTTTATTTGGTCTCAAAAATTTTTAAATAATAAATACAATATAGCATGTACACTGAATTAAAATTTTACTTTGTGAGACTCTGGAGTCTGAACTAGGTTTGCACCTGTAATTTCAGATCACCAGGCCTTTACCACCAATAGTACACAAAGTTAATAAAACTCAAATAACATATTTACAATAATAATAATACACCGATGTAGCTTAATATAACGTAAATATTTAGTTAATAAAATTTAATTTTTGAAAAGTAGGTATGAGTTGAGAGTATGTTGGAGTAAGGTAATTGGGTTCTTTATATCATTTATTTCACTATTATATCATTAGTAATAGCTTTTCAGTTTCATCAAAGTTTAGGTTTTGCAGCCATTTAGAAACAGCATTCTTGCATTCATATTTTGTTAATGAGTAGATATTTAGATTATAATTTAGTTTATTGTAAAGAAATGGATCAAGAAAACAGAAGAATTTGTGTGAAGATTTTGTGCAGAAATTTCTAGGAGTGCATATTTTGAGTTTACGTCGCTGTAAGTTTATAAGTTGCTCAGGGTTGAATGTTAAATTAGAGTGTTGTTTGAGTATGGTGTAAAATATAAATAACTGGCGTACTGTTAATAAGTTGTAAGACTTATAAAGGTCGTGTGTAGCATAATAAAATGGTAGGAAGGCGCTAACTTTCAGTATAGCTCTTTGAGCACGCTTTATCCTTATCATAGCAGTTTTGGATGCACTGCCCCAGGATGTAATACAATAGATAAGTATAGATTGACATAGCGCAAAATAGACAGATCTAACGATTTAGGGTTGAGCCACACGTCGAAGAGTGCTAAATATGTATATAAGTTTACGAACTCTAGCCGAAAGTAAATCTACGTGTGGCTGAAAGCTTAGTCTGTGGTCTACGGTAAATCCCAAGTATTTTATGTTATTTACATTTTCTAGGATAGGGCAAGAACATTTTCTGGTATTTAAGAGAGTACAAGAGTGAGCGATAAGTGAATTGATTGACGTATATGGCTGAGTGCTATATACTAATGAAAAGGCTAAGGTTTTGGATTTTTCAGCGTTCAATGTGAGACAATTATCATATAACCATTTAGTAACTTTGTTAAATTCATTTTGAGCCAATTCGAAACTATCTTCCCAGGATTGGGTACCAATTAATAGGACGGTATCATCGGCAAAAGAGATTAACTTTCCATTTTTCACTTTGCAGTTGAACAGGTCGTTAATGTAAATAAGAAACAGGGTTGGGCCTAGTATTGAACCCTGAGGGACACCGTAGAGAACAGGAAGCTCATCACTAGTCCAGTTGCTGATCTTGGCGCACTGGAACCGATTTGATAGGTAATCAGTAAAAAGTTTCAGTTGTAATCCTCTGATTCCAAGATGTTCAAGTTTTTTAATTAATAATGGGATCGAGACCGTGTTAAATGCCTTAGCAAGGTCTAAGAAAATAGCAAGGGGTTTAAGGTTTTTATCCAAACTATCTACTACAAAATCAGTTAGTTCATGTACAGCGTCATTTGTTGACTTACCTTGTCGAAACCCAAATTGAAATGGTGATAACAAGTTGTTAACTTCGAGGTATATGGTAAGTCTTGAGTTAAGTAGCTTTTCTATTATTTTTGAGAGGGTCGGGAGGATAGAGATGGGCCTATAGTTGTTGACACAGTCTCGATCTCCACTTTTGTGAATAGGGTGAATTAAGGAAAATTTAAAATTCTGAGGAAAAACTTCTGTTGAGAATGCCAAATTAATTATGTGCGTTGGGGGCTAACTATTTTATTTTTATATCGTTTAAGAAAAGATGAAGATATATTATCCCGTCCAACAGAGCAATCATTTTTTAAGTTAAGTATGGTAGCTTCAATTTCGGCCTCATCCGTCGGAAGAAGAACAAACGAATGAATTGGGTAGTCATTAGCAGAAGGTATGTTAGTATCAAAGGTAGGTTGCGGAAACTTTTCAGCCAAATTTTTACCCGCATTAGCAAAGAAAGTATTTATGAGATTGACGGATTGGGAAGGGTCAGTTAAAGAAATTATATCCGTAGCAGTATTATGGGATTTGTTGGGGTATGAAATGGATTTTATAGCATCCCATAGCTTTTTGTTATTTGAACCAGCTTTTTTAATTTCATTTGACTCATATTGTCTTTTAACTTTTTTTAAGAGGGCATTACAGAAATTCCTATATCTTTTGTAAGTTGTTTTGAGGGACTCACTATTGGGGTTATTTTTGCATTTTAGGTGTAGCTTATCTCTATTTATCATGCATTTGAGAAGGCCAGGTGTAACCCAAGGTTTTTTAATTGTTTTGCGTCTCGATAGGGTAATTATTTCCGTGCTTTTTCAATAGCTTGTGCAAGAGAATTGGTGTGAAAATCTGCTGCAGGATTAACATCAGACATTGAGAAAATATGATTAAAGTTTATACTGTCAACAGCCAAGTCCAGAGCGTCATAATTGATGCGCTTAATGATTTTAGGGTTATGATAACTGTTAACATGACGCTCTATTGACAAAATTACAGTATCGTGGTCAGTAATTGAGGTATGTGCTACAAAACACTGTGTTTTGTGTGACAAGTTTTCGAGTCAGTGGGAATATGATGAGCTGAGAGTAGGCCATGCGAGGCTAACAAGTTTAGATACCCATGTGCACGTTGGTCTGAAGTGCTTACAGTGATGTCAATATTGATGTCACCGACGAGAACTATATGGTTATAAGAGAATATATTGCATAAAAATTTATCGAGACTGTCCATAAATTTGGTAACATCACGTTCACTGGGCGAATGATATATTGCAGCAACTAGGATTTCGTTGTTAAATTTTAGACTAAGGCCATTTGCATTAATTATTACAGGTTCTTCAACAATTGGTGTTAGGCCCTCTTTAACAAATACCACTACTCCTTCGTTTTGTGTTAAGTGTAACCATTAATCTTTGGGATGCCTAGCGAGTTTTCAGTAAGGACAATAAGGTCCCAATCAATATTTGATCTAGAAAGAAGGGTGTTAAAGCTAGACATGTTACAATTTATGCTTCTAATGTTTTGGGTAATAATTTTAAAGGACTGTTTGGCTTTTGAGAGTGTGACAGCACAATCCTCTATTTGTCCGGATGAAGTTTTAGCTACCGATAGTGAGTCTAACTCATTATTTAGGTTATAGTTTTGTTTGAAAAAATTGAATTTTATGTATTTTTATATATTGCCAATCAAAAATAGTAAAACGCATACAAATTAGGAAAAAAAAATTTCTGTTGAACTTTTTTCTTCGGTAAGATTTTAGGAGATAGTTATTGGACCGCACAGATAATGATAATGAATAGTTGACATAATAGGAATACCATAAAAGAGGATCTGAGTGGATGTATGAGTATGTGTGCATGAATATGAGTGATATGTTAGGCTTTAATTTTTTTGATATTACAACAATAGTGTGAAAAATATTAAAAATTATAAATGATATATAAACCAGAAAAAAATACACGAATAGTCAGATGGAGTTCAATTTTGTTAGGACCTCTTCGCTATCTATCTGAATGGGGGGCATACCATCTTTCTTCCTAAGATATACCTTCCCGTAGGCTGTCTAACAGCTTTCATATTTGTGTTTCTTCACACATTCTTTAGCCAAATAGTGTAGACGCCTTGCTTTTGGGGTTAGAGATTCGGCAACATATATAGGTTTTGTAGGTCCTTTTATTGAGATATGGGTAGTGTTCAGTCTATTTTCGATGTTTTTTCTATTGAAATCCCTTGAAACTTTTATCATATTGTCTTTTAATTTAGTTGAGGTGAACTCAACTACTATGGGACTAATTTTGTTGCTTTTTGTGTTTACTCTATATATATTCTGAATATCTGAATCCTGAATAGGCTGATTAAGAACATCACAGACCCTTTGGACTACACTAAACAAGGTTTTTTTATTTTCAGGTTCCGACTTTGGTACATTTCTTAATTCTATTGAAGACGATTTGGATTTTCTCTCTATTAGCTCAAGTTTTTGTTCCAGTGTCTCAATGCGGAACTTGTAGTTATCGTTTTCTTCTTGGATGTCTACTAATTTGATAACCACATCATCATACTTTTGAGACATGAATTCAACCGATTTTTGGATTTCTAGATTTTGTTGTTGCAATGTTACTAGGGAAGATGTTGGCGCCTTTTTGTCTTGCCGTTTTTTAAATCAGTAAAGAGATCTCTAATTTCGGTCATTGTTATGTCTCCGTGCTTGCGTTTAAGACGGCGCGTAGTACTGAGCAAGCTGTCGGTTTTATTGTCCGAGTTTATCTTGTCAGACGCTGTGTCAGAGTCATGTGACTTTTGGGACATATTATTACTGTTACTAGTCATGTTGAATTTCGTAGGTGTTCGTTGAATGGACATTGAAATATTTTAAAAAGCTAGCTAATAAATAAAAGCACCTCAGGTTGGCCCACCAGTGAACTTGAAAGTTCGAACGAAGTTCGGCGAGTATACACGCTCGATTAAAACGCAGCACTCGCAGTAACAGGATATTTGCGTTTTCGATGACTCACTCCCGGTGATGTTGGACACAGCACTTAATTACACTTTACGGACATTGTTATTTTTTATATTTACTTCACTTATACTGTTTAATGAATAGCACATTTCACAAAAGTGAAGACACTATCTGATAGAACATTTTGAACATTTATAAATGTATGATTTTTAGGGCACAGTAACAATTTAAGGCTACTATTTGAATTAATTAACTAGGAGCAAAGCACAAACACGTCTTATCCGTTCGAATGAAAGTGGTAGGATGGATCTCATCTATCTCCTATCTATCTATCTCCGGGTGCACATTCGCAGTTTTTCATCAAGACGGGAATTGCTTAGCGTGGTAGGAAAGCACGAAAATGTCCGTGAGTACAGGACACAACTCAGAAGCACACTGTCTTAGCACAAATGCTTTTTCTATTGATATACAAGCTGGCTCAATCGACTTATGAACGTCTAGAGAAAGCAACGCCCGCTGGACCTCCCGCTATATTATTGAGATTTCCGGCATGGTCTTACCGTCTCACGGTATAGAAGGAAGGAAGAAAGAAAGGACGGAAGATGCAGCACCTTCGTGACGTTCGAGCAAACAGACGGCCCAGTAGATCGGCTTTCTCTTTAGCACTCCTAGATCAAGTCACCATTGATCTTTCGCAGTGGTGATTTTTTAATTTATTTTTAATCACAATTATCTTTGAGCTAGAATTCTATGGAGCATCCCTGAACATACGAATCGATTACGCACAAAGAGCTCCACATAGAAGAATACCACGGTAATAAATGTTGCCGTAGGAACCCTCAATCAGAATAAAATTATTTTGTCTTTTTTCATCTATAGCTTTGAGTCAAAACATATTTTTCTTGGTTAAGATTTTAAGGAACAATGCCCCGCAGATTAAAAATCTGTAGGAACACTTGATAAGGAAGAATTGTATCTTATGTTCTTTTCTTTTTTTAACTCCTTTTTATGTTAAGGAAAAAAAAAAATTATGATACAGGCACTTCAATTAACATTTATTTATCTATTTCAATTCTTAATCTTGTTTACTTTATTGCACTTATGAAAATCACATTATTTCTTACGTTAAATATGATCTTCTATTTCTATTAATAAATTTGCATTGTTTTAAGACTTAAATCTTTGCAGGAAGATTTTCTTCTTGAAGGCGTTCAGGCTCATTGTTAGCAATAGGGAGAACTTCGTTTTCATCTTCTGTAGGTACAACAGACCCTCTGTAATCAAAATTAAAATAATAAATAACTTACTCGTAATAATGATTTCAAATAATTGTTACAAATATTCTACTCTTTTTGATAATGGACAGTGATTTCAAATAGCAAAAACGAAACTCTTTAGGTTCTTACATCTTTTTGATTCAAAAGTGAAATTTTAAAAGCAAAAAAGACACTCATTTTGTAAACCACCATACAGTTTTATAATAAAACTAGCAGCCTGTCCCGATTTCGTTCCCGTGTATCTTATAACTGTGTAATCTTATAGGAAAAAACGGTCTTTATGAGGACGACAGAGGCCAGCTAAGCAAGTCAAGTATTAAAAGGCTAATCATCTCAAGCCTGGGGCCTGATTCTCATGCTAATAGAGATTATCTTGAAATCGAGGTATGTTGAATTTGTTTACTCATAGCTTGTTAATCGCGGTATCTGTTTAAGTCGATATATCAACTAGTTAGAAAATGTCAAAAAATATGGCGGATATCGTTTGCAAATAATTTTTCGTATTTTTAGAACCTCTATTTAGACATATATCGTACGCTAGCGGTAGACATGCATCAAGTGGTCGGTAGCAGTTGAGACGGGATGTCGCACAGAAAGTGGTATAAAAAGAAGTCAGAATTATGTATATCAAAATGGGAAGTTATAGAGAAACACTCCTTTTTGAAAAATAGCGCACGAGGGTTTTTTGACCCCTCTTATTTTAGGGTAGTCATAAATTTCATTAAAATGGGGAATTATATGGGTTGCCACAGAGGTTTTTGTGATCCCTTTTTTGAAAAATGAAGAAATATCGTTTTAAAAGCAGTTAATTTATCGACTAAAACAGTAAGCGCGATTAACAAGCCGTGAATAAATCAATCAAACATATTTCGAATTCGATATTTACTCTATCAGCACGAGAATCAGGCCCCTGCTCTTATAAGGTTGAACTTCGCACGTCACATTTCAAGTCGCGTACACATAGAGCGCTTAAGTTTCGGATGTTTTTTTCATGTTTTTTTTTAAACTAGCCTTTAGATTCTATCCATTTTTTTATATATGAAACATTATCTAATTAGTGAATTGAAAAAATAATTAGGTTTCCTGACAAAATATCAAGATCCCAGACAAGTAAACTTCAGCACTTTTTTGTGTTTTTTGAATAATTTTCTTAATTTATGATTTTTTTTTAATTCTGTTTGATTTTTCTTTTTAATTAGTTCTTTTCATAACCTCTGTATATTTCCGTGATTAGTAGTATGTACCACTTTTTTCATCTAGAACAAGTAAGATTTTTTCCCTCTGTCCAGATATGGAGAGGAACTATATTTTTTTTCACTACTACCATAACAGCTTTAATGACGATCTCTAAAAATCAATCTCCGTAAAATTTCGGAAGAATCTACCTAGGGGAAATGGCTACATAACGACGAAAGGAGAAACTAAATAATTAAAAAAAAAAATTGTTTGGTAGCAAGCATATATTCCCCATTTTAATTGGGTCACAAAAACTCCTGCTTCGACCCTTCTTTTCTTCCAAAAAGAAGTTCCCATTTTAATGACTTTTATGACTCCTCTAAATAAAGAGGGCTCAAAAAATTGGGATTGAAAGCACCCTTCCCTCCTCCTCCAAATCAAAACTTTTTAGCCTTAAACTAATATCACTGAAACTGACTCCTTTTTATTCCACTTTCCGTGCGTCTTTTTTTTCTGAACTGACTATGCAGTTGGCTGTTGCAGCCATTACTGCTTCACCGGGCTTTTTTGAGCGAGACTCTGAAGGAGCCTCAGTCCGTATAGCGCCCAACGCTCAAGGGCTCCCCTTGAGGTTCGGCTTGGGTTGTCGCTCTCGGAGGCGTCCCTTCGACTTGAAAAACCTCCAGAAGGGCAGTTCCCCGTTACGCGGGTGCGGTTGCAATTGAATGGGGGCGAGAAGCGCTGCGGTACTCTTTGATACCTCGTGTATCCGTTCGGGCGCCGACGAACCCGGGGAAGTCGGCGACGTGTGAGGGGTGGGTCCCTATTGGGGGAGGTCGTAGAGACTAATCTCGCTATCCGAATAGCGAGATCGTCATCTAGGGCCGTTAGTGCTTGCCGACTTGCGGTTTTGGAGGGTCTGAAGTTTTTGGAGTTTCGCTTGAATAACGTAAAGACTATGCTAGCATAGGCTAGTATGGGACGGCTGCAAGTTGTATAAAATTCAGCTTATTTCTAAGCGTCCGTGCGACATCCCATCTCTACTGCTACCGACCAATCTATGCCTGTCGACCGCTGAGGTACGACATATGCTTAAAGAGAAGGTCTAAGAATACGAAAAAAAAATCCAAACGATATATATCCGTTATGTTTTTCATCATATCTAGTTCAAACTAGTAGATCTAACGACTAAAACAATCACCGCGATTAACAAGCCATAAGTAAATCAATTAGGTAAACCTATATCGAATTCGAGATTATCTCTATCAGCACGAGAATTAGGCTCCAGGTCTTAAAACGTAAAGAAAAAGCAAATTTAGTGATTTCGATTTTCTGACTTATTATAATAAATTCTCTCAAGAGAAGTTAATAAAAACTCGACTGCAAAATCATGAACAACTAAACAGAAATGAAAAGATACCAAATGTTTTAATTTAGTTCTTAATATTATTGCTGTCGGGTTTTTTAACTATTTAAATATTGTCAATTTTCTAAAAGTGTTATATATTATAGTACTCGACTTGTGAAGCCCTTATTTTTGATACCCACCCGAGATCCCGAAAAAAAAATTGTAGCCCGCCGATTAAAGCGCATTAAATCCGGCATTTTGATTTTTTAAGAATTTTATGTACCCAGTGTTACTCTTACAATTGAGACGAGTCTAACGATGCCTCTTAAGCTAAAATTATCAAGACGTCTAGGCTACTGAACGCCGCGTGTCACGAAATATATATACCTACAAACATACATAAACTCGAAAAACATAACCCTCTTTCAGGCGCAGTCGGGTAAAAAGCAATAAAAAAACACTTTTAGATTCACCGTGTTCTTACATATAACTATAAAGTAGAAGATAATTCCTTCTAGTCATATACGTCCAAGTTGTGAAGATTTTTTTAGTCCATTTTAAAAACATAGTATATTTTATATAGAGTTTTTTTTTCTTTGTAATCTATTGTAAACTAATTTGTACATACTCTGCCTGTCCTTCTTCAGTTTCTGGGTTTCTGCTGAAGATTCCGAAAAGTGGCTTCCTGTCAATGGCAAATGTCAAAACATATTTGGATAAGTGTTGTTTGTTTGTTGGCTTGGTTCCTGCATGGCTGATTGGTAACAGCCATGCAGGAACCAAAAGGAGCCTAAGATGTTGCTTTCCTCTTTTCCCCCCTTAGGCTTGTTTTCGAAGTAATGGTTGTTTAAGATGGTGATCATTTGTGGAACCTGGGCCACTTCCAGAGATGCCTGTCTGAATGTGTATATGTATACGTGTCTTGTGCGTATTTATCGCGATGAGTGAAAGAACCAATTCACGTTTAGTTCTATATTATAATGCTTACCTATGTATGTATACAGTATAGGTAGATGTATGAGTACGAATCAACATAGTAAAGTAAAAAAGGTGGTCTTATTACTAAAAAGTAATCTCTTCAAGACAACTTTAGGGTAGAGGGATAGATAATAGTATCATTAAATACTGAAATTATCTGTACGTCTTTTGTGATGTTAATCTTTTTATGAATTTTCAAATTTATAGATATAAATAGATACTTAAAAATTTAAAATAGTATAATTAGACTAAATATATATACCTGAACTTTACCTTTAAATATTTAAACACACACTAAATACATATATTTAAATACTAAAAATATTCATATAAACATGATTATACCCGCATATCTACAACAATATATAATGATGAATTTTTAGCTGCAATTATTTCGCATATAGAAATGTCACATTGTATGTGTTGAGAGATTGTGCACGTATCTAATGGTAAAGCATTCTATAAATGTATAGTTTTCACAGTAGTCGAGGAGTTTAACCGCGGAGGAAGGAAGTTCCAATAAATACGTGTTTTTGTTTTTTTTTGTATATATATATATGAATAAATGTGTGTATATAAATTTATTGTGTGTAATATATGTATGTGTGGATTTGTAGGAATATAAATATATATCTCTTATATATATATATTCCTACAAATCCATACATACATATATTACACACAATAAATTTATATATTCTTACTGAATATTTAAATCCCGTCACAGTATATAGGATTTTTGTTGCTTCACATAACGGTACTCCCTATACAATTTGTATATAAATATGGAATAATTAGTTAAGTTACTCCAAGAACATGTTTTGGTTTTTAATTAAAAAATAATATTTATTGTATTTCTTGCTGACGATACATTTTTTAAGATATTAAAAAAAGATGTTTAGAAAAAACGACCAAGTGTGAGTCAAACTAGTACAGATGAAATAATAAGATCATTTTAATGTAAATAAAAAAAAATAGTTTTGTAATCTCCAAACAAAGCTCGTTTATATGTTATCCTACCTTACTTACCTACCATACTCACTTTTAGTTTTCAATTTCCCATTTTCCACACATATTTTTATGCTTTTATGCAATTATAATTTACATATTTTTACTAGTTGTAATGAAAAACAAACGTAACATACAGACAAACCACTACCGTAAATGTTCTACCATTTAAGATGCACATTATACATATATACCAACAACTGTGAAAAGGTTTCTTTGTATGAAAGTAAAGTCTAATGCATAGCATATTAAGGATGTAGATTATGTTTAAACTTTTATTCAAAGTAGAAATGCTATAAATACAATAAGAGACACTAGCAAGATAAACATACCTGGATTCTTTTTCATCTTTTTTGTCACCATCTTTTTTGTCACCTTCTTTTTTGTCACCATCTATTTTGTCACTATCTTTTCTGTCATCATCTTTTTTGTCACCTACGTTGAAAACTTCTTTTGCTTTGTCTATGAATCCCAAAGGATCCACTACTTGTCTGATTGTAGTCAGGAATTATGTAAAAAAGAAAACCAAATACTAAAACAAGTTTATCATAAGAAAAATATACGTAGACAAAAAACTAAGGTGGCAAACAAACTTTGGGCACCTGATTTTGAGCAATTATCGTAGGCAATAGACGCTTGCAACACAGTATCAGATGGGTTTATTATAATAAGGGGAGTATGGACAAATTACTCAATTTAATCATACCTAGGTGCCAATATATGCTTGTAGGTCATTTTCAAAGTCAAAGTCAAAATGGTTTATTCAAATAAGGATTTTACAATCACTTTTGAATCGTCAATGTTATAAAATATTATTTTTTGAACCCTCCCACCTTCCCGCCGGTTCACAATGTTGTTGATTTCTACCGAGAAGAATCCGGCAAGAAACTCGATAGTTACTCTTTTAAAAACACTTAAATAAACTAAAATACAATTAATGTTTTAAATAAAAGATTTTTAGTCGTACAATTTTATGTTATTTCCATTTTAATTTGGTTTACCTATGCATCCTGTAATTGAGCAACATCAGTCCCAAGGATTTTTATCATTTACATAGTCTGAAATATTGTAGTATGCCTTTTTACAAAGTACCTGCTTGATAAAAGATTTAAATTTACTTATTGATAGATTTTGAATTTTATTGGGAACTTTGTTGTAAAAGTGTATACATTGCCCCATAAAAGAGTTACTTATTTTGTGTAGACGTGTATCATGCACCAACAGCTTATTTTTACTTCTAGTATTTACTTTGTGAACGTCACTTTTCTTGCTGAAGCTATTGATATTTTTATGTACATATAAAAGATTTTCATATATGTACTGCGACACTAAAGTTAAAATTTTTACTTCCCTAAACCTATCCCTCAGAGATATCCTAGATCCTAATTTATAAATAGCACGAATTGCCCTTTTTTGTAACAAAAATATTGTATTTACATCAGCAGCGCTACCCCACAATAGGATACCATATGTCATTAAACTATGGAAATAGCTAAAATATACTATTTTTGCAGTGTCGACATCGGTCAATTGTCTTATTTTCTTGATCGCATACACAGCAGAGCTAAGTTTTTTGGCTAGGTTATGAATATGAGGACCCCATTGAAGTTTGGAGTCCAGCGTTATGCCAAGAAAGACTGTTGAATTAACAAGTTCTAATTGCTCGCCATTAATATTAATACATGTCTGTCTCTGACTAACATTTGGTAATGTAAATTTAACACATTTGGTTTTTTTTTCATTAAGTAACAAATTATTAGCGTTAAACCAATTTACAATTTTAGAAAGGGCATCATTTAATTCATTATAACATGTCTGTCGTCTCTTAACTTTAAAAAGCAAAGAGGTGTCATCAGCAAATAAGACAATGTCATGGTTTTTTACATTATATGGGAGATCGTTAATGTAAATAAGAAATAGAAAAGGACCTAAAATTGAGCCCTGAGGGACTCCTATAGTGACTGCTGATCCCGGAGATCTTTCACCGTTGACATCTATTTTCTGTAGTCTCCTACTCATATAGGATGTCAAAAGGTCGAGAGCTTTGCCTCTAATACCATATTTAACAAAACCAGTAAATCAACAGACCAGATAATAAGAATATATCTTAAGATTTTATGCTATGGATTATATTCATACAAAAATCGTGTAACACGTGACTACTAAAGAAATTACGAGTGTACGTATATGCCAAATGTTTGTATACTCTATACGAGTGATACCCCTGGTGTTACAAGCGTCCATTGGCTACGGTGACCGCTTACCACCACCAGATTACAACGAATAGGTAGGTTTGCGGGAAGTCACTGGATTCAAATAGCCTAGGGTAAGGGCAAAGCACCTTCAGAATCTACTAACCATGAGAGGTACTGAATTTCAGATGCTTGGATTTCTGGACAGACCTAAATGCGTATATGAGTAACCAATAACATGTGAATCACTTACCTATGCACAATCGCCCTATCATGAGGCTAAGTGCGGAAAACATATAAGGTATGGAAATCATTGAAAAACTACGTTTACCAGTGGATATCAAAGAGTTTAACCTTTAATGAGGTCTTCGTGTCAATTTTGACCATTTTAGGATATAAATTCTCAGAAAATAAACGTTTGTAGAGTAAGATATTAATGACTTTTAATTAATAGCTTCAATATTGTTATTATTGAAATAAGTTTGTCAGAACGTTTATACTATTCTACTTCTGAACTTTTTTACTGTAAACGTTATTTACAACGTTTTACAGCTACGAACTTCTGCGCTAAATCTACATTTAGCGTAGTAGGACCGGTGCTAAAAAATGTATCAGATGCATAAGACAACTTATTCTGAATTAGGTATTAGGATATAAAAAAGAAACATGTTGACTATTCAGAAGTAATAGTGGCACAACAAAATTGCATGAAATAACATTCTCTGACTTATTAACACTATTAAACGAAACAATTTTATACTACGGTCAAATTTAACGGAAGTAAAATTAAGGACAGCATGAAGGTTAGAAGGGTTCTTGATCGGAATGATATTTTTAATTAATGAAAGTTATTTTTGTATACATACTTGATTCCTCCATCTTTGTTGAAAAAGTTCTGTGCCACTTCTTTACCCTTCTCCACTAGTCCCAATGGGTCCAGCGGGTTTTTTGATCCACTGTCCGCGCATGAAAACAGAAAGACATATTATTATTTTTTACGAAGAAGAAAAAATTATAATAAAATACTAATGAATTTATATTAGGTTGTGACAAAGTCTTAAATGGGAAGAAGTCAGTGTCGTATACGCATAAGGAAAAGAATCCCGGGATTAGGGATCCCGGCATCCCGGACGCTTTTCTGGCTCGAAATCCTGGGATCGGAAAACCAAAGTTCTCGGATTTTTCTCCTCCTTCTTTTTCTGACACAAAATTATGTTAAAGAATAGGCTGGTGAATCTTAAAATTACTACTATTATTACTACCGATGTGGGAGCGTTTAGTTTCACATACTACATATTCGAGTAGATGTTGTGGTTTACTAAGCAACCAACCGAAAACATTTAAATAAGTTACATTTATTGTCCTTAAACCTTTAATTATATTCAGTTTTTAAGAAACTGTAGCTTTTAGGTATCCCAGGATCAATTGAAAAAATTAGTCCGGGTTCATATACGCATTAACTCTGTTCCGTTCCGTAGTATGAGAAATTATTACGGATATCTATAAAACTGGCTGCGCTGAATTCGCGAGATTTATGCTGAATTTGCGAGATTTATACGAAATCTTCTCGATAATAACTGATTATAGTAAGATAATACATATAGTCATTTATTTCACGTAGAATGCGGTTTTTATTGCTGACAGACCTTTCTCGGGCTATGCCTTTGTCTTTCTCCGTCTCTTCAACTATCCCTGAGGCCATTAAAGTTACAGCACAATTAAATTCTCCGTTGCGAGATAAATGAATGACAAACAAACAAACTCACTCACATTTAAAATATGAGTCTAGATATCAGTTAATGAAGCGGTTCGTGGACGGCTTGATTCCGCGTTTTCATACATTTTTGTCAATAACTCGAATTCGCATGATATATGCTTAAATTTACTTACCTGAAAATCTCCTTCGCCTTATCGACGAACCCAAGGGGGTCCAGCACACTCGCAGCATTGGCAATAGCCAAGAAGGCAAGACTGAATGCAATAACCTTAATGAAAACAAAGTTTTATATAACATAAAAGTCGCTCCCTAAAAATATCGAAATGTTGCTATGTTGAACAAAGAATCGAAATCGTTACATACAATGTGTAACATAAGTGTGAAATAACAATGCAAGAAAATATAATCTTGATCCTTATACTGAACAACTTTCGCCCAGGAACATGGATCGAAATCTCAAAAAAAAAATTAACCTTCCATAACTAAGTTCGTACAGCTGAGATTTGTATTTAGAGATTTCAACCCATGTTCCGTAGGGAAAGTTTATCAGTTTAAGGAACAGAATTATCTCCTGCATTGTTATTCCACATTTAAGTTACACAGTAAACACTGTGATGACGTCTGATTTCTAACTACTAAGGGCCTCTTCTAACACGCCACAACTTTCTGGCACGTATGCCTTTTACACCTAACAACATGACCAACTTGTAAATAGTCATAAAACTACTTTTGTAAACAATAAAAAACTTCCTAAAAATATCACTGTTCCTTCTTTATGTTCAGCTCTTAAGAGTCATAGCATAATATGAAATAGCCTTTCTTAAGATGTGACCTATCAAATGCAAAAAGAATTTTGCATATCAGACTGACATTATTCATTATGTATTCTAACGTATACCCTTTTGGGGATTGAAAACCGTGTCATATTCATACTTTTCTCTGTTAAAAATATAAAAACGCATAGAGTGACACCCTGATTTCAGTCGAAAGTATTTAGCAACGTTAAAAAGTGCGTGAAATGTGTAGGTATATCTGGCTTTGTCGGCCATCATTACTTTAGTCCAAACATAGGTACTACAGCTTCTAAGGCACTCATGGCCCAGCAACATATTAAATTAAATTTGGAAGAAAATTTAATGCAACGTTTTAAGGCTCCCCGTGTTTTACAAAAAGTTGCGACATTAAAATTATGTGCTGTCCGTTTTCAAAAACTGGAAGAGATATTGCTAAGTATAGTTAGTTTGTCCAACTTGCCATAATAAGATACTAAAGAGACGTACATTGACCTTCTAAGGAGAATAGAAGTGTTAAAGAGGAATCGGTCTGTCGAAATCTAAATAGATTTCGAACAATAGCGGAGAATTTGCTGCTATCCATAATATTCGTAGTGTATAAATACTAAATAATTTATAAATATATTACAGGTATTTAAAAACCGAACAAGTGTGTAAGAGGGTATTTTTAGCAGGAAGCACCCTGTTCAGCGTGATAGAAAATTAAAAAACAAACACTGGCGGCTTTAAACCAAAATAAAGCCTCATCAGATTTATGAACATACATTTGAATGCGGCATCAAATTCACGAATCTTAAAAAAGCTGCTTTGGCTGCGACACCGCCCACCAGCCCCACATTTTTGAAATTCATGCCAAGACCCACCCTACGAGTAAGTTGTAAGGATGTTTCACACCGTACTTTCAGAGACTGCACTATTATGACCTGTCGTCGCAAATACAATGCAAGAGATTCAGGATTAGTACATTTGTCTTGTGACTTTACATAGTCTGTGATTAGGCCGTAGTCTATTTACCTACTATGGTTCGATTTCACGTACCATTAATTTTTTCGGGTATACTAATTTCATAAAAATGTTGTTTTCCATGTCGAAACAGAAATCCGTATTTGCCAGGTTTCCAGCCACCATTCTATTCTACCATTCTAAACACTGTCTTACTTACTCACTTACTTGTCATATTTTGCTAACTTAAAATCAAGAAAACGATGATTTAGGCTAAAAATTCAAAAAGGGGAAATGGACAATCAGATAAAAACAAAGAGATTCAACCTACTGGCTTTCCTTATCTAAGTCTAAGCCTTTTTTTTATTTTAAGTTTAGAAAATAAGATATGTACGAAAAAAAAGAGTGTAGGTAAAAACTTATATGTAATGAACACTAACTTACCGCTTTCATATTTCTTCTTTCGAAGCTAGCCGAAACTAACGACTCTTCAGTTGGACAACCTTTTATACATTTCTCCTATTTGAAACTAGTTTAAAAATTACTGCTATAATTCAGTCATTCGTTTTTTTATTCGTATTTTATATGGAAATAAGATTCAAGCCACTTAATTTGTCTATTGGTCCTTTTATCAATAAATGTTGTTTTATTTTAACACGTTGAACTAAACATACCTACTACGAGCACATGCCCGCGGGTCCATCCACACTAAATTCGGTTATCGGCATGGGATTAGTAACTCCTCGATTAATACTATACTCCTCGTAAAGTAAGAAAGTTTTCTTTAGCAAGCTATAGCTGTAGCTGTAGTTCATCCCCGTGCTATTCCTGCCAAAAGAGTAGCTCAAGTCTTTCTTCGTATCTTCTACTACTTACTACCTTTGTGACGAATTAAAGCTCAGTTGAATGCTTCGTTATGACGTGAAGCAAAGACAAACAAACAAATAAAAAAATCACTTTTGCGTTTATTATATTAGTATGGAAGTAGTAGTTAGTTAGTTGGACTTATGTTTTCCGCACTTAGCCTCATAATAGGGCCATTGTACCAATACCTGTCATTGGTTACTCATACCTAGTATGGAAGTATATGGATGTAATAATACATTTTTCTAGTTTGAAATTTTAAGTAGCCTGTGCTTGTAGCTCTGCTTGCGTTGATTTCCAAGTGAGCAGATATAAAGTTTCTGTTTCCATTATAAAAGGTACATAGTACATTTATTTTACATGGAAATAAGATTCAAGCCACTTAATCCGTCTATTTCGTATTTTATTCATAAATTTTGTTTTTTTAATTCGTTTTACTGTATGCACTTACTTACACTTGCCCGCGAGTCCGCCCGCGCTTAATTTGATCATAGGCATTGTGTTTCTACGGCAACTTCTCGATTAGTACTATACTCCTCGTATCGTAAGTTTTTTAGCAACCTATACTATGGATATATATGGTTCGCCTATGTACAATTAGTTTACAGGCTTTCCTGTCAAAACTTTTAAATTTCCCTACTACTATACTACACGCACAGAAGGTGCCAAATTTAAGCTCAGTTGGATGCTTCGTTATGACGTGAAAGAAAGAAAAACCAACCAACTGTCAAATTCTCTTTTCCATTTATAATATAAGTATGGAAATCTTTATCTAGTTCAAAATTTTAAATTGCTGTTTGATCGTCGTATAGCTTGAGTTTTTCAACAATATAAAATAGGATTGAAATTATGATTTTAATATAACATTTGTTATTAAATTTTAATAAATATTTTCTTATATGAATTTATTTGTTTTATTCCTTATAAACATTCTTTCCGTTGTGACAGAAAAGCGTGGAGAACTTGTGTTTAAAATCGAGACCACTCTGTCCAAGGTCTCTGACTAGGGACGGGAAAACTTGGTTCGATTCAACCCTATAAAGACACAAGTCTGCGCGTTCAACGCTATAAAAACCTCATTCACTGTGGTCCCAAAATTCTAGAACACTTCCCTCTCCATCTCCGAGAGCATTGGGATCCTTGGTGTTAACATCTCCAGCGATCATTTGCAAGACAAGGTGAAGCTGGCGTCCAAAAAAAACTTGGTGTTCTCAATAGAGCGAAGCAGTACTTCACGTTGGTGCAGAGGTTGCTTGCGTGAATGATACCCCTGATGTTGCAAGCCTACAGGCTACAGTGACCAGTTACCACCAGACGGAACAAAAGCTTGTTTGGCACTTTAGGAGTATGAAAATAAATATAATATAAAGAAAAATAAATAATAGTATAGTATTTGAAGTGGTCCGATTCAGAAAATTACATATAAAACTAAAATCACATGATGTTCATCACTCGATTCGAATCACATCCTTAGAAACGATTTTAACACGTTCTACAGATTGCGATAAGGAATCGCAGCGAAATAAAGAATACATTGAACTACAGTGCCAATTGGGTAAGTATTTTCAATAAACCAAAATATATGAGAATAGTTTAAATAAACCCGTTCTGATATATACGTAAATAAACAATGAAATTTGTACTTGATTTCTCTAATTCTAAAGTTGAAATTGATATGATGTGAACTTGTATAAGTGAAGTCTGTGGCTTGCCTGCACGCGATATTAGCATTAAGGCTATGCAAACATTTGTGCAACTGAATGTACACGAGTCTGCTATCATGTCCCTACACAGAATATATTATACAGCAGTTAGTTAGCAATTTGTGGCAGCGGGATGTCTGCTTGTGTTTCTACACAGGCACTCACATCAATTGGTTATGGTCAAGGAGTGGAGCTTTCTGTTGCTTCAGATTGTTCTTAGCAAACTACCTTCCGACCTGAAGTTCCGCTTTGAACAGCGCTTTGGAGGACAATCATCTTCTTACCTTTCCTTTCTTACTGAGCTTCTTTCTTTCTCTAGTTCAGACTCGCACACAACACCCGTTCCACTCTTTCTTCTGACGTATACATATACTATAATCCTAGTTCACACATTCAAAGTCAACTTTTTCTTACCCACTGGTTCTTTTTAGTGAGGGTCCCAATGGAGTAAAATTTTCTGTGCGAGTGCTTTTGAATTCTGGTTCTCAGGGATGTATATAAATAGCTTTTGTAGATTTGGTGACCCGGCTGGGGATTTAAGTCTAAACTCTTAAGTCCTTCATAAGGGGTATGGGTTAGGTACTAAAACTTCTCAAATGACCCTTATTTTCTTGAAATGCCATCGTTTTTGACACCATCCTAGGATGCAAGCGCATTGCCCAATTCGGTGACCCAGTTAATTTTGACCTACCGCTAGCTGATGATATTTTTTTCTCGCCAGCCCATAGTTTTAATAATAATCTCTGACCATTTAGGCAGCCTTCTTTTAGGATACCTGCACCACCTACAGCCTGGTAGACCTTTAGCTATCTCTACTATCTTTGGATATACGATCTTTGGACCTGGTCTCTTACAGTATCGTGTATCTATCCGTTGCGCATATATAATACAATGATGGCTGGTTGCAGCTTATCCAATGCTGATAACAGTTTTGAGAGGTTGAGGAGCCCCCGAGTACCCTTATTCTAATCTCCTTCATGACATCTATCGGGACAGTACTGAATTTCATAATAAATGTCCAATGTATAAAACTATTGTGTATGTAGGTAAGAACAAAAATATAGATTTTTAAGTAAGAAAACAATCTGCTTTGTATTTACCTAATTTGTATCTACCTAATTAGTCATACAGGTTCAACGAGTTTTTGTCAGCAATTTCGTCTGAATGGAATATTTTTGATCGATTAAAATAGAATGTACAAATAGTGTCTTCTAATAAAACAAAGAAAAGGATTTACAATGTTTACAAAATATGTATCGTATATGTACTTCGTTTAAATCAAACCCACGTATTTGAGAAGTTTTTCATTACTTTTGCAAGATTAAAAATATGTTGAAGTAGAAGTGACAACTTTATATATTGGGATACAAAAGTTGTTGGCTCTTGAAAACTAACATAGGAAAGTATTTAACAAATTATTTTTCTTATTCTTTAGTGACTATGTTATTAGGTAATATCTTGATACATATTTATTTATGAAAACAGGGTCTGGTTTTATTGCTTCATGAAAATCAAAATGTTCATAACTCACATTATTTTGCGTTTAAATACCTACAAAATATGGAAGTTTCCGGCTCCGGCTGTAGTTTTTATTACCACTGAGGCGGCAAACAAGCAAACGGTTCGCCTGATGGTTCAATGCAGCTTGTGGACTATTGCAACACCAGAAGCATTACTTACACGTTGCCGATCCTTTTAGAATATAAAAACTTCTTTTTTGAAGAACCCCATATTCTAGTCCTTAGAAAAAAACATTGACTAGAGAAAAACTTCAGTGAGCAGTAGTCAATAATCGTTTCTCAAACAGCTGAAATGCTAATAATAATGCAAAAATAACTTTAAATTTGGCGTTTCTGCCCAAGATCAAAATTATATCTTGCGTAACTGAAGCAGTAAAGTATGACCATAAACAAAATTTTTGCAGTAAACGTAGAAACTGTGGATAGTAACTTTTTCTTTATACACTAAAATGCTGTAACTACTTCTTTCATTTAATTTGTAAAACTAAAATCGATGAAAATGTAAATAACACAGAAACGCATGTATTTTGTTATTTACAGCAAATGATTGTGGGGGCTAGGTCAGTAGAAAAGAAAGAAAATTCCTACACTGTAGGTATAAAATTTTCTGTAAACCGTTGCTCAAAGAGATAAGTAGAAACCGTTCGATGTAATTTTTCTGATTTTCCAGACGCAAAAAAAATATGTGTCAATATGGATAATCCGAGACTAGGCTGAAGGTCAAATTAAAGCTATTTTTTTTGGCTTAGTAAAAATAACTATATATAGGTATTTTTTTTGTTGATTGCGTCCAGTTCTATCTAAGAGTTTAAAAATCACAATCTTCCAAAGTACACAATCAAACTATGTACGTAGTTTCAAAATAAAATCTTTTATTTATTCCATAGAAAAAGAAAAAATTATAGTACACGTATAAATTTGATAATAGTTATTTGTTCAACAAGTGATATATTTTTTTTGTGAAAATTTCAAATCGACTTTAAATCCCGAGCTAACCAAGTAGTCTGGATTGAGTCACGAGCGTAGTGAGCAACTTAAAAAAAAATTGCTTTACCAGCGAAAAAAAATTTAGGTTGATTTCAGAAATTAGGTAAGAATCACAATGAATACAATAAGTTTATTCCAATTTACAAATACTACACATGTAAAAATAAATAAAGTTAAAAGGAAAGTTGCTGCAATTCTGCTGGTGTCTGCAAATATGCCACCAGTTCTGAATAGTCTGTTCAGTGGGTAATGGCCCGACTGCTGAATCAAGGAGCGTGGATTCGATTCCAACCTAAGACAAACCTTTATATAATGAATAAACATTTTTGTTTGTCTTGAGACTGGGTGTTTTCTATGTATAATGATTATTATGTATTTACAAAAAAAAAACGTATATATATATATATATATATATATATGTATTTGTATCCGTTTTCTGGTATCCATAGTACAAGCTTTGGTGAGTTTGGACATGTGTAATGTCCAAAAAAAAAAATTATATTATTTATATTTTTTTATATGTACCTACGTCACGTTTCGTTTCAATAACAACTTTTATAATTAAATAATTACTCCATGGGTACTTTAAGGCAACCGCCTTGTTTCTGATAGTTTCATAAAATATGACAGAAACGCAGTCTCCTTTTATAAGTCGCCAATTGTTTAATACGCTTTGATATATTTATCCAAAATCTCCGGTAAAGAGACACTTCGGTGTTAGACAATAGTTCAAATATTACTTGTGTAACATATCGTTTTATGTGACTTTGAAAATAGACATGAAAGTAAATATGGTGAACTGAATTTATGTGCAATACTTAGAAACTTGAGTTATTTTCTTAAGTGAATAGGTGCTTACATCTGTGTTGTGCTTACACAGTTAATTTCGTCTACGATGACAGGAATCTTTTAACAAGTTTAAAAAAACTGTGAGAAAAATATTTAATCTTTAAAAGGATCAACTAAAATTTGGTAACTTTAACTATAGAAAATCACGTACTCGAACTGTATTTTGTTTTTATCTCTAAAAGATATACAAATACGGTGTAGTTTCAGTTCGTCACATAATTTGTATAAACAAACAATACAGATTAGGATATTGAATAACCAGTTTTATTAGATCCATGGACCGCGTGAATGCATAGAAAAGGGCCCCAGAGCCGATAGCTGGTATAGAGGATTTCTAGGAAGCGTTTGCGGGAACGATGTTGCTGGAGTCTGCGAGAGAGTTCTCTAGAATACAGTCGTGGAGTTTCATTTTTTTTATACAATACAGTCACCTAGCAGGAGTGTTGGCGATTGATCGTGATAATTGAATTTATACAAAGGAGTCAGCCAAAGAGTGCATTAGAGTGTAGTCGTGGTGTAGTCAACGAGAAACAGTGTTTTTAGTTACAAGTGATATATCAATTTACTTTTAATTTAGCATTTAATTCATTTTAATTTGATTAATTTAAAATTTAACTTTACAATTGTGCACTTTAACAAGTAAAATCTTGATGGTTGGAGCTCTTCATACACAGTATAATTTTTTTTAATTATTATCATATATTTCTTCTTTTAACTTTTAGATTTTTATTTAATTCACTAATCCCTTTGTATACCTTAGTTTAATAGGATGTATGTATTAAAGACGAATGCATGTTTTATTGATGACTAAAGTGTGAAAATATGTATGTCTAAAGGAATTTTCATTAGCTTGCGTCCGGGAACGACGGGTCTAATTAATAAACACAAACAATTAGGAGCTTTAGGCCTGAAACGAATCTTAAAGTTTCAGGTAGGGTTTTCTTTCCTTTTTATACAGTTAGAGAAGTGAATTTCGACAGTGACAGCAATCATCAGAAACCGACTGCAATATTTTTGATTTATCAATAAGTTGGAGTAGGGGACGAGCTTTTGAAATCGAATTTATTTACAAAAGTGTTTTGTGATTGATCCATTTTGTGTAAAATTGTTATATTATTTTGTTTGATGTGTATTGTTTCAACTGGGTGATTACAACCGCTTAAGCATTTAATTTGAAGCTTCATTAAGTGATTTTCAAACGAAATGTTTGAAAAGCTTAATACTACATGAAAATATTCAAAAACTAAATTATCCTGTCAAAAGCTCAACAACTATATAAAAATGTGTTTATTAGTAAATACATTATCGCCGAGAGACCATAAAATCTATAGGTATTTTTATACCTAACTATTCTTCAAAGTCGTGACTTTTAAATTTAGTCAAATCACCGAATTTCATGAAGTAACGGATAGAGATCAATCCGTATAATTAATACCACCTTAGAAACTCAAACCACCCCTAGTATCTGTCGGCGTCCCCTAGGGAACTAGGTAGAGCAGGGGCGGAACTTATTTCTAATGGAGCATATTAGAAATTACTTCACAACATAGCTTCATCACCTAACTATGCTCAGCGTCATTTTCGAGTTTATAGCTTCGGGAAATGATGTATGACGGTTCTGGGAGACTCTTGGAGGAAGCCTTTGACCTCGTCAGCATTTTGGAATCCAGTTTATGCTAGGCGTCATATAATTGTTTCCTACGTGGCTATAGAATTGGAAATGTTTCGTCACGAGCAGACGTTAGACTAGGTAAATACAAAAAAAAATGTTTGAAATTTGCTTTCCAACATTGATATTAAGATATTCTATGTCTTAGGAGTCTTGTATGACTTAGAGGCCTAGGATGTCTGCAGACTTTAGGAGAAAAGTATGATTGTGTAATAGGTATTATTTTAGGGAGAGATTGAACAATCTATGTCTGAGTCTGAGTCTGCGAGATGATCTGGAAATCTGGTTAGATGGTTCGAAACTTATATTAAAGATTTCAGAAATCATGTTATATTAGGTTGCTTAGATATTCTTAATTTTCAGGAGGAAGATTGTATCTCTGGTTTTCTCTTATCTTATATTTGTTTAAAGTTCCAGATTTAAGTAAATATATTATATTTAATATATTTTATTACCATAATTCTACACATACACTTATCATCATGCAAGATTTTATACACATACGTTGTCAATCACACATAATCACAAAATAGGCAAAATAAGGCAATGTATGATGTATATAAGGAGAGATGTATTGTGTATCGGAACTTCTAATGAGATTTTGAATGATAGAGAATATGCTCTGATAATTATATATTCTTTTCTTTTCAGCCATGAATATTATAATATATTAGTGTTTTAATTTATTAATTATTTTGTAAAATCTGTTGTTTGAGTTGCTGTCTGTAAATTTCAACGGGAATCGACAAAGGGGTGCAGACGTCATGTACCTATGGGACTGGAGATACTTCGGACTATAATGCTGAAATTCATAAAAGCTGTGTATAATTAATTACTATTTGAACTTTTCATTTGAATGGCATTACTTTAATTCTATTCTATCACATAAATATATTGTAAGGGATTATTTATTTTAATAACATTGATTAAATAATTAGGTCTTTTATTGTACTTAAGTAATGCCCAATTTCAGTGAAGTTCTAAAATACGAGAACTAAACACAAATTCACTAAAAAATTGATTTAGGCTATTTTGTTTTCTTATAAGAAAAGTTCAATTAATTTAGCTTACTGTTTCAATCATTTATGTACTTTAATGTTAATTTATTTCAATGTGTATTAATCTTGTTTTCTTTCAGCGTCCTTTTTTTTTGATTATGGTCTTTAATTGGCCCATCATAACTCGCTAATAGTTAAAAATTAGTTTACCCCAAACACTCAATTTAATTTTTTTGTTTTTTTTTTTTCTTATTTTTATGAGTGTTTTATTTTTCTGATACGTAGTGTTGCGGACAGAGCTAGTGGACTGTAGGTTTATAGAAATGTGGGCTCTGAAAAAGCCCACTGTAAAATTGAAAAAATGAAACAAATTGGATTCTGCTTGCAACAGCTTATAATTGCCTTAAACGCAATTAACACTTATATGGACAACTCATTTAACATTTTTCAAAATTATAATTTACAAACACTTATCTATAAATTACAAACACTTTCTTTAAAATCGTGATTTTAATTAACGCTTCACTGATTTTACTTAACTTCTACGAATTTTCTTGATTTATAAAAATGTTACTTCTTTCTTGAAGTAATCTTGAGTTATAAAAATGTTGGTTCTTTCTTGACATATATATATAACTTGTTCTTTCTTCGGTTGGTTTCTTCACTTATTTTCCTGGAACTGTTGAACTTTCACTGCATACTGTATGAAAATTGCGTCTCCTTTTATACTTTTTATATTTTTACTAAACACATGTGGTTCACTTTACAGTATTGTTAAAAAATCGAAAAGTCACGTTCTGACAGTAGCTCCACAGAAGCCGTGACATTTTCAGGAACTAGCAACTTTGAGTTTTGATAAAACTAGTTGCGTAGTTTTTTGAAAGTTCATTTTTGCGCGTATGTCGACGGTGCAACGTTACTGTTGCTGTCCGTCCGTAACACTCCCCTCGGCGCAGCTTGTCGAAGCCTCCTTGGTACACTGCAGGACGGCTAGTCGACTTGCGGGGCGGCGTCTTAAGACGCCTCCTTTTATGCGTACGTCTGTGTAATGTACCTCCCATTTTTTCCGGAGGGCGACCAGACGGTTGCTGTCGTGGTTCATTCAGCCACGTGCCCTTCTTCCTTTTCTTAAGGCACTGTATGTCCACACAAAAAACTTCTTCATATGCCTTTTGAATGGCAACTGGTTTAGCCTCTTCAAAATGGCTAACATTTTTACTGTCGGCGACGCTTCGTTCTGAGAAGTCGTGCGGACCGCCATCTTCATTGGCGTTATAAAATTCATGCAGCTCTTTTTTCTTTAAAGAGCGTGCATCTAAATTGCTATTGCGCGGGAGTTGTGAAGTCTTCACGTTCAATTTTTTCAGCCTTAGGCTTCGGTTCAACTGAAGCTTTCCATTGATAACTTCTCTATTAGGTTGCATATGCCACTGTTGGCGTACCGCTTGTGGAGTGCGAACAAGTTCTTTATTCTGGCACTTGCTTTTTATTTCGCCTTGGCGCTCGGCCTTTGCTGGTTCAAAACATGCGAGCTGCTCTCTTTTCTTAATAGAGCGCGTCTTCAAACTAAAACAGTGCGTGACACGTGTTGTTGTCACGCTGTTTGATATCTTGGGCCATCTCACGAAGTCATTCGTTTTATTTTCTGATGGACTTTTGTTCAAATGAAGCTTTCCTTTGAGAGCTTCGCTTTTGGTTGGCGTACGCCGTTGTTGGCGTACCTCTTGTGGTACGCGAACAAGTTGCAGCTTGAAGCCCAATTCATCAGTGTGGGCATTGTTCAGCAGACTCAATGTTTTTTCAATGTGCTGCCCACTGACTTCAAGTCGTACGTCAGAACACGACATGTCAATTTTTGACGTCATGTTTGCTGGTTCACAGCTTAGTGGCATCTTCATTTTACCTTGCCACTGGATCATATTTTGTATCTCGTCCTTCACTGGTTCAGTGTACCTTCTATTATAGGCGTGATTTTGATCCTTTAGTTTGACAGCGAAGTCGTTGAGTTCTGTCAATGACGGCCTGGGGCGTTGTAAGTGCCGGGGGTCGCTCAGAAATCCATTGACTAAGATCTCAGGTCTTCCATATATTTGTTCAAGCGTCTTCAAAATTTGGTCGGGTCGGCAGCGGTATAAAGCAACGCCGACACCGATTCACGCGCTTCATGGCGTAGGCAAGAACGAAGTCTTGCTAGGTTCTCTGCAGGCGAAAATTTGTAAAGCCAGGCAGAGTCCCTGACTGCTGCCATGAAAGGCAGCCATTCGTGACGAGCGCCACTGTAAAGTGGAAGCTCAAGGACTTGTCTTTGTGGCGACCTTGATGTCGCTAAGTCCTTCAATGCATCTGCTTGATCACATCTTCTTCTCGAGAAGGAGCGGTCACGTCGCTCCCCCCCTTTCATCCCTCCGTCGCGACCTCTTCTTTTTTGATAGGCAGGTGTCCCAAAGGAGAAGCGGTTACGTCGCTCCCCCTCCTCCATCTCATTATGGTACGGCTCAAGATTGCCGCAGTCCCTGTCAGCAGACGCATGCCGAAGAGGATATGGTAATTGCAGTGACGCAGCATGTCCCTCTTCCTTGTTCGGCGATACACCCCCTTCCGGGTGTCGTTGACTGATGTCATCCTCAGCCTGTGTCGTACGTGGGAGCAGAGGACATTCCAGGTCCCCGCCGGCATCCACGCGACGTGCAGAAGTGATGCCGAGGTCATCCTCAGCCTGTGACGTGCGTGGGAGCCTAGGACGTTCCATGTCCTCGGCGGTATCCACGCGACGTGCGAGTGTGCGGCCGATGTCATCTTCAGCCTGTGGCGTGCGTGGGAGCAGAGGACCTTCCATGTCCCCGCGGACTTCCACGCGACGCCGGTGTGGGGGGCCTTGGACCTCCCTGTGTGGGTTGCTAGGGTGCCAGCGTGGGGGGCTCAGTAGCGCCCCTCGCTTGGCGGTGTGGTGAGAGCGCAGGGTGCTCATATAAGCCCCACGCTCCTCTTCAATACAGCGTAGGCGGCAGGTGGTACCACTTTTATCTGCGACGCCTGGCGTAGAGAGCTCCATCGACGCTTTACTTTGGCGCCTCGAGCTCCCCTCCCCCCGTATGGGAGAGACGTTGCGTACCACCGACCTGGCCGTGACGACGCTATCGTGAGCGTCGTTATGAGTGTCTAGTTCAACCCGCGATGCAGTGAGAGTTGACCTAGCTTTAGTTCCTAGTGAAGAATCGTCTTCATTTATTTGAGAAATTTGAAGCTCAAGCCGTTTTTTAATAATATTTTCTTGAGCTTCCATACTTTCTTTTGCCGCTTCCATACGTTTATTTTCCGATTCTATACGTCTTTTTTCTACCGCTCTTTCGTACTGCAAACGTTCCGTACGGAGCTCCGCAATTTTTTGCAACGCTTCGAGTTCCGCACTCTGTATACGCACGCTGGCCGACGAGCATCCTGTCCTCGTCGACGCAGCACTGACAGCGCTAGACGCCGTCGTGGGGCGTACCGACTCGGGTACGTTCATCCCCCGTTCATCGTGGCCAGCCTTTGACGCGGCTTTTTGGCTACGTGTGTTAGGCATTGTACTTTTTTATTTTTTAAATAAGCACAACAAAATTGAATCCTAACACGAACACAAATGCACATACACAGTAAAATTTAAACGAGCACAAATATCAAATATGAGAACAGATAGTTGTATGGAGTTACACCTTAGTACTAACACATAAGCAAAATATTTCAGAACAAGAGAAAGAACCCAAATATTTAAAATTAAAAATAAGTGTTACGGAGCTTGTCACGTATACACATATATTTAAAAATTAGGTGTACGTAGGTACACAGATTAAATAATTTAAAATTATTTACTCAATTAAGAAGGCGTGGCTTGTACAATATACGTACATACACTTATTCAAAAATAGCCACACCAAAATACTAAATACACTTATGCACACAGTATTCAAATCAAAACAAGTACTCGAAATTTTACAGAGTACAAGTTATTCAAAATTATTATTCAAATCGTTGAAATAATAATAGTAAGTACACGAATGTACAAAATAGGCGTACGAGTATCAATTAAAATAAACACACGGAAATAGGTACTACGCGTAGAAATTAAATTCAAAAATATTGTTTTTCAAAGAATATTGAAAAAAACAATCGTAAGTAGGTACTCGAGTGGTACCAAACACATATACGCACATCAATTAAATAACCACACGGAAATGCGCGTATAGACATAAAACTTTAAAATATTATTGAGTCTTCAAAACTATTGAAGTACTCTTTGTACTCGAACAACTTTGTGGTGAACTCGCACAAAGCACGCGTAGCTATGTACACATTAATTGAAAATAGCTACACGAAAATACATGTATACATACACGTTCAAAAATTTAAAAAATATTGAACAATAAGAAGGTCTGGCTTGTACGATATACGTACCAACATCAATTTAAAAGCCACACCGAATATTAAATACACTTATGCATATAATATTTAAAATCAAAACAAGTACCCGATATAATACAGAGTACGAGTTATTCAAAAATAATTATTTTATAATTTCGTAAAATTAAAATAATATTTCAAAGTATGCGTTTCGTTTTCAACACGTAAACGCACACATAAGCACACGCGACTGCACGTGTGCACATATACATCAAAACATGTACCCGATATTACACAAAGATAGGTACAAGTTATTCAAAATTATTATTCAAAACATTGAAATAATAATAGTAAGTACACGGATGTACAAAATAGGCGTACGCGTATCAATTAAAATAAACACACGGAATTAGGTACGCGTAGACATTAAATTCAAAAATATTGTTTTTCAAAGAAAATTGAAAAAACAATCGTAAGTAGGTACTCGAGTTGTACCAAACACATATACGCACATCAATTAAATAACCACACGGAAATGCGCGTATAGACATACAATTTTAAAATATTTTTGAGTACTCGAACAACTTTGTGGTGAACTCGCACAAAGCACGCGTAGCTATGTACACATTAATTGAAAATAGCTACACGAAAATACACGTATACATAAATTCAAATGTTATCACTCAAAAAAGTATCGAAGTGATAAGAAGTACATAAATTGCACAACGTATGTATACGCACATCAATTTATATAAGTGCCTACAAGAAACGTATACATAGATTCAAAAATGTTATCACCTCAAAGAAAGTTAAAGTGATAAGATAAAAGTACATAAGTTGTACAACATATGTATACGTACAAAATTTAAAATAGGCACGCGGAAGTACTTGTATACATAGATGTGAGAATATTATTACTCAAAAGAATGTTTAAGTAATAATAACAAGTACGCAAAGGCGTACCACATATGTATACGTACAATAATTTTAAAATAGACGCTCGCAAGTACGTACACACGAAAATGCGCGTGTGTAGGTACATAAGTTTTAAAAATTATTATTTTTAAAATTACAAAAATTTAAAATAAATTTAAAGTACTAATTTTAGTACACGTCAATTATGCGAGCACATATACATATAAAACATGTACAAGAAGTTCCCGATTGCACAGGAGTAAAACAAAAAATTATTATTTTTAAAAATTAAGTTTTTTCGAAAAAAAATCAAATAATAATAAAGAGAACGATTTTTGCATGGAATAATGTATACCCATGTATTTATGGCATATACACGAAATTCCCATATGCCTAAGAGCTCAAATTATTACGATTTGGATTTTCACAAGTTTACCGAAAAATTAAAATTATTATTAAAAGTACACGTACCGCAAGGAATACGTGCACGAACGTAAATTCAAAATAAGTACAAGAGATAACACGCATGTACAAGAAGTTTTCAAAATTGAAAACTGAAAATTTAAAAATTTAAAACTGGAAAGTTATGAAAATTTAAAAATTTCGAAATTCAGGAAAATTAAAATATTTTAAAAATTATAACTAGTACACGTATCATAAGTAATACGTGCACAACCGTAAATTTAAAATGAATACACGGTATAACACGCGTGTATAAGACTTTTTCAAAACTTAAAACTGAAGAGTTATGAAAATTTATAAAAACTGAATTTCAGGAAAAATTTAAAAATTTTAAATTTATAACTAGTACACGTATTGCCCGAAATACGTATACGTAGGTCACCACGATTTATTTTTAACGTTTTCACAACGACTCCCGTGAATTTAAACGTTTTACAAAAATTTACGTAATTTGAAACCGAAAATGACCCCAACAAATACGACACACAGAGTTATAAAAAATACACGAAACAATAGGTAAGCACTCAAAAATAAAGACTTAGTGTCAATAATTTCACTTTACTTACGGTTCATACACTTTTTACACTTTTCTAAAATTAACACTTTTTTCAGAAAAATAAAATCACACACACACAGGTTGTGATCCGGCTACCGAAGGACCAAATAAACTGTTGCGGACAGAGCTAGTGGACTGTAGGTTTATAGAAATGTGGGCTCTGAAAAAGCCCACTGTAAAATTGAAAAAATGAAACAAATTGGATTCTGCTTGCAACAGCTTATAATTGCCTTAAACGCAATTAACACTTATATGGACAACTCATTTAACATTTTTCAAAATTATAATTTACAAACACTTATCTATAAATTACAAACACTTTCTTTAAAATCGTGATTTTAATTAACGCTTCACTGATTTTACTTAACTTCTACGAATTTTCTTGATTTATAAAAATGTTACTTCTTTCTTGAAGTAATCTTGAGTTATAAAAATGTTGGTTCTTTCTTGACATATATATATAACTTGTTCTTTCTTCGGTTGGTTTCTTCACTTATTTTCCTGGAACTGTTGAACTTTCACTGCATACTGTATGAAAATTGCGTCTCCTTTTATACTTTTTGGTCTAGCAGGAAATGTTCAAATCATTTATTTTAGACCAATCAGAGAACGTTGTTTTTATTTTGGAAACCCAATAACCAGTTCAAACCGGTATTTTCCAGATTTTTACCTCGAACTTTCTAATTTAATATTGGGCCGAGCCAGTAATTTAACATTTTTCAATGGTGTTTTTGTTCCGAGCCATTCTCCCACTTTCGTCTGTGCTCTGATTGGCTGCTCATTTTCATATAAATATGAGGCTTCAAAATCTGTTTTCGAACTTTTCGTAAAAATTTTGACTTTTTACATTTTTTATTTTACTACTACGTCAGTTGTGTTTTGCATAGTATAAAAAATCAATTGGAATACATTTATGTCTAGAAATGAATGTGTGAGAACCAAAAAAACACATGTGGTTCACTTTACAGTATTGTTAAAAAATCGAAAAGTCACGTTCTGACAGTAGCTCCACAGAAGCCGTGACATTTTCAGGAACTAGCAACTTTGAGTTTTGATAAAACTAGTTGCGTAGTTTTTTGAAAGTTCATTTTTGCGCGTATGTCGACGGTGCAACGTTACTGTTGCTGTCCGTCCGTAACACGTAGTAAATAGAGTCACTGTACAGCCTTTATGTGTAGAGATCTTAAATAGATTGCGGTTTTTCTATTTAAAAATCTCGAGGAGAGGGCAACAGATATGATTGGTTAAAATTATCATAATTAATTTGGACAAAAGGGTCCAATTAATTAAAAATGCTTCTTAACTTCTAACTTGATATTTGTAATTCTATGTGTTGATTTATAATTTCATATTTTATTTTTATTTTTATTTTATTTTTTTAAAACTAAGATTTAAAAATCTATATTATTAATTATTATGAATCCAATATACACACACTTTTTATTTTCGAATTCCAGGAGCGGATAAGCGAACTCAGCGTGGTGTGAGCATGAACGACAAGCGGGAACCTACGAGCATACTCCGGTTTTACAATGGCAAGACCGGAAATAGCTGAGTTATAAGCAATAGTATTTAGGATTTTTATATTTTTTTACTACCAAATTATATTTTATCAAAATCAATTAAAGTCTTTCTTCTTTTTTTCACGAAGAAGACTTTACACTTGGAATATATTATTTAACAGAAATATCATTTTTATTGTGTTTTGTAAGAATTGGTTAAAAAGAACACTTCCCTGTTCATCTATGAAATAACGTTATGATTTCGGACATTATTGCTACGATAAAAATAATAGGCTATAAATAAAATAGAAAATGGCGTTTAAGCTTTTTAGCTATTTGTTTAAATAGTAGATGCCAAACCCTCAATGCGCTAATCTGACTCATACCTACTTGAAGTTTTTTAAGTTGCTATTCTTCTCCAATAAACTATCCCCGTAATAAATTGTATCAAACTCATCTTTAAGTGTTCCGGGGAAAGGAAAAGAATGTAAAATTTGATTATAAAATTGAATATTTCAACATAATACGAGATAAGTTACGCAATCATATTTTGAATTTCTGGTATTATTTTGAGGGATAGAAAACCGCCACTTCGTCCTACTTACTGATACGCAAAACAGATAGGGATTGCAATTCCGCAAAACGGGATCCGGCATTCCCGCGGGATCCCGCTGCTTTTATTAATCTGCTGGATCCCGCACCTTCAAAGCGCGGATCCGTGGATCCCACAAATTAAAATTTGGCGGCGTTTCAGTGGTTCATAAATGGCACTGCGCTGCGCCTGTGCACGTCTTTCTGTAGGTGACGAGTGTTTTGTTTTCGTATTCACCGTCCGGCGCTTAATATAGCGATAGAATAAATGCCATTTGCTTCTTAAGAGCGTATTTTCAAACTTTATCATAATTATTACTATTATCCGCCCACCCTAAATTCGGTTATTGGCATGGGACTCCTTTATTTAATCACAGTATTAATACTGCGATTCGTCCATTGGCTGTAGCGTTATTGAGTTACAAATATCCATCCATACAGACATACTTTCACAATTATAATATTAGTAGGATCATAGCAATAATATATCATCTAAGAGAAAGTTGTAATTTGATTATTAGTCATTATATGAATTAGACTGAATTAAATATAAAAAACTGTTGTTAGGAGTAAGGGTACATTAAAAGATGAATCTAAGAATACAGATAACTAATTACTTATATTTAATTAATAGACAAGAAATAATATCTATTGCTCAATGTAAGAATTTTTTAATATAACTTGATTTTTACACAAAAATCTGTAGTTTTAATTTGATTTTATAAACTAATTTGAAAAATGCGGAATCCTGCGCGGGATTGAGTAAACCCCTCATATCAATCCCGCGGGATTGAATGAGCTGCGGGATTGCACTCCCTAAAAACAGATAATAAATGTACATACGTACTACTTGTATTTGGTTTTCCAATATATATATTTTAGTTTTAATATTGTAAGTGATTATATTAATATTTATTATTCACCGTATAACTTTACGTTTAAAATAACATAGTATCATAAATTTTCCTAAATAGAAAAGTTAAAAATTTTGTTTAGAAAATTTGAGAAGTTCACAGAAAATAATTTTGCCAACCCTAATATTTGCTCACAAAACGCATAAAGGTTAGACTTAATGACTTTTCTGACTTACTTGGTAATTAACGCATACGTACAAATATCTGGAACAAAAAATCATTAAAACGCTTTTCTGGTTGTGAAGTACCAAATTTTGGCCAAGTTAACATGAATATTTTCGACAGCGACAGCGTGAGATGAAATTTTGTTTAGAAATTAGGACGAGAAGTCATGGCAGTCAACCGCGAACTTTCGACCGGAAACGTGCCTTCATATATCAAATTTAATAAAGTTTACTTACGTGTTTGGAACTTACAAATAATACAAGGTACTTACTTATACCTAACTTTAAGTTTAGATGCAGATCCAGTTTACAACAAGCTACAGATTTTCTTTAGTTTTCCTGCGTTTGTCTCCATCGTTTCTTTATTCTTAATGGGTTATACGATCGGGGAGCTTAGGTCCTGAGATAAATCCTAAAACTCTCAAGTAGGGATTTACCTTCTTATACAGGTGAACGAGTGGACATCAGGCAATGGCAATGACTTCTAATTAGTTATTTTAGTTGGATTAGGGACAGATCTAATTTAATTTAGTTACCATACATTAATGTCGTGTGAGTGATGGGATGTATGTAATTTTGTTTGATGTGTACTACTTTAAAATAGTTTATCTGAAAAGATTAGTAATAAAGAATATAAGGACATCTAAATTGAAACTTTAATAAGCAATTTTTCAAATGTTATATTTGAAAAACCTATACACAACGTGGTAGTGTTAAAATTGAATTACTTAACTTAAGAGAAATACACAGCTGTCATATAAAAATGTATTTATAAAATAAATACATTATATATGTTCGTCGAGAATTCATAAAATCTATGGGGAATACCTATCTATTCTTCAGAGTTATAACTCCTGGATTAATTATATCACCGAAGTCTGTGAAGTGAAAAATTGAGATTACTTCCTATATGCTTAAATACATCAAATAAAATAACTTTGATAATAAGTGAACATAATCTCTTCAAGCTTAATTTAACTAATCAACTGATAAATCAATGAGTCCTAATGTTTAGAAGTATTTTTCATACCCAAACTTTCTTTTTTAAAAGTAATTTTTTTTGAGACCACATACATTTAGGAACTTAAACCACTCGTAGTATTTGAGATCAAATTTTCAACTTTAGAATTGGTCGCAAAAAATAAATCTTAGAGGAAAATTCAAGTAAAAACCAGCCAAGTGCGAGTCGGACTCGCACTCGAAGAGTTCCGCACCATTATTTATAAAAACGGCAAAAAAATCACGTTTGTTGTATGTGAAGAAAATTTAAGTGGGGCCCTTAAATATTTGTTTTACTTTAATTTATAAAATGAATATAAAAATAAATATTCTGTAAATATTTCAAGCGTCTAGCTGTTGCCGTAAACAATATCGAGCAGACATGAGCAAAAAAATCACGTTTGCGCCATTAAATTAATTAAAAAGACAAAAAAACGACATTTGAACACGGTGAAAAATTATCTTAACTATTTTATTATTGTTAATACAGTTGTCAATATAACGCCCGGTTAAGCTGCGTTTGCGGGCCGTGGCAGTAATGTACTATTTTGGGTAGGATTATTTTTTTTAAGGCCGTGAAAGTTTAGGGCTCGGAAGATGTGTCGTAATATCGTACGAGGTGACTAAGAGACATGCCAGTTGACGGGCAGCAGCAGATCTGCGATCGCCGACTTGCGTGCCAAGGTGGCAAATATCTGCACAACCCCTCCTATGAATTACACAAAAAACCACGACCCTTAGTCCCCGGTAGCCTGTCTTGACTTTGATAGCGTTCAAAGAAACGGTGGGCCAGGGGGCTACAATGTACCTACCTATGAAACAGGCAAAAATAAGAACAGAACACGCAGGTAAAATGGTAATAAACCTTCATTAAAGTCCAAGTAGAGAATGTTACATTCTAACCCTCACTTTTTGAGAAAACAATTACTTGAAACTTCTTTCCTGGTTTCTTTATTTTTATTCCTATAACTTTTGGCCTTGAAAATCATGCACAAACATGTTATATCTGAATGATTTTTTTCAATATGGATATAGGTAGATGAACTAATTAGATACTCTACTAAAATTGATTAGATATGTTGGTATTTACTTGTAAATGATATTGATGAAGAAGTAGCGATAATGCGATATTAAATTATTATTTCACTGGACTTTATGACATATTAAAGTTAAGCTGAAACCTCCTGCATTGGTTGATCTTCTGATGAAATTCGCATAGCAATGTTGCAGAATCATTAAATTAGATTAGAGACGTGCCAATATAGTTGATCCTAATTTATATATTTATTAATGAAACATACCCTTGATCTACAGTTTTATAATAATAGGTACCATCGCCCCCCCCCCCCAGTTTTTATTCAATCATCACCTAGAAGATAACTACAAAAACTCCTTAATAAGGAGGCTGACCAGTGCCAAGTTACACGTTTTAAAATGGAAAAAAACAATTCTTTTACTGTATATTTTCGGTTAAATTTTTTATCATATATAGAAGAATATATACCTAATGGCTTTTTCTCAGAAACAGGATACATTTAGTTTACATTGATCGAAAAAAAATAATAAACGGCTGCACTCAAAAAGCTTCTCTAAAATAAATGTATGTTATGAGTTTTCAAAAATATAATCATTAAATAAATAAATATATTTCTAATTATTTTCAAGGAATGCCTTTTTAATTTTTATGAAAACAAGCATTGTCTTTTGCCAAAGGACTGTGTTCAGCTTTTCACATCAGTACTATAAGACATAGCACTAATGCTGGTGAGGTCAACAGACTTCTTATTACTATTTATATCTAAATCATGTATATTACAAGATAACAAATTAGCCATTTCTCGTCTTTATTTCACAAAATTATACATAAATTTAAATTGTTCAAATCATCAGAAAAAAATCACGGTGATAGAACTTCACAAATTCCTCTAATGAAAATTGTTTTGACAAAATTAGTTAAAATTACTAATAAAATTACAAAAATAGAACTTTATAAATTCTAATGGTTTCAGGCAAAAACGCTGCGTAATTCTATAGATATTCGAAGTCATACTCATTCAAATGTACCGAAACGAAATGCGGGTAAGATACGCACCTGGACAGTTTTTGTAAAAAAGTTTTACCTTTCTCAGACTGTGATAAGAATATTTATTGTATTTTCATCATGATTTTTAACAAATTCGGGTATTTGATCAAAATCCGGGATTCTTTTTTTCTTTCTTCCTTTTTGTTTTTCATTTTGTCCTAGTTCGGCTTTTGACTAAAATCTAATGCCTATGATCTTGATTTTGACGTATATAAAGTAAGTTAAATATTTATATTAGCAAAAGTACATAAATGTTTTAAATATTGTTTATAAAACAATAAGAATCTATGTATTTAAAAAAATTAAAAACAAGCAAACCCTGCTCACAGCGTTAATTAAAGCACTTGCGGCGTTTTAAATAGAAAAAAATGACGTTGATGTTGGTGACCGACCGAACGATGGTAACTTCACTGTCATTAGGTTGATGGTCATAAATTAAAATAAATATTTTGACTACCTGTTTCTTTACCACTTTCAAAAATATTTAGCTGTTAGTAAAGTGTGTCTATTTAAGGCGCGTTTTGTTGAATCGCATAATTACCATTATGCGATTAATATCAATAAACGTACTTTGTTACAGTGTTTTATGACTTTTAAACTTGGCAATATTATTGAACGCATTAACTAGTAAACGAAACACCCCTTTACTTTAAGTACTGAAGTAACGCAGTTGCACCGTCGTCGCTTCGTCAAGTCCAATATCCTGGTTTCTATTTTAGTAGTTACATTATATAAGGTGAATAAAAATTTCAATTTATGGAGTTGAAATTTTTATTGAGTTGATTTGAGTTGAGTTTATTTGTCTGAAGCCTTTTTTGTGCGCGCGGTGACACGGTTCTATTTGGAACGGAATAACAGTGGTAAGAGGTAGATATCTGCCGTTCTAAGCCAAAAGGGCGTATGTTTATTGTAAGTGATTTTGCAAAATTACTAGTGATAAGCGACATAATGAATAAATCAAATATGTGAAATACGCCATTTTGGCTTAGCAATACCTCTAACCGCCACTTAGGTATAACTGGTACAAATATTATGATGGTATTTTTTATTCACTTTCCCCAACGCAAGGTTATTTTTTTTTACTGGAATTCACGCAAAAAAAAATTTAACTATGTGTGCTTGAAACCGGTTTTCCTACTTTAAAGATCTTCATTTAACTTAAATACGGGTGGAGATCGTGAATATCACATACGTGTGCCTTATCTATTCATTATTTCCACATTAGGGCTGGGACATCATACATTTGGAATCACCCTGGTCCGAGAAAAAGTAATTTCGAAATGATTTCTATTACATGCGGCTGATTTGGATCCGAACAGAAATCATCATAGTCGTCCGTCAGCACTTGCGGCGATTAACGTCGTTTTTAATGAAAACGTATCTTTAACTGAGATTTTTTTGTTTAGAAACAAAAGAATTCAAACAGAAAGTTAAAAAAAAATACAGAATCCATTTTTTTTAAAAAAACCAGAACGTGGTGTCGTTTGGTCAATTGCATTCTTCTACTTAAGGTATCAAAACGGGCCAGACACTCGGAGAAAGAAGAACATGATCCGGTTAAATCCGGCTAATATTCGGTATCGATTAATTCTGGATCCTATGTAGTCAATGCGGTTAAAATGTAAATGTTTGCTGTAGCGACGATTGAATCCGAGCTTATCCAGGGCTGATTTTTTTTAGGTTCGAAGTATTCCGGATGCATGAAGTCCGACCCGAAAACTGTTACGCAAATACTTATTTTGTAGTTTGGTCTCATTTGCAGCTCCGCGTACAATCTTTCATCTTTTTATTACAGTAACGTGGCAAATAAGCATGCGGCCTGCTTGATTTAAAGCCCAGGCCAAGAATAATGGATTTTAATAAGGTTTTTAAGCATTTTTGAATCGTTAAAGCTATTATATGCTCTTCTTTTTTTTTTTTTTTTTTTTTATACCACTAAGGTGGCAAACAAGCTTGCGGCCCGCCTGATGGTAAGCGGTCACCGTAGCCTATGGACGCTTGCAACACCAGGGGTATCACTTGCGCGTTGCCGACCTTTCAGAAATCTAATAACTTCTTTCTTGAAGAACTCCATACTGTAGTCCTTGCAGAAAACCTTGGCAGGGAGCTCATTCCACAACTTAAGCGTTCGCGGGAGGAAGTTTCTCTGAAACCGCACTGTACGCGACCATTTAGGTTCTAAAGTGTGAGAATGAATTCCCTGCCGATGGCGAGCGGTGCGATGGTAGAAAGTAGCCGTGGGCATCATTTCGAACAATTCCTCAGAACACAACCCATTGTACAAGCGGTAGAACACACACAGTGAGGCAAAGTCTCTCCTCAGACTTAAGGGCTCGATACCGCAAGTGAGTTTGGAATCGTCGACAATTCTCACAGCCCGTCGTTGAACCGACTCAAAAGGGCCAAGCTGGTATCCGGGTGCACCTGCCCAGAGATGGCAGCAGTACTCCATATGGGGCCGAACCTGCGACTTGTAAAGTAACAACCTTTGCCCCGACGTGAAGTACTGCTTCGCTCTGTTGAGTACACCAAGTTTTTTGGACGCCAGCTTCACCTTATCTTGTAAATGATCTCGGAACTGAACATCGCTGGAGATGTCGACACCAAGGATCCCAATGCTCTTGGAGATGGAGAGGGGAGTGTTCTGGAATTGTGGGACTACAGTGAATGGAGTTTTCTTAGCGGTGAACGCGCACACTTGTGTCTTTGTAGGGTTGAATCGGACCAAGTTTACCCGTCCCCAATCAGAGACCTGGGACAGTGTGGTCTCGATTTGAGACACAAGTTCTCCGCGGTTTTCCTCCACAACGGAACGAGGGATGTTTGCACGACCCGTGTAAAAAGCGTCTCCAGTACTGTCATCTGCATAGCAATGTATGTTGTTGATGTCCAACATGTCATTGATATGCAGTAGAAACAGCGTAGGAGACAGCACAGAGCCTTGCGGGACACCAGCATTAATGTCCATGCTATCAGAGCAACTACCGTCAACTACGGTTCGTATGCGTCTGCCGGACAAAAAGCTAGCCACCCATTTGCACAAACCCTCGGGCACTCCGTAAGATGGCAACTTCGATAGAAGACCGCGGTGCCAGACCCGATCGAACGCCTTCGCTATGTCCAGGCTACATGCCAATGCCTCCCCCTGACTCTCAATGGCTAGTGCCCATCGGTGTGTGAGATACACTAAAAGGTCATCAGTCGAGCGACCGTGGCGAAAGCCATATTGACGGTCAGTGACCAGATCGTGTACTTCTAGGTATCTTAGAAGCTGTGTGTTGATCACACGCTCCATCACCTTAGAGAGGAGAGAGGTAATAGCGATAGGCCTGTAATTCGATGGATCTGATCTATCGCCCTTTTTGGGCACCGGGTGCACATTCGCAGTCTTCCATGAAGACGGAAATTGCCTAGTGTGGTAGGAAAGCGCGAAGAGGCGCGTGAGTACAGGACATAACTCAGGAGCACACTGCTTAAGCACCACTGCTGGTATACCGTCTGGCCCACTCGACTTATGAACGTCTAGAGAGAGCAACGCCCGCCTGACCTCCCGCTGCGTTATGGAGATTTCCGGCATGGTCTTACCGCACCACGGTATAGTAGGTGGTACAGCGCCTTCATCGTTCATATTCGAGTTCGAGGCAAAGAGACTGCCCAGTAGATCGGCTTTCTCTTTAGCACTATGGGCCAAGTCACCATCGGTCTTTCGCAGTGGTGGTAACGACGACTGGCAGAAGTTCCCTTCGGCAGCTTTGGCAAGCGACCAGAAAGCACGACTCCCAGAAGGATAGCTCGCAAGTCGCCCACCTATTTTGCCGATGAATTGGAATTTTGCTCTGGCAGTTGCTTTCTTACTGAACCTCGAGGCAGCATTTAATTTGCGTTTTAACTCAGAAATATTCGGATCCTTATTATTACGAGCCGTGGTCCAAGCCTCATACGCAGTTTGCTTAAGAATTTTAGCTTCTCTGCAAGACCTATTAAACCACGGTCGTTTTTTGACGCCGGCAGCGACTCGCAGGTTAGGAATGAAACATTCCATACCAGCAAGGATTGTCTCAGTGACTGCGGCTGCGCAGACGTCAGGATCTTCTGAGTTAAAGCAGATCTGCCTCCACGGGTACGATGCGTAAAATTCTCGCAATCCATCCCAGTCTGCCGACTTATAGTGCCACACACGACGCCAATTAGTTGGCCCAGAAGGATCGGGTTGTGTGCATGACACTTGAGTCCGGACGAGACAGTGGTCCGAGGAGCCAAGAGGCGCATCCACTGAGACGGAGTATCCGTCCGGACGAGTAGTCAGCAGAAGGTCCAGTAACGAGCTCGTATGTTCCTCTATATCTGGTATTCTCGTTGGAGAAAGTACCAGCTGAGAGAATCCATAGGTCAGAGCAAATTCGTGAGCAGATATCCCAGCATAGTTATTGGTTCGAGAACTGAGCCACTCGCGATGGTGGGCGTTAAAGTCTCCCAAAATAACTAGTTCTGCTGTGGGATATTGCTCTAGAACTTTGTCAGTCGTCAAACTCAGGTGCGTGAAGAGTCGAGTTACGTCCGTGTCACCGCTATGAGACCTGTATAGGCACGCATAGATACGAGTGTGGCCGCCGTAATCTACGCGCACCCACAATATCGACAGGTCCCTGTCTTCAAGGCTATGAAGGCGGCGACAGCAGATATCCTCCCGGACGAACATACATACACCGGCACGACTCATGAAATTGTGTTCGAGTTTGTAGCCGGGATAGTGAAGGTATGATGTGTCGGCCGGGCAGGATATCTGCGTCTCCGTTAGAAAAAGAATGGTCGGCTGCGCAGTTTCGAGATGGTGGTGGACTGCGTTAAGATTGGCGTGAATACCCCTGATGTTGCAAAAATCCACATTATATGTGGATGGAGTAGCCGCTGTGCAAACTCTTTTCTTTTTTTTTCTTATGGCCATAATATATAAAAGAAGTTACTAAGACTAAGGGATGAGGATTCACTGCACAGACAGCATAGAGGACAAAAGGTGCGGTACTAAGACTGCCGAAGCTCGCCACAGATGATACGGTTGCTGGCACGGCGGGCGGAAGGGCCCCTGATCCCCCTCTGTTGTAGTAGCCGGGTCCACTCCGGTCTCCTTCTCCGGCACGACTACCACTTCAGATACTTTACACAGGCTGGCGAATCAGCCTCCCAGGGCGGAGATTAAGTGATCCCTGGGTTCGGGATCCCGTTCAACCTGCGGGCGGCCAGCGGTCAGCCGTTTCATCAGGTCTCCCTGACCGCCGAACCAGCACGCCGCGTCTACGCCGAGCATGACAGCAACAAGCACCGCCGGTCCTCCGCTGTCCGCGCAGCGAATCCTCAAAGAGCTCTGGCAACCTTACTCACCGCCAGGAACACAACACTACTCAATGTTAGTGTTATTATGGCCGCGGTTTTCTGTAAGGTGGAGGTACTTCCCCAGTTCGGGCCGCTCATTCGAGCAAGTACTCGCTATGCCCTGCTTTAGTTGTTCGGGTGGCTTATTCGAGCGAGTACTTGCAGTGCCCTACCTCTCTTATATGGAGTATAGCTAAGTGACATCTTAACGTAAACTGATATTATAAACGCAGCACATGATCATGAACCTCTTGCCGTTTAGTTACTAAAACACTGTAAGAAAAAAAAATACACATATCAAATAGATAAAGTTAAATCATATACCATGGGTCGTAGTGATAACGTCTTGACTACATCAAATTGTCAAGTTAATATCTTAAAATTCATAAGAAAAACGGTTTTGACCATTTTATTCTCCATGGTTTTGAACACTAAAAAACATTATGTGCGGTCCAAAGGGATTTTATGAAGAATCTGTTTTTTTTTTTGTTTTACTTACTGAACCTCGAAATAATAAAAGTAACTTGCCCAATCCCAACTTTCTACTTATAGTTAGCCATGAACTGTCAATGGCGGTACAAGTTATATCCGCCATGTTTTTTCGACGTATCTAGTTCAAAGTAGTCGATCTATTACTAGTCGACTAAAACTGTTACCGAGAATAGTAAATCAATTAAACATATCTCGAATTCGACATTATCTCTATCAGCACGAGAATCATTCCGCTGGTCTTTTATTTACTTATTACTTTTACGGAGTATAGATTATATGTAAAGCCACCATATTCGTGATATACTTCATCAAAAGCAGTGTTGCGGCAACAGGTGCAACTGCCTCTGTCACGCAGGACTGAAGTGGTTGGTTAAAACAAGCTACCCCCCAGATTTTGATATAAGTGTGTATCTGGCCTATGGTTACCCCCGTAACGTATAAATATACCTACATACAATTAAGAGAAGTAATGATTTAGTATTTGTGGATTGACTGAACAATATTAGGTACGTATCTATACTTAGAATATTTCAAAATTCATTATCGTGAAACGTGATTATGTGACCTATGTCGTAGATACATTAATAGATGAATAACTACATTTTTAAATATAATTAATATTGACAATATATATTTTTTTTTTAATATTTTAATATATTAACCTTGTCTATTTTAAAACATTCATACCAATAACACAAATATTGATATAGAATTACCAATTTATATATGGGAATGGCATAAGAATTTGTTTATTGTTAGCTTTCGCCAGTGGCTCCGCTTGCGATGAATTTGGGTTTTCGCATAGGATTTCTCTGGCATATCCTTTCTTGTAGTAAAAAAGTTCTCTATAGCAAGCTTTAGATATAGTTCGTCGACGTATGATTTGAGTTTAAATATTTCTGCAGGAACTTTGCCATGCTTTACTTTGTCTCTTTTACCGTAGCCTGTGTGTTAATACAGGGTGTCAGCTACCTCTATACCAAATTTCATCAAATTCGGTCCCGCCGTTTGAGCGTTAAAAAGAAACAAACATACAACTCTCTAATACTCAACACTCACAAAGTTATGTCTTTATAATATTTGTGTAATATCAGCTACGCGATTATTATTTTTTGAGTTTTATGTTTCCCATGCCATAAGTACCAGTATAGTATTATATAATCTGTGCCTTAAGTATCATTTGTTCGACGGTGAAAAAGCTTATAGACTAACGTACAAAACTGCAACTTTACAGTAGAGACGTTAGAAGTTTGAAAAGAATTATAAATGTTTTTTTATACACAATTTTAAAATAATGTTTTATTTTTTTTTATGGCAACAATATGATATATTAAATATGATATCGGGCTTTTTGCTAATCTTTATAATTTTATTATAAATGATAATGGCTTGTTAGTCAAGGTGTATTTTTAGGGTTCCGTACCTCAGAAGGAAAATAAGAAACCTTATAGTATCACTTCACGGTGAAAAAACTTTAGTAGCTACAAGTAAATAATACTAATAACAACTAAATATTAGTCATTCCAAGGACAATTAAATTACACTGACGGTTACTTATGAGTTTTACTTATTGTATTTACTAACGGGAATAAAACTAGTCTTGTTCGAATTACAGTGTTGTTTACTAAAAACAAGTCAAATTTAATGGCTTGCAAATAACGTACAAACACGCTTACAATCAGCGTTTAATTACACCGATACGACATGGTCGTGATAAAGCTCTGTAATGTGAAGCGCGCGGTTGATAATAACTGGTCAGTGTACCTGGTAGTTGAAGGAAGGGCTCCGGCGGATAGTGCGTCAAATCTGTTCAGCTCCGGTTTACTAATTGTGGAGTGGCGGAAAAGGGGAATCCCCCGCCAGGTGAGGAGTTATACCTGGAGAACGCCTTGTTATACATTTTCGATATGTCGGTATATTTTCGAACTATCGAAAAAACTTCGATAGCGCGATGTAACACGCGTGATGTCAACCCTAATTCGTAGCAGTACGAAATAATGTTTTTTATTAGTTAACTACACTAATTCTTAGAAAGGTGTTTGGAAACGTTAATTGGCCTTAATTGTAATGACAAGTAGTGTTTAATCTGCCCACTTTAATAAAACTTTTTGTAATCTTTAGTAAGCTTTATATGTTGATATTAATTACCATACTTATAAATACAAGGAAAATTTTATAGGTTTTTTAAAATTCTGTGATCAGAAGTACAAATTATTAATATTTTGTTGTTATTATTTTATGGAATTAATAAAATATACCTAAATTTATATTGTTTGTAATGTCCAAAAAAAATTTGAAATTAGTAAAATTTAGTTTTAACGCATTTTAATAAACAGTTTTTTAATTCCAACAAGTTTTTATCTCCGTGTTTGTTGTCCGTCTGTCTGTCGGTCTGTCTCTCCTTTTTTCTCAGGAACGCGTAAGGTCTATGGTCCCTTGAAGTTGTAAAAAAAACAAGCTTCTAAGTCAACTCAGTAAAAAACATAAGGCGGAAAAACGGCCATTTTTGCCGCATATTTTAACATTCACAAACAAATCAAAACCTATAGGGTATATTCCGTTTCCTTACAATCATGAAATTTGACATGAAGCAAGGAATTATATTAGGTATTACATCACAGATATAGAGAAAAATCCGAAATTCATTAATTTGTACTTATAAAACTATAAAAAAATTTATTGTCTTTGTATCTGTCAAGATCCTTTTACTTAAAAACGCTGGAGTTATCAATTCGAAATTATTATCAGATACAAAGGTATTCAGTCCCTTTAAGCTGTAAAAAAATCAAACTTCTATGTCAAGGCAATAAAATAATACGGCCATTTTTGACGCATATTTAGGTATTCATTTATTCACAAATAAATTAATTACTCTAGGGTACTTCCCGTTGTCCTAGAATAATGAAATTTGACACGAAGCAAGGTCTTACATCATAAATATAGGAAAAAATACAAATTTTATTAATTTGTAGTTATAACACATTTAAAAAAAGTTTGTCTGTCTGTCTGTCAAGACCCTTTTACTCAACAACGCGTGAAGGTATCAAGTTGAAAATAATATCAAATAGTAAAATCTATGGGCACTTATAGTTGTAAAAAAAATTTTTTTTACTTTTTATCGAATTACACATTACACAAATAAATCAAAACCTATGGGGTACCTTCTGTTGACCTAGGAGATCTTCATCTCATGATAGAAGAGCTATCGAGACATAAAAGGTTTGTACGGAATTTCGGTGAGCAAAGCAGACTCGCACTTGGCCGATTTTTTTCTTAGTCTAAATAACTAAAAACTTAACGCAAAATTTTAGAAATCTATCAAATTGACTCAAATACAAACTATATATAGGTTATTATACAATTGAACCTACTTAATTAAAGTGTCGCATACCAACTTAAATCTTTGACGATTAATACAACAATAAAGTTTAGCATTGTCACGCAAATATTTAACCGTCAGAAAATACGATTTTGGAAGATGTGATTCCAATGACAGCTGCCACAGAGCTTATCCTATATTCTAAGAACGTGACAAAGTGACAACCATTCTTCACCGCGTTCCGGCAATCTACGGATGAATAATAATTCAATGTACTTAAGACGAGGATACACCCTATTATATCCCAAAACAATCTAGTGGTACGTATATACTAATTACAGAGGTAAGGGAAAAATAATTGTTACACAAAGATCAAACAGAATTTTTAAAAAAAATCATAAATTTAGAAAATAATACTTAAATAATCACAAAAAGGTGCTTAAAATTATGTTAACTTGTCTCAGATATCGAGATTTTGTCACCAATTATTTTTCAATTTATTCAGTAGGCATCGTTTCATCTATAGAATTTCGGTTAGAATGTCTATATAAAGGCTAATTTTTTTTAATAAATTAAAAACATGAAAAAACTAGCTAAAACATAAATGCTCTACATGTTAGCGACATAAAACGTGACGTGTGAAGCTCAACTTTATGAGAGCTAGCTTAAGATAGTTTAAGTTTTTTCTTAACTTGCGTCCATCGACCCCTTGAGTGCGTGTATAAATGCGTGCAGAAATCCGTGCGGAAACGAGCCGTAACCGTAACCTGAAACTGCACTTCAGCGGAACTTAAATTGTGGAATGAGCTCCCTGCCAAGGTTTTCTTCAAGGACTAAAGTATGGGGTCTTCAAGAAAAAAGTTAATACAATGAAGACAATTGTTTGATATTGCAAAAAAAAACTGATTTTGACGTTTTAAATTTTAAGGTTCCGTATTTCAAACCGAATATTATGTAGTTAATATATAGCTTCGTCATACCCGTTTGTCAAATATAAGGGTTGCGTAGTTTTCAATAAGAAAATATATTCTAACATAATCCAATAAAATCAACAATAATCGGCAATTAAAATCGATTATCATCATTGTCCCAGCACTAGGCTTGTTACTTAGACAGCTGTCGCAGAACTTAAGCTATATTTTACAAGCGTTTTACAGATATAGGGTTTTTTTTATTTTTACTGATAGCCTCCAACTCGTATGTTCATAGTGATTTTTAAAACAATAATCCCAATTGTCTCTTTAAAGGAGGATGCAAATCCTGGTCCCACCTTCCAATAGCTATGTGTGCTACATCGTTGCATAGGTATTTTTGAAGCTGAATCAAAAGTTACTATGTCGCCAAGTTCCAAATCTTAGTCTGTTCAGAGTTATTCTTTATAAAACATGGTAGTTTTATCAGTAGCCAAGTAATGCTATTTACGTAATAATTGCAATTGTGCTTTATACAGTTAGTGCAAATACTTACTTACCTAGGGCACGCCAGGCATGAGGGATTTGTAGGCCCAGCCTTATTTCTACGTCATTACAGATGATGTTTATGTTTTAAATACGCTATCGTTGTTTTATTGGTAAAAAAAATCAACGATAACATTTGTTTAACATTAACATTTTTTTCAAAAGGTTTGCGACTCTGTGACGCAAAAGTTTTTTTTTTATACCACCAAGGTAGCAAACGGCCCACCTGATGCTAAGCAGTCACCCTAGCCTATGGACGTTTGCAATATTAGAGTCATTACTCACGCGTTGCTGACCCTTTAAAAATCTAATCAGTCCTTTCTTGAAGAACCCCATAGTGTAGTCCCTAGAGAAAAGACAGACAGAGGTACTTTCGCATTTTTTATATTAGTATGAACAAATAAAGATTATATAGGCATCTTGGAATGAGATTATGTTTACTAACATAAGTTTAGCCCCAAATTTTACATAATTACATTCTCAAGGTTTTCGGTAAAGGAGCTTTACAATAGACATTAGAACTTATTAACAGTATGTTTTCGTCCGGTTTATACCCGGACGTACTTAAAAGCACACGAGTATGTCCAGTTTATAAAGGAAAAGGCGAAAGGTGCTCTGTAGATTACTATAGACTGATAACTATAGTGCCCAAGATCTCAAAAATTATTGAATCTATTTTATTGAACTCCTTAATGCAACACCTCGAAACGAACGACCTACTTACTGACAGACAATACGCTTATAGACAAAAAAGATCAACCACAGAAGCGGCACATAAAATTTATGATTGCATTGCAACAGCTTTAGACGATAGGTACAAAATGGCAGGAATATTCTGCGACCTGTCAAAAGCGTTCGATGTAGTCAATTTTGAGTTACTTTTAGAAAAGATTAAGCATTATGGCATCAACAACCATACACATAACGCCAGACTTAACTGGAAACGCCACGTGTCTACGCTTTGTGAAAAGCTAAGTAGTGCAGTATTCGCACTACGAAAGCTTAAACCACTTGTTTCCGACGTCTCGTTACTAGATATCTATTTTGCATATTTTCACTTTCTTTTGTCGTACGACATAATGCTATGGGGCAACTCGACAGACTCCAATCGAGTATTTATAATTCATAAGAGAGCTCTTCGCACACTGGCGGGTGTAAAACCTCGTCAATCATGTAGAGGACTGTTTAAAAAACTTGGGATAATGACACTCTATTCTCAATATGTGTTTGACCTCATAATTTACACTCGACGCAAACGCATTAGCATCCCTGGCAGAGTGACTCGCCAAACTGGGCGCCTGCAACGTGTGCCACGACGGTTGGGGCTGCTTGATAAAAACCCGCGAGTCGTAGGTCCCGCTTACTAAGAGCATCTGCCCGTCGAACTAAAGAAAGAACCCTCGGATCCGATATTTGGTCGCCGACTGAAAGAACTTTTATTGACGAAATCACTGTATTCTGTCAAAGAAGTGTTTTATTTTATCTTTTTTTTTCAATTAATTTTGATTACATTTATTTATTCGTTTTTAATTTTGACATTTCTTTATTTTTATTTTGATATTTTGACATTTCGTGTTGAATATTGATTCAGTTTATTTATTTTTTGTTTTACATTTTTGACATATTTGTTTTGAATATTATTATTCCTTATAATTTTATTTTTGTATTTGACGATCTTTTTTTGAATTTATGTATATTTTTAAAAAGAAATAAATGACATACATACATACATTAACATTAATTTTAATTTCAACTTGATACACCTGATATGGCCATTAATATACTAATTATAAACCCTGTCAATGACAAGAAAAGTTAGGCTTTTAAAAACCGGATAGAACTGTATCATCTTTATGAGCTAATCACAGTGATTGATTTTAAACTTGATATTTTAAGCTGATAAAAATAACTAAGATACGAGTAATGTCCCAATCCAATATGCCCAAGGCGTTTGACTGTGTTTGATGATTATCAAACTTAGTTACCACGGTGTGCGAGAAACAGCGTAAAAGCTTACTTCGTCCTATTTAGTAACTCGCCTTCAAAAAGTGGAAAGAAATGGTGTCATTGGGTGCGTTAGTCAATAAAGCGTAATTCCTTGCGTACATAAATGATCTTGGAAATGCAGTAAAAGATCTATGTAACATCCTGTTATTCGCTGACGACACATATTTGATTTTTTAATAATAAACAATACAATATCCATTATTTTTGAATGGATCTTTGCAAATAACCTCCTTGGAAATACTAGAAATAAAACAAAATATTTTCTCTAACTAGACAAAGCTTCTCTCCCACAATGCAACAACATTTTAAGGAATTAGTGTTGACAAGAAACTGCAATGGGGCCCGCATATAAACAACTTGTGTAGCAAACTAACCTCTGCTGTATATGCAGTAAGGAAAATTCGGCAGTTAACAAATGTTGAAACAGCGTACTTAGTCATATGGTGGACCGTGTGCTTGTTTGCCACCTTAGTGGTATAAAAAATAAAATAAAAACAATGGTATTTTACTATAGGGTGCAGCCGCTGATTGGCATTCGATCTTAATTTGCAGAAAAGGGCAATACGTTTGAAAAGAGCAATGTATCAGATGATTGCGCGTAAGTCTCAGAGAACATTTAAAAAAGTTATGACCATGTCGTCTCTATACATATATGCCAATATAATGTATGTACGAGAAAATTTTAATTTATTTACAAAGCGAAGGGAGATCCAGGGCCTGAATACAAGAAATAGAGTTAAATTAGTGATGTCTGTTTTTTGATTACATAAGACACACAAAAAGATATTTTTCGGAAATAGCATATTTTTTTTTTTATACAATTTCTAAGAAAATCACATATCTTACTGATAGCGAAATCAAGCAATATATAAAACATGTTTGAATTACAAAAGCCTACTACATAGTTGTAAAATACTTATAGGACAAGGATGTTTGAGAAGAACAACCAAATTTGCACATATAAATTTTTGAATTTTAGTTATTGTGTTTATTTATTTATTTTAATATACATTTTCATTTAATGTTTCAATTTCGTATTATTATTTTTTGACGTGACAACGTCTTATAAATTGGTTTGCCGGGTGACACTTCAAGAAACTGCGTTACGCTCCGCTCACGTTATGCGCTCACAATGAGAGCGAGTGAGAGGCACGCGCCCGCCTAAGAGCGAGAGAGACAGACATAAAATCATTGTCACGTAAAACTTTCGCCCGTATACCGACTTTACAGGCAACCAGTTTTTTTATTCAATGTCAACGTCAACGTCAACGTCAAAATGGTTTATTCAAATAAGGATTTTACAATCACTTTTGAATCGTCAAAGTTATAAAATATTATTTTTTGAACCCTCCCACCTTCCCGCCGGTTCACAATGTTGTTGATTTCTACCGAGAAGAATCCGGCAAGAAACTCGATAGTTACTCTTTTAAAAACACTATCAATAATACAAATAAAATAAAATACAATTAATGTTTTAAATAAAAAATTTTTAGTCGTACAATTTTATGTTATTTCCATTTTAATTTGGTTTACCTATGCATCCTGTAATTGAGCATCATCAGTCCCAAGGATTTTTATCATTTACATAGTCTAAAATATTGTAGTATGCCTTTTTACAAAGTACCTGCTTGATAAAAGATCTAAATTTACTTATTGATAGATTTTGAATTTTATTGGGAACTTTGTAGTAAAAGTGTAGACATTGCCCCATAAAAGAGTTACTTATTTTGTGTAGACGTGTATCATGCACCAACAGCTTATTTTTACTTCTAGTATTTACTTTGTGAACGTCACTTTTCTTGCTGAAACTATTGATATTTTTATGTACATATAAAAGATTTTCATATATGTACTGCGACACTAAAGTTAAAATTTCTACTTCCCTAAACCTATCCCTCAGAGATATCCTAGATCCTAATTTATAAATAGCACGAATTGCCCTTTTTTGTAACAAAAATATTGTAATTACATCAGCAGCGCTACCCCAATATCAATTGTTTTTGTTGTTGAGTAATTGACGTTCGAAATTGTGTTGTTGTGACCTACTGAAAAAAACAATGTAATATAATAAAAAAATTACTGTGTAACCTTTGAGCACAAAGTAAGTGCGCACCGAAGATAAACTCATTACGTACCTAATTTGAAGTATTGCTCATTCTAGGGCACTTACTTGAGGTAAAGCTTTGTGATTTAGCACAAAAATTTACAGAATCGGGTAATTTTATAAAGTACATAACACAATACACAATTGGGTTAATGCTTAGCAATCTGATAGCTAGGGATAAGGAACTACAAGCAATACTATTATCCCAATTCCCGCGGTTATAGGTTTTGCCGCGGGTGAAGCCGCGGTGTTCGTAGAAATCGAAAGCAAAAAACGCTAATTTGAATGTTGCATAGTAGCTTTGGGGATAACCTTATTTTTAGCGTAAAATTAGTTGGAGGAACTGGAAAAGATAAATGATGACGTTTTATAGCGATCTAAAGTTCTCACGGGTTGCGGGGCACCATTCTACACGTTGCATTGACGCCATTGCTTTGATGTTTGACAATAAGATAAATGAGTGACAAAGAATAATTTTATTGTGACACATTATTTCCCCACGACGTCACAACGTTGCAACACGGTAATATTACGGGTAATTTGATTTTTAGCATAGAGGTAGCTAAAGAAACAGAATATAACACTAAATTTTTTCTATCCCAGTAAATGAATGAGCAAGGATTCCGTAGCGATAACCGAATTCGGCGCGAGCAAAGTCGCGGGGAAAAACCTAGTTATATATACTCGTACCACATGTTAAGTTGTTAAGTTATAGGACGAAAACTTGGTATAGATTCCTAATCCTCATATTACAGATTTTTTTCATTGCAAATCAAAATCCAACAAAAGCCACCCATTTGCACAAACCCTCTGTCAGTCCATAAAATAGAAACTTCGATAGACGATTTTGGAGCTAGACCCGATCGAACACCTTTCCTGTATGTAGCCTAAATGCCAATGCCTCTCCTTGACTCTCAATCAATAGTGCCTAACTGTGTGAGATGCAAGAGAAGGTCATCGGTCAAGCTACGCTGGTGAAAGCCGTATAGATGAATTCTCATTTTGTGTTTTGTCATTTCAGTGGGTCATTAGCAAATCTAATGTTAAGAAAACTATCTTAGTGCATCGGCGTGCGTGCGGATTTATTTAGGGGTTGGCATCCCATAGAATGACATTTTTGCAGATTTTTAAAAACTTATGAAACGATTTTGCGCAAAATAATAATCGTTTAAAGTTTATAAAAATGTATTATCGTTATTTTATTTAAGAACACGTGGTATATTTTAAGAACTTTTTTCCTTTGCTTACCTAATTTAAATACAAAACATGTAACCGTTCACTTAAGATATACTACTGTAAAATTTTGTCAGAATTAATGTAAGACGGTGGAGATATAAGGGTATGACAAACGCACGGATGATCATGACGAAATTATATTAGTTCCATTTTTTTATTGACAACGGAACTCTAAAAACTACGTTGAACTGGGTTCTTCTCGGTGCCGTAGCTTAATATATGTATATATTTTTATGCCACCAAGATGGCGGATAAGTTAACGGTTCACCGGATGTGAAGCAGTCACCGCAACCTAAGGACACTTGCAACACCGAGGCATTACTCGCGAGTTGCCAACTCTTTATAGTACTTAGTGTATTAAGAGTGGAATGGAGATTTTTTTTTTTTTATACCACTAAGATGGCAAACAAGCTTACGGTCCGCCTGATGGTAAGCGGTCACCGTAGATCGTGGACGCTTGTAACACCAGGGGTATCACTCGCGCGTTGCCGATCCTTCAGAAATCTAATAACTTCTTTCTTGAAGAACTCCATACTATAGTCCTTGGAGAAAACTTTGACAGGGAGCTCATTCCACAACTTAAGCGTTCGCGGGAGGAAGTTTCTCTGAAACCGCACTGTACGCGACCATTTCGGTTCTAAGGTGTGAGAATGAATTCCCTGCCGATGGCGAGCGGTGCGATGGTAGAAAGTAGCCGTGGGCATCATTTCGAACAATTCCTCAGAACACAACCCATTGTACAAGCGGTAGAACACACACAGGGAGGCAAAGTCTCTCCTCAGACTTAAGGGCTCGATACCGCAAGTGAGTTTGGAATCGTCGACAATTATCACAGCCCATTGTTGAAGTGAGTGAAAAGGGCGAAGCTGGTATCCGGGTGCATCCGCCCAGAGATGGCAGCAGTACTCCATATGGGGCCGAACTTCCGACTTGTAAAGTAACAACCTTTGCCCCGACGTGAAGTGCTGCTTCGCTCTGTCAACAGAGTTTTTTGGAGGCCAGCTTTACCTTATCTTGTAAATGATCTCGGAACATCGCTGGAGATGTCAACACCAAGGATTCCAATACTCTTGGAGATGGAAAGGAGAGTGTTCTGGAATTGTGGGACTACAGTAAATGTAGTTTTCTTAGCGGTGAACGCGCACACTAGTGTCTTCGTAGGAATGAATCGGATCAAGTTTACCCGTCCCAAGTCAGAGACCTTGGACAGTGTGGTCTCGATTTGAGACACAAGTTCTCCGCGGTTTTCCTCCACAACGGAATGAGGGATGTTTGCACGACCCGTGTAATAAGCGTCTCCAGTACTGTCATCTGCATAGCAATGTATGTTGTTGATGTCCAACATGTCATTGATATGCAGTAGAAACAGCGTAGGAGACAGCACAGAGCCTTGCGGGACACCAGCATTAATGTCCATGCTATCAGATCAACTACCATCAACTACGGTTCGTATGCGCCTGCCGGACGAAAAGCTAGCCACCCATTTGCACAAACCCTCGGGCACTCCATTAGATGGCAACTTCGATAGAAGACCCTGGTGCCAGACCCGATCTACCGCCTTCGCTATGTCCAGGCAACATGCCAATGCCTCCCCTGACTCTCAATGCCTAGTGCCCATCGGTGTGTGAGATACACTAGAAGGTCACCAGTCGAGCGACAGTGGCGAAAGCCATATTGACGGTCACTGACCAGGTCGTGTACTTCTAGGTATCTTAGAAGCTGTGTGTTGATCACACGCTCCATCACCTTGGAGAGGAGAGAGGTAATAGCGATTGGCTTGTAATTCGATGGATCTGATCTTTCGCCCTTTTTGGGCACCGGGCGCACATTCGCAGTCTTCCATGAAGACGGAAATTGCCTAGCGTGGTAGTAAAGCGCGAAGAGGCGCGTGACTACAGGACATAACTCAGGAGCACACTGCTTAAGCACCACTGCTTGTATACCGTCTGGCCCACTCGACTTATGAACATCTAGAGAAAGCAACACCCGCCAGACCTCCCGCTGTGTTATGGAGATTTCCGGCATGGTCTTACCGCACCACTGTATTGTATGTGGTACAGCGCCTTCATCGTTCATGTTCGAGTTCGAGGCAAAGAGACTGCCCAGTAGATCGGCTTTCTCTTTAGCACTATGGGCCAAGTCACCATCGGTCTTTCGCAGTGGTGGTAACGACGACTGGCAAAAGTTCCCTTCGGCAGCTTTGGCAAGCGACTAGAAAGCACGACTCCCAGAAGGATAGCTCGCAAGTCGCCCAAATATGTGGCTTGGCCGTTTCGTTACTACAATAACTATTGTATAACAGAAAGGTGAACAGTCAATAAATTTTCCACCTTACGCCCATGTGACGGTAGCTAAACGGCCAAGCCACATATTTTTGGCTAATGTGTAGAGCTTGCGAAGTTAGGGCATGTAGAGTTAGGGCGTGTAGAGTTAGAAGATTAGCTCTACATGAGATCTGATGACTTTTTGACAGTGGGAGCCATGTGGTCTCGACTTGGAAACATTTTACATTAAAATGTTTTTGGTGGGATTTCACTTCTTTTCGTAAGTTTCTTAAGACCATATTTTTTATTTTATTTATATTTTCTTTTTTATAAAGGGTTACAGTGTAAAAAAACTGCATTTGCATAAGTTAAATGGTTTACTATTTTATCAGATATTTAAGTAGAACCTCTGATACAGCTCACTACGATCTTTATCTTACAACAAAACCTCTCCTCTCCTAATTTAAGGAGTTAAGGAATGATTTTTGAAAAACCTGAAACATGTATTTTTAATTTGTAAATTTGGGAATTTTGATGATCATCAGTGAGTCAGTGAGGAAATCGGGGTTTTTCAGATATCAATAAAATCTAAAGTATAGGAGCTACGCAATTGAAACTTAATATGATTAATGAGTCCACTATTGACATTACATACTAAAAATTTTGTTATTCTAGTATAATCCTAACAAATGACGAAGCACTTCGAGAAAAGGTAAGAAGTGCCCTCGCGCTTCGCTTGTCTCGTCTTGGCGGGAGCACAGCCGTGCCCCTATTGTGTAGATGATTTGTGTAATGTTTCGGCTAAACACGAGTAGGAGACGCGGCTTTATTAGATACACGTTCGTTATATTAGATTTTTAACCATGACATTGCTAAAATTCGATCATAACCGCGAGGCACAGTTCATTTACGTGACAACGGTGCGTCAACCGCAACGTCTGTCGCATCTAAGGCGCGCTACATTAATCGCGGTAAGACTATACGTATCAAGATAAACCACATCAAGCCCTCCAATAAAGAATTTATATATGTCATAGTCAGAGAGCAAAACCCGTGAAACTTGAGGATTGACTAGTCTTAGCCCTGTTTATGCAATTTTAAATTCGATAAATAAGTGCTTTCATTTCGGTTTGGTTAGGTTGTGTTCTGTTTTTTTGAAATTGAAACTACTGCACCAACGTTATGTACTTGAAATAATAGTGTATCCTAATAAAAACATTTTCTTGTGAGAAGTTACAGTTTGTATGAACCGTTAATCCTTGGTTTTGACTAGTCAATCTTCAGGTTTGACGGATTCCGCCCTTTGATATACACTAATTCCATAACTGTCAGAATTTTCATCTATAAATTTAAATAAAATCCAATCAAAGTGATTTCCTGCTCATACAATACAATATGTTAGAAGACTATTTTGTTCTATTCAATAAAATGAATATGTAACTAAATGTTAATTCATACGAATATATTTAAATATCAGGTCTTATATTTTATTCATTACATTTTGACAATCTGACCTTGACACATATAGTCAGTGATATGTGATCAGTTTCATCACTTTTGCGAGTCTGTCTCTCTGAAGATAAATATATGTATCACTGTTACGGGTTTGGATCCCTAAAGGCGGTAATCAGTGACTGGCATGGCTATTTAATTGTGCGTGACAGGAGGTGAGCCTATCGCCACAACACTGCCTCTGATGCAGTATATCTAGGCTATGGTGGCTTTATATATAATAAAAATAATATTAAATAATATTTTCGGACATTAAACACAGCGCCGCGCCGTCTAGCCTAGTATAAGCAAAACTTGTGTTATGGGTAACAGACAACGTACACAAATACACAATTTTTTTTTTTTTTTTTTTTGTAAATACATACATATCATACATAAATACACCCAGACTCCAGACAAACACTAATGTTTATCACATAAATGTTTGTCCAGTGTGGGAACTGAATCCACACCCCCTGCACAGCAGCTGGCCACACTACCTGCTAGGCTGCGAGGGAGTCAAATATATGTCTCATCATGTCTATATGTCTCATAAGTCATAATTTGCCATCGTTATAAGTGGTATAAAATTAAAGAACAGGGACAAAATAATATACAATAATAAATATAACTATAATATAATCTTAATAATATGATATACCTTCGATATAAAGTTCGACGATTTCCAGCCTCCCGAACAAGCAGGTTTCCGAAGAGGCTATAGTACCATAGACCACATACATACGCTGCGGCAGATTATACAGATTTCAGAAGAGTATAATCGGCCCCTTTGCTTAGCGTTTGTGGACTATGAGAAAGCCTTCGATTCGGTGGAAACATGGGCAGTGCTACAGGCTCTACGGAGATGCCGTATTGATCGTCGGTATATCGAGGTGCTAAAATGCTTGTACGATAACGTCACCATGTCAGTCCGTCTCCAGGATCAGAACTCGAAACCGATCCAACTGCAGAGAGGTGTGAGACAGGGAGATGTCATATCTCTGAAACTATTCACAAATGCTGGACTGGTACGGTTTTGGCATCAATGTTAATGGCGAGTACATTACCCACCTTCGGTTTGCCGACGATATTGTGGTCATGGCAGAATCGTTCGAAAACCTAAGCGCAATGCTCGAAAGCCTCAGCAGAGCTTCCCAACGGGTGGGCCTTAAGATGAACATGGACAAGACGAAAATAATGTCGAATGGTTATGTAGCACCCACTCCAATAACTGTTGGGAACTCTACACTCGAAGTTGTTGACGAATACGTATACCTTGGACAAACTGTTCGATTAGGTAGGTCCAATTTCGAGAAAGAGGTTAATCGCCGAATCCAACTCGGTTGGGCAGCGTTCGGAAAACTGCGTACTATTTTCTCGTCCTTAATACCCCAGTGCTTGAAGACAAAAGTCTTCAACCAGTGTGTGTTGCCAGTGATGACTTACGGAACTGAGACGTGGCCTCTAACTATGAGCCTTATACGAAAGCTCAAGGTCACTCAGCGGGCGAAGGAAAGAAATATGCTCGGAGTTTCCCTACGTGATCAAATCAGGAATGAGGAAACCCGTAGGAGAACTAAAGTCGCCGACATAGCTCACCGAATTGCAAAGCTGAAATGGCAATGGGCAGGGTACATAGCTCGAAGAACCAATGGCCGATGGGGGAAGAAGGTTCTCGAGTGGCGACCACGATCCGGAAAGCGCAGCATGAGACTGAGGTACATGTAGGTATAACGTAATTTTATACCACTAAGGTAGCAAACAAGCTTACGGTTAGCTTGCAACACCAGGGGAATCAGCCGCGCGTTGCCGACCCTTCAAAAATCCAAAAAAATTTTTTTTGAATAACCCTATACTGTAGTACTTGGTGAAAACCTTGGCAGGGAGCTCATAAAACCGCACTATTTCCCGCGACCATTTCAGTTCTAAAATGTGAATGAATAATAATAGAAGAATAATATCCTATATCTTATGAAATTTAATTACGTATATTATGTACTTACTACTCATTTTACCTAAGTATCTTTTGATCTTTGAGAATACAGTTGTACGACGTTGACATACAACAGTATACGGCATATGAGGTGGTGCGCCTGGTTAAATTTTATTGAAAATGTGTGTCAGTAATTAATCAAAAACGTAACATTCTTGAATAACAGTACCGGCATTTAAAAGTAAAATCCCGGTACGCTACAAGCGCGGGGGCACAAAGTGCTATATTGTTCTTTAATTCGTAAAAAACCTATCGTACGTAAACACTCTAGTTATGAGCAATATTCGCCCTCAAAGGAAAGTAAACTTTACATCTAGTGTATTAGGTTCATTTTTGCCTGTAAAGCAATCTTCTAGCTAAATCTTGAGACGAATGGAAGTCCATTAGGATGTATCCTTTTACTATGTTGTTTGTTGACTATCAATGTTTCCGGGAATGTACGCGTCTAGAAAATTACCGGCCGTAACACATATTATCATGCAATGAGCATCATTGTTGCCTTGCTATCGGGCTAGCCGATCTACTTGAACAATTTTTGGCTTTGGATCCCTTTTTAATGCGATAGGTGACAGCATTGATTTTCGTAACAACATTGTAAGGGCCTTCCTATTTTGCTTGAAGTTTTGGACAATCCGCTTTTTCCTTAGTGGGTTGTGCAGCCAAACGAGTTCTTCCCCTTTAAAAAAACGTTTGCGTTGCGATCATAACGAGTTTTTATCTTTTTGCTGCTCTTTCAACTTTTCTCGCGAACGATTGTGTGCACTTCATCCAACTGGTTTTGAAGGTCACTTACATAATCAGCGCTAGGTTTCAGAGTATCAGGTGGTGTGCCTGTTATAGCGTCCATCAGGAGCCGGATCTCTCTTCCAAAACTGACCTTTGCTGGAGTAACCCTGGTACTGTCATGATCGATAATTCATCAAGTACAGTAGTATTTATTGCGCTCGAGTATTCTAGACGCTTCGAGAGCTATATTGTACTTTAATTCATAAACAACCCATCCGAAGTAAATACTCTAGTTATGAACAATATTGGCCCTCAAAGGAGTGTAAACCTTACGTCTAGAGTTTTTAAAACTGGTATTTTATTTTTCTTCAATAAAATACCGTAATAAGACATAATCCTAAAAAAAAAAGTTGCACTCCGGGAGTGCCGGCAGAAGTGAAAACCTTTACACACGATTCGCGCTTAACACTCAAATATGTCACAAGACATATCTTTGACATTGTCAAGAAATTAAATATAATAATAATAATGTTTGTTTATTTACTTTTTTGACGTAGTATATTTGACATCGCAATCTGTCATAGAATTAAAATTCCATATCCAACCTCCCTGTACTACTCATAATCGCGAATACTAAAAATAAAAATTATAATAGGCGTGGCATTACGGTTTCCGTATTTTACAAAGACAAAGATGCACTTTGTTCAATTTCCATATTTTAAACACTTTATATACACGAATTTTACGAATACACAGCAGTATGGCCACTACACAGACGGTCGAGCCATCAGCTGTCACCATCCATGGATGCGCGTAACACGCTGTAAGATAAACACACACGACCATTTACGCAAGCGCCCTGCGCCGCCTAAACGAAACAGCAGGCGCAGGCATACATTTTCGCCGCGCCGTAGAGAGAGAGGGGGATACTCCCTCTCCTACGCCGCGCCAGCTGTCTACTCTCCATCCGTCTTACGAATTTTCACGATCAGGACACGTGACCTGATTTACCCATACCAAAAAAAGTGCACAACGCCGCTAAAGAAGTTTTCACTTCAAAAAATTATCCTTGGAACGGTTACGGTTCAAAAGATAGAAAAAGGCCATGACAGGTTAAACAGCTGTCCGTCGGCGTAGACTTAGAGTTCCGTGGCATCCGCTGAGTACCAATGGAACCCTACATATGTTTTTTAAATAAGTTAAATTACTCGAAAATGGCAATAATTTATTGTAAACCTATTTCAATACCACACGTAATGTATCTTTATTGTGAATTTGTGTAGAATATTATTTGAAAAATATGATTATTATTTAAAACAAACGGATATTTTAAATTGTATTCTTTTTATTATTTCTAAGAATTATAAAAAATTACAGTTCAGTGTGGAAAACTAGACCACAAAATTGCAAATGGTAGAGATTCTGTTCTGTCATTTTTAATGATAGAAAAGTAAACATCATTCATACAACTGTAAAAAAGTATGAAGGTCGTTTATAAAACTACTGTAAACAAAACTGTAAAACTTCAAAAATATACTCGTAGAAAAACTTCAGTTGAAAAAACAGATCTAAAAGTAAATATTTTTTAATTGGATCAATTTGCCTGAATTTTATTTAGTCAATAAAAAAATTGGCTAAGCACAATTTACCGTATTAAAAACATTTACCTCCGACATATTTTTATTTATGTTCTCGCATTACTTTTCAACCGACGAAACTAAAAGAGAATATTTTCTCTACAAAAAATATGCTTTTACTAGCTTGTACAAGCAAAACTTCTTGCAAAGCAGTCCGATTTTAAAGATTTTTCTTCGCTGGATAGAGTAGATATACCTCCAAGAAGAACAGGAGGTATTTTTTTTTACCAACCAAATATTTATATGTGAACCAATTCTGTTAAAATGGGCATACATATTAAGATCTAATCTAAAAAAAGTCGGAAGACATTCAAGAGAACTCCTTAACGGCTTTGATACAGCAGTAACTTCGCATTTGAACTTATTTTATATATCGTTAGGAAGGTCTAGTTATTTAATTCTTTTAAATACCATTTTTTAATTCGAATAACATTTTTTGCAGTCATTGCTGTAAGTCACAAAAAAATAAAAAACCAAAAACGTTTTAACAACAAATCAAACCGAGATGAAACCGAAAAGTAAAAATATTACATAAACCATTTTAGGTTTATTAAGTTCCTAAAAAAATGTAAGTGACTGATTTTGAGTTGGCGCCACACAAATAAGTAAGAAAGTTTAAATTCAATATGACTATTACTAGCGTTCGTTTAGAAACTTATAAATAATAAATAAAATAAAATAAAGAATTAAAAATCTTTCCGTTTCTTGTCAATAAAAATTGTTAACTTTTTTTTTATATACTGCAAATATTGATACAGAACTAAATGTGACTAAACTTTAAACTAGTTTTTCCACGAAATTTCAGCTCTGCCTTCGCCTCCCTTTGCCCAAAAGATTTTTGAAGACAAGAAAATTTATGATTGATCATAAAAAATTGAGTAAAATTTGTATTTGCCGAATGTACAACCGAATGTGCTCCTTTTGGGCAAAGGGGGGCGAAGCCGGAGCTGAAATTTCGTGGTAAAACTAGTTTAAAGCTTATTCACATTTAGTTCTGTATCAATATTTGCAGTTTATAAAAAATATTTAACCAAAATGATAATAATCCAAAAATCTATCTTCATTATAAACAGTTGTTTTTCTCCATTCTAAAAGATAATAAATACACCATATATGTATAATTCCGGATTTCATCTAAAAAAAATAAAAAGGTCACTGAATACATATCTTTAGTGATGTAGGTATAAAAGACATCGTCTTAAACTTTACAACACCAGTCGCTCTACATTCACTGACAAATATTAGTCATCATGAAAGTGGTACGTCGTTTGATTTTCAAAGCATTTACGTGATTTCTTAATAGTATTGTTAAAGCATTTACGTGATTTCTTGATAGTATTGTTAAAGCATTTACGTGATTTCTTGATAGTATTGTTAAAGCATTTACGTGATTTCTTGATAGTATTGTTAAAGCATTTACGTGATTTCTTGATAGTATTGTTAAAGCATTTACGAGATTTCTTGGTTGCATTGTTAAAGCATTTACGTGATTTCTTGATTTCATTTTCAGTTACAATATTGTCAGGATTTGAACTTAGTTTACAATGGCACGTCATATAAATATTTTATTATTTTCACGCCAATGATATGTATACGACTTAATAAAAAAATATAAAACACATTTTTTCACAGCCGCGTATTTGTTACATAAATGGAAAAAATAATTGCAAATAATTATAACAAGATAATTTTCAATTGAATTTTTGCCTAAACATTGAGATTTTGTGTATTTCGTACTAAAGGAGATACTGTAATCGTCACCGCTTCGCTCTCACAAAAATTGCAGTGTATGGGCTGCAGTTCACTTAGTCTTTGGCTGGAACAGGCGTTTTAGCGCACGGCACGCATGTAAAGATATCGATTAGCTCAAAAGGAATAGATAGTTTTTTAGGGTCATATTTTTTCTTGTTTGATATTTTTTGTGGTCACAATCGAAATGTGTAATTAAAAAAAAAATTGTTTATCTAGTTCGTATTAGCTGTTGCTGCCTTAGTGGCTTGCGTTGCTGCCGCCCCTGCTGACTCCAGCACCACGGAAAAAGCTGAACTTCTTAATTCTAACTTCAAAAAAAATGAAGACGGTGGTTATGAATTCAAGTAAGTTTTTTTAAGAAAATTATGATAACCTTTAACCTTTTTTTTTTTTTATACCACTAAGGTGGCAAACAAGCTAACGGTGTAAACATCTTTACATACTTTTAATTTGTAATATTAGTAGGATAAATATGTATTACACATATAAACATGTAATGACTGACAAAACAATTCAGAGCGCCAACCACTAGACGTAAAAAAATTAAAAATATTGCAAAACGAAAGAAAAAGTAGATCTTAGTGTATAATAAACTGTAGGTGTTCTCTAAGGACTACAGTATGCGGTTCTTCAAGAAAGAAGTTATTAGATTTTCAAAGGGTCGGCAACGCGCGAGTGATACCCAAGGGCCTGATCCATATAATTCCCTATTTTAATACCTTTATGACTCCCCAAAAAAAAGTATCTTGTGCCCCTTTTTTTTTCAAAATTACTTCCCGTTTTGATAATCGATAGTCTATCGCCACCAGCAATGTTGGTTTTTTTTGTGACTGTATTTTTTTTAAAGAAAAGAGCAGGATTGAATGCAATCACTCCCCCTCCCATAATCAAAACTATTTAGCCGTGAACTATCACTAATCCTTTTTATACCACTTTCCGTGCGAAATCCCATCTCTCCTGCTACCGACCACTCGATCGTTGTCGACCGCTAGCGTCCGACATATGCCAAAAGAGAGGTTCTAAGAATACGAAAAGCTATTTGCAAACTATATTCGCCATGTTTTTTCGACATATCTAGTTCAAACTAGTCGATCTATCGACTAAAACAGTTACCGCGATTAGTAAATAAATTAAACATATCTCAAATTCGACATTAGCACGAGAATCCGGCCCCTGGTGTTGCAAGCGTCCATAGGCTACGGTGACCACTTACCATCAGGCGGACCGCAAGCTTGTTTGCCACCTTAGTGGTACAAAAATGAGGCTGGATTAAAAAAAAACGTAAGAAGCTGACCTGACCTGATACCTACGTATTGTGCGGACGACAAACATTTTACAAAAGTTCATTTCAAGTACTTAACAGCACGCACTACATACTGAAAAGTCACTAAGTCGATTCTAAGTTACTATTAATTGTACTAATAAAACAATACAGATCGTAATATCTCTGGATATTCTTTCGGGGATAAGGTTACGTGATGGTTTTTTGGGTTCCGTAACCAAATGGCAAAAACGAAATTCTTATAGTTTTGTCATGTTCGTCCGACCATCAGAGTGTCACAGCTTTATAATTCCGATATTTTTCCATCAAGTCTGATGAAATTTTAGAAAAATGTAATATTTATTCCGAAATTGAAAAAAAAAACCTAAATATACGGATAGCTCTTCATACATATAATTGAGGGATACATTTTTGCTCGCGAACCCCATTGTGAATTCTGTCGTTAAATAGGTATTGAAATGAATTTAAGATTCTTTAGCTTTTTCTCTTTGGTGCATACCTTATTTGCTAGTTTTTAGCTTTCAAATTCAAAAACTTATATAGTTCATCCTCATAAACACAATAATCACAATCATAAAACTCCATAATGTTTCAAGAATTTCTTACATACAAAATCAGTAAGTAAGTTTATCAGATATTCTCAATAATTCTTATTTTACGGAACCCTACGTTACGATTTTGTGTTTGCGGTATTTTAATTATGTTGATGATCAACAACTACTTTTTTTTCTTTAGTTTGTCTTTTCAGATAAATATGATAATTTTCGTGAAATTTATTTCAGTGTTGAAATCTCAAATGGAATCTCCCGCTCAGAAAAAGGTGAAGTTAAAGAAGTTTTAGACAAGGATGAGAAACTCCAGCGTGTAGTGGTATCCAGTGGTTCCTATACTATTAACGACAAAGATGGTATACCTCATCTCTTCAAGTACATAGCTGATGAGTTGGGTTTCCGCGTAGAAAGCGACCTCCTCCCCAAAGCTCCAGTTGCCCGGTAAACTGCGACCACTTACAAATTATAGTATAAGTCCAAAGAAAAACGAAACTACTTCGTTTTAACCACTAGTGAACAGAGTCCACCTTCATGTTGTCAAGAGAATTGTAAATAAATAAAAGTGGATTAAGCCTTGTTATTTATTAAAAAAATAAGCCTTACTTTCCCTTTACAACAAAACATTCAGAATTTGACAATTATTATGTTGTATCAATATTTTCCCCCAGGGCCAGCGGCTCCGTAAAGCACTTGGGCTGACGATCTCAAAGCTTCTGGTATTCTATGTCTAGCTGATTGAATGATAGTAGTAATTCGCGGTCTAATTATTTTATTTCGCGGTCTAATTATTTTATTTCGCGGTCTCATTATTTTATTTCGCGGTCTAATTATTTTGTTTCGCGGTCTCATTATTTTAATTCGTGGTCTAATTATTTTAATTCGCTGCCTAATTATTTTCATTCGCGGTTCTATGAAATCTTTTGAAATGTTCAATGTTCTGCGTGCAGTGTCAACAATGGATTTTAAACTACAATAGATAATTCATTATTTAGTTTGGTTCTTTTAGTTTCTTTTATCTACGTCGTCCTGAGGATTAATTTTTCAATTAACCGTTATAAAAATAAATTTTAATTTAAATGCTGATTTTATACAACCAACAAAAGATATAAAAAATACTTTCGATTTTCAAACTTTTAACTATGTATATTGTCGTGGAGATGATTTTGATTTAATATTTTCAATGATTGTTAATGAGATAACAAATAAGATTTGCAATTTTGAAAAAAAAGATAGCGACTGGAGCCTACGTGCAATTAAACATATAGATATGAATGTCAATAAATTTAATCCCCTACGTGGTTCATCGTTTATAGATTTACCATTAGATATTAAACACAGAAAAGCGGTAATTAATGTGAAAAACTATGACCACCAATGTTTTCAATGGGCTGTGCTTTCAGCTTTATATACAATAAATAATAACGCTGATAGAGTCTGTTCATATTTTAGTCATCAAAATAAATTAAATTTTAATAATATTCAGTTTCCCGTTAAATTGAGGGATTTAAGTAAATTTGAAAATCAAAATGATGTAAGTATTAATGTCTTTGGTTTAGAATACGATGCAAAAAATAAAAAAAATTATATAGTAGGACCGCTTCACTTTACAAAGTGTCGAAAACAAAAACACATTAATCTACTTTAAATAAATAATGGTTCTAATTATCATTATTATTACATTAAAAATTTATCTAGATTAGTTAGTAAACAAATTTCATCAAAAAATGAAGCTGTTCATATTTGTGACGGGTGCTTGCTAGCATTTAGAAACCTAAATGAATTAACTAACTATCAAAGGTTTGATTGTAATCACATTAAAACCGATTTACCTAATTCACAACCAAAAAAAAAGATGTAGTTTGGTGAACCAATTTCTAATAATATTTTGTCATTTGATAAATTCCATTTGTTATTTATGCTGACTTTGAAGCACTTTTAACACCAATTCATAGTTGTGATAATAATCCAAACAAATCGTTTAGTAATAATATTCAAAAACATGAAATATGTATATAGTTTCGGTTATTATATTAAATGTGCGTACGATAATAATCTGTCTACTTATAGAACCTATACTGAGAAAAATTGTGCTAAGGTTTTTATGCAGTCTCTAGTAGATGATTTAAAACAAATTGCTAAAAAAAAACAGTTTCCATAAAAGGCCTCAGCCGTTATCGGTCGAGAATGAGAGAAATATATCAGAAAGTAAAACCTGTTACATTTGTGAAAAAGATTTAAATAATGAGTCTGTTATAGATTATGACACACATACAGGTTTATATAGAGGAATAGCTCATTCGATTTGCTCTTCAAATTATAAAGTCCCGCGATTCGTTCCAATTTTTTTACATAACTTAAGTAATTATGATAGTCATTTTATAGTACATGCACTGAACAGTGTACAAGGAGCAATAGAAATAATACCACAGAATAAACAAAAATACATATCATTTTCTAAATGCATTCAAGTAAATAATTGTAGTATGAAATTATGGTTTGTAGATTCTTTTAAATTCATGTCTTGTAGTCTTTCTCAGTTAGCAAAGAATCTTAAAACAAATCAATTTCATGAGCTTCGTAAAAAAATTCCAATAACGAAGATTTTATCCGTTTAACACGTAAAGGCGTTTATCCTTATGAGTTTATGACATCCTATGAAAAATTACAAAACACGACACTACCAACAAAAGAAATTTTTTTTAGTTCCTTGAATAACGAGCATATATCTAATGAGGACTATGCACATGCAAAAGATGTTTAGAATCATTTTAACTGTTCAAACATGTTAGATTATTCTAATCTTTATTAAAAACAGATGTATTATTATTAGCTGATGTGTTTGAAAATTTTCGAAATTTATGTCTTGAAACATACGGTCTTGATGCCGCACAGTATAATACTGTACCCGGATTGAGTTGGGATTCCATGTTAAAACATACTCAACAAAAGTTAGAACTTTTAACAGATTTTGATAAACTTGCTTTTATCCAAAAAGGAATAAAAGGTGGGGTTTCTCAATGTAGTAACCGTTATGCAAAAGCTAACAATATCTTTATGGAAAATTATAATAGTGACTTATCTTCTTCTTATTTAATTTACCTTGATGCTAATAATCTATATGGTTGGGCTATGTCACAATACCTTCCGACGAGTGAGTTTGAATGGGTTGATATAGACACTAATTTTCAAGTGCCTGATAACTCGGAATATGATTATATATTGGAAGTAGATTTAGAATATCCAGATCATTTACATAACTTACATTCCGATTAACCTGCGTGCATCAGCGGTTTCCGACTTTCAAAAAGATTTTTATAAATTAATGAACAACTCTTTTTTCGGTAAAACCATGGAAAATATTAAAAAAAGAGTAAATGTAAAGCTGGTGACTCATTGGGAGAATCGCGGAAATGTTCAAGATGCACAATCATTGCTAGCGAGACCAGAATTTTATCTTTTCTGAGTCATTAGTTAATATACAATTAAAAAAGGTAAAAATGTTATATAACAAACCAATTTATTTAGGTTTTTGTATTTTAGATATATCAAAAACACTAATGTATGAGTTCCATTACGACTATATGAACGTAAAGTTTCAGAATAGATTAAAACTAATTTACACAGATAGTTTAGTTTATCAAGTATTTACAGAAAATTTTTATTCCGATATTAAATCAGATGTTGCTATGCATTAGACACCTCAGACTATGAAATTAACAGTATATATGGTATACCTTTGAAAAATAAAAAAAAATAGGACTGTTTAAAGATGAAAATAATGGTAAAATATTTAGAGAGTTTGTAGGATTACGCTCAAAAATGTACGCGATTGACGTAGAAGATAAATTTGTTACTAAAGCGAAGGGTGTAAACAAAAGCGGTATTAAAAACTTTAAAATTGACAAATACAAAAAATGTTTATTCAATAATACTAATGAAATTTGTGAAATAATTCGATTTAAATCTATTAAACATATAATTTTTACTCAAAAATGAAAAAAGTTTCTTTATCTTACAATGATAGCAAAAGGTATATAAAACTGAATTCTACCGATACGCTGGCATGGGGTCATTATAATGTTTAGTTTAGAAAATAATATAAAAACTTTCTAAATTGTTTTTGTAAAACGTTTTTATTGAATGTAATATCTAGTTTTAAGAATTTAATTATTTAAATTAAATTTCAGTACTGTGTATCATTAAAAAATATTGTAGTTTAAGAAATGTATAGAAGTTGTAAAATGAATTTTGTATTATGTTAAAACATTATTTAATTTTAATTTGAACTTTGATGTTTATTTTCATCTAATTTGACTTGATTTTAATTGTAAAATGAATTTTGTATTGTGTTTAAATATTATTTAATATTAATTTGAACTGTGATTTTCATTTTCATCTAATTTGATTTGATTTAAATTGTAAAATGAATTTTGTATTATGTTTAAATATTATTTAATTTTAATTTGAACTGTGATGTTCATTTTCATCTAATTTGATTTGATTTTAATTTAATTTTGAATTTATTATGGATAAAAATTTATATAGCTTTTCTCTGTGCTTGAACTAAACGTGTTTTAATTTAATTTTTAATATTATTATATATTTTTTATGTATTTATAGTGCTTTTACTTAAAAAAAAAAAATTCTCCGTTCTCTAATTATTTGTTTTACTAACTCTACACCTGTTTATCCAAAATATAATAAATGATTTTCACATTATTTCTTTTATATGTGAAATATAAATATATATTTAAAACTAATGTTCAATATGAACAAATAACATTTGACTGTAAATCCTTATGAAGCTAACACGTATTAAAAAGATATTTCATTTCTCGCACCCTTTTGCGGCTATAGTAACAGGTCCTAGTAGATGTGGAAAATCTAATTTTGTTACAAATTTTATAAACTGCGCTAAAAAAATGCAGCCACTGTATAATATTAGTAATGTATATACAGTCAAGGAATTCCAGATTTAAATAAGTTTGATGGTAATGAACCCCAATTACTGGTAATAGATGACCTTATGCGAGAATCGGATGAACGAGTTGTTGATATTTTTACTAAAGGGAGTCATCATAGAAATTTAAGCGTTTTCTATATAACTCAAAATTTATTTCATCAAGGTAAAGGTCAACGTGATATTTCACTAAATTTTTTTTTTTTTTTTTTTTTATACCACTAAGGTGGCAAACAAGCCTACGGTCCGCCTGATGGTAAGCGGTCACCGTAGCCTATGGACGCTTGCAACACCAGGGGCATCACTCGCGCGTTGCCGACCCTTCAGAAATCTAATAACTTCTTTTTTGAAGAACCCCATACTGTAGTCCTTAGAGAAAACCTTGGCAGGGAGCTCATTCCACAACCCAAGGGTTCGCGGGAGGAAGTTTCTCTGAAACCGCACTGTTCGCGACCATTTTGGTTCCAAAGTGTGAGAATGAATTCCCTGTCGATGGCGAGCGGTGCGATGGTAGAAAGTAGCCGTGGGCATCATTTCGAACAATTCCTCAGAACACAATCCATTGTACAAGCGGTAGAACACACACAGGGAGGCAAAGTCTCTCCTCAGACTTAAGGGTCCGATACCGCAAGTGAGTTTGGGATCGTCGACAATTCTCACAGCCCGTCGTTGAACCGAGTCAAAAGGGCCAAGCTGGTATCCGGGTGCACCCGCCCAGAGATGGCAGCAGTACTCCATATGGGGCCGGACTTGCGACTTGTAAAGTAGCAACCTTTGCCCCGACGTGAAGTACTGCTTCGCTCTGTTGAGTACACCAAGTTTTTTGGACGCCAGCTTTACCTTGCCTAGCAAATGATCTCGGAACTGAACATCGCTGGAGATGTCAACGCCAAGGATCCCAATGCTCTTGGAGATGGAGAGGGGAGTGTTCTGGAATTGTGGGACTACAGTGAATTGGGTTTTCTTAGCGGTGAACGCGCAGACTTGTGTCTTTGAAGGGTTGAATCGGACCAAGTTTTCCCGCCCCCAGTCAGAGACCTTGGACAGACCGATCTCGATTTGAGACACAAGTTCTTCACGCTTTTCCTCCACAACGGAACGTGGGATGCTTGCACGGCCCGTGTAATAAGCGTCTCCAGTACTGTCATCTGCATAGCAATGTATGTTGTTGATGTCCAACATATCATTGATGTGCAGTAGAAACAGCGTAGGAGACAGCACAGAGCCTTGCGGGACACCAGCATTAATGTCCATGCTATCAGAGCAACTACCGTCAACTACGGCTCGTATGCTTCTGCCGGACAAAAAGCTAGCCACCCATTTGCACAAACCGTCGGGCACTCCGTAAGAAGGCAACTTCGATAGAAGACCCCGGTGCCAGACCCGATCGAACGCCTTCGCTATGTCTAGGCTACATGCCAATGTCAGGGGGAGGCCTGACTCTCAATGGCTAGTGCCCATCGGTGTGTGAGATACACTAGAAGGTCACCAGTTGAGCGACCGTGGCGAAAGCCATATTGACGGTCACTGATCAGGTCGTGTTTTTCTAGGTATCTCAAAAGCTGTGTGTTGATCACACGCTCCATCACCTTGGAGAGGAGAGAGGTTATAGCGATAGGCCTGTAATTCGATGGATCTGATCTATCGCCCTTTTTGGGCACCGGGTGCACATTTGCAGTCTTCCATGAAGACGGAAATTGCCTAGTGTGGTAGGAAAGCGTGAAGAGGCGCGTGAGTACAGGACATAACTCAGGAGCACACTGCTTAAGCACCACTGCTGGTATGCCGTCTGGCCCACTCGACTTATGAACGTCTAGGGAAAGCAACGCCCGCCGGACCTCGCGCTGTGTTATAGTGATTTCCGGCATGGTCTTACCGCACCACGGTAAAGTAGGTGGTACAGCGCCTTCGTCGTTCACATTCGAGTTAGAGGCAAAGAGACTGCCCAATAGATCGGCTTTCTCTTTTGCACTGTGGGCCAAGTCACCATCGGTCTTTCGCAGTGGGGGTAATGACGACTGGCAGAAGTTCCCCTCGGCAGCTTTAGCAAGCGACCAGAAAGCACGACTCCCAGAAGGATAGCTCGCAAGTCGCCCACCTATTTTGCCGATGAATTGGAATTTTGCTCTGGCAGTTGCTTTCTTACTGAACCTCGAGGCAGCATTTAATTTGCGTTTTAACTCAGAAATATTCGGATCCTTATTATTACGAGCCGTGGTCCAAGCCTCATACGCAGTTTGCTTAAGAATTTTAGCTTCTCTGCAAGGCCTATTAAACCACGGTCGTTTTTTGACGCCGGCAGCTACTCGCAGGTTAGGAATGAAACATTCCATACCAGCGAGGATTGTCTCAGTGACTGCGGCTGCGCAGACGTCAGGATCTTCTGAGCTATAGCAGATCTGCCTCCACGGGTACGATGCATAAAATTCTCGCAATCCATCCCAGTCTGCCGACTTATAATGCCACACACGACGCCAATTAGTTGGCCCAGAAGGATCGGGTTGTGTGCATGACAATCGAGTCCGGATGAGACAGTGGTCCGAGGAGCCAAGAGGCGCATCCACTGAGACGGAGTATCCATCCGGACGTGTAGTCAGCAGAAGGTCCAGTAAGGAGCTTGTATGGTCCTCTATATCTGGTATTCTCGTTGGAGAAAGTACCAGCTGAGAGAATCCATAGGTCAGAGCAAATTCATGAGCAGATATCCCTGCATAGTTATTGGTTCGAGAACTGAGCCACTCACGATGGTGGGCGTTAAAGTCTCCCAAAATAACTACTTCTGCTGTAGGATATTGCTCTAGAACTTTGTCAGTCGTCAAACTCAGGTGCGTGAAGAGTCGAGTTACGTCCGTGTCACCGCTATGAGACCTGTATAGGCATGCATAGATACGAGTGTGGCCCCCATGATCTACGCGCACCCACAATATCGACAGGTCCCTGTCTTCAAGGCTATGAAGGCGGCGACAGCAGATATCCTCCCGGACGAACATACATACACCGGCACGACTCAAAAAATTGTGCTCGAGTTTGTAGCCGGGATAACGAAGGTATGATGTGTCGGCCGGGCAGGATATCTGCGTCTCCGTTAGAAAAAGAATGGTTGGCTGCGCAGTCTCGAGATGGTGATGGACTGCGTTAAGATTTGCGTGAATACCCCTTATGTTGCAAAAATCTACATTATATGTGGATGGAGTAACCGCTGTCAAAACTCTTTTCTTTTTTCTGTTCCTAGCCATTTTGTTTGAAGTAACTTAGACTACGGATGAGGATTCACTGCACAGACAGCTTAGAAGACAAAAAGTTGCGGTACTAAGACTGCCGAAGCTCAACACAGATGATGCGGTTGCTGGCACGGCGGGCGGAAGGGCCCCTGATCCCCCTCTGTTGTAGTAGCCGGGTCCACTCCGGTCTCCTTCTCCGGCACGACTACTACTTCAGAGACTTTACACAGGTTGGCGGATCAGCCTCCCAGGGCGGAGATTAAGTGATCCCTGGGTTCGGGAACCCGTTCAACCTGCGGGCGGCCAGCGGTCAGCCGTTTCATCAGGTCTCCCTGACCGCCGAACCAGCACGCCGCGTCTACGCCGAGCAATGACAGCAACAAGCACCGTCGGTCCTCCGCTGTCCGCGCAGCGAATCCTCAAAGAGAGAGCTCTGGCAACCTTACTCACCGCCAGGAACACAACACTACTCAATGTTAGTGTTATTGTGGCCGCGGTTTTCTGTAAGGTGGAGGTACTTCCCCAGTTCGGGCCGCTCATTCGAGCAAGTACTCGCTATGCCCCGCTTTATTTGTTCGGGCAGCTTATTCGAGCGAATACTTGCAGTGCCCTACCTCTCTTTTTTTAATTGTAGTTATATAATTTATTTCAAAAATCCTCGGGACCGAACTCAAATACGCCATTTAGCACGACAAGTTTTTCCTGATAATTCCAAAAAATCCTGATAAAGTAATATATTTTCACTCGATAATAATTTTTGTACTGTTTACATACCAAAAAAAGGATTTAAATGTAATATGAAGGATCAAATATCAATTAGTTTAACATCATGCATGGAAACGTAACAACGTGTGATAATAATTCATTTAGTGTAATATTAAAAAAATTTAAACGAAAGTATCGCAAAACTTTACAAGAAACTACTTGTGAAGAAGAACTAAACAATATGTGTAAACAGCTTAATTTTATTTTAGCAGAAAAAATTAATTATAAAAAAAAACAAATAAAAAAACGAAGAGATATTCACTGAGATCTCTGAATTTAAATTGTTTAGTGACAACAGTATTATAGACAGTTATTTTATCAAAATTGACTTGGGCAAATGTTTTTAATAATTAATAATAATGAGACGAGTTAAGACACATAAAGAATTATTAAAAGCTTTACATACACTCAAACCAAAGTATCGTGAGGCACTATTAAAAACTTGTGACGAACAAGAAATAAACTGTCTCTTTGAATGTATTTATAATGTTTTAAATGGTAAAATTCCTTTAAAGGAGCAAGAAAAATCTAAATTAAAAAAACATAAAGTGGTTCTCAGGAAAGTAGTTTCTAAAGGTAGAAACAAATTTAGAAAACGAATTATTATACAAAAAGGTGGGACATTCTTACCGATAATATTGGGTGCAGTTCTTAGTTCTTTGCTTAATTCTATCATTTAAAAATATGGAGAACACAAAAAAGATGTTGCTAGTTGAACCTAGCGTCTTAGAAAGGCTGAAATATAGAGGAAATATTCCTGAAGATTCATTGTCGCGACTAGATAAGGAAATGCAGGCTATTTTGAGTAGAAAATTAGAAGACCGTTAGAAATGGAAGTTATATTTGCAAACCCTGCAACGGTTTTTATATTTTACTGGTGAAGAAACACAACCACTAAAATTACCTTTGATATCAGATGATAGTCAATTCGAAAATGCATATAATGATGAAGATATTAAAGTTCAAACACAAAAATTACTTTAACATCGGATGACAGTCAATTCAAAAATACTTATAAAGAAGAAAATATTAAAATTCAGCCATTACTCGCACAGTCATTACTGAAGAGAAACACGTGAAATACAAAACACTATTCTTCTGCTTATTTAATGAGATTAGTTCCAAAGACATTAAAGAAAAAGGGTGAACTATTAATTCAGACCTTGTTAGATAATAATGATAAAGTTAAATGGGATTCACAAGGTACAGTTATCATTTATGATGAAGCTATTCCTGGGAGCAACATTGTAGACTTAATAAGTGACACCCTGCGTTTGTTAAAACGTCCAAAACCAAGAGGGTGGGAACAAATTTCTCAGGTATTATCTGATATAGGTGTACCGTTATTTTGTATCGGTAATCCTACAACACTTGAATATTAGAAAACTAATGTAGAAAATTTTAAAGAATCATCTTCTTCACGGTCTTCTACGCCGAAACTACAAGCACCTACTAATAAGACACCAAAACCTTCTTCAGAAGAAATTAAAACTAAAAAAATTGACTGGGAAAGATGGACACCGTATTAAACATAGATAAAATTTAATATGACGTTTCTAATTCAGCTGGTTATAGGAGTATTGATGATAAGTTAACTCAAGCTATGGATGGGAAGATGAATAAAAAAGAAGTAAAACAATGGTTGAAAGCTCAAGAAACATATACTTTACATAAACCTGTCCAGAGAAAGTTTTCTAGAAATAAATATATTTTATCTAACTATAATGAACTTTGGCAAGTTGATTTAAGTGATATGCGAACCTATAGTCAATATAACGATGGTTTTAAATATATTCTTTGTGTTATTGATGTCTTTAGTAAATATGCTTACGCAAAGTGTATAAAAAAAAAAGAATTCAGAGACCAGAGTACAATGCTTTGAAAGTATATTTACGGAAGCTAACGCAACTCCTAGGCACTTTCAATCTGATAAGGGTAGTGAATTTATTGCAAAACAAAATATATTTACGGTGGTTATAAAATGAATATCTTTTCGCCTGCTCATTATATTCCCGTAATGTGTCGTGAATTTGATACTTTATAAATAGATATAAGATGAAGCATAGGCGCAAGAATTCCATTTCAGTTTGGGACTGCATGCGTCAAGCTACATTTTAAACGTGTAAAATGAATACTTACAGTCATAATCGTAGCATTTGTCCATATGAACATTATTATACAAATTAAGCTGGTTCAGGTGTTGGAATAATTTACAAAGGAGCTCCATATCAACGTGGTCATGGTATTGGGAGTTTTTAGGGGGTTTATTTAGATCTGTATTACCATTATTATCAAGTGGAGCAAAAGCTGTTGGTAAAGAGGCGCTGAATGTTGGGGTAGGTCTATTATCAGATATTATGAATTTGCAACCTATGGAAGAGTCTGTGAAATCACACATTAAGATGCTACAAGTAATTTAAAACGAAAAGTAGATAATAAAATTGATACCATCATGACAGGGTCTGTGTATAAAAAGAAAAGACAGAAAAGACGTTCAATCATTGCTTTGAAAGCATCACAGGGAAGAACTACTCAAAAACAGCGTAGACAAAATAATTTTGATATTTTTTCTTAATAACCATGTCATTTTTACATCATTCGTCTTGTCAATGTGCTAAGTCAGAATTGGATCTATTTGCATTACCATCAACACAAACCAGCATTGGAAATGGTCAATGGATTCACTATAAACCAATATCTTCTTTATGTGACGAGACCTAATAAATTCTAAGTTCCTGGTACAGGAGATGACTGGTAACGCCACCTATCCATACTTTGAAACATAATATAGACTTCACTACTATAGTTAATTAACCAACCCCTTTTTTTTTCTACGAGCGTCCATCCTCCCCACCTCCACTCACGCCTACCACATAGTTGTTACAAGATAACCGCAAGAGAAGCACTGCTTTGGTCAATTGTGAGCGTTGATCACCGCATCCAAAACCGCAGTATAACAAAGGACTAATAAAGACGTGATAAATTCCAGTTTTTATTGACTATATTGTGCCCGGGTACACGTGGTGAAATCGGTGCTTGGGAAGCACGCCATCTTCCACGTCATCTGAAGGAGCGCACTTTCGTGAACCACGTAAGAAGCCAACACCAGGTAGGCGAGCTTTCTATCCCGTATTTCTAAGTCCCGTATCTAAATGCTCGTATATTGTTCTCATATTTAATTTAAAATCATACCAGCTATCCTTATACAGTCCACATATTCATAATCGCAGTAACATCTTATCGACCCTAGATCATCTTAGTAATAAATTTTCTCCTAGCTGTATAATACAGACCTGTAATAATTATGCCAAAGAGGTATTTAGTGTAATTTAAAATTTCATAAGTGCAAATATAAGCCGTTATTCTGTTCCCGCAGTATAAGTAAGTTTCTTGCATATCCATTACGATCCCAAGAACTTATTTACCTTAACCGCTCTTAAACTTGCCTATATACGTAAATAATACACGCATTATACCTAAAACCCGCACCCACTAAAATAATAAAATACATATATTGTAACTGTGCCTACTATTTATTTATATTGTATATCTTTACATTGTATAACATAAACCGCTATAGTTATTTATTTTGCTCAACGAGTAGTGATACATAATAAACCTAAAACTATTTGCAACAGTCTCAACAACCCGAATTTATTGTATTTTATCTATCTACACCTACCTACACACTGCCATACATTTTGTTTCTTGTTGTTTGCGCACAAAAGTAAAACTATTAAATCTTTGTCGTACTTACTAAATTGAACTACTCGATTCTGCTTAAAGATGCCGCCTAAATTATTATCATCAGCTGACTTCCCTCAGCTTGTTATTCTTGAAGCGAAACGCAATGTTTTGTTTGAGCGCGCTCAAAGTGTTTTCGAGAAGGCAAAGATTGCTCACGTTTCAGTAGATAATAAAAAATCTTTTCTCTTTTCATGTGTAACAATAGATAGTATACGTTTAGATTTTATTAAGATATTGGATGACTATAATGAGCAATTACTAGCAAGTGACCCTGAAGCCAGGCCCTGCTATCAAGCATATACTTCATTCGAAGATTTGTTTTGCTTTATAAAAAGTGTAATGTCACAATGTCAGTCCGCCCATCCGCATGGTACTAACGCCACAACTGATAAACAAATGCCTAGGTTGCCGCCTATAGAACTAATGTCGTTTGACGGTAATATTTCTAACTGGCCGCTATTCTTTGCGAGTTTCAAATCCACAATTCATGAAAATTCATCGCTTACTGATGCCGATAAATTGTATTATTTAATCGGTAAACTATCCCCGAAGGCGCAGGCGATATTTGCTGGTGTCACGCCTTGTGCTGAAAATTACAGTGTTATATTTAAGGCATTTCTCGATCGATACCAGGACACTCGTGTTTTAGCATCTTCCTATTTAGATCAAGCTCTTAATTTTAAATTATCAGGTCCCGCAAGTGCTGAAAATTATCAGTCGTTTATGGATAATTATGTTACCGCCGTAAATTCTTTAAAAACATTAAAATTAGATGATCTTTGTGATTTTATTTTATTCCATATTGCTATAAAGAAATTTGATACCGAAACTATTCAATCATTTGAAATGTACTCACGTGAAAATAAAATGCCAACATTTGATAGCTTCACGAAATTTATAAAAGACCAATGCCGCATATATTCTAATACTCAACAAAACAAATTAATTTCTACTACTTCGAGTAATAATAATAAACAAAAAATAATCAACCGAAAGATCTCCGCACCAAACCCACAGTCGTATGTTACTTTTTCTTCGCCGTACTCGCAGCAGGCAAGCTGTCTGTGTAATAATATAGCTCACGACCATTTTTACAAATGTCCCGCCTTTAATAATTTGTGTCCTAATGAACGTTTTAAATTAGTAAAACAAAATAACGCATGTGTCAATTGTCTTAGCTTAAAACACAAGACCGGTAATTGCACTTCTAAAACTAAGTGTCGTTCTTGTAACCAACGACATCATACTTTATTGCACTTCGATAAAGACGAAAATATAAGTAAAATAATTAACAATAACAATTGTTCCCGCTCGGCGACCAGCTGTCTAGCCAGCGCGCCTCCGACCACCGGGACGTGCAAGCCTGCAATGCAATGTGAGTCAGCCGCAACAACTGCGCCTACGACGAGAAATGCACCGCACGCGGAGGTTTCATTGTGCACCACTTCCATTGCTGCGTCTCAAACGAGTGTGGTTGAACAGGGCATTAGCAATATGCAATGTATCAATTCCACCACGGTGTTGTTAGCCACCGCTCAGGTGATTGTTTACGACAACAACAATAAGCAACACATGATTCGAGTTTTGCTGGACACTGCCGCGCAAAGTAATTTCCTAACCCTAGAGTGTTCAAAGCGTCTAGGACTTTTAAATAAAGGCAAAAAATCACAAATAATTGTGAAAGGTATAGGAGGCAGCGGAAAATCTGTTACAGGTACAGTCGATATCACAATTTATTCGCGATTTAATAGCGACATAAGTTTTAACATATCGACCCTTATCGTAGACAAAATAACAGACACTCTGCCTACCGTTCCTGTTGATGTGTCTTTGCTCGCTCATCTCGAAAAACTGAACCTCGCTGACAGCACGTTTGCCAGCCCGGGGTCCATCGACGCTCTTATCGGAGCTTCTATCTTCCCGCACATATTATTACCAAACATTGTACCTAGCAATGAACATGGTTTACCTCCCGCTATCGAAACCGTATTAGGGTTCGTTATTATGGGTTCCGTACCTACGTTATTCAACAACAACAAATATACATTGTGTTGTTCGTCAACTCTTGATCCCATAGATTCGCTCCTCAGGCGATTTTGGGAACTCGAAGAGATCACCGCGCCGCCTGCTCAGAGTCCACATGACCTTGAGTGTGAAGAACATTTCCGTACCACCACCGTCCGCGACGACAGTGGTAGGTATATTATCTCGCTTCCATTCTGTGACGATCCTTTCTTGCTAGGTGAGTCATATGACATAGCCTATAAACGTTTTCTTTGCTTAGAACGAAAACGCTTATCGTCATCAAAAACTCGAGCTGCTTATAATAAAGTTATTAGTGATTACATCAAACAAGGCTCCTTAAGGCCTGTTGATATTAAATTAGAAAATAAATTATGTCCTGCATACTTCATCCCGCATCACGGTGTGCTACACGCAGGTCCTAATTTACAGGGGAATTTATTTTCTATCATTATTAATTTCCGGTTATTTATAATTGCTCTTTCCGCCGATTGCAAATAAATGTTTCTTCAGATAGGAATGACCGAAAATGACCGCAAATTTCCTATTGACCTATTGGGTTTAGTGGCTCCCTCCATTTTATACGCCAAGCTCTTGATCAAAGAGCTTTAGTTAATAAAATGTGATTGGGATGACATACCTCCACCCCACATTGTCACTGCTTGGAAGCAGTTCTGCTCCGAGCTTCCCGCGCTCACTGAGATTCATATCCCGCGTCACTTAGGCTTGATCAATGGTTGTGCTGTAAACCTTATTGGATTTGCTGATGCCAGCGAGCGTGCCTATGGAGGAGTGGTATATATGCAAATCTTTGACGGTACTACCCGCTCTATACAACTCGTCTGTGCCAAGTCGAAAGTTTCGCCTGTAAAAATCGTTTCTGTAGCGAGATTGGAGCTATGCGCAGCTGTACTACTGTCAATGCTACTAAGAAAAGTCATTGATACAGTGTCTGCTCACTATCCCGTCAATGCAGTGTATGCATTTACCGACTCTAAGGTAGCGCTTGCTTGGATACATTCGTCTCCGCATCGTTGGCACACTTTTGTTGCTAATAGAGTTGTTAAGCTAACAGAATTCATTCCTGCTGACTGTTTTTACCACTGTGCAGGGTCTGAGAACCCCTCAGATTGCCTTTTCCGTGGGATTACCCCTGCTAGGCTAGTTAACCACCCTCTGTGGTATAAGAGACCATCATGGGTATCTTATGATCCCTCAGATTGGCCCATAAATAAATTTAATTGTGATAAAGCGCTAGAAGAGGTACCAGAACACAAAGCAGTTTCATGTCCCACAACTTGTGATGTTCCAGATTCCCTACTTTGTATTCTTGCACAACGCATGTCAATAAGTTGGTCTAACTTGTTACGTGTTATTGTGTACGTTAACGCTTTTCCAAGCGACTTCCGCGCTCCACGACTATAACGACTGCAGATATAGAGTTTGCAGAGGGTAAATTACTATGTGCCATACAGAAATCATATATTGCCGATACTATAGAAAATATTAAGCACAATAAATCTTGTACGGCATCAATTATGAAACTTAGGCCATTTTTAGACGAAAATGGTTTGATTCGCGTCGGTGGTCGTCTTACTAATTCAGCCGAAGACTTCAGCTACAAATATCCCTGCATATTACCAAGTCGTGATCACGTCGTTAAATTATTTGTGGATAATCATCATAAAAAATACCTACATGCTGGACCGAAACTAGTCATGTCGTTGCTTAGGAAGAAATATTGGATTTTCGCAGCTAGGCGACTGATTCGTCATAGAATCCATAAATGTAATGTTTGTTTTAAACTTAAACCGCGCTCTCTTTTCCCGCTAATGGCTGACCTACCCAGCCAGCGCGTCAACCAGGTTGAAAAACCATTTTATAATACTGGATGTGATTACGTAGGACCGCTTCAATACACACCTATTAGTGGCCGAGGTGTAAAGGGTCGAAAGGTTTGGCTGTGTATTTTTACATGTTTGACTACGCGCGCCACTCACATCGAGGTGGCTACTGATTTACTTCTGTGAGTTTTCTGGCCGCATTAGAAAGATTCCTCGCGCGTCGTGGTCCCATTAAATGCTTATTTACTGATAATGGGTGATGTTTCGTAGGTTCCCGAACTTATCTTAAGGACCTTTATGAATTCCTTGACAACGAGTATCGCACGCGCCTTAAAGATGAGCTTACCAAAAATCGCATTGAGTGGAAGTTTATTCCACCTGTTTCTCCCCATTTTGGTGGATGCTGGGAGAGCATGGTGAAGGTAGTCAAGTCGCACCTCTTCAAAGTTATAGGACAACAAATTCTATCTTATCACGGTTCTTTCACAAATCGAGGCACTCGTGTATTCGCGCCCGCTTACTGTTATGTGATCCATCTGAACCCGTTGCACTTATGCCAGCGCATTTTTTACACTCTGCTCCGTTATCATCACTCCCGGCGGCAGATGTCACCTCTATGAGTATGCTCCAACGACATTTGCTGCTAGATAAACTAGTGCAGTCCTTTTGGAAGCGCTGGCGCATGGAATATCTTCACCGTTTACAAGTCAGAGCCAAGTGGAATACTCCCTCGGTTCCCATATAAATAGGCACGGTTGTTGTCATTGTGACAGACAATGCGCCACCTCTTTCTTGGCCTTTAGCAGTTGTGGAGAAAGTCCATGCGGGTAAAGACGGTATAATTCGCGTGGTTACCGTTAGAACCGCAAGAGGGTGCTATGTCAGACCTGTTGTAAGATTGTGTCCACTACCGACACAGTAACACCTGGCTTCAGCGTCAGGTATCCTAGTTATTAATTATTATTTAATAGGATGTTGTATAATATTCCGATTATCGCTACTTTATTATATGTTACACATATTAATATAACCATAATGTATTTATATGCAATTTATTTATTTTATTTTATTTTTAAAGGCAATCCTTTAAGGGCGGGGGAATGGTAACGCCACCTATCCATACTTTGAAACATAATATATTCTAAATAGACTTCACTACCATAGTTAATTAACCAACACCCTTTTTTTCTACGAGCGTCCAACCTCCCCACCTCCACTCTCGCCTACCACACACTTGTTACAAGATAACCGCAAGAGAAGCACTGTTTTGGTCAAGTGTGACCGTTGACCACCGCATCCGCCGCGATCTATTCCAAAACCGCAGTATAACGAAGGACTAATAAAGACGTGATAAATTCCAGTTTTTATTGACTCTATTGTGCCCGTGTACACGTGGTGAAGTCGGTGCTTGGGAAGCACGCCATCTTCCACGTCATCTGAAGGAGCGCACTTTCGTGAACCACGTAAGAAGCCAACACCAGGTAGACGAGCGCATTCTATCCCGTATTTCTAAGTCCCGTATCTAAATGCTCGTATATTGTTCTCATATTTAATTTAAAATCATACCAGCTATCCTTATACAGTCCACTTATTCATAATCGCAGTAACAATGACTACATTGACTTATATCATACTATGATTCAAATTAAAGCGAGGGTATCGAACCAAGATTCCACTGTATTAGCTGCAGCAACAAATATCGCTCCAGTAAATAATTGGCTGCATTCACTTTTTAATCAGCTAGATATATATCTTAATCAAAAACTTGTATCTCCACCAAACAACACATACGCGTATTGCGCTTATATAAAAACATTATTAAATTATGGACCAGCAGCAAAAAAGTCTCACCTAACATGTAGCTTGTGGTATGAAGATACAGCTAAAAAAATGGATAACACTGATGAATCGAATAAAGGTTACAATGTAAGACAACAATTCGTTAAAGATAGTAAGGAGGTTGAACTGATGGGTCATTTGCATGGTGACATATTTAATCAGGATAAATTTTTGTTTAATGGTGTGGAACTGCGTATTAAACTAGTTCGCACAAAAGAAATCTCTGATGCAACGCTTATAATTCGTAGAGCTAGAATAAACTCCACGGTTTTGTTAGCTCACCAAAAGGTTTTATCTACGTCAACAGCTAAATATCCGATAACTCGCGCTAAATATCCGATTACCATCTGGAATTCAAGGAAAAACACTTGATAATATTTTCCTCGGTCAAATCCCAAAGCGTTGTGTTATCGGGTTTGTAAATAATACAGTATTTAATGGTAGTTTTACTACAAATCCATTCAACTTCCAGAATTTTGGTATGAACTTGTTTAGTTTATTGTAGATGGACAACAAATACCTTCCAAAACTTTACAACCGTCTTTTGATGCTGATGTGTTTACATCTACTTACCACATATTATACTCAGGAACTGGGATTCACTTCTTGAACGAAGGAAATAATATTTCAAGAAACAATTATGCAAATGGATACTGTTTACTAGCGTTTGATCGCCTGATCACTCACTCCTGATTTATCAGCCAACTCAAACTCATATTGGAATTTAATTAGACATGGTAGTGTAAGATTAGAAGTAAGATTTGAGAATTCGTTGAAAAGTACGGTAAATTGCATTATGTACGCTGAGTTTGATAACGTTATAGAAATCAATAAAAATCGTGATGTTAATGTAGATTACAATAGTTAAGCTGTAATATATAAATATATGTGCATTCTTAAAATAATCTCATTTTGTAATAACTTTTAGTATAGTGAAGATGCTATGGATACATGTGAAATACGTAAATTTTTGAAACAAATCGATCCATTAGCGGGAAATAATGTATTCGCTGCTAATCGTATACCGATTCACGTGAATTGTCCAATTTTTATTATAAGCAATTTAGATGAAGATTTTAAAGAAGGTTCTCCATGGATTGCTATTTACATAGATGGTAATAGAGTTGGCGAATACTTTGATTCCTTTGGATATAAACCTCCTAAGTACCATAGACTATTTTTACAAAAAAATACGAAAAATTACTATTATAATAATAAAACAATACAAAACTATTTAACTTCTGTTTGTGGTAAATATTGTTTAGTATACTTAAGTATGAGATCGAGAGGTGTATCTTTGTTGAATTTTGTTAATATATTCACAGACAACACAATGTATAATGATTGAATGTTAAGTAAGGTATTTAAGATATTTTTTCTGAAATAAATATGAAAGTCTAACATAAAACTGTGTATAATTTTATTTACCTTCCTTAATAATTAAAACCAAAAAATTATAAGACAAGTTTATTAAAAAAAAATATTGATACAATTCATGTTAATTTGGACTATAAACAGAGGGTGATAAAGACAACGTTAAACTATTTTCATTGCAATTGTTGTCTTCAAATATTCTATCTTCGCATTGTCGGATTAATGTTAAAACATTAGTAACCCTTTTTGTTTCCTCAGATTGTGAGCTTGGACTATAACCATTATTTGCGCGTAGTTCTTGACCGATGAGTATTCTTTCTTCCTGTATACAGAGTTCATACAGTTGTAGGTCGTAGTAACTGTTTTGTAAGTCTGAAGCGTCCATGATGATGTAAGCTTGTATAAGAGTATCGTTTAAAAATAACTTGTAGCCCAGGTACCCGTGGACGAGGGTGGGGTCGGAGAAGTGAGAAATCTATTATTGCTTCTAAGCTTTTGCATTCTCAGGTAAAAGTACAAAAGTAAGTTGAAGAATGTTAAGAAGTTGTAAAAGAATAAAATTAATATCCCCGCTTATCTTTAGTTTCAATGAAGAACTTTGTACAATCACAGTTCATCGCTAATTGTTTTGTGATATTATATATGGAATCCCGTGTACTTAGATAATGCTGGTCGTCATGTGCATAATATTTAACTTTTAAATCTGCGTATTTCCAATGCTCATCCGAGGGTATATCCTTTATCTTTTTCATATTATATATTTCAATTTTTAATAGGAGTCACGCAGACGTTGCGCCATCATTATTGGTAGAAATATAAGAGATTCCATTTTCATTTCCTTGACTGACACACGAAGATTTTGCTTGGGTTTTTCTTTTTTAGAATTTTCGAAAAATGCGTCAATACTTTTGAAATTTCGCTTCGTTGTGCTTTTCAATTTTTTTTGAATAGTACTTTCTTTTGTTTCTTCTTGGCTCATATCCAAAGGAAAATAATAATTTTTTAAGGTATAATTCTCCGGGGATAAAGGCTTAAACAAGTAAATAAAAATTGTAAAATAATAAGATAATAAAAATCAAATTAATAAAATTGTATTTATGAAATTTCCTAATAGTGCTAACAATCTCTGTTTGCTGGGTTAAAGAACAATAAACAAACTTTACTATTTGATTAGATTGAATAATAAACTAACACACATTAATTGCAATGACACATAGATAAGTGGCAATACATGTATATTTGAATCCAGTACTTTACCTATTTCCGACGGCACATTTTAAAAATTTATACCAACAAGTCGAAAAAAACACTAATAAATAATGACACTAATTAGTATGTAATACCGTTATCAAATAATAAAACAATAACACACATATGGTATAAAGAAAATTAAGTAATTAAACTCATCTCAATTTGACGGGATATGAACACAAAACACTGTAGGTATTACTTTGAAACTCACAAATAAGACTGCACAATGAATTTCAGTGGACCTTCTTTTATACAAATCATAGCATACATGTCTGTACATGTCCTAATAACCAGGATGTGGCAGAGACCTCACATGATGGGTAAGAAATAAATCAAGGTCTGAATTTTAAAGCTTAAGTTCAAAATAAAGAACACCAAACAATAAGTTATCTATTGTTATCACATGTAAGTACCTGTGTTTGCTTGTCACAGAGCTTAAATAAATATTTTTAATTGAAAATATTTCTAAAGATGACGCCTCTTCGTAGTAAAATATGTATTAACATATCTAAGATTTATCTATATAAGAAATAAATCAACGTCTCAATTTTGAAGCTTAAGTTCAAAGAAAGGAAACCAAACAACATGTTATCTATTGTTATTACAATCTATTATTACTGGAATCGTTGCTAGCCACGGAGACATACAAAAAATTAATCCTCAGAACGACGTAGATAAAAGAAGCTAAAAGAACCAAAGTAAATAATGAATTATCTATTGTAGTTAAAATCCATTGTTGTCGCGAATTAAAATAATTACACCGCGAATTAAAATAATAAGACCGCGAATAAAGTTAATTCACATATGATCTGCGAGTGTGTAGAGAGCTTTTCCCCCTCAGAGGACCCTGAAAGTTGACCCAGTTCCCGGACCTCCCTACTACTAATGATTGACTGTGCAATTACTAATTCTATGAATACAACTAATTATACTATAATAATAATACTACTAATTATTTAAGAGAATCCCGAACTTCTATACATCCAACAACGCGTTTGTTATCAAAGCAAATTTAAAAGAAAAAAAACAGACATAAACTTCTTATTCAAAACATTGAGAGCAGTGGTAGGTATATACGTAGCATACGCTGGTTTACTGCAAATATTACCTTAACAACCAAAGTTATCAGTTAAGAATAGGTAACATCATCCAGTGACAGCGTTAATATTACAATCTGGCACATACGCCAACGACCTTGCTCGTTTGAGCTAAGCGATGCGAAAAAATACCCTACCCCATAAAAAGTGCGCGCTCCATAACCTTTTTACGGAAACGACCTAGACTCGCTAAGACGCGGCCGAGTAAGACTTTTGTAACGTAGTGATGAGTATAGGGCCACAAATCACAATAATTGATAAGATATAACCAGAGTTGGAATTAAAAGAGATTTAAAGAATCCATGCTATTATTAATATTAATAGTAAAGTATGTTTTCACACACGTTTGTCTCTTTGCCCTTCAATAACTCAGCATGGACGCTAGGAATCGAATAGAGTTGCTACTTTTTATCCCGATTGAAAGTTTCCACGGGAACAAGTTTTTGCTTTTTTTTTAAAGTGGGTGTCGCAATTCTCACAGCTATAGCGAACTCGTAGGAATACCACGCTGATAAACCAAATTTAGCGACGAAGGATCCGCATGTAAAAGTTAGTAAATTCCTCAAATCTCAGGATTTTAGTTTTTATCTTTTTTATTTGTATGAGATATCGATACAACCCTAAAAATCATCTCCTGTTGCAAATGTTAGTTTCATTGTGAAACTATTCTCATTCTTAGTAACAGATTCATTAATGAACCAGATAAATTATCCCCTTTACCTTTACACACGGAGAGATAACAATTTATATTAAGCGGTGGTAGATTTTTAGGGCGCCGTACGCAAAGGGTAATAAACGGGACCATATTACTAAGACTCAGCCGTCTCATGAACCGTGTTAGTTAGACAGTTGAAATTTTTACAGAAGATGTATTTCTATAATATTCTATCTACAACAACAAATACAGAATATAATAAATATTTAATGGGCTCCCATATAACAAACGTGATATTTTTTTGCTCGTTTTTGCTCGATATTGATAACGGCAACAGGTAGACGCTTGAAATATTCACAGAATATTAGTAATATATTCAATTTAAAAATACATAACTAAATTAAAATCTCGCACTTGGCCAATTTCTTTTTCATTTAAAATGGCATTTTATTTTTTAAAAACTGAACATACCGATGTAGATGTATGATAATCTATATTTTCTGTTATGTATGACTGATACCGCCTAAATAAATTGGCGAAATATTTAAAACCTGTATGTTATTTATATCAATATATGTTTATTAAAAACAAGGCAAATCTAATAAAAGTAACTTTCATTAAAAATAATAAAAGAGTTACAACAAAATTCATGTCCTATCAATGTTTTTAAAAAACACTATACACAAATGCTGACCAGAGTCTAGTCCACCAGTTCACCGTGGTGTAGCGGTTCTAAGCCCTACCCTTGACCTCGTACTCTGGTACTCTGAGTTCGATCCCAGCTAACTACGCATGCATTTTCCCGAATCTATTTACTATATCTCCGTAACTATTGATCGTAGTCCAGAAGTTTTCTCATAGAAATGACAGGTCTCGTTAAGATCTAAATTTCGAATTATAGCTGTCAAACTAGAAAAGACTATATCTCCTTAACTATCGACTGTAGACATAGTGGTTTTCTGCAGTAATGAACAGTTTTCACCAAGATCTTTATTTCGGAAAACAATAAGGTCCTTGGGGAAACGGAGACGTAAACCATAGTCTACCACTCAGTGACCACTTGACTGACAGATTTTTCAAGCTGGCCATAAAGCCTCTAACTTGGTTTGGCGACAGACGTAAATGATACCAATTTGGGATCAATTACATAGTGTGCCTTTCAAAGCAGCACGGATTCTGTCGGGAAATGTAAAACTCATATATGAAAGTCGACCAGTTTAACTTGAACTATAGCAAATATTAAAGAAAAAGTAACACTCAAGTATCTTTAACTTTGATAAAGATTGAAATTTGTGTGCCTTTGATCGAGTTTTAGTCTCCTTTAAATATTGGAAGAATTTTATAAATAACTGTACGTATACGTTGATTTAATTATTATGTTTGAAATCACTCCATGAATAAGTAATTCTTACAGAAACCTGCAAGATTACTTACCGAGCAAGCCCTATGCGATAAGATTCAGTTAGCTATTTCTTTAATTTATTAATTTATTTTTTAGTTATTTCTTAACTTTTACATGTGCGTTTTTTTATACAAATTCCTTAGCGCTGTAACGGTTGAAATTAATTTAAAGAGTAGGTAGGATTTCGAGAACACATAATAAATAATGAACAAGACTGGCAGAGTGATTTTAAACCGTAGTTAAAAACAAAGGAAGAGTTCTCAATTCGTCGGTATGTGTGTTACGCGATATCGCAAAGATTAGGAACAAATTGTAACGATTTTTTCACATATGAAAGGGTTAACCTGCAGATTGGTCGCATTAAAATTTGGTAAGGATCAGCAAAAACAAAGAAATCAGAATGAGTGAAATGACTGAAATTGTATCATTTTAGACGACTTTATTTCTAATTTTCACGCCTAGGTAATCTCTCCTACGGACTGCGCAATAGCATCACAAAATTGGCCACATTTTAAAAAGAGACAAAGCGAACCTTTATTCCTTTTCTCTCTGTATCTATTTTATTAGTTGATATAGTTAAAACAAGCTAGAAAGAATTAGACACTAGTTTTGATTCGTGTCTGTCACACTTATGCGACCACATCTGGCTTGGAAATGCGCTGTCCAGTTTTCTATGTCTGTAGCTGGCACAAACTCCAAAAATAACAAATTAGATATTGATAGTAATTGAATATTATTAATTATGTGTTTTGTCACAAAATGTATTTTTAATTTATTTATCATTTTTTTCTAAGAACTAAGACTAAGAACTAAGAAAAAAGTTATTTTTAAGATTTAAGTTTAAGTTTGTCAAAATTCGAAGTAGGTTCGTTTTTGTTTTTTGTAAAAATGTCTGTCATTCGAATGTTTCATGAGACAATTTTTTAAGCCGTTGCGTTACCATTACATTTGTCATCCCTTTTACCATTTAAGAGGTTTAATTTTAAAAATGTTGTGTTGTTTTGTTTTATATTTATATTGAAAGGCACTCATACGAAGTTTCATGTACATGAGACTATAAATATAAAATTTCCCAATTGCATACAGACTTTGCCATTCCTTTTTTCCGCTTGGAGGTTGAATTTAAACACCTCAAGATTCCTTGTTAATTAACTGTATAAATAAATACATATATACCAAGTTTAAAGTAAATTGAGCAAATACATATTTTATCTCATACAAACTTTGTTACCTCCTTTCCCCCCTTAGGAGCTGAATAAGCGTATTAATACCAAATTTAGAATTAATTTATAATATTATTTCTTACACGAACTTCCCACTCCTTTTCACCCACTTAGGGTTTGAATTTGGAAAAATACTAAAACACGTCATTCTTTATTAACAAACAAAATAGTATATACAAATTGTCATGGTTTTACTTACCAGATTCCCGTACAAAGTTTCATCCCCTATTTCAATAATAAAATAAATATTGAGTTTCATAGATTTGACTTAAAAAATTACGGTTTTTCATACACACTTCCAACCTTTATATTACCCCCTTAGGAGTCGAAATACCTAAAAGTTAGGGCGGGTAGAGCCGCTGGCAAAAACTTATAAATCAACTAATTAACAAATTATTCCTACATAAGTTTTTAAAATGTACGCGTTCCATTACTAATTTAAAAATAACGGAATTAAACGTGTCACGGGTAGACTGGCGGTGCGCGGTGTCTTCGGTTCGAGTGGCTTGCCAAATGACGCAAATAATCCCGTTTTATTATTTTATATATTAATCCTACTTCTTACTAATATTACAAATGCGAAAGTTTGGATGTTATAAATACATAAATAGTGAACTAGAAGGTTCAAAAAATTTAAGTAAAGCTATGTGGAATATTATTAACACTGAAACATGCAGACATAAACACTCTAAGCATAATCCTATTGAAAAACTAATGATAAAGGTGACTAAATCTAATAATAAACCTGTAATTTTAGCAAATGAATTTAATAATTTCTTTATAAATTTAAACCAAATCAATATTATAAAACCGAAAATAGATAAAGCCATGTCTATTTTAAAGCAAATAACAGCCCCATCAACTGAAATAAACCTAATACCATTTAATGTAACAGAAATTAAAAAAAAATAAAAATAAAATAAAAACTTAAAGCACAAAAGATTACTATGACATGTCAACATTAGTATTAAAGTCTTTGCCTTATAATGTAATTGACATTCTTTGTGTATTTTTGAATAACTGTATGATGGATGGTAAATATCCTTCATCATTAAAAGTGGTCAAAGTAAGTCCTATTTATAAAGGCAAAGGCGATGAAGAAGATATGTCTAGCTACAGACCCCTATCTATAGTTCCCTCAATCTCTAAAATCGTAGAGTCCGGTATTACTGATAGACTTATACAATATTTTGAACAAAATAAATTACTACATGAGCATCAATATGCGTACCACCAAGGCAGGTCTACAGTCGATGCCGCAGGTGCAGTTTTATTTAAAATTTTAGAAAATTTAGAACTGAAAAAACAAGTTGCGGCAATATTTTGTGATCTCTCACGTGCGCTATGTAAATACATAGATTTTTAGTTTGTATGGTTACAAATAATCTAAAAATAATAATATGTGAACACAATTAAAAAAACCGGTCAAGTGTGAGTCGGACTCGCGCATCGAGGGTTCCGTAAAAGTAAACTGTGTTGAGGGACAAACTTAAGTTTACGTTGGACAACTGATGTGCCAATATGTCGACATAGGTCGCGGTTAGTTAACCAACTGCAAATAAGGTTGTTATGGCACAAAAATTGCTCCGTAGCTCAGTGGGTAATGACCTGACTGCTGAGTCTAAGGGCCGGGGGTTCGATTCCCGCACAAGACAAACATTCATAATTTGTGTTTGGCTTGAGACTTGGTTTTTTTTACAAAATATATATATATTTATGTATTTCTATCCGTTGTTTGGTATCCACAACACAAGTTTTGTTTACTTCGGGACCATACGGCGTTGTATATAATGTCTAAAAACTGGTTGCCTGTAAAGTCGGTATACGGGCGAAAGTTTTACGTGACAATGATTTTATGTCTGTCTCTCTCGCTCTTAGGCGGGCGCGTGCCTCTCACTCGCTCTCATTGTGAGCGCATAACGTGAGCGGAGCGTAACGCAGTTTCTTGAAGTGTCACCCGGCAAACCAATTTATAAGACGTTGTCACGTCAAAATTATATTTATATTTATTTTATTTTTATTTAATATTAGTTGGTATGGTTGATGACTTTATTGAATAAAGGTTGCATAAATGTTACAAAAGACGATTGGGCAAAGATCGTAGGAAAAACAAAAAAAAACTATTTTTGAGGACTTTGTGATATTAAAATTGCCATTATTATTGATAACAGCTTAATAATAAATGTAGGTAAAGAAACTTCCTCAAGCGAATTAGAGACTGGCTGACTGACTAAATTACATACACAAATCGGACAAGTGCGAGTCGGACGACTCGCGCACGAAGTGTTCCGTACATGCGCGTATACAGAGGGGGGGATTTGGGTGTCGTATCCCCCCCCAAAATCTTTCAAATTTCAAATATTCAAATGCACTTTTTCGGCGCATTTGAACCTTGCTGCCGTGCCACCGTCGTCGTCCTCCTATATTGGCCCGGACAGACAAGGATCTGTGTATTAAACTACTACTTTGCTTATGCCGAAACACTCGCGTTGGGTTGGTCGCCCCCTATTGGTTTACTTCGGCGGGTGTCGCGATCGGCTCGTGTCGCCGAACGTTTCTGTCCGATACCTACAAGTGCCGCAAGCAAGCCTCGCGTTGTAGGCAAGTTTGCCAGATGAACTTAATACCAAACAAGGGAAAAACTAATTTTCTACGGTGTAAGTACCTACATTTACTTACCTTAACGGACCTCAACTACATTGAATCAAAACACTAGGTTTAAACCATAATACTGATTTGTATTATTTTTACGCCAACTTTTTTTACCTTAGAAGCAAAATATTAATGATACCTTTGCATTTTAGGCTAATTTGCAGAGTTTATTGCAGAAAAACCAACAAAGAACTGTTAGTTTTTTACATAGCAAGAATTAAATAAGATTGATTTTAACTTACAAATGTGTAAAATAAAAACAGAACCACTAATATTTCGGTATTTTCGTCATACCGAACACCAAACAAGGGAGTGCAATATCAAATACCTGGCAACCCTGGTTGTCGGGCGAGGGAGTAAGTGCGAATTTAAACGATGGACACGTATTTTTGCTTCTTTATTTTTTCAAAATAAGTCTGGTAGGATTCGACGACTTTCAGCAGTGTTATGAAGACCTGTGAAAAATTATGCATCGAAGACATAGAGGATGTATTAAAAATAATGAGCAAGTAACGGCGAGCAAAGTTGTGATAATTTTCATTTAACGCTCCGACAAATTAAGTTTTTTGGCGCCTTTTTGAGCGCGATTGCATGTTTATGTTCGGCTAAATGGATCTAATTTCCAACAGACTTACAGAGCTTCGAAAGAAGAATTTAAAAAAATCATTTTTTAAATCTGTAATAAAGGCTTTTATTGCAAGAATTACTAGGTTTTCATACAACATCGTAGTAATCATTATGATAGCAGAAAGGTAAAATTCTCTTGAATATCTTAAATTTTTCAAATGAATGATAACTATTACAACATTATGCGTAAGTGAGAATTATTGTGCACACACTTAAGCATTGATTAATTCACCTTTACTTATCAGAATCTTAAAAAAATCGTTAATGTTATAGCCCAGTGTCCTAGTTTGCGCCGTGAAATGTCGCAACCCATTTTACCGCAATTTAAAACGTGTCTATTCTACTTGGCAACTAGCCTTAGGCTGGCACTGTTCAACAACCCCCCCCCCCCCCCCGAATACAAATCCTGGCTACGCGCCTGGTTCCGTACCATTATCTATAAAAACGGCAAAAAAATCACGTTTGTTCTATGAGAGCCACCTTTAAATATTTGTTTTATTTTAATTTAATTACTTATTTTTAAAGTGACTATACAACTAAATATTCTGTGAATATTTTAAGCGTATACCTATTGCCGTTGTCAAGATCGAGCAAAATCGAGCAAAAAAACACGTTTGTTGTATGGGGGCCCCCTCAAATATTTACTTTATTCTGTTTCTTAGTATTTATTGTTATAGCAGCAACAGAAATACATTTTCTGTGAAAATTTCAACCGTCTAATTATCACGGTTCATGAGATACGGCCTGGTGACAGACAGACGGACGAACGGACGGACAGCGAAGTCTTAGTAATAGGGTTCCGCTTTGGATACAGAACCCTAAAAATGGTTTTATTTGTAAATAGCTTTCTATTTCAGTTATTACATGTTAAGCTTGTTGGCAAGCTTAAAGTTGAAACATTAACATTTTGAGTGATAGTTCTATTTTATTTTTTAATAATATTTTAGCTTAGTATATAAGTGTATAAGAACGGTACGGCCACGGGCGGCTTTTGTGACCAGCGAACTTAGGTTCAACAGCGAACGCCCTCTAGCTGAGGAAAGAAAAAAGATAATAGTATCGCAATTTTAGTATATTTACGTTAGTTACAAATACTTAACTTTAATACTCTTTACTTAAACCGGCTGTAAATACCTAGTATGTAAGTACAAGTGTTACTATTTGACATGCCATGAGTCAGGAACGCATTCTCAGAGCGGTCGGAACTTTGAAGGCGTTAGCATTTACCTTGTTTTATTTTATATTTTTAACAAATATTCAAATGTTTATAAATGAATATAGGAAGTATTAAATTTTTAATTACATTTCTTTAGGATCTGTTAGAAATGAGATTTGATTGTTGGTACAATGCTTCTTCATTTTCAGGTTATAGATCAAAAACCAACCATTTTTCTGCTGCCTCAATTTTGTTGGTTTGCTGTCACCTTCAAACACTCATATAGTAGACTGTGACAGGAGCGCAGAACTTTCAGTGTACCCTATGTATTTATAGTTACGATTGTTTCCCCCCGCACCTTTCATTATGAGAAAAATTTTGACGGAGACAACATTGCGTAAGTTGACCTTTTATTATAAGCAAAGTTTTGACATATATCTCCGTCAAAACTGTTGCGTAAGATGGTATTTTAAACCGACTTCAAATAGAGGATGTTCTCAATTCAGTTTTATGGTTTTTATAGTGAAACTAAACATTTTTTTCTAAATGTCTTTGTAAATAACTTACAAGTTAACAGGGTGAAATTGTAACATGATACCAAGGGCTACCGTAGCCGTTATAGCTACGCTACAGGAAATCTTACAATACTGTTATGAGTTTTTACCCGACTGCGTAATGAAATGAAAAGGTAATGTGTTTATCAGCCTATGTATGTATGTATGTTTGTTTCTTTGTTCTACAAACCATAAGCATGGACCGATTTTAACGATTCTTGATTCGAATTAGTCTTGCAAGTGTCACTGTGTCACAAAGATATGACAGAAATCAAAATTCAATATGGCTATGACCAAATGCCATATTGTGAAACAGAAAAAATTAAAATCGACGAACTATGGCAAGTGGGGTATCATTGAATAGGTTGAATTCTCACTTGAATCTTCATACGTATAATGATTTTTTGTTTTTTGCTTAGTTGGGTTTTTTGACTTTTTAATTTATATATTTTCTTTTTTCTTTGCGCGATAGAATCCGAAACGAGGAAATTCGCCGACGAACTAAGGTTACCGACAAAGCTCAAACAGTTAGCAAGCTGAAGTGGCAATGGGCAGGCCACATCGCTCTTCGAACCGATAACCGATAGGGAAGCAGCGTGGGTCGGCCTCCTACCAGGTGGACAGACGATCTGGTCATAGCCGCAGGAAGCGCATGGGCGCGGGCGGCTCAGGACCGGCCGTTGTGGAGACATAAGGGGGAGACCTATGTTCAGCAGTGGACGTCTGTCTTTGAAATGAAAAATTCTGAAAAGAAGAATTTAGATATTTTTACTAAGATATCGATGATCATTCACACATTTTGGAATACTAGTATAGTCATTATAATGAGAGACAGGCTTAACACGATTATCTTCATTGAGGTCTCGATATTCCAGCACAATTGCATGGTCCTAACGGGTTCACCCGAGAAAGTAAGAGCGGTGTAGCTAGGACTAGAATTTATTTTACTATCCTCGTTCTTGTCGACGACTGCGTCCCTTGCGTGGTCTAGTTTGGCTGGTTCACACCTATTGTCACAACATTGTAACTCTTTACGAACTCTACTACACTAGGTGCACTCATTTCTGGCTCCGAACGTTTTTAGCGCAATGATTCTCTTTTATTGTAGTCAGTGAAATAAAAGGAAATCTTCATAAACCAGAACTGGCCCTAATTCTTTTTTGTGGATCTTTTTTACAGCTCCAGCAGGATCAGGGATTGTGTGCTCTATATGGGGCGTTCACCGGGACCCCAAGTACTGGGGCTGCGACGCTGAACACTTCAAACCCGATAGATTCCTAGCGGAGAAGTTTAATTTAGCCCACGCCTGCAGCTTCATGCCGTTCAGTAACGGTCCAAGGGACTATATTGGTATTTTCAGAAATTTAAAATTAGAAAAATACGGGCTGGTATTTGTACCTAACGTGGCAAAAAATATATACGTAATATCACCTTTTCTCTAGTTGGCGTAACCAAACTTTTTTATCACCTAAACTAAATTGTAAGGTTAGATAATTTGCCGTAAATTATCCGTGAAAAGCAAATTTTGTGCCGCAAAATATCCTAATTATCCATGCAATTTCTCTGGACCTGCTAAGTTTTATCTAGTTTGATATAATGTTAAAATGTGCAATTACGTATCTCCTGATATGATGCACCTATAAAGATGCCTACTAGGGCTTTCAATTACCATGAATTATACGTGAAAAGCAACCGTCCTGCGAACTTCAAATAAAGATAGAATGACCAAACACGTATGTGCATTTTATGTACGGTGCATTCTTTCAGGAGATATTTAATTGTGTCATTTTAACTTTATATCAAGTTGGCAGGACCAACGAAATCGACCTTTTTAATTGAAATTAAAATTTTGCCCTTGTGTCTAGGTATTTACCTACTGACAATGACCGCTTCAACATATCACTGAAAAGGGCTTATACGAGTATAGTTAACTTCGTGATACGTTTGCTTTTTATATACCACTAAGGTGGAAAACAAGCTTACGGTCCGCCTGATAGTAAGCGGTCACCGTAGCCTATGGACGCTTGTATTAACAAAACCCGTCTCTGGAATTATTTAGAAGTGTAAATTTCTTTAGACGTGTTGACTACTTTTAGGTCACGGTAAAATTTTTGAATTTGCGACCCGTTACCGGAAGTAGGTAGCGAATTAAAATTAAGAAATGTCTTTATTAAAATTCTAGTTTTATATAACGTGATGTACAGAATCATATCACAAAGATATTATGTGTAAGCTACTGTTATTTAAATTGTTAAAAGATTTGCAAAATAATTGTTTATCCTTTGTTATTTCGGGAAATAATGGTTTATAAGCTTTCTATCTTTAACTTTTACAATAAAAAGTTTACAAAAAGACTGTGTGACATAATTACTGTTCACAAAAATCAAGACGCCAGAGACCATGCTCAAGTATCTACAACGAAAGCTTTACCCACTTAGCGTGCTCATATAATGTTGAACTTTGCATTAGAAGCTCATTGTTTGCATATTAGTTGCACGTTATTGACTGGTTTTTTCATGTTTTTAAATATTAACTGTCTAAGTCTAATAAAACTGGCTAAGTGCAAATCTGTCTCGCGCACCGACACAAACCCGTACAAACTTATTATATGTAGTAAGTTCTTCCATCATGAGATCAAGTCACACAGGTTTATGTTTTGATTATCAGTTTTTGGTTTTTTTCCTATATTTGTGATGTAACATCTTGCTACTTGCCAAATTTCATGATTCTAAGTCAACAAGAAGTAACCTATTTAGGTTTTGATTTATTTGTGGATACCAAAATATGCGACAAAAATGGCCGTAGTTTTTATTGCGTAGACTTCTAAGTGTGATTTTTTACAGCTTCAAGAAATTTTAGACCTTAGTATTTGATATTAATTTCAATTTGATAACTACGTTTTCCTGGGAAAAAGGGTCCTATAAGGGTTTCTTTTTCCTTTTGAGGTCTTTTATATATAATAATTTAAAAAAATTAGGTTACAAAATTCATAATAATTTAATCAAATCATTTGTCATGTATATAAAATTATTTTTGTTATATGTATTAATTTTACAGTTATTAGTAACTTTTAATAATTCAATATTAATATTCTAAATGCCAAAGTAACTCTGTCTGATTGTCTGTTACCTCTTGACGCTTAAACTGTTGTACCGATTATGATGAAAGTTGGCATGGAGATAGTTTGAGTTCCGGGAAAAGACATAGGCTACTTAAAAACGTCAAGTGCTAGTAAACTTATTCCTACAACTTCTTATAAATAATTTCATGAAATTTAATATGCAGGAGGTGTCGGGGGCAATAAATCGATCTAGCTAGGTTTAATTTTCAGGAAACGTCGTTTTATCCATGTTTTCAGGCAATGATAAACTAAAAATATGACTCTTCCTGACATCTATTGGCGAGTAGTAGGTAATACTATTATTTTTCCCGACACAGCAACACTAAAGCTACTTGACCATTAATGGCGCTGTCAAAAAAACGAACAAAGCTCGGTCTCCAAGTACTGTTAAATTCCGCTTTTTTAACATATTTTTATAGGATATACATGATTGCCTTCGCGCTCAAGACTACTGATGACCTTCAACTGGGTTTGGCAGAAAGTAAGAATCATGCAAAGTGACTAGCTACTTGGGAAACATTTTTGAGTAGTTAAATAAAAACATACTCTAATATAAAAATCAGCTTTTATAATGTAACATAAATATAACTACAAATTATTCAACTTTGGGGGCGTCAGGCAGGGGGAAAAAATAATTATCGTCATCCAAAGTGACTGGACATCATGCATTGTAACGGTATCCCGTGAAGATACCAAAAAATTAAGTTTTATGTTTAAGAGATACTTGCTGAATTTATAAGTACTTTAACTACCTGTTAACTGCAAAAGTAATAACGACTCAAATCTTAACCAATTATAGTTCAGGTATTTCCAATGATAAACTTTGAGGTTTTAATTAAAATTGGTTTCTGGGACACCTGGGATCTTGCTCTATGTAGCTAGCAGTGAGATGTCAAGTAAGCTGTGCATCTTTCGGCTTAACTACCTATGGTTTTCTAATTAATTTATTTATTGTAAGGTGGCAGATGTTGCATCGTTATTAAAATAAATAAATAAGGTAGATAGAATATTTTTTCAGGTTATATGTACGCTATGATGTCAGTGAATACGTCGTTGGCTGCCATTTTTCGCCGCTGCAGTGTGGTGGGAGATAAAGAATCTGGGCCCATTCCACACATGAGGGATAAGCTGGATCTCTTGATGAAGGCAGTTGACGGTTACCAGATTGCTTTGAAAAAAAAACGTGATATAGGAAGAATAGGTTATGTTATGCGATAAAATAAATATATTTTTAATCTGCAGTAATATTTTATTTGTTTATTACAACTAAGCAATGCCTCGTCTGTGTTTGATATTTAAAACAGTTAAAAATTAATAATAATATTTTTTTAAAAAACAACCAGCTTCATAAAGATGCACTAAAATGATAATGCAATAATATAATGAACTCGATTGCTGTACATCAACAAACACCTAAATAATTTACAGCGGATATGTGTTTTAAATAGTTTTTTTATGTATTTTATTTTAAACAAATAAAAATAAAATGACTGTTTTTATATTAAATTGATTGTTTATAAGACAATATTTTTTATAGTTAACTAGCTTATTCCCGCGACTTCGTCAGCGAAAACTTTTTAAAATAAAGCAGCTTTTGACTGTTAACTGTTTTACATACAAAATATCGGAATTCTCATACACATATTCATCCTCTATTGTGCCGCCTAGGGGATAATTTTTCAAAAACGGTGAATCACGTGAATCTTAATTTTTAACGTTTAAGCAAAGTTTTAGCCAAATCTGTGCAAACTGCCAACCCATATTTTACCGCCTACCCCTTAGGGGATTAATTTCCAAAAATCCCTTCTTAGTGCACACTTACGTCATTTGAGGAGCGTTTGTGCAAAATGTCATGCTTCTAGACACAGCGGTTTCAGCTGTCCATTAATCGATTAGTCAGTCAGCCAGTAAGTTTCTTTTTTTAAAACAACCTAATAGGGTTGTACTAATTCAGGAACCTTCCCCGGCGGTGTATTACAACTTACCAAAATTTCATTAAAATCAGTTTACCCTTATTGCGCGAGTCCGTACTGACAAGTGCAAGTTCATGATCATGGGAAGTAAAAAAACAGGTTTCTAATATAGTAAATCATGGCCCAAGAATTATAGGAATGGGTGAATGCATAGATAATGTTTTAGAGGCACGCAATTTAGGCCTTTTATTTGATTCTAATCTAAGGTTTGAGGGACATATCTCAAATCTTACGCGTAGCTGTTTCTATAGTCTTAAAATTTTGTATAAAATACGCTAATTTCTTACGAATAGCATTAGAGTCATGCTCACAGAGACATTGGTTCTATCTAAACTTAATTACGGTGACATAGTTTATGGGCCCCGTTTGCTATCTAGAACTGAAAAAATAATACAAAGGGTCCAGAATGCATGTACACGCTACTGCTTTGCCATCCCTCGTAGGACACATGTTACACCATTTATAAATAACAACAAAATATTGAAAATCTCAGGTAGACGTTTAATACACATGGCCACACTACTGTTTGACGTCGTAAAAATGGGTAAACCCTTTTATTTACATAGTAAATTAAAATGGATGCGTGACCAACATAAAAGCAAACGCTCTTGCACACCACCCCTGTGTATACCCACATATCGCACTGCTGCCTTTCGTGGCAGTTTCCGTTTTGCTGCGACAAAGTGTTGGAATGACTTACCCCCGCCACTGAGAAATTTACAAAATAAGAGCTACTTTAGGTCGCAATTAAAGACATACTTTTTTGACCTACAAATAAAAGAGTAGATCATCGTAGCAACTATATAGTTAAAGTAATATTCTTGTTATTTAGAATATATTGGTATTTGTACATAAACATATTATAGTAATCACATTTCTACTTATTATATATATTATTATATAGGTATATTAAATTAATTAATTATTTACTATTTTACTATAATTTTTTTTTTTTTTGTATATTACTAGTAGGTATTTAATTATTTATTTATTATTAATTTATCAAACAACCCTACAACTAACCATTGTATACATAAAGTCAGACTTTTATAGATGTTTATAACAATAATTCGTAGATACATAATTTCGTGATACAGCTGCTTTATTATATCAGTATGGCGCCGATTGAAAATCAGCGTTGTCATTTATTTGGCAGCATTGCTGAATCGGGGTCCAATTAGGTGAAACATTGCAACACCCATAAAACCTAATACTCTAGTAGTCATTGGTAGTATCTTAACCATTGTATTTTATTGATTGTAATAATTAGTATTTTATTTGTAGTGTTTTATTGTAACAAAAAATTAGTTCTTTGTGTTAAGCTGTTGTAATTGTATTTGTATTTGTATTTTTTGTAGTTGTATTTGTATTTTTTGTTTCATTGTTGGTGTTGTTGTGTGCCTAATAAATCATTTACTTACTTACTTACTTATTTACTTACTTGACGCTGTCTCACTCGCACTTGACCCTTTTTCTTTCTCAGAAACATTCCCCGGCGTGTGTATAGCAACTTACTAAAATTTCATTAAAATCGGTTTACCCTCATTGCGTGAATCCGACTCGCACTTGACCCTTTCAGTAAATCCTTATCTTATCAGATGCCTACGTCATACAAAGAACACACCCTCTAAGTTTCAGGTCTCTACGACAGTCAGTCATTTAGGACAAAGCATTTTATATGTATAACATAGGTAGAAAGTGCATAACCTCTTTAAGCTTAGAAACCTTCAAATGACGTACTTATATAGTACGGTGACTTTCGAGACAAAGAGTATTGAAGTTGTTTATGTTTTTAAGTAAGTTCAACCTTTTTTGAATAAAACCTGATTGACTTCTCAAACATGTGTCAAAATAAAATGTAATTTAAATCGAAAGCACTAAGGAGTATTGATATCAACTACGAAGCTAATAACCGCCAAATAACTTTATACCCCTTTTTAACCACATTAGGGGATGAATTTTAATAAAATACGAAACACGTCTTCCATCAATTCTGGTAAAAATGGTTTATGCAAAATTTGAAGTAGATTGAACCGAGGAATCACGTTATCCCATACAAACTTTGGCCCCCTTTTTCACCCCCTTAGGGGTAGAATTTCGGAAAATCCTTTCTTATCGGATGTCTACGTCACACAAAGAAAACACCCTCCAAGTTTCAAGTCTGTACGATCAGCGGTTTAGGCTGTGCGTTGATCCATCAGTCATTCAGGACAAAGTATTTTATATGTATAAATAAATATAATCATTCTTTTGGAACTTAAAATCAAAGCTAAAGTTGTATGTACTTCCGAGATTGTGGCAAAAGAATTTTGTATAAAAACTCTGGCCGGCAGATCACCTTAATATCTCAAAAATGTTAAAGGAAAATTTAGCCTTCACCAACATTCCTGCTCACTCAGATTTTGAGACAAATAAAAAAGCCTTTATAGTTTCGCCATGTCCATTATTGTCCATCGGTCCGTAGGTATGTCAAAGCCCTTTTATTTAGACTATAAAAGATACAAACCTGAAATTTAGCACACGTGAAGTCAATTTCACCTGCAATAGATGTGCAAACATTATGAAAAAAATAAGGGTGCCGAACTTTTTTTTATCACTACCTATTTATTACTCTAACCAAGGCCCGACATGCTCCTGGTTTATTAATAAATTACATATTTTAAAAAATCTGCATAGTACCTACATCACCCGTGCGAAGCCGGGGCGGGTAGCTAGTTATAAGGGTAAATAAGACAAGAAACAACTGATAAAGACATCCACGTAGACAAAGTCATGGTCACCAACTATTTAACTTATATAATTGTATCATATTTTTATAGTACATAAGGCTACGGTATGTAAAAATTTAGCAATGACCTACAATCGCCTAATTATACGTAAGGTCGCAGAATACTCCATAATCGGTGACATTTTGGTCATCAGACGAATATATAAAAGACTGAGGTACATACAAGTAAAACATCATTCTACTAACTAGCACCAACAGACACGTCACATTATAAACATGAAAGTGGTACGTTAATAACTTGTTTTTAATATTGCTTTGACAACCTGATATTTTAATTAATAGAATTTTAAGTCGTTTAAAAATCGAAATTGCTCAAATAGGGTATATGCATGGATTTTTATATTGTTAACGTAAATATTGGCAATATTACTTATTTACGATAATAAAATTAATTGCTTTAGAAAACAGTAATATTTGACATAAAATTAGACATTTAAAACATCAAACTGATCTAGATGGTAAAAGCGCCCCTTGTAACCTGAAAGTCTATGTAAAAAAACAACCTATGTCAAATTTTAATTATAATTTTGATAAGAGACCAGAAACTAGTTTGTTCCCATAGACATAGAGACAGCGGCAAAAGTGTGACAGGGGCGAAGCGAATATGGTCACTTGTCTCTTTCTAACTTGTACAAATAAACATATTCAAACAAAATGGCGGATGTTCATAAAAAGAGAAAAGAGACTGTAGGTTCACTTTGTCTCCTATTGCGCAGTCCATAGGACAGATAGAAGTGCAATAAAAATTGCACCTTCTAATGTGATTGGGGTCGTAGACTTTGACGTCACTATCGAACTGCGCTTGAGCGCTCCGTTTTGCTACTTTGAATTTCGATTAGATTTTTGTTTTTTCAGTTAAAATTCTTACTTATGATCAGACTGAATAGAAAAATTGTAGGTAAAGGATTTTAGAAGAATATATCTGGTCTATTTTTGAACTACATGTACATATACCCTATTGTGAGGGTAACAAAATGTTTTATAATTTTTTTTTGGTTTTTTTTTAAGAATTGTCCTGTTATTTTTTGTGCGACTTTTTATGAGCCTGTAAATATTGCAAAATAGCAAAAAAGTTAAATCGGGTCTGGCACCGGGGTCTTCTATCGAAGTTGCTTACTTACGGAGTGCCCGTGGGTTTGTGCAAGTGGGTGACTAGCTTTTTGTCTGACAGTGACGGTGACGGTATCTGATATAGCATGAGCATTAATGGTGGTGGTAAATAAGGATCATCTACGTGAAGCTGGCGACCAATAAACTTGGAGTACTTAACAGAGCGAAGCAGTAAGTACTTCACGTCGGGGCGAAGGTTGTTGCTTTATAAGTCACAAGACCGGCCCCATATGGAGTACTGCTGCCATCTCTGGGTGGTTGCGCCCGGATACCAGCTTGGCCCTCTTGACTCGGTTCAACGACGGGCTGTGAGAATTGTTGCCGATCTCAAACTCACATGCCGTATCAAACCGTTAAGTCTGAGGAGAGACTTTGCCTCCCTGTGTGTTTTCTACCGATTGTACATCCCATATGTGTTCTAAGGAATTGTTCGAAATAATGCCCACGGCTACTCTCTACTTAATATACTAATTCATTCTCACACTTTAGAACCGAAACCGTTAAGTACAGTGCGGTTTCAGAGATTTTTTCTCCCGCGAACGCTTAGGTTGCGGAATGAGCTCCCTGCCAAAGTTTTCACTAAATATTACAGTATGGGGTTGTTCAAGAAAGAAGTTTTTAGATTTTTGAAGGGTCGACAAAGTGCGAATGATATCCCTGGTGGTGGGTAACCGTAGCCTGTCCATAGGCTATGGTGCCCACTTACCATTAGGCGGACCGCAAGATTGTTTGCCACCATTGTGGTATAAAAAAAAATTATATAAGTACCTATATTATAAGCTTGATATGAAATGGAAGTACGTTTTTTTTTCTTTATTTTTTATCAGAACTTTCTTAATATTTAAGATTTTTCGATTGGTTGTGCGCAAAAAAATCAAAAATAAAACTAGAATTATTGCACCTTTTCGAAAGCAAATTACTCCTTGACAATAGAATTTCTTTTCATATTAAAACCAATTTCATTTTTTTTAAATATTAATAAAGCTTTATTTTTGAAATAAAAATATTTTTGATAGATCTAACGAAAAAATATTTATTAGCAAAAAATCTTTTAACCAAATAAATGGTTTAGGGGGCATGGAAACGGTTCTTTCCCAATACTGATTTATGTGGTTTTATGAAGTATGTTCCTCTACTAATAGTTAATTTAAAAAAATTATGACCGGTGGATTACTATATTGATTGGACTTAACAAAAACCTTACACCTGTTAAACGTGCAGTGGAAACCTCTCTTCACCGTGTTTCGAGCACAATCACCAAAGATCGCGGTTTTTTTTTTACGTAGAGAAACAGGGTTTTTCTATAAGTACATAGGGTGCCAAAATTCTGTGCGGAAACGCAACTTAACAAATCTGTAGCAAACTACAGAACAAATCCACATAAAATTTCCTCGCACTGTGCGCACTTAAGTTGTTGTATCGCTCACACCCCTAAAATTTTGGAAATCTGTCTGTCCATTTGATGGTTTTTAGGGGTACCTTCCTACGTAGCTAAACGGTAAAAAGTAATTTATTTGAATGCATATAGTTTCTTTATGTCCTGTCGTTCATTTATTTCTACGGTTCCGTAGCTTTATCACAAAAACCAAACCTCTGTAGTCTCTTGTTACATCGGTTCACTTGACTAATCGATATAGGGTTCCGAAAAAAAATTTTAACTTTGACGACCTACTAAAATATGTGTACCATTAAACAAATTTAAAGAAGAAAAATATATTAATTTTTTAACAACATTAGTCCCTAAAAATTCACTTAAAAGTAAAAATTAAAGCCTAAAGCCCACATATGTACTAATAAAACTTTAAGCTATAAGTTTTATTCGTCGTGAAATCGATTGCCAATAAGCCCCTAAAACAAATATACTAACATAACATTAAGCCACACATTACTTTGCCTTCCTGTCGGATGCCATCAGATTTTTTTCAACCTATTTATTACAGTAAATTTAAAGTTGCATTAATGTTTTTGTTAAAAAATCGTTTTTTTTTTAGTTTTTAGTTGCCTATATTTAAAAAAATTGTGGTTAGTAGATCGTCAAAGTATTTTTTTTTCTTAGGATACCTAAATTAGTCTAGCGGACCAATGGACTGACATGAAACTGTAAGTAAGTGTTCGGTTTTATTATGATTCTATCGTATATTGTTTTGTTTGTGTCATTCACAGTTTGGCTTCGCCACACAGAAACTTGTGTACTTACATCCAAAATTGTTTTCTTAGCCCGAAATTTTATTTTTGCATTCAATCGATAAACGTTTTTCTCAATCCACAAAGATATCGCGTAACACACAGAAAATTTTAATAGTAAATAGTTTTATGAATATGAATTTAAACTCAAGCAAATTACATGGGAAACATGGATATACACGGTCATGGACACGGACACGAAATACAGATCTAAATATAAATAAGCGCCATCTAGCGGAAGCGTGTCACATCTTGTTTTGCATAATTTTTTCCTCATTGCTCGTGTTTTAATGTCGTAAGTACATGCCGTTTAAAGCGTGTTGATGAAAAGATTACTAACTAAAGTAGGGGTATAAAAAGTGAACTCTAGAACAACTGGATCAATTAAAAACATGATTTTATTGATGTAGGCTTATTAGGAATTGTCAGTTCAAGCTACGATTTATTTTAGAATAAATTAAATTAAAGCAGTGCGCGCCTATAGCCACCGGCAGCAATCAAGACATCTCTTTGACAGAGTGCTAATCAAATTTATTTTGCACATTTGCTGGATTTTAGTACGGTTTAGCCATTCTTATACAATCTAATGAAAATATCAGCATTTATAAATAGAGTAAACCTACATATAGTTTTAGGTTTTAACCAATAAAGTATGTTTTGTACCAAATCTGTGGTTTAAGGGGAAAGGAATAAGAGTTCCACTTTTAGGTTTCCTAAACTCCTCATAGCAGTAAGGAACTCTAAATCTACATACTTGTAAATATAACTATTTTTGTCATTTGTTCCACAGATTATTATAACCGCTCTAGCTCTCGTAGCAACTGTTACCGCTGCTCCAGCTGAGACTCTGAGACCCAGTACGGAGAAGGCGGAGCTTCTTCAATCAAGTGTCCAGAAGGACGAGACAGGCGCCTATAAGACAGCGTAAGGGATCAACTTACACTTAATACGTTAAGTTTAATACTTAATACGATTCACTGCGTGCCTCGCAGCGTGCTTCTTTGAAACCACTTTCTCACTTGTTTTTGATATTTACTGATCAAATACTGTAAAATTTCTTACTTGTTTTTGCCATTTACTGATCAAACACTGTGAAATTTCTCACTTGTTTTTGCCATTTACCTACTGATCAAACATCTAATTTATTCATTACAGTTTACTTAGTGTCAAATAAAGTGGAAAATTAGTTTGTATTTAGCCGCTCCGAGGGTATCTCTTAACTGTACTTGCTTACTAAATATCTATATTAAGTTTACTGTATGAGGGTCTGCAGATGCGTGGTTCATACACTTGCACGGATAAGTATATTCTATCACTTCGCTTCGTAAACTCACCCTCTCTACTCACTAACACTTACCTCACGAGCATATTATTTACCGTCAAGCCGTCGCGCGCGTCATAGTAAGAGCTTATTGCAAACAGTCTCGAAAACACCGGATTCGTGAATTCATTAGTAAAATGTAAAATACACCTAATGTAAATGTATGTAAAGATCGCGCCACGTGAGTTGAAATAAAATGGCGGTCTTCCGCGCAGGTACAGTTACGGACAATAGTACTAACAAATTTTTTGTGCGTGGCCCGTAGTTTCTCATATTCTTTTTGTAACTTATTACGTAGCTAAGTACTTACTGTCTGGCACTGCCCTGCGCCCGCCGCACGAGACGACAGTTATTACGTCTCGTGTACCCAGTAATTATATCTTATGAAGTGAATTAATTGAAAAATTTGATAAATACATCCTGTTCACCTAGAATTGTCATAAATACGTAATATCGGATCATCTTACAAGTTATTGTAATTTTTGAACCTTTTTTAGTTAGGTATAATAAAATGTAACAGTTCTAACATAAGAATTTCATAAAACACTAAGGGGTTAAAAGTTTTTAATGTTTTTGAATCACTGTCACTTATTGGTAACGGCATGACACTTTTTACATAATTTTGTATTGGCATAAACTTAAGCCAGAAATTTCGACTTTCAAAACTTAAGTACGTGATTCTACCCCAAGGCCTGTGTTTCTATGCTTACGCGCTGCCCCTCGCACTGCATTCCCCACCCTGATGGACGCGAAATTGTGTTACTGCGCATGGTTCAACTTACGTGGCGCGATTTATAATCAAATTTAGAATTCCCGAGTCAATAGTGCCGGAGACTTTTTTAAATAAACTTCCAGGAGACAGCAAGTTGTAAAACAGCTGTCACTATACTATGTCCGCTGGGCAGGCAACGAGTGTTAGGGTTTTAAAATAAATATTCAACACAAAATATTAAAAACCTCTTAATTTAAAATTATATGTGCTTAGTATATAGTTTTCAATACAATTATATAAAAATCTGCCACACACTAAATAATAATTATTTATGTCAAATCTGTGACACAGTTTAGTTATTCGATCTACTTCATCCCATATACATATTATTAATGCGAAAGTAACTTTGTCTGTCTGTCTGTTACATCTTCACACTTAAACCGCTGTACCGATTGAAATGACATTATGGAGGTAGTTTGAGTCCCAAAGAAGGACATAGGTTACCTGAAAAGGATAATTATAATATAGGATATTGTTTATTTCCTCTTTGTACAATACATATTTCAAAGATGATATAAACCAAATATTTCGAACTAGTTATTAGCTATTTTAAGAACGTTATGTATTGTATTTGTATCTATAACATACCTGTGAGTTGTAGACACAGTTTCTGCTAAAAACTGCCACTTTTAGCGAAAACATTCTAGAAACCATGTGTTATGTTCTAGCTCGTAACTATTTCTAAATAAAGGGATTGTCAAATTTTTTTAAATGTCTTTTGAGCGAAGAGGAGGAAAAGAATATATTTTGTAAGCGCTAGTTAGGAAGTCACTGCGCCTTAACTCATTTAATTTGTTTTAATTAATTATATTAATAAAGTGGAACTAAAATTCGCTATTAAATCTTTAATGCATACTTCTGCTTTCCCGAGCTCTAAGCCGCTGCCGCCTGCGCCGCCCCGCCAAACTCTGGCCAGCTCTTTTGTCACTTTATTTTGCTTAGATTGTTGAAATTAAAAAAAAAATTTGAAACGAAAATACATTCCGTGCCAGTCAGTACTTCCTGTGGCAAAAAGGCGCTGAAAAGTTTTTTTTTTAATTTTTAACAATCTTTAAAGTTTGTACTTTCAGTGTTTTCGAACGTAGACCGACCGTTTTACGAGCAAATTTGAGTAAAATACTAGCTTTGAGTAAAGCTAATTTAAGAGGATACACTTCGCGGCGCCTCGCAGCGGGCTTCATACAATCATCAATCACTGTGAAATTTCTTAGTCATAATCCCAAGCCGAATACCTATGTCTGTGTTTTTTCCAAAATCTTGTAAAACGTTCTGCTAAGGCTGCGGTATAGGCTAGACCGCAAAAATACGCCGTTTTTGTGCAAATTTTGTGGCTAAACTATAGCATCTAAAGGATTGAAAAAAAAAATGTTATAAAACTTTTTTTAGTGCACACCTTACTGAATATTACGGTATAAATTATTTAAGAAGTATATAACATATATATCTCATAGTAATGTGTATAAAATTATCAAATGATTTAAAGTGCATTTACATACACAACGTTAGAATTACAGAAATTAGGTTTCTGGCCTATATCGCGCTCTTAACTAGAAATCTTTTTTAAAACCATTTGTATGTAAAACTAGAATCCAGTATAACTTTTAAACTATAAAATTTAATAGAAAACTGGCACACCGCAGACCTAGATATTTATTAATAGAATATGGCTTCATAATTTCGTGGTGTTTGATCTGCAAGTGTCAAAAATAAGTGAGAAATTCGTTTGGATGAAGCACGCTTAAAGGCGCTCCTAATCGCATTCTAAGTCAGTAAATATCTTTATTATCTACAGGTACTTCAATACCACTATATGAGGAGAAGTTCCACTTGAAATTCTACGTGCAAAATGTTTCCAATTCCATAATGATAGCTTAGGCCCTAGGAAAGACAACAAGATACCCACGTTTTAGCTTAGTTTGAATTTTCAGTTGTGATCAAAAAATGTAGTCTAGTTTCATATAAATTTAATTATGGTCTTTGTTAGTCAGTCAACTATGATCTTCAATCGATGATATAACTTAAGTTGCTGGTGAAATTATTATATTATTTCACGTATATTTTTCTTTCTAGATTTGAAGTTAGTAATGGCATCAAAGAATTCGTCGAAGGATCACTCAAAGACGTTACTGACGCAGAGAACAAGGTTCACACAGTAGTGGTCGTCAAAGGTTCCTACGACCTGAAGGATGAGGAGGGCAAATCGCACACCATCACCTACTATGCAGATGAGTTCGGCTTTCACGTTCAAGGTGATTTAGTTCCCAGAAATTAATCTAGCGTACGGCGATAACACGACACCAAAGTAAAATATTTAATATGAGAGGCATTCAAATTGCTTAAATTTCTTAACATTGTCAACGCTGTTCAATTAAACTTAATTGTCAAATACTCACATTCATAAGGATGAAATAAAAACTATGTTAGTAAATAAAAATATTAAAAAAATTGTTTTGTTCTTTTAATTATGAACAACTTAAGCTTTAAGATTAATTGATTAGATGTACACCTTTCTTGTTACTTGCATCGCATTCACCTCAGTTTCGCTGCGTGCAGAAGCCAATGTCAATATGTTTTTTTTTTTTTTTTTTCCACTACTTATAAAAATCAGAACTATTTCAGCGAGATTTCATTACCAGAGCAGTTTTTGTTACAGATTATAATTATAGTTTCCTAACTTGTTTAGTTTGGTAACCTTTCAAACCGATTTTCAAACACATAAAACGAAATTTAAATCACTAAACGTCTATTTCAGTATCGAATCACATTGTATTAGTTAATGTGACAAACAAGGTTGTTATATCAACTTGCAACTTGCATATCATATCTCAAAATTTAAACGATTCTATAAAATTTTTCCAGAAGTAAAAACTAGTGTTGGTTATATTAAAGTAAGCGTATTGCTCAACTTAATGAAACAGCCATTATCGTTGTAACCTAAAAATTTTTTCAACCGAAAACATACTTAATCTCATTTATTCATGAGCCGAATATAACTCAGGATTTCTAATTTTCAGCTTATGTCCACCCCACAGGTCCATTCTAGATATTAGTAAAAAATATTGAAATCGGATGAGTAGTTTCAAAGATTACTACATCCAAACTTACAAACCAATAAACAACAAGATATGCCCCCTACCGAAATTTTGTGTCAGTCACTACCCCAGAATGTACGTGTACTTGTTCTGTTTCTAACTTAGCTCACGTTGTATTGTTGTGCTTCGCATCACTAGTTTGAAAGTCCTTCTAGCTTATTTTAGTGTGAATGCGTTTTAGTGCGGCGTCAGTTAGGGCGTTCCATCTGGCTACTTTTTAGCAGAAAAAGTTAGCGGTTTGCGTGTCATGCTTTTGGTAGCAAAATCTAATGTTGACTTTTAGCGTTTCGTCTGAGCGATTTGGCTACGAAATGTTGCTATCAAAAAACTTATCTCGTGAGGTGGGTATTTTGCACTACTTTTTGACAGCTGTCAAATGTGAAAGTAAATCCTTTGAGAAAAATATTTTAACGTTGTTCTTTTTTAAAGAAAAGTTTATTTTCACATTTTAACTCTTTATCTTTGGTATTATCTATAAAAAAATCAAAATAAAATACTCAAACATATACGCACACAGAACTGCCAAAAAATGACGCGATACGCGTTTCGTTTGAGCAATATTAGCGCCGTTGAAATTATCAGATGCGCTTAGACGGAACCCGTTGGTGCTAAAATGAGGTTTTACTATTAAATTGCAACGCGGCTCAGAAGGAACGCCCTAAATATGGAACGGGCATATTTTGTTGTTAATATCTATGACTTAATGTAATACACTAGCTTATGCCCGTGGATCCGCTCGCGCTAAACTCTTTCATTAGCGTGGAATTTCTATAAACGGGAAGTCCTTGATTATATCACGATAGTGTGCTATAGAAAACTGTTACTGTAGTAATCTACAGTTTGCTCCCATGGAACTCGTTTATGATTATAAAGTTAAAATGCAATATTGTATCTAATAACAATTGATATTTTTTAACAAATAATGTATTCAAGAATTTTAATTGTCAAAAATGAATTATAGTGACGGAATTGTTGATTCATGAAGTTGATAGTTTTCTATGAGGAGCGTTTTGTTGACAAACATTATACGCATTGAATGCGCTCTAGGCTCTCTATGCGGACATGCGATCGTTCTGTTGATAGAAAATGAATGCGCTATGTCGTTTGTTCCAGTCCGCATTCAATGAATTGGCTGCACATGCTCGGGAGGTAGAGTAGTGGATGCGCTGTCAAATAGTGAACGGCCATATTGTTTGTTCACATCTGGTGATGTAACAAAAGCAGCTATTTTTAATAGCTTCTGACTGAACATGCCTATTCACACCTATATAAGTAAAACAAACTTTTTTGTCTTTCTAACCTTGGGTGTTTGGTCACTAGTGTCGTTGTAATTTCACACCATTTTAATATGACGAATGTAGTTCTGATTTTTGACCGCCGGTTAAAAAATTTGCTACACTATATAAAGATGTATGACATATGACAACTTTTACACTTATACACATGACATTTTGTTTGAATGCCACATTGCCAAATTTTGCAAATAGAATCTGGGTCAAATGTAATTATTTCGTAACGCATTCATTGGTAAAAGATTTACAAAACTAGGACGGTGATATGTCTTGGAAGTAATCAAATTTATTCTAGTTTCACCTAAATCATAAGCTCGTGACCCAGTGACATTCGTCTATCGAAAACGATTTACAAAGAGACACAACGTCGGGCATAATCACATATAAGTGATTATGAAGATGTTTAATATTACCTTTATCTAAGTACTCTTTAAGAACGGTTACCGTTTCATTGCCAATAAAACACATCACCTAAGTATTGACTCCATCATAAAATATTACAAGCTCCTTTGATCTTTGAATATTCTACACCCCCTGACTATTTTTCAATATTTGCTTAACACGTACATGAAACAGGATAAGTCCTATCAATTTACTTAACTGTAATCTAGCAGCTAGCCTACTCATTCCTTAGTTTTTAAACATATGCTTTACTTACAATTTAAACCGAATCAATTTATATTCGCAATTGTTTGCAATTTCTAAGAATTCCAGAGACATCTAGATACAAACTATTCCAATTGTCATTAACAATTTGATAACATAATAAAGAAATACTCGAAAATCAATATAGCTTGAAATAAATTATAGCTTTTCAACAAGAGATGGCGATAATAGTATATTAATTGCCAAATTATAGCCGGATCCAAAAAGTTTAAAGAACTATGCCGTAAAGTATTTTTTAATACAGTTGCTTAAAAAGTGGCGTATTGCAGGGACGTATAGCGTTCGGGGTGTGGGCTATTACATACTAGAGCTTTTTCTTTACCTTTTCCGAACTCGTGCGTTCTCCTTCCCAACTGTCAAAATAATGTCTATTAAAAAGAAAAAACCAACCACGAAGTTATTACTAAAAAAAATCATAGAAGTTTTTATGATTCATGCAAATATTTCTAAAAAGAAGCTACTAATTTGTTTCAATATTAGATTTAATAATTTTATTAAATGAGTTAGGTTAGGTTTCATTTCATTTTATCTCATTAAATTTCATTTTCATTTCATATCAATAAAAAAATTCTACTGAAGACTTGGCTGTATGAGCATAGTTCCCTTTGCCTACTCAGAATAGGTGAAGAAAACAAAAAAAATCTCTGCTGATATTCTTTTACGGTTGGCGCCATTTTCCAAATTTTCTTTGCGAGTTTAGTTGTTTGTTGCACAAATTAAGTAATTTCGACGATATTTTATTTGAATTAACACCACCAGAACTCAGTATTATTGTACATAATGCTTCAGAGAACATTTTACCGGAACAGTCAAAAAGTAGAATTTATTGAGTGGAGAGAAGAGAAAACGCAAATAGTTTTGCAGAAAATGTTATGTTGGCATACTTCTCCGAACTCTCAGCAAAATTTAAACCTTCTACGTTATGGTTGAGGTTGTCGATGATGAAAAGTGTGCAGAAAATTAGGAACAACGTGGATATAAGTAAATACCCAAAACTAAATGTTTTCTTAAAACAACAGTCAGACGGTTTAAAAAGTTCAACTAAAAAGTTGAAAATATTAACATTGAATGAAGTGGAAAGGTTTTTGAACGAAGCTCCCGATGATCGTTATTTAGCTACAAAGGTAATTTATTATTAAATACTTATATTTTCTTTAGTATTCAGTATACGAAATCGCAAAATACAGTCAATATATTATTTAAACAAAATATTAATTAAATAACTTTTTTTGTGGGTTGCGCTGATTTTTGGCGTTGTTGGAGCTTGCCGCAGAGAAGAGTTAGCCAGTAATATTGGCTTTAAAAAGATATTGAAGCCCATGGAAAAATGCTACTAATCAAGATTCCGAATACAAAAAATAAGATACCGAGAAGCTTTGTTGTTGAAGGAGATTTTCTTAGAATAGTGCAAAAATGAATCAGCAGCAGTCCCAAAAAGCAAAAACCGACCGTTTTTTCCAAAATTATCAAAAAGGGAAGTGTACAGTTAAAGCAATCGGGATAAACAAATTTGATAATATGCCAAAAGAAATAGCTATGTTTCTTGTACTGCCGGATGCTGAGTATTATACTAGGCACAGCTTCAGGAGGACCTCTGCTATATTATTGGCAGATTCAGGAGCCAATTTGACGTCCTTAAAACGACTAGGAGGTTTGAAGTCAGACAAAGTTGCAGAATGCTATATTGCTGATTCATTAAACAACAAACTAGAACTGGAAAAAAAACACAATCCATTAATTTAAAGTCCAGTCCGTCTCCTTCACATGACAATACTGAAGAGAACGTTCGTCCATCTACCTTTGTTGATAATGATAATTCATCAGATCCAATTCCATCAACTAGCAAACGCCATTGTATAACACCTTTGACAAATATACATGAACAATCATACGAAATTAATAATAGTTTGTCTCAAACAGTAAATATGCAACCTAAAACTTCCCCAGTAAGTTTAAAAAACTGTACCAATTTCAATGTATGTGTGAATTATAACTTTTATAAGAAATAAATTATTAGTTAGTTGAGTTTATTGTGTTTTTATTATTTTATTAAATTGCTTAATTTTTTCGCTACTGTATTAAAAATAGTTGTTCAGTACACGTGCGGAACCGTCATTGAAACTTGTTCCGACTGTTAACCCTTACCTTCGGCTGCACCTCGGTTCGGGTAGACATTAGCCGGAACTCTTTGCAATGACACGCTTTCCGCACTCGTAATGTAATATACTAATGTGTGCCGTAAAGTAAAATTTGAAATGAAACAACAAGAAAGTTATGCTGGCTCCATTTTGTTATTACTACACATCTACAACATTAAACATAATTAAATAAAAAACCTTTATGTTCAAAACTTAATCTAAACCTTACTGAAAATTCTATCCTTTCTAAGGCTTTTTATTAATTTGCTCCTTTTGTATAAGTATGTTTGGGACTTCAAAATTTGTTGGGAATCAAAAACTATTTTAAAAACTCTTGCTGGCATCCTAGAAATTTTGCATTGCTATGTAATTTCGGTGACAATGCAATAATATAGTACTACGGAGCAGGTTTGATGATACAGCTCGTAGGCCATACACAATGTAACCCCGTCATGTTTGAGCTAGCTATTTTTCTTAAATAGAACTACATATATAGACCTAGGTGGTTTCCTAGGTTTAATGATCAAGCCAGAACTAAACGAACATCGCATAAAGTTGCTAAACTGTTTATTTTGTTTCATTTGTGTCAATATTTAGTGTAAACGAAAATCTCATAAACAATACGTTTCTTCTCCAAGAATATTGGGATCCTTGCTGTTGATATCTCCAGCGATGTTCAGTTGCGATATCATTAGCAAGACAAGGTGTAACTGGCGTCCAAAAACTTGGTGTACTCAACAAAGCATAGCAATACTTCACCTCAGGGCAAAGGTTGCTGCTTTACAAGTCGCAAGTTCGGCTCCATATGGAGTACTGCTGCCATCTGTAGGCGGGTGTAACCGGATACCAACTTGGCCCTTTTAACTCGGTTTAACGACGAGCTGTGAGAATCGTCGACGATCCTAAACTCACAAGCATCAAACCCTTAACTCTAAGGAATTATTTGACATGATGCCTACGGCTACTTTCTACCATTGGACCACTCGCCATCGGCAGGGAAGTCATCCTCACACCATAGAACCTAAATGGTCACGTACAGTGTGGTTTCAGAGAAACTTCCTCCCGCGAACGCTTAGGTTGTGGAATAAGCTCCCTGGCAAGGTTTTCTCTAAGCACTACAGTATGGGATTCTTTAAGAAAGAAGTTATTAGGTTTTTAAAGCGTCGGCAACGCGCTAGTGATACTCCAGGTGTTGAATGCGTCCATTGGCTGCGGTGACATCTTACCATCAGGCAAGCTTGTTGACCACCTTAGATTTTAAGTTTTCGTAGTTTAGTGTTCCAGTCGGGTAAGTTTATCTATCTATGTACTCGTACATATATAAAAGAGTAAACTGACTGACTGACTTATATATTAAGCCTCATCCCAAACTACTGGGTCTAGAGACTTGTAATTTTGCATCAAGTTTCTTGTTATTACGTAGGCAAGCATTAAGAAAGGATTTTGCAAAAATCATCTCCTAAGGGGGTTATTTAGAGAATGGAAGTTTGTATGAAAATCTGTAGTTTTTTAAGGTCAATGCATAAAAATCGTATTTAGCCTTCAAGTTTAAAAGTAAGATTTATGTGTTTTACCGTTTTTGTGAAATCATCCCCTAAAAGTCTGAAATGGGGGTTGAAAATTTGTACGGAAATCCGTCACTTTTAAACTTAAATCAACAAAACTTGGTGTTTCGCCCTAAGATTAAAAATTAAGAATACCATATTTCACCGATCATGAATAATTATCCCCAAGAGGGTAAATTAGGAGATAAAAAGTTGTAATAAATTCGATAGTTTTGTGTCTAGAGACTTAAAATTTTGCAAAAAGGATCCAGTTATAACGCAGGCGAGCACTAAAAAAGGATTTTACAAAATCAATGGGGGTAAAATGGGGATCGAAAGTTTGTATGGCAAACCGTAAAAAATTTGGTTATTGATAAATTTTTAAGATTAAAACTGACGTGTTTATGTTTTTGTCGACAATCTTCCCCTAGGGGCGAAATAGGGGATGAAAAATTGTATAAAAACTCCCATATTTGTGTGTTTAAAAACTTTGCACACAGTTTTCTGTTACAACGTAAGTGCGTGCTGAGAAAGGATTTTGCGAAATTCCTCCCCTAGGATGGTTAAATAGGGGTTGGGCGTTAGTACGGAAGTTGTAATTTTTAAAATGTTAATTGCAATATATTTGGTATTTGGCCTTAAGGTTAAAAATTAAGATTTATGTGTTAAATCGTTTTTTTTTTTAATTATTCTTGAGACGGCAAAATAGGGGATGAAAATTTGTATGTGAATTTTAATATTATTGTAGGTGAAATCGTTAACTGTCAAAAGCTGCCTTTTTTTAAAAGTCCACGCAGACGAAGTTGCGGGCAGAAGCTAGTATATAGTATTTAGTTTTCAGCAAATTAACCTTTCCAAACAATCGACTTTTGGCGTTCGTTCGGAAGCAGTTCCATCGAATTAGTATCAACAGATGGTACGAGACAGGAGCGAGTCCGACTTTCATCACAGCAGCAGCTGTGCGATGTGGCAAGTCACTTTTATTACCTTTTACCAGCATCGATCGATCTCCTATAAACTCGGTGTGACGACAAGTTTGTTTTCTCGTAAACAAACCTCTGTGTGCTGTTATTATAACTACACTTTTGCAATAAAAATTAGGTATTAGCACTTCATCTGTCATATTGCTAACAGAATATGAACATATAATTTTAAATAACAGTTATTGAGTGCTGGAAATAGCTCTTAAGATGTGGGTTGTGCGTGAGGCAAAAAAAAACTGAAAAGATCACCTAATGTTAAGGAAATAACTGCTATCTAAAATTATATTTTCATATTTTGTTATCAATATGACAGATGGGGTGCTAATACCTCATTTCTATTGCAAAAGTGTTGTTATAATAACAGCACACAGAGGTTTGTTTAGAGAAAACAAACTTGTCGTCACACCGGATGTAAGGGAGTATCGATGCTGGTAAAAGGTAATAAAAGTGACTTGCCACATCGCACCGCTGCTGCTGTGATAAAAGTCGGACTCACTTCTGTCTCGTGCCTGTGGATACTTATTCGATAGATCTGCTTCCGAACTAACGCAAATAGTCGATTATTTGGAAAGGTTCTTGTAATTACTTTATGCTTGGATCAATTTGCATTTTATAAAACTAGCTTCTGCTCACGACTTCGTCAGCATGGACTTTTGATAAAAAGACAGCTTTTTACAGTTAAATTCTTATACAAATTTTCATCCCCTATTTTGCCTTCTCAGGGATAATTTTTTTGAAAAAACGATCAAACACATCAATCTTAAATTTTTACCTAAAGACCAAATACCAAATGTTTTGTAATTAACATTTTAAAAATAACAACTTCCGTACCAACGCCTAACCCCTATTTAACCATCCTAGGGGAGGAATTTTGCAAAATCCTTTCTCAGCACGCACTCACGTTGTAACAGAAAACTTTGTGCAAAATTCCAAGATTGTAGACACAAATGAAATATGAAAACTTTCGCTCCCTAGAGGATGATTGTCCAAATAACATTAACACGTCATCTTAATTTTGAAATTTTGTCAATAACCAAATTTTTTACGGATTGCCATACAAAGTTTCGAGCCCTATTTAACCCCTTAGGGGATGATTTTGTAAAATCCTTTCTTAGTTCTCGCCTGCGTTATAACTGGATACAATTAGTTATTAAAGGCTCACAGAAAGCATGATACATAACTTTAATAACCTTGGCATACGCAACACGACGAACACGTCTAAACAAAGCTTTCAATTTTCGAAAGCTTTGAGTAAGCTCGCTTACATGTGTTTGAAAATTAAGGTCACTGTCAATTATTATTCCCAGATACAATACTGAATAATAATAATAAATAATAATAAAGCCTTTTTATTTCCTTAATAAGTACGTAGTTACATGAAATATGTTTGATTCACAGCATGTTGTTATAGCGTGCACTTTAAATATATACTTAATCTATATTATATAAACAGTTTAGTTTTAATTAATGTTTATTAAGGACCTCTTCATAGAGTAAAGGCCTCCTCCATTTTCCTCCATGTAGTTCTATCTTTTGCTTTTTCAAACCAGTTTTCTCCTACTGCTTTTAAAATTTCGTCGAGCCATCTCTCCGCCGGTCTACCTCTGGCTCTTTTTCCTGTGGGGCCCTTCCATGAAGTTATTTTTTTAAAATAACAATACTGAATACTGTCTTTCAAGTCTTGTGCGTGTGCAAGAGTTAATGCGATAGGGGTTTGCATGGTTGACGAGCTGGAGAATATTGTTGTCATGTCGAGGCTCCCGTTTTGAAAAAGTCAAGTTTTGGTCACATTGGGGGTCAGTATGAAGCTGAAAACATCAAATTATCGGACACATTCAGTTTATTTTATAAACCATTGGATGGAGCTCGTGGAGCACGTTCTGGGTCAATTTCACTATTTTGATCTCGTGCATGGTTTAGAAGTAATCGACCGAAATCCCTTAGCATTTCCACTACACTAATATACATTAGTATATTTAATAGCTTCGGCCCGCGACTCCGTGCACGTGTACTTTTGAAAAAAAAACAGTTTGACTGTTTACCGTTTTACCTACAATAATTTGGGAATTGTCATGCAAAGTTTCATGCTTTATTGTGCCATCTAAGTAATAATTCAAACGGTGATACATGTCAATCTTACTCGAAATTTTTAACCTTAAGGCCCAAAAATCCAATGATGTGCATTTAGTTTAACCGTGTAAAATACATGTAGGTATTGTGTAGGAATTAAATCAAATATTACAATATTTTTGATATAGGATTGTCAACTAAACAAATTATTTATTACAATATTTATTTGAAACCAAAAGTAAACATAGATTTAAATTTAATTTTGTGATCACTGGTTTTATTGACTTTCCTCCGATTCCGAATTCGTTGATTGATTTATCTTCAACACTTTCATATGAATGATACAAGTCTGTATCATGTTGAGTTCTAGCTTCGGATTCAATATCTAATATTTCTAAGGTATTATTTAGTAACTAGAAAAGTTTATTGTTAAATTATTAAATTGTAACCTGTAAAAACCTGTGTGTAAAGTGGGCTGAAAACTGAGTATTCTGCGTCAATATGACATTTATGCCTTAACATATTCGTAATGCAATGTTTTTTAATCATGCTTTAGCAAATAAATAAAGAATGGATAAGGGCTTATATGCTCACCTTCTTAGCTTATAGCGTGAGGTATGAATTAGAAAATAATCCTTATTAAACATACTACCTATAGCAAACATATTTAGTTCCTGAGAAGGCGCGCTCAAACATACAAGCTCAATAATTTTATTTATTAGCTGAGATAAAGTTATGATTTATTTTATTAAAGTTTTAAAACTAACAAAATATAAGTATCAATGACGCAAATGTCATCTTACATTCGTATCAAAGTCACATATTAAATCCTAGAATAAAATTGTTTAAAATATTTTGCAGTAATAGGTAACGTAGACAGACCTCAAACAAACTTACGAACGATAAACATATCACAAGGAGCTCTTCTGTAGTTCTTTTGAATGCAATATTTTAAACGTAGTCTGAGACGTTGGCTTAATAGTTCTATAGGGTTGTCGATTATAGTATAGTATAATATCTATAAAATGTGTAATTACTGTACTAAAAATCACTTTTTCTCATAAAAAGAAATACTTTGTAGTAAAATTGAAGTTTAAATTAAATTAAGTTTGTGAAGAATATTGGTGAAATATAAACATTTTCAAGTTATATCCCATACATATTGAAATGTGTTCTTGTGTATTTATATATATATTGCAATTTAATTAATATAATGTATTTAAATATGTTTGTTATATATCTACATAATATAAAAAATACTAAAAGGAATGATAATTTTTATAGAAAATTATTAATTATACATTTTCAAAGATTTTATTACTTTACTTCATTTCAAAATCTAATCTACTAAAAATCACGATTGTTACCAAATATGGATCAAAAACGTTATAATATAATAATCTACTATATAAATTGGGGAAATAATATAGATTTTGCAATATTCTTGTGCTATGTCCAATTGCACATATTGTTATATTAGTGATTGATGTTAGCTGAGGAGCATTTCACGGTCAAAGTAAAAAAGATCTTTATTTAAATTTGTTTACAAAACTATTATATTTATTATTTTAAAGAGGATACGTTCGTAACGTCTGTATAATTTTAAATTTGTTTGTAACCATACTTAATGTTTTGGATTGGAGTACCAACCCTAACATGGAGACTGGAATTGCATACACAAAAAAAATTAGTGTCGGACAACCGTCCGGAATCGTGACAACTTGTGCCTTTCACTTTTTATGTCTGTCTCTCTCGCTCTTAGGCGGGCTAACCATGCCGCGTGCCTCTCACTCGCTCTCATTGTGAGCGCATAACGTGAGCGGAGCGTAACGCAGTTTCTTGAAGTGTCACCCGGCAAACCAATTTATAAGACGTTGTCACGTCAAAAATTGGGACTACGTCTCACGGGAACATTTCTTTTGAAATCTTGTTATTCAGAGTTAGTGAGGTGCTGAGTAATAACGTTTTTTTAAGCGAATGTTTTAATGTAAAAGTGGTCCCTTTGAATTGGATTGACGGCGGGGACTGAGTCAACATGCAAACGGTCTAGAGCTTCAACATCCCCGTCTTAAGACTGCTTTACATACCACGGTAAATCTTTTACAGTACAAGCTATAGAATTTACTTTCTTTTCCTAATTAAAACAACACTCAGAGGGCGGAGTTTAAAAATCTTATGAAACGTCATTATCAATCTGTATAAGATTTTTCTGCTGTAATTTTATTATAGACTACTTATAGTTATATTATTCACTATTTTTTTATTTGTAGGTATATATTTTATTTATTTATTATTATAACTATGTATATTTTATTATATTTATCATATATGTACATTTTTATTTGTGTGTAAAGTGTAAACCGCTGGCAAAATCTAGTTTCTAATAAAATAAACATATATTATATATACATATATTGTTTATTTATATATATACACCGGCACAATTAGCGGAACAGAAAAAAAAGTGAGACTATGAGATAATAACGCATATATTTCCAAGTTCATTCAGATTGTTGGGGGGTGGCATTCTCGATTTAACCCTTCTTTTTAGCAAGTCCCAGACACGCTCTATCGGATTCATATCGGGGGAATTTGCTGGCCACTGCATCACCGGTATACCTACGTGGCTCAAATATGCCTGTACCGATTGTGCACTATGAGCACGAGCATTATCTTGCATTAGAATAAAGTCGTCACCAATAAATGGGGCATATGGTACAACATGTTCTTCTAAAATGTCTCTGATGTATCGATCTGCTGTCACGGTCCCTCCTGTGACTATCACCAACTCCGTGCGAGCTTCCAAACATATCCCTCCCCAAACCATAATCGAGCCGCCACCATAAGCCACTGTGTGTTCAAATTAGACTGTATGTGGCGTTCTCCTTTGCGTCTCCATATTCGCTGTCTCCCATCGATCTGTTTTAAAAGAACTCTGCACTCATCAGTAAAGAGAACCTGCTGCCATTCGTTTAAATCCTTTTTTTGTGTTCCGCTAATTGTGCCGGTGTTTATATATTTATTTTATTAGATACTAGATTTTGCCAGCGGCTCCGCTCGCCCTAAATTCGGTTATCGGCGTGAAAATATATCTATATCCTTCCCCGGGACTCAAACTACCTCTACACCAAATTTCATCCAAATTGGTTCAGCGTTTAAAGCTTGGAGAGGTAACAGACAGAAAGATAGACAAACAGACTGACAGAGTTACTTTCCCCTTTATTATAATAGTATGGATGAACGAAGATACATCCTACCTGCTACCGTTTTTATTATTTTTCGTTGTTGTGCAGTTTTAGGTTGGAAGTGTTTGCCTACAGGGGAGAAAACTGCCTATTATATTATTTTTAATTATTGTTTTGATGTAACCTTTTTGTTTTTTGGTATACAATGAAGAATATTTGTATTGCATGTATATAATCTAATATTTTACTGCTAGTGATAATAATGATTTTTTTTTTAATAATTATACATGAAATTAATATGAAAAGCAAAAATATAAATTGTGAAAGCGTTTGTAAAAAAAATGTGTACATGAAAAAAAAATTTTGTTATTGCTATTATAAATTTTTAATTTATTAAATGTATTATACATCCTTACGAAGAAATTTTGAGGTTAAGTCAAAAAAAGTTAAGTATAAAAGTTATAGATTTTTTAGTATCTACAACTTTTTATTTAACTTTAATCTAAAATTAATACTTAAGTCATAAATTGATTAAAACAATTGTTTGCCCCCAACGCTCCCCCTTCCGGTTAAATTCAGCAGTTTCAATTAGTTTTCCCGAGTCATATATATAATTTCCTACACGACGTTTGGTTTTGCAAAGATTTTTTTTCAAAAATAATTTATTTTAGAGCTATTTGCCTGGACTTGAATATTACTTTTTTTATTCACGTTTAAAAGGACTATAATAGCAGTTGTAGTTGTAAATTGCGACATAAGATGTCTCCATTAAACTTTGAAGTGAAATTTAGGGTGACTATAGGTTTACAAATTTTAACACTAAATTAGTTGCCGTTAATCAAAGTCCAAAGACAGAATAAGATAAGATATACTTTATATCATCATGTCTTTGGCCTTTCATAGTACCACTTATAACTCTAAAGTTAGTGAAATGGTAGTACGTTGCGCTAACGAGTCCTGGTTTTGATGTCAGATGTGTTCCAGCATCAAAAAGTTACAAATTTATGTAATGCTCACATTGGGATGGAATACATTTGATGTAAGATTGGCAGTAAAGTACCGAACACTATTGATTTTATACTTGGGTAGTTAACTACAGCTAAAGCTACTAAAAGTCTGCGCAACTCAAAGCCTTATGAGGCGCGGAAGTGTGGTAATATTTTTGTGTTTATGTTGTGGTAAGAACTGTTCGATGATATTTTTACTACCACGAACAACAACGAATCATTGACGCTTGACACTTGACGAGTTTCAAGCGAAATAAAGTCACCGACATACCTCGCAGAATCGGCAAGCTACAGTAGCAGTGGGCTGGTTACGTCTATAGGAGGACTGGTGACTGATGGAGCAGACATTGCCTAGAGTGAAAACCGCGTATTGGAGGGCGAAGCGTAGGACACCTTCCAGTCCGATCGATCGACCGACGATTTTAAAAGGGTACCCGGTGGTGGCTGGATGCGGAAGTTGGAGGACCGGGAGAAATGGCGTGCCATAGAGGAAGTAAATGGCATGGCCGTGGACCAATATAAGCTGATATGATTACCTTCACGCAAATTATATTAGGAGTGGGTGTTTAAATTCTGCAGATTTTGGATCGTAACTTCTGTCTGATAACAATTCCTTAACATCTTTTACATAAAATGATCTCCTCAATCCGTTCTGCAACTCCTCCGTCGGCTAACCATTACTCACTGGATCTTTTTAAGTTAAGTCCAGTGAGACAGTAGTATGCCTTACATCCATAGTTCCAGTGCTGTCTCCCCAATTTTTTCATAGTTTCAATTCAAGTACGGTTCTTGGATGTTAGAGGAATAGTAACCAGTTTTACTTAAAAATTTAAAAAATCACACAATGTGAACACTTGTTACTCTTGCACTTGTGAGTTCTCACAACACCTCTGCCAACACGTATTTGGTAAATTTGAGTTTTGTTAGCGCGTGGCTTAAACCAAAATAAATGCTGCCTCGAGGTTCAGTAAGAAAGCAACTGCCAGAGCAAAATTCCAATTCATCGGCAAACTAGGTGGGCGACTTGCGAGCTATCCTTCTGGGAGTCGTGCTTTCTGGTCGCTTGCTAAAACTGCCAGTCGTCGTTACCACCACTGCGAAAGACCGATCGTGACTTGGCCCACAGTGCAAAAGAGAAAGCCGATCTATTGGGCAGTCTCTTTGCCTCTAACTCGAATGTGAACGACGAAGGCGCTGTACCACCTACTTTACCGTGGTGCGGTAAGACGATGCCGGAAATCTCTATAACACAGCGCGAGGTCCGGCGGGCGTTGCTTTCCCTAGACGTTCATAAGTCGAGTGGGCCAGACGGTATACCAGCAGTGGTGCTTAAGCAGTGTGCTCCTGAGTTATGTCCTGTACTCACGCGCCTCTTCACGCTTTCCTACCACACTAGGCAATTTCCGTCTTCATGGAAGACTGCGAATGTGCACGCGGTGCCCAAAAAGGGCGATAGATCAGATCCATCGAATTACAGGCCTATCGCTATAACCTCTCTCCTCTCCAAGGTGATGGAGCGTGTGATCAACACACAGCTTTTGAGATACCTAGAAAAACACGACCTGATCAGTGACCGTCAATATGGCTTCCGCCACGGTCGCTCAACTGGTGACCTTCTAGTGTATCTCACACACTGATGGGCACTAGCCATTGAGAGTCAGGGGGAGGCATTGCCATGTAGCCTAGACATAGCGAAGGCGTTCGATCGGGTCTGGCACCGGGGTCTTCTATCGATGTTGCCATCTTACGGAGTGCCCGAGGGTTTGTGCAAATGGGTGGCTAGCTTTTTGTCCGGCAGAAGCATACGAGCCGTAGTTGACGGTAGTTGCTCTGATAGTATGGACATTAATGCTGGTGTCCCGCAAGGCTCTGTGCTGTCTCCTACGCTGTTTCTACTGCACATCAATGATAGGTTGGACATCAACAACATACATTGCTATGCAGATGACAGTACTGGAGACGCTTATTACACGGGCCGTGCAAGCATCCAACGTTCCGTTGTGGATGAAAAGCGTGAAGAACTTGTGTCTCAAATCGAGATCGGTCTGTCCAAGGTCTCTGACTGGGGGCGGGAAAACTTGGTCCGATTCAACCCTTCAAAGACACAAGTCTGCGCGTTCACCGCTAAGAAAACCCAATTCACTGTAGTCCCACAATTCCAGAACACTCTTCTCTCCATCTCCAAGAGCATTGGGATCCTTGGTGTTGACATCTCCAGCGATGTTCAGTTCCGAGATCATTTGCTAGACAAGGTAAAGCTGGCGTCCAAAAAACTTGGTGTAATCAACAGAGCGAAGCAGTACTTCACGTCGGGGCAAAGGTTGCTACTTTACAAGTCGCAAGTCGGGCCCCATATGGAGTACTGCTGCCATCTCTGGGCGGGTGCACCCGAATACCAGCTTGGCCCTTTTGACTCGGTTCAACGACGGGCTGTGAGAATTGTCGACGATCCCAAACTCACTTGCGGTATCGAGCCCTTAAGTCTGAGGAGAGACTTTGCCTCCCTGTGTGTGTTCTACCACTTGTACAATGGATTGTGTTCTGAGGAATTGTTCGAAATGATGCCCACGGCTACTTTCTACCACCGCACCGCTCGCCATCGACAGGGAATTCATTCTCACACTTTGGAACCAAAATGGTCGCGTACAGTGCGGTTTCAGAGAAACTTCCTCACGCGAACGCTTGGGTTGTGGAATGAGCTCCCTGCCAAGGTTTTCTCTAAGGACTACAGTATCGGGTTCTTCAAAAAAGAAGTTATTAGATTTCTGAAGGGTCGGCAACGCGCGAGTGATGCCCCTGGTGCTGCAAGCGTCCATAGGCTACGGTGACCGCTTTCCATCAGGCGGACCGTAGGCTTGTTTGCCACCTTAGTGGTATAAAAAAAAAAGTTTTGAAGAGGATGATTCTTATTTTGTAAATTTCGACATTTCGTGTCCAATTTTTGGAGTATCAGTAATCTCTATATTATTCTAATTATCTCTTTAAAGTCTTTCAAAACTAACTATTTATTTTTATCCTAGCTTGCAATATTCAAGCAATTTTATTTGCTTTAATGTTTAATTTTAATTTCAAGTATTACCGTATACAGAATTATCGTTACTAAAAAATGCAATAATGTTTTGGCCAATTCTATGAACTTTACAAAAAAACTACAATCAATTTGTTTATTTAGTCTATAAAAAATATTTTTGTGATTTTACTGTGTATAAAACTATGTATCCAGCGATAAACCTAAATCCAAAAAAATAATAAACATAATCATAGTTTTATGTGATACTTCAAGAAATAATATAGAATTTTGTAAAATACGTACATATAAATGAAACAAAATAAACAGATCAGTTGCTTTATTTGGTCTTCATTCGTGTAAAATACAACATTCACTTATTATTAAGTGTATGTTGTATCTTATCTCACTTTTATTGTTATATGTAAAAAAGAAAAATATTTGTACTTATGACCAATAATGTCAACAATTTTTGCAGTGACTAAAGGCAGGCGTGAGTAATTATGTGATGTATTCTTTACTCAATGTTTACGCAAGAGGAGTGGGGGGGACGGGTAAGAGAACACTCTCAACTCTGTAGCCATTTTCGTCAGCGGTGTACTTGAACACTTGGGGTTTGCCTTCATTGTCGTTGAGGAAAAAGTATCCGGTCTTTACAATCACAGAGCGGGGTTTGTTTTCTTCGTCGGTGATAGTTTTCAGTGAGCCTTCTTGTGCTTGTTCGTTGCCGTCATTTTGTTTATATCTATTAAAAAAAATAGCAAAAATAAATAAATTTATTTATCAAATAGCAGCGCTTGACGATTGCGTCACGGTGTTTTGACAATGCGATAATTGTAATAAAATAAAATAAAATAAATTGTAAAGCGAGCCAATTTGATTTTTGGGCCACATTGTTTCTTATTTTACAGTGGATCGTTATAGGTACCTATTTCGTCAACCTTTGGTGGCATAACGCAGTTTCGGGTGATTTATTTTTTATATACAATATTTTTTTTTGTGTCAATATGATCTTTACGATTAAAATTTCATATATTTCATACGCTAAACTCCGTTTTAAAAGATTTCAAAGTGCTTGAGCATACTACTGACACACTTATAAATAAGACTTGTGAAGTTCTTTGGTCTTTCATTAGAAATCATTTCCATCACAACTATATCGTTTCAATGAGCACAGTACTTCCATTAAATGACTAAAAACTATTTTAGAACTATCGCATAAAATAAATTTTGCTGACATAAATGAAGTACAAATGGAATTTTATAGTCCAACACAAGTGATCATTATCCAAAGTGACTGTTATGTAAACACTTAAGGTGTCCCACAACATCGCAATTTTACCTTCAACTTGCCCCTTGCCCATATTTAACCCTCTTTTTGAAATCCGAAGAAAACCTATATCATTACTAAATAGCGCATTAAAAAAATTGAAGCTTGTTAAGATTATATACAACAACCTAGTTAGTTTCTTATACTTAAAACTCGTAAAGATTGCAAACCTCTAGTTAGTTCCTTACTCTTAAATCTCGTAAAGATTGTAACCCTCTAGAGTTAGTTTCTTAGTTTTAAACTTGTAATGATTGCAACTGTCAATGAGTTTAAATTTCAACTCCACATTGTAATAGTTAACTATAAATTAAAGCAGTTTGAGTTTATTATTATCACTATATTAGATTAACGCAATGTTCATAGAAAAATAATGATAAAAAACTTACTGATATTTATACTGTCCATCTGGGTTGATTTCAAACGCGTTTTCTATCAACTCTATTACTTGTTTTTCCACTGGGAGGGCGGCAGCGGCAGCCACAAGAGCGAGAACTAAAAACTGTGGAAAATCATAGGTATAATACAACAGTCCTTAAAAGAATATTAAATAAGACTTAAATATTTTAAAAATCGGCCGAAGATGACTCGTGTACCGAGGGTTCGTTGCAAATATGTATGTATTCATTAATTTTGATGTAAAACCTTGTTTTTTGCCAAATTTCATAACTAGCTCAACGGAAAGTAACCTAGACCTTTTGATTTATTTTAAAAGTGTAAGGTAAGTATATGGTAAAAATTGTCTTTTAATTACGTTAGCTTAGATAAAACTTAATCTTTCTAAAGCCAAGAGACCGTAGAGCTACGTGTTTAATAATTATTTTAAATTAATAACTCTACGCGTTCCTGAGAAAATAGACTCTAGGAAGTGAACCTAGACGGGTCCCGTTTTTTCCTTTTGATTTATATAAAACTGAACTAATTAAATAAATATTTCTTGACTTCACACACAAATAAATACATACATATAAAATATATACTACTATAATATATACAAAGATAATATCCAGATTCAAGATAAAGCAAATGTTTATCACATAAATGTTTGTCCTGTGCAGGGATGAAACCCACATAGAGCCGCCGAATTAATTCTGTTCTTCGACTTAATCGAAGTTCAAAAAAAAATCGTATACATTTTTCGGACAGTCAACCAATTATCATGGAAAAAATATTGTGTCTAACTAAACAAGTCGTTACGCGAAAGTTGTTCTGTTGTAAAAGCACTTTCTGCTTTTTGCATCAGTACGCCTTTTCCGACTGGATGAGTACTTATACAAAGGTTAATCGGGCTTAGGTATAATTTTCAGCAGGTTTCTGTAGGTACATTTTTTGTGATCTTAATCTTATACACTGAATGACATTGTTGAAAAGTAAGTTTTTTTTTGGTTAGGTTAGTTGATCTTGAATGTTGTTATTTGGTGCGAGTGTTGATTGAATACCGAGCAAGCGAAGGATTCTATGAATAATTTACTAGATAATTGTTTTTATAGCGTCGGAGAATTTCTTAACATTAGATAGCGTGCATCAATTGCTGCCAAAAAAATTGAAAAAATTGTAATATGACATGTGTGTATTGTAATTTTTGAAAAAATTGTAATATGACATGTGGCTTCTGTAATTTAAAATTTGTTATATGACATGTGGCTATTGTAACAAAAATATTATTATTCTTATCATGACATTTTATCTTGTATTTAAATTAATTCTGTTGATAGATGTTAAGGAATTTTTATTATAGCTGATATTTTAGAATTTCATTAACTACCTATGCCATTTTAAAATTTGCACACCCTGATAGGGTAGAATAAGAGAACCATGTAAAACAATAATTACTTAAGACCATCTGTACCTTATTCAGGCAAATAAATTTTTTTTGCTGCAGTGCGGAACAAACAATTTTTATCTGACTACGTAGGCCCAGCAAGCAGAAATAAACCATTCCAATTTAATTTAAACAGCGTTTATTTGTTATTTATAGCATTTAGCCTTTCTACAAAATGTAACATTAGGTATATTTGTTTTGGATGGTTCAATTAAATATGATTACATTAGGTTATAGTATTTTATTTTATAGAAAAGGTTTACATGCTGTCAACAAATCGTATAAATTCAGTTTAGCATTTTGTACCGTTTCCAGTAACTATACAGGTGTTAAATACATATCTTCGCTGCTGGAACCACTAATTTTTTTTTTATTTCCTTCTAGTTTATATCAAGTCCAAAATGATGTAGGTAAGTAGGTACAAGTTAATATTGAAAAAATTTTAAAAAGTTGAATAGCAAGGGAAACTAAGGCACAAAACCCATAGAAAAAATCAGTCTTGCTAAACACACAATTTTTCATCTCACTACAGCGAGGAAAATATAAACAAGATACAAGAAAAACAATTATTAGTGTTTCATTACTTATGAATGGAACAAGTATACTTATATTAAATAGTTTAATTAAGTATTGATAACATGATGACAACATAATAACTCTCTGTAATAGGTTAAGTGCCTTTTGTACAGGACTGTAGCTAGTGTTGAATCTAAGGTAGGGCAGCGGTCGTTTCATGCACGGGTACGGCGCAAGTAATTTTTCTATCTTTCTTTATTTTATCTGCTTGTGAACGTGAGTAATTAAGGTAGAAGGTAATTGGATGGGATTGCGGGAAAACAATAGCAAAAAATTTATATATATTATACCTTAGTTAATGGAACTTTTAAGGTAGGGCATTGCCCTTAGCAACGGCCCTGCTTTTGTATATCTGCATGAAGTCAAAAAATCGCACGCTCAGAGATACCTACCTATTTTTAGCGAGTAAACTTAGGTAATTTACGTCACTGGTGGAGTAACTCATATTTTTTTATTATTAACTTTAAGTTCATTGAGTAATTTTTTTAATTTTTTTTTAAAGTGCGTTCCGGATTTGCACCATGCCAATTTTAAAATTCTCAGAGCAAAAATTACACTTAAAACTTATTTATTCTTTTTGTATTTAATAATTTAATAAACTAGGTAAACTTAATTATCTATTAAAAAACATTAACCAAAACATTATCTTTAATGCAAAACTATCAAAAATTAAACTAAAGTCACCTTAACGGATAACGAATGTATAAAAGTAGTAAGGACGAACCGCATTTAGGACGATTTCATTGTTTTTGTTTTTGTAGAATTTATAAAAGAAAAACCGTTTGCACGCAAGCGGATCAAGTAGGCTTTTCCACGCAGATTTAATTAGATTTTAAACGACAAATTGAGCCTTTCCGAGCCAGTGAGATGAAAATATACTGTCTGAACAGAATACTTTTTATAATTTAATTTTATTGTACAATTGTTTAAATGAAATACATTTGTAGAATCAGAAATACATAGAATTCCAATTTTGTTTTAGATTAATATAAGAAAATACTGAATTTTTAGTTTAATACAAGTTAATAACACATTAAGTTTTTAGAAAAATAGGAAACTAAATGTCAATTCCACTATACCAAACACTACTAAATATCGATACTAAAAATATATACAATATTAAATTTAGTTTTTTTTTTTTAAAAAAAACATTTTAATTTTAAAGTAGACTACGTACCAATTTCATGATGACTCGTTTATCCGTGTTCAACTGAGCGACTGATGATGGCTTAATGATGTCGATACACTTTTATACGCCCATTTTAGCTTTAAATGTCAGCTCTTCATAAAATATGGTGTGACATTTACATATATCCGCCTTAAAAATATTGAATACATACCTACTTAGATAAGATCCAGAAGTAAGCCCCATGAGATTGTATCCATATTTTATAATAATATACATAAATAACTGGGGCCCTGCCGCTGGACTGATCGGGGTGAAACTTGGCACATATATAGGTTAGGTCCTAGAATACTACTTTAGTCCTGCGTGATAGGTGGTAAGCTTTTTATTGCAATACTGCTTTTCATATTGTGTATCTGGTCTATGGTGGCTTCATATAGGTCTCTGGACCTATGTCCCATACGTCGTATACATAGGGACAGAATAGTATACACCTTCTTGCCAGTTTTTGACAATTTATAAGATGTCAGTTAGGATTAGGCAGGGGGAAATGTGCTGCCCACTTCCGTCTAAAGTGCTCAAACCATAACAACAATCAATAATTATTTAAAGAGATACCTACTATCATATTCATTAGGTTATTTTATCTATTCGTCACATTCCTATCTTAAATTTAAAGTTTTATTTGTTTATAGTATATTTTATCCTATTTATAAATTTTGTATGTAGATAAATATGAATATTTTTATATGTATTTTATCATTTATGTATATATAATGCATTTATTAATATATATTAATAATATACATTATAATACTTGGCTGTGCATGCAATTCACCACCTACCAAGCACATAATTTATTTATTCTCTATAAGAACAGGGTTGTCTGGAAGAAATCGCTAAACAGCTTTAAGACCGCCTAAATTGTTAGCTAGTTTAAATATTTACTTTTGTTAATTGCTTTTAAATACTGGTGATCAATAAAGAGTTATCTATCTATGTATCTATCTATCTATCTATAACTAACCTTAAATAATTTATATTCTCTACGTGTAGAATTAGATTTCGACACCTCGTTATGTTCATAATATAATTTATAAAAACACCTAATAAATAAACAATTTTAGAAAAACTATTATAATGTATTATATTACCTAATTTAAGGATGCCCTAGCTTTACGTTATGCTTATGAATCTATAAATCTCCCTCAAACTTGCGACGGACGTGGAGAAAGCGATTTTAACCTTAACCACACACTTAACTGCAAAAAAGGTGGTTTAATTATCTTAACTAAACGAGAAATGGAGCAAAAGCATAATCCCAAATAATTTACTGGCTGAGAATGAAATTTCAAATGTCTTTAAAAGAGCAGTTTCCATAAGGCACAAGGAGACAAATAAGTAAGTTGTGAAGACAGAGCCGGAATCCTTTGCAGAAGGCAATGGAGCATTAATTTAAACATATATAACTATGTATTCATAATAACTTATTGGTTGGTTTAGCTAAATAAATATATCCTTGATTTTAGAAAAACTTCACAAGTTCAATCTATTTCTACCTATTTAAATATTCAGCTGCCTTTCTTGTTCCTAGCCTTGACAGAGCATATCAAAGTACTTAAGATAGTGAGGTTTTTGCGAACGAAAGTTTTAGAGCAAACTTGACTAAGATGTAGAGTTTGTGAAGTTAGGCTTGTAGAGTCAGAGCGTGTAGAGTGAGAAGCTTGACTCTACATGAGATCTGATGAATTTTTAACAGTGCGAGCCATATAGTCTCGTCTTGGCAACATTTTACATGAAAATGTTTTTGGTGGTTATGACAATATTTTTTTATTTTGTTCATTTTTTCTTTCTTTTTTTGGGATGGATTTCTTGCACATCAGATGTGCCATTTTTCATAGCCCACTTTCTATCTTTTGTTTGCTTTAAATATTAATTTTATTGAGTTTTTTCGTGGTTTATAAAGGGTTAGGGTCGATTGGTTTACTATAACATCAGATTTTCAAGTCCGACCTCTGATACAGCTTATTACGATTTTTATCTTACAACAACCAGGGCCTACATCATTGTGATTTCCCATCACCAAAGAAGTTTTATTTTGTAAACACTCGTCACCACATTTTAGTTTTTAATATAGTAAATAAGTATACTAGTATTATTCGTATAATATGAGTGTAATAATCTAGTAATATTTTGAAACCTGATGAAAGCACTTTTATCCCCTAATTTAAGGGGTTGAGAGATATTTTTTTTTAAACACGTATTTTTTTTATTTGTAATAAGAAGTCTGTGTCTGTGTACTTGTATATTTTTTACATATTAAAGCATGATATTAAGTTTGTTTGGGAAAAGCCATACAAATTTCCATCCCCTTTTTTAAAGGGTGATATACTAAAAATCCTGAAATATGTATGTTATTATCTATTTCAAAATATTATAATTATTTATTTATTTAATATTTTAAAATTTGCAGAAGTCTCATACAAACTTCCATCCCCTACTTTTAAGTGGTTGGGGGGTAAAACTTCAGTTTTAGATATTTTTTTTGTTTGTGTACTAATACTAGCTAACGTACCAAATTTCAGCTTTCTAGGACTTCTGGAAGTGCCTACCCTAAAAAAATTTATGATAATCAGTCAGTCAGTGACGAAATCGGGGATTTTTAAATATCAATAAAATCAAAAGTATTAAAGCTATGCAATTAAAACAATATATTTAATAAGTCCACTAAAGACACCATATCCCGAGATTTTTGTTTACCTGGTATAATCCAAACCCAAGTTAGGAGGGTTCAAAAAAACGACGAAGCGCTTTGAGAAAAGTTAGGTAGTGCCCTTGCGCTTCACTTGACTTGTCTAGGCGGGGGCACTACCGTGTCCCCAGATTATTAACAAATTTGAATTAGTTTTACTAAAGGTTATAAGTTACTTATATGCATGACACAAAAATTGAACCGATTTGCCAGGAAATTTGGAATGTAAATAGATTATATTAAAAGTAATCGGATAATTAAAGTTGGAACATTTGTGCTAGAATATTACCTCATACTGAAATAAAAGATACAAACTCTTATAACACTTAGCATAAAAATATAACTTTATGTCCGGTTGTATGCTACAAATGTTGTAGAATAGACCATTATGTAAAATGCGGCGTAAAATAATTTAAAATACCTTACATCTTTACGGCAGGATTTAATTACTGTATATATTATTATTCTAACGTTATGGATGCAAAAAATTGTATGCTAGTTGTTAAACCCAAAACCGATTTGACTGAAAGTAACAATGGATCTCCATTTTTATTTTCATCAGTTGAGATAGACTTGATACCGGCAAAATAAAAAGTTTCCGCAGGAAAACCTATAAAAGAATTGCAATGGCAACAGCAACATTGCAAAATATTGCAAACTTTCTTACTATAATAACAGTTATATAGGTAATAGCACTTTATGGAGCCACCGTAGAAATTCCAAAACGATAACCGGATGTAGAAGTGGTGCGGGAAAAGCATAATAACGAATAAAAAAGTTAGTTACTATGTAACAAATTTTTAAGGAGTTACTCTTTTTTATGTGAAAAAATTATGCAAAAAGAGACTCTGTTTTATGAAACCCTACTAAAAATCGTTTATTTAAGGCGTGAAATAAAGTATTTTTTGTAAGAATTTTACCAATCACCTTGGAGTAGGATGCAAGGTTTTGATATTCAAAAATTCAAATATTCATAAGTAGCCGCACTCTTTAACTAATTACTACATAATTTAAATTTAGATTTTTAAATTTTTCATTTGAAAATAGGTTTTTTTTTTTGTTTCCACAAACAAAATTATATTGCTCATTATTTGGTTGTACGATAACCCAGACCTTTCCTCGTAAAAATAATCTTGTATGAATCTAGTGTCTCTTAATAAAGCGCACCATTACTAATTAATAAGTTTCATAAAATAAATTACCTGGACTCGTTTTTTACAACGCCATCTATTGTCAAATAGCTTAAATGTTGCTGTGTCGGTAAAAATAAAAGTATAACTACTCGCCAATAAATGTCAGGATGAGTCATATTTTCCAGTTTATCATTGCCTGTAAACACGGATAAAACAACGTTTTCTAAAAATGAAACCCAACTAGATCGATTTACCCCGAACCCCCGCATACTGAATTTCATTAAAATCGTTGGAGCCGTTTCCAATTATAATGTTCTTCTTTTATTATCTCGCAGAATGCATTGAAAAACGTTGTATAATACGTGAAAAAACGTTTTAGAAACGTTTTTTTTTAGCAACACACATAAAATAACTCTTCTATGCATGTTTTAAAACATATCTAGCTTAAATACGAAATATGTTTCTTTCATTTACTTAAAATGGAAATGGAACAAGAATTTAAATTATATGTATATTTCTTTTTATTATTCCTAGACAGGATTTATTTTCTTATCGCATTTTAAATTTATATTATAACATGTGAATTGAATATTCTTTCCTCAGCCATTCTGCTCCTCTACTGCAGGAAGTCTAAGGCGAAAGTTCACGTTGCTGACCCAATGCGTGAAGTCGGTTGTATATTAACCAGACTGTCAAAGTTTTCAAGCCATCCTTTGAAACCTCTGACGTAGGTCAGTCATGACGGTCTATCCGAATAACAGATTAGTTTGGAATAATGTACCACTACACTCCTAGTGACTTACCACGGCTATATATGTAGGTATGTATTGTTTCCGAATTCTACTAGACGAATATTTTTGACGTCACAATTATCCTTATTGTACATGATCAAAACCGAAAGAAAAGTTCAACTTTTGAGGTTCAATCTATAAAAGTTAGTTCCTAAATTTCATTTTTTTGGCAAATGTTTTCCCGGATCTGCTGAGCAGATCCGACTGAAATTTAATCACTCAAATAACTGTATTTTTGGAGAGATGGTTCACATCCTGAAAACAAATGATTAATGAACTTTTGTTTGATAAAAAAAATATGACGTTAAAGCAATCTTCAACGTTCTAAGCAATTACAACTTAGCTAAAACATAGCCGTGATAGTGCTTTTAAAATAAGCATAATGATGTTTAATAAACTATTAATTAATTTCACATATATCAATGAAAATCTCAGTGAGTTAAGATGTAACTGCACCACGTTTCTTTTATTTTGTTTTTACTCAATTTTTTGTCATACAATTTCCGGGGCCTCGCAACGTGCTTCATACGAACGAATTTCCTACTTATTTTTGACACTTACTAATCAAACATCACGAAATTTTGAAGAAGTGTTCTAAGAATAAATATCTAGGTCTACAGTGTGCCAGTTTTCTATTAAATTGTATAGTTTAAAAGTTATAGATATTTGATCTCAATTAAGATTTCGAGTAAACATTTTTCTAGATTTACTACAGACATAAAATAGATATTCGGCTTGAGATCATGTCTAAACAATTTCCCGGTGTTTAATCGTTGGTCGTTTGGTTTCAGCCGGAAGACGTCTTTCTAGAACGTAGGCCTCCCCAAAATATCTCCACAACGGCCGGTCCTGAGCCGCCCGCGCCCATTCGCTTCCTGCTGTTTGATCAGTAAGTGTTCAAAATAAATGAAAAAATCATCTGTATGAAGCGCCGCGAATCGAATGCTCTTCAGGACTCACTAATCAAAAATTGCGTGCCAGTCTAGAACAAATGCCACTGGCATAAAGGAAAAATTATGCACAGATTTAACACAATGACCTAGGATTGCGTGTAACACCGTTTTTACAACAAACCAAAAAAAAAAATAACTGTCAAGACCAAATCTTGTCAGCCTATAGTCATTTGCCTGTTGTAGTATAGTATGAAATTTATTAAGATTAAGATTATACAGAGAAAATATGATATTCCACGCTAGCTAAAGTCGAAGTATAAAAGATGAATTAGAGCTTTGAACGAATTTCTATTTAAGTTTAAAATGACGAGAAAACTCAAAAGTTATATATATATATCTATGCGTGCGTCTCATAGCGGTGACACCGACGTAACTCGACTCTTCACGCACCTGAGTTTGAGAACTGACAAATTTCTAGAGCAATATGCCACAGCAGAACTAGTTATTTTGGGAGACCTTAAAACCCACCATCGTGAGTGGCTCAGTTTTCGAACCAATAACTATGCAGAGATATCTGCTCATAAATTTGCTCTGACCTATGGATTCTCTGAGCTGGTATTTGCTCCGACGAGAATACCAGATATTGTGGACCATACAAAATCCTTACTGGTCTACTACACGTCCGGACGGATATTCCGTCTCAGTGTATGCGCCTCTTGGCTCCTCTGCCTTTGACTCATGTGTCATGCACACAACCTGATTATTTGATACAACTAATTGGCATCGTGTGTGGTTCTATAAGTCGATAGACTAGGATGGATTGCGAGAATTTATTATAATATATTATGCATCGTACCCGTGGAGGCAGCTCTGTTTTTTTCTGCCGAGGTCACTGAGACAATCCTCGCTGGTATGGAATTGTAAAGGTCTTGCTATCACTTCTACGTAAAGGTTTGTCGGTGGTATGTAGAAAACAAACTACAAAAATGTTCTTCAACTCACCGTTATAATTTAAATATAAAAGCAACAATTACATAAGAAAACACAGTAGAACAACAGCAAAGAAAACAGTTCAGTTCAAGACGTCAGTGGTAAGAAAGTCTAAAGGCGAAAGAAGTAGAAATAAGAAAAAGCAAAGCGTAAGCGTGAACAAATATAAGCGCAGGAAAGTAGTCGGAGAGGACTGGCGGGGCGCTGCGCGCGATACTGAGCGGTAAAGTGGTCGTAAACATGTAACATACGGGCACAAAATGCACACCCGTTTTACCTCCGCTGACATACCACCACAGAACTCCCTCGCTGAGATCGTTACTACGATTGATAGTAATCCGGGAATGTACTCTTCTACCGCTGCGGGTGTGTCTCTCTGTTGTGGTGGATGTTGAAGATGGTAGTGGAGCTGCTGATTGCAGATCGGCTTCCTTCATGATATAAGCTGGTTTCAGACGATCAATAGAAACATTAACTGGCTTGTCTTTGAGATCCAGCTTGAAAAATTTAGGTAACCTGTCTAGAACTCGATATGGTCCAGCGTAAGGTAGTTCCAGAGGTCTGCAAATGTGGTCTTGTCGCAAAAAGACGTAAGATGTCTCTGAGAGGTCTCGTGGTACAAAAAATGGTCCACTCCTGTACCATGAGGTTGGTCGAGGTGAGAGCTTGGCCATGTGGGATCGGAGATGTGTTGAAAGGTCCAGTACATCAGCTGGTGTATGGTCGTCTGTAGGTGATATGAACTGACCTGGAAGGCGCAGTGGTTCTCAGTATACCAGCTCTGCTGGTGAAGCCTGTAAGTCCTCCTTCCAAGCCTCAGTTCACTGCGAACCTGCGTGGCACATGATGGCTGCCTTCATCTGTTTGTGTAAGCGCTCGACCATACCGTTGGAAGCTGGATGGTATGAAGTGGTACGAAAATGGTGTGCACCGACCAACGTCGTAATCGCTTTGAAAAGATGAGGCGTCCTTGGTCGGTAGTTATTTTGACAGGACATCCAAACCAGGCAATCCAGCCAGATAGTAGGGCGCCAGCACAGATCTCTTTAAGTGGGCACGCCTCAAGCCATCGTGTGAGTTTGTCGATGACAGTGAGACAATACCTGTTATCAGAAAAAACGTTTAGTGGGCCTACGATGTCGAGGTGGGTGTGAGAGAACCTCGACGAAGGAGTGGGAAAATTGGAAAGTGGAGCAGAGGTGTGACGGGTTACTTTACACCGTTGACCGTGTTGTCCACTCTCTACAGTTTTTGCGAATCCCGGGCCAGATAAAACGTTCTGTGACCAGTCGCACCTTCCGCAGCAGCCACCCCTTCTCCTTCCTACCAGGAACACGGACCAGTTTTCAACCGTACGCTTCGCATCATAGAGCATCATCTGGACCTAACGCAGCACTTCAGCGCTTCCTAGTTCCTGCAGCTCCTCTCTGGCGCCGCAACTGTTTAGTATTTCACCACAACCCATTGAGGATTCTCCCTCCAGCGTGGCACTTCTACTGTACAGCATCACACCACCCTGTCGAGTACTTTCACTTCAGCGTGGCTTTCTCTGCTCGTCGCTTCTGCCGCTAGCTCAGGCCAGTGTCTCGATTCACTGCAGACCCACAGCCAGCACGGTCCAGTCTCGACCCACCGCAGACTGCTGATATTCGGCATGCACTACACGCCCTCCCGACTCACTGTGAACGACGCATAAACTCGGCATTCTCAAGATCGTACGCAAGCATCACTGCAAGGAATATCGACCTTCGGTCTGGGAAGGAAACGATGCAGCGGATCATATCGTACCGCATCAAGCAAGGCTGCCGTCACGCGTTCTACATTGCGCTATCGAAGTTTCCTTGGCAGTTCAGCATTTATAGAAACCGAAGCGCAAGTTAAGTTAATTATGAAATCCATAACGTATCCTCCCCCCGACCGACCTCGGGATGGTCGCAAAACTATAGTTAGGCGGCCTCGACACGTACTAACGGCCCCATACGACGATCTTGCTGTCCGGATAGCGAGATTAGTCTCTACGAGCTACCCGAATAGGAACTCCCCCCTCACACACCGCCAACGTCCAACTTGCCCAAAAAAGTCTACGGCGGTCCCTAGGCATAACACCTCGCCTGGCAGGAGATCTCCTCTTTGCCGCCACTCCACAGAATGTTATATTCCTAACCCACGAGTAGCTGCCGGCATCACAAAACGACCGTGATTTAATAGGTCTTGCAGAAAAGCTAAAATTCTTAAGCAAACTGCATATGAGGCTTGGAACACGGCTCGTATTATAAGGATCCAAATATTTTTGAGGTAAAACGCAAATTAAATGCTGCCTCGAGGTTCAGTAAGAAAGCAACTGCTAGAACAAAATTCCAATTCATCGGCGAAATAGGTGAGCGACTAGCGAGCTATCCCTCTCGAAGTCGTGCTTTCAGGCCGCTCGCTAAAGCTGCCGAAGGGAACTTTTGCCAGTCTTCGTTACTACCACTACGAAAGACCGATTGTGACTTATTCCATAGTGCAAAACAGAAAGCCGATCTATTGGGCAGTCTCTTTGCCTCCAACTCGAATATAGTGACGAAAGCGCTGTACCACCTACTTTACCGTGGTGCCGTGGCGGAAATCTCCATAGCACAACGGGAAGTCCGGCGGGTGTTTTTAACATAGATGTTCTTGATGTTCATTTCTCTAGATGTTCATAAGTCGAGTGGTCCAGACGGTATAACAGCCGTAGTAGCTTAAGCGGTGTACTCCTGAGTTATGTTCTTTACTCACGCCCCTCCTCACGCTTTCCTACCACACAAGGTAATTTCTGTCTTCATCGAAGACTGCTAATGTGCACCCGGTGCCCAAAAAGGGCAATAGATCAGATCCATCGCATTACAGGCCTTTCGCCATTACATCTCTCCTCACCAAGTTGATGAAGCGTGTAACCAACACACAGCTTCTAAGATACCTAGATAAACACGACCTGGTTTTAGACCGTCAATATGACTTTCGCTACGGCCGCTCGACTGGGATCGTCTAGTGTATCTCACACACCGATGGATAATAGCCATTGAGAGTCAGGGGGAGGCATAGGAATGTAGCCAAGACATAGCGAAGGCGTTCGATCGGTTCTGGCACCGGGGTCTTCTATCGAAGTTGCCGTTATGGAGGGTTTGTGCAAATGGGTGATTAGCTTTTTGTCCGGCCGGCAGACGCATTAATGCTGGTGTCCCCCAAGGCTCTGTGTTGTCTCCTCTTTACTGCATATCAATGACATTTTGGTCATCAACAACATACATTGCTATGCAGATGACAGTACTGGAGACGCTTATTATACTACGAGTAGGTTGTGTAATTGTTTATATAAAACGAGGATGTTTCTGTTGCGATACGATGGTGGGTTAGGATTTAGTACCTAACTCTCTTATTAACTTCTTTTAAGAGAAGTTTTTGTAATAGGTCCGAAAATCGAATCATTTGCCATCATTTTTAGAGTGATGTATGGCTGTGTGTGGGTGTGTTTGTGTGTATATGTATGCAAGTTAGATTTTTGTGCTTCTCGATATCTCAAGAACCAGATAGTTGGTTCCAAAAATGGACCAATTTTTCTCGTGACTATACGTTGCTCACATATATATCAGTAGGGGATCACCATTATTATTTAAAAAATATAGGGTTCTTCAAGTAGGAAATGATTATTATTGAAGGGTCACCAATAATTTCCACGTTGGAAATCACGTTAGTGATTGGTACACACCTTATAGCCTATATCTTGAAACCTACTGAAACTATTTTGATAAGACTTATGCTGCTCCCTAATTTAAACAGCACCTAATTCAATTAAAAGATTCAAGAATTTTAAGAATTATTTAAATCCGATCACTACTATCTTAGAAATATGTGGACAAACATAGATATAAAAATACATAAAAACAGACATACATACATATAAATATAGTTGTGCGAAATTTCATACATTTATGAAATTTCGCACATCTGTTAAGAAGCCCACATACACTATCATACATGAATATTGTGTAATTATAATAATATTCCACACATACGGTTGGAATGGGTACCTTCCTTTTTTTGAAGTCGCTTAATAAATCAGCAATTAATAGAACATCTCTCGGACCTTATGTCCTCACTCAGGAATTAAGCAAATCGAAAATTATATTAAATTAAAACAGAAATTTTGTAAAACTCATATCATAACAGAAATCATTAAAACTTAAAGTTCAAAGTTACAATTAAGTACAACCAAGTACGAAAACTCCTCTAAGTTTTAAAACATGCATCGTTAATCTTGGATTGACAAATCATGGCGACAGGGTCACGGTCAACGAGTTTCTAATAAGCTAATTCAAGTTGATTTTAAACTTATCTCTATACTTATTTTTATTACCCATACTTAGATAGATTGGTATACCTATTAACTTTAGAAGTTTTGAAAATAAATAAAAAAACCGGCCAAGTACTTATTGTACACGCATTTGGTTAGGATTCTGTAGAAAAGGAATTTCTGCGGATATCTAAGAAAACTTTTAAACCGATTATATGAAAAATAATTTTAATTGAAATGTTTTCAAAGTTTTACTATCGTGTTTTTTTCCAGATTTTTAGATCACGCGGTTTAAACTTAAGAGGGGGTAATGTCGCGCAACACATACAACGGGGAGCGCCAAAAAAATATCCTTAATTTCAATGTATGGGTTCATTAGAAAGCTTCTTATGAAAAAAAATCATCATTTTATAACCGAAATTAAATCTACCATATGGTGGTAAGCACAAAACAACTTTCTGAAAATTTACGTCAGAATCGATGCATTTTTGAAATTGGGGCTTTAAATTGGGCTAAAGCAAACAAATTTTAATATCTCGAAAACTGTAAACGATAGTCGCTTGAAAATTAGAAGAGAGGTACGTAGTTTCTTATAGAAATAAGCTTTAATTTGTCGTTTTTTTTTACCAAATATTGACCTAGAAATTGAACGAAATTAATTTTCAGGAAATATCCTTTTACTCATTTTGTAAAAGCTAAACACGCATTTAGTTAGGATACCGTAGAATAAAGATTATTACAAATATCTAAAAAAATGTACACTGGTTCAGTTTAAAACGATTTTCGTTGCAAATATATTTATAAAGATCTATTATCGTGGTTTTTTTTTTAACTTTTTAGAACTCGCAGTTTAAACGTAAAAGGGAAGACACCAATTGTTTGAACTTTGGAAGCCAATAACTCGATAAATATACATTCATCTTAGAGAATGAATTACTGAGAAACCTCGAATGCAATTTTAAAGCCCTATATGCTATGATTTTCCACAGGATAACCCACGCTTAAAAAAATTGCATCCCTCGATGTAGATATGGAGTCAATTCCCTAGTAAAGTAGTAGTAAAGTCCCTTAAAAAATTTTTGGTCTCAGTTTCATAACAAATCTGTATGCTAGTTCTCGAAAGACGCCTTATTGGAAAATTTCTTGAGCATCCATAATGCTAAGTTGAATTAAAATACTGTGAAATACGAACAGAAATGGCGGAACTATTAGGGTACCGTTTTTGCCATTTGACCAAAGGAACCAAAAAATAACTTTTTATAAACCTAGTAATTAGGATGACGCGGTCTAATTTCTTTATCTTTAAAAAAAAATATCCAGCCACTTTCGGCTACCTTCTTTAGGTCCACTTGAACGAGGGCGACCCACGCTGCGGTTCCAATCGTTGGTCCTAGCTATTATATAACCAATTATATGTTATTATTAGATTTCCCCAGCGGCTCCGCCCACCCTAAATTTGCTTATTGGCATAGGCTTCTTTCGGCAACACTTTGATTATACTAAAGAAGTTTGCTATAGCAAAATATAGCTGCTGCCTTTGATTTTTCCGAGAAAAAGAGTAGCCTATACGTTCAGTGGTGTAAAATTATGTCCAAAAATCTTATCTGATTACAGTTTGAAGTTGGTGTCACGAAAGTGAAGTGTGTTATAAACTGTTAGGTACATAGACACCTGTTAGGTACATAGACATCAACTTCAAACTGTTATTCAAAACAAATCTTTGGAAATAACTAATTTTGTTTAGTAGATCTTTTGAAGCCGGTTGTTTTTTTTTACTTTGAGTGACATATTGCTTTTTTTTCTCGTACAGTAAAAACATTGATACTCGAAAGAAAATATTATACCATCATCAACATAAAAGGCGTTTCACCAGTTCTAAAGAGTACCAATTATTTTTTTTTGACCAAAAGTTAAAGTTTTAAATTCACTCCATTAATATGGGACCACCTTGGAAGTATACCCTTTAAAATGTAAAAAAGATTTTTGAAAGTCTGTCTATATATGACGGAGCTATGCCCGAACATACATAAAAAATAAAAAATACAAACATCCAAATTGAGAACCTCCTCCTTTTTTTGAAGTTCGTTAAAAATAAACCTGCATAGTTCATTTATCACATTTTTCTAAGAAAGATTAAACAAACTTTTAACCTTTTAAGCAGTTACACCTTAAAAAACCCATTTACAAGGAACAATTAATTCAGAGGATAGATATGGCGGTAAATATTTTTGCATATATATCCAATAACGAAATAGAATTCGAAAGTCACTTTTAAAAGCAACCTTGACAGGTTACGGTCATCAGCTATTGGCCAATAGTTCTTGTTGGCAACAGCAAATATATGGAAATCCTAATTTTATTATATTCCGCTTCGCGGTTCCGTTGATAGTAGTGACTGTCTGCTGATTCGAAAGGCGTGTGTTCAATTCCGCACATGACAAACGTTTATATGATAAATATTTGTTGTTTTATGGGTTTTGTCGTGTATTTTTACATGTTCCATACTACAGTATGGGGTTGTTCAAGAAAGAAGTTATTAGATTCTTAAATTGTTGGCAACGCGCGAGTGATACCAAGTGTTCATAAGCTTCGGTGACCGCTTACCATCAGGCGGCTCGTAAAATTGTTTGCCCCCTTAGTAGTATAAAAAAAATGTTTCCCGGCTGTGACGACGGCAATGTCAGAGCTGGGAAGTTCATTGTTAGATGTTGACCTCTCCTATATATCTCCACGGCCGATTTTGAGCCGCCTGCTTCCACTGGCTTCCTGCGGCTCTAACCAGGTTGTCTGTACACCTGGTAAAGAGCCGTCCTACGCTGCATCTTTTGATCCGTGGTAAAAACTCGTTTATGATGCGTTAAGCAATGTGGCCTGCCCATTGTCACTTTAGCTTGCTAACTGTATGTGTAACTATGTTTGTAACTTTGATTCTGCGGCGAATTTCGTCCTTCCGGATTCTACCGCGAAAAAGAAACACCAATCATAGCTCTGTCCATAGCATAATATGTATGTATTTACAATTACAAAAAGATTGTCGTCATGAAAATAATAATCACTAAATTCATTTTGTTATTTTGTCCTCTCATGTGTAGGGAACAATCGTTGCATTTGGTCAGTTTCGACATTTCATATTTCAGTCATACGAAGTGTTACAGCCATGGTGGTAAGATAGAAAAATTAAAAAAAAAGAGGACAGAATGACATTCAAAACTAATTTTTGGTAAAAGTGTCACTCCGTTAATTTTCACTCTACCCCCGTACCGACGATTATATGTTTATATTCATTCTAAATTTTATATTGCATCACCTACCTTATTCTTCATTTAAAAATTAATGTTTCCTCTGCCCAAAGGTCGCCTGGAAGAGATCGCTATTAAGCGATAAGGGCGCCTAATTTTATGCTTTACAATATAATGAAACATTTAGTATTAAGTTATTATTGGTATGCAATGAAGAATACAGCTATCTATCTATTTATTGTTATATGAACTCGATAGGATCACTTACCATGCTTATCCTACAGCCTAGTACAACAGTCTAAGTATTCAGACATTCAACCACCATTGACGTCTCGACAGACCTATCGTAAGACTAGAGACGGAATGCCTTTGTGTGTGAGTGCGTGTGTTTACCTAAGTTGTGTAGTAAAAGTCCTAACTCAGTCCAACAGCCACAAGACACCCAACACCGATTCTAGGGGTCGTTTTGTTCTCATAAACACTTCAAGCTCAACAGTTCAAGGTAGCGTTGGCATTGATAATTACGTCATTTAAAAAAACTTCAATGAATGTAAATGCGCGAATGAATTTTTGACAAGCCTCTTAACATATAAGGACAACATTGCTAGTAGAAACTAGTTTATCAAGAATATTAAATACTATTTCAAACGTTTTAATAAATGATAAGATCACCCCTATCAGCTACTTTTTAGGTGTATTAACAATTAATTTAAGCACACTCCGTAGATATGTTTAATTTGATAGGGCCCGAAAATAACATAAAACAGGTTATTAATTACAATTTTATTCCACGGACAACTTTTTTACCTACTTACGAATGTTTTCATTAATTCAAATTGTGGCAAGTTAAATATATTTTAATCCTAAGTATTATAATGTGAAAGTGTCACATTACAGCAGGCCTACAACTCGCTATTGGAAAAATATTTTTAACATTTACAAAAGTCTCAATTTTATAACAAAGCTGTGGTTAATGTTTTTCTGTAAAATTAATTCAGAATTTCAGATGCAAAGAGGTAGGATAAAATTTCTAATTTATCATCATTATTACAGCTTCCAGACGTCCACTGTCAAACCACAGCCTAAAGAAAAGGCTGTTTAGTCTGTGGTCAAACGTGTGCCTCATTATGTTTACACAATTTTAAACTGCAGTAAGAACTTCACAAATGAGTACTGGGTATTTTTTTATTATTTAATGGAACACCATGTTTTGTTTAGATCTAGTTCATAAATATATTATGAATTTATTGTCTTCAATTACAAAACGGACTAGCGCACCAATATGGATCAGTACTTAATAAGGTTTTAATAACTGTAACTATATAATATATCGACGTTTTCACTTTTTATAGTTTAATAAACGTATGTGGTCCATCATGATGGTCCGATAAAACGTAAAAATTACATTAAATTCTACATATTGTAAAGAAATTAAACTCTTTCTACATAAGGGGGCATACCCTTTTATCCCGAGTCCTACTTGACAGAAACTAATGCCGTTTCTACATTTCTGTAAGTAAAGTATATTTTCTGGTATGTTTTATTCATAAATTCGAGTACAATATTACTTTTAACTCGGGAAGCTGATTTCTTAAAAAGTTAAAAGTTTTACAGTAATACTAGTATGCCGCGGAAAATTCGGTTACTGCCGCAGGATTACTACGAAAATTCTGTTTAACCGAAACAAAAAAAAAATATGTTAATATCTCTCCAGCTACATTTGTGCAAAATCAAGTCACTCTTTTGCACTGTTTATAACAAAAAGGGAGGGTTTGCTACCTATGCACCGGCTATGTGCTCAAGAGAGATTCAGGGAGAATGGGTTCGAAAGAAAGTAAGAAAGTCACTATTCAAGGTCAAGGAAAGTTATAATGTATACTCATTCAAGGTTATATTAATAAGCTTTAATGATTAGCAGTGTAACTTAATCACTGAAGGCGATTCGTAACCCTTAATATATCGAAATTAGAGTATCTATTTACAATATTTGAAACTACTACCTATCTACACAGAAAGAAAGAAAACCGTAAGCCTGCCTACACAGATTTCTAGATAGAAGGTTTGCAAAATATATATTAGGGATAGAAAGTACATTCAATTTCTTCGGCCTAAGGCCCGACCGATGATGTCTCCTACGACGTCCACATCCAGTAGGTATCCGCCGCCGGAGGAGGTTTACGCGGACGGGACACACTTTTATGGAACCTATGGACGTGTGGTGAATGATGTTATCCCAGGGCCTTGATGAGCTGGCGCGGTGCTATGATGCACGTCGCTCACCCCGTAGAATCGTTGAGCAGTGTTGCTCAGGCCGAGGATCGGGATTGTAGCGAGCAGTGTTGCTTAGGTCGAGGATCTGGATTGTAGCGAGCTCCCAGAATCCTCTTCAGTGCGGACGTCACTCGAAAGATGACGCGCAACGGCCACCAGAGCAATTTAGGAGGACAGCCTTCTCAAAGACAATAGGTACGGCAAAAAGCCGTAGGGTAAGGGAAGACCGTTGTGATTACTTTGAGTACTAAACGTTCTTGGATTAGCACGTAGAATAGGCAGCTTTAGTTGCAGGTTAAAATTATTTATTGAATTAGCGTTGTTGAAAATAAGTAGATTTATAGTGCAGTCGTTGAAGCGAGAAATAGGGTCTTACCTCCGATTTTTTTACTGTGAACCAATTTGCATGAAATTTTGGAATTAGGCTTACCCTTAACTTCAAAAGTGAAAATGATCTGAGCTCCGCCTATTATTTTTAAATGGTGTAAACAACCCCTTAATGAAAAAATTGACATTGAGCCATTTTATCGCTAGAAATGTGTATAATATTAAGGGGTGAAATTGTAAAGTGTTTTCTAACACAATTACCTCATAATAAAATCATTTTCAACCCCTTGAAAACCTTACAACCCTTGCAAACAACCCCTAAATTGAAAAAATTACAAAAAAATACTTTGGTATGACATTAAAAGATTTAAGTATAGAGTAAATAATATTTTATGTTCTCTATCTTAATTATCGAATTTTTAACCCCCTTTCGATCCTTAAAAACAACCCCGTGATAAAAAAAAATCTTTTGATGAAATGAAAAGGATTAAAATTTTTTTCTTCCACATTCTCGCAAAATGATTAACATATTCTCAAGCTATTCAACCCTTAAAACTACCCCTAAATTAAACAGTAAATATATATGATGGTTCGCCCCTCCGAGCAATACACATACCTTCATTCAAATGTGTTATATGAACGTATGTATGTTTTTAGCCTTAGTTTCCAAAATATAGGTCCATAATATATAGATATATATATATATATACATAAGACAATAGTTTTGGATCTTTATTACTGTGTACTTTCACTTTGCTCCAAATATTCACACTCCGAAATCAGTTTACTAAGTAAACAAAAATTAGATTAGTTTTTGGACCATAACTCTTTCAATTTTGATGCTATTACAACTTATAAAAAACCATTTTAAAGGTAATTAAAAGAGCTACAACTTTTTTCACAATATATAGTGAAAAACCTTTTATTTTAAAACGGTGAAGGGTCAAAGGGCTCGAGAGAGACTGTGATTGCGCTGCCGCGCGCTCTTTAAACAATCATATCTCCGTCAATTTTTGTGTGACAGAAAAAAAAAACATTTTTTTTTTTTGTCAGAAAAAGACCTACATTTTTTATCATTCTACTTTTATTCTTATCTTTCATCATTTTTGAGATATTATAAAAAGATGGTGTTTTTTTTTTGAAAATTCGAAATTTTATTAAAAACTATGTGTCCTTAAGCAGCCAAACTGCTAAAATCCATTAAACTCTTTATATTTAAGTTAATTCTAGATGGAATACGATTAATTTTAATTGTGGTGGAAATGGCACTTATGAAACCCATTGATTTGAAAGAAAAAACCATTAGATGTTCCTCTTATTTCCATTACAGCTCACTCATTTTACGTGCAGATGACTTTAAACAGTGCTCATTTTAAAGCTTATTTCAAGCACTACAAAACCCTATTTCATTATAATGCATATAATGTATCTGCTCGCCGCTAGATGGCATTAAATACATCGATTAAATTTCAGACAAAATAAAAAACGGCTTTGTTCTTTAATACCTAGCTTAATATTGCACTTAGAACACTTTATAAAAAACCGATTTGTTCAGTTTCTTACCTGCTAGAATTTTGTTTATTATAAAATTTTCGTTAATATGCATAATTTTGGAGATATTTGCAAAAAACCGATGAAAAACTTGAAAAAATTCCGAATTTTCAATTGCCAATAACCACAGGGTGGGTGCGGAGTTTAGATCATTTTTACTTTTGAAGTTAAGGGTAAGATGAGCCTAATTCCAAAATTTCATGCGAATCGGGTAACGGTAAAAAAAATCGGAGAAATAACGCTTCAATGACTGCACAATTAGGAGAAAATTCAACTTAACTCACAGGAACACATAGCAGTAATAAGGAATGACACATCCTGTCATTCGTAAAGAATTCCTCCAGTTTCTATATTTGAAACCTTGTACGTATACAGAGAACTAGGAATGGATGCCTGGAAACTTCCACAGATTCTTGCAACTTCCGGTCATTTACCTGATCCGGAAACCTGAAACGGTAAATCCGTTATATGTTGGGACATGAAATTTGATCTCACAGCAGTGCTGCCAAACCCTACTAATGTTTACCCCCAAGAGAATTTAAAAAAAACCCTAAATAATTATAGCAAAATTGCCAGCCAGTGACTATGACAGGTTGCGGCATTGATCCAATGTAGAATTTGTAAGATGCTGTCTCTCTCTTAATTACAGAAAAAGGTCTAGTCATACCTGCTGTTATTCTATATCTACTGCTGTTTGGTTAAATAAGCCTTTTTCGAAGCCCCTAAAAAACCCTCCAAAGGAATCCTGCCCCTAAGAATCCCCCCTTTTAACACATTTAACCCCTAACTTTAGGGCAATTCCCCTAAGTTGTCATTACTATCCCTCAGATGTTATACCTATACATCTGAGGAATAAAATTTTCCCGTGCTTTGTGTGTATGGAGAGCTCTCAAAAAAAAACACCTACACGTAGGAGCTTAAAAAAACTACAAGGATTTGGCTACAGAACCTTAAAAATGCAGTCCGTGGTAACAATCATTCTGCAGACACGCAGTTATTATTATTGAACTGCCCATAGTTCAATGTCAAAAATACGTCATTATACTCTCACTATTTCTCAGTTAAAAATGACGATAATATTTTATGGCTTACGAAAATATATAAAAGCGTGAATCAAAAGCCCTGGGTCATCTGTCTTGTGTTAACGCAATTTAACAAATCATCATGAAACTGGTAGGTGTGTCAGTTGCCTTTGTATTTTTTAACGTTGTTTTAAAATATTAAATATTTTAATTGTTTTGCATTTTTCTCAAAAAAATCATTGTTATTGTAACCGTAAGAATTGCATTGTTTTTAAAAAAATAATTTGTTGTTTTTAAGTGATTTTTTATTTGTAGCTTTTTTGTTATTCAAAATCAGCAAAAACGTTTAGTTTTGTCCATTTTTTTTTAATATTACGTACTATATTGATGAGTCGGTACTTACATCTTAATTCTGTTTATCAGTGCACAAATTCTGATAGTGAATTTGCATGGTATTTGTCAACAGTCAAACAGTGCAAAAGTTTTCACTTCAAACTCAAATACTTTGTTAATAAGGTTGCCGTGGAATACTGTTTATGTAAACTCCAAGAGACTTTGATTCCAAACGGCATACGTCAGTCGTAGGATAAAATTAATATTGTGTGTGTGTGTGTGTGTGTGTGTGTGTGTGTTTGTGTGTGTGTGTGTGTGTGTGTGTGTGTGTGTATGTGTGTGCGTGTGCGTGTGCGTGTGTGTGTGTGTTTGTGTTTGTGTGAGTGTGTGTGTGTGTATGTGTGTTATAATATAAAAAAAAACGGGTTGCACGGGAGTGCCGGCAGAAGTGAAAACCTTTATACACAAATCGCGCTTAACACTCAAATATGTCACAAGACATGTCTTGACCCATTGTATATTTTTGAGCAATATCCTACCTATATATCTCAATAATGTAATAAAATATATTAAACGTAATATATTACTATGCCACTGCTACTATGGAACTGGCTCTGTATCCTATCACACGTCTGTCACTCCTCTAACTGTCGACTATTTTCTTTGACACAACCTAACATAATAAATAAAGATTGTTTATTTTTTTCCTATAAAATCACCTACTAGCACGTCAACCTATAGATATACCTTCTATGCTCTACAATTACTTTTATCTCACCTTGTATCGTATCGTATCACATTTTAACATGTGTAATCCGCACTTTCATTATTATAAATAATAATGTTTGTTTAATTACTTTTTTGACGTAGTATATTTGACATCTCAATCTGTCATAGAATTAAAATCCCATATCCAACCTCCCTGTACTACTCATAACCACCATATACTTAAAATAAAAAACTAACCTAATGTAAATAAATCTGACGCGAGTTCTGTTTTAAGATTATTCAATGAATTGTCTTTTTTTGAAGTTTTCATTTCAAAAACATACAACCTGGATAAACATATTAACATGTGAAATCCGCACTCTTACTTTTTATTTTATTCGTCCTATAGAGTTAAACACTTTTTACCCATCACAAAAAAGTGCACAAAGCCACTAAAGATGTTTTCACTTCAAAATTATAATAGGCGTGGCATTATGGTTTCCGTCTTGCGAATTTTTATAGCGTGGCATTATGGTATCCGTCTGACGATCATTCTGACGCGAGTTTATCATTTTTTACCCATCACAAAAACAAACCCAATGTAAATAAATCTGACGCAAGTTCCGTCTTACGAATTTTCTATGAATTTTCGATCAGGACACGTGACCTGACGCGAGTTTAACTTTTTTTCGCCATACCAAAAAAAGTGCACAACGCCGCTAAAGAAGTTTTCACTTCAAAAATTATAATTTATTCTAGTAGACCTGGAGACAGTGACAGACGGGACGATTTATAGTACAAAAAATTAAGAAAACCCAACGGTTTGTTTCTGGTAGACAATAAACAATAAGCTCGGCCTAGCGAATTGTCATATTAATTTGGTCCCTATCAAATTATATCCCGACAAGCCAATTAGAAGAATTTTATTACGATTGTTTATTACGATCATACTTCAAAAATATACCCTACCTCGACCATGATGACGAAGAACGACCGTCACATGTTTTTGGGGTTTTTTAGCAACCAACTTAAAGGAAAATAAAACATTGAACCAACGGTTTGTTTATTTTAGAGGGGTTTTCATTTATTTACAACATTTTTTTTCTTCTTTAAAGTCGGTTCATTCAAATACAGTCATCGATCGATTGAAATGTCTAAGTCTAATAGAACTTTCCGGTGTTCAATTCTGAAAACAGGGTTTCCTGTCGAAGTTGCTATCCTATGGACTGCCCGAGGGTTTGTGCAAATAGATCACTAATTTTCTGTCTGGCAAACGCATACGAGCCACGCATTGATAGCGTCTCACAAGGTTCTATGCTGACTTCTCCGCTATTTCTGCTGCTTATCAATGATATTTTGTCAATCAACTACAAATATTGCTATGCGGATGACAGTACCAAAAATGCTTATTACACGGGCCGTGCAAGCATCCTTCAATCCGATGGCGAACTTGTGTTAAAAATCGAGACCACTTTGTCCAAAGTCTTTGACTGGGGACGGAGAACTTGGTCCGATTAAACCCAACGAAGACACAAGTATTTGCGTTCACCGCTAATAAAACCATGTTTTCTGAGGTCCCTCAATTTCAGGACACGCCTTTATCCATCTCCAAGAGCATTGGAATGAATAGTGTTGACATCTTTCCACCTATACCTTCCTACCTATAGTATAATAAAGTTTCGAAAATAGTTGCATTTATTTTAAGGAAGATAAAACGTACTTTTTCAATGTCACACATAATTTTTCATTATGCTTCGATTTCAAACGAGGCTTAACAGTAGTAGTTGCTACATGGTTAGTCAGAACCAGATTTTTTATATGTTTATTTAATTTTTTGTTGTCTACAGCAAACAATTAGATGTCATAAAATGTAGCTTTGTGTTCATAAACTAATTCTATTAATCTAATCTCAATTCTATAATCGAATTCAAAACAATTAAGGTTATGCTAATGCTTTTGTTTCTATACAAAAATCTTTATCCACCTGGCTTAATATAAGCTACATTATTTTATACGCTATTACAATTAAACCTGCTAACACTGGTATGGGTTCAAAAACATCATTATACACTACAAACACACATGTGTATAGGTGCTATCATCTCAAATTCATCAAATTTTACAGAGCTATACTAGCTCAGCTATATAGCTAAATATTAAAGATATTAAAAAACTTGGGTTCAAAAAATCTTACCAAACGATTATTGAATATTTGTCTATTTATATAAACGTAAAACTTCTAAACAAATTTTGATGCGGTTTTTCCTAATTGAATCTAACTTAAAAACTGCCATATGTACCTTTCTAGTATAAAATAAATGAAATTAGCTGGTAATTACCCACGTGACTTAAGTTTTCCCGTCCGATACTAACTTTTACACTGTCTTTTAAATATAGTCATTTTTCCAAAATATTTAAAAAAGGGATTCTTTATTTGCAATGAAAATTCTAGATATCAATTTTCATGGTTTTCGCAATAAAAATACTCGATTCACACATAAAGTTTCATCCCCTATTTTGGCCTCTTTAGGGATGACTTTTAAGGAAAGCTTATTCCCCTTTTTTTACCCGAAAAACGAAATAAATTTTTTTTATTAAACGTCAAAATCAAGAGATTTTCATACAAACTTACAACACATATTTTACCCACATATAGGATAAATTTTGCAAAACTAGCTTTTGCATAGTTATCAACGTGGGATTCCTATGTCAACTACTTAATTATACTAATGAAGTTTGCTACACCAAGCTATAACTGTAGTCATAATTCGTTTAAGCTTTGTTATAGTTATTACTGAGCCAACTTTTGAATTTTTCGAGATAAAAACTATCCTTTGTCCTTCCCCGGGACTCAAACTATCTCCATACCAAATTTTAAGAGAGATACTTTCGCATTTATAATATTAGTATGGATTCTCTCCTTAATAAGAGTCGTCGGTCATAATAAAAACCTTTATTCAAAATTTATATTTTCTATTCGCAACGGTTCCACCAGTATTCATGAACCAGTTAATAAGTCTGTCAGAGAGAATATGTAATTTAATATTATATTAGGTAGGACAATAATATTTAGTTGTTAAGCATGGGTAAAACCTAAGTTAAATGCCATCTGTAGAGTCATTAAACCAGAAAAAGAAACTTTAAAGAAATAATAAAAAAGGCGGATGGCGCGGACGAGTGATGTGCGGGGGATGTCAGCAACGGAAAGACATGAAAAAAACGACCTGCGTAATGCAAACTCATTCATTTCAGTATCTATTTCAGCACAGAAACTCGGTTAAAGAAACAAATGTACGATAATTGTGACCTAGCTACACGCCAGGCGACTAGCTGGCTAGGCACCAAGTCACTAGCCACGCAAGCCACCTCCAGTGCGGCCATCTTTTTTAATTATGTCCCAGCGACTCATTAGGTGTGACGCCATCCTCAAGGCACTGAGCATTCTACCCACTGTATTGACGCGACCTGGAGTTTAGATTTAGATGGAGATCGGTTTTATATCATTAACATGTATGCAATAAAATATTCTTCCCTCGAAAATAATTTCATTATGTTTGCTTTGATACTAGAGCCTATTGTTTAAGATTTATAATGACAGTGTTATTCATTTTATCGATAACATTTAGATACAAGTGTTCTTGCCATATAAAACTCACACTTAGTAAGAGTGTACGGCATTCAATTTTTTTTTAAAAACACCAACTTACATAACTTTGTATTCGTAATAACTTCTAACCAAATAATTTCAGCTAATATTTACTGCAGCGAGATAAAGTTTTGCAGTAAATATTTTATTAAAAAATACTTCAATGCTTAAAATATTTCTTAACAATAACCCGTTTTGTCTGCAGTATATCATTGCCGCCCTAGCTTTTGTGGCTGCTGCCACTGCTGCCCCCACCGACAGGCTTGACAGACCGCTAGCACCGCAAGCTCCGCAACCACAACTCAAGTCCCAAACCTACGAGATTGATCCCGTGGGGAACTACGAATTCGGGTAAGTATATCATCGTCAGCATAATTGCTGCGTCATCCAGCCATGTAGGTACTTTGGCCTTCTTTATTTATAGATCCTTTTGTACGGTCCTGTGTATTTAAAAGTGTAACAGTAACAGCGTACTCCATACAAACGAAGTATGATTATCAGTAGGTGCTCATTGATTTTATTGATTTCTTTAGACATGGTCTATAATTGGAAATGGGTATACTATATCATGTTCTCCCTCGTCTTTCATTGCTAGTAATTAACGACGTAAGGGACAAACCTGTATATGAAGCCAACGTAGTCCACTGCATCATAAGCAGTGTTGCAGCGTAAGGCTTATTCCCTGTCACGCAGGTCTAAAGTGGTTGGTAAAAAGAGACTGTCATAGGCCACATTATTACGCAAGTGTGTCCAGCCACTGTTACCCCCTTCTGGGTTAAAAACAGTGACGATATACAAAATGGCTTTATAGATCTGCTACAAGTCTCAATAACCGACTTAATATAAAGAATAATATTACCCCGATGCGTGTACTTGACTTGAGGATCTATAAGAAGTAAGACATGATTGGCCAGAATAAAAGGCTGTTGTTGTCTTTAAGAAAGCCTTACACAGAAGAATGCTTAAAATGAATGAATCATATAAATTCAAACACCAAAGTAAAATTAAATATAAATCTTCTATTAGAAATTGTTTGATATAAAGCAAAAACAATTTTTTTATAACGATTTGTCACAGGATACTTGCAGGGCTGAAACTTTTGTGAAATGCACTAAGTATCTCTATAGCAATTTTTACAAAACATAATATTGTTTCAGCTTCGAGATTGACAACGGCAATCAACGCTCTGAAGTTGGCAGATTAGCGACTATTGTAGACGATGAGAAGCAATCGCACGATGTTATCGTTGCCGAGGGCAGTTACTACCTGTTCGATGCGGATAATAAACCTCACCTTGTGAGGTTCCGCGCTGATGAGAACGGCTTCCACGTTGAGAGTGATCTCATCCCAAAAGATAACCAACCCTCAATCCAACCAGCAAGTAATTAAGTGAATTAAGGACTTCGCGATAAGAACGATTTGTTTACCGCTATCGTTAATTATATGTAAAAAGTTATACTATGTAAAGAATATGGGATTTTTTGTGGGCATCTCACAAATAATAAAAAATAATATTTTTAAATATAAATGTAATTTTTTGTTATTAATTTTTACTTGCGGCAATGTCATCATCTTCACCTGGTTTCCAAGAGTTAGTACAACCCAGGCCCGTTTTAGCCACAGAGTAGTTTAAGCAAATGCCCGATGGACAAGTAAGATTTTTTTTTAATGTGACTGATTGTATTATAATGGGTCCATTCCAGAGGTGATTCCTTCTATGTATTATACTAGCTGGCCCACCAGACGTTGTTCTGCCCTAAAAGTTGATTCTATTAGATACTTACCCAGTCCGGACATATATGAAAATAAACTAATTTACACCGCCATCTGTTAGAATAATGGGAACCCAGGCATGTTTATGTCGATATACTAACTTACATCTGTTAAAAATGTATGGAACTCTTAGTCAGCGCACGCCATGTAAATTCTCGCCATATTTCAACAAATTTACACAAAATAATATAAAACTATACGTATAAACCATCCTCTTAAATCACTCTACCTAATGATGAACATCGCATTAAAATCCGTTGTGTAGTTTAAAAGATCGGGAAGCGATTTTTCACCTCACCAGCACGAAAAGGATAGTTTTGCTGTCCAAATTCAGTGAGCAAAATCAAATTTTGCACTAGTGAGGCAAAGTAATTCACTGTTTGAACATCGACTTTTGGAATTAACCAGATGATGAAAAAAAAACAATACAATGACTGGTCAGAAACAAATTTCGGGACAAATACTTAACCTTGTTCATTTTAATTAAGAATATAACTACATAGCATTTTTTCGTTTTTAAGTGAGTTTTTATAAATTATTAGTATTATTAAAAGTTCACACAGCTAACTCAAAAATTTTATACGTTGTTTTGATAGCAATGGCAGAGGTTGTAGAAGGTATAATTCCGAACGCAACCTTAAATTAAAAAAAAAACAAAGTAAAATGGCGGCAAGCTAGTTTTTTGAACATAACATTGTTTATTTAATTAATAATTCTATTTTGTTTGTAAAATAAGCGATACAAGCTACGAAGATATTTCTCTGACACCAAAAGAATTAAGACCAGTCCCCAATGCCGAACTTAACTTTTTACCAGAAAAGTCACGTGAAAATATTTTTCTCGCTGGTAGAGGTGAAAAGTTGTATGTTGGACGCTTGAGCAAATTTTTTCGGTCTCGTGCCTTTAAATCCCTCGCTATGCTCAGTAGCAATATGCCTAGGCATATTGTAAAACGGCGAATTATACGATTTGCCTACGACATCCATACTACAAACATGTTTTCATTGTTTTTGCTCTATCGTAAGAACGTTAATACATAAAAGCCTAAAACTTACACGATATACGATAACACGATTACAGTGCAACTTCTATAGTAAAACAGCAAATAGTAGAAACCAGCATATTGTAATCGCAGCTCGCTGTAACAAGTTCAAAAATAAATCTATAAGCGCTATCTTGCAGAAGTAGAGTGTGAGAAACTTCCTTAAGTAGCTGCCGGTGTCAAAAAACGGCCTTGGTTTAATCAGTCTTGGGTCCTTGGTTTACTCCATAGCAACCGGTTGAATCATTCGGTAACAAACATTAGTACACCAGGTGTTTCCTTTGGTCAAATTGTTAAACGTATACCTGTCAGTGAACTAAATAGTACTACAACAATAGTTCGTTTTTTCTAACCGTGGTACACCAGTGGTTGCATGTATGCGATAAATACACGTCTTTTCTTTCTTTCTTTCTTCTTTTTAACCGACTTCAAAAAAAGAGAAGGTTCTCAGTTTGACCTGTATGTATGAATGAATGTATGTTTATATGTATATATGTATGTATGTATGAATGTATGTATGAATGTATGCTTGTATGAATGTATGTTTGTATGAATGTATGTTTGTTCGCAATTATCTCGGGTTTGGCTTAACCGATTTTGATGCGGTTTTCAGAACAGTATTTGTTACATTCTGGAGAAAGTTTTGGTATTCATCAAATGGATACCCATAGTCCCATGCTCATCAGGTCAGGATAAATTGATGGGATCTTGGAGACCTCCTTCTTTTGAAGTCGGTTAAAAAATAGAAAGCAAGAATACCGCATCAAAATCGGTGCAGCCAAACGCGAGATAATTGCGAACAAACGTACATACACAGAATAATACAGGTCAAACAGAGAACCTCCTTTTTTTTAAGTCGGTTAAAAAATAGAAAGCCGGAATACCGCATCAAAATCGGTGCAGCAAAACGCGAGATAATTGCGAACAAACATACATTCATACAAAAATACATTCATACAAACATACATTCATACATACATACATTCATTCATACATACAGGTCAAACTGAGAACCTCCTCTTTTTTGAAGTCGGTTAAAAAGTAGAAAGAAAGAAAGAAAACACGTGTATTTATCGCATACATGCAACCACTGGTGTACCACGGTTAGGAAAAAGTAACCGTGGTACCACTGGGTGCACTACGGTTAACAAACGAAATAACTTACTTCTTAACGCGAAAAAGACTAAGTGTTTAAAATTTCAGAAACATAAGTACAAAATTATTCTTAAACGGACATGGAATAGAACTAGTAGACTCAACAGTGTTTCTAGGTATTACATTAGACAATAATCTGCAGTGAAACCCTCGCATCTCAATTTTTGCAGGGAAACTTAGGTTAACTTCTTCTGCAGTTAGAAAAGTTAGGCAGCTTACAGATGTTAACACTGCCCGCCTGGTCTACTTTATCGTTTCCATTACGTCATGTCTTATGGCATTTTGCTTTAGGGTAAGGCAGCTGAAATCGATACACTCTTTATTTTGTAAAAGAGAGCAGTACGGTCAATCTATAAATTAGGACCTGGAATTTCTCTTAGGGAACTATTTAGGAAAATTGATATTTTAATTGTTCCTTGCCAATACATCTTCGCTTGTATAATGTTTGTACGCAAATTTGACACTTATTTGCTTAAAAAAGTGATACAAGGAATAAAGATAAATTTGTAGTTCCAAAATGTCGTCTTCCGAAGTTACATAGCTCTTTCGCAACACAAAGTATCTATTTCTACGATAAAATTCCAGGACATGTGGTTTATTTACCTCTGAATAAATTTAAAGTAAAAAAGTTCGGGTTTGAGTTCGAGAGAAGCTAAAATTCTTAAGCAAATGGCGTATGAGGCTTTGACCACGGCCTGTTATAATAAAGATTCGAATATGTGTAAGTTAAAACGCAAATTAAATGCTGCCTCGAGGTTCTGTATAAAAGCAACTACTAAAGCAAAATTCCAATTCATCGGCAAAATAGGTGGGCGACTTGCGAACTATCGTACTTCTGAAACTCGAAAGTCGTACTTTCTGATCGCTTGCTAAAGCTGATGAAGGGATCTTTTGCCAGTAGTCGTTACCACCACTGCGAAAGACCGATGGTGACTTGGCCCAAAGTCCTTGATAAAGTCAAAGTCAAAGTCAAAATGGTTTATTCAAATAAGGATTTTACAATCACTTTTGAATCGTCAAAGTTATAAAATATTATTTTTTGAACCCTCCCACCTTCCCGCCGGTTCACAATGTTGTTGATTTCTACCGAGAAGAATCCGGCAAGAAACTCGATAGTTACTCTTTTAAAAACACTATCAATAATACAAATAAATTAAAATACAATTAATGTTTTAAATAAAAAATTTTTAGTCGTACAATTTTATGTTATTTCCATTTTAATTTGGTTTACCTATGCATCCTGTAATTGAGCATCATCAGTCCTAAGGATTTTTATCATTTACATAGTCTGAAATATTGTAGTATGCCTTTTTACAAAGTACCTGCTTGATAAAAGATTTAAATTTACTTATTGATAGATTTTGAATTTTATTGGGAACTTTGTTGTAAAAGTGTATACATTGCCCCATAAAAGAGTTACTTATTTTGTGTAGACGTGTATCATGCACCAACAGCTTATTTTTACTTCTAGTATTTACTTTGTGAACGTCACTTTTCTTGCTGAAACTATTGATAATTTTATGTACATATAAAAGATTTTCATATATGTACTGCGACACTAAAGTTAAAATTTTTACTTCCCTAAACCTATCCCTCAGAGATATCCTAGATCCTAATTTATAAATAGCACGAATTGCCCTTTTTTGTAACAAAAATATTGTATTTACATCAGCAGCGCTACCCCACAATAGGATACCATATGTCATTAAACTATGGAAATAGCTAAAATATACTATTTTTGCAGTGTCGACATCGGTCAATTGTCTTATTTTCTTGATCGCATACACAGCAGAGCTAAGTTTTTTGGCTAGGTTATGAATATGAGAACCCCATTGAAGTTTGGAGTCCAGCGTTATGCCAAGAAAGACTGTTGAATTAACAAGTTCTAATTGCTCGCCATTAATATTAATACATGTCTGTCTCTGACTAACATTTGGTAATGTAAATTTAACACATTTGGTTTTTTTTTCATTAAGTAACAAATTATTAGCGTTAAACCAATTTACAATTTTAGAAAGGGCATTACTTAATTCATTATAATATGTCTGTCGTCTCTTTACTTTAAAAAGCAAAGAGGTGTCATCAGCAAATAAGACAATGTCATGGTTTTTTACATTATATGGGAGATCATTAATATAAATAAGAAATAGAAAAGGACCTAAAATTGAGCCCTGAGGGACTCCCATAGTGACTGCTGATCCCGGAGATCTTTCACCGTTGACATCTATTTTCTGTACTCTCCTACTCATATAGGATGTCAAAAGGTCGAGCGCTTTGTCTCTAATACCATAGTGATGTAGCTTCCTGATGAGATTTTCATGTTGAGCACAGTCAAATGCCTTAGATAAATCACAAAAGACTCCAAGGGCGTCATGCGAATCCTCCCAGGCGTTATATATATTTTTTAATAGTGCCACTCCTGCATCGGTTGTGGAACGGCCTTTCATAAAGCCAAACTGTTTACTACTAAGTAGCTCATTAATACAGAAATGGCTTAACATTTGACAAAGTATGATTTTTTCAAAAACTTTACTGAGTATAGGTAGTATTGAAATAGGCCGAAAATTATTAGGATCTGTTGAACTACCTGATTTAAAAAGAGGTATAACTTTACTAAGTTTCATCTCATCAGGAAACACACCACTATCAACACAACTATTAAAAATAATGGCTAAGGGTTGTGCTATAACATGAATAATTGAATTTATAGTTTTTACAGAAAGTCCCCAAAGGTCTGTGGTGTTTTTAATTTCTAATGTTTTAAATGTATTAATGATATCTGTAGGACTAATGTTATAAATACAATACATATAAATACAAAGGGAACGTTACATTCAGGAACACTAGTTTTTAATAATTTTTCTGTTAAGATTGGACTTGAGTTTAGATGTTCAGTTGTTTTGAATGGAATATTCTTAAAAAACTGTTCAAAGGCAACTGCTACCTCAGAATTTGTTTTAAAACTAGCATCATCTACAATCAACTCAAAGTCTTGACAAGAGTTCCTAGCTTTACCAGTTTCATTATTTATTATGTTCCATGTAGTTTTTATTTTATTTGTTGAATTTTTTACTTTATGTCTGAGGTGAATTGCTTTTGCAACAAGACAGACCTTTTTAAAGGTTTTTGAGTATTTTTTTTAAATATTCCCTAAATATTTGGCTATTATTATATGTTTTTTCTTTATATAATTCATACAGTTTACGCCTACTTTTATGAATACCTGGGGTTGCCCATTCACTAAAACTAAAGCGACTGGAAATAAGTTTCTTTTTTGAAGTAAATATTTTATTATACTCTGTAGTAATAGTGTCAAGAACAGTATTGTACATATCATTTGGGTCGCCATTATAAAGCAAATCTGGAAGTTTATGCATTAAGTTAGATTTATTAAGTTAGATAAAGCCGATCTACTAGGCAATATATTTGCCTTAAACTAGAATATGAACGACGAAAGCGTTGTACCCCCTACTATAACATGGTGCGGTAAGACCATGCCCGAAATCTCCATAACACAGCGGGACGTCCGGCGGGCGTTGCTTTCTCTAGACGTTCATAAGTCAAGTGGGCCAGATTGTATACCAACAGTAGTGCTTAAGCAGTCTGCTCCTAAGTTATGTCCTGTACTCACGCACCTCTTCTGGTATATAATATAATCTTAGGCACAAATTATCACCACTTGTCAGGTCACAGGTAATGTTGGTAAGGTCATTATTAAAAATATTTGCGAATTTCGAAAGTCAAATTTTTCGATTACGATGCTAAAAACAGAGTTGCAATACGATAAATCGATGATTACAAAATTGATACTTTATTTTAATATACATCAGATCATTAATAAATTAATAAGTTACGTAGATCTATCACAAATTTGGCATAGTTAAAACAATAAAACTAGGCAATAATTTATTTCATATTGTACGAGCAGAGAGCCTGCTTCTTACGTCACAGGGTAACCTATTGTAAGAAGCAGCGTAACAAGTGTTATGTAACTAGTTCAACTGAAATAAATTCATTTTTCATATTAAAAAAAAAAATAACCTTCGGAATGCTAATATTTTCTAAAAACAAAAAACAAGTGCACCTTAAACATACCAAGTATATAACTATAACCAGATGTAACTTATTTTAAGGTTACACAGGTTAATAATCAAACGTTAGTACTATAGTTTGAGCAGTATGTATTTATACAAAAAAAATTTTTTAGCCCGCACACACACCGTTAACGCCTACACTTGGGCTATTAAGACAAATCTAACGATACCTTATACCTTATAGAAATTCATCTAACCTTTTGGAAGTTACGAGGTAATAAAGAAATTTACATACAAGATACGCGCGAAAAACATAACCCGGATACGGAAACATAAAATGTCGGATGCCAAGAGGAATCTTTTTACCTTTTACTTGTCTTTATTTTTAACAATTAAGGGGAATAAAACATGTAGCTGAATATTCTGATAATAAGTCTGCTTTATGGGGCTTACTTTTTAACTTTTCAGTGGATTTAAAGTCGGTTTATGTTTTTGGTAAAAAAAATGTTTATTGAGTCGGTTATAAGCGTGTCACTGTTATAAAGTTAGTCACATAATCGCAGCACCATAGTACCGACCGGACCCACGTGCACGCACACTGTTACAGTTTACATGTATGTATAGTTTTGCCGGTCGACGAGGAGTGGGAAGCTTGCAACCCCAGCGGCTGCCGGCGGCTATACAAACTTCCAATACATAGGTATAGAAGGTTAATTCATGATGTACTCAATATGACAGTCTAGCGCGCTAATTATAAGTATAATATGCTAGTTCTGTATCTATTATTTGCCGGCGATCAGTGGGAGTGGTGAAGCAAAGCCGGTGCCGGTTGCCGTTCAATAGAAAAGCGTGGCGTACGTATACAATTTGTCCGCCGGTGTCGTTGCCGTTGTCGTCTAGTTAAAAACTACCAAATTGGTGATACCCAATTACGCGGAAAATTTTTGTTTTCCACAGATAATTTACGGCAAATCATCCAACGTTCCATCTTACTCTCAGTAATAAAAACTGCTAGGGAAACAAACTCTTGTTTAGAGCAATAAGGCTCAGTTCTGTGAGATGTTAAGCGCAAATATTTTTTTATTTACTGAAAATAATAAAACCAACCCAAAATCACATGTGTAGGCAAATCTGGCAAAGAAAATGTGGTCCTTTGATAAATCTGACGACCCTGAGAATTTAGAACTCAGACGGTTTGAACAACGTTCAGGGCGAAAAAGTGCTGCGTATGGGCGGGACAATAAAAGAAAATGAATAAAAGATTATTTAAAAATATTTTTTATACTATTTAAGTATCAAGCAAGCTTTCGGTCCGCCTGATGTTAAGCGGTCACCGAAGCCTTTCGACGCTTGCAACACCTAGGACAGCAATCGCGAGTTGCCGACTTTTCAAAATTTAATAACTTCTTTCTTGGAAAACCCCATATACTTACTTCTTAGAGAAATCCTTGGCAGGGAGCCACAACCTAAGCGTTAGCGGGAGGAAGTTTATCTGAAACTACGTGACCATTTAGGTTTTAAGGTGTGAGGATAAAGACCCTGCCGATAGCAAGTGGTGCGATGGTAGAAAGTAGCTTTGGGTATCATTTCGAACAGTTCTTTAGAACACATTCCATTATAGGTACAAGCGGTAAAACACACACAGGGAGGCAAAATCTCTCCTCAAACTCCTCTCCTCCTCTGATTCGATACGGCTTGTGAGTTTGGGATCATCGACGATTCGATACGGCTTGTGAGTTTGGGATCATCGACGATCCTCACCAAAGTTTCAGACAGTTCAGACAGGAACCCCGTGCTCATGTAGGCCGTTTTAGATATCCTGATAAATTTGAAACCACGTGAATAGAAACGTGATGTTCAGCGTAAATAATTTTGATTTCATCGTATAAGGACAAGGCAGGTGACCTGCCAATTCCCAAAAAATGCCACTAAAGCAGACATACTGACAGAAATATAAGCTACAGTTTCTTTGCCTTAATGTCGGATGCCAACAGAACTTTTTACTTGTCTTCATTTTTGACAATCGACCTTAAGGCCTATAAGACATGTAGCTTAATGTTCTGTCAATAAGTATGGTTAAGTAGAATTAATGTTTTTGTTAAAAAAGTAGTTTATTTGAAAAATAGAACCACGACAGTCCTACTCCACGCCCACAATTCTGCCAGAGCTGGGGTTGCACCAGGTCTTTTTTTTATACCACTAAGGTGTCCTCATGGTAAGCGGTAACCGTAGCCTATGGACGCTTGCAACACAAGGAGTATCACTCGTGCGTTGCCGACCCTTCAAAAATCTAAAAACTTCTTTCTTGAAGAACCCCATACTGTAGTCATTAAAGAAAATCTTAGCAGGGAGCTCATTCCACAACCCAAGCGTTCGCGGGAGGAAGTTTCTCTGGAACCGTACTGTACGCGACCATTTCGGTTCTAAAGTGTGAGAATGAATTCCCTGCCGATGGTGAGCTGTGCGATGGTAGAAAGTAGCCGTGGCCACATTTGAAGCTCTGCTGTGATACCATCGTCACCTGGCACTTTGTTGTTCTTAAATTGTTCAAATGCTATTCTTGTATCGCTCTATCAATAACTAACTAAAACATACTAAATTTAAAACAAAAATGTATTTACAAAACAATGTCATTTACAAATTTACTATAGGTACCTACCTAAACATGTTTACAGCATGGCATAAACTGCCATCTAAAACTAAACTGCAAAACATCAGAAACATCCAATTCGTTAAAATTTATATGTTAAATCTAAGGTGTAAATGATTTGCTTCTTTTGAGTATCCGATGTTAATAAAAGGCAACATGGCGCAGATTAAAATCAAACTTCGCTTGTATTTTCTTTGGGGATCAATACACCGGTAGCTCTGAAACCATTTTCGTCAGCCTCGTAGGTAATGATACTAGGTTTACCGTCTTGGTCAAAAGCAGTGTATTGACCACGGACGACCACGACAGTGTGAGGGACTTTTTCTGCATCAACCACCTCTCTCAATGTTCCTTCTTCGTTCTGGTCAATACCATTGTCAATTTTCACTCTGAAACATATGTGTTAAATTAGAAGGCAAAACTACTAACTTTAGTAATAATCAATTGCCATGGTAGTCTATCGGTAAGCTAGCGCATTTTTTTTTTCTGTTCAGTCACGGAACGAAACGAAGGGCAGAAAAGGAATTCTTATAGTAAAGCCATGTCCGTCCGACACAGCCTTATAATTTCGCCTTCTTTGAATTATTTCATGGAATTTTACAGGGGGTTTTGTTGTATTTTCTACATTGTCTTGGGTAAAAATTAATATCTGCATTTTTATACTGTAATGGCAGTTTTGTATTACTACCGATGCCGCGATGTGCTTGTTAATATATTTAAAAAATAATTACAAATACAAATTACGGTTAGATGTATTTGTTTCATACTTCATAAGTAATTTATACCACAATCACGTTTTGAAACTTCCCGCTTCTTGTTCGGAACTTAACGTTTTTACTGGCTTGTAAAATCATTTTTGATTTTTTCTACAAATAACATATACTCAGTACACTAGCTCACAACTAATTTTAATGGTTTTACTGACTTCCTTTACAACCAAAAAGGCAATATATCCCTAAAGAATTTGCACAAGTGTTGGAACAGTTGTCATTTTTTAGCACTAATTATAATGAATAAAAATCACTCAATAACCCAGTGCACTAGACGAAAAACTTTTTATCAAAAACAAAAATCCAAACACTGGTGTCGTGCAAGTGAAGTGTGTTATATACTGTTAGAGAGATAGACGCCAACTTCAAACTGTTATTTAGATCAGATTTTTTTGAAATAAATATTTTTACCTTTTTAGTACATATTTTTGAAGTCGGTTGTTGTTTTTGTTAAAAAGTTTTTATTTTTCAATATAAAGTGACTTATTGGCTAAAATCCTTTATTGTTACAAAATTATAAGTTAACAATTTAAAGTTAAAATGAAAATAAAAATAAAACAAGAATTAATTAAAAAATAAATTAAAATTAATTATATAAACTAGGCACGAGTGGCATCGTACCCAGAACACTGGCTGCATTTCCTCTTTGGATAGCTATACTTATCCTCTGAGCGAAATAGCAGCCAGCCCTCTTGTTACCGCTGCTGGCGTTGACCAATCTAGGTGCTATTTTTTTTTTAAATTCCTTAGCGCTAGGACCCTAGGGGCCTCCACAGCAAATGGTAGAAATATATAATTTTGAAGAAGTGAATCATATTTTTGTTATATTATTGTCTTATTTTCTCGCACACAAATATAAATACCTAAATCGCTTCAAGTGTGCCTCTGATAAAAATAACTTGAAAGAGCCTAAGAAACGACATTATGCCCACAATTTCTCTTTTATTTCATTTCGACAAGGAATCAATATCTTTTAAAAGCTTTGTGGTTCCCTGAAAACATATGATTGAACAAAAAAAGTGTTTAATAGCGCATTTCATTTCACTATTTGTTTGCTTTCTTACCTTTATAATATACCTGTTTCGCTAGAATTCCTACTACGGTTAACTATTTCTAGGAAAAGTTAGTATTTGATGCTTGGTTCAGCATCAATTCCATTTGATAAAATAAAAATTATTTTTAATTTAGTATATGATATGCGTCCCTTAAGTTTTTTAATCTAGTTCTGCCGAGAGAGAATCCACAAATATTTACCTTCTGTTATTACCAGAGGAAGCAATTCGTGCTGTTCTTATACTTAAAGCTCTAACTGTGCAGACCTTAATCTTAAAATCTGCATAGATCTTACATGTGTATACTTACGCTGTTTTGTAGGAGCCGTCAGGATTCTTTACGGATTCAGATGATAAAAGTACAGCTTCTTTTTTGTTTTCAATCACGTCGGTGGGTAAAGCTGCGGCCGTGGCCAAGACAGCGAACACTGCGATGATGTACTACAAAACGAACAATCATAAGTAAATCTTTCTTAGAGATGAATAGATACGTTGAAATTATTTTGTACAAATGAATGTTATCTACTCAATTAAACTATTTATCAACAATTGCACGCCTAATAAGCGGAGCGGTGAGGTAGTGCTCTACTCTCGACATGTCAAAAAACCCAGTCTTTCGAAACTTAAATGACGTTTTTTTTTTAATATAACACTTACAGGATAATATGAGTGCACTAATATGAAGTTAAATAATCTGTCTAGCACATATGGTACATTTTATAAACAATTAATTTGTTTAATATAATAAATAATAACATTAAAACTAATCATTCTTGGACGTCCGTGAGTCTGTGTTTATGTGACCATATATGTGGCAGAGAAATTGGTCGAAAAATTCATCTTACCGAAATACTTTTGTTTTTAATATATAAAGTATTACACTGTGCTGATTCCTAGTTAATATTAGCGTTCTAAGTACTGTCGTTTAATTATAATTTATAAAAAACTAATATACCACTGTATACTGTATATCTATATATATATTTTTTATTTTTATTTTATAGTATATTTTTTCCTCACCTTATTTGTTATTTTATTTTAAAAAACTTGAGTTTTTGTTTTAGAATTTTTTTTTAAATGTGAATGACCGCTATGAGGCGTGCACTTTTGGATTTTCCAAATTTTTTATTTAAATTTTTGTTGCAGAACGCAAAAAAAGCCGCAAATATACTTCCCTAGACAGTGGATATACATTGGAGGCATTTAGAGTCGAAACTTAGAAGGAATAAATTTATAACGCTTTAGCTTCGCGTCTGGTTAAAGCTTCTCATGACAAAAATGGTAGCCTTTACCAGCCAAAGGATTTGCATAACGCGGAAATGCGGCCAGCATTTTGAGATCGATGCTAACTGGCAACAGTTTATTAGATTAATTTTATATAGTTTTGTTTGTTTTGAGATAACAATGTTATATATAAGTTAAATAATAATAATATTTTTAAGATACATTGAAATACTGAGTTATTAAAATCACTTTAAATAAATGTATAAGAAACGTACCATATTCATTGTTGAGGTTGTGAGTATTAGTCGGCGACGAATGCAAAACTGATTAAAATTAAAGATATGCTCTTTTATATACAAAAAATATCTAGTTTTACGAATAATTTGTCATTTATAGCACCACCACAAAACCAGTACCTAATAATCTTGATTTGGGCAATAAATTTTCTGTGTTGATATTAAAATCGGGTTTTTTTTCAAATAAAATAAATTTAAATTGCAAATTGATTACGTTTAAGACGCACTAAGATAGGTATCAAAAAATATGTATCCTGAGGTACGGAACACTTGTCTGATTTATGTGTAGACTAAACAGAGTTACCTAGATAAGTACAGAAACAGAACGCTATAAACCTTACCCGAGCTCAAGTAAATTTCAAAGGAAGGAATTCCAATTTGTACGAACGGGACGTATGCGTGCAAGGTAAGGGCTAGTGCAGCTGTATCTATCTATCTGAATTTTGAAGAGCAGCTATATAGATCTTACCAAGGTATTTATTTCGGGTGACAGTTGTCAAATTATAAAGGGCTATATCTCCGTAACAACGATAATCAAGCTTCATATAAGTCGAAGAGTTTTGCTATTGGTCAGTCGTCGTTTTAGCCGGCTGACCTCCACTGCTGTACGTAGGCCTGCCCCATATGTCTCCACAACGGCCGGTCCTGAGCTGCCCAAGCCCATCGGCTTCCTGCAGCTCTAACCAGGTCATCTGTCCACCTGGGAGGAGACCATCCAAGGCCTCATCGTCCGATCCGTGGTCGCCACTCGCGAACCTTTCTTCCCCATCGGTTATCGGTTCGATGAACGACGCGACCCGCCCATTGCCACTTCAGTGTGGCAACTTTTTGGGCGATGTCCGTAACTTTGATTTTTCGGCTTACTTTTTCATTTCGGTCTTCAATCCTCTTCTCTTCTCTCATAGCTAGCTGAGCGACTTAGCTTATTTAAGAAGCCAACATTCAATGACCACATCTGTTCAGCAGTTGCAGGGATTATACAATCACAATAAATATATATACAATCAAATAAATTTCATCTCTTTTTAATATAAGTATAGATAATTGCTATAGTCTGATGGGCATTTATTTTTTTATTTACTACTAAATAAAAACATTGTTACAAAAATATTTTTGAATTCCCTGAATCCCGAACTAGTTTATAAAAACTGTATCTCGGGAGTCATTGTATTCTTCCACTGCTTTTCATAAAAAATAATCTTAGTGGAGTGCCGGTTAACACTTACAGTATCTGGCTTTAAGAATACAAAACTTAATACAAATTGTAAGGGCAAAAATTTGCAACAAAGGATAGTCTTCCGGCATCAAATAACTTAGTTATTACAATAGTAAATAAAAACAATTAATTAATATTTTTACACTTAAATATGTGTGTTTTGTGTGTGGTATATGTGTGTGTGTGTGTGTGTGTGTGTGTGTGTGTGTGTGTGTGTGTGTGTGTGTGTGTGTGTGTGTGTGTGTGCGTGTACGTGTGCGTGTGCATGAGCGCGTGTGTATGTGTGTGTGTGTGTGTGTGTGTGTGCGTAAAAGTGAGTGTGTGCGTGCCTACTGTTTCTGGGCAAATGTACTTTTAACTGGAGGTATTTATAACTACGTCTTTTGTTTTTTTCTATTAGAGGCACATGAGATGTACCGTTTTGATATCTTTGCAGGGAACCAAGACCTTCGTTTTGTTGTAAACCTATTCTGTAGAAAATCTATACGGAAGAAACATTATCACTTTTAGTAGTCCTCTTTGTGCGCGTTCTAGTAGTATAAGATGACTCTTTGCGGCGCAACCCCAAGATCATATGCAATATTTTAATAAAGATTCGCAAAGCGCTTTATACATTTGTATTCTTAAATTAAGACTGGTAAAGGAACGTAAGTTTTTAAAAATGTAAATTAACTGTCTAACTTTAGTGGCTAAATGAGCAACATAATGCTGCCAACTTAGACGTTCATCAATCGTCACACCTAAATATTTAACCGTGCTTACCCGATTTAGTATAGTTTTTCATGCTTGTGCATGTCGCAATGTTGCATTCTTCTTTTTCTAGTGCTTTGTTTACAAAGGTTGCACGGGAACGTGTGTATTTTAAGTTTTAGGTTGTTGCATGGAGTAGATGCAGCTGTTTTGCTAAACCAGGCATAGCAAGTTTTGTTCGCGTTTAAAGGTAATAGATGATTTTTTAACCATAATGTTATTTTGTTTAATCCTACTTCAGTTAGGTTAAAAACTTTATTCCAAGTAGATTCATGAAATAACGCTTCGGTATCGTCTGCAAACATAATTAGATCACCACCTTTTAGATCTGTCTTACACAACTCATTGACGTAAGTTAGGAAAAGTGTGGGACCTAGAGTACTGCCTTGGGGAACTTCATAAGTGCATGCGCTATCACAGCTCAGTTGCTTATCTACTCGCACACATTATGATCTCTGAGAAAGATAGTCACTAAACTAGCTAAGAACTACACCTCTGAATCGAATGTGTTCTAGGTGTTTTAATAAGATTGGAATTGAGACGGTTTCAAAGGCCTTCTGTAAGTCTAAAAATACACCAATACATTTCTTACCCTTATCTACGTGTAAAGTTATTAGAGATGTTAATCTAACAACTGCGTCTTCCGTTGACCTACCTGTTCAAAAACCGTATTGACTATTGCTCAGTTAATTATTTTTTTCAATATAGTTAACCAGTCTTTTGTGCACTAATTTCTGTCTTAGAAAATGTATTTAACAAAGAAATTGGTCTACAGTTACTAGGTATATTTTTTTTACTACTTTTATGTATTGGGCAGATAAGTTTTTAAGTATACTGGGGAAAACACCAGTCTCCAATGAAAGGTTACACATATAAGTTATTGGGTCTCCAAGGTATGAGGCTAAATCTTTCACTGTCTTAGCAGATATATCATCATAGCCAGGAGCACTGTCAGTTTTTAGGTTATTAATAATGCTTTGAATCTCTATAGTGTCAGAAGAAACACATTGATTTTAGAGGCGAGGTAGTAGTTTTGATTTTGCTAGAGATTTTGCTAGATAGTTTATTTTCATTTAAATTTATTTTATGCATAATATTGTTTGCTAGGTTAGGTCCTATTTCAGTGAAATATTTGTTAACCTCATTAAGTGCAAAATTTGGTGATTTATTTATTGTCAGTAAATCAGATTATGTCACCCTATTAGATTTAAGATCACAAGCCTCTTTTATAATTTTCCAGGTACCCTTTGTATTCCCTGTACATTTTTCTAGCTGAGATTTATAATATTCTGACTTTACTTTTTTTATTTTATTGTTACATCTTTTTCTGTATAGTAATTGTGTACATTACCGTGATACCATGGACTTACGGTAAAGTCGTGTTGTAATATGAAGGCTCATGGCCGAGACGTGTAAAGAGTTGTAATCAAAAACGCAAATCAAGAAACAGAAATTTAAGCAGAAAATGAAATTAAAAATAAAAAGTTAATAGATCAGTCGTCACTGGCCAGTTCGACAATTTAATTATTCTTTTTTTTTTTTTTATTTGATTTGCCCCTGAGGACAGGCTAAGGTCTTAGACCATGCTGCCTAGTCAATGGTAATAATTTGTCTACATATTTATTTTCAACATAAAGTCTTCGGTAGTATTCCCTTGATAAATAAATTCCATATTGACCTTAGGTCGAAATATTTACGTTTTTAGTATTTATCTTATTTTTCTCTTAGTTTTATTTATGTCCAATCCTGTTTGTCTTTATAATGTTGCCTTAGGGCAATTTGTTTATATGCAATCCTTCATAAAAGTAGACATAAGTATTCTATGGTTAAATCCAATCAATCAAATTTATTTATTTACATTTTAACATAACCTGTACAAAAACCGAAAACTAGAATAAACAAATTAGATATGATGCACTTACAAACAAATACACTAATATTTAAATTTCTCCTACTGTATTCACAATATATTTACAAAGCGAGACAAACGTACAACTATTTTTAAGCAAAATTTCAATGCTACGCGGGACCTATTCAGCTTTTTTGTAAATATTAATCAGTTCACCCATAAGCACAAGGCGCTGGATGAACATTCAAAGAACAAATGCTGCAAGGTTTGTGTTGCCTGGGATTCACACTGATTACATTGAGGTGTAATTGCCATTCACATACGGTGAAGATGAGAGTTGATACGACAATAACCAAATCTAAGTCTACAGACAATGCAGTAAAATTTTCTATTAATGTAGTATTGGCTTTTACAAAACCAAGGCAAACTGTTAATAGATAAGTTAAGAGAAACCCTTATTCTGGATTTGAGTACAATGGTCCCATTGCTTTTTCCACCTTTCGCCCATCCTGATTTTTAAATCAGGAATAACATCTGTAAATGTAAGGAATAACTCAAAACTACTATTTTTAATGCTAAAAGGTAAGTTTAAATTTGAAATTGTTTTAGCTCAATGATCCGCCCTTTCATTTCCATAGACTCCTTTATGAGATGGAATCCAAACAAAATTGATATGAATGTTAAGGAGACAGACAATCTAGGTTAATATTTTTTTTTGAAGAATAATGATGATGAGATATTAGATAAATTAAGAAGAAGACTATTGTTGCTGACTGAAAAAAGTCGAATATTTATCGTTGGAAGTTGGCACTCAACATGCATTACATTAATTGGAGTAGTTTTAAAAGCCCCTGTTATGACTCTCATGCATTTGTTTTGAATTTTTTCTAATGTAGTAGTAAATTTTATATCTGCAGCAAAGCCCGTATTCAAAATGACTTCATATTAGAGATTTATACAAACACAGTAATATTTTTGGGTCTGCTCCCCAACTGACTGTTGACAAAGACTTAATCACATTGAATGCTTTGTTTGCAGTGTTCGAGTGAAGATTACACCCAAAAACTTAGCGTCTGGAGAAACAGGTAAAGGAATATTGTTAAAATATACTGGCTGTGTTAAAGTACTTCTTTTACCAAACAAAACAACTTTAGATTTATTTGGGTTAATATTTAAATGTAAATAATTGTAGTATTCATTTAACTTTTTTAAAGCACTTATTACCTCCTCAAATAATTTATTTAAATTAGACCCTGTTGCATACACTACTAGATCATCAGCAAGCTGGAGATTTTTAATATTTGATCCCAAAACAAGATTCAACCGATGAATGTACAAAATAAATATAAGCGGCGATAAGATTCCACCTTGACAAACTCCTATACAAGACAGTCTTGGCCCATGGAGGTTGCCATTATATTTTACATAAACTTTTCTACCTGTCAAAAAATTTGAAACCCAATTAATTATTTTTCCACACCAAGAACATCAATATTTACACTTTTAAAGGCCCCTGCAACATCAAAGAAGACTGACAATAGAAATTGATTATTAGCCTAGCTATTTTCAATATCAAGATGTAAATGACAAATACTTTCTCGAGCTGAACGACCTCTTCGGAAACCAAACTGATTTGAAGGTAAAATGCAATTTTTTTCAATGTTAAATTCAATACGTTGTTTTAAAAGTTGTTTAAACACTTCCCCAATACAAAATGTGAGTGTGACAGGACGATAGGAGTCAGGATATGACTGATGGTTTATCAGGCTTAAGAATGGGTATGAGGCAATCGATTTTCCAATCAGAAGGAATACCGTTATTTAACCAAAGACTATTCAAAATGTTGAGAAAGATAATTAAACAGGTTTTACTAAGATTTTTTAACATTATGTAAGGTAAGCCATCTAATCCAAATGCAGTATCTCGACGTGAAAATATAGCAGATTTAATTCCTGCAGAGTAAAGGGTTCTAAAAGAAAAATATTGTTATTGTTGACACTACTGCTAGGTGAATTGCTTTTATTTACAATGAAATCTAGTGTATATTTTCCTAAAAATTCTGAACTGTCATCACTTGTTTTGTACTTCTAGTATATGTTTTATTAAATTTACGGATATATTTCCAGATAAGAGAAATTGGAGTGCATCGATTGAAGGAGTTACATAGAGACTTCCAAGAATTTTCTTTTTTAATCTTCAAGGTTAGTTTTTTAAAAGCTTGTAACCTTTTAAACTCTATATAATTTGACTGCGAAGGATTATGTTTAAATTGTATGTAAGCTTTTTTAGAGTTATTTACCACCTCACAACATTTTTGATTCCACCAGGTAGACAAGTTTTTTTTTGAAATGATTTTTTGTGCAATTGAGCACGGGAATAATTATCATGCTCTGGTTTTTTTGGTATTGATTTTTCAACAGCAGAGTGCAAACCTTTACAAAACAAGTTATATGATTCTAGAGAGTTTTGTAAATTGAAACTGATATTTGACAGCTGAAGGTCAACCTGTTTTTCATAAACACTCTAATCTATTCTTTTATGGTTAGGGAAGGAGAAAGAATTATTAGAATAAGGAGTATCTGTATTTGAAACATTAACATTCATCAAAACTCTTATTATTATAGGAAGGTTAATTATATATTAAGGTGATAGCTGCCAAGGGTATCATCAAATACACTCCAGTCACAATAAAGAGCCAAGGAAAGAGAAACTATTGTCAAGTCTAAAGCATTAGGTCGCCATGTCATAGAACCAACCGTTGTTACCTGCCCGTCATTAAACAGAACCAAATTTTTATTATCAATCACATCAAGAATATCCCTACCCCGTGGAGAAGTGGAATTACAACCCCATGAAATATTGTGAGCATTAAAATCATCTGCAAATATCATAGGGCTTGGAATAGATTTGATTAATGAATCAAATTTATTTTTGTCAAAGACATGATTACAGTTTGTGGGACTATAGAAACTGACAATACTGATTTCTTTGTTACCTACGGTAATACAAATGCAAATGTTTTGTAAAGAATCATCAAAAAATGTATTTATTTTAGTGTATTCTATTTCATGACATGACATTAAAATTGCAACACCATTATGATTATTACCACAATCGTTTCTTTCTATTTTGTAACCATTAATATTAAATTTTTGAGTAGGTTTTAACCAAGTTTCACATAAAATTGCAATATGAATATTGTTTTGATGTAAAAAATGAGCTAGTGTATTTCTATTACATAAAATACTTTGGCAGTTCCACTAATAATGTTTAAAACTTCCATTATTTTTGTATAGCAGAAGCTTTGCTAAAATCTCCTGCATTGCCGTACGTATAGAACTTGTATTTATAGGGATATCTTTCTTTGAGACGAGATTCATAATTATTTGAATAAGTATATTTATAAATGTATCTGATTTGGACAAATGTTGTATCTGAGATTCTATTGATTTTGCTGTAAGATGAGGAAAAGATTTTTCATTAAATTACTCTGAATATTTCACTGATTTGGCTTTTATTTTATTTTCTTCGACCTTTTGTTTTTTAATTGGGCAAGTCATTAAGATGGCAATATGATTGCCCCCACAATTTACACACTTAGCATCACTATTATTAACTTTACAATCCTTAAAACTATGGTTTAATGTACAAATCGAGCATACTTCAGCATTTTTACAAAATTTGGCTTTGTGACCATATCGAAGACACTTTAGACACTGTTTTACAGGTCGAATATATACACTAACCTCATGACGCCAATTGTCCAAATAAACATGATCAGGCAACTGTGTCGAGGCAAATGTTACCGCAACAGTCTGTGTAGGCTGATAGGAGACCGCGCCACATTCGTCTCGAACTCTGCGCATGAACCTACGTACCTGTATAACGTTTCTGGAACTGCCAATAAGTGCGGAATTTTTTTTATTTGATAAGCCTATGGGTACCGACGATAACACTCCAGTTATTTCAGTATCACCAGCAGGAATTGACGCTGATAAACGTCAATCGTCCAGTAGTTTCTTATTGTTGAGGAATACATTGGCGTTATTTGATAAATCGAAAGTTATACCTACTTTGAATTTATTAATATATCTCAAATGTTAATACACCTGACACACATTGTTTCCTGATGGCTTGGGATATATTCAGCGTGTCCTGATCTGAAAAAGATTTATTGTCTTCTCTATGAGAAAGAAAGACCATGTTTTTTTTAAAATTTTCCGGGTACTTTCTAATATAATTTGGTGTTTTATATGGATCATAGCGACTCTTATCGTCATCGAACGGGAAATCTGAATCTGATGATTCTGACTGCGATACTTGACCCTCTAGACCCTCATTCTCCTTTTTTTCTTTTCCGCCTTTTCCCGTTCTTACTCATTATTTAGTTACAATCGTAACCCTATGCTAAACTAAAATAATTTACACACTTCTAAAAAATATACAAATACAGGAAAAAAAACTATTTTTAATTAAATTTTCAGAAAGCGCGCCTCTTACTTATTCTTTTACTACAAGTATTTTCGTGTTTATCTTTATAACAGGCCATCATAGACATGACAGAGAATTGGACAGCTCATTTCCTAGCCAGCTGTAAAATAAATATGGCTGATGTGAGTGAGAGAGACAAAACGTCATGACAAGTACTTGGGGACTTAGCTATGTATCGCTTTGTCTCTTTCTACACAGTGGTAAATTTTGTAAGGCTAATTATAGATATAGGAATTGCTGCCGCGTTTTCTGTCCAGATGTGTTTTTTTTTTAATTTATTATCAACCCAGAATCTATTTCCTTCCTGTGTGCTTTTTTCACATGTAATTTTTTTTGCACGCCTCATAAACGGAGCGGTGAGGTAGTGCTCTACTCTCGACATGTCAAAAAAACCCAGTCTTTCGAAACTTAAATGACGTTTTTTTTTTATTATAACACTTACAGGATAATATGAGTGCAATAATATGAAGTTAAATAATCTGTCTAGCACATATGGTAAATTTTATAAACAATTAATTTGTTTAATATAATAAATAATAACATTAAAACTAATCATTCTTGGACGTCCGTGAGTCTGTGTTTATGTGACCATGTATGTGGCAGAGAAATTGGTCGAAAAATTCATCTTACCGGAATACTTTTGTTTTTAATATATAAAGTATTACACTGTGCTGATTCCTAGTTAATATTAGCGTTCTAAGTACTGTCGTTTAATTATAATTTATAAAAAACTAATATACCACTGTATACTGTATATCTATATATATATTTTTTATTTTTATTTTATAGTATATTTTTTCCTCACCTTATTTGTTATTTTATTTTAAAAAACTTGAGTTTTTGTTTTAGAATTTTTTTTTAAATGTGAATGACCGCTATGAGGCGTGCACTTTTGGATTTTCTAAATTTATTTTTATTTTTACTCAAAACTGCTATAAAAAGTTCTAAGCAACGGCTTACTTCTACCGCCTCGAAAGTAATGTAGGTAGAGATTATCTTAAACTAACAGCAAATATATAGGTAGTATGCCGAAAAATGACTATACTGTAAACTCTAGATCTGTGTTCACAAAATTTGGTAGATTAGTTGCGCGATAGATCTAGAAACTGTCATAGTATTATGAGTAGCTCGCTCGTTGTATGACTAATAACTAAGCTAGTTAGACGACAAATCCAAGTTATGTCGAGTACAAAACCCATAAATAACCCCAATGCCCATTACCTATTTGCGTGTATTGCAGTCATATTTGTATTTAACATGTGTGCGCGAATGCTTTTTCAGATTGAATGAGTGTTTTAGACTAAAATGGGTTTTAGATTAGAGGCTCTCTATTATAACAACTTTTATTAAGTCGGTATAAAATGTTATTTACCATACTTTACATTTTTAACGGCAATATCAATAAATCATTAGCATTCTCACATTTACGTGATAACAGGTAAGTACTACTCGTATCTAGGCAATAATAAATATGTAGGTTTGAAAAACTAGTTTTTCAATGTACTAATGGAAGCAATAGTGAAAACGACTTTAGAATAAATTAATGAAATGAAAAGGTCAAATGTAAAAATATTTAACAGTCAAATCAGTTTATTGATTAAGATACTTCACTAAAATTCGTATTGAATCATCGTTATGCCAGATGCTAATAAAAGTGATGTGATCATCTAACCTTTCAGGTTATCCTTATGTAAATTCATAGTCCTAGGTTCTAAAGGGTGCTAAGGTCTAATCAATGTCATCAGTCACAAATCCTATATAATATATTAATTTATATGGTAGCCAGTTGATAAGAGGTAGCCAAAGGATATATATCTATGACTTCTACGATCGAAACGCAAAGGAAATCCCCGTCTCCAATATGCTTAACATTGTTCCTAAATTAAACTAACTTAATAGGTAGATATGTATTTAAATTATCCAGCTAGGACATGTTGTCACTTACCGAGACATACGGGATCCCTATTAGGAAGAATGCATTAATAGGGCTGACCAATGCCTAGTGACACTTTTTTGAATGCAAAAAAAACCAATACTTGTAGTCAGTATTTTAGGTTAAAAATTTTACCCTATATAGAAGAACAGATGTCTAATAGCATTTTCTACCAACAATGCGAAAGCAATTATTTGCCTTAATAGAAAAAAAATGTAAAAGACCTCTAAATTTTCTGTTTTTTTTTTGTTTTTAACCGCTATTCGTTAACGTGTAACATTAAAATTCATATTAATGGCTAGCTAATTAGATAGTCCATGGTTGTTACTACTAAAATCTAAAAAACCGAGTAAGTTTTCAAGTAAATACCTAAAAACCAATTTGACGCTCACGTTGACTTTTACCTGAAAAGCGCTATGGTCTTCTGTATCGCTAAAATTAAATAGTGTTATCATATGTAGTGGGCAGGTAAATCCATTATATTTCAAATCAGGGTACCGAGTCTTTAACAAAATAAAACATAGCTTAAATCTAAAACCATCGTTATAAGTTTATATCGATGCTTAAAACCAAGGAAACATTTCAAGAGAAATCCAACAAAAACAATTTTAATAAATTACTTAATCATACTTCCAGCAAACTCATTTGCGATCGAAGGTAACCAAGATAAGTTGCACGCGTTAAGTTCGTGAGCATCACCTTTTATTTTATTACTAACATTTGCAGGCGGCTTTCTTTGCGAAGTAGTCAAAATATTCTCACTAGCTATGACGTGGGCGAAGGCGCAAGCAAATAGAATACTGCTAGGTACATAATATTTGATTGTTTGTTAAAATATAGGGTCATCTTTGGAACAACTTGGTAAGCTGATTCCTAAAATAATGTCACTAATAGAAAACTGCAATTTAAAAAAAGGCTAAAATGTATGTTATAATAAGTAATATTAACTACTTCGTTCAAAATATTAATATTTATAAATATATAAATATCGGATAAAAAAGATATTGTTTTTTACGTTCCAACGAAGCAACAGGGTGACCTGTGACGTAGGGACAGTACATACCATCGACTTGTAAGCACAGAGAAGGACAATTACTTTTTCATCACACTTGCTCGTAAACAGTGTCATTACGTGCTAAGACCTTTATTACTCCCATAAGCTTTTTCTTTGTAAATTTTTCTTTCCTCAAGGCAAAGTTTTAGTTCATAAAGTTGTTGAAAGCACAGCGCGCGCTCTTCTTGTACGATAAAACAGTACGTAGACCTTACGTACAGCAAAAACTGCAAAAACTTTTATTTCATTAATTCTCCTAATACCACTAGATGGCTATACTTCTGTTCCCAACATTTTTATTTTGGTTAGTTTCTTTATTTACAACTTACAAAAGAAATAAAAAATGTCTTCGTCGTCAGATGAGTTTAATATAAATGCGATACCTCCAGATATTGATAATGCAGCTTAAGAAATTTGAACCTGTTACCTCCGAAGCTTAAAGACAAATAGGTACTTAACCGCATATGACAGTTTTATTACCTGGAGAAACAAGAAGAAAACGAGTTCATTTTCAGAGAATGTCCAATTAGCTTTGGGAAATTGTCGAAAATACAAACCGTCTTCCCTATGGGCAATTTACTTTATTTTGAAGAGCACTTTCAAGTTCAAAAATTCCATCAATATTGAACAGTATTAACAGCATTTTAAAAAAAGGAGTCAGGTATCTACGTAAGTAAAAAGGAGTCAGGTATCTACGTAAGTAAAAAGAGTACTCACGGGAGAAAATGTAGAAAAAATTATACACAGAAGAAGCGGTACAGAAATTACTAACTTCAGTCATTAAAGCCTTTGGCCTTCGGCCTTAGGCTTTTATATAGCCTCTCGTTAGGGTTGCCATACGTCCCGTATATACGGGACTGTCGCCCTCTTTGAGTACCTTGTCCCGTATTGCTAGTTTGTCCCGTTTAACGATAAAATACGCGTATGCAGCAACAAGACTGTCGCAAATCGACAATTTAATGAAAAAAATCATTAAATGGTCCGAAAATATAGTTTTTTGAGACTCATTGCTAATCTCGAGAGATATGACCTTAAACGTCCCGTATTAGTTTCCAATATTTATGGTAACCCTACCTCTCGTTAGTAATTTTCTCCTTACCGCCCTTAATACACAATGGACTTTTATTCACGATTGAGAGTTTCCAAAGTAATAAGTAGTTCTGTGGATCAAAGTGTGTCCTAGTAGTCCTACACGATAGAGACTACCACATCAAAATACATGCATCAAAAGGATGCCAAATTATAGGCAAAAATAGACAGAGAAACGGCGTTTTGTAGATAGACATAGAGATAAAACAGCTTGCTTTGTGGCATATTAATTCATTAACAGCCTATTTATATTAATTTGCTGTTATTCTTGAACTGTTAACTGTGATCTCACATTGTCAATGTCAAATTATATGGTTATCCATACTAATATTATAAATGTAAAAGTAACTCTGTCTGTCTGTCTGTCAGTTACCTCTTCACGCTTAAACCGCTGTACTTATTAAGATGAAATTTGGCATGTTGATAGTTTGAGTCCCAAGGAAGGACAAAGGCTAATTAAAAACGTTAAGTTTGAGTCAGTTTTTTTTCTATAAATTGAGTAGTTGCGCTTAACATCCAACACCGAGAACCAAATTTAGGGTGGCTGGAACCGCGGGCAAATTTGGCATGGAGAAAGTTTGAGTCCCAAGGAAGGACAAAGGCTACTTGAAAGCATTAAGTCTGAGTCGGTTTTTTTTTTATAATTTGAGGAGTTGCCGTTGAAATTCTACACCCATAACCAAATTTAGAGCGGGAGGAACCGCGAGCAAAAGCTAGTCACCTTTATACCACATCTAGATAATAGCCACACTATATATAGTACATTTAAAAATTAAAACAAAAAACAATACTACTATAACATAATACTACTAATTAAGAAGGTTACTAGATAGTATAAAAACTTATACGTAAATAAGACGCCTACATCTAGTAGATACATATAGGTATGGTACAGACTGTTTAGTATGTTGAAATTAAATGCCCACCAATCAGGATATTTGCAAAAGGACAAGGAAAAACTTACGTTCGGTCATAACTAGTGATGAGGCAAGCAAATTCTGCTATTGAGAACGCGTCGGTATGTTAGAAGCTATTTATATAATTCAATACAGTCGTTTGGAATGCACAAGAGCTTATAAAATGTTTCTATGGTGTATTTTTCAGCTGTTTATGTGTGATTGTTACCATCTATACGTAGACAGATGCAGGCCTTGGCATGAATTTGACAAAGTCATGTACAACCAACACGTCGTGCAATCGCAGTATACATCGCGAGTACCTTACTCGAAGAAGTCCAAGATTATATGTACCTAGGACAGAAAATCTGACTGGGCCGGAACAATTCTGAGAAGGAAGCCGATAGGATGATCCAGCTAGGGTAGGTAGCACTTGGTAAGCTTCGTCAAGTCTTCACGTCGCCTATACCGTAAAGTCTCAAGGCGAAGTCTTTGGCCAGTGCGTCCTACCTGTCTTGACTTACGCCGCCGAAACGTGGACACTTACAGCAGGGCTGGTCCACAAGTTTAAAGTTGCACAGCGCGCAATGGAGCGAGCTATGCTTGGAGTGTCTCTAAGGGATCGAATCCAAACTGAGGACATCCGGAAAAGAATTAACGTTACCGACATAGCTCGCAGAATCAGCAAGTTGAAGTGGCAGTGGGCTGGCCACGTCTCTCGGAGGACCGATGGCCGATGGAGCAGACGTGTCCTAGAGTGGAGACCGCACATTGAAAGGCAAAGCGTGGGACGCCCTCTAGCCTGGTGGAGCGATGACCTTAAAATGGGGCTGGATGCATAAAATGAAAGGCATACACAAAAAAACAAATACGGAACACTACTTTACTCGTGTAGAATATAGCTACTCAGTTTGAAATACCTTAAGGTCGAATGAACGAATCGTATGCATGCGGGGGAAGGCTTTAAGAGGTATATGCGAGAAATCTTTTTTTTCAGCAAACACACAATAAAATAGAGTATATACTGAATAAAGTATATAGGTCGTGGCGGAACCCGAAACATAAGTGCGTATACTTTACTGGATAGGTGTTTTCTGAAAAATGCTTATTTAACAGGCTTTACACAAAGCCTATTAAAGCAAATAGGCTTCAAATTATTTAAAAACATATTTCAGAACTTATTCGACGTCGTGACAAAAAGATATTTATGAAAAGTTTTGTTATTAATTTTTGAAAACAATTATTTTTGATTTTTACGTTCTCTTGAAAATAGGAGATATAGTTGTATCTTTCTAGTGCACTTGATTCTGTATTTATTTATCTCGCTTCCTCGGCCATACATTGGCACACTCTTAAAGCGCTTAGTGTGGAGCGTTCTATATCGATCTAATTTGTAACGTAGTTATAACCTCGCGTTAAACTAGACCTATGGCCTTTCGTCCTTGAACGGATGATCCTTTTTAGGGATCTGTAGTCAACAAGGAACCCTTCTAATTTCGCCATGTCCGTCCGTCCGCCGTCCGTCTGTCTGCCCGCGGCTTAGTTAATTACTTAATTTGGCAGGTATACACATTGATCAATCCGACAAAGTGGTAGAATGAAATCTTTGAAAAAAAATTTTTTAGGGCACCACGTGAAATGGGGACGTAATTTTTTTTTCTCGTCTACCCCATTGTGTGGGGCATCGTTGGATAGGAATTCCAAAAACATTGGCGGTATGCAAAGATCATTTTTTGATTTAGGGCTCCGTTTGAGTAACAATTAGCTTTGAGTACTAATTTTTGTTAGCAACTTGTCTACCAGCGAAAGTATAGTATTTGAAAATGTAAAAAAAATTACGGTGGTGGTGCATATAATGAATTTAAAAGGAAAACTATCACGGGTGAGTACACTTTACAAGCTAACGAGTAATAGTCGACTGAGTTATAAAATGTACTTGGAAAAGTGAAATTTTCGTACAGATACCATTAAAAGTTTCTTATATGAAGTAGATATATCTGTAAAACAGGTAAAAAATATAAGTAAATGAACGATGAATAATTATAGAAAAATAAAATAATAACATTCTAAAGACTATTCTTCTTAAAATTGAAAAAAAAGTTACGTTCAAATGACGCATTGGACTAGCCGGCGCGATTGGCGCAACGCCGAATCGAGCGTGTGACAGGCAGCTGCGCTCATAAGCACGCATGTGTTTTGGATGTCTCGAAGATGAAGAACGCGGTAAGTTTGCAAGTTTGAAAGTTCAGTTTTTAATGATTTGATTTGATTATCATTTAAAAAACTTTAATTTCAATACTACTATATTATTCAATATTATTCTTTAAAAGATTGAACTTGCATGTTGCAATTTTAAAGTCGAATTTATTTAATTAAACATTTAAAACGTACGTACTCGTAACGTACCTACATGGGTTCCTAACTCAACTCCCTACCGATTTGCTTACTACAAGAAGGTTCTTTAAAGTCATAGGATGTAAAGGGGTTAATGTACTTACATGTCAGCTTTTCTCTACTCTACTCTAAAAGAAGAAGAAGAATTCTAGTCTTCTTCTTCTTCGTTTTCTGTCACTTCTGTCGGCACTTCCGGCCACTGTTTTTTTTATACTGTGAACTTGGCTTTTGTTTCTATCAGGGATCCATTTGCGAAATATTTAGCTTTAAAGTGCTAATTTTTGTAAGGCAAGTGTCGTCGTCCCCTCTCAACGAAACCGTTGTATTTGGCAATATTTAAACAAACTCTAAAATCTTGGTTTATGAGGATACTACGGAACCCTATATTGCGCGTGGCTCGACACGCACTTGGCTGGTTTTTTCTGGCTACCATCAGCCTACCTACACCTAAATACCTTAAATATCCCTAAAGCGTCAATTTAAAGATGTTAACCTTGTCATCTCAATAGAACTTGATACATATCTACCAATGCAAATCCTGTATTAGAATTTAATAATAAAGGTAAGTACTTTAATCACTGATTTTATACTAATAGGTTTTTTCAGGTAGGAAATTGTAACCCACCCTCGCTGTGCTCAGGTTTATCATAAGTATTTACACTAATCTTTAAAGCTCGGGCGACATGCACTATGTACGAAGAGAACGTTACCGACAAATTTAATTGTAAACCTTAGAAATATCAAACGGTAAACAAAAAGTCCATCGGGTCTTTTATTGCTGTTTGATGCTTTAATATCATTACGGTGTCCAGTCTTCATTATTGTCCATAATCGCTTGGCATCTTCGCGTCATACTTTTTGCCAATTTTTCATTATAGCTGCAAGGTAAAGACCATCACGCGAACTTTCTTTCGAGTTCACGAAAAAAGGTCAGCGATGGTTACTGCATTTTTGGCCCTTTGTTTAAGCTTCATCCACGACCAGACATTAAGGATTGGATTGGCATCAGATCAGGGGACTGTGCGGCCAATTCAACACGTTAAAACCAAATGTTCCGCTTTCCAAGTGGTGCAGAGCCAACTTCGGTGTTTAGGGTCATTATTCTTCAGAATCCAAAAATCATTTTGGCGTGAAATCACCGCGTAAGCCGATGGCAATATTGCTTTATCGTCATTTTCTGAGCAACCAAAGTATCGGTAAACAAGTGCAAATTCCCAAAACCCTTTTTTGACAAGCATCCCCAAACATGCACCTTCAGTGGGTGTTTCACGGTTCGTACCAACAGTCTATTGTCTGTCAGCCGTAGTCCAAGTGCGAGTTGAGTAACGTGCTGCCCAAAATGAAGCTTCATCCGAAAAAATAATGTCTCAATCGCGGTCTCACGTCGAACGCAGCCTTATGTCAATATGCGTTTCAAAAAGAGAGGTTTCTTCACAGTGCTGCGATATTTTACGCCATTACAAGTAAACTGACTTTTGATGGTGTCAAGTGATATAATTAAACCCTTTTCTTTCAACTGTTCCTGCTCAGAGCGAAGTAATAATAAAGGATTCTTGGCCAACAGCTCTGCTGCACAATCCGTTTATCATCTGCGGCAAACATCTTTTTTGATTTAACACGATCGACGGTTTTTGTTTGTTATTTAAATATTTGTCACCCACTTGCTCACGAAAGCCTTGGGACTTTTTCATTTAATGGGCGGCCGGGTGAGCACAAAGAAACACAGCTTCAAAGCGGGAACCGTACGCGGCACTTGTCGTAAAAAAAAATATTTTTAACAAGAAAAACTGGAGGGAAAACTTTTTTTATAAAGCATTATATGCAAAGGATTGTCCTATTCAGCCTTATATTTATTTTTATAAATTGCATTCCAAAATTTAAAAATGTGCGGAACTGAGCAACTCATGACGGTGGGCGTTGAAGTCGCCTTAAAGCACTATCTCTGTTGCAATATATTGCTCAAGAATTTTGTCAGTCGTCAACTACAGTTGCCTGAAAAGTCGAGTCACATCCGTGTCACCACTGTGAGACCTGTAAAGACACGCATACATGTGCGGCCTCCGTGATCTACTCGCACCCACAATATTGACAGGTCCCTTCTTCCTTATCTTCAAGGCCGTGAAGACGGCGACAGCAGATACCCTCCCGAAAGAAGAACACATATATGCACCTGCACGACTCACAAAAGTGCGCTCGAGTTTGTAGCTGGGGTAATGTAGATATAAAATACCGGCAGGCAAAATATCTCTGTGTGTAAAAGAGTGCCCTAAATAGCTGACCTTTTACTCTAAAATTCCACTGTTTAGTATTCAGTTTATAGAATTTCCATATTATAGCGATTTAGGTAGTCGCCGATGTTTGGCAAATCGATTGACTTAAAACATTACCCACCTTTAGGTAGTCGGGTTTAAATCTTCAAATATCAACATAACTTAATAACTACATAATAAATGAATGCTCGATTTTAAGAGTGTATAGATAAGTACAATTTAAATTTGGATATGATGGAGGTGTTGAAAGAACTGACACTTTAACGACGACGCTAACAATGTAGGTAGGTGTATCTATAAAATGTAAGTAATGTTACGTACTAAATGTAGGCAACCCATTTTGCGTAACGTACCCGTAATTTTATCATACAAAATTGATTTACCATAATTATCGAAGTTCCTTGAATTTAACTTTGTTAAATTTTGATTTAAAAAAAGAACAAAAAATTGAGCTTTTTCGTTTTATAAAATTCTGCTAAGCCATTATTTTTTTATATTTTTTGCAAATGTATTCAAATAGCATTTTAGAAAAACGGAAACGCTCAGCACCTAAGGTAAATTAAAAAAAGCAAATTTTAAATAAAATGGAGATTATCGCAAAGTTTATTTTGTACGAAAATACTTTTAACAAAAAAACTGTATCATCTCGGTGCCCACCTGTCCACATGCTTTCAAATCTGTAGATAGGTAGTTATATTTATTCTATATATATTCGCTATGTAAACTCTTACATGAATAAATGTCTGCAGTTATGACAATATCCATGACCGACGCTTTAATGTGTCCGCCGGCGGACCTTAGGCAAACTATGTGGTCACTCATCCAATACCCGACTACCTTCCACATTGCTTAACTTTACATATTTAACCAGCCGACCTCGGGGCAAAGGTTGCTGCTTTAAACGCAAGTTCAGTCCCATATGGAGTACTGCACCCTGATGGGGGATTGGGATTGTCATTGAGGACAGGATCATGAGTGCAGTAACAACTATAAATTAATAACCACGTAATGATTAATGAATCAAATCAGTAAGAAAGCAACTGCCAGAGCAAAATTCCAATTCATCGCCAGAATAGCTGGGTGACTTGCGAGCTATCCTTCTGAGAGTCGTGCTTTCTGGTCGCTTTCCAAAGCTGCCGAAGGATACTTTTGTCAATCGTCGTCACCACCACTGCGAAAGACCGATGGTGACTTGGCCCATAATGCTAAAGAGAAAGCCGGTTTACTGGGCAGTCTCTTTGCCTCAAACTCGAATATGAACGATGAAGGCGCTGTACCACCTACTATACCGTGGTGCGGCTAGACCATGCCGAAACTCTCCATAACACAGCGAGAGGTCCAGCGGGCGTTGCTTTCTCTAGACGTTCATAAGTCGAGTAGGCCAGACGGTATACCAGCAGTGCTGCTTGAGCAGTGTGCTCCTCAGCTATGACCTGTACTCACGAGCCTCTTCGCGCTTTCCTACCATACTAGGCAATTACCACCATACGAAGACGGCTTCGTGGAAGACTGCAAATGTGCACCCGGTGCCTAAAAAGGGCGATAGATCAGATCCATCGAATTACGGGTCTATCGCTATTACCTCTCTCCTCTCCAAGGTGATGGAGTGTGTGATCAATACACAGCTTCTAAGATACCTAGAAGAACACGACCTGGTCAGTGATCGTCAATATGGCTTCCGCCACGGTCGCTCGACTGGTGACCTTCTAGTGTATCTCACACAACGATGGGCACCAGCCATTAAGAGTCAGGGGGAGGCATTGGCATGTACATAGCGAAGGCGTTCGTTTGGGTCTGGCACCGGGGTCTTCTATCGAAGTTGCAATCTTACGAAGTGCCCGAGGGTTTGCGCAAATGGTGGGCTAGCTTTTTGTCCGGCAGACGCATACGAACCGTAGTTACCGGTGGTTGCTCTGATAGCATGGACATTAATGCTGGTGTCCCGCAAGGCTCTGTGCTGTCTCCCATGCTGTTTGTACTGCATATCAATGACATGTTGGACATCAACAACATGCATTGCTATGCAGATGACAGTACTGGAGACGCTCATTACACGGGTCGTGCAAACATCCCTCGTTCCGTTGTGGAGAAAAATCGCGGAGAACTTTTGTCTCAAATCGAGACCACACTGTCCAAGGTCTCTGACTGGGGACGGGTAAACTTGGTCCGATTCAACCCTACAAAGACACAAGTTTGCGCGTTCACCCAATTCACTGTGGTGCCACAATTCCAGAACACCCCCCTCTCCATCTCCAAGAGCATTGGGATCCTTGGTGTCGACATCTCCAGCGTTGTTCAGTTCCGAGATCATTTTTGCAAGATAAGGTGAAGCTGGCGTCCAAAAAACTAGGTGTACTCAACAGAGCGAGGCAGTACTTTACGTCGGGGCAGAGGTTGCTGCTTTAGAAGTCGCAAGTTCGGCCCCATATGGAGTACTGTTGCCATCGCTGGGCGGGTGCACCGGGATTCCAGCTTGGACGACGGGCTGTGAGAATTGTCGACGATCCCAAACTCACTTGCCGTATCGAACCCTTAAATCTAAGGAGAGACTGTGCCTCCCTGTGTGTGTTCTACCGCTTGTACAATGGGATGTGTTCTGAGGAATTGTTCGAAATGATGCCCACGGCTACTTTCTACCAACGCACCGCTCGCCATCTGCAAGGAATTCATTCTCACACTTTAGAACCGAAATAGTCGCGTACAGTCCGGTTTCAGAGAAACTTCCTCACGCGCACGCTTGGGTTGTGGAATGAGCTCCCTGCCAAGGTTTTCTCTAAGGACTACAGCATGGGGTTCTTCAAGAAGGAAGTTATTAGATTTTTGAAGGGTTATCAACGCGCGAGTGATACTTCTGATGTTGCAAGCGTCCATAGGCCAGGGTGACCGCTTACCATCAGGCGGACCGTGTGCATGTTTGTCACCTTAGTGGTAATAAAAAAAAATTGACACGAGTATAGAAATGACACGATTGCAGTTATAGGGGAAACCGGGGAAAAGTAACGGCGGGTCGAAAGTAACAATCGCTATGTAGGCCCGCGGCCTTTGAGGGTTAGTTTGTAACACCTCCCATGCCTGAGATCGGTTTCCGCGCGTATCTCGGGTTTGTGTGTTGTACTAAAAGACGAAATGTGTTTTTACGCCCTGAAAGTACGTTTTTTTTAATTTTATTAACATATTGTTAACGTAGGTTTGAAAATTGCATATCTTTGAGGCCATTTTTTTTTTGTATTAGTTTGCTTGCACATGATCATAATTGTTTTATGTAAGGCACATTAAGATTTAAGGTTATTACGTGATTATTTACAAATAATTGAGTGGGTACGAAAGTAACACTACACCACGGGGATAAAAGTAACCTGCTTAGATTAAAACAAACAAAGAATTTCGATGCTGTTCGAGAAGTCTATAAAAAAGTTGCCAATGGCAATTTTAATGATAAACGTTATAGCACTAGTAAGAAAGCTGAATGTTAGCCACATCACATTATTCATATTTATTTAACTATTTGCTGTTAGTACTTGTACTGGTCTTTCTAATAGAAACTTTTGATGGTTATCGCAACAGCGATCTTTAAGCTTAATAAACTTTCAACAAAATAGTCACAGCTAATTAGATCATATAAGCCCAAATCACTATGGCCCAATTAACTGGTTAGAGCGACAGGGATATCCTGGGTGCAAGAAACTCAGAACACGTTGTAGATAGATATGGGGAAGGGGAGGGCTACGTTTAAAAGTGGACGTCTACAAGCTGAGATGATGATCAAGCGAAGAGTGAGATGTGAGAAATGTCTTCCAAAAAAATATTGTTCTTTGTTTGTTATGCGTGAGAAAAGATATTATTTTGTGCTCATTAATAAAAACAAATAATTTGTTATCTTTATCTCAAAATTAGTTTAATTGCTTATGTACCAAATGCGCAGTATCTGCTACAATGGTACTTTTGACCTGTGGCGTGTTACTTTCGACCTGACCCTGAGGACGAAAGTAACAAATGACTTAAAGTTCTATAGCTCTTTAAAAACAAATAATATCATAGTTTAGAATATCTGTTTTTGTAAAACATACACGAAATATATAACTGGCTATATAAATTTAACTGTATGGATATTACCTATCCGAAATCAAACGAAATGTGTAAAGCGATAATCGAAACGATTTTACCGACGGCTTCGCCCGCGTCTTCTTAGGTTTACGACTTGAGATCCCTATGGTAATCCCTTGATTAACTCGGATAAAAAGTATTATCTCCGTTTCTTTCAGCTATCTTTGTGTCTAATGCTAGCGTTGCTCCATTGCAACATAAAGGAATAGTGCTTCAGGATAACACCAGCAAAAACATATAAGTATTCCTTTGGAAACTCTCCAACTGATATAACCTCCAGCTAACACTGTGGTTAAAAACAAGTATTCCTGACTTTAAGGAAAAAAAATGTGGCCCTAGATTTCATCCGAGGAAAAATACTGTTTTATTCAGGGACTGTAGAAACTCCAGATTGGGGAAAAATTATCCTACATTCATGTCTTTGTCCCGACCTTAAGGAATAGTGGCCCAAAGTTTAGTCCGAGGAAAATTGTCGCTCCATCTATTCTATCGTAAGAATCAGGTCGATTGGGATCTCCATAAAAGACAACAAAACCTTCACTTCTATATGTTAGGATCTAGGGAATATGATATGTTAAACATAGGCATAAAGAATGCGTTAAAATCTACATATATAGTGTGTTAAAAAACCACATACTAAATGCATTAAAAATCGACAAACACAATTTGTTAAATATCAACATACAGAATTTGTTGAACATCGACATACTGAATGTGTTAAAAATCGACATACAAAACGTGTTAAACATAGACATAAGAATGTGTATAAAATAGACGTACAGAATGGGTTAAAAAGCGAAATACAGCATGTGTTAAAAATCGAAATACACAATGTGTTAAAACTCGACATACAGAATGTGTTGAATATCGACATACTGAATGTGTCAAAAATCGACATACTGAATGTGATTAAAATCGACATGCACAATGTGTTAAAAATCGACATACAGATAGTGTTTAAAATCAACATAAAGAATGGGTAGAATATCGTCATACGGAATGTGTTCAAAATCGACATTCAGAATGTGTAAAACATCAACATACTGAATGTGTTAAAAATCGACATACACATTGTATTAAAAATCGACACACAGAATGACTTAAACATCGTCGTATATCGTTATATATGATTTTAATAAGTGTGAAATCATACCAACAGACATGTTTTATTGTACAAATAAGCCATATTTTTTAATTAATTTTTGGTACGTAACCCTAAAAAGCATGTATTTCAGGGTTTTTAAAAGGTAGAAAGGGCTTCGCAAAATTTGTACAGAAAATCATATTTTAATGTTCATTTATTTAAAATTCATTATAAATTTCTCTAACCAAAAAACAATTCCCGTATTTCGGGGTTTTCCTAAATTTTAACACTAATGGAAGAAAGGGAGTGAGAAAGTTTGTATGGGAAAAATATTTTTGAGTAAATTTGCATGCTTCTCAACATACGTAACAAAACATGGGTTTCGGGTTTACTGAAAATTCAACTCCTAGGCGAGAAAGGGGGAAGAAAAGTTTGTTTTTATATATTGTTTGTGTTTAAATTTCGAATACATCTTCGGAAGAGGTACATGCTCTTTCAACACAATTAATGCAAAATGTGATTTGAAGTTATTTAAAAAATCAGCTCAAGATATAAGAAAGCGAGTGGCAAATTTCATGTGGAAAAAAAATGACTCATCATCACTAGGTCCAAATTGCTACGGATAGAAATTTCAAATTTGGGAAAGGAGATGAAAATGATTATATTGTACACATCTTGAAATATTTTTCTGTTATTTGTTAGCAAAAACTGGACGTTCAAGCATTTAGCAACTTTTTCACACGCGAAGGCTTTTAAAACAACTTGATATGGAAGATTTCATGGAGAGTGATTTATAAGGATACAAAAGAGATTTTCAAAATCTACCCCTAACAGCATGAAAGGGCATGGAAAATTTAGTATTGACTATCTTATGCTATTATTACTAGAAATAATTAATTTTAAAAAGGGTTAATTTTATTGTAGGTTCTGTCGGCACTTTGAAATTCAAACTAAGGATGTGAAGGGTTATAGGCTTTACAGTATGTTAATTAAAGAACTGTGTAAATCTTGTAGTCTATGCGAGCGAAGCCGCGGGCGGAAAGCTAGTTCTAATATATTCTACGCAACATGAAATAAGTATTTTTAATAAGTTCATTCAGTTTATATTTGTTTGACACTCGATAGGGCTTATATTTTCGAATTAGGCAGTATTAGCATGTCATTCACTAAACCACTGATTCTTAACAGCGAAAACTGCAAGATTCTAAGCCAACCAAATAGGTCATGTTGATAAGATAAAAAAATATATAATTACATAAATAAAAATTCTGACTGCAAAACCATAAATAACTAAATACAATAAACAAGTGCACCTACAACATACCAAATATTAAACTATAAGCAGATGTAACTCATTTTAAGTTTAGACAGGTTATGATCAAAGGTTAGTACTATAATTTGATCAGTCTGAACTTGCATTCAAATGAGTCCCGCCTGCTTATAGTTGAATATTTGTCATGTTAAGGTGCCTTGTTTATTTCTTTTTAGTTGTTAATGTTAGTTGGGTTTTTTTTATTTATTTAATTAGATATTTATAAAAAAAAAAAAAAAAAAAAACTACAGCTTATTAGTTCTAGTTTTTTTTACTTCCTTTTTTGACCTTAATTTGACTATTTCACTATAAGCACCTATAAGTGTTATATTCAGAATGGTCTTTTTAAGCTCTTTATATTGATACTCCACTTGAGGTATGTATTTGACAAAAAAAACGCATTGCACTCCGGAAGTGCCGGCAGGAATGTAAGCTTGAATATTAACTATTATTTTTTTCGTATACTAGCTATTTACTTCCCATCAATTCGTACACATATTTATTTATTATAAATAATAATGTTTGTTTACAAACTTTTTTGACGTAGTATATTTGACATCTCAGTCTGTCATAGAATTAAAATCCCATATCCAACCTCCTTGCATTACTCATAATCGCCATATACTAAAAATAAAAACTAAACATTTTTTACCCATCACAGAAAAAGTGCACAACGTATTACGGAGCGACCGTTTCCGGTGGTCCGTCTCCGGTAAAGGACCGGATGATGTAGGAAACTATAGAAGTTTCTGGGCATTCGCTCTTAGGTCCAATACCAGTGTGGTAATTTAAATTTCGAGATCAAAGAATCTCTAGATGTTTGACATCGCTAAGTCAAAACAGTTCACTTTACGTAGATACTTGACGTAGTCGTGAAAAAAATGTGTTGATAATTATTTTCACGGATTCTATTATTAAATTACAAATTGCTGCATATCTACTTCTATGCTATAAAAGAAAACCGTCCTCAGTAATTTTGTATATTTATTTTCTCTCGTTCTGTGTTTTGTGAGGTATTGGTAAGTCGCTAATCCATTTCTCTTTCTCCTTGACAGTACGGTTCTTAGTATATATATACTACGTATATATATTGCTTTACTACGGCTCTACGCCTAAACTGAGGTCCGTGAGAAGACGTCTTTGTATAACGTGCACCCGCACGTTTGTTGTCTAACGACGGCGCACGGCAGCTGCTTTGCTGTTCTTTTACTGGGGAAGGCCGGAGTCTACTTAACTCCAAATCCTCGGCCTGTCCGGAGTCTCCTTGACTCCAAACCTTCGGCCTGTGCAGTAGGGGTGCTATCTTGAAAACCGCTACACATGAAGGTTACGGGGCGACCTGCTCTACGCCGAATCTACTGGCGAGCTACGTTCACGTGCGGTCTTGCACTGTGCTAGCCACGTGCGGCATATTCACTACTCACCACACGCTGTTAGGCCACGTAAAATCAGTCCCGTCCGCGTCTTCTTTCTACGGCGGTGCTGACCTGAGGGGTGCCTACAGCGAGCAAGACATCGAATCGGGCTCTAGGCCGAAGAGACCTGAGTGTACTAGTTCCCTAATAAAAGCTTTAAAAACTACACTTAAAGTCTGTGTAGGCAGGCTTGCGTTTGGCTATCTTTCTATTTATTTAGGTAGTCCTATATGATTGTGAATTAGGTAGCTGTGATCTAGATATTTATGGGTTAAGAATCACCCTATGTGATTAGGATATTTTGCATTAAACGCTGTTACTATATAATGAAAGAGTATACTAATATAACCTGCCTTACCCTTGAAAAGTGTTTCTTTACTCGCCTTTGAACTCCCTCTATCTTTTCTCCTCCTTCCGAGCACCTAGCCGGTGCATTCGGTAACAGGGCACTACTGCTTTAACCTGTCCTGTCATAAACGCCGCTAAAGAAGTTTTCACTTTAACAAATTTTTAGCCCGCATCTTGAAGTGCATTAAATACACCATTTTGATTGTTTTTGACGTCACCTATGTAAGAACACTTGGGCTGTCGAAACAAATCTAAGGATACCTTAATTATAGAAATCCATTCAACCGTTTGGAACATTCAAATTTACATACATATAACCTACGCGCGAAAAACATAACCCGGATACAGAAACATAAAATGGATGACAACAGAACCTTTTAACCTATCTTTAGAATGTCTTTATTTTCAGTAATCGGTTTCAAGGGGAAAAATCATGTAGCTGAATGTTTTGTGAATAAGTCTACTTTATGGGGCTTATTTTTAACTCTTTAGTGGATTTAAAGTCGGTTTATGTTTTTGTTAGAAGAATTGTTTATTAAGTCGGTTTTAAGCATGTCGCTGATATAAAGTGTGTCACATAATCGCACTACCATAGTATCGACCGGAACCGCGTGCTCGCACACTGCTACAGTATACACGTATGTAATGGGAAGCTTGCGACCCCAGCAGTCGCCGGCGGCTATTCATACTATGTGTATATAGTACTGAACTTGTATATCTATGGCTATGCAACCTTCCAATAAATTCCAATGGTAAAGCGGTGTTTGTTTTGTTCACTCAGTTCGCTGCATTGCATCAGAAAACTTCTGTTAAAAACAGTGCAATAGTGATTAAAAAAATGAGTTGAAAGAAAAGAGTGAACTAGAGTTACTACTGGATAATTGGTGATATGCTTTTAACTAATACTGCTGATTTGTAGTTTTATCTTAATCCATCAATTGTTTTACTAGATTAAGCTAGTACGATTGCCAAGCGCTATAAGTTTACTATCCACATATTTTAAGCTCGGTGATCTGACCGCAATGCGCTATAAGTTTATTAGCGCACAATCACTAGATTAAAGCTCGTCGATTTGACCGTGCCCTAATTCACCTCGCTCAATGAAGTCAAAGTGAACTCACCACATACGATGTTTGTATGTACCTTCAGAAGTAATAAGGACACACCATCTACAAATGGTTAAAAAGTATTACTGCAAATGGGTTCTTGGGTAAATACGAAACAAGAGTTTATGTATTTTACTAACACATTTTACCTAAACCCTTTAACTAATAATAAATAAATAAAAATAAATATTTCTGGGCATTTAGTCGCTATCTGATCCCAAACTAACCAAAGTTTGTATTATGGATAACAAACTATGGATACAAATACTTATGTACATTTTTGAGAAATACCTATATACTTATTATACATAGAAAACACCCCACTCAAGACAAACATGTTCATCACATAAATGTTAGTCTCGTGCGGGGATCGAACCCGCGCCCCGAAGATAGTAGGCAGTACTGCTAGCAACAGAGCCACAGAGCCGCCAACTAACTTTCAAAACTTATACTTTAACATCCTAGCACCATTATATTTATAACATCATAAAATCATCAATGTAACAAAAACACAAAAATACTTAAACTAAACATAGTTTATTCAGAGCACACAAAATAAATAAGTTATAATAAGTTAACAACCGTCACCAAGTCAAGCGCATGACGTGGTCTGTCTTCCTTTTTGATGATTTGATAAAACCAAGGAATTGAAGCTCGGCTACCGCTCTTGTGAACCGCACCCTGAAACAAACATTGACAAATTGACAAGGAAAGTATAACACAACAAGTATAAGAGCAATAATTGCATTGGACTACCAAGTCTAAGGTCCTGGGTTCAATTCCCGGTGAGGCCATCAAAAATTTTAAATTTGGTAGTGTGAAAGTCGTATCAAGTCCGGTTAATGACATATAAATATATTACTGCCTATCACTAAAGTATAAGTTACTGACCCGATTGACCCATGACACACCTAACTGCACATAAGTTCATTTTATGAAAGGCTTACCCCACATTGTATTTCCAGCCTTTGGTTACTCTATTATAGGCATTTAACTCGTATAGTGAAGATGTAGGTACATACACAGATAAAATATCTACAAAAAGTAGAGGGCGTGGATGTAAGAATTGTCTATTTTTTTATTTAAATGCTTTTTAAGGTATGTCAGTACCAAAACAGTACATTATCTAAAATCACATTTATACAGACGGAATGGGTATGTTATTAAAAAATTTGAATAATATTGATATCGTTTAGGTATGCTACCTTTTTGTAGCCCATTTATTAATACTAAAAAACCAATCTACCTACAAGATTCAGTCCAGATTTTTACAGTATCGTGTTCGGAAATACGAGAAACTACGATTTTGAATCTTAATATAGGTATAGAAAATATATATTGGTATCTTAATATGCTTTCAAATTATAGAATGTAGAAAAGACATATGACTTACAAAACAGATTTCTATTACTAGTAAGATTATATTATGTCAGCGATAGACAAACTGATGAAACAATTAGGATATTGTAATAATAGAAACGGAACCTCTGTTCGCATGTACCGGCGGTAATGTAAGCCGCCATAAGGTTTTGTAATTAAATTAAGAACAAAATTTTGTGAAGGGTAGCTCCAGACAATGAACTTGGGGATAATTTTTTTTTTCATCTCACACTCGTTTACAGTATTATCACGTGCAGGCAATGTTATGTATCCGCAATCATTCTCATTTTACGGTTACCTGCGTGTATATACGAAACAAACTTGGCCGGTTTTTGATTTTTTATATTGGAACGCAAAGTAGAATTAACTGACACAAATTAATAGCAAACTAAAAAAAATTAAAACCACGTAATTAAATTAAATTTGAATGTGAATACAATCTGCTAATACAACTATAATGTCGAAATTTCACATAAAATGGATGCCCTTTTCGGCAATTTTGTTTTGCAACACCCCATACGTGGGATTTCCACCATCCACCACCACCTACGCTTCAACTGATTTAGAATCCATTCAACAGCTTAAGTATATCATACAATTTATTACGGTTTAGTGTGTGATAGATAAGCGTATAAGGTGAAAATTACAACGCGATCATTCATATTCCTTTCAAACATAAATCATACATCATTGCTGTTTTAAATATTCTTGAATCAACTAGTTATCTGACGCAACAATCGGTGGTATTTGAAAATTCTCAAACTTTTATATATACTATGCATTCTAAAAATACGAATAACATTTATCACTGTTGTGACAGATGAATGCCGAAAATCTTGTCCGGTCTAGATAATATCAACAGGTTTACTAGCATATCTAATTTCATTGAAGTTGTTTTTACTTATTCAAGAGGAAAACTTAGTCTAGAATATGTTTACATAAATAATCTCCACTGCTAAGCGTGAGTTGCGTGATAAACGTGAACTACTTTCATTTTCATATTGCCAATTTAGCTTAGTAAATATTTAAGCTATGCCGATGATTTTGGTTCTTTAGCAAATTTCCTCATTACAGGTTTTATCGCAGCTAGCATAGCTCACTTAGTTACTTTATACTTATATAAGAGACTAACAGTAAGAGTGTACGTTTTTGTACCGTAAGGAAGTAGCAATTCATAGTAACTGAGAGTGCTTTGGACAAAAACATGTTACGCAATTTGACAAACGTCAAGTTCAGTTCAGTGCTTACTTATTATGTTTATTAATTTTAAAATTCACCTATTCCTCGATGTTAAACCTAACCGCATTATTTACCCTAGGTAGGTATGTGAATTCGCCAAAAACTTTGAGTCTGTTATTTCCAATAACAACCGCTAGATGTGTGACATAGATATTGAAGATGACTTTCGGTTTTTCCATGTTCATTTTTAGCTTCCTTGAATGCAACACTGACATATGTACGTATGTGTCTATGAAACATATGAAGAAGGTCTACGTTTTAGAACGTCTTCGTTAATTTCGAGCAAATATGGGCAAACTTTTTTCATTGCGGGCCAGAGAGACAACAAAATTTAACGCGGGCTGGAATCCCAAAAATTGTGATAAAATGATGCCTAAGATAGATTTAATAGATGTGAAAATTGAGTTATAAACTGCTGTTAGATTAAGAAGTTTTTTGGTAGGTGTGTGGGACAATATATAGAAATGCCAATAAGTTTATCATATGCAGGTTTGAAATGAATAACAAAAATGCCACTTTGAGCAATGATAAAAGGTGGTTTCCAATATTCCTACATAAAAGACAGTTCTTTCGCATCTTTGTTTTGGAAAACACATTGCTTGCACACGTATAGTGATAATAAAGCAAACGTTGCTCTCCTTTTCTGGCCATAATCTTCGGAAATTCAAGTAAATATTTTGTACACAAGCAAAAGGTCCGCCTGATAGTTAAGCGGTCACCGTAACCTATGGACTCTTGTAACACCAGGGATATCACTCGCGCGTTGCCGACCCTTCAAAAATCTTATAACTTTTTTCTTGTAGAACCCCATATTGTAGTCCTTAAAGAAAACCTTGGCAGGAAGCTCATTCCACAACCCAAGCGTTCGCGGGAGGAAGTTTCTCTGAAACCGCACTGTACGCGACCATTTCGGTTCTAAAGTGTGAGAATGCATTCCCTGCCAATGGGAAACGGTGCGATGGTGGAAAGTAGCCGTGGGCATCATTTCGAACAATTCCTCAGAACACATCCCATTGTACAAGCGGTAGAACACACACAGGGAGGCAAAGTCTCTCCTCAGACTTAAGGGTTTCATAAGGCAAGTGAGTTTGGGATCGTCTACAATTCTCACAGCCCCTCGTTGAACCGAGTCAAAAGAGCCAAGCTGGTATCCGGGTGCACACGCCCAGAGATGGTAGCAATACTCCATATAGGGCCGAACTTGCGACTTGTAAAGCAGCAACCTCTGCCCCGACGTGAAGTACTGCCACGCGCTGTTGAGTACACTTAGTTTTTTGGACGCCAGCTTCACCTTGTCTTGCAAATGTTCTCGGAACAAAACTTCGCTAGAGATGTCGACACCAAGGATCCCAATGCTCTTGGAGATGGAGAGGGGAGTGTTCTGGAATTGTGGGACTACAGTTAATGGGGTTTTCTTAGCGGTGAACGCGCAGACTTGTGTCTTTGTAGGGTTGAATCGGACCAAGTTTACCCGTCCCCAGTCAGAGACCTTGGACAGTGTGGTCTCGATTTGAGACACAAGTTCTCTGCGGGTTTCCTCTACAACGGAACGAGGGATGCTTGCACGACCCGTGTAATAAGCATCTCCAGTACTGTCATCTGCATAGCAATGCATGTTGTTGATGTCCAACTTGTCATTGATATGCAGTAGAAACATTATAGGAGACAGCACAGACCCTTGCGGGACACCAGCATTAATTTCCATGGTGTCAGAGCAACTACCGTCAACTGCGGTTCGTATGCGTCTGCTGAACAAAAAGCTAGCCGTCCATTTGCAATGCCTCCCCCTGACTCTCAATAGCTAGTGCCCATCGGTGTGTGAGATACACTAGATCACCAGTCGAGCGACCGTGGCGAAAGCCATATTGACGGTCACTGACCAGGTCGTGTTCTTCCAGGTATCTTAGAAGCTGTGTGTTGATCACACGCTCGATCACCTTGGGGAGAAGAGGTGATAGCAATAGGCCTGTAATTCGATGGATCTAATCTATAGCCCTATTTGGGCACCGGATGAAAATTCGCAGTCTTCCATGAAGACGGAAATTGCCTAGTGTGGTAGAAAAGCGTAAAGCGCTTAAGCACCACTGCTGGTATACCGTCTGGCCCACTCGACTTATGAAAGTCTAGAGAAAGCAACGCCTGCCGGACCTCCGGCTGTGTTATGGACATTTCCGGCATGGTCTTACCGCACCACGCTATAGTAGGTGGTACAGCGCCTTCAAGGTTCATACTCGAGTTTGAGGCAAAGAGACTACCCAGTAGATCGGCTTTCTCTTCAGCACTATGGGCCAAGTCACCATCGGTCTTTCGCAGTGGTGGTAACGACGACTGGCAAAAGTTCCCTTCGGCAACTAGTCGCTCGCTAGTCGCCCACCTATTTTGCCGATAAATTGTAATTTTGCTCTGGCAGTTGCTTTCTTACTGAACCTCGAGGCAGCATTTAATGGGCGTTTTACCTCAGAAATATTCGGATCGTTATTATTACGAGCCGTGAGACCTATTAAACCACGGTCGCTTATTGACGCCGGCAGCTACTCGGGTTAGGAATATAACATTCCATACCAACGAGGATTGTGTCAGTGACTGCGGCTGCGCAGACGTCAGGATCTTCTGAGCTAAAGCAGATCTGCCTCCACGGGTACGATGCATAAAATTCTCGCAATCCATCGCAGTCTGCCGACTTATAATGCCACACACGACGCCAATTAGTTGGCCCAGATGGACCGGGTTGTGTGCATGACACTTGAGTCCGAACGAGACAGTGGTCCGAGGAGCATAAAGGCGCATCCACTGAAACGGAATATCCGTCCGGACGTGTAGTCAGCAGGAGGTCCAGTAAGGAGCTCGTATGGTCCTCTATATCTGGTATTCTCGTTGGAGAAAGTACCAGCTGAGAGAATCCAAATCCAAGGTCAAAGCAAATTCATGAGCAGATATCCCTGCGTAGTTATTGGTTCGAGAACTGAGCCACCCACGGTGGTGGGCGTTGAAGTCTCCCAAAATAACTAGTTCTGCTGTGAGATGTTGCTCTAAAACTTTGTCAGTCGTCAAATTCAGGTGCGTGAAGAGTCGAGCTCCGTCCGTGTCACCGCTATGAGACCTGTATAGGCACGCATAGATACGAGTGTGGCCTCCGTGATCTACGCGCACCCACAATATCAACAGGTCCCTGTCTTCAAGGCTATGAAGGCTGCGACAACAGATATCTTCCCGGACGAACATAGATACACCGGCACGACTCACAAAATTGTGCTCGAGTTTGTAGCCGGGATAATGAAGGTATGATGTTTCGGCCAGGCAAGATATCTGCGTCTCCGTTAGAATAAGAATGTTCGGCAGCGCAGTCTTCAGATAGAGGTGGACAGCGTTAAGATTTGCGTGAATACCCCTAAAATAACAAAAGTCCACATAAAATGTAAATGGAGCGGCCGCTGAAAAAACTCCTTTCTTTATTTTTCTTGCCATTGTTAAAAAAAAGTTACTTAGACTAAATATGAGGATTCACTGCACATACAGCTAAGAGGACAAAAAGGTGCGGTACTTGAACTGCTAAAGCTCGGCACAGATAATACAGTTTCTGGCACGGAGGGCGGAAGGACCTCTGATCCCCCTCTATTGTAGTAGCCGGGTCCACTCCGGTCTCCTTCTCCGGCACGACTACTACTTCAGAGACTTTACACAGGTTGGCGGATCAGCCTCCCAGGGCGGAGATTTAGTGATCCCTGGGTTCGGGAACCCGTTCAACCTGCGGGCGGCCAGCGGTCAGCCGTTTCATCAAGTCTCCCGGACCGCCGTACCAGCACGCCGCAACAACAAGCACCTCCGGTCCTCCGTTGTCCGCGCAGCGAATCCTCAAAGAGCTCTGGAAACCTTACTCACCGCCAGGAACACAGCACTACTCAATGTTAGTGTTATTATGGCCGCGGTTTTCTGTAAGGTGGAGGTACTTCCACAGTTCAGGCTGCTCATTCGAGCAAGTACTCGCTATGCCCGGCTTTAACTGTTCGAGCGGCTTGTTCGAGCGAGTACTTGCTGTGCCCTACTTCTCTTAAACATATGTGATTGCGGTGGGTCTTGCTCGCAAAAATATGCAAAGAAGACTATATTTTTAAAAAAAAATCGTTTTGACTGGTAGGCCTTCGCGGGCCGTACTTTTCCCATGCTTGATTTTAGAGTTTCGTTTTTTCAATATTTTCCACAGCAAATTATAAAGAGAGTTCACACAATTTGGGGATAGGTAAAAAGTTTTACTAATAAACTTATTATATCTATTATTTAGTTAGAAACATATTTTATCTATTTGGCCGTACTTTGCCCATTTTAGAGTTTCGCGTTATTAACGATTGCCCAAAGTATAATATGAAGGGCACAATGGTGGATAGTTAAATTTTTTATTCATAAACTTATTGTATCTATTATTTTGTTATTAACATCTTTTATCAATTTGAAATCGGCGTTCGGCGGACATAAAGGCCTACGCTCTTTTGGTTTTTTCGACTTCAAATAAAATTTCTAATATATTCAGGTCAAATGACATAACCAAAACGGACTTATATTATTTCTCCATGGCAAGCTTTGCCGAACCCTAAAAGCCATTTGAAGGTCAAGACTTTAAAGTCGTCTAGTGGTTATTAGAAATTTATGTAAAATACAATTCAGATAGGATTCCCTCAGACAAACTAGTTTTTTTTTATTATTTCAACGATAAGCCCGAGGACGCTAATAATATTGTTATGTCAGGCAAGAAAATAATTTTAATACATTAAGTATGTACCGACTTCCTTCATTTTGTTGCATCCGAACACATCAGTGTTGTTTTTTTTTTTAATAAATGGATTAATGTCTTGGTATTTTTGTTATAAATTATATAACCAACACGGACTTATATTATTTCTGCATGGCAAGCTTTGCCGAACCCTAAAAGCCATTTCAAGGTCAAGACTTTAAAGTCGTCATGCCACGAAAATCTAGTGGTTATTAGAAATTTATGTAAAATACAATTCAGATAGGATTCCCTCAGACAAACTAGTTTTTTTTTATTATTTCAACGATAAGCCCGAGGACGCTAATAATATTGTTATGTCAGGCAAGAAAATAATTTTAATACATTAAGTATGTACCGACTTCGTTCATTTTGTTGCATCCGAACACATCAGTGTTGTTTTTTTTTTTAATAAATGGATTCATGTCTTGGTATTTTATTATAAGCATATTTTAAATACAAAATGGTCACTCACGTTCTCGTATTTTAATAAAAAATAAGTTCCGAGATATTTCAAAATCACACGCGTGGTGATTTAAATTTTTGCTGATCAGTCTTGTGACATTTAGAAAATAATATTGTGTAAATAGGTCCATGACATGATATAGTGCGGTAAACCTATATGGTCAAAAGACGCCAATTACAAGAACCCATGTTGAAACCATTACAAATGACACATCAGAGACGTCGCAACTCTATTGAAATCAAGGTTTATTGCGTTTAAGTGGGCGTCTTAAAAGGTTATATTACCTTAATTTCAAATTTTTTTTGTTAAGAATTTCTCGGGAGCCTCTAAGTACGTCTGACTGATCATAGTCACACAGTCCAATGACCGTCTGGTTCGGGATATGGTTCAAGCCCATAAAAACGTTAAAACGTTTTGTTCGATACAAAAACAGAAAACTGTAAATACTTAAAGCACAAATAATAATTAGATACCCCTTTATAAAGCAATTACTTATATTATATCTATACATATTATAAAACTCAACGTTCCTCCGTCTCTCTGTTCGTTTATGTTCTTTTTGCGCGAGAACCACTTAGACTTAGATTATAGTTATTCCTGGGTGAACTCTCTGAGATTAAAGTAGCTCATGTGCTTTTCCGTCACTTATCTATATTATCTATGTACCATATTTCAGTTTCCAATTAGACGGAAGGACAAACACAAACTCAGTTTCGCATTTATATTATTATGAATGTACTACCTACATTATTTTTACACCACTATAAGGTGGCAAACAAAACAATTTTCGCTAAAGTATTTCTTAAGTATATTATCGTGATTATTTTTAGATTTCTAGAACACGTGGTTTTACAGGTTAGAAGTAAATCGCAAAATATACATCGTATTAGAAAATACTAAAGAACCTTGATTGCATTTTTTAACCCGTATCCAACATACCGCGGAGTTATTAGGCTGTGATATACATACGAACGTACTTACAAACGGACTAACATGACGATTATATAAGGGCATATAATCATTAGCAATACCTACAACTCGCCATTGCTTTATCCACTCGCGTCAATGCTTTCATACAAGTTTGACGGTTTAGGTTACTTTTTACCAAGCCTTTTCAAATATTTTATTTGATTTCGTTTAAATAGGACGAAGTGGAAAGAAAACGAAGAGGAGTTAAAATAGTTCTTATATTCTAAAATTAATTTAGGCACCGGTCACACTATTGGTTGAATCGATTAACTTAGTAATAATAAGCATATTTTTTGTCAACATATGAAAAGTTTATGGTATTACATACATTGAAGAAAATATGATTATACACTAAACATGTTATGTCTTAAAAAACACATTAGCTCAGAAAAGTATAACACAACTAACAGAATCTGATATAATCTGGAATAGCCTGTTAAGAATATTAATAGTTAAAATTAAAAAAAAAATTTTTGTTAAAAAAATATAAAATATAAGTATGAGGTACTACTATATGATCTGTAATTAACGATTATATAATAAATAAGTTGTTTCTAAATTACAAACAAAAAACTAAAAAATGTTGCATATTACAACATGCTTGTAAATTATAGCGTTGAATTTGTTAGAATTATATTATTAAAATATTTACTATATTTGACTTCATACTTATTTTTATTTTAAGTTCTACAGTATGGGGTTCTTCAAGAAAAAAGGTATTATATTTTTGAAGGTCGGCAGCGCGTAAGTGATGCTCCAGGCATCGCAAGCGGCTATAGGCTGCTTTGACCGCTTATCATCAGGCAATCCGTAAGCTTGTTTGCCACATTAGTAATAAAAAAAAAAAAAAAAAAAATACTTCCCCGACCAGTGCTCGCATAGTTTCTATAAGCTGTATAGCAGCTTACTTACAGTTTTTTCAAATTATACAGTTCGTTTATTTATTATGTTGCATGTATTAGAGTACATGTATTTTATGTGTAAATTAAGTTATTAAGTTAGGGTGAGATTTTATGAAGTAATGTTTTGCGTAAACAATAGCCATTTTAAACATCTGTTTTCGAATTCAGAGTTTTCAGGCTTAATATTTATACTACGCTAAAAAAAACAGATCACAATTTGCATCGGAAGTTTGAATAACACACCAATAATGTATACGGAAAGAAAATTCATTTAAAATAGCTTTGTATAATGTAGGCTGTAAAAAAATTTGTATAATTTTATTTGCTTTCCGTAAACACAAGGAAAAAACTTATTTGAATTGGATATATTATTAGATAAAATTAAAATTTATAGCTTGATTTACACACTGGATATTACAAAAAAAAAACTTGTTACATAAGGGGTGACTTAGGCGAATTTATAATTTATTAATGCAATATAAATAAGACCTTTTAATTTCGATATTTTACAAAAGGTTAAATTAAAAAGCTGCTAAATACTTACTGTACACTTGCGTCTTGATGCCTTTGGTCGTCTTCTTCTTCAGGTCGAAGAACAGTCGCAAAAGCCTGAAGCCAGTCGTATAGATTGATATGTTTACCGCATTCCCGAAGCAACTTGTATACAATACATACATCAGGCAACGTATCTGACACACTCTCTGATGAGATTTGGTTGCAACATAAACACTGTAAAACAAATCCATTTTTAGTTCATCGTACCCAAAACAATAGTTTATTGGCAAACTTTACCTAACATAATACAATGAAGTAACTATGTGCCGATATAAGAGCGACAACCCAAGCCGAGGCTCCACCCGTACTTAAGCGTTGGGCGCTATATGGACTGAGACTCCTCCCTCTAGAACCTCGCCCCAATAAGCCCGGTGGAGCAGTAATGGCTGCATCAGCAAACTGCAGCACTCATACAGAAAAAAAAATATGTGCCGACTCCGAAACCAACAAGTCGGCGACTAGTCTAACTAGGCGGTTTGTTTTTTTTTTGTTTAAATTTCTTATTTACCTCTCATCAGGAAAAATAGGAATGTATGAAGTTCGATATCTATTATTTTAACGTAGAACTAACTACTTGTTGTTTGTTGTACCATTGAAAACCCAAATATGGTTGACGAATTTATTATGTCACGGGTGAACGTGGCCGATTGTATATGTACACTGCCACCAACTTATCCGTTCAGTAGACAAAATCGGAACTAAACGGCCGCCATTTTCTTAACCGTTATTCCGCTATCAGTTTCTAAAGTGTGAGTGCTCTGAGTGTTTTAATTTTGTTTTATTTGCACAATGTGCAGGAAAACTTTGTCAAAACTTAGTACATAAGTCTTTTATTAACAATTTATATAAAAAAAATGTGTCAGTGCTAAGTGAGTCTGCCGTTACTAGTTATACTCTCAAGAACACTAAGAGAAATTCAGTAATGGGCTGGAACAAATATGTTCAGAAAGCTCATGGTGAAGCAAGGCTTCATTTTAGAAATGGGGTGCTTTTAGAAAAACCTCCTGGAGGAAATGCTTATAACCTAATGAACGAATCCAGGAAAAAAATTAAAGCCAAGCTTAGATGGCGCCAGAATAATTCCGAATAAATAAAAATGGATATTCTGACTTCCCTACACACCTCAAAAAAGTTTGGCAAATTCTGGAAGAATACGAATAGATTAAATCCGAAGCCGAGTCTCCCCGTGAGCGTTGAGGGAATCTGTGATCCGCAAGGTATTGCGAATATGTTTAAAAAACTTTTAGTAGCTCGTTCAAGCACACAGTCAGATGTGGCTAGCGGCGTGTCGATCTATTGAGAAAGTTGTTGCTCCCGTTACACATATTGTATTTACAGTCAAAAAGTGGCATCCTATCATTAATAACATGAATAAAGGAAAATCGCTATGTATATATGATAGTCTCAGTATTGAGCACTTGCAGTACGCTAGACCACATCTCCCTAGAGTTTTAGCGATGCTATTATCTCTTTGTGTCGGCCATGCGTACCTTCCATACGAACTCAGGAAGACTGTTGTGGCGCCGATGGTCAAAAATAAGACTGGAGACCCCTCTGACGGGTCCAATTACAGGCCTATATCTTTGGCAACAACAGTTGCAGAAGTGCTGGATAGTTTGCTTGGTGAACATTTAACTCAGCATCTTGATCTTCATATCCGGGCTATCTACTGAAGCTGCCATACTTAGTCCCAAGCACACGGTCCAGTACTACATAGAAAGACGCCTGTTTTATGGACCTGTCTAAGGCATTTGACTTGGTTTCTTATAAGATTCTATGGAAAAAACTTAAGAGACATAGGCTTTCCGGAAGAATTAGAGGCTGTTTTTGATTATTGGTACCAAAATCAGGAAAACGTAGTAAGGTGACAAATACTATTCTGATATGTATAGATTGACTTGCGGAGTAAGACAGTGTGGTCTGACTAGAGATTGCAAACCGGGCCCGGCCGGGCCCGGTGCCCTTTTAGTCATCCACCGGGCCTGGAGAATTAAGAATTTGTTTTGTTTTTACTAAAGCTACCAAAGTTTATCTATCTAAGTTGATACGACAAGTTTAGTACATTAGGCTGCGTTATTAGTTTCTTATTCTAATACTATGTTTTCAAATAATTACTTTAGTATTAGTAATTAACTTTAAGCAAGCAGATCTTTCTCTTTACGCTGTATAGTATTAGTAATTAAATTGCGGGCGACTTCTTAAAGAATCTGACTACCTTCAAAATTTTTTCTCGAAATCCCCTAAATCCAGGCATTTTATCAGCGCGTGAGGATCATTTCTATCCTAAACTTAATTACTGAATACTAATGCTTGCTTAAACTTAATTAGTGGCACTAATGTTACTATTCCGTTCATAAGTGAAACCAAACTAACTTATTCTGTATTAAAAACTCTTGATTTTGAGACTGATTAAGACTGATTATTGTTGATTTGCTGGTTTGAAATAAATATTATTCCGTAACCTTGAATCATTGTATTTTTCCTCCATTTACTTAAAGCAAATTTTCATAAAATACTTTAAAGGTTTCATCCTAACTCATCAACCCGGCCGGGTTGAAAAACATACAGGGTTGCAATCTCTAGGTCTGACCTCCCCAAAGCTTTTCAGCTGATTGAGGAGCTCAGTAGCGCAGGCGTTGGTTGTTTCGTTGCCGGAACATGTGTAAATAATATTAGTTATGCTGATGACATGGTGCTGCGCAGCTCTTAAATCAGAGCCTTGAGGAGGCTTATAAATATTTGCGAAGTCTATCCGTTGTCATATGGACTTCGATACAACTGTAAAAAGAGTGAGCTGTTGGTTTTTAAATCACGATACAGAAACTACACTGAGCTACCACAAGTAGTACTAAGTGGAACTCCCTTGCACAGGATCACAGAGTTTAAATACTTGGGCCATTGGGCCACGGAATATCTTTGTGACAATACTGATATAGAAAGAGAGCGGAGAGCATTGGCTGTGAGGGGTAACATGTTGGCTCCCAGGTTTGCTTGATGCACTGAACAGGTAAAAATAACATTATTTAAAGCTTACTGTCAGTCTCTCTACACGAGCAGCCTGTGGGTCAACTATACGCAAAAATCTTACAACGCTCTACGCATATAATACAACAATGGTTTTCGTATGTTGTTGAGGCTGCCACGCCACTGCAGCGCTTCAGGAATGTTCGCCAAGGCCCGTGTACATATAATAAAATGGTAGGAAAGTCAAAACTGTACATTGAATATTTTTTACTGTACATTGTCTCTAGGTACTATTTATTTATTCAACGTAACACGGGCGGTACAGAAATTACTAACTAGTCATCAAAGCCTTTGGCCTTCGGCTTCTTAATGGCCTCATTAGTAATTTTCTCCTGACCACCCTCAATATTACTTTGTACTATTGTGTTTAAATTTCGTGAAAGGCTGAAGACCTTTGTAAAACTAAGATGATATACTTACGACAAAATCACCATTTCTGGACAATGTATGATTTTGAAATTAAATTAAAAGTATAGTACAATACCTGTAAATAATGCGCAGGGTTGCTGAGAGCTGTATGGATGGCGCCACGCGGAGCTCCTACTATGTGCTTCTTAACACTTGCAATATCATCAAAAAATAATATTTCGTGAAAAGTTTGAGTGTGCGGAGGTTGCAACCCTTTTGTAAACATTTCTTCTAAATAACTAATAAATCTTGCACGTATCATTTCATACTCAGACTGAATTTTGTCAACCCTTGTTGCTTTAAGAAGTTTCTGCAAATGTAAATATAGTTTAATCCATACTAATATTATAAATGCGTTAGTGATTTTGTTTATTTATAACCTTCTTTGACATCGCCACGGAGCATTTAATTAAGCTAAAATTTAGCAGAGATAGTGAAAGAGTTAAAGAGAGGGAGAAGGGTATAGGCTACTTTTATCATTTAAGTTTCCACAGGAATAACTATAACCGAATTTCCCTTGAAGGAGCTTCGGTAATATATATAGTGACGATTTAACCCTGGTTTTTCCATATAATTAAAAGATAAAAATACTTTAACATAATAAAATATATAAATTATTTTAGTCGTTGACACACAGCAGTGATGCAATTATCAACGACTATCAATAACAAAGTAGGTAATACTAGAACAACCTAGTGTGACTATGTTTGTGTGTGTTTACATGTGGGTGTAAGCCTTTTTTTTCTGTGGACAAATGAAAATTATTATGTCCCATCTCATAATGCGCACCAAGAGCCCAGATGAACGATGATTCCCAAGTTCTTAGTTTAGTCAAGCAATAATTGAATGTTGTACTGTGATAAGTGTGGGTAATGTATTATTATTCATTGTGAAGATAGTTATTCATGCAAATGCGTAATGGGTTGTTGTTGGTTTCACCTACATAGAATGAATGCCAAACGATTGCTGCATTCTATGTAGGTTATAGATCGATTCACCTCCTTACTATAATCAAGAAGTTGTCATAGAAATCCTACACCGATAATCGAATTTAGCGGAGCAACAGTAGAAAACAATTGTAAAATTTTAATAGGTTATTGCAGTTTGGTTGCAGACATAAACTTACATGTTTGACTTGGTGGTGCCTGATAAATAATTATGAGCATAACATGTCATTGTGCGTGAATATTATTATGCCTTATAAGGCGTAACTGAAATATATTTTATAAAATATATGATATCCTATAAAGCTTATAGGATATCTGATTAAAATTTATTTCAAAGGTAGATAGGTTAACACTATATTTTTACAAAAATTAACTAGGTTTTTCCAAAAAAATATAGTCTACTTGGCAGACCAAGGGATTTCTGCGGAAAATCTTCAATTAACCGAGATCAAAACACTCTTTTCCCTCTGGCTATCCTCGTACTTAATATCAGGTCACAACACAGGCCCCTCAGTTCCATCCACCATGAAATAAGTTGCCGTGGTAACTCTCGACCGCGATAAAAGAATTTTATATCCTACTCTATCCTGAGTTGTTCCTTTGCAAACCAGGGCAACACGCTCAGCAATTACGACGTCAAAAAATACCCCGTAATGTAGATATAAAATATTATATCAGTCTCTGCTACTATGTTTTTCCAAACAATTAGGTCGCTCTGTTTACCATTGCAAGGTGAAGAAATATTACTCGCGGTAATACACATGGTAATACTATTACCGTGGGAACTCTCGCTCGGTATATAAGTATCCTATATCCTTTCAACAGAGTTTTGCAATAATATTAACACATGTACAATTCCAACATACTTGATCTATTTTGTCTACAATAGGCTTATCGGGTATACTCTTCTGTCCCTGGTCTTACATTTTACAAAAGGTGGTAATTTACGATTTATGGGACATATACAAAGCCAATTCAATGCAGGTACGGTGTATCAGAATGATGGATGAAGAGATGGGACATCACCACCTGTCACGCAAGACTTAATGATATGAAATGATATTGGTGTGTATCCAGCCTCTGGTTAGCCCCTTGCATAAATACAGTGACGTTATAAGTTATACATATATCAATAAATAGCTTTTTCCCGCGGTTCCACCCGCCCTAAATTCAGTTATTGGTGTATTTCAGTGTATTCCAACGACAACTCCTCAATTATAGACAAAAATCGACGCATACTTGACGTTTTCAAGTAGCCTATGTCCTTCCCCGGGACTCAAACTATCTCCATGTCCATTTTCCCGCGATCCACCCGCCCAAAATCAGGTATCACTGTAGAATTTCTACGGCAACTCCTAAATTATAGAAAAAAACCGACTCACACTTGACGTTTTCAATCAGCTTATGTCCTTTCCCGGAACTTAAACTATCTTCATGCCAAATTTCAGCGGTTTAAGCGTGAAGAGGTAACAGACATTCAGAGTTACTTTCGCATCTTTAATATTAGAATGGATATATTATCACAGATATGGTATCATTATCACAGTAAAAAATTGGGAATAGGGTGTCGCTTACATATGCAACTGAATAAAGCTTGTATTAATATTAACCTAATTTAAAGTTGCTAAATACTTTACTAATACAAAGTTAATAAATACACATAATTTTGAACTACCTATACTTACCTCTTTTAATTTATATCTACTTCCATGAAAATTTTCCGTTTCAGTTTCACCTTCTGTAGTTGCTCTTAATATGGTGGCCTCTGTATTCGCATTTTCAATTTGCCTCAAAAATGTAAGTAAATGCACTCTGATGCTTTTTACAAAATTTAACCCAAGTTCGTCGCTCAGTACAATTTTCGTATTATTTTTTGTTGGTGTCGATAGGGGTTTTATTGGGGAAGCATTGTGAAGAGCAAAATTTACTACTTTCAAAGCGTTTTTTACACTTTCAATTAGTTTTATCTGTGATTGAAAATTTATTAACTGCATGCATTCTTTAAAACCTTGAGTGCTTGTCACAGATTCGGTTGCACATCTTGTGTAGATTTCACGCACCTAAAAAAGTACTGGTAGATATAACATACAAATAAGTTATAGTTAGAATGTCAAAAAAATTAATAATCTTTCTTCTTATTTCATATCAATGTCAATAACATTAACACACGAAGTGTTAGATTATTAACATATTAACTTTGAGCAACTAATATAAAAATAGTTTTTTTACTAGTGCTACTAAAAAAAGTACATATTAGTTCACTGCGTTAACGTGTAAAAAGACACTTCTTTATACACAAGAGTTGAAATAAATTTTAAATAGTAAAAAACGATAACTATTTTTAAATTCGTGTAAGCGAGCAACGAGCATATATATTTCCAGAGCAAAGATGTAGTTGGGATTTTCATCAGCCAGCCTTGTGCCTCGATAGCTGAATGGTAGCTAACACGGAATGTATGGGTTGCAGGTTCAAGTCCTGGCTCTAGGTTAATCTTTTGACTGCATCTTTGCTATGAAAGTATTTATTTATGTTATATTTCCTATAAGGTAAAGGTTACCAATTTATATAATATTAGTGTAGATAATTCTAAACTTACTGTTCTTCCAATGATATTCTTTGGTATATCCTTCACAAAAGCTAACAGCAATCTGACGCAAACATAAAAACTGTACAAATATTCACGCAACTTAACAATTTCACTACACAATACTCCTCGAAAAAAGTTATCATCTTCAAAAAGTGCTATCACAGTTTTACAGTCTTGAACTTCTAAGAACGGTCTAAATGACATCAACTGTCGTACATTTTCAAGATCTTCTGTATTGAGACTATTTACAGCTGCTTTTATTTCGTTTTGGGGACAGCAAAGTGACTTAACGTTGTCATCATAGTAATGGTCCATCATGCAATACTGTAAATTGAAAATTACGAATATTTTTTCTTAATTGAATAATATTACTTGTTATATATTTTTACCTAAGACCACTAAACGTACGGCAGTGAATTAGACTAGGACATTTTTCGAAAAACAAAAAGACAATGCAAGAAGCAAATCATGTAACAGTTGGGGAAACAACGTTTTTTAGAGTATTTCGACCCCGCTGGATACGTATCTGCCTGTTGCCGAAGCGAAATTTGGACCGTTAGTCCGGAATCCAAGATAGCCGGTAAGCACCTTTACTAGTGTGTTGTTTTCTAGATACCGCTTTTGCCTCTATTTTTTTGTCTTTTTGTAATTCAGAGCACAAAGAACCACGGATTCGTAATTAAGTAAAACCCAAAACTTTTAAAACTGCTTCTTTATAATATAAGAAACTTATAATATAAGAAAAGTCAGTGGAAAAATTTTGGGGTAGGTATCTAGTCAAGTTTATATTTATGATTTTTGGGTAATGATCCCCACGACCCTCTTTCTTGGACCGAGCCTGTATATAGTCTATATGCGTTTAGGGTGAGTGTTTGAGAGTATGTCTGTAACTATTCTCAAAGAAACAAATGTGCCGATTTAAATGCAGTTTGTTGCATTACATAGGTATCACTTCAGAGCAAATTTTAATCAATGTTTTGCGAACATAGGCCAAGACGAGGGCGCTACAGTAGATTTGTTTCCCATAAAACATACCTATTTTAAAGCGGTTAATTTTATTACATAGAGCAGATTGCTTATCATGTTTTACGGTTGTAGACCACCAAAGGGCACTGCATTACAATTATTCTTTAAAGTGCTTGGGCTTTTTTTCGTCGTGAGTTTATAATTTTTAATTTTATCAATTACTTTATTTTTTATTAGGTTTTTTCTTACCACCCTCATACGTTCCCACTGTTGGAGCACGGTCTACGCCAACCCTCACCTTGAGCCAAGACAATTTGGGCCATAGTTTTCATCACGCGGGCCGAAAAGCCAGGGGTGTGAACAAACAATGAGCTTGAAAACGAAAAAGACTCATTGGTACACAGACTTGTCGACGCTCATCCTAAGCCGCAAGTGCAGACATTACTTGACATTTTGCATAGTAGGTTCCTTTTATAAAGTAGGGAGCATTTGCATTTTTTATTATATAAATGCACCGCACAGTAGCCACTTTATACAGAAACCTCGTGCTTTGAGGCTAATAACACCACAAAAGAAAATGAAGTGTGTATCCACGCAAACGCGTGCGGTTTCTATACGAGCGCTCACAGTACCAACAGTCAGGAAGGCGGCGGGCGGCACTAGAGAGCGGCAGAGTGGCCATACCGCATGAAGCGCTTTTGCTTTTACTGTGCCCAACCTTGAGTTTAAAACCAAGTTTTCCGGTCAGAGGGTCTTAATTTTTTACTGTCAGCATTCTGGAGACAAGGTGCGACGTTTATTTTTATTGAAACTAACTTAGAAAGCTTTCTATCTAGGATATCTAGGATAGTCGTTCAATCATTTAACATTACCGTAATATCATTTGCATATCCTAATTGTAACTACGATATAAAGGAAAATGTTTCACCTGAATTATGGCATAGATAGTTGGGAGAAAAGGACAAGGCCATAGAAGACTTTTGATTTCAATTAAGGAACTCCACGGAAATAAAACTCAAGAAATCGGTTAAATTGATTTAGACACATCTATAGAGAGATAAAAATTGTAAAAGGCTTTTATGGGAATAGAAAGTTTTTATTAGAAACGATATTTGAACGCGTGAAACCGTGGGATGGTATTTCTTTACATCACAACGGAATGAACTGATTTTTTCAAGTGTTGTAAAAAAAAAATCGCCGCGGAAAAAGATATAATTTTATTATTCATAGTGTTATTTAGATTTACTTACCTTGATGCTCTGAATAAGTCCAGTAACAGAAAAATCATAGAAAAGAAAAACGTCTGTTAACAATTCAAAAGTTTTTCCTGACAAATGAAAAGGACTTGTGTCGGTTAGAAATATATCCTCAAGTACCTGAAATAATGAAAAAGAAATATCAGCTATTATTATGACGCAGTTCATTCAGCGTTTCGCACACGCATTGAGGGGCTGCATCGAATAATAATACATAATCTGTAGAAACATCACAGCATAAATCTTTCGTTATTATCATATTATTTTACAAGTTCTGGCAGACAAGTTTTAAGATAATCGCTCTAGTTATTTTTTTATAAATATTTTATTGATTCGGCGCTCAAGTCTAAAAAACCGGTCAAGTGCAAATCGGACTCGCGCACCGGGGGTTTCGTAAAAGGTAAACTGTATTGAGGGACAAACATAACTTTGCTACTAGACAACTAAAAAAAAATAATTGTGATGTAACAACAAATTTACGGTTTTTAGATATTTTATCTTTCTGTGCGCATTGCTTCTTGCCAAATTTCATGATTCTAGATCAACGAGAAGTACCCCATTGGTTCTGATTTATTTGTGTCATAATATGCGACAAAAATGACCTTGGGCACATTTTTTTTATTGCATTGACTTAGAAGCTTAATTTTTTTACAACTTTAAGTGACCGTAGCATAAGAATTTGATATTAAGTTCAACTTGATACCTCCACGCGTTCTTCAGTAAAATGGTTTTGTCAGACAGACGGACAAACCTTTTTTTTTTAATGTGTTTTAACTACAAATTAACAAATTTAGGTTTTTTTCCTATATTTGTGGTGTAACACCTTGCTTTGTGTGAAATTTCATGATTCTAGGACAACGGGAAGTACCCCATAGGTTTTGAAAAACGGCTGTATTTCGGCTGTACTTTTTTATTGCGTAGCTGAAGCTTGATTTATTACAGCTTCAAGGGAACTTAGTATTTGATATTAATGTTTACTTAGTAACTGCACGCGTTCCTGAGAAAAACGGTCTTGACAGATCAGTGATACGTCGCTAGTGTCATGTAAGTTCAAACCATTTTAACACTGCCGACTTTAGTTTCAATTTTTGACCACTGGGCCAGAAAAGTTTCTTGCACTGCGCTAGGGAAAAGGCTCAGCTAGTAAATTGCCACTGCCCCCGTTGTTTTAACAGATTCAACGAGTAACCGATTTTTTCACGAGTTTTCGTTCTTTCGAATTAAGGCTTAGGTAATACCAAGGTATACCAAAAGACGCCAATCGCGCTGTTTTTGTGCAAATTTTGTTGCGATTTTGTAGTATTTGGAAGCTTGAATAAAATACATGATATTCACTATACCTAGGGCTTGTGCATAAACTATAATGCCAACAAAAATAAGCTATAACTAAGCAGTAAACCAAATTCGAAGTGACAACAAAATTTAATATTTGCTGAAATTTTGTGCAAATTTTTAGAGCGTCCGTTACGTACTTTTGTTTTCAAACATAAAAAAAGTCTTGAGGAATGGAAATGTCTAGTGCATGGACTATTTTTCGTTCACATATGTCATCAAATAGAAGATTAAATCGCATTAAACGTTTTACGCCTACGAGAATGCAAATAAAAACATTGCTATATATTAGAAACAGGTATTTTATTATATTTCACGACATCATAGTGACATCTAGTAACAACATTTAACACTGTTGCTTTCGCTCTCGTCCACCTGCGACATTAGAGGCGGCGGCGCGGCATTACATTTACAGTGAGTATGGTGTCAATATATGTAGGTAGAATCAATATGCATACAATATCAGCCTTTACAAACAGAAGCGATTAGGATTTTAGTAAATTTGCTGCTTTCACTTCATTTTGTAGTTTTTCTTGAAAGTGATTCGGATTTTTGTTAATTTTGTGGTTGATTTGATTTTTATAGTGTTGATTGTAGGTACTGTTAATTATCTTGTAAATATATTTTTACTTTCTTCATACAATAATATAACATTAGTTAAATAAAGTAGGTTAGCATTAGTGTAGGTAAATATTGTACATATTTTAAATATCTTAGCATACTTGTTAGACTAATATAATTAGATAAGTAGGTACCTAGTTATCTAGGTAGGTACCATACCTTATGAAATGGGAAACAAGAGAGGACGTAAACCTAAAAAATCAGTAAAATTATTACATAGATTTCAAGGTCATCGTTCACAAGTAACACATGCCAGCATGGAAAAGTGTGACGTAATGTAAGTACTTACCTACCTACCTACTTTGTTTCTACCATGAAACTGTAAGCTACCTTTATTTGGCAAGTGACAAAGCTATATGCGGTAGGTATCAGAGCGGCTGCGACGCGCATACGGCTTTATGTGGGTATGAAGGGATATGTAGATATGATCAAAAAACTTTTTAACAAAAAAAAACAACCGGCTTCAAAAAGATGCACTTAGAAGGTAAAAATAAATACTTATTTGCAAGAATCTGATCTAAATTACAGTTTGAAGTTGGTGTAATAAACTTTAGAGTACGTAGGTACATAGATTTCAAACTTCAAACTGTATTAAGATCAGATTTTTGAAAATAGTTATTATTTTTACCTTTTTAGTACATTTTTTTAGGTTGTTTTTTGTTGTTTAAAAGTTTTTATTTTTTACTTTTGAGTGACGAATTGCTTATTTTTCTACGATAAAAAACGTCGATACTTACGAGTTATTTCATACAATCATCAACAAAAAAGGTTCTAAATTAGCACTAATTATTTTTTTTAGCAAAAAATTTAAGTTGTAAATTCACTGCAATAATATGGGACCACCTCGGAACCCTTTGAAATATAAAAAATAATTTTTAAAATCCATCTATATATGAGGGAGTTATACTCGAACATATATAAAAAAATTACAAACATCCGAATTGAGAACTTCCTTCTTTTTTTAACTCGGTTAAAAACCTGTGATCAAAGCGGGCAGCCGCCGCCGCTCGGTCGCGCCACGGTTTGGGCCTCTTTTGACACTTTTTTTTAGTCTAGCCCTCTTCCGCAATAATAGTAACGTGCCACAAGGAACTTCGGTCCGATATTAAGAATTGCCGGACATGGTTGGACAAACGTGTCATACAAAAATTTTAAACTCACAAAATATATTACTAATATAAAAATCACTTATTAATACTAATTGTTATCTAGCACCTACGAGCTATGCACACCAACTTTTAAAAAAATATTATAACTTCGTTTTCTACCGGTCGCTTTTGTTCAGTACCGGACGCTTGACAAATTAAATTTATTTTTCAATAGATTGATTTATTTTATGCCCAAAACCATCTGCTCGCCAAGTTTAGTTAATCTAAGCCTGCACAATAGCAACAAAGTTTTTCCGAATACGGTAATGGTAACACTCATAGCTTTCTTATTTCTTATGGTAGGTACGATAGGTATATAGAATACACATCTTATACATGTATAGTTATCTTTACAATATGACATAATTAATTTATAAATAATAAAGTAATAAATTGGCATTTGATATTATTACAGATATTTGGATAATAATAAAAAAGTTCATAATGGTGTAGGAAATAGTAGGGACAATCACATGAATCCTACTTGTACAAAACAGTTGTCGAAGTTCGAGAGAATGAAAGAAACCGGTAAGTAATTTTTGTTTAGTTAACTTTTACCAGGTGCAACAATTCTTACTATGTCTATCTACTATGTATATATCATAACATAATTTAAGATAAAAATAAACTCTTTCGGAGAACATGAACCCAAACAGCTAATTTCAGGGTTGTCACTTCTCTTGTTTTTTTTTTTTGTATATTCCTAAGTTGGTATTTAAACCTTAGACCTGTGTTAATAAATGCTTACATATTTATAACACTTACGGGGGATGCCAGCTTAATACCCCTGTTTTATATATATGTATATGCACTAGCTGATCCAGCGAACGTTGTGCCTAATTTTTAAAACCACTGGCGCACCACCTAATGTTAAAGGATTGTACTAATTCAGAAACTTTCCCCGACGTGTGCACAACAATTTACTGAAATTTCATTACAATCGGTATTTAGTTACTTTGTAAAGGTGTAAAATATGAGTAAGTAGGAATTCGATGTTATTATTACAGACCCACCTCGGAAAATAATGAAAGAGTTTACGATAGTGGTTCTAAAATGGAAACAGCGCACGAAAAAAGTGAGATTATTGAAAGAAGTTCTACTAGTAGTCCAGAATTAGAAATAGTTCCTGAAATTCAAGAGCATAAAAAAACCAGTAAGTATAATTTTTGTTTAGTTAAGTTGATGATATAAAAATAAAATTATAAAAATTAGGAGTATAAGCATAAGACTTTAAATTAATTGAAGAAAAAAAACCCTTGGCATATGGTCGAATCTCTGAAAAAGAGAAAGACAATCCTGTCTTTGTAGTCTAATAATGAGAAAAAAACATATCTGTGGTAAATTTATTTCTCGCATAAGATAAAAAAGATATTATTTCAATCACATATATTGCATTTCATTTGCAGGAATATTGGCAGGCGAATTATAAACATTCATCATTTTTTCAACGAACTCAAACGCATCTTAAACCATCCGCCATTGGGCTGCGGCTTTTCTTAAATTGAAATTTTGCATGAAATAAGAAATGGGCTACAGACAAAATTTAAGTAAATATGTATGATGTGTAATTTAACATTTGTTTTAAATTGTGATAGTTGAGAAAATGATATGAACATAAATACTGGTGCAGTTGCGGGTGCTATAGCTGCGGGCTGTGGCTATAATCAGCTGACTGAAATTACTGCATCGATAGGACTACCGATTATGAGTAAAATCTTGTACCAATCTCACATGAATATAGTCAATGATAAGTGGAAGAAATTTCGAAGACGATGCAAGAAGCTGCAGAGCAAAGGGCATACCAGTAATCGATGTTATAGCCGACGGTTGTTATTCGAAACGTTCGTACAAAAAAAAATATTCTGCTCTTTCTGGTGCAGCGACTATAATTGGAAAGCGTACTCAGAAAATTATATATTTGGGGGTGAAAAACAAATTTTGTGCTACCTGTACCTGGGCAAAGAATAAAGGGTTAACAGTGAACCAACATGTATGTTACAAAAATTATAGTGGTCCTTCTACTGGTATGGAGTCAGACATATTAGTGGAAGGGTTTAAAAAAAGTGTTGAGACCCAAAATTTGATTTATGGCAGGCTTATATCTGATGAGGATGCCAATACTTATTCCAAAGTTTTACAGGCAAGACCTTACGATGGATTTTCCGTAGAAAAAGTTGAATGCCGAAACCATTTACTACGCAACTTGTGCAATAAGTTACAAGCTTTAACTACGGAAACTAGATATCTAATAAAATTTAGAAACTACATAACAAAAAAACGAAGTTGGAGTCGAGGAAACCAATATTCAGAATGATTTTTTTTGCAATAGCTTATGGCAAAGAATAAAAACAATTTTGACAAATTTATCTACTCATGCCAGAAGCTTGATTTTAAATGTAGACAGTTATGCAGTGGAGCGATATCACAGTATCGTTGCAAAGTTAGTGGGTGGAAAAAGAGTAAACTACTCACAAAGATATCAGTATAGAATGAGGTGTAACGGAGCTGCACTGGCATTTAACACAAAAAAGCCATTATCTATACTGTTTTAATCTATTGTTGGCAAAAGCCCTCAGGGTTATTTAAGAAAGATGGAAGAAAGTCGAATAAAACATGCGTTTCTTTGTTCCAAATACAGTACAAAAAAAAGAAGAATATTTGACAAACCGGAAGAATGCAAAAAAAACTATGGTGAAAATTGCATAAAGCCTGACTTGCCAGAAGATTTATTAGAGGAAGCCAAAGAAGCCTTTATAAATGACTTGAGAAAAACCGGAGATAAAAGAAAAAGAATACAATTAGCAACAGTACTACAAGGAGGATCTAGTGAATGGCTGGAACTGAGGCGTAATCTTTTGACAGCTTCTAACTTTGGAAAAGTCATAAAGAGGCGACCTGACATTAGTTGCGCTAATTTAGTCAAGGATTTGCTTTATACAAAAAATTTGTCACAAGTTCCATCGATTCAACACGGCCAAAAATTTGATGTGGCAAAGGACCAATTAGCGATCCAAGAAAATTTGAGTATTGAAGAGTGTGGTTTATATATTGATAATGAAATACCTTTTCTGGGGGCAACACCTGATGCAATTGTGACTAACGATACCATCTTGGAAATAAAATGTCCTATCACAGCCTATAAATTGGGACTGGATAGGGCTATCAAAGAAAAGAAAATACCATTTTATAGAATAAAAAATAACGATATAGTTATAAATACGGAATACAACTGGTATTACCAAATCCAGGGCCAGTTGCACATAACAAATAAAGAAAAGTGTATTTTAGGAAAATGGTCCGGGGAGGGTATACCAGTGAAAACACACATTATCAAACGGGACGATGTGTTTTGGGCCCAAAAAATGGAGAAAAGGCTTAAATCATTTTATTTAGAATGCATTTTACCAGAGCTGGTGGATCCAAGGCATATAAGGAGCATGCCTATAAGAGATCCTATTTATATAACCAAGGCTATAGCAGAAAAAAAACAAAATATCAGGAAAAGAAAACCGTCGTCGAAGACAAACAATAGAAACTGAGGAAATTGTCCCCAAAAAGACGGTCAAGTATATTTTGTGACAATTTTATTGTATTAAGTCCATGTCACTATTGTAAAGCAGGTAGTAAATATATGTTTATATACTCTGCTGGTAACCTATCGATGTGTCAAAGTATTTTTAACCAAATTTTTATTTATTCGAGACCGGCTCACAAAATTTTTATCATCCAGATGTTTTGTTTTACAAATATTTGTAACGCGACAGATTTAGTAAACTATAATTTTATTTGCCTATAATTTTATACCAAGCAGAGTCACAATATCCAATTTTAGCAATTGACAACTTATTAACTTACTATCTTTTTATAAAATCGATGTCACAAAAAGTGGAATAACGTTTTTCATAATTTTATTATACCATACATACGTTTAATTTTATGTATAGTTTTCTGGTTTTAGATGAACGGAATTCGGGCATGACTTTAAACGAGTTTAAACTATATACTATTCCGAGACTCGCATCATTTACTTTAGCATTACGATTTAGGCATAACTTTATTCGTCATTTTTTTATATTGTTTAGATAAGCATCATTATCATGTGGGCTATATTTTTTCGGTCTAATTTTAAGTAGCGTTTTTGTATGAAATCCAGACTAACAGTTTTTTTTTTTGGACAGAGAGTGTATTGTAATGTTGCGTTACTACCTACTAGTTTTGGGTTTTAATTCGGATTAGATAAATTAGAAAAAGGAATCGTTATTGTATAATTATTTATGCTATTTAAATAACTACCTAAGCATTATTTTGACTAAAGAACATCAAACGTTCCGTATGTATTTTAACAAATAATCGAACAGCCGGTACAATTCAGCGATTAATTAGTGCTATTACTATCAAAAAAGAAGAAGACTGTTTTTTAGACGTTAGGTAAAATTACATTTTACTTTGAAATTTACTTGGTATTACCTTGATGACAAAAGGGACCTATTATATCTTAATAATATGTAAAAACCTTTCGATATGGCATATGCTACGTACCTTTTGCGTAATTTTGCGAAATTCCAAGACTAGCCCCAATATCGGAATCGGAATCCAGATCCGGAATTAAAAACCAACTTATTCGTCGATTTATTTCTTTGATTCTGAGTATTTTTAAACGATGCACAGTAATTATCCTTAGTAGGTATACAATTTTATATCTTTTGTTTATCAATGTAGGCACATTAGATACCTATTCGAAGAATCTTCAAAATATTATGATCTAGCCAGAATGTGTATTGCTTGTGAGCGCCATCTCTTGGCTGACGGAAATTTTATGATGACGACAACGGCACTAAGTATTAGCTGTTTCATAGTGATACACATAATTATCGTAAGATGGCACCTATTTAATGAATATTATGACGTCACGATTGCCAAAATTTTCTACGTACTCTTAAGTGGCCCGTCAAGGTGACCTTTATTTTAACCGATTAAACGAAAAACCGGTTAATCACGATTTTTCGTACTTTTAAACGAATGCAACCGGTTAATTTGAATTTGAACGAGTGAAAGAAGGAAACAGAGTCTGTCATTGTTTGAAAAGAAGAATTTCTATTATAATTACTGAAGAGATGAGATTTAGTTTCCTTGCAGACTGAGTTATTCAATTATTACTTTATGTTTTTGGGTCTGAAGTATTTGCTAATGATAATAAATTTATTTATTCATGCAAAATAGAGATAAAAACAGAAGCCGCCTTCGGTTTGCATTTCTTCCAGCGTGCTCTCGCTACACTCGATGCAATTGTCGGTATTCTAATAAAATTCTATTCTATGTTAAATAAACAGTCACTTCTACGTATATTAAAAATCTATTCTATGTTAAATAAACCTTCTACATATATTAAAAATCTATTCTATATTTAATAAAGAGTCACTTCTACGAATATTTTTTTCAGAGAATCCAATTTATAGGTAACCACAATATAATTTTTTAAATTACTTCTTAAATCTAAACAGTAACCTGAATGATTTCGGTTTATGAGTGAACGTAACTATTTAACTAATTTATAGAATTCGCTAAGAAGCCCCATGTTTGTGAATTACCTACGTAGCTTTGTTGTCATGTTTATTTGTTCGTTATTCTATTTAATTGCAACGCAATTCTAATTTAATTTCACGTATAGCTTATACACTAGGGTAAAGCATCAATGTACAGAGAAAAAATAATAGAATACTAATAAGCGAGCGACTGCTAGCTTTAAATTTTTTTTTTTTGTTTATACTAACAATGATTTTCACTGTTGAATTTGGCATTAAATTTCCTCAAATTTTAGTTTTTTATTAAATTTTAATGAGAAACTAGCCGCTGGTTACCCACTTATGCAGAATGAAACTAAGAAGATACACATTACATTACTACTAAAATTTTACAACAGATACATCAGAGCACTTACTTGGTTCATATACAATGGAGATGAATGCGAATGAAAAACTTTAATTAGTAGTTTTGAAGAAACATGGTAAGGAAATGACTTATGCAGAGCTGAAACCGATGTTGCTACTCCAAATATGAACACTATTGGCAGTGATGACATATAGGAACTGAAAATGAAAAGCAATTTCTAGCTATAGTACACAATAATCATAAAAGCATATTTTTAAAAGCACCGCATAGTCATTGCCAGCGGCTTCACCAGCATATATTTTATTTTAAGAAAGAAAACCATAGAATGAAACCTTATAAAATAAAATCTGATAGAGAGTCAACTCAGCCTCGGCTTGGCCTTCCTTGGCGCTCTGGTTACTCTCACTAGGAGCATCCACTGCTCAAAATTTAAAGTATTTTTAAAACTTCGTTATATTCAAATTGTAAATGGTAAGCGGATAATAACTAAACAGATACTTATAATAATTAAACAGATGGACAGACAGAAGATTCATTTTATAAATATAGAAATTAATATAAGTATATAAAATGCTAGGTGGCTGGGCCACATTGTTCTGCCCTTTTCATTGTTACATAGAAAATGCACTGTTAAACCAACAATAACAGTAAGTGCCAACTTTCATGATGATTGGTCAAACAGTAAAAGAGATCATAGAACAAACATTTATATGTATGTATATAGATTAGTCACGGGTTACGATGATTACCCTCTACATATAAACAAACAACAAAAACTACTCTCCCTCTTTTTATCATATTACATATATAGATTCCATGTGTATAACTCTTTTAAACTAGTATTTTCGTGGTTGTTTAACATTATAATTAAATAAAACAGGTATTACCACAATTAATTATAATAATCATGTCATTTTTTTTTTTTTAATTCAAATTTTTAAGTTTCCTGAACTAATAATGAATTGTACTACGGTACTTTTACGATTTGTTTACAGTAACTAGAAACCGGCATTGCTTGTATTTAAGACAGACAAAACAGGCTCAAATCAAAATTATTCTACCCTAAACAATGTCTTTAAATGGCCATAAAAAACTTATATAAAAAACTCATTACAAAATATTTACCTTACAATCATCACAAAATCTTGAAGCACATGACAACTGAAGCTTTCAAAATCAGGCATAATAACTACTAACGGCCTCTGTTTATTCTTACTTTTCTTGTTTGGTGAAAAATATCTATTATGATACCAAGTCTGTAAAGTTTTCATTGTACAATTGCTTTTCTTCATTTTTTTCTTATTTTGAGTTTCATCTTCTTCATCATCATTATCTTCCGAAATATTCTAGTAAGTTTAAAAAAATAAATACAACAGAAAGATAAAGCAAAATAAATTAAATTCGGCATTTACTACTTTTCGAAAATAAAGTTGTTTGGCATATTCGATGAGGTTCGTGTTATTTTTCCTTTAGGCATTTTTTTCCGGACTGCTAAAAGTAAAAGACTTAAATATTACAAAGATTAAGACTGTACTGAGCCCAAGTTTTTGTAGGCAATACAAAATTAAATTGAGTACTAATTTAGGTTATTTCTGAAAGACAAAAGCGATCGAAAAGTGTTTTGTAAATAGGTATTTCAGAGCCTTTGGCACATCAGTAACTGCACATTTGTCTTTTCATATTTTACAAATAAATATACACACCATGGCTTCGTCTCCATGACATAATTGCCAGACGGCATTTTCAACTAAATTTTTAACTGATTGTGCATCTTGGGAAATTATTATTGCAATGTGTGGTGTCACCTCACCCCTAAAAAAAATTTACTTTAAGAAAAAATATTTTGTTTAACATTTCGGAAGATTTAAAATTTCTCCTTGGATAAATTTAAAAAAATAAGGAGAATTTTATAGAGAGAGCAAAACTGAAGTCAGTTGGCAAATCCAAATCTGTACGCAAAATTTGTTACAGAGCAATCCTGGGCATGTTACTTTACATTACGCTAATGAGACTAAGTATTTTTAAACAAGCTCTCTTTCAAATGAGGTATCACAAGCGTATTGAGAGATATAGTCACGCACTGATATAGTTAAGATGCATGCCATATGGACCTTCCACCTTTCCAGCAGTTTTAATAATGCTATTAGACATAGACATAGACAGACATTTATTTGGCACCAGAAAACACACACAATACAAAACAAAACACAAAAATACAAAAATATTTAAAACATACAAACAAAAAAATAATAAATTTAAAAGCAGGACTATACAGAATATTGTAAGTGCTATGATGCCAAAATTAGACATTGACTCAGCATATGCTGCAACACGAGTGTTACAGCGCTGATTTTCAGCGACGCCCATGGTGGCGAGTGGTCGTGTGTATTGTTTAATATATAATTATACTTACTTATAATGATAACTAATTGCATATAAATATAAAAGATAAATTAAAAAATATGAGCATACATATAAGATAAATATATCCATACATACGTGCATATAAATACATTTACACATACATATACATATATATATATATATATATATATATATATATATATATATATATATATATATATATATATATAAATATACACATATAAATCATTACCTTACTATAACTTGGCAAGAATTATATTTGAAAGTTGATTTTGGCCACAGCAAATTAAACTCTTTTTTTGAAATACCAAAAAATATCTTTTTAGTTTTGACTTAAAAGTTTTTAAATTATTCAGATTGCGAATAGGTGGAGGTATATTGTTCCAACACTTGGTGGCCGAGTATCTAAAACTGCCTCGAAAAGCGGTCGTGCGGTGCTGAGGTATTTTTAATACGCTGTCAATGGTTTTCATACTCCGCACGTTGTCTTCTCTACGCTAAATAAATTTTATATGTAGGTATTCTGGTTTACCGAATTTTACTACGCCAATATAAGTGTCGTCAGGTGCAATTCCCTACTAGAATTCATGTTGAGCATATCTGCGTTATTTAAATATGGGATATAAAAAGCGAACCTAGCACACGCATTTTGTACTCGTTGGACTACCCGTGAAGTTTTTGCCAGCAACCTGGGGCCATAAACAACATCGGCAAACCCATCTTATTTAGGATTAACAAGTCACAGAGTCTTATGCGTAGTTCCTCACTGAGAAAGCCACGTACCCGGTATAATACCTTTAACCTATAGAAGCAATTTCGAGCGATCTCAAGCACGTGACCTTCAAAGCGTAACCCATCGTCCATCAGCACGCCGAGGTTTCGAGTTTCTGTGACGCGTTCAATCTGTTCACCGTGAATACGTATAGCGGGACTGTTTGCGAGCACACGGTCTATCTGGAGCTTCGATCCCAATACCACGTACTTAGAGTTGATCGGATTTAGTACCAAAGAGTTTTTCTCCGACCACAACGATATTCTGTGCAAGTCTTCGTTTATTTTAGCTACCGCAACGTCGGCATCTAGTTATTCTTAAGGCTGAAATTCTTTCATCAGTAATGTAAAAACCGCCAGATTCTCAATTCTCTTGATTTTGTCAATGCAAATGTGTATTGTTTTCATTTAATTAAATGGCATTTGTGTTATGAAACACTTAACACACTTAACTTGCACTATCGCAACAGTGTTAAATGTAACGCAAGTATTTGTTTAGTATGGCTAGAAAGTTACAATAGTTATTTGAGCATCAAACATTTCACCTGATTTTATCACGAAGTGTCACAAACTGTGAGACATGATCCGGTTGATTTACACCAGTTAAGAGGGTGGCACTTGGTATAACACCCTCAAGCGTACAGGAATTTTCTTCATGAAATGTTTTAATGTAATTTACTATGTCATTTAAAAGCACACTGTAGGTCTTATGATGTAATTCCTGTAATTAAAAAAAATAAAAATTTAACTCTGCAAAAATCATTTTGAAAATGTACTGACTAAACAAGCCCACTGATTACCAGTTTACCTGCAGTTCCTGGCCTTATCAGGCAGCTTGCCAACTAGGGTCTGCATAGCCCACTCACTAAAGCGATAGCTGCCTGCCGGCAATGATCAATTAACAGCCTTAATAACAATCCATGTCCACTGACAATAACGACATTTAGAACTGCCAGAAAAATATTAAATACTGGAGAAACAGACAAAAAGAATAAAGGCGCTTGCCTTGCGAATTGCAAAACTGTTGAAAAAAGTGTGATTGTATAACAATAAACTGACAGGCGAAATCCGCCAGCAAACTGATCAACGGTGGGCCCCTTAACATTGCTAGTTAAGTGCTAACCAATTTGCTGCGGAAAATAAACAAATGCAAGCCCGTGAGTAATGCTAAGTGCATTCATATGCATAAGTGAACCCCTTAATTGTTATCAAAATAAATAAATACATAACTTTAAATTCAACACAGAACCTCTATTTTACGAACTATCAGTTATCCAAAGTTTTGTTTCATTAAATGTTGTTGCTTATGGAGAAGAATAATTGTCGAAGGTTTCCTTTTTCATTACATGTAATTTTAATATACAGTACCCTTTTTATGAGAAAAAGTTTTGTTTTTGTTTCATCTTTTCCAAAAAAACCCCACATTTTTATTATCCAAACAAGTCTCCGTCCCAACTAGTTTGGATAAATCTACCGTACTGAAAAATTTTAGTAATTGGTTTCGAGTTTATTATGTCAGAGATTTTCCAAAACAAGCTCTAAAACTAGCCACAGTCATCGTACTTGCACATAGACTCCTAAAATCACCATTTTATGTCTGTTCATACCTTTATCTCATTTTCAATAAAACTCCAATTATTTTTATATCTTGCATACCATGGCAGCTTCACAAATAATGATTCAAAAAGACTTTTGTTTGTTTTCTTCTTACGTTTTGATTTCTTAAATCCATTTGAAAATAAAAACACTCCCTACAACACAATACATAAATTGTAACAGTTGTTGCTTAAACTAAAGGTCAGAGTATATATATATAGCAAAAAAATAGAAAAAAAGCTTTGGAAAAGCAGGTAACAGGAAAAATTATCTAAAGCAATGAAAAGACTTACTAGATTATGTTTGCAGAAGGAAAACAAAATAGAGTTTTAATTTTTTAGAGATTACCATTTGCCTTTTTTTAATTTACACTTTATTATTTTATTCTAAATTAATTAGTTAATTTAACAGTTTTAATTTTTAAGCAAGTTGTTGGCTGAACTATTTCAGATATAAATTTTTGAGAAAAGTATTTTTTGTGTTTTAACTTAAATATTTTTTAGGGTTCGTATCCAAAGGCCGAACCCTATTACTAAGACTCTGCTGTCTGTCTGTCACCAGGCTGTATCTCATGAACTGTGATAGTTAGACAATTAGAATTTTCACACAAGATGTATTTCTGTTGCCGCTATAACAACAAATACTAAAAACAGAATAAAATAAATATTTAAAGGGGCTCCCATACAACAAACATGATTTTTCTGCTTGATTTTGCTCGATATTGATAACTGAAACAGGTAGACACTACACAGAATATTCAGTTACATAATCATTATAAAAATAAATAATTAAATTAATATAAAACGTTTAAATTAAGTTTATTACCATTTTTATAGATAATGGTATAGAACCCTTTGTGTGCGAGTCCGACTCGCACTTGGCCGATTTTTTTAAGTACATTCAGTATCACTGGCTCAGGGTCTATACTAGCCCATTCCCATGAGCTTGCCAGATAAAATAAACAAGTAATGGCTACTTCAACTTATTTATTAATAAAATGCAACATATTTTTACTAGCAATAACAAAAATAGCCCGTGGATGCTCAAGTTTCTAAGTCATAATGTTCTTGCTAGCTGACTGTAATCAAACTATTGGATCTCTAACCAAGCTGAGGCATCTTGTACGTTGGTTAATGGGAATTTGTACTTTATTGTATAACACATAGGTAACTAAACTAAATTAAGTAAGGCTATATTCTAATTAACTTTTCCTCCCAGTCAATGATTATTGACTGCTAATGGTGTGTCTGTTTTAGGATGATTATTATTATCGCTTATTTCGTTATTTGTCAACAGTCTGTTTAGCATTGTGTGTCAAAAATATCAAAATATTTGTATTATCTATAAAATTAGGCATTCCATTTACTATATTTTAGTCACTTTTGCCACCAAAAACTTTAAGCCCTACACACACAAACAATAGGTGTCCCTGGCAAAACTGGAGTTTTAATTTAACAGTATCAAACATAGGGATATGTGATTCCAAAACGAATACATTATAAGGGTGGCTTACTTACTAACCACCTGGAAACAAGTCTTAAAATCATATTTTGTAATCAGAAGGATTAAATTGGTCAGAATAACTAAAACTTTTACTCTCTGCCAAGTGATTATTGCCAGCGGGTTGATTCTGTAATAGATTGCTAACCTTTTTTGAAAGAAATAAGATATCCATTGCGGTTTCGCGTATATCTTATTTCTATGGATTTCAAGCGAGAATTGTTAGCTGTCACTTTACGGAATCGAGCCGCTGGTAAAGTTGATTTTCTACCAGTTTCCAAACCGTAGTTTGACAGTTAATTTTCACACTGACAGAAGTGATTTCCCACCATATCTATAGGGCTATGTTCCAACTCACGCCGAGTAATTATTACACGGTGAAGTTGAAAAATCAACCCATTCTGGAACAAGTGTTTGACAGTTAATTTTTACACTGACAGAACAAAACAACTTTTTCAACTTCCATGTTGCATTTTGGAACGTAATCGTTTTAGAATCCACCCTTTGATCCTAATATCGCTTAGGACACTCGTTTCAATACAAAATTCACGATCAACAAAGCATAGTGTTTATTACCTTCGAAACTGACACCGTTGATTCCATGGTGTATAAGTCTTGTCATACAAATAGTCAGAAATGAAGCATTAAATGGATTTGTGAAGTGAGAGTCGATAGAGCCGAAAATAATAGATGTTTATTTATCAACTTCAATAGATTGTCAAAATTCTGAAGGCTCCCTAAAGAGGTTAGAAATATATTTATTTTTATTTAAAATTACGCGGAAGCAAACCATAACATCAGTGCTGCCACATTAGAATCATAAGTTTTCCCCAACAATAACCTCAAAACACCCGCTTTTGCTCGTCGAAAATCGGGTATTTTCTTAAATTCATATCTATCCGGTTCATTTTTTAATTAAACATAGTAATGTTATAAAAAGCTACTGTTATCAGTTCTTAACATTGACAATACATTAATCAATTTGAACAAATTACTTTAAAAAAAGAACTACCTAATTGTCGCTAGAACTAAGCTCAAAAGAATCAGAAGTAGGCCATAATTTCGTTCGCAATATTTAAATAGTGGGCTGTATCGCTATAAGGATACCATAGACTTCAAGTTCTTAAATCTGTCGTATGGATGGACTACGCAATAAGCTCACGAAATTGACCACACTGAAGAAGACAAAGTTAGCCTGTGGTATCTTTTCTCATAGACAAAACACCACACGTTCGCTTCGTCTCTGTCAGACGTTTGTGACCACTTTTTTACAGCTAGCTAGAAAATGTGCTGTCCAGTTGCCTATATCTATATAGGATTCCTTCCTTCTCGCTACTAATACAAAAGCTTTTGAAATTAATTAAGGTTTTTTTTTTAGCAAATACTTTTTTTATTGTAAAAAATATGGATCTTAAAAATCATCCACAGTTATGTTAGAAAATAATCATCTTACCATGGGCAAATAAAAGTGTTAGGAAGTACTATTGTTATGTTTTAGTATTGTTAGATCCGCTTTTACTATCCTAATATGACCATCATGAGATCGTCCTAATCTGGTAATTACGACCATAGACTTCGAGTTCCGTAATCCATCCAATGGACTGCGCAAAATGGCCACACTTCAAAAAGAAACAAAGCTAATGGGCTATGTTGCATCTGCCTGTTTCTTTTTTGTAAAGCGAAAACAAAACATTAGAAAAAGACAAGAGAAAAGTTATTGGATTTTTGAAGGGTCGGCAGCGCGAGAGTGATACTTCTGGTGTTGCAAGCGTTCATAGGCCACGGTGACTGCTTACCATCAGGCTGACCGTGTGCTAATTTGTACCTTAGAGGCATAAAAAAAAAGAATACCGAAGCGAGGCAGTTGAACTTCCTTGATATAAACCGTTTCAGATATAAAGTTTTGCCATTGCTAAGCAACTTCTAACGGTGCAGCCCAGCCTTACTGATAGCACCACAGATCTTGTATTATTAATTTTACTACTGGAGCGAGCTATCCTTGTGGATCATAAATTCGAGCTACGTTAGATAAAATAGCACGCTTAGTCAGAATATGAAAATTAAAATCTGAAAGAGAATACGTAAAAATATCATTACTAGGGTCCTACTGCACTCCAAGATTTTTTCTAAATTTTGGCTAAAAAATTTTGGAACTTGAACATTTGCTTAAGGTAGCTCTGCCAGAAATTCAAGAGAATTACTGCTCCATTTCCTGAATTCTAATTTCGGACAATTTAAGAGATTTATTAATTTGTTTTTTAGTTCTACTGCAGCTTCAACAGATGGCGCACCTGCGGTAATGTCATCCAGTTATGTATCATGGAGCTAGGCATTTGCTGCGCGTGGCCACTGTTTCCCATGAGCCTTTGCAAGCTGGTGCAGTGTTCGTATAGCGAGATAAGGTAAACTGCAAAGACCATATGTTACGGTAGTCAATTCAAACTTCCTGCACTGGGGAGTTGTAAGACTCTCGCCATAGTATATTCTGCAAGGCACGGTCTACAGTACGTAAGTCTATGTTTCGGTAAATTTTACTTATATCACTAAAAAGCTATATCATGAAGACGAAATTTGGTAATGATGTCAATAATGTCATTTTGGAATTTAGATCCAGTATACACAACGTGATTGAGGGATTTTACATTTGTCGTTTTGTTGACAAGCTATCAGGAATAATAAAGGTAAAAGTATTCAGCGGTTTTATTTGAAATTTCAAAAGAAGAATACCAGGGATTGGAATATATATATGCAGCACTATATGGCCCGATCCCTGGTATTCTTGCGTGAAAGTAACGTAATTTTCTTTTAATTCTGGATTACGTACCAGTCGCCTTTCAAGTTTATTTAAACGAGACAATATCTGCTGTGTAACGCAGCCGGAAGACCTAAGCTTGGTTTCAGTCGTTGCCCGTCATAAATTTCAGGAAAAACTTCCGCACCGATTAACATTTCTATCTCTGATGCTTTGTCAAAGGGAGCGCAAGGGCGTAGCTAGGTACGGGCAAAGGGGGACAGCTGCCTAGCAGGGCATAAGTGTATGGCAGGAATGATTTAATCATTCAAAAATTAACCTATTTTCTTCGCCCGCATTTTATACCGCTACTACACTATCGTCCAACGTGTAGTAGAGTACATCGTAAGTATTTGATGTTGTTGGGTCGTTATAGCACGCGACTGCGCGATCGTTCGTTCATTATTTACCTATTTCATCATCAGCCCACTACAGTCCACTAACGGCGCCAGCTACATAAGGACCGAGGGTGCCTATTCACTACCATTGAGGGGCTGAGCTCCTCCAATATGTTATGATACCTCGTGTTACTGTGGTGACTCGGAATTTGCCCCCTACCAATCCTGCACTCTATCTCTGAACATAGGCTTTTCTTAAGGTGCGCGACTCTGCACGCTTCTGCGCCTTATAACGACACTATCGTCTGTAAAGCGTAGGCGTAAGATTTGCTCGCCTTTTACATGTATGCTTTGCCCTAGGTGGCAAACAAGCTAACGGTCCACCTGATGGTAAGCGGTCACCGTAGCCTATGGTTAAAAGAGCTAAGCTGGTATGCGGGTGCAGCCACCCAGAGATGGCAGCAGTACCCCATATAGGGCCCAACTTGCAACTTGTAGAGCAGTAACCTGCGCCTCGAGGTGAATTACTGCTTCGCTCTGTTAAGTACTCCAAATTTTTGGATTCCATCTTCGCCTTGTCTTTCAAATGATTTTGGAATTTTAAAAAAAATAGTGGGTGACGAGAATTGTATTATCAAGTTACAATCACTCTTTTTAGAGGAATTTCCCCGCGTTTTTTCCACACTGATCACCAGTACCTAAGTTATCAAGGATTAGGTAGGGAGAAAGTAAACGTCACATTACGGAAAAAATAGTTAACCGCATCTTGGTAATTATTGGGACGCTTCTTGTGTTTGTCTGGTCTGGGCAGCAAAAAATTTGAAAGATCCGGATTTCGAAAACAACTGAAAATACACTAATATCCGGATTTTTCGGATAACGGATAGTCACTAGATGCAAGTACTTCCGGTTTCGGAGTCTTGTAATCCCAAGCGAAGAATAGGCCTCAAAGGAAGGAAGGAAAAGTTTCAATAAACATGAGAACTATTGACGGCAGCTCTTCGTTCCAACCTAAATTTTTACGCCAAAGCTGCTGTGTATTATACGTTCTTTGATGATTAACGGCATTTCAAGTCCCATTGGATCATACACACACCCACACACGCAAAACAACTCCCGCAGCCTAGTTGGTAGTGTGTTCGATTCCCGCACTAATAGACAAACATTAATGTGATAAACATTTGACAATTTGAGTCTGGGTGTATTCATATATGATATGTATTTACAAAAAAAGTAATATATAGGTATTTGTATCCGTTATCTGGTATGACACAAGCTTTGCTTACTTTGGGGCCAAACGGCGGATTGTAATGTCCTAAAATATTTATTTTATTTTATTTTTACAATTAGCTTGATTAACTTTTGGGTTGAGTTGAGTAAGCCGGAACGAAAACCAAGAGTGCCATTATTTGTATTTTACGTAATTCCTAGTGACTTATCTATGTCTGTGGTTCATACTAAAGACTTTGTATAGAGTGAAAGAAAAACACGCTTCAACAGAAATATTTTTTTATTTTCTAATCATATCTTATCATAAACATGTTCGAGATATTAAAATAAAAAACAATTTACAGAAAGAATGAAAATAAAAAAAATGATTACCAAGACTTAAATTAACTAAATAAGAATTTATTTTCATTTTCATTTTCTTCTAAAATGCATTTACCACATTACAAATAATTATTTTACACAATTTTCTTATGCATTATAATAATATGCGTACCTAAATGGAATATTAGAAGTACCTTATATTAAACTGCTAAAAGAAATCTATACCTACTGAGTATGTAAGAGTCAATTTGTTTAAAGCAAGAATTATTTGACCAACTTCATTAATCATTCTAACCACTTTCATTCATCCTTACTGTTGGGGCACCGGGGGCGGCCTACCGTCACCTTGAGCAAGGTAGATTTGGGTTTTGGGATACTTCGCAGGGTCTAGTGATGATTAAGGACTTCACATATACTTACAATCGATGTATGCAGGTTTTTGGTTTATAGTAAACGATAAAATTATTCTTTTTCTCAAACATGCTACGATATGCGACCATATCTTGCAGAAGCTTCTATGGGATAAATCATACTTGCAGTACAGTATCAGAGAAATGTGAAATTTGAAGATGGAACAAACTTTTTTAAGCCCGAACATTGATAACGAAAGAGCTTACTCATTAAGTTTTATTTAAATTTCGGCACAGCAAAAAGAATGCGCCATTAAATTAATTTAAAAAAGTAAAAAAAGAAATCGACATGAACGCGGGGAATCAAAAATCGAATCGAAAAAATTACCTTAACTATATTTAGTATTAACAATACAGTTGTCAATATTATTGGTTCTTTTACACGCATGTTTGAGAAAAACACTACACAAGCCTTGGTCACAACTGAGCATAACCAAAGTCTGTGATACTCACGATCGCCCGGTTATGTTGAGTTTGCAGGCCGCGGCAGTAATGTAGTATATTGATTAGATAAATGACATTTATGATATAGTCGATCCTGATGCAATGCAACCATGTTTTTGTGATGATATCCCTCTCATCTGTTCCCCAGTGTAAACACAAACGCGCACAGAACACACACACATCTTTAGGTGGTGGCACCTTGCCTTCTGACAGAAGAGAGAAAGAAGTACTTGCTTACCTTCCTTCCAAGAAAACAGGAGGTATGCGCTACAAAGCATTCGATATATAAAATACTAGCCAAATCCTGCGTTTTCACCCTCAGAAAAACCTTTTCCCGTGGGAACTTTTAATCAGGATAAAAGTATTATTTGTCCTTCTACGTCATGACAGCTATCTCGGTCCGAAAAATCGAGCCAATTGTATAGACAGTCCATAAAATTGGCTTCCTACGTGCGCAAAAGCATTCCTAAAAAACATTAATCCCGCGGTAATACTGATTTAGCATAAGAAGTATGCTATATTCTTCTAAGTACCTTTAGCTACACCTGCGCCAAAAATCAGGTCACCTCTTTGCTGTATTGCAACGTAAATAAATGGTGCCTTCTTTTTTACGACTTCATTAACAAACATCGATATTTTGAAATAAAAATTTAGTTTACTCAAAACAATTTATATTCCTTTTACTCATAGATAGTGTAGCTTTCAATTAATGAAAGAATTTTACGAATCGGTTTGGTTGTTGCATAGATTTACCCCATATAGACATACATACAAACAAATTTTACCTTTTTATTAGTATAGATCAACATAATCATTATATATTGACACAAAGAAGGGTAAGAAACAGTAATTGTAGCTACAGATGATCTGGGAGCTCATTGGAAATAATCTCGAATAAGTCAGGCTCTGGAATTCAAGAGACAGATGTATAAATGCAAGTGCTTTCAGGTGTCTTGAGAGGTAAGACCTACTTCTGACGAACTCGAGACTGTTCCCAAAAAGCTCCCGGAAATACCTACTGATTTTTTTTAGGAAAATAAATATGTACGGTATTACTTAAATTGCTATTGCTTTACAAATAATATAATAGTTCTATAATTATCTACACTTCAAAGCATAAGCATGGTTAGTCAAGTTTAATAGTGAAAAAATTGATAATTCATCTTTCACGTAAAATAAACAAAATGTCAATCAAACCATTGAAGTCATGAATTCTCGTAAATTAATTCAATTTTCATGCCTACGTAAATAAAATGTGGATCTACCACATTTACGCTTGAAAATAACCACGTGTTATCTATTTCATTTTAGTTTTTGGGAGGTCTAATTTTATTAACACTTAGGTCCCAAAGTGTTGACTAACTTGACTAACTATTAAAAAGTCCAAAATGCTTTAAAAATCACATCATATATTTCTCGTGTCACTGTGTAGGAGAACGAGATTGTATCGTGCCATCATCGCACGGGGAGTTCCGTTCTTCTTCGGTACTGAACTTGTATTCTCTTTCTCCTGAAGGGTGATCAGACCCTGAGGGAGTGTCCCGACCTTCTCCTGACGCCGTGGCTGCTTCGATGGATGGCCCAGATGGACCAAAAGGCATGCCCTCAGCACTGTAAGCTACTTCTCCTGTACCGACGTACTCCGAGGGTTGGTAACCGTAGTTGTTCAAACTGTAATAGCAAAATAGTTCCTTAATGATATTGATAAGGTTTTTGGAGGAATAAATATTAATGTTTTAATTAATAAAGCAGTGGATTCGTATATTAAAACACTATCACAGCTTGTTTGTTTTTAATTGTTCAAATTTGAGGTTAGTTACGATTTAAATAGTTATTCAACTATCTTAAAATTAAGCTAGAAGCAACACTATGAAAAACTGAACAAGTGCGTGTCGTACATGTGTGGGTTCCGCAGAATAATTGCGGATATCTAAAAACCTCGTGAAAAGGTTTTGTTAAAAACAATTTTCTTGGAATAAATACTTCCCAGGTCATGTCATGAGTCATGATTTTTTTATATTTTTAAAACACGTGATGGGAGACCTTCTTCGGAACTTTGGAAGCAAGTATCCTAAAATATACATGCAAATTTAATTATTATCCTTCAGTTTAATGTATGGTGTGCTACTAGATAAAGGGGGTTAAGTCCACCGGGCAGGCCTAGTGCGAATTGGCAGTCGTGGTCGAGCTAGTGGCATCTCTAGTTTCAGAATTTTTAAGCCGCTTTGCTTAATAACTGCTGCTATTTGACAACATCCAGGACCGATAGTTTAGTCCAGGATCCGATGGCACAGGGCTTAGCAAAAGTACTTAGAATACTATAGGTATAACAATAGTACCTATTTTGCTGTATTAAATAGTATTTTGATGGTACTAAATGTCGAACTTACCTATTAGGCCAATAAGATATATCTTCTATAGCATGATGAGCATAGGGAGTGTACGCGTGTTGGTAGTACGGGGAATGGTGCTGAGGGGTTTCATATTGCAGAGGATATAGAGTTGCGGGGGCAGTTGCAGGAGTAGGAGTCGTGGGGGTCGTAGAATACTCGAGGGGTGCTGGATATCCGTGCGGAGGAGTACGATAGGGTGCTGGTGAAACACTCGGCTGGGGTGAGCTGTTTCCTTGGGTTGAGCTCCAATACCCGCTGCTACCAGCCCAAGTGTAGCTCCCACTTGTGTTTGTAACTGCGGTAGATCGGTCGGAGCTACTGTATGTGGCTGGAAAGAAAGAAATATGTAAATGTATGTAGCAATATGAAAATCTATTTTTGACCAAGCAGAAACGTTAGTATTGTAACGACAAATGTCGTTATCTTTTTAGCAGCAAGTTGAAGTATTTAATAATTAACTGACAAGGTAATATTGTTGCATATATTTTTTATAAAGTAACAATCAGTTGTGAATAACTTACAGTGTAAGCTCTTGTCTCAACTTGGAGTTGGAGGAGTAACAAAATATAAATTAATTGTAGCTTAAATACATAAATAATAGTGCGTGCTCTCCTCTAGCTACGTGCATATACCTATGTATTTGTTTGTGATTGTAGTGAAGGTTGCAGTCAGGCCTTGCAATTCCGCTTATAATTTTATTTCCTGACCTAAATACGTGCTAATATTTACATTATCGTTAAAACGTTGTATGTTTGTTTAACGATAAATTAAGTACCGTTGCTCCGATCTTCATGATTTAACACGAGTAGTTAAAGCGCGGTTAGAGCTGTTGTGAACGATACCGGACGCCGGACAATCAATGTACGGACGGATCAATCAACGAATGAGTGTACACGTGCCTGATGACAGACCGCCGAATATTTGTATTGATTTTTCCGGTGACGTCTGCAGCAGACCTTACGGAGATATGGGGTGCAAAAAGGATTATTGGGTACGATGGAACTCATGTTAAGGTGGGCATCAGTTTACTTACGTTAGAATCGTCTTGTTAGGTAGGTAGGTACTAAAGTAAACAATTTACAATGGAACTAGAAATTTAAATAATCGATTCTGTACTCGTAATAAAACTACTTCATTTATTTGTGTAATATTTTTTTTATATACCACTAGGGTAGCAAATAAGCTTGCAGTCCACCTGATGGTAAACGGTTAAAGCTGCCTGTGGATGCTTGCAACACCTGGGGCATCACTCGTAGGCAACCCTTCAAAAATCTAATTACTTCTTTCTTGAAGAAGCCTTTATACTGTCATTCCACAACCTAAGATTACGCCGGGGAAAGTTTCTCTGAAACCGCACTGTTTGTGACTATTTATAGGTCCTAAGGTTGGAGGATGAATTCCCTGCCGACAGCGAGCGTAGCGATGGTAGAAAGTAGCAATAAACAAGCGGTAGAACACAGACAGGGTGGCAAAGTCTCTCCTCAGACTTAAGGGATCGATACGGCTTGTGAGTTTGGAATCATCAACGATTCGCACAGCTCGTCGCGTCGTTGAACCGAGTCAAAAGGGCTAAGCTGGTATCTGGGTGAACCTGCCCAAAGATGGCAGCAGTACTCCATATGGGGACGGACTTGCGACTTTACGATGAGGTGAAGTACTGCTCATCGATATGGTATTGCTTGGCTCTGTTGAGTACACCAAGTTTTTGGACGTCAGTTTCAGACTTGTATTGTAAATGATCTCGGAACTGAACATCGCTGGAGACGTTAACATCAAGGATCCCAATGTTCTTGGAGATGGTGAGGGGAGTGTTCCGGAATTGTTAGACCTGAGTGAATAGGGTTTTCTTAGCGGTGAACGCTTCTGTCTTTGTAGGGTTGAATCACACCATTTTTTCCCGTCCCCAGTCAGAAACCTTGTACAGAGTGGTCTCGATTTGGTACACAAGTTCTCTGCGCTATTCCTCCACAACGGAGCGAGGTTTGGGTTGTGTGCATGACACTTAAGTCCAAACGAGTCAGTGGCCCGAGGAGCAAAGAGGCGCATCCAGCAGAAGGTCCAGTAAGGAGCTCGTATGGTCCTCTATATCTGTTATTCTCGCTGGAGTAAGTACTAGCTGAGAGAATCTGTAACACATTGACATGAGAATTATAGAAAATTTCCCATATCTATAATTTGCGTCAATCATTGTGGTGTCCGATTCAAAATCAGAATTTGTTCTGTCGTCTTCGAACAAGAAAAAAACAATCTTCGTACCATTCGACCAATAACGTACGGATGAAAACTATATTTTAACTAATAAGTGGAATTATCGTTGATTTCGATTTCTTCTGAAGACTCCGATACCAGCTAAAAATTTACCGTGCATACCAGATATTACTGGACTGTGGGGACTAGTGTGACATTTCTTCCTTGGCTAATCCTGCATCGCAGCGTGGCCAAGCAGCACACCTGCCCAGCCATCTGGGCGGCCACTGCGACCGTACCTTGCAGCCCGTAGTCCCGCGGACCGAGTCAGCGCACATCTTAAGTGTACTGTCAGCGGGAGCTCTGGGCGACTCTACTGTTCTCTCCTACTGCGTGTTGGAGCCGCGCATCTAGCTAAATCCTCTGTGCCGCCTCCTGGCAGGCGGGATTTACAAACAGCAGGCCTTTAGCCCAAGTCTGCGAATAGGTTCTTGTCCTGGTTCGGTTTAGGCAAATATGCGCAGCAGTCCGATAGACGTCGGAGCTGGTGTATACAGCCGGGTCGGTGTCAGCGACTCAGCTCGTGGGGGCTGGACTGCCTGGATCAAGCGTACGTTTAGCTCGAGCCATAGGCCGAAGAGTAGACGCGACTGTCCCGGTCCATACACCAAATTAAAGACCTTTTCCTTATTGATTACAATAGACAGTCTTTTGATTCTTTCTCTTAGTTAAGTAGAAACTATAAACTATTTGTTTTATAGCTCGTTATATAAGGTTAGGAACACCTTACATGTTTAGAGATTAAGTAGTTCCTGTTAAGCAGCCAGCGGTCAGCTGTTTTTTTTGGTCTTTCTGACCGCCATACCAGCACACCGTATCTACGCCGAGCAATGACAGCAACGAGCACCGCCGGTCCTCAGCTGTCCACGTAGCGAATTCTTAAGAGCTCTGTCAATCTTACTCACCGCCAGGAACACAACACTACTCAGTGTTAGCGTTATTGTGGCCGCGGTTTTCTCTAAGGTGGAGGTACTGCCCTTGTTCGGGCTGCTCATTCGGGCGAGTACTCGCTATGTCCTGCTTTTATTGTTCGATTGGCTTATTCGAGCGAGCTAAAAATGAATTATAGGCCTTAGTTCGTGTCGTAAAGTTGCGGAATATTTTAAATGCGATACTAGGTATATTAATATAGCGATGGCTGAATTGTTTTCTTTCGAAGTTTCTTATTATCAGAACGCCTTTGATTCCAAAACAGTAGTACTATTGTTAGATTGTCAGCTTTTCGTAGCGAAGTGCAAACAGCAACACGAAGACTAATGACTGACATTAAGTTCTTTTGGTCCGAAGATATTGGAGCGGAATAACAAACGATTTTGATTAACTACCTACGGGTCGCATTGATAACCTCTTATTATTAAAGTTGGTTAAAAATTTGTGAAATAGGAAATAAAATTTGGTATAAAAATAAGTTTTTAGAAAATCATTCTTAAAACGGGTGAAGGTTTGAAAGAGGATCCCGTTATTTCCAAAGTGAATTAACTGGCTGTCAAACATTTAATAGCACAAGAAGCCCTTTTGTGGGACTTTCAAAGTTCTACAAATTATACTCACCAGGTGGAGACAATGTTCGTGGTCGTGAGGGAGGTCGAGGTGGATAGGGCGCAGGTCTCCTAGGTGTGGAGTTGCTACTGCTATACAGAGATTGTGATGTCACAAACCACCCACCGACTGCAAAAAGAAAAATGAAATTATGACTCTAGAAGGCTATATATACATAGTCACATTATATCAGCAGCCTTATCTACTATACCGCTGCCGGCGATACTCTAGGTTAGGTTTTCTTATAATGTGTTGAAATTTTGTATTTTTATTTTACTTTTATATTCAATATATAAAAACCTAACTTAAGATTAAAAATAAATAAAGAGTATAATAATAATATACTTTATTGCATTAACATAATAATTTTACAAAAACATATTTCAAATAGAGAAAACAAATGGATGAAAAATTTAGACAATCTTTTGGATAAGGAAATAATGAAGTTAAACATAGTATAGTAAGTGTGTGTCGATATAGTTATTAAGAAGTATATATAAATATATATATATATATATATATATATATATATAGATCACTGTAACCACTCTATATAATGTATAATTAATCTAGGGAAACCTATAATTGGCTTGTGTTAATAAAAAATGTTCAATATTTTATATTCATATGTAACAGCTGTTGGTTTTCTTAATAAAATAAAATAAAATAAAAAAATATATATCACACAATAATGTATATAAAATTAATAAATACACATGAATAGCATAAATATGTATAATAAATATAATTATAATATATATTACGTATAAGTTAATATATATAAAGAAATATAAGTAGTGATGTTATTTTAGTTCTTCAACTAATGAGCAATAATAGGATTTATAAATATTGCTTTTGATTTTGCTCTTTATATTATACAATTGAGAGCAATGCAAAGGATTCTTATTTTGATACTGGTGTGTGGATTTAATAGGACGTTATGCAGAAGAAAGAGAACATGAGTCAAATTGAGAGCCACTTGAGCTTAAATCTGAATTCGGAAATATGGTCGTACTTACGTAGACCAAATATGAATGTAATGCAGAAGTTTTGAAGTCGCTCAAGTTTATTAAGATCAAGATAACTTGCATCAGCATAATCAAGAAAAGGACGGCAGCATTGTTTCGTCTGGACCAGAAGTCTTGGAGGAGATCGAGAAATTCTATGGACAGTTATACACGTCGACATCGAAACCAGTTGGCAGTCCAGCTTAAGACCCTAGAGCTAGACTGACTCGACACTATACCGAGGACATCCTGGACGTCAGCTTGTACGAGATAAGTATGGCTCTAAAACAGCTTTAAAACAATAAGGCACCGGGTGATGATGGATTACGACTGAGCTTCTGAAAGCGGGTTGAAAACCGGTACTAAAAGTCCTTCAGAAGCTCTTTAACACCGTCATACTCGAAGGTACTTCGCCGCAAGCATGGCACAGAGGCGTGGTGGTGCTTTTCTTCAAAAAAAGTGACAATACGCTTCTTAAGAATTACAGACCCATTATGCTTCTGAGTCATGTTTATAAGCTGTTTTCAAGAGTAACTACGAACCGTCTTGCTCGCAAGCTCGACGACTTCCAGCCTCCCGAACAAGCTGGTTTCCGAAGAGGCTATAGTACCGTAGACCACATACATACGCTGCGGTAGATTATTCAGAAGTCAGAAGAGTATAATCGGCCTCTTTGCTTAACGTTTGTGGACTATGAGAAAGCCTTCGATTCTGTGGAAACATGGGCAGTGCTACAGGCTCTACAGAGATGCAGTATTGATCATCGGTATATCGAGGTGCTAAAATGCTTGTACGATAACGCCACCATGTCAGTCCGTCTCCAGGATCGGAACTCGAAACCGATCCAACTGCAGAGAGGAGCGAGACAGGGAGATGTCATATCTCCGAAACTCTTCACATATGCGTTGGAAGATGTCTGTAAGCTCCTGGACTGGGACGGTTTTTGCATCAATGTTAATGGCGAGTACATTACCCACCTTCGGTTTGCCGACGATATCGTGGTCATGGCAGAATCGATGGAGGACCTTAGCACAATGCTCGAAAGCCTCAGTAGAGCTTCCCAACGAGTGGGCCTCAAGATGAACATGGATATGACGAAAATCATGTCGAATGGCCATGTATCACCCACTCCAATAACTGTTGGGAACTCTACACTCGAAGTTGTTGACGTTTACGTATACCTGGGACAAACTGTTCGATTAGGTAGGGCCAATTTCGAGAAAGAGGTTAATCGCCGAATCCAACTCGGTTGGAAAACTGCGTACTATTTTCTCGTCCTATATACCCCAGTGCTTAAAGACAAAAGTTTTCAACCAGTGTGTGTTGCCAGTGATGACTTACGGCACTGAGACGTGGCCGCTAACTATGGGCCTTATACGAAAGCTCAAGGTCGCTCAGCGGGCGATAGAAAGAGCTATGCTCGGAGTTTCCCTACGTGATCGAATCAGGAATGAGAAAATCCGTAGGAGAACTAAAGTCGCCGACATAGCTCACCGAATCGCAAAGCTGAAGTGGCAATGGGCAGGGCACATAGCTCGAAGAACCGATGGCCGATGGGGAAAGAAGGTTCTCGAGTGGCGGCCACGAACCGGAAAGCGCAGCGTGTGACGGCCCCCCACTAGATGGACAGATGACCTCGTAAAGGTAGCGGGGAGCCGTTGGTTACAGGCGGCACAGAGTCGCACGCTGTGGAAAAAAGTTAGGTGAGGCCTATGTCCAGCAGTGGACGTCAAAGGGCTGATATGATGAATCGAGAAAAGGCAGTAGAAGAAACTGCGCAAGAGCAATTTTAGTGGGTATTGGTAAGAAGTTGCGCAACCTGCTTAAAGATTTAGCTATAGCAAATATTTTCTTACTAACTTCCTTTATTTGCTGACCCCTAAATAGTGTTCGATCGATAAATATACCCAGGTTTTAAACTATGTCTTTGTATGGGAACTATGTCTTCTAACGGGAGTTCGTTCCAGTCAATCTTACATATACGTGAGTAGAAAATTTAAAATGATGGTATGTGGTATCAAAATACCGATTCAGTCGAATAGTAGTTACATATTAATCTCTTAAGCTAAGATTTCAATAATAATCTATACTCACACTGAGGATACTGATGAGGTGATGAACTTTGTTGTGGGTAGTGTGTTCCAACGAAGTCCCTCTGGTAGTAACCTTCCGGTCGCTCTTTAGCATCCAAGAATGCCTTTGCGAAAGGATTGTATTTAATTTTGAGTGAAGTGACTTCTTCGTTCTGATATGCCGTCACGGCTATGAATTGTGTTTCCGGAAAGGGATAAGTCATGATTCGTCGAAGATCAGTGCCAACTTTTACCAGGTGGACTCGAGGCTCGTATTTGTGAAGAGAATTCAACATTATCTGAAAACATATGAAACTAAATGTGCTGACAAAAAAGAAATAAGAAAGTATAGTTATTTGATAACACTGTAAAATAATCATCACTGGTCCTAACCAATTTTATAAAAGCGGAATTGTGTTTAGACTTTAGCAAGGTAGGGATAGAATTTCCATAGGGATAGCTCAAGGGTTAGAGGATAAGATATGTAAGATAATTTTATCCCTGTAAAACGTAGTCCAAAGAAATAGATCCTGGATATATAACATTTTGTCAACCAATTTGTCGACGCAAACAAGACGTCGCGTCGAATGCGTGAGCTTGTCATAAAGTAAAATATTTAATTTAAAAAAGTGTATGTACAAATTCCTTACAAAAAATATTTAAACAAATAAGTTTTTTAAATAATAGTAGGTAATCTTCCTTAGAATTTAATCGACGCATCTACATATTACACGCATTCAAAGGGAATCTAATATACATATTATTTTCTGTTTATTTCAAATTACAGTGTTTCTCAACTACATTTAATTAATAAAAAATAAATATTTGCAGAAAACATACTATGGGTCATCATCTGATATAAAAAGGCGTGTAAACATAGCGCAGAGACAATAATTATTACAAATGATAGTGTGTACGGACACCCGCTAAACAGTCAGTAAAGCTACAGATTTCACACCGAGTCGTCAACATATGGATCTGGATGTATCAGTTGTTTGCTTCCATATTCATTCGCACCGCTTCCATCCGTGAGAACTGGCTCCTCGAAACTGTAACACCTTCAGTGAGATGATCAACAGTTTGTTTTATGAATCTTAATTCGTATTAATAAGGTTTAACTTACATTGATTATACCTTATTTGCATTTACGTTTGAAGAGTTAACTTTCTACTTATAGGACTTAGGTAGAAATGTACAATGAGGTTGATTTCTCATTTTCATCTGCTGTCTTCAGATATGTGTAACACCTTCGATGTATAGGTGTATGTACTGTCTTTGTAATGAAGTCGTTCAATATTCAGTCATTACTCTGAACTATTTTGTATGCTATGTTGGACAAGTATTGAAACTGGATCACAGCATGAAGGATAATGGTAAACTAAAGACATTAGTAAACATTGAAGCATAGTTTAGTCAGTATCATTTTGTTCAAAGAATCTATCGTTTTTCTCTTATACTGTGTGTTTGCGAAATAAAAAAAGACTATATCCGAACTAATATTATAAATACGAAAGTAACTCTATCTGTCTGTCCATTACCTCTTGACGCTTAAACCACTGTACCGAAATTTGGCTTGGAGACACAGACTACTTGAAAACATCAAAATGGAGTTGGGTTTTTTCTTTAAATAAAGAATTGCCGTTGAAATACTACACCAATAACCGAATTAAGGGCCGGTGGAACCGCGGGCAAAAGCTAGTAGAATATATTCATGAGTTCATTGATAAAATACTATCATCGATGCATGGGGAACAGTATATTTCATAGGATACAGTACATTTCATAAACTAATTTATTAAAAAATATATCAGCTCATTTATTGAATTGGTCATTTAATAAACAATCGGACAAATGCGAGTAGGACTCGCGCACCATGGGTTTCGTACCACCACAAAATGCACGAACCCGACTTGGACTTGAACGTTTTCCTGTATAGCTTATACGTTATTCACTTTAAGTTTGTAGCTTGTATGTAGTATTATTTTTATGATAGAGCTAACATAACAAAAACATATCATTACTTGTTGGGCTCCCCTTTGAGTCTTACTCCACAACAACACATAATATGTGAAAATTTCTGGTTTCTACCATCTTCGGTCTAAACCTTTTCAAGGTTGGACAGACAGACTACAGTGTATGCTTAGCAATAAAGCTCCCTTAGCCGGCACCCTTTCAATAATTAAATATAATACTACTTGAAAATCATCTTGTTTATACACACAATAAAGGTAACAGAAAGAAGCAATCTAAGTTCTATTAAATTAACATTTTTAACCTCACCTGCCCGTTTCCGTTTGTTTTATTTGTGAGTTTGACTTTAGCGAATGAGATTGGTTCTTTCATCCAGTGGGCACCAAAGTTTGGGCTTTCTGGGTGAATGTAAATTGCATTAGAGGGAGGTACTTCTGCTTTACCACCTGGCACCTAAAACAAAAAAGAAGGTACAAAGCTTAAGTATGCAGCAAAACTTGTAAAACTACATTAATAAAATCGGTCAAGTGCGACTTAGACTCAGAATGACTCACACTTGGCAAGTTTTTTATTATTTGTTGTTATATTTTAGTGCTTTATAATCTCTGCAAGTTTGAAGCATGAATATATTACTGTCTTTACGATAGAGAAAAAAACCGCGTTTTTTGTATGGGAGCCCCCTTAAATATGTTATAGCCGCAACAGAAATACATCATCTGCGAAAATTTCTACTGTCTTACTTTCACGGTTCATGAGATACAGCCTGGTGACAGACGGACGGACGGACAGCTGAGTCTTAGTAATAGGGTCCCGTTTTTTTATTGTTATCAGGTAATTCATCGCAATAATACATATTCTGTAAAAATGTAATGTTACGTTTTACAAGATAGAGCTCTTTAAAGGTTGAACAGACAGGCATACTAACATCAGTCGGGCAGGCAACGTGGTCTTATTAATTGCTTAGTTGGCACCCTTTAGGTACGGAAACCTTAAAAGTAATTATAGTAAGAAAATGAAAGACATGGCGTGACAATTTAATGAATGAAATACGGCAAAGTGGGGCCTTTTTTAAAACTTTAACTTAAATAAATAAACAAAAGCGTTACACCGGAGGAAAAGACTTAAACGTGGGTTATGTTCTTTTATGAACACATTTGCTTATGAGCTGTAATAAAAACCTAAAACGCGTAAGTATTAAGGTTTCCTTTATTGGTAAGTGGTACAAGTTTTAGTATTTTTTATTGTTCATTGTACTAGATAATAAAAATTTAATACATAATATAAGAATAAATTAAAATACATGGTAATATTTAAATTTCTTTAAGTTTTGAATTTTATTTTGGATTTAATTAGAAACATACATTTAATACTGCACATTACCTTTTAAATATACGTATTTATTTATTCACACCACTGGCTTTTTCGTGAAGGAAAACATCGTAAGAAAACCTGCAAACGTCAAAAAAAAGACGTATGTGAAGTCCACAATCCGCACTGGGCCCGCGTGTGGACTATGGAACAAATCACCCTCGCTTATGAGGGTAGGCCGTGCCCCAACAAAGACGAGGCTGGCGAGACCTACATGTAAAATTTTCTTATTTTTTAATTTGCTTGCTTAGATAAACTAAGAAAATAAGATTAAACATGTGCTGACTTTTATTTATTTATGAACTGTTATGTACAATGAAAATGTACAATAAGCACACTTAATGCTATATACATTTTCTTCCAGTCAACCAAGACCATGGTATAGAAATAAAATAAAAAATTTGCAGTAGGTGCTTTTAAAAGCAAAAACATAATGAGACTCAAAGACTAATTTAAATATTTATTCAACATTTACAATTTTAACTTTTGAGTTTAATATACCTAAACATATTTATAGGACTCCACGCTACTGTTTTTTTTTAATGTTGCCGTAATCCTATTGTAAAAAACAAACAAGAATCAACTTCAAAAAGATGCACAAAAAAGGTAAAAATAATTATTAAAAAAAAAAAATGATCAAAATGAAAAAACTGCAAAATTACAGTTTGAAGTTGGTGTCTATTTCTCTAACAGCTTATATCACACTTCACGTGCGCGACACCAACTTCAAACTGTAATTTTGATCAGTTTTTTTCATATTTTTTTCTCCTTTGTGTAGTAGTGCATATTTTTGAAGTCAGTTCTTGTTTTTTTTAAAAAAAAAATATATTTTGCTTTTAATTGATATATTGCCTTATTTTCTCATAAACTAAAAAATACCCAAATGTGTCTCTGACAAGTGTGCCTGCAGAAATTTGAAGAATTTCCTCGATTTCTTCAGGACCCCATTAATATATCCTGACTTGATGCCCATGGGACCACCTGGGAAGTATTTCCTTTCAAACAAAAAACAATTTTCCGAATCGGTCAAGGCGTCTTCGAGTAATCGGGCAACATATATAAAAAAGATTCCAACGAATTGAAAACCTCCTCCTTTTTTGAAGTCGGTTATTAACCGATAGTCACTTTAAATAGACGACAATATTTTCTAAATAACTCATGATAGCTGTGTGACGTTAAAGAATCATTGAAACGTATTTAATTATTGGTTAGTAGAATAAAACTATGTATTTCTTTAATATTTTTAATATACCTACTTTTTGTTCCATCTTTTCTAGTTTATGAAATATCATAGTTTATGTAAGTAACTAGTTATTTTTGCTTTATAATATAGTAATCTTTGTAAGTTTTCTAAAATATTGTCGACAAAATAAACCACATGAACAAACGCCAGATAATTGTGGACAAACATACATACGTACATACATACAAACATACGGGTCAAACTACTCCCTCCTCTTTTTGAAGTCGGTTAAAAACGGTTAGTTGGCCTGCCTACTCACTGCAGGAACAAAGGTCTTGGAGAAGGAGGCTTCGAACATAGTCCACCGTACTGGGCTCTTGCTAATTAGCAGACGCTTTCCAAGATAGTGGACACAACTGTACATAAGAACAGAGCATAAGCTTATAAAAGCCTCCATTAAACCTCTGACTTGTTTTTTTAATTACTGCGGTCATATGGTGAACACAGTGATGATCGACGGTTTATCGTGGCCACAACGGATGAGCTCAGAAATTTGAAACTTAGTGGTCACACATCCAGGTACTGACCACGCCGTGCCGCCCGTAGTTGCTTGACTTCGCTTATAGTAACCGATAAACGAATGCAACTGGGCCACTAGTTAATTCGTCTGTCTTTTCGTTTGACAGCAGTAGCTATAGAATAGTCTAGTAAAATAAAAAAACTAAGGAGCAAAAAGTGTCTCACCCATTCACCATTGACGTATTTCCAGCGGTGCGAGTCAACTTGCACGAACTCTAGCAGAACTGTGTACATCGCTGTCGGGTCCAGCCCGCTGGCGGTCACCTTCACCACGGGAAACATTCGTCTAAAATAACATTGATTCTATGATTAAAAAATATAAAATAGTTAAAAAGAAATCTTGAAATTTCTAAGGCTAGTTACCCAAATTCGGCTATAGTAGACAAAATAGGTTTTCTCTAAGGACTACAGTATGAGGTTCTTCAAGAAAGAAATTTTAGATTTTAAAAGGGTCGGCAGCGCGCGAATGATACTTCTGGTGTTGCAAGCGTCTATAGGCTGCAGTGACCGCTTACCATCAGGTGGACTGAAACTTGTTTGCCACCTTAGTGGTATAAAAACAAATGTATATTTTCAAACTACAAATCTTGTTCTTTATTGTTTTCCAACAAAATGATAGCCTAAATGATATAACTTGACATAAAACTTTAATTTAATATGAGAGTAAGAGGCATGTTTCATTGCTAGGTTTTGGTTTAAATGTCATAGTCAGAGTAAATAATTATGTTAGAAAAATCTTACAGACTTAGGCTTGGTTGCACCAACTAAGTTTGACGTTAAACAGCCATCAAAATTAAAGATTGTATGAAATTTTGTATATTCAACTATTTTTAAATAAATTTTAGGTATTGGCTAAGACCGTGCCGTCAAAGTTCAGCAAACCACCAGCTGGTTAACTTTAAAATAGCTAACGATAGAAATTTTCATACAATCTCCCATTTCTGGCGACTGGGTAACGTCAAAGTTAGTTGGTGCAACCCAGCCTTAGTTATCTTTAACAATAGGCGCGTTCCTTCTATGCCACATTGCAATTAAATAGTAAAACCTTTTTTAGCCGAACTACCCGTTTGTCTAACGTTATTAAACAAAAAAATAATATAATTGTAAAATTATAATAATAATAATACACATACGTGTTTCAAGTTTTAAGAAAAATACATCCCTTAACCCCTTATATTTGGGGACAAAAGTGTATATGGGGCTTTCGCCAGGTTTTAGTATAGTACTACATTATTATACTTATATTATACGAATAATACATACAAGTATATTACCACGCTGTACTTCGTTAGAAGTTAAAATGTCGTTACATGTACGAAAGCAAGCTCCTATGGAGATGGGAAATCACAATGGTATAGGCCCCGGTTATTGTAAGATAAAAATTCTATTAAGCTGTATCAGACTTCAAAATGCGATGACATAGTAATCCACATCGACTTACGCGAATATAGTTTTTTTTAAATTTAATCCTTCAAAAAAAGAAAATATGAACAAAATAATAAAATATGATTATAAACTTACAAAAAGAAGTGAAATCCCAGCAAAAACATTTTCATGTACAATGTTGCCAAGACGAGACCATTTGGCTCGCACAGACAAAAAGGTATCAGATCCCATGTAGAGCCAAGCTTCTAACTCTACACCTTATTTAAAATATGTGGCTTGGCCGTTTCGCTACCGTCACATGGGCGTAAGATGAAAAAAGTATTTACTGTTCATTACTTTTCTGTTATACAATAGTTCTTGTAGTAACGAAACATCCAAGCCAGATATTTTAACTAAGATGTAAAGTTTGGGCTTGTAGAGTTAGAAGCTTGTCTCCACTTGGGATCTGTGTGCCAAGTTTTTTTTTCTGACTGACTATGCAGTTGGCTGTTGCAGCGATTACTGCTTCACCGGGCTTTTTGGGGCGAGACTCGGATGGAGCCTCAGCCCATATAGCGCCAAACGCTCAAGGGCTCCCCGCGGGGGGAGCCTCGGCATAGGTTGTCGCTCTCGGGGTCGTCCCTTCGACCGGCGGCGTGACTCGCGACCCTGAAGGTGAGTCAACGCCAGGAGGGGAGTTCTCCGACGTGCCTAGTGTGAGTTTTAAACGCTACTATCGCGTTCGCGTCAACGAAATAAATGCATGGAAATGAACAAGCGCCTCTAGCGGACGCGTTTTGAGACATTTTTTTCTCATAGGACTTTTAATGAATAGGCGAACAAGATAGTAGAGTTACAAACACGCTAAAACTCACACTAGGCACTCTGATTTTTTTTGGCAGTGCGAGCCATATGGTCCCCTCTTGGCAACGTTTTACATGAATGAATGGGATAAGTATTGTTCTCAAAAGATTCACTTTCGTAATTCGACAGCTGTCAAAAAGTAGCGCAATATACCCACTACCTGACTTTGGTAGCAACATATCATAAGGAAACGAAACGATCAACATTAGATTTTGCTATGATTTTGCTACCTAAAGCTTAAAAAGCAAACTGCTAACGATTTCTGCTACGAAATAATTAGATGGAACGCCCTAAATAATATGTTAGTTGTTACCTTCCATGGAGTTAGTGTGGAATCAACAACGTAAAGTAACTAGATCGCCTGTGTACATATGTGTATCTACATCGCCACGATTCCAATCCAGTAACCAATGATTAGAAACCACGACATAATGATGTATGGGTGTGTGTTCATATGACTTTTCATATTTTTTGATCGATTTGTTTATATGTCATGATAAATTTTTTACTCGGATTCACTACTGGAATTAGATGGACCTCAGTTTGTTGTATGGCAGTCTGTCCAATACAATCCATACTAATATTATAAATGTAAAAGTAACTCTGTCCGTCTGTAACTTCTTCACGCTTAAACCACTTTACCGATTAAGATGAAATTAGGCATAGAAATAGTTTTAGTCCTGACAAAGGACATAGGCTACTTGAAAACGTCAAGTCTGAGTCGGTTTTTTTTACAATTGAGGAGTTTTAGGGCCGACCAAATTTAGGGCGGTAGGACGAGCCGAAAAATAAAAAAAATATTATTTTGTACTTCGTAGTCACATTTCAGTTTCTAATTTTAAACCTTATATTTTAAAGTTGGACTAAAATGTCTTAAAAATGTCATAGCTTAGTTTGTATTACGGTTAACGGTGCAGGGTGCGATCGGAAAGTATGCATGAAGGCGTGGACACGTTGCTCGTGCTAATTGTTCGCAGACTGCGGCTAGTTTTCAGCCATTAGCACCGTAGGCTTTACTCATTAACGGAGGGCGGCTAACCGGTATCACCCGACTGTGTTGAGACCATTCATGCTTAAAACTATACGTATAGATTTATTCATATTTTGAGCCTAAATACGGTATCTACGAAGTAAAAAAAGGAAGCGTTGGCAGCCCTTATATTTATAATATACTAGACTTTGACAGCGATTTCGCCCGCCCTAAATTAGGTTATCGGCGTGGAACTCCTTAATTGACTCCAATTAATTAATTAATTAGTAAAACCAATGAATTGCTATAGCATACTTTAGGTGCAGCAATAGTTCGTTTAACTCTCTTATAGTTATTCCCGCAGGAAATTTTAAATTTTAGGGATATAAAGCATTTATGCTATTCCAGGACCTAACCTATATGTATGCCAAGTTTCATCCCGATCCGTCCAGTGGTTGAAGCGTGATGGAGTAACAAACCATCAGAACAATCCATCCAGACATACAAACTTTCACATTTATAATATTAGTAGGATTCGTAACATTTTTGGTGAAAACTCGTCACAGAAATAATAAATTCACTTAAAAATACCAACACCACCGACTGCTTTATCCTAGGTAATTGGGGACGGGAATACTTGGTTTGATTCAAACCAATTAAGCACAAGTATGCGCGATCACCGCTAAGAAAACCTCATTCTCTGAGGTCCCACAAATCCAGAACATGCCTCTAGGCATCTCCAAGAGCATTGGGATCCGTGATGTTGACATCTCCAGCGACGTACAGTTTCGAAATCATTTGGAAGACAAGCTGAAGCTGACGTCTAAAAATCTTGGTGCACTCAACAGAACGAAGCAGTATTTTACCTCGGGGCAAAGGTATTATTTCGGAAAAGAATCAAATCAATGACTCACTCGTTCGGACCAGTGACGGTCAAATTACAGTTTTAATTCGATTAAGAAATTTAGAAGATTTAGAATCTTTCAGCTGGAACCGGCCAGCTTTCGGTGTGGTTCAGCGTGGGTTGCTCAGGCGAGACGGTTATCGCCGCTCGCTTTTCGTTTGTGTAGAAGTGTAGTGTACGGTGCATTGGAATACCATCTGCTCAAGTGAGAGTAAAGCCGTCCAGAACTACCAGCTCGTTTTGTCTGCAAGTGAAGAGGAATCTGCCTCCCCGTCAACTAGTACACGCAGGATACGGTACTTACATAGACAAAACGTAAGTACAGAACAAAAAGCAAATAATTATTTCGCGGCCTAGCTTACGGTCCAGTATTATTAAAGAAGTCGCAGGTCTGGCCACACATAAAGTACTGTTGCCATCTTTTAGCAGGTACAACCGGATACCAGTTTGACTTTAACTTTTGATCGACTTTGGCGTGATTTTTGCGGTTTTGGTTTAGTTGGAAGGCGCCACTACGAATCTTGTTGACTAGTTTGCATTTCAAACTCGTAAACCTACGTCTCGTCACTAGCAACAATGCGTTTCATGAATGTTGTGTCAGAATTTACTTGTTCTTGCATGTCCTCAGCGACTCTTATGCGATTAAATTTTTGGAGGATTCAGGTTTTTTGGGACTAGCCGAGCAATAACATTTTTCATACCCAAGTGATTGATTAAAATGGTACGGATCGACTCGTGAGACACAGAAAGTTTAGCGGCTATCTCTCTCAAACTTGAATAAGGATTGTCAGTCACTATTTCCTTCACTTTTGCGATATTAACTAACGTATTCAACACGTTGATGGCCTACCAGAGAGAGACAAATCTTTCATCACATCTCGACCGCTTTTGAAAGCTTTGTACCTCTCATAAGCACGTGTTTTTGATAAAGTCGATTCACCGTAAGCCTCCTGTAACATTTTCAGTGACTCCAAATACAAAATTCCATTGGCGATGTAAAATTTAAAACAAATTCTTTTTTCAAAAAGATTTTCCATTATAAAATTCGCAATACACACTAGATATGATCTAACTAAAAACAGAACTGTATTTAATCTAAATAACACATGCAACTCAAACTGCGCGCCAAAATGAAAAACAGTTGTGTAAATTTAACAAAAAAAAAACAAAAAACTGAATTTTGACCTATAAACGAATTATCCGTTTCCGATACTTTTTTGACTGGATGTTTAAACAAGCAAATGCTGCTTACATAAAAATACTTGAAATTTGTTGTGCCAATTAAACAACAAAAAAAAACAAAAAAAATTATTTAGGAACCATAAACAAATCATCCATTTCCGATGCTTTTTTGACTGGATGTATAAACAAGCAAATGCTGCTTACATTAAAATACTTGAAATTTGTTTGCGCCCGGCCTATATAAGGTCTTTACATATGAAATTGATGTTTTATAGAACTGGCCACTTTGATCTCAAAAAGCCGGCGTTAAGTTAAGAATTCCAAATTTGAATTTATTTCAATATTAAGCTTGTGTATTTACGTTTCGAATGTAATAATTCATTTGTTTTCTCGTCATTAAATTTTGCTTTGACATCGTTCAGTGCTCAATATGGAAAACATAAAATATCGCATTATTTTCGAATACTAATTCCATTGTAGCGCTGCAAAAACTGCTCGAAGATTAATTATGTGTTCGGAGAAGCCACTGTAAAAGAAAACACAGTACGTTTTTGGTTCCAAGGCTTTCGTTCTGGAAATTTGCTCTTCTTCTCTCGTGGACGGCCGGAGACCCTAGTTGTCAATGAGGAATTGAGAGTGATCGTGGAATCGGATCCATCTCAAACCACGTCAGAGTTTTGAATCATTTGAAACAAATTGGAAAAGTGAAAAAGCTTGAAAAATAGGTATCGCATGAACTTAATGAAGCAAACCAAGAAACACGCGTCGACTGCTGCGTCACGTAACGCAACCGTTACAATAACGAGGGGATTTTGAATCGTATCATTACTTGTGATGAAAAATGGATCCTATACGATAATCGGAAACGCTTTTCACAGTGGTTAAATCCAAGCGAAAGTTGACTCAAAAAAGGTACTGGTTAGTGTCAGGTGAACCAGCGTTGGTGTCATCTACACTACAGCTTCCTAAGATCTGGTCAGAAGATTACGGCAGATCTGTATTGCCAACAATTGGAAACCATGATGGAAAACCTAACTAGTTTATCAGCCGAGATGCTCAACCGCTCTAGCCCTCTACTGCTTCAGGATAACCCTAGCTAGACCACACACTGCACAACAGACGGTGGCGAAACTAGAGGAGCTAAGATTGGAATTTCTCCGTGACCCACCCTACTCCCCGGACTTCGCTCCAACCGATTACCAATTTTGTTTGGAATTTGGATAATTTCTTAATTAAAAAAAATTATATTCAGATGAGGCAGTCCAAAACACCTGCAAAGATTTTGTTGGTTCTCGGTCCCGCAATTTTTTTAACGTTTTACGATAGAGCAAAACCAAAGAAAACGTGTTTCGTAGGTGGTTTAATTTTAACTTTTTAATATTTGTTAGATTGTTCGTCGTTGTGACACATATTCTGTGAAAATATCGGTTTATAATATAAAGCTCTTTAATGGTTAGACAGACAGCGTAGGCTTATTAATAGGGCTCCGTAGGCGCTCTCTGTGTACGGAAGCCTAAAAATTTATATTTGAGGTGGAGGAGGCAGTACATTCCTAGTGGAAGTTGGCATGCCTACCCTACCCATACACAGTCTACCCAAAACTTGAGTAACGAATATTGGTGTTAGATAATAACTTTACTTTTAGATACTCAAATAAATATTTTAACGATTTTTTATAGCTGTATAAAATCAACACGGATGACTTTTACGAAGTTAGTAATTTTTTTTCATCTCACTGGCTGGGTAATTATTATCTACTTTGTCGTTTAAAATCTGATCTAATTTGCGTGAAAAATCCTACTTTACCCGCTAGCGCACAAAAGGTTTTTTTTTTAATTCTACAAAAACAAACATAATGCAACCGTCCGAAATACGGTTCGTCCTTTTACCACTTTATACATCAGTGATCTGTTAATAACACTTTAGTTTAATTTTTGATACAATTGCATTAAAGATAATGTTTTGTTTAATGTTTTTATTGTTGTTTGTTAAATAATTGAATACAAAAAGAATTAATAAGTTTTTCTTTTAAGACTTTTAAAATTGGCATAGTGCAAACCCGGAACGCACCTTAACAAAAGAATAGAAAAATTTATTTGGAATTACGTAGTAAGGTACGGTCATTTGCAATAGTCCATACATAGTGTAAAGGTTAAAATTGCGTGAAGCCATTCTGCGACTTTCGCACTCACACATTAACATTATCAGAACTGTCAATAATATAAACCTTAAATCGACAAAATTAGGTTTAGTTTCCTTTATACTTACCAGTTTATTTAAACCGCTCTTCTATCTTTTGGTTTCTTAACCTAACAAATTAATTAGGTGTAAACCGCAGTGTTGTTCCACATACGTATTGTTTATTTCGCATTATATGTTATCTGCCAGGTGGTGTAGTGGTAGTTTAGGTAGGCCTTACGACTTAAACCGGCGAGCATATGGTTCAAATCACGCTATTTCTGTTTTGAGTATTTTTGTTAGGAATAACTTTTTTTTATGTTTTGTCATCTATTTCTCTCTAAAAAGGACCAGTTGGTATGAGAACTTTTTGTTTTGTTTGCAAGAATTAAAACACATGCAATCTAATAAAAATGGTTTTTATTAAAATTTTATTAATAATGTTTTTGATAAATGTCTCTTTTTTCTATATATATATTTCCTATGGTTATAGCTTAAGTAATCGTTTTCGTAATGAAAAGAAAATTGAAACTTAACCATAAGAATAAAAAAACATACAAGTCACTATTCATTCGGTAACGCTGCTATATTTTGACAAACAACAAAGTTATAAAAAATATGTTATAAATATATTGAAATGTAAAATAATATCTGTAAGAAAAATAGTACTTTATTTTTAGGGTTCCGTACCCAAAGGGTAATTAGCGGAACCCTATTACTAAGACTCCGGCTGTATCTCATGAACCGTGATAGACAGACGGTTGAAATTTTCACAGAAGATATATTTCTGTTGCCGCTATAACAACAAATACTAAAAAACAGGATAAAATAAATATTTAAGGAGGCTCCCATACAACAAACGTGATTTTTTTGCTCGATTTTGCTCGATATTGATAACGGCAACAGGTAGACGCTTAAAATATTTATAGAATATTTTGTTATATAGTTACTTTAAAAATAAATAATTAAATTAAAATAAAACAAAAATTTAAGATGGGCTCCGATACAACAAACGTGATTTGTTTTGCCGTTTTTATAAATAATGGTACGGAACCATTCGTGCGCGAGTCCGACTCGCCTATTTAATATAACCTCCATTATTTTCAATTACAGCAAGCAAGCGCCGCCGCATAGATCCCACTATATTAGAACAGATCTGTCCCTAATATTGTCCTAAATTTCTACACAGTGAGCCCTAATAACTCTGTAGTACTTTCATTGCGCATGCCCCATCTTTGCACCATCAAACCCCATAGGTTTTCTATGGACCAGCCGCAGTTATCAACCCCCACACATTAAGTGATATCCGTCTAGATTCCATATTTGGGATAACATTTTGTTCTGCATAACGGGTTCTATTTCTGCGCCACAAATACACCCTCCCGTTTTCAGATGATTCAAACGATTTCTCATCGGTGAATAAGGTGTGCTCCCAGTCAAAATCTAAATACTCCCTTGCAAACAACAATCTATTTTGTTTATGGTTAATAGTTTAAAACGGTTTTTTAGCTGGCTTTCTATGATGCAATCCTTCAATATGCAGAGCTCGACGAATAGTGTGGTGAACATGTTCTCAAACACAGCAGTCGGTATGAAACCATTGTTCCACCATAAATCTTCTTTGAGTCGCATCAATGTGCCGCGAGAGTCCACTTCGAGGTCGAGTTTATAAATTCCCCTCCTCTTGGTTGCGTGAGGCCCAACGCTTTACGGTAATCCACTAAAAACCAAAGTCCCTGATTAAAATAAACATTTTTCAAACTACTGAATTATATTTTTTTTTTTTAGATATTTACTTACAAAAAAGTGTGGTATTAAAAAAATATGATATAACATTAACATCAAACAAAATACTTACGGTAAAACCAGTCTCATTGCAAATTTGAGATATATTGTAACCCATATTATATAGTTCTATAACACGCATCCACTCTTGAATATTAATATTGGCCTGCATATTATTTTTAGCAAAGAAATTTAATAAAAACACTAAACAACCATATCAATACAAGCACCTACAGTCAAAAAAAAATGGCTACCTAAGTAATGACCGCATCTAACTTAATAGCTAAATAAAAACACCAAACAACATTGTCAGCACATACCCCCAGAAACAAATCGGCAACGATCGACAAAAATAATATATCTACCTACGTAGCATCCGCATCTAACTTAATAGCTATTAGAAAATTAGTCTAAGCTGTTTAACTGAACACAATATTCATAATTTGTAAAATGTAACAAAAACAAAAAGAAAGGCATAAGGTGAGATTCGAATCCACAACCTCCATTGCTCTCAAAACACGTATTGAGATCTGATACGTTTATCCATTAGGATACGATAACTTTAGTTGTGAAATTATTATATCTAATATTATATGAAACTGATATTACTCAGGTCCTACAAGACATATTACTTTATTTCTTTAAGTGTCTGAGTGACTACACCTTGCCATTCTATTTTGTTTTGAAACTCTGTATGCAGTTTTGCAAATGAGTGTACATCATTTTGGTTGAGTGTACATCACAATAAACATATTACTTTTACTAAATATTAAGTTCAAAAAAGTTACTAATTAAAAACATGAGTCACTGTACAAGTGACTTAAAATACCTAAGTTTACCCGCAAAAAATAAATAGTTAAGTACCTCTGAGCATGTGATTTGTTGACTACATGCAGACATACAGAAGGCGCTCAACATAGGTTGGTTCAGAGACTTATATCGTTGTTATCATGTTATCAATACCTAATTAAACTTTTTAAAATAAGTATACTTATACATATATAATTAAACACTGATTATTGTTTTTCTTGTAGGTATCCTGTATATATTTTCCGCGCTGTAGTGAGATGAAAAATTGTGTTTTTCGCACGGCTGGAATAATTTTGGGGTTTCGAGCTTACAATCCCTCGCTTTGCTCATGATTAAATTTTTGAACTACTCGTTTCGCACATGGGTAGAATCTTAAGCGAGTGTTCAATCTTTGAATCCTTCGCTTGCTCGGTATTTAATGAAGCCACTCACACCAAAAAGAAACTTTCCAGCCTTGCATAACAAATAACTATTATTATAACAACAACAAAAGCAACTCACCGTCCATTTTTGGTAACGATCATTTCATTGGTCAGAGTCTGGAATCGAACCCAGAGTTCACGATCGTCGAGTGCAACTGAGACCTCTCGATCGCGCACGCCCCGCGTCCCGCCACCGCCAACTGTAGTCGGCTCCACCGCGCTCAGAATGTGCGATGCAGCCATACTGCTGTAACATACATTTTATTTCATGAGGATCTAATCATGTAAACCAGAGTTCGTTAAAAATTTGTTCGGTAGCACGAACAACTTCTCTTGACAATATTTCTGCGTCTTTAACAAAATCAGTTTGTTAACGAGGAAAAACAAACTGCTGGACGGATTTTGCTCAAACTCTTTTCAGAGGTCTAAGTTCTAAGACAAATTGGTTCATGTGTTCTTGAGATATCGAGGAGCAAAAAAAAGCTAACCTACACACGCACACGCACACACACTCAGACACCACTCTAAAAATGATGGCAAACCATTCTCCAGGTCCCAAAACGTAAAAAAAACTCAAATTTAGCGATTTCGATATTCGGACCTACTATAATAACTTCTCTTAAGAGAAGTTAAAGATTAGTTCTCAGATTCACTCTATTATTAAATCAATCAAGTACTTATGTGTAGTTCAAGTATAGTTGGTTTTGTATGTGTAATCTCTTCGTCGATTGTGATCGAAGTTACATGCAAAATAAAGATAGATAAGAAATGTGGTTGTTTGAGCTAAATGTTTAGGTATCTCCCAACTAAATTCGGACCTTAAAACTATTTATTATTATTTAACAAAAACATAATCCAGTCTTAAATCCACTCAAAAGAAAAAATATACTCCTAAAGCAGACTTATAGACAGAACATTCAGCTACATGTTTTATTCCCCTTAAAACCGATAGCTAAAAATAAATACAAGTAAAGATAGGTAAAAAGGTTCTGTTGGCATCCAACATTTAGACAAAGAAACTGTAGATTATTTGTCTTGTTAGTATGTCTGCTTTAGAGGCAGTGGCAATCGACTTCAAGACGAATAAAATATGTAGCTAAATATTCTGTGAATTAGTTTGCTTTAGGGGCTTATTTTTAACCTTTTAGCGGATTTGAAGATGGTTATGTTTTTGTAAAAAAAAAATAGTTGGTTTTCAAAAATTTTCTATAAAACAAATTTTATTTTTAACCGACTTCAAAAAAGGAGGAGGTTTACAATTCGTCGAAATCTTTTTTTAATTTATGTTCACCGATTACTCGAAGACGCCTGGACCGATTTGAGAAATTCCTTTTTTATTTAAAAGGGTATACTTCCCAGATTGTCCCGCATTTATGAAGTGAATTTGAAACTTAAACTTCTGGAGAAAAAAAATTTATGTAAATTTGGAACTAGTGAAACGCTTTTTTACGTTGATTTAACTTTTATAACCAGAATGAATGTTTTTAGTGTACGAGAATAAAAAAGCTATTCGTCACTCAAATTAAAAAATAAAATCTTTTTAACAAAAAAAAAACTGGCTTCAAAACGATGGACTAAAAAGGTAAAAATAATTACTTATTACCAAAAATCTGATCTGAATTACAGTTTGTAGTTATTTGTAAGGTGCTATGCATTTTTTTTTTAAATTTGTGAGATGTGTATAGATAGAAGATAGAATCAAATGCGGATTTCTGTGGTCTGCTACAGATTTGTAGCGATTTGTTTCCGCACAGATTTATTGCGATTTTTTTCAAAATATATTTCAAAAATGTTACAAATCAATTTTCTAGAACTAGTTTTAAGCTATTTTTATTTCTTTGATATTAATTCAAATTACACTCTTTGAGCATGGTGATCGATAAAAAATCATTTTTTTTTCTTTTATTGAATAAATGGGAAGTTATAAATATAATCAAAAAAATTTATAAAATTCAATTTTTTTTTCGCCTTAAAATTGATTTTCCGTACAGTCAAGTTTGCCGTTGTTAGGTTTTTTTCGTTACGACATTTTTTGATTCGGTCGCCGCGCTCAGAGCCCGCGATAAAAGCTATGCAGTAGCTTAAAAACATATAACCAAATTTAGAACTACATCCTTTTCTGAAGTTGTTTAAAAAATTATAAGCCCTCAACAAAAATGGCAGACTACCTGTTTCTTTAGATACCGCTCGTAAAAGGTATCAAATAAAAGGGTCCATAGCTCAATGGTACAGCACTTACACGAAAGGTAAGGGTTGCAGTTTCAAGTCCTGGCTCGAGGTTAATCTTTTGATTGCATCTTTGCTATGAAAGTATTTATTTATATTAATTATATACATACTATATATTCTAATACATTTTGTATTATTCTTTACTGTCTTATTGTCCATAAATTTAATTATTGTTTGTTTTCATATTATTTAAATCGCTAATATCTTAAATAGTTTTGATGTTATTAATAAATAGTACAATGTGTATTGAGGATAGTTAAGAGAAAATTACTAACAAGAGACTATTTAGAAGCCTAAGCCTTCGGGGCTTTGATGTGTATCACATTTGCGAACAAATAAATAAACTCACCAAAACACTATTAAAATGGCGGGAATATGACTAGTATCTAGAGAATTTATAAATTAAAAGTTTTGCTCGAAGTTAAAACTTGTAAACGTTCGCTTGTAGTATGCGCGTAGTTAATACTTGATAGAACGGGCGCGTCATTACCGCCCGTGAGTTCTATTAACGCCTTCAAGAAAGTAATGAGGGTCTTGACACTATTTACGAGTAAGTTAGTAAAATACTTTAATAAAACTTTACAGGACAAAGAACGGTCTCAAGCCTCTCTACCAATAAGGCTTAACGAAATAACAAAAAATTCCAAAATTTCAGCCTGGGTCACAGAAGCTGTGGGATGAACCTCTTTGCCGACTGGAGTAGAACACTTTACTACACACATCCACCAGTATGGCAAAACGGACTCATCTCCGTGCTATTTCGTCTCTCGAATAGGAGTCAGGTTCGTATTTATTTGTTTGGCTCTGCCTTTGTGAGAATCGGCACACTTTTGTAAAAATTGGCACGCTTCCGTACAATAATACATTCCGCCGTTCATTATGATAGCGTTCAAATGCTGTTTCCCAGATCATTGCCACTGTGGAGAGATGGTGGACAATTTAAGACACCACGGTCTGTCTTGAGCCCAAAACGCAGGCCGAATTTCAAGGCACAGTAATAATAATGACATTATTCGTCGGACCGTTGATACTGATACGATATATGTAAGTATCTACTAAAGGGAGATTTTTTTAGACTACAAAGTTATGTTTGCCATTCAATCCAATTAAACTTTGTTATATGAGTGTGTACGTAACCCTCGGTGCCTAGAGAGACTCGCTTTTGTTATAATTTTTAAATATTATTTTCAGCCCGTAAATGTAGAAGGCAAGACCGATTAGACTTCGAGTTCTGTAACTTGTCCTACGGATTGTGCAATAGCCTTACAAAGTTGACCACTCTTTAGACAGCGACAAAGAAAATTTAAGGTCTTTTTGCTCTTTCTATTAACGTCCTCCACTTTGTTTGTTAATGTTCATCTCTGTCACACTTTTGCAAAAAAAATATTTTTTCACATCTAGTTAAGAAATGAGCTATCCAGTTCTCTATGTCTTTGAAACTGATGAACCTAAAATCTGATCTTTCTCCAATATGAACAATTTTACAACGTGACCATAATATTTTAAATAATAACCGAAAAATATTCTTATATCTACAAAAGCTGATAATATGAAAGCTTTAATATTGTGCTGCCCAGTGCAGGTACACATACTTTAGAACATACTACTCGTATGATCCTAGTCAAAAGAAATAATCAGACACCTACCTACATTACGAAATAAATATGAACTGCTTAAACGGAAAGTATCACGAATTCTACAGATATTTTATTGTATAAGTCTGGCTCACGATCTTCTCGTCCGATGTTTGACTTTTTCATTAACACTGACTACGTAGGTTCAACGTCCCAAGAATCATCTTTGTGCTGTAAAATTTGGACAACATGGCATTTTTTTCGATTTCAAATATTTTCTACACATAGCTATATTAAAAATAGAACAACAATAAATTCAAAATTCAAATTCTTTATTTCTCAAAACTAGGATATCATATCAGATTTTTGAAGTCAATAAACTATAAGTTACTAGTTACTACCGTTTCGAAGTCAAAATGGCGTTCTGGTGAAAAGAAACGGCGAAAGCAACTTTCCAGTAGTCGCTCTTCTAATATCAAGGTATGAAAAGTTTCTGTTTTACAAGATTTTCAAACTTTTTTAAGTTTAATTAACATAATTTTGTGGGTATTTTATTGTAATAACGGATACATTGTCCTTATATATCGCTATTCTTTTTTAAGCATTTTTATGAACATAAATTAAATTATCTAATATATACTGAGACGGTAAGGGTTAGACCTTGATTACCTTAAATTTATCTCTTTATGAGTGTTTATATAATTAATGTAAATTGCTCGAGCAGTCCTCTTCTGCAGCACAAAGACTGTTTGATTATCAGCTGCGTGTCCCCATAGTAATATACCGTAGGACGTCACGCTATGAAAGTAGTTGCAGTATACTATCCGGGCACTAGCTGCGTCCGTAACTTGACGAATCTTTTAATCCGCAAATGCTACAGAACTAAGCCTATTCGCCAATCTAGCTATATGAGGGCCCCACTGAAGCTTTAGTAGGTAGGTAGTAGGTAGGTCGGTTGTGCCTAGGGTAATACCTATGAATACTATATTATCTACAATATCTAATCTGCTCCCCGTTTATAAATACACTAGTTCTGACTGACATTTGGTGTTAAAAAATTTATACATTTCGTCTTCTTGCTATTAATGAGTAAATAATTCATGTTGAACCAGTTAACAACTTTAGTCAGACAGTTGTTAACATTATTTAAAATAGTTTCGCATCTTTTAAGTTTAAATAAAAGTGATTTGTCGTCTGGAAACAGCACTATGTCATGACTATCTTTTACAACCATTGGCAGATTATTAATGTATATTAGAAATAGGAATGGCTCAAGAATGGAGCCCTGTGAAACACCAATTTTAATGTTTGATCCAGAGGAGCGCTTCCCATTTATGTCAACTGTTTAAAATATGTTGTCCAGATATGAGCTAATTAATTTAAGTGCAGTACTCTTAATACCACAGTGTTGTAATTTCCTGATCAGAGTTTCATGAGGGACGCAATCGAATTCCCAAGATAGATCACAAAAAACACCCAAGAAATCCATCGAGTCTTCCCCAGCATCAAATATGTGTTGGATAAGTCCAACACCAGCATCGGTTGTTGAGCTACCACTTGTAAATCCAAACTGTTTACTAGTTAGCAGTGAACTAAAGTGAATACTCAATTGATTTAAAACAGTTTTTCAAAAGTTTTACTGAAAACAGGTAGTATAGAAATAGGTCTAAAGTCAGACAGGCCAGTAGCACTACCTTATTTAAATATTGTTATAACTTTACTGTACTTCATGAGATCAGGAAATACACCACACTCAATACATTTTTAAAATATCAAAGCTAATTGGAGAGCAATAACTGAGTTTATAATTTTAACTACAGTAACAGAATAACCCCACAGGTCATCAGTGTTTTTTTTTAATTTGATTGAATCGTATGCTTTAATAACATCATTATGGTTTACATGTGTGAACTTAAAATGTTTTGAGCATTATTTAACATTTACTTTCAACATTGCCTCTGCTTATAATGGAGAATTTATCGAATAATGAGGCAAGCTCTATTTCTGACCTTAAAATAGTCCCCACCAACCTCTAGGCAATATTCAGTTTTATGGGATTTAGATTTTCAAGTCTCAGAATTGATAATATTCCAAGTGGCTTTTATTTTGTCACTACTGGCTTTAATTTTTTCACTTAGAATAGGTGATTTAACTATGCGGCAGACAACTTTAAACAATTTTGAATATTTTTTGACATAATCATTACATTTCTCACTCATATTACATTTTCTTTGCTGTATAATTCGTACAATCGTTTCTACTTCTATGGATGCCCACAGTAGCCCAATCAGTAAAACAACGTTTTGCTAACTAAGACAGTCTTGGGTGTAAAAATTGAGTCATACTCTTCACTGAAGGCATTAAAAATTATTTTACTGAGTATTAGGTTCACCATAATCAACAAGAGAAGAATTTTTTAACAATAAATTGTTTTTCAACATTTCCAAGTGTCTTTTTGATTTTGGCCTAATATTATTTTTTCCCTTAGACTTGTCCCCAGTTACCATTTGAATTTGAATAAACTGCCCACAGTGGTCAGAAGCAAGCCTATTTATAATATACTTATTTGTGACAGTAATACAGAAATCTGCAAAAATATTATCCATACATGTTGCCGTGCTGGCTGTTATTCTGGTTGGCTCTAGAATTTTTTGGAGTTGAATGATTGGAACAGACTTTTCAATTTAATGCATAAGGAGGAGTTTTCTACTAACAAATCAATATTAAAATCACCAAAGTCGGTATATTAAAAGTAATAAAAGAGGCAGTCTGAGTAGCCAAGTTCTAAGATAAGTTATTTATATAATATGACAGTGAACGTATAATCTGTCTATATAAAATTTTGAGATTTTTTGTTTACCTACATTAAAGTTGTTATATATATATAGTTATTAATGTCAATTACATGTAAATTTCTATATTCTTGTTACATTATGTTTAAGTTTAATTTGGATGTCCAGAGATTATCATTGTTATGCAAGTGCTTACTATAACGAAAAGTGAACACAAAAAATTGTTTAAAATTTAATAAACTTAGATTTTCGATATTTTTAGGTAATTGATTTTTGTTAATATTTCCTCTTTGTCCTATATCAAATCAAATCAAAATCTTTTTATTCAAATGGGTTACTAAGAAAGCTTTCGAATAGTCAAGTAAATTAACTATAACTAGCTTTACAAACTAATTACAATACTGTTTTATTGCGTGCGTCAAATAGGTACTCTTTGTAAAAACACAAACGAAACATAATATTATAGGGTATCAACTAATAAATACATTTTAGTTTGTTTTAAAGAAAACAATCCAAATTTAAGAAATATTTTAATTGTTTATTGTTTTTCAGATTGCATAGTGATTTTTTGAAATTTGAAAACGAACCATTTGATACGTTAAAAGTCTTCAATTATTCTATGCCGGGATTTAAAGTAACTCCTAGAAAAATATATTCATATAACATATAATATTACACAGCAGACGTACATATACTAATATATATATATATATATACTCACATACATATTTACATTTTACAAACATATAAATAAATAAATAAATAGATATTCATTAAAGATAAAAAAATACACAAACAGACATATATAAATGCATATATATAATATACAAATACATATAAAAGATATAAATCCTCGTTCGGCCGCCCGCTAGCGGCAAGGCTCCGAACACGAGCACTAAATATAACAATTATATGCTGTTTTCAGAAAATTTATAATTAGTTATATAATTCAGTATGCCCTGTACAGTTGGGCATACAGTGATTAATAATATGCCCTATCCACGTTTGTTAAGTAAATAACCCATATCCTTTCCAATCTAATCACTGAACATTACAATAAGTTTTACAAAAAAAAAACCGGCCAAGTGCGAGTTGGACTCGCGCACCGAGGGATCCGTACCTACCACCATTTATGTAATCTGCAAACACAAACAAAAATATTTTTATATTTGAGTTGATTAAATGAAAGGTAAATTGCGGCTTACGATTTATGACGTATTAAAAAAAACTACTTACTAGATCTCGTTCAAACCAATTTTCGGTGGAAGTTTGCATGGTTTTGTACATCACATATTTTTTTTAGTTTTATCATTCTCTTATTTTAGAAGTCAAAGAGGGCGGGTACGACACACATTTTACCACTTTGGAAGTGTCTCTCGCGCAAACTATTCAGTTTAGAAAAAAATTATATTAGAAACCTCAATATCATTTTTAAAGACCTATCCATAGATAGGGACCTATCCTGATACGTGTGATGACACGTATTAGATTGATGAAAAAAAATAATTTGAGTTTCAGTTCTAAGTATGGCGAACCCCAAAAATTTATTGTTTTTTTTTCTATTTGTGTGTGAAAATCTTAATGCGGTTCACAGAATAAATATACATACTAAGTTTCAACAGTATTGTTCTTATAGTTTCGGTAAAAAGTGGCTGTGACATACGGAGGGACAGACAGACAGACATGACGAATCCATAAGGGTTCTGTTTTTTGCCATTTGGCTACGTAACCCTAAAAATAAAAAAAGTTGTTGATAGAGTTTGAGAGAACTGGAAAATTAAATTCAGTTTAATCAAATTGTACAGGTAAGTTTATTTATTCTTCAAACTTATTTATCGTATCTTCTTAAATCTATGTTTATGTACGTATCCTCTTTTCACTAACTAACCTATTTTATAGTTTATCAAGAACTGGCAAAGAGCTATACTATTTTGTTCCTGGTTTTCAACTTTACCAGATATTACTATAAGCCACCTTAGTCCAAATACACTCAGGTCACCACGACCACAAGAAGCCATGGCTTAAGTTGGTATAATTGTGTTTTTATAGTATTAAATCACAAGTGGACCCGTAGTCAAAATTTGACATTGACAGCTGGCGTACAACTACGAAAAAAAAACAAATACCAGTTGGATTATTTTAAATTAATCGTAGTTGTGACGTCATTTAGTCATTTGCAGTCAAAATTGTCATTTGTTTATGTGGTGTGAATCGCTCTCTTAGAGCTCTGCCTCACCGGGATGCCATGGCGACGTCGCCGGCGACGCAAGCATGGCTACCTCTGGCATCCAAAGGTCGCCAAACAGAGTAGCCATGGTTACTCTTCAGTCAGTTGACGACGTCGTAGTAATAGACGTAGAGGAGATCGCACTTATTTATTATGTTTGTCGAAGAAAAATACAAAGAGAAATGAAAAAAAAGCAAACTATGGGTTCATCCTTTTATTTCGGATCGCAGCCGAAATGGTGGTTTTTTAAAACTATATATAGAGATTTAAGAATATATCCTGATAATGTCAGAATAATCATTCGATGCACTATCCCATGAGCACGGACGGTTTTGAATTTTCACGATACATCTTTCGGCATCGAAACTCATTTCTTCAACGCTACACAAATGTTCTAAAATATAAGCGAGCGTCCAAAATGGCGTTCGGCTGGCGACTGAGTGAGTGAGAAGCAGCTTATGCGCATACATCTTAGTGGCGACGTAGCCAGACTGCCAGAGCATCCAGTCGCCACGTAGGGAGCCGTAAATCGTGGCTACTCTTCCAAATTAGCGACGTTGCCAAAGCGTCGCCAAGTGAGTAAGAGCCGATACATTTCTATATGAATTATTTGGATACGTAGCTGGCGTCGTCGCCATGGCATCGCGGTGAGGCAGAGTTCTTAATCGGAATTTATGTTGCACAATGAGCATGAGATAAAGTTGTTAGTCAAAAGAAGCTGTCCCAGAAATTATTAAGTGGGTGTGTATCCAGCTTCTAGTTGTATCTTCTAATACTACAGAATAATTAAAATTTGACTTAAAACTTTTATTTTCAAAGCCCTCTTCACCAAGATCACTTTCATGTCTATCTTTAAATTTAAGTTATTTTTCAATAGCTACAAAGATAACACAAGCCTACTATTTACTTTGTATCAAGGCATTAAAGTAAACCTCAGACCATATGTCCATATAAAATGAGCAGTAATAATTTAACGGAGTACAAGCAGCAAATGAATCATCACCGCGGATTGATGTATATCGTAAAGTTAAACAAAACCTACTCGCTTGTAATAAATTGGTACGACTTTACTTTTAAATATAGAAGCTAAGACAATATAATGTTGATTGATTTTGCTGATTTTCAGTGCAAATGTAAGTACCTCGCCAAGAAAATTTAATTATGTAGATACATGGAAGTTATGGACGTGCAATGTTTTTGCGGTATTTTGGTATTTGTTACAATTTAAACTTTTTATATGTATCCCTGACAAATATGGAGCGAACCATACGTTTTCTCCAATTACTAACTTTATAATTGGGCCATTGTACTTAAGTAAGCGATTTCCTTGGCAATTTGGCACTGTCCAGAAATCTAGAAGGTTACAAACATGCGGTGAAGGCATGGTGAAGGGCTTAGCAACGCTGTACTTTCTGATACGTAATGCCATTTGAGAATCTCTTCCTTAGCGGTTATCTTATCGTTGTGCTAGATTGTAACTGCCACTGTTAATGCCACTTCAATATATGTAAAAATATTATGAGCAATGTTGGTTACTGCAAATCTTTTGCGAATTTCCTGATTTCAAAATTCCAGGCATAGCATTACTTGTTCGACTGTATACTGGATTTTTTTTAATAATTTTACCATTTATACTTCAATATTCTTTCATTTCTGTTCATATTAACACTTTGATAAATCTTTCAAAGTAATTCTTATTATTGTCACGTAAGTTTCTTGTTATAAAATATTCAATACTATTAGTAGTTCCTATCTCAGTGCTGTTTTTAATTAACCTTTTTATTGTGAGGGACCATTTAACAAAATTTTGTTCGACCAAGTCAACTATATTATGAGAAGTAACTTGCAACCTCTCTCTTTGCGCTATATCAAATGAAAACAAATTACAGAGAGCACCACTAGCTCCGCTCTTTCCCAGTGGTATTTATGACAGTATAAATTTTACAATATATTTTTTATTCAAAACTTTCTATCTTCAGAGAGTGTTTCTAAAAAGTCATCCTCGAACCAAAAATAATGACAGTAAATTTCAAAAGGCTTATATCCTGGGCGGCGACCTGCGACAAAAAAGCTCAACGAAATGGTTCAACTTTAAAGATTGACTGCTCCTTAGAATTTTTCATGATTAGCCGACTTTATTGCAACCTGCCTCCTGTTTTTGTATCTTCGATGGGAACAGGAATTGGTTTCAAGTCGATTACAATTGTTTTCTCATTGCCGCGGGCGTAGGTTTTAACGGTGCAGTACCTTCAGTTCCGATTGGATCGACGTTTTCTGGTATCCATAGTTCAAACTATGCCAATTTTGGTTTGGGAGTAGATGGCACTGTGTGTTATTGTCCAGTACATTTATATTAATACCAGTAATGGTATAAATATGAATGTTTATATATAAATCTTTGGAAGAGTATAAACTCTTCCATTCGCATTTTATTCATTCTTTAATCATCAAGTTACAAACAGACACATATTGAATGATAAGCGACAAACAAACATATTTTCCATTATTACTAAAAAAAAAATATATCAGAATGTTCAACTGTCCTTAGAAAAAGTAATGTAACGAAGCCTCTTTGTTTAACGTCTCTAGATGACCTAGGGCCCATCACATTCGTACAACATTAAAATTTTAAGCAAGAAAGCATCCAACTTGTACGTATGAAGACGAGGCAATTACCGAGCTAGCCCACTCGTCCGCCGACATTATTCATCGTTTTATGATCCCCACAAGGTATAAATATTAAACTCAAGTCGTATAGATGTATTGCGAACATTTTCTTTTTAATGGCAACTTTAAATATGACGTGCGAGTATTGCCCTCGGTTTTGGATCTAACTCTGTATCACAAAGGCAGTGATGAGTACAAACTTAAAGCGCGTCAGGTCGTATACGGTCAGCTATCTTATTTTAATTACCCGACGGTCATAATGTTCTTTATCGAAGGCCGCACGGCTCTAACTTTACTCGGAGTGAACTTGTCGATCATCACACATGGAATGTCCCTTAATCGCATCCCAGCGCCGACGTTTTACTGAACGTTATAAAATATCAAAGATAACAACTAGGCGTTCTTAAAGTTGCCACAGATTGTACTCTGACTGTGATTGGTGGTTTATTGCATCTATGATAACTGTACGACGTACTGGCAGGTTCACTATGTTTTTGAACATAGAAGTTGAAATGTATAGAATGCACGCAAATTGTCCTAGCGCTAGTGGCCAGTACGAAAGAAACGAGAGGTGCTAATTATCAAATGCAAGCGGTCAAAACGAATTGAAACCATTGAAACAATACAGCTCATGTTGTCTTTTCCAATTTCAAAGTTTGCGGAATGGCTGCGTAATGAAGGCCGAGAAGGCTATGCAAACGGAACGTTGCCGAAAACTAAGTAGGTATTTTTAATGGTCTTGCGTCATCGCCTCTTCAAACTTGAAATTTCATTATCACTTGGCATGTATACAACCGACAGCCTTGATATGTTATTCAAACAATAGACTAAAATCAAATAACCGAAAAACATACGTGATCAATCAATACCTAGGCGTTTGTCTTTCAAAATACCTAAATGTATCTTTTTGTTACTTCTGTTGGCTTGGTTAAGTAATTTATCAGGTTTGTGGAATAGGAAGTAGGTGTTTCATTATCACATAGGTATGAAAACTGCACTTATCTGCCTTAAAAGCAAATATCAAACACGAGTGTAAAAATGTTATCGTAAAAAATATTTATAAATCAAATCAATCTCCAAGTAAAAGGGAAAATAATCTTTGGAAAATTTGTTTCAAAATGTCAAGGCGAAACCAAACATACACAACATCATAACATAATATTATACAAATATTGTTTATTTGTGATTCTATGTTAATAGAAAAGAATACTAAAGATTATATTTAAAATTAAGTGGGCAATATATAAATAGTAACTTTCCAGATAAACAGGACAATGAGATGCTAATTTAGATTTTTAATTTTAAAATTGTTTTGAATAATAAATAAGTTTATGGATGTTTCACGAAAGCTTAACTACGACAGTGGAGTTCCGAAAAACAAGCAAGTAGCGACGTTTTGTATCCGAAGGCTTTCTTTAGAATATTCTATATAGAATTCATATTTTAACTGCTTACTGTGCACTGTATACACACATATTGCATTATTCAGAAACATATTAGGACACAAAACCCTGATAAATTTGAAAAGAAGGGCTCTAAATGTGTTACACCGCTTATAAAATTAGCTGTTTTATGAGGAATTGTCCGAAATAATGCACACGCCTACCATCGGCAGGGAATTCATCCTTACCTTGACTACCTCGCAGCCTAGTTGGTAGTACGGCCGACTCCTGCGCAAGGGTGTGGGTTCGATTCCCGCACTGGACACACATTTATGTGATAAAAAACTGGTTGCCTGTAAAGTCGGTATACGGGCGAAAGTTTTACGTGACAATGATTTTATGTCTGTCTCTCTCGCTCTTAGGCGGGCGCGTGCCTCTCACTCGCTCTCATTGTGAGCGCATAACGTGAGCGGAGCGTAACGCAGTTTCTTGAAGTGTCACCCGGCAAACCAATTTATAAGACGTTGTCACGTCAAAACATTTGTGTTTGTCTTGGGTCTGGGTGTATTTATGTATAATATGTATTTATTTACAAAGAAAATTATATGTATATGTGTATTTGTATCCGTTGTCTGGTATCCCTAACTTGCTTATGAAACCTAAATGGTCACGGTGGGCAGAAAGCTTATTTTGCCACCACACAGTATAAAAAAATCCCATAAAAACGTTAATCGTCTTTTCATTTGTCACAGAGTATTTTCTCGAAAAATATGTAATGAAGGAACTTCAAATTTGATATGATGATAAACTTGAGCACATATAGACCGCATGCCAAGAACTGGATCTTTTGGTACGGATGCTTCTCGAACCGGCAGCAAACTAGAACAAATCTGGGGAAACTTAAAGATTAGAAATACAAGCCAGTATTTTCGAAAACGCAAAAAACCGCACAATTAGTCTTGTTTGGTATGTTATCGAAGATCCACCGGCGAAGAAAAGTTTCAAGCTCTAAAGAATGGAAACATTCGATGAGTAAGTTATAACATGACTAAGTGACTTTCTAAGTAGTTCCTATATTTTTACAGTTCGATTACCAAAGATCATATTTTATAAAAATTATTTCTGTTTACAAGTGAATGTATATGTACATTATTCACGGCGGATATTCTAATGGAGATTAAAAAAAAACCTTCAAAAGTAAATATAAATTATAAAATATTAATAATTAATAGTTATTTTTAATTATTTATTAATAAAAAAACATGTTTTTTTAATATTTTTTGTTTTTGCTTTATTCAAAACAGACAAGTTTTAACAACTAGAAGTAATTGTATAGTAAATAAGAGTAACGGCTAAGTGTAAGTCGGGCTCGCGCTAAAGGTTCCGAAATAGGAAAAAAAACGTTTGTAAGAAACAAAAGTTGTAAATGGGTTTTTTAAAGATTTACATGTAATATTTCGATTGTTTCTTATAATTTCAGTTAGTTAAAAGGCTAAAGTCTCTAGGAAACAAGTTCCAGGACGGGCAAAAGTTGGTCACAGACTAGTGCACCAGTATAGAATATTTCTGAAGTAGATATACGGTTATATATTTCAGATAAAATTGCAAACTTTTTGTAGGTAACGAAATTTCTTATGAGGCTATGAGGCTTATGAGGAAGATGTACCTCTGATGCATTGTACGATCAGTGTTTAAAGGCATTAGTACAAGCTCATTTATGGAAATGCTCTTATGAGCCAATATTTGGGCCTTTTGAATTCCCTCAAATTGGCTATCAGAAACAAAGAGATTTGATTAATGTATAGACTTTTTTAGGGTTTTGTAGCCCAAGCGTAATTAGCGAAACCCTATTACTAAGACTTCGCTGTCCGTCCGTCCGTCTGCCACCAGGCTGTATCTCATGAACCGTGATAGACAGTTGAAATCTTTACAGAATATGTATTTCTGTTGCCGCTATAACAACAAATACTAAAAAACCGAACAAAACAAATATTTAAGGGGGGATCCCATACAAAAAACGTAATTTTTTGCCGTTTTATGGATAATGGTACGGATCCCTTTGTGCGCCGAGTCCGACTCGCACTTGGCCGATTTCTTTACATTTCACGTCTATTTTACTCCAAAGCATAGTCAGGGAACCAAATTTCACCGCCGCCATAGTAATCAGTGAAACACTAGAAACATGTAACATGTGAGAATGCACCACAATATTCACCGGTATTTAGTTATATCGAACACCAGGTCTGCTAAAATCACATACCTACATCATGTGCATTTGATTTTGAATTCTATTACCAGACATATTTCTTTCGTGATAAGAGATTAGTTAAATATAAACAGTTAAAGTAAACTAATCCGTTCCATTCCAGCCAGTGTCCGACTGCAAGAACTCAAGGAACGAGTCATACATGACAGACTTGAATGTGGGGTGGGAAGGATAAAACCGATCATTTAGCTAGCAGGATATACATGGTCTGTAAATATATACAAGAAGGTGAAAGCGTGTTTTGTTTCTTCATTTAGGCCTTTCTACTTACGTAGTTTTGCTTTTTATAGCATAATTCGAATGCCTACTACTCATTAGCATTGCAAGTAAATTTTTATTTCATCACACTTAGGTACTCGTAAACAGTATCATTACATGCAGGCAAAGCGGGTTCTAAGCCCTTATTACATTCACGGGCTTTTTCTTTGTAAATTTTACTTCTCTCAAAGCAAAGCAAGCATGAGTTTATTTATTTAGTTACCTTATATTTTAATTTATTTACTCGCAAATGTGAGAAAAAACCTTGTGTGTAACACGGGCGGTACGAAACATACAAACTCGAGCCATTAAATCCTTTGGCCTCCGGCTTCTAAATAGTTAGTAATTTTCTCCTTACCAACCTTAAGAGAATACGATTCGCGACTAACAGCGTGCTTCTTACTAACGAATTTCCCACTTATTTTTGACACAAATCAAACACCATGAAATTTTAAAGACGTGCTCTAGGATTAAATATCTAGGTCGGCATGTGTGCCAGTTTACTATTAAATTATAATGTTTAAAAGCTATACACTATTCTAGTTTTTCATACAAATGATCTCAAATAAAATTGACAATTTTTTTAGGTTCTTGAAAAACCACAGACATAGATATTCAGATTGAGATCATGCCTACAAAATTTTACAGTATTTAAACAGCAAATTTTACAGTATTTAAACATCAAATTTCCAAAACAAGTAAAAAATTCGAGATGCCGCGAATCGTATCCTCTTCATACACACTTTTGTTTATTCGGTAATAATATAATAATCTATACTAATATTATAAAGAGGTGAAATTCATTTGTCTCTTTATTTTTGCAACTCGTGCGAATTAACATGACACTCTATTCAAATTAGAGTGTGCTTAGAATATTTTCACGTTTTTTCCTCTGTTTTGGTTATGGTTAGGGTGTACAAAAGGGGGTGCTGAAAAAGTCGGGTTTTTTTTTCCTTGCACCCCGTTTAAGTTACTCTCACCATTTTTTTTGCACATTTTGCATTGAATAGACTTCACGCGGCTAGGTGTCATGTAAACCCGCCAAAGTTGCATGTGAGGGGAATCAACTATTTGGGGGTAATCTATTATCTGAAACTATTAAACCAATACTGATATTATAGAGAGGTAAAATATTTGCATTTTGTATAGGGTTTTTATCGGCCGGACATAAAGATCCACATACACACCTGAGGCAAAGTACGGCGGCACGACCTCTAGATACTTTGCCTGAGGCCTGTTTGCCTATGAGGTAGGCAAGACCAAAGACTATCACTTGCATTCGAAATAAAGTTTCGGCCGATTTTAGAGTTAAACTTATTGATTTTTTCTGTAAAATTAGATTTATAATAATAAGTTGGAGGATATCAGTAGCCACCGGCCAAGTGCGAGTTGGACTCACGCACGAAGGGTTCCGTACCATAATCTATAGAAACGGCAAAAAATCACGTTTGTTGTATGAGAGCCCCCTTTAAATATTTGTTTTATTCTGTTTTTTAGTATTTGTTGTAATAGCAGCAACAGAAATTCATCTTCTGTGAAAATTTCAGCTGTCTAACTATCACGGTTCATGAGATACAGTCAGGTGACAGACGGACGGACGGACAGACAGATGGACAGGGGAGTCTTAGTAATAGGATTCCGCTAATTAGCCTAAAGAATTTGCCTCGTGAATTTCCATTCACGCTCTGGTCTAATTTTTGATTTTTTTTCTCTTCTTCTTTTCTTTGCAGATGTGAGTGCGGGTGTTAAGTCCCAAGTGAGTCGTTTGGATTTTACACCCTTTTGTTTTCGAAATCGGTCGTAGATTTTTTTCTTGATTAAATGATATTTGTAAATAATTTATTATCGGGTCGGGACAAGCCCTTTTCTATCTTGTTAGGACTCGATCTGGCCCATACTTCTGGAGTTAAGGACGCTTCAATCAAGACCTCACCTCTTCGAAAGTCTTAAAGGACAACTCCCAGGTATCTTGTATTGGCAAGTCGAAAGAACTAAGTTTAATTTGATATACCTTACCTTGATGTGTGTATTTCTTCTGATTTCTACGTTTTGTAACATACCCTGCAGACTGCAATTTAAAAACATTTTATGAAATTCACGTCAAAAAGTGTGTCATGATCGGATGCAAGTGATAGTCTTTGGTCTTGCACTACCTCATAGGCAAACAGGCCTCAGGCAAAGTATCTAGAGGTCGTGCCGCTGTACTTTGCCTCAGGTGTGTAGTTTACAAGATAGTTTCTATTTTCTGGAAGAGAAAGGCGAAGGGCCCAGTTCCAAATGATTTGATTTCGCTTTGTTGAAACAATTTTGTAAAGTATTTTAGAACAACGCGTTTCTGCTATAAGTCCAATCGGAATCCGGGAAAAAAAAATTAAAACCTGTTATTTTATGATTTAAAAACATTAACAGGTATATCAAAAATAAAAACCCGTAAAACAACCCCGATGCCCTAGCTGGGCTGACCTATAAAGTTTCGGTCGATTTTAGAGTTAAACTTATTGATTTTTTCTGTAAAATTAGATTTTAAGGTAATAACAGAAAGAAATAGAATTAATTTATGATCAGATCCTGTTTATTTATTATTCAAAAATATAACATAAAAAAATACAAGCTGGTATTTTACAAAATACAGACTGAATACCTACTTGAATATTAAACATAAGTTTCTCGGAAACGGCTCAATATTTTAGTTTTAGAAATTTATTTGTTATCATTTGTATTTTGAACATAACTTACCTCTAGGTTCATAAAAATCAGAAAATCATTGCTTTTCAATATCGTAGAATACCTATTTATATTTTCAAAGTGTCATCAACATCACAAGTAATTCACCTGGTGTAACAAGTGCAAGTAGGCTAAGGTAACCGCTTGATTTTAAGCAGACCCTACACTGGTTTGACACTCGTTAGTGGTCAAAAAAATAGTAAGATAAAAACGAGTAGAAAACATAGGAAATTTATGACTTTATCTTATTTTATATATATTTCAATTATAAAAAAAAAGATTTTGCAAGATTATACCTACCAGTATATTTTTGCTAGACAATTTGTATTTAAATTTTGCATCATTAAAATAAAGTTCAAAAATTAGTGGAAGAAAATGCTAAGGTATACTTTTAAAAGGAAAATGTACGCAAATTACGATTACACTTCTGTGTCAATAGATCGTTGTTCAGATATGTTAAAATGTTATTTAAATAGCCTTAATAATTTAAAAACGACGTGATAGTGGCATTCATTGCTATTTACCCCACTGTCATTAAATGTAGATCACGACTTGGTCGTCGATGCAGTACATCGTATTGAAGATCAATTCGATACAGTGGTCAGTTTTCTATTTAAAACAGACTAAATAACTATAACTAAATAATATAGCCAACTTAATACGAAAACTATGTCAAAACTTAAGTTAAAGCTAAACTTCATACAAATTTGTCCATAAATCGCTTAATTAAAACACTCTTCCATTTCAGAAGTTATGTTCAACAAAAGACGTCAACGTGTTTCAGTGATAAATTATGTTTCTAAGACAAAGGGATCACGAAAAACATAAAAATCTGTCTAAAGTATAATTCTAATAGCTTTATACAACTCTGTTTTAACTTGTAAAATATAAAATTATAAAAATATAGTAACAGATACAATTTCATTTTAAATATTTTGCATATAAAAGATATAATGCGTTTCAGTGATGTTGATTATTCTGATCTTCTATAATCAACTCATTCTTTTACCTATATACAAATATGTTTTAATGTATAGCTTTGTATTTTGAAATAGAAAATAAAATATATAAACAAAAAAAAATATTATCTGTCATTAAGGGAAAGCGATATCAATCATGTATGCAACTTTTATTGGTATAGAATAACATAATACTCAAACCAATGTTAAAAAAAGACAAAACAAGAAAAATATACGATTTTTTTACAACAAACGCTAAATAAATCTCTTCTTTATTCCCAGAAGATTTGTTGAACAAAAGACATCAACGCGTTTCAGTGACAATGTTTTGCGAAAAAGACCTTGAAAGGTAAAATTTTAAAAAAATGTTTTTCTCTATTATAAACTAATTCTAAAATTATATTATATATAACTATTATATAGACTTATATAATACTTAAACCAATGTCAAAAATCAAATTAAAAAGAGTTTTTTACTGCAAAGCGCCAAATAAATCACAGTTTCATTCAGATTTGTTGAGCAAAAGACACCAACGCGCTTCAGTGATAAATAGTGTTTATGACAAAAAGATCTTGAAAGACAAAGTGCAAAAATACTGTTTCTTCTCATTATAGGCTACATATTTCTATTAGGCTTATTAGGCTTATATTTAACTGTAAATTAAATAATCTACCTATTTCCTACCCTTTTTATACAAAAAAATCCTTATCAAAATACTGATTACACAGCAAAATTATTATCATAAAATATTATTATTTTAGCAACAATTTGAGTTCGTGACGTACTAGTGCACAATAAAATTTGTTTTTTTTTTTTTTAAAACATATCTTCTTTTTTTAACGCATGGAGCAATTTATGTAATGTGAAACACCATTTTATCTTATCATAATAATCTAATTATTCGCTAAATATATTGCGCCACTGTCTTTTGCCCGCGGTTTTACCCACCCTAAATACGGTTATCAATGTAGAATTTCAACAGCAACTCCTCAATTATAGAAAAGAAATCGAATCCCACATGACGTTTTCAAGTAGCGTATGTCCTTCCCCGGGACCCAAACTGTCTCCATGCCAAATTTGCCTGCGGTTCCACCCTTTTTCAACGGTTCAACGGCAACTCCGCAATTGACACTAAAGTCAATGTCACAAAAGCTATTTATGTAATGGTTGCGAAACTGAGTACTTTTTAATTTAAGTGATAGAAATTTGAAACGAGGCGCAGCTGTTTCACAATAGCACATCACGAGTTTTCAGGAAAAGTAAATCAAAATGTAGACGTTATATTTCAGCCGTATTTTCTTATTGCGTTGATTAAGAAGCTTTATTTCTTACAGCTTTAAGGAACCGTAGACCTTAGTATTTAATATTAATTTCAACTTGATACATTCACGCGTTCCTGAAAAAAAGGATCCTGACAGACTGATGGACAGACAGAGAGATAGACAGACAGACCAACAAACAGACAGACGGACAAAAAAACTGAAAAATTAATCATTTTCCTGAGCAATACCTTATGTAGGGATGACGAGTCAATTCAGCTGATAGTAAGCTAAGTCACATTGAAGTATAATTTAGATAAAAAATTGACAATAATATTGGTTTACTATGATTTATTTCGTTTATTTGATTATTGGTACATACATCTATTACATGTTATAAATGTGTTAAGAATATTTGTTACGAATGAAAATTTGTACGCTCGTTTATCACTTTGCGAAGTTAATTGAACCCTGTAGACCACTTAGTTTGCAGTAGATTCTATACTTTACCTGTTACCTTTTTGTATAAAACATAAGCAAAAATTAAAGTACACAGACAAACATAAGTTATGTCTTCACGTAATGCGAAGAAAATCTGCATTGTCATTAGAAATCTTGTAAATTTGTCATTTCAAATACAAGATTCAGAATTGTGAAATGTCATCGCATTTGCGTTTTATACCTAACACACTGCCTACAAAGATTTATTAATTTATATAAGTCGGTATCAATGCAATTATTTAAGACAAAAATAATTATTTTTTAACCAACATAGAAGTAATAATTCGTTTTGGTAGCTTTTGAAACTTCTTACCATATTTAGACTCTAGACTTAGGCACTGTGTTCGCAAAGTTTGGTTAACCAAAAAGATCGACGAACGCACCCACCGTGTGTTAATTACATAACAAGAAGCATTTTTAGTCACTTTCAATACATTTCGTGTGCTGATGTAGGTCTTCCACATCACATCTCAAATTTTTAATATTTACTTTTTATTTTTTTGTAAATCTTTATTTTAATCACATTTTTTTCTTTGTACTACTAAGGTGGCAAACAAGCCTGCAGTCCGTCTGATGGTAAGCAACCAATGGACGCTTGCAACATCAAGAGGAATTACTCTTAAAAAATCTAATAACTTCTTTCTGAAGAACCCCATCTGTAATCCTTAGAGAAAACTTTGGCAGGGAGCTCATTCCACAACCTAAGCGTTCGCGGGAGGAAGTTTCTCTGAAACCGCACTGTACGCGACCATTTATGTTCTAAAGTGTGAGAATGGATTCCCTGCCGATGGTGAGCGGTGCGATGGTAGAAAGTAGCCGTGGTCATCATTTCGAACAATTCCTCAGAACACAACCCATTGTAAGCACACACAGGGAGGCAAAGTCTCTCCTCAGACTTGAGGGCTCGATACCGCAAGTGAGTTTGGAATCGTCGACAATTCTCACAGCCCGTCGTTGAACCGAGTCAAATAGGCCAAGCTGGTATCCGGGTGCACCCGCCCATAGATGGCAGCAGTACTCCATATGGGGCCGAACTTGCGACTTGTAAAGTAACAACTGAAGTAGTGCTTCGCTCTGTTGAGTATACCAAGTTTTTGGACGCCAGCTTCACCTTATCTTCATCTAACATCGCTGGAGATGTCGACACCAAGGATCCCAATGCTCTTGGAGATGGAGACACTGTACGCGACCATTTAGGTTCTAAGGTGTGAGGATGAATTCCCTGACTATATATGGCGAGCATTGCGACGAAATAAAGTAGTCGTGGGCATCATTTCGAACTATTTGAACACTTCGTCAGAACACATCCCATTATACAAACGGTAGAACACAAACAGGGAGGCAAAGTCTCTCCTCAGAGTTAAGGGATCGATATGCTTGCGAGTTTGAGATCGTCGACGATTCTCACAGGCCGTCGTTGAACCGAGTCAAAGGGACCAAGCTGGTATTCGGGTGCACCTGCTCAGGGACGGTAGCATTAGTCCATATGGGGTCGGACTTTTGACTTGTCAAGCAGCTACTTAGCCCCAAAGTGAATGACTGCTTCGCTCTGGTGAGTACACCTTGTCAATATAGAGATACTATCCTCTTTGTGTACCATAAGATAAAAAAAAAACCGCCTTAGTGCAAGTCCGACTTGTACACCTCGTTCTATTCCTACTACCACATAACGCAAGAGCCCAACTTGTACTTGACCAATTTTTATTGTTTTTTGTTTTACACAAGCCTTAAACTTGAAGCTTGTACATGTACTACTACTGTTTCTTACGATAGAGCAAAAACAACAAAAACAATTTTCTTGTATGATGACGACTTCTTTGATTTTTACTTTTTTTATTATTTGTTAGAAAATTCGCTTAAATAACATATATTTTGATAGAATTTCAGCATATCCATACCAGCGTGCAAAAGGGAGCACACCCTTTGTAAGAAAACAATTATTCGAGTGCGTCTTCAATAGTTAAAGTTTAAAAAGTACCTACAAAGACAGATTGTTTATGAATGTAAACTGTTAGTTCCGGCTTAGTCCTTTTATTGGGTAGAAATCTCTAGCATTTAGATTTCCTTAGAAACCTCAATTGGAATTTTGGTCTGGTTGCCTTCGATCAAAAGGTGGAAAGATTGTGTAAAAGAACTTTCGATTTTTATTTAGTTCTACTTGGGTAATTTTGGTGTACCTCACTAAATACACTAGCACTGTCCCGCAACTTCGTCCGCGTTGCCTTTTAAAATAAATAAAGCTTTTACTGTTTATAGTTTTACTTACAAAAATATCAGAATTCTCATACAAACAGACCGCGGCAGGAATTTACTAATACTGTGTTTGTATTTTCTAAAATTAAGTTGATCATTGAAATAACATCTACTTCTAGCGTCATAATGCGTCTACCTTATTTCTAACATATACAACTTTGTGAATGCTCGTGGTCAAAATAGAGGCCATTCAAATACGTAAGCACTGTCTACAATACCCGACTATTCGACGGTGGTAAATTGATAACCGAGGCTTAACCGACATACAAGAACAAGGCATGCAATGGTAAAGGTGTGACACTTACTATCATACATATAGCAGATATATATCTACTGCATAAAAAATCTTCAATGATAAAACACTATGCCAAAGGTTTAACCAATCATAATCCATTCGCTTTCGAGTTTCAACTCATTATCATAATTTAATATTCTATTAATATTATGTCATTAATCAAATATACACACTCATTGACACATGTAGACATTTAAATATAAAAATATGCGCACACGTTGACACATACGTAGACATTTAAATATAAATAAAACAGTTATTAAAAACAACTGCACGCCCACAACAAAATCAGGGCCAATTTTTTTTTCATCGCATAATCAATGTAAATATTCAAATTCGGAAGCTGATAACCGCAATTAAACATTTTTTAGGGGCTACATTTCAATTAAATTTTATTTCTCAATCCCGATGTTGTCATAAAACTCTAAAGTTCGACGAGTAAAGCCCATTGAGAAACTCCGAATTGATATTAATTCAAATAACTCGGGTTAAAAAGTCAGGGTTTTATGTGTGCTGTAAAAGTTTATTGTGGGGCTTTGTGGTGTGCCGGACGCGCCGATAGGCCGTCGGGTCCGCGGTGACGGAACTTCGCTGGCGGCGTCGGCCGACGCTTTGTTCTACTAGAGTGCTTGCACTTCCATAGATAGATAGATTGTCTATGGCATAAAATATGAATGGACAGAAAGGCCGCTACGTACGTGCAGCCCACTCTCGTACCCATACGTCGTGTAAACCCAAATTCGAACAATTTAAAAGAAAGTCTCGAAAGCCAGTAAGTCGCGATTACTGCTTCATGTACCTATTTTGCGTCTACGGTATGCCTTTTGTGCCTATTACTGCTTAACACAACACATTCTGCATGTATCCGATTGATAGGTTTAAGATATTTTGTCTATAAAATTTTCAAACAGTCGTCTATAAGAAATTAATTTGTTAGCGATAAGGCAGAATCATAAGATTCTTTATCAGTGTGGAATTTAAGTTCTACAGAATCACATAACGTTTGTTGAGGTGAGCCTCTTCCATACCCAAAGAAATCTTATCTTTTATGATGGTTTTCAATATTAAAACAATATCTTTATAGTCAAAACAAGGATATGCCCGTGGCTCCGCTTGCGATAAATTCAGTTCTTGGCGTGGGATTTTTATAGCAACTCCTCATTATAGAGAAAAAGTATGCTATAGCAAGCTATAGCAATCTATAGCTGTAGCTATAGTTCATTTAAGCTCGGTTATAGTTATTTCTGGGCATTTTAACGATTATAGATTACATTTTTTCGTATATAAACCAATGCAAATGCATCTGGGCCTATAGGTATTTAAAAAGTGACATAGGACCTACTTGTACCTACGGGCGAAATATAAACTAGATTTCCAAATAGAATAGGTAATCTACATTAAGTGCGTTTTTTTGAGATAAAACTCATGAATATCGTTTATATTGTCACCTGTCATTCGCCCGTTCAGCATTGATGTCAAAACTAATGATGGTTTAGTTTGCCACAAATTGTCGAGCGTTCATTTTGGCCACCGAAAAATGCAACTTTAGACCTACGTCTGGATGTGCGGTTTCAGTGTAAATTTGTCAAACTGCCAAGTACATACCATGACATAAAAAATTCCATCACGACCCTTTTCCCCAAAAAAGGTGGTCAGAGGTGGTGCAAACGTATTCCCGCAACATCTACGTTTTATCAATGGCATTATGTCCTACAAACGGTGAGCCTTTGCCGTACACGCCATAACCAGAGTCAGAGACATCTTTACAATTAACAACTTGTAACACTATTAGTTGCCTCTTATCGAACCCGGGAGAGCCGATATGGCTGCTGCACGTTCTTCCACTGCGACACTAGATCCTCTATAAGGAAAATGGATAGTTTTGTCTACTGATTTGTCTCACATAAAAGACACAAAAATCTCAAAACTGTAAGGGGGCGTCCATATAGTGATGTTGATTGTGTGCATACATTAATCTGTGCTTGATTGCGTTAGATATATTTAAAAAAATTTGAGATAGAGATTATTGTTATTGTGTAGGATTTGGCGATTTGATGTTAAATAACACAGTTTTCTCGCTATTCTACATTTATTTCAAAAATAAAATTACGTGATATTTGGCGATAACTCTCCCCTACGTGAGATTAAGTGAGATTTTTCTCACATTTTCAAATCGATTTTCTCTTTACATTTTTTTATATTGTCATCTGTCAAATGTCATGACCTTTTTTTTCATAAATCTTCACCAAATCAGAATTGTGAAGCTAATAAAGAGAAAAAAAAATTGCACCCAAAAAGATATGTTTTCATCCTTTTACTTTAGAATCACGAAAACGATTTTTATTATTTTATTTACATACCTACAACCTTCAGATATAGCTAAATCAGTTTTTTGAATAAAAACTTTTCTTATTATATTTTATTTATTAATGTATTTATTATAATTAGTTAGTTCCAAAATAAAAATATTAACAAACCAATGTTAATCATATCTTATTTTCTGACCCATAAAAAGTAGACTTCTATTATTTTTATGCCCTTTTCAATTTTTACAATATTTGCTTTATTAACTATTAAGCTAAATACCTATCTCTTAGTCTTTAAATCAATTAAGCAATCCACCAACCTATCCAACTGCAACATTGTAATATTATTATATATTATGTACATCCACCAACAAATCTATACTAATATTACAAATGCGAAAGTGAGTTTACCCATTCTTCAAGACGCAACGGAGCATCTTATTAAAAAAAATCAAAAGAGAATCTATAATTATATCCAATTAGCACTAGGTATATTTTTCTATAGTAAACTTCCTTGCTATAATCACACCATGGCAATTATTATAATCTAGCAGTTGCAAGGAATTTCACGATTACCGAATCCGATCCGCGCGGGTGAAGCTGCGGGCAAAAGCTATAAAAAAAGGAATATCAAATCATTAACTGAACATCAGGCGGACCGAAAGCTTGTTTGCCACCTTAGTGGTATAAAAAATATTTTCAGTTTTTCTTCGCAGAGTTTGCTAGACGCAAACTTTGTCCAGCCTCGCTAAGTTTTGTATATGATATGTACCTAATATATGAATAGATAGGTAGGTATGGACAACTTTAAAGTATGGGAACCAAAAGTGGTGTGATAAAAAGTGTAAAGGACTGTTTTAATAACGGGCTTTTTATGTTGTTTAGTTTTAGTGAAGAAAAATGATTGAGAAAAATTAAGAAAGATGAATGATTTGGACGTTACGTAAATATTTTGCAAACTGTATATAACATTTATGTATGCAATGTATTTCTGACTACACTATGGCTATATATTTCTAATCTAAATGACCTCTTTCTTTTTCGGAAGATAGATGCAAATCTAGGCGAAATTATCACAAAATAGTCACCTTTTGCGCTATCATAGTACCTACCTAAATAGAGTAAGAAAAAATCAATAGTTAGACAAATATATCTATCAAGTCATCTAAAAAAAGGCTTAACATTTTCCCTTAAGGCTGCGGTATAGGCTAGACCGCGAAAATACGCCGTTTTTGTGCAAATTTTGTGGCTAAACTATAGCATCTAAAGGATTGACAAAAATATATGTTATAAAACTGGCTTTTGTCTAGTGCATTACCTTACTAAATGATTGTGCAAATCTTGTGCAAATTTTTAAAGCGTGTTTTGCATTTGTTTGTAATGAAAATTGGTTAAATAATTAGAATAGCTAGTTATGTAGTGCATTTACTCTAAGTTGTAGCAAAAAGTCAATAAATGTGACTACAAAACGGTAATACCGTTAAATTCCATACAAAAAATGAAAAGTACAAGGCGTAATTACGGTATAAATTACTTAAAAAGTATATAACCTAGATATCTAATAGTAATTTATAAGACATTAGACATTATCTTATGATTTATAGTGCATTTACATACACAACGTTAGAATTACAGAAATTATCTTTCTGGCCTATATCGCCCTCTTAACAGGAAAGCAATAAAACATTTATATTACCAAAAAAAGCAGTACCTAAACTAAACAGTGGGTTAAATAAATACTTTTCGCTTTCATCTTTCAGATTCTGCAAAAAAAAAGATTTATTTTCTTTTATGGACTGAATTTTCATTCAGATATATCAATAGGTAAGTACTTAATTAGCCTATAGTTGTTAGATTTATGTATATAAATCGTTACGTATGACAAAAAGGTACCTTTATTTGCCTATAGTTGTCAGATGTACCTATATAAATCTAGTACTTAGGATAAATAGGTATAGTTACCTATATAAATCGGTACTAACACATAGGTACTCAGAGTAGGTAGCCGCTGAAAATATTTAGGAAATTGAGCTTACCTCTCTTCACCAGCTAATTTGTCCTCAATTTCGTCCACTTTAACAAACACATTTAAATACAGAGTCAATAAAAAAATCCTTCACTACACCCACTATATTAACTTATGAAAATTCAATGTCATATCAATCACAAATCAACTTAGTCAAATACGGAATTAACTGAAATAGGATTGTATAGATCTCTTTAATACATAAAAACGATTTGTGTTTTTCCGCTCATCACTTGTCACAGATCACTGTTGGCTATCGTAGTATCGACAAGAGTAACTGACCGAAACTCGTCAACGGTCATACTAAACTTCATCGATATTTGTACAAAGTAAAATCATTACCATTTTACATCACTAGCACACACTGGGCCTTAACACCAAGGCTTAAGATCACATTTTCTCCGTTGAATCTTAATTTTACGAAAAGTATGTTAGATTAAACTCAACTTTAAGCTGTTAATGATAGAGTTCAAATCAAATATGAGGACGATGAAAGCAAACAAACAGACGCGCGACGCAAGCTCCGCCCATGAAGTGTTGACGTATGAACCGATTGGTAGATTCTGGGCGTACCCTAGACAATCCTGCGCAACTTTGATACCTGTTTTGACTTTAAAAAAAAACTATTTCCTACAAAGTTTATTCATACATAGGTTAGGTACAGTGAGTTTTTACATTTTATATTAAAAGGTGTTTTATGTTAAGGTTTCAGGTTAAATTACTATCCATTTTTAGTTAGACCACGATAGGACCAATTCCCGTTACTAACCTAAATGAGTACCAACTTTGAAGCTCATAGAATCAAATACATTAGGCTTTAATATATCTACTATAAGGGCTTTTTATATAATATAACTTCTGACTACCTTTTGCCCCCCTTGGTAAAATACAATATTCTATGTTCTTCAAAAACTTTTGTATACACTTTTAATCACCGTTTGCCCCCTCAATCCATCCGTGTCGTAAAGTCCATTCTTAGCGGATGTCGACATCCACTATAAGAACTATAAGAATACTAAATATTTATATGTATATGTAAAAGAAGATACTGACTGACTGACTGATTCGGTGACATATCAACGCACAGCCCAAGCCACTAGGTCTAGAAATTTGAAATTTGGCACACGTGTATTAGTTGTTGGGCTCTGCAGAAATAAATCTACTATTTGGCGTTTAGGTTACATGTTTAAAAAGGTTTTGTTAAAAATGACATGTTTCACAATTTTTGAAATATCATTCCCTAGGGAAAACAGGGTATGTTTTTTGTAGGTAGAACCATAAACAGTTAAAAGCTTTCTTTTTCTTTAAAAGCTATTATATATATATATATATATATATATATATACATATATATATATATATATATATATATATATGTATATATCAAGGAACAAAATATAAACTTTAAAAAAACATTTTGTTACACTAGGTAATAACAATGTTTTAATTTAAAAAATATTACAAATTCACCAATACCGATACAAATAAATTGGGTTTTTTTCAATATACCACTAAGGTGGCAAACAAGCTTACGGTCCGCCTGATGGTCACCGTAGCCAATGGACGCTTGCAACACCAGGGCTATCACTCGCGCGCAACCGACCCTCCAGAAATCTAAGAACTTCTTTCTTGAAGAACCCCATACTGTAGTACTGTAGCTCATTCCACAACTCAAGCGTTCGCAGTAGGAAGTTTCTCTGAAACCGCACTGTACGCGACCATTTTGGTTCTAAAGTGTGAGTAAATGAATTCCCTGCCGATGGCGAGCGTTGCGATGGTAAAAAGTAGCCGTGGACATCATTTCGCACAATTCCTCAGAACACAACCCATTGTACAAGCGGTAAAACACACGCAGGGAGGCAAAGTCTCTCCTCAGACTTAAGGGTTCGATACCGCAAGTGAGTTTGGAATCGTCGACTATTCTCACAGCCCGTCGTCGAGGTTCTAATTCTTCCAAGAATTTTTATCATTAATGTATTTATCAACCTTGTAATACCTATTTTCATTAAACTATATTGATATATGTTTTCAATTTGTTTTTTAACTTTTATGCTTAATACTGTATATCTTCTATAACATAACTACAAAAACCTCAAATTACTACTACCAATTATTTTTTTGTAGATAAACCAATAAATTAGTTATTATAAATAAGAATGAAATAAATACATAGTTATATATGTCTAAATTAATGCTTCATTCCAGAGATCCTTCTAGGATTCAGGCTCCGTCTTCAGAACCAAGGAATCTTATTTGTCTCCTTGTGCCTCTTTACCTTATGGGGACTTCTCAGCAATTAAATAATTTGAGAGTATGCTTTTCCCCATATCTCGTTTAGGTAAGATGTAGTTTTTTTAGAAACTTTTATATTCAATGCCTAGGACTTCGTCACATGAGATAATTAGTGGGGTAAGTGACGCTTTCAGGGCTGTAGCTAGATTTGAATCTAAGGTAGGGCAGCGGTGGTTTCATGTACGGATACGGCGCAAGTAATTTTTCTATCTTTCATTATTTTACCTGCTTGTGATTGTGAGAAATTAAGGTAGAAGGTAATTGGGTGGGATCGCGGGAAAACAAGAGCAAAATGGTATTAATTTATAGTACGGGAAAACATTTTATACATATTATACCTTAGTTTATGCTATTTTTAAGGTAGGGCATTAGTATTTCAAGGTGGGGCATTGCCCCACAATGCCCCCCCCCCCTTAGCTATAGCCCTGGACGCTCTTAAGTCTTCAACTATAATAATATATTCAAAAATATGTTGATTATTTATTGGAGTTTATACTTCCGTTCTTGAAGGTTTTATCTAGAAACCTCAGCAGGAAGTTCATTTCACAACCTAAGCTTTCGCGGTAGGAAGTTCATCTGAAATTGCAGTGTGTCTAACGATGCATTGCGATTCCCTGCCAATAGTGAGCATGAGATGGTAAAAAGTCGCCGTAGGCATAATTTTAAGCAATTCCTTAGAACACTAATTTTCCCTTATATAAAAGTCCATACCTTTATTGCAAAATAAGTTAGTTTGCTTTGTACCTACGCCTACATAATGAATATCTGTGTCACGTACGTTACATGTCACGTAGCTATTTAAATTTATCAAAATTCTAATATATTCAATGTCAATGATGTACATATATTTTTGCTAAGAAAATTTGATATGCTCTTTCTAACTAAACCCATAATCGCGTAAGTAAGAACTTTTCTACAACTATATTGTAATTCAAACTTCCGAAGTAGACAAGGCTCGAGACTAAATACTATTTACGCCAAGGTGTTAATTTCAGGAGTTTAGTGTGGCGTGAATTTTATTTATATGAAAAGTTAATTCATGCCCCTCTAGCACGTAGTGTTTAAACGACGGAGTTAGCATGGAGTTCCGAACAAACAGCGTAGCGACGAGTTTACGCGCCAGCGTGGCCAACACGTGCGCAGGCGACCCCTGTGGGAGGCTTGTTACATTTTGTACCACTAGTGTCATAATTAGACACTTCTTGACTATTAGCTACATTTTGTGTAAAGTTTCCAGAGTTGTTATCATCATAAATTTGACATCGGGAGTCCACTTTCGATTTCTTCTGTCTGCTAGGATACAACAGTTTAGTTACATTGGAAACTTACTTATTACTTACTTAATTTTTGTTTTGTTTCTGATGGTTTGTACATAAGAAAACTAGTGCATCATCCAGTATGCCTAAAATACTGGCTGAAGAGTCAGAGTACTAAGTCTGTAGTTCAGAATTAAAGCTGATGTAAAAATGTTAACAGCATGGTCACGAAAAAACTATATAAATTGAGATTGAGAATTCCCAAATCCAAACCAAACTTTTATATAACCTATTCGATATTTTTTTTTTACCAATAAGCCAAAAAACTAGCCAACGGTCCGCCTTATGGTAAGCGGTCATCGTAGTCTATGGACGCTTGCAACACCAGAAGCATCACTCGAGCGTTGCCGACCCTTTAAGAATCTAATATCTTCTTTCTTGAAGAACCCTATATTATATTCCTTAGTTAAAACCTTGGCAGGGACCTCATTCTACAACCTAAGCACAAGCGGGAGGAAGTTCCTCTAAATATAAACTGTACACAGGTTCTAAGGCATGAGGATGAATTTTCTGCCGATGGCGAGCGATATGATGATAGAAAGTAGCCGTAAGAATCATTTCGAACACTTTCCCAGAAGACATCCCATAATATAAGCGGTAGAACACACACAGGAAGGCAAAGTCCCTCCTCAGACAACAGGGTTCTATGTGGCTTGTGAGTTATGGATCATCAACGATGCTCTCAGCCCGTCGTTGAAAAGAGTCTAGCTGGTATCCGCGTTAATATATCAGTCAGTTAGTCAGTCAGTCTATTCTTACTGACTCACAGAAGTAGCTACAGGAAAGGGACAACTTAAAAACAAAGTACTTTTTATTTCAGTTAATAAAGGAGTTCATGTAGGAATCCCACTTAATAATCGAATTTTACTCAAAAACGATAGGCAAAATCTAAATTAAATGTGAAAAAAATCGGCCAAGTGCGAGTCGGACTCGCGCACGAAGGGTTCCGTACCATTATCTACAAAAACGAGCAAAAAAAACACGTATGTTGTATGGGAGCCCCTTAAATACTTTTTTTTTCTTTTTTTTAGTATTTGTTGTTATAGCGGCAACAGAAATACATATTCTGTGAAAATTTCAACTGTCTAACTATAACGGTTCATGAGATACAGCCTGGTGACAGACGGACGGGCGGACGGACAGCGAAGCCTTAGTAATAGGGTTCCTAATTACCTTTCAGGTACGGAACCCTAAAAAGAATTCAGTAAGGACATCGATTCTGGATCGCTAATAAGTTATAGAAAAAAATCTGGACAGACAAGGCTCGAGTAAAATTCTTTGCATGGCCTGTTATTCTTTCGTGTCTATAATAAAAGAATGCATGTTTAATTAAACCTACTAACCGGTGTTCGATTGCGCTGAAATTTTGCATCCACATGTAAATTGGATGATAATATAATGATGTCATAGAGCTGGTCTGATGATAGAGCCGGAAGGAGACCACAGGACCTCTGTAACGATTTGACGCTTCCCCGTCGAGTTTGGTCTTGTAGAGTAAAAGAGCACAATCGTCATTCGTCCAATTGAAAGCACAGAATAATTCAATTTTTTTAAATATCGCACTTTGCCAAAGATGACCAACGCGCTGCCACAGCCGCCGCGGCGCTGAATTTAAAAAAAAAAAGGCGGATATTATAAATTTTTCATCTTTTTATTTTCAAGGAGCCAAACCCGCGAATGTTGTTTCGCTTTAGCCCCTTTCCTTTTCTTCCTCATCCACTTTCCTTCCTCTTCTCCCATAATCCCCCCTCCTCCCTCCCCCCCCCCCCTAATTATTCACTCCGAAATCATAAAGCGATACCTTCTTATTCAATTTTAGAGCCACCTGTCGCGTCCACCTATCCACAAATTTAGGAACTTCACCCGACGTGTGCACAACAACTTTCCAAAATTTATTATACAATCGGATGAATGGTTTCCCCTTAGCCCGACTCGTACTTGAACAGTTTTTTTTATAGAAACCTTGTCCTGACAATTAAATATTAATATACAAGAAAAAAGAAATTGGCCAAATCGATCGACCCGTTCTCAAATGCTGCTTTGTCATACATGTGGCAATCTTGGCAATTGCGTTTTATTTATATAAAAGATTTAATCCTGTAATAATGTAAGTATAGATATAAGTTGTACTCCTTCAGGTTTGGTAGGAAAAGCAGAATTGGAATTAAAAATTTACTGCCCGAAAAATAAAAAAGGGATCAACAAGCGTTTTTGAGTAAATCTCTATATAGACCAGTCTCGGCCGTGGGACCATTGCTGGATTCGTATTATTGACGGCCTTACCTTCGATTCAGCCTTCAAACTCTACTCATCCGGCAAAAGGTTATTTTCACGGTCTCGACAGTAAGTAATGTACTATAGGCGAAACAAATCGATTTTTTTATAATTGAAAAGCTAGGTACTCAATTCAACATAATCTTATGCTGGAAATCATGGAATCAGCTAGATCCAAAAAAGTTTTTGATGACATCAAGAAGTGGAAAGACTTTGACAAACAATAACAATAAAGGCATACCTACTCCTAGTATAGAATTTTTTGTAGTTCAATTCATTTATATATAACTTAAATTTCCAAAAAATAACACATTTTATTAATAAAAATCTTACGATAAAAAACTTTTTTTTTAAATCTATTCTCAAGTAAATATAAATTGGCTGAATTGTTCAAACCTATAATCATAGTATAATGATAATGATAAAATGACCAAAAACAATATCACTTGTCAAATAAATAAAAAGGTGTACCATGTTATACTCTGGTCGGAATGTAAATAAACAGATAGATGGGTAGGTGCATATATACCTACTTACATCTTGAATCAAGTTAAGTCTAAGCAAAGGACTAGCCAGCGCATTATACTTCCATCTAAAAACTGGTTCTAAAACGTCGGTTATAGATGTATGGTACTTCGTTAAACATACATAGTTCGGCCCTTCCCAGAAACTACTGAACCCAGAATCCCTTTATCAGTTTGTTTGCACAAAAGTTCTAGTGGACACAGTGGGCAGTGCAGCTACGGCCATCTTGTTTGACTAATCCATCTACTGTAACGCAATGTTTTGAAAAAAAAAAAACCATTCATAGGTACTGTTTACTCAATTTACACTACATACAAATAGTTTTAAAATGTGTAGATTAGTGCGCGTTTCAAGTTCAGAAGCAGAATTAAGATGATGATGGCATCTTGCCATCCTTCACACGACCCAACTTTTAGGACACGGCCAACCCTCACCATGGGTAATTTGGGCCATAGTCCGCAGGCGAGCCCAGTGCGGATTGTTTGTTGACTTTATATACGTCTTTTTTTTTTCTTGACGTAGTCAGGTTTTCTCACGATGTTTTTCTTCGCCGAAAAGCCAGTGGTGTGAATAAATAAATCAGTGTACTTGAGAAATTAAGAAAAGACTCACTGGTACACACCAATCCCTGGGTTCGAACCTCCGCCACTTGGGACGTAAAGTAAAATTTTAACCCCTTGGCCACCAACGACTTAGGTGATAAGTATGCTTAATAAAAAATAGGATAATAAGGACACCAAATATGTAGCTATATCGTCAAGGACATAGGCTACTTGAGAACGTCAAATGAGAATCCTTTTTTTCTACAATTGAGGAGTTGTCGTTGAAATCCTACAATTGAGGAGTTGTTGTTGGTTCGATAACCGAATTGAGGGCGGGTGTACCCGCGGGCAAAAGCTAGTTAAGAGATAAATGCCAGAAATGTGAAAATAAATAATTAAGCAAATTTTTTTTATTTAAACGAAGTAACAGGCAGGTACGTAAAATAAATTAATCTAATAAATGTTACTTATTTAAAACTTCAATATAAATAAATACTTTCATAGCAAAGATGCAGTCAAAAGATTAACCTCGAGCTAGGACTTGAACCTGCAACCCTTACATTCCGTGTAAGCGCTCTACCATTGAGCTTTTTTTTTTGTAAATTAAAACTTTGTTTTTTAAAAAAATAAAATACAATCGATATCAATTTCCTTCTCTCGTCGGCTTCAAAGCACACACTACCAGAAATCGCTTGAATGCAGTCAAACATAAGAACAAACATGGCCGAAAAGTGATACTTTATATACATGTAACGACCGGCCGTAACGGTTACAAACTGTTTAAAAATGAAACATTTCTGTGTGAGAGCATTGAGCTGACTGTTGTTTAAAGTTTCCTTTACCAATTAGCACTTGGCCGGCCGACCGTAACTGGGTGAGCGGGCTGATGCATTGGAATGCTGGCTAGCCAAAGCACAGCCAGCGGGAGGCGGCTACCACTACAGTTTAATTTTAAGTATTTCTTTGTTACTTAGATTACATTTGATATTATTTTGATTGTGTTAAGTAAAACACTATAGAGTAACAATACACACTTACTTAGATAAATTAGTACCTAGTCCTCATTTGCGTGTAGGAAAAATATTAGTTTGTATATAGTCCTCATTTGCTTGTAGAAAAAATTGTATATAGTCCTCATTTGTTTGTAGAAAAAAGATTAGTTCCTATATAGTCCTCATTTGCGTGTAGAAAAGAGATAAATGCCTAGTCCTCATTTGCGTGTAGGAAAGACGATTAGTATCTAGTCCTCATTTGCATGTAGAAAATAGATTGCTACCTACCTCGCTTGCGTGTAAAATAAACATTGCCATTGGCAATCTTTTTAGATACAGAGACTATTGCATTGCTTTTCTCGCTCTTGATTAGGTTTTGTTAGTATAATATAATCTTACGAGGTTAGTTTTACACATAGTTCGCATATATTTAGCAATGAAACTGTGATAAAAATTAAACTTCCTCCATCCCCATACGACATACATGAAACAAAAAAATATGCTTAGGTTAGTGTATCCTTTTAAACGACCAAAACCTCATCAGTAGGAATTTGATATCAAAGTCAAAGTAAATTTTTTTTATTCTTTACTTTTTACGTGATTTTAAACAGACAAAAAAAAACAGGAATCCAAAATATCACTAATAAAAATAACAAAATATTAATAAACTCTTTTTTGGACATTACCTACACACAACGCCGTCTGCTACTAAACTAAGCAAAGCTTGTACTATGGATACCAGATAACGAACAAAAATGCATATTATACATAGAAAACACCCAGTCTCAAGAAAAACACAAATGTTCATAAATGTTCGTCTTGTGCGGCAACCGTCACCTTTGATTCAGCAGTCATTACCCACCGAGCTACGGATGTAGATAATTATTGTGAATGTGCTCTGTTGTTTTACCCGTTGTTATTGTTGCCTCAGCCACCATAAGGTCCACTGCAGGGGTAAGGCCTCCATCTATATTCCACCGGTCTATAGTCCACCGCACCGGCCCATATGCTAATTTGTGGACATTTGTCGAGCTAGTAATCACTCGACTGACATAAGGCCCCTGACTAGGCGTAACAACTGCTACCAGAATATGACAACGACCATGGACCGACATAACATATACCTACACGAGAAGCACGGAGGGCCAAAATCTATTGGTTTCACATGTGAAAATACCCATTCCCTTGGAAACTCTCATTCGGGTTAAAGGGCATCCTTTTTTTTAAATCCCAAACTATGTATAGTAAATATTAAAACAACATGTGCCAAAGAAGAATGGGCAAAATTTTTTTTTTTTTTTATGGTACTGTAAAAATATATCTTACAGGAAATGAAATATACTGCTATATTCGTCGAAAGTTATAATGCCCTCATAAGGTAATTGGCTATATCTCAAAGTAACTTTTGAGTTTAGTTTAGAAAATTCCGTATCAAAGGAAGTCAGTAAATTAGAGGTATCTTATCTAAAACGTGATCAAAAACCTCAAAGAATGTACAATACTCTTTGAATTGATAGAAAACAATTTTTAAATTTTCATAACTTACTCAAAATGTTTAAAAATAGGATACATACCGCCAATAGACTATTCCACCTATTTTATATGCAAAATTTTTTTTAAACTTTAATTTTGTTGCAAATTACATTCTCATACGATAAAAACTACTTTTCAGATGCGTAGCGCTTAATTCAAATCATATTTGGACATTACACACAGCGCCATCTCGCCCTAAAGTAAGCAAAGCTTGTGTTATGAATACCAGACAACGGATTCAGATATATAACTTTTTTTGTAAATACATATATATCATACATAAATACACCCAGACTTAAGACAAACACAAATGTTTTATATCACATAAATGTTTGTCCAATGCGGGAAACAAACGCACACCTTCTGCGCAGCAGTCGGCCAAAGTACCAACTAGATTGCGAGGGAGTCAAAATCCACTATCTAACTGTTAAAGTACTGGTAGTTTTAGACATTACCCATTATAAAAGTCTTACTCTTTATAATTTCAGTGCAGATATAAGAGAGAGGAGCTACAGCGCGGAGTAGTGTTCGCCAGTTCAACTAGCAGGGGTTCCCAATATTATTTTCATGTTGTAATTTTTTGCGATTCATGCCGTTCTAAGAGAAGATATTTATGTGCAGGTCTAGCAAATATTAAGGTAACTCTATTTGCTATATATTTAATTTGAAAAAAATTGCTAAGATTATAATTAAAATTATTATTGATTATTTGAAAATATAACAGTACAGTCAATGGGAACGATGAGCTTGCTTTTCTAAACATAACTTCTCAAACCGGGACTAAAGTTTTGAAATCGCTGTCTCATTTCTTTTTCTTAGTTATTGATTTGTGACCTGTATTTTAACTTGATTACTGCAACTAAAAAAAGCCAGTTTCTAACAATAGTCTACGGGAAAATATTTAAAAAACTTACAAACACAAAGGCTTGTATTATGAAAAGCATTAAAACTCTATAGAATTTGGCATCCAAGCACTGTCGCTAGTTTTCAGTTTTCATTATGTGCAGAATACGTTACCGACGTTATAGGCAAATGACGTTAAAGGTTTTGTTAATAGAAATGACCATTATAGAAACAAAAGTAAAGCAAATATTAAATTAAATCGCAAAAAATCGTTAAACATTCAAGCCACCTTAAATATGTACCTGACTCAATGCCTTAAAATTTACTCTATTTAGAACGTTTAATATTTCGAGATCTTTTAAAATGAGCAAGATAGCATTTGTGTATTGGTTCAAATAATGTAACAAACTAAATTATTAAGTAAATCAAACATTTTTGCTGCTCGAAGCACGCATATTCGTGACTAACAACTTTCCTACAAAAAAGAAATGTTATAAAACCAATCTTAAAACCGACGTGATTGAAAATCAACATTGCATACGTGCTTTCATTTGAAGTTAAGTATACAATAACGAACATATGATACAGTTATATTTGGAGTTAAACAAAATAAAATAAAATCCTTTAATTAGATATAAATGATGTATAAGTGATGTGTACTTTAATGTTTTCGCTAAGTTGTAACCTACTAAGCAAGTAGGGAAAGGGGTCTTAAATAATCATAAAACAACTAGTTGTGCCCGCGGATCTGCCCGCTTTCAATTTCCTTATCAGCGAGGAATTTTTACAGCTACTCCTTGACTATAGAAAGGACTAGCTTAGAACTAGCTGCTGCTATAAGAATGCGGTTAGAGCTATTTCTGCGGATTATTTCGAAATTCTGCTAAAGCGCTTCAGTTGTTGAAATGTGCAGTATGATAAACATACTAACTCACAAACTTTCGCGTTTATTATACTTATTATCAAAATGTAAATTTAAAAATAGAAAACTTAACTGCGTAAATATACAGACCCCGAAACCAAACTGTTAATAATCACTCATAACCGCACTCGTAGATTTAAACGAGCATTGCTCTCACTGCCTCAGGTTTAGTGTTAGCTCTACCTACTGCTTACCTCCGCTTTACGATTTCGTACGTAAACATACAAACAAAAGTCGCGCCGTCTCCGCTACGCTCGTCCACATAATGTTTGAACATTAGCTTAAACATGGTGACACGAAACGTGTTCAATAATTATTGGAAGGATCAATAGCATACGACATGTATTTGTGTCTGAGCAAACATGTTTTATGAGCAAGCCTAGGCGGGTGAGCCTTTTCTATTTTGTGCGCAGGAATGTTAAATGTTAATCGTCGATTAGGCTTTTTGACACCGATCTTTCTTTGTTACAATATAAATAAAATAACAGTATCCAATCCAATAGGTTTGGCTAAAAGTAGGTAAAGGGAAACTTGATGCCCACCATCGTGACGCGCTGTCCTTATACAACGCGACTACGCGACCATCGCAAGTTCGCGCGACTTTTAGTCGTAAGACCGCAAAATCAAACATAGGTACTAGATGTGAAGGAGTGTCCTAACTGACGTATAATATTTGATTTCGTTCTCGCGAACGTTTGGTCGCGCGATCGGTCTCAAGCGGTGAAAGGCAAAGCGGGCCTTAGATCAAAGGTTACACACGCCCCTCTTACTTCGCCAATTTGAAATGTGATTAGTAGCTTATTAATTTTTATTCTGCAAAATGATATCAACTGTATTAACATCATATGCAGTCGAGGGGCCACTAGCTTGAATATGTCAGCCAACACGCAACTGGCCAGCGCGGTGGTCTATGGCCTTAATTCAAGGAGAGGCTTGTGCCCCTTAGGCCATATAAGGACCAAGCACGTTCAGGACAACCGATTTGTTAACAGGGGCGTCTATCAATTTCATAGGTACCTAACGCAATTTAAAACACCGCAGTTCATAATAGAATTATTTTTTTTCAACGTCTGTCACCACTTTTATAGTGAAAGTATGCAAAAAACTATGTATTTAATATAACTATGTAAACGACCGTCCTATTAGGACACACGAATCTTGACGCGGCGCGGCGGCGCGATGATTGCATCGCTTGTTCGCGGGATAATCGCGTGGTCGCGTTCTATTAGGACAACGCCTAAGTCGCAATTTGGAGCATAGCTGCCATCTGTGGGCAGGTGCACCTGAATACCAACTTGACCCTTTTGACTGGGTCTAACGATGAGCTGAGAAAATCGTTAACGATCCCAAACTCACAAGTCGTGATGCCGCATCGAGCCCAGTTAAGGAGACGCAAGTTGTTCGTGCGCTATACCTTCACCAAATTTGTTTGTTTGTGCAAACTTCTGTATATGAGTCTTACTAAATTGTTTTCAGCGGAATTGCAAGTTAATAATATTTTATCATAAAAATGAATTTCCGCAAAGTAACGCCTAATTCTATAAATTGATTATATTTGCTTAGTTGAATTAAATACTAAACTAAAAATGAATACAACAAAATACCTTTCATTGAAGTTGATTTTTGAACAACCTTTTTTAATCGCCAATAAAATTTAACTATAAAAATTCATAAATAGATTTTACTTGACCATACGATAGGTTCGAAATAATTTTTCTACCTAGAAGAGCTGGCAAAAATTTTAACTATTTGCGTTTTTCAGTCGCTGCTGAAGTATGCTCTATTCTATTCTGATCTATCGAAGTTGCCATCTTACGAAGTGGCTAGCTTTTTGTCCGGCAGACGCATACGAGTCGTAGTTGACGGTAGTTGCTCTGATAGCATGGGCATTAATGCTGGTGTCCCTCAAGGCTCTGTGCTGTATGCTACGCTATTCCTACTGCATATCAATGACATGTTGGACATCAACAACATACATTGCTATGCAGATGACAGTATGGAGACGCTTATTGCACGGAACGTGCAAACATCCCTCGTTCTGTTGTGAAGGAAAAGCGTGGAAAACTTGTTACTCAAATCGAGACCACTCTGTCGAAGGTCTCTGACGGAACGGAAAAACTTGGTCAGATTCAACCGTAAAAAGACACAAGTCTGCGCGTTCATCGCCAGGAAAACCCCTTCGACTGTGGTCCCTCTATACCAGAACACTCCCCCCTCCATCTTCAAGACCATTGGGATCCTTGTTGTTGACATCGCTAGTGATGTTCAATTCCGAGAGCATATTGCAAGACAAGGTGAAGCTGGCTTTCAAAAATTTTTTAGATTCCATTAAGAAATACAGTATGGGGTTCTTTTTGAAATAAGTAATTAAATTTTTGAAAGGTCGGCAACGCGCGTTCCTGGCGTTGCAAGCGTCCATGGGCTACGGTGACCGCTTACCATCAGGTGGGCCGTAAGGTTGTTTGCCACCTTAGTGGTATAAAAACATGATTCAGCTTTCGTAGATGTGGCTGTAAGTTTGGTCGATGCTTGTTCAAAATTAAATGGGTAGACATGTGTTGCGGTTTTATTAGCAGAATAATCACTTCTCGTAAGAACTCGATCGATTGATCGGGATAAAAGTATTCTACCTATGTCTACTTCCGTCCCTCTAGCTTGCATCAGAACTCAGGTGACATCATGGCTCCGTTGTTATGACGTGAATGGTTTATCTGTTTTCGTGGAAACTCTCAACCGGGATGAATAATATCCTGTGACCTTATTTGTCCCTCCAACTACTTCTGTGGCAACAAGGTTTAGGTTGTGGCTACTTAGCGACATGAAAGAATAATGACCCACGGTTTTTTCTGAGATATAATCTATTAGTGTGCGAACTCTCGACCAGCATTTGGATAAAAGTATCCTATGTCCTTTTTCGTCACGCCAGTCGTCCGTCCATTTGTCTGTGATGCACATTTTCCTCAAAATTTGGCAATTTTTCTCAAAGTTATAACAATTATTGACCCAATAGCGTCTGCCAACAGCTCCGCCCGTGCTATATTCGATTATCGCCGTGGAATTTTCACGGCAACTCTTTAATAATATAAACATTATTACTGTTAGCAAGCTACAGCTGTGGTTGTAGTAAATCCACGCGGTATTATGTTATAGTTGTCATTTTTGCGGAACTTTTGAAATCTTTAGAAAAGTTTAGTAGCCTTTTTACTTCTCCGTCTTTTAAACAATCTCTGTGCCTAACTTCAGCTTATGTAGTGACGATAATCATTGAAAGCTCATGGAAATGCAAGATATTTCAGGCCCTAAATATATGTGTTAAGCCGCTTTTTCATTTGGACGTACGAAACCCTAAATTAGGGTTTTCCATTAGGGTTTCAATTCCATACGGGATAGTTATGTGTATGTTCGACTGTTACAGACTCACAGACAGTTTGCTTTGAATGTACTGGATTGATTTGGCTGAAATTTGGTACATTTATGAATTTCTGTGACCCAAACATGGACGTGTACTGTAAATAAAAAAAAACGGGTTGCACTCCGGGAGTGCCGGCAGAAGTGAAAACCTTTACATACGATTTGCGCTTAATATTCAAATATGTTAGAAGACAACTCATACGTCATATTTAATTGTACAGAATCAATGTCGTAAACACACAATTCGCGCTTAGCACTCAAATATGTTACAAGCATTGACATATATATATTACTAGCGGCCAGCGCGGGCTCAGTCGTCGGTGGAGCTCGGTCGGTGCAGTGTGTTTTTGTATATTGTATTTTATAAAAATGCCTAGTAGTTGCGTTGTGAAAGGCTGCAAAAATTAAAATACAAAGGATACCAAAAAACATGGGTTATCTTATCATCGGTCAGTAATCTCGGATTATTATTTTTTTCCTATGTAACGATTAAATAAATGCATTTTAAAATTCGTAATTTTTTACTTTTATTCATGGCAGCGGTCAAGTGACGTTTAGCTTCGCAAGCGAAGTAGCCTTGTACGGACGTTATTTTAATTTGTGCATTACTAAACGATTAAGAAATGGAGTAATTTATAATCAGAAATCAATATTGATATGCATATGTAGTTGTTAATACATATGCATATCAATATTGATTTCTGATTATAGATTACTCCATTTCTTAATCGTTTCAATTTTTATGACTTCGTAAGCGTATGCATCGCTATTGATTCCTTCCTACCTCTGATTAGTACCTATATTTTAAGTTGTTTAGAAGACATCAATATTGTATATAATGTACGATAACTTTAAAAGCAAACACTTTGAACAATGTTTTGTTTAATTTTTGTAGAGTATGCAGGTTTGTAGTTTGATAAAAAATCTACTAGATAGCATAATTAACTTATTTTGCGAAATTTCTTTTAATATTTCTTTGCGCTTACCCTTCATATGCAAAAACGAATTTCGATGAGTACAATGTTTAAATTACAGATTTGCTAATGATCCAGTGCGTAAAGAAAATAGGAGTAGCATTATTCGAAAACAAAGAAAGAAACCTTATTCAACCCTCATAAAAGCACAAGAGTATGTTCTGCTCATTTTTGTGACAGAGATGTTAGTATCTCAAAAGCTGGACTACGGTGGCTAAAAGAATTGGCTATACCGCGACTTGGGATTGAGGTACTCACCTCATTCATAAGCAAAATTAAATTACATATTGTACTTTTTCTTCGTATCTACTTTAATTTAATTATTATTACAGGTTTGTAAGAACAAAGAACTCCGGCCTTCAACTCTAGCCCAAAACTCACAAGTAGAGAAGATTGATGTTGATATTAGCGATCTCAATACAATATTTGACACGCCAAGAAAAAAAAGATAAAGAAAAGGATTGCGAAATTAGAAAAACGTCAAAATGCTGCAGCCAAAAAAATAAAAAAATTTTAGAAAAAGAGCGCGAGACTAAAGTAAAAAAACAAATCTCTGCTAGATTTGATCACTGATTTAAAACTAAAGAAATACATACCTGAGCAAATCGAGTCTGTTCTTTAAAATCAGAGCAGATCTCGAGCTGGTGACAATAGGACCACCTGGAAAGTATACCCTTTCAAACAAAAAAAAATCCAAATCGGTCCAGCCGTCTTCGAGTAATCGGGAAACATACACAAAAAAAACCCGACGAATTGAGAACCTCCTCCTTTTTATGAAGTCGGTTAAGAAGCGAAAAACAAGCTCTTAGCAGGGACGAACTAGCTGGATTATTATTTTACAAGCATGGAAAAAACTGTTTATTTGTAATGCAAACACTGTCCCCGCCTGCAATATATTTTCGAACTATTTTTTTTTACCATATTAAAATAATATAGCGTATGGCACAATAGAGGCAAATCTAAGGACACCTCATAAGTTAAATTCCGTCAAAAGGTTTAGGCTGTAGAACGTTGAAAATAATAAGACGCACATACTGTATGTATGTAACATACATATGCTCGTAAAACATTTGGCAGTCGGGTAAAAACCACAAATATTAATTATTTTTAGCTAAAAGACTGTTTTAAATGATTAGGTATGTTGTGTAAGTGTTATTATAGATGGCGCTACGTTTTGATTGTATGAGGAAGATGGGTGTAAAATATTTAGACGGGCGTATTTGAAACTTTGAAAACATTGGTTACAAGACCCATTGTACCATTGTATATTTATGAGCAATATCCTACATATATTTCTCAATAATGTAATTAGCTATATTAAACATAATTTATTACTATGCCACTAATACTATGGAACTGGCTCTCTATCCTATCACACGTCTCTAACTCCTTTAACATTCGACTATTTTCTTTGACATAACCTAACATAATAAAGATTGTTTATTTATTTTCCTATAAAATCTCCTATTGACACGTCAACACATAGATATACCTTCTATCCAGTGTAACGTAAGCTATGCTCTAGAATCTCAAAAAAATATCGTATCGTATGGTATCGTATCAAATTTTAACATGGTTATCCGCACTTTCATTATTATAAATAATAATGTTTGTTTATTTACTTTTTGACGTAGTATATTTGACACCTCAACCTCCCTGTACTTACTCATAATCGCCATATACTAAAAATAAAAAACTAATCTAATGTAAATAAATCAGTAATGAGTTCCGTTTTACGAATTTTCTATGAATTGTCCTTTTTTGGAGTTTACTTCAAAAACATACAACCTGGACATAATATTTTAACATGTGTAATCCGCACTTTCATCTTTTCATCAACCCAATTTCCTCTTACTTTTTATTCGTCCTATAGAGTAAACATATTTACCCATCACAAAAAAAGTGCACAACGCCGCTTAAGACGTTTTCACATCAAATTGTAATAGGCGTGGCATTATGGTTTCCGCCTTGCGAATTTTTTAGGCTTGGCACTATGGTTTCCGTCTGACGATCAGTCTGACGCGAGTTTATAATTTTTTACCCATCACAAAAACTAACCTAATGTAAATAAATCTGACGCGAGTTCCGTCTTACGAATTTTCTATGAATTTTCGATCAGGACACGTGACCTGACGCGAGTTTAACATTTTTTTACCCATACCAAAAAAAGTGCAAAACGCCGCTAAGAACTTCAAAAATTAAATATAAATATTACTTTGGGGGGGTAATTTAGAAAATTAAATTTTAAAAAAAAACATGCAGGGTAACATATCGAATAAAATGACAAACAAACTCACTTTCGCATGTATAATATTAGTATGGATTAATAAAACCCTAACTTTACTTGGTTACCTTGTGGTTATCAAAGTAAAGTTAAACGTAAGAGAATGTTAGAGTCTAACCATGAACGGAGCAAATAGGTATGTGGAACTCAGTGACGACTTCTTGTTGTTTGTGTCGCTCGGTGCTTGGACTAGAATTTTGCTACGAGCCAGATGAAACAAATACATGTAAACGTCTATAAGACAAAGGACCAAAGGCAGGGCTGGCTATTACTTGGCTTACAAAGTTATCCTTGCTGTCCAGAGTGCCAATGCTACTTTTATTTTGGATACAATGCGTATGGAAATGCTATTGTGGAAATATATATTAAATTTTTTAGATTATTTATTACTATAGCTCAAGTCTTATCTAAGGTTAGTACCTAGGTTTTGTATTTAATTCAAATGTTAGCATATAAATAAACTCCAAAAGTTAAATATTCTTGTTGAACTCTAAATTTGTTATACTTATATAAATGTTATAATCTTTGGTTATAATATTATCTAAATACTTACGTATTACGACTTATCAATATATTAATATATTGAAAATATATTAAAATATGAAAATAGTTTACTCGATATTATAGCAAAACTGTTGCATGGCAGATTGTTTGTTCTTTTGGATATCAAGGATTGGTAAACAAACAGATTCACATAGGTACTTCGGTAAGCAGAAGGTACAACCATACAACGAAAGTCAATGTCGGATTCGATTTAAAAAATAAACAGAAACAATTCAAAAAACCCTTTTTTCGGAAAGGGAACTTTTATTTGCCAACACTAAAAATATTTTTAAAATTTTAAAAAAAACGACGTGGGCGGCATTATGCAAATCGCGTTACCTGTAACCTGGCAGACCAAGATAAACATGCCTTGTCCCATCTAGCGTCAGTTTATTTAGCTTTATGACGCGGTGTAAAGTGCGATTAGTTCTTTTGCCTATTTGTGGGCGCCGCGCGCCGATACCGAACGGCGACACTCAATATTATGCAGATTATTTATTTTTCTATTATTTTTATTATACTGTATTGAACAAAACAAACGATCTTCTTGCAATAATACCGACACGCATAATGACAAATACGCAAATCTCATATATTTACACGAGCCATTCTTGAACTTACATATAGATTTGCGTATCTCGGAAACGGTTCTAACTATATGAATGAAATTTTGTATTTAAATAGTATATATTTTGCTTTTAAAGTTTATCTTTGCAGTCGTATTTTTTTTAAAAACGCGATTTTTTTAAAAAGAACATCGAGCTTCAAAGCTTGGTCGCCCAGGTTCTATGCCCAGGTTATATTAGGAATTACCTACACACATTCATATCATCCATCATTCATAGGTAGTTCGAAGAGAGAAGGATCTTAAAAGGAGAGAAGGCATCTTTGGTGTGACAATTGTTCTTGCAAGGTGACACTGACAACCCTATAAGATTAGGTATTAAAACTTTAACGTCCACAATACTAAGCACTAAGTATTATAGCGAATGGCTATAGGGAACCTACTTAAGTTGTTCCTATAATCGTAATGATGACACATGCCGTCGACGAAATTCAATAAAGATATAGAACTAAAAAGAAATTATTTCATTGCAAATTTTTACTTGCTTTTATTTAACTCACAATGCTTCCTTTTTCATTTGTTTTTTTCCTTCCATCTTGCGGTGGAATCTTGCAAACTTAATTAAACATACTTCCTGTTATCACCCTTCGACGAAATTTTGCATACTTACTAAGCTCGGATGACAATACAATATTCCAAAGTTACTTTGACCAACAACCTCCTCCCAGAGTTGGACCAGGGGTACAACTTAGAGGTGGAGGTGAAAAATTGAAAAATCTTCAAAATGGGTATCCGGGGGTTTTCAGCGTCGAATTTGATGTTTATTTTGATGTTATCACCTCTTGGTATATGCAGGAAGTGCACCTGAAGGTGGGCATTAGGGTGGAACGTGAAAAATTAAGTGAAAATTTAATTACTAATTTATATTGATGATAATATCGTTCTCCAAGTTCTCATCACCCAACTAATAAAACTTGGGCAATAAACTATAAAATTCAATTAAATTATTACTAAAAAGAATAAATTAAAAAAAAGGAAAAAAAGATTTTTTTAAAACTTGCTTTTCTTAAAATATTAGAATCATATAAAAATTCAATCTAACCAAAAATTGTACTAAAAAGTAAAAAATATTTTTTTATATCCACGTACGACTGCAAGAAAAGCAAGGCGTGCGTACTTACATACAATCACTTGATAAACTGTCAATTAATATCCACTAAAACTCTAGCACGTTAAATATTCGTGTGTAGCGCACGCCTTGCTTTTCTGGCAGTCGTACGTGGATATAAAAAAAAATAATAATAAAAATAAAATTCTTTATGGCACTAATTTCGTATATAGGCGAACTTAATGCCTTCAGGCATTTTCTACCAGTTAACCATTGGTAATGTAGATATAAATAAGGGGTTGTGCAGTGTTTGTTGTAATAGATCGTAGTAGCTTCAATAAAAATAATAGATTTAGTGATAAAAGATAGTATATAAGAATAATATCATAAAGTATAATATGTAAATAAGAAGGTGGATAAATTATATATAATTTTATACATAAACATTCATATTTGTATATGTATATATCTGTATATTTTTACCTTTTCGCTTATCAACAATATCTCTTACATGTAACACTTAATCCTTAAAAAGGATATAGGAAAATATTGTAATCGATGAGAGAAGTTGCGGGACTCGAACCTAGAACACCGTGCACGTCAGTTAGCCGTTAAATAAATTTAATAGTTGTTATCTTTTTCCAAAAGCCGAACAAAATCGATATTGACCGAAGTGCTTCTTTCGTGTTTCATCGGAGTTTATTTTTTTAAATATTTGGAAATGTTTCATAATATTCAAATGAACATTTCGAAAATCTTTTGAATATTCAAAAACCGGCCACCGGTCTGGCTCGCGCACCGAGGGTTCCGTGCAAACTTATTATATGTGGTTGTATATTATCAAAAAAATTTATTATATGATGTAACTAAAAATTTACGGTTTTCGCAATTACCAAAGTACCAAATTTCAAGATTCTGAATTCACAGGAAGTACCCTGTAGGTTTTGATTCCCTTGCGAGTTTCGAAAATTTGCGGCATAAACGGCTGTATCCTTTGATTGCGTTGGCTTAGAAGTAAACATTTTTACAGCTCCAAGGGACAGTAGACCAATAGAGTAGACAGTAGTGAGTATTTAATGTAAATTTTGGCTTGATACCTCCACGCGTTCCTGAGAAAACGGGGCTTGACAGACGAACAGACGGACGGACAACAAAGCGATCCTATAAGGGTTCCGTTGTTTCCTTTCGAGGTACGAAACCCTAAAAAATGAGAAATAAGAAAAACCGGCCAAGTGCGAGTTGGTACAAGTTGCAAGTTTTATGCTCAGTGGAAACATTGTTAATAAGCCTCTAATATACCCACTGAGCATGAAACTTACAGCAAGTTTTGGTAAGTTTATTTATCGCACACTTGCAAATGTCAGACTTGAATATTTGAATCATGTCAGTAACTGCATCTTAATGTTATGCGGCTCGGTTCCGTAAAATGATTGCTAACAATTCTTGTTTGAAATCCATATAAATAAGATGTACATTGCGCATTTGAAATTACTTATGAAATTCATCGATTGTCGCGAAACCGCAATGTATATTTTATTTCTTTCAAAAAAGGTTAGCAATCTTTCCACAGAATTGACCCGCTGCGCTGGTCTAATACTTACTAATTTTGGATTTGTACCCTTTTGAAGGCAGCCCTTTACGTATATTTAAAAATCGGTTCTCAAACAGCAAAGAGGAGCATACATAAAATAACTTGAAAATACCACAGAAATGATCTTTTGCCCTGAATTTCACTGGTATTCCATCATCAGATCCTGACTTAGTGACAATAGGAGTGTAAACTCCATACACTTCCGAACAATAAAAGATTTTTAAAAATCAGTGCACAATTGACGGAGAAATCGATGCCACGCGCAATATAGGATTCCATAGTAGCATTTTAGAGGTTGTTTAAATATTGCCAATTACAACGGTTTAGGAGGGGGGGGGGGGCACAATGTTTAGGTACGTAGTATAAACAGATTTGATCACTCTGCTGCTGATATAAGACCCACGCTTTGAACCTACTTGTAGTAAGCGAATCGGTAGGGAGTTGAGTTCAAAGCGAAAATTGCAAACTTATCTAGGCGTTCTTCATCTTCGAGACATCCAAACAACATGCGTGCTTATGAGCGCAGCTGCCTGTCACACGCTCGATTCGATGTTGCATCAAGCGCGCCGGCTAGTCATTTGAACGTTACTATTGTTATCAATTTAATTTATTTAATAATTTATTATTCTATAGTTATACATTGTTCATTTACTTATATTTTATACCTGTTTTACAGATGTACCTACTTTATATAAGTAACTTTTAATGGAAAATTTTCCTTTTATATTCATTATATGCACTATCATCGTAATTTTTTTTTTTATATTTCCAAATACTATACTTTCGCTACTAGATGGGGGGGACACTTGACTTTAACAAAATTAGCTAAATGTTTCGCAAACGGAGCCCTAAATCAAAAAATTATCTGTGCATACCGGCAACGTTTTTGGAAATCCTATCCAACGATACCCCACACGATGGGGTAGACCAGAAAAAAAAAGTACGTTCCCACTTTACGTGTAGGGGAGGTACCCTAAAAAAAATATTTTTCAAAGATTTTATTCTACCACTTTGTCGGCTTGATTAATGTGTATATCCCTGCCAAATTGCAGCTCTCTCGTATTAGTAGTTTTTGAACTAAGCCGCCGACAGACGGAGGGACGCACGGACATGGCGAAACTATAGGGGTTCCTTGTTGACTACGGAACCCAAAAAAGACGTATGTGAAGTCCACAATCCGCACTAGGCCCGCGTGAGGACTATGGCCCAAATCACCCTCGCTTATAAGGGTAGGCCGTGCCCCAACAATGGGGACGTGTGAAGGCTGGCATGTAGGAGACCTATATTCAGCAGTGGACGTTTTCCGGTTGAAATGAAACGCTCTCAATTCTCGACGGCACACAACGAGTTGGTTCGTGGGAACAAAGAACGCTCGAAGCCGTTCAGTTAGTCGGTGGGAGATAAACCAATATAATTTACTAAAATTTACTTAAATTGGGTTATAGGTATAGAATTCCTATTACAAAGATTGATTGATTGATTGTTTTATTTAATGGCATCAGTGTTACGTCAAGATTAAATTTTAAAATTACGGAGTACTAAATCTTAAGCTGCTGTTGGATTACCTGAAAATAAGGAAAAATATTTTGTTTTATGATCTACACTATACTACTATTATTATGAATCATACATAGTCAATTTTAAATATCAAAAATATACCTATAGTTTTATGTTGTTACTGATGATAAATAATGACAGTAAAAGAGTTTCTCTTTGTTAAAACTTCTACTTGAATGATAGATCTCATCAAGATCTTCGTTTCAGGTGACAGCTGTCAAACTACAAATGGCCATATCTCCGCAAATATTTATCGTAGTCTAGAAGTTTTTCTACAGAGATAATAGATCTCGATCATCAAGATCTTCATTTCCAATGACAGCTGTCAAACTAGAAAGGGCTATACCTGCGTAATATATATTTATATGTATATAAATTTGTGGTTTTCCAAAATTTGGTAAATTTTTAATAACTAAAATCTTTTTTTAAACCATTTATATAACAAACTAGAATTAAAAAGCTATACACTTTTGAACTATAAAATTTAACAGAAAATTGACACACTGCAGACCTATTTTTTAAAAACAATCACCATAGGTTGATATTATAGTAATAGCATCTAAGAGAAATTTATGATTTGATTATTAGTTATTATATGAATAAGACTGAGTTAAGAATATAAAACTGTTGTTAGGAGTAAGGATAAAATTATACTAATTATAAAAACTAATTAACTATAGGTACCAAACATTTAAAGATGAATCTAAGAAAACAGATTACTAATTACTTATACTTAATTGATAGCAAAGAAATAATTTCTATTACTTAATGTAAGAAATGATTGATAAAAGTTGATTTTTACACAAAATCTCTAGTTTCAATTTGATTTTATAATATAATGTCAAAGATGCGGGATCCCGCGTGATCCCGCGCGGGATTGAGTAATCCCGCATATCAATGGGATTGAATGAGCTGCGAGATTGTTATCCCTATACGCCACGTATCTTTACAAAGTGGAACCAACAGTGTCATCCTTATAGCTCCACCGCACCACATATTGAGTAGTGGAAACACTATTACTTGAAAATTCTACTGGACCCACTAGTGGAACCCATTAGTACAACCAACAGACTGTGGGTATAAGCAATTTCCATTTTGAATTTCGGCTAAATTGGTTGGGTTGTTGCGGCGAAGATACTACAAACTTCTGCATATGCAATATTATCGTGTTTTATAACCCTTGTAATATACAGGAACGATGTCACCACGGCATACTAGTAAGTTAAAATAAAATGCATGTCATTATTAATGCTTTTAATGTTTTTATCATAAGTAACATTGAAAAAAATAAAATATGTTTAAAGTGAAAATATGCAAATAATCAAATCAAAATACGAGGGTGGTCACTCACTACTCCCAACAATATCTTTGCACACAACATAAGCCCTCAAGGCAATAACCATAACACATACATCATACCTAAATTATACAAACACAAAGTAGTGAGCAGACACCTCGATAGTGATAATTCGAATAGATTATAATCTTTAACGCAATCAACCACCCTTATTTACATGCGAAAATTACACAGCCAATATTATAATTAAGCCCACTGCCATTTAATAAGCTCAGATACATTGTAGCCATAATAAATATTATAACCATGATTAACAAATTATCATTATATTAAAATACCTCCAGGTATTTATAACACTGAGCCAGACAAAGTATAATTGGTTATTTGATATTAATTAAAACAACAAATACAAAACTCAAGAAAAAAATAATAGTTAACAATACAGTGGACATCGGATCACAGTTAACAGTAATTTTTCTTTTAAAAACTAAGCCAACTATTGATGGTTTATCATATAAAGCTGTCAAAATTTGCATCGAGAATCTCAATATCTTTTCTGGCAATATATTGCTATACGTCTAAGGTAGCAGTTTTTATTAAGGAGGGTGGTAACAGGTACCTCACTCCATACAAATGTCTTAGTAATAGGGCCCCGTTTGTACCCTTTGGGTACGGAACCCTAAAAACCAGGTTCAGTCGGACCTTAGTAGTTATGTTGGTGCGTCGACTTCTGCGAGACGCGGGTAAACTAGCTGTTACTACTATTATTTAATAAGCTGTAGAATAGGGGTTTTCTTTACTACAATCTATATCCCACTTGTTTCGAATTAGTTTCATTGGTAGTTCGGCACGAAAAAAACTTAGTTCATATTATTTATTTCTTTGCACCGCTTTTTTCTACACTTTTGTAAACATATACATAACACCTAAATAATTTCCGAGCTGAACGGTGGTTGTAATGACCAAATGGCAGTGAGCTGTGAAAATACATAGATATTTAAAGGGTTCACCATCAATTTAAAAGCACTTATGGGCAAACTTTTTACATATTTTTTATATTTCCAGAAGATTTTATAGTGCAACAAACTTTTCTGACCCGATGGTCAAAAATAAAAACATTCGCCATATTGAAATGGTGTAAACTGACAGCGACAAAACAACCAAGGTCAGAAAAGTTTTTTGCATTGCAATAATAATGAATTAGAATAAATAGTTATAATTATAGGTAGATATTTTTATAGAGGTCCACAGACTAAGAAATTGAATAATACTGTATTTGAGCGGTTTTTCTACATTGTAACATACGTTAATCGAATAGAATTTATATCTTATTATATTATATACAATTATACATACAAAATGTATGTTACATGATGACTTTTTTTCTTACAAAAATTTCAATGGAACACGAGACTCTAGCTCATACTATGCATAGAAATTAATATTAAATATTACTTTTTTTTTCTTTTAAATCAATACATGGGCATTCTTTTTAAATATCAAAAAAATAAACTAAGAATTTAAATAAACTACATAGTATAAATCTACCTACCTATTCGTGTTAAGCTGCCATTCTGTGATTTGTTAAAATGTTTTTAGGCCTAATAAAATTTTACAACGAAGAACAGTGTTCTGCAGATCGCGGCGAGTAACAATTATATAGGAAAACTTTACCGTAGTAATGTTGCCCCGTGGTCTGCCACCCACTATATATCACGTTCACTCTATACCTCAGAGAACACATTGCTAAAAGAACTGATTTTTAGCTTCAATCTGTAATCATCGTGCTATCTCATACGCACGAGTACAATATTACAGACGTTAGAGTATGAGAGAAGTAGTTAAATTGTTAGCGATTGGAAATAAGAGCGTGATATCGAAATGCTCTTTACGTATCTTTCTCTTTAATCCTTACTCCATGCAAACTCAAGTATATTAACATATTTTAAAAATTTAATTTAAATGTATGAACAATATGCGACAGTCATGAGATGTATGGCAGCATGGGCGTAGCCAGCCTTTGGATTTGGGGGAGGCAGGCTTGGCTAGGGGGGGGGGGCAGACCTGATAGAAAATGTTATTTTAATATAGTGAACATGTTCATTTTGAGCAAATTCCTTCAGGTTATGGGCACCTAGGGAGGGGCAACTGCCCCCCGCTGCCTGTACCTCGCTACGCCCATGTATGGCAGATTTTTGCCTTACATTGCGCAGTGATACATAGTTAGCTTATGCGATCAATTCCTACTGCTTAGCGTACCGTCCGTAGGTACAATTCACTGAGATTCCGAAAACTATCAACAACCGCGATCACAGTACATTTGCATCCCAAACGCAGCAACCACTGCGCGTAGCTTCGAAGAAATAATAACTTTACGCTTAAGCGTTAAGGTACATTTTCACACGCAGCGGTCGACGACATAAAAGAGTAGGCTATGATAGTTGGTTTTTAACCAGTAACCTAATACGATATTTAATTTTATACTACTCAGCTCATGTATTACCGTAACCTAAAAACCTCCGTTCAATTTCTAAAAAAGTTGGACATTTTAAAGTCTGGCTAGTTTTATATAGTTGAATACACTTTAGAAGCATACCAGGACATAAGTGCTAATACATTGAGGGCTACCATAGACCAGGATAGATTTAGGACAAGTAACGAGCTTACATATAAATACAATTTAACGATTTTTTAAATTGAGACTTTAATATACTCATAATAAGGTACTTTTTTCAGACACACTCGATTTAATCATTTTTAAAATCATACTGTTATAAATTTAGTAATATTGAATGAATATAACAGATCTTTTTTTAGACCTATTTAAACCAAGAATAAATAAACATAAAATATCAATAACATTATATCATAATGTTTTCGAATTAATTACTGTAATTGCATAGGTTTAGAGTAATATTTGGTAACATAAATTCCACGTAATTTTATATCAAAAATGAGTATTTTCTTTGACCACAAACATTGTCAGTCATGTTATATATTTAAGTGTGACATTTTACAACTTCGGACGTTTTTCTAAAAGTCAATCCGATTACATAAGCCAACTGCGTTGCGTCTCCCAGCGCGCTTCAAACAAACGAATTTCCCACTTATTTTTGACACTAACAAACCATGCAATTTTGAAGACGAGCAGTGTGCCAGTTTTCTATTAAATTATCAAGTTTAAAAGCTATGCAGGATTCTAGTTTTTTATACAAATGATCTCGAATAAGATCAAAAGCGAATTAAAACTTTTTTTTGGATTTTAGAAAACCACAGACATAGATATTCGGCCTAAGACCATGCCTACAAAATTTCACAGTATTTGATTAGTAAATAATCAAAACAAGTAGGAAATTTGATTGTATAAAACACGCTGTGAGGCGCCGCGAATCGTATCATCTTAAATGAGAACTATGCTCTAAATGCGCTATGCAGATTGAAAATTTTTTTGGTGCGCATTTAACGCATTAGCTGCACATTCTGAAAATTACTATAGTAGCGGTGATAAGGCTATTAAAGTAATTATTCTATATCTTATAAGTTTTCATTTTGTTAGCAATCGAACGATTTGTTGGAAATAAAATGTCAATGTTAAATGAACCAAGATTTGTACTGTGTTATACAGAATTTATGACTGTTTAACTTGGCTGGATTATGACATTAAACGCATTGAAGCAGTGAACAGAACGCACCTTTTCTTAACTAATATATAAATGCGAAAATCTGTTAGTTATTTTGTTACTGCTTCAAGTCGCAACGGAGTTACCAATTCAACTAATTCTTGGGACAGAGATAGTTGAAAGGACTGAGAGAACAGCTTTAGTTAGGAAATTCCAGTAAGTATATAGGTAATCTCGTGCTAATAACCAAATACTGCGCGAGCGAAGCCGCGGCTTACTGCTAGTTGATTGAATAATGACTTACGAAGACTTACTAAGAAATATTAATTGATTTTATAACATGTTTAAAAATAAAACTTTAACCCCTCATAGTTAACTCACTATTATATAAGTAGTCTTAATGACATTAAAAAACTCTTTCTTTATATAAAATAACGTGGATTATATGTGTCCTATTGTCATTTCGTAAATATATATATATACATAACTAAAATACTTTTTTTGCCCGCCAGTCTCCCAAAATTTGTCAAAAACTACTGTTTGATTTGCAAGCAAAATACACATAATCTATATATTTGACAATAATTACTTTAAATTTCTTACAACATTGCTCGCTAGCATCTAATGGGTCAAATTGACACTGACAACGGAACCATGCTAGTTCCAAGTAACAAAAGCAAAAACAGTACAAAATATATGGTTCAACATTTTTTGTCTGGTGTTTCTAAAACCTACTGTAATAATTTTTACAAAAAGGTGATAATACATATTGTTTACTCAAAAATATAAATACAAGTTTTTTTTAACCCATATAAATAAATGGTCATAATTTTCTTACGAAATTGCGTTAACATACAAATCATTATGTACGATGTGATTCTTCAATCTAACGTCTAAATTTATGAAGACATTTATAAGTCAAATAAAAATGGACACTCCAATATTCGACTTCTCTCTCTAACACAATCAAAATCAACAGAAACTAGACGCTTGCAAGTTCTCCGTAAGAATTACAAGTTATAAAACCAGGAGGTAAATCATTAACTCATTCATTGCTCGTTACTAACCCTAAAGTATCTTTACTTGTATAAACCATGCTTAATCCTTAGAGGAAGTATCCATTGGACTGGCAGGCTGCAGGATCGAAGGCGCCTGGACTGTGGGAACAGGGGGCGCTAGGGGTGCTAGAGAGGCCGGGGGCGCCAAGGGACCTGGTGGTGCCAGGGGCGGAAGAGGCATACCCGGCGGAATAGCTGGCTTGACAAACCTATCAGACGGTCGTCTTGACTGTAACAGATGGAATAAATGTTAATTACTTACAGAAGATTGAGCATCCAAAACCCAGCGAGACCAGAATATGCAACTTAAACGCATTCGACAAATTTGACGATAAACGGCGATTTGGCTCGTTAGTGACGCAGGCTTGTGTCACTCTCCAAAAGAGAAGACCTTGTTTTCTTAGAACATAATTGATCAATACAATGATTTAATTGTTCCTCTATATCATTTACGCGTAAAACTCACCACTTCAAAATTTTGAGAGTCATGCGACGCCATTTTTAGGGTTGCGTACCAAATCAGGAGAGTATCCATACAGTAAGAAGTGCTATAAGCTATAACTTGTTTTAAAATGTAGTAATATACAAACTTGTGAGTTGAGATGCATCGCAGGACGTGAGAGCTGCAGACCCGTTGACAACAGCGGCGTACCGTACGGAGACAGCGGACGAGACCCGCCTGGCGAGGACACGCTGCGAGATCGAGCCTGAGGACAACATTAACTATGTCATTGAGATATTATATTTACACTAAACGAGACGCTATAAACAAACCTCACATCACATATGAAATAATGATATATGTTAATAGCGCAGAATGAGATGCATTGTAATACACATATTGAATAATTTATTTCTTTATATATGATAAGTATTAAAAAATATTTTTCACTTATGAAATGAAAAATATTTACATAAGTACCTATACAAAATTAAATAAATTATATTGTATAGTTTTAAGTATTGTAAGATAAAATTCCATAGCAATATAGATAATAAAAAAACTGGTCTATATTTGAATTACATGCATATACCCTGTATTAGTATTTTATGCCGTATGGGACGTTTATCAAACCATCTTAATCCAGGAACACTTCAGAAACAGTTTTGCGGCAATACCACCTGTCACGCAAGGCTAAAGTGCTTGGTACAAGGGGAACTGTTCCCCGCATTATGATATGGGTATGTATGCAGCCACTGGGTATCAAGTGGGAATTATAACTGTAAAAGATATAAATACATACAAATTACTTACACTTAACGCTTCATTGAACTGCCTTTCTTCTTCCATTTCTAACGAGGATTCGCTCTCAGACAAATGTCTACACAGAGCTTCCCGCCGTTCAACCTGTAAAAAGAATAGTTTTAACTAACTACATATCCCAACTCAATATCTAATTCAATCAATCAGTCAATTCACATGATATAATATTTTAAATTGTTTTCTAAATTAAAAAAATATTTTAAAAATGCAATTGCGAAATTGCTGCAATATTTTTAATACCCTATAGAGACAACGACAAAATATTAAATTTTACGGTAATGATTGAACATTTACATGTCTGTACATATTATAATTAAGAATATTATAATAAAAAAGAAAAGAACCAAACAGCTCGTACACGGCGACATGGACGCCGCACCTAGTCGGTCAAAATTTTGCTATAGGTATAGTAGATAATTAAATTTTAACTACAGTTTTTATATTTGAAATGTTTTATGCTACAGCATACTTGGCGCGCAATTTTAATATATTCAGTTTATAGTATGCATTTATCAATTTTAGACTACGTTCCCAAAAGCAATGTGAAAGTTAAAAAAGTGGTTTTGAATTATTTACACTCCCACTGATAAAGTTGGAATTGAATTAATGTTTTTTTATGAATGAATGAATGTTGTTATTATTTAGCTCACACAAAACGACACATAACATAAGTCTAAAAGATAACATCATAATTTTACAAAGGAACAAAATACTAAAAAAGGTATTTTTGGAACAATCTAAACAACATGAGCCTTGTGTGACATTGAGGTGCAGGTTAGCCAAACAGATCTCCATCTCAGCACAAGCTGCGACCCATCGCAGCGCTTATTTTAAGCTGGAGCCTTTTTTAAAGTAACGCACGGACAAAGGCAATGGCAAATCATAATAAATATCAATAATAAATCATAACATATCAATAATATATATCTTTTTATACATAAACACTGTAACATACATACAAATTATTACATATAATCTACTACTAATACGAATGTAGCCTTAGTAAATAGAAAATCACCGGATTATTCTAGCTTCTTTATATTAAGCTATAGAAAATAAAATAGAAATAACCAACAGTATGTTCTTTTACAAATTGATAACAGATAACTAATTACTTCTTGTTGTAGTTTTCGTTGTAAGCGTAGATTCTCCTCACGAATATGTTTCTCTTCTAATGCAAAACGTTGCATCTTCTCCTTGTTTTCATTCTGCGAGAGAGCCAACTGACCTCTGTTAACATAAAAAACATGTATTAACAATCAGGTACCAATATATTTTTACTAGCACTCTGTCAGAATAAACAGCCGATTCCCTAGGGTCCCCAATGCAAACAATAATTTTTAATCAAAAATACAAAAGTAAAATGCTGAAGTTATGGTGAATTTCTGGTAAATTTTGCTTGCATATACACAGTGTGATTGCCTACTCAACATGCCTAATATACATATAAATAAAAACAAATAATATTAATTAGAATTGTGATAACCAAAACATACCTTAATTTTTCAACTTCTGAGCGTAAAGTCTGTATGTAATTGCTAAGATTCGATGCTGTGTCGCCATTACTAATGTCCCTGACAAAAAAACAGATTATTAACATTATAATTTAGTTGCCACGTTAACGTCAATATAGACCTAAGGGCCCTATAGCAGCTAACTAGCTAGTGCCGCTATTAGATATTATTTATCTTCTCTGTAAACAAAGTAGTATATATCAAAAATACATAGAAGTTATAATAAGTACCACTCCGTGGGGTAATTAAAAGCAAGGACTTTTATACTTCTTTTATATACAAGTGCTGTTAATATTTATATTAGTAGAAAGTCTAGAGGTCAAACTATGCTATTAAATCACCTCGGACTGGCTGGGTCAGATACAGGCTGGTCAAGCCTTATTTGCAGGGAGCGCTTTTCATGTTCAAGCTTGTCCATGCGCTTCCACAGCCTGTTAACTAATGCTTCCTGCTCCTGCTCAAGAGTATTTTCAAGTTCCACCTGCAACACAAAGAAAGAGTATTTTCAAGTTCCACCAGCAAAACAAAGAAAGATTATTTTCAAGTTCCACCTGCAAAACAAAGAAAGAGTATTTTCAAGTTCCACCTGCAACACAAAGAATTATCCTTTGTATAATAAAAAGTATGTTTATCTGTTTATAAATAATTTAATTTTGATTACCTTAGTTACAAGTATAATTCAATCAAAATTTAACATGATTACATTGTAGTGCAGTAAGAAAATTATTTGTTATACTTTGTAACTTTTTTTAATATTTTGTGAATCAATAAAAATAAACATATGTTCTAAAGCTCGTAAAGTTGGTAACTAACGACCCGCGAGTCACTTGGTCATCCATTTGATAATTTTAAATAAACCATTTTTGTTAAATGTGTGCTAAGGAATTGTTTGAAATGATGCCCACGGCTACTTTCTACCATCGCACCGCTCATTATCGGCAGGGAATTCATCCTCACACTTCAGAACCTAAATTGTTACGTACAGTGCGGTTTCAGAGGAACTGCAGATGCTTAGGTTGTAAATGAGGGAGCTAGGGTTTTCTCTAAGGACTACAATATGGAATTCAAGAAAGAAGTTATTAGGCTTTTAAAAGGTCGGCAACGCGCGACTGATGCTCCTGGTGTTTGAAGCGTCCATAGGCTGCGGTGATCGCTTACCATCAGGCAGACCGTTAGCTTGTTTGCCACTTTAGTGGAATAAAAAAAATATAATAATCAGGAAGAGATATGTCAGGTTATAATGAAAATACAGACCTGACTTGAACCATATTCTTAACCATCTTATTTTGGCTCACTGCCTGAAAAGTTTTTGATGCCTGTTTTTGTGAGTTCTCTGTATTGATTTTGTCACAAAGGTCACTTGTAAGCTTTGAAATTTCTTATAGCAACAACAAAAGATGCAGTGGCTTTTAACCTGGATATAAAAATACTACAAGAATACAATGTAAACTGTTACTCTAAATGGTTGATAATGTATTTCTATATTGAATACTATCATAACACACTGTGCTGAAAAATTACCCTGTTAACATCAATTAGTACTTTAAATTTGTTAAACATGCAATTAATTATTATCAAAAATGCAGATTGCTGACACATTGTTTCAAGATAAAAAAAAATATTTTTACCTTTTCTCTACGAAGTCTTTCTAAATTCATTTGCTTAGCTAATGTTTCTGCCTCCAGTTTCTCAATTTTTCTCATCAATTTGTTAACCAAACATTCCTGTTCCTGTTCTAAAGTCTGTTCTAAGCGACATTTTTCTTGCCGTAACTATAAGACAAATACTTATTGGTTAGTTTTTGATGGCGATGACGAGACAACAAGCCTTACTAAAACTAAAAAAGGTATACATGCACATAAGTTTAGCGATGGGTGCTGGTTATATCAAAATTGAAAAAGTGAGTGAACCGGGTTTACACACATTTTTCTTTTTATTTTGAATCATTTATTATGTTTTAAATTTATTAGTATCAAATTTAATTTATTCATACATTACATTCCAAAATGTATTTTTTTTTGTTTGTTTCTTCAAAATTTATCTACACAACTGCCCTGAAACTTTGGTGACTAAAGCTCACATGACCAAATTTTCTAAGAAACTGAATCATGATCCACTGCATTAAAATCGTAAAACCGATTTCTTAACATACCTCCGTTTATGACCTTTATGACCTCTAGTTATGACGCGTTATAGACTTCATCATTATGTGTACTGTGGCAGCCACAAATTCTTTCACATAAAATTATCACGCCAGAGTATTGGAGTATTAATATTTCATTTAGTATTATTTTTTTTAAAAAATCTTGTACTGTGTTTTGCACAATATTATCATTATTTAGACAGACCAGAATAAAGGTATCAGATTTCGTTTTAATTTATAAAGAAAGCAAGGAAATAGACAGTTTTAAATAAGTTAAAAAAAAATGAATGAAACAACTAATAAAACTTATTATAATGCAACAAACTTTTTTGACCCAGCGTGGTCAAAAATCACATATTCACATCACATATATTACCATCGCCATATTGAAAAAGTGTGAACTTACAACGACATTTGCGACTAAGCACCCAAGGTCAGAAGGTTAGAAAAGTTTGTTGCTCTGTCCTTGAACTATAATAAAAAAAACCGACCAAGCGTAAGTTGAACTCGCGCACCGAGGGTTCCGTACCTACCACCATTAATGTAATCTACAAACACAAACAAAAATATTTTTATATTTGTGTTGATTGAATGAAAGGTAAATTGCGGTTTACGATTTATGACGTATTAAAAAAAAACTACTTACTAGATCTTGTTCAAACCAATTTTCGGTGGAAGTTTGAATGGTAATGTACATCATATATTTTATCATTCTCTTATTTTAGGACACACATTTTACCACTTTGGAAGTGTCTCTCGCGCAAACTATTCAGTTTAGAAAAAAATGATATTAGAAACCTCAATATCATTTTTGAAGACCTATCCATTGATATCCCACAAATATGGGTTTGATGAAAAAAAATTATTGAGTTTCAGTTATAAGTATGGGGAACCTCAAAAATTTATTGTTTTTTTTTCTATTTTTGTGTGAAAAGCTTAATGCGGTTCACAGAATATATCTACTTACCAAGTTTCAACAGGTGTCTTATGTAGATAAACAGGTTTGTTATAAAATTAAACAAAAATTTATAGTAGCTCTCTATACATATGCTTATACAACTATACAACTGTGATAATTTTTTTTTACCTATTGTGAGCGGTATCGGCGAATAGGTCTTAAAAATCATTTTAGGTTTTATATGAAAACTTTTCTCTCTAGTGAATTAACATTTTTACTGTTTTGAAGTCATGTTCAATTTATTAATGCTTAAAATTTAAGGTATAACAAATTCCAGACTTATATATTTTAGTAATTAATAAATAATTGCATTGAGCAATTATATACTAAATATAGCGGTTAAAATTTGCACAAGTGTTAAAACAATGACTTCCAGATTTTTTTTACACTGAATGAACAATAAATAAAACTAAATAAAGTTATGCACTGACAATAGTAGGTTTTATAACTAGATTTCACTAATTTCGTTTATTGCAGATAGCACTACCAGACATTCGAATATTTTAAAGTACAGTCGTGAACAAAAATACTTATTATACTCATTGTGCCAGGGTTGATTTGTTAATCACTAGGATTTTTTTTTCATTTTTTGATTTTTTATTATTTTATTAAACTAAATTTTTAATCATTATTTATTTCTGATTACAGCTGTCAAACTTGAAAGGGCTACACCCCCCTAACTATTAATCTTAGACTAGCAGTTTCCTTGGAGAAATGATATATCTCATCAAGATCTTTATTTTCAATGACAGCTGCCAAACTAGAAAGAGCTATATCTCCCTAACTAATTATTGATCTTCGACTAACAGTTTCCTTGCAGAAATGATAGATCTCATCAAGATCTTTATTTTTGATGACAGCTGTCAAACTAGAAAGAGTATCCAAAAAAAAAAAGTATATCCAAAATTGAGGTTTCAAAATTTGTCAATGGTCCCTACTCACTAAACTCTCACTGTGCCACTTACTATGTCATTGTGGTACATACTGTAGAGGTTACGACCTCTTGTTGAGTGTAAAGGAAGTAAATAGGCTAGCGAACGTTTTTCACGCAGCAAATACTTCGTAGTAGTTTTATGAAAACATAATAGATGGTGTCAGTGCGTTTTAAAATAAAAACAATAGGAATTTCGAGCTTGTCATTATTTTGTTATTAATTGACATTCATGTGAAAAATATAGATCGGACAAGTCTATATAAATTTGGAGGGTCGATTCCTGTCTTTACCAGGGAGCCCTAGAATTGGTAGAATGGCTTTACATTGCCAATGGACGTAAAGTAAGATACTCCAGTATCCAAAATATTCCAAGCATCGCCACCATCGCGATTTAATGTCCTAATATATATTTGATCCAATGTATCAACACGACGATCCGAGGCCTATTGAAGGATGGCCTAATAGAAGAAGATGTACTGCAGATAAGTTTAATGTTGTATAATAATTCTCCTAGGTAGTAGATGAACCTAAAAGTTGTAAACTCTTGTGGCGATTGAAAAGAACATCTGAATATAGAAAAGAACTCCCGATGTTGTCTTTTTATTAGCAGAGATCCCGATACCTAAATAGAAATAGGTAGAAGCAGCATATTTACGCCCCCGCACGCTGCAATACACACACTGAGTCACTGTGTTTTTTTGGTACTTACTGATTTGTGACTGTGTTTTAAAGGCCCTAACACTGAAGAACCTCAATTTTTTAATGTAAAAAAGTTAAAACTGATAAATCAGATTGAATCATTTGATTTTGAATAGTCATGTTTTACATACTTACTTGATTTAATTTTCTTGAAAGGTCATTTGTTAAGCATTCTTCTTCTCTTTCATAATGATGAGCTAATGTTTCCTTTTCTTTCTTTAATGCTTGAATTTTTTTCAATAATGTATTAGAAATATATTCTTCCTCTTGTTCAGCTTTTGCTTGCTGTAACAATAAACATTCTTGAGAACTAATAAATTTATTTAAACAATATTTTTTATATGACTTAGGAGACAAAGAACTTAGGGCCCATCTGATGTTGAGGGGACATTGTAACATATAATGGGGATCACTCATATGTTGTTGGACCTTTAAAGGTCTAATTACTTTCCTCTTGAAGAACCCCAAACTGCAGTCCCTAAGGTAAACCTCAATAAAAAGCTCATTCCAAAACCTTCAAAGAAGGAAGCACTTAGTGAGGTTGAACTCCCTTAGCCAATGTTAAGTGGTGTGATGTTCAAAAGTAGTCATGAGAATCACTTCAAACAGATCCTTAGACACAACCCATTATGCAAATGGTAGAGTAGAACATTGTAGGGCATAGTTTTACCTCAGATGTAAGAGTTCAATACCACTTCTGAGATAGAGATAGAGAGAAATAGTCAACTATTTTTTACAGCTTGATTCTGAACCAAAAGTCTAAAGGTGGAAGACAGTATCCAGGTACACATTTAAAAACAAACACACTTTAGGATTAATTGATGGGTAGTTTTACTTAAATACTAGTAAATTTATGAATATAATGTAATTAAAACTTACAATTGAAACTGATGCTTGTCTTAATGCACGGTTCTCTTCTTGCAAAGCCTTAACTCGAAGCTTGTATGTGTCCAATTCCACTTTCAGAACTCTGCATGAAAAACTTGCTTTATAATTACACATTACAACATACATAAATAATTCGAAGTTAGTGTGACTTTAAGGTTTTACAAAATTAGTGGTCAACATCAAAATAAAACGGATATTTCTGTTTGGTAATATTTCCCAAATATTTAAAACCAGAAATCTCTGTGTATTACTGTAGATACCTATAATAGAAGCAAATCTTGGCTTCAAAAATTACCAGATATTTATAAACATATGAATAGGTACTCTTCATAAAATATGTTCCTCCAAATTCAATCCTGACTGGCTTCATAAAGATTGTCTATAGTTGGCAAGGGGGGGACAATATATTAGCATTTATTATCAGCAAAAGTTTGGCAAAATATTATCCTGTCCTTAGGTCTTTAATTTTACTGCTGATGATATCAGAGGTCATTAATACCATATTATAAAAAAATGTAATAAATCGGCCATGGTATCTGTTACATCTATGTTAAATCCTGCGCCCCAATCGTAAATTTAATTTCTAACACCTCCTTTATTATTGGGCAAAATAACAGCCACAGCAAAATTGTTAGAGGAATCTCTTTCTTATTTATAAAAATCAGTAAATTAATCCTTGAACATAGTACATTAATTACCTATTTTGCTGCTGCAACGATTCAATTCTCTTCTGTAACTGATCTCGAGAAACCGTACTCGGAGGCAGCATTGCGCCACTATCAAGTGAACTAGAGTCACTCTCAGAAGCAGAATCCCCCATTTTAGTACCTATAAATTGCATAATAAAATCGTATGTATGTAGAATTTATTATAATTAGGTAGATTTCAGATCTTTGTATTTACTTACCCGGAGAAGTCACAGTATCATCCATTTGCAAGAACTAATTGAGAACGGTAACAAACAAATGTCATACGAAGTGTGTCGAATGCTCTTTGAATTTGTGGTTTAATGGAACAAGATTGTACCCACAAGTAAAAGCATGTATGTACGAAAATTTCATAAAAAAATTATGATAAACGGTAAATATACTGAGCTATCATAAAATAAAAGTTAAAGAAATCATGGACAAGCTCCAAAATGAACAAGATATCCACAGACTACCACTCCCCAAGAAGCAATCCACAGCTTACAACAAACTTTTTTGAGAGTTGAGGTTACAGATTATTAGCACATTGAGCCAAGCTAAGACCAATACTTGGTCTTAGGAGCCAAGCATAAACGGTATTTAAGGATTAGGAATCACCTTGAGCTTGAATGAGTGTATTATAACTAAACCTTGTCCTTGCAAGCCCTTGTTTCTTTTCTGAACTCTCTCTCTGAGCAGCTAGCTAGTACATAGTGGCTTTAGGGGCATATTCAATACCTGTAAGTGTTTTTACAGCGTGGAATATGAAGGAAGTAAGGGCGAAAGCCATTAAATTATAAAAAGTATTATACAATACTGATGTGAATAAATCGCGCTCTGCGACTCTGGTCTAGAATATTGAATATAGAGAATATCGAAAAGCAAAGTCTGCTATAGCCAACATATTACCAGCTGTATTTTTTGTGTTCTTATACTTAGGTATATTACAGTACTTATACAGTGATTTTTGGTCTTTTATCATGGTTTATTTAGTAACGATAACAAAATTAAAAGTAAAAAAAATATTGCTATATAAAATTTCGCGTCATAAAAGGCCCGGCATAATCGTGGCGTTTGAGCGGCTTTGATCAGATTAATATTTAAATATTTATATGTATACCAAAATATTGCTTTTTTCTTATGGATATATTTTATATAGTTATAATACAATAAAGTATTAAAATAATACATATATATATGCAGTATTAGCTGCGTCTTTGCGACGCGACGCTAGAAAATAACAAAAAAACCAACTTTAGCATTTATATATTTACTTATATATAAGGATAGTCAAAATATTTTAATAATTGGTTTTTATATACATTTCTGACAATTTCCCAACACTTTGGATAACAGGTCTGAGTTCAGAACCTCAGCTCAATATTTTAACCAGGCGCAACGCGAATTGTTGAGTTGTTACTCATAGGTTTTGAAAAACCTGTCAGTCTATAGACAATTGACGTTTGGTTGCAGGTTGTGAACACACCCTAGTTTGAGATCGTTTTGAATTATTGAAACTTTTTTTTCTCTAAGACTATTGATAAAATTGCAAAAGCAAATATTTATTACATTGTATAATATGTATTTGTAAGGCGTGGTTAAATACTTATACAAATAGTAGACGACCCGCACAACTTAGTTTACGCCCCATTTATGAAATTAATAAACTAAAACTATGTTATAAATAGGATTTCATTTCTACAACTTAGCTACGCCGAACCGTAACCAAACCGTTGCTTGGAAGTTGATTCGAAAAGTATTTTTACAAAATCAGCGCGCCTTTTCAGTTTCGTTACACACCCCTTAAGTCTTAGTTAATCCAAAAAACCGCTAAATTTGCTGTTTTTGTGCGTTTAGTTTATTCATTTTCACAGACGAGAAATTTAAAACATTTAGCTGTTAGTTTATCCACAATATCCTTGCTAATTCCTAGTAGGTAGGTTAGTACATTTAATTTGTGGCTTTTAATTAAGTATTATTTGGCAAACAATGACGACACTAAATAAGTAGGTATACCTACCTATCTCGTCCAACATTAAATGATTACCTGCTTGGTGCAAAATTACATGAGCACATGTACAATTGTTCCTAACTCTAGACATACCTAACGTAGGCCCCGACCATTTTAGGTGTGCCTGAGCAAGTTTATGTTCCGACTGCTATACCTACATTACTAGTTTTAGTACAAAGAATAATTTAAAAATGTTAGCATTAAAATAACTAGTAGGTTACACGTAGTAACTGTTAAAATTGGGCACCATTATTAGCCACACACAGTTGTGCACGTCGTCGAAAGTTTCTTTTTAACTTCCGAAGCACAAACACATTACTTTTAACAACTTCAAAAGCTGAAATAATTTTTGCACGTAACTCGTCAACACTAGATACTTCCTCGGTGTACACCAAACGTTTGATATCACCCCACAAATAAAAGTCAAGTGGTGTTAGGTCAGGTGACCGTGGTGGCCAGGAGACTTTTGGAGCACCACGCCCTATCCACTGAAGACCAAACACTTAGTTTAAGTACTCACGCACTTGTCGTACATAATTCGGGGGTGCACTATCTTGCTGATAATACAAGTTCCGGTGAAGAGCCAGTGGTATATCGTCCAGCATCTCATCAACAACATTTCTTAGCAGCTGAAGGTATGTAGCGCTGGTGAGATGCCCTTCAATAAAATATAGACCAAGGATGTGATCGCCGATAATGCCGGCCCATACGTTCAGACTAAAACGCACTTGGAAAGAATCCTTTTTGGTAACATGTGGGTTATGTTCCCGATGTGCCCACCAGTGCTCTTTCTCCACTTTCTCTGGTGAACAATGCTTCGTCCGTCCACAAAATGTTACATTGCTGATTATTAAGTAGCCAGCGACATAAAGTTATCCTCGTATTATGCATTAATACTTCGTATATTCACGAGGAAAGTAAAGAAAGTCGGTTGTTGATTTAAGCGGTATTGTTCTCACAATAGGTCAGGCATTCGTTGCTTTCAGCCGAGTCAGATCACTCTCATATAAGTTTGCTATATCCTAGAAAGTTACTGCATCAACCACACTACCATAATTCTCTTGAAGAATTTGAACCGCTTACATATTTTGTAATTTTCATTTGTCTGTTTTGTTTGGTATGCAATCAACCATCACTACATTTTGCCCGACTTATATAAGAAATAAAAGTACACAGTTTTTGTTCACAGGTATGAGCGGGGACACTAAGAAGTCTAAAATAAAATTAATAATTTAAAAAAATCAAAAACCCAACTGCAGCAATAAGCAGTCAACTTATAAGCGATGCTCTAAAAAGACTAAAACAAGATTGACAATAGAAAACAAAATTAAAATAAACTTGAAGCAAAGTGAACTCAACTTTGGTTTAACCGGCTATATTATGCGCTGAAACCTGAAACCCTAAGTTTAGTAGCAGACCCATAAATTTTCTATCAGTTCATAGTTTGCAAATAGAGAGCTTTTCAAAACTATTTTCTGAATCATCGGCAACCTAAAAAAACTTCTTTTATAAAATTTGCGTTTTGATAGATAGGCCACTTAAGAACTAGGGCGGCCCACGCTAGTTTAACGTAGAGGGAGTCATACATTGCCAGTAAAACTAGCAATAAATGCACGTGAATGTGCAAACGATGCCTGTCGACACACGCAACAACTAAATTTTTGTTGAATGATTTTTAAGACGAGCTGCAAGCACGCGTTGTGGCAGAAGGCCAGTTTTAATATTCTTCCTGTCCTGAATAGTAAACAGGGCCTGCTTTTTAACGCACAATAAGCAGCAAATTTAGCTTCGGCAATCGTATGGCCCTGACAGCAGGATAGTTAATGTATTTTCCTACAAAACTTTAAGAGACCGCACAAGGTGAACTGAAATAGCGCGAAAGTTAAAACACCCTCTCGCACATGCAACAACGACACAACTTAATTCTCGTCGAATGTTATCTGAATGAATGAATTAATGAATGTATATATGCGTAGTAGGAAAAAATATTTGCTGTCCTACTGTACTGTCAATACTAGAATAACCAAGTATGCGTTTTGCTATATTTTCTACTTTAAAAAAATGCACCTTTTATTTAGTCCTACTATCCTACTAGCTGGGTAACACTGACAGCAACACTGTTAGCAAATGTATTTTACTACATACAAAAAATGATAGCACGAAACTTGAGTGTGTTTTTGAACACGGCCCTGTAAGTAGTGATTCCGTACATGTTCCGTACCGCTGCCACTCAGACTAAATAGGGCTACTACGCATCAGATGGCAATCTGTCGTACAAAGAAATGTCATTCCCGATTCGACTCTCGTGTTGTGCGGTCGTGTTTTCGAGCGTCAAGTGCTCTTAGTGTGCTCCGTGCAGTGGTGACTCAGCTGGTGCGCATTCCTGTGTGGTGTTTTGCCTCAGCGCTGACGACCTCGAATTGTTGTTTGGATTATTGCCCGCAATTCCTGGAAAATCGGCCTGAGTGTTGAAGCGCTGCTCGGCAGTGTGTATTGGCTGGGAAATTGCTTCTCGGCCCGCTCTGAGTGTGTTTGTGCGTTCTTCAACGCGCCCATAACCGAGTGTTTATCGAAGCGATACTGTGCGTTTTTGTGCGTGAGTGTGTGTTCTCGTAGTCGCGGAACTACTACGCATAGCGGTGACCCTCGCTTGCCTCTTTGACTGTTACCGGTTCGCCCGGTCTGAGTCCGGCTTTGTGTTAAATCGCTAGCGTAGTATTTCCGCTTCAGCGGTTCGCCGCTTCGTGCATTCTCGCGTTTTAAGTGTCGATTGCGTTTTAGTTTGTAGAAATCCAGTTCCGAGTGCTCAAGGGCTGGTGGGTGAGATCGTATAGCTCTTTTCAGAGTTGCGGTCTACCTAAAAGTTTCTCGTTCATAAACGTCTCGTTGCTGGGGGGAAACCTAACGGTGACAACGTAACCCCGGCCGTAGGAGTAGGAGTTAGGTACACACCAGGCAATCCGTAGCACTGCGGGGCGCCTGGCCACATTTAGGTATTCTTGCTCCTCGCCAGCAATGGTGGGGAGTCACTAGGCACTCAAAATCTACACCTCGGCCACTCCCGCGATGGCCGAGCAACTCATCGGCTTGTCCCCGGACCAGCTAGGGGCAATCGTGATAAATCTTGTTCGCGATCGCCCAGAGCTGGCCCACGCCATCATCAAGGCTGTGGGGCCTGCCCTCACTGCGTCCAGCACAACCGCGCCCTCCCCGTCCGTCTCATCGCGTTCGACTCCGTGCTCTCGCTCGCGCAATCGTTCGCGCTCTCTCTCCCGCGAACCCCGCGAACCCCGCAATTGCGACCCGCTTCTCGCTCGCCGCGCTCTTCGGGCCCCTGCGCCCGTTCGCCCTCCCACTCCGGTAGCCGATGAGACCCTTTCTCGGTCACTCGCTACCCCGCCCCCCGCAACCTCCGAAACCGCACCCCTGTCTCCAGCAGCCGTAATGTCCGCTGAGTCGGCGTTGTCCGAGGACGACGAAGGCTTCAAAGTGGTTGGCCTGGGGACAAAAAAGGGGAAAAAGCGGAAGAAGTCCGCCAAGTCCAAAAAGGCTTCGGCGGCATCCGCTCTGGAGTCTTCAACTCCTCCTCCCTCCGATTCAGAGGCTAAACGCCTCAAAGCGCCTAGCGCTTCCCCTTCTCCGTCCACCTCGGCGGCCAGCCCTGAGCTAGCCGCCATGGACACAACCCCCCCCGCCGCCACCTCTTCGCAGTCCGACTGTCCCACTTCGGGACGGAAGGAAAAATCTCCGCCGCCCATTGTCATCAAAGACAAAGGGGCCTGGCCGAACATTGCTAACGCTATGAAGGCCAAGCGTATCAATTATACGCACGCCCGCAATGATGCCGAGCGCGGCATCAAAGTGCAGGTCCCGACACCGTCAGATTTCCGAAATCTGACGGCCTTCCTCACGGCTCAAAAATATGAGTACCACACGTACTCATTGGCCGAGGAACGCGTTTTAAGGGCAGTCATAAGGGGAGTCCCTAGGGAATTCTCCACCAAGACTGTCCAGGACGACTTAATCGTCCAAGGCCTCCCCGTACGGGAAGTACATCGTATGTACAATGGCCGAAATAAGTCAGAGTGCTACGACATGGTGCTCGTAGTACTAGACCTGACAAAAGAAGGCAAAGCCATCTTTAACATTAAAGATTTTTGCAGCCTCAAAGGCATCAGGGTCGAGACTCCGCACAAGCGGTCGAACCCGAGTCAATGCCACCGATGCCAGCTATATGGCCACGCGCAGCGCAACTGCAGACGCAGACCGCGCTGTGTCAAATGTTTACGCGATCACGCCACTCCGGACTGTGATCGCGATCGCTCTAACGCATCCGACCCGGTCGCTTGCGTACTCTGTGGGAGCGAAGGCCACCCAGCGAATTACCGCGGGTGCCCCAAAGCTCCCAAACAGAGCTCGCGTAAACCCAAACAGGGTAAATCGCGCCCCTCCGCCCCCCGCCAACAGGCTCCGCTCGTGCCTGCTCCCCTCCCTGCTGTCAACGCCTGGAGCCGTCCTCCAGCGCTAGTAGCGTCCAAATCTAATGAGACAGACAAACTTTTGTCTGCTCTCCCCGGGCCCGTCTCAGTTACGGGTATTCCCTACCCCGCCCCTCTCATGTCCCGGGACATCCCGCGTCCAGCGCCTATGAGAAGTGCTCCCGCACCTCTCGCGCAAACGCGCCTTGCCCCCACCGCGCCCCTCTCTCGCGCTGCCCCGCAACGCCGCTCAGACGGCCGAGCAGCAGCATTTCGACATTCTCTCCGAAATTTATTGGGTCTGCGACCCTGCCTATTTCGAGATCGTGTACGGCTATTACGTACAGATCACCAATCCCCATCAAATGCTCAGCTTCATGGCTAAGCATCGCGACTTCTTCGCCGCCCTCCGCAGGGTAACTCCAAAACCTTAAAACCAAAATGGATTGCACAACCGCGCGTGAAAAACCCCGGTCCGTCTCCATAGGCTATTTTAACGCCAACGGTCTCCGCAACCAAAGAGAGGAATTATCGCAATTCCTCTCGTCCCAAAAACCGGACGTCTTCCTCATCCAGGAAACGTTCCTAAAGCCCGCTGTCCGTACCCCTTCGATCGCGAACTATCGCACCGTCCGTAATGATAGAACTGCCTCCAATCTCGGAGGCACTCTCATCTATTACAGGCGCTCCCTGCATTGCTCCCCTATCGACCCTCCACCGCTTACGAATTTAGAAGCATCCGTCTGCCGCCTAGCGATGACCGGCCATCAGCCGATCATCATTGCATCGGTTTATCTCTCTCCCCTAAAAGACTTGCTCGAGAGCGACCTAGTCGCTCTTAAGTTTAGGCGACGCCGTCATTCTTGCCGGCGACCTAAATTGCAAGCATCGCCGCTGGAACTCTTCTGTAACTTCACGGAGAGGCAGACTCCTTGACGATTTAGTTGACAGACTAAACTTTGACATTATCGCTCCCATGACGCCCACTTTCTTTCCCCACAATACTAGGAACAACCCCGACGTACTGGACATAGCACTTCTAAAGAATGTAAGGCTAAGCTTTCGCTCTATAGAGGTGCTTTACGAACTTGACTCGGACCACCGCCCTGTCGTCCTCCGATTAGGTTTCCCTTCGGACTCTCCTCCCGACACTAGAACCGTGACGGACTGGGATAAATTTGGGCAATTGCTCGAAAATCCCAGCTCGCCACATCTAGACCGCGTTCCCAACGTAATCTCTTCCGCGACCGATCTTAACGTAGCTATCGACTCACTCACTAGCCACCTGACCGCCACCGTTGGCGAGTGCTCACGACAGGTGCCGGTTGGTGATTATCACCACCTAATCCTGCCTCAGCACATCAGGTCGCTAATGACTGAGCGTAACGCGGCCCGCCGCGCTCGCGATCGCGCTCCTACTATCGAAAATAAAGCTCGATTCAACGACTTACACCGCCGTGTAAGAACCGCTGTAGCTGAGCTTCGCGCCCAACGTTTCGGTGATCTTATGGAGAACATTTCTCCTTCTCACCAAGCTTATTGGCACTTAGCCAGAGCTCTAAAGTCCGAAACCGCAAACTCTCTCCCTCCGTTATCTCGTCCAAACAACGTTCCCGCGTTCAATGACGACGAAAAAGCGGATTGCCTAGCGTCTAGCCTCCAAGCCCAATGTGCCTTAAGCACACAGCCCTTTGATCCCGACCACGTGCGCGAGGTAGACGGCGAAGTGGAGCGCAGAACTTCTCTGCCTCCACAAGACCCCCTGCCCCCTGTCACTGTCGACGAAGTCGTACAGGTCATCAAAGACCTACGCCCCCGTAAGTCACCCGGTGCGGACGGTATCTCTAACGATATCCTAAAGCGCCTCACTCTGCCCCTTGTCTGCCTCCTAGTAGCGATCTTTAACGCTGCTATGGAACATTGCATCTTTCCATCTCAATGGAAAGATGCAATTGTTATAGGCATCCATAAGCCAGGTAAAGCTCGTACCGAGCCGTCCTCCTATCGCCCCATAAGTTTACTAAAGGCCCTTGGTAAACTCTATGAACGCCTCCTTCTCGCCCGCCTTTGGAACGCTATAGTCTCCAGAGGCATTTTAATAGACGAGCAGTTCGGCTTCCGTGCCAAACACTCATGCGTCCATCAAGTCCTCCGCATAACGGAACATATTCTCACTGGCTTTCAGCCAGCGTTAGGTAAGACCCGTCACACGGGTGCTGTCTTCTTCGATGTGGCGAAAGCTTTCGACAAAGTCTGGCACAACGGTTTAATTTTTAAACTGTACAACTTTCAGTTGCCAGATCGTCTCGTGCTTATCATACGAGACTATTTGTCGAATCGTAGCTTTCGCTACAAAGTCGTAGGCACTCTCTCTTCCCCCCGTCCCATAGAAGCAGGAGTCCCGCAAGGGTCCGTGCTCGCCCCCATCTTGTACCTTCTGTACACAAACGATATCCCTAAAACGATAGGTACCAATCTAGCCCTCTTTGCGGACGATACCGCTCTCTATACCACAGATAGGCAAGTGAGTCGAATCACTGAGAGAACACTGTCAAAAAAAAAAAAAAAAAAGAAATGTAACCTTAACGAAACTCAATTAATTAATTAATTGTTTGAAGAATGGCTTTCATTTCGGTCTAAGCCAAAACATTTCGCCAGTATCCGTAATGAAAGAGACACGTGTTAATAAATTTAATATACAAAAGGAAGGAGATTCTGACTATTGATTATGACAGCTCGTTTTTTTTTATTTCCCATGTAATAATCTGTAATAATAATTAAGACGTTGTTCCATCTGGCTACTTTATAGCAGAAATTGTTAGCGATTTGCGTTTCATGCTTTTGATAGCAAAATCTAATGTTGACTTTTGAGTTTCGTCTGAGCGGTTTTGCTACGAAATGTTGCTACCAAAAACCCATGTCGAGAGGTGGGTATTTTGCGCAACTTTTTCGCAGCTGTCAAATGTGAAAGTGAATCCTTCGAGATAAATAGTTATAACGTTGTTGTTTTTTTTAAGAAAAGTTTATTTTTGCATTATGAACCATATATCTTTGTTATTATCTACAAAAAAATCAAAATATAATTCTCAAACATATACACACACGGAACTGTCAAGAAATAACGCGAAACTCGTTTCGCTTGGACAATAATAGCGCCGCTGAAATTATCAGATGCGCTTAGACTGAACGGGTAGTTTGTGCTAAAATGAGGTTTTACTATTAAATTTTAACGCGGCTCAGAAGGAACGCCCTAAATGTTTGCCAGGACAGCTAGAACTAAATAAGACTTTATTCAGTAGTAGCCAAAGTCTTTAAAATAAAATAGATATTTATTTATAAACTTTTTTATTTTTTATTAAGTTTTGTACTTATTATACGCTTTTCGTTGCATTGGAGGCAAAATTTTATTTTCTAACCTATATAAATCGGTGCCCTATAATATTTTGTTGATAACATTACACCAGTTAATTCAAATTCAAATTCACTATAATTTATTCAGTTTAGCCTACAATAATTGAGCACTTATGAATATCACTACGCCATCGGTTAGTAAGTCTACAGGGCGGGAGACCTTGTACTGAGAAGAACCGGCAAGAAACTCAGCAAGGGCATTTCTTTTCTCCCTTTCTCTTACAGCGTCCAATTAAAATATTGGAAAATGCCCTCCCTATCATAAAAGGACACTTTCCACTACAAACATAAAAAAACATGAAATATAAAGCACAAGCACAACATAAAAAGTATCTAATATAAACAAAAGACAGTTTATGTATTCATCACTAAGAAATAATCAATGTCTTACAGTATTAATTAACAAAACAAAAAAGTATTTGACGGCTTCCTTTGTTACTTTACCGAAACATCTCACGGCTGTTTCTCAGGGATAGATCAATTTTCTAGCTGTGATACTTTTAAATTCTTTAAAGATTATCCAGTTATTTACTAAGTTATAGTTATATCCCTAGATGTAAAATTAGTTTCGCAATGCTGGCAATTGATTAAGGTGTTAATGTTTCCTGACGACCCACCCTGTACTATAAGCACGTGAGTGGACATTGAGCCTTGCTTGGATTGCCGTCGTGGAAATATTTTCCACATGAACATTTTGATAGCTAGAGGATTCAGCTGAGTTACGTTCGGCAACAGCTTCATTCGTTTTATTGCCCTTAAATAATGTTGTTAATTTGACCATTGCTCAGCTGAATCCTCTTTACAATTATAGCTTTTAGAATGAAACTTTATAAATCTTGTGATCAACAGGGACTTGAAAGTATTTTTAAATATGTTGCAGTTTGGGTCGTCAATTCTATAATTATATGCTCTCACTTGCCCAAGAAAGTTTTCGATGTGGTCAAAGTTAAAATATCGAGGCCTCTATTTTCTTATATTTTTGCCTAGAAAAAACAGCTAAGCCTTTGATAACTTTTAAAAGTAGACATCCAGTTTTTTAATGAAGACACCGACGTTCCTTTATTTTTTATGGGGTCAACATATTTTTATTTTGTGGTTTTTTATAGCATCAAAGGCTGCTTGCCTTAAAGGTTTACCTTTATTTTTTTATTAAAAAGGCTTGCTCCATTTACTGAGTGAAACCGATCGTCAGAGAATGATACAATTCTGGTGTTCCATCAGCATATTGGGCACACAAACAGCAGCAATAACATGAAAATAAACCAAAAATCAGTAACGCCATATTTAATTGATATAATGTAGATGTTCATTGTGAACAAAGTATCAAGAGAATTAAGCAAATTGCTCCCAACATTTGTACATTTTCCACCAGCACATGAATCTACAGCAGTAAAGAACCAGTTTGAGGCACTTTGGAGATACAACGGTCACCATGGGTTATACAACATTGTTGGTGCAATAGACTGTACCCACATAAGGATAATACGACCAAGAGGCATTCCACATTCAGAAGCATATAGAAATAGGAAGGGCTATTTTTCCATAAACACCCAAGTTATTGTCGGACCAGATATGACAATTTATGATATTGTTACCCGTCGGCCTGGGAGTTCTCATGACAACAGGATTTTTAGAAATTCAAATGTGTATGTAATTTTTTTGCAAAATACATATCAAGGTGTACTGGTAGGCGATGGAGGATATCCATCTCTGCCTTTTCTACTTACACCTTTGTTAGCTCCTCAGAATAGAGCAGAAATTAAATACAACTATGCACAAATAAGGACAAGGAATATAATAGAAAGATTTTTTTGGAGTGTGGAAGAAAAAGTACTCATGTCTACAAATAGGATTAAGAACAAATTTAATCAATTCTAGCAATATTATTATACCTTTTGACCACCAAAGCATGGCTCTGTTGGTAGGCGTGAATACCTACCAATCTTCATTCCCAGACAAGACAAAGATCTATGTTTGTCTGGTGTCTTCTATGTAAAGTAAAAAGTATTGGTGCTAGTTAGCTGGGAAAAGCACCTTAAATAACAAATAGCACAGGTAACAGGAAAACAAATAAGTCAGTTAACATCATTTATTTAATTCTTTTAGCAATATCTGTTTTTTTATTTCTATTAGCTCCATTTCTTTTGCATGCCTTTCTTTTTGAAGTGAAAACTTCTTTAGCGACGTTGTGCACTTTTTTTGGTATGGGTAAAAAATGATAAACTCGCGTCAGGTCACGTGTCCTGATCGTGAAAATGCGTAAGACGGATGGAGAGTAGCTAGCTGGCGCGGCGTAGGAGAGGGAGTATCCCCCTCTTTCTACGGTGCGGCGAAAATGTATGCCTGCGCCTGCTGTTTCGTTTAGGCGGCGCAGGGCGCTTGCGCGAATGGTCGTGTGTGTTTATGTTACAGCGTGCTACGCGCATCCATGGATGGTGACAGCTGATGGCTCGACCGTCTGTGTAGTGGCCATACTGCTGTGTATTCGTAAAATTCGTGTATATAAAGTGTTTAAAATATAGAAATTGAACAAAGTGCATCTTTGTCTTTGTAAAATACGGAAACCGTAATGCCACGACTATTATAATTTTTATTTTTAGTATTCGCGATTATGAGTAGTACAGGGAGGTTGGATATGGAATGGATATGGATATGACAGATTGCGATGTCAAATATACTACGTCAAAAAAGTAAATAAACAAACATTATTATTTCTTGACAATGTCAAAGACATGTCTTGCGACATATTTGAGTGTTAAGCGCGAATCGTGTGTAAAGGTTTTCACTTCTGCCGGCACTCCCGGATTTTTTTTTTGATTTTTTTCTAATTCATGCAGTTCTCTGGCCCTTTCCATTTCAAACTCAAATTTTTCTTTATTTAAATCAATTTCTTGTAGTAATTTTTTTTCTTTATTTCTTCAAAACTTAAACTGCTTTCATTTCGTGGTGTTTTATACTTTTTTTTTAGGGTGTTGTTTGGAGTTGATATCAATTTTCAGTTTTAAGTTCATTATCAACATCCTCAATTTCATAACTCATTATATAGTCATGATCCCCATTAAGTTGAGACTCTTTTGATGTTCTTCTAAGCGCCTTTTTTTACACAGCCAAAATGGGCTGTCATCATCTCCTGCGTCATCCTTTACATCTAAAAATTAAAAAGGCTGTTATGTGTATATTAAAGTTTAACCATTTAAATGAATAAAACTTAGAAATAAACAATAATTCAATCTTTACAATACATGTAGTTAAAAACTATTATTTTTATGATTTAATAGCTCAGGTGATTAAAACAGAACCAATATAATTTTGCTGTTTGCTGTATGTCACAATTGGATGTGTATATCTTTATTGTTATACAATATTCATTTAAAAATGATCCAAACATCAAATATAACGTATGCATGTGAACTACCATGACTATTTCATGTCAGTAGTTGACAGAGAGGCCCGACTGATTATATGTGGTCACCTATTGAAACTTATAACACACTATCAGCTTAGAATATTCAATACTCTATATGTGTAAAGCCTATAATGATAAGTATCACACTATAAACCTAGGCACAGCTTAACACTATACACCTAGGTTAGTAAATACTAACTTACTTCCTGCTGTATCACTATCAATTGGCACCTCTATAGTTGGCATAATAGTAGGAATAATTGACAAAATTTGAGTTTCCAACGGACCTGGTCCTGGAGGGATTTCAGGAGGGCCTGGTCCACCACCAGTTTTTTTTTCTTTGGGAGTTTTAGCATCCCGAGCTTTTAACTTTAAATTCTGCCACATTTTTTTTAACTGTTTTGAATTTACCTGAAACATAAGAATCAAACCATTCAAACTATATGTAAACAATATACCTACATAAGTTACCTAAACTCAATAACAACCTACTCCTGATGAGATCATAGGCATGTCGATGGGCCAGATCAATGATGGAAACTATGACTTAACAATTTCAGAACTTTTAGCTGAAGGAATAGGATAAAAGAGTATGTTAATAAGTTTTTAAAAATTTTACTTTAATAATGTATAGAAGTATTCAACATTTTACTAACTACTTACTGACTGAGATATGTTAGGCGTGTTATTAAAATGTGCTGTGATTTCTTCCCAGGTCTCCATTTTCTTTCGTATAGAGACTCCGTCAGTTTTTCGGCTATCAACAATTTCTATACGTGGTTGAACTAACTGAATTAGCAATTGCTTTTCAAACTCTGTATGAGGTTTTTTTTTAACGTCCATTATGCAAGGTACTTTTCCGGGTACAATAGCGAAGATCTATATAATTACACAATATTTTTTGTTTATAAAGGCTCCCAACGAAAATAAGCTACCACAGATGAAATATTTGTTAAAATAACCTGCTTATTTTAGGAGCATTACTGCGACGTGTGCTTCATAGCTTCACATCAACTTCTTTATTTATTCGTATTACACGACAAAGCATACTTTTATGTCCAAAGTCACCTACAACCGTGACTTGAACTTTGTTAAGTAAAGTTCTGCATCTGAAAGTAAAGATCGCGCTGATTATGACTATAAAACACAATTCAGTGCCAAAGTACAACTTTCATCCGTAGTAAAGTCGTAGTGCGATCTATAAATCTAAGCCTAGGTTTTGCTACCAAAAGCATGAAACGCAAACCGCTAACGATTTCTGCTAAAAAGTAGTCAGATGGAACGGCCTATCAGAAACTGCAATATACACAGACTACAACTGCGACTTAGGGCGAGAAAGGAAAGAGGCATGAAGGAAGGGGTAGGGTGTCTCATATTTTATAGTTGAACTATAGACAAATCCATATACTTAACGTCAAGATTTTAAGCTACTGCATAGCTTTTATCGCGGGCTCTGAGCGCGGCGACCGAATCAAGAAATTCCGTAACGAAAAAAACCTAACAACGGGAAACTTGACTGCACGGAAAATCAATTTTAAGGCGAAAAAAAAAAATGAAATTTTAGATATTTTTTGATGACAATCATAGGTTTAGGAGTTTTATTAGTGGGTTATGAGAGTCAAAACACGATTGAATAAACATGACTCGATACAATAAAATCGCAAAGTTCCCTCTTAATTTTAATTTTTAGAGACATACTTCTACGTGGAAAACAGTTTTATTTGCTAGTTAACTTTTTTCAATGAAATTTCGTTTACGTGTTCCATAATAAATACTTTAGACGATTATGATTTTATTTTATTGCGAAAGAGTGTTATTTTGTAGCAAAAAATAAACTTCATAAATAACGTCGCGTGGGGGGCCGGCCATTACCTGCCTACAACTTTGTTGCGCCCACCCCGCTGCCGCCAACGAAAATTTTTAAACGATATTAACTTCTCATTTATTTAATAAAAGAAAAAAAATTGTTTTCTTATCGATCACCACGCTCAAAAAGTGTAACTTGAATTAATATCAAAGAAAAAAAATACTGCATAAACAAAAAATAAATAAATAATTATAATTGCATAGGTTGAAAAAAATGCTATGCAATAGCTTTACCGCGGCAGGCCCAGAGTGCCACTGTTGTTTTTTTTTATTGTACGTTTTTTTTGTACTGAGATTGTGGCCCGTGCGCTGCCGCCGGAGTGCCGAGCATAATGCCGTAATCTGTATCAAAGACTACAGTATTCCAACAATTTTTGAAGTTCGACCGAAAAAGAATAAAAATACTAAAAAAAAATGACACACACACGCCATAATGTAAATTACATTTCATTTTGGCGTTTGGAATAATTTTTTTACATTTTAACGTTAGCGTATTATTTCAATTGACAACCTATAGCATTTAAAATGTCTATAGTAAGTTTTGGTAAGGATTTTATCCATTTACTGCTTGTGCAATGTCGTAGAAAGAGTTGGTAAAATCAAAGAGATATCAATTAGGTTGTGTCTGTGTGAACAATTGAAGCCATTTAGGTGCATTGTAGCCGTGTATTTTAGTCTTAAATATATGTAATTACTAAGCAAGAATCAGATACAAAAAAAAAATAATTGAAACTGCAAAAAAGCGGTGTTACAAGAATGTATTTCTGTGATGTGTCGTCGCCATAGTTGAAAGAAGTGTTAGTATATACCAAGGAGTTTACTTCTGTTCTTCTGCTCCTCTAGGGATTTTGTTAAATGTTTCTTTACCAGAGTGATATCTAAGGTTTTACTACAATGATTTTTTTTTTAGCAAAGTTTCTGAAATAAACAGTTATGACATTTAATTTTGTAAACAAAACTGTCTGTTTTCTTCTGACTGCATATAGATGTTTGGATTTTATCAGAGCTAACTACTTAATTCTTGACCTTTTTGCAGGATAATTGATTTGAAATGGCCCAATATTATCAAATAGTTGGACCAGGACATTCATTAACTCTTGAAGAATTACAAAGATTTTGTCCAAGTATATGTGTGGATGGGATAATTGTCAATCAAGATGATCAGCAATATGCACAGCCACAGGTAAATATTTTTCATAATTCATTAATATTAGGGTGCCCCTTATTTTTCATCTTAATTATTATTTCAATTAAGGAGATGTGTCTAATTTTTACTTGCTTTTATTTAACTCACAATGCTTCCTTTTTTTTCCCTTCCATCTTGTGGTCGAATCTTGCAAGCTTAATTAAACATACTTCCTATTATCACCCTTTCATGAAATTTCGCATAAGGTGGATGTTAGGGTGGAACGTGAAAATTTAATTACTAATTTATATTGAACATAATATCGTTCTTCAAGTTCTCATCACCCAGCATATGAAACTTTGGCAATAATCTTTAAAAATTCAATTAAATGATCACTAAAAAGTATAAAAAAAAAAAAACCAAAAAAAAAATTTTTAAAAACTTGCTTTTCTTAAAACATTAAAATCATATAGAAATTCAATCTAACCAAAAATTGTACTAAAAAGTAAAAAATAATTTTTCAAAATGAATATAAAAAATGTGCGCTACATACAAATATTTGACATGCTAGAGTTTGACGTGCCAGTTTGCTCTCATCCAGATGTATAAGGTTGTGATAAAAATGAGACAGGTAAAGGCTAAGGAGTAGTCTCAATAAAAGGCTTTTTAAGTTAAATTTTACTTAATTATGTTTGGTGGTAACTAAAAAATGTACAAAAGGCAGGTGGAGAAATTCCATATGATGCCTTATTTAATATTGTACAAGTTGATGCTATCAAAAGAATGCAGATACCTTTTTTATTATGTTTAAAAGCAATGTTTTATGAATTTCACAAATGGCAGGTTAAGAAATTCCAAATGTATTTGAATAACTTATTTGATATCATGTATGTTAAAACTCTGTAAGAATAAGGGTATGGGAAGATTAGATGATCTTGCATAAACGGGGAACTATGCCTAAGGTAAACAAAGGAAATCTTAGTGTTTAGGTTGCTTGGTTAGCATATACAAGAAATTAGCTGAGAAATGAAAAAGATAAAATTAGGACAAAAAAATTACTACATCTACTTCACGAGATATTTTTCTTTGCAACATACAGATAATGACCATAAAGGGATTGATTTTTCATAGCACTGTTAGTGTAATGCACATTTATACTGCAATGGACAGTGGGAAAATAAAGCATACTGGTGTTATGAAACTTGTTTTATATATTGTACATACCTTTAATATTAGTTAAGGTAAATAAGGGGCAAATGAAGTTGTGGGGTTCAGCTAGTATTATATAAAATTAGTAATATATATATATATATATATTTATCATATTTTACAAATATCATCGTAAATAAATAGCTAAACAAATGTGATTTAATTTACTGGTATAAAGGGTACCCACTAGCAATCTGTTTTAAAAAAATTGCATTAAATATGTCAGTCCCTTGTTGCTTGGGTCAGTATCCTGGCGACAATTATTAGAAACTCAAACAACTTGCACACTATTTAAAAAAGTTACTGTCCCAACCTGGAATTGTATATCGATTATAGTACCAACATCCTCATAAGGAACTAATATATACAGTTTATTTATAAAAGTATTGTGGTATGAAAATGAAAGCTAATAAATTATCAAATTTTTGTATTATCCGTTTCATTAAGTGTACAATATTAATTTTAATTGCAGTCTCAAAATAAAATAAGTGCAGGAAAAAACAAACTCTAAGAGATTTTATTTCAATTTTCTATTAATGAAACCTTTGCTAAAGTTTAGATTGACAGTTGATACACCTCATCAAGATTTGTCTTTTCTAAAAACTTAGCTTTGAAGAATGTTTGCCATCACTTGTAGTATTTTTTAAGATAAGTTTTGGTGATTTAGTGAATGATGAAACCAAGTACAATTGTGGCTAATTTAGATGAGTGAAGTTTATGTTCTTTACTAAAGAGGTACATGTATTAACTTCTGAAAAAGAAATATTCATATGATTATGAATTATACAAAAAAAACCATTAAAATATTGAAATGTTTATTAATTTTTTTTCCCTTATATAGAAGAGTTATCAGTCAACCAGAATAATAGATACTTAACTACTATTAAAGTACTTGCACGCGACAAACGCCACTTTAATACATTGCATATTGAGGAGGCAATAGAACGGAACAAAAGTTCCAAAGTGGGAGAGAGAGTGGGAAAGAGATTCTGGCTATTGGGCGAAGTCGTCTGGCAAGGCTGAAGACGGAGGACGACAGCATTGTTTCGTCTGGACCAGATGTCTTGGACGAGATCGAGAAATTCTATGATAGACAGCTATACACGTCAACATCGAAACCAGTTGGCAGTCCAGCTAAAGACCCTAGAGCTAGACTGACTCAACACTATACCGAGGACATCCCGGACGTCAGCTTGTACGAGATTAGTATGGCTCTGAAACAGCTTAAAAACAAATAGGCACCAGATGGTGATGGAGTTATGACTGAGCTTCTGAAAGCGGGTGGAAAACCGGTACTAGAAGTCCTTCAGAAGCTCTTTAACACCGTTGTACTCGAAGGTACTTCCTTGCAAGCATGGCACAGAGGCGTGGTGGTGCTTTTCTTCAAAAAAGATGACAATACACTTCTTAAGAATTACAGACCCATTACGCTTCTGAGTCATGTTTATAAGCTGTTTTCAAGAGTAATTACGAACCGTCTCGCTCGCAAGCTCGACGACCTACATACGCTGCGGCAGATTGTACAGAAGTCAGAAGAGTATAATCAGCCCCTTGCTTAGCGTTTGTGGACTAAGAGAAAGCCTTCGATTAGGAAGAAACATGGGCAGTGCTGCAAGCTCTACAGAGATGCCGTATTGATCATCGGTATAGTGAGGTGCTAAAATGCTTGTACGATAATGCTACCATGTTAGTTAGTTAGTTGGACTTATGTTTTCCGCACTTAGCCTCATAATAGGGCCATTGTACGTAGGTAACCAATACCTGTCATTGGTTACCCATACCATCCCAGCTCCGTCCAAAAGTTAAGGAGGCATCTGATGTTATTCAGTGCCTCTCTCATGGTTTGTGGATTCTTAAGGAGCTTTGTCCGTTGGTCGCTCACGCTTTTGCAATGAAGAACCACGTGAGACGGTGTCTCCTCGGCTTCCATACAGCCCCTGCATAGAGGACTGTCAGTAACGCCGATATTGAAAAAGTGCCTGTTTAGAGGGCAGTGACCTGTTATTATGCCAACTATGTAGCGTAGGTTTTTCCTGCTGAGTTTTAACAGTTTGTGCGACAGATTAGCGTCCACGGATGTAAGAACATTCTTGGTTTGTTTGCAATCTGTCTGTTCTGCCCACTGTTTGTTGTGTTGTTGTAAGGTTCTGTCACGTAACCATGTTTTGAGTTGGATAAATGGTATCGGTACAATTGGTTCAGGTCCCATTATTTTAGTGCCCGATCCTCTCTTTGCCAATTCATCTGCCGCATCATTGCCTAGAGACCCACTATGACCACGTATCCATTGAAGAGTGACCCGGTTCTTCAATGCAATTTTTTGCAGTTCACAGTGACACTCCAGGATTAGTCCACTGTTGATGCGGTTGTTGTTGAGAGCTTGTAGCACAGCGGCACTGTCGGAGATGATGCGTATCGATGCATTACTTATGCCTTTAGACAAGACCGCTGTTGCAGCTCGGGTAATCCCAACACATTCTGCTTGGAAGATGGTGTTGAGTGCACCCAAGCTCGTTGACATGTTGATGTTCAGGTCATGGGAGAATACTCCTGCGCCCGTTCCTGATTCCGTTTTGGAGCCATCGGTGTAGATCCTGACTTCATGGATGCCGGAGCTATCTTTTTCTTCCTCATGAAGCTGGATACGGTATTTTTTGTCAAAGACAAAGGTTTTTGGGATGATATCACATGTCGCCTCTATTATCGGAAGCTCGTTTCCCACCGCCTCCTTGAGCCGTGCATGAGTGATTCTGCCGTCCCGTTTCCAGAGCCCTACTTTCTCAAGTCGTATGGCTGCAGCGGCAGCTTCTTGTTGTATAACAAGATGAAGGGGTCTGAGGTTGAGGATGACTTCTAATGCTGTTGTGGGAGTCGTTTTCATACTGCCTGTGGTTGCTAGGCAGGCAAGACGCTGCAGGCTTTGTAGTTTGTTTTTTACCGTGCTTAACTGAGTTCGAGGCCACCAAACTACTGCACCATATGTTATCATGGGTCGTATTATGGCTGTATAGAGCCATAGGGTTATGGATGGCTTAAGGCCCCATTTCTTGCCTATTAGTCTTCTGCATTGCCAGAAGGTTGTACATGCCCTGGTTATTTTTGTGCTTAGATGCTTACTCCAATTTAGTTTGTTGTCTAAAATTACCCCAAGGTATTTGACTTCACTTGAAAGGGTAAGCTCAATGTCAAATAGCTTTGGCATGGTAGTTATTTGAATTTTCCTTTTATTTGTGAAAAGGACTAATTCTGTTTTGTTGGGGTTTAGCGTCAGTTCATGGTGGTGACACCACTCTTCCAAGATTCTGAGGGCTAGTTGCATGCGGGTACAGATAATATTTTCTGAGTTGCCTTTAATCAGAATGGTAATGTCATCCGCGTAACCTACTGTGTAGTAGCATCTATCGTTAAGACGTTTCAGCAGATCATCCACCACGATGTTCCATAGTAAAGGAGAGAGTACTCCTCCTTGTGGGCAGCCTTTGGCTACAATGCCTCTCGTGGTGGTGTTAACTGTAAATTGCACTGCTCTTAGCTTCAGGAGTTGATCAATCCACCCACTGATGGTTTGTTCGACTCCAAATCTACTAAGAGAGCGGCCGATGCTATTGAATTTCGTTTTGTCGAACGCTCCTTCGATGTCAATGAAAGCGCCTAGTGTCATCAGCTTATCAGAGAGGGCTGCTTCTATAGTCCCTACGACAGCGTGTAAGGCTGATTCTGTCGATCTACCCTTTCTATAAGCATGTTGTTGGCGGTGCATTGGCATGCGCGTTAGTGCACCCTCCCTTAGATATCTATCTGTTAGCCTCTCCAGAGTCTTCAGCATGAAGGAGGTCAGACTAATTGGCCTGTAAGATTTCGCTTGTGTGTAGTCAGATTTACCTGGTTTTGGTAAAAATATGACCTTGACTTCTCTCCACTGGCGAGGTATATAGTTGTGAGCTATAGAAGCTCTAAATATATCAACTAGATGTGGCACAAGTGTTGTTTGTCCCCATTTCAGGAGTGCTGGAAATATGTTGTCCAGGCCAGCAGATTTGAAGGGTTGGAAGCTTTCGATTGCCCACACAACTCGGTCTGCAGTGACTATGGATTTGGCTATATTCCAGTCTGTAGGGGTTGGTTCTCTGTGTTCCACATTTTCCCAGTTTGGGTTGTTAGTGACTACACATCCTGGAAAGTGTGTTTCGATAAGCACCTCGCTTATCTCGCTATCGGAGGTCGCATATGTACCATCTAGTTTTTTTTATTGAGCCCAGAGTTCTGTTATTATCTTGTGATAAAATTTTTTTCACTCTAGCTGCTTCATTGGTGGAATTGATGTTGTCGCAGAACCGCCGCCAGGATTCACCTTTGCGATATCTTATGCGTTTCTTGTAGTGATACTGGGCTTGTTTATATCGTTCCCAGTCTATTTCAGTTCTTGTGTTTTTGGCTCGATTAAAGAGTCTTTTCAGATTGAGTTTGAGTCTCTCTAGTTCTGGCCCCCACCAGTGAGACTTTCCCCCTATGATTGGTGTTGTAGGGGTGCAGGCTTGCTGGTAGCTGTGTTGGATACACGTGGTTAGTGTGTTTATATTATGTTCTATGTTGTCAGTGCTGTTGGTCATGTCTTTAAAGGTGATTGTGTCTACCTCATTTTGAAGAAGGGTCGTGTACCTTGCAACGTCCGTCTTACGAGGGTTACGTTTTGGTTGCTCGTCCCTCTCATGCACTTGTATGGTATAGCAGATTCTTCTGTGGTCTGCAAAGGATGGTTCAGCGGAGACGTGCCAGTTTGACACAAGATCCGTTGCCCCATCGGATGCGAGAGTTACATCTACTATTGTCTGATATCTGGAATTAACAAAAGTGGGCTCCGAGCCGTTGTTAATTATAGAAAGGTTAGTTGAGAATATATACTCTGTTAGAGACTCACCTCGTTGGTTCGGTGTTAGGCTCCCCCAAAGAGGGTGGTGGGCATTTGAGTCAGCTGATATTATTATGTCCCAGCCATGATCTTCGCAGTGTTGCACTAGTTCAGTCAGCTCCTTAGACGGTATCACCTCATCCCCGGGCATGTAGACTGAGGCTAGCACTAGCGTTTGTTTGTTTGTTCCTGTGTCAAGCCTTACAGCTGTAAGGTCTCTGGAACAGAAATTGGTTAGTAGCAAGGCTGGTATTGATCTGGGTATGTATATGCATGTTCTCGGTTGATTAGCCGAGATTTTGTGTAGTAACTTACCCCCGATGTTGTTAAGACCGCATATGTTATTTCCTCTAATCCACGGCTCCTGGATTAGGGCTATGGTCTTCTTGTCAACTTCCAGCAGTCTGCGCAGGGTAGCCGCTGCAATTTGCTTGTGCTGGAGGTTTGTTTAGATCACGCTAATCTGATAGGGACCCGAGAATTTTACTATCCAACGACTCCCCATCAGACGACGTATGGTCGTAGGCACCTGTGTTCGGTGTGGGAGCTACGTGTGTGTCCATAGGTGCGTGTTCTGTGGAAGCTAAGGCTGAGGTAGTTGGGTTGCTAAGTGGTAGTGTGCCAGTAGCCTTAGCTCCGTTTGTGTTGGGTTCAACTGGGGATTCTGTGTCCGCCGAATCATCTCCACCCCCGACAGTGCTGAATTTGATGTACACACTGCCGGAGATGAAGGCGACTCGTCTATCCCTTCCCAGAATCTTCGCCACCTCGGATTCTGGAATGCCCAGGGTCAGGAAGATACCCTTCTCCTGCATGGTCGCGCCGTACAACTGCCATGATTTTACGTTGTACCATGGGTTCTGCGCGGTCAGCAGGCGATGGGTCCTCGTTAGGTCGACACCAATTGACTTCGGAAGCCACAGCGATGCGCGGACTCGCTTCGCTATATCTGACTGTCGGATGACGGTCAGTTTGCTGTCCGAGATTGGTGACTGTAGGGTGGCTACAGTGTTTTTGAGCCAAGTTAGCGACTCATCATTCTCACACCACATTTTGAGTACGCCTTCTGCTATGATAGGTTTCCCTCTAAATGCGGGTGCGAATGGTGGCTCGTTGTCTGTTGGTGAAGCAAGCGCTGCTTCAATAATCCTCTCTTCGATGGAGAGTTCGAGCTGCTGTGCTTGCTCCACCGTCAGGTCCGTGGCAGGCGTGACAGCAATAGCTATGAGCAGGTGCGTTTTACTCGCATCGGCATAGCTAATTGCCGTCTTCCTTGGTGTCGGATCCAGCTTAGCGCGTTTCGGCCCGTCCCTTGGCGACAAGGTTTCATCGGGGCGCTCCCTCTTCGCCTTTGCAGGCGGTGCGGGATGTCCCAATTGCTCAGGTCGATTCGCTGCATAGCGTGATCCGCGCTTGTTAGGTCCGCGCTTCCGTTTTTTCCTCGGACTTGTTGTGGTTGCGATTGGTTGGGTTGACCTTGAGGTGTCCCTAGCTCGCTCCTGGAGTCCGCTTTGAGGAGCCTCGGACGTCGCCCCTCCCAGTGCTCCGCACTGTCCAGTCGTGCTTGCGTTAGCCGTCATCATAGGCCCGCCCGCTGACTGTGTGGTTCCCGCACGCCCGTTGTGGCTGCGTTCCTCACTAAGCGCGTCGCAACTGGTCGAGGGCTTCGGCCAAGTCAACCTCGTAGCGGCATCGGTCAGAGCTGGGTCCTCTTGTCGGGTCTCCCCTTCAGTCGCGTTGGTTTGCTGTGCACCCTGGTCAGCGTTGGTCTTAGAAGGCTCGCTGTTTCCCGGTTGCACAGTGTTGTTTTTTGAGCGCCGTCCCCGGTGATGGCGGCGCCCGTTACGTTTTCTCCCTCCAGGGGCTGCTGGCTTGGCGGAGTTGACGGAAGCATTTCTGCGGTCATCTGCTCGACGCGGTGCAAGCTGCCAGGAGGCGTTAGAGGTTATTTCTGCGCTGGGCATAGCGTTAGCTAGCTCGCGCAGGTTTATCGAGTGGGTTAGTGAAGTTTTGCTCCCCCCCAGAATACGTGGAGCAGCCTGAGCCCCCGAGCCTGAGCTCAAAGGTTCAGGAAGGGATTCTCCAGCGTCGTGGACGCTGGTACCCTCCTGGGGCAGTTTCCTTTTAAAATTCACTTCCATATTTTAAACTTTTTTTTTTTCTGCCGGTTTTGGTATGATGTGTGTTGTGAATGTGGTGAGTGGTGTTGGTGTGATGTAGTGGGTTGACTAGTGTGTGTCTGCGTGTGTGTGGGTTTGTGAGTTAGGGAAGGTGTGTGTGTGTGTGTGTGTGTGTGTGTATGTATGTGCATGTGTATGTATGTAGGACTGCATTTCCAAGTATGCCCGCTTTGCAGCTCATAGGCTCCTTGATAAATGTAGGCCAGGGCCCTCCCCATTTATTCGGACTTGGGACCGGCACCGTCCAGCGTATACAGCACAAGTGCGTACACCTCTGCACGGGGTTGGGTTATATGCTACCATGTCAGTCGGTCTCCAGGATCGGAACTCAAAACCGATTCAACTGCAGAGAGGTGTGAGACAGGGAGATGTCATATCTCCGAAACTGTTCACAAATGTGTTGGAAGATGTCTTTAAGCTTCTGGACTGGGACGGGCTTGGCATCAATGTTAATGGCGAGTTATACTATTTTCTCGTCCTTAATACCTCAGTGCTTGAAGACAAAAGTCTTCAACCAGTGTGTGTTGCCAGTGATGACTTACGGCACTGAGACGTGTCCGCTAACTATGGGTCTCATACGCAATGGAAAGAGCTATGCTCGGAGTTTCCCTACGTGATCGAATCAGGAATGAAGAAATCCGTAGGAGAACCTTAAGTCGCCGACATAGCTCACCGAATCGCAAAGCTGAAGTGGCAATGGGTAGGGCACATAGCTCGAAGAACCGATGGCCGATGGGGGAAGAAGGTTCTCGAGTGGCGACCACGAACCGGAAAGCGCAGCGTGGGACGGCCTCCCGCTAGATGGACATATGACCTCGTAAAGGTAGCGGGGAGTCGTTGGTTACAGGCGGCACAGAGTCGCACGCTGTGGAGAAAGTTAGTGACTTCTTATAGTTCATCAAGAACTGTGTGTGTATGTGTAATAATGCAAGGGTATATTTTTATCCCTTACTTTTATATTATTATTTTCACTTTGTAGCCTTTATTGTGCTTGAAGGGTACAGTATTTCGCCATAAAGATGGTGATTAGCCACCTTAGTCCAGATACACTAGGAGAAGCAATGTTGAGTTGATAGGCTTACCACCTATCACACAGAAATAAGATAGATTGAAGAGAATGTGCCCCACATCAGTGGTACAGTTATAAAAAAGGATAGAGGATATATGGCAAAAAAAAGGGTAATATAGGAGACACCCTCATCCATACACTTTGTTTTTCTCTATGCCTGTAAATATATGTGCCTTATTTGGGTCTAAAACATATTTTGCAGTTTTTCTGACCACTATTTTAGTATTTTTTTAAATTTTTTTTTATAAATATTTAGGTGCTGCTACCAAGGTTTGGATTTTAATGAAAAATAAATAAAAACACTATTACCTAGTACATTCATATCACTACAATTACAAATATGATTCACTTTTGGTACTGCTAGAAGATATTGACTACATAGTTGGTTCTATTTCCTTTATTGATTCTAGTTCTTGTAACACCAAAAAACACCTGGTAACTTGTGAACCTTATCACATTTCAGAAAAATTTCCTATACTATGTTATTATAGGTATATGTAGCCCTAGCCTATATAATATATAAAACATAGTGCATAGCGCCAGTATGCTATATTTTCCGACTGTCCGTCACAGTATTAATGTGCATGTGTTTCACTACTCAGTTTGTTTAAATTTAGTAAATAATGAATAATTCATAACTCGTCATATATTGTTTGATCATCAAAGTGTACCTAAAACTATCATCTTACTGTAAATTATGCCAACTAAATGTAAGGAACTATTGAGGGAAGAGAAAATAAAATACCTTACGTAAAGAAAATCACATCTGTACTAAATTTAAAGTCAGTAAACACAAAAATATGGCAATTCTCATATAAATTTACATTGCCTATTTTGCCCTTTAGGGAATGATTTACCAAAATCTTTAAGATTTAAATTTTCAACTTCAAGGCAGAATACTAATTTTTATGCATTTTGTTTCAAAAGTGACTTCTATACAAACTTCCAGCTCTTGTACTACCCCCTTAGGGGATGATTTCCTTTCTTAGTGCTCGCCTACATAATGAGCCTAGTCGACAACTGCTACAGGATGACGGTGATGGTACTCAGTCTGCGTGCCAGAGATGTGCACCGCTTACGCATAGTTGCATAGAAGCAATCTACACATGCCTCAACAAACATCCTCAAAGCACTGCAACATCTAGGCATCCCCATTACTACTCTGAAAGCATTGTTGTATTTCACCGTCAGGGCGGTAAACTGTTTTTGCGTGTAATCAACCCAAAGGCTGCTCGTCTAAAATGATGTGCTGTAGGCTTAGAATAAAGTTACTTTGACTTCTCTCAAGCAACGAGCAAATATGCGAGTTATCATGTTTGTACGCACAGACAGCGCCCTACGTTCCTTTTCAATGTCTGTATTATCCTTCAGATCAAAAGTCACCCAATGCCCAAAATATTTGAATTGGTCCACTCCTTGTAGCGGTGTTCCACTCAGACTAATAGGTGGAACCGCACCTGGGAATTTTCTTTCAACCTGAAAGACCATACATTTGCAATATTTGTATGGATGATGTTTCTAATATCTGTGGTTAAGTTAGTAAATAAGCCATGACACATAAATCGGTGGGACAAGTAAAAATAATTGTTGTTCTTTATTTGATGGTTTCTCTGGAATATTTAGGTGGCATTTAGAAAAAGGCAAATTAGTTCATTAGATGCTTACTCATTTTTTCGTGGCGTAGTTATAAAATCAGAGGTTGGTTTTCGTGGCCAAATAAAAAGGTATGGCTATATACTCATAATTCCCCGAAAAATATTCCCCTGGTAAAGTAGATGCAGTAATTTTTAGGGTAATTAGCAGAACCCTATTACTAAGACTTTGCTGTCCGTCCGTCTGTCACCAGGCTGAATCTCATGAGGTTCATGAACCGTGATAGTTAGACAGTTGAAATTTTCACAGATGTATTTCTATTGTTGTTGTATACTAAAAAACAGAATAAAATAAATGTTTAAGATGGCTCCCATACAACAAACGTGCTTAAAATATTCACAGAATATTTAGTTATATATTCACCTTAAAAATAAATAATTAAATTAAAATAAAACAAATATTTAGCCCTACATATAATAGCTACATACATATTAGTAGGATAAAAGTAGATTTGTAGTCACTATTTGCATACTATTTGATTTGAAAATACGGTGATTTACATTTGGGAATAAATTAGTCGAATTTCAGAAGTTTGCTACTGGTATTGACCTCTGTATCCTTTTCAAAATTTAATAAAAAATACTAGTTCATATTTTATGGCACAAAATTTTATGACAGGATTCTGCGTTAATTGATCTAAATTCGAAAAATATGGACCACCTTACATCTTAAGATAGATAGTATATAACATATGTTTTAAATTTTTCTAAATGAATAAATTGTTTTAAACTAAAATTGAACTTCTCTATTTATGCAGGTGGTTGTACAGCAAGCAGATCAGCCTAATGATATTATAGTGAGTGATGGCGTTCAACAGCAGCTAGTTGTGAGAGATGGATTGCAATACCAACAACAGTATATAATTAGACATGCACCTCCGCCGCCGCCTCCACCTCCCCCTGCTGACTATCAGCAGCAGCAGCAAACCCAGCAACAATCACAGCAACAACAGGGACAGGAACAGCATCATCAGCAAACTGTTCATAGACACCAAGTAAGTAAAAATATTGTAACATTTTTTGTATGTGGGTTTTGTGAAATGATATAATGTAGTTTGTGTGCCAAAATAACCTTTCTACTGCTAACCAAGTTGCATATTTATTATGTATGATATCAGATATGCAACCAATCTGTATTGTTTTATACTAAGACTTCTCTGATCTTATTAAGTTGGTGGCCTGTTATGTTATACATTCTACTATGTACAGCTTTGTGTGTATATGCAATATATACACATATATCATTGTAGTAAAGATTTTTCCCAAAAAATCAGAGAAGTAAATACAGTAGAACCCTGATTATCCGGATCAAATTGAACTAGGGATATTCCGTATAATCGAAAATCCGGATCATCGATTTCAAAGCCAAATCAAACGATATGTATGTATTTATTTAAATTTTAATTAATTTTTATCATGTATGTATTGGGTTTTACATCCGTTTTTAGAAATTTAGACAATAGGTACCATTTAAAAAAATTGCGAGCTACAGCGATAATGAATTACATATTACCTACCTATATAATTTAAATTTCATTATGGAATTAAAATTATTTTTAATATCTGATATCGTAGAAGTTCTTACACCATATATTTGTGCCAATTTACTGCCAGATCCACCATTTAATGAGCTACTTTTGGTTCACTGCTTCAATGAGTTTTATGTCATAATCCAGCCAAGTTAATAAAACATAAATTCTGTATGGCACACTACAAATCTTGTCTTATTCACTATAGTTAGCTTATTGACATAATGTTTATTATGTCGGTTAACAAACCGCCACTATAGTCTCAATTATCTTTAATTTCTTTAAGAAACAACACCACTCTTTCGCTTGAACATTTTAGATTTCCAACGAAAAATGTAAGGTAAAATAGAAGACAACCTATCAGTTCAACGCTATCAAAAACTATAACCAACACTATCGCGCAAACAAATTGGAGCGGGAGTACACAGTCGACGGCGGAAATAAACTCGTAGTAACATGTCTTGTGGCGCCGTCAAAATATTTTTAAATCGGCAATTAGAGCCGTGACTAATGAGTCCGCATAACCGGATGTCCAGATAATCGGGATTATACTGTAATACATAAATTTTTCTAACAATACTAGGATCACTTTTACTTACTTACTTAATAAATATTAGTTTTGGAAAAAAACTTGCCGATGTATTAGTTGTCACTTATTTAGAAGTGTTTGTAGTTTTAGCTTTGAGGGTATAATAAATATGATAATAAAGGTAGGTATTTTGATGATAGGATATCATAAATAAAAGTCTGAAGTAAGTTTTAAAAATGGATATGATATGATTATAAACTACTACCGTTTCGGAATCAAAATGGCGTTCTGGTGAGAAGAAACGGCGAAAGAAACTCTAGCAGTCGCTCTTTTGAATGTTTTATTAGAATAACAAAAATATTACAACTATTACGAGATATAAAGTATCTACTCATTAAATCTATGTTTCGAGTGAAAACACAAATAAGCCTTTAAGCATTTCTTAGATTCGTAAGCTATTCACAAACTGCAAAACCAAGAATTTTAAGTACCTAAGGACCTTAATGACTGGTCCAGCGAAATGCCACAAAGAGGTAAAACTCTCAGCTAGGTATTACTTATGTAATATTAATTTAACATTTATACTATAACAAAATATACATAATTAAAAATACACAATGAAATATCATCTACAAATAAGTTACATAATCAATTGTACTTAACTGAAGTGTTTTAAATGGATGGATTCTCATTTACTTTCGGCAGCGTCACTTTATACATTTTGTACACTATATACTTCCATTGCTTTTATTACGCAGCACCGTTTTTACAACCAGTAGGCTTCAATGCTAATTCACAACTGCTCTGGCTCTCTCGAGCCAAACCTTTTATTTGTAGTGACAAACAGCATGATCGGGTGCGGCGGTCAGGTAGCACACCTGAATCACGCCATTTATATTTACATTATAACAGAACTGTTTTTGATCTTTGAAATACACATTTAGACTACAGATATTATTTATTACCTATCTAATACATCGTGTTAAACTACATACAGTATGATTTTACACATCGTTCAATTAATAAATGAAAATAAGCAATCATTGTCCATGTATTATATCAATTGATCAACTTTTTATACATTGATTTTTATGCATTTATTTTAGTAGAAATAAAAATTTGCATACTTTACCAAGCTTTGTAAAAATATCTAAATAAAAAAAAAGATTTAAATTAATGTCAAAGTATTATTTACATACATTATTTAGTATTCTTATTATGTTAAAATATTATGTTTGTTGGTAAATGAGTATAACACATGTACGATTTGTCAGAATTAGTCATAAGGCGTCTAAGGCGTAACTGGTAGTAATATGGCTCAAAATAGTGTTTCATGATGTTATTCATTAAATTAATTTTATTGCCTAGTGGTCCGCGTAATATTATGTAAAAGTTTAAAAATTAGTATGTTAATATTTGAGTACTACTTTATTTAGAAAGTAATCTGAAATGCCTTTTGAAATTGTCCAAAAAAAATTTTATTATAATAATTACATTAAATGGTATAAAACTAAGAAAAGACACTTGTCAGCATAAGTCCCTAGATGTTGCTGCTAGGTGATAAAGTGGCTACATGCTGTATGGCAATGCATTCTGATTTTTCAATTGGAGATTAATTGCTTCCCTCTTTCCTTATAAAAACGATGGGGTATCTAACCTTAAAATCCCATAAATGTGGAAAATACAAAAGCTTAAAAAATGAAGCTGTTACCAAGGGCTGCATAATATCTACACTGAAGATGTTCCGTTGTGTCAGCTCCCGTACCAGCCTTCCTTGTGGAAACTAAGACCAAGGTGTTGTAAGTTGCATCACATACCAAATAGCCATACTATAAAAAACAGTAAAAAAATGTACCTCTATGAAGCTGCTATTTTACAATGTATATATAGTATGGTAAAACTGTAATGAAGTGAGTATTTTTAAACATGCTTTGTAAAGTAATATTTTTTACATCACACCAAAATTGGCATTTGCAGCAGTTACTGAAGCTAATGACCAAGACATAGAATAAAATGGATTGTAGCTTTTAAAGCTATTTATAACAAGAATTGTGAAACAGCTTATTGTCACACATGTTTGATTGTTTTTTATAATTAATTATACAAGTACATGTAATGAATAAGATAATGGTCTACTTTATCATAATCTATCTAATACATACACAAAAAAAAATAAGACATTTTACAAACAAGGTATGTCATCAATTAGCTTTCACTTGTAACAGTACTAGCATAGCAACGGGTCTTATAAAAAAAGTACATAATTGAATATTTATTTGTAGGTTTACTACACTTCTGACTTACCTGTGGATGCTCAGGTTGTGTTACAACAAGCACAGCAAATCATAGACGCATCACTGATGCAGCAGTCATCTACACAGCATTCACAAAATGTATGTCTGATGTCTTATTGTATAAGTTGTATAACATCATTCTTAAGAATGCATAGATATATTCGTTTATGCTTAGCATGAAACTTTTTTATTTATGTATGGTCCCTTCGTTTTAGTTTAGTAATTATTTTTTTTACATGCTATCATTTCATTAATATTCTGAATGTTTTATACTTTGGGAACAGGGTTTCAGATTTAAATACTAATTCCTAGTAAATAAAATATGTTCTCAGCTTATGTAATGTAACAAGTTAGTTTAAGCATACATGTTTTTGATTTGTTCTTATCCTCTAAGTTCTATGTGTTTTTTTTAATCAGTTGAAGTATGTACTGTATATTATTGGACAGACTTCAGTTTTGCATGGACATATATTAATTACAATAAAGTAAATATCTGTTTTTGTATTTAAATACGTTTTAGGTTTTAAACTTGTCATTAGTTATTTGTTGATCTAAAAATATTTCCAAGTACTATAACATTTTAACCTTTAAATAGGTATTTGTTGAAAAAATCAGATTCTATGAATCAATAGTTTAAAAAATGTATGACATTTTATCCACTAAGCAATGTAGAAGGATAATTTTAAATAATATATGTTCTTTAAAATTTCCTTGGCAAAAAATCACCTCGCACAGAAAGAATTAATGAACTTTCCTGTAAAGTCATTGTTTATGAAATAAAAAAAATATTCAAGGAATGCATTTATTATATTGCAATGACATCTTGTTCTGTAACAAGATTACCTACATGCTGCTGTCAGTGTTCCCTATGTTATTCTTTGTTATATTCCTAGCAATTAATAACTATAATCGGGAAGTTTAAAATATACAAAATAAATAATTATTTTATGTCTGTCAAAGTTTCCTGTACATAACATTCTAATAAACTTTTGATATTTTACTTAAAGAGAATTACGTTGCTTTGAGACTGATCCAATCTCTAATCAATAAAAATCTCTAATCCAATTCACTCACACTTGACCGTTTAAGTAGCTAAAATAGTTATTAAGGCTGGCAGTCAACGAGTAGAAATGATCTTAGAGAGAGTATCGGTATTGAATCTGATATTGAATAGTCTTACGCTTCTCATGTCTTATTAAAGTGTTTTTGGGTCCTTTTTTGGTCATTTTTTTTTATTATTTAGTAGATCCTAAAGTACTCAAGACATCATAAAACTTAAAATATTGGGCTAAATGTTAAGTCTTTATATGAGCGTACGCTAGAATAGCATCATCTAAGTGATAAATTAAAATAATTTATATAGAATTATACAAAAAAAAAAAATTAATTCCTCTCACAAAATATTGTAATTGTAATTATATTGTCTTTATGTAGATAAATTAATTTGGTACAAAAGACAGTATCAATTGTTAACCTTGGCGCGCAAATTTTTGTTGATAGCGCCATGGTAAAACAGTTGCTTTGATTTGCAGTCTCGCTCAGAACTTTAGGAGCCACTGATGTGTATCTGTTACAGGTTTTTTATAATTATGTATGTATGTGACCTATTAGACTTTTATAATCATGTTTCGGCATTGATCAACCGCAGTTGGTGAGATCGGCACATGTACTGTCGCAGCCGACAGTGATTCATCCGGCGCAACAACCACCACCGCAGCCACCTCCCCTGCCGCCTCTGCCGCCCCCGCCGCCACCGCCGCCCCCTCCCCCTCTACCGAAACATGGGCCACAACAAGCGGTTAGTTAGTTTTTGGCCGCAAATACACAATGAAGGAACTTCATGCAGTCTTCTTTTTCTACTACTACGTATTTAGTATAAAGATACAAATTTTTTTTTTCATTGGTGCGTGATAGAAATTGTGCATTTCGTGCATAACTATAAATATTTGGAGTTCTTTGCGAAGTGTTAAGATTTTTAAAGGGTCAAGAAACTCGAGTAATGCCCGCCCCTAGAGTTACGAGTGTCTATAGGTTACGATGATGGCTTAACATCAGGCGGCATATATGCATGTTCGCCATCTTAGTGGTATAAAAGAAATACTAGTTCGCATGTTCCTCGATAATTGTAAATTATAATCTCAACGAATTGCATTATTGACGCTGTAAACAATGTTAAGCTAAAGTTTAGGCCTGTAGAACAATGTCTGTATAAAGACGGTGGAGGGGGTGCGGTGGTGTGAATTAGAGCTCTATACCTTAATGTTAATGATACTGGATAAATATATACATATGTTGTAACATAAGGGGCTGGGAGCCTCTAGTAGCAGTAGTCCGGTTGTTAGTCCGATTGACCGAACTACTGAAACTTTTAAGTTGCAATAGTTCGGTTGTGACGAAGAACCGAACTATTGATACCTTTTTAGTAGCAACAGTCCGGTTACATAATAATTTAAACAAAATATATTTACAAACTATTTTATATCAAAAAAAATTTTTTTTAGCAAAATTAACGTTATCTTAAAAACAACAAATGAGTGTCGAAAAACAAATGAATGTCTATATATTTTTTTATCATAAAAACCCTTTTTTGGAAACTTTTCTTTAAATTTTTCTATTATTATCAATTTGTAATCATAAGTGAAAAAAGAAAAATTTTTTTGAATTGATCAAGTCAAATATTCCAGACTGGGATCCTAAAGAAATACATGTTGATTACGAAATGGCCACCATGAATGCGTTAAAATCCGAATTTAAAAATGCTTCAATAAATGGTTGCTATTTTCATTTCCGAAATTGTTTAAAGCGTAAAGCAGCGGAATACAAACTTACAGCAACCAAACACAAATTCATAATTAATTTATGTTCTGCATTACCTTTGTTACCTGTGCATTCAATAAATGAGGGCTGGGACTTCATAAAATCTAAAGAAAGAAATATCTTCAGATGATACAAAAAATATTAAATTTATTAAATACTTTGAAAAGTTTTGGATGAAGCCCGATTTCATTAACGTTTGGTCAGTATTTTCCGAACGCCATCGGACAAAAAATATTGTGGAAGGATGGAATTTCAAAATAAACGTACAAATTTTACACGTTTTGAAAGATGATATTACTCTCTCAAAATTCCAAGTCGAACAATACAAAAAATTTGGAACGAAGACACTACCTAAAAGAAGCAAGAAGTATATTGAAAGAGACGACTTTATTAGAGATGCACAGTTACAATTAACTTGTGGAGAAATTTCAACACAAATATTTTTATACAAAATCGCTCTTTTTACGTCTTCTTTTTAAAATATAAGATAGTTTGTGAAAATATTTTGTTTAAATTATTAATTATCCGGCTTTTTGGTACTAAAGGGGTGCTTTGTATCATAGGTAAGGTATTATAACTATTTTTAGTTTGACAGCTATCATTCGAAATAAAGATATTGATAAGGCCTATCACTTTTGTAAGGAAACAACTTGTCTACGAACAATGGTTTTGAAGATACAGCCCTTTCTAATTTGACAGCTGTCATCCGCAATAAAGGTCTTGTTAAGGTCTATCACTTTTGTAAGGAAACAACTAGTCTACGAACAATGGTTTTGAAGATACAGCCCTTTCTTGTTTGACAGCTGTCATCCGAAATAAAGGTCTTGATAAGGTCTATCACTTCTGTACAGAAGTGACTAGTAGTAGTACGATCGATAGTTACAGAGATACAGCCGGTTTTAGTTTGACAGCTATCATCCGAAATAAAGCTCTTCATGAGATCTATTACTTCTGTGAACAAACAACTGATCTATGATCAATAGTTTCCCAGATATCAGCCTTTGCAGCAGTTTGACAGCTGTCATACGAAATGAAAAACATCATCAGTTCTGTAAAAAACAACTGGTCAATGATAAATAGTTTCTGAGATATGGGCCTATTTAGTTTGACAGCTGTCGTTTGAAACGAAGAGCTTGATGAAATCTATCACTTTTGAAAAGTAAAATTTACAAAATAAGAGCCCGTGTGAGCAATTAAGGTTTTGCCTGCCCGTAATGACACTGTTTACGAGCAAGTGTGATAAAAAAATATGGTTTTAACGATTAATACTAACTTTACCGCAAAAAAAATTATTTTTTTACTTATGATTAAAAATTGATAATAAAAAAAAATTAAAGAAAAGTTTCCAAAAATGGGTTTTTATAATAAAAAAGAATATAGACATTCATTTGTTTTTCGACACTCATTTTTTTTAAGATAACGTTAATTTTGCTAAAAAAAATTTTTTTTGATATAAAATAGTTTGTAAATATATTTTATTTAAATTATTAAGTAACCGGACTGTTGCTACTAAAAAGGTATCAATAGTTCGGTTCTTCGTCACAACCGAACTATTGCAACTTAAAAGTTTCAGTACTTCGGTCAACCGGACTAACAACCGGACTACTGCTACTAGAGGGCTGGGAGTGCTAAAATATTTAGATAAATGCTTGGATTGCTATGGAGCTTTAGTTCATTTTTATTTTTACTAAGCTCTTATCCCCATTTTTCTTAATTTTTTTATTTTTATTTTTTGTTATTGCTGTGCTTAATGTTATCTTTTTTATTTAGCAACAGTCACAACAGTTGCCACGGGCGTCGCCTCAACTTCTCCAACAATTGCAGCAACAACAGCAAATCCACCTACAACAGGTATTCTTTTGTTTTTATGTCAATCGATAATTAATAATAATAATAATTATAATAATATATATTTTATTGCATCATCATAATAATTTTACAAAAAAAAAACATATTTACAAATAGAGAAAAACAAAAGGCGGTCAAGATTTACTTTTATGACCTCAATTTAATTATTAATTTGTATACTTAAATAAAGGTAAATAAAGGTTGTGTACTTAAATAATTTTGAACAACGTTACCCTCCCAATATATTTTTTCCAAACAGAGGGCATCATTAAAGCACTTTTTTTGCATTAAAATTAAATAATAACCATTTTTGGAGTAAAAAAAATCAAGTGAATCGATCAAGTAATATTAATTCAAATAGATTTCTGAGCACACTGAATGGTTAGTACAATTTATTTAACAATGTTAATTTCTACCGTAAAGAGGCGGCAAGAAATTTAACTATTTAAAATAATAAAACAACTTACAATTATACAAACATGTTATTTTTTTTGTTTTTATGTAGCATTGTGACTGCACCATGTGAAGTGTCAGATATCCTCATATTTAATAGTACTCCAATATTTAATAGTACTAGTGGGATAATTGTTATTATAATTTTATTATATTCTTGCAAAATCATATGATTACATAAACACACTTAAATTTATCTAACTAATATTATAAATTCGAAATTTTGTTTATTTATCCTTTCTTCACGTCGCAAAAGAGCATTGAGCATATCTGAAATTTTGTCATGTTATTTTTTTTTTTATGTAGCATTGGGGCTGCACCGTGTGGAGTGTCAGATATCCTCATATTTAATAGTACTCCAATATTTAATAGTACTAGTGGGATAATTGTTATTATAATTTTATTATATTCTTGCAAAATCATATGATTACATAAACACACTTAAATTTATCTAACTAATATTATAAATTCGTAATTTTGTTTGTTTAGCCTTTCTTCACGTCGCAACAGAGCATTCAGCTGATCTGAAATTTCGCACATTAACATACTAAAACCTGTTTACAATTTTTATTTTTAACCGTCTTCAAAAAACGAGGACGTTCTCAAGGACACAACTGTTATATATAGAATTTGCAAAATTCTTTTTTTTTTTTGATTCAAATGGAGATTGATTCCGAAATGGTCCCATTTAAATTTCATAAATATATGATGATAAGTTTCAAAAACAGACAATGAAACTTTTCAAAAAATTACAGGAAATCAACCGCGATTGCTGCAATATATATAAATATATATTTGCATTGTTTACGCAATCACACAACATAATATCACTCCTGTACACTCGAAAGCAATTCGTCACTCAAAGGTAAAAAATATTAACTCTTTTTCAACAAAAAAAAAAAACAGCCGTCTTGAAAAATATGCAATAAAAAGTTAAAAATAATTACTTATATTCATAAATCTGATGAAAAGTTTTGTTTTATTTGTTCTAGGATTAACCTTACTACCACCATAACTTACACTTTTAATAAAAGTCAAGTATGTATATTTAACTAAGCAACATTTAAGTATTAAACTAACCCACTAAGTATATTGCACTGAGGAAAATGTTTAATTACAATAATAATATAATTTAAACAGTTGCAACAACAACAATTGCAACATCAGCTGCAGCAGCAACAACAACAACAGCAGCAACAACAACAGTTACAGCAGCAGCAACAGCAACAACAGTTACAGCACCAGCAAGTTGTTATGCATGCTGCGTACATCAATCAAACTGTAAGCTTGTTTGTTGCACTATGTATATTAAAAGCAATATACGAAAATAGGTTATCCTTGAGGTCGACATATTGAAGCTCCAATTCACACCAAAACTAAATTCTTTACAAACCATGTTCTATGACGTAAATGTTAAGAGGCAGTATTACTTGCCAGCAAAATGGAAATTGAAAGTTACACGGAATATGTGTTATTATGTCGAATTTCCTAACAAATAAAAAACGTAAAAATCAATGGGGGTCTCTATACTAGAAAACATGTTTTTGCTCGATTGTAACAATAGTAATACATACAAGCTTTAAACTTAAAACGATTATAGTGTAAGTTCTATATTAGGCAACAACTAATAAAAACCGGTCGACAAGCAGTGCGAGTCGGGCTCGTCTATTCTGGTGCTACAGAACCCTCGGTGCACTACTCCTTGAGGGTTTTTGTATTAATGGGATATCTTTCACTAATAAAACATACTAAATAAAGAATTCCATTAGCATTAACAAATGGTGTTACTAATAATGAGCGTAACACTTGTCATAATTACTATGTATGAAACAAAAAAATATATTTCCAGGCTTCTCCGAACCGACAAGTGCCGCCTAGGCTGTTGAATCAAGCTCTGAGCACACCGACCGCATTGACCTTGGTTCGAACCCCCGTGCGTACATTGCGACAAAAGCGGCCTGCTTTACGCCCACCAATTGCCACACCATCCTTGGCAGTTCCCGCTAGACTTCTCAACCCCCAAATACAACAGGTAAAATTTTTTTATGTAAAGACTGTAGCTACAGTTCCAATCACGTATCTGGCTTTAAGGTTAGTGCGCAGATATAAATATAAACTATATTTTAGAGACTTATCCTAGACCCGTGAATAAAATGTACATTCTACGTTTGTAGACTTATTGTTTTCTTTTTTAAAGGAAAATAATAAAATATAGGGATAATTAAAAATAGGTATTGTACCACAATTTTTGAGTACGACTTTCGAATCTTTGCTGCGCAATACGATACTTAAATGATCGCTAAATAGCAAACTAATATTTTAGGATATTACACACAGTGCTCTGCAGTTCCAAACTAAGCAAAGCTTGTACTTTTTTTTAACTATATATTTATAAAAGTACCTTAAGATTATTATTTAACACAATCAAATATATATATTATTAATTTAATAAATCTAATAACCTTTGCCAGTTGGCATCGTTCCCAAAATGCTGGCCGCGTCGAATTGCAATTCAAATTCTTTGGGTAAGGTAAAGGCTACCATTTTTGTCACGAGAAGCAGTAGAAGACGCGAAGATAAAGCCCTATATTTTTTTTAAATACATACATATATATTATACATAGATAGAAAGACACCCAGTCTCAAGGCAAAAATAAATTTTCATCACATAAATGTTTGTCTTTTGCGGGGATCGAACCCATGTCTTCGGCAATGATTTAACATTCGGGTCACTACCCAAAGAGCTGGATCAGAAGAATGGCCAAAAACACTACAGTTACAATTTCAAGTTACATTTCAAAAGCTTTCCAATATATACATATATTATTTATGTGTCCAGGGTCAGTCTACCTCCCCTATAACTGTGGGAGCGGGGCGAGGTTCGGTTAGCGGTAGCCCTATGCCGGCTAGTACTGGCAGCAGCATGAACGTCGGTGCTATGGGCTCTTTGGTTCCAGCGCGAGGTCCTAGACCGCCGAGAGTTCCTCGTGTCAATTCCCCACGTGTGCTCAACACGCACGCGGCTCAAGCTCAGCATAGACCTCCGCGACCGAGAACGCCGCTGCTCCAGGTAAATAATTTTAGTGTTATGGGTTAAGAATTTGTCTGAACTTTAACTCGTAAGTATTTTATTTTGTTTGTTTGCGAATGGTTGGCGCCATTTCAATATGCCTAAAAGAACCCGTTTCTTGAATGGCAGCCATCGCGACTGTCTTAGTGAAAAAACACTCCAGATCGAAGTTGGCCTCGTCTTTTAACCTTGATGGCCTCCCGCAATCTTCTTTTTTGGTCTGCGTAACCCGTAATAGTTCCTTTTCCAAGTATTCCAACATAATAATTCCTTTAGCGTTCCAAAAAACGGACATAACCTTGCCTGCCGAACTTGACACCTTGAATTTCTTCGGTGTCGGGGAAGAGGCTCGTTTCCAAGTCATTGACTGCTGTTTGGTTTGCGGATCAACATGGTGGATCCAGGTCTCGTTTATGGTCAGGAAACGGGACTAAAAGTTTCCCCGATCCGTTTGGAACTTTTCCAGATTCACCCTCGAAAATTCGACTCGTTTTTTCTTTTGCTCGTCGGTTAGCATACTCGGCACCCAGCGCCCAGTGACGTTTTTTCATATGCTGTTCGTTCGCAAATATTCTATGAACACTGCCATATGAGATCCCTGTGACCTCAGCTATATACCTTATGGTCACTCTTCAATCTGCTAACACGACATCTTTGACTTTTTTCACGTTGTCTGCTGTGAGGGACGTGGATGGGCGTCCCTCGAGATGTTTATCTTCTGTCGATGTTCTACCCAGCTTAAACTCCTTTGCCCAGCGCGCAACTGTGGCATATGGAGGAGCAGTTCTGATTTCGTTTTTCTCCATCTTGATATTTTCTCTCCGACTGTTCGTATTATGATTATATGATTTTTTTGTGCTGACCTTGTACGAGGAAGATTATTACTTTTGGGTCACCCCTCGTACTTATAACATTCTATTAATTTGATGATGCTCGCGGTATCGTATGATTTGGGATTCGCAGAGAAAATTATTCGGGATTAGCTTATTATAGAGATAAGTTAGTGATATAAAGTTTCCTATGGGAGCCTCTACATAGGGATGACAAATTTCCCATTTTCTTTATGGGACACTTATTTATGATGACACATACAGTTGTTAAGTTATAAATCCTTAGCCATGTGTTATGAAAAAGTAGTACAGGCAGATGGTTGTTCTAGCAGTACCAACTAGCTGCAAGTGATTTTTGCCTAAGTTCGATGAAGCGACGGAGACCTTGTATGTATATCAAAACAGCTACGAAAGAGTGGCTTATCGTAACAGTCTAGGGGAAGATGAATTAATGAGTGATAAACATAATGGCTTTGATTTTTTTCTAGCAACAACAGCAGCAACAATCGCTACTTCAACAACAACAAATTCCACAACAGCAACTACAAAATCAACAACATCAACCCCATCAATTAGCACAACATGTTATTACACAGCAAGTTCATCAACAGATCCAACAATCTCATCAACAACAATTGAATCAACTGAAACTGACACATCAGGTATGAATAGTTTAGATCATTTTTATTTGATCATTAGCTAATTCATTTGTATAAGATCATTCCTTAGAAATATTGATGATCTAAACCTAAATATGGCCCAAACAAAATATTTTTATGTACTCTAGTAAACGCTATTCTCTTGTTCGGATTTTTTAATTACAGTATGGCCTCGATAATTCGCACCACCCACGGCTAATACGAACGCCTCTGTTATTAAAATAACCCCAAAGAAAAATTGCTATTGCGTATGTTAAGGAATAAAGGATTTTCTGTTATGCTAAATACACTCGTCAAATTACTAAATTAGATTTTACTTAAGACTGTAAGAAAATTCATGATACTTAATAATTAAAATTAGTGCTTACTTCCTTGAATCACAAAATCCGAACTAGGTATACATTTTTTGTGTTCAGATTATCGGGGCCCAACTGTAGTGTTTTAATTTTTTTTTTTATTTTTGTCGATTTAGTTCACAAATAGTATTTATTGTGCAATATACAGGTTGGTCAAATCTGGATTGAGCGTGTTTTCAAGAATGACAATAAATTTTACCGACCTTCATTATTGCAACCAAGTGAATTTGTTTTTTGAATTATTTTTATGGCTAACTGAATTACTAAAATGCTCCCATTTTCAATTACACCTAAAACTCCAATACTAATAAAAGTTTGGCAGAAATGAAACGATGCTTTGACATTTTTGGCAGTTACTGCATACTTAGTCGGGTTTAGTATGATCTTATCCAAGAATTTCATAAATTATGACCGTTAAACGATGATATATAATGTCCAAAACAATTTTTCAAATATAATATTTTTTAATGATACATTATTTTATTTCAGCAACAAATCCTTTTAAGCCAGCAGAATTCTGCCCATTCACAGGCGCGTATCATTACACCACAAGGCACTATAGTGACACAAAACCTTCAGTCACAGTTGCCTGCAGTTGTGCAAATGAATCAAAACAATGGACCGTTATCTCAGCAAACTCTTACTGTAATGCAACAAAGATCCTCTCCTCATCCCCAAGTTCAACAAAATCATCAACTACAGCAGTCGCAACAAATACAACAGTCTCAACAAATTCAGCAGTCTCAAATTCATCAGCCTCAACAAATACAGCAACCTCAACAAATCCAGCAACCTCAGCAGATACAGCAACTTCAACAAATTCAGCAACCTCAACAAATCCAGCAAGCTCCACAGATTCAGCAATCTCAGCAAGTACAACAAAATCATCAAATTCAGCAGCCTCAACAAATCCAGCAACCTCAACAAATCCAGCAACCTCAACAAAGCCTGCAACCTCAACAAATCCAGCAACCTCAACAAATCCAGCAGCCACAACAAATTCAGCAACCTCAACTGATTCAAAAACAAAAGAAAATCGTCCTGAATCCGAATAACGCAAATGATTTGGATGATCTTGAAGAAAGCATAACTGCTGCGATTGTTCAGAAGCATCCAGTAAATGATAATTTGAATCCACCACAACAATTCCATAATCCCCCTCCAGTTCGGCAGAACCATAACCCCACAAATCAGCATCAAGTACCTCAGCATGGATTTCAGCAAATTACATATGAGCAAGCTTTACCTCAGGTTCAAACTCTTACCCAGCTACTTAATGAGTCTGAGGAAGAAGATCGACAAATAGTTACACTGAGTAATGGTCAAAGGATGTCTTATGCTGAATATAAGCGAATTCACCAGATTTCTAGAGTCCTGCCTCAATTACAGCAAGCTAGGTATGTATTCAATTATCTATAACTGTGTGAAGCTCCACTTGCGTGAAGTTGCTTGGTATTTGGTATACCATGACGTGTTTTATTTCTCACTTAAACTCTTTAACAGAGTTGATAGATATAGCTTTGCAAAATCTTATAATATAAATCTTATACAAACACATATTTTATGGTACTAATAAAATCATCAACCTCTTTAAAAACTGTGATGGCGTGGAAAAAATGCCGCTGAAATCAAAGCTACTTCAGTTTTGAATACCACAGAGTTCACTTATTTTACTAGTTAGAAGCAGCTCGTGGCCTAGTCGTATTTGTCTATCGGAAACGATAAACAAAGTTAAACAAGTTGGGTGTGTTCAATACCCTCTGGTCACTATACACTCATAGATATACATTTTTCTGAGCTGCTCCGTGCTTAGGGAGGACACGTTATCCTGTCGGTTATGGCTATTCTGTCATTTTACGACTGCTGAGGCGATACTAGTTAGGATGCAATACTCATATTTACGTTGATTCTTTGAGCTACTCTGAGCTTGGTCTACCTAAAGTATTTGATTAGTGTGTCAACCTACTCATTTCTTTGCTGAAACCAAGTCAGGATGGTGCTGCATTTTAACCTGATTCTGATTTTAATTGTAATTTGTAAAAACTACACTAAAATAAGATTACAATATATCATAATTATTTATTACAAGAATTGCTAGCTAATAGAATTGTTAACTAAGTGGAATTTAATATTTTTTCAACTTTAAGGGAATTTTACCCTCGTGTTTATTTAAATGCTATAGTTTTATAAGTGTGCAATATATTTCTTGATTATTCCAGGGAGAGTGGAAGGCAGACATTAGTTAGAAGTAAAGAACAGCCAAAGCCAATTCAGCGGGTGCAGCCTATGCAAGCGCAACAGCAAACACCACAGCGGGGTAAGTATAGTAACAAACGATATAATACTTACTGGCTTACTTCTAATAGTTTGTCAAAACTGGTGTTGGGGGTATATTATTCATTTTCTCTATGCTACGATATGGGACCATATCTTGCACAAGCTTCTTTGGGATACAACGTACTTGCAGTGTGACTGCTTGAGCGGTCAAATATGAAATTTGAAAATGGAACGAACTTTTCTAAACCCGAACATTGATAACTAAAGAGATAACTCATTTTATTTTTTTATTTAAATTTCGGACTGGCACAACAAAAATAATGCGCCATTAAATTTAAAAAAAAAGTAAAAAAAGAAATCAAAATTTGAACGCCGTGAATTGGCGGCAAAATAATCTAAGCTATTTTTATTGTTGTCAATATAATTAGTTTTTTTACACGCATGTTTGAGAAAAGCACTTTATAAGCCTTAGCCACAACTGAGCACAACTGAACACAACTGAACTGAACTGGGCTAGGACTAGGCCCGCATACTCACTATCGCCTGGTTATGCTGCCTTTGCGGGCCACGTCAGTAATGAACTATACGTTATCGCTTATTACTTTGAAGTTAGTAATTTTCGACGTATCGGACATATATAAAGCCATGCAGTGGCGATAAGCTCACCTCCTGACGCATGAATAAAGTGATTGGTGAAAAGAGGCTATTAGCCATATTATGATGCAGGTGTGTATACAGCCACTGGTCAGCCCCTTCTGGGGAAGTAAACCGTGAAGATAAGCATATGTATGTACTTACATACTAATCGGTTGTTTCCTGCAGTTGCTACTTAGCAAAGTTTAATTTTATTTTTAGATTGTGCTACTTCGAATATGGAGTGAATATATTTTGGTAACCAAGTGCCTTTGTTTTTTAATTAAATTTATGTACAGATATTCCTGAGGCGCCTAGTGGACCTTCGGAACAGGCGGCTGAGCCGCAGTCAGCTAAAATGTTGATTTTCCTTCAGAATGGAGAACAGCGACTTATCACTTTTACATTGCCAAAAGAAAGCTGTACTCTTCAAGAAGTTCTTGAGCAGGTAGTTTACTAGTTTACTACATTAGTATTAATTCCTATCAGTTCTTATAGTTTGACTATGTTGTTGTTTCTTAGCAAGTACATTGATCTTAAAATTTTGTTGAAACCACAAGTTAATCTTGGATTTCCGGATAGCTCAAAACTAGAAATATTTAAAACTTTTACTTTGATTCATATTGGCTCTTGACGCTTGACTTAATGACCTATTTCATCAAAGGTATGATTGTCCGAATACCAAAATGTCCTATACGTGATATTTCCGAAACGCGAAACTTAATTTAAGGTTAGGAAAAACCTGATTAACCTTCTCGGTGTACTCAATATATCTAATTATCAATATTTCGCTGCTTCAACTATCAACATTGATAAATATCACTGTCGCAAAATACATACGTATTTACAATTTACATACAAATACATTTTATTAATTCAATAAAAACTAAGGGTCATTTAATATTACTTTTTTATTCGTTGAGTAATAATATTCAATATTCAGGTATTTTTATTTCTGTCCGAACTTTCCGAGATAAAAAGTCTATCCGTCTCGTAATATTAAGTAGCTTTGCTTTGTTTTGACGTTAAAAAGGGACAATCAAACAAGATTAAAAAAACTTTTCCCTTTATTTTATTTTTTAATGTAGTAAATAATTTTTCTTTTCTTTGTTGCAGGTTAACGTTCCATTTTCTGCAGATACTCACATACAATGTATGCAAAACACGAGCAGTGAAATTGACTATTTTGTATCAGTTGGTTCTACAACGCGAATAGAGGAAATGTTGGAAAATCATCCTGTAAGTTTATCACTTACTAATAAACCACAGAATACTGAAGACTAAATCTTAATAGGGTAGTTTATAGTAAGAAGATATCTTATAAAATTATTATACATAAAAATATCTATAAGTTATCATAGGCATATGAAGTTAGTCTAAAATAATGTTAATAAACTTCTTGTGCCAGATTTATGTAATAATGTTTCTTAAAAATTTGGAAACTACCTTATTACGAATATTTCCTGGTCTGAAGTGTAGATAAATCATGAAAAACTCAAAATACAGCTTTAAGATGTTTGGTTTTTTGAAGAAATGCCAAAGCACATAAAACTGATTTTGAAAATTTGCAAACTACCCTATTACGAATATTTCCTGGTATGAAGTGTAGATACATCACGAATACATATGAAAACAAACACAAAATAGAGACCAAGTAGAGAGCAAACTTTACTTTGATTATGGTGAATCCAAATCATATTTTAGCTATATCTAGGCTGATAGGCTACGGTGACCGCTTACTATCAGGCGGACCATAAGCTTGTTAGTTGCCACCTTGATGGTAATAAAAATTAAAAAAAAAAAAATGCCACTCAAAATGCGTGATTAAAGAATATCGGAAATCGGAAAGTTATAGTTATTCCTACAATGATCTAGGTTATTTCGATATTAATATCAATTTATTTTTATTTTACAGATGCTAGTAGGCGGTGACATTAGTAGTCGAAACTCACCTAGTGTGGTGTCCCAAACCCAAAGTAGCGAGGTGTCTACTCCTGAAAAGACTCCTTGTACAATTGACACCAGTAAGTAAAATAAAAACTTGTAACCGTTTCACGGCTGCATCAACCTAGATCTAAAGTAAGATTTACAGGGTTCCACATGCAAAGGGCAAAGCGGAGACTTAGTGCTATATACTCTGCTGTATGTCTGTTCGAGTATGACACGGTTGATATAGAATGTTGATCCAAAACCAAATATTGAATTAGGAATTCAATTAAATCATTTTAATAAAGGTGATGGGCCATATTTGAATAAGGCACCGATAAAAGTAAGTGTTTTTCTTATCATGGCGTATTTTACTTATACGAATAAAGTAATTTACAGTTCGAATAACGGATCTTGGTGAAAATGCGCAGATTGCAGTCTCGTATTCACCTATGGTTCCGTCACCACGCTTTTTTTGCTCGCGTTTACCGATTGGTTTTAAACGGGAACCGGGATTGGCTAATTGACAAATTTCGTAAGTACACTCGAGTAAGAAAAATGTAAAAATTAAAACAATAAATAATTAATACAGATATAGACTACATTTAAAACACTTATATGACGTGTACCTACATGCGCATCATATGACCTTGAAACCCCTAGATGCATGGTTGAAACTGTAGGTCCGTTAATATCGGTTTTACTCAATTTATGTTACCAGGTCTTGGACTAGTGTATTGGTTCATGTTCAAATCGTCAAAATATAGCGTGTGGCGGCTTTGTTGGCTAGTGCGCTTAAATAATATTGTATTTTTATTTCCACACGGCGCGCGAACACGGAAATCCGCGCATTGCTCCCGCGCATGTGTATTGAAAAATGTCGTACGACGGCTTGCGGTACAAAACGACGCAACCAGACATTCAAATGTTTTATTTTACTATCTACTATACTATATTGTACAATCGTAAAAAAATACTTTATAAATTTCCCCATGGACGAACTAAATGGTTAAACTAGTTGAGCCGTTGAGAAAAAAACGCTCGAAATTTCCCAACAAACTTACTTAACCTACTAGTTGGTCCGTTGGTAAACGAAAACAATAATTTTCAGCGGTTAATGGCCCGGAATCTCCTGAACAACGCTCGCCTCCGCCGCGCTTCGTCGATGGGATGCTGGCTCTCTGCAAGTTCTGCGGATACACAGGACTTGACTTCAGTCGTTGTCAAAGGTATTTATACTAGTCATCATACATCATACATTCCCACATATGTATAATGGAAGTCAACTGATTATATTGAAAGCGTTTAAGCAATTCTCTTCATACATTCGCGTATTGGAGTCTACAACCAGTGTATGATGCCAGTAATGATTTACAGAAATAAAATATGGTCTGTACTCAGTAAAATACAAATGTTACGTTGGGTTTAGGGACCTTTTATCAGATCAATATAGGCTTACCTTGTTGTAGCTGCAAGATACCACTGGCTGCAGGCTGATTAGGGCCAACTGTTGTGGAAACATGAGAAGTAGTCCAAAGTTCAACAGTGGCCGTCTTACCGTTGAGATAATCATGAGGTCGTTTTCAGAGCAGATTCATACAAGCACGCGGGTTTGTTCCGCATGCGTGAAACTACTTTCGAGGGCTTGTTAGTAATAGATACGTGCCATCGGGTGCTACGAATGTTGCGCCCCCACCAAGTGGTGTAAGGAAATGGAACAAGTCTAAAAACGACCGATACCTAACCATATCCAGTTCTTAATTTCAATGCGACTAAGCTTAGCGTTTTCTGATGTTTAATAATTAAATAATAAATAATTGATATTTTTGTATATTACAAACAGTGCTGTATGGTCCCAAACTAAGCAAAGCTTGTGCTATGGATATATATATATATATATATATATATACGGGATGGAAATGTTAAGTGATCTTACAACAAATGTACAAGTGGAGCATTTAGTAATCATTATGAAATGAGACGATATTACAATATATTTTTTAATTATCGAAGAATAAACTTAAGTGCTTTTGATAACATATTGTCCTAAATTAAACAAGAAATGACACTAATTTTAAGACTTTGTATGCCTCCAGAAGAAACCGTGCCGTGCGCACATTTCACTAAGTTTTTGTCGCAATCGGGCGGACGCAAAAAATAACGCGGGATAACGTTCTCCGTCCTATCCCATCCAAATATAAACACTCTTTTTTTAATAACTCGACCGCAATTTTGCAATTTACTTTTTCGGCACTAAAGCATAAATATTTTTTTGAATATGAATTATTTTGCTTTGTTACCAATTACTATCTTTAAAATAATATGTGGTAAAATTATAGACCCTTAGGGCGGGATCATATTTTTGCCACTTTTTGATCAAGCAACTCTATAAAGTAAACGTCACATCTATAATTAATGACGGATTAACGTGAATTTTAATTACGGACGTCAAAAATACATACCGAAAACGAGTTAGTGCCCAAGCGGCTATAACGGAACGTTTTTTTCCCAAAAACGAATCAGTGCACAAGCGCACTTAGGGCTAGCGCGCACGAGCAACTTTTATCTTTCACATCAAAGTTATTGGTTTGTATGAAATGTCTACCGGCTGTCTTAATATGGAAGATTGTTGCGGAGACAAAAGTTGCTCGAGCGCGCCAGCTCTTGGATCTGTCTTGGATAACGGCGACGAATCTCATATTTTTTTTTAACAGTCTAAAAGCTTGCTTGGGTATTTTTATCACTGTATCGAAGCTGAGCGTTTTCTAACATATTTCTGAAGTACTCATTTTGGTCACAGCAACGTAATAAGCGTTTTCTAAAACCTTTACGCAAGCATGCATTATTTTTTTGTTTTAAAAACTAACAAAGCCCAGCATTTTTCTAAAGTTTTTTTTTAAAGTTTATATAAGCTTGCTTGTTTGTGTTAATCACTGTAACGAAAGTTTTACTTTTCTAAAATGTTCTTTACGCATGCTTATTGGTTTTTATTACTGCGACGTAACTAAAAGTCCTTTTCTAACACCTTTAAGCATGCTCCTTTGTTTTGTTAACTGCAACAAAGCTCTACCCTTTTTTTATAATTATCTTCATGTTTTGGTCACTGCAACAAAATGTTCCTTAAACACCCTTAATGATGTGTAGCTTTTTAGCCCAGCTAGTATTGATTTTTGAAAAGAAAAAATGCTGATAGCATGCATCCCGTTAATAAAAGTTTTTTTTGATATTCGTGGCAAAAGCTACAACAACCATAGCACATATTCCTAAACCACAATTTCTGTATATGTCACAAAAGCCAGCGAATTTTATGTGTGTGTTTCTTTTATTTTTTTAACTTTGATTAAAATCGTAATTTGCAATATTTGTTATTGATATTTTAATATCCATACTCCCTTATTAGATTATCTATGAAGCTGGTAAATTTAAGGTAATATTTTAAAATAAAATACAGCTAATAAATCGTTGGCACACTGGGCAGAAGCAAAAAACAGCCATACTTCGATTAACACTATATTAATTCTAAACTTTGTAGAATGTAAGTAAATTTTTTGCTTGTGAAACCGAATAAACCACCGAAAAGCCGCGTCAAAATAAATTAGGTAGATCATTGCCATAAATCAGAAATTATCTAATAGCAAGTTCTTTTTATCCAGCTGGCAATAAGCACAAACCACAAACTTGCTGGCGGCATTGTGGCGCCTAAAAAATGTTGCGCGTGAAAAATAAAAAAGGCAAGAAATCAAATTCTTGGAATTGAAGTTAATATCTAGCTTGTATTTACTTTACTCATATCCGAAATTGAAATTGGATATACAGACGAAAATATCTCCTCAGAAATGGTTGCCTTAATCTCTTCAACTAAGAGATGAAACGCACCCTATTATCTAGAAAATCTACTAGATTATATTTATGTGCAAAGATTGAACCCTGATCTCTTTACAGCACACTTACTTTGATTATAACGCGGTAGTGGATTACGACTTGTCCTGACAATGACTAACGACATAGATTTACACAAAACGTTTTCTCCACACTAAGCGCTTTTACTCTTCCCCCGCACGCGTACGTCCCGTACGTAGAAGTTCACGGAAATATTTTTTTTTTCCTAAAGAAAATTGTCCTAAAGAAGCATCGATTATAAAAATATTAATATGTCAGATTTTTTTTTGGTTTAGTACAATATGCATTTTAATGAATAATCTGTTATTGTTTACAGATGTAGGAGAGTATTTACTGAAGAACCCAAAAGCGTGCCCATTGCAAGCAAGAAACTGGAGCTGAAGAAAAAAGATTCAGAAAAACCTATTATCGAAAAACAAAAGTGAGTTATCAATGATAACATTACCTACCTTTGTTTGTCTTCCATATTACTAACGTGATTCTTTGTGTAATTGGTTTTAAAAAAAATAGGAATTCAGTACCCTGGGATTATTCCTTAATGCCTCGGGAAACTATATAGAATAATTTAATATATCTTTATATATATTTGGCCATAATAGTCCACCGCGCTGGGAATGGGCAGACGTTCGTTGAGCCAGAGGCTACTCGAGTAATATATATATCTCTAGTATCAGGGTACCTACTAGCAAAAATTTATTTTAATTTAATAAAAAGGCATACCATATGCTATAAATTTTTATGTAAGTAATGGATTTGCTTCCATGAAACATGTATAAGAAGTGTACCCTTATAATCTTATAGCTATTAGGCAGTTTTGCTAGTTGGGTATTAAATAAATTACATTTAATTGTGTGTATAAAAAAATTAGAAACTGCGTCGGGACTCCAATTAGAGTAGGTTTTCAAAAAAGTTTAAACTACAAAATAAGAGTGATTCCAGTAATAGTTTAGCTATTGCAAAAATTGAAAGACCTATTCATTTTAAAAAAGATAATAACGATCAAATTTTACTCAATTTACTTGTATGGGAGGATATCTAAAATTGACAATATTCATAAGTCATAATGGCAGTAGTACTTACAAATATAAACATAACTTCAAAATGGCCGACACATAGATTGATGATAACAATGTTTATGATTAGGCTATATGGTGGTCGTGGAAATCAAAAATAAATATAATTGTAATAAAACGACAACACAAACTGAGAGTAAAATTTACTCACCCAAAGTTAAAAAAAAAAAAAAAAATTCAAGTGCTATAACTTTTTCAGGTTTGACTACCATATGCTTCTTATTTACTCGTCTTTTCAGTTCATAAGTGTAGAAGGACATTGTCGCGCTATTACGAACTGGGATGGAGTGGATAATTTTCTAGGGATTACTTGTTGGTCTACAAAAGCCTAAAAACCAACATTGTCTAAGACTTGTTTTCCTAAGTTTTTAAAAATAATTAAACCACTGAGAAGTCAGCTTAGAGTGAGGAAGGTATACAAAAAAACATTTTCGGCCGCTGTTACTATCATGTGTGCTTGTTTTTCCTGTATTAGCAATATATGAAGTGACCTCATACAAAACAAAAATGCAAAAACTGTTGAAGCTTGGTTTGTTTACAGTTTCAAGGAACTGTATACCTCAGTATTTCAGATTAATTTCAACTTGATACCTCCACCGGTTCCTAAGAAAAAGGGCCTTGATAGACAGACAGGCAGACAATTAAAGAAATGATTCCAAAGGTTTTTTTTTTCTTTTGAGGTATGGAACCACAAAATCGAATTTACCCTTTTTCAGTGTAAAAATGATTTTTTTGTCTTGTTTTAGTTCTTCTGGGGAAGGTATAAAACTAAATCTGTTGAAACCTACTTTGAAAACGTTCACCAGTAAACCTGTAAGTATTCTGAACACTTAATTTATTTTAATTATTTAAATTTTACTCTATTTTTAAAAGCTTTCTAATAACTTACAATGTCCGAAAGTTGTCTGTTAAAAAAAATTCTATCAATTAAGCACTTGCTGGGATCCTATTGAGCTGTGCATAGCTAATCTTGGTGACTATGCCACGATGTGTTATCATAGCGCTGGTCTGATAATGGAGCTCGAAGGTGGCCATAGAAACTTCTCAATTACGCAACGAAACCCCGTCGAGTCTGTGCTTAGTATTCTGGATGCAGGATCTGATGATGAAGTCTGAAATTAACTAATCAAGACAATAGCGTTGTCTTTGGGCTCCTTGGATTTATCTTGACAAATGTATAAGTATATAGTCCTAGGTGGCGTCTTTACTAAATTTACCTCATCACTCCAGCTCGGGTATATTTAGGAGCACCATTTTAAATTAAGCGCTACTAAATATACCCTATTTCGAGACAGTAACTTGCTTGGCCAAATCCGGGTATAGTTAGTAGCTAAATAACAAATAAATGCTGTTCTAAGTATACCCGAACAGGATTCGCCACTAGTCTTATAATGTTCAGTGATAACGACACAAACAATAATATATTTGAACTTAATTGTGTTTTGCCGTTTTATTGATTAAAACTAACAAAAATTAAATTGATTGTGACAATCTCAGACATTGTTGCTACAAACGAGTATAAGATAAGTACATAACGTGATTTGGAGAAGTTTGACGACTTACAATTTAATGAAGAAGATTATAAACTGATTTCAATCGAAAGCTTCACGGTTAAGTAAATTATTCAGTGAGAATCTTTCTCCAGACAAAAATTAACAGACTACACAAAGAATATAAGTAAATACAACACCCAAAGCACAACAGTGTATTTTTTTAAATATAAAGTTTATTAAAAAACGTTTTTACAAAAAAACCAGTTCAGCCTCTTTCAGGCAGTCGTCGTTCGTGTTATTACTAATGTTGATTTCTGAACCCAATAAATGCTTCTTTTTTAAATAGACTATTTTTTTTATTATTAATACCTAGCATTATAAAGGAAACTACTATTTAAATTGTTTTTTTTTAGATATAGTAGTTTAGTGTTAGGATAAATGTCAATTGACCTTCTTTCCTTATATATTTAGTAGTAAGCAATTACAAAACGGTAACTCCTAAATGTACCCGAATATGACACACCAGATCGGGTATATTTAGTAGTCAGTAATAACAAAACGTTAACTCCTTAATGTACCCGATTATGACCCCCAAATCGGGTATGTTTGGTAGTCAATTTTCTTAAAAGTTTAGTTCTAACTATACCTGACCAAAACCCTGTGGGGAGTCTTCATAAGGTACGTTTAGTAAAGACGCTCCAAGGTGCTATCCAGGATCTGATGATAAAGCCATAGGTAGGCTGAGGCGCTTCTTTACTGACCAAGATAAGCTCCGCCGTGTTCGGACTCTATGGATCTGTCTCGAAAAGTACTATAGCCCTAGATGGTGTTCTGGATCCAATAAAGTTTTTTTTTTTTTAAGTATTTTATTTTTTCTAATTTTTGTTTTTTTTTTTGTAGCCTGTTCAGGAAAAGAAACCACCTAGAGTAAGGAAGCCCAGAGGCAAACAACCTGAACCCGAACCTGTGATATTAACTTTGAGCTCTGACGAAGAAGACTCCAATAGCTCTATGATAAGTAATCAGGTACATATAATGAAATTTTCATACTTTTATAATACTTAAAGCTGATAAGTTTGTATGTTTAAAAACGCTTATCTCAAGAACTACTTTTTCAGTGTAAAATGTTGTTTTTGCGTCAGACCGCCCATTTCTCCAGAAAGATTTTAAGGCTTTACGCTAAGACCTTAGGGTGCGGAGCCATAAATTAAGTTGGTAAAACCACTAGGAATCGCTTGTATGTATTTAATTCTATAGTCCTATATAGTGTAAATTAGGAAATTCGTAGAAAAACCGAAGTCAGCAAACTGAAGAGGCAATGGGCAAGCCACTTGGGGAACCGGTAACCTAATCCCGACTATGGAGTCCCAAAATATTATTCATTACTAACTTAAAGTTTTTTTTCCTTAGAATGAGTCGTCTTTTAGCTTAAAAGAGCCAACATTAAGTGAGATTGAAGGTGGCACACCAGACAGTGGCGTCGGTATAGATTATATGGATGGTAAGTTAATGAAATCAGTATTTTCAATTTATATGTTTCGAGTTTGTTAGATTTGGCTGCAATACCATATTACAATTTCTAAATCTTAAAGGATATTTCACAATTCTATCATTTTTGAGTATATTACTATACTATTCCAATATTGTATTGCAGTAAAATTTAAAATATGGCATCTAGTTATTTTAGCAAGTTTGATTAGCCATGTTCACACATACACTTTTATTTGTCTGCAGTGGTTTTGTAATTTTTCCATTACGTAATTTACAGCAGTTTCGAAATGAGCACCCAGTTCGAAACTGCTGCTCTGATCGAATGCTGCCTGCATTTATATGCAATAGCATTCAGGCGAAAGCAATTACTACCATTGTACTATAGATAGTCCACTATTACATGAAAAATCAAACACAAAAATAAAGTATAGCATGTTTAGCGTTTTGTACCTAAAGGCTAACGTATAACGAATAAATAAATAAAATACCGTTCACAACAAAGGCGATATTAGTATCACAAAAAAAAATATTATCGACATCGACCTGTTAACCACTAGTGAAGCATTTTTCAGAGCTCCTCCGTGCTTCGGTGGGCATGTTAGGCCGTACGTCCTGGCAGTTGTTACGTATATGACAACAGTTGGCAGGCCATATCAATGAATGCCATTCAATGAATGGGCGGCTTGGCAATTCTCAATGGTCACTACTTCAACAACTCTACGCCGATCCACGGCCTGTGCCCTACTGTGGGAGAGCTTATTTATTTTCGGGTTTTGATTTAATTTTGAGAACTTTTACTTTCATGTTACATAAACTACACTGGAAAATGTATCAGTAGTTATTTGCTTCATTTTTCCATTTTTTTCAAGGTACGTGAAATGTAAGTTTCCTTTAAGGTAAATAACTGCTTTAAAAGGTTAAGATAACTCCGACTTCATCCTAGATACTTGATTTCTCGTACATTCTGAAGACTTTTTCAAATTGAAATCGTACAGGTCTACAACATCGAAAGAAGTATCATTCCGTCTTATATACTGTAGAGTAGAGCTACTCCTTTTTTATATAGTCTGAGCAGGACTAATGACGTAAGATAATTTTGAATCGGATAAATTTACTTTAACTAAAGATTGCTTACATTAGGCCAGTCAGTTCATAAGCAACATCCCCAAATTATTAAATGACGATTCTTCATTTATACTTTTCCAAGTTTTTTGAAAGTACCAAACTTGTGGTATGGTTCAATAATGAGTATCTGTAGGATTTCTTATATGTTCTTCTATTCTGGATAAAGCGGACTCATAATTTTCTCGTACGTATTTTCACAACTGTGCATCGTTTTTGAAAAATTTTTCTCGGTACCCTACGAGAATGTTTTGAAGGTCCTAGTACAGATTTATTTCAGTTTCACCGTATCATATTGCTTCTTATGGTAAAAATATTTTTAAGACACCCGAAATACTTTTCGACAGCCATACTTATTGGTTTTCCAAAGAAGCTTTCCACTTTAGTGTTGGCAATATGTAAAATTTTCTTCGTGCGGTTTATTGTGATCTAGTGGTTTTGGTGTCTGCCTCGCGTTTTAAGGAGCAGAAGTTTTTAGCCCGGCATGTGTATGTATGAATGAGCCTTTACTTTGACTCCTTAAGTACATTTATTGATTGCACCACTGAATTTTTGTAGAAGGAAAACATCCTCAGTAAACTGCCATATGTCAGAATCGTATGTGAAGTTTACAAATCGCACTGCGCTCACGTGGTGGACTATGGCCCAAATCGCCCTAAGACACACCCATCAAAACCCAATAGTGTCTATTTTTTTTAGATTTTTCATGTAATAGTGGACTATCTATAGTACAATGGTAGTAATTGCTTTCGCCTGAATGCTATTGCATTTATTGCATATAAATATTGGGATATAACCATTGAGAATTGCCAAGCCGCCCATTCATTGAATGGCATTCATTGATATGGCCTGCCAACTGTTGTCATATACGTAACAACTGCCAGGACGTACGGCCTAACATGCCCACCGAAGCACGGAGGAGCTCGGAAAAATGCTTCACTAGTGGTTAACAGGTCGATGTCGATAATATTTTTTTTTGTGATACTAATATCGCCTTTGTTGTGAACGGTATTTTATTTATTTATTCGTTATACGTTAGCCTTTAGGTACAAAACGCTAAACATGCTATACTTTATTTTTGTGTTTTGTTAAATTACTACCTAATTTAATTTTGTGTATGTAGCTCTACATAATAAGATGCTAAACACGAGTTTCGAAAACTCAGTATAACGAATATTTGTACGGTTTGAAGTTGTCAGCCAAGGCGATTTGGCAATTTACAGACACCAGTCCCCACAAGGTCGAATCGGCGAATTTTATATACTTATCCCGCTGTTTTTAGATATCCTAGGCACAATTATCGACAGATATCACCACTAAGGGGGCGTCCATAAATTACGTTAGGTGATTTTGGCGATTTTTCGATCTTCCTCCCCTTTTGGTGAGATGTCGTGATATTTGACTTGAACCCCTCCCCCTAAACTAAACTTCACGTGAGATTTTTCAAAATGTTAGTTTAAATACGTTAAACTGTACCTTAATCGGCGTTGGATATATTGAGAAAAACTTGCTACTTTGTAGCGTTCGCATAGCTGAAATAGGTAATTATTGTTGTGTAACAAGAAATTTACGTGATATTTGGCGAAACACCCCCTCTCCCACATATGGAAATTAGGTGAGATTCTGCTCGACCCTCAAAACTTCGATTGCTCGATTTCGTTCGAGAGTTTCTGCGGGACTATATAATTTTGAGATGCATTATAATTATAGTGGTTGGGCATATAATATGACTTAATTCTTGATATAGAGACGGGCAGAGAAGTACGATAATTTTAATGTTGTCATTTTATTATAATTATTATCTTACAAATTTGGTAAAGACGGCAGAGTCTGGTAAAGATTAAACAAAAAAAAAAAAAATCATTTTTCAACACAGTCTACACAGTCAGCTCAATACACTCAATCAAGCGTTTCTCCAGTTTTTCAATACCTTCAATATAATGAGATTTTGTCAACCCTTCTAAATAGTGGTTTTGTGCGTCTCGTGCATGATCTATTCACCTACTTAGCCATTTTTTTTAATTCGAGAACAGAAAATGTACGCTACGGGCTAAATATGGTGAATATGGTGGGTGACAAAGCATGCTCCTGCGTAGTGACTCCTTGCGCATTTTACGGAATTTAGCCATGGCAATAGCGCGTGTCACACGCATACGTTTTTGATACTCAGTGAGTAAACGTGGCTTCCAAACGCGTTTAATTAAAGTCTGTAATTGTGCAATTTGCGATGAATTTATTCCTATGTAGATCATGTTGCGTCCACACGAGATGCGTGGCGTAATGGCGACGTAATCGCAGCTACGCTTTACGTGGTCAAGGACCATATCGTGCGTGCGCCTGCAACGGGCACAAGCAGCGGGCGCACGTTACAGGCTAAACTTCCTTACAATAATAAAGCAGTTGCCGTAGGAATCCCACGCCGATAATCGATTTACTTATAAAAGCTTGTAAAATGTAAATATATTGTATTAGCATCCTGTACGACATACTATAGGTAAAATTAATCAAATTTTACAAATGAAAGAACTTGTGGATTGAAAAAGAGTAGTTCAGTAATCGATTTTTGTGTCGTCTAGTTAGTGGATTGGGCACATCACTAATAGTGATACCACGTAATTGTTTTACTCACAATTTAGGGAAAATTAAGATACGTGTCATGTTTTTTTTTAAACGCATAGAATAACGATAAGTATATTCATATTAAAATGCTTTATAAAGCTAATTTTTTTTTATGCTAATAATTTCTCACTTGAAAATGATTTTGGAATGTAGTAACAGCAAGGCCTTGGATCATAGAAAAACCGAAATAAACGATTACCAATACGTTTCCTATTCGATCTTTTAAAAAAAAGTGTGAAATAACATTTATCCTTGCTACAGAATGACGATATCTGGTCTAGTAACACACTATTTATGTTAATTATCGTGTTAAATAGTAGCGAAAATCAGCGGTTGTGTTATGAGGTTGATATCATTTAAGTTATTAATGTCAAGTGTGTATATATTTTTTTTAATTATTAAATTTTAACGGGGAGTTTTAGATTTTAGAAATGGCAACCCTAACTTTGATCCTTTTAGTGATGGCAAAGATTAAAAATAATCGATTAAATTTGTCGATTATAGTATTTTAATGATTTTTTTTTTATTTGACTAACAGGTACAATTCAAAAAATATTTTTAAATAGCTATATTTTAAAATTAGTGGATTTCGAATATTGCAAAAGAAATTCATTATTGCTTTTTGCATTTAACTGGCAAAAAGAGAAATATTAAAATTAGGCTTTGTACTACCACTAACGCAGAACGCTTAACGTTATGGTGAATCCGAATTGGACTTTTTCCATAAAACCTCGAGTCCATAACTATAAACATTTTGTTGCTTAAACAATCTCACCTAATGTTTCGATGTCTGCATATTAAGTCTGTACAAAAATTGAAGTTCTGAACCGCACAATCCTCCTGGATTTGCAATAATATCCGTGGCATGTACACACACACTATTAATATAAGAGCTTTTATTGCACATAAACGTACATTTTTACACTGAAACACTGTTAAGAACGTTTCCTCCACATAATTGCTACACCACCATATCTTCTTCTGAGTAGTATTTGGCCAAAAGAGGCCTTCAAATGAAATGGACATTTTTTTGGTTCTTCAATTCGTGCGTGTTCAATTTGATATCACAAATTTACATGACATTTACCTAATCATAGAATTTAGCTGAAGAAACAACATTTCTTATTATAATCCTGCCAGAAACAAAATCCCGATCCTATTTTTAATTGTTTGTGAATAAATAGCATTCTTCTTCAGCTTTTAAAAGTCATACGCATACTAACATGATACCAACGACTACAGCAAACAAACCTTATATTGATAACGCCATTAAAGGTTGCCGCCGATTGACATGTACGCACGGCCACAACTACAAGTATACCATGTCAACACGGCGCATTCTAGCCAAACTATAAATAAAAACAACTTACATTTCCATTGGCAGATTTATTTAATATCAAACCAATAAAATTACCTTAAACGGCAATTTAACCAACGGACGTCGTTCGAATCGTGAATAACAAAATAAAAATAAGATGATAGTTTTGACGTCACCTTGTTTGGTATACAAACTCATAATCGTGTTCACTTATCTACATCGTAGTACATACGCGAGTTTTTTTTTTTTTTATACGACTAAGGTGGCAAACAACCACACGGTCCGCCTGATGGTAAGCAGTCACCGTGGCCTATGGACGCTTGCAACACCAGGGGTATCACTCGCGCGTTGCCGGCCCTTCAAAAATCCAATAACTTCTGTCTTGAAGAACCTCATACTGTAGTCCTTAGAGAAAACCTTGACTGGGGGCTCATTCCACAACCCAAGCGTTCACGGGAGAAAGTTTCTCTGAAACCGTACTGTACGCGACCATTTCGGTTCTAAAGTATGAAAATGAATTCCCTGCCTATGTCCCCGTAAACAAGATTTTTGCCTGTAATTCTTGTGTACAATTTAAGTAAACGACAATTATGTAATGAATTAGTGATTAGAAGAAGAACTTTATGGACTTACGTAAATAGAAATTGGCAACACAGACGTCAAACTAAAAGAAATAAAAAAGCTTATTTATTTTATGTGCGTAAATTTTATCCCTGTTAATATTTCAAGTAGTACATAATTAAGAGGAATATTAGGTGTTATAATGCTATATGCTGTTTAGAAAATAGGAAATATAAACATGTCTAAAGATACAGGTAAATGTTATTTGTTGACTTTTCATAGAATTTTACATCTTATGTTTCGTGAACAATGTCGCCATCTTCGGGATGGCTACACATTTATTAACTCAATTATTTTACTCTCCTTTGTGTAACATAAATTAGTTAAGCTTGATTGATATTCCGTTTTGATTTGGAAAGTGAACTTTTAAGGTTAACTTTAATAATTATAGTAGGTTATAGTATTCTACTTGACTATACTCGACTTAACAAAAAGTACAATAAATAAAAGGTAAAGTATGATTCTATTCCAACTTAACCTTTGCACTTTTTAGGGTATTATAACCTTAATTCTAAAACTGAACTCTTATATTGTCCATCTGTTTGTATTTGCAACAAATCTGATATAGTACAGAATTGTTTTTTTATTACTCCCTTGCAGCCTAGTTGTTAGTGTGGCTGGTTACTAAGCAAGGGGTTAGGGGTTCCATTCTTGCTCTAGACAAACATTTACGTATTAAACATTTGTGTATGTCTTGAGTCTGGGTGTATTTATGTATGATATGTATTTGTATGTGTTGTCTAGTTTTTATAATACAAGCCTTGCTTAGTTTGGGACTAGATGGTGCTGTGTCGTATGTCCAATATTATTATTACTTATGTGTTTTTAAAGGGGCTGTCAAGTCTTGGTTTGCCAGAGATTAAAAATAAGGGTTTATTGGTACCACACTTGGTACAAACATATTTCAAACTCTTTTTTAGGGTTCCATACCTGAAGGGTAATTAGAAACCCTATTACTAAGGCTTCGCTGTCCGTCCGTCCGTCTGTCACCAGGCTGTGTCTCATGAACCGTTATAGTTAGGCAGTTGAAATTTACACAGAAGACGTATTTCTGTTGCCGCTATAACAACAAATAATAAAAAACAGAATAAAATAAATATTTAAGGGTGCTCCCATACAACAAACATGATTTTTTCGCTCGATTTTGCTCGATACTGATTACGGCAATAGGTAAACGCTTAAAATATTCACAGAATATTTAGTTATATAGCCACTTTAAAAATCAATAATTAAATGAAAATAAAAATATTTAAGGGGGGCTACCATACAACAAACATGATTTTTTGCCTTTTTTTTTTTTATAGATAATGGTACGGAACCCTTCGTGCGCGAGTCCGACTCACTTGGTCGATTTTTTTTTAATAGTTACCACTATCTTATTGAATTTTATTATAACTAAAAATATAAAATTTATTTTTAGATTTTGAACTTTAAAAAGTGTTTTTTTGTAATGACTGTTTTTTTGCAGATTGCAGCCGAGAAGATATGAGTCAGAGCCCTCTGCATTGTATCGTAACATCTTTTAATTGCCGGACAATTAGGATTGGATCTTACAGATACACACCTAAAGAAAAGGTTTAGTTTCTATTCTTGTGGTATTTATTTATGCCAAGCAAATTTTTTCTCATGTCACATTCAATCAAATGTATTGTAAAATATGTGCCTAAGAACTTGTTCTCAAGTTTGATATTCAATTCAATCTCAATTCTGTCCATAACAGCAGCATAAACATTTTTTTGCTATGACACCAAATCACTTAGACTTATTCTTCATTTGTTTCTTTTCTAACATCAAAATCTTATTTCCAACACATTTTACCAAAAAAATAAGTCAAATCTTATTAACATATGAAGGAATGATCATAGATGTTTGGATATAAGCTAAAAAAAAATGTGTAGATGTGTTCGCAGAGTGCCGCAAAATGTTTGCTCTGATGTTCTAAACTGATATAGTTTTTTTTTATAAATTGATATTAGACTTTATAGATGGATATAAAGATTTGGGTCCAATTTAGTCTGAATTATGAATGTTTTCTTGTACTCAACTTTCTACTGAAATATGTTGCCTGTGTTAAGATTTATTTAATTTTTATAGGTATACATCTCGACAAAAGGAATAAAAATTGTTGCACCATCCCTCAAAAATGAATCTAAAGATGTGGCACTACAAATTCAATTAAAAGAGATTGTTAGAATATTAGTGCATTTTGGGAAAGGAATACCTGTGATTTTTTTATACACTATGAGCAAATGTGGCGTCTATATAAGGAAAACATTAGACATGGTGGACGATGGAGGTTAGTTTACATTGAAAGAGTTACCGTCATCCCGGTACTTCTGCATGAGTTACTAATAATGTTGCCTATTCATCTTATATGCTGGTTTTTAGGGTTTTATAGCCAAATGCTCAAAACAAAGCCCTTATAGTTTTTTCATGTCCTTATGTCACAGCTCTGTAATTCCACTTTTTTTTAAGATATTCACATTAATTTTAATACACTATGAGCAAATGTGGTGTCTACATAAGGAAACCATTAGACATGGTGGACTATGGAGGTTAGTTTACATTGATAACATAACGTTTTATGTTGCCTTTTGTGTTAGAAAAGAGTTACCGTCATCCCCGGTACTTCTACATGAGTTACTAATAATCTTCCCTATTCATCATATGCTGGTTTTTAGGGTTTTATAGCCAAATGCTCAAAACCTAAGCCCTTTAAGTTTTTTCATGTCCTTATGTCACAGCCCTATAATTTTGCCTTTTTTTAAGTTATTCACATTAATTTTTACTACGGAACCGTAAGCTGATGCATGTACGGCACTCGTTTAGTTGCTGGTTTTATATAATAATGCCAAATACAAATATTCTAATTTTTGCGTATTTTGTAAAAGTATCTACAACTTACGCTACTAATGAGTATTTGTATATTAAAATATTGTTTTAGGTCCTTATTATGATCCTATGTCAAAGAATGATCCATACAAAAGGATAACACTCTTACCAGAGTTCATATCAGAGGAAACAAGGATTGCATTCAAAAATTTGTTTGGAAAAGTATTAGATGAGTTAAATACTCGTGAAGCTAATGAGATTCTTGTGAGAACATGTCCAAAAGAAAGTAATAATTCAAATAAGATGACTACCAGGTCAAATAGTGCTTCCAATTCTACAGGACCTAAGAGGTTAGTATAAAGAAAACGTTCAATTGTAGTAGCACTAAGACAGATTTATCAAGATAAAGACTGCTATTTTTTAAGGAACTATTTTCTTTTTTCTGACTCTTAGCAGATTTTGGTCACATAATAACACAATTTTTTGCAATAATTTTGTTGACTTATTTGCTTTCATAATCATTATTTTCAGCTCAAACCCTCATGAAATCAGACAAATCCTAATATACCCACCTGGAAAGGGTGGTATACCTATAAACACTGAAGACTACATGTGCCTAGCTCAAGATCAATTTCTTAATGATGTAATAATTGATTTTTATTTAAAACATTTAGTTCATGATGTTTTAACACCTATGCAGAGAGAAAAGACTCATATTTTTAGCACATTCTTTTATAAAAGACTTACAACTAAACCAAGTAAAGTAAACAAAAATTCTAATCCCGATGAATGGGACAGTAGTTTAACAGCGGCTCAAAAACGTCACGCAAGGGTAAAAACGTGGACGAAGAATGTGAATATATTTGAAAAAGACTTTATTGTGGTTCCTATTAATGAGAATTGTCATTGGTTTGTGGCAATCATATGCTATCCTACATTGGACGGATGCAGAAGCATGATCGACAATCGAACAGTTACTCCACAGGAGATTAAAAAGAGAGGTATGTTTGTAATTTCAAAACATAAAATTGTTTTGTAGAACAAATTAAAATTACCAATTGCTTTATGCATTTTTATAATGCATCTGTGATAGCTTTACTAGCACTCAATATAAAAGCAATTGGATGCTTTTTCGCTGATTACATTAGTATAATTTGTAACATACTTAATTAAATATTAGTTTGATATCTTAATGTTACATTATTATTATAACTGTGTGTATATGTACATGTAGCTTTTTAAATTGTTTATCAGAAAGGAGATCGTCAATGCAAATAGGAAGTACTACGATAACACCACTGACTAAGCAAGAGCAACTTACATTAAGTTGCGATTCAGATAATCTAAGTGAGCGTGATGAGGCTGAGGCAGAGGTAACACTTATATATATATATATATATCATGTCCTTTTTAAGAGAACACACCAAACATGGTTTATATGAGTGCAATATGCATAATATTTTGTAAACATAATCTAAAGTCGAATATCTATGTCTGTTTTTTTCCAAAAAGTTGAAAAATATATTTATTAACTTGAAAGGAAAACCAACAATATACCTTTCAATCTTTTTGTTTAAATAGAAAAGTGGCATCCTCTAAACCTAGATATTAGCTCCTAGATCATGACTATAAAATTATATTAAAATTAATGTATAGTTACAAAAAAATTAAATGGTGCTTTATTTGTATGAATAGCGCTGCGGGGAGTTAACTAGAAAAGATTAAGCTAATCCTTCGAATGTAATATGTATCTATTTTTGTTATATCTATAATAAAAAAAAATTATAAAGTTTTTTATTTGGAGAATTGATTTCACCTCACATGCACAGAGCTAGAAAATATATTTTCAATTACAGATATGTTATGTAATAACTGGAGAAGAGTTGCCAGTTATAGGTAACAATGGAAGATGTTAGAGGAGGTGTTTGCAAGGGGGGACATGGAACTTAGACATACTTTGACGAAATGTACTAATAACAACAATAAATAAATTCAGGATAAAGGGCTAATTAATAGAATTTAAAAATGTTTATATAGTTATTTGATGATAACAATTCAATCTCTTTCAGGAAAGTGATTTAGATATGGAGTGCGATTCTGATGAAGAAGAGGCTGATAAAACTTATGTGGATAAAAAGCCAGAAGTGCAACCTGTTGTTCCCAAAACTGAACCAATCAAACAGTAAGTTCAAACTTAGTTAAATTGACAATCTTTTGTTACAGCAGCTTAGATGAAATATTTTGGCGATAGTACATACAGGATGTCACATGAAATTATTAAAACCAGAAAAAGGTTTAAGAATGTGCGAACAAAGCTCGAACCAATAACTATGCTGGGATATCTGCTCATGAATTTGCTCTGACCTATGGATTCTCTCAGCTGGTACTTTCTCCAACGAGAATACCAGATATAGAGGAACATACGAGCTCCTTACTGGACCTTCTGCTGACTACTCGTCCGGACGGATACTCCGTCTCAGTGGATGCGCCTCTTGGCTCCTCAGACCACTGTCTCGTTCGGACTCAAGTGTCATGCACACAACCTGATCCTTCTGGGCCAACTAATTGGCGTCGTGTGTGGTACTATAAGTCGGCAGACTGGGATGGATTGCGAGAATTTTACGCATCGTACCCGTGGAAGCAGATCTGCTTTAACTCAGAAGATCCTGACGTCTGCGCAGCCGCAGTCACTGAGACAATCCTTGCTGGTATGGAATGCTATATTCCTAACCCGCGAGTAGCTGCCGGCGTCAAAAAACGACCGTGGTTTAATAGGTCTTGCAGAAAAGCTAAACTTCTTAAGCAAAATGCATATGAGGCTTGGACCACGGCTCGTTTTAATAAGGATCCGAATATTTCCAAGTTAAAACGCAAATTAAATGCTGCCTTGAGGGTCAGTAAGAAAGCAACTGCCAGAGCAAAATTCCAATTCATCGGCAAAATAGGTGGGCGACTTGCGAGCTATCCTTCTGGGAGTCGTGCTTTCTGGTCGCTTGCCAAAGCTGCCGAAGGGAACTTCTACCAGTCGTCGTTACCACCACTGCGAAAGACCGATGGTGACTTGGCCCATAGTGCTAAAGAGAAAGCCGATCTACTGGGCAGTCTCTTTGCCTCGAACTCGAATATGAACGATGAAGGCGCTGTACCACCTACTATACCGTGGTGCGGTAAGACCATGCCGGAAATCTCCATAACGCAGCGGGAGGTCAGGCGGGCGTTGCTTTCTCTAGACGTTCATAAGTCGAGTGGGCCAGACGGTATACCAGCAGTGGTGCTTAAGCAGTGTGCTCCTGAGTTATGTCCTGTACTCACGCGCCTCTTCGCGCTTTCCTACCACACTAGGCAATTTCCGTCTTCATGGAAGACTGCGAATGTGCACCCGGTGCCCAAAAAGGGCGATAGATCAGATCCATCGAATTACAGGCCTATCGCTATTACCTCTCTCCTCTCTAAGGTGATGGAGCGTGTGATCAACACACAGCTTCTAAGATACCTAGAAGTACACGATCTGGTCAGTGACCGTCAATATGGCTTTCGCCACGGTCGCTCGACTGGTGACCTTCTAGTGTATCTCACACACCGATGGGCACTAGCCATTGAGAGTCAGGGGGAGGCATTGTCATGTAGCCTGGACATAGCGAAGGCGTTCGATCGGGTCTGGCACCGCGGTCTTCTATCGAAGTTTCCATCTTACGGAGTGCCCGAGGGTTTGTGCAAATGGGTGGCTAGCTTTTTGTCCGGCAGACGCATACGAACCGTAGTTAACGGTAGTTGCTCTGATAGCATGGACATTAATGCTGGTGTCCCGCAAGGCTCTGTGCTGTCTCCTACGCTGTTTCTACTGCATATCAATGACATGTTGGACATCAACAACATGCATTGCTATGCAGATGACAGTACTGGAGACGCTTTTTGCACGGGTCGTGCAAACATCCCTCGTTCCGTTGTGGAGGAAAACCGCGGAGAACTTGTGTCTCAAATCGAGACCACACTGTCCCAGGTCTCTGACTGGGGACGGGTAAACGTGGTCCGATTCAACCCTACAAAGACACAAGTGTGCGCGTTCACCGCTAAGAAAACTCCATTCACTGTGGTCCCACAATTCCAGAACACTCCCCTCTCCATCTCCAAGAGCATTGGGATCCTTGGTGTCGACATCTCCAGCGATGTTCAGTTCCGAGATCATTTACAAGATAAGGTGAAGCTGGCGTCCAAAAAACTTGGTGTACTCAACAGAGCGAAGCAGTACTTCACGTCGGGGCAAAGGTTGTTACTTTACAAGTCGCAGGTTCGGCCCCATATGGAGTACTGCTGCCATCTCTGGGCAGGTGCACCCGGATACCAGCTTGGCCCTTTTTACTCGGTTCAACGACGGGCTGTGAGAATTGTCGACGATTCCAAACTCACTTGCGGTATCGAGCCCTTAAGTCTCAGGAGAGACTGCCTCACTGTGTGTGTTCTACCGCTTGTACAATGGGTTGTGTTCTGAGGAATTGTTCGAAATGATGCCCACGGCAACTTTCTACCATCGCACCGCTCGCCATCGGCAGGGAATTCATTCTCACACTTTAGAACCTAAATGGTCGCGTACAGTGCGGTTTCAGAGAAACTTCCTCCCGCGAACGCTTAAGTTGTGGAATGAGCTCCCTGCCAAGGTTTTCTGCAAGGACTACAGTATGGAGTTCTTCAAGAAAGAAGTTATTAGATTTCTGAAGGGTCGGCAACGCGCAAGTGATACCCCTGGTGTTGCAAGCGTCCATAGGCTACGGTGACCGCTTACCATCAGGCGGGCCGTAAGCTTGTTTGCCACCTTAGTGGTATAAAAAAAAAAAAATTTGTAATGAACCCCACTTGCCGTATAAACCCATTTTCAGATTTCGATCCTTTATTTCAGACATTATTTTCAATAAGTAAGTTAAACAACATTGACAAACATAATTTTATATTTAATTTCATTTAATCGATGTTGTCAAGCAAGTTCTACTACTGTACGAAATCTCAAGTCCATAGCATTTGTAGTGGCTATGTAAAACACCTGTGACATACAGATGGACATTAAAGCCTCACCATAAGAGTTTATTTTACCAGTTTTAGTATGGAACCCTCAAACAGAAGTTACTTTATGAACTCAGAAAATAGGTAATGGAATTTTCGTAAAATCACTGCTGTAAGCTTACCTATTTGATTTGTTTTAGACCTTGTATACTCATATTTGACTCATTGGCCGGAGCATCAAGATCCAGGGTGGTGGCGACGCTACGCGACTACCTCACCTGTGAATATCAAGCTAAAGTATGTTTAATTCAATAATCATTTTGATAACTTATAGTAATAGATCAATAGTGAACCAGCAAACAAAAGGCTAATGCAAGCAACCAGAAAACATTGCATATAGTTTGCTGGCTGCAGTGACAACTTACCTTCAGACTTGTTTGCCACCTCAGTGGTATGAAACAAGCTAATGCAAGCCAGTAAAAATTATTCGAGACTAAAAAAAAAGCATATAAATTGAGTACTTTACCTGTTGACCGGGCCTTATTAACTTGTACTTGTAGTTGTAGTATCTTATTCAAATGTTAATGTTATAAAAATTATATAATTTTATAAAAGTTATTTAATTTCTTTTTTCTTTTTACAGGTGTCCAAAAATAAAATATTTAATAAGGATAACATAAAAGGAAGCTGCCCAAAGATTCCACAACAAAATAATTTTACTGATTGTGGTTTATATTTATTGCAATATGTAGAACAATTTTTTAAGGTTATTATAATTTTATTTACTTTAGATGAAATGAAATTTGTATGTAAATTACGACGTTTTTATGTCTAAAAACCTGCAAAATACAAAATAAGATTGAGGCATTTTACTGATTTTGAAAAATCATCCCCTCAGGGCCAATTTAGGGGATGAATAGGTATTTGTATAACAGCAACGATATTTTTGTAGATAAAACCATTAACAATTGATACTTGTTTTTGTTTTAAAAGTACACGCAGACAAAGTCGCGGTAATAAGCTACTAAATAAATAAACAAATTTCAACCGCACAAGTTCTCGCACACAGCTGCATTAAATACGAGTAAACATACTCCATTTCATATTTCCTGGTGCTGGCGATACGATAGTTTTTTTTTATTTAAATACAGGCCCTTACATAATGAAGTAAATAAATGTATATTTTTAAAGATATAAATTACATCTTTATTATATTCAACTTATACTTACTACGCACCATGTTACCATGCACAAATATAGTTGTCTTTTATCTCGCTTTATCAGATTTTGTTTGTTTTCACAGGATCCCATACTGGACTATAGCCTACCCATAAAACAGTTGACCAACTGGTTTGATGAAATAGTTGTTACAAGAAAACGTGAAGAAATATCTAATTTATTGAAGTTACTAATGCACAAATACAATCCTGCCTCACATATGACACTGCCAGATATAGCATTCCCGACATTGAACGGTAATAATCAAAAGAATTAATTTATGGCTGATTTGAAAGATATTTCTATATAAAGATGTTTAATCCTACTAATATAAATGTGAAAGTACGTTTGGAAGGATGGATGTTTGTTACTCAATCACGCCTCAACCACTCTACGGTTCGGGATGAAACTTGACACACATATAGGGTTGAGGTTTGGTCCTGGAATAGGACCTAGGCTACTTTTTTTTCCCCAAAAATCCAAAAGTTCCTGCAGGAATAACTATAACCGACTTTAAACTAACTATAGCTTGCTATAGGAAACTTCTTTAGCAGTATTAAAGAGTTCCACGCCGATAACCGAATTTAGGGCGGGCGAAGCCGCTAGCAAAATCTAGTACATTATAATAAAATGCCCCTGCGCCGGGGCATTTGAACACGATATATTTAAAAACTACCAAACGGATTTTTATACGGTTTTTACAAATTGACTGAGAGATTAATAAGAAAGGTTTAGGTGTAAAATTCATTTAGATTTTTGTTAATTGGATAAAATATGATAATCAGGGAGCTTTACAAAATATATCAAAATAATGTACTACGGATTTATTTCCCTTAAAAAGTTGGAAAAAAAATACTTTTAAACATATCTTTGCCTACACCAAGCCATCCTACACATAGCATGACCTGACACACAAAGCATAACTCTTGGTTTTATAATTATTAAATTTTAAATGCATATTCCCTATTGAACCTGTGCGAAGCCGGATCGAGTCGCTAGTATATAATACATCCGATAACACTACACTCAAACACATAGCCCAAGAGCTCGCGACCACCAGACCTTCGTTATTATATAAAAGCTGAAACTTTCTCTGTGCGTTTGCCCAACACAGGCAAGAACGATCAGAGACTATGGAGTTATACACCTTATTTATACACCTTTACTTACTGTTACCTGTCCAAGTAACAACAATCCATACTATATAGTCCCTGATCGTTCTTACCTCTGTTGGGCACACGCACAAAGAAACTTTCGGCTTTTATAAAATAACGAAGGTCTGGCGTTCGCGGGCTCTTGCTCTAACACAAGTTAGTAGAAAGAAGTTGATCTACAAAATCTCCCAAAATTAGTCCATAAAGAGGAAAAGTGTGGGGGTGTGTGTGTGTAAGTGGGAGAGTGAGAGTGTATGTGTGTTGCATGATGATCTTGCACTAAATTCATAGTTTATAAAAATATAAGCGATGTTATAGGGTTCGTGACTGTTTTGCATCAAGATCTATTTAACTCAGTCTTAAAATGGCTTGCAATGAGAACTATGAAGTTAAACATACAACTAAAGTTAAAAAAGTTTTATATTTTCTGAGCAGATTGATCTAAAAGATGTATTTGTATGGATCTTAGTACTTATGTATTTTTACATTTATAATTTATCTTTTAACAGGTAAACTTGTTGAAACTGAAGAACAAGATGATCTATCAGATGGTGATAAAGGAAATTCTAGTTCTAAGAAGAAGACAGACTTAAAAGAATCTGATGGACCGACACTAACATTTGTCAAACAAATATCCACGGGAGACATACTTGTGAAGCGAAATTTCGCCGATTCAAGCGACACAATACATTTAAGGAAGTCCATTCGATTAACAGATTCGGAAAACAGATCTTTGGTGCAACTAAAACCGGAATTTGTTAAAAAAGGTGACAGTGACAATCAAATATTAATTCCTATTAAATTACACGCTAGTGAATTAGTTAAAGACATTCAAAATACGCTAATAGTTAATAAGAATAATATGAAAGGTGATAAAAAAAACAGTGTAAATAATCAAAATATTTCAAGTATAAACTGTAATAGGCAGAATGTTAGTGAAAGTGAAGGAAACACGTACCTTAAGTCGCGGAGAATTAAACTTGACGACGTGAATGAATCAAGTAAAAAATTTAAGCGAAATGAATGTTAGAACTGTAATAGTGTATTAAATTATTAATTACAATTTGTAAAGTTAAAAAACTTGTAAATATTAGTTAATAGCGTAATATTGTATTTAAACTACCTATTTTATAATGTAAAGAATAGTTATAAAATTCACCATCTGTAAATAAACTTGAAAGTTATCTAATTTCAGTCTTTTTTTGCCTAGAACATTTTTAACACTTGTAGAGAATCACAACAAAAAATGAGTCAAGAAGGCCTGACAAGGTGAAATAAGAGACTGGATGATTTAGATGCTTTGAATGACTGCCTTGTGTAAACTGTGTAAGAGGTTGGAGCTTAGTTCTTTGAAGCTCGCCTTAAAAACAAAGCAAAATATCTGATCACTCTTAATCTTAGGGACGGAGCGCGGCGCTAAATGCAATACTTGCAGTCTATCGCATAAGTCTGACTGATTACATGCGTTTCAATAAATACACTTAACGTAACGTAAATAGCTGTGTTTAATGGTGTCGTACAGGTCGGTGGTGGCCGAGGGGTTTCAATTTCACTGTACATCGTGAGTGGCGGAGGTTCGAGACCCGGCGTGTACCAAAATGTCTTTTTCTAATTTCTCAAGTACATTGATTATTTATTAACACCACTGGCTTTTCGGTGAAGGGAAACATCATGAGGAAACCTGCATACGTCAAAAAAAAAACAAAAAAGATGTTTGTGAAGTCCACAATCCGCACTGAGCCCGCGTGTGGACGGCCCAAATCATCCTTGTTGAGGGTAGGCCGTGCCCCAGCAGTGGGGACGTATGAGGCTGATAAGGATGTGGCGGGTGTGTAATTTTTAAGTCTAGGTCTAGAAGTAATTTAAACCAAAGTTTTGTATTTTAATTTTAAGACGCTTTTAAACCATAGAAAACGGCCAAGTGCGTGTCTAACACGCATTTAGTAAGGGTTCTGTAGAATGAAAATTATTGCAGATATCTGAAAAACTTACCGATTTTGTCCAAAATAATTTAAGCTCGCAGTATTTTTAAAGCTCTATTTTAGTGATTCTTTTTTGAAAAAAAAAGTTTCTAAGGAATTTTAAATGCATTTTCAAATCCCTGTCCAATGATACTCCATATGATTGGGTGCGTGAAATAAAAATTTCACGGTTTGTTTCAATGTATGGAGTTGAGATTTGTTTTCTCAATTCCTATAACATATCTGTATGTCGGTTCACAAAAGACGCATTTCTGCAAAATTCTAATTAGAATAACACTTCAGTGTTCCCAATTTTGAAACATGTTCATAAACAAAAATTTATGGAAGTTAAACTGCAAATTATTGTAAAAAGTAGTACATATTTTTAGTAATAGACAAATATGAAATTAATGAATCCAAGTGAAATTTTAATAAAATACCTTGCATTCTAATCTTTTGAAAAAAGGGTTGGGTGCGCATTTTTTGCCCCTTATTCGCATAATATAATGTTCTTCAAATATGCTTTTACTTAAATATCATATTCTCAAAATATAATAAGTACCTACAAAAGACGATTTAAATTACTAACAGTTAATGTAATCAAATAAATCCAAAAAAAAAATTTTTTTACTATCTAAACTTTTAAACATTTTTCACAAAATATAAACAACAATAACACATATAAGTAAGTAAAATACGATTTTATACTTCTGTACTTTAATTTTGAAATTATGAAATCAAAACTCTTATCATATTAGTAGTTTTTTCACCAACTTGTTGCATAAAGTATACTTGTAACATTAAAGCATGAGCAAATATTAACATTAAAGTTCGAACATAAGTAAATTACGACACAGAATAGCCCCGGTCCTCCTCAACCAGTACTACCCTCCCCCCTATAATTTAAATACTCACCTGCGCTTCGTTTTTTTTTATACCACTAAGGTGGCCAACTAGCATACGAGCGCGTTGCCGACCCTTCAAAAATCCAATAACTTCTTTCTTGAAGAACCCCATACTGTAGTCCTTCGAGAAAATCTTAGCAGGGAGCTCATTCCACAACCCAAGCGTTCGCGGGAGGAAGTTTTTCTGAAACCGCACTTTCGGTTCTAAAATGTGACAATAAATTCCCGGCCGATGGCGAGCGGTGCGATAGAAATGCCGTGGCCATAATTTTGAACAATCCCTCAGAACACATCCCATTGTACAAGCTGTAGAAAACACAGGGAGGCAGTCTCTCCTCAGACTTAAGGACTCGATACGGCAAGTGCGTTTGGGATCGTCGACAATTCTCACAGCCTGTCGTTGAACCGAGTCAAATGGGCCGAGCTGGTATCCGAGTGCACCCGCCCATGGCAGCGGTATTCCATATGGGGCTAATCTTGCGACTTGTGAAGCAGCAACCTTTGCCCCTACGTGAGGTTGTTTTTTTGTAAAATATCAATAGTTTCAGCAAGAAAAGTGACGTTCACAAAGTACCTAAAAACTAGAAGTAAAAATAAGCTGTTGGTGCATGATACACGTATACATAAAATTAGTAACTCTTTTATGGGGCAATGTAAACACTTTTACAACAAAGTTCCTAATAATATTCAAAAGCTATCAATAAGTAAATTTAAATCTTTTATCAAACAACTACTTTGTAAAAGGCATACTACAATATTTCAGACTATATAAATGTTAAAAAACCATGGGACTAAAGATTTTCAGTTACAGGACGCATAGGTAAACCAGATTAAAATGGAAATGATATAAAATTGTACGGCTTAAAAATTTTATTTATATCATTGATGTATTTGTAGTTTTAATGATTTTTTTTTAGAGTAACTATCGAGTTTCTTGCCGGATTCTTCTTGATAGAAATCAACAACATTGTGAACCTAGGGTTAAAAAATAGTATTTCATAACTTTTACGATTCAAAAGTGTTTGTAAATCTAATGTGAATAAAAAAATTTGACTGACATTGATATTGAGCTTACTGAAAAATCGCTGTGACATACAGACTAGACATGGGTAACTCAAGAAACATTCGTGAGCTGCAGCTCATGCACCTGAGCCGGAGCTCGGCTCAAATTTAAAGAAAGGTGCGTTGTGATTAAGGTTGCGAGATCGTGTCCAATATTCTTGCAGCTTGTCGGCTCACGTGTCGGCGGCATGTATTGACCTACGAGCCCCGCCGCACACAGGTCGATTCTAGAAATACTTTTTTTTTTCTGTTTCTATTACATTTATTATACTTATATTTTTAATTATGTATGACTAATGATAGATAGTCCACAATCGGCAATGGGCCCGCGTGTGGACTATGGCCCAAATCACCCTCTCTCTTATGAGGGATGGACGTATGAAGACTGGCGAGAATAATAGTTACCAGGGTGTCCACTTTCTGGAAAGTCAGGGAAAAGTCAGGGAAGCTAAAAGTGGTCAGCGAAAGTCAGGGAAGCTTATGGTAAGGTCAGGGAAAAAACGATATTTACAAAAAAAATTAGGTGTAACAAAAATGCTACTATCCCAGTGATTATGAGGGATATTTTTATGCTCTAGCTGCCCCTAATCTAGTCTATAAAAGCATTTTTATTTTCAGGCTATTGAAGGATAAATTTATGTTTCTTTGTGACATAATTAGATTTCTCCGTTTTAGTAAACTACTTAGTAAAAGTTTTTGATCAACATCATTTCTGTTTATTACAGTGAACTATTAGTGTTAAGTGATTAAATTAAAAATGTCAAAATTTGTTCAAAAAAGTGTCATTTTAATAAAGTGTGGCTATTCCCCAAAGTGAACTCAGAATTTGTAGATTGCCTTGATGAAGATTCAAATGATACAACAGCTGCTTACTGCAGAATGTGCTGCAAAAAAATTAATCTTAGTAATATGGGCAAACAAGCCTTAGTATCACACGCCAAAGGGCCATAACATATAAAAAAATATTGAAATAAAAAAAAACAACCGCTTATATCAATATTTCAAAATAAAGCTCGTATTGACAATCAGCAAGCAAGCAGTCATTGAAGCGAAAAATAGGGTCTTACCTCCGATTTTTTTTACTGTGAACCGATTTGCATGAAATTTTGGAATTAGGCTCATCTTACCCTAAACTTCAAAAGTGAAAATGATCTGAGCTCCGCCTATTAGTTTTAAGGGGTGTAAACAACCCCTTAATGGAAAAATTTACATTCAGCCATTTATCCCTAGGAAACGTGTCAAAGGGTGAAAGTGTTATCTAACACAATTACCTCATAATAAAATCATTTTCAACCCCTTGAAAACCTTACAACCCTTGCAAACAACCCCTTAATTGAAAAAATTACAAAAAGTTACTTTGGTATGACATAAAAAGATTTTAGTATAGAGTTAATAATATTTTATGTTTTCTATCTTAATTATCGAATTTTTAACCCCCTTTCGACCCTTAAAACAATCCCTTGATAAAAAATTGTTTAAAAAAAATTCTTTTGATTAAATGAAAAGGATTTAAATGTTATTCCACATTCTCGTAAATGATTATCATATTCTCAAGCTTTTTAACCCTTAAAACTACCCCTAAATTAAAACAATAAATATATATGATTACACATTTAAAAATATTTAATTATAGAGTAAGAAATTACCATTTATTGAATAAAATATAAACTTATAAGTTGTCTAAAACTGCACCAGATTGAATTAGTAATACATTTTAGAAAATTCTGCAACAAGAGCATGACAATGTAAAATAAACCATAAAAAACTCAGTCATAATTTTCATTAAATTTTTTAAAAAAACATTATCGTTCATGACTCAGTATATGAACGTTGGTATGTATTCATGCCTACGTTTCCAAGACAATAGTTTTGGGTCTCTATTACTGTGTACTTTCACTTTGCTCCAAATATTCTTAAATATAATTTGTAAAAAAAAATACGATTATTTTTTGATGCTATCACAACTTATAAAAAACTATTTTAAAAGAGCTGCAACTTTTTTCATACAATATATAGTGAAAAACCTTTTATTTTAAAACTGTGAAGGGTCAAAGGGCTCGAGAGAGACTGTGATCATATCACACACAATCATATCTCCGTCAATTTTTGTGTCACAGAAAAAAAAAATTACAAATTTTTTGTCAGAAAAAGACCTACATTTTTATTATTATACTTTTATACGTATCTTTCATCATTTTTGAGATATAATGAAAAGAAGGTGGTTTTTGTAAAAATTCGAAAATGTTTTTTTTAAAACCGTGATTTTTTTGAAAAATATGTGTCCTAAAGCAGCCAAACTGCTAGAATCCATCAAACTCTTTATATTTATGTTAAATCTATACGGAATACGATTAATTTTAATTTTGGTGGAAATGGCACTTTTGAAACCCATTGATTTAAAAGAAAAAATCATTAGATGTTCCTCTTATTTGTATTACAGCTGTAAAATGAGTGATATTACGTGCAAAAGACTTTTAACAGTGCTCATTTTAAAGCTTATTTCAAGCACTAAACCCTATATCATTAAATGCATAAAATGTATCTGCTCGCCGTTAGATGGCATTGAATACATCGATTAAATTTCAGACAAAATAAAAAACGGCTTTGATCTTTAATATCTAGCTTAATATTGCACTTTGAACACATTTTAAAAAACCGATTTGTTCAGTCTTTTACCTGCTACAATTGTGTTGATTATAAAACTTTCGTTAAAATGCATATTTTTGGAGATATTTGCAAAAAACCGATAAAAAACGTGAAAAAAATCCGAATTGTACATTGCCAATAACTTGAAAAGTATTGGGTTTTTTGAAAAACTTTATAAAACATTTTTTTCTTAAAATTAGACCTTCTATCGATATCGATATAGGTTTATTTTGAAAAAAAATATTTACACCACTGAGAAGGGGTGGCAACCACCCCCAGGGTGGGTGCGGAGTTCAGATCATTTTCACTTTTGAAGTTAAGGGTAAGATGAGCCTTATCCCAAAATGTCATGCAAATCGGTTCACATTCAAAAATTTCGGAGCAATAACGCTTCAATCATTGCACTAAATATTGACATCAATCCTAGTACTACTGCAACTACAACGACAGTTGCAGAGCTGTCCGTACCTACCAAAACTGCATATGACTGCACATATAAGGACGATGCAGTTACGTCTGCTGAAATAATTTGGGCCTTAGAGGTAATTTTGAAAATAAGCTTAAATTCATGTGGCAGAACTTACTTAAGACTTTAAGATAATGTTAACTGACAGTAAGATCGCACTAGGTTATTCTTTGGGCATAAATCACCATACATATATAAATCACGGTATAGCGCCATATTTATTTGCTTAATATAATTAAAAATTGTAAATTCTATGTAGTTGCCTTTGACGAGAGCCTAAATAAGGTAATGCCAAATGGATTTGGTAATTCGAATGTGTAACACAGACTGACTCGAGATACTGGACTAGTGTTTTTATGGGACGGTTAACTGCTGAACATTTATTAAGCAGTTTTTTAGAGGGTTTGTCGGACCTAGACCTCGGAAAATTGTTGCAAGTTTCAATGGATGGACCTAATGTAAATCACAGTTTCCTCAAAAAACTGAAAACGGAAGTTTCCTATAAAAATAACTCTTTATTAGACATTGGAGTTTGTGGTCTACCGTGAGTGGTGCTGTTAAAACTGGCCATAATAAGGCAAGCTGGCAAGTATATTTAGTTTTGAGAAATATGTATAATTATTTCAAAGACAGTCCTTTTCGGCGAGCACTTTACACAGCTATAACTGGAGGAACAGAATTCCCTATGAAATTCACATCCATCAGATGTTAAGACAGGGCTCTAAAAATATTCGATAAAATTAAGGATTTTGTCGAAAATGAATCTGTACCAGTAAGCGAAAATAAGAAGACATATAATAACTTTAGTGAAAAACCCTTTACTTAAAGCTCAATTAGCAAGTACAAGGTCAGTTATAAATCACTGTGAACCATTCTTAAAGCGTTTTCTAGGAAATAAAACTTTAGCACCATTTTTGCACACCGCCCTGTCAGGGTTGATAAGAAGCCTCATTGCAAAAATTGTAAAGCCCAAAGAACTTCAAGCTACTTCTGATGAGTAGATCAAAGATCTGGACTTGAAAGACTCAAAAAAATTAATAGCAACGGAAAACATTTCGAAGCTAAATGCCTTTTAAAGGAAACAAAATGCACTGACAAAGATCGATTACTGTTCAAAGGCGACTTTAGAAAATTTATCATTGTTTTGATAGAGAAATTACTGGAAAGAAGCCCTATAAGATTTCCTTTTGTTCGTGGCTTATCCTGTTTCGATCCTAACATTTTGAAGAATCACCATGCTGTAACAATAAAAATGCGGACATCATCTTAGAAACATTACACGATGCTGGAAAAATTAGTGGCCAAAAAGCAGACAACGCCCAAAACCAATATTTTATATTATTATTAGGATGTTTTAGCGTAAATATTTAGACTGTAGTCTATATAACTAAAACTTCAAGACCTAATCAAATTTAAGGGTTAAAATTCATAACAAAACTTAGGCTAGAATTTTGATTTGCCGAACTTTGACGGGTCGGTTAACGTTTAAAATAGGTGATTATGGAATTTCCATACAATTTCTCATTTTTGGCGTCTGATTAACGTCAAAGTCAGTTAGCGCAACCCGCCCTAAGGTTTTCTAAAACGGAGTTTCAGTAGGTACCAACTTTCAAACTTACTAATTAGTTTTTTTTTGTTTAAGCTCGGACTTATAGTCATTAACGAAGAGTAGGTATATTCTTTTATGTCAAAGATTTGACGTAAAATGCTTCAATATGATAGTGGCGTTTTGTTGACGACATAATGTACATAATGCGGTTATCCTACCAAAGAGAATGCACCAAGATTTGTACTGTGTTATACAGAATTTATGACTCTTAACTTGGCAGGATCATTGAACGCATTGAAGCAGTCAACAAAACGCACCTGATATAAATAATTGTGACATTTGATATTTACTACTCCAGTTGATTCATAAGGCCCCACTATCTACGTTATATTGAGATTTTTTCTCAGCTGATCTATTTGGTCAAATTAATAATAATTATATCGTGATTAAATCATAGCTGTCTGTAATAATTTTAAGTAACTGATTAGTTATTCGATTATTGCAAAAGACATTTTGAGTTGATTCTCTCCTAAACATAATTAAAGTAAACTGGTAACTAATAATTGTTGAGACTACTATACTCAGTCTTCTATAATAATAATAAAGCTATAAGAGATATGAACATATTTTTTCTATGTTTCTTTGTTAATGAATCAATTAAATATCACGTTTATATAACTATTATTATTTTAAACTCCCTGGAATATTGCTTCATTCCTATTAAAAGTCATGTTCTACTTATATACAGCCATTTTAATAATGTGGTTTCAGTAAAATCTCTTATGGGAACGCTACGTATGTCATCTATATACGTAATTACTCAAGAAGAGAAACATATAAATATTTAAACTATCTCCAAATAAAACAACTCTAAATAATGTAATTTGCGATACAATTAGATAAACTGATTCCAAAAAAATCTGAGTTTTATTGTTTTGTTTTTTTTTTGTGTACATTATTATTGATTCATCGTTGAATTCACTAAGACCAACAACAAGTAGAAACAGTAAAACAAAGAAACTCTATTTCAGGGTTGGTTTGAAGTATAATAGTATAAACTTAACAAACTTGAAAGATTTCATAAATATTATAATTCTTGGTCAGGGAATTTTGAAGAAAAGTCAGGGTTTTTTTTTTGAAAATTAGAGTGGACACCCTGGTTACACAATTATCTGCATAGCAACCAATATTAATACGAAAATTATGTTAAAATAATCTAACTTCACTACAAACATATATGTACATTACCTATAAAATTCAAAAAATGGACTGCACCGGTGCTGTGCGCGACATCTTGGATCTGAGCTGTAGCTCAACCTGTTGGAGCTGCGTTTTTGAGCCGGTTCAGCGCTGAGATTTCCATGTCTAATACAGACACCGAAGTCTTACCACACCGGTTTACCAAAACTTTCTGTTACCGAACTTAAAAAGCAAAACCTGACTTACTGATTTCTACACTGTGGTGTAGTGTTTTCTAGTATTTTCGGAGATTTTATTTTTTAAAGGCAAAATTAAATGTATCATAGACCACAACGAGACCGCAAAATTTTGGCAATGATCCGCCGTTGACAAGGCTTCGCGGCCAAATAATCTGACTGGTCACCTCTGAAATAGCTCAATTCAAGCGCATATTATAAGTTTTTATTTTGTAGTTAGCAAGTAAAACTGTTCACTAACTCACTTGATTTTATAAATACAGAACACGATAATATGAATAGTCCCTTCAATATTTTTCTGTTATAATTATATAATAGCACTGTAGCTATTTTGTAAATGCAACTTTCTGCGGATCAATCACGCTATATCGCGCGTATTCACAAGGGCGGATCCAGAAAAAAAGTTTAGGGGGGGGCGATCATATGATCCGAATGTATTTTTTCGAACTTTGAATCTGCAAACGTAAGTTTCCCAATCGACCCAGCTCGTGCAGTTTTTACGGGCCCGGGTGAGTCGCAACGCAACTGCTAATTCTTTAGGGAGTACCTTCGTGTTGTCAGTGGTGTATATAGAAAATATTTGGGGGAGGCATGTTATGTTAGGTAATTTAGGTAATAAATGCGCAGATTGGCTCCAGCTATCAACCTCTTGCCGCGCGCTGTTTCCTGGTGAATTTTGTACTTTCAAAACACGCATTGTGGTTGAGCTACTTTTCTTTGTGGTTTTTATGTTTTGAATCCCATAAAATTGGTTCGGAATGAAAGTGTTCTATGAATTTTAATTCCAATTCGTTAATCCACATTTTTTCAGAATCACTTTTAAAAAACGGTGCAATTTAGAGGTGAATTTTAACACTGCGCGCTACACACACCTACGTCTAGCGTCGTTAATACTCAACACGCAATCAATGAACTCAACCGAGAATTTGATGGTGTTCTCTTTCTCGCCCGTGAAAATCCCTTTGAAGCGGGCTTAAAAACAAGAATAAACGCAGAACACACTAACCCGTGAACGAGAAGGCGAGAAACATATCACATTCACGTGTCTCGGGTGTTCTCGGGGCTTCTCGGTGACTACTGGTAAATAATCGCTGGAATATTCAAAGAAATCTACACGTATGTAGGAATCTTAAAAGACTGTAGGTACACATCACTGCAGTGCAGTCTACATAAACATGTGATATTGCATGTATGTGACTTGCCATTGTAAAAATCAAAATTTTATTTATTCTGTCTGAGAACTCTGAGGAGAGACTGCTTCCCGTTTGTGCTCCGTACCCACTTCCCACTGCCAGGAATTTTTGAATCTACGTGGTCACAGTGCGATTTAAGCGGAACTTCCGTCGCGAATGCTTAAGTTGTGAAATGAGTCGAGGTTTTCCCTAGGGACTACATGGGTTCTTTAAAATTTGATTTATTTTAAGGTTCGGCAACTAGTGAGCAATGCCGCTAGTAACCCGTATAAAATTAGGCGGGCCGTATACTGGTTTGCCACCTTAGTGGTATTAAAAAACTAAAACGATTTCTGCATCCGTCAACTCAGCACACAATACATAGGAGGTGACAATAGACCCACCTATGTTCGATTTGCGTCTCCTTAGTTTCACCAACGTACAATCTTACATGTTGCGCCCCTTTAATAGAAAAGTTACAAGGCTGAATTCGTGTTATTTATCCATTCCATTTGCATCTAGACAAACCCTACTTTAGATTCAGTAATTTATGACCCTGCTTGCCAGAATATCTAAAATTTCACGCAAGTTTTCAGGCTGATATTTTTCTAAGCACCAAACGGCCAAACAGTCTGCTTGCGGTCATCATAGTTTATTGACGCTTGCAACACCAGAAGCACCACTCACCCATACCCTACCAATTTACCCTGCGGCTGCGGATCTAATGCCAAGACGTGTCGTTCGTACGCTTTAGTTGCTAAAGTTTAACATGTAAAAATTGCGGAATCATTAGGCTAAGTGTGACATACAGATGGAAGAACCTAAAGGTAGATAAAGGATCCATCTTTGTCATTTGAGTTGTAGAAGTCGAAATTAGGTTAGGTATACTTGCAAGATAATAAATTGTAATAGGAATGATTGATGACAACTTTAATCTTCCATTCAACGTCGATGCTGAACGTTTGTCGGTTTGTTGTGTACTCTAACTGAGTATACAAAGCAAGCTAGTCGTACCATACACAATAAGAAGCAACAGAAGATTTTTTACGCATCATTATCATTAAAACTTGGTAAATATATGTAGTTGATTAAAATGTCGATGTTTAAACTTTAAACATCGATCAGTAATCGATTAAGTATTAAAAATAAATCTGTTTTACCAACCAGGCCATAAAAAAATATTTAAAAAAAACTTTGAAGTTACCACAGAGTACTTTGAGGTTATATATGTAGATTTTCATATTTTACATAAAATACGTACAAAATATATAAAATAAAGTTATTTGCTACTTCATGCTGTCAAAAAATCCTCTTATTGGTTTTAAATAAGAAAGAATGACTTCAAGAGTGGATATAGGATTCTTAGAACAAAAATTAAATTGGCTTTTACATCCACGGTTTTTTCCAAGTAAAGTCGGTGGAAAACCAGCCTGGCTAGACTTTAAAAACTTGCCAACTCCTAATGATTTAACATGCAAAATTTGCAAGGATCCTTTAATATTTTTGTGTCAGGTTAGAACGGATAATGTTCATTAAGAGGTTAAGGTAGCGCCGCCACCTGTCGCTTCTTGATTTAAGGGTGCTTGCACACAGCACCCTAGATAGTATGTCAGTTTTTGACTGCAACACCTCAGACTGTAAATACAGGTGTTTTGTTTACCCCATATTTTATTTTGCTAATTACAGGTTTATATTTCGTTAAGGCAAAAAAGGGCTAATCCGATAAACTCTTTTCTGTATTCAATGCGCCATGCTTTCCAACACATGATTCCCTCAGTTTTTATCAAAATTTACAAAACTTATTTCAGACCCCTGCTAGAATATGTTTTTCAAGTTTGGAACCCATACTTCGCGAAAGATATTGACTTGTTGGAAAGTGTCCAAAGAAAACCAACTAAAATACCCTGTGGCCAAAGAAAAAAACCTATGGGTATTCTCTTTTGCTTTTGTATAAACTTTAAAATACTCACTATTTTAAATAGATATAAACTTAGCAACGTTAGGGCTTAGTTCAAAAAATTTAAGAGTTCTATCTGACATCTCTCAATGAATCTGTTGAATATTAATGGGTCATTCAAAACCTTAGAGTAATAACTCGTCAATTTGAGCTTAAAGAGAGGTTAAAGATTCTAGATGTAAAAAGTTATTAACCTTTGTTGTAAAATATGTATATGTATGTAATGTATATCAACAAGTATAAACTTTCAGGTGTATGCTCCATATGAAGAAACAAGTGATTGTTTTCATCGTTCATTGTTTATTTTTATTTGCCGAAATGGTTCATGCTGCCAAAGTAATTCTACTGATAATTTTAAAATATTACGCTGTCAACTGCCACGCAAAAATGATTTCTATTCATATGAACCCTATGATGAGATTGAAAATCAGGTATGCCAGCCATATCATTAAATATTGGAAACAGTAATTTTCTATTCAACCAGTTCTACTTATTAATAATGTGAAAGTGTGAGCATGTAAGTATGTTTCTTAGTTTTTTATGCCACTACAACTAACCCTATTCAACTGAAACTTGGGACGAAGATAGCTTATACCCTTTGAATTACTTATCTGTAACATTCCCTGTAGAATTATTACACAAATATAGAATAAAGTGGAATAATTTCTTTATATAGTATTAAGACTGAAATGTGTTCATTTGTTTTTAAATGAAAACCGTAGTTATTATTTAGGTATTTTTTTTCATCATACAATCAATAGCTTAAACTAAGTTTTTCCTTCATTACTGGGGATGGAAAGGTATTTTATGCCATTCTTTATCCCACCACACCACATGTGTGATGTTCTGTCTATTAATGATATATCTATGGGACATATGCTGTTATTAAAATATATTTACCTAATGTTTTTTATTTATTTTAGGATTTCCCAATGAAGATGTGGCCAAAATTATGCAATGTTTGTGGGAATAAAGGACCTTCACATTGTTCAAAATGTAAAAAGGTATTTTATTGTACTCGCAAACACCAAATTCTTGATTGGCAGAAAGAACATAAAGAATGCTGTCCAAAATTGCAGGTATATTTTTTATTTTAATTTGCACGAATTTTTCCAGATACCTGAAAAACTGGGGATATTTGAGGGACAAAAAATTTTTACTTTGGAAGCTGATAAGTAACAAAATGTGCAGTGAAGAAAATAAATGAATTGAAATGAATTTTTAAAAACCTATACAATGGACCCCACCCGTGCCCAAAAAAATATTTGACATCTGCCAGTGTAATGTATACTAAGCTTGTTTCGAACTTTCTCTTAATTTTGTTCCGAAACTGTTTGGCAGTTGACATAAGACTTCATCAGAAATTATGCAAACATGGCGGAAAATATATAATTAAGTTCTGCTGTGATACCCTAAACAGTATAATAAAAAGCAAGGTACATCAATTAATTTCAAAGTGCTTGCGCCTGTGCAGAACTAACGTCATTATGCATTTCCATTTCTGACAGAACTTTTTGATAAAAAAGTCAATTAAAATATTAATTTAAATCACAAAGTCACACTAAATAACAAAATCCCTTTAGATTTTACTCTTTAATAATTAATTACAAAGCACTGGACGCTAGGATAGTGAAGCGTTTGAAACCAGAAATGTGCAAACAGAATGCATTGCCTTCTTTGCCCCAACACGCCTCATTTGTCCCAATAAAAAAGCTACTGAAGCAAAATTCAATACAAGCATTGAGATGAAGAAGCATTTGTAAACACGCTGCTCTACCCTGATGCAAGGGCCATACTAGCCCTTGATTGTGCAGGTCCATTCAATTTTTTAAAAAGTAATTTGTTTTGTAGGAGACTGAACAGGAAAAATCGAATGATTTTATTGTAACCGAAGCAGGAAAATCTATTTTGTTTAAGGAATGGGAACTTATAGTTGACGCAGAAGATGGAGTAAGTTATTTAATTTGAAATTGAAAGTCAACTTAGTTTTTTAATAGGTACTTTATTTGGCAAAAAACTTTGTCAGAACCAGACATAGATAACGGGACAGCGCATTTTCTAGCCAGATGTGAAAAAATAATGGTTGCAACTGTGAATAAGACACTGTAACGTTGCATGCAAGTAGCTTATACGCCTTGTTGGTTACAATAACCTTTTATCACTATATAAAATAAAAAAGAAAATTTAAAACACATCTGCTATAACTAAGTAAACTACTGTAGGTAGGTAAATTCTTTACTTAGCAATCAACGAGCAAGATACATAACGATTTTGTATCGCACTTTCTTTAACCATTATAGGCCCTACTGCAGGAAAACAGGCGTCTCATTGCAGGAGGCTAAGCCAATCCACCACGATACCACCCAGTGCGGGTTAGCAGACGTTGTCGAGGGTGTGACCACTCGAGTGTCATGTTTTGAAGCCGTCCATAATAAAGCCTATGACATGGCTTAACGACTGCTATTTGTTTTATCTGGTGAATATTAATAATTATTATTAATAAAAGCAGTCGCAGTTATCGCACTAAGTACTTACAGACCCCTGTTGAATATTTTCCCAAATAACGTAAGACATATAACTTTAAATCTTGTAGCTATACTTACATCATGTTGATCCATAGACACAAATATTCCAATAATAACCAGACATAACAGTTATACCCCTATAACTAGTCCTAAGGTGAAATCGATTCTGGAAGATACATTGTGTAACATTTTTTTTCGAATTTTGCAGGATGATGTGCCAGATACAGATGTAAATTTAGAAATGGAGAAGTTGAAAAGAATGATAGATGAAAAAAAAGCTGGTAGCTTGAGCAGCGTTAGTGAAAATGAATTAGAACAGTACACTAATACAGTTCCTCAAGATAAAGTATTCAACAAATTCAGCAAAAGAGTGGCAAGACACCCAGACCAAGTCTTACGGTATGATCGAGGTGGGCAACCCTTATGGATTACAGGGAATACAGAAATCAATAACTCTCATGTACCAAATTGTCAGTACTGTGGTGAAGCAAGACAGTTTGAATTTCAAGTATGTACTTTTTTTTTTCTGAACTGATTATGCAGCCATTACTGCTTCACCTGGGCTTTTGGGGCAAGACTCTTAAGGTGTCTCAGGCCAAATGGCGCCCTACGCTCAAGGGCTCCCCGCGGGGGGAGCCTCGGCTTGGGTTGTCGCTCTTGGGGTCGTCCCTTCGACCAGCGTGAGCCTCAAACCCGAAGGTGAGCCAGCGCCAGGAGGGGAGTTCCCCGTTACGCGGTTGCGAGTGAATGGTGGCGAGAAGCGCCTCAGCACTCTTTGATACCTCATGTATATAGGTTGTTGAAACTAGTCTCGCTATCCGGAAGTCGTCGTCTGGGGGCTGTTAGTACGTGCCGAGGCCGCCTAACAAGTTTTTCGACCGTGCCGTGATCGGTCGGTCGGTCGACAACAGCCACTATAAGTAGCCCTATAAGTAGGCAAAAAACAATTATCTAAATCAGTCAAACCGTTTAGGAAAAGAACGAAGACACGCGCAATAAGCAGGGAGTGTACGCCCCGGCCGTTATACGCCCCACTGCCGGACTTGAAGAAGGACGCTTAGGCCGTACGCTGGCTTAGTGCGGGTTGGCGGATGTTGTCGAGCTAGTGGCCACTTGAATGTCAAGAGTTTTCAAGCCGCCCATAAGACTTGGGCGATGAGATTGGCTTAGCGACTGTTGCCAATGACAAACAGACCAACGCTCTTACGTGCCCTCTGAAAAACGGAGGAGCTCCGAAAAGTGTGCCACTAGGCGGTCACCCATCCAAGTAGCGACCACGCTCGACGTTGCTTAACTTCGCATAAGTACGTGGCCTAGTGACATAACAGGGAGTGTTACCGGTATTACTAAGGGTATCTTCCTTTTTTTTTCTGTTTGATGTCATACCTCAAATACACCGTTAAATTTTAATCGTTATAATGCCGTGGACAGGTGATCTGGGGCCTTAGACAAGTTACAATCGAAAAATCGTGCGGTATCGCTATAGAACAAGCGTTTTCGAAACTATAGTGGTAGACTTATTGCTCATGTGTCGAAAACGCTGTATCGTGGGCGTCGGCTGGAAAACTCTACATTTTTTGTGCCAATTATCGAAAATCGCTTATGTTTTGTTTTTTGTTTATACTATGGAATGTGGTGTTTCTTTTTTATTTAAGTCTTATATGATATTATTACTTATATTTTTATTCAACTAACTCATCGTTGGTTTAAAATTAAGAATATGGGTATTTATTGTATTGAATATTGAATGTTTTTATGTTTTTAGTACCTAACTAGTTTATATTAAATATAGTTTTGAGAAAATAATAAATACTTTCGTAAAAACATTCTAGCTTTCTAGTAACGAAAATCTGGCTATTCACTTATTATGAATCTGTTAAATTAGAAATCAGGCTCATACTTATAAAACAGATTTTTAATAACACCATCATATTTAATAACAAAATGTTGCTTATGCTGTAAAAATATACTTAACAATAATTAAAGATGCAATATAGGTACCTAATAAGCATCTTTATTTAGGAAGGTATATTTCATATCAAAGACAAATAAATACCTATTATAGAAATATTGAATACAAACACCATATTTAAATACCTAATTAACAAAATACTTAAAATCTTTAAAAATATAATACATTTGAAATAGATTTCAAGCCGCCATTTGTAATCGCTAAGTTTATCCGCAGGGTCTTGGCGAACGCAAGTTCAACGAATATCAAAAAGGAATCGCATTTGTAAAGTTGCAATATGGCTACCTAATGTATAGACAACTTTCGTTTCGGCGCTCCACACTGGCTTGGCGATGGTACCGATAGCATAGACAGCAACAAGTCTATGATTTTTTTCTCGATCGCTAGCAAGTGACGTCAAAAACTTGATGTTCATACATTTTGTTCGATTCCATTCTTTTTTTCGTGACGCTAAATTTGAGTAGTCTAAGCCCCCAGGTGCATGAAACACTATCCATTTGTAAAGAAAAAATAAAAAAACAAAATAATATTTTTTTTAAAACTCGAATCAATTCTTGCTTGAGTGGCAAAATGACGCGAACCATTAGTAGGTAGGTCAATATTCAAAGAGACCGACCTTACTATGACACATGACTCATTTCACCATTGACGCGTAGCGCAGTCCACGTGGACTTCGATAAATTAACCAATGCTAGACTAATTACCGCCCCTACATCTTATTTGATTGGCAATTGGCAAGGCGTGTGCCCCCCGCGCTCCGCGGGCTACGGTCAAAACATATCAAAAAAATCAGTTTTCTCTAAGAAGTAACCGGTGCGGTGCGTGCATAGCTGTTTACGATCCTTGTCGCCGCGAAAGTATGGCATCTCGAAATTACGCCTACTCTAACATGGAGTACCTTGATATGGTGCAATTAGGTCCCGGGATCTATAGGTACAAAGCATTGACGACGGTCCTTAGCCCGCAAAAGTATGAAGGAAAATGTGCAATCATTGAATTTCTTCAAAAGAACAAATTGACACCAGCTGAGCAAGTCAATGACCTGTACGACATAGGCATACGTAGGTAACTAACTCGTGGCGCTCCTACTGTTTTTACGCACTTTGCGGATATTACAGTATCACATCCTATCTTTTTTATTTTAAGAGATATAACCCAGATTAAGTTGTTGATAAATAGTACTTTGTAAAGTGTACCACCCATCCACGGCATTAAAATGATTAAAATTTAACGGTGTATTTGGGTAACACAAAATTTTGGTAGGTACACAATATATTGAATCCTTATATAGTAGTGAAGCAAAATTCAGACAGTAAATTGATGCGTTTTAAGTTTGTATTTTCTCACCCGCCAGCATCCTCCATCGCGCCTTGCACAACATTTTATTACAGATGTAAAAAGGTTTAAATAACTGTAGAAATGTAATAAATTAGGATATTTTATAACTATCGATGTACATTGTACAGTCCCTGCCTTTGTAGTGATGTATCGTTGTCCGAACTTAACGCCTGAGCAGGAAGGTCGTTTAGTATGGGAAAGAACTTACCATAAAAAAAATCGCCAAGTGCGAGTCTGACTTTCGCACGAAGGGTTTCGTGCCATTATCTATAAAAATGGCAAAAAAATCACGTTTGTCGTATGACAAACGACAGACATGCCCCATACGACAAACGACAAAAATATTTACATTTTTTATATTTTAATCTAATTATATATTTTTAAAGTGACTACATAACTAAATATTTTGTGAATATCTCAAGCGAGTACCTGTTGCCGTTATCAATATTGAGCAAAAAAATCACGTTTGTTGTATGGGAGCTCCCTTAAATATTTATTTTATTTCGTTTTTTAGTATTTTTGGAAAAGCGGCAACAGAAATACATCTTCTGTGAAAATTTCAACTGTTGCCTAGTGACAGACGGACGGACAGCGAAGTCTTAGTTATAGGGTTCCGCTAATTACCCTTTGGGTACGGAACCCTCATTAACAGATTATTATATGAAACTTGATTGTCCCTTGTTGCTTTGCTCACTCCGCATCAACGTTACAAGTCAACCTTAACCTAATTTAATAAATTTACCTAAATTTTAAAATTTATTTGTAATTAAATATTTTGTTTCAGGTCATGCCACAACTTCTTAACTACATAAATGTTGGAGTAGATTTTAATAGTATTGATTGGGGCATATTGATTATATATACTTGCAAGGCAAGTTGTAATGAAGGTCCAGCATACAAAGAAGAATTTATGATAAAACAAGATTTGTCTACCTAGAAATAACTATTTATTCTAAATAAAGTTTTATTTACATCTCTTATCTTCAGTCGTTTTTCTTCCATACTCCTCAGATAAATATGTTAACAAATCATTTAAACCACTAAATTCAGTTCTTGATTGAGGTGGATTATTTTTTGGCAAAATGGGTAGTACATTTCCCATTTTAATTCTGAAATCCTTGAGCTGAAAATTAAAACAAATAAAAGACTAATAAAAAAAAAATCATTAGCATTCAGATAATAGTTATGCATTAAATAAATATTGTAAGAAAACAAATACTATATTGAAATATAGCTTTAATATAAAAACTTACATCTTTAGCACCTGAGAGTTTCCATATTCCATAGCAAATACAAGATGTACCCGCTATAGCATAAAGAGTGCCCCAGCCTAGGGCTCTTAAAGCAAGGATAGCACCTGCATCTGCAAAATCAGCACTGCTGTGTAAACCTGAAATAATAAGAGAACAAGATACTGCACCAGTGGCTTTAAAATAAAAACAAATAACAGCATAAAAAACAAAACACGGAGGGTAGATAGATATCTGCCCAATATTCCTAGCTGCACTAGGCGTCTTTGCAGTCCGTCCGCGACCACGGGTACTGTGCCGAAGCTTGGGAAATATAAAAATAAATAACCCGACTGGAAAAACATTGCACTGCAATAACTAAAAACTAATTAGGAAGTGCACTTAAGGCATACCCTAGCAAAAACGTGCTGTGTCGACCAGTTTCAAAATACATATTAGACTATTGAAGCATACAAAGAGACACAGTTCCACGTACGATAGATAATCTCGATTTTCTCGGTTTTTATTTGGTGTAAAATTCAAATATTTGTTTAAAACTATGAAATTAGCAAATTCCATATTCACTTCCTCATATTCATATATTTTATGAAATGAGAATCAAAAGAATATCACTCTTAGTCTTCCAAACAATTTGAATGAAAGTCCAAAAATAGTGTCAGAATATTTTTTTTTTCTGTTTTAATAGCCAAATTGTTATAATAATAGCAAGTCCACTGAATTAAGGTTTGAACTATAACATCTATTTTTTTAACGTCAAGAAGTGTACTCAGGACTGTAACAAAATCCATCAAATTCTTGCAAACTTAACTCGTTTGGGTATGCCATCACCTTAAAACATATCAAATCTAATCAAATGATGAATAGAAGTTAAATCAAATTTAACTTCTACAATCTGTACTACTATTTGACCTTGCATTGAATGGTCTGACCTGCTTATAGTTAAATATTTAGTATGTTTAAGGTGCACTTTTTTAATGCATTTTAGTTCTGAATGTTTTTGCAGTATTTTTTATTTATTTCATTAGTTTTTGACTCACCCTTAAAAATTTATGTACCTTATAACACTCGGGCGGAATACCTTGAATTTAAGATCTTATTCATCGAAATCGATCCAGCTGTTTAGGCTACAGGAGGTCACAATGGAACGGACATACCTACATACATATATAAGCTCAAAAAAAAATACCTTCCATCTGGGTCAGTAAATAAAATAGATGGTGAGTCCCAAATTCCCAAGTAACTGTTATAAAGTTACACAAAATATGAGTTTAAAAGAACATGTGAATGATTGAATGTTACATAAAAGTAGCCTTATTGTGTGCTAAAATTTTTTTTTTTTTTCAGTAGGTTATAAAGCAGGATCCCAGAGCTCCCAGACGTTACTTATTTTCTCACAAATAAAATTTATGGAATATGTGTAAAAAAAATATAAGAAAAATAACAGTTCTTCATAGTAGCAGAGTTTGAATTATTTGAGACTGTATATTTCATTGTATTTTGGATTCATCAGGAAAAAAATCCTTCAGATTACAGATTATAAGTTAACAAAATGCATATTATTAGTGATATGTACTGTAGTATAATTTACCCTTGCTGAAATATTTTGGGTCTTTTTTTTTGGCTGCAGCTAATGTGGCACCAAATCCAACAAATGCAGAAATTCCAGCAACTGATGCTAAGAATGCTCCAGCTGCAATTAAAATTGAGATTTTGTTATTCAGTAAAATCTGGGGCAACATGTTGAATACCTGTCATCAATTTAGAGTAAAAACTGAAATTGTTGTAGGTAACAATAATGATGTTAGTCCACAAATAGCCGTAAGATGTGTCCTGCTTGCGTGGCATATCATAGCAAGTGCTCTAATGTAGGGGTGCTTTTGTTTCTGATGCCAGTTGACAATCAGAGTAACTAAAAGGGAGCCAAAGGTTAAAAAAAAACTGGGCTTACAATATTTTCATGGTTTTTTCGCTTGATTTGGTTATGGTTAGGTTGTACAAATGGGGGCTATAGTGTACAAATATTAAAAATAATTCTTTCGTCATTTTTCTGAAGCTAGATCTTCTTCGAAAATTTGTGGTTATGGGACATCACGATTGTTATTTTGATGATGGAAATCAATAGGGTACATCGTGACCCCTTCCCGAACCCCTAAAAAAATATGAACCCCCTATTCATTTTTATAATAGGGGGTGTGTCCCCACAACCTAACATTTTGATGATGCAAATCAGTAGAGTACATTGTCACCAATAACATTTGAAAGGAGAACTTTTCTCTGTGACCCCTACCCGGGGTTCATATTTTTTTAAAAGGGGGTGTGTCCTCATGACAGTCTATTTCTTTGACAGGTACTGATAGAACACATCGCCAGGAGCAACGTTTGTATGTACTATTTTTTCTGTAATCATTCTCTAAGTTGCTATGAATACAAATCTAAATGAAAAAAAAAAATTAAGCGTTCCGTAGCAGCAGGCTTCCGTTGCTTCATTTTGCATTGGTGTCAAAAATTTGAAAATTTTAGTATCATCTGTAAGAAACTGTCATGCATTTGTAAACAATATTTTTGTCACTTTTGCAAAAAGACCCATGTCTAGAACTGCCTATACATTTTCATTGTTTATGGTAGTGTGTGTGTATGTTTTGTGTAGTGAGAGTATGTCAACCATTCATTTTGCAAGTTTTGCAACCAAATCATTGTTTGAATTTCAGTTCAATTATATTAATATACAGGACAGGATCAACGTTTTTTTTTATTAAGTTCTTAGTGCTGGTGTAAACAAGGGCGGATCCAGCAGGGGGCGATCGGGGCTATCGCCCCCCCTAAGGATGGCCGAAGAAATTAATTGTAACATTTTTTAAATATATAACTTCTATTACATATGAAATTTACTTCGGGTTACTTGGGTTTGTATATTTAATTATTTAAAAATTGCACGAGCTAGGTCAATTGGGTAACTTACGTTTGCAAATTCAAAAAATACCTTCAGATCTTATGATCACCCCCCTAAACTTTTGTTCTGCATCCGCCCTTGGGTGTAAATGCCTTCTAGGTACTTTTGATTTCACTTTCTTATTTGTTTTATTTAATGACTAGATCCTAGAGCTTTATAGGCGACATCATTTAAAGAAAATAACATAAAATACAACCAAGTATGTAGCATAGGTAATTAACTTTTATTCGCTGAAGTCGTTCTTCTTTCTCCATTATGTTAAAGTTTCCAGCGGTAAGTACAATATTTATTTTCTAATACCGCTTGAATTTTAATTATTAAGCTAGGTTACTTCAAACAATGTAGAGCCATTGCTTATTTTTTGTGTTCCTTTTTCATATTATTCTACTCTTTGTTTTTGTGATAATAATTCCGAAAGAAGACAGAGTTCAGAGTTGCCAGATGTCTGTCGCTCACAGATAATATAAAAGCTGGGATAGCCGAAATTTAGCCGGTAAAATTAAAAAAAAAAGCCCAATGTCTCAGTAAATTTTGGGGTCTTGTGTTGTGGGGCAGGCAAATATTATGTAAATAATGCAAGAATTGTCGACACTGGCCGTGTCTGTCGGTGGTGGGGTGGTCTAGTGGTTTCATTTTTTTCTGAACTGTCTATGCATTTGGCTGTTGCAGCCATTACTGCTTCACCGGGCTTTTTGGGGCGAGACTCTGAAGGAGCCTCAGCCCATATAGCGCCCAACGCTAAAGGGCTCCCCGCGGGGGAAGCCTCGGCTTGGGTTGTCGCTCTCGGGCGACTGGCGTGAGTCTCGAACCCGAAGGTGAGTCATCGCCAGGAGGGGAGTTACGCGGGTACGGTTGCGATTGAGTGGGGGCGAGAAGCGCCCCGGCACTCTTTGATACCTCGTGTATCTTTGTGGGCGCCGTTGAACCCGGGGATGTCGGCGTCGTGTTTGGAGGGAGTACCTATTCGGGGAGGTCGTAGAGACTAATCTCGCTATCCGGACAGCAAGATGTGGGTCCGTTAGTACGTGCCGAGGCCGCCTAACTATAGTTTTATGACCGTGCCTGGGTCGATCGGGGGGAACAAACGCTGTGGATTGCACAATTAATCGATTCGGGTGATTTTGCGTACGCTCGAAAAAGCGGACTGCCAAGTCTTTGAAATATTGGGGAATCGTGGGGAGTTCGAAGTCTCTGTGTAGGTCCGCGTTTTCCATTGAGAAGGAAAGATGCAATGTTCGATAGCAGCGTTAAAGATCACTACTAGGAGGCAGAGAAGGGGAAGAGTGAGGCGCTTAAGGCTATCGTTAGAGATACCGTCCGCACCGGGGGCTTTACGGGGGCGTAGGTCTTTGATGACCTGTACGACTTCGTCGACAGTGACAGGGGGCAGGGGGTCTTGTGGAGGCAGAGAAGTTCTGCGCTCCACTTCGCCGTCTACCTCGCGCACGTGGTCGAGATCGAACGGCTGTGTGCTTAAGGCACATTGGGCTTGGAGGCTAGACGCTAGGCAATCCGCTTTTTCGTCGTCATTGAACGCGGGAACGTTGTTGGGACGAGTTAACGGAGGGAGAGAGTTGGCGGTGTCGGATTTTAGAGCTCTTGCTAAGTGCCAATAAGCTTGGTGAGAAGGAGAAATGTTCTCCATAAGATCACCGAAACGTTGGGCGCGAAGCTCAGCTACAGCGGTTCTTACACGGCGGTGTAAGTCGTTGAAGCGAGCTTTATTTTCGATAGTGGGAGCGCGATCGCGTGCGCGGCGGACCGCGTTACGCTCAGTCATTAGCGACCTGATGTGCTGAGGCAGGATTAGGTGGTGATAATCACCAACCGGCACCTGTCTTGAGCATTCGCCAACGGTGGCGGTCAAGTGGATAGTGAGTGGGTCGATAGCTACGTTTAGGTTGGTCTCGGATGAGATTACGATGGGAACGTGGTCTAGATGTGGCGAGCTGGGATTTTCGAGCAATTGCCCAAATTTATCCCAGTCCGTTACGGTTCTAGTGTCGGGAGGAGAGTCCGAAGGGGAACCTAATAGGAGGAGGAAAGGGCGGTGGTCCGAGTCAAGTTCGTCAAGCAACTCTATAGAGCGAAAGCTTAGCCTTACATTCTTTAGAAGTGCTATGTCGAGTAGTGGTTTCGATGTATGTCGAAGGTTATATATACTACTGGAGAGCGCAGTATGAATATTTTTTTGAGGTCCAATTTTTGACCTTGAAATCGCTTTTAGTGTATTGATGAGAAATTACGACAGGGATATTCTTTTATGTTTTTTTCAAAACTTTAGTAGGTACATAGTTTTTCTTTAATTTTTAGGGTTCTGTACTATAAAAGGAAAAACAGAACCTTTCTGAGATAATTCTCATGCCCTTCCGTCCTTTTATCACACAGCAATCACAGAGCAAATTTGATGAAATTTTTCAACTACTACGAAATACGAAAAATTATATTTAAAAAAAAAAACATTTTGTGTTTGAAAATTTCTAGTTTTAATCATTGCTCAAAAAATTGCTCGTATAATAAGTTCTTTAGATTTTGGGCGCATTCGTTTTAGGATTAAGAGTTCCCACGATTGATACTTTTCACACTTTTAAAAACGCTAGTTTTGCCACCAACACCTATCGTTCGTGTAGCTTTGAAACGTTACTAACAAAAAAACGAACGGTTGACGTACACACTACGATAATAACACACCCATAATACCAAAACAATGAATATGTATAGGCAGTTTGACAGATTAACACAAAAACCCCACCTCCAGACATGGGTCTCATTTTTCGGTGGCAAAAGTGACAAAAAAACAAAAATATTGTGGACGAACGCATGACAGTTTGTTACAGATGATACTAAAATTTGGATATTTTTTATACCAATGCTAACGAACGGATGACAGGTGACAAAAGTAATGAAAATAATGATTCTGCATCCCAAAACGAACCTGCCCTTTTTAATGACCATTTTTATTTTTTTTTGTCATTTATAAATAGAAAGCTGTAGTTTTGTAACAGACATGACAAATTATTAACATTTGATGTATCCTTATTGCGTAAATATCTGACAATAGATATTAAGAAAATAATGAACAAATTAAAATGTACACAATAATTGACACGGCCGTTAAGCTAGCTGCTATATATGATAACAAAATTGGAGCAATGTTAGATTCAGCCTGGTAGACTAAATGACAGTCTTAGGTGCCAGCCTTATTGAATAATGATTGAAAATATTGTATTTGTATTTTGTTCACAGTAGTTGATGTGAACAAAATCAACGCATAACTGTCTGAAGAAATCATATTTTTTTTACAAAATTATTTATGTTATATAGTCATTAGCAGTACCTTTATACGAGCAACTACATAAAATCTTGTTTTCTAATCGTTATTTTTCTTTGAAACTATTATTTAAAACAAAACAAACATCTGTCATTTTGAAAGTTACAACAGTCGCCTCAGTGTGACGATGTAAAAAAATAATTACTGTACCCGAGTTTAGGGTAATATATGCACCTTATTAGCCTCATACGTCCCCACTGTTTGGGCATGACCTACTCTCGCCGAGGGTGATTTGGACCATTCACACAAGGGCCCAGTGCGGATTGTGGACTGTGTATGTCTTTTGTTTATTTTGACATATGCAGGTTTCTTCACGATGTTTTCCTTCACTGCTAAGCCAGTGATGTAAATAATTAGTGTACTTGAATGATGTATTTTAATATACTTACTTACGGCATTTTTTTACTTAATATTCAATACAACAGTTAAAGAAACTAATAATCGTATACTCGGTATTACATATAAAAGATACAGAAATTTTTGTGATTCTATTTTTAAATCAGCAAAAAAGAACCACGAAACACAACAGCTTGAGTCTGCTGAAAAAGATAACAAAAAGCTTTGGAAGACTGTTAAAGAAATAACGTATACAAATAAAGGAAAAGAGCCTGCTTCTGAACTCTTACACCAGGATAATCCATTACGTTCAGTTAACAAAGTAAATAACTTTTTTGCTAATATTTGTAGAAAATTAGCTGAACAAATACCTGTTATGCCTGCAAAACCTACGTGTAATATTGGTTTAACTTCCCACTCCTTCGTAATGTTAGAACTTTAATCATGAACTTGAAAAGTAATTGTGGTCCTGGACTCGACATGATTACAGCTGAAGTTTTAAAAACCTATATAGATATCTTAACGCCTCCAATTACTCATATTTGCAATTTAGCGCTTTCAACTGGAGTATTTCCGAATATTTTTAAGAAGTCATAGATAATTCCGAAATACAAGAGTGGGGAGAGAAATTGTGTCAATAACTATAGGCCCATTTCCATTCTTCCAACTGTGTTTTAAGTTCTAGAAAGGATAATTAACAAGAGGCTGGTTAACTACCTAGAAAATACGACCTTCTTGCCGAAACACTTTGGGTTCAGATCTGAAAACCTACAGCTGATGCTGTCCATGAGCTGACTAATTTCGTAGTTACAGATTCGGATCAAAAAAAGAAAGTGGTTCCTATTTTTTTTAGATCTGAGCAAGGCATTTGACACAGTCTCTGTCCCAAACTTAATAAAAAAACTAGAATTGGTTGGTATTGGGGATCTTCAACTTAAATTATTTAAAGAAGTGAGGTATCACCGACCGAATACAGTGCGTAAAAATTGAAAACTGTACAAGTGATGAAGCGCCCATAAGACCCGACTTTATTTCTCACTAATGTCAATGATCTATGCAAGCTCAAAATACCTCATGCCAAAATTATAACGGTTGCTGATGATACAGCTCTCCTATTTAGTGGCGATTCTTGGAGCGAAGCATTTTTAAATTTGATAATGTCTTCACACCACCATTTGCTACAATAGGCACCTTTATAGTTTCACACACTTTTTTCAGTGAATTAATGTCTATTTTACTGCCACTTTTCTGATCCGGAGTTCGGCCATGAACTGTCAAAAAGGTAACCCCACATTTCTCTAGTTGCTGGCATATATTAATAGTTTTCTTTAAATCTCTTAAAATTCTTAATTTAACTGATATACTGAATGGGCTGGGTAAACAATGCCTAAGTTCTCTGACCAAGTCCCATTTTAAAAATTAGCTAGGTACGTACGCACGTACGTTTTCACAAAAGCGGTTCTAAGTGAACTGAACACTAAACAAAAAAAAACTTTTGAGTATTTTAACTTCTATTTCAAACATTTGCTTCCTTCCCGTAGGTACGTAACATTTACAAAAATGATTCAAAGTTGCCTCCATTGTTGTTAACAAAGAGACGCGCCGCAACACACATTTCGTAGCATTTCCACTGTTATGAAGTTAAACGCGACTGTTATCCTCTTCTTCACACCGTAAGAGCAGCATGTGCCAGCCACAGCACAGCCGCAGCACAGATAATAATATTTGTAGCCGCAGTGACATGCTTCTGCAGGCATCATATGACGGAAACCTTTGATGCTTGCGATGGGACTCAATTCGTATTTTCAAAAACTCCAACACACATAATCATCTTGTTGTATTTGCTAATGAAATTAACCCATTTTATTTAAAAAAACAAATTAATTAACGAATTTCACTCATTTAATTCAAAGAAAACAATGGCATCGCGTCAAGTCGCGTGCCGTCGGCTTTTGATCGAGAGATAAAGTGAATGTAGTATGTAGGTACAGGACCTACGGTGCAGATTGTGCTATTACGTTTTAAACTAAAAAGTGTTGCCATACAGAGTTTTTTTTGTAACATCTGTAGATAAGACATTGCGATAGAATTAGTTTTATACTGATGTGCTTCAATACAGATTGTATACATACTTGTAAGTTGATTAACAAAGTATTGTATAATTACTTTTAATAATAATAATTAAGAATCTTGCCGGCTCTTTTCGGCACAAATTCACGTTGATTGTATCGACGATTCAAAAGTGTTCTCACCAACCTACTAAATTCAAATAATTGTTATTTGATTTGATCCCTGGATATGTTATTAAAAGTAGGTATGATTTTTTGTGGCGCGGTTAGTAGGTAGGTATTCTGTTATCTGTGCCGACTCTACACAGGTAACAAAATCCTATCCTAGGTACTCCGAGGGGCTTAAGTTTGTTTTCTTTATCTCCATCTATTCATTTTAACAAATTATGATTACGATCGACAAGCAAAAAGTTATTTAATAAGATTTACCTGAAAATGAATGTGTGAATACAAGCGTAAACGGGAACGTGACACTATAGTTGTTTCATTTTTTGTAATACGACTATTAAAAACTAAGAAGTAGCTATTACTTATTTAGCAAAAATTACAAAGTGAAATTCTTATGATTACTAATAGAGATCATAATTCCCAATTTTATGGTAGTTTTGCCGAGAATTCCCAAACAACCCAGGCTCCAGGTGGGCGTTGACCATATATTGACCAATCGTCGTAGACCAAATTATTAGCGCGAATTCTTCATTTCGAAAATTGTGGTACCGTTTTGTTCTTTTATCAACTTTGTCCGAAATGCTAACAGTGTTCTATGAAATCCTGGTACATGGAATTTAGAAGCTCACATTAAAAACGAATGCTATGACAATTTTAATGAACTAAATTGCCCTAATAGCTTAGGTGTAATGGATACAAAATTATGAGATATGATCTAGTAGAATTTTTTTTATTATTTCACTCAAAACGTTATACAAGAGCTGAGCCTTCTGATAATTTTTTATTAAAATTTTAATTACTTTATTTATTTTTTATTCTGTAAAAAGAATCTGATGGAATCTTTTCACTATTGTAAGATTGATGAATGAAATGAAATTGATGAAAGATGATAGAACTGTCTCCAATCTCGGAGGCACTCTCATCTATAACAGGCGCTCCCTGCATTGCTCCCCTATCGATCCTCCACCACTTACGAATTTAGAAGCATCTGTCTGCCGCCTAGCGATGACCGGCCATCAGCCGATCATCATTGCATCGGTTTATCTCTCTCCCCTAAAAGACTTGCTCGAGAGCGACCTTCAGTCGCTCTTAAGTTTAGGCGACGCCGTCATTCTTGCCGGCGACCTAAATTGCAAGCATCGCCGCTGGAACTCTTCTGTAACTTCACAAAGAGGCAGACTCCTCGACGATTTAGTTGACAGACTAAACTTTGACATCATCGCTCCCATGACGCCCACTTACTTTCCCCACAATACTCGGAATAACCCCGACGTACTCGACATAGCACTTCTAAAGAATGTAAGGCTAAGCTTTCGCTCTATAGAGGTGCTTGACGAACTTGACTCGGACCACCGCCCTGTCGTCCTCCGATTAGGTTTCCCTTCGGACTCTCCTCCCGACACTAGAACCGTGACGGACTGGGATAAATTTGGGCAATTGCTCGAAAATCCCAGCTCGCCACATCTAGACCGCGTTCCCAACGTAATTTCTTCCGCGACCGATCTTAACGTAGCTATCGACTCACTCACTAGCCACCTGACCGCCACCGTTGGCGAGTGCTCACGACAGGTGCCGGTTGGTGATTATCACCACCTAATCCTGCCTCAGCACATCAGGTCGCTAATGACTGAGCGTAACGCGGCCCGCCGCGCTCGCGATCGCGCTCCCACTATCGATAATAAAGCTCGCTTCAACGACTTACACCGCCGTGTAAGAACCGCTGTAGCTGAGCTTCGCGCCCAACGTTTCGGTGATCTTATGGAGAACATTTCTCCTTCTCACCAAGCTTATTGGCACTTAGCCAGAGCTCTAAAATCCGAAACCGCAAACTCTCTCCCTCCGTTATCTCGTCCCAACAACGTTCCCGCGTTCAACGACGACGAAAAAGCGGATTGCCTAGCGTCTAGCCTCCAAGCCCAATGTGCCTTAAGCACACAGCCCTTCGATCCCGACCACGTGCGCGAGGTAGACGGCGAAGTGGAGCGCAGAACTTCTCTGCCTCCACAAGACCCCCTGCCCCCTGTCACTGTCGACGAAGTCGTACAGGTCATCAAAGACCTACGCCCCCGTAAAGCCCCCGGTGCGGACGGTATCTCTAACGATATCCTAAAGCGCCTCACTCTGCCCCTTGTCTGCCTCCTAGTAGCGATCTTTAACGCTGCTATGGAACATTGCATCTTTCCATCTCAATGGAAAGATGCAATTGTTATAGGCATCCATAAGCCAGGTAAAGCTCGTACCGAGCCGTCCTCCTATCGCCCCATAAGTTTACTAAAGGCCCTTGGTAAACTCTATGAACGCCTCCTCCTCGCTCGCCTACGGAACGCTATAGTTTCCAGAGGCATTTTAATAGATGAGCAGTTCGGCTTTCGTGCCAAACACTCATGCGTCCATCAAGTCCTCCGCATAACGGAACATATTCTTACTGGCTTTCAGCCAGCGTTAGGTAAGACCCGTCACACGGGCGCTGTCTTCTTCGATGTAGCGAAAGCTTTCGACAAAGTCTGGCACAACGGTTTAATTTTTAAACTGTACAACTTTCAGTTGCCGGATCGTCTCGTGCTCATCATACGAGACTATTTGTCGAATCGTAGCTTTCGCTACAAAGTCGAAGGCACTCTCTCTTCCCCCCGTCCCATAGAAGCAGGAGTCCCGCAAGGGTCCGTGCTCGCCCCCATCTTGTACCTTCTGTACACTAACGATATCCCTAAAACGATAGGTACCCAACTAGCCCTCTTTGCGGACGATACCGCTATCTATACCACAGATAGGCAAGTGAGTCGAATCACTGAGAGACTCCAACCCGCTATCACCGCCCTAGGCGAGTGGTTTCGGAAATGGAGAATCGAGGTGAATCCCGACAAAAGCTCTGCCGTTCTTTTTACCCTAGGCCGCCCTCCGCGGCCTTCTCCCCTTTCTCTTTTCGGTCGTGCCATTCCCTGGCAAAATAAGACCAAATATCTCGGTGTGACCATGGATAGTCGTTTGAACTTCCAAGCTCACACCAAAATAGTCAGAGACCGAGCCGCTTTTGTCCTCGGCCGTCTCTATCCCATGATAGGCAAGTATAGTAAGATGTCGCTTAGAAATAAGCTAAATCTTTACACAACTTGTATCCGCCCCATACTAGCTTATGCTAGCGTAGTCTTTGCGCTGTCCAAGCGCAATCTCCACAAACTCCAGACCCTCCAAAACCGCTTTCTCAGAGCGGCCTCTGGAGCCTCTTGGTACGTTCGCAACGCGGACCTACACAGAGACTTCGAACTTCCCACGATTCCCCAATACTTTAAAGACTTGGCAGTCCGCTTTTTCGAGCGTACGCAAAATCACCCGAATCGTTTAATTGTGCAATCCACAACGTATTGTCCCCCCGATCGACCCGGTCACGGTCGTAAAACTATTGTTAGGCGGCCTCGGCACGTACTAACGTCCCCAGATGACGATCTCGCTGTCCGGATAGCGAGATTAGTCTTTACGACCTCCCCGAATAGGGCCTCCCTCCAAACACGACGCCGATGTCCCCGGGTTCGTCGGCGCCCACAAGGATACACTAGGTATCAAAGAGTGCCGGGGCGCTTCTCGCCCCCACTCAATCGCAATCGTACCCGCGTAACGGGGAACTCCCCTCCTGGCGGTGACTCACCTTCGGGTTCGAGACTCACGCCGGTCGAAGGGACGCCCCCGAGAGCGACAACCCAAGCCGAGGCTTCCCCCGCGGGAAGCCCTTGAGCGTTGGGCGCTATATGGGCTGAGGCTCCTTCAGAGTCTCGCCCCAAAAGTCCGGTGAAGCAGTAATGGCTGCAACAGCCAACTGCATAGTCAGCTCAGAAAAAAAAAAAAAAATTGTAAGATTAAAACCAATTTTTCGTTAATTACGAATGAAGAACCCTTTAGATAAATTATGTGCAGAAAAGATAAAAATCTTCCCTCTCCCTCTACACAATTTATGATGTCCGGGTTCTTCAAAGAACAACGAATCGCAGTAGCTACATTGACTAAGTTTTTATTGTAATCTTAACATGTTGCATGTTACGTGGCTAGTAATTACTAGACCGGTCTGCACTAATATTCTAAATTGAATAAGCGTATTAATAAATTAATAGAACGAAACATGTATCTTTATTAGCGATAAAAAACATTTGACGATGTATAAATTATTTGGAAGTAATTTTCTTGTCATTTCACTCATATATTTAAAAATAAGAAGTTAAAGCAAAAGGTCTTAAACCTCTTTTTTTATTAAATTAGCCTCACAGAGACATCACCTGTAGGTAAAAATAGAAAAAATGATTCAGATATTTCATCAAAAATTTTGACAAAATGACCGGTTATCGACCCCCACACAGCTGAGTTTAAGGAAAAGTTCTTTTCAAGCTTTCACCACATTTCTGAAAGCTGCGGATCCTTCAGGTTAATGATTTCACCCTTGGGCCCATTACTAAATGCTTGTGTACTGGATACCCTACAACCCCTTTAAGTGATTTGGGGGTATTTCGTTACATATTGTATAACCTCAGGTTTAGACAATGCACAACCAAAGCCTTCTTTCATTGCCCACTTCTGAGGGCATCCACAATTAAGGTCAACACCATCAGCATAAGGATACACTAGCTTTGAAGCATCTACAAAATCACCAAAATTATTAGCAGCAAATTGCACAATTAAAGGGCTGTCACTGACTATGGTAGAAAATTCACTTGCCCGAGCCTTAGAATTCTGACAAAATGAGTCTGCCAGTATCATTGGTGAAAAACATAAATCAACTCCATAGATGAAAAAATAAAATATATATATATATATATATATATATATATATGCGTAATAATACACAGAGAACATATGTGGTTTCCAACTGAATTTATTATCGATATATAGTCCTAAGTATAAATGCTCATTTACTAATACTAAATGTTTACAATTAAATCGAATTTGGTTATGAAGACATATGGAAGATGATAATGGCTCGCAATAGCTGGCCTGGTAAAATATTTAAAATGCGAGTGTATATGCATAAGCTTCGTTTTTTTGCATTGATAGCTAGATCAATGCCGTGTGCCCATTTACATAAGATGTTGTAGTTTTTTTGATTTTAGCTTGTGCTTCCTCCAGAACCATTTTAAAGTTGCCCTGTATTCCAGTTTTTTCTAATTTACAAAAGATGGTTTCATAAATTAATTAATCTAATGTCCTAGAAAAATCTATAAAACTATCTGTAAAAAAATTGTTTTTCTCATTTAAGTATTTGTTTATATCATAAACGTGTTTAACGTTTAAAAGTTGAGATATACTCCGGTTTTTCTGAAAACCGTAGGTACTGTTGATGGTTGTTATCTAATAAATATTTATTTTTTTCGTTACCGAAATACCTCTCAATTATTTTATCAATACATGACAGTATGGTTATTGGCCTGTAGTTATTTATGTCGCTGAGACTGCCATTTTTATAAATGGGTCTTATTAGTTTGTCCGGTTAAGATGATTTCGAGATACATGCGTTTATTAAAAAATTTGGCTTCAACTATTTGTTCGTTGTGCACTCTCCAATGACATCCATATATAAGCTTCTTGAGTATATCATTGCATTAAATGCAAAAATCGTAGGTACACCAAATGCTACACTTAGGGCGCGTTCATTTTGGGATTAAGAGTTCCCACGATTGATACTTTTGATTTTTGTTTTGCCACCGACAACTATCGTTTGTGTAACTTTGAAACGTAACTAACAAAATTTTTGGTTGCAGAACTTGCAAAACGAACGGGTGACGTACACACACTACGATAAAACACACACACACTACCAAAAACCATGAATATGTATAGGCAGTTTGACAGATTAACAGAAAAACCCAACCCAACTTCAGACATGGGTCTAAAGTTTCATTTTTCGTTGGCTAATGTGACAAAATATTGTAAACGAGCGCATGACAGTTTGTTACAGATAACACTTAAATTTTGTTATTTTTGATACCAATGCTAAACGAACGGATGTCAGGTGACAAAAGTAATGAAAATGATGATTTTGCATCGCAAAACGAACGCGCCCAAAGAAAGTAAACTTTTGTTTTGTTTATTTGCATTGTTTGTTTGTTTTGGTTATATTTGCTGAACATGAAAATTAAAAGTTCCGTAACAGATTTGTTTATTAATGCTAAGGTTAACAGTACGTACATTAAAGTATGTGCACCTATGGTTCGATATAGTAAAGTTCAATTTAGAACTCTCGTTCGGAAGTGAGTATCAAAAATAATAATAAATTTAACGTGCCTTCCGCCTTTTTCATTCAGTTGTTTTTATTACTTATCTATCTATCAAAATCTATTGTTGCTATTGCGAAAAGTAGTGTTTGTCAATAAAATTGTACGTTGAGGCCCACAAAATCAAAGGTTGCGCAACACCTTTTATTATTTCTTTTTTAGTTTGAGGTTAAGTCCAAGTTTAAGGATAAGTCGAAATAATCAAAGGCTGGGAGTAAGGTGAGGGTCCAGGAGTTAAATAAAAACTAGTTGAAAACAGTGAGTTTTCTGCTGTCTTACAATATGAGCATAACATGAAATGTTTTAATACTCACCTTTAGTCCTTGCCTGACGTTATATTATATTTGGCAAACTGTCCAATTCAATTGTCAAGCAAAAGTTTAGTTGAGGTCATGTGACCAATATGTGGTTTTTCATTACGTGAATTTTTCAACAATTTGTTTTACTGTTAACTGTAAAAATGTCTTAACATTTACTCCTTCTCTTTGAGTAGTAGCAGACATATAATTTTTTATTTTAAAATGGGTTCGACAAAAACAGGTTTTTTTGATTTTGTTTATTTTTTTACATTTCTTTCCTATTTTTTGTTTGAATACATCTTATAGTAATTTTGTACTGTTTTCAGTAAAAAAAAAACCCAATAAAACTCAATGCCAAGGGGTTCAAAATCATGTACTAATCTATGGTATCAACTTTTTAAGAGGTATTTAACACAAATATGAAACAAATCTTTGTTAAAGAACACTTCATAAGATTTCCTCAATTTTGGAATCAAGACACCTTGAATTGAAAATTTATAAGTAAAGGGAATGTTTATATTTGACTAACCAAACTTTATTTATACCTGTACAAAGACCTATCCTTAACCTATTTACTTCATATCTACATTGGCTCACTTGCAAAGTTGGTTGCCAATGCCTAGTTTGGCATCTAATAGTCACAAATGTTTTGTGGGGGTCATTCTTCTCGGTAGAAATCAACAACATTGTGAACCGGCGGGAAGGTGGGAGGGTTCAAAAAATAATATTTTATAACTTTGACGATTCAAAAGTGATTGTAAAATCCTTATTTGAATAAACCATTTTGACTTTGACTTTTGACTTTGACATTGGCAAAATCTAATTTTGCCCTTGTATGTAATATTTTTTATTTTTTCAGCTATGGAGTTGATTTATGTTTTTCACCAATGATACTGGCAGACTCATTTTGTCAGAATTCTAAGGCTCGGGCAAGTGAATTTTCTACCATAGTCAGTGACAGCCCTTTAATTGTGCAATTTGCTGCTAATAATGTTAGTGATTTTGTAGATGCTTCAAAGCTAGTGTATCCTTATGCTGATGGTGTTGACCTTAATTGTGGATGCCCTCAGAAGTGGGCAATGAAAGATGGCTTTGGTTGTGCATTATTGTCTAAACCTGAGGTTATATATAGCTTGGTCAGAGAACTTAGGAATTGTTTACCCAGCACATTCAGTATATCAGTTAAATTAAGAATTTTAAGAGATTTTAAGAAAACTATTAATATATGCCAGCAGCTAGAGAAATGTGGGGTTACCTTTTTGACAGTTCATGGCCGAACTCCGGATCAGAAAAGTGGCAGTAAAATAGACATTAATTCACTGAAAAAAGTGTGTGAAACTATAAAGGTGCCTATTGTAGCAAATGGTGGTGTGAAGACATTATCAAATGCAGATGAGCTATATGATACATTAAAATGTGATGGTGTAATGGCTGCAGCTGGCCTTTTGACTAATCCTGCACTGTTCAGTGGAGTAGATAAGACGCCCGTTAGTTGTGTGAAACTGTGGAAAGATATGAAAGACAAAGACAGCAGTAAAATTACTTACCAATGTTATCATCATCATTTAGTTTTTATGCTGGAAAAAGTTTTATCTAAACAACAAAAGCAAATCTTCAACCACCTTGACACATTTGAAAAAGTCGATGAATTCATTGATGACCAGATTCTAAATACTGACAGAGACTTTCTACAATCAAGATTTGTTTTTGACGATTTTGTAACATGTAGTTTTGATGATGAAATTACTTTCAAACATTCCAGTAAATGTAGAGGCTGTGGAAAAAGTATATTCTATTGTATATGTAATAAATATAATAGTGATGTTACGGAAGGGAACTTCTTCACATCTTTCGCAGAAGTCTGTGGAGATGACTTAGATTATATGGACAGCAATATATTTGATGAACCTACATAAATATAAGAATCTACCTACTTAATAATATAATTGATTCCTTGTAAATATAGTTACATACTTAATGTGAGGATGATTTTTATTTGTGAAAGACCTATTTCTTAATAGTACATTTACTATTGTTTCAAAACTATGCATTACCTAATTAGTAAATTAATCCATCTTGAGTTCTATGCACAGGCCTCCGCCAAACGTTTAGGTTGTGGAATGACCTCCCTGCAAAGTTTTTCTCTAAGAACTACAGTATGGGGTTCTTCAAGCAAGAAGTTATTAGATTTTTGAAGTGTACCATCAGGCAGACCGTTAGCTTGTTTGCTGCCTTAGTGTTTCTTTTAAAAAAAGAAAAAAGTATGAAGTAAAGTACCTAGTCATAGTATTTAGGGTTCCATACCCAAAGGGTGCCAACAGAGCCCTATTACTAAGCTATCAGTCCGTCCTACCTTTAATGTCCTACATTTTTTAGATTGAAGTAGGTCATTATGATAGTTGTCATTAAGCCAAGTCCGAGGCCATATGGGTGCCTTGAATACTCCGGCAGTCAAGTAGTAACTAGCTTGGTCTATAGGCAGTTGTGGTAAAAATGTTGCTTTCATATGGCTAAAATGGCATCTGGGCACTATACTAGGCTAGGAGCAGAAGCATTTTGATTCTATTTTTCAAAAAGGGAAATATCAAGCAGCTGAAACAATATCGTCCGATCTCGCTTTTGAGCCATGCCTATAGGTTAGCAGTTAACGCATCCATCAATAGTAGATCGTCAGTCTTACCTTCCTTGAACAAATTTCAATCACTTGGTTATGGCCACATCCGCGCATTGAGGCAGATTATATTAGTGACTTTGTTACGTATGTATCGCAAATCTTAATTTTTTTAATCAGTACGCCCTACTCGTGATGAAATATGATGCCGTGACGTGGACACTGCCGGTAGGGCTAGTCCCAGTCATAAGCTTAAAATTGCTCAGCAAGGTATGGAAAGAGCTGTGCTCGGAGTCTCCCATAGAGATTGTATCGGTAATCCAACAATAAACTGTTGCCGATATTAGAAGATATCACAGTAACACGTGGTAATACTATAAAATATTGTGGACACTACCATAAATAGGGGTGGCTTAAGCAGCCTAAGTCCTTATGGAGTCAGCGCCGCTGGTGAACAGCAGTGGAATGATGAAACGGTGGGTTGTTCCCCTGTGTCCAACTATTTTGTCCAACTAGTTGTACAAACAAGGAATTTTTTTCCCCGTAGTCCAACTAAATAGTTGAACATTGGAAAACCGAAATTTACAGTGCCCGTTGAACAACTGCATGGCCAGTTGGACCACTGCCCCAAAATGATAAAATTAAAGCTTTTAACCGACTTTAAAAACGGAGGTTCTCAAATGAGGTTTTCGTGAAGGTTTTATAATGAATTAAACATTATTTCTTTTTAACCAACTTTTAAAAGAATGGAAGTTGTTATAGTTAAAAAACGTCAAGTGTGAGTCTGATTTGCGCACTGAGGGTTTAATACGGAATATAAATACTAACCGAAACTTTTTAACCAAGTTCAATTGAAAACAAGGTTTTGCACTCAAAATCTTAAAGCTTTATTCCAAGTGAAAGTTTTAAAATGGCTACCTATATCTCCAAAACTATTGATCGTAGACTAGAAGTTTCTTTACAGAAGTGATAGATCTCATCGAGATCTTCGTTTCGGATGACAGCTGTCAAACTAGATAGTGCTTTATCTCCAAAACTATTGATCATAGACTAGAAGTTTCTTTACAGAAGTGATAGATCTCATCAAGATCTTCGTTTCGGATGACAGCTGTCAAACTGGATAGTGCTTTATCTCCAAAACTATTGATCATAGACTAGAAGTTTCTTTACAGAAGTGATAGATCTCATCAAGAACTTCGTTTCGAATGACAGCTGTCAAACTAGAAAGTGCTATATCTCCGTAACTTTTAATCGTAGACTAGTAGTTTCTTTACAGAAGTGATAGGTCTCATCAAGATCTAAGTTTCGGGTGACAGCTGTCAAACTAAAAAGTGCTATATCTCCAAAACTATTGGTCGTAGACTAGTTGTTTTTGTGTACAGAAGTGATAGATCTCATCAAGTTCTTCGTTTCGAATGACAGCTGTCAAACTAGAAAGTGGTTTATCTCCGTAACTCTCGATCATAGACTAGTAGTTTCTTGACAGAAAAGATAGATCTCATCAAGATCTTCGTTTCGGATGACAGCTGTCAAACTGGATAGTGCTTTATCTCCAAAACTATTGATCATAGACTAGAAGTTTCTTTACAGAAGTGATAGATCTCATTAAGAACTTCGTTTCGAATGACAGCTGTCAAACTAGAAAGTGCTATATCTCCGTAACTTTTAATCGTAGACTAGTAGTTTCTTTACAGAAGTGATAGGTCTCATCAAGATCTAAGTTTCGGGTGACAGCTGTCAAACTAAAAAGTGCTATATCTCCAAAACTATTGGTCGTAGACTAGTAGTTTTTGTGTACAGAAGTGATAGATCTCATCAAGTTCTTCGTTTCGAATGACAGCTGTCAAACTAGAAAGTGGTTTATCTCCGTAACTCTCGATCATAGACTAGTAGTTTCTTGACAGAAAAGATAGATCTCATTAAGATCTTCGTTTCGGATGGCAGCTGTCAAACTAGAAAGTGCTATATCTCCAAAACTATGGATCGTAGACTAGTGGTTTCTTTACAGAAGTGATAGATATCATCAAGATCTTTGTTTTGAATGACAGCTGTCAAACTAGAAAGTGCTATATCTCCAAAACTGTCGATCATAGACTAGTAGTTTTTTACAAAAGTGATAGATCTCATTAAGATCTTCGTTTCGGATGACAGCTGTCAAATACTTTTAATAGAACGAAACAGAAATAACATACAATGCTATGAATGATTTGTCACTTCTACCACCTGGAATAACCGTAGCCCCAAACCGGCGTAGCATTCAATAATTTCGACCGATATGTTGATACTGCCACATGCATGACACAGTCGGTATAGTATTTAAAAATGTAAAACCAATTTTTCCTCAAAACGCTGAAGTAAAAATAGGCAATAAGCCTTTATATTTGACGAAAAAACCTTCAGGTGGTAAAAGGAGAAGGGCTTTCGATGTAATTGACATAAATATTTTTTATTGATTTCATTGCATAATTTTAACTACTTTTTTTATTCATACTACCTAATAAACGTACATCATTTTTGTCAGATCTAATTGTTACGATGATGATGATTAATAGCAGAGCATATATTTGAGCCAAAGGCAATAAGACTGAGAAGTTCCTTTCCGTTTCTATATCAATGAATTAAAGTTAAGTTTAAAGTATCAAGTCGGTGTTTTATTTTAACTCCTTGAGATGATGCAGTCCTATAATTCCATATTTTTTTTAAATAAAGTCGCCTGTATGTAAGTCACAGAAATCGATTAATACATTTCTGTATAAGTATAATCGATTTATTATTACCTGTTACTATCAAACAAACAAAATTCTTTAATAAATAAAGTATTTTACCCAATCGTGAATACTTACAGCGGGGCTAGTCCACAAGTTAAATGTTGCAATACAGCTAGCTATGCTTGTAAAATCTCTAAAAGATTGAATTCAAAATGAGGACATCCGAAAGTGAAGTAAAGTCACCGACATAGCTCATAGAACCAGCAAGCTGATGTGAGAAGGCTATTCACATCGGTCGGAGGACCGACGGCCGATGGAGCGGTTATGTCCTAGAGTGAAGACCACGTACTGCAAGTCAAAGCCTCCAACCGGATCGACCGATGAATTTTAGAAGGTTGCCAGCAGCAGTTGGAATTCAGAGACCCGGAAGAAATTACGTGTCTTAAAGGAGGCTTATGTCCAGCAGTGGTCCGAAATAGAAAAATGATGATGATAAAAAACTATAGATTATATATATGCAATAAAACAACTCTAGAAAAACCATGTTACTGCCACTTTGAATTTTTACGAATTTACGATTACGAATTACTATTAAACGCACCACCAACTCTTGTCAGTTTTTTTACAGTTAACATAGGTACTGTACATATTATAATGCTATCCTATTTTCAGCCTTCCCGGCGATGGTAACATTTTTGTTACCATAACCCCACTTTGAACGGCTGTAACTACTAAACGCACCACTGAATCTTGTCAGTTTTTGTACAGTTCACATAGGTACCGTGCATATTATAATACATATTATTGTCAGCCTTCCCGGCGATGGTAACATTTTTGTTACCATAACCCCACTATGAACGGCTGTATCTACCGAACGCACCAACACCATGCGAGCAGACCGCCTCGATCCCCATCACAGGAATGGTCTACACGCTGTGAATACTGTATCAGCCTTCCCGGCGATGGTTATCAAAAGTGCTCTTATCTCTTAGACTAATTGATGACTTGATTGAGAAGCGGCCTCGAACCATTACGTCTAAGGAAAGACTTTGCCTTCACGTGTGTGCTACCACTTTTATAATGGATTGTGTTCTGAGTTGTTTTCAAATAATGCCCACGGCTACGTTCTACGTTTTTCCTCACAACTTGAGCATAAAAAGTCACGCACGGTGCAGTTCAGAGTTGCTTTCTCTGAGGTTGTGGAATGATCTCTGCCAAGGTTTTTTTCGGGGAGTACTGACTATAGTATGGGGTTCTTCAAAAAGGAAGTTAGTATTGCATTGGAACACTAATACTAGGGTGTTAGTGTTCCTCTCCGATCGGGACTAGACTGTGGATGACTGATGCGTTCTTATTTTCGATTTAAAGCTCGCAGCTTTTTTCGCGTAGACCCAGCTCTCTGTTTTTCTTATAAGAGTGTACTATACTACAATATAACTAAGAACTAATCATAGAGGTAGATATTTGAAGAATAGCTCATGTTCGTGGTAGTTTAAGCTTGTATCAAATACCTCAATAAATTTAATAGTGAGATACTTACTAGGTACCTAGTTGCTTTCTTACAATTCACAGAAATGAAATTGGGTATTTAGATTGTATCTCAAGTGTCGTGTCCTTATAATTGCTGCAAATGCTGCCTTAATTCTCTAATTGCCATAACATACTTTTATCATTAAATGTGGTGGTAATGCCTACTCAGACACAAATTAATTGGCCAGCGATAAAGTGTAAGTATCTACGTGAGTGTTACGTAGAGGGAACTTTTTGTGTAAGGTACCAGTGGTTTTAAGACTCGCGCTGACCTGAGGCCAAGTCATACCCACGAAAACTGCAGTCCAAGAAAGTAAAATAATAATAAATCAAAAACATTTACACTGTTCTTTGTAAGTCCCTTTATTTTCCTCAAATATAAATCGTGTAATGCTTTCTGATAAAATTTAATCCGTAAATCTAATTTGTCATTTATTGTAAGGAATGACATTATTTTTACATTTTTGAATTAGGTATTAAAACTCATATGTGAAAATAAATATGTTTTTACCATTGCCACTCGAAAAAGGGCATCTTATTCATCGATAACAGTGAATAAAACTCACTTTAACTCACTGAGTAAATAAATAAATTTTTAATTTGGAATAACTGTTAAATTGTTACTGTGGTTGTACCGGTCCTTTGTAACCCTCGCTCCGCTCAGGATTCTACTCTAGAATCCCTCGCCACGGTCGGGATTCTACTCTAGCAACCTTCGCTGTTCTCGTGATCTAACTTAGTTCCTCGAATTAAATTCCCTTTTTTTACTTATTGTATAATATTTTTTTTCCTCAAAAAAGTTAATCAATATATTTTTTATAGAAACAGTTAATAAAAACATTAATCGAAAATGAAATTTCATCAATTTTAAAAAGTAACATTTCTTTGCAATTATCAAATATCAGCCTTTCTTACCTCTCATGTCTTTAGTTCCTCATATTTAATTCAGAGAGAGTTTAACGAACACAAGTGACCAAAAGTTTTAATCTCTAGGTAAGTAAGTATTTTGTTTTGCAGATATAGTAGCTCAAGTAAAAAAGTTCATGTGTTTGTTATTCCTTCCGCGCTGCACCAGCTGGACTGATTTGAATAAAATTTTGAATAGTATTATATTATTATACAAGATTACCTTATATCCAGGACATTTTACATCAAAAATGTTAGATATGATTTATGAAATGGGGAAAAAAAATGATATGATATTCGGATTCTGGAATTCGTGACTAAAATGTATAAAAGTCTGACTTACCTCTCGAAACTCGTGAATGTACTTGCATACATTTTTCTCTCGAATTCCAGAGTCTGAATAGCTCGAGACTGTTCTCAATAAGGTCCCTGCTCAGTATTTTGGCAGTGTCCTGACCCTAATTTTTAGGATAAATTGTCAAATATCTGACAAAACGAAAGCTATATTACTTAACGACAATAAAAAAAGTCAATTGCTTAGTAATATGCGTCGATATTAAATCCAAACTAATAATATAAATGCGAAAGTAACTCTGTCTGTCTGTCTGTTACCTCTTCACGCTTAAACTGCTGAATTGGTTTAGATGAAATTTGGCATGGAGATAGTTTGAGTCCCGAGAAAGGACATAGACTGCTTGAAAACGTCAAGTGTGTGTCGGTTTTTTTCTATAATTAAGGAGTTGCCGTTGTAATCCTACACCGATAACCGAATTTATGGCGGATGGTCTTTTTTATTTAACTTTTAACAAAGCCGTCGCATTTTAAAGACTCTTCTTTTTGGTAGGGTATACCTCCAAGTTGGTCCTATTTTAATTTAAAATGAAAAATCCACCTCTAAGGGTAGAGAAACAACAATGATTATTTTTTTCACCTTTCGATTTTTCACATGTGAACCGAATTTTATTGAAAATACATGGACACATATAAAGTTCACTACATCATAACGAAGATCTAGAGAACTTGATGATGGAGATGATACCTTGAATATTAGAAAAGTAAAAAGGTCTGAATATAGCCCCCTTGGAAAAACCTAACGGAACTTAGTTTTGTCAAATTCAAGGGTTTATTGCCAAAAAATGAACGCCATATTAGATCAACACGTCATGGCAAAGCCAGTACCTATACATCGTTGGTACTTCGAGAAGGAAGTCCATAAGAGCATCCAGCTGGGGTGGCAAGCTTCGTCAAGTCTTCTGATCGCAATACTGCAGAATCTGAAGACAAATTTCTTTGATCAGTGCATCCTTATTGTTATAACTTACGCTGCCGAAACGTAAACACTTACAGAGCTAACCCAAATGCTCAATGTTGCTCATCTTGCAATGAGCTAGGCTTGGAGTTTCTCTGAGGGATTGAATCAGGAATAAGGAATTCCGGAAGAGAACTAAAGTTATCAACATCGCTCGCAATATTAAGGTATAGGTGCCCATAATCTGAAGGAATTGGCTCAAAATGAACATCTTTTATCTATATTAAAATGACATTTTCTAGCAGGTCTGCCCCTCCCTAGCCAAGCCTGCCCCCTCCTTATGCAGATGCCCATGCAGAGGACCGTGATTAGTGGCGCGCCATCGAGAAGGCCATTGTATTCAGCGGGCCAAAACAAACTGATACGATGATCTACGATGATAATGATTTAGAAAAAAATTTAAAACATTTTAATGTAAAACCAATCTATCTATACTTAAATTAAAAAGAAAAAATAATAGAAACATCAACAACAATCCAAAAGAAACTTTTCTTTATTTTTTCAAAAATAAAGGATTTTTTTTAAGACGTGGGATTTTTTTAGCAGGACCATTGGCCCCAGTGAACGACCTTCCACTTAGACCGCGGCTAAAGTGATGTAAATAAATAGCCATTGTAAGGCTAAAATCGTTTGATTAAGGAAGGATCTGATTCTCTTGAAAACCAATAGAAATGGATTTCCACTGAAAAGGTCTACGAACCATCTCAAGTCCAGATTTAAATAAAAAATAATCATCAAAATAAAGATGCAAAGACGGCGGAATCATATAAGGGTGTGACATATGGACGAACAGATGGAGATATAACGAAATTATAAAAGGGTTGAGTTTTTGCTATGTGCGCCATTCTTGTAATTTACGTATATTTTGGTAGATAGATATTAGTTAAGTCAATAAAATTGTGTGTTTTAAGAATCTAAAAAAGAACCGATAATAGAGCTTAATAAAAACTGTCTACGTAAATTATTTTAAACAAAACCAACTTGACATATATTATACATATATTATATGAAAGTTCCTATACGTAGTCGTAGTCGCTGACGTATCATTAATTTACGCATAAGTTTAATGATAGCCCGGTGTCAAGAAGTGATGTTAATGTAAACAAGAGCCATTAACCTGTACGTGATGGTGCGTCCACTTTAGGCTGCACATAGTGGCTAGCAAGACAGCATAAGTTTGACAGCAAAACAGCACAGAGCATGAGTGCTGTGCCGAGCGTGGTCGGAATTTGAGGCGTTCGCGCAGCGTCCGTTGTGGTGTAACGTAGTCATTGTAATAGGTACAAATTTAATATCATGTTGTATTGTTTTTTGAACAGTGGTCTAGGAAAGGATTTCAATACTCAAAGGTAAGTTTTTTTTATAAGAAAATTAAACATAAATAAATTTATTTAAATTACGAATGATATTTTTTGTTCAAAATACTGAAGTTTCAAATAAGTACTGAAGTTTCATGTTTACTAATTTATTTCTGTTTTCGTCACGTTACTTTTGCCAATGTCTTGTTGTAACATCGTATATGTAGTAAAATCTGTTATATATATGGTAATACCTTATAGGCTGTGTTATGAAAAAAAAACCAAGTGCGTGTCCTACACGTACTAAGTTAAGATTCCCTATAAGAATGATAATTATGCAGATATCTGTAAAACTTCTGTTTAAAACAATTTCGTTAAAAGCATTTAGTTATAAATCTATATTATCGTGATTTACTTTTAGATTTTTAGAGCATGCGGCTTAAAAGTCAGAAATGTTGCAAAATATGGTTCATTTTGGAAAAAAATACTTGTAAATCTCAAATATGCTCATTTTTAAAGACATATATAGCTCACAATGGGGTGCGCGGAAAAAAATTGAATCCCACAGTTCAATGTATGGAGAGCTATCCTTATTTATTTCCCATTTTCATTACAAAACTGTGGGGTGGTTCACATAAGAAACTTTCCTGTAAAATTTTATCAGAATTAATGCAAAGTCGGGGGAAGGCTGTGACATACGGATATGACGAAACTATTAGGGTTGCATTTTTGCCATTTGGCTACGGAACCTTAAAATAAGGTATTTAAAACTCAAAATTGAAGCTTCTTAAGCTTCGGAATGAAATATTCTGATAATGTGTCTATTTGATTTGTGTACACATTATGTATTTGTTTCAATTTAATTCTAAATGATACTTTTCTAAAAAAGATATGATATTTATATTTTATTTGTTTATTTTTCTTCACGTAGGTTTGTCTGGTAGAGATCGCTTTTTAGCGATAAAGCCACCTTTTGCTACCTCTTTCTGCATACCTACTTCTTGTTTTGTATTAAATCGATTATGTTGAATAAAGTATATTCATATCCGTACGCGTAATATTAATAAATGATAAGGTATAGGTATCTAATTTTCAAAAATAAGGAAGCAGTGTCTTTCTACTTATAACTATTTATAAATATTTATTATTATAATATAATTTTGACGCCTCCGCGGCTCTGTTGTTTGTAGTAACTGCCCGTGGATCCAACGGGCGTTTATCCCTGGACCCAGCCCAGTTGGTAGTGGAACCCCTCGCAGCCTAGTTGTTAGTGTGGCCGGCTGCTTTGTAGAGGGTGTGGGTTTGATTTCCGCACTGGACAAACATTTATGTGATTAAAAAGGTAATTTATACATATAATAAAATTGTAGGACAGTCAAAACTGTACATTGAATATTATTTAAAAAGAATACTTGGGGTGTGATCAACAATCGATACCGAAGCCAAAAATATAGTTTTTAGAATTTTTGTCTGTTTGTCTGTATGTATGTTCGGGATAAACTCAAAAAGTACTGCATGGATTTACTTCAAATTTGGCACGAATATTATTAAGAAGTCGGGTCAACATATAGGCTACATATTATCACGCTATCACCTACGGGGAACGAGCAGTGAACCTTTATTTCTTCAACGAATTCTGTAACAACGTGTAATCTAGCGACGCATATTTGACTTGCTTCTTAATTATTAATTATTCTACTCACACATAGCCATTTATTTTATGTTAAAAAATCGTGTAAAGTCATAACTTAGATGTGTTATAGTTTTTCACTAATAATAAAAGTTTCCTATTTGCTAACTAGATAGCGTTGGCGTCGAATTAGATCGCGCTATGGTTTCACTCACATAGTGATGTTACAGTATAGCGTTCACGTAGACGACGTTGCGGCTTTTCTTTTCATTCCCGATTCGACTCTTGTGTTGTGCGGTCGTGTTTTCGAGCGTCAAGTGCTCTTAGTGTGCTCCGTGCAGTGGTGACTCAGCTGGTGCGCATTCCTGTGTGGTGTTTTGCCTCAGCGCTGACGACCTCGAATTGTTGTTTGGTTTATTGCCCGCAATTCCTGGAAAATCGGCCTGAGTGTTGAAGCGCTGCTCGGCAGTGTGTATTGGCTGGGAAATTGCTTCTCGGCCCGCGCTGAGTGTGTTTGTGCGTTCTTCAACGCGCCCATAACCGAGTGTTTATCGAAGCGATACTGTGCGTTTTTGTGCGTGAGTGTGTGTTCTCGTAGTCGCGGAACTACTACGCATAGCGGTGACCCTCGCTTGCCTCTTTGACTGTTACCGGTTCGCCCGGTCTGAGTCCGGCTTTGTGTTAAATCGCTAGCGTAGTATTTCCGCTTCAGCGGTTCGCCGCTCCGTGCATTCTCGCGTTTTAAGTGTCGATTGCGTTTTAGTTTGTAGAAATCCAGTTCCGAGTGCTCAAGGGCTGGTGGGTGAGATCGTATAGCTCTTTTCAGAGTTGCGGTCTACCTAAAAGTTTCTCGTTTATAAACGTCTCGTTGCTGGGGGGAAACCTAACGGTGACAACGTAACCCCGGCCGTAGGAGTAGGAGTTAGGTACACACCAGGCAATCCGTAGCACTGCGGGGCGCCTGGCCACATTTAGGTATTCTTGCTCCTCGCCAGCAATGGTGGGGAGTCACTAGGCACACAAAAAATCTACACCTCGGTCACTCCCGCGATGGCCGAGCAACTCATCGGCTTGTCCCCGGACCAGCTAGGGGCAATCGTGCAAAATCTTGTTCGCGATCGCCCAGAGCTGGCCCACGCCATCTTCACGGCGTTGGGGCCTGCCCTCACTGCGTCCAGCACAATCGCGCCCTCCCCGTCCGTCTCATCGCGTTCGACTCCGCGCTCTCGCTCGCGCAATCGCTCGCGCTCTCTCTCCCGCGAACCCCGCAATCGCGACCCGCGTCTCGCTCGCCGCGCTCTTCGGGCCCCTGCGCCCATTCGCCCTCCCACTCCGGTAGCCGATGAGACCCCTTCTCGGTCTCTCGCTACCCCGCCCCCCGCAACCTCCGAAACCGCACCCCGGTCTCCAGCAGCCGTAATGTCCGCTGAGTCGGCGTTGTCTGAGGACGACGAAGGCTTCAAAGTGGTTGGCCTGGGAACCAAAAAGGGTAAAAAGCGGAAAAAGTCCGCCAAGTCTAAAAAGGCTTCGGCGGCATCCGCTCTGGAGTCTTCTACTCCTCCTCCCTCCGACTCTGAGGCTAAACGCCTCAAAGCGCCTAGCGCTTCCGCGTCCCCGTCCCCGTCCACCTCGGCGGCCAGCCCTGAGCTAGCCGCCATGGACACAACGCCCCCCGCCGCCACCTCTTCGCAGTCCGACTGTCCCACTTCGGGACGGAAGGAAAAATCTCCGCCGCCCATCGTCATCAAAGACAAAGGGGCCTGGCCGAACATTGCTAACGCTATGAAGGCCAAGCGTATCAATTATACGCACGCCCGCAATGATGCCGAGCGCGGCATCAAAGTGCAGGTCCCGACACCGTCAGATTTCCGAAATCTGACGGCCTTCCTCACGGCTCAAAAATATGAGTACCACACGTACTCATTGGCCGAGGAACGCGTTTTAAGGGCAGTCGTAAGGGGAGTCCCTAGGGAATTCTCCACCAAGACTGTCCAGGACGACTTAATCGTCCAAGGCCTCCCCGTACGGGAAGTACATCGCATGTACAATGGCCGAAATAAGTCCGAGTGCTACGACATGGTGCTCGTTGTACTAGACCTAACAAAAGAAGGCAAAGCCATCTTTAACATTAAAGATGTTTGCAGCCTCAAAGGCATCAGGGTCGAGACTCCGCACAAGCGGTCGAACCCGAGTCAATGCCACCGATGCCAGCTATATGGCCACGCGCAGCGCAACTGCAGACGCAGACCGCGCTGCGTCAAATGTTTACGCGATCACGCCACTCCGGACTGTGATCGCGATCGCTCAAACGCATCCGACCCGGTCGCTTGCGTACTCTGTGGGAGTGAAGGCCACCCAGCGAATTACCGCGGGTGCCCCAAAGCTCCCAAACAGAGCTCGCGTAAACCCAAACAGGGTAAATCGCGCCCCTCCGCCCCCCGCCAACAGGCTCCGCTCGTGCCTGCCCCCCTCCCTACTGTCAACGCCTGGAGCCGTCCTCCAGCGCTAGTTGTCGCGTCCCAATCTAAGGAGACAGACAAACTTTTGTCTGCTCTCCCCGGGCCCGTCTCTGTCACGGGTATTCCCTACCCCGCCCCTCTGATGTCCCGGGACATTCCGCGTCCAGCGCAAATGAGCAGTGCTCCCGCACCTCTAGCGCAAACGCGCCTTGCCCCCCCGCGCCCCTCCCTCGCGCTGCCCCGCAACGCCGCTCAGACGGCCGAGCAGGAGCATTTCGATATTCTCTCCAAAATTTCTTGGGTTTGCGACCCTGCCTATTTCGAGATCGTGTACGCCGAATACGTACAGATCACTCATTCCCATCAAATGCTCAGCTTCATGGCTAAGCATCGCGACTTCTTCGCCGTCCTCCGCAGGATAACTCCAAAACCTTAAAACCAAAATGGATTGCACAACCGCGCGCGAAAAACCCCGGTCCGTCTCCATAGGCTATTTTAACGCCAACGGTCTCCGCAACCAAAGAGAGGAATTATCGCAATTCCTCTCGTCCCAAAAACCGGACGTCTTCCTCATCCAGGAAACGTTCCTAAAGCCCGCTTTCCGTACCCCTTCGATCGCGAACTATCGCACCGTCCGTAATGATAGAACTTCCTCCAATCTCGGAGGCACTCTCATCTATTACAGGCGCTCCCTGCATTGCTCCCCTATCGATCCTCCACCGCTTACGAATTTAGAAGCTTCCGTCTGCCGCCTAGCGATGACCGGCCATCAGCCGATCATCATTGCATCGGTTTATCTCTCTCCCCTAAAAGACTTGCTCGAGAGCGACCTTCAGTCGCTCTTAAGTTTAGGCGACGCCGTCATTCTTGCCGGCGACCTAAATTGCAAGCATCGCCGCTGGAACTCTTCTGTAACTTCACAAAGAGGCAGACTCCTCGACGATTTAGTTGACAGACTAAACTTTGACATCATCGCTCCCATGACGCCCACTTACTTTCCCCACAATACTCGGAATAACCCCGACGTACTCGACATAGCACTTCTAAAGAACGTAAGGCTAAGCTTTCGCTCTATAGAGGTGCTTGACGAACTTGACTCGGACCACCGCCCTGTCGTCCTCCGATTAGGTTTCCCTTCGGACTCTCCTCCCGACACTAGAACCGTGACGGACTGGGATAAATTTGGGCAATTGCTCGAAAATCCCAGCTCGCCACATCTAGACCGCGTTCCAAACGTAATCTCTTCCGCGACCGATCTAAACGTAGCTATCGACTCTCTCACTAGCCACCTGACCGCCACCGTTGGCGAGTGCTCACGACAAGTGCCGGTTGGTGATTATCACCACCTAATCCTGCCTCAGCACATCAGGTCGCTAATGACTGAGCGTAACGCGGCCCGCCGCGCTCGCGATCGCGCTCCCACTATCGATAATAAAGCTCGCTTCAACGACTTACACCGCCGTGTAAGAACCGCTGTAGCTGAGCTCCGCGCCCAACGTTTCGGCGATCTTATGGAGAACATTTCTCCCTCTCACCAAGCTTATTGGCACTTAGCCAGAGCTCTAAAAACCGAAACCGCGAACTCTCTCCCTCCGTTAACTCGTCCCAACAACAGCGTTCCCGCGTTTAACGACGACGAAAAAGCGGATTGCCTAGCGTCTAGCCTCCAAGCCCAATGTGCCTTAAGCACACAGCCCTTTGATCCCGACCACGTGCGCGAGGTAGACGGCGAAGTGGAGCGCAGAACTTCTCTGCCTCCACAAGACCCCCTGCCCCCTGTCACTGTCGACGAAGTCGTACAGGTCATCAAAGACCTACGCCCCCGTAAGGCCCCCGGTGCTGACGGTATCTCTAACGATATCCTAAAGCGCCTCACTCTTCCCCTTATCTGCCTCCTAGTAGCGATCTTTAACGCTGCTATGGAACATTGCATCTTTCCCTCTCAATGGAAAGATGCAATTGTTATAGGCATCCATAAGCCAGGTAAAGCTCGTACCGAGCCGTCCTCCTATCGCCCCATAAGTTTACTAAAGGCCCTTGGTAAACTCTATGAACGCCTCCTCCTTGCTCGCCTACGGAACGCTATAGTTTCCAGAGGCATTTTAATAGATGAGCAGTTCGGCTTTCGTGCCAAACACTCATGCGTCCATCAAGTCCTCCGCATAACGGAACATATTCTTACAGGCTTTCAGCCAGCGTTAGGTAAGACCCGTCACACGGGCGCTGTCTTCTTCGATGTAGCGAAAGCTTTCGACAAAGTCTGGCACAACGGTTTAATTTTTAAACTGTACAACTTTCAGTTGCCGGATCGTCTCGTGCTCATCATACGAGACTATTTGTCGAATCGTAGCTTTCGCTACAAAGTCGAAGGCACTCTCTCTTCCCCCCGTCCCATAGAAGCAGGAGTCCCGCAAGGGTCCGTGCTCGCCCCCATCTTGTACCTTCTGTACACTAACGATATCCCTAAAACGATAGGTACCCAACTAGCCCTCTTTGCGGACGATACCGCTATCTATACCACAGATAGGCAAGTGAGTCGAATCACTGAGAGACTCCAACCCGCTATCACCGCCCTAGGCGAGTGGTTTCGGAAATGGAGAATCGAGGTGAATCCCGACAAAAGCTCTGCCGTTCTTTTTACCCTAGGCCGCCCTCCGCGGCCTTCTCCCCTTTCTCTTTTCGGTCGTGCCATTCCCTGGCAAAATAAGACCAAATATCTCGGTGTGACCATGGATAGTCGTTTGAACTTCCAAGCTCACACCAAAATAGTCAGGGACCGAGCCGCTTTTGTCCTCGGTCGTCTCTATCCCATGATAGGCAAGTATAGTAAGATGTCGCTTAGGAATAAGCTAAATCTTTACACAACTTGTATCCGCCCCATACTAGCTTATGCTAGCGTAGCCTATGCGCTGTCCAAGCGCAATCTCCACAAACTCCAGACCCTCCAAAACCGCTTTCTCAGAGCGGCCTCTGGAGCCTCTTGGTACGTTCGCAATGCGGACCTACACAGAGACTTCGAACTTCCCACGATTCCCCAATATTTTAAAGACTTGGCAGTCCGCTTTTTCGAGCGTACGCAAAATCACCCGAATCGATTAATTGTGCAATCCACAACGTATCGTCCCCCCGATCGACCCGGTCATGGTCGTAGAACTATCGTTAGGCGGCCTCGGCACGTACTAACGTCCCCAGATGACGATCTCGCTGTCCGGATAGCGAGATTAGTCTCTACGACCTCCCCAAATAGGGCCTCCCTCCAAACACGACGCCGACGTCCCCGGGTTCGTCGGCGCCCACAAGGATACACTAGGTATCAAAGAGTGCCGGGGCGCTTCTCGCCCCCACTCAATCGCAACCGCACCCGCGTAACGGGGAACTCCCCTCCTGGCGGTGACTCACCTTCGGGTTCGAGACTCACGCCGGTCGAAGGGACGCCCCCGAGAGCGACAACCCAAGCCGAGGCTTTCCCCGCGGGAAGCCCTTGAGCGTTGGGCGCTATATGGGCTGAGGCTCCTTCAGAGTCTCGCCCCAAAAGTCCGGTGAAGCAGTAATGGCTGCAACAGCCAACTGCATTGTCAGCTCAGAAAAAAAAAAAAAAAAAAAAAGACGACGTTGCGGGCAGCAACTAGTATATTATATGTATTTAAATATCCTTTGTCTGGTGCCCATAACACAAGGCGCTGTGTGTAATGTCCAAATTTTATATTTATTGTTATTATTAACTGTTTATGTCTACGGTACCTCTAGACCTATTTTAAAAAATATTTCACTGTTAAAGTGCTATAATATTCCAAATAGTTATAAGCTATGTTTTGCTCTTATAAGTTAAGGGTTCTGGAAGTAACACGGGGACGAAGTCGCGACGGGCTACTAGCAAATTTATACTGCCACCAGCATTTGGCAGCAAACCAGAAGTTTGCCTATTTCAAATGCTAATAGGAGCTGCCAGTCCGATCTAAAAAAACATTTCGCGTTGGGTACTCCGTTTATTGAGGAATCTTCTACGTAATATGACTTCACCGATTTCACAGTATGACTGAAAGAGCGAAGCAGTAACTTAACGCGGGTGAAACCAATGCAAACATCTATTATGTACCTATGTAGTACCTATACTTAGGTAAATACCGTTGTGTGTGTTGCAAAAACTCTGGTTGTAAGTAGGTAGGCATGCTATCTCTATTTCGGAGAATTGATGAATAGAAGTGTTTTTGTTTCCGCGGAATAGGTTAGTCAACCAAAAAGGAAAAAATCGGTCCAAAAAGTACCTTACAAGCAACTTCTCTTGGGATTTTTTTTTTTTAATGTTCCGATCAAAAATGAACCGCTGGACCGATTTTTTCCAGACTCTTTTCAGATCTAAGTCATGACGTGGCGTATCGATTGATATGATCATCAAACAATTCGGTCCAGTAGTTTTTGAGAAAACCGAGCAGACAAAAAGTACACATACATACACACACACACACACAGACAGACATCACTCTAAAAATGATTGCAAATGATTCTCCGAGTCATGAAAGGTAAAGAAAACACAAAAATATCGATTTCGAATTTCGGAGCTATTACAATAACTTCCCAAGAGAAGTTAATATAAGTATTGTAAAAAATGAGCATTAAGATAAAATTTCAAGGTGATTGCATACCCAAACAAACGAGTTAAGTTGGCAAGAGTTTGATTAATTTTGTTACAGTTCGGAGTAGACTTTTTGATATGAAAAAAATATATGTTATGGTTCAAACCTTAATTAATTTGCTTGTATTTAAATAATTTCAACAGTTAGAAAAAAAATATTCTGACACTCTATTTTTGGGCTTTAATTCAAATTGTTTGAAAACTAGTAGTGATATTCTCTTGATTTTTTATTTTATAAAATATATATTAATATTACCAAGTGAATTTGCTAATTTCATAGTTCTAAATAAATATTTGAATTTTATACCGACAACAAAATCGAAATTTTCATATATATGTAATATGTCTTTTACCATTGCCACTCGAAAAAGGACACCTTATTCATCGATAACAGTGAATAAAACTGACTTTTGAATTTGGAACAAGCACGAATTGTACGAATTATGAACAAAAATAAATAAAACGTGTTGAAAGTACCTACTGGCTGGCTAAATGGAGCTATTTCATAGAGCTGTACCTACAATTAAAAAAAAACATACCCCGCGAATTCTAGTTGATTTTTTTCCGAACATAACTAATTGTTAAATTGTTTTAATTGTTATTTTGGTTGTTTTATTTCATTGTTCTCTTATATCCCGGTAATTATTATAGAAAATGTTGCCAAGTCCATCATATGTAGCTGTAGATATAGCTGTTTTAGATGATTTCTGAAGTGATTGAAGTAGGTAGACACGTGTTTAGTATTGCGTAAAAAAACAAATTTTGTCAGTTTTTCCTAAGTATCTAGTTCCGTCGCCAAAACCGAACTCCTATTGTATTCTCATCTTTGTGCGCTTAATATTAAAAACTGAATTCTTATTGTTTCGTCATGTCTGTTCATCCATCCGTTTGATCCATAGCCAGATGATAAAAAAAATTGTCAATATTGGGGTTCGAACCAAATGCTTCGGTTTTGTCATGTTGTTCCGTCCGTCTGTTTGATGGTTTTCAGGCTTCCGTAGCTAAATGGTAAAACAAAACCCCAGTTTCTTAATAGTTGTACATTCTCCCGTTTGATGATTTAAGGGTTTCGTTGCCAAATACCAAAAACGGAACTCTTTATAACATAATGTCCTCTAACTCTATCTAATAACCAATGGTTTTAGGTAATATCCTTTACGAAAATGTCGACTATGTAATTGATCATGCGTAACTTATTACTATAAATGCCATTTTAATCGATGCGGGTTTTTTTGGTCATTGTCTTTTAGTCTTAACTCTTTAGCATTATTTTTATTTATTTATAATCAGTGCTTGTAATTGAAAATAATCAATACTTTATTACCTAAGTATAGTGCAATGTCAAATTAATGGGACGTATGAATTCTTACATTTCAAATATATGTAAATATTAATTTTGATATATATCATGAATGTATGGTATTTAGACGACGGAACCTTAGCTGGCGATGCAGTTATGGTTTTCAATGATTTTATGTTACTATCTCAAGAATTCGAAAAAGTTGGCTTACAACTAAATTATTCGAAATGTGAGCTTTTTGTAACAGAAAGTGTGTCTGGAAGAACACAAGATATTATAGATAAATTTAGGTCAGTAGCGAGCAATATAAAAGTCATAAGTGATAGCGACATTCGCCTCCTAGGGTCACCGATATTGCAAGAATCTTTTCCTAGTTTTATTGAAGAGAAAATTCAAAAATTTTGTTCGATTGCTGACCGTCTTTATAAATTAATTTTAATTGTCACATATTTCATTATTCGATATTGTCTTTTTATTCCAAATTTTACCATCGTTCCGAGAAAGGTTTTTCGGCTCAAGCGTTGCTGATATATTACAACTTACGAGAACCTGACGAATGATGTCGTTAAGGCTGGCCTTAGGCGACCAACGACCTGCACTTTTAATACAGGAGAGCCCATGGTTGCCTAAAAGGTTGACCATCACATCACAATGACAGCGATGTGGAACACAAACTGTGCAAGGGTTTGCACCGTCTCATTTTCTACAACATCAGTTAGGGCTGGTTCTGCTGCAATCGGGGCCAAAAATTCTATTAGACACAAATACACAGCTCTGGGATAGAGCTATGTATTTCTTCATTTTGCTGTTGAAACTATGGGTCTATGGGGGTCCATTTAAAGAAATGTCTAAACTTTTGGTTGACGATCTCTTGACCAGCGGGCTGGCAGTTACTTGGCACAAAGAATAAGTATAGTCATACAAAGAGGAAACGCTGTCAGCTTTCTAGGCACTATCCCACAATGCAATTGTTTTGATCAGGTTTTTTATTTTTATATTTTTAGTTTAATTTATTTTAGTTTTAGTTATATATATTAAGTGTTTAGTTTATATTTATTGTAAATTTACTTAATTTTACAAGTTTAAATTAAAAAGTTATACTTATGTCATGATATGTATCCGATATTGATATTGATATTTGCGATTTAATTTCTCTGCAATCACTTAAGTCGCAAAATATTTCTTTTAAAAATATAGTTAAGGCTTTGGAACAATACAAATTAAAACAAATCTTCAATAATAATATTCCATTTTTATGACAACAAATATTTTTCATATTTGTTACTAAAAACTATGATTTTTATGACCACGTTAGTCCCTATACAGAATGCAAATTCTTGTCGTTACTCTTACCCTGGACACGTTAACAAATTCTCGATAAGAATATAAAGATAGGAACATTATTTTTGGTTTATTTTTACTTTGACTTTTGTCATTAAGAAGTTTCATTTCTAATAAAAAATCTACATAAAATTTAGTTTTTTCATTTTAATTTTTATGGAGAAATAAAACAGAAATATCAATGTTTCAAGTCAACCTTAGTTTATAAAGGTAGTAATTCGAGATTTCTAAAGTCAATGAAGTGTAGTGTGTATGTAAGTTCTGTTACACTCGAAATTAGTTTCTAAAATCGAACTTTTTGGACTTATCTGCGAAACGACTCACTGGTCCGTACGAAATATTGGTTGTCGATAGATAGACGGCGCCGGCGCACTATCAGAATGATACTGGGTAGGAATCCCAAAGCGATCACCAAATTATATCGGGGCGAAGCGGGTTGCAAAAGCTAGTACAAAGTGGGTAATAAAACTTGGACGCTGTTGCTTTTATTTATTGCAAAAATTATTCTGATCACAATACTCCATTTCACACTAAATAAGAGCCCCTAGTGACCACAATGAAGTGAAGATATAATATTTTGGTCTGAAGATATATACCTACATAATAGTATGTGTGTATATATAACGCCACAGTTTTTAATTTCGAAGGAATTAACCAGTGGCTGGATGCACAGGTGTGCTTCATAATGTGGTGGACATCCTCGTTTCATAACCACTTTACTCCTGCGTGACAGATGGTGAGTCTATTGCTTCGGATAGCAGTGTGTCTGGACTAAGGTGGTTTTATATAATAGGCCGGGGAAAAAGTCTTTTTGCATATAGTATGTATAAAATTGTAAAAAAAATCTTTGGCTGTTGGTATCTGGTTGGTTTTGATGACATTAAAAAGGTTACATTTTAAAAATAAAACAAATTAGTAAAATGCTGTTTCTCGCTATTTTTAATTTTTTTTTCATTCAGTTAAAATGAGTGAATCTAATGAAGAAATTTTAGAATTTTATTACAAAAAAGGAAAAATTGCAACGTAAGCCGTAAACAAAATTTGTGACGTTTATGGACCTAATGCAGTTTATAATAGCGTTTTCAAGCCGGAAATTTGATGTCAAAGATGCGCTTCCCTCTTAAGCTCTCTTAAATTTTCATATAAAATACGAAGAAATTTTTCCCCGACCTAATATGTCCTTTTAGCCATAAATACCAGCTTAATAGTTAGACGCGGAAAAATAAAAGACCAGGGAAATAATAATAATACTCCTTTACCGATTTATACAATACAAAATACACAATACCACGCACCGTGCTACAAGAAATGGAATACAGTTGTCTATTTAGGTAACAGGTGAGGTTACTCCATCATATCTAGGTAGTCATATCGATAGCTAACTGACTTTTTAAAAATAGTCCTATAATCTGATTCAGTGGTCTACAAAGGAGAAAGAATTCGAAATAATTTTAACTAATTTCTACTTATCTACCCATGCTAAATACGGGTCATTAATTTTTTGAATATAATTATTCTACCCTCATTGAAGTTGATTATGTTATCATATATTTACTTAGTTGGAATCTAATGTTAAAAATGTTGTGATTTAGTGCTCTATTCTGTACCTATTATTAAGTGAAAAAGATAAAAAATATTTTATTTTATAGCAAAATGTCTAGAAAATGTGTGAATAATCCCACCAATTTTTGTTACATTTGTGGTGAAGTGATATTTAGTATGCAAAGGTGTTCTATATCGCCTTCAATAAAAAAAATCCTATTCTTACTATTTTAACGAAAACATAAAACACCAGGATACAAGCTGGGTTCCACATTTCTGTTGCAATTCGGGTGCTACAGGTTTGAGAAATTGGCTGAGTGGAAACGAGACATCATTTCGGTTTGCAGTGCCAATGCAGTGGCGAGAATCGACTAATCATGCAACTGATTGTTATTTCTGCCTGACAACCCATGTATTTGAAAAAGGCAGTGGTGTAAAAAAAAAGAATGACATAGTGTATCCAAAGCAACCATCGGGTACTGGTGCTCTGCCACATAGCGATCTTCACCCGATTTCGAACCGTCCTCACATTGACGAACATGAAATCACACACACTTCACCATCAATTTCTTCGATGTCAGTATACGAAGAACCTAGTACATCATCACAGCTACACAGGATAACACAAGCAACAAACAAACATGAAATGATCTTGGCCTTGGTTTTGCCTAAGAACAAAGCAGAATATCTATCTCCTTCGAGGCTGTAACAATGGAACCTTTTAGAAAGTGATGTTATTATTACATCTTTCAGTACAACACAAAAAGAGTTTTTTAAGCGGATTTTTTGAAATGGACGAACGATAAGTTTTTTGTAAAGATGTCAGTGGTTTGATGGTAGCCCTTAACATTACGTATCAATCTAAGTTAAGCTTAAAAGCTGTTTTGTTACATAACCGAAATATTTTAACTTCGATTCCTATTGGTTACGCAGTCCATACGCAAGAGTTTTATGAAAATATGAAAACCATTCTGCTGTGGATTAAGTATGATGAACACCAATGGTAAATCTGTGGGGATTTGAAACTCGTAGCTCTGCTACTTGGACTACAATTAGGCTGCATGAAATTTTGTTGCTCTTCTTGCGAATAAGTAAAATAATAAATGTAGTGGCCTCATCGTCAGACACTTCAACCCGGGGCAAAAAAATGTTAAAAATGACCTTAAGTTAATCCACAAAAAGTGTTACTTCCGCCATTGCATATAAAACTAGGACTGATGAAAAATTACGTAAAAGCAATGAACAAAAATGGAGCTGCTTTTCAATACCTTCGCCAAAATTTCCGAGGTTAAGTGACGCTATAAAGTCAAGAAAGGTATATTCGTCGGTCCTCAGATAAGAATTTTTTCTCAAATATGCTACGATATGCGACCATATCTTGCATATGCTTCTTTTGGATAAACAGTACTTGCAGTACAGTATCAGAGAGCGACCCGCAATATTTCATATTTGACAATTCGAGCGGTCAAATATGAAATTTGAAAATGGAACGAACTTTTTAAACCCGAATATTGATAACTAAAGGGGCAACTCATCAAATATTATTTAAATTTCGGACTGGCACAGCAAAAATAATGCGCCATTAAATTAATTAAAAAGTAAAAAAAGAAATCGACATTTGAATGCGGCGAATTGGCGGCAAAATTACCTAAACAACTTTTATTTTTGTCAATACAGTTTTTTAAAATTTAACACACCTGCTCATGAGGCACCCTTGTTGCACCGTTTTCAGCTTCTTAATAGCATCCATTACGTGCCTTTTACTTCACAGATTTTTCAAAAAAAATTAGCAAGAAGAAAATTATGCCTATGAACTTTGATCTTATTATATTCCATTTAATATCAAATTTTACATAATTTTAACACACAAGTATTTACTGTCCTTCAAGTTTGTAAAAAATAGTCGTATGACAGTCGTAAGCTCTGCTCAATACACACTCGGCTAAATTACGTCCTCGTCTTCGGCTCCGGCTACAACCCACAACCTTGAGCAATACTAGTTAGAAATTATGATACGAGAACATCTATAACATAATGTATTATAAGATATTTCATTAAAGGTTGCTTAGTTATTTATTGGCATCTGAGCTAATATAAAAATAGTCACAACAGTTAATTTATAAAATGCTCTTATTTTATAATTATTATTCTGTATTATGTTTCCGGCTGCAACTGAATTCAATTATTAAAAAATAATTATTGATGCCACATATAAAATAAAAGATGTTCAAAATGGTATTATAATGTTTCTATTTTTTTTTAAAGGCTTTGCATTAGTCGCTAACCTATTATTTTTAGAACCCATTTTATTTTTTTACCCATCTAGATTACATTTAATTAGTTGCCGAAGTTGGAGAAGGCCACAAGCTATTATTTATCCTGGAAAAGTTAATTTATAGCCGAATCCCACGTGGGCGAACTACAGCTATAGCTTGCTATATCAAACTTTTTTTCTGCTGGGCAGGGCGCGCTTTAATGCTATTTTAGTATTCATTGTTATGCTAAAATGAAGGAGTTAGCATAGGAATCCCAGGCCGATAAGTAAATTTAGTGCGCGCTGAGTCGCGGTCACAGCTATACCTACCTACATATATTTAACAAATCAACTATTAAAATTAATCATGAAATTCACGGTATATCTCTTCAGCAAAACAAAAGGTACGAACATGTAGCTAATTCATTGAAGCGGAAGTCATCCCAACCTACTCGATTTTAGAAACGTTCAAGCACTTTTACACGATCATGTGGGTTCTTCTAATTTCCCTCATATTTGAACTATGTATTTGTTTTAAACTTTCACACACGGTGCTACTTTAAAAACGTTGACCTGGTCATAAGTGTAATGTGTTTAGTTAATTTTGACTCAAGTCATGTGAGACATGTCCCTCCCAGCAACGAGATGCGGAGGCTTCATATGTTTGCACGACTGTCGAAGAATTTATAAAAGTGTGTTTTATTTGCTCACGTTCGAGTACAGTTCTACTAGATCGCCATTCGGGCTTCTCGTATCGGAAACGTATGGTCGTTAATGCCTGGTGACAGTTTTCATGAGCTTTGTTTATAAGAAGATATGGTACCAATTTTTTTTTTATAAAACGCTCATTTTAAAGTAAACTTTATTTTTCTTCAGTCACTTGAGCCTATTGAGATCACAATTAGAATTCTTAATTTAAAATTTATGTCACCTGCCTTGCATTTCCATACAGGTAATGCAAGGTTTTAAGTTTTTTTTTGGGTACTCCGAGATTTAAAAAGCCTAACATATACCTAACCAAATTTAATGATTATTTCAGATGTGTGAGTGGCTCTCTAGCCGAGAGTGGTGCGACGTGCAACTTCTGTGCGAGGGTGGAGTCCTCAGCGCGCACCGCGCTGTGTTGGCCAGCGTCAGTTCCTTCCTGAGGGTGAGTTCAAAACTTGGTACTATCTACAAAGGTGGTACCATATTACATATTTTGTAAAAATAAGTAAGCTAATTTCGTATGATGATCTAGTTATGAATACGGACGCCAAATGCAAGTGGCTTAGTATCATTCATTTTGGTAGTCTAAGAAAGAGGCCTATATCAAGCAGGGAAAGTATATTAGCTGTGATAATAATGATGATAAGGTGACACTCGACAATGATGACGGGTGAAAAACGATCTAAGTAAATCATGAATGCAGGGGACAAGGTTGTCCCTTTTTTGATCGGGGCTGCAACCTACAATATCGTAAAATGTGACATATAGGTATGTATGTACTTATGGTACGACAAATGCTTCCTTACCTTAGTAACTGTTACAATGCTAGGAGAAATAGATAGGTGATGTGGTTTACGGGTAAATCTCTCAAACGATTCTCAACTATGTCTGTTTGTAAATTATTATTATTTATATTAGGTTATTGCATACATTTTATAGAATAAAAAGTCTTGGCAAAATATAGGATCAGAATATTTGAAATATACGTATGTGTGAATATCCTGTTATAAAAAAAAAATACATTAAAACTTATTTTTTTTTATTTTCAGGCAGTGTTACTTTCATGTCCAGAAGATGACTCTATATACATTGTCTTGCCAGAATTCAATTTTGAAACCATGAAATCGGTCCTTAATTATATTTATACTGGAGAAGTAACTATAAATAAATCTGAAGTAGACATGTTTACAGAAATCATTAATGCAATGAAAATTTATATAGATATAGAATATCGCCAAATTTTAAACAGTAGTGCATCTTACAAGTATATAACAGGTGATACAAATAATACGTTTCAAAATAAAATACAGAATGACGTTTGTATAAAGAATGCACAACAAACGAAGAATATATTATTGCACCGTCAAGATTCAACCACACTGGATAAGCAAAAACTATGTCGAAATTGGAGTAAACAACGTAAACCTTTAGAAAATCTGCAATCACTATATGGATACCGACAAAGAAACTTTTTTCTACGTGATTCATTTATCGAGACTTATCCTCAAAACGGCAATGTTAACGGTCTGAGGGAAGCCGTGCCAGCAATATCAAATGAGCACTATCATGCACCGACATCTTTTCCCCTGACGAATACAAATGGAAATGATCTGAGAACTGAGGACAAACTCTCAAACACATCTAAAATATCTGGGCACGCCATTCCTCTGCCGGCTAAATCGTTTTATTTTGATAGTGATACCTGTGGACATGCTCCAAGCGCTGATGGCATTAATACATGTAAAACTTTTTTGAACTCACCAAAAGTAGATAATTGGATTGATCTAATGAAATCGGACAACCTAAAGAATTTGTGGATAAAACATTATCCATTACAAAAAATGTTTTCGTTAGCAGACTCAGCCGAAATCAAAAGATCAGTATCACTTGATAGTAATTCGCTAGATTTAAGGCTTTACCATTCAAAAATTACGTCCTCAGGTAATTCTCAGAAAGCATTCAAAGGAAAACCTCAAAACATTACAAAAAGTCTTGTGCAAGCTAGTAGTATTAATTTGGACAGGAAACCTATGGTGCGACATGCCAAACAAAAGGCTATCAAAACAATACTTAACAAAGTTCTAGAAAATCCTTGGTGCCCACGTTTGCCTAAGAGAAATATTTGGAGACCATCAGACGGGTGTTTGGATCTTAAGGTTGGTTAGTAATTTTTTTTGAGGTATTTAAAAAGCTAATTTGAATGTTGCCAAAGAGTTATTTATATTTTAGGCCAAGACAACTACACTAAACAACGATAAAAATAACAATACTCACGCAAATTTCACACAGGATGCCAAAGAAATTATAGATAGAACGAAGACTACAACGACAGAGACTGAAGGACCATTGATAAAATTGTCTGTAAACCCATGCAGTCCGACGACAGATGATTTGAAATGCAACATTTGTAATCAGGTAAAGACAATATTTATAGGAATGCTGATAAAGTAATGTTTAAATTGTCTGCAGTTTTAAGCAGTTGAAGCATAACCAAACATTTGAAGCATTTGATAGGTTGATTTGGTAGATAGTACAACGTCGTTTACACCTTTCTCCTCGCCTATGCATACAATGTATTAAGAAAATATTTTAACTAAAGTGAATATTGTTGCAGGATGCAGAAGTCTCCTAATATTTTGTCAGCTTTCACTGCTCAGTGTGCTAATGCTTACCCCAAGTGTATTTTGTATTCATGTAGTCGTTTGCATTTGTGCTTTATGGGTCGTGTCTTCTGTATATTTGCCAGAGATTGCGGTACAATGTATCTTTAATAGACTTTGTGAAGTCAGATAAACATACTGGAGTTGTTTAGTTGTTGTACGCGTTTGTACTGTACAAATTTATACGGAGAAGTCAAATTTTAGATTATAGAAGATCTAATAAATCACACAAAAACTTGTAAATACCGTAATTGAGTATTAAGTTGATTCGATGATAGAAGATTTTTAATTTTTTTTATCAGCAATCTAGCCTCTATGAACTTCTCGTATTGTTTTTTCGAAGGCAATTCAAACTTTTCTCAAACATGTAACGAAATGCACAAGCTTCTTTGGGATAAATTGTACTTGCAGTTCAGTATCAGAGAGCGGCCCGCAATATTTTAGCCGAACGGTCAAGCGTTCGAGTCAATACAGTCGATATAATTGGTTTTTTAAATAAATATGTACGTTATTGTTTTAATTTACACGTATGGTTGAGAAAAGCACTATACAAGTCTTGGTCACAACTAAGTATAACCGGACTCCGTGATCGATCGCCGGCTATGCTGCATTTGCGGGCCGCGGTACTACCTATTGCATAGCGTTTTTAAGTAAAAAATATTTATTAGGGTTGTTCCCTTGTCTAATATTAAAAAAGTACCAGTCTTTTTTGGAAAAACAATAAATGGTAGATCTATACTAGATTTATAAAGAAGTAAAGGTGGTTTGTTCGTATGTATGTATGTTTCTTTGTATACAGGAGTAATCTCTGCAACTACTGCACTAATTCTAAAAATTGCTCTTATACACACATATATATTAATTGGCTTGATTTTCGACACCGAGATAGCTGCATATAAAATAATAAACAATACTTTCGTCGCGAACCAAAGTTCCAACGGGAACAGGTTCTGCCGCGGATCTAAAGTCTGTGTGTCTGTGCACATTTTTTTCTGTTAATACCCAATAGATTTTATTTAGGTTTTCATTAATAAGCAGAATGATTGAAAAGAAACATTATTTAAGTTAATTATAATATACTGATAATAACTTTCGTTGGGTTGTAACTAGTTTCAATATAATTTTGTCAAAAAAGGTATCTTCAAAAAAATGTTAAACGGAAATAATAGAACGTCTTTCTTGTCACCAGATTTTAATGAACACAGAATTGCTACAGGAACATAATCTGAAAAAGCACCCATGCGCTACCAAATATAAATGTTCCGAGTGTGGGAAGACATTCTCCCAGCCCAGAAACTTCAAATACCACATGTCCGTTCACCGAGGCACCAGGGAATTTGCTGCAACCTGCACGGTTTGCGGAAAGTACTTCAATGACAGAGGCTATCTCAGCAGTCATATGAAAATACATAGGTAAAGTTATTCGTTTTTTTGTCGTTATAATTTAGGTCGTGGACAGATGAAAGAATTTACCTTTGTTACTCCTTCACGCGAGAATTGAACCGATTTCACCGAAATCTGGAATATCGATATAATTATACCCTATAAGGTCATCAATTTAATTTCGGAAGTTTCAAAAGTTTCCACTTGAATAACTATTACCGAATTCCTATAGCTACAGAAATACCACGCCAATAACCGAATTAAGAACAGGCGGAGCTGCAGAAAAAGGTAGCATTGCGATTGCGAGATATTTTACTTCCTTTCTATGTTTCAGACGAAACATAGTAGCTCTTTCTTGTGTGACGTTGATAAAGGTGCTAACCATAAAAATTAGGTTAACGTTACTCAACAAATCGGTTGATATTTTGGTGAAATGTGTTTATGGTTTATAGGAGATAGGTATGCATACGACTGTATGAACTTCTGGAAGATTTAAAGCTGAATTTAAGTTTATTTTTCTAATTTTAAACAGTTTCGTTTAGTGAAGGTAAATTACGTATAGAATTCACACTCAATTCAATTAACTGGAATCACCTGCAGATTTTTCAGTGATATTTTTTTTTAATCTTTGTTACCTTTTGCAGGAATCGCAAAGAATATAAGTGTTCCATGTGTCCAAAGTCATTCAATCAACGAGTCGCTTATAATATGCACATGAGAATTCATACAGGTTAGTTTTTAATTCCAAAATTGTAAAAAGGAGCTCATACACCGACGAACAACGATAATCAGACACTTACACATACGACAATCTTTTATAAACAACTCATGATTTATATGTAAAATAAAACTCTTTTTAATATCATTTTTGTTCAATGAGCTTTCTTTATTAGTTTATGAAATATCGTCGTTTGTGTAGGTGACTGTTTTGGTAAAGGGGTATTAGAGCCGGTATGGGGTAGCGCCTAGGGCCTAAGCAATTTTGCCTTGCGGTTTAATTTGTGAAAACCTCTTTCCCGGCGGCAACTAGTTCAAAGGTCTTAAAAAACCGTTAATCGGGATAAAAATTATCTTATGCTCCAGTGTATTTTATCTTCCAGTCTGCCTGGTCTTCGGCTGTTTTGATCAGATCACACAAAATAATGCAATCGACTTCAAAATTGGCTAAACGGGCTTTCCTAGAATCGTTTTTTTCGGAATTGATTTTAGACTATCATTTATAGTGTAGAATTTAATAAAAAAAATAAAATCCGTTCTTCACTCAACGTGCTTTAGTTACCTTTATAAGTACTATTTTTTATTTTTGAGAAATTCCATAGCATATATATTTATCTCCGTTTTGCACACTCCTTATAATAATTTTTTAAAGAGTACCAGGACACCGAGCTATGCGACGATTTCTAAAAATCAATGTAGCTAGATCGATTTGTCGTCCCCGAAACCCCCCGACATACTAAATTTCAAGAACATCGTTGGAGCCGTTTCCGAGATTCAGATTATATATATAAATAATTATATAAATAATTATATAAATTATATAAATAATCTATACATATAAAATGCGTTGTCCTGAATGACTGACGGATCAAAGAACAGCCTAAACAGCCTTGGAGGGTGAGTTCTTTGTATGACGTAGGGATCCGATAAGAAAGGATTTTCCGAAATTCTATCCCTTAGAGGTAAAACTTTGTATGGGACAACGTTAATCCTAGGTCCAATCTACTTCAAATTTTGCATAAAACTTTTTTAACAGAATTGATGGAAAACATGTTTCGTATTTTATTGAAATTCATTCCCTAACTGGCTTAAAAAAGGGTAGAAAGTTATTGTGGCGGTGATTTGCTACGAAGTTGATATCAATACCCCTAGTGCTATTGATTTAAATCACATTTTATTTTGATACATGCTTGAAAACTTAATCCGATTCTATTCAAAAAAGGTTAAACTCACTTAAAAACATAAGCAAATACTTTTTATAATTGGAATGTCTCGAAAGTCACCGTACTATATTAGTACCTCATTTGAAGGTTTCTAAGCATGCAATTTTTCAGGTGTTTGATTTTTTGTGTATAATAATACTTATAGTTTTCTTTTTCTACTTATACATATAAAATGCTTTGTCCTGACTGACTGACTGACGGACCAACGCACAGCCTAAACCGCTGATCGTGGACCTTAAACCTGGAGGGTGTGTTCTTTGTATGACGTAGGCATCCAATAAAAAAGGATTTTCCAAAAGGGTCAAGTACGAGTCGGACTCGCGCAATAAGGGTAATCCGATTTTAGTGAAATTTTGGTAAGTTGTCATGCACACGCCGAGGAAGGTTTTTGAATTAGTATAAGCCTGTCACAAAACGTTTGTGCGGCAGTTGTTTTAAAAAAAAATAAACAACGTTCGCCGGGTCAGGTAGTATTAACATACCTATATACAAGAATTGCTCGTTTTGAATGTATTAAATACTGCAAAGTTGCGACAGACAGACGTACGAAAATACAGCGTCGCCACAAGACAAGGGACCTTATTGGGAACAGTCTCGAGCTATTCGGACTCTGGAATTCGTGAGTAAAATGTATGGAAGTCTAACTTACCTCTCGAAACCCGTGAATGTACTTACATACATACAGCTCGAGACTGTTCCCAATAACCTCTAAGGTCTCCGTTGGAACTCATAAATAAAATATGCCTGAAATAGAATCCCTGAAAATCGTTAGTAGGTAAGATGTCTACATTTTTTTAAGCTGATGATGATATTTGAATTTTAAAATTGTCGTTTTCAGGGGAAAAGCCGCATGTCTGCGAAGAATGCGGCAAGGCGTTTTCACGCAAGATGCTTCTCAGGCAGCACCAGCGTACGCATTCTGGTGAGCGGCCCTACGGCTGCCCACATTGCGATAAGCGTTTCGCCGATCGGTCCAATATGACGCTACACCTTCGACTCCACACTGGTTTGTGGTTTTCTTATTTGTTTCAGTTTTTTTCGGCCTCATACAAAATATAAACTTATTTATTGTGACAGCAAAAGGGTTTTATTTGGCCTTTGGGTACGGGACCTGCATGGTCCGAGTTTGGTTGGTTTGGGGGAAAGGGATGGATTTGTGTACATAGCACATGTAGGTTTTAATTTCAGACACCACATTTTTTAACTCCGCCATCATGCTTTTGAAAAAAAAAAAAGTTATTTTTTGTTGTGATACAGGAGTCAAACCATTCTCTTGTTCGCTCTGCCCGAAGTCTTTCACCAAAAAGCACCATTTGAAGTCTCACCTGAACTTCCACACGGGTGACAAGCCGTATTCCTGTCCAAGATGCAAGCTGGGATTCACACAATCCTCAAACATGAGGACACATCTCAAGAAATGTAATGCATCAGAACATAATACTTGCGACAAAGCTTTATAATAGATCTAGTTGTGTCTTAGAGCTTCGTTCACTTAATTTTTCTTTTAAATACAAGACATTAAAGTATGTTCAAAAATTTATTTTCAGGGTTACTTAATTTATTTTTAGAAATTATATTTTTTTTGTTAGTGTTTTCGCAGTCAAATAAAGGTATTGTTTGTTACTCTTTTATTGTTTTTTTACTATCTCCTAAACAATGTATCAATTTTCAATGTATCATGAACCTTCACAGGAAATTTTGATTTAGATCACCAATCGAATCGAAAAGGTAAACTTGTTTAGATGTTGGATTGACGATTTGATCGCTTATCAAAATAAGCTTAAAAAATATAGAAAATAAGCTAAATCATATGTAGATTTGTCATGTCGTCTTTTCTTTGCTGTCTTAAAACATGGTGGACAGAAACACAATCCTAACACAGAATAAGAAGTTATAAGTACTAAAGTACTGATGAGCCTGTCTGCTGATAGCAATTGTAACATATTCCAAATTTCGAAATTTCTTGAGTTCGGGAGTAAAATGCATGCAACTTCTTTTACGGGTGTTAAGAGGTAGGATCTACATTGGGGCACAAAGGAAGCAGTCAGTTATATAAAAAATGCCATAACTTTTAAAATAGGTGAGTAATTTTTTTAGTATAAAAACTAAATTAAAGTTTATTACATTACCAATATAGAAAGAAGTAAAACCTTTTTATTTCTTTTTTGTGATTGTTAAAAACTATAAATAAGAGATAAAGTCGATTTAAAAAATTTGAACATTAATTAAATTATTCAGATCATTATGCTGATCAAATTCAATTGTAAACTTGCCACTAACCCCTGAAGAGTGTACCAGAATTCTAACAATGCTTGAAGGACGGAAGAAGGATGCTGTCAGCGTTATACAGTAAGAACTGTTGATGTGCCGCTATCAACCGGCTAAGGCGCTGTACTACCTACTATACCGTGGTGCGGTAAGACCATGCCAGAAATCTCCATAACACAGCGGGAGGTCTGGCTGGCATTGCTTTATCTAGACGTTCATAAGTCGAGTGGGCCAGACGGTATACTAGCAGTGGTGCTTAAGCAGTGTGCTCCTAAGTAATGTCCTGTACTCTCCCGGTGCCCAAAAAAGGCGCTAGATCAGATCCATCGAATTACAGGCCTATCGCTATTGCCTCTTTCCTCGCCAATGTGGTGTAGCTTGTGAGCAACACACAGCTTCTAGGATTCTTAGAAAAACATGACCTGGTCAGCAGCCGTCAATATGGGTTTCGCCAGGGTCGCTTCACTAGTGACTTTCTGTTGTATCTTACACAGGGGAGGGAGAGGCATTGGCATGTAGCCTGGATATAGCGAAGGTGTTCGATCGGGTCGGGAAGTTGCTATCTTACGGAGTGCCCGAGGGTTTGTGCAAATGGGTGGCTAGCTTTTTGTCCGGCAGACGCATACGAGCCGTAGTTGACGGTAGTTGCTCTGATAGCATGGAAATTAATGCTGGTGGAAATAAAGGCTCTGTACTGTCTCCTACGCTGTTTTTACTGCATATCAATGACATGTTACATCAACAACATACATTGCTATGCAGATGGCAGTACTGGAGACGCTTATTACACGGGTCGTGCGAAAATTCCCACGTTCTGTTGTGGAGGAACAGCATGACCACTGTTCTGTTCAAGGTCTCTGACTGGGGACGGGAAAACTTGGTCCGATTCAACACTACAAAGACACAAGTCTGGGCATTCACCGCTAAGGAAACCCCATTCACTATTGTCCCACAATTTCAGAACACTCCCCTCTCCATCTCCAAGAGCATTGGGATCCTTGGAGTTGACATCTCCAGCGATATTCAGTTCCATGATCATTTGCTGATAAGGTGAAGCTGGTGTACAAAAACTTGGTTTACTCAACAGAGCGAAGCAGTTCTTCACGTCGGGGCAAAGGTTGCTGCTTTACAAGTCACAAGTTCGGCCCAATATAAAGTACTGCTGCCATCTCTGGGCGGGTGCACCCGAATACCAGCTTGGCCCATTTGACTCGGTATAATGACGGGCTATGAGAATTGTCGACGATCCCATCAAACTCACTTGCCATATCGAGCCTTTAAGTCTGAGGAGAGACTTTGCCTCCCTGTTAGTGTTTACCGCTTGTACAATGGGATGTGTTCTGAGGAATTGTTCGAAACGATGCCCACGGCTACTTTCTACCACCGCACCGCTTGCTATCGACAGGAAATTTATTCTCACACTTTAGAACAACTAGTCGCGTACAGTGCGGTTTTAGAGAAACTTCCTCCCGTGAACGCTTGGGTTGTGGAAAGGTAAGGTTTACCTACTAAGGTTTTCTTTAAGGACTACAGTATGGAATTCTTTAATGAAGTAGAATTTTTGAGAGGTTGGCAACGCGCGAGTAATATCCCTGTTGTTGCAAGCGTCCATAGGCTACGGTGACGTTTACCATCAGGCGGACCGTAAGCTTGTTTGCTACTTTAGCGGTATAAAAAAAAAATTATGTGATTGGATCCAATATTTGCAGACCAGGAACAGGCCGAACAAGGAGTATGAGAGCGAAGGCTAAGATACTCTACAGAATGAATTTAGTACAGTAAATGACGGTTTTTGGCTACCAATTCTTTCAAGAAAGGTGGATTTAACTGAAATTTTGACAGTAAGTAGGGAATACCTCAAGAAGCAAAATCTACCCTATGACAAGGTGTGCTTTTTCGCGGAGGGTGAATAACACACCAACTAGGGGATGTTAATTAAAAAAAAAAAACCTGGAATCGATAGAAAGATGGATTTATATCTAAAAATGTTCCATAGAAGGTTTTCGAAAAATCAATATTTTTTGAGATATTCCTGATCGAAAATGTTAATTTTTTTCGAAAATAACCACGTTTTTTGACGATTTTTCACATACAACACATAAACTATCGACTTAATCAAAAAATCTGTGATTATCAAAATGGTAGGTTATGAAAATTCAAAGATATTTTTTTTATTTTGTAATGTAGACCCAATACAAACAAAGTTATAGCTCATTAAAGATAAGCCTTATTTTTTGAACGACAAATTTACAGATTTCAACATTGAATTACGAAAAAACGGTACGTTTTACAATGAAAGTGCTCAGAATCTTTTTTAAAGTACGCATCTAATTGGAATTTAATGTTACAAATGAACAAATGACTTTATCTTGACATTATAAATATGATCCAAAAGTTTGACCGATTAAAATTCTTATTTTTGAAAAAAACATATCAAAGTGAACTAGGTATTTCTGAAATATTCAAAAAAAATAACTTTTTTCAAATTAACTCAGAAAATAAACCATATACGTAAAAATTGCTAGAGTACAAAAAGTTAGCATTTTCATTCGAAAATATTTTTTTTTTATTTTGGGTTGGGTTTGAAAAATATAAAACTTACATGAGCTTATAGGTGAGGAGCGCTGCCTCTGATGGTGGAGACAAGTTGAATGTCGAATTAAGTAAAATACATGTTGTTCAGTTGACAATCGTATATTGATTGAATTTATATTATTACAAAAGTTACTAATTCTATCTTACTGACTAAGCATAACGTGATTTACGTTACTCGTGCGACCTAATTAGACGGTCCACGTGAGGAAGTGCATTTCGCAATGCCTACATGTTGCACCTCCCCCGAAAAGTACAGGGTTACACACCCCTTTTGCAAAAAAAAATGTTTTCTGTATCTATAAGTATATAAAAGTAAACATTTTATTAAATATAATTAATCTTAATAATAATATACAACTTAAAGTTAATTAATTATGAAATATTTTTGCATTATTTTTATGTATTACATATTCCTTATTATACATATTCATTTTTACATTAGGAGATAAAACTACAAAAGGATCTTTATAAATACAATCTAATTTATTACCTACTTGATTTTTTATTAAAACAAGGTCACCTGGTTTGTATACAACAATATTACATTTCCTATCGTAATTATATTTTCTTAATTTTTTACTTTGTTACAGCATCTAACTGTGCTTTCTGCAATCTATATTTCAACTTTTTGGGGTAGTTGTTGTAGTTATACAGAGGTTCGACTCCTTTACATAAGTTAGATGGGAGGTTACAATGTTTACCAAAGACGAGTTCGTATGGAGTGTTTTTAGTTTCTGAATGAAAAACACCAAAATGGAACGCACTCGCTCCAATCACTACTATTGTTCTCGCACTGGATCATAAGGTAGGCGCCTAAATGTTTGTTCGTATTTTCTAAGCTTCCTAAGCTCTCGTGATGGTAAGCTGTAGAGCTTAATTTCTCAATACCTAGTAACCTACACACCTCAGTCATCACTGATGACATAAACTCGGTCTTGTCGGTCAGCATCTGTTTCGAGATACCATAGCGCAATAAAAAGTTGTTCACAAAAGCTTTGGCTACGGTCTCGCCGTCTTTGCGCTCTAGTGGATAAGCCTCTACGTATTTGGTGAGATCACACTGGATAGTAAGAATATATTTACAATTATGGTTATCTATGTCTATTGGACCCATAATATCTAAACTAACCCTCTCGAATGCTGAATTGGCAGTGGAGGTTATGGTCATCGGTTCTTTTGTATGTTTGTTAGAGTGTTTTTGAATCTGACAACTCTTACATCGTCTTACGTAATCTATAACGTCATTGGTCATGCGTGGCCAAAAGTAATATTTTTAGATATTATTTAACATTCGATTCATACCTGCAAGTCCACTTGTAGGCAAGAGGTGTAAGTCATTTAAAATTGTCGTTATCTCGTCTCTATCTGAAATACGAATAACGTCTCTTGTAATCAGAAACTTCGGTGATTTTGATACTGCGCAGTATACCTTTGATAAAACGAGCATTACTCTTATTTTTAATGATAAGTAGCTCTAAAATATTTAATTTTTTGCACAGCTTTTCGTGCTCACTCGCCAACGCCTGCTCAGACGATAACGATCGAGTATCTAGAAAGATCGCAGATTGCGATTGGTATGTAAGTGCTATTTGCGTCACTTGAAATATTGTCTGAATTTCTCAGTCGTTTGTCATTTAAATTTGTACTGAAAATTAGTTCTGTTATGTCATTTGGTCGTTTGAACTTCTACCACAGTAAGTTGATCAGGCCCACTGAGAGTGGAAGGCTCGGTACGTTGGTCATAGTCACAGTCTGGTTCCTGACTAGCTAACTTCCTATTCTGACCTCTAGTCAACACAGAAATTATATGTTCGTGTGTCTCTTTTACGTCTTTAGACGTTACCGGAAGACGGCTCAATGCGTCTGCAGCTGCATGGAGTCGGCCCGGAACGTAATCTACTTCAAAGTCATACTCCTCTAAATATAATATAAACTTTGTCAGTCGGCTGGATGGGTCGGTTAAGCCGAATAAATAAACCTAGGACCCTATGGTCGGTAAGGATTTTAAATTTACTACCATATAAATACAGTCTGAAGTGACGTACGGCCCATACAATGGCTAGCAACTCAAGGTCTATAATGGGATACCTAGTCTGAGCTGGTGTTAAACTCTTAATATAAGCTACGACTTTGCCATTGCTATTTGATAAAACTGCACCTAGTCCTATTTTTGAAGCATTGGTTTGTAAATGGAAGGACCAACGTCTTGGAAAAATCTGGATAATCCAAAACTGGTGGGTTACATAAAGCTAATTTTAAATTTTAATATGCGTTCTCGCAATCACTAGTCCATTCAAATATAGCATTTTTCTTGCATAAGGCGTTTAACGGAAATACTATGTCAGCGAAACGTGATATGAAGCTACCGCGAACGCAACTAATCGTTTTACTTCGTCTACATTATTTGGCCTTGGATAGCTGTTAATAATTTTAATTTTATCTGGACCTGGAAATATACCTTGTGATGTAATCTGGTGTCTAAGTAAATAATTTCTTGTCTAAGGAACTCACACTTTATTGGGTTCAATTTAAGTTTGACCTCAAGTAATCGGTTCAGTACGCATATGAGATTTTTATATTGATGTTCCATAGATTTTCCTATGAAAACGCAATCGTCTAAATAAATAAAACACTTGTCAAAGTTAAGGCCTGCCATTGCAATGGTCATAAGTCTGGAAAAAACACTTGCACTTGTTTTGAGACCCATGGGACAGCGTTTCATTTGGTACTGTTTTCCTGCGGTGAACGCAAGTTCTCGACTAAAGAAAGCTGATACATCTTGTTTAAACTAAAAGATGTATATTTACGTGATTCTAGATTAAAGGATAGCTGTTAGTAGCTCTGAGAAAGGTCTAATTTTGAAAAATTAATGCTACCGGACAATGAGTCTAATATCTCGGTAATGTTAGGTAATGGAAATTTATCGTCTTGGATTTTATTGTTTAACTGTCTATAATCGACAACTAATCTCCACTTTTTCTCATTCGATTTATCAGCTTTCTTGGGTACTTACAAAACTGGGCTCGACCATTCTGATACAGTCTCCTCTATGATATCATTTTTGAGCATGTCTTATACCTCACTTTTTAAAGCTTGGGGACTCTGTAAGGCTTAACGTAAATGGGTGTTACGTTGTCCTTTAAAACCATCCATTCCATCAAGTTAGTGACAGGTAAATTGTCCCCTGGTAAATGAAATACATCAGCGTATTTCGCACAAATCTGTTGAATACCTAAACGCTCTTCCTTATTTAGGTAACCTAAATCGAGTATTTCGAACAGAGTCTTAACCCTATCCACAGATTTATTTTCCTTGTTAAAGCAACAAACTTCGAAGTTGTTAATAGATTGAACCTGAACTGCGATAAATCTATTTTGGCTTCTCGGTCTCTTGTGTTTAGAATTCTTACAGGAATGCGTCCTTGATAAGGTTTCGCTACTATTCCGGCAACAAAAATACCTTCTAAAATTTCGTGAGCTAAAACTACGCAATCTTCACTTGAAGAACAAGGAATTAGTTTTACAACTTCGCAACGAGGCGGTATTACGTGTACTTCCGTGTACTTTTCGGGACCGTTGCCTGTGGGCATACATACAGTTATCCCGTTTTTCGATAAACTAAATGTTTCCTGTTCGTAGTTAATCACGGCGTTATATTTTCTAAAAAAATTATCACCTAAAATACCGTTAGCTGAACCTGAGCACGATAGGTTCTTAAAAGCATAAAAGGTTTCGCAAAATGAACATCATTATAAACTATATCTAAAATAACATAACCCTCTGAAAATAATTTACCGACTACGCCTTTAATTGTTATTGTATCGTGTCGCATTTTTTTTGATGGTTGTGGATGCTCGAGTAGCCACTCATATTTCAAAACACAAAGGCTCGCTCCGCTATCAACTAATAAGCTTATACTACTTTTTGTACTACCTATACCTATATTGATTGTTACTACGCTACTATAGTTTGTAACATAATGCTCGGACTCGTTACTTATTATTGTAGGGACGATAAAACTCTAGTTTGTTCGGTGCATTCGTTGCAGTACGGACGGGCTTTCGCGGTATTTTGCGAATATTGTACGTGTGCTACATTATGCGAGTAGAATTTTTTGTGACCTCGATAATGTGTGGAGCCTCTTGTGGGCTTTCCACGATCACGAGATCCGAAAAATCCGGAACTGTTATGAAAAGTCCGCGGTTGGTTAACTTGCGAATTATACCTATTGTAGTTGGAACTTGCAACGGCTCTACCGCGGGTGCTATGTCTCATGCAGCGGTTGCTCTTAAAGTGCATGACCGGTTCTTCGCTAGGGGCTAACGAATGTTCGTCAACAGCGGCCCTAATAGCTTCCGGAAGGGATTGTAACGGACGGGAAGCGATAATGGTACTGAGACGGGAATTGCTAAGTCCGTCTGCGAAACGCTTTATCGCTACCTTTTCGTTCAGTGGACGGAGAACCTCATATTTTTGTTCGTTACCATCTGCTTGGGCTAAGGTCAAGTTCACAAATAACTCTTCCAAATCTGAGCCAAACTTCTCTATGGACCTACGTCCCTGCCTAGTAGTCAACATTTGCGACTGAAGGGCAACAGCTGATTTTTTTTTAAAAAGGTGTGACATGCGCATGTCCTTCAACAGTGAATCTATAGTCTCGTAACAAGGTTTAAGCCTAAGTTTGGTGCTAGCTAAGAGCCGTGTCTTAAGGACGAATTCTATTAATGGTTTTTGGGCGGCATCATTGAGCATGACCCGTATAACTGAATGCTATCTATCAGTTGGGTAGTTACCTGTTCCTGGCTTGTCTTAATAGGCAACAGGGAGATAGCAGTTTTAATATCAAAATTTTCGGCTGCCATTTTTTCGGTTTGTGTGTCCTTATCTACACTTTCTGAAGTTTTTACCACTCTTGTGACATGCAAACTTAAAATAAAGTTATAGATTTCCTTAATATCCCCTATCAACTTATTTAGTGATAAAAATTAAACGTTACATATTAAAATATTACTTAGTAATGGACATGTTATATTATAGATACCTAAAACTTACTTTTCTAGTTGTCTATACTAAAAATACGTATTGTCGATGCGGTGCGGAGCGTCGGTTGGCTCGGCGGCAGTTCTACTACATCGTACTTGAGCTGGCTCCTTTCGTCTGTGATGGGTGGGCCGGGCTATGCCCTGGACTCCGTGGGCCGGGAAAACCCTGGACACCACTCCTTCGTGGGTCTGGCTATACCCTGGACTCCGTGGGCCGGGAAAAAACCCTGGTCACCGCTCGTACGCTTCAATTCTTTTGTGTGTTTTTCGTGAAGTTCTCTCGTTTTATTGGCACGTTCGTGTCTACTTTTCTTGAGAATTGGGCAGAATCTTCATAATGTATTTAGACTTGTTTGTTCTTTAAAAATTGAGTAAAAGATTTGGTCTTCCTTTTCGCTGTCTTTCGAAATTGTCTTTCTTCTTTTATTCTGATAAAAAGTGATTTTTCTTGGTTCTTTGGCAAAGGGTCGCCATAAGGAGCGCTGCCTAGGCGCTCTGATGTTGGAGATAAGTTGATGGTCGAATTAAGTAAAATACATGTTGTTCAGTTGACAATCGTATATTGATTTAAAAAAAAAAAAAAAAAAAACGGTCACCGTGAGGAAGTGCACTTCGCAATGCCTACATGTTGCATAGGCGATGCAATTCCCTACAAAATCCTTTTTTTTTATCTCTCTAGGCCAAAATGCATCCGAGAAAACTTAAAAAAACCAAACGCATTTTTCTTTTAATTTCGGAGCAGAGAAACGCGTATACTAATAGTGTTCTTATCATTGGCACCTGGTGTGTGTGTCTGTGAGTGTGTGAGTGTGTGTGTGTGTGTGTGGGAGGGTGTGTATATGTATGTATTATATATATGTGGCGTATCCCCCCATTCACAAACTCAACGCGCGACAAGACCAACATCTGCCAGCCGAGCCCAAAGGATATAAGATTGTAATTTTTTTTTATTCCCTTCTTCCTGGTGAGATGTAATTTTTAAGGGATGAAAATTTGGAAATTCATGTTTTGAGATAATAAACTCAAAAAAATTAATAATTTGTTTAAATGAAGCATCATATATTAAAAGAAAATGTTTTTTTGGAAATTTTATGTATTTTAATGTAATAGGGCTGATTTTTAAGGGATGAAAGTTAATTAGAAACAAATCCCTTAAGATGTCTACGATTTAAATATAATAATTTATCAAAACAAGAAATAAAATAAATTGAAAAATGTTTTTGTTTCATTTTATGTCAAAGAGGGTGTTTTAAAAGGGCGTAAGGTATAAAATAGGGGTGGAAAAATCACAAATAGTTTTTAAAACTATATAAATATCATTAATCAAAAGCTTTATACGTTTTTTCATTCCTGAAATGCTTAAATTTGTGAATTTATCAATTTTTGTAAATTATAATAGGGGTGGTTTTTAGGGGATGAAAACTTATTAAGTAGAACAATTCCCTTAAGATGTCTGCGATTTAAATATAATAATTTATCAAAACAAGAAATAAAATATATCGAAAAATGTTTTTTTTTTTCAATTTTATGTCAAAAAGGGTGTGTTAAAAGGGCGTAAGGAATAAAATAAGGGTTGAAAAAACTCACAAATAGTTTTGAAACCTATATAACTATCATTAATCAAAAGCTTTATAGGTTTTTTCATCTCTAAATGCCTAAATTTGTGAATTTTTTAATTTTTGTCAATTAGCAAACATCGGCATAGGGTAGATTTTGAAGTAGATGGTAAGTAGAACTTAATCCCAAATTTTGAAGAAAATCCATCTTTCTTGAAAGAATTGCTAGGTGGTATAATTTTTTAACCGACATTTACTGTACGAATTTAACTCTAGATGATTGGTCAAAAGTTATGTTTTCCTACGATTCTAGGTTCAAACTATACACGCACTATGGGAGGCAAAGAGTCTACAGAAGACCAGGAGAGCGCTATTACCAAGCTTGCATTGAAGACAAAGTACCATATGGCGGAGGCCATATACACCTGTGGGCTGTAATTTTTCCAAAAGCCGCACCGAGCTAGTGGTAATATAAAATGGCACTTAACCTGCAAAAAGATACGTGAATGAAATCTAAAACGAGTATTCTGGCCCATTACTTAAAAGAAATTAAAAGTTAGTAAAACTCATATAAACACTGCGATTAGAAAATTAAACAATTTAGGTACTTATTTATAGAAGTATAGCAAAGGTGGCAAAACTTTACTTATATACACGAATCTTCCATTCTCCTTTACTTGGAGATGACTTGACTGATTTAAAAAGATAGTACAAGGGAGTAAAAGATAAAAGTTAGTACAAAATAAATTTATAAACTTCTACAATAATTACAAAGGATGATCATATATGATTTTCCACTATCATTAATTTGCGTTCGAGCTCGTGTGATGCTCTTCCGAAATAAGTACACATCCTTAGTCAATGTAACGGAAGCCTGGGAACAGTTGTACATATAATTTACAACCTCCAGCAATTATACTAATATTATAAATGTAAAAGTATGTCTGGTTTGATGGATTGATGGATGTTTGTTACTCACTCACGCTTTAACTATATACTGGACGGATCGGGATGAAACTTGGCACACATATAAAAGGCATAAAAAACCTTCCTGTAAAATTCATTACATAGCTGAATTTCTACTAAAATATCGTTGCGCTTCTGCAGGTACTTGAGTACTTCCTTCTTGATCTCTAGTCCGAATAAAATCAAAAAATTATGTACTTATGTAACTAGAATAGATAATACTGCAATAGTGCAATAAACTTTTCTGACCTGGTGGTTAAATTACCTTAGTAGTTACCTGACAACGACACTAGCGACCAAACGACCCAAGGTCAAAAGGTCAGAAAAGTTTGTATTTATTTTAAATGCCTGATATTACTAGAATAGCAAAATATAGCTTTCTATAGAGACTTGGTTGTATGCAACCCAACTAAGTGTTTTAGTAGTTTTTAATCCTCGACGCAAAAACAGCTTTATTCGATGCGTTTATTTGTTTGTATCCACACACAAACGTTACAGCGTAAAAGCAGTCAGTCTAATTTCGATGTTAATTTTTAAATGGTATAAAGTTACAAAATAGATAATGACTTATTTACACAGGAACTCTCATGTCAAGGACTAGAACCAGTCTAAGTTTCTAGTTCTTGTCATTTTACTAATATACATTTTTTGAAATTTTAAAACACATTATTGAATTTTTAAATTAGTTACCTTTTTCTCTATATCGACATAGAAATATTAATGACTATTCAATCAAACATTATAGGTTTCTAACATTCCTAAAAATACGTAATTATTATTCTTGATATATGTAATTAATAAATAAATATTTATTCCTGGTTTGATATTAAAACCATCTAAACGCGTGTCGCACTTGCGAATTAAGAGTTCCTTACTACATAACCACACAATAATATACTAAAACCTATAAAAAAAAGGGATTGGGTTGCTGAAATTATTTATCAGGCTTTTATTGAATAATTTTAGCAACCAAAACCCTTTGTTCTCTATCGGAGTTCGTTAAAAGGTATAAGATTCAACTAGAGAATAAAGATCTACAACTTGACAGGCCTTTGAGACTTTATGAAGTTCTAGACTGTATTAGTATAATGTCAAAAGATCTGGGCACTATCAGGATTTAGAGTGAACACTATGTAGTTTCTGTTAACCCAGCTAAACACAAGCTTTGATAGGAGGTAGGAAAATGCTTCTTAAAAAAGTAGACACTAACTATTTGCTACTTATAAAATTTAATAGAGTGTGTTTAACCAAACCAAAAATCTTGGAGTCACAATTGCAAGTGATGTTTCATGGACGAATCATATAACTGAGATAAGAAAAAAGTTTTCGATTCAATGCATTCTTTAAAAATATTTACAAAATTGTATACCATATTCTGCTAAAGTTCTACTTGTTAATTCTCTATTGCTTCCTGTTATTCATTATATCGATGCATGTTATCCCGACATTGGTTTCAATCATTCTCTTGAGGCTTCTTCAATCTCGTTAAGGGTAGGCAGTGCCCCAGCAGTGGGGACCTATGAGGCTTTTAACGGTGCTATCCTGACATTACTGAAGATCCGATATATCTTTGGTTTCTCATTTTCGTTACAAATTAAAGTAGCTAAATATTCGCTTTCACCGGATTGTTTATCTTCTTACCTGTCTTTATGGTATTTTAAATAATTCCCTTTACCCTATCTACTTGACAGAAAGACTTGAAACTCAAGGTTCCCAATATCGTTCTATACGGATCTGCCAAATCAAATCAAATGATCACATCTCATTCGCACTCCTGCGCACAGTCCAACATATTACTCTAATTCGTTAACGGTGTCGTTATATCGATTTTGGAACGGTCTGCCTCAAGAAATTCTCAATGCCTCATCAGTTAATCTTTTTAAATTTTCCCTTCATCATCATTTTCTAAAAATTCAAAATAGTAAATTGTAACATTTCCTGCTTGATTTAACTTGAATTTTAGTTCTAATATAACATAATTATAAAATAGGTCCGTAGTTTTAAATCTGCGTACAATAAATAATACTCATTAATATGTTATATAACAAAATTTCGTTGGAATTTGTACTTATGGTGTAATTTTTACTATTTTTTTTCTCTTCTCGTATCACATATTTTTGATTTTATTTAATTTAATTTACAGTAACACTGACACTATAAACAAATGAAAATTGAATGCACTACCCTGTTATGTTATCTCACAATAAACTAGGTTTAACTGGAAGAAAATGCTAATAGGCATTAAGTTTGCTTTTGTAAAACCTTTATTATTGCAATTAATATTAGTACAATAAAGAATTAATCTAATCCGACTTCAAATCTACTCCAAAGTCAAAAACAAGCTCCTATAAATTTATATGACAAAACATCCAGCTACATGTTTTTTTCGCCTTGAAGTCGGTTGCCAAAAATAAAGACAATTAAAGATAGGTAAATAGTTCTGTTTTTCCTTTATTCATTATTTTCCTCGTAACCCCAAATTAGTCAAGCGGTCGATCAGATTTGTTCCGTGCGGAATTTTTGCACTTTATAGACTTAGGTATCTGAAATCCAACGCACGATAAATAGCACACGATAGTGCTCGACAACACACTATAAACAACAATAATTACGCGTTTTACACATAAAGGTTTTTGTTTTATTTTTACTGATACCCCCAACCTCGTATGCTTTTAGTAATTTTCAATGCCGCTATAATTCATACCCGATTCTTTTCAATTAAAATTCAAAACGCGTACCAATTTGATGCGTACAGTACAGTGGGATATGATTTTACGAATACGCACCGCAACCCTCGGCGCTGCAGTGTGACCAGCCTTAAATGTTGAGTTGTCAACTAGAATGCGCATCATATAAGTTTGCACGAAGGATTTTGCAGAGCCATAATTTTATTGTATATTGTTTTGTTAATCTTATTCACTGTTGTGCCTTCGTTACCTAGAAATTTCTTGTTCGGTCTTGGAGTAGAGACCGGTAGAAGGTCGTATAAATAATTAAAGTCTAAAATGACACAACTGAGTACATTTTGTCATCTAACTCGTCATCTAACGATTGCCTAGGACTAATCCTTACTAAATTTAAATTGGACCAATCTTCAGTTCATAAATGACGGAGTTCTGAGGCAACAAACATTTAAAAAAAACATGTAATTGAATTAAGAACCTCCTCCTTTTTCGAAGTCGGATAAATGAGTCTGTCCCCCATCCAGCCACTAACGTAGCGTTAAACACACACACATACAATAAAGAGACTTATTCGGAACTATTTGAAACTGATAATCTTCAGTAAACAGGAAATAAAAATGAAACCAAGATTTATTCTCCTCTTTTAATCAAGTATTGTATCAGGATTTCTTGATGTAGTATAATATTGATCTGAGTGTAAAAAATTACAGAATCTTTACAGTAGGAATATACTTAAGTAACTTTCAGTTTTATAAACATATGTTCATATCAAGATTTTTACATGTAATAAATACGGTATTACATCCTCAAGTCCTTTATAAGTTACGTAACTTTAACTAGTTTTGTATTGTAGTAATTTAATGATAGATTTAGTATAGGTACAATATGTTATGTTGATATTGGTATTTCGTAGTTATGTGATGCATTCAGTAAAGGCAGACGGAAATAAGGGACTAAACTACTATGCAGTGTGAGAAAATGATCTTGCTTGTTCCATAACAATATACAAGAAAAAACCTTATATATAATGTAACCTAATCATATATGTTGAATATGGATTCTCAATTAATCATTATTTAATAATTTCAACACAGAAAATATAGTTTTGTCTATCCTATACGCCCGCTTTGTATATCATATCATATGTCTCATACCAAGTGACAAATAATGGTGTATAAGAACTTATACTTGAAACTTTGTGTAATTTTTGTTTTAAAGAACCCGACCTGTCTGCCTTTAGAGGGTGATATAAGCTAGACTGATATCTGTAAACTTCCGATGTGCATGTAAATATACTTATAATCTTAACAAAATTTCATACACACAACAATAAAGTGTATTTGTTTCATACTTTCATAGATATGTAATTGATACTACGTCTTGCAACTTACCATTTTTTCATGAAATTTATTACTAGTCACATTTTTAATTTATCGCAAAATCAAAGATGTATAAAATAACAACACATTCTAAATAAGATAATAGCACTAGACCATTGAGAATTTTGGAACGCATTTTTGTTTATTCCTAAAATGTTGTAGCTTAATAATTAAAATTGCGTATTTATGCGTACTGGCTTACGTCACCCTCATAAGACGATGTCAAATACACTGACAACAAACATACCTAGTCACTTGACACATAAAACGACGATATTTCATAAACTAGCAAAGATAGCTTCATAGAACAAAAAGTACCTATATTAAGAAGAGTATTATTTTATACATAAATATAAGTGGTTAAATACGCTTCAATTTTTCTTTGACTTCATAGAGCTATCATGAGTTTTTTTAGAAATAAGTTGTCTATATAAATGACTAGTTATTTTTGTTCGTCAGCGTAGTAATTGATTCAGGTTACACATGTTTTGACAAAAAATGGGATGAGATGCATGTAAGATACATGTATGGATACCTTAATATTTTAATTTTGTGTAATTTTAGTATTAAAAATACAAATAGGTATATCATTTTAATGCATAAAAATTTAATGAAATATTTTTAAAAGCGAATTATTTCGCCTTATTAGAGCATCATCAGTTAAAGTTTACACTTTTTTTTATAAATGTTATATATTTTAAAATGATATAAATATTTCTATCTTTAATCTTGATGCATTTTGAATTAAAGTAGGTAATAACAATTCACTGTAGCCTAAGACTGAATAATTTGAGTATTTAATAGAAAGGATAATAAAGGATTTAAATACTGTAACAATCTCGAATATTGACTCGTAAAAAAATATTCAAAAATAAATTTTACATACACGTTTTTAAGTATGAGTAAAAATTTATATCTTTCCATAAAAGAAACTCTCTTGCAGACATTTACAATGAAAAATTGAGTATATACGATTGTGCTTTACATATAGTTAACAGTAGCTTTGTGAATTATCACCATGTATTATCAAATATATAAATATAAATAGTATAAAATATTTAGTGACTGTAAAAATTCTAACTTTATGAATCAACATTTACAAATCGTTATTTTACTTCGGACAATTACCGGGCAGCATTAATTAGTGTAATTAAAAAAACTGTCGGACCAAATTTACCTGCTTAGACTATGTAATAGAAAATAATATTTTAGTATCCTAAGTCAATGTTCAAAAAAAGCAAATCTGAAAACTCCGTCGGTTCACACCTAATAAAAAAAACTAAATTTTGCGTGACAAACGAATCTTATAATAATTTCAGCCTTTGTAACAGGAAATACGAATTAATCACGAATTTTTAATACAAATTTGTATCTAACCTACTGACCCCTACTAAAAGAATACACTAGAATAGAGGTCAGTGACCTAACAAGTAGATTTGGTGAATTGATATTAAAATAGTATATGCACAGTCAGCAATGACAGTCGATTAAAAAAAAACAAACAAAAGAAAATTAGTATATTGTTACTAGAGCTTAACCAATTTTTGCACAAGTATCGATTTTATCAATTCATCGATTTTCAATGCTGGCTGTACGTAGTAACTAGTCTGTCAATTTGTATGTAAATGACGTAAACTATTACTACTCTACGATGTGAAGCACCATTTGTTCTAGCGTAGGGATAATGTACAATTCGTCATTTCTAATCTAAATATCGATAGAAATATGTCGATGCGCATGCACTTACTCCGATTTACTCATTAGGAACAATATTTATAAAATACTACACGAATATTTGCACAACAAAACGTAATATAAACGATAAATATTCGTCGAGCGCTTATTAGTATCGCTGTCCACAGATTGGTAATCTTTCATGTTTTTTTAACTTATTGCTTTGTTTCAGGTTATGAAGAGGGAATCATTGATTTTTAATCAACTTGATAAGTTTTATTATGTAAGTGGTATTAATGCTTTAGTTAATATTCATTCTTTGGCGACACTTATTTAAATGTGCAAGGAAGTATTTTCGTTATTCATATTTGCTTTCCATAAAATATTAATACCACGTATACACACTTAAATCAAGCTCATTTATACGAATATGTAATAAAAAATGTACAGCATATTAAGTAATAGTTTTGAATTAAATTAAACTCGATGTCACAATATATCTATTTACATACTACTATATTTTATGTAAAAAATTGAGCATTAAGTATAAACAAGGGCCGACAGAACCTTAAGGTATGCCTATAGAAATGCTTCTCTATTATACACACATTCACAATTTTTATTTAAAGTACTTAGTACTTAATAACATCTTAATCACATTAAATTATCAAATTTATACATACATACAACTATATACAACTCAAACGTTCGTATCGTAATCTCATAGCCACTGACGAGATGATTCACTCGTCACAATATTGTCTCTTACTTCACATAAGTAGGTACTTCCCCTTGATCACAAGAGTGGGATCACATGATGCGGGTAGGAACACGCGTCCGTGGAGGGAGTGTGGCGGCGTCGCCGTTAACCTGGCTCAGGTGCACTCAATGATGAGTGGCTGGTTGGACTCGATGACAGTGGGTCGAGTCTCTGCCCCCACCGGGCCGTAGTGCTGCTCAGGCTCGTGGTCCTGATGCAGCATCGGCCGATACTGCGACGGTGAAACTGGAGACAGTTGCCCGTGGCTCGTCACCAAGTGCGGCGTCGTTGTATGCGCGTGCCCTCCCAACAGCACCTCGCTGTGAGACATCGGCAGTCGCGCCCCACCGGCTCCCACCAGCCCTCCTTGCGACGCAGAGTGAACCTCATACGCCTCATAGCCCTCCCTCTCATGGCAGTCTTTGTCGATAGGACCTGCAAAGTGCACGCGAAAATGAAATCGGCAACGTTCAGCGAGAGCGCAAGTGAAAGTAGCGGTTCACCTACAAAGTGAAAGTACACCGTCGAGCAGTTGCTCTCGCGACTGTGATCGCGTTTGCTTTAAAATTTAATAGTGAAGGTGTTATTTAATTTTCATGATAGTTTTAAATACATAGTGAATTATTAAAAATATGGCTTCAATATGAAATGAAATTTAAAGTGAACAAGAATACTAGTTAACTTACCCATGCAATCAGAGTTTGACATTGCTAAGACTTCCTCAATGTTGTTAGGTTTACAGCTAGTGGTTTTCCAATGCGTGCGAAGTCCAGAAGCACTGATATACTTCTTGTCACAGCCCTGACACACGTAGGGTCGATCATTGGTATGTAGCCGTTTATGAAGTTTCAAGTGAACAAATTGAGTAAATTTCTGCATACAGAGATCGCAAGCATAGGGTTTTTGTCCAGAGTGGAGTCGCAAGTGAGTTTTTAAATTGGAAGTTGAAGAAAATCGTTTTTTGCAAATGTCACACTGATGTGGTTTCTCTCCGGTGTGCACAAGATGATGTTTTTGTAGATGAGCTAGCTGAGTAAATGATTTGTTACATACATTGCATTTGAATGGTCTTTCTCCAGAATGAGTCCTTAGATGAACTTTTAAATTCGATAGTTGTCCAAAAGTTTTACAGCACACGTTACATTCATAATGCATTTTTCCATCCTTCTTTTTTAGAGGATAAGGCAGACTTCTATAACCTCTTGATGTTTGCGAGTTAGGACTCAGTGGCGACATCATGAATTCACAGGAATCATCAGGACTTAAACTATTATGTGGTGGAGGCAATTGACCATTTGTGTTTTGAATCAAACTTAGCTGAGAACAATTTTTCAAAGTTATTACACTGGTCGATGATGGGTACTGGCCGTTTTGTCCATTTTGAGTTCTGTCATATTGATGTGACGAAGTTATCGTTGGCGAATATGAAGTTGGTGGTGAGCCTAACTGCGTGATTATAGTAGAATTTGGCGGGGAGTATAGATTATAAGAATAACCGGGGTAGTGACTTTCATATCGCGTTTCTCGGATTTCCCTTATCTCCCTGATTTCTCGAATCTCTGTTGTATGAGGAATTGTATGTGGAGGTGATGATGAATAAACAGATGTAGCGTTTGGTGCTGGAAGTTGCTGTGGTAGTGGTAGCAAGGAAGGTAAAGGTGTCAAGTTAGAGCTTGAATCAGGACTACAAACATTGCCATATCTTTGGCTCTTTTTATATGAATAGGCCATTTCAGTTGGCGATGAAGGGGGAGGGGTTGCATCCGGCTGACGGCGATTTGGATCATTATTATTGGTGTCCATTCTATTTCCTGTTATCAATAAAGTTTCTAAAATCCTTGTGTCAGGTGGTGAATATCTCATATAAGCCGGTTGTGGGGTTGGTGAAATAGTTCCATCTTCATAGTAAGGCTTATTGATGGGCACAACTGTGTTTTGAGATGATTCTAATACTATTACAGTAGATGTTGCTGGATCACGACGAGGAGGTGATAAATTATGAGGCGATGAACTAGCAACTTCAGTAGCTATAATCAGTTCTTTTTCACTTTCACAGTCCATTTCTTTATGATTTTGATAATGATATGCACGGGGCATTTTAATTTTGACTTTCCTGTATTCATTACGATGCATGTCTTGATCCATTTTTTGTACAATCACGGTCTCTTTAGGTTCATTAGTTTTATTTGAGCAGTCTAATACGTAATCGGCATCAGAGTCACTTGAATCCTCTGGCGGAGTGAATTCATCGTGATATCCGTTGCTATGATAACCTTCATCTGATCTGACTGAACCGTCATTAGGCGTTAGTTGATGTTCGTAGTGATTGGGTGCACAGTGACTTAAGATGGGCGATTTGGTTTCAAATTTGTCTTGATGACCATGGGCCATAGGCGAAGGTCCACGCATATCTCTTAAATTTTGTGCTGGAGACCTATTTCCGTGAGTTCTTGGATTTTCACCATGAATTCTTGGATTTTCTAAGTGATGTATTACTACATGCGATGTGCTTTCTTTTTGTTGATGTATTACTAATGTAGGATTTTCTCTGTGATGGATTCTGACAGGTGAAGGAGGTTGCATTAGGCCATTAGGTGATAAAGTTCTATGATCAGTTATGATAGGTCCTTCAGTCTTTGTATGGATGATGTTAGTAGAGATTTCAGTCTTGATAATAGGTCTTTCAGTTTTGTTTCGAGGATCTTCACGATCCCGAAGTATTAAAGTTGGTGTGTCATTACAAAGCTTATCGGTTGCTTCTCGCTTTCGACGACGACTAGGGATTTCAGCTTCCATAAGTTCTTTAGCATTTGTTAGTCCAAGAACATATTTCATATGATTAAAAGCTATTTCAGGATGTACTGGAGCTGGTGGTATACCATAGGCTTTTTTAATAGTCTCCTCTTTACCTGTAAAAGAAAAACCTTTTAAACTATATCGCAAGTCATATTTAAACTAAAACGTCGTAATGTGATTGTTATTGTAACTTACAAATAGAATAGGTGGCTCTCTCAGGATCAATGTCATAGCCCAGCCTAGTTGCAAAGTCTTTACAATACCACACCATTAGCTCTTCATTTGGCATAATATCCCTGAAAGGAAAAAACATTAAGGTAAAATTCTATTTGTGAAACCGATAAGAATCGTTGTCATCAATAGTGTTGAGTGTGAAATACCTGATCGTGTAAAAATAAATGTGTTCTTGATGCTGACACGCAACGAGATTCATCACGGATAATGAATAAGCCGACGCAACATAACGCATCCAATTAGCTACGCTCGTGTCGGAACCATCAAGGTAATAGTAGTCACTGTCTTTGAATATCTGTAAATACACATTTATTACAAATTAGCAATAATATAAATTTAGATTGTTCAGTAAATAAGTTTGGGATAAGTTCCCTCGTTAATATTGTTAGCAGAGATGAAGGCCAGGTTGAACAAAAACCACGTGTGAGTTTGTTTGCATGGCGCGTGCAACTGATAGCGAGTTCATAATAGTCAAGGACGAGACGCAATCTCGCATATGATGCGACGAAAGCGGCACGCGCAGTTGAACAGTTAACTAAATCCTACGAGGATTACACGATTCTAAAAAGTGGTATTTTTTTTTTTACCGTGAACAATAACTAATGCCACGCTGAATTATCTCGTCATTTTTTTTTTATGTGTAGTTACTTTTTACTTTTTAGCATATATTGGAAGACCTATAAGGTATTGTTTAGCATAAATCAATTTACCATATATAAAGTTACTATTACATAAGATGTAACAGTAAATAAATAAAACAAATATTTCTTTTCCAATACTCGACTATAAAACGAAATAATAAAGATTATGAGAATTAAGTAACTTTGAATTGTGTAGCAATTATGATTAGAGGAAACTAAAAAGTAATAAATAGGCCAACACCATATTAAGTTTTAAAGCAGTTTCTCACCTTAATATTTCCGTAAGTATGATGCCTGACAGTTTCCTGCACCTGCCCCAAAATATAGGAATAGGTTAGTTATAGAATAGAGTGCATACTGTGAAAATACCTTTAGCCATAGATGAAATGTTTGAAGATGATATACAATGTACAAACATGGAATCATGATAGTATATTTACAGAGAGGTTGAAAGGAGATATGCAAGATCATTATGTAGGAAGCGAAGTGAAAGGTAATATTGATATTGCATAGTGCTTTAAAATTATATATATAATATACATTCTGTTTATGTTATGTTATGTATGTATGTATGTATATGTAGGTATGCTTACCCTCCAGTAATATCGCCATGACACCTTGTCATTTGGTTTGTTGGGTGTGCGCGTACCTTCAAAGGGTCCAAATCTGGTGCCACGAGGAATTATTCCTAAACTCCAAACACCTTCAGTCTGTAAACAATGGCCAAATCATTACAAGATTATAAGTAACAATTACATTCTCTGTAGTTTAATTAAGAAATAAAACATTTGTAGAAAAAAAAATTATACTTCGTATTTCTTTTTCCTTAGATTGACTTTTTCATATAGGTACTCAATAATAAATTAGCACGCTAGTCAACCATATGCAGCTATGTTTTTCTTTTTTCTTATACAAAGTACAATGTTCTTTAATCAAGCTCAGAATCACGAAAAAAGTTTAGTTTCCTTGTTTTAAAGTTTAGACAAGAAATCTAATTATTCTGTTTCTCAACATCCTTATGATATTTACTAATATTATGCAATATCCATCGCTTACTGTGAAGAGAAAACTTAAATGGTGCAGTTAACCATCTAGTATTGGATATGTCATTAGACACAGCAAAGTTAAAACGCGTACGTACCGGTGTGTTGGGAGTTGATAACACTGCAGAGGGTCTCAGAGTGAGGCTGCGTGGGAGTGTCTTCTCTGCTCTGTTGGAGATCCCTCGCTCGCAGGGTACGTCAGGCACTATGTACACTCGGCGACGCTCAAACTCTTCCTCACTCATCCGTGTTACGTCGTATGAGGTCCCGGGCACAGCGCCCGCGCTCTCCACAGGGCTAAGTGTGCGACCCACTACTGTTGAGCTGGCAACATCTTCGCTTGTCGACTAAACAATATTAAATACTCAACGTTACTCAATATTTGATCTAAACCCATCTCCAATAAAGCTGCTGCTTTGTCAAAGCTTTATAAGCAATGGAAATTAGAATTAAAAAAAAAGGTATGTAATATAATAAACTGGGCGGTCATCTCTTTGACTCACATAACACAAACAGTATATTAATTTAAGTTCATTTTTCTTGTAATAAAGTATTGGTGTGGTGTTTGGTAAGTTAAGAAAACTATTTATAAACTTTTGTGAGAATTAAAATTGATGGCTAATAAATGGAATGGAAAAATATGGAAATTTCGTGCAATATTTATTGTAAAAATTATTTTAGGTAAAGAAAAAACTATAAACGACACTAGCGATAATAATTCGATCATGAATTTAATGATTATTATGAATGTATACATAGATATTGTCATTCGTTACCTAGGTAGTCCTTTTAATAATGTGGAAAATTAGTGTAATTTTTCTATACCAAGTCTGAACTCGATTTTTTTTGTTCCTTTTAAGATTAAGAAACTCTTTTCTTATCTCCTTCAAATTAATTTAAACGGAATTATATCTAGTTATTATGCTTTAATAACGTTAAACCTAATACCGTTAATTTTCATCACCACATTTAGTTTGTCGATAACGAAACAAACGTTACTTTCCTAAATTGGATCAAACCAATATCGTACCTAAATTTATGTTTTTTAATTTTTTTGGGGACTACAGTTATGTTTTATTTCAGATTGTCAAAACGTGAATGACGGGATCGCGAATATAGAGCTTTGATTGTTTTGCAAAGCTTTATGGGACAGCGAGCTAATTATGACGTTCTGTTGGCGTTAAACCCTCAAAAAAGTTATTTTTTTAGACAATGCCATAAAATTTAACACAGAAATGTTCGTCGACACTAAAATTATTATAATTTAAATATATTAGCAAACAGCAAGTGTCTATTGTCACTCTTCTGACATAAGTAAGTACATAGGTTATCTATAAAAAAAAGGGAAAGGAAAAATAAAAGTGAAAAAAGAAATCAGTCGCTCATTGACATTTTAGCTAATTAAATTACATTCAGAGTGTATTTTACAGTTGCAATTTTAACATTAAATGCCAATTCTCCTGTTCGTTAATGTTATCAAAACATAGTACATGATTTTGAAAGGTATTTACTTGAGTACAGAGTATATTTTTACTAAGAGAGAGTAGAGGGGACGTTCGATAAAGGGGCGGTGTTACTACTGACCTACTTTTGTTAAAAGTGCGCGCTTTCTATTGCGCACCTTCACTTCCCCTTTTGCCTATTTTTGTTTGAGATAAATTTGAATCATATACCAGACACTCAGACATATAATCATTTACCTACACATAAAGTAGGGCTCGTTTATTTTTGGGGTGGTTTTTTTTTTACTAATGATGTTGATTCTTCAGAAGTAGACATTGAAATATATACACTATAAATATACTAACACGAGTATTTTGAATCTAAATTTTAAGTTGTATTTAGTTTATATAATACAATATAAAATAATACAATAAGTATAAATATACGAATACATATATCATTTTATGACGACGTATAAACATATGCAAAATATGAAAAATTAAATACTTACGAGTCTCATTGTGATGTTTTTTGTGGGTCTTTAATTCTTAAATACGCGTCTTCAATGTGAAGAAATAACTTGTACCTGCGAAAGAATGAAAATACAAATATGTAATATACATATATATATATATAATATAATAGATGAATCCTGCAGTTTTACACGCAGAAAAACCTATTCCCGTGGTAACTTTTACACTCTCTCTCTCTCCCTACAGCTATATAGGTGCCAACAATCAAGCCAAATCAAATAAGTACTCAAACAGCAAAAAAGTATTCTATATTCTTTAAGGCTTACGCCAAATCAGTTTTGCAATGTAAAGTTATAGTGCCTTTTTTCTTACGACTTGATTTACAAACATTACCATTTTTAACAAAAAACTTGTATGTATGTATGCATATCTTTAGGTTTTTTTCCCCACACGGGAGTAACCAGCCGCTATAGACACAACCGCATCATGTAGTAGACAGCCTCTTTTTATCAACCATTTGAGTTTTTATCAACCATTTGAGTCCTTCGTGTGGGTGAACCTATTGGTGCAACACTGCTTCCGATACAGCCTTGTGTGGTTGGACTAAAGGTGCCTTTATGGATTTAAAGTAATAAGTGGCAAAATAACGATATAGTGATAGTGACAGTGATAGTGATAATCTTAGTGGGATTTAGGAATAGTGTAGCTTTCTATTAGTGAAACAAGAATTTGAATCGGTTCAGTACTTGCATAGATTACCCCCTACATAACCAACAAACAATCTAACAAACAAATTTTATTATAATATTAATATAGACATCGACTATCTACCTAATACTATACTAGTGGTACCGATGAGCGATATATCACCTACTCCTAGAGCCATCTATGAATTCGACTTCCTACATGACGCAGGTACTTGCTAAGAAAGAAAATTTAACCTCTAAGACGGTAAAAAAGGGGTGAAATGTATGGAAACAAAAACTGTTAAATCTCGCGGGTTTTGGACAGAAAGGCTCTAACAAAGTAAGGGGAAAAATTAACAATACAAATCAATTTATGTTTAGGATTTTATTTTCAAAAGTGTATTAAAATAAATAAACAAAATGATTGAATAATGAAATTATCTTTAACTTGATCTTTTTATCTATAGAAATATCCTTTAGTTAACAGGAAAACCATATTCCATTAACATATATCTACTATTTATATATTATTTATATGAGTAAGTAGTGGTTTGACAGCTATATAGTGTATTGACTATTTGCCAAGTTGGCACTTGTACTAGAATACGGAAACGATACTGTACCATTTTCCCAATTATTTCGGTTGATAAATAACATGTATTCCTAGTGTTAAACAAAGACGATTCCTAGTGTTAAACAAAGACGATTCCCGTTTTGAGAAGTCATACGTATGATTAATCGTCAGTCATCATTAAATATCTTTGCAATAATTTATTTGGACCTACCTAGTAGTTATTTGTTGATATTTGTATAACTCAGTAACGTAAATCATTTACATATGTAGCATTTCATTCAAGTTTTTAAAAACCCAAATATAGAGATAAACATAATATGTTTTGTTTTTATAACAGATTTGCGAAATACGAAATACATGTCGCTCATAACCTTCCAAAATAATAGTAAGAATACAATATTCATGACCAAAAACCAAACCACTGCGATACTAAAAGAAATTAAACAAAACGTTTTAAAAGATTAATATTAAGGATTTGTATTATTTTTATACGTTTAGACCTAAATTACGTACTGGAACGCAATTTCCATATATCTCGCGTACTCGGTAATCTAGAATTTCGGAATGTAATGTATGTGAGGAACTCTTACTTTTAAGAGGGCCCCCAACGCGCATAAACATTTGCTTTATGAGCGTTAAGCTGAAATCAACAATGTTGATCTTAAATAGAGCTTATTTTTCTGTTGCAAATATATAGTATAGATATACGACTTAGCGTAAAAAGTAGAAAATATTCAATTACAATTATATCCCATAAGATACAAAAATTCTATTACAGTAATTTTCTAGCTTTATAGTTACTTAACATTTCATGAAATAAATTATTTTCCGCTACTACTTTATAAGGAGTTATGAATTAAAAATAGAAAAACGAGAGGTTCAGCCGTAATTTTTAAAGCGATGCTTTAACAGATATATCTTTAAACAAATTAGATAATGTAATAAGCTTAAAATAGGACAGTGAAATCGATTTCAAAAACGAGCAGAAATCTGCACATTCGAGTAGGGCGCAGCCTTAAGAGAAAAGCGAATCGAATCAATTTTGCTTTGGAATTGTAAAGTATTGTCTATGTACCCTAAATGTAAGTTGCTTTCTCCACACAACTATTAAACTTCGACGAATCAGTAAATCTTCAAAGTTCTTAAAATGTCAAGTAATGATAAAGTAATATTTCGTTTATCTGCATTCCGATTTCATAATTTTCATAATGGTTTTAAGTTTAAGTCTAGCCTATTGACGCAACTAAAATACAATATAACTACAAAATTCAAATAGAACATTTTAAAATAACTTAGATTACTAGAGCCTAATCAAGTAATGAATAGTACCTTAACAATTGCTTTCAAGATAAAAGGTGAAAGAACTGCATTTTGTCGACGGAAATAGTGTTGAGCAATGGTCAAGTTCAGTAATTTGTTGCATAAGCAACTCTCCCGGAATCTTATAGGTAAGATGGCTGTGAAAGCAATGATTGTGTAAGTTAAAAAGCTGCTAGTAAAGAAAAAAATATTAGTTCGAGTTGTCATAGTATTCCTGAGTCATTTCAAATCGATCGGTTAATAAAGCGCTTAAAATAGAATTTCGTTCGTTAGACGGAAACTTTGAGTTGGTTGGAAAATATTTTCCCAAACCGGACTCCTTTACCACATCTATGCATTTGAAATTTTGATTATAAAGTAATGTTCCAGCGTAGGCAACATTAGACCGGATACCTGTGTACAAGTAACGGTCAACATATTTGATGACAGGGGAGTGGTTAATATGCTTTCTTAAGATAGCATAGGAATCGTTTATTATGTTAATCTACAGTTAATCTAGAATCATCAAATGTTAGTTAGATGAGTCGCTATTTTTTATCTTATACCATAATGTTATTGTCTTTGATCTCAATCGAGGAGCTGTTCGTTTAGGTAAGTGTGTTGTTTTTGCAAACGCGTTAGTTTAAAACACAACTACGGTTACAGTTTCTTCAGAAACGTCGAATTTTAAGAATAAATTTTTTCATTTTAATTTATTTATTGAGGATAACAAATAATCACATATGAAGTGTTAATTAATGATACACTGCCTATTATTCATTTAAAAAAAATAATCTTAGTTTCGTCTGAGCCATCAAACATTTTAAATTAGGGGTAAAATCAAAGTAGTCATTATTGCTTGAAGCGCTGACAAACTGCTTGTTTATTGCATGGTATAACAATTTACTTACGCCTGGTAGGTAATCTCTTCCCACATAGGCCCTCGTTACGTCATGATCAGTACTGCTATTGATTGACATCTTCGATATTAATATGAAGTATTTTTTATTCATAATATAGCTGCTGACGTCACGCGGGACAGTTACGTGACCGAGCTGTCACGGGAAAGAATATCACGTTTTTTTTCTACCATGGTTTATACTAGATAGATTTTTGTCAAGTATTTCTATATTCTTCTTAAACAAAGTCATTATATTTGATTAAAAAAAGGTTATTTGAAGTAAAAACGGTTTTCTTATTTTTACGAAGACAAACATTATATCAAATTTTTATTCGGGTTTTCTATAAGTATTCATAAGGGCTTTAAAAAAATCTTTTACTTCGACACGAACAAATAAATAAGTTCAACATGCAGGTACTTTGTTATTAAGGTTTATAATAAACAAAGCATTTCATTTCAGATATTGCAATCTGTTAAAAATTTGCTAATATTAAAATTAAAGCAAATTGTTTATTAGAGTACCTACTTCTTTTAGCACTTTCAATAGTAACGTTCACTTTGTTTTCAGTGGTTACGTTGGCAGTGTATAGTTACGTAAGGGTCTGTTTTATAAACACTTCAGTGTACACTCGCAGCTGTGTCGTGTGGGGGGAAGAGGGGCAGCACAGGAGTCACGTGACTATGGCTTGCGCAAGAGAACAGCCACGTACGGTACAATGTCATATGCAACTTACCCCTACGCTCTAGTTTGTTACTATGTTACTATCATAGTATAGGTATATACATATAGTCCATTGAAATGTTACAATTTAAGGACCGAATATTGCATTTGTTAGAGGACGCAATTTTATTTTTGGGTCATGTGTGGGGGTCAATAGAAGCTTAACCTTAAGTTTGAGGGGTCGCCACCCTTGTCATCCGGCCGCTATCTTGGAAAAAGGGAAGAAAACACTTTTTTCGCGATATCTCGGAAACTATGCGTCTCATAAAAAAATCTTAAGGACATAATTTGTAGCAAATTGTTTTGCCTACAAATATGTTTATGTATGTATATATACAGCGCTCCAAAGTTGACCGGGTTCGTCAATGCTCATGAGAATCCGGTTAAAACGAAATGTTTAACATATTTTTGTTTTTTTTTTATTGTAAATATATTCTTAAAAAATTTTTGTTAGATTCGTACAACTTTACTTAATCATTCCTAACTCTTTTCCCCGCCACCTATGAGGCAGAGTCTTTAGGCCCGTTTTTTTACGTGGTATTCCCATTAGGCCTACTCCACGGACATCTTATTTATAAGGTAATTCTCGACATCATAATATGTTCAATCACTTATTAGCTTGCTGCTCTAATCTTCTTTTCTTCGATGGTCCAGGCTGTGGCTCAGAATCTCTAGATCAACGTCAAATGTGAAAGTTCGAGGAATGACAGGAGTTAAAATTGGAGTCATAGTTGGAAGTTCATCTTTGAATTCATTTTCTTCCGTTAACTTTGATATTTCCATAATGTTGCTGCATGTTTGCATGGAGGCATACTGTAGAGCATTTTAGGCCTGCTTTTCTGCAGCCACACATGCTTCCACAGTTTCCTTTGCATCTGCAGAAAATTAATTTCATAAGATCAGGGGGTGCCGGCGGCTTGGAAGCTGGTATTTTCATCCAAATGTTTGCATGCTTTTTCCAGCCCCAATCTTCAGGATTTTGATATCTTCCGAGCCACGACTAGACCTAGTAATATACTCGGAGACTGTGAAAACGAGCTGCAACTTGTGTTGGAGGCAGCGATGATAAATTAAATAAATTTTTAGTCACTGTCTTGGCAAATCGTTAGTATCGCAAGCCGTCTAGTGAGTCGTCTTTATTACCGCTGTATAAAGCTATGAAAAAACGTTCGCCAACAAGAGTGAGCAAAGATGGATCGAGTTTCCCACTCAGGAATAGCGCGGTACCACCAGCTAAGTCAGGATGTCACGTAAAAAAAAACGCGCCTACAGACTCTACGTCATAGGTGGTGGGAAAAAGTGTTAGTAATGAATAAGTAAAGTTGTACGAATTTAACAAAATAATTTTAAGAATATATTTACAATAAAAAAAAATCAAAAATAAGTTAAACATTTCGTTTTGACCGGATTCTCATGAGCATTGACGAACCCGGTCAACTTTGGAGCGCTGTAACAGCGTTTTAAATGAATGAAATTAAAAAATAAAAAGAAAAATTTTCCTCAAAAAATTATCTACAAGATTGGTCTGAGGTAATGTTTTTGTAAAATGTATAAAAAAAAGTTATAGAGCAAAAAAGAAAATTTTTATAAAAAAAATCTCACTTTTTTGCTTATAACTTCTTTAATTTTTAAATTAGGGCAAAAAGTTAATAAACATATTTGTAGGCAAAACAATTTTCTACAAATTATGTCTTCACGAATTTTTTGTAAGACGCATAGTTTCCGAGATATCGTGAAAAAAGTGTTTTCACCCCTTTTTCAAGATGACGGCCGGATGACAAGGGTGGCGACCCCTCAAACCTGAGGTTAAGCTTCTATTGACCCCCCACACATGTTCCAAAAATAAAATTGCGTCCTCTAACAAATGCAAAGCTCATGTAACATTTCAATGGACTAATAGCACTTCATTCTACTATAGAGTGTATGAACTTTTAATTTTTAATTACGAGAGTTTTTGAGAGGGAGTCTAAGAGACTTATCGAAGAATAGTATCTTAAATCTTGTTTATCACACTTACTTACTTCCCATGGGCTTTTACTTTGTAAATTGTACTAATCTCAAAGCAACGCGTGTCTATAGAACTCACGGGTGGTAATGGCGCTCCTATTCTATCAAGTATGTATTAAATATGTCTGTTCAAAATATGAACTACGCGCACACTACAATACAAAAGGTTGATTTTACCTTCAGCCAAAACTTTTTCTTTCATAAAATCTCTAGATATCCAGCATCTGGCAGTGGCGTTGTTTTCTCTACTTCTATTTCCGCCATTTCAATTATGTTTTGTTGAGTTTATTTATTGATTTACCTAATAATTTTATTTATTTACTCGCAAATGTGATGAAAAACATGGTGTGTAACACGGGCGGTATGGAAATTACAAACTCGAGTAATTAAAGCCTTCGGTCTTCAGCCTTAGGCTGCTATAGTCAATTCCTTTAACCGCCCTTAATACACAATGTACTACGTAGGTTGTACATTGTACGCAATCTACGTTTTAAGAGAGACAGGATTTTGAAAAGGGGGATATAAAGCTACATTTGTTTTTTTAATATAAGCCTTGTTAGTTGGAAAGTGATTTCTCAGGTTAACAAGTTCATAGGAATATTTTTGGGTGTGATGCAGGATTGCAGAATGTACAAATAAATCCTGTTCATCTATTTATACATCAGCATAAACAAGAGTACAATATGGTTAAAGGTTTTTCTGTATGGTCAATTTAAAGAGTAACCAAACACAGTATTTAATTAACAATATAACGCCTTAGTGATTTAATATATCTACATAGATGTATTTAACTAAAAATGCCAAAGTGTAGATCAGTATTGTACGTAGCTGCACATTGTAGATCAGTATTATCCGTAGGTACTACATTGTAGATCAGTATTGTCCGTTTGTGACACATTGTAGAACAATATTGTCCGTTGGTGAGTTGGTGACACATTGATTAAAGTTTAATAAGCATTGTGATTCTTACAGTCAGTTAAAAGTTTAGGAATTTTATGATGGAGACTAGCTTATGCCAGCGGCTTCGCCCGCCCTAAATTTGGTTATCGGCGTAGGATTCTTACGGCAACTTTGAACCCCCGTTTAGGGGGTGAGTTTTAGAAAATCCTTTCTAAGCGCACGCATACATCATAATAGCTATATGTGTGCTAAATTTAAGCTCGATCCGTCAAATGGTTCGAGCTGTGCGTTAATAGTTCAGTCAGTCAATCAGTAATAGTTACTTTGGGCTAACGCTTACTTTAACCAGCGACTTTGTTTACGTAGAAGATGAAAATATTTTTAAATTTTCCTTCACATACTGGTAAGTACCTAGTAATTAGTCAGTGCATAAAGATAAGTGACTATTAATTAAGAAAGCGGTGGAGTAGCAGCGTGCTAGGCGCATAGTAGCGCGCGGCGTGCGATGCGCGTCGTGGCTCGCGCACCAGGAAACAACCTTGGCGTGCGCTCTTGAACTTGCCCTTTCACGCTGCGTCGCTTGCGTTGCACTGCGCTCACTCATGCAATTATTGCACTGATTTATACCGGGAAGATACATTAAATCCTCGGCCAATTTAAAGTTGTATATCCTAACTCAATTTTTGTGTTAACTTCATTTGATTAGTTATGTGCTACTGAAGAGAAGAGAAGAAAAAAATTATGAAAAATATTAATGGTTAAATATGGCGAAAAGAAATAAGTCTGAAAATTGACATGTATGTTGCCGGCATTGCCCTGACCAATAGACCGGAGAACCGTCGTCGAAGTCGCCGACGGTGTGTTCCCGCTATTATATATAATACCCAATAGTGGTCGACTTAAAATGGAGAAAATAAAACTAACAAATGTTTCTGACGTGTCTTTAAACATAAAATAGTTCGTTAATTTTATTATCACACTCATGAACGACCGATAGAGTTCATTTTCTTTTGTCATGATAATGGTTCATGCTAGGAACTGATAGGTGCCAAGGTTCTACAAACGTAAATTATACAGTTATTTATGGAACAAAATAACTTATATTTATTTATATTATGTTGGGTTGTGCCAAAAATGAACATCACAAAATCTGGGCCTGGTACGTGGCGCTGTGGTCGTGTTGTTAAAGGGTAAACGTTAGGCGCGGGGTTCTTACATTCTCATTCTCAAATTTTCCCCCATGGACATATCCTAGTACTAATTTCTAAGTTAAATTTGTTAGTGGACTACTTACTAGGTTGTCAAGGTCACAATTCTAAATAAAATTATGAGATTGATTATAAGTTTGTCTGAATCGCAGATTCTTGGATAAACACATAGAATCATTTGTATCCCGTTTAAGAGTTCCCGTGGGAGTTAGTTGCTCTGCATACCACAGCTAGTAAACATGCCCATTTGCATACACGGTTTTGAATGGGCAAAAAATATTTAATTTTTTTAACCAACTCTGTAATAAATGGCATAGCAATTTATAATAAAAGAGAGTTGATGATAATGAGAATTTTCGCAAAATGAATTTAAGAAGAAACTTAATGTAAGAAAAAATCACATTTGAAGTAAAATAATAAAAGTGAAATTTTGCTATTTACCATTGACTTTGAAAACAGGATCATCAACACATAATTTAGTACTTAATTAACATAGCTATATGTATGTATTATAGACCTAAGAGTGGGCACTGCATGCATTTAACACTTGAGCTAGACTGCGATGGGAACACTAACCTTGCAGTCTAATAATAAATTAAATACGTAGCTTTGTGTACTGTGTATTAGATAAAGGTATGTAACATATTGCAATTGCGGAACTAAATACAATAACTAATGTAAGATTGTGTGACAATGTTTGTAGAAATATAATTATATGTTTGTGTGATTTATGTTATTTGGCGTAAATACTCTGATGTTCGATATTTATTAGTCACTTGCTTTTCTCATCCAAAACAAAGTTTTATCCCCTATTTTATATCCTTAATAGTGTTTGATTTTTTTTCTATATTTAAATTAAACCTAGTGTTGAAATTTTGTGTTTATGACTTCAATAGTTTAAGCTCAGCGTTAATGGTTAAGTCAATCACGATTTCTCGACTGAAAATTTTGTACATATATATTATATTTGATTATCGATATATATATTGCTACGGATTTTCAGAAACACCTGAAAACCTATGTTATTGTACTTTTGTATTATATGTACACACTGTATATTATATAGCCTGTTTATTATTATTATTATTAATAGTATAGATTCTACAGAAAATAAGTACAGGGTTTTGATTTGGTTTGGTCTTAATTTTTTTCAGTTTACATAAATTCATTAAGTAAACTTATAAACGTTATGAAAATCATGAAGTTGGTCAGTTACCAGCTAGGCTCCTCAGGCCGTGTTTAGAAACCGAGTAGCGCAATGGTTACAACCTATATATTAACGACATTGCTGTTTTCTGGAGCTACGAGCGTGGTCCATCTTCGCTTATAAATATTTCTAAATAAACTTGTCAGTTCCAGGTACTATTGTTTTTTTAAACGTCATAAAACTGATCGTGGTACTTCCAAATAGGTTAATCTTTCCTCATAAATATGTTCTGCAAATCTTCCTTTATTCATCCTCTAAATGCAAATATAAAGCATTCAACTATACTTTTATAAAATATTGTCATGTATATCTTCTTTAACTTCAAACAGGTTCTTCATCACTTCTAACTGCTTGTTGAAGCCACCACCCATATACTTTTGAATGCACTTATTTCTACTTAATAATTCTACTTTCAAGTTTCTTATTCCAAACGCTAGTGTTAAAACCAACAATATAGCTAAAGAAGAAATTAAGAAAGAAGAAGAAGTAGTTGGATTCACCTTCAGGTTTCTAGTTTTCACCATCCTTTCTATGTAGAAAACAATATTTTTGAGGAAAAAATTCAAAGTTTGGAGCACTTTTATTAAGGTTTCACTAAAAAAAAAATGTTTTGTAAAGATAAACCAAAATCGACGCTTTAAATGTGTTACTATTACAATAGACAGTTTTTGTTTAAGTTAGTTTAGGTAGCTTTACTGATTAAAGACTTATGGTACTCGTGTACGATTTTTACAACATATATTTGTAGTTACTACATATAGGATATACTGAGATATTTGAACAAGTTAAATACTTACAATGCATAAATGTTCATTGTTCAAGTCATCCTTCAAACTTTTTTGGAGTTTTATTAATATTTAAGAACTGAAAAGAACGAAATTATTATCGTCTTTAGTGGTATTGGAGTTTTTTACGCGTGTCTACGTCGTAAGAGCAATGTCCAAAGACTTGAGGTACTCGAGGAGTATACGGAGCGCGAGAAGAGGCACGAGCGGCGTGAGCCGAAGCCTCATGTCGGCCGGTGCTGTGTGAGCGGCGTTAGCGGCACTGTCTGCTCGCGGCGGCTATGCCGGCACCATTATGCAACCCGCAGCCTTCCGACCTGCCCCACGACCGAAGCGTCGCACTCGCCCGACGCGACGACGATGCCCGACCGACCTACATGCACTTTTACGATGCACGACGCGAATATTCGCGTCTCGTTCCGATAAACGCATCGACGACGAAAGCAGCTCGTGATGGAGAATGCGGACGAATTTGACAGCAAATGCAGTGAGTGCGTCACTTTCGCACTTGTAACTTTGAAACTTGATGCGAGAGGGACGGCGCAGTGCAGTGCGGGCGCGTGCTGCATTCAAGTTCATTACTTCCGCGGAGTAGAGAGCGCCGGCCGAGCGCCGTGACCATGCTCCCGATCTGCACTTGCAGTTTACACTCTCCATCAGTAACTAAACTAAACCAAAAATAAGAAAGACACACTATTACAATTAAATTTCCTTATTATTTACTAATATTTTTCATACACGTCATATCAAATTGCAAGACCACTTTGTGCACTTATCCTTACAGTATGTAGACGCCTAATCCAAAATCTGGAGTAGATTCGAACATACAACTAATGAGCATAACACACAAATACCTAAATTTCTATTTTCTTAAATCTTATTTTTATGTTAAAAAATTAAAAAAAACATTCGTATTCGTATTCGTAACATTCAGTAATTAAAAACAATTTTTGTCAGGCAGCGAGTGAGTACCACGGGCTGCAGCGAAAGCCTGGGCGGGCGGCGCGCCGCCCTTGCCTCCCCGGAACTCGCTTTCACTCTCGTCGGTCGACGACCAGCCTGTAACCTCCCTTACCTTCGATTCTCTACACTGTTCACCATGTACACACACTCATCTCACCCTGCCGCCCAGTCGTGTTTAAAATATTTTCCTAATACTAAACTAGCGCGACGACAAAAGTGTTTCCCTTGGTAGGGGCTTGTACCCTGATTTGCCCGCCGAGGCTGCAGCGCCACACCCTGCTGCCTACTAAACCATTATCCAATATTGATTTCACTATTTACAGACTGTAATCTGGTAACAGCTGAAAACAGTTTAAGCTCTGTATAATGCCTTAGGGGGTTGTCTACTCGAATCGTATGATTAAAACTAAGCTTATGGCATGCATAGTTAAGTGTCGTAAAAAATAAAGTTAAATCTAAATAGGCACGTTTAATATTAAGTCAATATTTCGTAGTATAGCAGTTAGAGTATTGTTATGTATTTCGTATATATTGTATCTTGTCCTTAATTGTTATTAGACTTATGAAATGGACTTAATACTCTGGTTTGTTGCGAGGTTATTGAATTGTTTTCTAAATACGATAATTTCTCGTGACGCATCTACGAGTGTGTATATGTCCCATTCACCACCTAACTAATATGTATATTAATCCGAAAGTCCGTTATAATTTTATTTTTTGCTTGGCTGATTTCATTTTAAAACAGAGATAGTTTGAAGTACGCAAAAAGAGTATATGATACTTTTATCCCGAATAAGAGTTGAGAGTAATACCGTGGGGCACTACTCTTTTACGTCGTAATGAAGCAACGGGGTGACCTGATTTTTAGTACATAGATTACTGTAAATTCTTTTTATCTCAATTCAGAATATACCTTTGGGAAATACCTTGAGGTCGCAATGGTACTACAATTTATTAGATTTTTGGTACATGGGTAGCTTGAGGGACAGAATATAACGTATACGATTAATGAATTTCATGAGGGTAATAGACAGCTTAAAATAAAAAATATATACTGAGGCACTACTTAACTTACACAAGTAGAAGAGTCGATCCCTACTCTCAAAATATTCATTTTCTATTAACCACTAACATCTTATTGGTACTTATCTAATTTCATTAATTTGTGAGTGCAATTCAGTGTTTTTAATATATTTGATAGTTCGCTACATGTGCGATATACGTACATGTACAAAATATAGAGATAATGTTTTGATGTTAGGATAGGGCAGGGTATATGCAGACAGTCTGGGCAGAGCTTAGGGCGCGCGCGACCTATCCTAATGTGCGGTTTCCCGACAGCCTCTATTGATTATATGCCCAATGCACCGAGCTCTGCAATAGTTATTCAGACCTACAATACATTAACCTTATCCTTATTTCTGCCAAACTGCGAAACATTTTGTCGGCAGTAGTTCTCGTATTCGACTTTTTATTTCAATATATTATTTCTTATTTATTACATTTTTGATGCATTTTTTTCTATAATTTATCCCGATTGTGTTAAATTAGAATCTTACTGTTTTGTGTTTATTTATTAACGTAAAACATGCGTATAATAAACTCTATTATACACATGTTTTAAATATAAAATTATTTTTAATTTTTCTTTTGGTGTAAGGATATCTATGTCAAATCAAATCAAATCAATTCAAACAATATTTATTCAAATAGGTTTCTAAGGACACTTTTAAATCGTCAATATAATGTAAACAATGGTAATTTTTGTCAAAAAGAGTTGGCAAGAAGTTCCATTAAAAGTTATAATACAATACTTTGATATTTAGCTAACGAGTATACAATATGTACCGAAATTCTTATTAGGTAATAAAAATAAGTTAGTAAGCTACTAAAATCAAAGTCAAACATGTCAATTATCATTTTTTTGTTTTTATGTAGCATAGGGGGCGCACCATGTGAAGCGTCAAATATCGTCAATCGAGTGAAGGAATTCAGATATTCAAGAGCATTTCGATATTTAATAGTATTAGTGGCGTTAGCGCCATCATAATTATATTTTTGCACAATCATATGTACATACATATACTTACAAATACTTAAAACTATTCATGAAAATAATATAGTAATAAAAATTATAAAAGCGTAAGTAAATCTGTCTGTTACCACTTCACGCTGAAACCGCTGAAACCGCTGTACCGATCAAGAGGAAATTTGGCATGCAGATAGTTTGAGTCCTGGAAAAGGACATAAGCTACTTGAAAACGTCAAATATTATCCGTTTTTTTCCCAATAATTGAGTTGCCGTCGAAATCCTACACCGATGACCGATAGTACGTACATATGAAATGTAGGTACTTGTTAGTAGGTATATAGCGAATACGAAAAAAAAAAAATTAATTTATCATTCCAGAATAAAAATCTAGGTTTTAAAGATACGACTATGTTCTAGATATGAACAGCGTTTATCTGAAATAAAACACATCCGTAATTTTAGTATTTTAAAAGATTCTTTGTTCAAAACAAGAATGATACTTGATTTTCAAGAGAGATATCGATCAAAATATTCTAAACTCTTCAATAATATGTTTATATTAATATCGACAGAAGCTTCTAGCACGTGAATAGCAAAATTAAAAACGAAATTGTCCAATAGCGTTTAATTAGAGCGTGAAAAGCGAAGCGCATCAAAGAAAATGCAGTTTTCCATCGTCAGAGCGAAGGCTCGAGCGCCAGCGGTATCAAAACAGTGAATCTTCCGGGGTGAACGAACTCGCCTCGTTCCCGCGCGCTAGCCCCCGCCACCCGGCGCCGCTCGTCTCGCTCGCGCGAATAAATCGCACGCTCTCTGTGTGCGCATGGAAATGCGTTTACTGTAAGAGTATTGGGCACAGGTCAATGACACTCTCACCGATTTCCTTCGCTACAACTTTTAGATCAAATTTTGATTTTTTAATGCACTTACTTGTTTTTTTTTTGTATCAACTAGATTTTGTGCGCATTGAATGATGATTGTTGACTCTTTTACAAGTGTTCCATTTCTCAACTGATAATTCATAGAAATTGTGCTTTTTTTTGGATCCAGAAACTTAGTTTGACGGACTATCCTTTTAGTTATTCCGATGCAAAAAACACGATATAATTGAATAATTGCATTATTAGAAATTATAATTAAACCGCTTTAATAACCTTATACTAGATTCATGATTTATAGGTAGACAAGACAAAGAAATATATTTTTATGTTAAAACTCTAAGAAGTTGTATAAAAAGTGAATAAGTGTTTTATTATATCTATAGAGCACTTAACAAATACATATTATGTGCTAAAACATTTGATGGCAAAACCTTATTGATCCCATAACACAATGCACACAGCTCAGCCTAGGGCATGTCTGTGTAAGTACTGGTGCCCGCAGTGCAAACTCGATTTCCCCCTTCTTGGGGTAGGCTTTAATACTCATTCATGTTTCTTCCTACTCTGGCCGGAAGTAGGTGCATATTTCGCTCTCTCTCGACACTCTTCCGTGTTGACACGCGCATGTACTAGACCTAGCCCAATGCAGCGGATTTTGCGTAGGTTCAATGTCCTCACCTAAATCTGTATAAGCCATGATATTATTATCTAGTGTAAAATCTATAACAACATCCTTAGCGAAGTGTCTATCGATATCCTTTTTTACCTTGTTGGTGCAAATTCCATTGTTTTTCATTTCACTTTTAGCACAAAATGCGCAATTATTTTGTCGGCACCTTTATTGTGAATACTTAAATACAATGTGTTGGATGTAAGGCTATTGTATAATAGTCAGTAGAACTACAAAGGTTCGGAAAAACAAAAGACCTTCAATCTTTATTGTAGGGTCCTATTTGGGCTTTATTTCAAAGGCCATTTGCACAAATTGGGGTTTTGATGGTTTGGCAAATTTGAAAAGCTGTAAGTTTTTAGCTGGAAGGGAACAATACGTCAATGATGTTAAAAAACTGCAAAAAATTTGACCATTAACGATGTTTACAAAATTTTAAGAGGAAAAATAAAAGCATTCAAACTTGGCGTCATTTTAAATGGGCTCAGTAATTTTATTAAGTGAACTTTTTTTCCTGTTTTTTAAAATTTATAACAATTTAATATTGAGGTTTATGTTGACACAATAATTATTAACAAATTGTCTGTAATCTACCTACACTTCGCAGAATTTCCACAATCGCTTTTAACACGTGTGGATATGAGTTTTTCTTAACATACTAGCCTTTTCCAGTTCCACCCGCCCTTAATTTGGTTATCGGCGCGGTATTATCACAGCAACTCCTAGGTTATACTAAAGAAGTTTGTTATAGCAAACTATAGCTGCAGCTATAGTTTGTTCAAGTAAAATTCGTTTATAGTTACTCCCGTAGGAACTTTTGCGTTTCCTGGGATAAAAACTACTTTATGTGTAATTCAAGACTATAAACTATCTATGTGCCAAAGAGCATATGTACAGATCTGGCTTAGCGTAACATTTTTTTTTAAAAAGTAGGTCTTTGAATAATTTTGTTATGTTCAGAAAAGAATGTTTTAAAGTGTTCCGTAGTATCAATATTTTTAGGCAAAAAACAAGATTAGCGAGAAATTATCCTGATATTTAAGTCTCTTGTTATACTTATAGGGCTGCCACTTGCAGCTGAAATAATCGATAATTCACATATCATGTTGCAATGTTAGTTCTTTATGGAATAGCGTTGTTCTGATTTGTACCACACCGCACGTTATTGTTTGCTCTGCGACGGCCGAATTTCCTCACAAATCGATTTGATTACATGTATGGTCACAGTTAAATACCTAATGTGATTGAAAAAGGTATTTTTTTTTATTTTAATCGAATGAATTTGTATTTTAATATTTATTAACAAATAAAACAAAATACCATACAAAATCGTTTTTTCGCTTTTCTTTTTACAATTAAATCGCAAGCCCTATTTCAGTTAAGTCATTCGGCTGTGCTCTCACTCGCCGCAAGTGCGATTTGGTTATTGGAATTTCCAAGTTTAATATTTAGTGAACTTGTAAAACTAAAGTAAACAACATGGTACTATTTAATAATAGTGTGTACAGTAAGAGCCATTTATCTTTTAACGGAAATTACTTCCGTCGGAAACTATCTTTTGTAAAGGGGTAAAATTCAAAATCGGCATACCTACCAAAGAGCGAAAAGGTAATATATATAATTTTAAATGTAGGTTAGAGCGACCAGAAGGGGGTGCAAGGAAAAAAACCATATATTATTTTAAAAATAATAATGTTGAAGGTAGAGAGAAAAGTGATTCAGCAATATTGTTGTGTGCAGTTTGGTGGTCCAAAGAACAGTGGGATGCAATGAGTAGGTATAATATGGTATTGAGGCCAAGCATGGTATGAAAACAATACCCAGTTTTAGACAATATTTTACTGTTTTATTAATCAGATTATATATACTTAGGAATTAAAAATAAATATATCTTTTTTGTTTATTTTTATTTTCTTTGCAGCCTTATCTTTCTCATTGACACAAAAATAATTAGCAATTAATACAAATATCCACATTTTATAATGAATATAACTACGTTATAGGCTTCAGCTTTCACAGTCGTAATTTTGTCATAACCTAACTTTAAACACATTTTGTTTTTAAAAAACAGCTTTGATACCAAATATCTATATCTATATTACTTTTTTATTTTTCTGCCCTAGAATTTGTTCAAGTCAAGCCAAAACCCCTATGTAAAGTGAATAATTCCATTTCATCCAGATCCGTTCAGCCCTTCTTGCGTGATTAAGTAACAAACATTCATCCATACAAACTTTCGTATTTATAATATTAGTACAGATAACATAATTATCAATGAAAATTTAGTATTGATTGGCTATGATTTAATTGTGTAAAAAAAAACAAAATTTTATTTTAAAACAAACACTTGGTTTAGTACCTTAACGGTACCTGGCAGATATAAATCTAGTGCATATAAGTGTGAAGTACTAGTCTAGAATGTGGCTAGGGTCAAAAGCCGCGTAGTATGTCAGCGTTTAGTATTCCGTGAGCCGGCCTGCCGAGCCCGGGCCAGCTAACGGGACCCTCGCCAGTCTGTACACAGCTTTACTTTCATCGATTGAAAAAAACCACACCGACACCGTGTTACTTTCCTTTGTCGCATCTGACTTCTACCGCTATTAATTTGTTTTGAGCGATATATTAACACCTATGGATTTTATATGTACATTTTTAGTTTAAAAAAGTATAGATATCGTAAAAAGTCTGTTTTATTAAATTATTATTTATAGTATATGAGCAGGTTAATGACCTTTTATGATATACATACATACATGGTATATTTTGTAGAGTATTTTTAGGTAAGTATAAACATATTGAAATCCTCTATTTCATAATATCTTCAGCCAACGTCTCCACCCACGCTGAATTCGGTTATAATAGTAATGAAGTTTGCTATAGCAAGCTATATTTTTAGGTTGTTGCCTGCATAAACTTTTAAATTTTTCAGGATAAAATGAGAGCCTAATTGTTAATTCAGTGTATGCTACCTCCTTTTCAAATTCTAGTTAAATTGGTTCAGTCCGTCAAAGAGTAACAAACTGACTAATTTACAAATTATCACGTTTATTATATTAAGTAGGATAAGCAGGTCAATGACCTTTTATTATGTAGATATGTGGTACATTTTGTAATGTGTATGTTAGGTAAGTGTCTACAAACATATTAAAAAGCTTTAGGTAGATATATTAAATTAGATGTATCTTACTAGGTTTATAAAAAAAATTGGGTTGTCTCATGTCAGTAATGATATAAGAGCAGCATTATAAAGTTTTACATCTAAAAACAACACAATATATCTTGTGTAGGTACCGTAATGTCGTAAAGAAACAAATGCGAACAAGTATTCGACCTGCTTACTTCGCGCTTACTTGGAATCAAAGGTGAACTGAGCGTTGTGTTGTATATATGAGTAACGGGTTCTACTGAACAATGTTGAGTTTCATTTTTAGTTTGCGGAAAATATTTTCTAGTTTTGTGAATGGTCAGTAAGCAATATATGTACATAGCGAAAGTGCTGAAAATTGAAGATAACAGTATGGTAGAGAAATTGACCAAGTTTGGATTAAGCAGCAACGCCTAGTTGAAGTTTTAGTTTGAATTATTCGTTTTTGTTATAGGGTTTTTAAAAAAAAATATTATAATAGTATCTGTCAGAGTAAAGAGTATTATTTCGATATCTGCTAAACTAAGCATACTATAATCGCCAATCAGCATGTTAAACATGCTAAAATTGTTTTTTTTTTTTATAGAAAATGGAATGCCACGATTCAAAACTAAAGCCCAAGGCCAGAATTAGAAACATACTAACTGTAATATGATTTTTCGTCTTTTATTATCAATTTTGAGCAATGTTTTTGATTATTTGTATAAAATTGCTTAATTATTATCACAATGATAAGCTTATGTGATTTATAAATATACTTGTTTTTGCCTGTGGCTCCGCCCGATTTGGTTATCGGCGTGTGATAGCAAGCTATAGGTGCAGCTATAGTTCGTTTAAGTGGAATTAGGCCGACGTCCTTTTCCGTGTCTTCAACTATCTGTGCAAAATTTTAGCTCCGTTACGGCAGGATTGAGTAACAAATGTTATAGTTATTCCCGCGGGTACTTGTGTATTTTGAGACAAAAAGCTGTTCCAGACTATAATCTATTTCTGTGTCAAATTTCATCCCGATCCGTACAGCCGTTCTGGCGTGATTGAGTAACAAACATCCATCCATTCAGTATGGATAACAACCTTTCGCATTTATTATATTAGTATAGACAGTATTGATATATTCAAATATTATAATAATTTTATTTGATCTTATCCGAGCTATCTAAATTCACACTATGTTACGCACATGACAGTTATTAGAAATATTATGACTGTATTAGAATAGAATTAAGACTCTATCGATATTTGATACTTGAGGTCAACGACACGAAATGACCTCAAATATACCTACATAATAAAACTCATTTTTTTTTAAATTTTGGCAATAAATAACTTTAATCTGTAGGAGATTAGTCACCTAACCATTTTAGGAGAGATTTTATTGGAATATTTTTGTTATTATATTATTTTAAGTGATTATCATTTCTCGACCATTTCTTTGTAGTCTGTGGCTTTATAGCAATATAAACCTCGATGACAACACAAATAGTCGATTTTCTATGGTTAGTGGTGTAAAAAATATGAAAAGGAACAGCAAGTGTTTAGTGAATCGCAGGTAGATGAGCGGAATAGCTTAAAGCTCGGGACAGAGGAGCTTTTGTTACATGGTACCGTTATATTCGTTTGGCTGGGGACCATAATAGATTATGTCCAAAGATAGTTTATGATGATTATAATATTTTTATTGTTAGGATTTGATATATAATGTTATTTTCTTGCTTATGACGCGAATTTAATCATTAACAATTGATGGGTTTATTACCTTTTGCATGCTCAGAAAATAACCAATCTAATATTTATATTTCTAAGTGTTTGTATAAAACACATTCTTTAGTAGTGTTATTACTATATCAACATAATTTTTGATGGTTTCATTTATTAAAACATTAGAAGTATAAGTGAAAATAAAAATTTAAAAACACCTCGCTTGCAAATTAATGTTAAAGGTAGGTTCGTTAGTATTGTGTATAATTTATAAAGATAGTTAAAAAAAAGATAGATTTAAATTTATAGCGATCTGTTAGTAAAGTAAAAGATACAATAAGAATGTACATTTAAATAAATAAGTTAAAATATTGTATTTTTTTATTTTACTGTATGGTCATTAATTATTCCGACAATCTTGTGTGAAGTTTCTTGAGAGATACTTAAGTGAGAAAGAGAGAGTGATAGGTCATAGATTGATTAAAAGTCACTTTGCTTAAATATCACATTCGAACTAGATTATGTCGCATTCTTCTATCGGAAACGATAAGCAAAGTTAAGCAACGTCAGATGTGGTCAGGATGGGTGATCTTCAGAGGGTATGTTAAACTTTCATTAGCAAAGTCATTAACAAAAAATAACATGTTGGTCATGTTGGAAACGTATCAAAAAGGTTTTCGTACGGTATCTGTTGGATTTGGTATTTGGGTACCGTTAGATGGGTTCAATAAAAAACAGGAGGGTGAAATCAGAGCTGAGCGGGAACAGCCGGGGCTCCCGGAGCACCCGGGTGTGTCGATACAGCCTCCTACCTGCCTCCTACCGTTTCTATTACGGTAGTGTGTTGGCGTGCCACCGTAGACATTGAACGATCAATTTGTAGATTATTACGATATTATAATATAACTAACACAAATACTTGAAGTCAGTTAATATAGGTTCTTGTTTTACCTTGAAAAGCAGACCCAAGAATATTTAATCGGCAGGTATTTTAATAGAATAATAAATAAATGATAAATATTTTGTACACAACACACAGCGCCGTCTGGTCCCAATCTAAGCAATTCTTGTAAGATGGATACTAGACAACAGATACAAATACATATATATACTTTTTTTGTTTATACATACATACATATTATATATTATACATTAGATTAAAAATGGTAAGGTTGTCATGTCAGTGCTACAGACAAAACATTCATTTCATTCATACATTCAGTCATCGGCTTTGATAAATAAGACAACGTGGAGACAGTCGTAAAATGTATGACTGTATGGACAGCACCCAACTAGCCGTGTATACGTGTAAAGTATGTCTGTATGGATGAATGGATGTTTGTTACTCAATCACGCTTTAACCACTGGACGGATCGGGATAAACTTCACACGGCACACATATAGGTTAAGGTCCTAGAATAGGATATAGGCTATTTTTCATCCCAAAAAAGTTCACGCGGGAATAACTTAAAAAAGTTTTAACGAATTATAGCTATAGCCATAGTTTGCTACAGCATTAGTATAATTAAGGAGTTCCACGCCAATATCAGAAATTAGGGAGGGCGGAGCCGCTGGAAAAATTTAGTAATTTAATAAGATCATAAATAGCGATTGCCAGCTGCCTGGGTAAGGTGCAAGGGAATAAAATGAAGGAGCAAAAATTGATTTTATACCACTTAGGTGGCAAACAAGCTAACGGTCCGGCTGATGGTAAGCGGTTACCGCAGCCTATGGTCGCTTACAACACCAGAAGCTTCAATCGCGCGTTGCCGACGTTTTAAAAATCTAAAAACTTCTGTCTTAAAAAAACCCCATATTGTAGTCCTTAGAGAAAACCTTGGCAGAAAGCTCATAAGCGATCGCAGGAGGAAGTTACCCATTCTCATGCACATGTTTTTTGATAACTTCGAAGAAGAGCTATCCAGTTTTTATTTTATTGGTTAATTTTTCAATTGAATAGATGCGTATTTTTTTTTGAAGTGTTTGGGATGTCATCTACATTGTATTACAAACTTATATTGCACCAAAATAAAGGATGTTAATTAAGTTATCGAATCGGAACCAGTTGTTTTATTCTTACGGAATTTTTCGTACGTAATTTTGATATTCATTCAGAATGCAACTGCATTAATGCAGTGTAGTAAGTTGAATAAAATATGTGCATACAATATGAAACCGGTGACAAGTGAATGAATGCTATTGTACCGCCAACACTCGCATGTTAAAGGTTTACGCTGGTCACCCGTTCACTTTACGCCGGAAGACTTGTGCCATAAACTTATATTACCTATGTATTTAGGACATACTATCCTTCGAAACTAAGTGGCGTGGTCTACCTTTGATACGTCGTCATGGATAAATATAAATCAATATTTTTTAGTGACTTCCTTTTTTAATTAGGTAGGAAAGCAATATGTGTCCATGATTTTTATTCGAATTTCATAGGCTGGACTTAGCATCCTGACGCATTTCTATTTTGAGTAGGCGCTAAGAGATACACTTTGTTTGAATTTTTAACATTTTCTATTTATGAAATGCCGTTATCTCCTGGCAGCCTACTTGGTAGTGTGACCGGCTGCTGTGCAGAGGTGTGGGTTCGATTCCCGCACTGGACAAACATTTATGTGATGAAGATTTGTGTTTGTTTTGAGTATGGCTGTATTTATGTATAATATGTATGTACAAAAAAAAGCATTTACATATATGTACATATTTGTATCTATAACACAAGCTTTGCTCACTTTGGGGGTAGACGGCGCTGCGTGTATAATGTCTAAAAATATTTATTTATTTATTGATTATGACTGAATGATATATTAAAGTTGAACTCAAACTGCTTGGCATAAAGCTATTTCCAGTTTAGCAACGCACGGTTCTGCTATGAAATAAGTTTGCACTACACTATTTTCATTCCGCTGACAAAAACTCAAAGGAAACCATTGCTTTTTGTAAAGGAGACAAGCTCATTTTAATTCAAAACGTGCATATATGAATATAACGTAATTATAAGTTTATGCGTATTGAAATAAATTGCAAACAAAATATTAGTCAAGTCTAACCGGAAAACTGAGGTATTTAACAGTAAAATCTCCACTTACCTTCAAACAATACCTTAGCACAGTTGATACACGTTAATAAGTGTAGTTAAGATTCCTTTAAAAATTGTACAGAAGGTAAAGGTTACAAATACTTTGATGGTTTGTCAGTCACATTTTGACGGCTAAACCAAAACCAGATGCAATTTGGTTGGGGACTATGTTGCATCTTGTGAAAGAACATGGACTTCTGTGTAAATTGATTTCAGTGCCCAATTCTGTGTGGGTTAAACACAGTGTCAGTACCTTCAACTGACCTGACCTGAAGAAATCTACTAATTAAATGAATAGACGCATTATCGCAGGCCGCCAGTATTATATACCGGTACTTCTTCAGTTTAAGAATTACCTTTAATTAATCCCGTATAATTAAATTCACTTAGCAAACCATTAAATCATCACATGACTAACTATCGATTATCATACGATGATTTAAAAATATGGTAACTGACGACTGGCAACTGAATCACATACAAAACACGAGTGTAGTAAGAAACAGCATATTGCATCAGAGGTAGGTGCGTGTGCGCAGAGCTCGAAGGCACTTCGGTACCGTTGTTCGAACAGGTTCCGTGCACATGCATGCCCGCCCCGACCCGCCTGCCCTACGCCACACACTTACCATTTACTTTCTATCTAACCATCAAGGACCTTCCTGGTACGCCCACGGTTTTATAACTTTTTTATACTTGTATTTTAGTAAGTTATTGTTAAAAAGTTACTGTTTTTTTAGTTTGATAAACCCATGCAACAAAAATAATTCCTAATGAGCTATTTGGATGAACACTGGTCGCCATGACACAGAACATTCTCGTATGGGAATCAAAACTTTCTTTAATTACCTACATAAAAATAATCATTATTTACTTTAGAACAATAATATTATTGTTTGTTTTAGAACAAAGAATTTATTTATGTATTTAATGTGGTTGTAAACGAATGATAGTAGCAAACAATTTACTGAAAATCATTGATTTCCGATATTAAGCTGTTTAATTGTAAAATGGCATTATGATGTTACATACTTACAAGTGTACTGTTTAACCGCGTAAGAAAAGTTCAAAAAATAATCATTTAAGTATTCTTTGTGCGTTATTTAGTAATGTAAGAAGCAAAAACCTATGATTTCATTTCACGTAAACACAAAACGTGAATTACTTGCCGTGTTCAAAAGCCAGTTTTGTAGTGTAATGAAAACCTGTAGCCACGTCACAGCACGGGGCGTCGTGTCGCGTCACCACGCATCATTGCGTTGGTGCGTAATCAATGCTATGCCTTTTGCATATTCCACGAGAAAAATATGAATTTTAATATTTATATTTACATGAGATAATTAAAAAGGTAAAAAATATTAACTGTTTTTCTGTCTGTCTTTACTTGTGAAAAATAAGCAAAATTAAACTTTACTTGCAGAGTTGTAAGAGTAAAAATCGCGTAAGCGAAAGCAGGTGTAAGTAGGGCGTAAGAGTCGCAAGCGCACCTCGGTTCAATGACCGACTTTTCACGGGTTTGACGGCCTGTTGTTATATCATCGGTCGTTGTCAGTGTCATTGCCGAAATATCAACGACTTGCAATCACTCTCATATCGACCTTTTCCGCTTGCGTTACAGTTCAGTTTTTATTGTAGTTTTTCTTAATTTCTTGGACCTTCGAGCGTGCTTATTACATAGGTAAAGCGAATTTAACGCACTTGGACTGAGCTTTGGTGAATAATTCTGCCAGTGAGATCTCATTTTTGGTATATTTTATCATATATTTGCAAAAAACTCTGTAAATATGTTGTTGAATAAATTATATGCTGTTATGTCAAATCAAGTTCAAATATTTTAAAACTGTTTTTTTGTTTGTGCGCTGAAGATTTATGAGTTCTAATAATTGTATAGCATAACTAGCGAAGCATTACCTATAGCTTAAATTATATTGTGTTTTATGTGAGCCTTTTTAACAGTAAAAAGTAGTTTATAAATAAAAACTACTAACATGATTTTATACAGATTTAAGCATCCCTTGGGTTAGTTGCAAAAACCACGTAAGGTTAAGTTGACTCGAAGGCTTTTGTCTTTATGTGTCTGTGTGGTAATTTTTTACTTGTCAGTTGTTTATAACATAATTATAATAATTAGCATTTCATTTGAAACAATGCTATTAAATAAAACTAAAGATGCATTGTACTCTTTGTCCTACAAGTATTGTAATATTGAAACATCCATACATATAGATAGATAATAAGAATATACATATAGTACCTACACTTATGTAGTTTAAAATGATTTATTTATACTGAATGGATTATCTTATAGTACATAACTGCCGCGGCCCGCAAATGCTCAGTTGTGAACAAGGCTTTGATAGTGCTTTTCTCAAACATGCGTTCGAAAAAACTAATTATATTGACAACTGTATTGAAAATAATAAAAATAGTTTAGGTAATTTTTCCGCCAATTTGCCGCGTTAAAATGTTGATTTCTTTTTTTAAAAACAATTTAATGGCGCATTCTTTTTGCTGTGCCAGGCCGAAATTGAATTAAAACTTGATGATTTTAGCTCTTTAGTTATCAATGTTTGGGTTTAAAAAGTTTGTTCCATTTTCAAATTATATATTCGAACGCTCAAGCGCTGGACTGGCCGGCTAAGACATCGCGGGCTGCTCTCTGATACTGTACTGCAAGTACGATTTATCCTAAAGACGCTTGTGCAAGATATGATCGCATATCGTAGCCTGTTTAAGAAAAATAATATTTTGTTTCTTCGTAATATATAGCAGTGAAGATAGAAATAAGTCTATATGTACATTTATATTGGTCACAACCTTGCGTAATTTACCTTTACGTAGGAGGCCTTTGACAGCAAGATACAAGTCGTTGCGTAAGGCTCATATCGGAGTAAACCTGCTCTTGAGATAAATTAAAAGTTGCGAGCAAAAACTACATATAAAAATATTACATAAATACCTATTAATATATACTTGCTTACCTTGCCACAGGTTATCGAACTTGCTTGTTTGCTAAGGGTGGACTTATACCAAAGAATAAACTTTTTTGTTTATCTAAAGACAATCAAGTCTGTCATGTTTCGTATAGCGTGCGACAAAAAAGTAGGTATGCGGGTACGACATTTTTGTCGCTACTTTATTATGAAAACATAGCCGACGATAGTGTCTGTAGACTTAATAAACAGTAACTACGATGACGTAATAGAAAAAGAGCTTTTACAGTGCCCGTATCATGTCGGTCATACTACGACAAGTAAGACAAAACACGATGTGGGAAAGACATTATACATTATAGTCGAGCGCCGTATGAAAACATGTCCGTACGTTGTCGCTTGTGTGTACACACCCTTAGCTACATGTGAATTCATAGATACAATAATATAATAGGAGTAGCTATTTCGTAGTTCTAAAATAGATGACGTGTTTTAGCCTTGAATGTGAACTTAAAAAGTTCAAGGTTCTGTTTTTGCAGAACGCGACGCGTCGAACTAACAATAGTTGGCTCTGTATTTTTATATGTGTATATTTATTTGGTGTATGTATTTGTGTGTGTGTGCGTGTGTGTATGTTGCTAGCTGCCACGTGTCCTAATGTGTGAGATAGACCTTGCATCTAACAAAAAAAAAAAGTAAAAGAAACAAGTATAGAGAAAAAGCTCGGAAACAAGTTTGTGTTAGATTTGCATGGTTAAGACAGGATAGAAGTTTTTTCATTCTTTTCAAGCTTCTCTCTTCATTCCTTTATTTAAAATATTCTGTTTAGTGTCCGTCCAATGTAACTAACAATTATGCTGATTTTCGTAGATTGTGATGTTGATAGTAAAATAAATTGGCGAATGGTATTTTACAGGGTTTAATTTGAAAGATTCAAATTTAATACTAATTAATCTTATTCTACAATGGTGGTTGGCCACTAGCTTGACAACGTCTGCGAACTCACACTGTGCCAGCGCGGAAGAATATGGACTGAGCCTTCTTTTTTTAAAATGAAACTTAAAATAGGACTGTTAATACTTAAACTTAGCTTCTTCCTTACTTTATTGCAGCAGTAAGAATTACTTTGAACCTCTTTGAGGCTTTAGCAACGGAAATTATAAAATATGAACTCGTAATGAACTTCTTATTGAAGAAATATATATATATATATATATATATATGTATATGATATGCCCTATGTATTAGGTTTCAATAAGCAATGTGCTCATAGTTAATAATGAATACTGCATTGCTCTTTTTATATGAAAGCATAGTCTGTGTTCAGACAAAAACTGTTCAGTGAATAACGTGTATTGTGTAGTGTTCTAAAGGCAGGAAAATAAGTTAATTTAAATAAAGCTACTAGATACCTAAGGCCAACGCTTGTTACGAAACAAAACGTAAATTACAAAAAAATGTTTCCTACATACCTAATACTTTGTATTTACTTAAAATACATATTTATGTATTAAATATCTTAATACATTAAATTGTTAAAATTTATAAATAGATACCTATTGTATGTACATACATGTTTGATGTCAATGACATATTTTTAGTAAGATACATATATTTTCATATTCAAGGTCATATTATAAGATAATAATTAAGTATATTTTACACACTATACCTATATATTTATAACATCAATCGTTTTCATATTATATATACAGTCTAAAGATTTAGCTCGAACCAGGACTTGAACCTGCAACAATCCTTACAGTCCGTGCAGATATGGCATTTATGATATATTTTCTACTTTAGGGAGTCTCAAACGAAGAAAGATTATTTCCGTCTGTTATTGTGTCTTAATTCTATAAAGACTTGTATATTTGTAAGATTAATTTAATAGAACTTTAGTCACTAGAAGTTTTTTATAATTTATATATTTATAATATAACAAAAATGCTCATTTTTACTTCATTACAATATATAGGCAGGTCTTTTAAAAAGTTATAGACTTAAATTAAAATGCTTATTAATAAGAAATTATCAAGCTTGTTATAAGTGATTAAAACCATTCTCCTAAAAACCTAACGTAATTCATTCAAAAATAATAGAATATATTCATTTCTTCCTGTAAACGTATCATGCAGAAATAAATAAAACAGCAGGTCCAGCACGCGCGTTGAAGTCTTTTGATTGAGCGACGACAAACACTGAAATACAACAAAATCCATAATCAATCAGTACCTACCATTCGCTGCAAAACAATCCAGTTAACATGCGAACGACGTACAATCCAATTGTAAAAAATCCTTGTACAGTTCAGTTTTCACTTAAAAATCACTTAAAAAAAAACAATCCACTCGTCACTCAAACCGTCACTTAAAAATTAGTAGAAATATAAAATAAGTCTTAATTGAGATCTAAGTTGCTTTCAGTCTAAGTAAATGCAGAATGTCACTGAGTAGGTATTAAAGCTTCATGGTGTTACTGCGTGAACCGACGCGGTAGGACGCACGGCTTTTGGGTAACTGATAAAATATCGCTCGGTTCATGGTCGAAGACGTCCTTCCTACGACTACTCATCTACTCGTAGTGTACCTGCGCCCGCGCAAACGCTCTTCCGTAGTCCGTACTGAGGTGAATGACATGTGCGAGCGGGACACCCAATCCTTCCTTCTCTTCCCAACATCAATGCCATGGTCGAAGCTGACGTTGACTTTTTACTATTTCTATCTTGGCAAGGTGATCTAGAACAAGTGACAAACACTGATATGTAACTTACATACAAGATATGGTCTTATTTTCCTGGGTATGGGATTTACATACCTAGTTATTATTGTAGCTAAGCATTACATAAGGTGAAATAGATATTGGTTAACCTAGAGGACCTTAATCGAGTCCTGTATCTAGCAATAGAGAAAAGGATAGGCACAGGACTTAATATTAAATAATTATGTTAGTAATATTCATATAACACTTGCTAGTAAAATTTATTACTATTTCCTTCATTGCTGGATATGGGTTTCATTTAAAAGTTCAACTTAAGTATACTTTTGATTTCAAAGGATTTTGATTGGACTCTATAAAAGTGATATTAAGACTGGGTTACACCAACTAACTTTGATGCTAACCAGTCGCCAAAAATGGGAGATTGTATGCAAATTTCTATCGGTAGCTATTTATAAGATTTGCTGAACTTTTATGAGCCAGTTAAGTTAAAAAAATAACTGACTATGCAAATTTTCATATACAACCTCTCATTTTTGACGGGTGGTTAACGTAAAATTTTTTTGGTGCAACCCGGCCTAAATAGTGTAAATAACGCGCATCAAGAACATTTAAACTGTGTGGCCACTTTAGACTTAGCAAGAATTTATTTTTTATTTTTGCTAATATTTAATATTTAAACTACTTAATATACCCATATGTATGTGAAAGTGTGTTTCAATTAGATGTATGATAATAAATAATATACACTCTCATTTAGGTATAGTAGTTCAGTAATACTAGCGAAAATTTAATTGAAATCCTGCTAAATCTTATCACGCGTCACTATGGAGTAAAAAATTAACATAATCCTAATAACATCACTCTGGTGCCCGTCTGATATTAGTTTAGTATAATCTTTACTAATATTATAAATGCGAAAGGTTTATCCATACTGAGTGAATTGATGTTTGTTACTCAATCACTCCAAAACGGCTAAAGGGATCTGGATGAAATTTGGCACTGAAATAGATTAGTCTGGATTAGCAAATAGGCTACTTTTTATCCCGGAAAATTTAAAAGTTCCTTCGGGAATAATTATAACCGACCCACTACAAGGAACTATAGCTTGCTATAGCAAACTTCTTCAGTTAAAGCTAGTGATAATCTTGACACGTTCGTAAATTATTCATCAATTATTAATAGATAATATCTTACATATTAACAAATTCTGTGGGACTTAATTTAAAAGAAATGATGTTCTGAAATGTTTAAAAAAAATGTGCTATTACCGCCTAGTTTGACTGATTGTCAAATCATAAAAAATTAATATTTTTTGTTTCACTTCTATTCTTCTTTATTTCTGATACCTTATATTTATATTTTGTGGTTTTACCGTTTGTCTACATCTTTAACTCCGACACAGATAACGATTTGTTTAGACGAAGCTACCAATACTTAATTAATAAAAATATAATTTTTCCGAAAAATTAACTTCAGGATATCAAAAAGTTGTTGTTATTTTGCCTACCACTGCTAACCACACAAAAAACTAAACTAAGCTGAAAGCTAAAGGAAATGGAACCCCGAAATTTTGCACGAAAAGCACTATTTCCATGACGACTTGATCTAAACAATAAAGTGTCCTATCCTATGTCCGTTTCCGTCCAACCAGCTATCCGTCTATGTCAGAATTTAGGCTGTTGCTTGATTGTGACGACGAAGAGTAAATACTGATGAGAAGATAGTTAATACTACAATAATAATGCCCTGCGTTTTTACCCGCGAAAACTATTTCCAAGGAACTCCTAAATGAGAAAAAGTAGTCTTTGTCCTTTTCTATCCCTTCATTCTATCTCGTTGAAACTCACTAAAAGTAATTATTTAGCAAGAGCTGCTACCAGCTGCATGGAAGCAAAGCAAAGAGGCCTGTATCCAGCAGTGGAGGTCTCGTGGCTGATATCTATCGAGTATCAAAATAACAAAAGATAATGCGTACTTTTAGAAAACAGGGTTATATTTTTTGTTATTTTATACATACAAACATTACACACCAGATGGAACGTGGTATGAATGACTGTTATCACTTATCGCAAGAACACAATTGCATGCAACATTACTTATCTTGACCGAAATCTTAAAGGCAGTATAACTTGCACTGCTACCTACCTACTTGATTATCAAAGGACCCTTTACAGTTTACAGTTAACCAGGACCATTTACCGAAATGTGGAACACCTTGATGGTAAAAAAACATACATGATCAATCGTACACATAATCATGGTCGCTGGATCAAAAGATTCGCTCTACCTGCTGGAGTCTCGTGTTTTTTTTCATCCAAAGGGTGGCTATTATTATCCTTGTGTGTAAAAAATATAACGGTACTCTTTCCACCCAAACACACATTTCGATGGCAAAACACAATAGCATTGAAACTATATTACGTTTCCTGTGACAGAATGCGTTTTTTTGTTGAAAAATGTAAAGGACAAAAGATGACTAAAATACAGCAATGCATGATCTTTTCACAATTTTTTTTTGTTGTTAAATTATTGAAGGCAGTTAGGAATATGAAGTAGAAATGCTAAAAAACTACGGTAAATAATGCGATATTATACTTGGAAAAAAATGTGATCTATGTATATCCTACTAATGTTATAAATGTGAAAGTATGTCTGTATGGATGGATGTTTGTAACTTTATAACTCGCCAACGACTGAACGGATTTTATATGAAAATTGGCATACATATAGGTTAGGTCCTGGAATAGCATATAGGCTACTTTTATCTTGAGAAATTCAAAAGTTCCCGCGGGAATAACTATAACAGAGTTTAAAGAACTACAGATGTAGCTATAGCTTGCCATAGCAAACTTCATTAGTATAATTAAGGAGATAATTAAGAAATTCCACGCCGATAACCGAATTCAGGACGGGCGGAGCCGCTGGCAAAGTCTAGTATAAAATAGAACTTAAACAAAAAAAAATGTGACTTCAAAACTCTACTAAAATGTAAAAATAACCCCCTAAAGCAGACTTACTCCGAGATATGTTTTTTCTGTTGTGACTGTTTTTGCATAATTATCCCATAGCGGGCCAAATACCAAGGGGGTGAATATATGAGATGTGTATATTTGTGTATAAATGAAGAAGTATTTCATATATAAAAGAGCTCGAAGTTAATCTTTAAGATGGTTTTAAAAGTAAGAATCATACAAATTTCGACTATCGTAAATTAACAATAGCGATTCGGTTTATTTTAATAGAAAGGACCCGCATTATTAATTATGTCATTGACTTGACAAAATGGTGTTAAGAATGGATTTTATGACCCAGTAGCTGAACTAAGCGAGAAAGGGGTTGATCCATTATTTATCTATTGTCCATTGTTCTTTTCAAGAGAAAGCTTCTGACCACCCTCAGGACAGAGAAATTGTATCAGTAAAGTTTGGCGCTCACTTTTTTTTTTGGACAGATTGACAATTACTTTAAATTTATGAGTTCGGTGGCACTGTTATTGGAATTTAAATTTATTCGGGACAAAAATTTAGTCAACAACAATGCGGAAGTTTTGGTAATTCTCTTTTGTTAATGCAGACTTTCATTTTATTAGAAATAAATAGCTTTTAACTGTTTATAGTTGTACTTACAAAAATATCAAAATTTTGACCTCTAGGGGATGATTTTCTAAAAACGGGCTAATACATCAATTTTATTTTTCACATAAAAACCAAATACGAAATTTTATGTATTTTGCTTTAGATGATAATTTTTCGACCCCATCACTCCCTTAAGAGATGAATTTTGCAAAATCCTTTTACTAACAAAGCTCGCAGCCTGCGTATAAAAAAAACTCTACTCAATATTTTAATTCTCTACACTCGGTAGTTTGGGATGTGCGTTGATATAAGTCAGCCAGTTTACTCTTTTATATAAAGGTATAGATAGATACTAGCATTATTATTTAAAACTAGAATTACACATGAAATATAAAAGATTGTAAAGGTTTTTGACGTTTCTATTAATGATATATACCCTCTGAGGCTTTTAGAGTAACATATAATTATTCTGATCCGGTTTTTTTTGGATGTATAGCATATAGGAAGAAAAAATAGGTTAAGTATGTCTTTTTTGTTCTCAAACATTATTTTATTTTTGAAATACTTTACAACGTTTCGTAGGGTAATAATTTACTTAATTTATGCTTATAGAGACATGCCCAGATGTCTAAACCTACATACAAAAGTCCTGTATGACTGATAGATAAGGCTTGGACTGCATCTAGAATTCTCTAGACCCGCTATAAAACGGCCCCGGATAAGCCCGGCTCCAATTCGTGGCTCAAGCAAACATTTGAATTTTTTTCTGCATTGACTATACAGGATTCCAAATTCTACCCGAAAGCAAGTGGATCATGCTCTTGTTTATCAATGTTCAATTTGTGTTGTGCAATGGCACAAGCTGGTGGAGCCTTTCAATAACGTATGTGTTGTATGCAACTGACCACATGTACAGCGTTCCAGGTGCTTCCAGACAAATTTTGCGCCTGCGTAGATGGATGTCCACAGCTAGTGGACACATGCACGCATGTATTCGAAAATACAAATAATAGATTCCGCAGATTTTTAACTTCCGGTTGTCTCAGATAGTTTTTTCTGTACGGCCACACGCAGCTAAACACAAAATCTTAACTGAAAATAATGTATTCAGTCAAAACAAATAATCAAAACGACGAAAGTGCTGGTAGCCGACTGAGTTTATTTCTCCCTCGGATTCAAAGTGGCTGCATCAAACTTCCTCCCGCGAACGCTTGGGTTGTGGAATCAGCTCCCTGCCAAGGTTTTCTCCAAGGACTACAGTATGAAGTTAAGAAAGAAGTTATTAGATTTTTGAAGGGTCGGCAACGCGCGAGTGATGCCTCTAGGGTTGCAGGCGTCCATAGGCTACGGTGACCGCTTACCATCAGGCGGACCGTAGGCTTGTTTGCCATCTTAGTAGTATAAAAAAAAAAAAGCTTGTCGAAATATATTTTTTCTCAGACCAGGGTATTCTGGATGCTTCAAGTCCCAACCTTATAGTCACCGACTGGCTGTTAAGTAGTTTAATTATTCAAACGTAAAATTTGAAGCTAACTTCAAATATTTTTTTTGTTAGTTTGTTGTTGTTTTTATTTAATGACGTAACACGAACTAAGAAATTTTTTTGAAAAACATTTTCCCAATCTGTTTTTCGTTGGCTCTAGAGAGTATATGAAGGATAGTCATACACACACACACAAAATTATATAGTAGATACTAGGTTCTCTCAGGATCCATTTTACGATGAATGTATTATTTGATCATTATTAATTCTTCTTCTAATTTTCTCAAAAAAGCTTTAACATACATTACTTACCTACATTAAAAGCTCGTTATTTTCTTAAGACATACAAATAATCTTTACACCTGCCGAAAACTCATGACACCTTTCATAATTTAAAATTTTAAATAAGTACCAAGAGTCTACTGATATTGAGTAGGTACGTTAGAAAAAATTTGAAGTGGATATAGGTAGTGGTTTTACGAGTGGGGGCCGCAGGACGCGATCAGCGATTTGGGAGCAACGTCCTCGACCTTGAGACTAGATGAACTTACGTAACCGCCTCCGCCCGAGGGCCAAAGCTCCAAACTAAAGTCTCCGCCGAATTATTCTTCAGATTTTTTGCAACCCCGCGTGCCTGATTATACCTACATAATTGGTAGTACATAGCGTTGGCTTCGAAGCGAGCGCAAAAAATCCTAGGATACTTCGTTTTTATGTGTAGACAGTCAGAAAGAAGATAAAACAAAAAGGTTCATCAAATTTAATCTATGCCTTGGTTCTGTGAATAATATATTGTTAACGATTATATATTGTTCATTGTTTGTTGATTTTAGCCGACATTAAAAAAATATTAACCTTTTCCAGAATTTTAGAAGTCATGGTCTTAAGTTAGAGGGTGTATCCACAATGGATACAATATTTACAAATTTTAATGTTAATAACTTGAAACATATGTTCAAGACAAAAAAAATCTTAAGATCCTTAATCAATTTTATAAGTCCTATCCTACATTTTTATTCTTCAGTTCAACTTATCAAAAAAAAAAACTGTATTGTCGTTCGCATCAGACATCTTCCTGTAAAATTTTATTAGGATTAATACAAATACAAAATACAAATAGTTTTTATTTGTTAAACAAAGGTAAGATAATACAGGTTTTTATTACAGATTTTGTGTTCTCTATGTTTTGCCGTTGATTGCGGTGTACAAATATTTAAGCATGCACTGAAATACACCGTTCTAAAAAAAATTATACTAAAAGATACAATACTAATTATATTAAAGAATCATAAAGTCGTTAATTGTGTAGTAACATTTTTCTGTAAGAATTGACACTAATATTTTTTTAAACAACTGTAATGGTAGATCCTTAATTTTATCCGGTTATTTTATTTTATTGTAAATAAGTGGAGCCATTCCATAAATACTTTTACTCATGAGTGCAGTTTCGCATTTTTTTATACATAATTTTGTTAAATGCAAAGATATTCCGTCAGGAATTATAAAGCTTTGATATTCGGCTATAAGGGGTCCGATTTTGTAATTTGTCTACAGAACCTTAAATAGCTAAAAGATGGCAAAGGACTTTAAAGATAGGTTTATCATCAAAAGTCTTACTATGTACGATACGTTTACTTCCGTTTTTTTTTGATATATGACATTAACTAACATTACAACATATATTTTTGAAATCTCGTTAGAACTTAAACCTTTTTTTGATCTTTTTAATTTATTTATAAAATCCGCCATATTGGCTTTGCATAGTTAGCTTTCAGTCATATGTCATTATTTATGATAGAGTAGGTGAGTGATATAGATATTAACGCTTACATTAATAGTTTACGATTAATACACGCCTTTTTTCAGGCGTATTTTTCTAGTGCATTTTCCAAAACATTTCATAATTAAAAACGTTGTCCCAAATTACAAACAAAACATTACAAACAGAACAAAAAAGAAATCATTCAAATTCGACGAACCGTTCTCAAGTTATGCTGTGTCACACAATTAATTCTAATAAATACGTGAAATTTATTCATTAATAAACGTAAGTAATTATTTATTTATTAGTTATAAATACGTATTATTTATTTATTACTGGAATAACGATTTTGGAAACGAATTCCACGTGGACCAACTATAACCATAGCTTTACCTTGCTAAAGCACACTTTATAATTGTAATCAAGGCATAACTATAAGAATCCTACCCCGATAACTAGGGTTGCCATACGTCCCATATACACGGGACTGTCACCATATTTGGGAACTTTGTCCTGTATTGCTATTGCGTCACGTTTTTAATAATTCCCTTTAATACACATGTACGCAGCAATAAGACTGTCGAAAATCGTCAATTTAATGCTTTTTTAACTAGTTTAGGATTCAGCACTTCATAGTTATCTTATGTATTAATATCTTGTCAGTATAAAATAAAGATTTTAACTTATTGCTAATCTTGTTACCCTAAACGTCCCGTATCAGTTCCCAATAATTATGGCAACCCTACCCATAACCGAATTTAGTGCGGGTGAAGCCAGTTTCTTCTAAAAATAATTAAGCACATAATATCTAACATTTATAACTTACTAACATTACTTTTTATATTGGCCTCCGAAGTACAAGTGATCATCGACCAAATGGAAAGTTAGTTGGGTTCATTTAATAATGTTACACATTACGTTATAGGTAGTAGTAGGTATGTCAAACCTGAAGTCAGGTGTAGTAATAAATACTGAATCTGCGCAGAATCATGCTCTTTTGCTGTAATTTTCTGTATGTTGTAATATTTCCAATCAAAGTGAAAATCCTTTTGTAGTTATATCAGATAAAAAATATCTGAGTGTCAAGCAAGACCCATTTGCACAAAAATGCGTAAAGGTATCTAGTAAAAATTAATGACAGTCAGCCATAAAAAAAAAAAAGTGTTTGGGCCGTTGGTATATCTGGACACTTGTAATTTAATCAAAACCTATGGTCCTTGCCGTTGACTCAGAATCCTTGGTAAGAAGCAAGGTCTCACAGCAACTGTGACGTATATCGATGTAGAGGTATCGATACATAAGTTATTCTTTTTAAACTGCAAAGTGAAACTTGTTTTTTAATCAGATTTAAGAGGGAAACTTGACACATATTCGGAAGAAATGGGCGAAAAACCATCGAGACTCGATTCCCGTGACGGACGAACTACATCTAGGTACTAACAAGTTGCACAGAATCCTCAGTGCGCAAGTCATAATATACTCGTTTCCCTCTCAGCCGTTCTACACCCCACTGCTGGGACATAGATCTTTTCTTAAAGAAGGAGACCTAGGCCATAGTCAACCATAGTTAGGCCATAGTTGTACAGCTAGTGACCACTCGACTCAGAGTTTTATAGCCGCACATAAGGCCTCTGACTTGGCTTAGCAACTGCTGTCATATGCCCAACAGTCACGATCAACGATTTTACGTGCACTTCGAATACGGAGGAGCTCAAAAAATGTGCCACTACGCGGGCACCCATCCAAGTAGTGAGCACGCTCAACGTTCCTTAACTTATACTGTCACGTACTGCTTCTCGTATATATATACATATATATACTCCTCGTACATATTCATTATTACCTTATAACTTTTTAACATGCACTAATTTGCACAATGTTTAGTTTAAAAACTATCAAAAAGCTCAGTTTTCAACCAACGAAAACTAAAAGGCTCCCCCCTTTTAGTTTTCGTCGATAATTTAGTACTGAGTATTCTTCATTACCAGTGCCAAACATCCCGACTGTAAAAGTATATTGAAAATATCTATTTTACACATAAATAGTTAAAAAAATGAATAAATACGCTTCAATGTTCCTTTGACTTCATTGAGCTATATCATGAGTTGTTGAGGTAATGCCGTAGTGTCTCTAAGTGTCTAGTTTTGCTCGTCAATGTATTATATATCGTCAATCCATTTACGACAAAGTAAACTGTATTTTATTATAGAGAAAGTAAGCTAGTATTGTTGCTACTGTGCCGATGTACCGATGTTTATATAATAAAATACCGAGACCGGACAAAGAAAGCAAAATAAAAAGACATAATCCCATTAACGATCGTCTAAAAAGCACTTTTTGGTACTGAAAGGGCTTGCTGCTACTGTGTGAAGAAGAAAGAAGCCCAAGAAAGTCGTTAGGAGCCTACGTCACAGTGAAAAAAACTGTTTTGGACAATGACAGGGAGTGTCCTGAGTACTCCTGAGGCGTGTGTCACAAACTATGGTTCGCCAATGATCCGTTCTGGAAATCATCGGATTCAAGAAAAAGTTAACATTAGTCGCCTGTTTCTTGCCAGTCCTATTTTTTTTTTTATGTATAAACACGCATAAGTTTTAAATAAAATTTTATTTTAAAGTAACGAAAAAGAAACTGAAAAGAGAAAAATAACATATTTTTTTAGTCTTAATAACTTAACTTCTAAGATAATGTAAGTATTTTGAGTCGGCACCAAACAAATAATCAACGAAGATCAGAAAAATTACTTTAAAGAAATAGGTAATTAGAAATGCGCCGACTCAAAATTAATTACTTACTTTAGGAGCTTAGTTAGTAAGACTAAAAAGTTTTGTTGTATTTTTCTCACTTTACTTACTTTTTCGTTGGTTTAATTTATTTGTTAAAAAGATTTTATTACAAGTACGTATGTGCGTAAAGTGGCTATGTTTGGAGTAGAGCAAAAAGTTAGGGATACTATACTAGCGGTGATAATAACGGAATCTGGTAAACTCAGCAGATGACGAAGCCTGGATTTACCACAATTTTAAACAATAATGTTTTAATATTCTGGAATTTATACTTACAGTTTTTATAATCTTTGTATCTATCAAAATATATCTGAAACCTCTTCGTTTTGAAATATTTTAACATAAAAAGAATAACAGACAAAGAGCATAATAATGATAATCCTGCTTGTACTACTAAATACAATCCAACTGTTTTCTTTGGAAATCTATGGGGGAAGCCTATGTCTAACAGTGGAGCTCTTGCGGCTGAGATAAAGATGATGACGACTACTAAATATCTGAATTCGTTTACACGATTTATTCTTTCACCATTCACATGGTGCGCCTTATATATATAAACCCCAAAAAGAAATTTTTAAGCGAAAGCTACATTGGATAGATAATATAAAAAAAAAATATAATCTACCACAGTAAGGTAGTATATTAAAAATTTGACGCAGATATGTAGATAACGTTTGTATCTGAACTATCACGTATAAACCCAAAGTGATACGCTCTTAGTTGATAAGGAGTTATGGATTAAAAATAGTAAAACAAGAGGGTCGTCAGTTACTTTTTGAAGTAATGTTATGTTTTACCAATTTGAAACTTGCAATAGGACAATGAAATCGATTCTATGAACGAGTTGAAAACAGCAATTTTGTAAACAACCATCAAGGTGGCAATCAAGCTTACGGCCCGCCTGATGGTAAGCGGTCACCACAGTCTATGGACGCTTGCAACACCTGGATCAACACTCGCGCGTTGCCGACCCTCTAAAAATCTATTAACCTCTTTCTTGAAAAACACCATACTGTAGTCCTTAGAGAAAACCTAAGAAAACCTAGGCCGGGAGCTCATTTCACAACCCAAGTTTTCGCAGTAGGAAGTTTCTTTGAAACCACACTCTAGGCGACCATTTACGTTCCAAATTGTGAGAATGGCCCCTGCCGATGGCGAGTGGTGCGATGGTAGAAAGTAGCCGTGGGCATCATTTCGAACAATTCCTGAGAACACATCCCTTTGTACAAGCGGTTGATCAAACACAGGGAGGCAAAGTCTCTCCTCAGACTCAAGGTGCGATATTGAGAGTTTGGGATCGTCGTCGATTCTTACAGCTGACAGGCGGTTGAACCGAGTCAAAAGGGCCAAGCTGGTATCCGGGTAGGGCGCAGCCTTAATAGGTTTCTACATTAAATAGTTTGGACTTACAATTTTCGTCGGAACTAACCGGCCGATTGTTGGTGTTGCAATAAAAGCGTTCAAGTATTTGTGTTGCATGAAATTCCTTTTGCAGAAAGAACGCCGAGTGGATATCGATTTTGGATAGCTAATAAATTAAAACAAAAATCTGTACAGAAAAGGCTACAGTCGATTTCTACACTATTTTCTTCGCATGGCCTATTATAAAAAAAAATCTTAATTTTCAAAAAAAATCTTAGATATGGATCTCAAATATGGAATTAAAAAAAGAATACTATGAGTAATAGTACTATATACTTTCATCATAAAATAACCCTTGTACATTTAGTTACTTTTGTTAAAAAACTTTCCTATTAAAAGTTTGTTTTCTTTTCCCTGCGTTTTTGAGTAAAACTGTATACAAGTCTCGGCGGTGAGGCCGTTGCTGGATTTGTATTATTACGATTTTACCCTAGGTACGGTCTTCAAACTCTACTCATGGAGCAAAGGCTTTCTTTCACGGCCTTGACTGTAATGCACTTATTATAAATGCCTTGGAATAGTTAGAAACGTCTAAGGGTAATAATTTACTGGCATTTTATGAATAAATATGCTTTTTGCGGCATGATAAATCTATTGACGCATTTTAAGCAGCAAATTATTTCACTGTGTTGCGGTAGACAGCAGCTTTAACGTGGTGCAAAATCAAGTTAATACAAGATAGGTGCATAAAATATAAACTCTTTGAACCTGGCAAGCCAGGGGTTTAGCCATTTGCCAGACAGGGGGGTCGCAACCTATTATTTCCAGCTTATTAAGTGTTTCCGATGGCACTTCATTTACAATTAAATAGGTGCAATTTATTTTGAACTAGTCGAACCCGTGGAGTAGTATTGGTTTAGTAATTGCAGAGATTACCCCTACATACAAACAAATAAATTTTACCTCTTATATTAGTATAGATTTCGCAATTCGCCTTCTTTTATGTGACTTGTGCTAAGATTGTGCTAGGAAACCCGATGGCGGTGTTTGGCCTTATGTGTAAACTTCCATTAAAACTACATAAGGATTAAATTACTATTAATAGGTGCACATTTTTATGGTGTGGCTTTAGGCTTAGGCCTTTAGTCTTAAGCTACTATTGAACATACGTCGAGAGGAAGCTGATGGTGAAGGACCGTTTAGTGTGCGACGACCCTAAAATGTGTACACAATAAAAATTGCGTTTTTTTGTTGCTCCTACTGGGAATGGAACCTAGGACAGGTTAACTTACTTTAGTTGGATGGTCTCTATCAATAAATTGATTTTAATCAATCTGTTTCTAAGGTATTTATTGAATTTCTTATTGAGTATAATAATAATAAAATGATAATTATAAATTGTAGTAATTATTAATAACTGAAAAATTACATAGACTTTCGCGGGTTTCAATCAGTAATATCTCCCAAGTAAAACCGCGGGTAATAGCTAGTTACTACAAATTGTCAATTCTGCAAAGTACCTTCATACTAGTGTTGTACAAAAACCGAAGCAAATAATAAAAACCGTTGTGGAAACAAGTAGCTTAGGAACCAAATTAAAAAAAAAAATGTTTTCGAAAATATTGTTATAAAAAAAAACAACCAGCTTGAAAAAAGTTTAATTAAAACCTCAACTGCTACCTGTATTATGCTTGTATTATAATAACTAGTTAAAAAAAGTAGCTACTAGATTTATCTACATTTTCGGCAACGGCGAGTTGGTCAGAGATGATGTCATAGCCAAAAGGAAGACTGCACAAAAAAGCCATTGTGTATAGAGTCGTGACACCAGCTAGCTGAAGCAGACGTGCGTTGAACTCTTTTAACAGCCGCCTAGAGTCATTGGCTGCTATTAGCCAATTATAAGATGAACTCGAATGAAGCTCTGAAGATATTTTTATGTGGACTCAAATATTTGATAATTAAAATTAAGTATCTATATATTTTAATAATTTTGAAAATTGTTCACATGGTTTCAATACTTGATGGTTACAAATTTAGCTGTTTATTATGTGTTTTTTAGTATATTGGTATGACTTCTTATGTAAAATACAACTAAAGGACACTGTTTCCTGTTGCTTTTCTAGCATCAAGTGTGATTATATTAACATAACTATAATCTTAAAAAATATGTATAAAACAAAAAAAAAAAAAGGATTTAAGCGATTCAACGAGAATGAGTACCTAAGTTCGACTAGTATAAGCGTGACTGTACTTATTGCCACATTGTTAAGGAATTTTTGTTGCTAAAAAGAAAAGAAAAAAAAATATTTCAAATGAAAACTGTTTTTTGATATCAATACCATTACAATATGTTTTTTACAACCCCTGCATTTACATGTACAAGTACATGTTTTTTTTTTCAAGTAGGGTTATAATAAAATTAAATTTAAAATCAGGTGAAAATAATAATTAGGTCCATTCCTAAACCTACTTGGCAGAAAGTGACAATCACCCTAGGTCGTTGCTTAACGCTATGAAATTGTTGACTGAAAAGTCAACTGTATCAGGCGATTATATTCGACATATAGTAAGTGGTTTGGAACCAATGATGGTCAGAGGTAAAAACAGAAATGCCTTATATTTAAATTAAAAATAAATGAATTTTGTTATAAAAATGGTTGACATTCTTTGTAGTATTGTGTGTGTATTTTTATTGTGATTGTATCTTTTGATGCAATGAACTATAGCTGTTAGTAAAATTTATTTGTTTATATTTTTTTTTTATCTAGCAGTGAATATAGAATAAAACCGCCAGTAAAGGCAAACTTTTATTTTCTTATAATTCTTGTAAAAAAAATATTGATATTACACAATTAAAATCCTGCGCTACATTTGCCCATTTTACATTTGTTGTGCAACCTAATATTACAAAGGTTGCAATATCACTTACAACAATTTATGATTTCTTTTCTATGTTAACATTACACGAAACTACTCTTCTTTTGTTTTGCTGGTCTTACCAAATTTTAACTTCTGGAGAGGCGAGCTGTGCTCAATCGTTTTATGAGGGATGACACCTATCTAATTATAATGATTTAAACATTATAAAAACATTTATTCATAAAAAAATATATAATCGCTCGTGTAAAGTATGACATTATTCGTTCGTTCGATACTCTCTGTCGGAAGGCGTACACATTTTAACGTTTACTAAAATGTCCAATTAAAAACTTCTCTCTCATAAAAGAACTAAATTCCACTTTATTATGTACTGAAAAGTAATAATATTAAATTGGTCAAAATCAAGCAAAACGTAGATAGTTAACATTACCTACATCTTTCAATTGATAGGAAATACGGTGACGAAGAAATTGCAGTTCTAGATTTACCTTTGACATAAAGACCGCAGAACCCTACCACTTCTGCTATCATCTTAGACCGTCTTTATACATAACATCAATAAACAAAACTGTTTTTGTCTGTTTATATGTATCTTAGATTTGTTTTATTATTGCCATCTTAAGTTTCTAGCTCCTCTGATAGTAAATAGAGTTCAATGATATAAGCTATAAAATTTATGATTTTTAAAAAAAATTACTCAGACAGTAAAATTACAGTAAAAAAATAGTCAGACAGATGTGGATGCTAAAATAGCCGCAAAGTACTTTAAGTACTAGTAAGTGGTTTATTCATATGTCGTCCGATTATACGGTAAATATTTACTTATTGGGCACGAGCTATTTTTGCACAAATGAAATGCAAAAATTAGCGGAAACGATATTATTCTTATGTAGATTTCTTGTAAAAACAATATTTTTTGTGTGGATTTTTTGAAAAATTTTGCTAGACATGTATAAAACTCACCCCTCTGTGGCCGCTCAGATGCTTCTATATCGTTTTAAAAAAAAGCAAAAGTAGCTTTAGCTTTTGCCCAATAAGTACCTAAATATTTATCGATTCGGTTCATTGATACTATAATTTTATCAAAATTGAGATGATTAATTTATTTTTACGGTCGTGTAATTTCCCTTTAATTGAGTTTTTTGGCTTTGATTTGAATTGCTGGCTTTTTGATATTTTTGTCATTTCACCTGTGAAGATGGCGCATGGAACTATGATAAAATATTTGCAAATCAAGAATTAAAACCATGTTAAAAATAATTGTCTCTACCAATCTTTAAGTCCAATTAAGTTAGGTTTCCGTAGAATGAGAATAATTGCGAATATTTGAAAAACTTGTAGACCGATTATGTTTAAACCACCCAGCGTCGCTCAATCCAATGCCTTATTCGAACGTAAATATTGTTATGAAGTTAGGAATTGTTATTATTAGAATTTTGTTTTTCCATAATTTTACATAGTTCAACAGCTGCATCTTAGTCACTATCAATGGAATTTATACGAAATTTTTACTACTCCAAGTACATTTCATAGGTTATACTCGTTAACCTGTAAAGCCTACTTCACTGTAATAGTATTATTTAAAAAGGGTCCTGATTTTTTCTACATATCCCAAACTAATTATTCAGCCGGCAGGGGGGGGGGGGGCGTTTTTACACTTGTGCTTTACAGCTTAATTGAATCGAAAAATTACACAACTGCAATATTTAACGAACTATCCAATGATATGATAGGTGAAAATATATCACTTTGGGTGCGCTTACAAATTTAACAACAAATTTATTGAGGTTTCTCAATTACTTACTTACCCTATTTATGTACGAAAACTCCCTCAGTATGCTTTTCGGTGACACATTTGAAGTCTAAGAAAATCAATAAAAAAGCAATTTTATTTGAAATTTATAGAAATCTAGTCTGTGGAACGTGTAGTATTGACGCTTAAGAAGATTTCCTTACATTACCTACGAAACTTGTAGCAAGAAAGCTACGCAGTGTAGCATTCGTAGCTACAAATATTTAGTACTGAAAGCGTCATGGTCAAAGAACCAGAAATATGTAACAGTAATGACTGGCAAGAGAGAAAGAAAATAGAGAAATAAATTCACTGTCTATTGGAAATACAGTTTTTTTTGCTTAATAATAAGATTTTGCGAAAAAGTCGGTGGCGGCCCAGGGGTTTTGATTTCTCCTTGCGGACGTGTACCAAGGAGCCTTTTTTTAATGTCTCAAGTACATTGACTATTTACACCACTGGCTTAGCGGTGTAGGGAAACATCGTGAGGAAATCTGCATATTCCAAAAAAATACTAATGTGAAGTCCACAATCCGCACTGGGTCTGCGTGTGGTCTATGGCCAAATCACCCTCGATGAGGGTAGGCCATGCCCTCACCGTGGGGACGTATGAGGCTGATCAGAAATAAGATTTTTATAGTTCACAGCAAAAGTCCATACTTAGGGAATTTGAAATCTGTGGTCACATCGAAATGACTGCCCAAGGTTACATAAGCTTAAAATTAAGCGATACCATAAATGTTCAAAATTAGAAATAAGTTTATAAAGAAAATATAATTCCGCCTGCCCAGTCCCGACTTACTTCCTATAGCTTATCAGGAACTGGTAATGGGGGGTACACTATTCTGTCTCAGGTCTTTTATTTTACCACTTATTATTTACGACATACATAAAACCACATGAGTCTAATACACTGAATCGAAGGCAGTGTTGCAGCGATAGGTTCCCCTTCTGTCATGCAGGACTAAAGTGGTCGGTGAAAAGAGTCTGACTTTCACATTATGCTGATGGTTGTGGCCACTAGTTATACCCCCTTCTGGAAATAAAACCCGTTAAGCTACATCATTATTCAGAGTTACTCGTGCAAATTCGTTTAAGACTGCTTGCTATTTGTAGGAGGGCTGAAGTAAATGTAGACTTTTGTGTAGTACAGGTGAAGCTGTATCTGATGCTACAAAGAGATAAAAGTTTTTTATAAAATATATTTTATCAGATACCCTGTGTTATGCTCGTGGGATTTGTATACATACATTTAGACGTTCAATCAATCAGTTTGTGAGTTTAAGGCTCACATAAATGCTGAGTCAAAGGCCATTTTATTGGCACGGAGACATCCTCAATTTTTGTTTACTTTTTGTGTATAGTGTTATATTATTTTGAATTTGTGTTAAATTGTAAATTATTTATATATGTTGTCTTCTATCAATGAATAAACGTTTTTCTTTCTTTGTTTCTTCCTTTCTAAAAGATAGAGATTATTTGCAAATTACTAATTCGTATGTACTTATTAATTTGCTTGTACATGTTTTGAGTTGAGTTATGATTGGAGAACATGTCCTAGAGTAGCCATCAATAATTTTGGACATTTAACCAATATAGTTCCACAACAAAAGTTATTATACAACCTATACGCGTAATTTGACCGAAAATTTTGAAAGAAAGACATAATAATAATTACATAAAATAATTGCGAGAAAACGGCGGGCGGGGCCGCCTACTTTTCCGTGGTCGTCGCTGCAGCGTCGACGGCAATACGAGTGCGTCGAGTCAAGGTAAGTGTGTCGACGGCCGATGATGACCTAGTGTAGTGTGTAGTCCCCCCCTATGCTATGTTCTGCACTCGCGAAAGTTCAACGACCTACAGCAGAATTCTTACGAGCACATGCGGCTGTTACATTATCGGAAAGCTGCTGCATCACTTGACGGCTGTGGCGTCTGTCGTTGAGACTCAGAGCTTAAACGAGCTTTTCGGCTGTACTAATATTTCAAAAAAAATTCTCTCTCCTAATATAATTGTTGGTATAATTAGCAACTTTATATTTTTTATTTAAATTATGGTTTATGTTTCATTACAGAATATATATCTTATTTATTATGAGGTTTCATTAATGAGAATTTGTGTTGAGCCTAGGTGTGTTATGTATATGTATTTACAAAATAAGTTGGTCTTTAAATCCGTTATATGGTAGCCAGGTGATATGTCCAAAATATCTCATGTTTGGATAGAGTCCAAACCAGAGTTTGTCCTGACAATATAGAAAAAAGCTTTGAGTCTGAACTACCAACAGTAACTGTAAAAATACCTACTTAATAAAAGTAATATTAAAATCATTAGTACGTGACGCATCACTGTACATATGAATATGTAATATTTGTAAAATAACACAACACCAAAAGCAAAAACAATTATTTATATTGTAATGAAAGTCATTTGTTGAATTTATTTATTGCTATTTAAAAGATTCTTACTGAATTATTAATATAGTAGTATTTCTTTTTATACGAAAAGATGCAAATAGCGATTTAATAAAAACAAATGAGACGGTAATGGGTAACCACTGTACAGCGTACTTTCAATGTTGAATGTTTCAATGTTTTTTATGATTACTACAGTTGGCTGATACAGCCATTACTGCTCCACCGGGCTTTTGGGGCTAGACGCTAAAGGAGTCTCAGCCCATGACTGTGGATATTAATGCCAATATTATAATTACTATTATCTTGAAATTTTTTCAGTTACTATTACCAATAAAGCGTAGAATATATTCCGCTTGTGTGTCCCTCAGATCAATTATATCTATGGGTTTGCCATAGTAGTCCTGAAAACGTTAAATATGAACCACGACCAACTAGTTTTAGTAGTTGATTATCGCTTATAAAAAAATAGTTTGAATGATCAAAAGTGTATGCAATAAAAAAAGGCTTTTACATATTCAAATGATTCTCGTATAAAATCATGAGGTGTAAAGTAAACATGATGAGTAAGAGTGAAAGAAAGGAAAGGGGTTTACCAAAATCCGAAGATTCTAGTACCTAGAATATGTTAATTGAGTTTATTATGTCACTGAGTGAACGGCGTTTCGTGAATCACTGCGAGTAAATCAACGATATGTAGGGTTGTCAATTTAAAAAACTTTAATATGTCAATGATTTATTTATTAATATGCAAAACGAATGCACATGATTAAAAGGTAAAAGATGAATTAAAAAAAGAAACTTTTTTGAAATAGCTAATTGTAAACTAACGTAATGAAAACAGAAATGTCAGTGAAATTAAATTTATAACTTTACTGTAGGGGGCCACGAAAAGCTGTAAATTTTGTAAATAAAGAACTTCTACTAAATAACGTAGCGACAATTCAACAACAACAAATAATCCCTAATTTAATCAACTTCAAGTAGCATACGTGTAATACGGAACTAACGTGCAATTTTACTGGGTCGAGTTATATTTTAGAAATATAAAGTGCTGTCGTTTAATGTTATGTGGTACTGGAACGCGTCTGACACATGGAACGGATACATTTGTGCCACCATTTTGAAGTAAGTTTGCTTTTTTTTTGTTTTTTTTTTATTTGATCCAAAAGTAGCGAACCGCTATGTGCGTTTTATATAATATATATATATATATTGTAAAATTTACAGCTTCTCGTGACGGGGCCTATAGTTTGGTCTTTTATATATCTATGTTTATCGTCACGGTGTTTAACTCCAGAAGACGGTAGCTGGATACACAACCACATCATAGTGTGGAGGACATTCTCTTTCCATCAACCACTTATTCTTGTGTGACAGGGGGTGAGCCTATCGCCACCTACTTCTGGTGCAGTGTATCTGTACTGAGGTGGCTTTATATTATGTCTTTATATTATATTTATATTATGGTTTTATATTAAGTCGTAAATTACCAGCTTCAAAGTAACAAATGGTAAAATTAAAGACCAAGGACAGAATGATATACCCCCTTTACCAGTTCCTGACAACAGTATTAATTAGGTTAGGATTTATAAAATAAAAAGTTATAAAATATTTGTTTTGAATATTAATCCGTCGATTTTTTAAATCCCGATAAAATGTCCCAAACAAAATTTTAGTGTTCTGTAACGACATTCTATAAGTTTCGTAACGGAAAATGAATGAATGGCGTTACCGTAAGTAAAGGATTATTGTAATTATTACATTAAATATTTACGTGTGTACTGCTATAGTAAAAGTTGTAAGACAATTGCTAAATGTAATCAATAAACAGATTTTAGTTTCGAAATTTTGTTTGACTAGAAATATTAGTTAAATATTATAAAACGTAATGTATCGAACGGATTGTTTTGCCAATCATGATTTAATAATGCAAACTACTTGGTTTGATCGATAAAATATTTACATCACAACGATACACTTTTTATTAAAAATTAATAAGAAAAAAAACTAATGTGTTTATAAAAAAAAAATTAGGATAAATATTATTGATTATATGATTTAATACACCATTGAGGTTTTAATTTGATTTTTTTATATAAAGTATTTTGAAATTCAAAATATTCCTAATGAAAAAAATTAAATAGTTATTAATATATCATTCTGAGGTGTGTATCGCAAATTCATCAAATTTAACATTTCAACATTCAAAAAATTATAGAGTGAATGTTACCCCTATTACTACAGACGTTATTACAATGGATGACAAATCCAGGATTGAATTACAAAACAAATCACTTAGCACTACTAATACCTAGTTTATGAAATATGTTTTTTTTTTAAAATATTTAGCTCTCATTGTTTAAAACTTTTGACAGCCCTATGCTGCCGGTTCAACGACAGTGTGCGCATGAACATTATGTGCTCGACACCGTTACGACTTTTCATGAAGTCATAGGATTTTTATGCATTTCCTGAATCCGAATATTTATTCATTCCTAAAACGTCTACTTTCAAAAATTTAGTATAACATACCGTTATCAATTAATATATTTATACATTATTTATAAACATTAATAAAAACTTTGAGAAGACATTTAGGATAAATAGTATAATCGTCAGGCTAATTTTTTCGTCGTTATTGCGTGTACCAAATTGTTTAATGATTTAATGTTTTAGCATTAAATCATATTTAATTTAAAAAATTGCAAATTAATAGTATCAAAACGCGAGGTAAGGTTTATTGACAAGGGCAATTATTTGTGTTTTTTGTGTTTCCTGTCAATGCGAGTCTATTGAAAAATTATTTGAGAAGATTTGACAACTACTTATGTTATTAATATCATAAAGTGGTAATTACAATGTTGGGTTTTGTTTACTTACAGCTTCCGTACTGTAATACGAAAATTATTTTGTTCACATAACTCTAAAGATCATAGAAAGATTATGTGCTATCGAACCGCAAAAATAACAGCTCATACTGTAATGACGTGTACAGAATTAAGTATTTTTAATAATTCTTTGGTAGCGAATAAGAGGAGAACCTAACTCTATGTGTGTGTATTTGTGTATGTGTTTGTATGCCAGTTCTTTGCTCTGGCACCTAAACGTATAACTAGGTTGCAATAAAGTTTCATTTTTAAAGTTTTACAACTTTTAGAGTTTTTTATTCTTTAATTTACTGGAGAATCGTTTGCCATCAATTTTAGAGTGATATGTGTGTGTATGTGCGTAAGAGTTTGAGAAAAATCGGTCTACTGGTTTCTTATAATAGCTAAAAACTGTTCTTTTAAAGACGCAAAAAATATTCTCAAGAGAAGTTGCTCGTGCGGTACTTGCTTCCGAACTAATATTTATGTTTTGAATTTGTTTTTGAGATTAAAACCCTGAATTTATTCACTTCTGCGTAAGAAATAAAAATGAAAATGTAGTCGGTCATGGACCGCTGCGGAAAGGCTATCAGCACCAATAAACATGCGAGCAGTGACTCAAGCACTTTCTTTCTGCGAATCTCGTCGTGTTCACATGAATGTATATCACAGGCAAATTCAGCATACTGCTAAAGTTAGCATTGCATACATACTGTAAATGGATATTGACAATATGGCACGCCTAGTTTAACGTAACTAAATCTGACACTGTTGTCAAGCACGCATTATGGTTTTAATTCATCTAAATTAACCAACTTGTGTTCATGAAAGATCCTAAAGATGAAATCGATAATGGATTTAATTGCTGGCGAAAGGCTTATATCAATACTAGTACTTATAAAGATAGGTATATATGGGAATCTCGTCATTTTAATTATTGTTTTTAAACATGCTACGATATGAGACCATATCTTGCACAAGCGTCTTTGGGATAAATCGTACTTGCAGTACAGTATCAGAGAGCGGCCCGCAATGTTTGAGCCGGCCGGCGAATATGTAATTTGAAAATGGAACAAACTCTTTTAAACCCGAACATTGATAACTAAAGAGATAACTCATCAAATTTTTTTAAAATTTCAGACTGGCACAACAAAACGAATACCCCATTAAATTAATTTAAAAAGTAATCGACAGTTGAACGCGGGAATCTTAAGAGGAGTGGTGTTTTTTCGTGTTTAATTTTTCTAAATTCATTTAGTGTGTTTCGATGTGTATATTTTGGCATTGTTTTACGAAAGCGTGTTAAGAATTGTGCACCGAACGCTCATGAATAGTGAATAATGAAGAAATAAAAAGGACATGACGCGCAATTTCTCCAAAACTCCCGTCCTATCTTGGGACATGTAAACGAGGACGCGCGATATCGTCGCGATAAAACTTAAATATGGCGCTTCGCAAACTTAGATATAAACACAGAACTATATTTACACATGAGCCTGGAGAAATGATATGCAATAATGCGAAATCTGGTCTCCAAATCGAAGAAAGAAGAAGAAGAAGAAGAAGAAGGACGCTGTGAATTGGCGGCAAAATTACCTAATATATTTTTATTATTGTCAATACAGTTGTCAACGTAATTAGTTTAAATAAACATGTTCGGTTATTGTTTTAATTAACACGCATGTTTGAGAAAATTCATCACACTTACTCGTAAAAAGTGTTATTACGTGCAGGCAAAGGTGGCTATGACCCTTATTACTCTCACGGGGTTCTTCTTTGTAATTTTATTTTCTCAAAGCAAAGCGCGCGTTCATAGAACTCACGGGTGGTAATGACTCGCCTAATCTATCAAGTGTGTATAAATGCTGTCTGTTCAAAATATAAACTACGCGCATATTATAAGCGAGCAATTACAAGTTTTAACTTCAGCCAAATCTTCTAAACTCATAAATTCTCTAGATATCTAGAGCGTTAGCTCTAATGCCATCTGGCGGTGCCGTTGTTTTTTGTACTTCTATTCCCGCCATTTCAATTGCGTTTTGGTGAGTTTATATATTTATTCACCTTTTATTTTTATTTATTCACTCGTAAATGTGATAAAGACCTTGCGAGTAACACGGGCGGTACGGAAATTTCAGACTTGAGTCATTAAAGCCTTCGAAAGCTTCGGCCTTAGGCTTCCAAATAGCCTCTCGTTAGTTATTTTCTTCTTACCACCCTTAATACACAATGCAGACCAGCACAGGTCAGCATTGCACAGACAGTCAGTGAACATTAACACAATCAAATTTAATAATATAAGACACATCTAACATAATATAAACACTGTTAATGCAGACTGGCATTTGACATAAACGCGTTATGACACCAAGGGGTAACTGTTTAGATGTTTTCCGTCGAGCGTGGAAAGCAAAAACATTGTTTCCATCAACATCAACTAGACGGCGGTGGACGGTAGTGGGGCATAATCATTAATTTCGTTCGTATATATGATCTGTAATGAAATGTTTTTTCCTAGTTGACACCGAATCTACTATTTCTAAAACTGCAAATACGTCTTTTACGTTAGAAGTTATTTTGAGCGCGTTCGTTTTGGGATAAACAGTTCCCACGTTTGATACTTTTTACACTTTTGATAACGCCAGTTTTGCCATCGACACCTATCGTTCCATCGTCTAGGTTTAAAACATTACTAACAAAAGTTTTGGTTGCAAAACGAACACACACAATGAACACCGAAACGAACGCGCCCTTTGACAGTAAATGTTTTTTAAAAAATCAAACAAGAATACCATAGCAGGAGACTTGGTCCTAAGCAGTACCTAGAAACATGTTTTGTGTAATTTTTACCAGACAACGGATACAAATACATATATATTGATTTTTTTAAAATACAAACATATCATACATAAATACACCCAGACTCAAGACAAACACAAATGCTTAGTACATAAATGTTTGCCCAGTGTGGGAATCGAACCCACACCCTCTGCACATCAGCCGGCCACACTACCAACTAGGCTGTGAGGGAGTCAACCAATTTTTATATATACACAAATACGAGTATAATGTATATAGTCAGTTATCAACGGAACCTGTCTGATTCACACATAATTCATCTATTTTATGATAATATAATAATTAATATAACGTTAGTTTATTTTTTCGTCATCAATCTGTGATGACGAAAAAATAAACTTGCATACTTAATTTTTAATAAATAATAATTGTTTTTTTAAAAATTTCAAAATTGATACGAAATAAAACACTTATTTCGGCATTGAATAACATTTATACAATATACTGATTATGGACGATAAATGACGACTAAAAATATTCGACTAATGTAAATGGTCACTTACATAGACGCCTATATTTCCTAAACAACTCATGATAGCTCTAGGAAGACAAAGGAACATTGAAGCGTATTTAATCACTCGTATAATTATTTATGTGTAAAACTCTTTTTAATATACGTTATGTTCTATGAATGTATTAGTCATTTTTGCTCGTCAGTCAGACTGATTTATTGCAATTAATTAACTATTAACTTATAAATTCATAATAAGTATGCTGAAATATGCTTTGTTTTTCTACTTGGATACAAAATAGTAACCTTAAGCCTCAAGAGGGCGCATAAAGCCAGACACATTTTGCATACAACACGGAATATTAACGTAGTACCTATGGGCGAAAAGCATCAAATGTTAATAACTCGAATATGTGGTGGTGGTGGCGGAGGGGATTAAATTTCACTTCACGTCCCAAGTGGCGGAGGTTCGAACCCCGGGGTTGGCGTGAACCAATGAGTCTTTTCTTAATTTCTCAAGTACACTGATTAATTTATTCACACCACTGGCTTTTCGGTGAAGGAAAACATGGTGAGGAAACCTGCATACGTCAAGAAAAAAAAATGACGTATGTGAAGTCCACAATCCGCACTGGGCCCGCGTGTGGACTATGGCCCAATCATCCTCGCTTAAGAGGGTAGGCCGTGCCCCAACAGTGGGGACGTATGAAGGCTGGCAAATAAGTAACTCGAATATTATGACTTTTATTTAAAATTTGCTATTAACAGCTCTAGGGTTTGTATTAAGTGATATTTGATTCAAATTTCAGTTAAATTAAATGTACCTGTGTAATCATAAATGTAAATCATAAATTGAAAAATATTAGAGGCGACTTTGTGATTTTTTCCTATTAAGAAAATTTTGTTGCATTATGTTTTTGTTAATACCAGAACTTACATTACACATTATAATTCCGATAATGTAGTTTCTACATGTTTTTTTAATATTTATTTGGACTTGATTTTGGAATACTTCAAATTAAGTTCTACTAAGGGCTATTTTGCCTAATGCGCCCTCTTAATATGAAACATTTGATTGGGTTAAATGTACACATAGAAACTGATTGATAGGTATACCTATGCAAGTAATTTCCTCGTGTCATTTTAACCCAATCAAATGTTTCATAAGAACTACAAAGAGTATAAAGACATACGAGGATTCAAAATTGACTATGTCAATTCTGGGTACTGATTTTAAACAACAAATTAGAATCGATTGGGTGTCATTCATCATTTCGTTTAAAAGCTAACAATGTTAAATGCGTACATTGAATTTACATTAAGTGATATATTATCTTTTTTGTCCTATTAAATTTTGTTGCATAAAAAAATTATAAATAAATTTTCACTGACTTCAAAATCACTCTAAAAAATAAACTAAAATCCCAAAAATAACAGAAAATTTAGCGAGTGTTTTCTTCCCCTTAAAGTAGAATGCCAGAAATTTGTAGCTAAGACAGGAGACAATTATTGACATCCGACTTCAGGAAGAAGAAATCATGTTAGGTTAATGCTACCTCAGTTTCAGGTCTCATATTTTTTACTATTTAGTGTGATTTTTAAAATTTTTCCATTTTAAACTATCCAAATATATTCAGGCGTTGCTAAAAAATCGATGAATATCATAGAACCTCCTCCTTTTTTTGAAGTGTGTTAAAATATGTTGTAAGTGGTTAGTTTAATGCCAATGTAAGAAATTGCGAGACAAGGGTTACTTCACTGTTTTGAGAGTACAGGGTACCAAGAAGAGCATAGTCAGCGTTTCAACAACGTCAGACAGAAGGCGTCTCTGCAGGCTGCGGTAACGGCACGATTAAGGCCGTTGAACGCAGCTGGCCTTATTCCGACAAATATCACAACTGGCTGCCGAGAAACACGCTGCCGCGTACTTTCATTGTCACCTTCTTGTACGCATTAGACCAGTTGCAAACTGGGCTGTTGACCGCTCGGTTACTAATTTAATGGTTTATTCAGTAAAAGTTGTGTCACACATAAGAAGGTATCCATAGTAAAAGATTAATATCATATTTTTTAAACTCTTTTTAGTTGAGTTTTGAATGCCTGCTGATATTTCAGAATATAGAATATGATTTCTTTGGATATAACCCGCGTGAGTAACTGTTGCAAGTAAATCACCTGCTAATCGGATTTAATTTGAGGTTCTGTCTATATTTTTCTCGTGAAAGCTCTAAAACACCCACCAGTATAATTCAGTTACAGTGCAACAAATTTTTCTGACCAGGTGTATGATCGCCAGTGTCGTGTAAGCATTTTAATGGTGATTTATAGTTTTGATTTTCGTCCACCGAATCAGAAAAGATTGTTGCACAGTATGTAGATATGTTGTTATGAGTATAGGTATGATATAATCTAGTATCTAATAATAAGTCTAAATGGCTTCTCTATGTGCGTAGGCATGTAACATTCCCAAAATCCTTGAAAATTGTATAAATGTGCGTGATTGGTTGAAGACTATGAGCTCCTGGTATTTCGATGCCCTGATATTATCTCGCGATCGTGGAGTCCAGGTTACCATGATTGCGATGTTATATTAGGTTACATCGTCCTTAACAGTCTAGCAGCATTCGTATTAGCAGGATCAGAATTATGGTCGACTAAGTCAGATTCTAATAGACGGTATTTGACGCTTCTGCTTCATAAGAACAAGAAATAATAATTGACATGTTCGACTTTGTTTTAGTAGCTTACTAACTTTTTTTTTTAGTAGCTTACTAACTTTGTTTTTAGTAGCTTACTAACTTATTTTTATTACCTAATAAGTGTTTCGGTACATATTGTATACTCTTTATCTAATTACCAAAGTATTATATTATTACTTTAAATAAAACTTCTTGGTAGCTCTTTTTGGCAGAAATTAACATTGTTTACATTGTACTGACGATTCAAAAGTGTTCTCAGAAACCTATTTGAATAAATATTGTTTGATTTCTTAATGTGTTAATTCTTTAAATTCTGCAGGATTCAAACTGCAGGTGAAAAAATATAATAGTTTATTATGTGTATACCCCCGCCAATTTTTGATATTTATAATTTATTTCTCTGGTTTAATACTTATATGGTATATATCTCTGGCCAGATACACTGTCGCAGAAGCGGTGTTGTAGAGATAGGCCACCTGTCATGCAGGGCTAAAAAGGTTGATGAAAAGATGTCGTCCTCACATTATGACGTAGATCTGGAGCTTCTGGCTTAAACTGTAAAAATATACATGCCACTGTTGGACAAAGGCCTTTCCTAATGGACGTCACCACGCTCGGTCCTCCGCCTTTATCATCCATCCACTTCCGGCTACCTTCTTCAGGTTATCTGTCCAAAGGCACACACATATAAGGTCAATTAAATGTTCTGTTTTGACTTTAGAAGCAAAGTATGACCCAGCGGTATGACCCTAAGGAAAAATTATTCACGTGAGAGCTTTTAATCATCCTATGTTTATTTCCGTCAAAAATCAAGATAATAA